>BSYR01000034.1:4800000-7330000 GCA_030270665.1 Hibiscus trionum | reverse complement strand
GGGTGGTGGGATATGAGCCCAAAGGCTCAAGGCCCAAATTATTACTAATTATTATTTATTATATTATAATTACATTATATAAATTATAAGTTATAAGTTTTTATATATATATATATATATTATATTTATACATTATAGGTTTTAGGGGCCCATCTAAAATAAATGGGTGGTGGGATAAGAGCCCAAAGGCCCAAACTATTACTAATTATTATTTATTATTAATTATTATATAAATTATAAGTTATAAGTTTATATATATATATATATTATATTTATACATTATAGGTTTTAGGGGTCCATCTAAAATAAATGAGTGGTGGGATATGAGCCCAAAGGCCCAAGGCCTAAACTATTACTAATTATTATGATAGTTATCCAGCTTAAGTTAACAAATTTAAGAAGTAAACCCGATTAAGTTAACAAAATAGAATAGTTAACCAGTTTGAGTAACAAACTATATCTAGATTAATCATTTGAAATACAATTGATATAATACTAACTTATATTTTGTAGTTATGTTAATTTTCTTATACTTGTTAAAGCATAATAAGTTTATGAACATAATAAAGTTAACATAATATATTTTATATAATAAAGCATAATAAACATATTAAGTGTATAATTTTATTATACATAATATATATTTTTATACTTAAACAAATTTTTAAGTATATAAGTTTAATATATTATATTAACTATATATTACTAATATATTATATATTTAGTAAAAATTAAGATAAATCTTTTAAGTATATAATTTTATTATACATAATATATATTTTTATACTTAAACAAATTTTTAAGTATATAATTTTATTATACATAATGTAGTTACAAATTAAGACAATTTTTTCTAAGTATAATGGAAGATAAAATTTTTCTAAGTAATGAAATTAACATAATCTATTAAAAAATTATTAAGTTTATAATGAACAGTTTACACTTTAAATTATTTAACATTTTTAGCCAGGTCTATATTAGTTCAGGTCAACAACAGTTCAGGTTCAAAACAGGTCGGGTCCATTAACAGGTCGGGTTCAAAACAGGTCGGGTAAAATCGGATCTCGGGTCATTTCAGTCGGATAATATCAGGTAATTTGCCAGGTCGGTCTCGGGTTCGGGTTCGTTTCAGTCGGTTGCAGGTCGGGTTTCAGGTCAAAATTACCAGGTCAGATTCGGGTTCGGGTCGTTTTCAGTCGGACACAGATCGGGTTCGGTTGCTACAATAACAGGTTCAACTCGGGTTCGGGTCAGCAACAGTCAGTTACAGTTCGGGTTCGGATCATCGAATTCTCGGGTCAAATCAGGTTTTGACTCGAGCAGGTTTCAGGCAGGTTTTCAGGTCCTGACTTGTTTTTACAACCCTAGTGGCGGTAACCACGGTAGGGGCCATCAGGGTCAGAGAGCTGGTGGGAAGTTGCCCACATGTGCTACTTGCGGGAGGAACCACACTGGTGAGTGTTGTGGAAATTTTCATTCTTGCTGGAGTTGTGGTGCTAGAGACCACATTAGGCGTGACTGTCCACATCAGGTGGGACAGGCACCAGCTCAGGCTCCTGCTAGAGCCAATGACTTTCAGAGAGGCCGCGGGCGCGGTAGAGGTAATTTCCAGCCGAGGAACGATGGTCAGAGAAATTTAGCTCATGTAGTTGCAGTCCAGCCGGAGGGCGGAGGACAGGCTAGGGTTTACGCTCAGCGCGGGGAGCAGTATGACACCGATGTGATCGCAGGTAACTTCTCGATACGGTCTTTGGGTTTGCTTTCTTTGATTAACTCTGGGTCTACACATTCCTACATATTGAGTGAGCATGCACAGTCTTTGAACTTGCCTTGTGAAATGTTAGAGGTAGGAGTTAGTGTTACTAGTTCCTTTGGGGACACGGTAGTAGTTAGGAAGATGTACCGAAGGTGTCCGTTGATGGTTCAGGGGCATGTGTTTCCAGTGGATATGATGGAACTTCCTTTCTATGGTTTTGATGTGATTTTGGGTATGGACTGGCTCACGGAGCATAGAGCTAGGATAGATTTTGAAACTAAGCGGATTTCTTTGAGGCTCACAGATGACTATGAGATTGTAGTGGTGGGTGAGAACGTGAAGTTCTTATCCAATGTGGTTTCAGTGTTAGAGGCTAAGAGGTTAGTTGAGTTGGGGTGTGAAGCATACTTAGCGTATGTGATGAACCCTAACATGAGTGAGGTTAGACCTCAGGACATCCGGACAGTATGTGACTTTCCTAGCGTGTTTCCGGAGGAGTTGCCAGGGTTACCACCGGACAGAGAGGTAGAGTTCAGCATTGAGACTTATTCTGATTCAGCTCCTGTTTCGATTGCTCCGTATCGTATGGCACCGAAAGAATTGAAAGAGTTGAAGACTCAGTTGCAAGAATTGACAGATAGAGGTTTTATTAGGCCTAGTTCTTCACCTTGGGGTGCACCAGTTTTGTTTGTGAAGAAGAAAGATGGAAGCATGAGAATGTGCATAGATTACAGGCAGTTAAATCAGTTGACAGTGAAGAATAAATATCCGTTGCCTAGAATTGATGATTTGTTTGACCAATTGAGAGGAGCATCGGTCTTTTCTAAGATTGATTTGAGATCAGGTTACTACCAGCTAAAGGTAAGAGAAGTTGATGTACCGAAGACGGCCTTTAGGACTAGGTATGGTCACTATGAGTTTTTAGTCATGCCATTTGGGTTGACTAATGCACCGGCTGCATTTATGGACATGATGAATAGGATCTTCCACCAGTATCTAGATCAGTTTGTAGTTGTGTTCATTGACGACATTTTGGTATACTCGCGAACTGAAGAAGACCATGAACGACATTTGAGACTTGTTTTGAAGACTTTGCTAGATCATCAGTTGTATGCGAAGCTCAGCAAGTGTGAGTTCTGGATCCGTGAAGTAGTCTTCTTAGGACATGTAGTGACAGCCGATGGGATTAGAGTTGATCCGAAGAAGATTGAAGCCATTGTTGAGTGGAAGCAACCGAAGTCTGTGACAGAGGTACGTAGCTTCCTAGGCTTAACCGGATATTATAGGAGGTTTGTAGAGGGTTTCTCTAAGTTAGCCGCTCCATTGACACAGTTACTTCAGAAGAGTGTTCAGTTTGAGTGGACAGATGCAAGACAGAGAGCCTTCGAGAAATTGAAAGAAGCTTTGACCCAAGCACCGATCTTGATTCAGCCTGAGTCCGGGAAGGACTATGTAGTCTACAGTGATGCTTCTTATGTAGGGCTAGGATGTGTTCTGATGCAAGACAAGAGGGTAGTGGTTTATGCCTCAAGACAGTTGAAGACTCATGAGCGCAACTATCCGACCCATGACATAGAGTTAGCTGCAGTTGTGTTTGCTCTGAAGATTTGGAGGCACTACTTATACGATGAGAAATGCACAGTGTACACCGACCACAAGAGTTTGAAATACATTATGACTCAACGAGATTTGAATCTCCGACAGCGTAGATGGTTAGAGCTGCTAAAGGAATATGATCTTACTATTGAGTACCATCCGGGTAAGGCCAATGTAGTGGCCGATGCATTGAGTAGGAAGTTGGCCGTAGACTTGAGAGTTATATTTGCTAGATTGAGTTTGTCCGGAGATGGTGGCTTGATAGCCGAGCTTCAGGTTAGACCTACTCTAGGTCAGTTGATTAGAGAGAAACAGCTCCTAGATAGATCTTTGGCACCTCACGTGCAAGATATAGCCGAGGGTAGATCTTCAGATTACAGTTTCAGCACTGATGGGGTTTTGTGTTTCAAGGATAGAATAGTTGTGCCAGAAGACAGTGACTTGAGACGTACGATCTTGACTGAAGCCCACAGTAGTCCGTTTGCTATGCATCCTGGAAGTACGAAGATGTACCGTGATTTGAAGAATGAGTACTTTTGGGTTGGCTTGAAGAGAGATGTAGCCGACTTTGTGAGTAAGTGCTTAGTGTGTCAGAGAGTGAAGGCGGAACATCAGGTTCCCTCAGGTTTGTTACAGCCGTTGAGAATTCCGGAATGGAAGTGGGAGAACATCACTATGGATTTTGTTTCGGGTTTGCCTTTGACTCCTACGAAGAAGAACTCAGTTTGGGTGATAGTAGATCGTTTTACGAAGTGTGCTCACTTCTTGGCAGTCAACACTACATACACTTTAGATAGATTGGACGATTTGTATATTGGCGAGATTGTTAGATTGCATGGTGTGCCGAAGTCCATTGTATCAGATAGAGATCCGCGGTTTACTTCTAGATTTTGGGAGTGTCTGCATACAGCCTTGGGTACTCGTTTGAACTTCAGCACTTCTTATCATCCTCAGTCAGATGGTCAGTCAGAGAGAGTTATTCAGATTTTGGAGGACATGTTGCGTTGTTGTATCATAGACTTTCAGGGTACTTGGGAGAAGCATTTGCCTCTAGTAGAGTTTGCGTACAATAATAGCTTTCAGTCGAGCATTCAGATGGCTCCATATGAGGCCTTGTATGGCCGGAAGTGTAGGACTCCAGTGTGTTGGGCCGAGGTAGGACATAAATTGTTACCTATGCCGGATTTGCTCAAGGGGACAACCGACAAGGTAAAATTGATTTGTGAGCGTTTGAAAGCAGCTTCGGATAGGCAGAAGTCCTATGCCGATTTGAAGAGGAAGGAAGTTGAGTTCTCAGTGGGTGAGAAGGTATTCTTGAAAGTATCTCCGTGGAAGAAAGTGATGAGATTTGGCCGAAAGGGGAAGTTGAGTCCGAGGTACATAGGACCGTATGAGATAGTGAAGAGGGTTGGTCCCGTTGCTTATCAGTTGCGTTTGCCATCCGAGCTAGAGAAGATACATGATGTGTTCCATGTATCGATGCTTCGTAAGTATAGGTCCGATCCATCACATGTTATGCCCGTGGAAGAAATTGAATTGAATCCGGATTTGACATATGAGGAAGAACCAGTGGAGATCTTAGCTTCTGACAGTAAGGTGTTGAGGGGTAGATCGATTGAGTTAGTGAAGGTGCGGTGGCAACGTAGAGGTGTGGACGAGGCCACTTGGGAGAGGAAGGAGGATATGGAAAAGCAGTTTCCGTATCTCTTTCAGTCAGGTAATTTTGGGGACGAAATTCCTTAAGTGGGAGAGTTGTAACACCCGTGTTTTGGGTCTAGGAGTTAACCGGGTTTATAGCCGAGTCAATAAAATTTAATTAAAAATCAATTCAACCTAAAATGTGGTGTATTTGAGCTTTATTAAAGAGGGAGGGACCTATGTTGTATTTAGACCAAAAACTTTCAAAAAGCAAGACCACTTTAACAAAAAAATTGTCTTCCCTCTTTCCTATCTCCTTTTCACGTTAGAAACCCTTTTCTCCCCTTTTCAAACTCTCCCAAAGCTTGGTTACTATTCCATTGGATTACTACTTCAATTCGAGGTGTTTTTGAAAGTTAAATAGGTTTTCCAACTCTCCTCTTTTTCCCCTATCTACTCATGGTCTTGGATTTTAAAGTTATGGGGTTTTGAAAATTAGGGTTTATATTAAAGTTTGGATTTTTAAAGGGGTTTTCCAATTTGTTTTGATAAATTGTGTTAGGGCTTTGTTTAATCATGGTGAAACACACATTATATGTTAATTTGGTTAACTTTTAATGAATTTCCGAAGTGGGTTCTTAAACCCATTTTTGGGTTGTCAAAAACACCATTTTTGGTGGGTTTTAGGTTGAATACTAAGGGCTGATGGTTAGGGTATGATATGAGGGTGTTTTGGGATGTTTTTGAGGTCATTTGGGTGTTGGGAAATGGAATTTTCAGCAAGGCTTAAGGGGAGCACGAAAATTGGGATTTTGTAAGATTATGTGGATTGGGAATTTGTAGAAAATGGTTTGTGTTTGTGAAGTGAGTGGATAGTTGAGCTTTAGCATTGAATTGTGGTGTAATAAGTGTGTTTTGTTTGGCTAGAAGCAAGAGGAAGTGTTGAAGAGGCTTTGGGACCGAATCCTGGTTCGTAGGAGGATTGTTTCGTTTGCTAAGGAAGGGCGGTGAGTGGTTTCAACTTGTTTTAAAGTTTGGTTCGAGTGTGTGTGTGGGTGAAGTGTGCTTGGTAGGCCACTTCTAGTTGATTCAAGTTGTTAGCTTAGCCTTTGATATCCATATGCTATTGTGCTTACTAGCTATGCTCTTGTGTTTGTGGTTAATTGGTACATGTATATATATATATCATGATGAGTAGATATGTGATGAGCATGTATTGTGGTTGATGATATGTGTTGTGATAATGATAATTGGCACTAAATAATTACCGGTTGTAAATGATCGATCATTAGGATAGTATGCACACAAATTGAGTCAAAACGTACGTGGCCTTGATGGCGTTAAGTCATCAAGGAGGAGTACGGTGATGTAACATTCCACCGGAAGCTTTTTATATTTCTACGGGATGATGAGTGGAATCCCATCCGTAGGGCATGTGGCGATGAGTGGAATCCCGCACATGCAAGGTCTGGTGATGAGTGTAATCCCACCGAGGTAAAGTGTTGTTGAGGTTTAAATCCGCACAATCGGGGTAATTAATAGTGGCCAATTAACTTGTTCTTATATGGTGATATATGGTTGTGATATATATTGTTGCTACACGATGTTGATATATGATGTTTGAGCTTGGTAGGATTGAGAAACCATATTTTGCCACTTGAAAGACTAGCTAGGTCTACTTGATTATATGCCTTTGTAGGTTGTATGCGAGATTAGGATTACATGCTTGAACCCTGCATTGTTGATGTTTTCGTTTTAGAGCACCCTCACTAAGCTTATAGCTTACGCTCTCAATGTTCAACAATGCAGATCATTAGCGTGGTGTTAGCTCGGAGCAAGGCAATAAGGGCTTTCCAAGTGTGAGGCTCAAGTATGGTTATTAATTTTGTAATGGTTAAGCAATGTGGCAAGAGGGTATTTGTATGAGCTTATATGACTCATTTGTGATTTTGGATGTTTATGCTTGACTTGGTTTGTAAGCATGTCTACCTTGCCTAACGCTTTTAATGTATGACTCTTGAATGTTAACCTTGCTATGGTATGTAAACCCTTATGGGATGGATGATGCTTTTGCTTGTCAATGTTTCAAGCATGTTTTGTATGAAAGGCCTTGTGTTTTTGTCATGGTAGTATGTTTATGAATACCCATGTCTTATGAGCGTTTGCGTATGTTAGACCTTGGTTGCATGCCTCTAGATTTGGTTTGATGGTGTTGTGTGCCTTTAGGGGGCCTTAGTGGACCTTTAGACTTGCCAAGACTCACTTAAATCGGAATTTCAAAGGTTGCAGACTGCCAGCGTTTCGAAACGGGTAGGCTTCAGGGACCCCGTATCGGAACGCGTTTCGATACGGTTTGGCCTCTGGAACCCCCTGTTTCGATACGCATTTCGGAATGTTTTGGCTACTGGAATTTTGAGAAATTCACGAGATAAAGGTGTTTCGAAACGGGCCTGAAGGTTTCGAAATGGTCAAAATCTCGTTGACCACGAGATGTTGACCGTCGTGGGCGTTTCGGAACGGTTGACCACCGTTGCGATACGGCCCCTTGTATAGGCTCTGGGGCAGTTGACCTGGTCAAGGTGTTTCGAAACGCCTCAAGGGTGTTTCGAAACGGACTGCCTTCAAGATTAAAATTTGGGCTGTTAAGTGTTGCCTTGTTTTCGATCGATTGTTTCGTGTATGTTGTTCCGCTGTTTGATCACTTAGGGTTTAATACTCCTTTAGGCAAGATTAAAATAAGAAAAAAATAGGGTTGTTAACCGAGGGGGAACCTTAACGGGTTTCACTTCGGTTTTCCCTGTGTGGCTCACTCGGACCGGTCATTCGGCCAGACCGGGATGAGGGGGTTACAAGAATCATCATCATTCTTATCTTGAGCGCGGCGAAAATCCATCCATTGTCCATAAAAGGTGGAGAAGGACATGTCCATAGATGTATGTTGATTCTCAAGGGATGTGAGTCGATTCTCATTGGCAAGGAGACGATCCTCCACGGATTGCAATCGAGTATTGATAGCACCAAAACCCCTAGACATGTTAGTGTCCAATGTGTTGAACCGCTCGGTAATAAAAGTCGTGAGAGCTTCGTTGTTAGCAATCGGAGCTTGTGGTTGAGGTTCGACTTGAGGAGGAGGTGCTTCCCTATCAACACGTTCCCATTGCCCATTGATGTAGTGAAATCCGGACTTGTGGAGAGAATACTTACCAAGTTTTGACTTGCGGGGTTCCGGAGAGTCATAAGTGCAATCAATCTCAAGCTTCTCAAAGATAAAACTCAAAACAGTCTCATAAGTGAAGGACTTAAGCACATCGGTTTCACGGAGCTTAACATTGTTCACCATCTCGGCAAACATGATTTTAACAAGGTTAGGTTGCTTTCCACGACGAAAATATTCAAGCCAAAAATAATCTACTTGACGAACGTGAGAAAATTTACCTTCCAGAGGGGCGAAAAAACCATGAGACCATCAAGTGGAGGAACCTATCGTGAGCATCCAAGGCAAGCACGAAACCGGTGTGAGAACCAAAGTGATTCTCATTCTCGAGTCCTTCGTCCTTAAGACCAAAGGTATCCTCTAAGTAAGGTATGTCAATGGCAATCTTCTTTCCTAAGATCTGAGACTCAATGCGAACAACTTCGGAATTGTCTTCATTGTTGATGAGTCAGGCATTCGAGTAGAATAGAAGAACCATGTGCTTGTAGCAAATATCCGGGATACTCAAGAAACTGATAAAGCTCCATTCTTGTAAACGGTGGAGATAACGGAAGAGGAAGCGCTCGGAGTCAAGAAACGGCATGTCAACAACACGCTCACGACGAACGCCAAATGTCTTGATATATTGGAAACGTGCCTTCAACTCGGGATTTTTGAGACTCTTGAGAAACAATTGAGTAAGGTTAGGACGGAGAGCGGCTTGGTTTGATCCTTCACCCGATTGAGGTGCCTTACGTTTCTTGTTAACGGGATCCATTGAAATAATCCTAAAAACATAAAAGCAAGCAATTTAAAAACAAATTTAAGTGTATGCATGAAATTTCTTAAATCAATCCAATGGTAAATCCCACTTAGGTTTAAAAAAAATTTAAAAACAAAGATACAAAACAAAACAAACAAAAAAATTAAGAGAAAAGCAATTTAAAAAAAACAGTAAAGAAAATACGAATGAAAAATTATATATTCGAATAAAAAATTTGAAGATTTTGAAAAAAATTACAAGTTTTGAAAAACCCAAGTATCAAAACACAAAAACTATAAAAAATTAAAATTTTCTAACCTAGGATTCGAATACAAATTTAAGGAAAAAGAAAAAGATGAAAATATACCTTAAATTGAGATTTTGGATGAATAGATGAAAATCCTTGCACAAAGTTGTTGATGATTGCTTAGACTTGTGTTTAAGAGTAAAAGCCCTCAAGATTTAGTGAAAAACAATGAGGTTTAGAGGGTTTTTATAGGGAAAAATTGTTTTAGGGTTTTCAGTGTTTGAGGGGAGTTTTAATTAAAGTAGAACTTTAACATTAAAAGCCCTCTATAAAGCTGTCCGCTAACCCGTTTCGGAACGGTGTCGACCGTTTCGAAACGCGAGCACCGAGGGTTGACCGACTTTTCAAATCCAGCTGATCGTATCGTTACGGCTTTGACTGTATCAAATCCCCGTTGACTCGTATCGAAACATGTTTCGATACACTCCTTGGCAGTAGCAAAAACGTTTCGAAACCCTTGGGAGGCGTTTCCAAACACCCTTCTCTCAGATGTAATTTTAAGGCATCCGTATCGAAACATGTGGGCCCGTTTTGATACACCTAGGCCTGGAAGTGCAGATGAGGCTCTGAAAGTGCAGAAAAATGAAATTTTTTGAAGGTCTAACTTGCATGAATGAAATGAATGAGCAGGAATAACATGTGAAAACATAAACATATTCCCCATAGCTATAGGCATGGATGAAATTAAGAGTAAAAACACATAAACATGGCATTTCACAAGATCAAGCAATTTTAAGCACAAAAGAGGTCCTAAAAGGTCAAGATAGGCTAGTTAGACCTAACTCTCTCCTAAGGGACCAAAAATGCTCTTTGTCTAAAGGTTTTGTAAATATGTCCGCTAATTGATTTAAGGTGTCAACATACTCTATAACATCTTCTTTAAGGACATGATCTCTAATGAAATGATGCCTTATTTCTATATGTTTGGTTCTAGAGTGTTGGATGAGATTTTTTGTCAAACATATGGCACTAGTGTTATCACACTTAAGGGGTATGGTTTCAACTTTAATACCATAATCTAAGAGTTGTTGCTTCATCCAAAGGACTTGAGCACAACAACTCCCTAAGGATATGAACTCGGCTTCGGTGGTAGATAAGGCTACACTATTTTGTTTCTTAGAGAACCAAGATATGAGTATACTACCTAGGAATTGACAAGTTCCCGAAGTACTCTTCCTATCGATTTTACACTCCCTATAATCCGCATCCGAATAAGCATGAAGGTTGAAGGTGGAGTCTCTAGGGTACCAAAGACCTAAACAAGGAGTATCTCTAAGGTACCTAAAGATCCTCTTAACGGCTATAAGGTGAGACTCTCTAGGACTAGCTTGAAACCTAGCACACAAGCAAACACTAAACAAGATATCTGGTCTACTTGCGGTAAGGTAAATCAATGATCCAATCATAGAGCGGTAAAACTTAGAGTCAACACACTTACCTCCTTCATCTTTGTCAAGCTTTGTAGATGAGCTCATAGGTGTGGCTTGAGGCTTTGCATTCTCTAAGCCAAACTTCTTGAGCATATCCTTTATGTACTTTGGTTTATTGATGAAGGTGACATCCTTCCTTTGCTTGATTTGGAGTCCCAAAAAGAATGAAAACTCTCCCATCATGCTCATCTCGAATTCACCTTGCATTAGCTTAGCAAACTCTTTGCAATGACATTCGTTAGTAGAACCAAAAATTATATCATCAACATAAATTTGTACTACTAAAATGTCATTTTTATACCTTTTTATGAAAAGTGTGGTGTCCACCTTACCTTTTTCAAAACCTTTTTCAATTAAAAAGTTTGAAAGTCTTTCATACCAAGCTCTAGGAGCTTGTTTTAAGCCATAAAGAGCTTTAGTGAGTTTGAAAACATGATTTGGAAATTTTGAGTCTTCAAAACCCGGTGGTTGTTCCACATACACTTCTTCATTTATAAAACCATTTAAAAATGCACTTTTAACATCCATTTGAAAAAGCTTGAAATCATGATAATATGCATATGTGAGCAACATCTTAATGGCTTCCATTCTAGCTACGGGTGCATAGGTTTCATCAAAACCTATTCCCTCTTCTTGAGTGTAACCTTGTACTACTAGTCTAGCTTTGTTTCTCACAATGTTACCACTCTCATCTAGTTTGTTCCTAAAGACCCATTTAGTTCTTATAGTAGATTGATTACTAGGCCTATCAACTAATGTCCAAACATTACTTCTCTCAAATTGATTTAACTCTTCTTGCATAGCCATAATCCAAAAATCATCTTTCAATGCTTCTTTTATATTCTTAGGCTCTATGCATGAGATAAATGCAACATGGTTCATAAGTTTAAAAGAAGATCTAGTGGTTACCCCCTTGGATGGATCACCCAAGATTTCACCATCTTTGACATAGTTGAACTCCCTTGGGTAGCTCACTTCCTTTTCCTCAAGAGCCAAGTCCTTCAAGGCTTCAAGAGGTGGATCTTGTGTGTCCTCTTCTTTTGCCGGAATCTCATCCTCCTTTGAAGTTTGTCCTCCATCAAAGGCGTTTATGATTCCTACATCATCATAATCACAAGAATCCTTCCTTGGAAGGAGGTTATAATCGAATACAACATGTATAGATTCTTCTACTACTAAAGTTCTCTTGTTAAATACACGATAGGCTTTAGAGGTTAAAGAATATCCTATAAAAATAGCTTCATTACTTTTTGCATCAAATTTACCTAAGTTGTCTTTTCCATTATTTAAAACAAAACACTTGCAACCAAATGGATGAAAGTAGCTAATGTTAGGCTTTTTAGATTTTAAAATCTCATAAGGTGTTTTCTTTAAAATTGGCCTAATCATTACTCGATTTACAATGTAGCAAGCGGTGTTTGTGGCTTCCGCCCAAAAATATTTAGGTAAATTGTTTTCACAAAGCATGGTTCTAGCCATCTCTTGTAAAGTTCTATTTTTCCTCTCAACTACCCCATTTTGTTGAGGAGTTCGAGGAGCCGAAAAATTGTGGCTAATACCATTTTCATTCAAAAATTCTTCAAACCCTAAATTTTGAAATTCGGTTCCATGATCACTCCTAATATGAGAAATTCTAAGTTCAAGATCATTTTGGGTTAGTTTTGAAAATGTGATGAATTTTTCTAAAGCCTCATCTTTAGTACTTAAAAATAGAACCTGTTGAGATGTGTGGGGCTCGATTCGTTCAACCGATTATGCTCACCAAGTGGTGGAGAGGTGGATATTTGGGTGTTAGGGTTTAGGAAGCTAAAAAAGAATAGACACAATGATTTTAGAGTGGTTCGGTCTTCTAACAAGCACCTACATCCACTACCTTAGCTCCCCACTAAGGATTTCACAATCAATCCATTAATTGATTCGTCCCCTTTTCTAGGCTTAGGAGGAAACCCTTACAACCAATCAAGCTTTCTACCCAAAGCCTTGATTGCAACCCTCTTTACAAGGAGACAATAAAAGCAAACTTATAATCCTCTAATAGGATTTTGTTTGCACAATTAAGCACTAACCCAAACTTAAAACACTTGAGCAAATTTGACAATTTTGGCTCACTAGTGTTTGTCTATACAAGAATTGACAATTTAAGTGCTAAGACAATTTCTTGATCATTTGATGTCTGACAATATGAGCATTAGCCTTCTCTTGATGCTTGGAGGTCCCTTTTATACTCCCAATTGAGTTTGTAGCCGTTACTAGCCGTTGGGATCAAATTGGAGCCGTTGAGGACTTTAATTCCCACCATAAATGCATTCTGCAGCTCCCCGTTTCGAAACGCTCGATGCCGTTTCGAAACACTCTCAATGTAGAAAGAGCCGTTGCAGTCTGTCAGGGCATCCGTTTCGGAACGCCTCCTGGCCGTTTCGGAACGTCTCATGTCCGTTTCGGAACGCCTCCTGGCCGTTATGAAACCCGTATCGAAACACTATAGGCCCGTATCGAAACGCCTGCATTTAAAAGTTGGTTGGGAAAATAGTCGTTGGGGTTTATGACCGTTGGGGTCATTGCCACGTGGGCGTATCGAAACGGCCTAGCCCGTTTCGAAACGCTGGGCAAAAATCAAGTCCAGGGAAAGCCCGTTTCGAAACGAATATGCTACTGGAATCCCCTGTTTCGAAACGCCTTATGGTGTTTCGAAACACCTGGACAGGTTTGAGAAGTTTGGCTTTGAAACACATTAAAAACCCATTTAAAAACATCCCTAAACATAGTTTCAGAATATTTGGACTTTGGAAATTGTTTTAAATACTTTTTAAATCAGTCCAAAACATTTTTCAATTATTATATCAAAACATTAGTTCTACAATCTCCCCCTTTTTGATATAATAAAACTCTCTTGAAAAATTGTTTGGGATTCTCCCCCTTTAACTTTAAAAATGTGAATAAGAGACTAAAGATATGAAATCAAATAAAGCTCCCCCTTATTCATTTGAAAATTCAATTTTTCAAACCATTTCTCCCCCTTTTTGTTATATCAAAAAGAATTTAAAACATTAAGTTCAAAAATAACAATAGATGTAAAAGTTTGACAAAAGTAAGAATTTGGTTTTAAAATGGCTCCCCCTTACTCAAAGCATCATCCAAATGTTAGTCACAACATATATGATCATCTAGTTGAATTTAAACAAAGATAAACAAATAAAATCAAAACAACTAGAATTTTACCACACTTGAACTCAAGGTAGGATGTGAAGCCTTCCTTCTTCAAGTGTTCTTCCTTGTGTGCATGGAGCTCCCCCTCAATGTTTGACTTGTTGAACATCTCCATCACACCTAGCAAAAGACAATCAAGTAACTTTTGGTATCCAAATTGCTTTGGATCCATGAACGTTAGTAGCACAAATTTTTGACCCCTTAGGAATCCATTTTTCAATGTCATCCTTTTTAATTGAAGTGGTTAGTCCTTTTGGGACCCAAACACTTCTAAAACATTTACCATTTTTAAATCTAGGGGCACTAGATTGTCTAACATAAAAATTTGATTTTCCAAAATTGTTTTTCTTTTCAAGCTCTTTGGAAATCAAATCTTTTTCTTCTTGAACATTTTGAAGCAATTTTTGTAAATCAAAACATTTTAATTCAAACTCTTGAAGTTTTGCTTCAAGTTCAAGTTTGGTTTTAGAAAGCAAATCATTTTGAATTTTTAACTTTGAAACCAATTTTTTGTTTTTTAAAATGTGACTTTTAAAATCTAAAACCAAATCATCATAGGCATCTTTTAATTCATCAAAGGAATAAGAACATGAAGTAGATGAATTAGAAGTTACCCTTGAATCTTCTTCGATGGCCATAAGGCAAAGGTTGGCTTGTTCATCGTCGGTGGAGTCTTCATCACTCCAAGTAGCCAAATGTGCCTTCTTCTTATGGCTTGAAGTGCTTGCCCTCTCCTTTCTCTTAGGTTCTCGTTCAAGCTCTCTCAAGGCTTTCTTCATGAACGGGGCACACTTCTTGAAGAGATGAACTATCTCTTCATCTTCATCCTTCTCTTCACTTGTGTAGACATGATGGCAAGTGGAGGATTTGAGAGCCATGGCACTAGCATTGATGCCAAGCCCTTTGATTTTCTTCTCTCCCATAGCTCTAATTTCTTCCCTTTTCTTCTCATCCTCTTTGTTCTTCTTCATAATTTGATGAGTAAGGAGAGACCCCATGAGTTCATCAAGCTTCAAGGTCTTCAAATTTTTGGCTTCGATGATGGCGGTCCTCTTTGAGTCCCAAGACTCGGGAAATGAGTAGATGAGCTTTCGGACAAGCTTTTCCTCCGGGATGGCTTCTCCATAACCTTTAAGACCATTCGTGATTGTGGAGAACCTATCAAACATCTTCTCGATGTTCTCTTCCGGATCCATTTTGAAGTTTTCATACTCAAGAGTTAGGAGCCCAATCTTGGTATCATTGACTTCATTTGTTCCCTCGTATGTGACTTCAAGCTTGTCCCATACCTCCTTGGCACTCTTACAAGAAGACATCTTCTCATAGATGGATGGACCAAATGCACAAAATAAAATGTGCAAGGCTTTGCAATTTAGCTCCATCTTCTTGCGATCGTCGGCACTCCATTCCGCTTTGCTCCCTTGTGGCACGAACGGACCATCTTCAACTATATCCCATAGCTTGTAATCTCTTGACTTCAAGAAGAATTTCATCTTTGTCTTCCAATGGGCATAGTGATCTCCGTTGAAGAAAGGCGGTTTGTCGATGGATTGCGCCATTTGAGCCGGTTGATGAAAAAGTGATCGAGCTTGCCAGATCTTCTCAATAGGATGTGAATCCTCTTCGATTGAGCCAAGCTCCGATACCAATTGTTGAGATGTGTGGGGCTCGATTCGTTCAACCGATTATGCTCACCAAGTGGTGGGGAGGTGGATATTTGGGTGTTAGGGTTTAGGAAGCTAAAAAAGAAATAGACACAATGATTTTAGAGTGGTTCGGTCTTCTAACAAGCACCTATCCACTACCTTAGCTCCCCACTAAGGATTTCACAATCAATCCACTAATTGATTCGTCCCCTTTTCTAGGCTTAGGAGGAAACCCTTACAACCAATCAAGCTTTCTACCCAAAGCCTTGATTGCAACCCTCTTTACAAGGAGACAATAAAAGCAAACTTATAATCCTATCATAGGAGTTTGTTTGCACAATTAAGCACTAACCCAAACTTAAAACACTTGAGCAAATTTGACAATTTTGGCTCACTAGTGTTTGTCTATACAAGAATTGACAATTTAAGTGCTAAGACAATTTCTTGATCATTTGATGTTTGACAATATGAGCATTAGCCTTCTCTTGATGCTTGGAGGTCCCTTTTATACTCCCAATTGAGTTTGTAGCCGTTACTAGCCGTTGGGATCAAATTGGAGCCGTTGAGGACTTTAATTCCCACCATAAATGCATTATGCAGCTCCCCGTTTCGAAACGCTCGATGCCGTTTCGAAACACTCTCAATGTAGAAAGAGCCGTTGCAGTCTGTCAGGGCATCCGTTTCGGAACGCCTCATGTCCGTTTCGGAACGCCTCCTGGCCGTTTCGAAGCCCGTATCGAAACGCCTGCATTTAAAAGTTGGTTGGGAAAATAGCCGTTGGGGTTTATGACCGTTGGGGTCATTGCCACGTGGGTGTATCGAAACGGCCTAGCCCGTTTCGAAACGCTGGGCAAAAATCAAGTCCAGGGAAAGCCCGTTTTTAAACACGTTTCGAAACGAATATGCTACTGGAATCCCCTGTTTCGAAACGCCTTATGGTGTTTCGAAACACCTGGACAGGTTTGAGAAGTTTGGCTTTGAAACACATTAAAACCCATTTAAAAACATCCCTAAACATAGTTTCAGAATATTTGGACTTTGGAAATTGTTTTAAATACTTTTTAAATCAGTCCAAAACATTTTTCAATTATTATATCAAAACATTAGTTCTACAGAACCCAAGTAAATCTAGAAAAATCATTTACAAGAACAAATGCATAAGATTTACCACCCAAGCTCATAGTCCTAATTGGCCCAAATAAATCCATATGGATAAGTTGTAAACACCTACTTGTAGAAACATCATTAATGGATTTAAAGG
The DNA here is from genome assembly GCA_030270665.1 of Hibiscus trionum. Lineage (NCBI taxonomy): Eukaryota > Viridiplantae > Streptophyta > Magnoliopsida > Malvales > Malvaceae > Hibiscus > Hibiscus trionum. Next base: position 7,313,203 of record BSYR01000034.1, on the reverse strand, counting down.
ATGACTTATGTTGTTTACCCTTAGAGCATGCATCACAAATTTTATCGTTTGAGAACTTAATCTTGGGTAAAACTCTAACTAGATCAAGGGAAACTAATTTTTCTAAAACACTAATGCTAGCATGTCCTAGTTTCCTATGCCACAACCATGAATCATTTTCATTTTGAGCTACTAAACATGCATGAGATGTATGTTTGTCATCTAGATGCACCATGTAAATGTTACCTATGCGATGACCTATGAGCATAATATTATTAGATTTAATGTCAACAATTTTGCACCCATTTTTATCAAATAAAACATTAAATCCTTTATCACACAATTGACTTATGCTCAACAAATTATGTTTAAGACCATCGACATACAAGACATTTTCAATAAGAATAATAGAATGATTACCTATGGAGCCAATACCTTTAATGTGGCCTTTGGAGTTGTCACCAAATGTCACCACTCCTCCACTTTTTGGCTTTAGATCCATGAATCTACTCTTGTCTCCGGTCATATGCCTCGAGCATCCACTATCAAAGTACCATGAGTTTTGACTTTGTGCTTTGGCCTTGTAGCAATGCTCCCCCTACAAACAAAGATATTAAACTTTTGTTTTTGGTACCCAAATCATTTTGGGTCCACGAGTGTTAGCTTCCAATAACTTGGTTCCCTTAGGAATCCAAGGTGACATAGCAACAATATTATTAGATTTTACAAGTTCCTTAGGAACCCATACACTTCTAACCTTTTTAGTTCTACTATGTCTAGGAAAGCTACTTTGTTTGTAGTTATTAGTCTTTTTCCTAGGTTGGTTTGTTTTTGAAGATTCACCTATTTCATGATTCACACTACCAACATTTTTAAAAGACTCTTTGAGCTTGTTAAGCTCATCTAACACCTTTTGGTGTTCACTATTACATTGAGAAAGAAGATTATTAAGGTCAACATTTTCATCTTGAAAGAATTTTAGTTCATCTTTCAACCCTAAAATCTTTTTCTCAAATTTCAAATTAGCTTGAGAAAGTGAGTCATTTTTATCATTTAATTCTGAAATAATTTTCTTATTCCTAATGACCGACTCCTTGTATTTCTCAACTAATTCATCATAGACCTCTTGCAACTCATCATATGCATCATTTAATTCATCATATGTAAAATCTAAAGATGGTGAGTTAGAGGTTACCATGGAGGAATCTTCCTCAAGTGCCATGAGGCAAAGGTTGGCCACTTCTTGTTCGTCATCCTCGGATGACTCCTCATCACTCCAAGTAGCAAGCTTGGCTTTGAGCTTCTTCTTCTTCTCAAAGCCCTTCTTCTTGAGTTGAGGGCACTCCGAACGTATGTGGCCGGTTTTATTGCACTCGAAGCAAATGATTTGATCCATTGCTTCTTCTTTGTTTTTACCTTTGAAGTCCATCTTTCTTTGAATTTTTCTTCCCCGGTTGGACCTCATGAAGCGTGAGAATCTTTTGGCTATCATAGCCAATTCTTCTAGTTCATCCTCCTCACTAGAAGAGCTCTCCTCAAGTAATGAAGCTTTGAGAGCTATTCCCATCTTTTTCTTCTTTTCCACCTCTAGCTTCTCTACTCTTTTCTCTTCCTTCTTCTTCTCTTCTTCCCTTCCTTGCTTCATAATCTCATGAGTAAGGAGAGAACTCACTAGCTTATCAAGTTTTAGAGTCTTCAAGTTTTTGGCCTCTATGATGGCGGTTCTCTTCCCATCCCAAGATTTGGGAAGTGAGTAGAGTAGCTTCCGGACAAGCTTGTCTTCCGGTATAGTCTCCCCAAATCCTTTAAGCCCATTGAATATGGTTGAGAAGCGATCAAACATCTTGGACACCGTCTCATCGGGCTCCATCTTGAAATTTTCATAACTAAGATTAAGAATTCCAATCTTGGTTTCCTTCACATTGTTGGTTCCTTCATAGGTGGTCTCAAGAGTATCCCACACTTCTTTGGCACTCTCAATGGATGAGACTTTAGAGTAGATGTCCGGACCGAAAGAACAAAAGAGCATGTGAAGAGCTTTGTCATTTATTTGGATCTTCTTCCTCTCTTCTTCACTCATCTCCATCTTTTTCTTCAAAACCATCTTCCCTTCATTATCTTGCTTCAATGGAATGTAGGGGCCATCTTCAATGACATCCCAAACCAAGTAATCGTTGGACTTGATGAAGAGACGCATCCGATTCTTCCAAACGGATAGTTGTCACCATTGAAGAAATGTGGTTTTGTAGTGGATTGAGACTCATACATGCTCGAACCGGAGGTAGATGTCATCTCTTGATTTTTAGATGATCACACTCTTCCTAGGAACTCCTCTTGTGGTTGTTAATCCTTCAAAGAGGTAGGCTCTGATACCAATTGTTGAGTGGATCGAATGACCGAAATAAACCAAGAGGGGGTGAATTGGATTTTTAAAGCTTTTGGTGGTGGAATTGACAAATAAAAATGGTAGACAAGGAATTTTAGAGTGGTTCAAGTTCCAATCGAACTCTACATCCACTACCTTAGCTTCACTAAGGATTTGCAATAATTCCACTAATTGCTCTTCCCCTTTTCTAGGCTAAGGAGGTAACCGTTACAATTTTCGATCAAATTTTCTACCCAAAATTTGACCCAATCCTCACACAATAGAAACAAAGAAGTTGTTGGCTAAAACAAGTATCTCTCAATACACAATATAGCCCAATTACAAGCACTCAACCCAATTGAAATGATAAGAATGAAAAATACAATTGGGGTTATAAGACAATAATGGGATTTAGGCACAAATGCTTAGATTTGATGTTTGGATGTTTGCTTTTGGATCAATAGTTGTTGCTGAAGCTTTTAGAGGTCACTTTTATACCTTCTCATTGAATTCTTGTCGTTGTGGTTGTTGCATACATCAATAGAGACGTTGGAGATGTTATCTTGCCTCCATAAATGCAGTCTGCAACCAACCGTTTCGAAACGCCCGACCCTGTTTCGAAACAGACCAAAATAGAAAGAGTCGTTGGGGTGCATTAAAGAGCCCGTATCGAAACGGTTAGAAAAGTTTCGATACGCTAAGAGCCGTTTCGAAACCCGTTTCGAAACAATTTTGACACTGTCAATGACCGTATCGAAACGGCTTGAGATCGTTTTGATACGCCTTAACGACTTGTTTAAAATCAGTTAAAAACATTCAACGGTCATATTTTTTAAATCAGTTTTAAAGGCGTTTCGAAACATTGGATATCGTTTCGATACGGTGTCTCGATGTTCTTAAGCCGTTTCGAACCTCATTTCGAAACAGGGGTTGACAGTGTTGAAACCGTTTCGATACCCGTTCCGAAACATGGACTCACAGTTTCAAAAGTGTTTCGAAACGCCTTAGGCCGTTTCGAAACGGTGACTCGAAAATCACTGCTTTGGCTTTGAGAACACTTAGAAAACTTTTGATAGTGTAAGTTTTTAACTTAGGCATTTTGTTTAAAACATATATAGAGGTTTGAGGACTTAAAAATTCGTTTTCACATTTTCAATTTAGTCCTTAAGTTCTTTAGTTATATCAAAATCAAATTATCGGTTTCACAAATTTTATCTATAATTTAGTGACCCAAATGTAATCTTTAATAATTGCGTAACCCGAATATAACTTTACTCATAATTGGGTGATCCAAACTTTTAATAATTAAGTGACCAAATATAGTCTTAACCATAATTAAATGAACTCCGTTGTAGTTTACCCTATGTTTTAATGATGGCTTATAAAAACCCTTCTAATTTGGGTGTTTTTGGAATCAACTGTGTGGCTTTTTATGGTGTAGTTTGATGTTTTAATTTTTTTAATGCAAATTGGTACATAAGCTTATATTAACGGTTTAAATAAGTCATTTACACCGGCACTAATTTGGATAAAAAGTGAAGTTTGAATATCAATTTAAATAAATAAGACAAGTTTATATATCTAATCAAATAAAAAATACTTTAGATATTAAAGTTAACCTTAAAATCAAATTTATGTACCCAACGTTTCATTCCTTTTGTGGATGAAAAATGTTCAACTGAAAATAAACAACTTGAAATAATTTGGCAAAATGATACATCATCAGAAAAAAAAATTATATATTTTACAGTTTTATAAATTACATTTTGATTGATATGCCATTCAGTAAAATCAACATATTTGCCTATATATATCAATTTATCATGTCATTTCAAGCTATTTGACCTAAAGCGAAACATTAGGTTAAAAAGATAATATTCAGATATTAGTGTAATGATAATGGAGCACAACTAACCCATATCCTTTTATCCACCCAGAAATTTGATGATAGCAACTACTATCATTTCTCAAATCTTATGATAAGGTCACCTTGGAAATTATATATAGAATAATTGAGTTTCAAAACCCAGAAAGTGTTGAGTTTATAGGTACTGAACAGTTTTGGTATGGATTTATCAAAGATACATTTTCACCCAATATATTATATATCTACAACAGCACCCAAAACACACTACTAAGAAACAAAGACCTACAAACATGACCATAACTATTTACGTACAATATACAGGACCTACCAACTGAACATGTTTTAAGACAAATTACATTCCAAGTTGACAAACACATATATAAGAACCAATCCAAAAATACATGCCCATACCGAAACCTTAAAGTTCTACAAATGATCAATAAACAAATAAAAGCAAAAGTCCAACCATCATACAAACTTCACAATCTGAACCAATTAGCAAACTTGAAACAGAAATTTGTGCTTTGGGACTTCAGTATACATCATATCTGTCATGTCTGGAACAATTTGAAAACACAGGGACCATACATCTAGAAAAGCAGGCAAGCAATACAACTTGATTGAACTTCAAAAACTTGATTAACCCCACTGTCATTCATGAGATCACCCAAAAACACATAAAAACAAAAGAAAACAGGTAAAATAGATTCCAAAACTCCCAACTAATCCCCCAACACCAATAAACTCCATATACAAAAATCGTCATCAGATTGGAAAGTTAGAATAAAGAAAACAAACCCAAGGGGGAAAAAAGCTGATAATTCCAGAATTATCACTGGTAGAAATGAATGAAAACAAAAGTACACACAGAAAAGAAGAAAGTGCACGCAACAAGGTTGAATAATATAACATAATTCAACAAACAAAACATACCCAATAAGGAAAAAAATAAAGCTGTGATCAATCAAACAAGAGAAAGAACACAAACCCAGAAAGAAGAACGATTGGAAAGAGGCGGGTAAGTGGTAACTGCATAGATCTAGTTCAGGAGTAAAGTACAAGAAACGGTTCTTGGCCAAAAAAAGGTGGTGAAAAAAGCCCTTTGAATTCAATGGATGAGAGGAAAGTAAAAGATCAAGACTTGGACAGGACAATCTTGTACAAAATTGGTGTTGGGGGGATGCCATTTCCAAACAGTTTTCATTCAAACATGTCAAGTGTCAACCCTTGGGAATTTATGTATGCCGATGTGCAAGCAGCATTTTTTTGAACAGAACTTGCCCAAGATTTAATCCCCCAACATCTCAACCGTACATCTTCATAATTTTCTGATACATCCTAACAACATAGATAAAAATTAAACAAGTCTAGAAAGATGAAAATTTTATCATACGTTGAATGCTGACTTGAGGACAGTGAACACTGGTCGAGCGATAGGAATATGAAAACTTTCGTCCATGTTTAAAAGTTTGTTTTGAACACCTTCAACAAAATCCATAAAAAATGTTAGGCCTAAATCTGTCACATGAAAAAGTTTATCAAAGTGGGTTTGATCCACCAACAAATTCCTCTAGCACATGGACATTCCTAGGGCTAGATCAGACCTAAAACTGAAAAGGTGCAGACTTTAATTGCAAGGGAAGTGAGCATTACTGAGGTTAAAAAGGTGACCGGACCCATCGGGGAGTGGCTCTACCTGCAACACCTTCCTAATCTTTCCTTCATCACTGAAAAGTGAAAAATTATACAATGTTTATGCATTTTCAAGACAAATAGAAATAAGGAACTCCAAGTATTTAAACACTTTCCAGGAATACTTCAAATACCAACTTTACCATGCAATATACCTTTTTCCTTTCGACGATTCATGAAAAAATTCACATGAGGCTAATCAGAGTTCCAATTTCTGTAACAAATAATGGGAACACCTGGAGAGAAGCAAATCATCATGTCTCTAGCACCACAAAGATTCTATTTTTGATTGATGGAGGTTTTTTTTTTGTCTTACATAAATAGAACAAACAATATTACTCTATCCGCATTCATTGCTAAGGGATACTCCGGTATCGATATTTAGTCATTTGAGGGGTTCTAATAGAAGTAGAAAATATATTTTTTATTTTGCTATATCCGTGGATTACTTAACGAAATAGAAAAGATATAATGAAATTTTTTGATTGGTTTTTCACAGAGAGAGAGAGAGAAATGATCCGTTTTATTTGACTGATGGGTCCAACAAAAACAAACAATTACAATTAAATTAATAATTTTTACTATTTAAATATAAATGTTCAAATTGAATAGAAAATCGAATTGCATAATTTAAATGGATTTAATTACTAAATTAAATAGAAAATAGAATAAGAATATAATTTAAGAAATAGAATATAGAATTTTCTAATTTCTAATTAGAGTAAACATCTCCAAAATCATGAATTCCGCACATTAAAACCCTAAACACCGCTATCTAAAATGTTCAAGTTAATTTATCAAAAAAACATTAAACTGAAAGCTAATTTAGCAAGATTTTTACCTGCTTCCTGCCCCAATCATGTTGTCCAGCACCAGCTTCAGGTGCAAATTGTAGCAGCACAAATCCTTGTCTGGATATTCCAAATGACGGTGACTGTGCATAAAAACATATCCAAATAAATTAAAATAATAACTATTCAATACAAAGGAACACCCAGCATTTCGAACAATAACAACATTTACAAATATTTTTTAAAATAAAAAAAAACATACATCTGCAGGTAAAACTTCAGGGGACCTAGGCTCCACACAAAGAGCAGCATTCCCTTTGTAAATCGGATGGCCCACATAAGACGGCGACCCTGCTGTCAAATAAAACAATTCAAACAAAAAAAGAAAAAGAAAACTCTTCCCCACTATGTTTGAGGAAATCAGCTAAGGAAAACCAAGAAACCAATCGGAAAATATATCAGAGTTTCTTGAGCCATAAAATTACCCGGAATCCCCGCATTCGGACCATGCGGAGGTGCCGGGAGCGCCGTCGGGGACTGCGGAGGCGCTGGACCATTTGGCCAGTACCGGCGGTTAACAATAATTTCGACGGTAGCGTCTTGAGGAACGTCCAAGTTATAGTTCTGGGCCATGACTTTGCATCAAGAGGAATTCGACGGTAGCGTTAAATATATAGACACGTTTGGTAAATGGTTGTTGAGTAAATTTTTTTAAAAGATCTAAATAATCTAATTTAAATAATTAATGAAATTATATAATTTTTATTTTATATACATTTAATAATTAATAAAATTATCTTAAAAAGATTATTTAAAAAATAAGATATACTATATATTTACGTCTTTCAAATATTTTAGTAATCTTATATTAAAATTTTAATTTTTATATGTAATTAATATTAATAGATATAAAATATTGATAACTAATAAATTATTTCAACAAATATACAATTTTATCTACGACTTTTGTATGTCTTTGGGTAAATTTTATTCGCAGTCCTTCATAATTGTTGTAAGTTAATCCTAATTCGTACGTTTAATTGACATTTGACACAAATAATTTTTATTTTATTCGTGCATGTTTATTATGTTTGTACTTTTCTTTTTTATGTACGTATTTGTAAATATTTATTTTATTATGTTTTTATCTGTTTTTTACCATCTACTCTTATCTTTAATTTTACTTTAATATATATATATATATATATATATATATATATATATATTTTCAAATTTCAAATTTCAAATTTTTATTATTTTTATCACTATTTTAGTTCTCTTTTATTTATTTATTATGCATATCTCTTTCTTCTTCTTTTGTTTTTTGCATCACATTTGATTATTATAACTAAAAGAAATTTTCAAGATAAGTTATTTTTATCTAGATACCAACTTTTGTGCGTCGTGAGTTGTTTTAACCTTCCTCACACGTAACCGATTTTTAAACTCACTTCGATTTTAGATTAAAATGCATACAATTATTTTAAGTTTTCGGTCGTACCTAACCTAAAATGACCGATGACAACTCAAATCTATGATGAGGTTTGTAAGACCTAATCGATTTTGGCCCGGACGAAAACGGCGTCGACATCAGCTCTCCGTTAATTACCAAATAAGTTTATATTTTTTATTATGTTATATAAAATTAATTAAATAAACTTAAACTAGGCATCGACTTATGATTAAAAAACAAAAAAATCAATTTGAGAGAAAATTACTAAAATTAATTAAAGTTGGTTTAAATTGAATAAATTTTAATTTCCTATTTTTTTAATATAGGAACCAAAATACAACAAGTGACTTAGTACAATGGTTTATAAGGCACTCTAAAGCTTTGTGCGGTAAAGAGAAGTTTGGGTAAAAATTAGAGTTTTGAAGCATAATTAGAGGTTTGACCAGTTAAATCTACTAATATTGTTGTTTGGTGAACAAGAGATTCAAAGAGTGGATTGGGGTGAAGCTTTTTGAGATTAGGGGTTTAATATTAGAGTTGTAAAGAGTTTTTACCCTTATTAGTTATCAAAAATCTCAAAATAACCTAAATTAAATATTTTCTCACCCTATTTATAAGCTAATCTTATTTATTTTTTTCTTTTTATTATCACATATTTATATGTGTAATTAAATTTATTAATTAATTAAATTATATTAAAATTAATATATAAATCATTTGAATATGTTTAGAAAAGTTATATTAAAAATAATTTTATAGATCTAATTAATATTAATTAGATACAAAATATTGATAACTAATAAACTATTCAAACAAGTATTGAATATAATCATGTCCTTATATATCATTTTACTTGTTTAAATAATCTAACAGCTATTAGTTAATTTTATCAAACATTTTTATACAATCAGCTAATACAATCTGTTAGTCAAATCAACTAATGCAATCAGCTATCAGATAATGTAATTCGTTATCCGCTAATTGCCAAACAATACCTTAGTAAAGTGAAATAAGATATTCAAGACTTGTTTCGAATCAGCCAAGTTGTAACCCGAATTTTATTTTATTCTAACCTTAAAAAGATTATAGACGATTAAATTGATGAAAAATAAAATTTTAAAAGGGTAAACTACACAGAATACCACTTAACTTTACCCTTTGACTCGAACATACCGCTGAACTATAATTTGATACTATTATACCACTAAATTTAACTTTTGGCTTCAATGTAAGGACTCGACCGTTAACTTATAACGGGCCGTTAAATCCAAAATGGCGCCGTTTTGGTTTTGTTGCTTTAAAGCCTAAAATTGACCAAAACGACGTCGTTTTGTTAGTAAAGAAAATAAAAAAACACCGCATTTTAAGAAGCTTGAACCTAAGACCTTTAAGATGAAAGGCTTATACGAAACCACCAAGCCAACTTAAATAATTGATATCATTCTAACGAAAATAATATATAAATAATACTGCAGTTGAACTTAATTTCATTTATCTCATGATATAATTTTATAATATTTATAATATAATTTTATAAATATATTAACTTTATAAATAAATATTATTTATAATTTATATATATATTTAATAGATATAATATATATAATTAAACCCTAAACCCCAAAACCCAAACTCTAAACCATATATATATACATCCTAAACCCTAAATCATATATATATAATATAAATATATTAAATTTATAAATAAATATTATTTGTAATTTATATATATATTTGAATAGATATAATCTATATAATTAAACCATAAACCCTAAACCCAAACCTTAAACCATATACATAAATAAATGCTAAACCATAACCCCTAAACAATATATGTAACTAAACCCTAAATCTAAACCCTATATTACAAATCCTAATATATATTATAAATAATATTTTAATTTTAGGATTTTGGGTTTGAGATTTATGATTTAATTATGCTTAGGGTTTAGAGTTTGGGATTTATTTATATATATAGTTTAGGGTTTTAGTTAATATATGATTTAGGGTTGGGGTTTTTTATTTAATATATGATTTAGGGTTTGTAGTTTGTAGGGTTTTAGATTTAGTGTTTTAATTAATATTTGATTTAGGGTTTGGGTTAAATTATATATATTATATCTATTAAAATATATAAATATATTATAAATAATATTTATTTATAAAGTTAATATATTTATAAAATTGTATTATAAATATTATAAAATTATATCATGAGATAAATGAAATTAAGTTCAATTGCAGTATTATTTATATATTATTTTTGTTAACATGATATCAAGTATTTAAGTTGGCTTGGTGGTTTGGTATAAGCCTTTCAATGTAAAGGTTTAGGGTTCAAGCTTCCCAAAATGTATTATTTTTTATTTTATTTACTAATAAAACGACATCGTTTTGACCTATTTTAGGCTTTAAAACAACGAAACCAAAACGACGGCGTCTTGGATTTAACGGCTCGTTATAAGTTAACGGTCGAGTACTTACATTGAAACCAAAAACTAAATTTAGTGGTATAATAATATCAAATTATAATTTAGTGGTATGTTCGAATTAAAAAATAAAATTGAGTGGTATTTCGTGAAATGAGGACAGATTGGAAGCACTGTTGTATTCTAGATCCCTTGCCAAAAAAAATTTAACAAGTAGAAAAAAATTTAGGTTGGGTTCGGATAAAATTATACTTTGGTCCCTTAAAAATATATACTCCCTCTATTTTATTAAATTTGTCTCTTTTATATTTTAAAATTGTTTTATTTAAATTGTCCTTTTAAAAATTTCAACAACTTTTACTATGTATTTCTGTTTGTTGTACCTCTGTTAAACATCTTCGAAAAAGACACTCCCACCTATGTCTTTGTACTACACCCTCGCATCACGGAGCTCGAAACTCCGCCTTCTGACATTTTTACACTTTTAGACCTATCAGCTCTGAAGACCGCTGTGCTAAGACAAGATAGTCATCAAGTTTGACTAAGCTTGTAGCCTGACAGTCGAGCTATCATATACTAGCCCATCAGTAGCCATAACTAGAAATGACATGGTCTCGTCAAACATCACTTCGTCTACAGCAACAAGGGAATATAAATATAACAAGATCGAAGAGAAAGGGGACGACTCTCCTACATCGATCATTCCCCCTCCTCTTACACATGACTCTAACCTCCCTCTCTACATTGTCTGCGGCTCTCAGCCATAAGTCAACCAGAAGTGAACCACCCAATTCTACAGTCAATCATTGTCCATTGTGGCTCTCCGCCCATTCCACGAAAGGTGAACCACCAAGCCTTGCCTTCAAATTTTTCCTCCGGCCACCGTCTCCACCTCTTTGTCTGGTATCGCCCAAAATCGGCATCAATACTCTAATTTTCAACAAAACAAAATTTAACTTTTTAATGATAAAATTGTCTTTTTAATCATTTTACAATACATTTTTTTGCACAATTTAAAAAAAAGATTACGTAAAAAAATTAATAAAGAACAATTTAAGAGGAATATGCAATTTATATTTTTCAGCCCTTCTAAATTTAATTTATTAAAAAAAAAAACTCCTCATTTCTCCGCTGACGTAGTATTGGCATGCCAATTCTTGCAATCAGAACATCATCTCATCGTAAATGTACCAAAGCAACGAGTTCATACCTTTTAGTGTTACCGAAGAGCTACCAACAAAACGATCAATTAATTATATATTTTTCCTTCCCTAGTAAGCAATGCAGAGATTTCGGGTTGGAATATGAGGTAATGTTTGAAATTGTAACACTCTTTTATTCATTTTTTTTAGCTAAAGTGATTATACGTAATATTTGTTCTAAATATATTTTTAACTATTCGACAATACATACTCAATCACTATACTGTAATTGTTGGTGTTCGAACCCATGACCTCTAGAAACAACAACCGTTCTCTTAACTACTAAGGTAAGTTGGTTCGTGCTGTAATACCCTTTTACTATTTACCGGTTAATTTGATTTATGTATTTTTATTTCATTCATCCCTTTAATCCATTATTATTAATTGTTGTAAAAACTAACAATAATTTAAAAATAATTTAAAAAATAATTTATAAATTATAATTATCTAAGAATGTAATTATGTTTAATTATTTTTTAACAATAATTTAAAAATAAAAAAAAAATTGAAAAAGAATTTGATATTTTTGTTAGAGTTTCGGAATTTAATAAATTTTAAAGATTTTTTCTTCAAAAGATTTATACCAACAACTAGTTGGCTTAGTGAGATAACATACTATATCTATCGAGTAAGGTTAGAATTTCGAATCTTGAAATTATAAGTTTTACAATAAACTTTATAATATTTAATTCGAATTAATCTATCAATAAATTAGATATCACCGATTATATAAATAAAAAATTGATATCTATGCATATCTATTTCTTTCTATCGGGCCGTGGTGTCATCAGCATTACCAGGAATCCTTAGTCAAAGGAAAACCTGGTCTCATCAAACAAACATGGAGGACAGGTCGCATACATTTTTGTACATATGTGCTGAGTTTGGTTAATATAATATATTATCACCCATATTTCAAAATCTATATCTGCTCTTATAGGCCAACTTATTTATATTATAAGTAATATAGTTACTTTTGGATATTTGTAATACTAAAAGAACACTAATTATTCTTTTTATTTAAGATAACTTACTTATTTACTCTTATTTCTCTACTTCTCTACTTTTCTTGTTAGCCTGCGATTACAAGAAATTTTTAAATTTTAAAGTTCTTTTTTTTGTATTATTTGTTCTTCGTTAGCAGCGATCGTTGACCGTTTTATTGGTTATGCACATAAATAAAATTCATTTTTATTGATAGTTCATTTCTCTGTTTTTATGGCAGTTTCAGTCTATTTTTATGGCAGTTTCAGTCTATCTTTTGTCTGTTTTTATGGCAGTTTCAGTCTATCTTTTGATAGTTTATGGTTTAGGATTTTAGTGCGTAAGGTGTAAAATTTAAGGTTTATGTTTAGAATTAAGAGTTTAGGACGAGTTTGAGGTTTATGTTTTAGGGGTTAGGGTTTGATATTTAGGTTTTAAATTTTATAGAAGAGTTGTGTAATTTTTTTACACAGCTTGTGTATCAAAACATAATTCACTCTAAATAATTCAATAAACCCTTCATATTTAAAAATTTCATTAGTGAAATGACTGCATCTATTAACATGCGACATTAATGTCAGAATGGATATACTCCATTATTATCTTAATTATCCAATAATAAAGTGATTGTGTCAGTCCATACGTCGAGCTTGGATGAAATAAGATTAAGCAGTGTGATGCCTTACAGCCAAAGTTGCATCAATTTCGTAATACTTGTAGCATTCTCCTGAATTTCGTCTCCTCTTCACACCACCTACTTCACCAATCAAAGTTTCCATAAAGATCCAGACTTTTCTTTAACCTCACAGAATCATGAATGGTTATCTTCTTGTCATCGTCATCATCCCCGCCATTACTATACATATTTGTCATTCTTTACACCGCCATTCATATATATATATATATATGTTCAACTCTCTATTCTGAATCGAACAAACAAAAAGAAAGAAAAAAGTTATTTGATTTGATTTTCTAGGAAGAATTAAGATGGTTAAGTTTTTTGGTGAAGCCGAACCTAGTAGCTCCGGTGACGAAATGGAGGCCGCGCAGGAGGAGGATGACGATTACGAGGGGGAGATCAGCTACGAGGAGCTGAAGAAACGGATGTGGAAGGACCGTTTACGGCTGCAAAGGATGCAGGAGAAGCGTATGAACGAGGAGCCTGGTCGGTTGTCGGAGGCCAGACAAGAAGCGTCCCGCCGCAAGAAGATGTCTAGAGCACAGGATGCCATTCTCAAATACATGGTGAAAATCATGGAGGTTTGTAAAGGCAAAGGTTTCGTTTACGGTATAGTTCCCGAGAAGGGTAAGCCGATCACCGGCTCATCCGACAGTCTCCGCAAGTGGTGGAAAGAAAAGGTCCGTTTCGACAAAGATGCACCTCTTGCGGTGGCTGAATTCATGCCGGTTATAATCGAACAAGGTGGATTGGAGTTGGACACGGTTTCTTGTATGCATCTCCTCCACGAATTACAGGACACGACCCTCGGCTCACTCCTGTCTGCTCTCATGCAACACTGCATGCCACCCCAAAGGAGGTTTCCGCTGGACAAGGGCCATGCCCCGCCATGGTGGCCGACGGGGAATGAGATTTGGTGGGGTGAACAAGGGACGGCACAACAACACGGCCCTCCTCCTTATAAAAAGCCTCACGACCTTAAAAAGGCTTGGAAAGTCAGCGTGCTGGCGGCGGTGATCAAACACATGTCCCCGAATTCGGACAAGATGAGGCGGCTGGTGCGACAATCCAAGTGTCTGCAACATAAGATGACGGCCAAAGAGACAGCAACTTGGTCTAAAGTGGTTAACCATGAAGATGCCCTATCAAAACTAACTGAAAACTGTCTGAAAATCTCAGCACCCGAAGATAAAAAGGAAGAAGACGATTCAGAACATAGTGATCAAGTTGATAACCGCGGTCATGGTAAGAGGAAGTGTGCTCAAAATTCCGAGGAATATTCCGGTGAACTAGGAGAATGTTTCTTGAACAAGAGCTCGAGGACTGGCCATGAATCCAGTTGTTCCTACAACAGTAGCGGAGAAACAAGTGCCGAATCTGATTTACACGACAGTAATCTCATTCCTTATGGTCTGGTTTCTGTGTCTGATCAGCAGGGTAATCTGCAGATGAATGAAGTAGAGGATATATCTGGCTTTAGCTTGCAAGATTATATAGAGTATTTGAGTGGAACAATTGAAGATCTGCCATTGCCAGAAGAATTTCTGAATCAAAGGGGAGGCATGGATTGGAACACGTGTCCATTCTTGGAGGAGGACATGGATGACAAAGGAGTAATTTCAATTTGGGATTTGGGATTTGAATGAGGACATATGCTCAACGAAATCTGTTTATTTGTAGAAATAGTTTAGGGTTTTTTTTGTTTGACATAAAGTATTTAGAACATTAGGTCTAAATCTGCCCTTGGTGCCTATACTCTTTGTATATTTGAAATCTAGTTCCTTTACTTTTAATTTTATAAATTTTGTCATTTATTCTAATTTAATAATTAAAGTCTGATTGATAACACTCTCAAAAGAATTTTGTAAAATCAGATTATGTGCCATGTAAAAAAAACATAAAGCAAAAAAAAAGTCTCTAACATTTGAATGAATAATATTTTTGGCCTATAATATTTTTTTGAAGTAATTTAACCCCTAATTTTTTATTTTGGGTTAAAATGATTTCTCTGCAGATGAAAACTGTTAGTCAACTAAGAATAAATGACTCGAAATAACGTGAAAAACCTACATGACAGTGCACGATGACACGATAATGTCATATAAACAAATGTGTTGACTTGAGAGAGCTCCATCCGGAGGTAGGCTTCCTCATACGTGGATCTTGTCATCAACAGAAAAATTTGCTCAAATCTAGCCACCTTGAAACGAATCAAATCCACCTAACATGCTGAAACGAAGCTAACAACATCGACAGAAGCGATAGGTGAGGCACTAGAGACACCAACTGCAATCTCCTAAACCCGGCCTAAAAGAAAAGACCGAATTTAAGAAGTTACGATTGAAAACTTTTCTCTCAAGTAATAGATTTTAGGTTTAAATAATTTATAAAACGAAATAATTATTAAATAATAATAATTACCGTAAAATACCACAATTGTTTACAAAACCTAAACGTTATAAAAATATTCTTATCATTTAATAAAATAACTAAAATAAAGTCTGTAATTACATGCTAAAACATAATCCCAAAAATATAAAGTTTCACGGTATGAATTACGTAAATGTCCAAAAACATAAATTTAAAATAATCTGGTAGCCTAAAATAAAGTTCATACTGATGATTAATTATCCGAATAAAATACAAGATGCTCCAAATACCGAGTTGTCTATGTCTCTGATATATATGTAAGAGAAAATTATGGGGGAGTAAGCTAAAGAGCTTAGTGTGTCTCTAAAGTGCAAGAAAACCATAGTCGTAAAACATAGTATTATTTTCTTAAAAATCTTTAAACCATAACACATAAATCACAAGCGCAATGCAATGCACCCAACTACGCCCACCAAATAAGAGTAAGGTTCCCCATAATCCCTCACTACAACGTCACCAATCGATGTGTGGTAAAAATCACTGCTTCCTCCGTACAAATTCCAACCCACGCTCATACACATATGATGCTTAAAACCTCAAATTTCATAAACACAATTCCATAAATCCGATATTCCATAAATATACTTCATATGTCATAATCCATAAATCCATAAATCATAGATCCGTAAATCTGATGTTTCATAAATTAAATATTCCATAAGTCATAATTAAAACACGTTTTGAAAATCGTATGCACGCACGTGATGTCAACCATACAAGCCATAATACATATAAATAATCACATAAGGGGTAAAACACCAACACATAGAAAATAATGTATAATTTATTTATAGCACCGAAAGAAAACACACCTTAGCAAAAGCAAAAATCAACCTATTCAATATCTTGTCTCTCACGATCAGAAGCACTGGTCTAGCTGTATTAGAACCTATACGAATGATTCATATTATGACTATGACCAAGGAGTTATCCTATAAACTTATCTAACAAAATTTAATGATACAAAATACTTATCTGATTCGAATAGTTGATCTTCAAATCAACCGAAGACATAGTTAATTTGAGCGGTGCTAGAGGCTCAACGGAGTTTGGTCGAATTACATAAATAAAAAAAAGAAAGAAAAATGAAGATGTGTTTCGAATACAAATCAAGAGAGAGGGGGGAAAGACCGACTGCGGCAAAAGAAACAAAATCGTATCGAAAAGGTTATATAACCCAAAATTTTGGATAAATTATATGGTAAGTCCTTGTACTTTTTAGGGTTCACAAATAGGTACCTAATATCAATTCTTTATAAAAAGGTTGTTAAATTGGTTTAAAAATTCAATTAATTCCCAAATTTCTCAATTAGGGTTTCATATTTAAATTTCCAATTTCTAAAGTTTTGAATTTAGATATATCAAAATTAGAGATATTTCGAATCTAAGGTTTACACCTTGGGATTATTTTTTTGGGTGTTACACCAGCAAGCCGCGAACAAAGACATAGATCATCATCCTTAGAGCACCACACAATGAAGGATAAAATGATGGTTGAGGAAGGAGATAGACATAACCATCCCGGGTACCTTCCCACCACCATGGATGGCCGCTGCTATCCAAGTTATTTGAAATAGCTGAAGTTCGAACCCTACAATCCAATAGGACCAACACATTTATATGGAACATACACCATGTTTAAAAGGGCAATTTCAACATCCCAAAGTTTTTACCCTTGTTGAACTTTAAGAAAATCAGTGTTCTAAATAATGATAACATCCCCTAACTGTTAATAATAATTATTGCCCAGTAACTTGATGAATCTAAGTCAACCCTCATTTTTTTGGTTTGCTGTGGTAATTTCTTCCTAGGAATTCAATTCCCTTTTACTGCCTTGTTCTTTCTGTCCTCTGCCACTCAGTCTAGCCTTGCAGCTCCTGATGATTCAAAGCCAAACCCAAATAAATTAAGCAAATTCTTGGTTTTGTTAACGCCTAAGTTCCCGCTCGCAATCAGTTGAAGCAGAACCGAGGGGTTACGATCTTCGAACCGCTTGGAAGTCGTGTTTTTGTTTTTGGTCTTGGTTCTCAGACAAGATGGACGAGTGTTTCACGAGTGTTTCTGGATATTGGTTTCTTCGTGTTCGAGTTGATCAGTGGAAACCCCTCTCGAGCAGCGCGAATGAGGGGTTGTTGAGTTTGTGTAGCATGTTTTATCCTCATCTAGTTCACACTCTTCTTCTTCCTCTTCATCGAATTCTTGCTCTTCGTATGTTGCTTCTTGGTTTCCCCTGTGTGGAGTCAGACCAGAAGTTGAGGACTTTTGTTTGGGATTAAGGTTTGGTTCCTGAAAATATGCCCCTCTTTTGTTGACCTGTAATCTTTCTGCAACAACAAAAAATCCTTTTTGGTCTTAAATTTGGGATAAAAGTGAAAACTTTGAGGGCAATGAGATTGAAAAAAGTAGCAGACCAGAGCCTTTGAGAACATATTCGGCTCCATCAGAAGGAGGAATTATATCATTCTCTGCTAAGTCATTCCAGACAACCCTTATTGTAACTCCTAGTAATCAAACATCAATATCAGCTAAAAACAAACATAAAAAAGACAGCAACTTTGATATTGTAAGAAATTTGGATATGATCAATTGAGCCAAATGGGGTTCGAAATTTGAATTACCTGTCAAACGAAGTGGTTGATTGACCAAATGGGTGACTTCCATGTAATGAGGATGCTGGAGCTGGCCATTTCTGGTTAGGTAGTAAACCACTTCAACTTTTCTGATGGGTTTCACTGCCTTCGGCTGCTGCATACAAACCTTGGGGCTGCTTTCTCTTGCTCTTCTTCTCCTTCTCCCCTTCATGTTTCCTCTTTGTTCTTCACTTTCTTATTTTTTTTCCCTCAAATGTGCTTCATTAGGCCTAGTGTATCCCCGTCGGGTGCTCCGGTCTTGTTTGTGAAAAAGAAGGATGGTAGCATGCGGATGTGTATAGACTATAGACAGTTGAATAAGGTAACGGTGAAAAACAAATATCCCTTGCCTAGGATAGATGACTTGCTAGACCAGTTGAGAGGTGCCTCTGTGTTTTCGAAGATTGACTTGAGGTCCGGTTACTATCAGTTGAAGGTAAAGGGTGTGGATATACCGAAGACAGTCTTCCGTACACGTTATGGGCATTATGAGTTTTTGGTGATGCCTTTTGGGTTGACTAACGCTCCAGCCGCCTTCATGGATATGATGAACCGAGTGTTTCATGAGTTCTTGGACAGGTTTGTGGTAGTGTTTATAGATGACATCCTAGTATACTCTAGGACAGAAGAAGAGCACGATGAGCATTTGTGGTTAGTACTTCAGACCCTACTTGAGAATCAGCTGTATGCTAAGCTAAGCAAGTGTGAGTTTTGGATTAGGGAGGTGGTCTTCCTAGGTCACGTGATCTCGGCTAGTGGGATTAGTGTAGATCCCAAGAAGATAGAGGCTATAGTGAATTGGAAACAACCGAAATCAGTGACCGAAATCCGCAGTTTCCTAGGTTTGGCGGGATACTATAGGAGGTTTGTTGAGGGGTTCTCAAGAATAACGGCTCCGTTGACCAAGTTGCTGCAGAAGAAAGTTCCGTATGAATGGTCAGATGCAAGACAAGAAGCGTTTGAGAAATTGAAGAAAGCTTTGACCGAAGCTCCTATCTTGATTCAGCCTGAACCGGGGAGAGAGTTTGTGATTTATAGTGATGCGTCCTACGTAAAGCTAGGCTGTGTGCTTATGCAAGAAGGTAAGGTAGTAGCGTATGCTTCGCGACAGTTGAAAGTCCATGAGAAGAATTATCCCACACATGACATAGAGTTGGCTGCAGTGGTGTTCGCATTGAAGATTTGGAGACACCATCTTTATGGTGAGAAGTGCACCGTGTACACCGACCACAAGAGTTTGAAATATTTGATGTCTCAGAGGGAGTTGAACCTCAGGCAGCGAAGGTGGGTAGAGCTTCTTAAGGATTATGACCTTACCATAGAGTACCATCCGGGCAAGGCCAATGTGGTGGCCGATGCCTTGAGTAGGAAGGTGGTCGTTGAGTTGCGAGCAATGTTTGCAAGGTTGAGTATGTCTACGGATGGTGGGTTGATAGTCGAGCTTCAGGTTAAGCCTTCATTGGTTCATTTGATTCGTGAGAAGCAGTTGCGAGATGAGTCATTGGCACCTCACGTGCAAGACATAACCGAGGATAGGCCTACCGAGTATTGTTTTGGGGAGAATGGGATCCTATGTTTTAAGGATAGAATAGTGGTTCCGGAGGATGCCAAGTTGAGGCGTGCTATCTTGAATGAGGCTCACAATAGTCCTTTTGCCATGCATCCGGGTAGCACAAAGATGTATCGAGGTTTAAAGGAGGAGTACTTTTGGGTTGGTTTGAAAAAGGACGTGGCCGAGTTTGTAAGTAGATGTATGGTTTGTCAGAGAGTCAAGGCCGAGCACCAGTTTCCCTCAGGATTATTACAGCCGTTGAAAATTCCAGAATGGAAGTGGGAGCGTATCACTATGGACTTTGTGTCAGGACTTCCGTTGACTCATTCGAAGAAAAATTCAGTGTGGGTGATTGTAGATAGATTTACGAAGTGTGCCCACTTCATACCGATTCATACTACCTATACTTTGGACAAGTTGGTCGATATGTATATCTGTGAGATAGTGAGACTACATGGGGTACCGAAGTTGATTGTGTTAGACCGAGATCCGAGATTTACCTCTAGATTTTGGGAGTGTTTGCATCGAGCCTTGGGCACTTGGTTGAACTTCAGCACTTCGTATCATCCACAGTCAGATGGTCAGTCTGAGAGAGTAATTTAGATATTGGAAGATATGTTGAGGTGTTGTATCATTGATTTTCAGGGGTCTTGGGAGAAACACCTACCGTTAGTGGAGTTCGCGTATAACAATAGCTTTCAGTTGAGTATTCAGATGGCTCCTTATGAGGCTTTGTATGGTAGGAAGTGTAGAACCCCAATTTGTTGGGCCGAGGCCGGACAGAAACTTGTACCAATGCCCGAATTGCTTAAGGGAACCACCGAGAAGGTGAAGTTGATATGTGATCGCTTGAAAGCAGCTTCAGATCGTCATAAGTCCTATGCCGACTTAAAGAGGAAAGAGGTAGAGTATTCCGTGGGGGATAAAGTGTTTTTAAAAGTCTCGCCTTGGATGAAGGTGATGAGGTTCGGGAGGAAGGGCAAGTTAAGCCCAAGATTCATAGGGCCTTATGAGATAGTTGAGAGAATTGGTCCGGTTGCGTATAGATTGAAGCTTCCGACTGAGCTAGAGAAGATTCATGATGTATTCCATGTGTCGATGCTTAGGAGGTATAGATCGGATCCATCCCATGTTATGCCAGTGGAAGAAATAGAGTTAAATCCGGATTTGTCCTATGATGAGGAGCATGTTGAGATACTTGCTTCTGATAGCAAGGTGTTGCGTGGCAAGACTATAGAGTTGGTCAAAGTGTTGTGGAGACATAGAGGTGTGGAAGAGGCCACGTGGGAGAGGAAAGCTGATATGCTTGAGCAATTTCCGTACTTGTTTCCGCCAGGTAATTTCGGGGATGAAATTCCTTAAGTGGGGGAGAGTTGTAACACCCGGGTTCAGGGGCCGGGTGAAAATAATAATTTAATAATGGTTCGGGTTTCGGTTCCTAATTTTTAATAATAAAATAATGTTTTGGGTCTCGGGTTTTAAAAACGAATAAGTTGAGTTGGACCATTTTCAAAGCAAGCCCAAATAGCCTTGGGTGTCACCTATTGAGATTTCCTTAATTCATTAAGGGTACTTTGGTCTTTAGCTCCCCAATTTTAAACAAACATAAAAAAATGCCTTGGCTCATCTTCTTCCTATCACCATTTCTTTTTTTTGACGTCAAAAGGAGCCCCCTTCCCCTTGATACTATTTCATTCCATACTTTGCTTTTTGTTGGAGCTTTTACAAAGGTAAGGTCGTTTTTGACTTGCTCTCATCTTCCTCTCTTTGGAAGTACCACTATTTTTCATTTCTACCCATGTTTTTGGAATATGAGTTTTAGAGATTTTTTATTTAAAAATGGTACCTTTATTGCTCTTAGCTAAAGATTTTGATTGATTTATGTTAGATATGTTGTTTATGAAGCATGAGGTCCAACTTGTATGATTTTTAAAGAGTTTTGCTAAATTTCCCGGATTTGGGTCTTGGGAAGGTTTTGGGAGGTTTTAAGTTGAGTTATGGGGGTGTTTATTAGGGAAATATGAGGGCTGATGGATAGACTACATGTAAGGGTTGTTTTGGAGGTGTTAAGGAGTAATTTGAGGGTTGGAATCATTGGTTTTAGGGTGTGCTTAGGGGCTGCTCGGGAATGTGAAATTTGGGTTTGGTTTTTAGTTGAAACTCTTTGTTTTGTGCTTGGTTGGTGATCCGGGTTGTTTACGTTGCATTGTGGACTGATTTGGGATTGTTTTAATTGTGTTGGGATGTTTAGAAGCAAGAAATTTGGTTGATGAAGCTTCGGGGACAAATCCGGGGATTTCGGGGTCTTGAGCTTGGTCTTCGGTCTTCACTTGGGTAACAACGGTGAGTAGAATTGTTAATCTTTGAACTGTGCACGATATAGAACTTTTGGGGTTTGGTTGGGACCTCGAGGGTTCACCTAAACCCGAGTGTAAGCCTCTCTACTCCTATGTTTGTTGTGATAGGATGAATGATTATGCGTTATGAGTATCATGTGCATTTTAAATTGTTAATGTGTAGTCGAGTTGAAGTCGTGCCTCACGTGATGGTGGTCTAATCTACGGTGATGTGTAGTCCCACCGGTAGTGACTAGTAGGAAAGTACTTTGATGTGTAGTCCCATTGGAAATCCACTAGTCGAAATGGTGATGTGTAGTCCCACTGTGTGTGTATGTTGGTTGTTCTTGTTCAAACCATGTTTTGTTGAGATAGTCATTCGTGCATCCATTGTTTTACTTACATATGAAAAGCGTTTTGAAAACTGCATGTTGTGGATTTGTAGAGCCTCTCTCACTAAGCTAGTAGCTTACGCTCTCTTTTGGTTCCAACATGCAGATCGTTAGAGTTCGGGAGGCAAGCAGGCAAGGGAAGAGCTTTGGAGTTCTCGAGCTAGCACAAGTATGATTTGTGTTTTGTAATAATGCCTAAACAATGGGGTATAGAGTTGTAGGAGTTGGTGTCAAACTTCTTAGGTGATTTGAGTTATTTGAGCATGTTAAATTATGGTTGTGTATGTTTTTGTTTCATGGATTGAGGACCATGCTTATCTTGTTGCTTGATTTTATGTGCCTAAAGGTGTATGTGCTAGTCTATGCATGCTCTATGTTTAGTTGGCTTGTGTATGTGGCCTTATAATTGTTAAGTATGCTCTCTTTGTGGAATTGTATGAGACCTTTGATTTGTATGCCTCCTTGTTAGATTAAATGCCTCGTATGCTAATTTTTTTGTTGTAGTTTAGATGTATGTATGCTTGAATGAGTCTAGGGAAGTCCCAAAATGCATATTGAGTTGAGTCTTGTTTGGTTTTGCTGGTTTTTGGAGAGTTGCAGTGCAGGGCGTATCGATACGCCTAAGGGCCGTATCGATACGGTATTGCCTGCAGAGCTCATTTTAGGTTGGGCGTATCGATACATGGGCTCGTATCGATACGGTTTTTGCTCTCTGGAATTCAGTTGTGGCTGGGCGTATCGATACGTAGGGGCGTATCGATACGGTTTTTGCTCACTGGAATTCTGAGATCTTGGGGAGTTTTTGGCGTATCGGTACAGTGTTGGGGCGTATCGGTACGGGTCCATCTTGTTGACCACGAGATGTTGACCGAGAGGGGCGTATCGATACGCTCAAGGGCTGTATCGGTACGGTCTCCTCTGCGTTGGCTGATCGTGTTGACCTGGTCAGGGCGTATCGATACCCTTGACTGGTGTATCGATACGGCCTGCCCTGAAAAGCTTAAATTGAACTGCTTGAAGTGTGGTTGTGGATCAAATGTGTTTCTTTAATGATGTTTCCGCTGTTGTGAATCACTTAGGAAATAAAATGTCTTTAGACAAGATTAAAATGAAAAAAAATTTAGGGTTGCTAACCGAGGGGAAGCCTTAACGGGTTTCGCTTCGGTTTTCCCTGTGTGGCCCACTCGGATCGGTCATCCGGCCAGACCGGGACGAGGGAGTTACACTTGTATCCCTTAATCCCACAATGATCACAGACACCAGAAAAACGACGTCGAGCCGAAGCGCCACCAGAAGAATTAGAAAACATAGCAGACGTATCAGGAACATGAGCAATTCCGGAAAGATGAATACGCTGAGATTCTTCCTGAACCACCATGGAGTATGCCTGATTAACTGAAGGTAAAGGTTGCATAAGAATCAACTGACTCCGAATCGCACCATAGGTCTCGTTTAAACCCATCAGAAATTGAAACAGACACTGTTTCTCAACATGCTTCAAGTTGTGCTGAGAAACATCACAATTACAAGAAGAGAAAGACACCATAGAGGCATATTCATCCCAAAGTAGCTTCAAACGAGTATAATAAGATGAAATGGATGAATCACCTTGAGATAAAGTTGCGATCTCACGATGTAAAAAGAAAATTCGCGAACCATCAGTCTTATCAAAGCGTTCTTTGAGATCCTTCCAAACAAGAAAAGCATTAGACGCGAAAACAACTCCGGTAGATAACTCCTTGCTGACGGCATTGAGAATCCAAGAAAGAACAATAGCGTTACAGCGATCCCATTGCGACCGTAACTTTGCGACGACAGACTCACGGGTGCACTCACCATCAATAAACCCTAGTTTATTCTTGGCAAGAAGAGCAATACGCAACGAACGGCTCCAAACGTTGTAGTTTTCAACTTCAACCAACTGATGAGAGATCAGAATTGAACCAAGTGTATCCGACGGATGAAGATAAAGCGAATGGTTAAAATCAACGACCACCGCAGAGGTCGCCGTAGAAGACGAATCAAGGGCAGGCGGCATGAGAACGACAAAGAGATTAGGGAAAGAAACGAAAGAATTGAAGAAAAACAAACCCTAGGGAAAAATTGGGCCGAGACAAAGAGAAAAGGAAAAAATAGGCTAAAGAAACCTACAAACTGATATCATGTTAAAATGTATAAAATACTCTTTTATTCAATTTAAATAATAATACAAAATGTACACACATTTATATTCAGGACTAATCACCTAATGCTAACAAACTAATTATTGTAACCAACTAACTGACTGTAACAAACTACTAACTACTCTACTTTCAACACCACCATTACGGCCACAAAATTTAGTTTCAAAGGACTTTAAACCTATATAAAAATAAAATAAAAAATAATTTAAAATTACCCACATGAAAAATTACATATTTAAAAAATAAACTTTAATCATTGACCGTCAGAATCAGATATATTAAAACTTGAACAACATCTAATTTTTTTTTACGATAATCACAAACAAAAAAATTAACTTAACAACCATAAAATTATTTATATATAATGATATTTTTATAAATATATATATATATATATATGACGGGGCGGAAAATTTCTAGCATATAGATTGGGGCACACCGGTCCAAAGAGTTCTTACTATCCACTATAACTGGTTTGAAACGAGGAAATTTTTTTTTGGAACCGGACTGTTATTTTGTATAAAGGGTTCTTACTGTCCTCCATAGTTTTCAGACCGTGATTTGGTAATTTGCTCAATTGATGACCCATGCATTTGAAATATTATAGGACGACACATGTCATTGTATGATTAACACTAATAATATATTGGTTGGCTCATTTATATTAAGTACTAAAAAAAGTCTATTAGAAGACGATTCTCATAATCTAATTTATTTCGTTCATAATATTAAAATTCGAATTTTAATGTCTTATATCCCTCTATTATATACAAAAACATTAAACAATGTATCAAATACCATCTCATTGCGTTAAAAAAAAGGGTTAACTACTGGAATAGTCACTTATGTTTTTAAAATAATTTAGGTGTCTAAAGTATTTTTTTGTAAAAACTGGTGCCCAATGTTTCTATATGTAACCCCCCTCGTTCCGGTCCAAACGCTTGACCGATCCGAATGGGCTACACGAGGATAACCGAGACGAAACCCGTTAAGGCTCCACTTCGGTTACCGACCCAAGAAAACTTTTTCATTATTATTATCTTATCTAGATGTATCATTATATCCTATGTGGAAAAGGCAACAGCGGAAGAAAACAAGCGAGGCGAAACAACGAACATTCAAATAAAGCAGCCCATTTTAACTTTCTCAGCAGGCCGTATCGATACACTAGAAGAGGGTATCGATACGCCTTGACTAGGTCAACAACCCAAGGTCAACTCAGGGATACCGTATCAGTACACAGGCTGACCGTACCGATACGCCCTCACTGGTCAACTTCTCACGGTCAACGATACAAGACCGTATCGATACACCCTAGACCCGTACCGATACGCCAAAATCTCGTCAAAATCTCAGATTTCCAGAGAGGATTTGGCGTATCGATACGCCCTCGTGTATCGGTACGCTAGGCCAAACTTGAGTCCTAAAGTGTAGGCCCATATCGATACGGCCCTTGGGCGTACCGATACACCCTACACTGCAATACTCAAATTTACAGCCCAAGACTCTAAAATACAACTCTATATGCATTTTAAGACTTCCCTAACCACATATAAACATAAATACAACATCCAACAACCAAGATTTCAGCATACGAGGCAACCAAAACGAACAAGGATCATACATTCAAAGGATTCATACATTTACCAAAAGAAGACATATATTGAACTTAAAAGGTTCATGCCTTAGACAACCGTACATAAAGCATTCATAAGGGCACAAGGCCAAAATACTAGGCAAGCAACCTTAAACATCTCATCCACAAACAATGAGTCTAAACATGCTCCTAAGACCAAACATAAACATACATCAAAAGCTCGAATCAACATCACATATCCCATTGCTTGACTATTACACCTTATAACTAAAAAGTTCATACTTGAAAGCTAAGATAGCACCACAATGCACACTTGGAGGCCCTCTCCTTGCACAAGCAACCCACGGACTACGGATATGCATTGTCAAACAAAAGAGAGTGTAAGCATAAAGCTTAGTGAGGGTAAGCTCATTAAATCAAACCTCGACAATGCAGGGTCCAAGCACGAACAACCACTAAGGTAAAATGCATGGTCTTACCTTCGAAACACAAGAGCCAACATATCAATGATGCATGAACACAAACTCAAAATTATGCCATGCTCAACAAGTCCAAAACCACATCATATGTAAACACATATATTAATCCATATTGACACCTAGCTATGACTCGAATACGCGGATAACCATTGGAACTCACATCCAACACAACCATTACCTTACGGTGGGATTACACTCATCACCAACTAACATAAATATAAGAAGAATTTCCAGGCGAACTCGTACTCCATCTTGATGACTACCATCACCAAGAACACGCGCGCATTTAACTCACATGTGCACACTAGACATCCTAATGATCGATCATTGTACCCAAGCATACCAGTGCCAAAACTAAACACTTTTCACAACATCATTTCATATCAACTTCCGTGCTTAGCACGTACTCACCATGATCACCATCATGCACAATCCACATGCATATCACAATTCATCAAACCATGCCTCAACATACATGTATAACACAATATACATAGCCACCATAAACACAATTTAACATGAGGCATAAACAACATTTAGAGTTCAACCAAAGTCTCTAACTAAAGCTTGAGATTAGGCTACCACTCTAATCCCAACTCTAGGTGGGTCTACCAAGCCCAACCTAGTCCACATGCTTGAACCAATACTCGAAAACCATTTAAAAACATTTAACCACTCACCGACTATTCCAAGCTCAACACACTAGCCGATCAAGCTTCCAACGATTCCGGATTTGTTCCCGAGGCTTCACTAACACAAATTCTTGCTTCTAAACAACTCAACACAATCAAAACAACCTCAAATCAGTTCAAAAATTAATGTAGCAAACCCGGAACACTAATCAAACACCAAACACAAGATTCAAGCTATGAACAACTCTCAAAATTCTCAATCTCGAGCAGCCCTTTAGCACAGTCCAAAACTCTTGATTTCAACCTTTTTAACACACTTAAATGCTCCCAAAACAACCCCTAACTATCACACTAACATCAGGTCTCAATTTCCAACACCTAGCAACCCCAAAACCAACCTTTAAACCCTTCAAAAACCCCTCTAAAACCCAAATCCGAGAATCTTCATAAAACTATTTAAAATTCATATATGTTGGACCTTATGGTTCATAAACAACTTATCTAACAATAATAAATCAAAAGCTTTGTTAGAAATCCATAAAGCTTCAACCTTTAACAAAATCTTTGAAAAACCCAAAACCCAAAATACATGGTTTTATTGAAAACTAAGGGTACCAACATGAAGAGAAAGGTAAGGACAAGTCAAAAACGAAATTACCTTTCAAAAATCACCAACAAAGAGCAAGGGAGATGATGGAATAGTGATTTGGGTAAGGAGAGCTCTAATGTCGTTGAGTTTGAAATGGGAGTGAGGAAGAAGATGATCACATGGTCTTCTTCTTTTGTTTTTGTTTTATTTTACCAAAGAAATCATATTTACCATTATGCCATTAATGAAATGGCTAAAACCCTCATCTCTTAAAGTCCATGGAATTGGACTTAGAAGATAGGCCCAACATAGATTTTGATTATTTTGCAAACACGAATCCCATAAAAATATTTTATTATTTTAATTATGAAACCGAAACCCGAAACATTATTTTAATATTATTTTCACCCGACCCCCAAATTCGGGTGTTACAACTCTCCCCCACTTAAGGAATTTCGTCCCCGAAATTACCTGACGAAAACAAGTACGGAAACTGCTCAAGCATATCAGCTTTCCTCTCCCACGTGGCCTCTTCCACACATCTATGTCTCCACAACACCTTGACCAACTATATGGTCTTGCCACGCAACACCTTGCTATCAGAAGCAAGTATCTCAAATGGTTATTCATTGTAAGACAAATCCGAATTCAACTCTATTTCCTCAACGGGCATAACATGAGACGGATCTGATCTATATCTCCTAAGCATCGACACATGAAAGACATCATGGATCTTCTCTAACTCCGAAGGCAATCTCAAATGGTAAGCTACTGGCCCAATCCGTTCGACTATCTCATATGGACCAATAAACCTCGGACTCAACTTGCCTTTCTGGCCAAATCGCATTACCTTCTTCCACGGAGATACTTTCAGAAACACTTTCTCACCCACGGAGAACTCATTCTCTTTTCTCTTTAAATCTGCATAAGATTTCTGACGATCGGAAGCTGCTTTCAAACGGTCACAAATCAACTTCACTTTTTCTGTAGTTCCCTTGAGCAAATCCGGCATAGGTAACAATTTTTAACCCGTTTCAGCCCAACAGATCGGAGTCTTACATCGTCTACCATACAAAGCCTCATAAGGAGCCATCTGTATACTAGCCTGGTAACTGTTGTTGTAAGCAAACTCAACTAAGGGCAAGTGCTTCTCCCAAGAACCCTGGAAGTCAATCACACAATAACAGAGCATATCCTCTAAAATCTGTATCACTCGCTCTGACTGTCCATCTGACTGCGGATGATACAAAGTACTGAAATGCAAACGGCAACCTAGGGCACTGTGCAAACAACTCCAGAACCTCGAAGTGAATCTCGGATCTCTGTCTGATACAATAGACTTTGGAACTCTATGAAGTCTCACAATCTCGCGAATATATAAATTCGCCAACTTATCTAAAGAATCTGTAGTGTTCACGGCTAAGAAGTGAGCATACTTAGTGAATCTATCAACAATCACCCAAACAGAATTCTTCTTCGAAGGAGACAACAGTAACCCCGACACGAAGTCCATAGTAATCCTCTCCCATTTCCATTACGGAATCTTCAAAGGCTGTAACAAACCTGAAGGAACCTGATGTTCTGCCTTTACTCTCTGACAAACCATGCAACGGCTCACATACTCGGCTACATCCTTCTTCAAACCAACCCAGAAATAATCATTCTTCAAGCCACGGTACATCTTAGTACTACCCGGATGCATAGAAAAAGGACTCGAATGTGCTTCGCTCAGAATCGTACGTCTCAACTCAACGTCCTCAAGCACTACAACTCTATCTCTGAAACACAACACATTCTCACCACTGAAACTATACTCGATCGGTCTACCTTCGGCTATGTCCTGAACATGAGGAACTAATGACACATCTTGCAACTGTTTCTCTCTGATCAACTGAATCAAAGAAGGCTTCACTTGCAACTCGGTGATCGAACCACCATCCCCGGATACACTCAACTTAGCAAACATAGCTCGCAACTCAACTGTAACTTTTCTGCTCAACGCATCGGCTACTACATTTGCCTTACCCGGATGGTACTCGATAGTCAAATCACATTTTTCAACAGTTCAAGCCATCTTCTCTGTCTCAAGTTCAACTCTCGCTGAGTCAGCAAATACTTCAAGCTTTTATGATCAGTGTAAACTGTGCACTTCTCACCATACAAGTAGTCGCGCCAAATCTTCAATGCAAACACAACTGTGACTAGCTCAATATCGTGAGTAGGATAGTTCTTCTCATGCACCTTTAACTGTCTCGAAGCATAAGCAACAACCTTCCTTTCTTGCATCAGAACACAACCTAAACCTATGTAGAAAGCATCACTATAGATCACAAACTCTTTCCCTGAAACTGGTTGTACTAACACTGGAGCATTCGTCAAAGCTTCTTTCAATTTCTCAAAAGCCTTCTGTCTCGTATCTAACCACTCGAACTTAATTCCATTTTGCAACAATTTAGTCAACGGAGCAGCT
This sequence comes from Hibiscus trionum, assembly GCA_030270665.1. NCBI lineage: Eukaryota > Viridiplantae > Streptophyta > Magnoliopsida > Malvales > Malvaceae > Hibiscus > Hibiscus trionum. Next base: position 7,282,472 of record BSYR01000034.1, on the reverse strand, counting down.
ACTCTAGAGAAACCATCTACGAATCTCCTATAGTAATCGGCTAATCCTAGGAAACTCCTAATCTCAGTCACTGACTTAGGTTGTTTCCACTCAACAATGGCCTCAATCTTCGTCGGATCAACACAGATACCTTCAGCTGAAACAACATGGCCAAGAAATACAACCTCTCGAATCCAGAACTCACATTTGCTCAACTTTGCATACAACTGATTACTCATCAATCTCTGCAAAACAAGTCTCAAGTGCTCATCATGCTCTTCTTTTGATCTCGAGTACACAAGAATGTCATCTATGAAAACATCTACAAACCGGTCTAGATAGTCTCTGAAAACTCTGTTCATCATATCCATGAATGTTGCTGGTGCATTCGTGAGCCCAAACGGCATCACAAGGAACTCATAGTGACCATATCTAGTCCTAAAAGTTGTCTTCGGAACATCACACTCTTTTACCTTCAACTGGTAGTACTCTGATCTCAAATCTATCTTCGAAAACACTGAGGCACCCCTCAACTGATCAAACAAGTCATCTATACGATGCAACGGATACTTGTTCTTCACTATCAACTGGTCCAACTGCCTGTAGTCAATACACATTCTCATGTTGCCATCTTTCTTCTTTACAAACAACACGGGAGCACCCCAAGGCGAACTACTAGGCCTAATAAATCCACGGTCTAACAACTCCTGAAGCTGACTTTTCAACTCTTTCGGAGCCATACGATACGGAGCAATAGAAACTGGAGTAGACCCTGAAACAGTCTCAATCACAAACTCCACATCTCTATCAGGAGGCAAACCTGGTAATTCTTCTGGAAACACATCCGGAAAATCACAAATTGTTCTGATGTCTTTCGGTCTGACCTCACTCATATTTGGATTCATCACATATGCTAAGTAAGCCCCACAACCGGAATCCATCAACCTATGAGCCTCTAAAGCTGACACAACATTCGACAAGAACTTAATGTTCTCGTCTACTACTACTACCTCGTAGTCATCAGAGAGCTTCAAAGCAATTCTCTTCGTCTCAAAATCTACACTAGCTCTGTGCTCAACCAACCAATCCATACCCATAATAATATCAAAACCATAGAACGAAAGTTCCATCATATCAACAGGAAACACATGACCCTGAATCCTCAACGCACACCTCCTATACATCCGTCTAACTACAACTGTCTCACCAAAGGAACTAGTCACATGCATACCTACATCTAAGATCTCAACAGGTATATCTAACTTCTTTGCATGCTCACTCAAAATGTAGGAATGCGTAGAACCCGAGTCAACTAAGGAAAGCAAAGACATGGACTGTAACTCAAAATTACCTGCTATCACATCCGTGTCGTTCCCGGCCTCTCTCTGAGCGTAGACTCTAGCTGGCCCACCGGCCTCTGGCTGTACGGCCACAACATGAGCAAGGTTCCTCTGTGCCTATATCCTAGGTGCATCAGCCCTAGGCTGGAAGTAGCCACGACCGCACCCACGGCCTCTCTGATAATCAATGGCCCTCGTAGGAACCTGAGCAAGATTCGGTGCTTGAGCCGCCTGATGCGGACACTCTCTTCTGAAGTGGTCCCTCGAACCACAGTTCCATCAAGCATGGAAGTTACCCCAACACTCTCCAGAATGTTGTCTCCCACAACGTATGCACTCGGGCAAACGCCCTCCAGCTCTATGGCCCTGGTGGCCTCTACCATGGTGGCCACCGCCACGCCTATGGTCAAACTGCTGTCCACTACCCCAATGCCTCTTGGCATCACCACGGTCAAAGTTGTTATTTCTCTTTCCAAAACTAGATCCTCCTGAACGCTTGGTCAGCCCCAAACTATGCTCAATGTCCTTGGCCCTAGCAACCAAGACATCAAAATCAGAATAATCTGAAGCTAAGGTGTACCTCTTAACTTCCTCATGAAGCCCATATCTGAAACGGTTACAACGGTCCCTCTCAGTAGGAACCAACTCTAGAGCATACTGACTCAAACGTACAAAACGGATCTCATAGTCAGTCACTGAAGCATCTCCCTGAATGAGGCATAAACAACATTTAGAGTTCAACCAAGTCTCTAACTAAAGCTTGGGATTAGGCTACCACTCTAATCCCAACTCTAGGTGGATCTATCAAGCCCAACCTAGTCCACATGCTTGAACCAATACTCGAAAACCATTTAAAAACATTTAACCACTCACCGACTATTCCAAGCTCAACACACTAGCCGATCAAGCTTCCAACGATTCCGGATTTGTTCCCGAGGCTTCACCAACACAAATTCTTGCTTCTAAACAACTCAACACAATCAAAACAATCTCAAATCAGTTCACAAATTAATGTAGCAAACCTGGAACACTAATCAAACACCAAACACAAGATTCCAGCTATGAACAACTCTCAAAATTCTCAATCCCGAGCAGCCCTTTAGCACAGTCCAAAACTCTTTATTTTAACCTTTTTAACACACTTAAATGCTCCCAAAACAACCCCTAACTATCACACTAACTCCAGCCCTCAATTTCCAACACCTAGCAACCCCAAAACCAACCTTTAAACCCTTCAAAAACCCCTCTAAAACCCAAATCCGAGAATCTTCATAAAACTCTTTAAAATTCATATATGTTGGACCTTATGGTTCATAAACAACTTATCTAACAATAATACATCAAAAGCTTTGTTAGAAATCCATAAAGCTTCAACCTTTAACAAAATCTTTGAAAAACCCAAAATACAAAATACATGGTTTTATTGAAAACTAAGAGTACCAACATGAAGAGGAAGGTAAGGACAAGTCAAAAACGAAATTACCTTTCAAAAATCACCAACAAAGAGCAAGGGAGATGATGGAATAGTGATTTGGGTAAGGAGAGCTCTAATGTCGTTGAGTTTAAAATGGGAGTGAGGAAGAAGATGAGCACATAGTCTTCTTCTTTTGTTTTTGTTTTATTTTACCAAAGAAATCATATTTACCATTATGCCATTAATGAAATGGCTAAAACCCTCATCTCTTAAAATCCATGGAATTGGATTTAGAAGATAGGCCCAACATAGATTTTGATTATTTTGCAAACACGAAGCCCATAAAAATATTTTATTATTTTAATTATGAAACTGAAACCTGAAACATTATTTTAATATTATTTTCACCCGACCCCCAAACCCGGGTGTTACACTATAGGTACAATTTTAGGTTCCCGGTTGTTAAATGGGTGTTAAAAAAATCGTCAACCAATCGGTGCTTGACACGTGGCATTAATTTTATTTTTTAAAATTTTTTAATGGAAAATACTCAGAATTTTCAAATTATTATAAAATCTCAAATTTTACAAGCTTCACAAAACAATCCTTAAATCCCTAAAAATTCCCAAACTTTCGTCGTCGACTGCCGCCGCTTCCGCCGCCAGTTGTCGTCGCTGACCGCGCCCACTTGGTCGCCGAGCCAAGGCGATCATTTTTCCCAACACGACGTCGCCAGAAACGCCCAACGGTGTGCAACCGAACGTCAAACGCGAACGTCGATTTCGTGTTTGACGTTTGGTTGCATGTCGTTGGGCGTTTCTGACGACGTTGTGTTGGGAAAAATGATCGCCTTGGCCCGACGACCAAGTGGGTGCGGTCAGCGACGACAACTGGCGGTGAAAGCGGCGGCAATCGACAGCAGAAGTTTGGGACTTTTTAGAGATTTAGAGACTGTTTTGTGAAGCTTGTCAAATTTTGAGATTTTATAATAATTTGAAAGTTCTAAGTATTTTCCATTAAAAAATAATAAAATTAATACCACGTGTAACACCCTGAAAAGTACCCTAGTTCGAACAATAGAAAAATGACGATGATAACGTAAATAATTATAATTAAATTGGTAACTAATATATTCACATGTTGAATAATATAAGATGTAAATTAGTGTACTCATAAATACATGTACAATTTGGTGAGATGATGAAAATATATATGTACAAGCTATATATATATAAGATTAAAATGTGATAAATTAATGATCTAAAATATGTATATTATATGATATATGGATGATAAGTAGTGGAATTATTAGTAGAATTATTAGTGGAATTATTAGTTGAATTATTGGTGGAATTATTAGTTGAATTATTAGTTGAATTATTATATGAATAATAATAATGTAATATATATATATATTATATGTCTAAAGTAATGGGCTGATATCTAAATAAAATCAATAAAGATAATATCCTTAATATAATAGATTAAATATTACATAGTGGAAACATGTGGAAACTAAATTATTCAAGTGTCCTTGTGAGGACCATATTCAGCCACCTTAGTTAGGACACCCACATGGGTTATCATCAATATTTTTCTTCCTATTTCATCTTCACCGTGAGAAATAAGAGAGAGAGAGAGAGCTGAGTTTGAAGGATCAAAGTTGCTGGAAATTCATAGAAAAGCTTACATGCATGATAATCCTAAGTTAAAGTAAGTGTTTATATTACCCGATTTTATCTTTGAATCTTAGGGTTTGTTTTATTGAGTTTGATTATGATTAATATTGGAAAAAAAATGTTTAAGAATGATTTAAAATACTGATTTTGTTGCTGGGTTCATGTTAAAATTGAAGAAATTCTGGAAAAATGCATGAACATTAGTTAAAGTTTGAATCTGCCCAGATTCGTCCTTGAACACTGCCCTGTTTTGTATTGAAAATTCGAATAGGTTAGAGTTCGAATTAAGAAAACTTTTGTAAATAAAAGTTGTAGATCTGAATGAGTACTATAAGAAAATGTCCTCTTGAGTATGAAAACGACATAGGAAGTGGCTGGAAATTGAATTACAAAAAGACTGCTCAGAATTGAATGAATCTTGAAACTGCTTAGGTTAAATTGTAATTTTGAAAATGTTTAGGGGTTTAATTGATGTCAATAAATTCTGTAAAATTTATTAGAAACAGGGGAGGTATTGTAGGAATGAAAAATAAATAAATTAGTTTGAATTATATATCAATTGATAGTTTAAATATCGTTAGAACACATAGAAGATCAAAATGGACTAGTTTGTAAAAATTGATAATTTGAGGACTTATATGCCCTATTTTCATGGTTTCTGGAACATAATTATTATGTTAATATGTGAAGGTAAAAATGTTTAAAATCTCAAGATTTATGGTGTAGTGAAACATAGGTTATAAATACACTAAAGTCACAAATAGGCAGATTATTTTTCTAAAGATACCCTATGTTCAAGTAATAAACTGTATTGATAGCGAAATGATAAAATTATGTTCCATACATGGTTGTAAAGGTGTGTTTATAAGCTTTCCAGAATGGTAAAGAACTCTTTATTTGGAGTTGTGAGTAAAAAGATATGACCAGTTTAGTAGAGGTTACTCAAACTGCCAGTTTAGGGGGCAGATTCACTTTTCTAGGTGATTATAATTAAGTAAATGAATTTATATGTTTGAATTAATTACTAATGGGTATTGTAAATGATATTTTATGTATCAAGAGCATATTGGTGAAGAGATATTAGAGGAATCAAGGGGTGATCAAACCAAGAAGAAAGGGAGAGGCATCACCATTAAGGAGACAAACTAGCTTGGAGTATTGTGAGTGTAGTTTTGTTTAAAGTGTTGGGATTAGTATCCTAACCTTGTTATTTTTTTTAGATAACATGAAGAAAGCATGAAATGAATTTAATAATGATTGGTAAAATTTAAAATGATAAGGAAGAAGGATTAAAGGCAAAAATATTGATCTAAGTGTATATTGCTTGTTAGATAAGCATGCTTAGTATAAATATGATTAGTTACCATGATGTGTTGATTGCTTGAGCTATGTGATATGTGACTAAATGATAAGCTTTGCTACTGGTTTTTGATGATCATAAAATGAAAATGATCTCATGTGCTTGCTGGAATTTTATGTTACCATGATGCTTGATTGATTATATGTATATGCCTATTAAAATGGTTAAATGCCTCTGAAATTATGAATGATTGGCAAGTGAATGATCTTGTTAATAAAGAAAGATAAGTAAAGTCATTGGTTCGATTAGTGTCTATAGGTAGAAGGGCATGCCTTAGAGTCGTTGAGCTCCCCTGATCTTTGTTACAGGATGGTGGTTAGTCACCTATAAACCTGATAAGGTGGTTAGTCACCTTGATAATTGAATGGTGGTAAGTCACCATTGATGCCTATGCATCCCCTGTTATATGTTGAAATGAGAAATGGATACTTTGAGTATCTAATGTTACATGTTACATGAAGACTTGATTACCTATTTCATTAATCATCCAAGGCAAAACATTTATTAGAACAATGATATATGTTTAAATGAACAAATTGGGTATTAGCCCTTATGATATGAAATGAATATGTGTACTTGGTTGAGATTCGAAATGAACTATGTTGTGATGTGAAACTATGAAATGTTGCTTCCAAGATGACAATGAGATTACATGTTGTTTGTTGTCCATGTTAGCTTGAATTGTAAAAGTTTGCTGCCCTATTGGTTAGTATTTGAGACTAGCTAAGTTAACTTGGTTTTTGATGGAACTAGCTAGGTATTTCAATGTGTGCTAAGCCTAGCTAAGTAACCTCAAAGATTGAATAAGACTTTAAAAATTGAAACTAGTAAAGTTAGGGCTGCCTCACTAAGTACATTATGTGTACTTATCACTCTCTTTGTTTCCTTCTTCCAAAACAACAGGTTCTTTGATATCCGAAAGTCATCCGTTCTGATTCGAGAGCTTCGCAAGCCAAGAACAAGTATGATATAATCTTGCTTAGACTCCTAGTTGGTGGCATAGTCTAAATTAGTTTGTCATGCATTATGAATCATGTAATTCTTAAGTGTGGTTTGTATAAAACTAAGACATGTTATATTACGAAATGACTTAATAAATGTTTATATAAATATGGATATGATGATATGAATGAACTATGTTTGAAGTTAATCAAGCTTGATATGAATTGAATCTCATATAATTGTAAGTTTGATGAGTTGACATGTATGAATCTGTCTATCATCCGAATAGTAACATCGCTCGCTCGTAACCGGGCGAGGGGTGTTACATAAATTGGTATCAGAGCTTCGGTTTAGTCGATTCTTGGACTAAATCGGGTCTTTTGCATCATATAGGTTAAACTATGCCACCTAGGAGTTTTATATCGAACTGCTTGCGATTGCGCTCTCTAACTTCGATCTGTTCTGAAGTCTTATTAGAATGTCCGAATCACTTTTGGCTCGTGATAATGAAAGTCCTCGGGAATCATCTAACGAGGATGGTAGCGTTAGGATGAAAACCAACGCTCCGGGACAATCTAATCCTCTCGAGCAAGCGGACCCTCCGAAAAGATCGGAACCGCGAGAACCGACTCCACTCCCTAAACCTAATCAGACAATTCCGACAATTCCAACTGTTCAGAGTGCTCAGCGGGAATGTCTCCTAAGTATGAAGGAGATGTTCGATCAACTAGTAATGAACATCCGACGAGAACAACCGACTCCGGTGGTTGCTACCCCGAGCCGAGCTCCTATCGACAACCTCGCACAACATCGAGTAACTACATTCACCGGTGAAAACGAGGAAAAGCCGGAAGAAGCTGAGAATTGGCTAGAAAGAACCACTCAAATCTTAACTCGTCAACTTCAATGTTCGGATGAACATAAACTTGAATGTGCGATTGCACTTCTAGCCGATGAAGCTCTAAGTTGGTGGGAAACCACGACTCTAACTGCCCCTGCCGAGTCAGTTACATGGAAATTCTTCGTTGATGAATTCAAAAAGAAATATATTAACGAACAATACCTTGCTGATCGGAGGAAGAAATTCTTACATCTGAAACAGGTCAATCGGCCGATTGAACAATATGTTGCCGATTTCTGCAAATACTGCAAGTATGGTTCGGAGTACATCAAGACCGAGAAAGATAAATGCCGAATGTTCATCGACGGGCTAAGTGATGAATTGAGTCCGATGTTCACAGCACTTGACATTACGGATTTTCAAATCCTTGTGAATCGGGTTATCGCCACTGAATCTAAGATGCAGAATGCCGAGAAACGAAAGAGTGGATTCCGAACTGATAAGAAGCGGAAGAGTGACGACAAGTTTCAGTGGTCTAAGAAGTCGAAACATCAGAAGGAATCATCTTCCACCTATATACCATTTACTCGGAATAATTTCCAACCCCAACACTCCAACAAGATGGCTACTCCGGTTGTTTCCATCAACAGTACTGGAAATGTCGACAGACCTCCTGTTTGCAAATTCTGTCAGAAGAATCACTTTGGCCAATGCCGAACCCAGGCAAACCTCTGTTATGCTTGTGGCGCTGACGATCATTACATCCGAGACTGTCCAAAACGAAATGATCAATCTTTTGTTCGACCGGCTAACCAAAGTTCTGTGCCGTCTAGCCGAGGCAAACATCTGAGACAAGTTCAGTCGAACAATCCCGGGAAAGGCAAGGCTGTCCAATCAAAAGCCACCACTTATCAGGAGTCCCGAGTCCCAGCTCGTGTCTATCACATTCGTGGCAAGGAAGAAGAAGAGTCTCCTGATGTCATTGCGGGTACGGTTGAACTTAACCTTAAACCTGTTTACGCATTGATAGATTCGGGATCAACCCATTCATTTATATGCTCATACTTGTTAGATGAACTTAAATTGAAACCTGAAACTGTACAAACTGGGCTAATTGTTTCGAACCCTATAGGAGGTAGTATGCCAATAAATTTGATCTGTAAAGATTGTCAGATAACAATTCAAAATATACCCTTTCCTTGTAATCTATATGTTTTACCCAAATGTGAATTTAATCTAGTTTTAGGACTAGATTGGTTGGGAAAACATGAAGCCTGGATAGACTGTCAAAACCGTAGGTTATATTTACGGGGTTTAGGAAAAGAATCCATCCTATTGATAGACAAGAAACCGATCTCTATTTTTGCCGCTATGGCATTGCAAGACAAGCTTGATTTCAGTTTACCTGAAATGCCTGTCGTATCTGAATTTTCCGATGTTTTTCCTGAGGAACTCCCTGGCCTTCCTCCAACTCGGGAAGTTGAATTCAAGATCGAAGTTCAACCCGAAACTAATCCGGTGTCCATTACACCTTATCGGATGGCACCTGTTGAACTCAAAGAACTAAAGAAGCAAATTCAAGAACTCGAGGATAAAGGATTCATCCGACCTAGCATATCTCCCTGGGGTGCTCCTGTCCTATTCGTGAAAAAGAAGGACGGTACGATGCGGCTTTGTATCGATTACCGGCAACTTAATAAAGTAACCATTAAGAACAAGTATCCGCTACCGAGAATCGAAGATTTGTTCGATCAACTCAAACACGCAGCCGTGTTCTCTAAGATTGATCTTCGGTCTGGTTACTATCAAATGAGGGTAAAAGAATAAGATGTGCCCAAAACAGCTTTCCGAACTCGATATGGGCATTACGAATTCTTAGTAATGCCATTCGGTCTAACAAATACCCCTGCTGCATTCATGGATCTGATGAATCGAGTATTCAAGCCTTATCTTGACAAGTTCGTTGTCGTATTTATCGACGACATCCTTGTTTACTCCCGGAACAAGGAAGAACATGCTGATCATCTTCGGATTGTACTTCAGACGCTCCGAGATCACCAATTGTTTGCCAAATTCACTAAGTGTGAGTTTTGGTTATCCGAAGTTTCATTCCTCGGACACATCATTTTTGCCGAAGGAATCAAAGTTGATTCCAAGAAAATTCAAGCTATTCTTGATTGGAGACCTCCGAGAAATGTGAGCGAAGTCCGAAGTTTCCTCGTATTAGCTGGCTATTACCGAAGATTTGTGAAGGGATTCTCGGTGATTGCCGCACCGTTAACTAAACTCCTCCGAAAGGATGTAAACTTTGAGTGGTCAAAAAAAAACAACGAAGTTTTGACCAACTCAAACAAGCTCTGACACACGCCTCAGTCCTTATTCAACCCGAATCGGGTAAAGAATTCATAGTATACAGCGATGCATCACACTCGGGCCTAGGTTGTGTTCTGATGCAAGAAGGCAATGTGATTGCATACGCCTCCCGGCAACTGAAGCAACACGAATTGAATTATCCTACTCACGATATCGAGCTTGCAGCCATTGTGTTCGCGCTCAAAATTTGGCGACACTACTTGTACGGTGAAAGATGCAAGCTGTTCACTGATCACAAAAGCCTGAAGTATTTACTCACTCAAAAAGATCTGAACCTTAGACAAAGAGGATGGTTAGAGTTGCTCAAAGACTACGATCTGACTATCGATTATCATCCTGGAAAAGCCAATGTTGTTGCCGACGCTCTGAGTCGAAAACCGAACCTCTCTTCTTTGGCTATCAACGCTCATTTCCGGCTATGCAAAGCTCGGAATTATCTGAATGAACTTCAAGTTCAATCTACTCTGATCACCAGGATCAAAAAAAAAACTTCAACAAATTGATCCAGAACTTCAGAAAATCAATTCTAAGCTTGAGTCTAATCCTGACTTCTCTGTTAAGTCGAACGGTTTTCTATACTTCAAAGATCGTATATGTGTCCCTAATAACAAAGAATTACAAGATGAAATCCTACAAGAAGCACACCAAAGTTCTTTGGAGGAACCACAACGTCGAAGAAGCGACGTGGGAACCTGAGGACACGATGAAGAAACAATATCCTCATCTGTTCGATTCAGGTAAAAATTCGAGGACGAATTTTCTTTAAGGGGGGATGAATTGTAACACCCTGAAAAGTACCCTAGTTCGAACAATAGAAAAATGACGATGATAACGTAAATAATTATAATTAAATTGGTAACTAATATATTCACATGTTGAATAATATAAGATGTAAATTAGTGTACTCATAAATACATGTACAATTTGGTGAGATGATGAAAATATATATGTACAAGCTATATATATATAAGATTAAAATGTGATAAATTAATGATCTAAAATATGTATATTATATGATATATGGATGATAAGTAGTGGAATTATTAGTAGAATTATTAGTGGAATTATTAGTTGAATTATTGGTGGAATTATTAGTTGAATTATTAGTTGAATTATTATATGAATAATAATAATGTAATATATATATATATTATATGTCTAAAGTAATGGGCTGATATCTAAATAAAATCAATAAAGATAATATCCTTAATATAATAGATTAAATATTACATAGTGGAAACATGTGGAAACTAAATTATTCAAGTGTCCTTGTGAGGACCATATTCAGCCACCTTAGTTAGGACACCCACATGGGTTATCATCAATATTTTTCTTCCTATTTCATCTTCACCGTGAGAAATAAGAGAGAGAGAGAGAGCTGAGTTTGAAGGATCAAAGTTGCTGGAAATTCATAGAAAAGCTTACATGCATGATAATCCTAAGTTAAAGTAAGTGTTTATATTACCCGATTTTATCTTTGAATCTTAGGGTTTGTTTTATTGAGTTTGATTATGATTAATATTGGAAAAAAAATGTTTAAGAATGATTTAAAATACTGATTTTGTTGCTGGGTTCATGTTAAAATTGAAGAAATTCTGGAAAAATGCATGAACATTAGTTAAAGTTTGAATCTGCCCAGATTCGTCCTTGAACACTGCCCTGTTTTGTATTGAAAATTCGAATAGGTTAGAGTTCGAATTAAGAAAACTTTTGTAAATAAAAGTTGTAGATCTGAATGAGTACTATAAGAAAATGTCCTCTTGAGTATGAAAACGACATAGGAAGTGGCTGGAAATTGAATTACAAAAAGACTGCTCAGAATTGAATGAATCTGGAAACTGCTTAGGTTAAATTGTAATTTTGAAAATGTTTAGGGGTTTAATTGATGTCAATAAATTCTGTAAAATTTATTAGAAACAGGGGAGGTATTGTAGGAATGAAAAATAAATAAATTAGTTTGAATTATATATCAATTGATAGTTTAAATATCGTTAGAACACATAGAAGATCAAAATGGACTAGTTTGTAAAAATTGATAATTTGAGGACTTATATGCCCTGTTTTCATGGTTTCTGGAACATAATTATTATGTTAATATGTGAAGGTAAAAATTTTTAAAATCTCAAGATTTATGGTGTAGTGAAACATAGGTTATAAATACACTAAAGTCACAAATAGGCAGATTATTTTTCTAAAGATACCCTATGTTCAAGTAATAAACTGTATTGATAGCGAAATGATAAAATTATGTTCCATACATGGTTGTAAAGGTGTGTTTATAAGCTTTCCAGAATGGTAAAGAACTCTTTATTTGGAGTTGTGAGTAAAAAGATATGACCAGTTTAGTAGAGGTTACTCAAACTGCCAGTTTAGGGGGCAGATTCACTTTTCTAGGTGATTATAATTAAGTAAATGAATTTATATGTTTGAATTAATTACTAATGGGTATTGTAAATGATATTTTATGTATCAAGAGCATATTGGTGAAGAGATATTAGAGGAATCAAGGGGTGATCAAACCAAGAAGAAAGGGAGAGGCATCACCATTAAGGAGACAAACTAGCTTGGAGTATTGTGAGTGTAGTTTTGTTTAAAGTGTTGGGATTAGTATCCTAACCTTGTTATTTTTTTTAGATAACATGAAGAAAGCATGAAATGAATTTAATAATGATTGGTAAAATTTAAAATGATAAGGAAGAATGATTAAAGGCAAAAATATTGATCTAAGTGTATATTGCTTGTTAGATAAGCATGCTTAGTATAAATATGATTAGTTACCATGATGTGTTGATTGCTTGAGCTATGTGATATGTGACTAAATGATAAGCTTTGCTACTGGTTTTTGATGATCATAAAATGAAAATGATCTCATGTGCTTGCTGGAATTTTATGTTACCATGATGCTTGATTGATTATATGTATATGCCTATTGAAATGGTTAAATGCCTCTGAAATTATGAATGATTGGCAAGTGAATGATCTTGTTAATAAAGAAAGATAAGTAAAGTCCTTGGTTTGATTAGTGTCTATAGGTAGAAGGGCATGCCTTAGAGTCGTTGAGCTCCCCTGATCTTTGTTACAGGATGGTGGTTAGTCACCTATAAACCTGATAAGGTGGTTAGTCACCTTGATAATTGAATGGTGGTAAGTCACCATTGATGCCTATGCATCCCCTGTTATATGTTGAAATGAGAAATGGATACTTTGAGTATCTAATGTTACATGTTACATGAAGACTTGATTACCTATTTCATTAATCATCCAAGGCAAAACATTTATTAGAACAATGATATATGTTTAAATGAACAAATTGGGTATTAGCCCTTATGATATGAAATGAATATGTGTACTTGGTTGAGATTCGAAATGAACTATGTTGTGATGTGAAACTATGAAATGTTGCTTCCAAGATGACAATGAGATTACATGTTGTTTGTTGTCCATGTTAGCTTGAATTGTAAAAGTTTGCTGCCCTATTGGTTAGTATTTGAGACTAGCTAAGTTAACTTGGTTTTTGATGGAACTAGCTAGGTATTTCAATGTGTGCTAAGCCTAGCTAAGTAACCTCAAAGATTGAATAAGACTTTAAAAAATTGAAACTAGTAAAGTTAGGGCTGCCTCACTAAGTACATTATGTGTACTTATCACTCTCTTTGTTTCCTTCTTCCAAAACAACAGGTTCTTTGATATCCGAAAGTCATCCGTTCTGATTCGAGAGCTTCGCAAGCCAAGAACAAGTATGATATAATCTTGCTTAGACTCCTAGTTGGTGGCATAGTCTAAATTAGTTTGTCATGCATTATGAATCATGTAATTCTTAAGTGTGGTTTGTATAAAACAAAGACATGTTATATTACGAAATGACTTAATAAATGTTTATATAAATATGGATATGATGATATGAATGAACTATGTTTGAAGTTAATCAAGCTTGATATGAATTGAATCTCATATAATTGTAAGTTTGATGAGTTGACATGTATGAATCTGTCTATCATCCGAATAGTAACATCGCTCGCTCGTAACCGGGCGAGGGGTGTTACACCACGTGTCAAGTACTGATTGGTTGACAAATTTTTTAACAGTCAAACACCTAAAATTGTAACTATGGTAAATTTGGGCATCTATTTTTACAAAAAAAATACTTTAAACACCTAAATTATTTTAAGAAATAATATTTTTAAAAAATATATTTTAAATTTAATAATAATAAAAATGATTTTGTTTTATTTTAATTTTTTTTAATTTAACAATAATAAAAAATGACATGTCATGTTACAATAATATTAAAAACAATCTAGAGTGAAAAAAATATGAGCAATTTGAAAGTTTAGTTATTAAATATGAGCAATTTGAGCACCTAAATTTAAAAAGGGTATACTTCGGGCACCTATTTTTCATTTAAGCCTTTATAATATTATTATACTAATTGATTGTAAAGTTTTAGGGTTGAAAAATCAATTTTTTAAAATTCAAGGGTGAAATTATAAAGAAACATTTTCACTAGTGACTATATTGTTTATTTTTTAAAATTGGGGAGCAAAAATGTACATGAGATAAACTTTAATGGCCATTGCAGTAATTTATCCTTATTTTTTCGTTGCCAGCTCAGCAATCCGTCAGTGTTTAACGGCAACAAACGGCTGAGTGACCAAAAGTTTACGCCCCGAAAACGTAAGTGACCTTACTGGTCGTTTTTCAAATTCGGTGACCAACTCTGTACTGGGGGAAAACATAAGTGACTATTCCAGTAGTTAACCCATAAAAAAAACCATCTCATTAATTAAAGGGTTAACCTAAAAAATCAATTTCGCCCCTCGGCGAAAAACACACTCAATATGACCCCCCCCCAATTCGCGAAATTGATCAAATTGACCATTTGACCGACGTTGACCGTTACGGTGCTGACGTGGCAGTTGACGGTGATGACGTGGTGGTCTACGATGATGACGTGGCAGTACACACAAGATGATGATGTGGCCGAAGGGGCTGAATTGATTATTTTAACTGAATTCAAGGGCATAATTGATTTTTTACCAAATTCAGGGGCATGATTAATTTTAATTGAAAGTTCGATAACGTACTTAATCGTAAGCTAAAAAATATTAATATTTAAATATTCATAAAATATTAAAAATAAAACACCATAATAAATTTAAAAAATAAGTAAAAATATTAAAGTAAATATAAAAAGTTATCAATATTAAAAAAATTAAAATTTTAAAAATATTTATAAACCATTAAAAAAGCCTTCGATTGTTTCTCGTTATGCTAAGCGTACCAATGCTCCTTGAACATAGTTTCAATTGAAACATCATTGTATTAGAGTAGTAATAATTAATAAAACTAAAATTTTCTTTCATTTTTGTACATCAAATATTAATGAACATCAATTTGATGTAGAAAAGCGAAAGAAATTTTAAGTTTTATTGTTACTCTAATACAATGTTGATTCCACTGAATTTTTTTTAACAAATGCTATTACTCAAACTGACGAAGTCGAAGATTTTTTCGATGAAAGTGTTCAATTTTTTAATATTTTATAAATATTTTTTTATTTATTAAGTTTTTACATTAAATTTTAGGCTTAATACAACTTTTCCCCCTAAAGTATACCCAATTTCCCAACTTGCCCCCTAAACTTCATTTTGCCTACTTATTCCCCTTAAACAATTCGTCGTTACCCATTTTGCCCCATTCTGTTATCCTTTTCCGTTAAAAAAAAATCGGCCAATAAAATCCTGTCACGTCATCAACGGGTTGACTAAGTCAATCCGTCTGGTCATATTTAAAAAGTAAATGACATGTCAAGTCTGTCAGGTTTGTTTTTTTTGTTCAATTAAGTCACTGAAAAGTCTATTTTTACCTTAAATTGACCCCTATTTGTTTCTATTTTTTATAATTTAGTCCATTATTTGTTATTATTAATAATATTATTTTATTAAAATGTTAATATTTAATAAAAATAAATAATATATATATATTTTAATACTAAATTAGTAATTTTTTAGATTCTAATTCCAATCAAATTCTAATTATTAATTTTAATTTCACTATATTTGAATTATAGTTTTTGAGTAAAATTCAAATTATATTCGAATCATGTTCGTATTATATTCGAAACATATTCAAATTATATTGGAATCATCTTCTAATTATATTCGAATTTTACTATATTCGAAATATATTTTTTGAGCAAACTTCAAATTATATTAGAATTATGTTTGAACCATGTCTATATTATATTCGAATCATATTAAAATTATTTTCAAAATATAATTTGAATATGATTCGAATATAATATGAACATGATTCGAATATAATTCTAATATAATTACATGTTCTTTTCAACTATTATATTCGAATCATATTAAAATTATATTCGAATCATGTTTAACAGGTAATTATATTCGTACCATGTTTGTATTATATTCAAATCATGCTCGTATTATATTCGAATCATATTTAGAATATAATTTGAATATGATTCGAATATAACATGAACATGATACGAATATAATTACATGTTAAACATGATACGAATAGAATTACCTGTTAAACATGATTCGAATATAATTACCTGTCAAACATGATTCGAATATAATTACCTGTTAAACATGATTCGAATATAATAGTTGAAAAAACATGTAATTATATTATAATTATATTCGAATCATGTTCATATTATATTAGAATTATATTCAAATTACATTAGAAATATCATATTAAAATTATATTTCGAAAATAATTTTAATATGATTCGAATATAATATAAACATAATACTTATATAATTACCTGTTAAACATGATTCGAATATAATTACATGTTAAACATGATTCGAATATACTATGAACATGATTCGAATACAATAGTTGAAAAAACATGTAATTATATTAGAATTATATTCTAATCATGTTCATATTATATTCGAATCATATTCGAATTACATTCGAAATATCATATTCAAATTATATTTCAAAAATAATTTGAATATGATTCGAATATAATATAGACATGGTTCAAATATAATTCTAATATAATTTGAATTTTGCTCAAAAAATATATTTCGAATATAGCAAAATTCGAATTAATAATTCGAATATAATTAGAAGATGATTCAAATATAATATGAACATGATTCGAATATAATTTAAATTTTACTCAAAAACTATAATTCAAATATAGTGAAATTAGAATTAATAATTAGAATTTAATTGAAATTCGAATCTAAAAAATTACTAATTTAGTATTAAAATATTTGTTTTTATTTATTTTTATTAAATATTAACATTTTAATAAAATAATATTATTACTAATAACAAATAATGGACTAAATTATAAAAATTAGAAACAAATAGGGGTTAATTTAAGGTAAAAATAGTCTTTTCAGTGACTAAATTGAACAAAAAAACAAACCTGGCAGACTTTTCAGTGACCTGTTAAACATGATTCGAATATAATAGTTGAAAAAACATGTAATTATATTAGAATTATATTCGAATCATGTTCATATTATATTCGAATTATATTCAAATTACATTCGAAATATCATATTCAATTTATATTTCGAAAATAATTTTAATATGATTCGAATATAATATGAACATAATGCGAATATAATTACCTGTTAAACATGATTCGAATATAATTACATGTTAAACTTGATTCGAATATACTATGAACATGATTCGAATACAATAGTTGAAAAAACATGTAATTATATTAGAATTATATTCTAATCATGTTCATATTATATTCGAATCATATTCGAATTACATTCGAAATATCATATTCAAATTATATTTCAAAAATAATTTGAATATGATTCGAATATAATATAGACATGGTTCAAATATAATTCTAATATAATATGAATTTTGCTCAAAAAATATATTTCGAAAATAGAAAATTCGAATTAATAATTCGAATATAATTAGAAGATGATTCAAATATAATACAAACATGATTCGAATATAATTTAAATTTTACTCAAAAACTATAATTCAAATATAGTGAAATTAGAATTAATAATAGAATTTAATTGGAATTCGAATCTAAAAAATTACTAATTTAGTATTAAAATATTTGTTTTTATTTATTTTTATTAAATATTAACATTTTAATAAAATAATATTATTACTAATAACAAATAATGGACTAAATTATAAAAATTAGAAACAAATAGGGGTCAATTTAAGGTAAAAATAGTCTTTTCAGTGACTAAATTGAACAAAAAAAACCTGACAGACTTTTTAGTGACCTGTTAAACATGATTCGAATATAATAGTTGAAAAAACATGTAATTATATTAGAATTATATTCGAATCATGTTCATATTATATTCGAATTATATTAAAATTACATTCGAAATATCATATTCAAATTATATTTCGAAAATAATTTTAATATGATTCGAATATAATATGAACATAATACGAATATAATTACCTGTTAAACATGATTCGAATATAATTACATGTTAAACATGATTCAAATATACTATGAACATGATTCGAATACAATAGTTGAAAAAACATGTAATTATATTAGAATTATATTCTAATCATGTTCATATTATATTCGAATCATATTCGAAATATCATATTCAAATTATATTTCAAAAATAATTTGAATATGATTCAAATATAATATAGACATGGTTCAAATATAATTCTAATATAATTTGAATTTTGCTCAAAAAATATATTTCGAATATAGAAAAATTCGAATATAATTAGAAGATGATTCGAATATAGTTTAAATTTTACTCAAAAACTATAATTCAAATATAGTGAAATTAGAATTAATAATTAGAATTTAATTGGATTTCGAATCTAAAAAATTACTAATTTAGTATTAAAATATTTGTTTTTATTTATTTTTATTAAATATTAACATTTTAATAAAATAATATTATTACTAATAACAAATAATGGACTAAATTATAAAAAATAGAAACAAATAGGGGTCAATTTAAGGTAAAAATAGTCTTTTCAGTGGCTAAATTGAACAAAAAAACAAACCTGGCAGACTTGACATGTAATTTACCCTTTAAATATGAACAGACAGATTGACTTAGTCAACCCATTGATGACGTGGCAGGATGTTATTGGTCGAAATTTTTTTTAACGGAAAAAGGTAACGGAATGAGGGAAAATGTGTAACGGTGAATTGTTTAAGGAGAAAAAGTGGGCAAAATGAAGTTTAGGGGGCAAGTTGAGAAATCGGGTATACTTTAGGGGGAAAAAGTTGTATTAAGCCTAAATTTTATCATTTTATAATTCTAATATATTTTAAATTTTTTATATAATTTTTTATTTTTAGTAATTTTTAGAATATTTTATTGATTTATATTAACTTTATTTATTTTTATAAAAAAAATTGAAGAATATTTTGATTTTTTTGTGAGAGTCTTCACATTGTTTTTTTAAAGGATGAGTCTACCACGTGCGACGAACACCGCTGAACACCACTAATGATGAACACTGCTAAACACCATTAAATTAATTAATAAAGAATTAAAATTTTAAGGACCCATCAAATAATTAATAATTATTTTAAAAAATTTAATTAAATTATTTTATATATATTAAAATTTTATTTTTTTAATAAGGATTGTAACGCCCGTGTTTTGGGGTTAGGAGTTGGTCGGGTTTGTAGTTCGAGTCAATAAAATTAAATCAAATCAATTCAACCTAAATTGTGATCTAATTGGGCTTTAGTAAAAAGAGAAGGAACTAAAAGAGTAATTTGACCCAAAACTTTTAAAAAGCAAGACAACTTTAGAGAAAAAGTTGTCTTCTCTTTCCCATCTCCCCTTTCCAAACGTTAGAAACCATTTCTCCATCTTCAAACCCTCCTAAAGTTTCAAGTTACTATTCCATTGAGTAACTTCTTCAATTCAAGGTGTTTTTCAAAGGTAAAAGTGTTTTTTAACTCTCCTCTCTATTCTCTATCTACCCATGGTTTTAGATTTCAAAGATATGAGCTTTTGAAAATTAGGGTTTGGTTTAAAGTTTGGGTTTTTATGGGGATTTTCATCTTGTTTTGCAAAATTGAGTTAGGTCTTTGTTTATTCATGTTAAAAGGTGCAACATATGTTAATTTGGTTGAGTTTTGTTGAAAACCCGAAGTGGGTTCTTAGAGCCATTCTTGAGATGTCAAAAACTCCATTTTTGGTGGGTTTTAGGTTGAAAACAAAGGGCTGATGAATTAGGTATGTTAGGAGAGTGATTTGGGACCTTTTGGGGGTCATTTGGGTGATTGGAAATGGAAATTTCAGCAAGGTTTTAGGGGAACACGAAAATTGGTATTTTGGGGGATTATGTGGATTGAGAATTTGTTGAAGTTGGCTTGTACTTGTAATGTGAGATGGTGATTGAGTTTTGGCATTGAATTGTGAAGTAATGAATGTGTTTTGTTTGGCTAGAAGCAAGAGGAAGCGTTGGGGAGGCATTGGGACCGAATCCGGGTTCATAGGAGAATTGTTTCGGTTGCTAAGGAAGGGCGGTGAGTGGTTTCAAACTTGTTTTAAAGTTTGGTTCGAGTATGTGTAGTGTGTGTGTGAAGTGTGCTTGGTAGGCCATTTCTATTTAATTCAAGTTGTCGATTTTAGTCATTAGTTTCCATTTAATACTTGTGTATTGCCTATCTATGCTCTAGTGATATGAGATTTATTTGTACATGTATGCCATGGTATGAATATGCGATGAGCATGAGATGTGGCTGATAATATGTGATGTGGTTATGAAAATTGGCACTAAGTAAATTACCGGTTGTAAATGATCGATCATTAGGATTAGTGTGCACACAAATTGAGTCAAAACGTACGTGGCCTTGATGGCGTTAAGTCATCAAGGAGGAGTACGGTGATGTAATATTCCACCGGAAGCTTTTATATATTTCTACGGGATGATGAGTGGAATCTCATCCGTAGGGCATGTGGCGATGAGTAGAATCCCGCACATGCAAGGTCCGGTGATGAGTGTAATCCCACCGAGGTAATGTGATTGTTGAGGTGTAATCCGCACATCCGGGTAATTAATAGTGGCCAATTAAACTTGTTCATATGTTGTGATATATGATGTTGATATATGGTGTTGTTACATGATATTTGAGCTTGGTAGGATATGAGAAACCATACTATGCCACTTGAAAGACTAGCTAGGTCTACTTGATCTTTTGCCATTGAAAGTTGCATGTGAGTTTAGGATTTACATGCTTGAACCCTGCATTGTTGATGTTTTTCGTTTTAGAGCACCCTCACTAAGCTTATAGCTTACGCTCTTAATGTTCAACAATGCAAATCATTAGCGTGGTATTAGTCCGGAGCAAGGCAAGAAGGGCTTCCCAAGTTTGTGGCTCAAGTACGGTTATAAATTTTGTATTAGTTAAGCAATGTGGCAAGAATGTGTTTGTATGAGCTTGTATGACTCATTTGTGATTTTGATGTTTATGCTTGACTTGGTTTGTAAGCATGTTTACCTTGCCAAATGCTTTTAATGTATGTCTCTTGAATGTTAACATTGCTATATGGTATGTAAACCCTTATGGGATGAACGATGCTTTTGCTTATCAATGTTTCCAAGTATGTCTTGTATGAAAGTGTTGGGTTTTACGATGCTCGATTCGATCAACCGATTATGCTCGCCAAGTGGTGGAGAGGTGAATTTTTGGGTGGAAGGGTTTAGGAAGCTAAAAGAATAAAGACACGATGATTTATAGTGGTTCAACCTTCTAACCAAGGTCTACATCCACTACCTTAGCTTCCTACTAAGGATTTCACAATCAATCCACTAATTGATTCGTCCCCTTTTCTAGGATTAGGAGGAAACCCTTTACAACCCTCGAAGCTTTCTACCCAAAGCTTGAAGGAAAACCCTCTTTACAAAGAGAAACAATAAGCAAACTTGAAACCTTCTAAATAGGTGTTTGTTTGCACAATTACGCACTCACCCAAAACCTAAAACACTTGAGCAAATTTAACAATGTAAGCTCACTAGTGTTGTCTAAGCAATAAATGAACGATTTAAGCTCTAGACACGTTTTTCACTCATAATGTTGTAACAATTGAAGCTCTTGTCAATCTTGATGCTTGGAGGTCTTATTTATACTCCAAATTGAGTTTCTAGCCGTTTATGGCCGTTGGGGATGTTTCATAGCCGTTGGGGATACAAAATAGCCGTTTATTTCCCACAAAATGCAGTTCAGCAGCCTAGTGTATCGATACACTATCCCCTGTATCGATACGGTCTTGAAAGTCTGATATAGCCGTTGAGCTTTCTGCTGATGCGTATCGATACGCATGCCTGGCGTATCGGTACGGTCCTGCAAATTCAAATGACCGTTGGGAATGACCGTTGGGCGTATCGGTACGCGATACCACCGTATCGGTACGCGACTAGCCGTTGGGCTATTTAAAACCACACCGTATCGATACGCCTAGTGTATCGATACGGGTTTTAGCTACTGGAATTCCTGTAGTTTGAAAACCCTGATGTGTATCGATACTGTACTTACTGTATCGATACTCTCACTTAAAAAGGTCGGTTTTTACTACTTTAAATGTACTTTTAAGTCCATTCCAGAGCTTTAAAAACCCTAACACATATTTTCAAGTTGTTTTTGACTAAAAACATATTTTAAAATCTTTTCATTTTAGTCCAAAACATTTTTCAAATATTATATCAAAACCTTAGTTCTACAATCTCCCCCTTTTTGATATAATAAAACCAACTTGAAAAATTGTTTGGGATTCTCCCCCTTTAATTTTAAAATTGTGAATAAGAGATTTAAGATATGAAATCAAAATAAAGCCTCCCCCTTATTCATTTGAAAAATCAATTTTTCAAAACCATTTTCTCCCCCTTTTTGTTATATCAAAAAGAATTTAAAATGACATTTTAAATTTAAGATAACATAGGAGGCAAAAAAAAAAAATTTTGACACTTTAAAATTTTGGTTTAAAATTTGCTCCCCCTTACTCAAGGCATCATCAAATTGTTAGTCCAACATATATGAATATCTAGTTGACATAAAAGAAAATAAATCAAATAAACACTAAAGCAACTAGATTTTACCACACTTGAACTCAAGGGAGGATGTGGAGCCTTCCTTCTTCAAGTGTTCTTCCTTTGTGTGCATGGAGCTCCCCCTTAATTTTTGACTTGTTGATCATTCTCCATCACACCTAGCAAAAGACAATCAAGTAATTTTTGGTATCCAAATTGCTTTGGATCCATAGACGTTAGTAGCACAAAATTTAGTCCCCTTAGGAATCCATTTTTCAATTTCATCCCTTTTAGTTGAAGTGGTTAGTCCTTTTGGGACCCAAACACTTCTAAAACATTTTCCATTAAAAAATCTAGGGGCACTAGATTGTCTTACATAAAAATTTGATTTTCCAAAATTGTTTTTCTTTTCAAGTTCTTTGGAAATCAAATCTTTTTCCTTTTTGAGATCATCGACTTCTTTTTGATGATCTCTTTCCATCGTTTGAAGCAAGTTTTGTAAATCTAAAACTTTAAGTTCAAAATCTTTGATTTTTGCTTCAAACTCTAAATTGGTTTTAGAAAGCAAATCATTTTCGGTTTTCAACTTTGAAATCAATTTTTTATTTTTCGAAAATGAAGCCTTGAATTCAAAAACCAATTCATCATAGGCTTCTTGTAACTCATCAAATGTATAAGAATTTGAAATAGATGAGTTAGAAGTTACCTCCCCCTCATTAAGGGCCATCATGCATAGGTGGGCTACTTCATTATCGGTGGAGTCTTCATCACTCCAAGTGGCCACATATGCTTGTTTTGAAGATGATCCCTTCTTTTTGGATTTGTGGGAATCCTTCATCTTCTTCCTCGATTCATGCTTGGATTTTTCCATTTTGTTCTTCATGAACCGGGTGAATTTGTTGAAGAGATGGACCATCTCTTCATCTTCACTATCCTCCTCACTTGAATCTTCATGATGACATGTGGAGGATTTGAGAGCCATGGCATTGAAGCCAAGCCTCTTGATTTTCTTCTCTCCCATAGCTCTAATTTCTTCCCTCCTTTTCTCATCTTCTTTGTTCTTCTTCATGATTTGATGAGTAAGAAGTGACCCCATAAGTTCATCAAGCTTCAAAGTCTTCAAATTTTTGACTTCGATGATGGCGGTCCTTTTTGAGTCCCAAGACTCGGGAAGTGAGTAGATGAGCTTTCGGACAAGTTTTTCTTCCGGGATGGCTTCTCCATAACCTTTAAGACCATTGATGATGGTGGAGAATCTATCAAACATCTTCTCGATGTTCTCTTCCGGATCCATTTTGAAGTTCTCATACTCTAAGGTGAGGAGCCCAATCTTGGTTTCCTTGACTTCATTAGTCCCCTCGTATGTGACTTCAAGCTTGTCCCATACCTCCTTAGCACTTTCACAAGAAGACATCTTCTCATAGATGGTTGGGCCAAAAGCACAAAAGAGCATGTGCAAGGCTCTACAATTAAGCTCCATCTTCTTGCGATCGTCGACACTCCATTCCGCTTTGCTTCCTTGAAGCACGAACGGACCATCTTCAACTATGTCCCATAGCTTGTAATCTCTTGACTTCAAGAAGAATTTCATCTTTGTCTTCCAATGGGCATAGTGATCTCCGTTTAAGAAAAGCGGTATGTTGATGGATTGCGACATTTTGAGCCGGTTGGTGAAATGTTGATCGAGCTTGCCGGATCTTCTCAATAGGATGTGAATCCCCTTCGATTGAGCCAAGCTCTGATACCAATTGTTGGGTTTTACGATGCTCGATTCGATCAACCGATTATGCTCGCCAAGTGGTGGAGAGGTGAATTTTTGGGTGGAAGGGTTTAGGAAGCTAAAAGAATAAAGACACGATGATTTATAGTGGTTCAACCTTCTAACCAAGGTCTACATCCACTACCTTAGCTTCCTACTAAGGATTTCACAATCAATCCACTAATTGATTCGTCCCCTTTTCTAGGATTAGGAGGAAACCCTTTACAACCCTCGAAGCTTTCTACCCAAAGCTTGAAGGAAAACCCTCTTTACAAAGAGAAACAATAAGCAAACTTGAAACCTTCTAAATAGGTGTTTGTTTGCACAATTACGCACTCACCCAAAACCTAAAACACTTGAGCAAATTTAACAATGTAAGCTCACTAGTGTTGTCTAAGCAATAAATGAACGATTTAAGCTCTAGACACGTTTTTCACTCATAATGTTGTAACAATTGAAGCTCTTGTCAATCTTGATGCTTGGAGGTCTTATTTATACTCCAAATTGAGTTTCTAGCCGTTTATGGCCGTTGGGGATGTTTCATAGCCGTTGGGGATACAAAATAGCCGTTTATTTCCCACAAAATGCAGTTCAGCAGCCTAGTGTATCGATACACTATCCCCTGTATCGATACGGTCTTGAAAGTCTGATATAGCCGTTGAGCTTTCTGCTGATGCGTATCGATACGCATGCCTGGCGTATCGGTACGGTCCTGCAAATTCAAATGACCGTTGGGAATGACCGTTGGGCGTATCGGTACGCGATACCACCGTATCGGTACGCGACTAGCCGTTGGGCTATTTAAAACCACACCGTATCGATACGCCTAGTGTATCGATACGGGTTTTAGCTACTGGAATTCCTGTAGTTTGAAAACCCTGATGTGTATCGATACTGTACTTACTGTATCGATACTCTCACTTAAAAAGGTCGGTTTTTACTACTTTAAATGTACTTTTAAGTCCATTCCAGAGCTTTAAAAACCCTAACACATATTTTCAAGTTGTTTTTGACTAAAAACATATTTTAAAATCTTTTCATTTTAGTCCAAAACATTTTTCAAATATTATATCAAAACCTTAGTTCTACAGAAAGGCCTTTGTATATTTGTCATGTTTGTATGTTTATGAATATCCATGTCTTGTGAGTGTTTGTGTATGTTAAACCTAGGTTGCATGCCTCTAGATTTGGTTTGATGGTGTTGTGTGCCTTTAGGGGGTCTTAGAGGACCTTTAGACTTGCCAAGACTCACTTAAATCGAAATTTCAAAGGCTGCAGACTGCCAGCGTTTCGAAACGGGAAGGGTAGTTTCGAAACGGGTAGGCTTCAGGGACCCCGTATCGGAACGCGTTTCGATACGGTATGGCCTTTGAAACCCCCGTTCCGAAACGCGTATCGGAACGTTTTGGCTACTGGAATTTTGAGAAATTCACGAGATAAAGGTGTTTCGAAACAGGCCTGAAGGTTTCGAAACGGTCAAAATCTCGTTGACCACGAGATGTTGACCGTCGTGGGCGTTTCGAAACGGTTGACCATCGTTTCGATACGGCTCCTTGTATAGGCTCTGGGGCAGTTGACCTGGTCAAGGTGTTTCGAAACGCCTCAAGGGTGTTTCGATACGGCCTGCCTACAAGATTAAAATTAGGTTGTTTAAATGTTGTTTGGGGTTCGAATGTTTGTCTCATGAAATATGTTCCGCTGTTTGATCACTTAGGATTTAATACTCTTCTAGACAAGATTAAAAAGAAAAAAATAAATATAGGGTTGCTAACCGAGGGGGAACCTTAACGGGTTTCGCTTCGGTTTTCCCCGTGTGGCCTACTCGGACCGGTCATCCGGCCAGACCGGGACGAGGGGGTTACAAGGATAATGTAACACCCCCTTCCCGGCCTGGTAGAGCATCGGGTCGGAGAGCGCTACCGGAAACGATGCGGAGATCGGAGACATAAATCCAAAGTTCAAAAATCATTTCGGCATATTTTATTAATCTCTTTTAAGACTTAACACTTAACTTATTAACAACTTACTCAAATTGGGGTCAATTTTAAACTTTTTCAAACTTAGGGACTAAATTGTAATTTTTACAACTTAGTGGTCCTTATCTGAAATTCATGATATTATACTGAAATTAAACTTACTAGTTATTAGTCTGTAATATCTCATTACTAACGGAGGTCATTTACCTATCTGATTAGACGATGTAATGTTTAGTGACCCTTTTGTAATTTGTCTAAAACTATTTTTTTATTCGAACTAACAAAGTATCTTAAACACTTAAAAATTTATACAAAACATAGGTAACGTATACACAATAGTAGGCCAACAAGACTAGTATAATTACTTTAACTACTTTGCCACCATACTAGGAGTTCATAAGGACAAAACACATTACTCTTTAATTGTAGTGACTTGCCAATCTTCCAACTAATCCCGATCTCGATTTGTTACTTTCCTTAACCTGAAATGTTATGCAATGAATGCATTAGACTTACATAGTCTAAGTGAGGTAGCCAATGACAATGAATGAACATGTTATGTCATGTAGCATGCTTCCAAAAATGATCATAATGCAATAACATGGCATACTTCATATTCATAACAAAGCATAATATCATATCATGATCATAACATAGCATAACGTATAAAACACATAATATATTGGTACCATTGGATACGCGGATTCCCTGTACACCATATCATGAATCATAAATGAGCCGTAGCCCTGAGCCGTAGCTCCATGTATATTCATAACAAAACATAATATCATATCATGATCATAACATAGCATAACGTATCAAACACATAATATATTGGTACCATTGGATACGCGGATTCCCTGTACACCATATCATGAATCATAAATGAGCCGTAGCCCTGAGCCGTAGCTCCATGTATCCCTTACACTTCCATCCTTTTATCTCCCACATATAGGCCGTAGCCCTGGACCGTAGTCCTCCCTTACATGGTGAGCTCGAATAATCCTATGGCATGCCAATTGTATCCAACGTCCATAAATACACACAAATTCACATAATCCATGATTTTCAGATCATATCAAATCAAATAGCAAGATGAGCCGTAGCTCCATATCAGATAATATTTCATATTATTTTCATATACATGTAGCATATTATAATCATTTTTAAGCATATCGAAATAATGCAGGGTACTTACCAGATGCAAATAAATTCATAATTAATGCAATAGGAAGGCACCGAGCCTACCCCTGACACGACTATACCCACATATCAGAACATAAAAAAATATCGGAATGACACCGTGTCACCCGAGACAAATGCATCTACACTCACATATCAGAACATAAAAAAAACAATGATCGGAATGACACCGCGTCACCCGAGACAAATGCATCTACACTCACATGTAAAAACAATGATCGGAATGACACCGCGTCACCCGAGACAAATGCATCCACACTCACATATAAAAACAATGATCGGAATGACACCGCGTCACCCGAGACAAATGCATCCACACTCACCTTGATCCAAGCTTAGAGACATTTTCCTTATTCTCCAATTTTGTGGTTTCCTTCATTTCTACATTTTTTTCTAACCAAACATTAAAGAAATATATCATTTAGTACATTAGGCAGTTTGCATTGTCCTCAAAGAAATATTTATATAAAATGTTCTATAACTCAAAATCTGATTTCGTTTGTTTTAAACGAAACTAGACTGAATAATCTTTTAAACCATATAAATTATAACTTTTAATTCTTCTTATACAATTTATAATGAATTTCTAAAGTCGTTGTTGATGTAGATTTAGGGGCAAACTGTTACCCTGTTTTCATGACCTTTACTTACTCAAAAATTCATATCTTTTTACTCACAACTCCAAATAAGGAGTTCTTTACCATTCTGGAAAGCTTATAAATACACCTTTACAACCATGTATGACACATAATGTTATCATTTCCCTATTAATACAGTTTATTACTTGAACATAGGGCATTTTTAGAAACTTAATCTGTCTATGCTTAATTTGTGACTTTAGTGCATTTATAACCTATGTTTCACTACACTATTAATCTTGAGCTTTTAACCACATTTACATTAATCTTATAACATTATTTTTATTATCCAGAAACCTCAAAAATAGGACATGTAAGTCCTCAATTTATCGATTTCTACAAAACACTCCCCTTTTTATTCTTTAATAATTCTATATGTGATCTAAATGGTTTTAACCTACCAATTGAGACTTAATTCAAGCTTGGCCATTTAATTTAATTCATTTCATGAATCCCCTGTTCTAATCATAAATTTTCAGAATTTACTAACACCATTTGACCCCTTAAACATTTCGAATTTTATAATTTATCCCAGCAGATTTCAATTATTCAGTTTCAGTCCCGAAACTTATAAGAACAATTCAGAGACCTATACTTAACATTTTTGAGCAAATCATACCTCTATTCTATGTAAAATTTTGTCCTCTACAACTTTGTAGAAGAACACTTTTTCCAGAAATGACTCTAACATGCTCGAAAATGTAGTTTTCTACAGGACAGTTTATAATTCTGAATTTCTTTATTCTTTCTACCCTTATCTTTTACCAACCTTTAATTAATCCAATTTCATGTTTAATAAATATACTAACATTAAATTAAAGATAGTTGAGACTCTAATCTCAACTCTAATTTATTTTACTCACCTTGACAGAACGGTACTTTATTTTTATTTCTTGGGCTTGACGGTTGTTCCGAATCGACCTCGTGTACTATGATAATTAATAAAAATCGATAAGACAGTATCAAAAATATAAAAATATTAATCAAACTCGATACCGAAACTTAAACTAACTAGAGATTTGAGCTTACCCCGTCGTCGGTAGAAATTCGATATTACTATATCGAAAATATCGGACTACCAATCGAACATTGGATCGTATATTTACTAATTTCCTTCAATAGGCTGTGCATATTCCAATCACCTCTCCTCCCCTTTTATACTACTTTCCGTGAACTATTCCCCCTCCCCACCATATAATTTTTATTCAATCAATTCTCCCACCATATACATATTTTATTGATCCATTAATAGTAATGGTGTTTCCACCAGATTCATACAATTGCTTTACCTAATATAAGGCGGATCTGCCGTGTAACCACACCAATTCCTCTCTTTTTTTTAATATATATATATTATAATAATAATAATAATAAACTAACTATTTAATCTATTTTGGGTACCAAATCGAACCAACCCTTAATCGAAATGAAAATATTCGTTTACTGGAATTTGACCTTGATTCATAAATTATCTCGAATAATCTAAATAAAATCGAATAAATTATATATCTCCCTATTTATACTAATTTGGATGGCACCTTTTCCCATTTCCCTTCAATTATATAACATTGGTGGCATGGCCACTAATTTAGTGGTTATCTAATTTACACCACTTTTGTATTTTTATAATTTTTTAATAATAATAATAATAAATCATATTTTAATTCGAATACTCTAAATAAGATCGAATAAATTATACAATTGATATAAAATACTCGGTCACCGGAATCAAATTCCGACTAGACCGGTTTTTGGGATGTGACAACTCTCTCCCCCTTTAAAGAAAATTCGTCCTCGAATTTTCTCCGACAAGAATATGCTCATCTATACGAGCTTAACTGAACTTAGACATCTAAACATAAAGATCGGATTAATCGGCAAGTCACATTATACAACAGAATAACTCCTAGGTGGCAAAGTAACTTAACACACAATACAAACAGACTTAAGTTTAGTCCAGAACCGACTAAACTCTAGCTCTGATACCACTACTGTAACACCCCCTTCCCGGCCTGGTAGAGCACCGGGTCGGAGAGCGCTACCGGAAACGATGCGGAGATCGGAGACATAAATCCAAAGTTCAAAAATCATTTCGGCATATTTTATTAATCTCTTTTAAGACTTAACACTTAACTTATTAACAACTTACTCAAATTGGGGTCAATTTTAAACTTTTTCAAACTTAGGGACTAAATTGTAATTTTTACAACTTAGTGGTCCTTATCTGAAATTCATGATATTATACTGAAATTAAACTTACTAGTTATTAGTCTGTAATATCTCATTACTAACGGAGGTCATTTACCTATCTGATTAGACGATGTAATGTTTAGTGACCCTTTTGTAATTTGTCTAAAACTATTTTTTTATTCGAACTAACAAAGTATCTTAAACACTTAAAAATTTATACAAAACATAGGTAACGTATACACAATAGTAGGCCAACAAGACTAGTATAATTACTTTAACTACTTTGCCACCATACTAGGAGTTCATAAGGACAAAACACATTACTCTTTAATTGTAGTGACTTGCCAATCTTCCAACTAATCCCGATCTCGATTTGTTACTTTCCTTAACCTGAAATGTTATGCAATGAATGCATTAGACTTACATAGTCTAAGTGAGGTAGCCAATGACAATGAATGAACATGTTATATCATGTAGCATGCTTCCAAAAATGATCATAATGCAATAACATGGCATACTTCATATTCATAACAAAGCATAATATCATATCATGATCATAACATAGCATAACGTATAAAACACATAATATATTGGTACCATTGGATACGCGGATTCCCTGTACACCATATCATGAATCATAAATGAGCCGTAGCCCTGAGCCGTAGCTCCATGTATATTCATAACAAAACATAATATCATATCATGATCATAACATAGCATAACGTATCAAACACATAATATATTGGTACCATTGGATACGCGGATTCCCTGTACACCATATCATGAATCATAAATGAGCCGTAGCCCTGAGCCGTAGCTCCATGTATCCCTTACACTTCCATCCTTTTATCTCCCACATATAGGCCGTAGTCCTCCCTTACATGGTGAGCTCGAATAATCCTATGGCATGCCAATTGTATCCAACGTCCATAAATACACACAAATTCACATAATCCATGATTTTCAGATCATATCAAATCAAATAGCAAGATGAGCCGTAGCTCCATATCAGATAATATTTCATATTATTTTCATATACATGTAGCATATTATAATCATTTTTAAGCATATCGAAATAATGCAGGGTACTTACCAGATGCAAATAAATTCATAATTAATGCAATAGGAAGGCACCGAGCCTACCCCTGACACGACTATACCCACATATCAGAACATAAAAAAATATCGGAATGACACCGTGTCACCCGAGACAAATGCATCTACACTCACATATCAGAACATAAAAAAAACAATGATCGGAATGACACCGCGTCACCCGAGACAAATGCATCTACACTCACATGTAAAAACAATGATCGGAATGACACCGCGTCACCCGAGACAAATGCATCCACACTCACATATAAAAACAATGATCGGAATGACACCGCGTCACCCGAGACAAATGCATCCACACTCACCTTGATCCAAGCTTAGAGACATTTTCCTTATTCTCCAATTTTGTGGTTTCCTTCATTTCTACATTTTTTTCTAACCAAACATTAAAGAAATATATCATTTAGTACATTAGGCAGTTTGCATTGTCCTCAAAGAAATATTTATATAAAATGTTCTATAACTCAAAATCTGATTTCGTTTGTTTTAAACGAAACTAGACTGAATAATCTTTTAAACCATATAAATTATAACTTTTAATTCTTCTTATACAATTTATAATGAATTTCTAAAGTCGTTGTTGATGTAGATTTAGGGGCAAACTGTTACCCTGTTTTCATGACCTTTACTTACTCAAAAATTCATATCTTTTTACTCACAACTCCAAATAAGGAGTTCTTTACCATTCTGGAAAGCTTATAAATACACCTTTACAACCATGTATGACACATAATGTTATCATTTCCCTATTAATACAGTTTATTACTTGAACATAGGGCATTTTTAGAAACTTAATCTGTCTATGCTTAATTTGTGACTTTAGTGCATTTATAACCTATGTTTCACTACACTATTAATCTTGAGCTTTTAACCACATTTACATTAATCTTATAACATTATTTTTATTATCCAGAAACCTCAAAAATAGGACATGTAAGTCCTCAATTTATCGATTTCTACAAAACACTCCCCTTTTTATTCTTTAATAATTCTATATGTGATCTAAATGGTTTTAACCTACCAATTGAGACTTAATTCAAGCTTGGCCATTTAATTTAATTCATTTCATGAATCCCCTGTTCTAATCATAAATTTTCAGAATTTACTAACACCATTTGACCCCTTAAACATTTCGAATTTTATAATTTATCCCAGCAGATTTCAATTATTCAGTTTTAGTCTCGAAACTTCTAAGAACAATTCAGAGACCTATACTTAACATTTTTGAGCAAATCATACCTCTATTCTATGTAAAATTTTGTCCTCTACAACTTTGTAGAAGAACACTTTTTCCAGAAATGACTCTAACATGCTCGAAAATGTAGTTTTCTACAGGACAGTTTATAATTCCGAATTTCTTTATTCTTTCTACCCTTATCTTTTACCAACCTTTAATTAATTCAATTTCATGCTTAATAAATATACTAACATTAAATTAAAGATAGTTGAGACTCTAATCTCAACTCTAATTTATTTTACTCACCTTGACAGAACGGTACTTTATTTTTATTTCTTGGGCTTGACGGTTGTTCCGAATCGACCTCGTGTACTATGATAATTAATAAAAATCGATAAGACAGTATCAAAAATATAAAAATATTAATCAAACTCGATACCGAAACTTAAACTAACTAGAGATTTGAGCTTACCCCGTCGTCGGTAGAAATTCGATATTACTATATCGAAAATATCGGACTACCAATCGAACATTGGATCGTATGTTTACTAATTTCCTTCAATAGGCTGTGCATATTCCAATCACCTCTCCTCCCCTTTTATACTACTTTCCGTGAACTATTCCCCCTCCCCACCATATAATTTTTATTCAATCAATTCTCCCACCATATACATATTTTATTGATCCATTAATAGTAATGGTGTTTCCACCAGATTCATACAATTGCTTTATCTAATATAAGGCGGATCTGCCGTGTAACCACACCAATTCCTCTCTTTTTTTTAATATATATATATAATAATAATAATAATAATAATAATAAACTAACTATTTAATCTATTTTGGGTACCAAATCGAACCAACCCTTAATCGAAATGAAAATATTCGTTTACTGGAATTTGACCTTGATTCATAAATTATCTCGAATAATCTAAATAAAATCGAATAAATTATATATCTCCCTATTTATACTAATTTGGATGGCACCTTTTCCCATTTCCCTTCAATTATATAACATTGGTGGCATGGCCACTAATTTAGTGGTTATCTAATTTACACCACTTTTGTATTTTTATAATTTTTTAATAATAATAATAATAAATCATATTTTAATTCGAATACTCTAAATAAGATCGAATAAATTATACAATTGATATAAAATACTCGGTCACCGGAATCAAATTCCGACTAGACCGGTTTTTGGGATGTGACAGATAAACTATATATTTAGTACCTCACCTATTTCCGTATTTCTATTGAACCCTCCTTATTTAAATATTATTTCAATTTGACCCTATTCTTTATAAAAAAATAATTTAACCCTTAAGCCTCAACCTAAAACCCTAAACTATTAAACTTTAAACCCTTAAACACTTAAACCTATACCCTAAACCATATACCCTTAAAATAATTTTATTTAATAAAATCCTAGTGAAATTTAAAGATTACAAAAAATAAATGAACGGTCTAATAATTTATTATGGTGATTTTTCATAGAAATCTAATAATTTAAATAAATGAACAGTCTAATAAATTATTCAGATAGAAAAGATGATAGGAGCATCAAGCATGAACAAGCAACATACAAAAGAACAGAGGCAATTTTTGTATCAAATCTTCTGATTATTCATATGCAAGTACTTGAAGAGGATAATAGTTTGTGGTGAAATGTTAAAAGAAAAAAACCAACTACATAATTACATTAAAGACTCTAATGCATGGTTTTAAGTAAAACAAAATTTTATCTGCAACAAATCAAGAGAAAAATTTTCTGAATTTAAGCTTATATACAATTTAAAAAATGTGCAAATATGCAAAGGTTTGACATAAAATTCACACACAGGTTGATGCCTTAGAAGTGCGATGATTCGTTTATTTAAATTATTTGATTTTTATGAAAAATCACTATAATAAATTATTAGACTGTTTATTTATTTTTTTAATCTTTAAATTATACTAAGATTTTTTTAGATAAAATTATTTTTAAGGGTATATGGTTTAGGGTATAGGTTTAAGAGTTTAAGGGTTTAAGGTTTAATAGTTTAGGGTTTTAGGTTGAGGGTTAAGGGTTAAATTATTTTTTTATAAAGAATAAGGTCAAATTGAAATAATATTTAAATAATGAGAGTTCAATAGAAATACGAAAATAGGTGAGTTACTAAATATATAGTTTATCCTTATTAAAAAATAATTTAATTAAATTTTTTAAAGTAATTATTAATTATTTGATGAGTCCTTAAAATTTTAATTTTTTATTACTTAATTTAATGGTGTTCAACGGTGTTCGTCATTAGTGGTGTTTAGCGATGTTCGTCGCACGTTGTAGAATTTTCCTTTTTTAAATTATCTTCACTTAATAAAATTATTTATCCACTTTTAATATTTTAAAATTTAACAATTTCATAAATTCTTTTTTTAACTTAATATTAAATAAGTTATCAAACTTTTAATTAAAATCAATTATGCCACTGAACTCGGGAAAAAAATCAATTACGCCCTCGAATTCAGTTAAATTAATTAGTTCAGTCCCTTTCTGCCACATCATCATCCCACGTGTATTGCCATGTCAGCACCGTGAACCACCACGTCAGCATCATGGACTGCCAGGTCAACACCATTAACTACCACGTCAGCACCGTAACGGTCAATGTCGGTCAAAGGGTTAATTTGATCGATTTCGCGAACTGAGGTCCACATTGAATGCGTTTTTCGGTGAGGGGCGAAATTGATTTTTTGGGGTCGAACTCAGAGGCAGAAATACCCCTTTAGCCATTTTAAAAAATACCTACATACTACAAAGTTCCAACACAACACAAAATACAAAAATTTCGTACTTAGTTCAAAGTTTCAACAGTGTCCAACGCATAACAATACACCATCAAAGTTCAGGACATAGAA
The DNA here is from genome assembly GCA_030270665.1 of Hibiscus trionum. Classification (NCBI taxonomy): domain Eukaryota; kingdom Viridiplantae; phylum Streptophyta; class Magnoliopsida; order Malvales; family Malvaceae; genus Hibiscus; species Hibiscus trionum. The sequence goes on along the minus strand of BSYR01000034.1, from coordinate 7,246,576 downwards.
AAAGTTCTAAAGACAAATGTTTAACTAACACAAAAAACATAAGGTAAATGAAACTTCAATGAATTAGTACCACAAGCCACAAAAGTTAACTCCATGATCATATCACTCAAGGCCTTCACCGGTTTATATATGTATAAATAATTTTAAAACGATTAACCTATAGGTTAATCATTTGTCAAAATTCGTAACCGTAACCATTAACTATTATTTTTAGCGGTTCGGTTAACTGAAACCGTTTAAATTTAACGGTTTGGTTAATTAACTTATAAAATGCAACGATTATATCGGTTAACGTTTATGGTTAATTATGCACACCCTTAACGACATAGTTAAAAACGCTTAAAAAAATACAACGAAAACATTATCAAAACATATAACATTTTTAGTTATATGTGGAATAACATCTCAGTTACGCGATGAAATAATATTTAAGTTATAATGAAAATATTATAAAAAGTGTAACTTTTCGATCGTGTGAATAATATTTTAAGTCTTTGATAACATTTCAATTGTGCCGCTTTTTAGCTGTAGGGAGTTCAATCTTATTAAAATCTTCCCTATCCAATTGAGCGGAAAATCCAACGTTTTTGACTAGTATAAGGAGACAGGCAGGTGAGTAACCTTAAAATACAAAAACCAACGTTGTACGGCCCATCACAACTCCTTAGCACTTCGACTTCTCCGCCTTTGTTGCAGCTCTCTCTATCGCTCAACCAATGGCGGTTGCCTCCTACTCGCTCGTTCCTTTCACTCACACTTCTCTGAGTCAACCCGGAAGACTCTCCCAACCTCTTCCTTTCCGATCTCTTTCTTTCCCCGGATCTCGTCTACTCACCCACCGATCCAACTCGCCACATCATTGCTCTTTAAATGTACACAGCAGCACAGACAAGGACACCCCAATTGAAACAAGTAAACTTCTTTCCCCCCAATTTTCAATCTTTCGAAATCTTTATGTTGTAATGAAATCAGGGTTTGTTTATTTTTTGTTTCAGGGTACCCTGCTTTTCCTACTGTGATGGACATCAATCAGATAAGAGAGATATTACCACACAGGTGAACTAAACACTCTTGTTGTTTACTTGTTTATTTTCTGGATAAATAATGCAATTTATCTTGCAATAGCCATAGCGGCACCGTCTGAAACTTCAGCAATGATCACAATAGCATCCGTTCGCAATTACCATAAAATACATCCATCCCTTTTCCCTCCAATTCCCATTTGTGAAGCATTTGTAGTTGTCCCACTCTGCTACATAATCTACAATTACTGTTTGTATTGTATGAGTAGCTTGAGGAGCTTATCAAGTTGCCTCAATGAGATTCCATGTTGTCGCCTATTTCTTTCTGGCAAAATTGTATAAATCAGTGCATTCGTTGCTAGTTTGAGCACAATGGAGCATATTGTTCTTCCTTTCAACTGTGTGATGGTCCAATTTCCAACCCAGATTTGATAACCCCAAGAGTGAAGCCTATTACAGCCTAGTAAACATTCCAGCTGTGTGATCTTTGGTTTCGACTTCCATGCCACTAGGGGTGTAAATGAACCGAGCTTGAACGAACAAGGTTGTGTCCGTGTTCCTTTGTTTATTTTTGAAGATGTTCGTGTTTGGTTCATGTTCCTTCATTTATTTTGGAAGGTGTTTGTGTTTGGTTCATTTAGCATTTGCGAACATGTTCATTTAACGTTCGCGAATATGTTCAGTTATATGTTCGTTTAACGTTCTTGAACATGTTCGTTTTAACCTTCACAAACATATTTGTTGAAGAAATTCGTGAAATTACGCCACTAGTCCTTGAGCTCCTCAAGCTTTAGTCTATAAATTCACCAATATTTAAATGTAAAAAAAAAAACAGAAGGAAAAGGTGAACCGGATAAATGAGCCAATAAACGGGCTTGTTCATGAACATAAACGAACCAAACACACATTTGTTCGCGTTCGTTCGGATATTAAATGAACATAAACATTTTGTCCATACTCGTTTATTTAGCTTAATAAACGAATGTTATACAGACAGTTCATCAAACACTCTGTTCATTTACTCTCTTACCTGCTACTGAGTGAATATTCCAGCTGAGTTTGATAACCCCTAGAGTGAAGCCTATTCCTTGTTGGCAATCTTTCCAACGGTGCAAGTGAAGCCCCAAAGAAGTGCCTTGTTATGCAGTATTGGCACCGTACAAGTTTGTGCCACCTTACCTTTTCCTGCTGCTGTCTAAGCATCTTCCAAACTGCAGTTGCATTATATTTTGTTCTAATCCACCTTACCTTTAATTCGAGCAATTTCTGAAGGGTCCAACTATATCTCTTAATTAAAACTCTAACTTTAGTGTATTATTTTTTTAGCTTTTCTATTGCTTGTTTCTGTTATATATTTATTAGTGTTTTTTGTTGTTGTAGGTTTCCATTTTTGTTAGTGGATAGAGTGATAGAATACAATCCAGGGGTATCAGCAGTTGCTATAAAGAATGTGACTATTAATGATAACTTTTTTCCTGGCCACTTCCCTGAGAGGCCTATAATGCCTGGTGTTCTCATGGTTGAGGTAATCACTGTTTTTATCATTTAAATTCTGTTTATTTTGATTTATGGATGTTTCACTGAATGTATAGCTTCTGTTTTGAGATGTCGAATATAAGGTTTTATTAGTATGTATGAAGTTGTGTTGTTTTATCTGATGCTTTCCGTTATCAATCCGATTAAAGGAGGTCTAGGGCGGGTAGTCGGGTACTGCTTTGTGATTACTTACATTGTGTGGGAAATAGAAATCATCCTTGGGATAGCCAATGTATAATCGTTGACACGGACTAGTAACACAGGGAAAAGGCGATAAGGAATCATCTGGTTGTTATAAAATATAAGTTTGATATTTGCATATTCTGCTTTTTGTTCTGCAGTTCATGTAGCAAATGCCGACTAGTTTAGGGTAAGGCATAGTTTAGTTGAGATTCATTTACTACTCTGCATCAAGCTCTTTCCCCCACATCTACCAAACTGTTTGAGATATTCTTTACCATCATTTTCGATCTTCTAGCTTCTACTAATCGTATTTGCATTTACAGCCTTTCAGCACCCTGTAGTGGTTGTACTTGTATCAGAAAATGCCATTCTTTTTTGTGGTCTTTGCACAAAACATTTGATTGTCTGCTATTTTGCCTCTTTGTTTTGTTTGAGTATAGTGTGGTATTATCTTAATCACTGCTGGATATCTTCCGTCAATCTTCTGGCCTTTTTCATCAGGTCATCTTTATAGGTACTTGGGGAATAGTTTTAGCCCGTTTTTATTCCGAATAACATTTGTATCCCATGTTGCTCATACTCCTCATTTTTCTTGAAGTATCTGTGTCTGACATATGAATATAGGTATATGACCTCCAAGGATCCTTCAAATATACAGAAGAACTTAGAAAAATCTAACCATACTCGTGTCAGATGCATACTCATGTCTAACACTCACACTTGAGTGCGAGTAACATAGTTTGTATCTTACTGGTTTATTTCGTCATTTCTTCTTGCTTGCACAATAGGCCTTGATTACCAAAAATGTCATCTCTGAGCACCCTGTTGTGGTTGTATCTGAAAATGGCATTCTTTTTTGCGGTCTTTGCATAAGATACCCCGGATTGCTGTACTTTTTCTTTGCTAGGACAGACTATCCTGCTGGCATTTTCATTAGTTATATTTTAGCTAGACGTCTGTTGTTCCTGTTTTAAGAACTACTTGACTGTTTGATTAGGCAAACAATCAAAATTTATACTTTTGGTATTGGTAATTGGATTTCTGTTTTTCCTTTTCTTTTTTTCTTTTTTGGAAAAAATAAGGATAATTGGAGTATGCCTTACCAAGTTGTCACATTTAAGTAGTTGCACTTTTCTTGATATCTGTGTACGACATATGAATATAGAGATATGACCTCCAAGGATCCATCAAATATACGAAAGAACTTAGAAAAATCTAACCATACCCGTGTCTGTCACTCACACCTGAGTGCGAGCAACATAGTCTGTATCTTAAGGGGAAAAACAATTGCAATTAGAGAAACTAATTGGAGTTTGGATCAAACATGCTGATAAAGTGCTATCGACGCCTTGTATCTTATTGGTTTATTTTGCCATTTCTTCTTGCTTGCACAGTAGGCCTTGATTACCAAAACATTGTCTCTTGCTGCAAAAGGTACCAAAAAAGCAAATTTCTAAAATGAGTTGGTACTAATAGAAGTATCCGCTTGGTTCAGGCAATGGCACAAGTCGGAGGCATCGTAATGCTGCAACCAGAAGTGGGAGGTTCGAGGGAAAATTTCTTTTTTGCCGGAGTTGACAAAGTGAGGTTTAGGAAACCAGTGATTGCAGGAGATACTTTGGTGATGAGGATGACGCTGATCAAGCTGCAGAAGCGGTTCGGAATAGCGAAGATGGAAGGGAAAGCATACGTCGGAGGCGACTTGGTATGTGAAGGTGAGTTCCTGATGGCTACAGGTAGTGATTGATAGTCAATCTCTATGCTTTAGCATTGTGTTTCCTCCAATTTTTCTTCAAAGTCAATGAAAATTGTACCCCATTTGTTGGATCAAACTAAAGCTCTATTTCATGAAAATTGTTTTTTAAGTGTTTTATTTATCAAAAATTTCAATTTTCATCGTAAGGTATAGTGAAATAATAATAATGGACACTTTTTTTTGACATCATGTCCTAAATAATAATAATGGACACTTTTTTTTGACATTATGTCCTAAATAATAATAATGGACACATTATTAGTGTTTACCCTTTCAATTTTAAAATCGGCCCAAATTGAAGTGTTTGGAAGATTCATGGTTTACAAGCGTGCTTAACCGAATTTGAAATTTTATTTTATTTAATATATAATTATTTTTGATGTTTTATAATGTAATAAGTATTGTATACTTAAAAATAGTGAAACAACTTAAAAATATTATATATTAATCATAATTATTTTTTATTTACTTGAAAATTTATCATTGAAGAAATATTTATAAAAATACTTTAAAATTTGTATCAAATGGAGTAATATTTAAATATCATTAAAGATAAAATACAAAACCCCAACTTTTAATTTAAGGTTAATGTAAAAGAGCAAAAATTTTCTGCCCCTAGCCCTAAACTCTGTCTCTTTATATCCATATGCTAAAAAAATACTAAAAATTAAATTTCAAACTCTAACCCTAATTTTTTATATCTTAAACCCTACACACTAATTCCTTAAACCCTAAACCATAACCTTAAAGTATAAACCCTAAACCCCAACATTTAAGGTTAATGTAAAAGAGCAAAATCTTCTGCCCTTAGGCCCTAACCCTGTCTCTCTATATGTCTCATGCTAAACAAATACTAAAAATTAAATTTTAAACTCTAACCCTAACCTTAACCCTAATTTTCATAGTCTAAACCCTACACCTTAATTCCTTAAACCCTAAGCCATAACCTTAAACCTTAAACTATAAACCCTAAACTCGTTATTTTAAAGTGGGGCACCAAAAGAGGCAGATAATTTTCACCCAATGTAAAATGGATTATATTTTTATACACAGTTATAAAATTTTTTACACAATAATTGTTTAAAATCTAAAACCTAATATTCTAATCTTAACACTATAAATTCTAAATTCTAAGCACTAAACTCTAACCTTAAATCTTACAATTTAAACCTTTAAATTATAAACCCTAAATTAAGCTCATAATTCTTAAATTTTAAAAACACTTGTAAACTAAAATTTACATAAACTTTATTTTTACAAAAAAATCGATAATAGAAATTAACCGAAAGAAATAACAAAAAACTGATAGGTTATTAAATTAACCGAAGCCCAAAATTGGACTTGATTAAGACCCGTGCCCGTAAGTAACGGCCCTAATTTTCTCTCTCTCTCTCCCTCCATTCTTATTCACTTCCGTTTCCCTCCCTCCCCATCCCCTCGTTTTTCCTTCCATTTCTCTCTCTCTCTTTCTCTTCCTTTCTTTTCTGAAAAACCAAAAGAGAACGAGAGAAAGAGGGGCATCAAAATTATCAACAACAAACCAATCTACGAATCGCAGGATGTTGCCCGGAAAACGTTCCATGAAGAGGACGTCAAGCATGAGAGGCCTGCCCGCCGATCTTCCCGCCCAATCCCCAACACTCTCCGATGATTCTCCCTCCCCATTCGCTCCTCCGCCTGAATTCCCAGATTCCCAAACTTCTCCCTTTTTGCGCTCCTGTTGCCTTTGTAACCGCCGCCTAGCTCCCGCCCGCGACATTTTTATGTACAGGTAATCTCAATCTTGAATCCTGGGCTCGGATTTTTGAAATTGTTGAGGGGATTGGATTCGTATTATAATGATACGAGAAATGCAGGGGGAATACGGCGTTTTGCAGTGAACGGTGCAGGGCGATGCAGATGAAGCAAGACGAACGGAAAAGAAGATTGAACGTTGTAGGTGCAAAGGCAGACAAAGAAGAACTGCATTCATCTTCAACCTCTGTCCCCGATCCTTCTTCCACAACCGAGTCTCTGGTTGCTGCTTAATTTCAGGAAGAAGATGTTATTATTTATATTATAATTTTTATGTTTTTACTACTTTTTCATTAAACATATTATAACTAATATTCTTCTTTCATGTAATTAATTTTACGTTAATTTAACTTTAAAAAAAGTTATGTATTCACAATTATGTAATTTTGTGCAATAGGTGTGCGTTTGTTAAGGGGATGTTTTGCTTGGATGGGGGTTGAAAAAATGATCTAAAGCTGTTTGAACAGTGAAAATTTAAAATAGTCTGAAAATATATGTGATTTTAGAAATTTTTTTAATAGTTTGAAGTCGTCGGGAAGGAAAGGAAAGGTGACATTCTTTCTCGTGTATGTATAGAATTAAAGTTTGTCGAAGGAATTTGGCTTGAAGTCGACATGAAGTGTAGCCAAGCGACTTTCGAACACTGTTCAAACATTTCTACATCGTAAAATAATTTCAAAACATCCTTATCTCATAAAAAAAACACTACTCAGAAAAAAAAAACACGGTTGTTAAAGAGAAATTATACCATGGATCATTCCCATCACGTCATCAATAAAATTAACCAATATAATATATTTATTTCGTCAATTCTTTTATGTCATATTTACAGTAAATATGAGTGAAGATTCAATTGGTAAAATAATGAGATAAGAAAATTAATGAAATAGATGCATTTTAATAGTTGGTCTCATAAATCACGAAGATAAATTTTTTCGTAAGGTACTAGGTTCATTTTCAAGCTTCACAATTAATTTTTTGCTTATATTTTAGACCATATGTTAGGGTTTAAATGGTCAAAATGAAAGTTTTTTTTTGGAATAAAAATGAAAGTTTTTTAACAAAGATAAAAAATAAAGGAGGATTTACTTAAATATAGTTTTAGGATTTTTTTTTCAAAAATATGGTCCTTCACATTTTAATTTTTAAAATATTGCATTTGTTACAGTACCCTGAAGTCGGATTCAGCTGAATCCGACTATGAACAATGTTTTTCCCCAAAAAAACCCAACAATGCCTAAAGTCGGAGCCTCCTAAACCTATCTTTAGGGGTATTTTTGAACATTTCAACCTAAAATAATGTTTAAAATCGAAGTCACTTGAACCAGCTTTTAAGTTACTTTAGCAATTGCACTATTTCAGAAAAAAAAGAGGAAGAACCATATAAAATAAAATGATTCAACTTATACAATTATCCATTTTCAATATTTAAATTTAATAGAACATTTGAAATATAATTTTATATTAATATTTGTATATATTTCATAATTAATTTTAAATAAATTATAAAAACAGTTATTTTTAATTTAGGCTGGCCCGTGCATCGAAAATCTAAAATTTGAACCCCAACAGGTTGGGCCCAATAGCCCGAACAAACTACTCGGCCCATGACTAAGTCTAGTTGTTGGGAAGAAAAAATTATATAAAAAATACATAACATTATTAAAAGACGGAAATACTCTTATGATAAAGTTTATTATTTTAATTTTTTTAATTTTTGTCTTTTCCGTATTAAATTGTTGTTAGTTAACTCGTGACACCAACTTAATCAGAGATATTATAAATAATATAGATACAATTGATGAATAAAATAAATTTATGAAACAATATTTTTTATTACTCAATCACTCACGGTGTTAGCGAACGAAATATTTTATATTTAAAAATATATTTATAAAAATTATTTTGATAGATGATTAAAATTATTTTGAGGGAATTCTATATAAATCTATTGATCTTAAATAATGGTTTTTAATTATAAATTATATAAAAGTATGTGAAGATTAAAATATCAATGGTGAATTCAACAAGTGGTCTCAGCAGAAAAGTGGATAATATTCATCCTAGGATACTCGGGTTTAATCGCTTTATCTGCAAGATGTATGTGTATTGTCAAAGAATTAAGAACATGTACGAATAGATACTACCTTTTAATCACCTTTAGACTATTAAAAAATACAAATGACAGAACTCAACATTATCTGTTGGAGGATCCATTTAAAAAAGCTATAAATCTAAGGGACAAACAGTGAATTTTAGATTTTTAGGGACAAAAATGTACTTTTATCATTGTCCAAACTATTTCGTTTTTTCTTTTTAGGTGCCTAAACTATTTTTTGTCTCGTTTAGGTGTCCAAATTATCATGTTTTTCTCTTTTAGGTGCCTAAACTTTTTTTTACCTCTTTTTGGTGTTCAAACTATCATTTTTTTATCAAAGTAGGTGCCTCAGTTTAACCTTAAAAGGGACAAAAAATAATAGTTTGAGCACCAAAAAATTTAAGGACCTAAAAAAAACGAAATAGTTTAGGCACCTAAAAAGATAAAAAAATATAATAATTTGGGCACTTATTTTGAGATAAAGCTTTAAAAATGGAGATATTATAATAATTTTATAACTGAGCTGAATGGTGAAAAAGAATTATTCATTTATTCCCATAAAAGTTTCATGTAAATAAAACATTAATACAAACACTTTGATATCTAGTTTCACGAGAGACATAGATTGCTCAAGACTGAGCGACATCAACCAGACAGAGAGAAACAAATAACACAATATATCAATCAGACAGTCACTTGTATTCCAAGGGGAAACAGGAAACTGGTCCTAAAGTTTCAAGGACCAAAGCTTGTTCCCACTTTCTCTACCTCACTTGTATTCCAGTATCATGTTGTTCTCAGGGGACAACCCAATGCAGGCCCTCAGGATGTTCTCCAGCATTGCACGCTGCTTCGACAGTGCATTCACCACCGGTGTGCCTGCTGGAACCTGTTTTCGCCAAAAACACGAAAGGAGTCGATGTTTGATTAAAATCCGCAATTATGTTACATTACATGTGTCAAGTATTATGTGTAGGAAAAGGCAAAAGAACTCACAAGAGGCGCCTTGATGAGGTAACTGAGGAGAGTAGCCACAGGGTGGAAAGAGTGGAACTTGCCCTGCAAAATCCAACTTCATGTCAATATTTTTTGCATAAACAAGTTTAATGCTCGTATCGAGTCAATATTCGTACCTCTCCTTCAGCTTTGAGCTGGATCCTGGTGCTAAGCTCAGCAAGGAGAACCAAATCTAGGATGATGGGAGCAGCCAACAGAGAGTCCTCGCATGTGTTGTGCAACACAATGGTATTCTTACCTCCCATGAATATCTCCGATGTGTATTCGTCCATGGCTCGCTTACTATCCGCCACATATGGCACATACTACAACACAAGGGAAGACACAGAGATAAGCTGCAAGTGCATAAACAGGCTTAGATGGATGAATCTATGTATTACCTTGATGACCACAACATGATCAGGATGTTCACCAGGTTGATACAGGATTCCGTTGCTCGAGACCATGTCATCCACAACGTTGCTCTTCGATATCTCCTTAGATCGAAAGGTTTGGGGAGCTGACAAGTTCATACCATCATTGTTTCCTAGATGGTTGTAGCTCACAATTGCAGTCGGCTGTTAATTTGTACACAACTATCCATCAATGCCTTGTCTAAAGATTATAGTGATAGTTTCATGAAGTTGAAAGATTTTCACCTTGATACCAGCCCCAACTAGGAAATCCACCAGGACAGATTTCATCTTGGTTTGGCCACTTTTGAAGTCGTCTCCTCCAATCAAACAATTCCTCTGAATAGCCAAATCAATTAACCCTGGAACAAAGGTGTTTTGTGGGCTTCCATTGATGAAGGGAACATTCTCAAGAACACAAGCTATGGCGTACAAAGTGGAAGGAGAAATCTCAGATTCATTCTTCTCCAAAGAACCCAAGAGGTTTTCGACGGTGTCGTTTAGTCCCACAACCACATTGCTATACCTCTCTGTGTTTGCAGTCCAGAGTACAACCACCTTGTCCACCTTGTTTTTCTCCTTGAACTCCCTAATCAACACAAACAACAAGGTCAGCTACATAACAGATGATATTGCGGTCATTGTGTTACGGACATAACAGATGATATTGCGGTCATAAGAGTACTGATTATACCTGATATCCTTGATGATTTGTTGAACTTGTTCTTTCTTGGTCCCTTTGATGACGTTGTTGGCACGTTCACCTTGGTTGGCGGCAATGAAATCTGGGTCGTAGATTCCAGGGAGTGGGGCCATGGATTCCATGTAGGGCCTCAGCTGTTTCTGCAGATCAATGTCAAACACCCTGGCTCTAGCCATTGCATCAGCTAGGTTCATATCACTTATGTCCCATCCTCCGAACACAATATCCTCAGGGTTCACCTGGATTCAGTTAACAAATGACCACTTGGGCTTTATTTTATGAAAAGTAATTTTAGATTGTTTGATATTGTTGTCAAAAAGTAATTTTATGTGTGTATAAGATTTATTTTAAATATTATTTATATAAATGTGGATAAACGAATAATTTTTCTCGAAAGTACTTTTGAAAAAACTAGTTATAATTTTTTTAGGTTTTTAAAAAACTTTTCAAATCAAACTAAAAATCAATTTTGGAGTATTTGTTTTGTTCCAAAAAGTACTTTTGACTCAAAAACAGTTTTAAAAAACATTGCAAAATAGGCTAAAAAATTATTTGGCTAAAATAGAAAGTGAATATCATAAACAAGTATCTAAAGTATACACACTTTTTTATTTAATTACTTAAAATATACTTTTTGATCAAAATATGTCATAAAGTATTTTTTTGTCAAAATAGGTACCTAAAGCATATTTTTTTATTTAGGTTTTTAAAAGTTGACATGTAACATTTATTAAAAAATACATTAAGTACTTATTTTTGACAAAAAAAATACCTTGGGTACTTAATTATTTTGATAAAAAAAATATATTTTAAGGATTAAAAATATAATTGAAGTATTTATTTTGACAAAAAAATAGTTTAGATACTTCTTATTTATTATATAAGCAGAAACAGAATAATACCATAGGAACAAGGCTCTTGAATGGAGCATAAATCTCCTCCCCATTGTAAGACCCAACTCGGATGGTTGATGCTTGAGTGAGTGAACCAAAGTAATTAGCTTGTTGCACGTTGTCCTTAGTCGCCCACGAGATTCCACTGAAAATATCCATTACCCATGTCTCAAAATAAACAATTGATTCAAAACTAACCAAAATCTATGGTGCACAAATACAAATACAGATATAGAAACGGAAAAGAAAAATACTTGCAGATACACAATTCGTATCTAATATATTTGAGGTACGAAAATATATCGAGTATGTGATACAGTTTTAGACTGAAAGTACTCGCGCTTCATAGATATGAACAAAGGAAATTTAACAAATAAAACTCACCATCGGTTAGCTATAACACCGCCGGTCAGGGTTGAGCCATTGTTTCCACCCCATCCCACAAGCATTACCCTACAACACAAAACACAAAATCAATGAAAAATTTAAGACAAACCCAGAAAAGAAGAAGGGTAGTTTGGATTCTAACCCTAGTTTGGGGACATGGGTTTCAGTTTTGAATTCATATTTGACAGTCTTGGGCGAGACAACCCATTGATATGTTCCATTCCTGTTCTCATGAACAAGCTCAGTCGTCTCGTAGTTGTACACCGACTGGATTTCATTGTCTGTGTACACAACATTCGGACTCTCTACCTTAAAGCTGTCGATGAACATGTTTGCAGATGTTTTTTTTTTCCCACCTCAAAAGCAGAACACAAACAAAGAAGAACTGTGTTTGTTTTGAAGCTTTGGTGCTCCATTGCTGTGGACTGGGAAGTGTATTTATAGAGGAGATGTTAGCACGTGGAGTTACATGAATGGTTGGTTCCCGCAAGCTGAATTTTATTATTGGTGTTCAGTTTTGAGAGAAGCTACGCCATGCAACTTCTGTAAACTGTAAATCGACCATTACAGGTACGGGGAGGCACGTGTGAGGAGGAGGTTTCGTTTATGACACATTTGATTGGGATTGCCACGTGGGATGATGGAGTGCAGGAAAAGTGCTTTTGATATGCTGTGGGCTCCATGCCCTTAGATAATACTCAACCAAATATTATTTTATGAAAATAATGCGTGTGACAAAATTTGATCATGTTTTCATGTTTATTAACGAGATATTAAATTAATAGTTCAAATGGATGACATATACTTTTGTTATATTAGGCATCATTTTTGAATTTTTGTTCAGGGCCCCAAAAAAGTTCGAAAAAATCTGTCTACGTCATTATTTTTTCCATATCACCGGTCCACTTAAATTGTAACTTTCGGGGAAAAAATTAAATGATTTGTAAAAAATATAAGTGTAAATTCACTCGAAAATGACATAAGAAAAGATGATACGAATGTTTTTTAATGGTTAAGTGCATCGTTGATGTGGTGAGGAGGACTCATAGAATAATTTTTCATATTCAACGGAAAATGTATCACAGTGCCCGCCTCATTGGAGCGGTGACATCCGATTAAGATAGTCTGATATCTTTGCACTTGGGACTACCAGCTTGGCTTAGCCATTCTAAGACAAAGACATTTCATTTTATCAAAGAACGGATATGGCAACGTGCGGAGTGGGTCGAATTTTTGCTTGTTCTGATTTCGATATGATATACTTTGAATTTAATCGAATTTTGACCTGATTTTAAATAATATATTGATAAATCTTATTTGATCGTATAAAATTATTAGTAGAAAATATACGACATAGAAAAAAATAGACGAATTTTGTTCCACAAATACACGTCGAGAGAAGAATTGCCTTCGCCCCCCCCCCCCCCCCAATTTCGTGCTGGGTAACTCTATTTTCCTTTTTCTCCAAGCAACATCTTCACCCGGACTCTTTGGACAATACGCAACAAAGCTTATTTGTATTTAGTCCAGTTTTGCTTCTTTTTTCTCATATCCCTTTCCTTTCCCGTTTTGAATCACTCTGAGACGCTGTAGTGGTCCATTGGCTTTGCCAAAAATTACTATACATATCGCTATCAAATCTGAATAAAAATCTTATATTCCTTCAGAGTTAATTTTTATACTTCACACTAAAAAAATTAAGTTTAAGGTTAGAGTTTATTTTTAAAGTTTATGGTTTAAGATTTAAGATTTTATTTTTTAATATTGAGTATAGAAAGGAACATCGAAAAAGGGAAGAGAAATTTTGTCCCTCAAATATGTGCACTAGTATAAAAACTGTCCCTGAATTATTTGATAGGCTTTAACCGAAAATATTAAAGTATTGTTTATAATATAACCAAGGCCGGAGTTAGAAATGAAGTCTAAACATCATATATATGAGCTCAGGAAGCATGAAATAGCAAATGAAATGTAGGTTGCTCTAAGGCAAAAAAAAAGTTAATAATAATAATAATAAACCCAAATCATAATACTAGTCAGCATATAAGGCAAATGTCAAACATGATAAGTGAGCTGAAAGACATAAGCCACATTCAATCTAATGAACAATTGGTTAATGCGGTTATTCAATCTTGAAATTTAAAAATTGGGAGGAATAAATGTCTAATTTGACTAATATTTAAACTAAACAAAATTAAAATACTATTCTACAAAAAATTCTTTCCCATCCCAACTAAGGCTTCGTCCTTGTTTGCCTCATAATCGAACCGAACCCAACGAGTAGCTCAAGTGGAAAAGAAGATGATGTTCATCCTAAAAGATCCGAGTTCAAACACATATGTTTGCCTTATCAAAGAGTTAAAAAAAATTATGAACACATACTATCATGTAATCATATCAGATATTAAAAAAAAGCACTTTACCCGCAATAAGAACATCAAGATTCCAAATGACACTTCTCACCACCTATAGTTAGAAGAAGATTGTATTAAAGCACTAAGCTTAATACTAATGTGTAAATGACAGGAATAAGTTCTAATGAAGCTTAAAGCTTCAAACCCAAACCATATTGTAGGTATAAGGGCAAAGGTTTTAAGAAGCTAAAGTTTAACTATATTAAGAAGGGTCACTAAGCTAAAACAAGGTATGAACTTTTAAAAAGATTTTCAAATGCAATGAATGTAAGTAAAAGTACTACATTTGTTTCTAGTGAAGGATGGACCTTTAAGTTTGTTTAATATAGTTAATCTTTTTACAATGTGAATCTTGTTTAAAAGGTAAAATGACCATGACCAAATTTTATTTTGGGCTAGTCCGAATATTTATCGAAGGCTCTAACGGAACTATTTGAATTCATGTGAAACTCTACTTCTCTCTTTGGATATGCGTTGAAGAGTTGAAAACTCAGTTTGAGTAGAATTACTTTCTATTTAAGTTTCTTTGTAACCAAATCATTTATCCCTATAAATATTATTTTTTTGACTATTTGTAAGTCTGACATGATCGATTAAGCATGATTGTGAGGGTGACACATAACCAAATTATGGCGTTTGGAAACCATTAAACAACTTAGATTTTGATGGTTTGTGGTCCAAAACACTTTAGATATATTTAGAATTGAAAGGAATGGTATTGCAACCGAAGGGTAAAGTTGTTTTTGATTTGTACGTCTACTAATAATGGAAATTCCTTTTCTTCTCACTATATCTTTTGCGTGCCTCTAATTAGTAAACAAAGTCAATTAGGAAGGAGGAGGAAGCTAAGGTTAAATTAGGTAAAATGGCAATTTTCTTTAAAAAAAAAGGGGGGGGGGGGAAATAGTACATTCAAAAAATTATTTAGGAAAATTAATCGAGTTCTTGCTTAAAAAGTTAGATCAATCACCACCAATCAATTGGCCTAGTGGGATGAGTAGTAGGGGTATAAATGAACAGAGCGTTTGAGGAACCGTTCGTATAACATTCGTTTATTAAGCTAAATAAACGAGTATGAACAAAATTTTTATGTTCGTTTAATAAACAAACGAACACGAACAAATGTGTGTTCGATTCGTTAATGTTCATGAACAAGCTCGTTTATAGGATGAAAATGCTTGTGGATGTATCTAAATACTACTTTTTGTTGTTGCTAAGGATGTAATATAAGTTCATGTTGAAATGTAAGTTCTATTTTGTTGCTTTTGTCACGTCCTTAGAATCCTGGATCGGGACGTGCGGCCTTAGGGGCCTTTGAGAAGCTTGTGGCGCCTAAGTAAGCCTGCTTGATCTAAGCCGGAGGGCTTAGATCTATGCGGAAACGGGATGTTGGTGAGATGAAAAACGGATGCGAGACAAGGAGTTGAGCAAAACGCCCGAGAGTTTTATTAATTGAAGGGAAAGAAACAAAGTTGTTGCCTAACAAAGCCAATGAGTCGAAAATCCTAAGAAAAAGTCAATAATGAGGTGGGGGTAAGCCTCTTTAAATAGCCCTTCTATGTCCTAATCCTACTCTAACTAGGATGGCTAATATCCTACTCCTTCAAGGAGAGGAAATCCTTGTCCTAAAAGGATTTGTGGTCCCTAAACCCTAAGGAGGGCTTGGTGTGCGCGGAGGCCAGGCCCAAGGTCGTGTGCGGTCCCGTGGGTGCGTCCTGATGGCCATGTCCAGTCCCTCCGCGCGCGTTGCTGTCGGACCCGTGGTGCCGGGCGTGATCGGCTTGCTTGGGCCTTTGGTGTGTGGCGTGATCGGGCCCCTGGGGTGCGTCATGCTCGGTCTGCTCGGTTGCGTGATCGGGCCCCTGAGGTGCGTCAGGCTCGGTCTGTTCGGTTGCGTCGGGCTTGGCCTGCTCGGTCTTTGGGCAGGTGTTGCTGCCGGCCCCTTGGTGGGCGGTGGGATCGGACCCTAGGGTGCGTTCCGTGACATTCTCCCCCACTGGTTCTGGCGACGCCCTCGTCGCTCGGCTAAGGTGATATCGGCTTATTTGGTCCTTGAATTGCCATAGATCCAAGGCTGGTTCCCTTCGCTGTCGGGAAGTCCTTTCCAAAAGACGAAATACTCGTGCCTTGGTGGATGTCCCACTCGTCGAACGGATCTTTCCGCTTGGATGTCCCGAATTTCATTCTCATAAGAGACTTTCTCTCCGACGGGTGCTCGGTGTGACACGGCTCGTTCCGGGTCTGACTTATCTTGATGGAAAGGTTTGAGTAAACTTACGTGGAATACCGGATGAGCTCGGATGGTTGTGGGAAGTTCTAATCGATTGGCCATAGTTCCTACTCGTTTCACAACTTTGAATGGTCCCTCGTATCTCCGTACAAGTCCCTTGTGCACTGTTGGGTTGCGTAAGATCCCAGTTAGCTTTGCAAGAACTAAGTTTCCAACTTGAAAGCTTACGTCTCTGCGTTTTGTATCGGCCCACTTCTTGGTCCGTTTTCTCGCCTTGTGTAGGCAAGCTCGGGCTAGGTCATGGTGCTCTTGCCACTCCGTCGCGAACTTGTGTGCTGCTGGATTGGGCCCCTCATACTTGGTTGCGACCGTGTTGGGTGTTAGTGGCTGCTGCCCTGTCGCGATTTCGAAAGGACTTTGGTTGGTCGCCTCACTTCGTTGTAAGTTGTAGGAGAATTGGGCCACGTCCAGTAGCTTTGGCCAATTACATTGTGTGATACTCACGTAATGCCTCAAATATATCTCCAATAGGCCATTCACATGTTTAGTTTGTCTGTCGGTTTGGGGGTGGACGCTTGTCGAAAAGTTCAAACTTGATCCCATGAGTTTGAATAATTCGGTCCAGAATCTGCCTGTGAACCGTGTGTCCCGCTCGCTAATGATTGTCTTTGGCAATCCCCAATACTTCACAACGTGTTTGAGGAAGAGGTGGGTTGCCTCCTCGGCAGGGCACACTTTCGATGCTGGAATGAATGTCTCGTATTTGGAAAATCTGTCGACAACTACCATAATGCTTGACATACCATCGGTGTTGGGCAAGCCGACTATGAAATCCATGGATACACTTTCCTATGGACGTTCGGGGATGGGCAATGGTTGTAATAGCCCAGCGGGTTTCTTTGTCTCGATCTTGTCTTGATGGCACACAAGTCAAGTCTTCACATATGATTCTATATCTTCGCACATGCGGGGCCAATAGTAGTTTTCGGTAATCAAGGCTAGGGTTCGGTTCATTCCTGGGTGCCCAACCCACTTGGAATCATGGCATTCCTTCATGATTTCCTTGCGTAGTTCCTCGAACTGAGGTACGTAGAGACGATGGCCCCGTGTATAAAGTATGTCTTCTTCGAGCCAAAACCTTCAGGTTTTGCCTTCCTTGGCAGAATCGATGAGCATTTTGGCTGTCGGATCGTGTGCTAGTCCTTCCTTGATGCGTTCTAGCAACTGTCCTTTGGGTAAGCTAACAAACTCTATGTTGTACCTTCGGCTTAAGGCGTTAGCGACTAAGTTGACTTTTCCTGGCTTATACTCCATGTCGAAATCGAATTCTGCCAGAAACTCTTGCCAACGAGCTTGTTTGGGAGATAACTTTTTTTGGGTAAGGAAATAGCTGTTGGCAACGTTATCCGTGTAGACCACGAATTTGGACCTTAGTATATGGTGTCGCCAAGTCCGCAAACAATGTACCACCGCGGTCATCTCCTTCTCATGAACCGAGTATCTCCTCTCGGTGTCATTCAGCTTTCGGCTTTCGTAAGCAACGGGATGTCCCTCCTGCATTAGGACCCCTCCGATGGCTGTGTCCGATGCATCCGTATAAACTTCGAAGGGTTTGGCATGATTCAGCAATGCCAGCACCGGCTCACTTGCCATTGCATGTTTTAGTTCTTTGAATGCTTGTTGGCAGCATTGGTCCCAATCCCACACCTTGTCCTTCTTTAGTAGTTCGGTCAAGGGAGTGGTGATTCTTGAGTAGTTTTTGACGAACCTTCGATAGTAGTTGGCTAACCCTAAGAAGGATCTCAATTCTGTTACTTTGGTTGGTGGCTCCCAATCAATTATTGCTTGGATCCTTGCCTTATCCATTTGGATTTTTCCGCATCCTATGATGTGGCCGAGGAACGGGACTTCTTCTTGTGCGAAGAAGCACTTCTTCTCTTTGACGTATAGCTGGTTTTGCCGCAAGGCTTTGAACACTTTCCGTAAGTGTTCTACATGCTCCCTGATGGTCTTACTATAGATTACGATGTCGTTGAGGTAAACTACAACGAACTGGTCAATGAAGGGTTGTAGTACCTTGTTCACGAGGGTGCAAAATGTGGCCGGAGCATTCGTGAGGCCGAATGGCATCACAAGGTATTCATACGAACCGTAGCGTGTTACGCAAGCTGTCTTTGGCTCGTCTCTTTCGGCAATTCTTACTTGGTAGTATCCAGATCGCAAATCTAACTTGGTGAACCATCTTGCGTCTCCAAGTTGATTGAACAAGTCGGCTATTAAGGGAATCGGGTACTTGTTCTTGATGGTGAGCTTGTTCAAAGCTTGATAGTCGATGCACATTCGAAGCGTCCCATCATGCTTCCTTTGAAAGAGTACTAGTGCTCCGTAGGGCGCCTTAGGTGGCCGAATATATCAGGCGTCTAGGAGTTCGTTCAATTGTCTGCGTATCACTTCAAGCTCAGGCGGGGCCATCCGGTAAGGGGCTCGAGCTGGTGGCACCGTGTTTGGTATGAGTTCGATCTTATGGTCGACTTCTCGCTTTGGTGGAAGAGTTTTGGGCAATTCTGGGGGCATTACATCTTGGAATTCGGCTAGGACTTGTCCTACCTCGATTAGGACCCTTTTGGTTGTGGGTGGCTCGTCATGTACCAATGCCGCTAAGAATGCTGGTTCCTCCTTATGCAATCCTTTGTTGAATTGAATGGCCGACACTACGTTGGCCTTCACTCCCGATTGTCGGCTCAAGGGGACCATACATCGACGTGTTGGGTCGAGTATGCACAAACAATTTGCGAAGGGCACGGGGAATGCATTGATTCGATCAAGGAAGCTAAGGCCTATTACTACATCAAAATTGTCAAGGGGAATCACCTTGATTGTTTCTTTGCCGGATCAGTCACCAATGCTAAGTTTCACTCCTCTTGCTAACCCGGCAATTGGAGTCTCTTTTGAATTTACAGTTTTGATGAACCCGTCTGCCTTTTCAATGCGAAGGCCAAGCTTCTTGGCAGCTTGTTCTGATAGAAACAAGTCCGAGGCCCCGATGTCCACCAATGCGCTCATCTTTTGGCTTGCCATGTTGATATCTACGAACATCAAACCCTTTTTCTTCGAACCTTTCTTAACTTCCATGGAGCTGATAATGGAACCAAGTTTGGGGACTTCTTCTCCAACTTCTTCGTCATCCTCTTCTTGGATGGCTGTCGCCTTCTCGAGTTGTGGGCAGTCCCTTTTCATGTGACTTCCCCCACAGTTGTAACAACTAAAATTGTTGTTTTTCTCCCACGGCTTACGAAGTTTGAAGTCTCCGCTAGGTGCTTTCTTGGTCCCATCCTTGTTATGCACCTCTTTTCTTTTCTCGTCGTTACCTTTGTGCTTCGGCTTTTGTTTTGGGGTGTCTGACTTCCTGTATTCAAAGTCTGCAAGGGAGTCATCCAAGTCCAATGCTTTGGAAAGATCTTGGACTCCAGCTCGATGTAATTCCATCTTGGCCCAACGTTGTAACCCGTTTTTGAAGGTAAAGAGGGCGTCGGCTTCGCTCATACCCTGGATTTGAAGCCAAAGTTCCGTGAACTTGTTGACGTACTCTCGGATTGAGCCGTTGTGCTTTAATTGGTGAAGCTTTTCCCGGGCTTCTTCTTGAGCATTATTTGGATAAAAATGCTCTTTGAACTCAAACTGGAATTCCTTCCATGTTTTGATGGGAAACGTCTCATCTCTTGACTGAGAACACCTATGTCGCCACCATAGGAGTGCGGCATCAACTAAGTAAACCGAGGCAGTGTTTACCTTTGTGCTCTCATCTTCGATGCCCGAGAGTCGGAAGTACTGATCCAACCCCCAAACGAAGTTGTCCACTTCTTGGGCATCCCTTACCCCTTTGAACTCCTTCGGTTTTGGCACATCAATCCTAGGCTTGGCTTCAATTGTCTTGCCCATCATGTTGGTTAATACGACATTCTTGTAGATGGACAGCTCGACATTGAGCTTTCCGATTTCCCCCAACAATTCCCCTCTCATTGCTTCCATTGCAGTTTGAAGGGAAACATCCTGTAGGTTCAATTTCTCGTATGTTGAGTCGAGAAGATTTTGAACCTCTTCATTGACTTTATCTTTGGAAACGAAGTTGGCTTCTAACACTCCGAGTCGGTCGTTAACAACATCGAGGGACTCTACCGTCTCCTTTGCGTCGGTCTCGAGTCGATCTATCTTGTCCTCGAGCGATGTTAATCGATCCTTTGAAGCGGCCCTCTTCTTATCGGTAGCTTTGTCGGCAGCATTGTCGGGAACTTTCTCGGTGCCTTTGTCGGTAGCTTTTTCAGCGACTTGGGTCTCTACGGGTTTTGCTGATGAGTTGGTCTCATCTTTCTTGGCCATCTCGAGCAAATTCCTTGCTCTGATACCACTTGTCACGTCCTTAGAATCCTGGATTGGGACGTGTGGCCTTATGGGCCTTTGAGAAGCTTGTGGCGCCTAAGTAAACCTGCTTGATCTAAGCCGGAGGGCTTAGATCTATGCGGAAACGGGATGTTGGTGAGATGAAAAATGGATGCGAGACAAGGAGTTAAGCAAAACGCCCGAGAGTTTCATTAATTGAAGGGAAAGAAACAAAGATGTTGCCTAACAAAGCCAATGAGTCGAAAATCCTAAGAAAAAAGTCAATAATGAGGTGGGGGTAAGCCTCTTTAAATAGCCCATCTATGTCCTAATCCTACTTTAACTAGGATGGTTAATATCCTACTCCTTCAAGGAGAGGAAATCCTTGTCCTAAAAGGATTTGTGGTCCCTAAACCCTAAGGAGGGCTTGGTGTGCGCGGAGGCCAGACCCAAGGCCGTGTGCGGTCCCGTGGGTGCGTCCTGATGGCCATGTCCAGTCCTCCGTGCGCGTTGCTGTCGGACCCGTGGTGTCGGGCGTGATCGACTTGCTTGGGCCTTTGGTGTACGGCGTGATCGGGCCCCTGGGGTGCGTCATGCTCGGTCTTCTCGGTTGCGTGATCGGGCCTCTAGGGTGCGTCAGGCTCGGTCTGCTCGGTTGCGTCGGGCTTGGCCTGCTCGGTCCTTGGGCAGGTGCTGCTGCTGGCCCCTTGGTGGGCGGTGGGATCAGACCCTAGGGTGCGGTCCGTGACACTTTTGTTGGGATTTATGTGCTCGATTTCCTTCAACAGTTCTAGCTAGCCAAGTGTGGAGAAGATTGGATATTTGGGTGATTTTGTGGGAGATAAAAGTTAGACAATAAACAAAAGGATTTATAGTTGTTCGACCTTCTAACAAGCACCTACATCCACTACCTTAGCTTCCCACTAAGGATTTCAACAAATTCACTCTTGAATTTCTTCCCCTTTTCTAGGCTAAGGAGGCAACCTTTACACAGTCAAAGCTTTTTAACCCAAAGCTTGAGTAAACCCTCTTTACAAGAGAAATTAGAGCAAACTTGAAATCTCTCACTAGGTAGATAGTTTGCAATCTTAAGCTCACTCACCCAAACCTAAACACTTGAGCAAATTTGACAATTTAGGCTCACAAGTGTTGTCTATACAATGAATGGACAATTTAAGCCCTAAAGACAATTTGACATCATATAGTCGTTGACAATTGAAGCATTAACCTATCATTGATGCTTGGAGGTCCCTTTAATACTTCCCAATGATTTTGTAGCCGTTCAGGACCATTATGATTGAATTGGAGCCGTTGGAGACTTCATTTCCCTCATTAATTTCAGTTCTGGTGATGTCTGTTCTAGAACAGGCGAACCAGTATCGGAACGACCTTCTTCAGAACTAGCCGTTGAAGCATGATGCAACAAGCCGTATCAAAACGCCTCTGGCTATTTCGGAACGCTCTCGATCCGTATCAAAACGGTAGCAACCCCGTTTCAGGACGAGTGACAGTTGAGCTGCAATTTAAAAAGTCGTTGGGAAAATAGCCGTTGGGGAGGTTTTGACCGTTGGGCGTATCGAAACACCAAAGGGGTGTTTCGAAACGAAAACCCTCCGTATCGAAATAGGACAAGCCCTGTTTCGGTACGGGTTTTGGCAGTATCAAACTGTTTCGAAATAGGTCTTCCTATATCGAAATGGGTACCATGAAAACCTTGGTTTGCTTACTTAAAAACGTTTTAAACCTTGCCAAAACCATTTAAAAACATCCGCAAACTTATTTCAAAGTTGTTTGGACTTGAAGGCACTTTTGAAATCTTTTCAATTTAGTCCAAAACTGTTTTTCAATTATTATATCAAAACATTAGTTCTTCAATCTCCCCTTTTTTGATATAATAAAACTAACTTGAAAAATTGTTTGGGATTCTCCCCCTTTGATTTTAAAAATTTAAATAAGAGATTTCAAAATTTAAAAGTAGTTAAAGATCCCCCTTATTCTTTTGAA
Organism: Hibiscus trionum; assembly: GCA_030270665.1. Lineage (NCBI taxonomy): Eukaryota > Viridiplantae > Streptophyta > Magnoliopsida > Malvales > Malvaceae > Hibiscus > Hibiscus trionum. Next base: position 7,223,770 of record BSYR01000034.1, on the reverse strand, counting down.
AATTTATTTTTTCAAACCATTTCTCCCCTTTTTGTTATATCAAAAAAATTTAAACAACTTTAAGTTCAAGATAACTCAGGAGGTAAAAAAATTGACACAAATAAGAATTTTGGTTTTAAAATGGCTCCCCCTTACTTAAAGCATCATAAAAAATGTTAGTTCAACATATATGATAATCTAGTTGAATTAAAAAAATTAAATTAAGCAAATAAAAAACAACTAGATTTTACCACACTTGAACTCAAGGGAGGATGTGAAGCCTTCCTTCTTCAAGTGTTCTTTCTTGTGTGCATGGAGACCCCTCTTAAATTTGAACTTTTTGATCAATCTCCATCACACCTAAATAAGACAATCAAGTAATTTTTGGTATCCAAATTGTTTTGGATCCATAGACTTTAGTTGCACAAAATTTAGTCCCCTTAGGAATCCATTTTTCAATTTCATCATTTTTAGTTGAAGTGATTAGTCTTTTTGGGACCCAAACACTTCTAAAACATTTTCCATTGATAAATCTAGGGGCACTAGATTGTCTAACATAAAAGTTTGATTTTTCAAAATTATTTTTCTTTTCAAGCTCTTTGGAAATCAAATCTTTTTCTTCTTGAACTTTATGAAGCAATTTTTGTAAATCAACACATTTTTGTTCAAACTCATTGAATTTTACTTCAAGTTCAATTTTGGTTTTAGAAATCAAATCATTTTGAAATTTCAAATTTGAAACAATTTTCTTATTTTTCAAAATAAGATTTTTAAACTCTAAAACCAAGTCATCATAGGCATCTTGTAATTCATCAAAAGAATATGAACATGAAGTAGATGAATTAGAAGTTACCCTTTAATCTTCTTCGATGGCCATAAAGCAAAGGTTGGCTTGTTCATCGTCGATGGAGTCTTCATCACTCCATGTAGCCACATATGCCTTCTTCTTATGGCTTGAAGTGCTTACCCTCTTTTTTTCTTCATAGATTCACTTTCGAATTCTTTCATTGCTTTCTTCATGAAAGGGGCACACTTCTTGAAGAGATGAATTATCTCTTCTTGTTGCGTGTAAAAGTGTCTATCGCAATGTAGTGCAAGTGTACACGACGCAAGTAGTAAAGTGATACTAGAGTATCGGATATCGTCTCCACAGGGACTGGGCTAACCCTTTCCTTTGCTATCTGCACAAGGGGAAAAGAAATAGTTTAAATTATTTGTCACGAAATAATAAAGATAACTGGAAATAAAGAGTAAAGAAATTAGGATAGAGAGAATGGGCTGGTATTGAATTGCTCAGTAGTGCAGGTATTGTAGAGTTTAGGAAATCCAGTCCTGTCGTCGCGCCTGTCGCCGACAGCACCTGTCGCGGCAGCTGTCCGTTGGCTGTCGCGGGCAGCAAACACACCAACTCTGTACTTCAAGCTTGGCAAGAATCCCAGATCTGCCTTGCCCTATCCCTAGGCACAAGTCTGTCGATGATCACGTCTTTGATAATACCTCCCGGCGTGAATCGAAGGATGAACACCGATGTGTATGAATTCTTCCTTAGCCACTTAACCTCGCCCTATCCCTAGGCACGAGATGGTTCAACTATAAACTAGAGAACGCGCTCTTATCTCTTTCGTATACTTAACTCTCCCGATGCTAAGTAAATGGATAACCTCACAATGCTCTCCCGATGCTCTTGCAAGATATTAAAACCAAGATAAAAGAACTTGAAGTTTATTTTATTGAACTTGAAAAATCCTAAAACAAAGCAACCCTTGCAACTACTTTACAAAACAACCCGTAGCCCTAGGGGGTTTTAGAACATGTCGGTGACAGGTAAACGGCAGGGGGGTTTTGGTTATCGGTTATGGGGTAGAATGAGGGGTATTTTCTCCTAGGTTAAAACTATGCCCTTATATAAGCTTTGGGCTCAAGTTATCTAAGGTAACAAGGATTACAACTTTAATTAAAAGTAAGATTCTAATAAAGACTTAATCTCTAAGTATCCTACTTTGCAGCCGCCATCCTTGTTTCTAGGAATTTCCTCTCCTTGAGCTTTGGCTTGACATATCTTTTGATCCGGGGCTTGGAAAAATATTTGGCTTTCACATGACAGACGAGCAGATTTTTCTCTATCTATCGAGGTCCACTTTGTTTTTCCTCTCCATAAAGTTGCTGTCACCTTGCTGTCACGACAGGTCCATGACAGGTTCGTCTTCTTCGTCTGCTTGTTCAGTTCAGCTCTTCTGCTTATCTGCCCTGCGCCTGCCTTCAACATCTACTATGGCAGATACCTACAAAAACAGCCATTTTTAGTAGAATCTGTGCCTTTTAATATATTTGTGATGTTTTGCTGTAAACTGACCTAAATGCAATGAATAATGCTTGAATGCAGCAGAAATATGGGTTAAAAAAGGTGTAAATAATAGAACTTTTAAACACTCATCACACCCCCAAACTCAAGTTTTTGCTTGTCCTCAAGCAATTAAGACTTAAAAGAAAAATGAAAACAAGAAAAAAAATTTGTGTTGGCCTTCAAACAGTGAACTGTCCCTTACCCGTCGCTCGTTCTCTATGGCGGCAGCAACCTGTCGGAAAGGTTAGGATCTGTCCGGAATCTCCCTATAGCTCTCGTGCAGTGTGTGCATGCTTGTGAACAGTTATATGCTAAGACTCTCTTAGTTTCACTAGGATATTCAACTTCTTAACTCGAATTTTTATGCCAAAGTTTTTTTTTTTTTTTTTTTTTTTAGAAGGCACATTTTCATGCTTCTTTTTCTTCTATTTTCAAGCTAAATTTTTCTAGAGCCAGTTTTGGGCACCTCTAGTTAGCTTCCTAGAGCCGGTTTCGGGCACCTCTAGGTTTTTGTTTTTCTTTTGCTAAACTTCTTTCCTAGAGCCAGTGTTAGGCACCTCTAGGGGCTATTCAAGTTCTAAGCATCCTATTCTAGTTTGGCTAAAAGAAATCTAAGCGATATAACAGTCACAAAGGTGTTTAAATTTTCAGAACTATAGAAAGGCTCTAAACTTTTCCTTAAACTGTCCAAAAGATGCTGCCACGACAGAGCCGTCATGACAGGTAAGTTAACTTCACAGTTTTAAGCCAACAGTTTTATATTTTCTGATTTTTTTTAGAGAACTTAAAATAAATAAAAGACACAACAAATAATAGAAAGATGTAGCTAAGACTCCATTAATGATGGAGGGTTGCCACCCCCAAACTCAAGGGTTGCATTGCCCTCAATGCAAAATGATATGAAAAATAAAATAAAGAAAAAGTACATCACAAAATATAAAGGCAGGCAACAATAAGAGGTAAAAACTTAAATTTTAGTCGCTGCCTCGCTGCTGCTGCTGACACGGATCTGATGGGGGCGTCTGGGCTGTGGAGGAGGCTGGGCAGGTTGCTCCACGACCTGGATGTCGGAGCTGCTGCCTCTGAGAAAGTGGAAGCAGCATTGCGTCGGGTTTTCCTATAAGACATATTAGTGCAAGGGTTGTGAAAAGTAAATGAAAGCAAATGAAAACTAAAAAGGGAGAACAAGTAAGAAAGACAGAAGTGAGTGAAAATGAAAATGAAACGGGGTTTTATAGTGGTCGAGGTGCTGCCCGTTAATGCTGTAACGGCAGGCGTGAATAACAGAGCGGCAGATTGGATTTAGTGTGTCTGACGCGTCTGACACGCATTTATTCGTCTGTTACGCGTCTGCCGCACGCTTCTGCGTCTGCCGTGTCAGTCTGTTGACAGCCTGTCATATTCGTCCGCGGCGGCAGCCGAAACGACAGGTCTCCATAAATGGGCTGATGGATGGGCGGTGGGCTTGGGTCACTTCTCCTTTTCTTCTTGACTCCTTTATTTCTTCCTGGGGCTTCAGTCCCCTGATAATGCTTGAGGCGTCGTTTCCGGTACTTCTTGAAGTCCATCTGTACCCTCCATCTGGTGATTTTTCTCATGGTGGGGGCTCCTTTCTTTCTCTTCCCTTTGTAGTCCATGAAGTCCTCCCTTCTTGGTAATGTTTCTGAGGGCATGAATATATGATTAGAAATAATCAAATTGACATTCGGCCACAAACTTACCTTGTTTTCGTTGAATGTTGTTGTGGTTGAATATAGCCCTTGCTGTCGTGTCTGCTGCTGTGACAGGCAGTTATTTTGACAGCCTGTTGCCAGGTTACTTTGCAAGTCAATGGGACATTGGTAAGTGCCATCGCTCTCTATACTAAATTTTGTTGACCACTCGTAAATCTCCATCAGTAGAGACTTTGATGATTCTATGTCCACCGGCTTTGGTTCCTCTAATACCTGCAATGGAATTGGTGAGTTTTCATATAATTCAAAAGGTTCGTTTATTACCTGCTCATATTCCATCGGCGAGGCATTGTCATTGGGTAGCTCTTCTAGGTGGTCGTGCGAGTGCCATGACAGAGATGGATGTGTGCAATCTTGGTTAGGCATAATCGAGGTCGTGGGTTGAGAATTTGCCTCTGACGTGGTTGCTGCTGCATCATCAGTTGCTGCCGAGGCGACAGTTGCTGCCAAGGCGGAAGTTGCTGTCGAGGCGGCAGTTGCTGTCGAGGCGGCAGTTTCTGTCGAGGCGGCAGTTTCTGTCGAGGCGGCAGTTTCTGTCGAGGCGGCAGTTTCTGTCGAGGCGGTTGTTTCTGTCGAGGCGGCAGTTTCCGCTTTGACTGGAGTTTCTGCCTCAAAAGTTGTTGCTGCCGTGACATTCTCTTGAATTTCACTAAGCATTGTCGCGGTGTTGCTCCATTCCGGCTCCTCGGTCATTGCCATGGCATGTTGTTGCTCAGACTCATCATATGTTGGGTATTCCTTCACATGGGCATCCTCGTCGTCTTGCCTCAGGATTTCAGGTTCATCTGTGGCATGAATGAGGACTGGTCTGCTCAAGAGTTCATCCATCTTGGCGATACTTGCTTTCGTAGAGGCTGACACTTTTTGAGAGATTGCCAAGAAGGCTTGCAGTGTGTCTTCTAAGGATTTTGACTGCTCTTGAGGATGATGACATTGCCAGGGCAGGTCGGGTTCTGCAGCAAAACTGTAATGATATAAAAAATTTTGTGGGTTTTGATCGTACCATAAAAAATTTTGCTGCTGCGGCATCGGCATTTGCTGCCCCTGTTGCTGCCCCTGTTGCTGCCACGGCTGCTGCCCCTGTTGTTGCCACGGCTGCTGCCCTGGCAGCATATCTTTACGGTGATTGCAAGAACTTTCCCACATCAATTCTCGAATGGTTTTTCCTGGCATGTTGATGCCCTTGAACCTGTATTTTCACCTGAGTTTTTTTTTTTTTTTTTTTTAAAAATAATAGTAAAAAAATAAAAATAAAAGAAAAGTGCAGAAGCTAGGGTAAGAGTGTGTTGCCAGTCCCCGGCAACGGCGCCAAAAACTTGTTGCGTGTAAAAGTGTCTATCGCAATGTAGTGCAAGTGTACACGACGCAAGTAGTAAAGTGATACTAGAGTATCGGATATCGTCTCCACAGGGACTGGGCTAACCCTTTCCTTTGCTATCTGCACAAGGGGAAAAGAAATAGTTTAAATTATTTGTCACGAAATAATAAAGATAACTGGAAATAAAGAGTAAAGAAATTAGGATAGAGAGAATGGGCTGGTATTGAATTGCTCAGTAGTGCAGGTATTGTAGAGTTTAGGAAATCCAGTCCTGTCGTCGCGCCTGTCGCCGACAGCACCTGTCGCGGCAGCTGTCCGTTGGCTGTCGCGGGCAGCAAACACACCAACTCTGTACTTCAAGCTTGGCAAGAATCCCAGATCTGCCTTGCCCTATCCCTAGGCACAAGTCTGTCGATGATCACGTCTTTGATAATACCTCCCGGCGTGAATCGAAGGATGAACACCGATGTGTATGAATTCTTCCTTAGCCACTTAACCTCGCCCTATCCCTAGGCACGAGATGGTTCAACTATAAACTAGAGAACGCGCTCTTATCTCTTTCGTATACTTAACTCTCCCGATGCTAAGTAAATGGATAACCTCACAATGCTCTCCCGATGCTCTTGCAAGATATTAAAACCAAGATAAAAGAACTTGAAGTTTATTTTATTGAACTTGAAAAATCCTAAAACAAAGCAACCCTTGCAACTACTTTACAAAACAACCCGTAGCCCTAGGGGGTTTTAGAACATGTCGGTGACAGGTAAACGGCAGGGGGGTTTTGGTTATCGGTTATGGGGTAGAATGAGGGGTATTTTCTCCTAGGTTAAAACTATGCCCTTATATAAGCTTTGGGCTCAAGTTATCTAAGGTAACAAGGATTACAACTTTAATTAAAAGTAAGATTCTAATAAAGACTTAATCTCTAAGTATCCTACTTTGCAGCCGCCATCCTTGTTTCTAGGAATTTCCTCTCCTTGAGCTTTGGCTTGACATATCTTTTGATCCGGGGCTTGGAAAAATATTTGGCTTTCACATGACAGACGAGCAGATTTTTCTCTATCTATCGAGGTCCACTTTGTTTTTCCTCTCCATAAAGTTGCTGTCACCTTGCTGTCACGACAGGTCCATGACAGGTTCGTCTTCTTCGTCTGCTTGTTCAGTTCAGCTCTTCTGCTTATCTGCCCTGCGCCTGCCTTCAACATCTACTATGGCAGATACCTACAAAAACAGCCATTTTTAGTAGAATCTGTGCCTTTTAATATATTTGTGATGTTTTGCTGTAAACTGACCTAAATGCAATGAATAATGCTTGAATGCAGCAGAAATATGGGTTAAAAAAGGTGTAAATAATAGAACTTTTAAACACTCATCACTTCTTCTTCATTCTCCTCCTCACTTGTATCAACATGGTTGCACTTGGAGGTTTTGAGAGCAATGGCATTAGTGTTGATGCCAAACTCCATGACTTTCTTCTTCCCCATCTTCTTTATCTCTTCCTTCTTCTTCTCCTCTTCCTTATATTTCTTCATGATTTGGTGAGTGAGAAGCGACCCCATGAGTTCATCATGCTTCAAGGTCTTAGCTTCGATGATGGCGGTCTTTTTCGAGTCCTATGACTCGGGAAGAGAATAGAGAAGCTTTCAGACAAGCTTTTCTTCCGGAATGACTTCTCCATAGCCTTTTAGTCCATTGGTGATGGTGGAGAATCGATGGAACATCTTCTCAATGTCTTCTTCTGGATCCATCTTGAAGTTCTCATACTCTAGGTTGAGGAGGCCGATCTTGGTCTCCTTTACTTCGTTTGTTCCCTCGTATGTAACTTCTATCTTGTCCCAAACTTCCTTGGCACTCTCACAAGAAGAGAGTTGGGCATACACATTCGGGCCTAATGCACAAAAGATGAAGTGCAAGGCTTTGCAATTGAGCTCCATCATCTTCTTGTCGTTGGTATTCCAATCCGCCATTCTTCTTTTTGGCACGAACGGTTCATCTTCAACAAGGTCCCATAGATGATAATCTTTACCCTTGATGAAGAACTTCATCTTATTCTTCCAATTGGCATAGTGCTCACCGTTGAAGAATTGTGGCTTGTCGATTGAGTGTGCCATTGAACCGGTTGTTTGAAATGTTGATTGAGCTTTCCGGATCGCCTCAATAGGATGTTAATCCTCTTCAATTGAGCCAAGCTTTGATACCAATTGTTGAGATTTATGTGCTTGATTTCCTTCAATCGTTCTAGCTAGCCAAGTGTGGAGAAGATTGGATATTTAGGTGATTTTGTGGGAGATGAAAGATAGACAATAGACACAAGGATTTATAGTGGTTCGGCCTTCTAACAAGCACCTACATCCACTACATTAGCTTCCCACAAAGGATTTCAACAAATTCACTCTTGAATTTTTCCCCTTTTCTAGGCTAAGGAGGCAACCTTTACACACTCAAAGCTTTCTAACCCAAAGCTTGAGTAAACCCTCTTTACAAGAGACATTAGAGCAAACTTGAAATCCCTCACTAGGTAGAGAGTTTGCAATCTTAAGCTCACTCACTCAAACCTAAACACTTGAGCAAATTTGAAATTTTAGGCTCACAAGTGTTGTCTATACAATGAATGAACAATTTAAGCCCTAAAGACAATTTGACATCATATAGTTGTTGACAATTGAAGAATTAACCTATCCTTGATGCTTGTAGGTCCCTTTTATACTCCCCAATGAGTTTGTAGCCGTTGAGGACCGTTGGGGTTGAATTGGAGCCGTTGGAGACTTTATTTCCCTCATTAATTGCAGCTCTGGTGATGTCCGTTTTAGAACGGACAAGCTCGTATCAAAACGGCCTTCTTCAAAACTAGTCGTTGAAGCATGATGCAGCAAGCCGTATCAAAACGCCTCTGGCCGTTTTGAAATGCTCTCGATCCGTATCGAAACGGTAGTAACCCCGTTTCAGAACGAGTGACAGTTGAGCTGCAATTTAAAAAGTCGTTGGGATAATAGCCGTTTGGGAGGTTTTGACCGTTTGGCATATCGAAACACCAAAGGGGTGTTTCGAAACGAAAGCTCTCCGTATCGAAATAGGACAAGCCATGTTTTGGTACGAGTTTTGGCAATTTCAAACTGTTTCAAAACATGCCCCCTGTATCGAAACGGGTACCTTGAAAACCTTGGTTTGCTTACTTAAAAAAGTTTTAAACCTTGCCAAAATCATTTAAAAACATCCACAAACTTATTTCAAAGTTGTTTGGACTTAAAGACATTTTTGAAATCTTTTCAATTTAGTCCAAAACAGTTTTTCAATTATTATATCAAAATATTTTTTTGATAGGAATATTGGCCTCGTTAAAAACCCCCTTCATACGAAGCGTTTCCGAGGGAAACACTTGTAGAGGAAGGAGGAAAAGAGTGACATAGAACTTTTATTGAATAAAAATCAGAAAACAAGCATGTATTCTTACAACCAAGATCCCCTTTGGTACTATCCTATGCCATGTTTAGCAAGGCAATCCGCTTTAACATTTGCGGTTCTAGGAACACATCTAACCATACAATTTAACCTTAGCACTAGACTGGCAATGTCCTCCACCAACCTGCAGAACATAGAGGGGTAGCCAACTCTATTGTTAATCCATTTGATCGCCTCGGAACAGTCGCTTTCAAGAATGAGCCTGCTGCCCTGGCACTCCTTCAGATTCTTAGCCATTAAAAGACCTCGCTTCATCGCCTGCAATTCAGCAAACAGAGGTGGACCGCCGGCAACCGACTCAGAAAAAGATGCGATCGGGTCACCATTCGAAGAAGAAATTAAGCCTCCAATCCCCCCTGTTAAGTTGCTTCGATACGGCCCCATCAACATTAATCTTCATAAATCCTTTCGGAGGGGGTTTCCAAACTATAGGTTTGTTCTTCACATTGAGCTGCTGGCTGCTATCATTTCCTAACACCAAATCGTTCACCAATGCATCCAAAGGGATGCAACATGTCTTATGAAAGGCCTTAAACCAGCACGCTGCTCTGTACCTGGCAAGAAAATAAATTAAAGCAGCGTCGAATTTACCGTTACTGAAGACAATGTCATTCCTCAACCTCCAGATAGTCCATAGGGTAGCAGCGGGAATGAAAAACCAGATTGAGCTGTCGAACCTGCCAACACAACAATCAAACCAGATATGAATAAAAGAGGAGATGGAGTTCGGGACAACCAAAGCCAAGTTCCACAATCCAGCTAGTTTCATCCACAAAACCCAGATGCATCGGCAATGTAGGAAAATATGATCAGCAGACTCCATACAATCGTTGCAAAAAGAGCACCTTCCGTCGGCAACACTTAGCACCCCTCTTCGGATCAAATTCCCTTTTACAGGGATTCTGTTTTTCAATACTCTCCACAAAAAGAACTCAATTTTAGGGGGCGAACCCTCTCCACACAAGCTTTCGCCACTCGAAATTATCATTTTGACATGAATAGAAAAGTTTCCGGAATGACTTGACAGTAAAAACCCCACTGCCTTCGCCGTTCCAAGTCAGCATATCTTGGTTGGTTCCTGCGGATGAAAAATTGTTTAAGCACCCCATCAACGCATTCCATTGTCAAAAATTGTTTAAGCACCCCATCAACGCATTCCATTGTCCCAATTCCCAATCAAAAAGTTGTCGTCTAAGGGGAATGACCCAACACCAGGTTTGTTGCTCTTTCTTTCCATAATCTGCGATCACACAATCTCTGTTGGACGCAAGGGCGTAGATACGGGGAAATTCGGTTTTTAAAGGCCTCTCTCCCAACCACCTATCATCCCAGAAACGGATCGATCGACCCTCACCAACCAAAATTTTCGCATTGTTCTGGAAGCATAACCCCACAGAATCAGGTTTGAAAAACGAAGCTTTAATTTCTTTCCAAGTCCACGACTCTAGCCTGTGCATTTTCGGATTGATAACCACATCCGAACTAGCCACATTCACTTTTGCGCACACTACCCTCTTCCAAACATTTTCCGAACCAGAATCATACTTAAATATCCACTTACCCAGCAGAGCTCTATTTAGAAGACTCAAATCGCACACGCCAAGTCCCCCCAACTCTAGAGGTTTGCAGATGGAGCTCCAATTCACCCAATGCAATTTCGTCTTTTTCGAAGCACCCCTCCATATAAATCTAGCCATAATGTCATTTAACATCTTTTGCACTTCAACCGGCATTTTAAAGAGTGACATGTAATACGTTGGTAATGAAGCTAACACTGATTTGATTAGTACTAGCCTGCCCGAGAAGGATAAATTACAACCTTTCCAACCAGATAAAGCAGTGTGGAATTTACTAATCACAGGCTCCCACAGAGCTCTGGAATTCCTCTTTGGACCGAGAGGGAGACCCAGATAATCAGCAGGGAACGTTCCCACTTTGCAACCCAACACAGCCGCCCAATCAGCAATGGAATTTAATTCAATGCCGACACCAAATAACTGACATTTACCCATATTAAGCTGTAGACCAGGGGCTAGCTCAACAATTCTTAGAACTCTTCTAATATTTTTTACCTAACCGATGGAAGCGCCGCAAAAGAAGATTAAGTCGTCCGCGAATTGTAGATGTGAGAGCGACACTGCCTCCTCACCTCTCCCAATTTGAAAGGCTTGAAACAGACCAATATTAGCAGCTTTCTTGATCAATAGTGACAAGGCTTCCCCAATGACGTTAAAGAGCATCGGGGAAAGGGGGCACCCTTGTCGAAGGCCACGCCCGAGAGAGAAACAAGGGGTAGGAGATCCATTCACCAGTACCGAAATCTTTGCGGACGAGATCCATTTGAAAATCCATTTACGTCATCTCTCCCCGAAGCCCATCTTTTCTAAGATTAGCATCAAGAAGTCCCAGTCCACCGAATCGTAGGCTCGTTTAAAATCTGTTTTGAAAACCACGCCTTTTAAACCCATCTTCTGTATGTAGTCTACCGCTTCATTTGCAATTAGCGAACAGTCCAGAATCTGCCTCCTCGCTACAAAGGCAAATTGGGAGTCATTGATAACTGAGCTTAACACACCTTTGAGCCTCCTCGATATCACCTTTGAGAGAATTTTGTATATACTGCTCACAAGACTAATTGGGCGGTAGTCGTTAATACCCTCATCCCACTCGACTCCCTCATAGAAATCATCAAAAAATTTCATGATTTTCGGTTTTAGCAAGACCCAGTACTTTTTTAAAAAACGCCATGTTGAATCCATTCGGACCCGGGGCTTTTGAACTTTCCATAGAAGATATTGCTCCCCACACTTCCTCTTCCGAAAAATTTTTCTCCAAGAGACCCGCTTCCTCTGTCGAGAGACGAGAAAAGTCCAAATCAACATCTCGGACTCTAAGTGTGTCTCCCACCTTGTACAAGCTCGAGAAAAAATCGTAGATGCCCTATTTTATTTTTCCTAGGTCTGAAGTCTTTACCCCCTTTAGCACAATTGAACTAATTTGATTCCTGTTCTTCCTATTGGTTGCCGTCAAATGAAAGTATCGCGTATTGCGATCACCTTCGGGAAACCATTTTGCCCTCGAGTACTGTAACCATAGCCGTTCCTCCTTTCGGAGAAGATTCCAAAGCTGCCCTTTAAATTCAGTTAGTAGTCCCTGGGCGTTGACCGGTCCCATTCCATTTTGGATGCACTGGTTTAAATTCAATATTTTAGTTTCCAAGTCTGAAATACACCTGCAGAGATCTTCTTTTACCATACGAGGAAAACCTTTAATTCCCACTTTGGCTCTCCTAAGTAAACTCAAGATACCCGCATTAGCCGAATCTCTACTAGACTCACGAACAACATTCTCAATCACTTCATCAAATCCATTTTCCTCCAAGAGGTAGTTAAAGAATTTAAACGGCTTAGGCCCCCATTCCACTTTCGTCTCGGCTAAGAGCAAGGCATTGTGATCCGAAAGGGAATTTGGAAGCAAGTGCTGTGAGATGGTTGGAAAAAGCTGAAGGAAAGAAGAACTAACCAAGAATCTGTCCAACCGAACGAAAGTTGGCGGGTCTCTATTGTTCGACCACGTAAACCTGCCTCCTTTCAACGGAAGATCCATTAACTGAGATTCATGCACGAAGTTTCTGAACAAATTCATACTCGAGGCGTTCCAGGAAAAGCCATCTTTCTCATCCGCCTCTAGATACGCGTTAAAGTAACCACCAAGGCACCAAACAATGTCGACTTCTGCTAACAAGGCCAAGAGTTCTTCAAAGAATATCAATTTCTCAGCCTCCACTGAAGGCCCGTATACATTCACAAATCCACACCGCCTTTGCACAGATACAACCTCACCGATTACTGCAACAAACCTATTTCGGACAACATGTATCGGATTCCTTAGGAAATCTGACCTCCATGCTAAAAACAAGCCACCAGCTGACCCTCGAGATGAAGCACAAATAAATTCCATATTTCCATGGCACCCCAGCTTACGCGCACCACAAATATCAATATTTTGTAACTTTGTTTCTTGGAGCATAACTACACTCGGGCTCTTCTCCTTTACAACCTTTCGCACCATTCGACTTTTTTCGCTCCTCCCTAATCCCCTCACATTCCAGCATACAATAGACAAACCCATTGAAAAAGGAAGATGAAGACAACCTAAGCAGAGACATACCTAGCCCATGGCCTTAAGACCCACCCTGCCGTTCCAAATTGGCTACCTTTTCTACCAACGCCTTCTGCCCACCCACGAAGGAAACCCCCAACATTTCGCTGACACCCCACACCGCCAGGGCTTCTTCGATGTACTCGAGATGGACTGAATCATGCGTCGAACTGGTAGAGGAATAACCAATCGATCTTTCCTTCTCTAGATTCTCAATTGAATCTCTCACCCTTCTTCTCAAATTTCTTCTATAGGCTGCATTTAGGGAGGAAGGATTCTCTTTGAAGGATAGAGACACACATAAGGGGTGCGAGTTTACCGCACAATTCCGGTCCGATCCGACAAAAGAATTAGCTCCTGACATAACCCCCTACTAACGGCAGATAGATTGTCCCCGCCCTCCAGAGAAGCCCCACCCCTGAAATCACGAAGAGGGAAAACGTTGTCGGGTTCAAGCGAATCGCTAACGTGTTCCTGAAGGATTTCGTTATTTTGACTGCCCAGGATCGATTGGGTTTGGGACTTGTTATTGTTCGGTGCAGCCCACAACCCCTCATGATGGGTGATGCCTATAATTGGGCTCAGCAATAAGGGGCCCAACTCAGAGCCCACTGGAACCGATTGTTGCACCTTATCCCCCTTGCCCTCATTTGAAAGCACCCCGCACGTGATAACCGTGTCTTTTGCATGTACCTCTTTAACTGCCTCCCTATTTTCTGTATCCAATGTATGTGGATCAACCTCGGGAATGCCCACACCATTATTGTAGCGTTGTTCCAAGGAGCATGTTGGATCTTGAAACATCATATTTTGGCCATATTGTGGCCCCGGCTGTTGAAGCTCATCACCGTCCAAAGGCTCCTCCGGCCACTCATCAGCGAACTGCATACACGGGTCGTCCACCACCTCGTTTTCACCGGAAAAAGAAAAATGCTCTCCCGTTTTGATTTCCATTGTAAACTCACGACCAGTGACCACCATCTTAATGGAAGAGGGGATATCGAATTGACTTGGGCAGCGAATAACAAATCTTGCTACACTCAAATCTGCTTTTTCTCTAGTAGATTCATGGATGGAAATCAATCTCCCCCATCTGTTTGCTAACTTTGAAAAGAATTCATTAGACCAGCAAAGAAGCGGCACTCCCCTTATTGAGACCGAAACTAGTGTCATCGGAATTCCATTTATGAATATCGAATCATCAAGATAATCGAACCAAAAAGCCAGCTCTTCCTTTTTTTCCCTCCAAACTGACTCTTTAACTGTTCTCGACTCGAAGGATATTAGGACTGAATTTTTCATGCATCCTCACACAACTAGTTTCACCTTTATCCCGTCACTTTCGAGGGCTTTTTGAACGAACTCGCAATCAAAGTTATCCTTAAGCACCCCAATTGCAGAAGCTTTGATCCAATCTGGAGTCTCCTTAGGAATAAAGAAATTCAACGAACCGCCACCTTTTCCATTACTATCATCAGAGCTGTTATCCAAGGAAGCATCATTTCCAACCTCAGCTTTCCTGGCCGATTTACTAAGAAGGGCCTCCTTATAGGATTTACCTTGCGTCTGGAAGTTCCCTGGCCTCCTACCCTCATTTCTAGCTTCCCCTGGCCTGTCTTTTGTCAACTTTGAGTACTGCCCGAACCTCGTAGAAGATGGAAATTTTACAACCGACACCAGCACCCTGATCCCATCGATCATAGTGTTGTGGAAAACTCTTATCACCTCCAGCATATCCTTTTCGCTGTTCATGGAGACAAAGGCGAAATTCCTATTTTTGTACTTGGGTTTGTTTAAAGTCGAAGGGATGAAAACTCTTTTTACTTTTTCATAATGATTAAATAACTCCCATAGTGCGCCCCTCGAAACTCTCTTGCTTAGATTATCAACGAACACCTTCCACTCACCTCCAACAGGCGATCGACTGAAACCATGATCCCTCCTCTGCAGCGCCGACTCTCTTTCTCCTTGCTGCTGAGTCAATCCATGCCGAAAAATGTACGATTAGTTATTATGGTAATGAAAGTTAATTATGATATTATTTTTTGAATGATAATGATCGGATGATTATATCAAAATATTAGTTCTTCAGCTTTTGTTTTATTTATTTATTTATTTATTGTTAATTTAGTTAGCCTCAGTGGTTAAGGGAACAGTTGTTGTTCCTAGAGGTCTCGAGTTTGAGCACCATCAATTGCAGTAAGGTGATTGAACATGCATTGTCAAATGGTTAAGAATATATTCAGAACATATACTACTTGTAATCACCTTAGCTTTAAAAAACATTTCTTAACATATAAATGAACATATTCACGAACGAATAAACGAACACATTCGCGTACACTTAAACGAACACGTTTGCGAACACTTAAACGAACACGTTCGTGAACACTAAACAAACGAACACCTTCAAAAATAAATAAACGAACACGAACCAAATATTAAAAATTTAAACGAACACGAACCGAACATGAACACCTTTAAAAATAAACAAAGAAACACGAACATAGTCTTGTTCGTTCAAGCTTAGTTCATTTACACCCCTAGGGATGAAACACTAGATCTCTTAAGCAGGGTCAGAAGTTCGAATCCTAACGTTGTGAATGAAATAAATTGAGTTGAGAGGGTTGCCCCATTATAAAGCTCTGCAATACCCGATCCAAAATAGTCAACCATTGGGTTGGATACCCATAATTAAACAAAAAAAATAGATCAATCGAGTCATTATTTGAAAACTAATAATTAATTAAACTCTTGAGATTGCATAATTGTTAATTTTTCGTTTGGTCACAGAATAAATTTAAAATTTATGACTTACGTCTACCTTATAAGTGGATTAATAGAACACATATGATTTGTTATAGACTCGCTCCCGTGATACTTTAGGAAATTAAAAAAATATATTTTCTTAATATATATAAAAATTCTACGAACTTATTTGAAAATTTAAAAATAATAAAATTAGTTTTACGTGAAAAGCATCAACGATTTTTTTTGATCTATCAACGAATATTTTTGTTGTGGTAAAACGTCTCACTTCTTTTTTTCTCTAAACTATTTATTTTTAATATGGGTTAATTACCCCATTGATAAATAAATTATACCGAATTCTCTTTTTCATATATTAACTTTTTTCATTCTCAATTTCATAGAAATTTTTTTTTACCGCCAACGACTTTGCCTTTTTCCGTGACGAAATCTGACGTGGCAACATAGAGCCACTCAAAAAGTGACATGTGGCATTATTGTTTTAAAAAAAAAACATCTCAATTTACTTAAGGCATAATTAGTCCTCAATAATTCGTTAATTTTTTAGTTTCATTCCTAAGATATAAAAATTTAAAAAATATTTGTTTTTAAGATTTTATTTCCTTAATGGACCAATCAATAATCGACACATAACACAATATTTAAACATCTCAATTTAAATATTGTGATTTGGGGAAATGAAGCTTCCTCTGTTGTTGAAGAAACAACAATTCCACCGGACACAGTGGCGGATACAAAGGTTAGTTTGGATGAGCCTATGCTTACCCTAAATTTTTTAAAGTTTACATATTTGTCTTTAATTTTTTAAAATTTTATGAATTAGTCCTTAAATTTTATTACTTGTGCCCACCCTAAAATTTTGAAATTTTTATTATTGTGTCCACCCTCAAAAAAATTAGCTTGTGCCCACCCTAAAAAATATTTCTAGATCCGCCACTAATCGGACATAAGCGTTGAAAAATGATTGCCGATGATAGAGAGAATGATGCACTGGAGGATATGGAGGACTTGTTTGAGTCTTAATCTTTTTCATTGAATCGTTGTTTCTTCTTTCACATTTTGACTTTTTTTTTGGATAAATTTTGATTTTATTACTCAAAAGGAAGCAGTAAAAACTGCTACAGATTACAAGAAACTAAGCTTAAGGTAGAATACCCCAAGCATTACAAAGATGGGAATTAACACAGTCCAGTCTATCAATATCCTTCCTACCAAATTGAATACTAACCACTTCCCTAATAGAGCCAAGAATCGTCCCTGCAGACTTGCACATATGCTGAAAAATTCTGGAATTTCGCTCAGTCCAAACAAGGTACAGATGGGCGCTCCAAGCAAGTTTAAGAATGCCCACAATCAAAGTCTTGCCCTTAAGATAGGACACAACCCAAAGAAGCTCTTGATCCCAATCAAGAACATCTCGAGAAAGGTTGCAGAGGCGCAGAACCCCACTCCAAACCTCCTTCGAAAAAGGGCATGAAAAGAAAAGATGCTCTCGACTTTCAATGCCACCACAGAAAACACAACTGGAATCGACCAAGATACCCCACTGCACAAGACGTGGTTTAGTAGGCAATCTGTTAAGGATAGCAAACCAAGAAATAATAGCATGCTTTGGAACATGTAAAGGAAACCATATTAGTCGCTGCCAAGGAACAGTAGCAGATTTAGTGCGAAGCTCCGCCCATATGTACGTTGTACTTATCAATGACCAATCCCTAATCGAGCCAAATAAAGGGAAAGCCTCATCTCGAGCTTTCAAAATCTTCCTCATACACCAACTAAAATGGGGCTTATTTGCAGTCTGCCATAAGCATGCTCCTTTCAAAACATAGGATTGGATCCAAGCAACCCAAAGAGACCCCTGCCCAGCTAAAATGTTCTTCATAAGAGAATAAAGGCAAGCTTTATTCCAAGTCTTCAAATCTCGCAAGCCAAGGCCCCCCTCAGCCTTCGGAGAACAGATCAAAGACCAGCTGACTTTAGCACCCATAGCTGAGAAATCAGAGCTCTTCCAAAAATAACGAACACAAAGCTGTTCGATCCTCTTGAGAACACAATGTGGCAATATAAGCTGCCGGCACCAAAAGTTCGCAATATTAAACAAAACAGCACGGATCAGCTGAAGACGGCCAGCATAACTAAGTTTTAAATTGTACCAATGTCGCAATTTAGTTCGAATCTTCTCAATCAGAGGGAGGCAATCTTTTTCAGTAAGCTTCCTGGTAACAAGTGGTACACCAAGGTATCTAACTGGAAGAGAACCCAACTGAAAGCCTGAAACTCTTGTAATTTCATCCAGGACCTCTCGTTTAACACCAGAGGCAAAAAGCTCACTTTTTTCAGCATTCAGCCGCAAGCCAGACCACTCATAAAACTTCTCCAATATACACTTTACCCCAAGGATAGAATCAAGAGATCCCTTGCAGAATATTAAGAGGTCATCAGCAAAACTGAGATGAGTCAGCCCCACTTTCCTACACTTAGGATGAAACTCAAACGGTTTCTTTGAGGCAACAAGATCTAACATCTTTGACAACACGTTTATAGCAAGAACAAAAAGGTAAGGGGAAAGAGGGTCACCCTGCCTAATGCCCCTACTACCCTTGAAGAAGCCCACCAAACTGCCATTTAGAACTATAGAGAATCTAGGGGTAGTCAAACAAGCCTTAATCCAACCAACAAACAAATCAGGCAAACCAAGAGCTCTCAAAATATTCAAAATGAAATCCCAACTTAAAGTGTCAAAAGCCTTATGAAGGTCAATTTTGAGGGCACATCTAGGGGAAAGAGATTTCCTAGCATATCCCTTCACAAGCTCTTGAGCCAACAAAGTGTTGTCAATAATATTTCGACCCTTTACAAAAGCAGTTTGATTTAGGGCAATCATATCAGAAAAGAAAGGTGAGAGCCTATCAACAAGAATACGTGTAACAGTTTTGTAAACTAAGGAGCAGCAAGATATGGGACGAAACTCCTTTGTCAAGCAAGGGTTTGGCACCTTAGGAACAAGGACCAAGGCAGTAGCATTGAAAGAGGGAAGCATAACAGAAGCAGAAAAGAAATATTTAACAGCTGCAACAAAATCACCTCCCACAGTAGGCCAAGCAGTTTTAAAGAAAAGAGAAGTATACCCATCAGGCCCAGGGGCTTTCTCATTTCCTTGGCAGAAAATAGCTGCTTTAATCTCATCATCAGTGATCTCTTTGCAAAGCAAATCTGAAGCACCAGCAGGTAAGGAATAATTAAGCAATTCCTGAAGAACCTCAACACTAGCTCCAGAAACATCAGGGTCAGAAGTGCCTATGAGAGACGTGAAGAAATTAGTGACAACAGTGGACATCCCTTCAAAAGATTCATGTCGAACACCATCATCATCAAGGAGAGCCCGAATAGTGTTTTTCTTTTTCCTAACAGCAACATAAGAATGGAAAAACTTAGAACCCTGATCACCCTTTTGAAGCCAATTCACTTTGGCAGTTTGCTGATAGAACATTAATTCAGAATTTTCCAAATCCAAAAGCTCCTTATGGATAGTTCTCTCCTCATCCAAAGTATCAGGATTACCACCCAAGGAAAGATTCAAAATCTGAATTTCCTCCAATTGTTGCCTCTTAGCTTTAACATGCTGAGAGATATTTGAGTAGTTAGCACTATTTAATTCTCTTAAAGGACCTTTCAGACGTTTCAATTTGGCAAAAAGAATCTGCAGAGGTGTGCCAGCAACAGGAAGCTCCCAAGAAAGTTTTACAATGTCAAGGAAGTGGGGATGAAGAGTCCAAAGATTGAAAAACTTAAAAGGCTTTGGTCTAGCAATAGGAGATTCCTTTCGAAAACAAATCAAGCCAAGACAATGATCGGAAACCCCAGGGGCTTGAAACTCAGCAAATGAATCAGGAAAATGAGAACACCAGCAAGGATTAACCAAAATCCTATCAAGTTTCTTTGCAAGGAAATGCTCAGCTTGCTTGTTGGACCAAGTAAGCAAAGGCCCAAAGAAAGGATGATCGAAGATAGACAGCTCCTCTATGCAATTCAGAAGATCTCTCATGGCAGAAGTGGAAGAAGGCCCCATAGAATCAGATGTCTCATGAGAGTATGCAATCACGTTGAGATCTCCACCAAGTATCCAGGGAAGATCAGAGAAGGACTTCCCTATGTCAGATAAATGAGACCAAAGCTCACGACGCTCAGAATCATCATTACTACCATAAATAGCAGTGAGGATGAACCTAGTATTAAGGAAAGATCCCTGAACAGAGATGGCTTGAGCAGTAGAATGCAAAACAGAGATACCAAGATTTTTCCTCCACAGAATCCAAATACGACCATTTTCAGCAAAATTATAATTGAAGGTGCAATGAAAATCAGGAAATTGCTGCAAAACAACTCCCTGGGCTTTCGGCTCCTTTATTCTAGTTTCAATGAGGCAAGCTATATCAACATTTAGAGAATTCAAACGATGAGCTACTTTCCTTTGCTTTTGAGGAAGATTCAATCCTCGAACATTCCAAAAAACCCGATCATTGAGCAGGAATTGAGGAAGTAGAACCTGCCAAATCAGCAACAGTGCCACCCTTAGCAACATGATCTATGTTTGTAATTTCTTTCATGACTTTGTTAAAAAAATTAAATTTAAATGCTCAAATTGAAGAAAATAAAAAAAAAAGAAAAAAATATTGAATAAGAAAAAACTAAATAAAATTAAGAAAATAAAAGGTAAGAAATAAATAAATTTGAATATTTTATATTTTTAATATGGTGCCACATGTCAATCATTGATTGGTCTATTATTTTTATAATTTTTTGAAATAGATTTCTGATTATTTTTGAAAAAAAAAATTGAAGGGTTAAATTAAGAAATCAATAACATTGAGGACTAATTTTGTTATTAACCCTTAAATAAATGAAGAGTTGAAAAATAAAATAACTGACACGTGTCACTTTTTGAGTGGCTCAATGTTGCCACGTCGAATTTTGTCGCGAAAATGGGCAAAACTAGGGGTGATAATGAGCCTGACCGGCTCGTGAGCTACTCGGGCTCGGCTCGGTCAAAGCTCGGCTCGAGTGAGCTCGACTCGGGCTCGGGCTCGGCTCGAAACCTTAACAAGCCGAGCCGAGCCTGGGTAGGCTCGGCTCGAAAAGCTCGTGAACAGGCTCGGAATCTACATATGCACTAAAATAAATTATGTGTTTGTATTTTCTTTCATTAGTTGATTGTTGTTTGATTTTGTATTTTCTTTAATTATGTGTTTGTATTATAAGAATATTTATTGATTATTTGGATTAATCTAATTTTTGGCACTTTTTCCCCTTTCCAGTCATTGAATTTCGTTTTAGTGTTGGTTATGAAATGGATTTTTAACGAATATTTTATATAAGAAAAACTATAGCAAAATTTTTCATTTCGAGCCGAGCCGAGCCTGACGAGCCCGAGCCGAGCCCAATAGAATTGTTTTCGAGCCGAGCTCGAGCCTAAAATTCCGAGCTCGGCGAGCCTCGAGCCCGAGCCGAGCCCAATTACACTGTTTCCGAGCCGAGCCGAGCCTGGCCAGGCTCGGGCTCCGCTCGGCTCGTTATCACCCCTAGGCAAAACCGTTGAGGACAGAAAATTTCATGTATGAAACTAAAAATGAAAAAAAAAGTTAATATATGAAACTGAGAATTCGGTATATTTCATATATCAATGGGGTAATTAACCCTTTTTAATTTTACTACAACATAATGTTGAAACTTAATTTAATTTTTTGTTTCAAATATGAGTGAGTTTTTTTTTACAACAATGTTAATGTAAAATTGCGTAAATACTAAGGGAAAATATTCGACAGTGGAAATAAAAAGTTTTCACAAGCCTCTTAGTTTTAGAGTTTAGAAATTCGATTTAGAGTTTTGTTGGGAAAACTAAGGTTAATTCGAAATAAAATAAAATAACTAACTAAATAAATGAAATACAATATTTAAGAATAGAACATGTTCGAGATAGACCAAACACGGATTGATGAGGCCTGCATAAATGGAATTTCCTTAAGACATATTCGATCACTCCTCGATACTAGAGATTTTAGGTCGTCGGTCTCCCAGGATACAACAGCGAATGGTCTTCGACAGCAGCACTACTGAAGAGATCACGAGCAGAAACTTGCCTTTGACTATCACTGAAAACACAATGCAATTTTGAAGAAAAGAAATTTCCGAGTTGCGTTTAGATCAAAGGAATGTCATCCAATTTATAGGAAGTGAGATAGGTTAAATGTGGAAAAAATATTTCAAAAATACGGCTATTAAATTTCCATCCGATTTAATTCGAAAAAATTCGTTAATACCATATTAAACCGGAATATTCCCGTGAATTACACTCATTACCTTTTTAACATCCGAATTTAAATGAAAAACAAAAATGATCCTACTTAATTCAGAATATTCAAAAGACATACCATTTATAAGGAAAGAAAAAATATTCGATGTGGTAAAATATCAGCAAGCCCACGAAAGGCCTGACGGATTTGGACATTCAAGTTGCCCACATCGTGCGGGTGCGCTTCAACCCGAATGGGATTGATTCGCACCCCCTTGGCCATTACGCACGAGGCATAATTTCAATCCAAATTATTTAATGAACACAAAGAGGGTAAGTCTATCTATCTATCTATCTATCTATCTATCTATCTATATATCTATCTATCTATCTATCTATCTATCTATCTATCTATCTATCTATCTATTTACCTACCTACCAATCTACCTACCTATCATTATTATGATTATGAACATTGTTGTAAATGAAACCAGACAGATCGCAAGCTAATTGAGTTCGACTCGGTCAAAGCTCAATTAAAACTCAACTCGAGGTCAAACTCGACTCGAATTTTTAATAAGTCGAATCGAACTCGACTCGGCTCGTTTACATCCACTAGAGTTTAATAATAAAGTTATTGTCACAGAAAATTATCATACGCTCTTCTTGGTTGTAGTTCAACTCATCAAGAATTTTCTCCAACTAAATAGCTTGACTGTCACAAGTTATTACAGTTACGAACTTCACTTTCGTTGTGGACAAAATAACAATTTCTTACTTTTTTTTGAAGATATGAAACAGCTCTGGAGTTGAACATAAAAACATATACTGAAGGATTTTTTTTCTTTGTGCCTAACAAATACCGTAAAATTCTGTTGACAGCAAAAAAAGATACATTTCTGTAAAATAGTTTATGTATCTGCTAATAAGACTCACATAGTACATAACATGAGGCTTTGTTTATTTTAATAATCTTAAAGTGATTATAAAGTAGTATCTGTTTATACATATTCTTAGCCCTTTAATAATGCCTACACACCTTACAGACAAAGCGATTTGAACTTCAGTTTCTTAAAATGAACATCGTTCGTTTTTCTACTAAAACCACTTGTTAAGTTCAATACGAGTCCTTGTTGTTGTCAAATACATCAAACTTCTCACATTTTACTTGTAAAGTATGTTGTCAACCTTTTTCCTCCATGATCCTGTACATAGTGAGCTTTTCTAATTGTGTTATCAAAATTTGTTCTTTACTCCTCTATGGTGTTCAACTATTCAATTTAACCTCGCATTATGTGTATCGCTGTAAATTGATCACATTATGCTTTATTTAAATTGTTTTTCTTTAAATTTTATATCATTATTTCGCTCTGATCTGCTTGTGTGACATAAAAATATGATCATTCAAAAAAAATATCTAGATACGATTATAAGGATAAAGTCAAAAGTTTTATATTGAGCAGACAAAATTAAAAAGAAAAAACTAAATTATTAGAAAACTTAAATTATAAATTTTAATGTATTAAAATCATTTTTAATTATTTTCCAGTATAATTTTTTTGCTATAACCACTAATATTCAACTTACTAGTTGACTAATTCGAACCAAGTACTCTAAATGATTATTATAATGAGGGTCCTCCCAACGCAATTTGATCCATTTACAATGTCAGGATTGAACTCGTAAATCGTAATCTTATTTTAGTTGGTTCAAGCATAAAGTTATGTATCAAACATATAAACAAAATTACAATACTTAAGCAATAGAAGTATCCATACTTCAAAGTTATATATTATTAAAGACATAATTTATTTAATCGTTACACGTATTGTGCAACTCACATGTTGTAACCGCAGAAACAGTTGATAAAAACACCAAACTCAAGCCATGTTCAGACAATCAAACAAGCATGAAAATGCATATTCATACCAACAACTAAATATAGAAAAGTATAGCTCAGCTCAGACGTCTCCAGCTCCAATCAAGGCAAGAAGCATTTTCTCATAGTCCCCGGAAGTATCTCCGGCAATCGCTTTTTCGAGAGCCACGCTGTTCCTCCGCTGATATTCCTCCTTAATACGTACCATGTCTACCTCGGCCCTAGTCGTAACGACTCTAGTAAGCGCCCATTCATCTGTTCCCACCTTATTGATGGCTTGTCGAAGGACCTTTTCGAAGTATTTCTCAGGGACAGTCAGGCACTTGATTGCAGCTCTCAGCAATTTGAGGAATTCGTCGTCGGCATCGGCCTTCAAGTCCTGCAACAAACCAGTACTTCGTTATCGGTTCGAATTACAACATTGCATATGTTTTTACTTTGCAACTGGCAAGTGGCAAGTACCTTGTTGAAGAAATTCCCAAATGCAGTATTGTAATGATTCAGAGTCGCATTTAGCTGTGCCTTACTCCTTGTTGTCACAATCCTGATGACCTCCTCATCACTGTATTCCTTGTCCGAGATCTTATCGCGGAGTATCTTCGCCTCCGACTTTGCCAATGTCATGTTCACCTCCTCTCCCTCGTACCGAAATGCGCTAACAAGTGGGACCAAAAGCTGCAACGAGCAAGTAATCGATTAACATGTGAAAGAATTGCAGACATGACCAAGAAATTTAAGACCGAACCTTGCGGAAGTCGCCCTTGGTATGGTGTGCAACATCTTCTTCAAGTGATTTCTTGTAGCGAGCATGGTATGCCTTCCTCACATTGAACAGCTCATGTGAAGACCTGGTGCATGCTATTTCCAAGATAACCCAATTGCTTGATGTGAATCTCTTGGTGGATTCGTTAGCCAGATATGCATCACGGTCAGCAGGGTCTAGTGTAAACAGTACCACGGCTCGCTGTCGAGTAAAAAAATCCCGAGTTAAACGGTGTTGAATGCAAGATAAGAGAGAAAGGGATGTTAAAATCTGACCTCAAAGTCACTTGAAAGTTCCTCGTCTAGAGACTTGAGGAGATCTTTCCCATACGCTTCTTGGTAAGTTTTTCGAATCGAATTGCGCTGTGCGGCGTTCCGGTGAGCCAATATGTCTATTATCAATTGCTCATTTGTACCCCAGCCTGCAATAGATGATCAAACATTAAGCACAGATGCTGGTTTAGAAAAGAAGGGCATACAAATGGCAGAGTAGAATCAAAATGATGCAACTAGGAATAGAATCAAAGGTCCGAGTACCCTTTTCAAAATATATAATTCATTTTACAAAATATGTATTCAGTGAAACAACATAATCCTTAGTTCACTTAGACACATCAGCTACTTCCAAAGATCATAATGCAAAATGGAGATGAAAAAGAAAAACATGAAACCAGTACAAAGCAGATCAATCAAAACAAAAAGGCATATTTACTTTGGAAAAGGGTAAAAGAGAAGAGATTCATCAATCGAGGTGCGGAAAACGGTGGTCTACAATGACCGCAATAACATAGGTTATATTTACAATTGCGATAAAACACTGTGAGCCGATTCAGTTTAAGAAGGATGGATCTGATGACAAACCTTCAAAGGCTTGGCGAAGCTGCTCGGCATCCTCAGAAGGAGCAGGAACATGAGGTGGAACTTTAAGGGTTGCCATTATCACTCTCTTTGGGTATTTTTAGAACTGCAAACAGAAGTGATGAGGAAGCCTTGCCTTTTATTTTATAGTGCAGGGAAGGTAATTAAAGTTAATATTTTTTATATGGTAATAAAATGGTGTTCACATGGAAATTTCCACCATACTTTACAACTTTTCCAGGCAATAAGTACGTTACAAACAGACAAGATATTGTTGTAATACAGAGCGAGTCTGGACCAGTGAGTGGTCACACTATACACGTCTTGGAGGGTAGTTGAGTTTTCAAGGCAATTCTTCACATTCCAAACGTTCTATTTTTTGTTACTCTTTAAGTCTTAACGTTTCTCCCAATGGGAAACGAAAATTATCATTGGACTGATGGTTTTATTTATTTTTGTTGCCCTTTCAATTTTTTAAACTCTGGTCTAATTAATTTGAATCTATTCGTGTCATATATTTAATTTTGGTGGATAAATCTTTTAATTAAGATTTTTTTGCATACACAATACTCTTACGGATAGAGATGGCAAATTGACCCGAGACTCGAGATTCGAACTGATTTTATTCGATTCGAGACCCAATATCGACCCGAACAGGATGATCCGAAATCTAAAACAAACCGAATCTAATTGAAACCGACCTGATTTTTAGTTGAACCGATATGGACTCGATCCGATTTTTCAACCAAACAGAACAGACCCGAACCAATTTTCAATCGAACCGATTTCATCCAAACCGAAAATATCCCGAACCGAAGGCAACTCGAAATAAAGAAAAGATATTAAAAGAAATAATGAAAGATTTTACGTGAATCGCAGGATTCGCAGCACAACTCACAAAAAAGTCAAATAATAGCTTTATAAAGTCATAACTAATTCGGCCTAAAAACCCGACTGAAACATATTGATCCATTGAACCGATTTTGACCCGACCCGAAATCATCCGACCCAAAATCCAAATCAATGTGACCCGGTCCAAACTAATACCCGACCCGAAAATCAACCGAACTGATGTGACCTAATTCGGACTGATAGCTGATCCGGACTAATACACGACCCGAATCGAATCGAAACCGAACCTAATCCGAACCGAAATGACCTGAACCGAACCCTATCCGAATGACCCGTTTGCCACCTCTACGGCTCTACTTACAGATCTATTAACAACAAGTAGATCTATGCCAGGGGAATTAGTAATGTGTTGGGAAAATTGGTACAAGAAACCATGGATACACTTTTTGATAATGAAATCCGCGAACAACCAACGAGGGACCATCAAAATAAGGCTTACAAGTCGTTTTTAAATGTAACTAAAGGCAAAGAGAGAAGATTTCACGAGACTTTGCTTGGCAAACGAGTCGATTATTCGGAATGTTCTGTCATTGTTGTTGGCCCCTCACTTTCATTACATCGTTGTGAATTGCCTCGCGAAATAACAATAGAGCTTTTTTTGATATTTGTAATTCACGGTCTAATTAAATAAGATTTTGAATTTACAACTTGCTTATGCGATATTAAATTATTATCATTTGAACCGGCCTTCGCTGGTATGGTTTTTAAAGTATTCATACCTCGAAAAGGATGGGATCGGTTGACAAGGGACTTTCTCAAAGTTGCCCCAATTATTAAAGTTTCAATTTTTTTAGGATTTACTTAGACTTGGTGGCTAATAGTATAGGTGGGGAAGAAGGCATTTTTTATAACAACTAGTATTGATTCTCTATTTGGATCGAATATTATAGAGATTTAATATGGAGATAATTTTTTAACTCAATTTGTTTTGTTTATAACGTCATGATTCGAATACATGATATTGTTTAAAAAGATTTAATGTCTTAACCCACTAAACAAACTGGAATGCCTTTGATGTACGAAGGGCAGACCAAAATGGTGTGAATAGGGATGACAATGGATCTTGGACCTGACTCGAATCCCTAGATTCATATCCGTTTCATAGGGTCTAGTTCTTAAAATTTTGGACTCGACAAATCCGAACTGAATCTGAATCCTCTGATTAAAGTATAGATTTGGGTCTAGATCTGACATTAAGATATCGGGTCTAGACCCGTTTACTTGTTTATAGAAATGCTCACCTTTGAAAAGTGCATTTAGCATGGGGTGCAAGAGTGGTTAGTGCTCATCGTTCTAGGCTTCATTCTCGAATCATGGAGGCTTTAATGTGCTTGCGAAATTGGATGGTTGAAGATGTCAAAGGTAAGTTGGTACTTATTAGTAATTATATTATGGGAAAACTAACCACTGACCACCAAACAAATTGGAGATACCTATTTAGATCACTGAACTATAGAAAACGTCAATCAAACTACCGAACTTATAAAATCAATTTATTTTGACCACCGCTGTTAAAAACTTAAGGGTGGAGTGACGGAACTGCCATGTGGCAATTGACAGAAAAATTTAAAAATTACACATTTGGTCTCTATTATTTACACATTCTTTCAATTTAGTCCTAATTTTAAATTAATAAAATAATAAATTATTTAATTAAGTGGTGACACGTGTCAATACTTTATTGGAGAAAAATAAATTTCTCTTCTTTGCATTTAGCAGGAATCAAACTTGGGTCTCTCAAGTGTAAAGCCAATGGCTTTGCCACTACACCAAGCACAACTTTGTGTTATAATACTCTAGATATAATTTATACCTCTTATTAGTTTCTACATTTATAAGCCAAAAGCTCAAACCCTAAACACTAATTTCACATATATAAATCCTAAATCCTAAACTCTAACCCTAAATATTTCAAATTAATTTCACACTAAATATTTCAAATTAAACCCCAAAACTTTCAAATTAATTTCATGCTAAATATTTCAAATTAAACCCTAAACCCAAACTCAAACCTTAAACCCTAAAAATTTCTAATTAATTCCACGCTAAATATTTTAAATTAAACCCTAAATATTTCAAATTAATTTCACGCTAAATATTTCAAATTAAACCCTAAATATTTAGCATGGAATTAATTTGAAATTTTTAGGGTTTAAGGTTTGGGTTAAGGGTTTAGGGTTTAATTTGAAATATTTAGCGTGAAATTAATTTAAAATATTTAGCGTGAAATTAATTTGAAATTTTTAGGGTTTAAGGTTTGGGTTGATGGTTTAGGGTTTAATTTGAAATATTTAGTGTAAAATTAATTTGAAATATTTAGGGTTTAGGGTTTAGTTTGAAATATTTAGCGTGAAATTAATTTGAAATTTTTAGGGTTTTTTGGGGTTCAGGGTTTAATCTAGAATATTTAGCGTGGAATTGATTTGAAATGTTTAGGGTTTGGGGTTTAATTTGAAATATTTAGCGTAAAATTAATTTGGAATATTTAGGGTTAGAGTTTAGGGTTTGAGATATATGTGTGTGTGTGTGTGTGTGTGTGTGTGTGTGTGTGTGTGTGAAATTAGTGTTTAAGGTTTGAGCTTTTGGCATATAAATGTGGAAACTAATAAGAGGTATATATTATATCTGGAGAATTATAGCACAAAGTTGTGCTTGGTGCAGTGGCTAAGCCATTGGCTTTACACTCTAGAGACCTAGGTTTGATTCCTGCTTAACACTAAGAAGATAAATTTATTTTTCTCCTCTAAATTGGTGGTGACACGTGTCACTACCTGATTGGAGGGGAAAATAAATTAATAAAATCAAATATAAATAATTAAAGTCCTCTAATAAGATGTTGACACGTGTCACCATTTAATTAAATAATTTATTATTTTATTAATTTAAAATTAGGACTAAATTGAAAGAATGTATAAATAATAGGGACCAAATGTGTAATTTTTAAATTTTTCCGTTAATTGCCACGTGGCAGTTCCGTCACTTCACGGTTAGGTTTTTAACGGCGGTGGTCAAAATAGGTTGATTTTATAAGTTTGGTGGTATGATTGACGTTTTCTATAGTTCGGTAGTCTAAATAGGTATCCTCAATTTGTTTGGTGGTCAATGGGTTAGTTTTCCCTTATATTATTTCCCTTTCTTTGCTTTAATTTTAGGGTAAACTACGTAAATGACCACTTTACTATTGCAAAAGTTGCGATCTGACCACGTTACTTTTTTTCGTCACAATTAAACCACCAAACTATTTAAATGGTATCAATGTGACCACCGGCCGTTAAAGGTTAACGGAAGGGTGACGTGGCAGTTAAAAAAATAAAGGTATAATTATACATTTAGTCCTCGTTACTTATAAACTCTATCAATTTAGTCCTAATTTTAATTTAATAAAATAAATTAATTATTTAATTAGGTGTTGACACGTGTCAACACCTTATTGGAGGAATTTAATTATTTATATTTAATTAAATTATTTTATTTTTCTCCTCCAATTAGGAGGTGACACGTGTCACCACCATTTAGAGGGGAAAAATTTAATTTGCACAAACATGCCAATGGTAGGAATTGAACCTGCATATGAGTGATTTAAAAGCAATGGCTTAGCCACTGCACCAAGCATGTATTTATGCTAAAAATAACCCTTTTAAATATATGTTCTATTTGAGTTCTTTTCTTGAAACTCAGCATGTTTTTCTTAATGCTTCTATGATCGAGCCATCTGCAGTATTCAATAATGTCAAAATGAAAAATGTAATATATAATAACTTCAACAGAAAACTTAAACATCGATATTTAGCATTTTATAACCTGAAATAGTTCCCGAACCATTCTAGCTCCTTCACCGACATATTTTTGAACGAGCTCGCTTCCAATGACGCGAATGAAGCAAGCATCGGTTCTGTTTGCAACAGCTCTAGCAAGAAGAGTCTTACCAGTTCCTGGCGGACCGTAGCAAAGAACACCCTTAGGAGGATCGATCCCGAGCTTGACAAATTTCTCAGGATGAAGCATTGGCAGCTCCACAACCTAAAAGTTCAAAACCCATCAATCCATTCATCTTAATCTCACATCGTAACTTACTATAGAAGTACAAAGGCTTCAGGTTTTCAAATTTGTGCATGTGACGGTACATATTAAAAAGGAAGTGTCATACGTACTTCCCGCATCTTCTCAATCTGTTCCTTACATCCACCAACATCATTATATGTCACATCTGGTTTCTCCTCCACAGTCATCATGTTGACACTCGAGTCAATTTTTGGAGGTAAGGGAATCTGTATCTGATACTTGTTCCGATCAACACTGCAAAGGCATGCAAAGGCAGAATAACAATCAGGAGCTAATAAGAAACTAATACACAATAAAAGAAAAAAAACATAAATGTAAACTCATAAAAAGCACAGAATAAAATGCTACTACCATTTTAGTAAAAACTACACCGTATCCTTCCTAGAAAATAAGGTGAATGTATCATAAGAATAGCTTGAATAGTTATACTCGGTGACAATTGACCGAATGATCGTTTACTGGTTACAGTGCTAGGTGCTGTGAAGTCCTCAAGGTTGAATCTCCTTTTTAAGGGAAAATGGCAAACGGAAAAATCAATGGTTTGTTTAAATCCGCAGTAGGCAAGGCCTGGGGTTTATCCATATATCCCCTAATGGCGGTGTCAACAAGCAAATAATCTATATATATTCTGCCTGAATTGCAACTACATATCTATCAAAATATATTTCAGAGACTAAAAGTGCAGGCAGCAATGCAACTGCTTTGTGAAATAAACTATTTACATGATATAATACTTTAGGCAAAGTGTACGAGAACAACTGAATCTACATTCGTAAAAATTTAACAGGTGATATTCCAAGAAACTGAAAACTTACCCCACACGCATGCCTTCTTCTATATCGGTTGTGGAAACTTTGTCACCCAACCCAACAACAAACTGCAATTAGATTCCATATGCATATCAGACCAAAAATATGTTATGTTTATTCTTCTGACAAAGAAACTATGTTAACTCTAGAACGTTTATGTTCAATAATTAGATTGGCAAACATTTGTTTGAGAAACTATGTCAATGACACATACCTTGGCAACTTGTTTAACGTTAATAACGTATTTGGCATCTTCTGTATTAGGATTAATGATTTTTGTGCATCTAGCCACCTGGGTGAAACAAATAATCAATACACATTTCTATAGAACATATATTTAAAAGGGTTATTTTTAGCACAAATACATGTTTGATGCAGTGGCTAGGCCATTGCTTTCATATCACCCATATGCGGGTTTGATTCCCATCTGATTAAATAATTAATTTATTTTATTAAATTAAAATTAGGACTAAATTGATAGAGTTTATAAGTAACGAGGACTAAATATGTAATTATACCCTTATTTTTTTAACTGCCACGTCACCCTTCCGTTAACCTTTAACGGTCGGTGGTCACATTGATACCATTTAAATAGTTTGGTGGTTTAATTGTGACGAAAAAAAGTAATGTGGTCAGATCGCAACTTTTACAATAGTAAGGTGGTCATTTATGTAGTTTACCCTTAATTTTATATTTCACATTATTCTCTAATATAATTTTTATTTATTTATGACAAAAGACACTTTTGAAGGAACACATGCTTATTCCACTATCAATGAAGATTGTGATGATGCTGCGGAAGTGGTGGATATCATTGACATGGTATACAGAAAGTTATTATATTACATAATCTTAATATTAATATTTAAATTTCACAAATATTATTTTCATTAAACAAAATTTTTCTTTTTGGTTGGTTGTTGTTTGTTTTAGGATGTTGATGATTTAAGTAGTGACGAAGACTAGCACTCTAAGGAGATAAAAGTGCGGTACTCGACTTGCGACAATAAAATATTTCATAATCTATATTTTTTAATGTTTGTGTTATTCAAAAGACATTTGTGTAATTTTTTGGAGTTTTTTTTAGACTTAGTTTATCGTCTTTTATTCTGTTACTAGTTGTATTGAAATTAATCTTTCCTCCATTGGAGATGTGAAATGAAATTAGCCAATGACAATTTTATTACGTTAAAAATATGTCGAGTGGTCGGTTTTTTAACAGACCTATTTTGGACCCGAATTCGTGAGATACGGTGGATCTGGATATGGGTCCCAATTTTTTACCCCTTTAAAGATATGATGTGAAATTAGCCAATGAAGTAATTGAGAAGTTGTATATCAAGGGTTTGAGATGAGAACAACATTTGTTTTAGACAGAAAACTCTGAAAATAATGTTATAGATAATTATAGTAATATTTGTTGTGAATAAAATAAAGAAGAACAAGAATAAGAACAAGAAGAACAAAGAGATGAGAGAAAGAGGGAAATTTGTATTATTCTCAAATATAGACTTGTATACAATGCCTTCAATGAATCATCTATTTATAGGCATAAGAAGTACATAATACATTAAACTCTAATTCATAGAGATAATATTCCTAATAATAAATAAATCAAACTCCTTTGATAAAGTTCTAACCATGATAGACATCCACATAGATAAATATTCATAACACTCCCCCTTGGATGTCTATGAAGATAATGTGCCTCGTTAAACCTTACTAAGATAAAAACCCAGTGGGAAAAAAAATTCTTTAGTGAAGGAAAAAGAGTACACACATCTTTGATACGCATACCATGTTGCCTCATTAAAAACCTTACCAGGAAAACCCATTGGGACAAAACCTCGGTTAAGGGAAAAAGAGTGCAACGCGTATTTACTCCCCCTCATGCAAACATCACAGAAGATCTTTGAATCTTCATAATTTAATCTTGAATATCATTTTTCTAAAGATCGTGAGGGATGAAACTTTGGAGTAATATGTTCCATGATGTATCCACTTTTAAACTGAGATATACATCTTGCGTTATCTTCACACAAGATAGCTTTTATCATATCTTGTAAAAGTAAATCCATATATCTTTTGGATATGTTGGGTCAATAGTCTTAGCCAAACATATTTTTTTGGCTTGCCTCGTGCATAACAATTATTTCTACGACATTTGAGGAGGCATCAACGAATATTTGAAGATCTAAATGTAATGATCTTTGTATATTCATAGATATTTCTTGACCAACTAATATATATAGTGCTTCAAGACCAAGAAAATATATAATTAACTTTATTCACATCCAACAATCTTACAACTATTGAGATACTCAATAGATATGCTCTATTCATATTGAATATTCTTTAAGATTCTTTCAGCTTATGTCTATTCATAGACAAAAGAAAATATATAAAAATGCTCGATCTTCAGGTCGAGATAAACTTGATGTCAAGATTCAAGTACTTGTATTGAAAGTACTTCATGAGTTTCCAATTTGAAGCTCTTTAGGAGTTCTAAAATTATCATAATGGATCTTGATCCAAACTCCTTTATAAAATACATAAGGAAATCTGATCATTCTTATAGTATTTTCTCAATTAGTATTCACTGAGGCGATTATACCAAATGCGCCAAAATATTCATGAGACATGTCTAAATAAATTTCCTCAGAAATTTCCAAATGCTTATAGCATTTTAGATCCTTCAAGGATAAATATGGATCCACAAATAATTAGACGCATGTAAAATTTTCATAACTGCCAAAGTAATTGCATCCACCATGAAGTAATTAAAACTTTTTATAAATCATAGTTCAAGTCGTATTTACGACTACTTATTTGTGCCTCACTTGCATTACACCTTTAGGTGTTTGGACTGCTGGTCCAAATACTTCTATTTTAGAAGTTCAAAGCGTCTTTCAACATCGGCCAATTCAATATTTATACTTCTGGATAGATTTTATACAAGATCCTCGATTTCTTTCTTTACTTCTATAGAAGTATTTTATGTAAAATTGTTTGTAAAATCGTTGTCGACAACTTTTCAATTTTCTGGTTCCATTCTCGTAATGACATAACTCATCGAGATCTCTTCAAGATTTCAATCTTTATTTCAGGTACCTGAAACTCTTCTGGAGTTATATTATTTGTTATGTCTTGGGTCTCTTCAAGAGCACCCGCCTCCAATATATGACCATCTCATATTACTTTCTATTTACGAGAATTTTGATCATTGGAACCATTTCAACTATCATGCTTCAGGCATGATTTACATTCTCTCGCTCTAACATGTAATTTAAACTTAGAGCGTTTCAGCTGGTATATGAGACTTAATTACTCTCATTGGGTCAGTAAATATGTCTGACAGTTGACATGTAATAACATGAATTATCTTAAGAACTTCTAGTTCATATACGAGGATCTAGATAATGATAATTCATTTTCCTCTATCCAGCTGATTATTATCTCCCCCTGATGTTGAGAAAAATCATGTCATAAATGATTCTCCAATTAATGTTTAAGAATTTAAACATAAAAGGAGACTCGTACTCAACATATATTCTCAACCCTTTTTATTCACCCATTTTGTGCGTTATGGTGGAGCAATTCATATCGCACATTCAAAAATCATAAAATGAGAAACGTATGGTTTCTGACCAAAAACCAATCATAACGGGGAGTTTATTATAACTCGTTGGTTTGATGCGTATAAGTGTTGCTATATGGAAACACCATATAAATAATAACTCTTTTGTTCTCATAGTTTAGCTATTAAATAGGAGGCATCCAATTGAAATTTTGCTAAACTATATTTTTCATAATCAATAGGCTTTGTAACAACTGATATAGCCTAAAATATAAACCCACTAGTTTTTCAAGACGAATAGTCTAACTACATAATCTGAATCTTTTAGAATCAATCTCACAGACTTCTGGTTGTAAGTCGATAAAACAATGTAGATGCATCTACTAAAATCATATAAAACTTTCCACATTTGTGGATATATGGGCCCATATTTCGTTCAGATGTGCAAGACATACAGTCTCAACTTCAGTACAAGAACTTTAAGTTCTAATTCTTTTGGTAAGTGGGATCATCTATATCCTTTGAGAACAAACAACACAAGAACTTCAGGTTCTTTTAGTAAGTGGAATTAATCAATTCCTTTAAGTAACACAAGAACTTCACGTTCTTTAATAAGTAGAATTTAATCCATTCCTTTGAGAATAAGCACTACAAGAACTACAGGTTCTTTTAATACACGTGCATGTAAATCTCAATAATTTCTGCACCATTATTGATCAGGATGGTCTAACCGATCATGCCAACTATATATATATATATATATATATATATGTATATATCTCTGAATTTGTAAACTCTTTGTTTACCATAACATGTAATTCAATCTCACTCGTACATGTCTAGTACGGCCATCAAAATTGTTCCTTTAAATAGGAATATATTTAGCTCTTTCGAAGCTTTCAATTGAAATTATCTTTTGGTAGCAATATATAGCTCTTCTAGAGCTTTCAACTGACTTTTTGGCTACCAGAACTTATATCCATATTGACTTATTTCAAATGCCAATTGATAACATATGTTATCTATAATTCCCAAAGGGATAGTTTGCGAACTCATATTGCTCTCTTTATGACTTTGACGAGTATAACGCACTGTGAATATGGAATAAAGTTCCATTTGACAATAACATATTTGCTCAACCAGAGCCTTTTGTGATATTAGTACTTTCGGATATAGTACTCACATTATTCCCTTGCATTTTAATCGAGAAATGCATAATTGTGCACCTTTCAAAATGTGCTTTATTTCATTTACTTCAGGTAATGAAAATATGTACTTTGTATCATTCACTTCGAGGAATGAAAAATATAAAATATAGCACATCATATTAAGTCGATTATCTATCAGAGATAAACTTTCAAGTGCTCTTCCGAAGTATTGATATTTTAGTACTTTGAGAAATACTACTCATATTTCCCCTTGCATTTAAATGGGAAAAATATTTCTTATGCTTAAGTACAATATGAGTACTTGCATTATCTGCTAGGCATAAATAGCCACAATTCTAGGCATAAATAACCACAATTCATTGTATATTTTATACCGGAAGTAATCATATTCTTCAAATAATAAATAAACATAAAACGTAAATAAATAATATGTGAAATAAATAAACATAAAGCAAACTAACATAAATAAATAATAAATAAAACGAATTAACATAAAAAAACAAAAAAAAACCAATTATTCCTGTTATGAGAAAATTAACAATATCCAATTAAGTTGAACCAATAACGCCATAATTATTTTCGCCATAAACAAATTTTGTTTATATTTTATTTCATTTATCATTCATGATTATGGATAAAGTCCATAGTACTTTGGCGTTTGACAAGTACGAAACCAATGGTTTATAACATCACATTGGTAAAATGATTTCACTTCCTTAGAATGATCTTTATCACTCTTGTCATCCTTATAACTTCGCTACCAGAGGGTAGAAGTATTCTTAAAACGACTATATTTTTCATGTGTATATTCATAGCCTCGACCACGACCACAACTTTTAATGTGATTTTTTATTCCTTCCATAATATAATATCACATTCACTTCAAGGAATGGAGTAGAGCCAGTGGGCCTTTAAAACCTTTTTCACATATCCTTATCACAGAGAACAAAGATTTAATCCTCATACGCGGCATTGTTAAACCTGTCCACAAGGTCCTTTAAAAACCTCCTTTGAGACCAGTAGCCTCGCAGAACGGGATGTCCAGCCAATTATACTTGGATTATATTGAAATTATGTCTCTAATTGAATAATGATTTACCATGTTTGCATTCACTTCAGGGAATGAAACAGATCCAATAATCGCATGGAATAAACATCATGCTTGCATTCACTTCAGGGAATGCCCCATCATTGATAATTGCATGGAATAAACATCATGCTTGCATTCACTTCAGGGAATGCCCCATTATTGATAATCGCATGGAATAAACATCATGCTTTGCATTCACTTCAAGGAATGTCTCCCATAAAACTTTTTGGATCAAGAAGAATTTTCGTAACTTGAAATTGGGAGAAATCTATGGTCAAGTTTTTCAACGAAGAAGAAATATTGCTTTCGAGCAAATATAGACTTTATAATAATCTTCTTGTAAATTCAAAATCATCATGATTTATCGCATTTTAAAATAATAATATAAAGAATAAAAATAAAACCCAAATTTACCGATATTGATTTTTCTCTCGTGGACAATGGAGACATAGCATATGACCGAGATAGCTTCTCATAGTCCCTTTATATCACATCTCTTTCCAAGCCATTTAAGCATATCATGTAAAACTCAAAACACGGTTAAAAATATTAACTTTTACCAAATAAAATGACATAAATAATAATATGAAAAATATCAAATATAATCATATAAGTAAAAGTATGAATAAACATACCGCTAATTAACCCTTTTAGGAACAAGAGAAAACGCACGTAATTTACACCAAACGCAACATCTTCGTCTCTGTCGATTCGTCTTTTGGTTTGTGAGAAGCCACAAATTTATCTCTTTCTAATGTTCGAATAAAATCAAACATACTTCCAAAATTTTCAAAAATTAAAACAAAGTTAAAATATAAAGAGAAAGACAATCGGTAACTAAAAAAATAAGGAGAAAAAAAACTTATCTTTGGTTTATTCTATAATCGAATTCTTCCCGGTAACTTCTTTTGAATTATAACGATGAAGACCTCAGTTGATTAGAGTCTCGTGCTGATAACGTGTTGTGAATAAAATAAAGAAGAACAAGAATAAGAACAAGAAGAACAAAGAGATGAGAGAAAGAGGGAAATTTGTATTATTCTCAAATATAGACTTGTATACAATGCCTTCAATGAATCATCTATTTATAGGCATAAGAAGTACATAATACATTAAACTCTAATTCATAGAGATAATATTCCTAATAATAAATAAATCAAACTCCTTTGATAAAGTTCTAATCATGATAGACATCCACATAGATAAATATTCATAACAATATTTTAAATTTCAAGAGAACTTAGTAGTTTTTATTGGATAAAAATTTTCTACTCTTTTTTGTGTTTTTTCTTTGCTCAACATTAAAAAATATTAAAAATAAATAAATTTCAAGCCCCTAAATTTTAAATCCTAAACCCTACACTCTACACCTAAAAAATACACATTCTCTCAAATTTCTTAAACTCTAACTATAAACCCTAACCACAAATCTTAAATCATAAACTTAATTTTTAGTTTGAGTGCACAAATAGAAATATTCAAAAATGCAGAGAGGACACGCAAAACGATGAATAATGGACCTAATACAAGATAACTGCTCGACCGATGCTTCCGCAAAGAGGACAAGATCGTCCGCAAAGAAGAGGTGTGAAAGACCAGGACCACCTCTAGAGAGATGAATCGGCTTCTAGATAGCCCCATCAATCGCACCCTGAATCTCATGTGCAAGCCGCTTCATACACAGAACAAATAGATACGGTGAGAGCGGGTCACCCTGCCTAATACCTCGACTAGGCCGGAAGGCCGAGGAAGCAGACCCATTCCACAAAACCTGCATTGACACAGAGGTAATACATCTCATAATAAGCTGACGTAGATCAGAGAGGATACCTATCATCTCCAACGTTTCCCGGATAAAATTCCATTCAAGCCTATCATAGGCCTTTTCAAGGTCCACTTTTATAGCCATCCAACCCTTTTTTCCTGCTTTCTTGCGCATTGAGTGGACAACCTCTTGAGCAATAATAATATTATCCGAAATAGACCTGTTCGGAACAAAGCTAGTCTGATTTCCAGATATCCATTTCGGCAACAGAGGTTTCAACCGCTTAACAATAATTTTAGTGATAATCTTGTAAAGAACAGAGTAGAGGCTAATAGGTCGAAATTGAGAGATGTAGTCAGGGTTAGGTACCTTAGGAATGAGGACCAATAATGTCGTGTTCAGGCCCTCGTCAAAGTCTCTACCATCAAAAATCTCCTTAACAAAATGGCAAACGCTAGGACCAACAATACTCCAGTTCCGCTGATAAAAGATAGCGTGAAAGCCATCCGCACCCGGCGCTTTGAGGGACCCGATTGAAAAGACGGCTTCCCGAATTTCCTCATCAGAAATAGGTACAGACAAACCCTGCAGCTTCCTACTCGGCAAACTAGGAAAAGAATTAACAACATTACTCGACGTACAACCATCCCAATCAGAAGAAAACAGCGAGCGGTAATAGTCGACAGCCATGGCTTTCAAAGTAAGGTCATCAGAGATTTTAACACCATTCTCATCAAGCAGGGAAGAGACGAAGTTCATACGCCGTCTGTTCATTGCATACGCATGGTAGAATTTAGTATTACGGTCTCCGTCAATCAACCACTGGCAACGAGATTTCTACACCCATAAAACCTCCTCCTGCGATAAAATAGACTCAAGCTCCATGCGAAGTGTGCGATCAAGCTGAAGAAGAGAATCCGAGCGGCGGAATTGGAGAGCCTTTTCAATACCACGAAGGCGACGCAAAATCCTGCGTTTCTTAGCACAAATGTTACAAAAAGTGGTTGAGTTCCACTCCTCTAGGCGAGAGTGAAGATTACTCAGGTTATCAGAGATCTCACCATTACAACACCAACCATCCGACACCACTCGCTCAAAATCCGGATGGTCTAACCATACAGCCAAGAAGTGAAAAGGGCGTGGACCAATAGTAGTTCTCTCAGGCTGACATTTCACAAGGAGCGGACAGTGATCAGAGCCAAGTCTGTCTAAATGTATCACGCGGGTATCGGGAAAACAATTATACCACTGCATATTAACCAAACAACAGTCGAGGCGCTGGAAAAGATCACCCTGATTCCATGTGAACTGGGACCCCACAAACGGAACATCCACAAGGCCTGCATCAAAAATAAAATCCCCAAAAAGAGTACTGATACTTGAAGATGATAGAGACCCACCCCTATGCTCATCCGGATGAACAATCGAGTTGAAATCACCTCCCAGAACCCACGGATCGCCATCCTGCAGAATCAACCGAAGAAGCGCATCCCAAAGATACTTGCGCTTACTTGCAGTCGGGCTGGCATACACAGAAGTAAACCACAACCAGGAAGAAGAGTGACGTTCCTTCACCCTCCCATGGACATACTGATTAGAAATATTGACAATATCAACATCAACAGCATCCGACCAAAGGACCCAAACACCTTCACTAAAGCCATGCGCCTCAACTCTATAGGAATTCGGAAAACCAAGCCGATTAATAACGCGGTCCGCCATACGACCACTGATACGAGGCTCAAATAAAGAGACTAACTGCGACTTATAAGCGTTCATAAAATCCCTAAAATAACGGCGAAACTCAAGGCTAGCAGCTCCCTGACAATTCAAGAAGAAGATATTAAACATGATAAAAAACCCAAAGACTAGAGAGATGGCACCTGATTTTCCTTATCAACAGCTGTTGACTCTGCACCATTCCCAGCATGCAAGGAGCTATCCGGGGCAGCAACCGCAGGTGAGCCGATAGCATGCATCGAAATCTCTTCACCAGGGTCTAACTCACTCGCTATACACTGCGAATCAGCACCACCCATCGACGATTGAATCCAGTCACTCAAGACAGCCCGAGAAGGAGCTTTATACACCGATTGTTTCTTCACCTGAAGGCCCTTCCTCACAACCTCTCATTGACCTTTCGAAATACTACCCACAGCATTCTTGCGCTAGCCCATCTTGGTTTCAATTGCTTTCTCACCTTCCTCCCTAATCATGATAGCCGAATGAGAGCCAGAAGGGATTGTCGTCTTGTGAGAAGTCGTCACCGGGGACTGTCCCTCCTTTAGAGGTGTAACGGTGATCGGGGAACTCGTACTCGCTCTTTGGTTGGTAGCCGGAAGGACGTTTTGCCGAGGCTCCGAAGAACGTTCAACAACGTTTAAACTAACCGGAGAGGGAGTAACAGTTTTTCCTTTATCCGCGGACCTAGTAAAACCATCATCCTCCTGTTCATTAACTTCTGAATTAATGGTAGCACCATCATCCCATAAAACATTATATCGTGAACCATAAGACCCCTTTTCCGCAGTCTTACCTGTAGAGATATCAGAATTCTTCCGCGGCTTACGGCGCCTCGTTTCGGCCAGCATCCAGGGGCCATAGAGATTTTCTGGCGCAAAACCACTAGAGGCCGTTTCTTTTTGAACAGGTTGTTGCGGCACAGCATCCTTACCTCTAGTACACGCGAAATCCGAATGACCATATATACCACAGCTAAAACAAACATTTTGAAGACTCTCATACTTAATTTGTTGTACGAAATCATCAATGCCAATGCACGGAAGAAGGGGCTTATTAAGATCAACAAGAAGAGCGAGCCTAGCAAACTTACCCCGTTCCCTCGCTTCCGTGTTGTAATCAACACGAATCACCTTACCAATAGTCGAAGCGATACGCCGAAAGAAAGCCTTTGTATAGTAACGGTAAGGCAAGCCCTGAAGCCTTGCCCAGACTATGACTTGGGAGGGGTATAATTTCGATGTCGAAAAAGAACGCCGCCACGACTGAACAGTCAGATAACATCCATACACCACCCACGGACCATCCGCTAAAACATGAGCATAGTCCTCCTTGGATGCAAACTTAACAATGAAATAATCATTATCCAAGTCGACCACTTGAAAAGCACCTTTGGGTCGCCACAACAAACGAATCCGATTCAACAACGCTTGGTAACCAATTGAGCGGCCTAGCAAACGGATGACTACCGTCTTCCTCATTGAAAAATCTAGTAATTCTTGTGCCCTATTCGAAAAACGGATTGTCGGAAAAGAGCCATCATTAGTAACCTAAACGTCTTCCTCAGTCAGCGTAATGTTGTCCTCGTCCCAGCCTGCCGCAGCGTTGTTTCCAGCAACATTCTTCCCGGACACAGCAACCGCGTATGTCTGCTTCACGTTGTCTACTATAGACGATGATGAAACCATACCAGGGTGGGCAGCTTCCCTAATCACCGGGTCACCCTCCAAACGCAGAACCATCTCAATGTCGCCATCGACATTCGCCGTGGTCTCTGGAAAATGAGCAACACCCGCCTCCGTCGACAGTAGCACAGCGGCTGCCTCCTTCGCCCTTTTAGCAGCCGACAGATCACCATTCACTGGGTCACGAGGGATCGCAGAATTCAGAAAAGGACCACTTGAGACCGATCCCGGCAGTTCCGGCAGACCGGCTAAGGGAACAGGGGGCACTGGCGGCTGGCCGTCAACAGACGTGGCGGGGACGTCAACGTCGGGGGGAACTAGGTTTTCCATGATTTTCGGGTTTGATTCCCTCATATGCTTATTTCAAATAGTTCGTGAAAATAGCCAGATAGTCGTCATATTTTTTCTTATGAAATTAAATTGTGTATTTTTTAGACACGTTGTGTTAAATGTCTTGACCAAATACATATTATTATTATTATTTAAATAATTCTTATTTAAGGGGAAAAAATTACTCATATCAAGTCTAAAATTTATAACTTAAAAGAGAAGAAGTGTCAGCTGACAACATTTAACCACTTACTCTAAATATCGTCAACAAACGCATTTTAAATTTAACTTGTGCATACTAGTTACTTTTTACATGATTTAGAATATGCTGATGTGATGCAAGGGTAGACATCTGTTCAACTTTCTTTTTTAGCCTTTTTTCAACGAAGGTACACACAACATGCAATACTGGTGCTCGATCCCGGGTCCTAATGGATGATGAACATCAACCTTTGCTATCGGGACACAATGACATGAGCACTTTTTACATGATTTAAAGTGAAATCAATTCATGTTTGTTTTGTGGAATGCCGTGATGTGACAATACCTTCACATGTAAAAATTTAGTTTGTGGCCCCCCACCCTTTATCCATTTGTGACCAACCTTGATGAGGATATAATAAAGGCATAAAGACAGAAATAGTTGATAATGATTATTTTGGTTTTTATTTTTTAAAAAGTAATTTAATTTTAATGTTTTATATTGAGTTAAAATAATTTTTTCTGCGGTTAAGAACTATTAATCAACTAACGGTAAATGATATGAAATGACATGAAAATTTTATATGAAAGTGCACGTTGACATGACAATGTCATATAGACAAATGTGTTGATTTAAAAGAATGTTACATCAGTCAAAAAATAATTTTATAAAATATAAAATTTTACATCAATCAAATCATTTCAAGTTGTTTACCGTTAGTTGATTAACAATTTTCATACGCAAGGAGATCATTTTGAACCAAATAAAATGTTGGGGCTTAAATTGCTTAAATAAGAATGAAAAC
Organism: Hibiscus trionum; assembly: GCA_030270665.1. Lineage (NCBI taxonomy): Eukaryota > Viridiplantae > Streptophyta > Magnoliopsida > Malvales > Malvaceae > Hibiscus > Hibiscus trionum. Next base: position 7,180,070 of record BSYR01000034.1, on the reverse strand, counting down.
AAATTGACTATTCAATCGAATGTTAGATAAATTTTTTTTGACATTATACCCATAATAAACTTGCGAAACCAAAATGAATTGGGCTAGGCTGGGTGTATAAAATGCGTCCCTTTGTTGTAAGATTCTTAATTCTTGGCCCATTAACTCTGCAACAAAACCCTCTATTATTTTCCAGCTCCGCCGCAAGGGAAGCAGAGTGGCCATGGCGGGCAGATTAGGAAGACGAGTTGTGCAGTTTGCAAACCTCCCCATTAAGCTCCTGATGCCAACCACCTTCACCAACATCAGAGAAATAGCTCTCAAAACCATACCCTCCGCCTCCAAGATCGAGATCAAACGTGTCCTCGAATCCCTCTACGGTTTCGACGTCGACCAGGTCCGCACCCTCAACATGGAAGGCAAGAAGAAGAAGCGCGGCGGGTTCTTAATTGCCCGACCCGATTACAAGAAAGCTTACGTCACTTTAAGAACCCCTCTCTCCATATCCCCGAACCTCTTCCCTATCCAGGTGATTAAAGAGGAAAAAGATAGTATTAATAAGACTAGTAAGAGTAAGGGAGTTGTGGAAGAAGGGGAGAAGAAGAAGCATTGGCTCGACGGGAAGGTGAAGGATGATGGGGCGGAGAAGGGGAAATGGAAAGGGAAAGGGAAGGGCTCTTACGCCGCCGGCCGCGGTGGTGGAGAGGTGAAGTTTCCTTGGAGCAGCATGAGGAAGGCTAGTTAGGCAGGTGGGATTTGTGGGCTTCTGAGTTTTTTTTTTTTTTCCTTTCTTTTTCTAGTGAATGTTTGAATGGAAAAGTTGGACTATACATGAAGAAAGCTTTTCACACCATTGATGATAAGTTATTAACGGTATTGAAGTGTTGATTTGAAATGGGGTTTTATTTGTTTATTTTGAAATGTTTTTGTTTGATTGTTTGAGCATAATTAGTTGTAATTTAACTTCTTTTCCAAAATGGAAGTAGCTTAATTGTTGGTCAAGCAATTTCTATGAATCCTACATTGCCTTGCTCTGTTCCATTTGAGTCACATTTGTGGCCGCTTCTTTATAATCCTAAGTTGTTTTCTACCTCTTGTAGTAAGAAAGATTGCATTTTAACACTGAGATTTACAGGTATGAAATCACAGTTCCTTCTCCATTTCGACATTTTGCGATGGTCTAATAACAGCATAACCTTTGAGACTTGATGCTTGCATGATTAAGATCAGAGTTCCTTTCTTTAGGAAATGTGCTATATGGTCTGATAACATCAGAACCGTTGCGAATTACGTTACTGGGAACACGCTTCCCTTTCGATTCTGAACATGTTTGTTTCATTTCATTAAGAGACAGATGCAGGAATGTTTTAAACTTGTTAAAACAAATATACTGTTGAAGCTAATAAATTTTATGATACTGAATTACTGATTGCCTGTGTTTGAAGTCTGCTGGATTTAATGTATGCTGTCCATCTCCCGTGTTTTCTTTTTCTGCCATCGCGTGGAAAGAGTTCTTATTCTTCCTCCAATTCAAACTTCAAACTGATGCGTTCGTGTGCTTGTTGCATATCTTGTCATACTCTTCTTGCAGATCAGTATAGTTATTTTGTGATTCTAACATCTTTGCCTTAACGTTCTCAAGATCTTCTTCGAGGTTTTTATGTGGATTGTTGATGTCTCTTTCGTTCGTGTGCTTGTTGCATATCTTGTCAAACTGATGTGTTCCTGCATGCATTGAGTGTATGGAGTATAAACTAGTTAACACTCGGAGGATGGATATGCTTTCTATACATTCTGCTAGCATTTTGTTTTACTATCATGTTATAGAGGCTTGTATTATAGAATCCATGAACCGTATTATGGAAGCGCTGTATGGTTTACTTCTTAGGAAACATCTAAACTTTACCTTTTGATGCCCCATGCCTGTTCTCTTGACCCTGGTCCTGGTGATTACCTTCTTTGCTAGTGAATAACACACGGACATACACGCACTTGTATTATAGAATCCATGAACCGTATTATGGAAGCGCTGTATGGTTTACTTCTTAGGAAACATCTAAACTTTACCTTTTGATGCCCCATGCCTGTTCTCTTGACCCTGGTCCTGGTGATTACCTTCTTTGCTAGTGAATAACACACGGACATACACGCACACGTGCGTGTGTGTGTGTGTGTGTGTGTATATATATGTTCTCTCAACTGTTGGGGTTATAAGTGTTCCGTGCTTGATTTTCTGCTGCATTTCTATTATGGACAAGCTTCCTCTAAATTCCTGAATGATGAGCTATGACAGCAGTTCATTGCAGGCCTGTAACATGAAGATCTATATACTAATTAGCATGATGAGAACATTAAATGCTTGCACCAGTCTTAGGTGTGGTCTTGGTACTTGTATATAGGAGTGGACATTCAATCGAGTCGAGTAAAAAGATTTCGAGTTTGTCAAATTGAAGAGTTCTATTTTATAACTCAAACTTTATTTGAAATTTTTTTCGAGTCGAGTTGTTTGAGTTTCTATTCAAATTTAATTGTAAACAATTATAATGTTATGGTACTAATTAGTTTCAATTTAAATGGTTTTCTACAACCATATATATCTATATCATGTAGAATTGAGAGACTCGACTCGAACTTGAAAATTAATCCAAAAATTACTGAAAACTTCAAGTTATTCGAATTCTTATTTTATAACTTGAATTTTATTTGAATTTTTTTAGTCAAGACGAGTTTATGAAATTACGAAATACGAGTTGAATGTGCAGTGTTGACTCAAAATATAAAGCTTTTGATTTACTTGATTCAAAGCATGAATGTGCAGTGTTGTGAAATGATATTTAAGAATCGACTCATTGAGCTCGATACCTTCTACGGTACAGATTATTTATAACACACGGGAAATATTGATGCAATCAAATTTTCTTTAGAGTAAACTGGATGTTTTAATTTGACCCTTGGTCTTTTAATTTATCAATTAGGTTACTTAACTATTTAAACGATATCAATCAAGTCATATATAACGAAATTATTTGATCGAGTCAATTCCGTGTAATACAAACTTATTTATATTATCTACTAATCATAAGTTGTCTTTTGTATTACAAATTAATCTTATAATGCAACTTATAATCAGTTAAACCGTTTGATAATCAATGAGCTGATATTTGCTTTCGTTCACATTCAATTTTATAATTTTTTGGCTAAAAATCATAAAATAAGTACTTAAATTATGTGTTTTTTTGTAATAGGTGCTTAAAGTATTTTTTAGTTGAAATAGGTGCCTAAACTTTTATTTTGGCTGAAATAGGTGCCTAAACTATTTCTTTGGCTGAAATAGGTGCGTAAACTTTTATTTTTGACTTATTTTAAAGTTAATTTTAGCACCTACTTGGGCACTTATTTCAACCAAAAAATGAAAATTTAATCATTTATTTTAGCTAAAAAATAGTTTAGGCACCTATTTCAGCAACAACAAAAAATTTCAGATAATTATTACAGCTAAAATATACCTATTACCAAAATGAGGCATAGTTTGGGGTAGTTAGTCTAATTTTTTCTAAGTCTAATTATAATCGCAATTGGAAAGAGAACGGGTTCAAAGATTTTGACTCCGTCCTGCTCGTCATGGTTGGCGGTTTCTCCTGCTTTTTATTTAGTATATATAAAAAGGGGGATTAAACGCAATTCTCAGAGCTTTCCTTCCTTTTCTTCTCCATTTCCATCAATCATAATTTCAACACAATATTTCTTCCATTTCCAGATCTGAATCTCTCTCGTTTACAATCAAAAATCGAGAGAAGGAATTGGCAAAATGGCGAAAGTGTCCCCTCTGGCCAAATACAAGCTGGTGTTCTTAGGCGATCAATCCGTTGGCAAAACCAGCATCATCACCCGTTTCATGTACGACAAATTCGACACCACTTACCAGGTAAAATTCTCCATTCTTTATCTTTTAACAATTCATCGATTATTACGGATTCGAACCAGATTTGATCGTTTCTTAAGTCTCTCTGTTTCGTCCATTGTTTAAAAGTGATTTAGATTTAGTTGACGTATTCGAGTTAGATATTGATCCCTTGTATTAATCACGGATTTAATATCGTCATTTGATTGTGTTGTTGATCTCTAACGAAATTGTTTTAGTTTAGAAATGCTAGGGAATTATTATCAATTTGGCCTAATATCTTGAAACAAATCTCTCCTCTCTTTTTTTCATTGAATTTTGAATTTTCGTTGCTCTAGATCATAGAATATGTGACTTGACTATGTTTATATTTTTATTTTCCTTGATTATTATTCTTAGGCTTTTTTAAGACGAATTTGCTCATGATTTTATTGATATAAATCAATTGCAGGCTACTATTGGAATTGACTTTTTGTCAAAAACAATGTATCTTGAAGATAGAACGGTTCGATTGCAGCTTTGGTAACTATGATTTCTCTCTCTCTAACAATGTAATCTCGGATAACTCTGTTCAACGCCTTATACAACTCTCCAACGGTTTCCATAAATTTTGAATGAACATAAGCATGATTCTTGTGAAAGGAAGGAGGTTGTTTTGATTGCTTATATAGATTTTAGACTACAAATTAGTTTATGAAAGCGCTTGCTTTTGTTGTAATGCAGATATAATATGTTGTCAGCTGGTAAAAAAAACAACATTTCTTGTTGAATCTCCCAGCATTTCATCTTATATGCATGCACTATGCAGTTAGGAAATGTGAAAACTTTGTGCTTGGTTGAAATTTGTTTTAACAATCTAGTCTGCCATGTTCAGTTTCTGATGACCAGTTTGCAGGCAGCTATCTGTTTGGCTAGAGTATATTACAGCATGCCAATTAATCTAATTTATCGGCTTATAAAGTTCATATGCCCTTCAGATTTTCGATCGTCCCCTCTTCAATTGAGCTTGATCTTATAATTTCACAGGGATACTGCTGGCCAGGAGAGATTCAGGAGTCTTATTCCAAGTTATATTAGAGATTCTTCTGTTGCAGTAATTGCCTATGATGTAGCTAGTGAGTATTAGCTAACCCAAGTACCCCTTTTTTTGAATTCATTAATGATGGAAAGATTTTATAATGTAATGTATGATACCACTGTTAAACAACTCTCCCATGATAAGCACTAACATTAAACCGGCGCGCTTTAACCTTGATTATTTCACATTCCTCACTCGGATATGTCCTTGCAGATAGGCAATCATTTTTGAACACTTCGAAGTGGGTTGAGGAGGTACGCACCGAACGGGGAAGCGATGTCATTATTGTCCTTGTTGGGAACAAAACTGATCTCGTTGATAAAAGGTCAGTGTTGTGTTGGAAAGCTGAAGTTTTTAGATCTGTTTTCCACATTTGGTACTTTGAGAGGGTTTAACACTCCAGATTTGGCTAATTCTCGATGCTGTTTCCATTTATACTGTTTGCCGATCAAACAGGCAGGTTTCTATAGAGGAAGGAGATAACAAGGCACGCGAATTCGGAATCATGTTCATTGAAACCAGTGCAAAAGCTGGATTCAACATCAAGGTGAAAAACAATTCAACACTATTTGATAGTTGTACATATATACACACACACGTAAACGTATACATATGCATGTACATTTGTTAACTGCCCAGTTTCATCATGAATGTGTGAAATGGCAGCCTCTGTTCCGCAAGATTGCTGCAGCTTTACCGGGGATGGAAACGCTTTCTTCAACAAAACAGGAGGACATGGTTGATGTGAACTTGAAGTCGGGCGGCAATTCATCGCAGAATACCGAGCAGCAAGGAGGGGGTTGTGCATGTTAAACCAAAAAAAGGAAGCATTCAAGCATTATATTCAACCGTCAAAATACAGAAGTAAACATAGCAAACAAGGTAAAGGTTTGTTCTTCGTAGTAAGTAGAGTTCTAACTATTTTATTCTGTCTCGGAAAATACCTTCTAGGATAGTCATTCATTGGGATTGGGTTCTTTAATGTTCATAATGTTTTTATTGTACTTTTTCTACAGATTATATTCTATATAAGATGATACTGAAAATGAAAACATTGTTCTAAATAAGTTTTCATTTGATGCTCAAAATAAAAATCACAGATATTCGATCTATTGATTGACTAATTTAGATCAAGTACTGCAAATAGGGTGAGCAAAAGTCGACTCGACTCGAAAAAACCGAATAACTTGACTTGAGGTGAAAATACTCGACTCGAAATTTTATAGACTCGAGTCGACTCGAAAAAAATTCAAATAAAGTTTGAATTGGAAAATGAAAATTCGAATAACTCGAAATTTCTAGTAATTAGTGGATTTACTTTTAAGTTCGAGACGAGTTCATCAATTTTTTATTGATATATACATATTGATATATAAAAATATATAGAAATATTGACACATAAAAAAATATGAATAAATATATATGCATATCTTATATAATTAGAGAAAGCCATTTAAATTGGAATTAAATCGTACTATAACATGATAAATAATTACAATTGATTTTTTATAGGAACTCGAAAATTCAACTTGACTCGACTCGAGTTTTTTCGACTCGACTCGAGTTTCTTCAACTCGAATTGACTCGAAATTTTTTTGAATGAAAGTTCGAATGATAAAATTAGACTCGTCAACTCGAATAACTCAAAATTTTTTAACTCGACTCGATCGAACGCTCACCCCTAACTACAAAAACATGCAACTCTCCTAATTCAATTTGTTACTCATCTCACTAGACGACTGATTGTTTATTTTATATAATTAAATTTTGTTTAAATGAAAAATGAAATTAATCATTATGCTATAATTATCTATACCACAATCCAAATTAAAAAATTTCGATACTAAGAAAATAAAAAACTTAAGTGTGTCATATAATCATTATAATGGGAGTGGGACTATTAAATATTCTTAAACGAGTCAATTGCTAATTTCGAAACATAAGTTATTCTATCTGTGTAATGAGAGAATACGGGTATTAAAATGAATTTCTGATTACTATTAGATCTGAGTTTAATCTTAGGAAACTCATATTTCTTTCTTTCTTTTTATGAAGAAAAAAAAAAGCTCTTTTGGTCACAACAAACCAATAACCAATGGCGAATTTAAAAAAATATTATAGACTGGTTTAATATAAATAAAATAAAAAATTTATGTAACATAATTCGTCTATACAATTCTCAATTTAAAAAATAGAGTAACAATTTAAAATAATATGATTATATGTTAAAAAACATAAGTAGGTGTACATAAATTACCAATATTTATTTACAATGGTGTTAATAAATATCAATGTATTTAAAAATTTATTTTTATTTATTTTTATTTATAAGGATATATTTTATTGAATATTAGCTTTAGTGACTAGTTTGTTTTTTTTTTTTGCTTATTTTGGATGTCATAAAAATCATCACTTATTCAATAACTTAGACTTTGTTTTGCTTAATCTAGTTTTATTCAAAGCTTATGGTTATGAGTTTGTCCGATCTCCTTAAAAACTATATTTGAAAATTTTAATGAATTTTGACTGTGCAACCTTTTATTTTATTTGATTTATTTTTTAAATAAAATATAGTATAGCTAAAGTTGAATATAGTGTCAATAATATATATCACAGTTTTCAACAAATTAAACATTTTGATGTAGTAACAAATCTTTCATCAATCTTTTTATACACAACACTTCTCTTTTCACATCTAATGTACCAAACAAGACGTTAGAGCACACTGTCCATAACTTGTTTGTGTCAAATTATCAATAGTGATTGCAAATATAATATATATATATATATATATATATATTAGATTAATGAGTTGAAATTCAAATATAAAATCAAAGAAATAGTATTTCAATATTTGCATAAAAATATTATTAATAAATAAACGAGCTTGTTCATAAACATAAACAAACCGAACACACATTTGTTCGTGTTCGTTATTCATTAAATGAAATAAAAAATTTGTTCATACTCGTTTATTTAAATTAATAAAGAAACATTATACGAATAGTTCATTGAATGTTATGTTCATTTACACTCCTATAAAAATAGAAAGATAAAAATTGTGGTCATTTTCAAGTTTGACTTTAAGAACAATGAAACCAAAAACTTTTAATAGAAGAAAAAATCGATACACATATTTGTATAAACTTTAATTTATACAAGTACAAATATTATTAACAAAATTATTGAATTGAAAGATGACTTGTGACACTTCTACTATTGTGCTTGCGTGAGATGGGCTCCCAGATTCTTTTACAACACAACAAATACAAATATCATGAACAAAATTATTGAATTGAAACATGATTTGTGAACTATGAAAAAGAAAAAAGAACAGGTTTTGTGAATTCTAAATTAGGGCATTTAAATTTGATATTGGCCAACGAAGCTTTAGTAGAGTTGTCAAAGATTAATACCCTTGGATTCGAGATTTAAACTAAATTTTGTTCTAGTTTAAATCTCATCATCTTTTCTAGATTTGATTTTCGAGATGTTTTAATTATATTTTATAATGATTAATTTCAACTATAATATATTTTAATGTGTTTTATGTGTAACTTTTTGACAAATTATATTTTTAAAACTCACGATTTAAAAGAATATAAAAGAATAAAAATGAGCACTTTGCCAAATGTGATTGCTCATGTTTTATGTGTAATTGGTTGTACCAATAGCTTAAAATTGATATTGAAATTGTCAAATTCAATTTCTTTATTTGGTTTGCCATTTGCAATTGTGCCTACTATTTTTATTTAAAATCCTTGGTATATTCTTTAATTTATGTTTCATTTTAGGAAAATTCTACAACGTGCGACGAACACCGTTGAACACCACTAATGATGAAAACACTATTAAATTAATTAATAAATATTTAAAAATTTTAGGACCCATCAAATAATTAATAATTACTTTAAAAAATTCAATTAAATTATTTTTTTATATATAAAAATTTTATTTTTTTAATAAGGGTAAACTATATATTTAGTACCTCACCTATTTTCGTATTTATATTGAACCCTTATTATTTAAATATTATTTCAATTTGACCCTATTCTTTATAAAAAAAATAATTTAACCCTAAACTATTAAACCTTAAACCCTTAAACTCTTAAACCTATACCCTAAACCATATACCCTTAAAAATAATTTTTAAGCTTCGGTCATCAAGTAAACTGATCCCAAACCTTCAGCCATGGAATATTAACATGGATGAAAGTGAATGGTGGATATTCACAGCAGGACTGGTTTTATGTAAGCTTCTCCAATTTTTTTTTTTGACCAAAGATACTTCCATGCTTAAATTAAAAACATAAACGGGCCCCACAACCATGCAAGGGCCATGCATGAGAACAAACAACAAAGATGCCAGAAGGCACCCGTCAGCAAATGAGGAACAACAAAGGCCACCGGAGTGGCCAAACAAAAAAGCCGATCACAAGAGAAACAGGAATCAGAAAAAGCCAAAGATGGATCCAAGCGAGAACAACCTAGAACAAACAAACGTCCCACAGAAGGTGACGCAGCACCCTTCTCCTTCCTCAGGGGAAAGGTAGAAGAAACAACACAGAGACCCATATTACATATCGACGAACGACCAAAACGAGTTCTCGCCAACCTCAACCAATGGGCCTTCGCCGTCATTGCGCCTGAGAGCTCATGGCAGAGACAGGCTTCCGATAAAATATCAGTCCTTATCAAGGCGGCGGCAGCAAAGATCCGATGGAGAGTGGACTGTGAGAACACAGGGTCATCCATCTGTAACAAGGGTTCACCCAACCAACAGCAAAAAAACCGAAAACAACGAAACGAAACAACAAAACATAGCACCAGATCACCACGTTCACTACTGGACTCAATGATCCAATGGGAAGGCTGATAAGATCGTAACACCCAGATATCTTTCCTATCCCTGGGTGCGGGACATAAGGCCTTCATGAAGCTTCTGGATAACTCGCAAGGGAGTTATCCGTAGTAACATTGTTCGACAAGCATGGGGACAGCGGTGCGGGGGCTTGCGTAGCTGCGATGTCTTCATCGCTTATGAGAATTTCTTCGTTCAACACGAAATTATCGTTGATGCACATGGTGGGAGTATGTGTGATCTTCTTCCCAAAAGGATCCAATCCTAATTCAATAAGCCCTGCTTCATCCACTAACATTCTGGTATATTCCATATTGAACTTCCTCCTTGCAGCCTTTTTGATGAGAGTGAGTCTTTTAACACCGAAGGTTCTTCCTCTTTTAGCACGTTCGACTCTCTGTATGATTCTAGAGGAGTTGAAGATCGACTCTGGAAAAAGGGCTGCCATGATAAAATCATCCTTAGCAGCAACATTCTTCTCCGAGATGCACCAGTTCTGCTTGTCAACCTCAACAATCGTATCAGACACCTTCTCCCATAGTTCTCGTCTCTTAACAGTGCCGAAAAGTTCCAGGCTTTCCTCCTCCCTCTTCCTCTTACGTGGGCCCGACACCTGCATGTTATCCAGGCCCGATGCAAGGAAATTTCCCCAAGCCGTTCCACCTTGAATGTCCAAAGCCTGGGGAGTAGATTTTTCGCAGAAATCTGAATCAACCTTGGTTAGGGTGCCTATATAGCCAACCTTGGATTTCTCCGAAGAGGTAAGAGGGTCTACCAACCCTATCTTGCTGCCACTTTCCCCAGTTTCCTGAAGGGGAAAGACGGGGTTGACTTTGGATAGGGATGACATGACTTTCCATGCCTCGTCCGCTTCTGAGATCTTAAGGTAGATTTTGTTCCCATCAACACCTTCTGCCTTGTTTCCGAAAAAATCCACCTGTTTAGCTTTTCCTTTGTCGTGTTGCTTGAGTTGTCCTTCTATGACAGGCTGTGCAATGGGACTGGTTTTGCCCTGTGTATCATTCGACTTGCTTTTCGGTTTTCCCCGGAACGGCGCACGCAGCCACGGGCCAAATTTCCCGGTGAGCTTGAACATAGAAGTGTCGAAACTACACTCCCTTTCAGTGTGCCCAAGCCTTCCACAGTGGAAACAAAACTTTGGTAGACCTTCATATTTGAAGGCCACATCCAAAGGTTTGTCTTTCTTTCGGTTCAACACGAACCCTATTTTCAACGGATCCTCCACACGAATGGCAACTTTGATACGCAGCGTATCAGACCACAAAGCTTTCTTGTCCTCATCCAGATTCGACCCGTAAAAAAATGGAAAGAGCTTACCAATTCTCTGGACATTTTCTGGGGTTCTTAAGCCGATGGGAAGATGGTGCACTTGCACCCAGAATTCCTCAGTAGAGAAGTCGAGTTCCTCTAATGCTTTCTCCGGTTGCCAGTCTTTTAGGATTATGAGAGTGTCTTGGATAGACCAAGGTCTAGAGCTCATGATTCGGAGCCTATCCTCCGTTGAGTCAAACAGAAACAAGTAGAAACTTCTGCCTAGTTCATGGCTTTCTAACTTTGCACACTTCCATGCTTTTTTAAGGATGGCAGTTAATGCGAGGATTCGAATGGGATGTGGGGTAAGGAGCTTACCTACAACAGCAAGATTCTTCAGGATAGCATTAACTTCGCTGTCTTCATTCAGTTCCAACTCATCAATGGAATCCTGGTTGACATGGTTTGCGTCAGCAGGAGGTGGAGGTGGGTAGTCATTTACTACGCCTGTGCTGAGTGAAGCCAGAATGTGTTCCATGTTGTGAAAAGATAACGTGCAAAGGAAAGACGCGTATGTTGAAAGGCCACAAGACAGAAGGAAGAGGAGACATGAGACTTAAAGCAGCAAGAGGAGGAGAAAAGAAAAAAAACCAAAAAGAAGCAGAGGCTCCTAACCTAGCTCAACTGTCTCGTACTCACACCATCAAGTTTGGTTTCCCAATTGCAAAGGGAAGGCAAATGAGATGAACAACAAACTAGAACCCGGGCGAAAACCAAGTTGAGAGAGACCCTGCTCGTACTTTTTATATATCAATTAACAATTACACTTTAATATGTAAGCTTCTCCAATTACAACTCATAAACTGGCATGTTGCGAATCTAGAGATTCAAGACCGTTCCTTGTATAGTAATGATTTTGACCTATTTTGGCAGTCACGAGACACACCACCTTGTCGAAACAGATACATACTTACACGATTAAGAATGTTCTTTTTGTTGTCCTATTTTCAGTATTTTGTATGTAGTAGGTGTAGAACTAATGTTTTGATATAATAATTGAAAAATGTTTTGGACTAATTTGAAAAGAATTTAAAACTTGTTTTTAAGTCCAAACAACTTGAAATTATGTTTGAGGTATTTTAAGAGGTTTTTGACAAAGATTTTTCATGTTTTCAAAAGCCAAACTTGACTTTTCAAGTCACCAGTATCGATACGGTCATACTGGTATCGATACCATTTTGCCTTAGTTTGGCCACTGTCAAAACCCGTATCGATACAGCAAACCCTGGTATCGATACTAAAAGGATCGTTTCGATACGCCACGTCAGCGTATCGATACCTGTTTAAACACCCCAACGGCTATTTTCCCAACGGCCTTTTAAATGTTAAAGGGTACCGATACGCCCTAAAGCGTATCGATACGCCCATGCAGGCAAGAGCCCAACGGCTAGTTTCTATGAAGGCAGTATCGATACCGTTCCACGAGTATCGATACCATTAGCTGCAGAAAAGCATTTAAGAAGGGAAATAAAGTCCTCAACGGCTCCAAAACATCCCCAACGGCCATAAACGGCTACAAACTCAATTTGGAGTATAAATAAGACCTCCAAGCATCAAGATTGACAAGAGCTTCAATTGTTACAACATTATGAGTGAAAAACTTGTCTAGAGCTTAAATCGTTCATTTCTTGCTTAGACAACACTTGTGAGCTTACTTTGTTAAATTTGCTCAAGTGTCTTAGGTTTTGGGTGAGTGCTTCATTGTGCAAACAAAATACCTATTAGAGGGTTCAAGTTTGCTTCTTTGTTTATCTCTTTGTAAGAGAGGGGTTCCTTCAAGCTTTGGGTAGAAAGCTTCGAGGGTTTTGATCAAGGCTTTGGGTAGAAGCTTGATCGTTGTAAAGGGTTTCCTCCTAAGCCTAGAAAAGGGGACGAATCAATTAGTGGATTGATTGTGAAATCCTTAGTAGGAAGCTAAGGTAGTGGATGTAGACCTTGGTTAGAAGGTTGAACCACTATAAATCATCGTGTCTTTATTCTTTTAGCTTCCTAAACCCTTCCACCCAAAAATCCACCTCTCCACCACTTGGCGAGCATAATCGGTTGATCGAATCGAGCGTCGAAAAACCCAACAATTGGTATCAGAGCTTGGCTCAATCGAAGGGGATTCACATCCTATTGAGAAGATCCGGCAAGCTCGATCAACATTTCACCAACCGGCTCAAAATGTCGCAATCCATCAACATACCGCCTTTCTTCGACGGAGATCACTATGCCCATTGGAAGACAAAGATGAAATTCTTCTTGAAGGCAAGAGATTACAAGCTATGGGACATAGTTGAAGATGGTCCGTTCGTGCCTCAAGGAAGCAAAGCGGAATGGAGTGCCGACGATCGCAAGAAGATGGAGCTAAATTGTAGAGCCTTGCACATGTTTTTTTGTGCATTTGGCCCAACCATCTATGAGAAGATGTCTTCTTGTGAAAGTGCCAAGGAGGTATGGGACAAGCTTGAAGTCACATACGAGGGGACTAATGAAGTCAAGGAGACCAAGATTGGACTCCTAACCTTAGAGTATGAGAACTTCAAAATGAATCCGGAGGAAAACATCGAGAAGATGTTTGATAGGTTCTCCACCATCACCAATGGTCTTAAAGGATATGGAGAAATCATTCCGGAAGAAAAACTTGTCCGAAAGCTCATCTACTCTCTTCCCGAGTCTTGGGACTCAAAAAGGACCGCCATCATCGAAGCCAAAAATTTGAAGACTTTGAAGCTTGATGAACTCATGGGGTCACTTCTTACTCATCAAATCATGAAGAAGAACAAAGAAGATGAGAAAAGGAGGGAAGAAATTAGAGCTATGGGAGAGAAGAAACTCAAGAGTATTGGCATCAATGTAAATGCCATGGCTCTCAAATCCTCCACATGTCATCATGAAGATTCAAGTGAGGAGGATAGTGAAGATGAAGAGATGTCTTATCTCTTCAACAAATTCACCCGGTTCATGAAGAACAAAATGGAAAAATCCAAGCATGAATCGAGGAAGAAGATGAAGGATTCCCACAAATCCAAAAAGAAGGGATCATCTTCTAAACAAGCATACGTGGCCACTTGGAGTGATGAAGACTCCACCGATAATGAAGTAGCCCACCTATGCATGATGGCCCTCAATGAGGGGGAGGTAACTTCTAACTCATCTTTTTCAAATTCTTATACTTTTGATGAGTTACAAGAAGCCTATGATGAATTGGTTTTTGAATTCAAGGCTTCATTTTCGAAAAATAAAAAATTGATTTCAAAGTTGAAAACCGAAAATGATTTGCTTTCTAAAACCAATTTAGAGTTTGAAGCAAAAATCAAAGATTTTGAGTTTAAAGTTTTAGATTTACAAAACTTGCTTCAAACGATGGAAAGAGATCATCAAAAAGAAGTCGATGATCTCAAAAAGGAAAAAGATTTGATTTCCAAAGAACTTGAAAAGAAAAACAATTTTGGAAAATCAAATTTTTATGTAAGACAATCTAGTGCCCCTAGATTTTTAAATGGAAAATGTTTTAGAAGTGTTTGGGTCCCAAAAGGACTAACCACTTCAACTAAAAGGGATGAAATTGAAAAATGGATTCCTAAGGGGACTAAATTTTGTGCTACTAACGTCTATGGATCCAAAGCAATTTGGATACCAAAAATTACTTGATTGTCTTTTGCTAGGTGTGATGGAGAATGATCAACAAAGTCAAAAATTGAGGGGGAGCTCCATGCACACAAGGAAGAACACTTGAAGAAGGAAGGCTTCACATCCTCCCTTGAGTTCAAGTGTGGTAAAATCTAGTTGTTTTAGTGTTTATTGATTTATTTTATTTTATGTCAACTAGATATTCATAAATGTTGGACTAACATTCTGATGATGCTTTGAGTAAGGGGGAGCCAATGTTTTTTTTGGTATTTTTTTTACCAAAATTTTAAGTGTCAAAATTTTTTTTTGCCTCCTATGTTATCTTGAACTTAAATGTCTTTTTAAATTCTTTTTGATATAACAAAAAGGGGGAGAAATGGTTTTGAAATTGAATTTTCAAATGAATAAGGGGGAGCTTAATTTGATTTCATATCTTTAATCTCTTATTCACTTTTTAATGCTAAAGGGGGAGAACCCAAACAATTTTTCAAGTTGGTTTTATTATATCAAAAAGGGGGAGATTGTAGAACTAATGTTTTGATATAATAATTGAAAAATGTTTGGGACTAATTTGAAAAGAATTTAAAACTTGTTTTTAAGTCCAAACAACTTGAAATTATGTTGAGGTATTTTAAGAGGTTTTTGACAAAGATTTTTCATGTTTTCAAAAGCCAAACTTGACTTTTCAAGTCACCAGTATCGATACGGTCATACCGGTATCGATACCATTTTGCCTTAGTTTGGCCACTGTCAAAACCCGTATCGATACAGCAAACCCTGGTATCGATACTAAAGGGATCGTTTCGATACGCCACGTCAGCGTATCGATACCTGTTTAAACACCCCAACGGCTATTTTCCCAACGGCCTTTTAAATGTTAAAGGGTACCGATACGCCCTAAAGCGTATCGATACGCCCATGCAGGCAAGAGCCCAACGGCTAGTTTCTATGAAGGCAGTATCGATACCGTTCCACGAGTATCGATACCATTAGCTGTAGAAAAGCATTTAAGAAGGGAAATAAAGTCCTCAACGGCTCCAAAACATCCCCAACGGCCATAAACGGCTACAAACTCAATTTGGAGTATAAATAAGACCTCCAAGCATCAAGATTGACAAGAGCTTCAATTGTTACAACATTATGAGTGAAAAACTTGTCTAGAGCTTAAATCGTTCATTTCTTGCTTAGACAACACTTGTGAGCTTACTTTGTTAAATTTGCTCAAGTGTCTTAGGTTTTGGGTGAGTGCTTCATTGTGCAAACAAAATACCTATTAGAGGGTTCAAGTTTGCTTCTTTGTTTATCTCTTTGTAAGAGAGGGGTTCCTTCAAGCTTTGGGTAGAAAGCTTCGAGGGTTTTGATCAAGGCTTTGGGTAGAAGCTTGATCGTTGTAAAGGGTTTCCTCCTAAGCCTAGAAAAGGGGACGAATCAATTAGTGGATTGATTGTGAAATCCTTAGTAGGAAGCTAAGGTAGTGGATGTAGACCTTGGTTAGAAGGTTGAACCACTATAAATCATCGTGTCTTTAT
Organism: Hibiscus trionum; assembly: GCA_030270665.1. NCBI lineage: Eukaryota > Viridiplantae > Streptophyta > Magnoliopsida > Malvales > Malvaceae > Hibiscus > Hibiscus trionum. The sequence goes on along the minus strand of BSYR01000034.1, from coordinate 7,163,775 downwards.
TCTTTTAGCTTCCTAAACCCTTCCACCCAAAAATCCACCTCTCCACCACTTGGCGAGCATAATCGGTTGATCGAATCGAGCGTCGAAAAACCCAACAGTAGGGGTGGGCAAAAAACTCGATTACCCGGTCCCGGTCCCGGACCCGGTCGAACCCGGTGGATTTTTACCCGGTATTGGTTCCGGTGGGACCGAGACTGGATCTAAAATTTAGGTCTCGATTGCAACCGGGACCGGGACTGGATCCTGCTTTTTTGGACCCGATACCCGGTGGGTACCCGGTACTGGTCTGGTACCTAATGGCGTTGAAGAGGTTGAAAGCAACTGAAGGCGCTCCTTTATTTCTCTTTGTGTATGAATATTATGAGTATGACTCGTTTTAAGACTTCAACCTTCAAGCCTACAATATTCTGACTTTGTTATTTAATATTATTATTGATGGTTAGAATTTTTTCCCCTGCTGCTCAAATTTTATTAATAATAGACTAATTGACCGGGTACCCGGTATTGGTACCGGTTCCCACCGGTACCGGGACCGGTTCTTGAAATCTTAGACCCGGTCTAACCGGGACCGGGACTGGTTCTAATTTTCAGGAACCGGTAGTTACCGGGACCGGGACCAATTCTAAGCAAATTGGCCGGGTACCCGGTCTTGCCCACCCCTAGTATGTAGTTTGAGACTAACAGGTAGAAATAGAAAAAAAATTAAAGAGAGGTGAAAAGGGTCAGCAAGCAGGCATTCATTTATGTAAGTTGTCAATTTCTCCCTTTAATTTTGGGTGTTCCAATGCCAATGCTAATAATGAATTGGGTTGTTGTTTACTAATATGCTAAGAGAACCATTTTATATATAATTTGGTGATAGGGATTGAACTTTTCTTTCGAAAAAAAAGCCAATTAAAAACATCGTTTAGTAGCCATCATATTTTTCATGTTGATCGTCCAGGTAGCGGCTGAAAAAAAAGGTAATGTCTTGTAGTCGACAGAATCTGGGGAGCCGGAAACTCAATGTGATTATAAAATAATTTTATTTAATAAAATAATTGATATGGATTATAGCCATCAACAAGGTTTTTCACCCCAACCCTATTTCTTTATTAGTTTCTTTCAAGAATTTAAATAAAATCATTTTTAAGGGTATATGATTTAGGGTATAGGTTTAAGAGTTTAAGTGTTTAAGGTTTAATAGTTTAGGGTTTTAGGTTGAGAGTTAAGGGTTAAATTATTTTTTATAAAGAATAGGGTCAAATTGAAATAATATTTAAATAATGAGGGTTCAATAAAAATACGGAAATAGGTGAGATACTAAATATATAGTTTACCCTTATTAGAAAAATAAAATTTTAATATATATAAAATTAATTTAATTGAATTTTTTAAAGTAATTATTAATTATTTGATGGGTCCTAAAAATTTTAAATCTTTATTAATTAATTTAATGGTGTTCAACAATATTCATCATTAGTGGTGTTCAGCGGTGTTCGTCACACGTTGTAGACTCATCCTTCATTTTATCGTTAACTAGTGACAGGATAATTATAAAAGGACAAAATATTCTTTTATTATTCTACAACTATATTTTTTTCCCATCAATTTGATCCTTAAAATGGTGTAAACATAAATACTTCAAAATGTGTATTGTTTTGTTAAAAGAAAGAAAATTTATATTGTGTCATAAGTAATATATATTATTGTCCATATCCATGGTAATACAGGGATATAAATCATTATCTTTTATCTCTTATGAGTAATAATTTCGCGGTGGAAATAAAAAAATTTCACAAGCGCTTCAATTTTAGGATTTAAGGACTTCGTTGAGGGTTTAATGTTTAGGGGTTTAAGTGTATGAGTTTTGAATTGAGGGATGTGGTTAGAGGTTAGAGTTAAAATTTAGGGTTTACATGTTAAAACCTAAATCCCAACCATATTACTCTAAAACCTAAATATCAACCTCTAAACCCTAAATTCTATCCCTTAACTATAAATTCTAGCCATGAACCCTAAATCCTAAACCCCTACACTTAAACTCCTCAACCCTAAACTAAATCCCTAACTCCTAAAACTAAGGATGCTTGTAGAAATATTTTGTTTCCACTGTCAGTGCATATGATATTTTCCGATTTATTTATTTATCAATTGTATACATTTCTCTCTATTTATTTATTTATTTATTTATTTATATCTTTAGGTAAAGTACACAAACGGTCATTAAACTATACCCGAAAAAATAAAATGGTAACCAAACTTTCAAATATTACAAAATGACAATTAAACTTTTGATTTTGTTACAAAACGATAACTCGACCGTTAATTCACTTGACCGCCGTTAGTTCACATTAAAATTTAATGGATAATTTCTCTTTTGGTCCCTCCTCCCCACCCTCCTCCTTTCGTTTTCTCTGTTTAAACTTGAAAATCAATAACTTCAAAGAAGTCCCCTCTTTATCTGATAAACTTAAAAATCAGAAACTCAACTAATAATGGCGATTTCGCTGACACCCTCAAAATCTATTCTTCAATGTTACGAAATACTAATGTCCATGGCAACAACTTTACTTTCCCATTACTCTTCAAAGCATGTGTTGCCTTTACTTGTCTTCAAGATGGCATAAAGCTCCACGCCGACGTGCTTCAGCTTGGTTTTCAACACGACATCTTCGTACAAGCATTTTTTTCTCTTATGTGCTAGAAATGTTCTGATTTGGATTCTGCCCAAAATTTGTTCGACGAAATGGCTATGAGAAATGTTGTTTGTTGGAATACTATAATTTCTGCTTATTGTCGTTGTCTCCGTGTAATGGAAGCAATGAATTTGTTGAAAGAAATGTATAGGTTCTTGGTTTTGAGACGAGTTCTTCCACTTTTATTAGTGTTATAGCAGCTTTAATCGATCATCGACTTGGCTTATCGATGCACTATTGCGTGTTTAAACTCGGATTGCTGCAACGCAGAGATACCTTTGGCGTATTCGATTGTGAATATGTATGTTAAATTTGGTTTAATTGACGGTGCTTGTTCTGTTTTTGATACAATGGATGAAAGAACAATCCCTTTATGGACTATTATGATTGGTGATTACGTTAGTGATGTGAATGTTGGGGAAGCTGTAACCCCCTCGTCCCGGTCTGGACGACTGACAGGTCCGAGTAGGCTACACGGGGAAAACCGAAGTGAAACCCACTAAGGCTCCCTTCGGTTAACAACCCTAGAAAATTTCTTTAATTATTATATTGTCTAAATAGATTAAATTAAACCTATGTGAAAAGACAACAACGGAAGCAACAAGCGAGTCGATCAACCCAAACAGCATACCAAAAACATCCCATTTTTAACTTAAACTACAGGCCGTTTCGAAACACCCAAGGAGTGTATCGAAACGCCTTGACTAGGTCAACTGGCCGAAGTCAACACGAGGAGACCGTATCGAAACGCACTCAGCGGTCAACTTCTCCTGGTCAACGATACGAAGACCATTCCGAAATGCCAAGGCACGTTTCGATACTTCAATTTATCATCAAAATCTCATATTTCCAGTGGCAAAAACGTATCGAAAAGAACCCCCCTTGCGTACCGAAACGCCTGGCCTGAAACAAGAGGCCGTATCGAAAAGGGACCAACCGTTTCGATACACCTGCTGCGAACAGACAAGTTTTAGCTGATTTATGGCACAAGGCTGCCCCAAACACCAACTAAAACCTTCCACAACCTAACATACAACACTCTAAGGCAAAACCAAACACAACAAGCATGCTTAGCACACTTCATACATACAAAAGCCATACATAGATAAGGAGCATCAATCAACAAGATAAGCATTTAGATAGGAACTTGCATACAAGCATGCATATCAAAACCATTTAGCCATAGGAAACATACATTCACTTAAGCAATGCATACCCAAGACTTACATGCCTTCAAACATAAAAACTTAAGCATCTCATAAACACATGGCTTACAACTCTAACACCAAAGCATAGGCATCTCAAAGAACATGGTTTACAAATCCATCAACACAAAGCATTAGCAACAAAAAGCCTACATGAAGGAGTCTAGGTACACGCTCCTAAAACACGTAGCATTTCTCATTGCTAAACTACTACATTATTTAATAAAACATACTTGAGCAAACTACCACATGCTTGGACGCCCTTTTCTTGCTCCTTGCCAACTCCAAGCTAATGATATGCATTGTCGGAAAAAGGAGAGCGTAAGCATAAAGCTTAGTGAGCGGAGCTCAAAAACATAACAACGACAATGCAGGGTTCAAAGCTTTCTTTAAAATAAAGGCCAACACATACAATCCATCAAACGACATAATCCTCTTACTATCATACAAGTTCAACCACAGGTCAACAATATAGATATTTATCATGGCATCACACTTCATGGTATACATAAAGGCATAATCCTAGATTTAAAGCAAAACCGTTAAGAGGGAAATGATATAGTGAGACACAAACATGAACAATACATGGTATGCACAAGTATAACCAAAACACACACGGTGGGACCACACATCACCGTTCGACTAGTAGTTTTCCGATAGGACCACACATCACCGTACTCTTCTGCTAGTCACTACTGGTGGGACCACACATCACCGTAGTCTTATACTAGTCATTACCGGTGGGACCACACATCACCGTAGTAACGACAACCATCACGTGAGGTTCGACACCAACCATGCAACACGATATACAAATCACCATCATGCGACATGAACACACTATATCATGCATGACCAAAACAAGTTGTAACAAAATCCACAATTATGCACAAACTTACTACTTACAATCTTACCAACCGCAAGTGGTCGTACTTATCATTTTCGTGCACAACCTGCACCAACTTACATATATTACAAGGCATATCAACCACACCATTGATTTCATCATGCATGATCAACAACATAATAATAAGCAACATGCTTCCTCCCAAAGTATTGAAATTTCATGCACAACAAGTTATCATTTTAAGTAATTGAAAAAAAAACAAACGATGAAAGGGAAATTTAAAGAGGCGATACACATCAACTTACTCCTGAGTTTAGATTGACCTTTCAAGCTCAATCCAAACTCTTTCAAAACCACCTTTGAACCAAAACGTTACTTAAAATATTTCCACTCACCATTCGCACACCAATGCAAACCACAAAGTCGTTTCAAGCTTCCAACTTCCCGGGACCGCGTCCGAACCGCCCAAGGCCAAATCCGTTCTTTCTAACCAATCAAAAACAATGTATTAACCTCTTAATCAACCACAAATTTACTGTTACACATCAGCTCTCAATTCCCCAATATTTTCTCAACAATTCAAAGCCGAAATCCTCCCAAATAATCCCATTTTCGTACTCCAGCAAAACCCAGCCATTTCCTCTCAATTTAAACACTTAAAACACTCCAAAACATGTCCAAAACATCACCCTAAGGCTGTACAACCATCAGCCCTTCATTTCCCCACATAAACACCTTAAAAACTCTCATTTTCCACTCCTAAAAATCACCTACAGCAGTAGCTTCGGGAATCCATTCAAACCAACACTATCACCACTCAAAAATCATCAAATAACATCTAAAAACACCTACCCAATGTCACTATAACATCAGCCCAACAATTTTTCACAAAACCACTCCAAAAACACAAATTTTGACACTTTTAATCTACCCCTAAAAACCCATTTCGGGATTCTTTATAAAACCCAACCAAATTGAGATATAATGTTCCATAGGGCAAGGTTAGATCAAAACTCAACTCTATCAATCAAAAACAACCCAAGAAGCCATTAAAGTTTCCTACTTTTCTTTAAACTATGAAAACTTGAAAATATCTACAATGGTGTTTTTGAAAATCTAAAACTATCAATGTGCTAGAAATTGAGAGGACAAGTCAAAAATGAGTTTACCTTTGAAAAATCTCCAACAATGAGCAAGAGAGATGATGGAATAGTGAACTTGAAGGGGAGGGGTTTTTCACGTTAGAAGAGCTTGAAGGTAGGAGATGATGAATAGTTTGGGTGTTTTGAAATAAGAGTGTTTTTATTTTACAAGTCAAAATATTTTCCACTTTGCTATTAATGAGATGACTATCTCAAAAATCCTAAAATCCATAGAATTGGGCTTTAAATCAAATTAAGTCCAACATAGAAAATATTTGTTTTGAAAACCCGAGGCCCAAAATATTATTTTAGTTTCACCAAACCCCCAAACCCGGGTGTTACAACACTCCCCCACTTAAGGAATTTTGTCTCCAAAATTACCTGACGGAAAGTGATACGGAAACCGTTTCTCTATATCTTCCTTTCTCTACCCCCAAGTGGTTTCTTTCACACCTCTGTGTCGTTACTTAACCCTGACATGCTCGATAGATCTCCCACGCAACAATGAAAGTCCATAATACACATCTCAACACGATCTCTAATATTTGAATATCTCTCTTTGACTGATCATCGGACTGAGGGCGACACGATGTACTGAAATTCAGACGGGTACCCAAAGCAACATGCAGACATTTCCAGAAGCTATCTGTAAACCTCGAATTTCTACCTGACACAATCAACTTCGACACACCACGTAATCTCACAAACTCACTGATGTACAAATCGGCTAACTTACGTATGAACGACTATGAAATGAGCACACCTTGTGAAATGGTCAACAATCACCCTAACTGAATTCTTCTTAAAGGAAGTCAAAGGCAAACCTGATATGAAGTCCATCGTAACATTTTCTCACTTCCATTTTGAAATTCTCAACGACTGTAACAAACCAAACTGAAATTGAGATTCTGCCTTAACACACTGACAAACCTCACACTTGCTCACAAAATTGGCAACACCTCACTTCAGACCAACCTAATAACACTCATCTTTCAATCCACGGTTCATCTTTGTACTACGGGGATGCATAGCAAACGGACTACTATGCGCTTCAATCAAGATCGCACGCCTCAAATCACTATCATCTGGCACAATTATCCTATCTCTGAAACACAAGACCCCACCAACACTGAAACTATAGTCTGTATGTCTTCCTTCCGCTATGTTTTGCAGGTGAGGTGCCAAAGATCTATCTAACAACTGCTTCTCTCAATTCAACTGACCTAAAGTAGATCTATCCTAAAGCTCGGCCACTAGACCGCCATCACCGGACAAGCTCTAACTAGCAAACATGGCTCTCAACTCAACGGCTACCTTCCTACACAAAGCATCCGCCACTACATTGGCTTCACCCGGATTATACTCAATCTAGAGACCATAGGCCTTAGGCAATTTTAACCACCTACGTTGTCTAAGATTCCACTCTTCCTATATCTTCAAAATTTTCAAGCTCTGATGATCTGTACACACTATGCATTTCTCACCATACAAGTAATGCCTCTGAATCTTCTTCAAAGCAACCACAGTTGCAGTTAACTCTATGTCATATGTCGGATAGTTACGCTCATGGGTCTTCAACTGTCTCGAGGCATAAGCCACCACTCTTCTGTCTTGCATGAGAACACAACTTAACCCTACATATGAAGAATCACTGTAAATCACATAGTCTTTACTCGACTCTGGCTAAATCAAAATCAGTGCATTGGTGCTTCTTTCAATTTCTCAAAAGCTTGATGTCTCGCATTTGACCACTCAAACTGAACATTCCTCTGAAGTAACTTTGTCAAAGGAGCGGCTATCTTCGAGAAATCATTCACAAACCTCCTATAGTATCCGGCTAAGCCTAGAAAACTACGAATCCCTGTGACAGGCTTCAGTTGCTTCCACTCAACAATGGCTTCTATCTTCTTCGGATCAACTCTAATCCCATCGGCTGACACTAAATGTCCAGGACTACTTCTCGGATCTAGAACTCGCACTCACTCAACTTTGCATACAACTGTTTGTCTAACAGGTCTGCAAAACTATCCTCAAATGCCGGTCATGGTCTTCCTCGGGACGCGAGTACACCAAAATATCATCTATGAAAACAATCACAAATTGATCTAAGTACTGATAGAAAGTTTTGTTCATCATATCCACGAAAGCAGCTGGCGCATTAGTCTAACCAAACGACATAACCAAGAATTTATAACGACCCTATCTAGTCCTAAAAGCTGTCTTCAGTACATCAACCTCTTTTACCTTCAACTGGTAATACCCGAATCTCGAATCTATCTTAGAAACATTGAAACACTTCTAAGCTGATCGAATAAATCATCAATTCTCGACAACGAATACTTGTTCTTCACTGTCAACTGATTCGACTATCTGTAATCTATGCACATTCTCATACTAGCGTCTTTCTTCTTCACAAACAGTACATGTGCGCCCCAAGGCGAAGAACTCGGATGGATAAAACTTCCATCTGACAACTCTTGCAACTGAGTCTTCAACTCTTTCAATTCTTTCGGTGCCATACAATACGGAGCAATCGAAACAAGAGCAGATTCCGCATACATCTCTATAGCAATTCTACTCCTCTACCAGGCGGTAAACCAGACAATTCTTCCGGAAACACTTTCGAGAGATCGCAGACCGTTCTGATATCATGTGGTCTGACCTCGATCAATTTCAAATTCATCCCTAAGCTAGGTAGGCCTGACAACAAAACTCAAACAACCTCTGAGCCTCGGAAGCTAAAACAACATTTGATACGAAATCCACATTCTCACCTACCATTACAATCTCATAGTCATCCGCAAGCTTTAAGAAAACTCCCCTTGTCTCAAAGTCTACCCTAACTCTATGTTCTACAAGCCAATCCATGCCCAGTATCACATCAAAACCGTAATAAGACGGTTCCATCACATCTACTGGAGACACGTAACCCTGAACCATCAACGGACATCCCTTGTACATCTTTCTGACCACGACTGTATCCCCGAAGGAGCTAGTAACACTAACACCTACCTCTAATATTTCACAAGGTAAATTCAACAACCTCGCATGCTCACTCAAAATATATGAATACGTAGATCCAGAATTAATCAGAGAAAACAGACTCAATGACTATATCGAGGAATTACCTGCTATAACATCGACATCACTCTGAAGTCAACTAATAGGTCTTCACTTCTTTTACCAACTCATATCAGGATCGGTCACATTATTCTTTCCCAACAGGAACCAACCCATATGCACGTTGACCCAATCAGACAAACTATACCTCAAACTCTAGTACGACCATACTGCCCTGAACTAGAGCGATGAGCTCTGTCACCAATCACATCCTCTGAAACCTTAGATCCATGATTACCAACTCCAGGCCCATGCCTCGGTCTCATACTTGCCAAAGACAACAATACAACAACAAATAAAACACGCAAGCAAAATATATGGGGTTAGCAAGGGGCAATGGTACAAGGTGCTCAAGTACTCCTTTACTCAAAAACATTTTTAAATAAGTAATAGTAGCAATGGGAACTCGACTCTACGCCTCAACACAACCATCATGCTAGAACATGCTTTCAAACACCGTACTAACAAGCATACATGGCAAAATATTCACCGAAACATAGCAACAACATAACACTTCAAACTTACCTCACTTACCTACCCGAGGTCTCGGAACCTCAGGCTCTGATACCACCAAATGTAACACCCTCGTCCCGGTCTAGACGACTGACCGGTCCGAGTAGGCTACACGGGGAAAACTAAAGTGAAACCCGCTAAGGCTCCCCTTCGGTTAGCAACCCTAGAAAAATTCTTTAATTATTATCTTGTCTGAATGGATTAAATTAAACCTATGTGAAAAGACAACAACGGAAGCAACAAGAGAGGCGATCAACCCAAACAACATACCAAAAACAGCCCATTTTTAACTTAAACTACATGCCGTTTCGAAACACCCAAGGAGTGTATCGAAACGCCTTGACTAGGTCAACTGGCCGAAGTCAACACGAGGAGACCGTATCGAAACGCTGGTCAACCATTCTGAAACGCCCTCAGCGGTCAACTTCTCATGGTCAATGATACGAAGACCGTTCCGAAACGCCAAGGCCCGTTTCGGTACTTCAATTTATCGTCAAAATCTTAGATTTCCAGTGGCAAAAACGTATCGAAACGACCCCCCCTCGCGTACCGAAACGCCTGGCCTGAAACAAGAGGCCGTATCGAAACGGGACCAACCGTTTCGATACACCTGCTGCGAACAGACAAGTTTTAGCTGGTTTATGGCACAAGGCTGCCCCAAACACCAACTAAAACCTTCCATAACCTAACATGCAACACTCTAAGGCAAAACCAAACACAACAAGCATGCTTAGCACACTTCATACATACAAAAGCCATACATAGATAAGGAGCATCAATCAACAAGATAAGCATTTAGATAAGAACTTGCATACAGGCAAGCATATCAAAACCATTTAGCCATAGGAAACATACATTCACTTAAGCAATGCATACCCAAGACTTACATGCCTTCAAACATAAAAACTTAAGCATCTCATAAACACATGGCTTACAACTCTAACACCAAAGCATAGGCATCTCAAAGAACATGGTTTACAAATCCATCAACACAAAGCATTAGCAACATAAAGCCTACATAAAAGAGTCTAGGTACACGCTCCTAAAACACGTAGCATTTTCCATTGCTAAACTACTATATTATTTAATAAAACATACTTGAGCAAACTACCACACGCTTGGACGCCCTTTTCTTGCTCCTTGCTAACTCCAAGCTAATGATTTGCATTGTCGGAAAAAGTAGAGCGTAAGCATAAAGCTTAGTGAGCGGAGCTCAAAAACATAACAACGACAATGCAGGGTTCAAAGCTTTCTTTAAAATAAAGGCCAACACATACAATCCATCCAACGACAGAATCCTCTTATTATCATACAAGTTCAACCACATGTCAACAATATAGATATTTATCATGGCATCACACTTCATGGTATGCATAAAGGTATAATCCTAGATTTAAAGCAAAACCATTAAGAGGGAAATGATATAGTGAGACACAAACATGAACAATACATGATATGCACAAGCATAACCAAAACACACACGGTGGGACCACACATCACCGTTCGACTAGTAGTTTTCCGATGGGACCACACATCACCGTACTCTTCTGCTAGTCACTACCGGTGGGACCACACACCACCGTAGTCTTATACTAGTCACTACCGGTGGGACCACACATCACCGTAGTAACGACAACCATCATGTGAGGTTCGACACCAACCATGCAACACGGTATACAAATCACCATCATGCGACATGAAAACACTATATGATGAATAGTTTGGATGTTTTGAAATAAGAGTGTTTTTATTTTACAAGTCAAAATATTTACCACTTTGCCATTAATGAGATGTCTATCTCAGAAATCCTAAAATCCATGAAATTGAGCTTTAAATCAAATTAAGTCCAACATAGAAAATATTTGTTTTGAAAACCCGAGGCCCAAAATATTATTTTAGTTTCACCCGACCCCAAACCCGGGTGTTACAAAAACATTCATTCTTTTTAAATGGAATGAGGCAAATGGGGTGTGTTAGTCAGGATATGGTGTTGTTTGTTAAGATTCTTTCGGGTTGTATAGAAGCAGTGAATTTATTATTGGCATCATCAATTCATTCTCTTGTTCTAAAAATAAAATATGATGGTGAAGCTTCGATCAACAATTTGGTTCTTAAGATGTATGCAAAGTGTGGCGACATTGTTTTTGCTTGATGAATATTCGAAATTGTAGATGATAAATGTATTTTCTTGTGGACACATATGACTGATGAGTTTGTGCAGTGGGGGGTCGTTTTCAGGGATTTCCATTGTCATCCCAGGGGAATGAAACATGAGTTATAGAGAAAGAATGAGGGTGAGAAGGGTGGAGAGAAGGGGAAGGGGATTAAAGGACCAAAAGAGAAATTACCCATTAAATTTAATGTAAACTAACAGCAGTCAAGTGAATTAACGGTCGAGTTACCGTTTTGTAACAAAATTAAAAAATATAATTGTCATTTTGTAATTTTTAAAAATTTGGTTACCATTTTATTTTTTCGGGTATAGTTTAGTGACCTGTGTATTTTACCCTATATTTTTCCTATTACTCTTCTCACTTTTCATACTTCTTGATATTCTTTTTTTCTTAAATGTTCTTGACATTCTTTTTTAATTTGTAACACATTATCAACATAAATTTACTAAAAAAATAATACTAATTGAATATCTAATATTTTACTTATGATTTTTCACCCCAAATCTTAATTCGGGTAACAACAAGATGCAAGTAATTGAATTTTAATTAGCTTGTTTTATTTGTATCTTTTTTTAACTATAGATTCTATCTCTATTAAAAAACACTATAGATCCTACCTGATTAACTTGTTTTATTTTATATCTCTAATGTTTGTGCTTTGGAAGTGAGTTTTTGAAGGTTTCGTGTTTTATTTCGTCATTGGTAACATAATAATACGTATCATCGTTAAATGTGTTTTGTTTCGTCACAAATAGCATAATAATACGTGTAACCATTAAATACGATGAATTTATTTGTTAACGAAAATGGTATATGAATAAGAAATAAGTAGTTAAGTACACACTTAGAGATTTAACGGTCAGTGAAAAAATAAAAATTTTATTTTTTTTAATTATAATATTAAATTTAAAAGGATTTTTTTAGTGATCAAAATGATATCATTTTAAAAGTTTTGTGACCATTAAACTAGTTAGTGGCGGAACACAATGAAGCCTGTGTAAGCCATAATCTCTCTTAAATTTTGAAAAATTAAAAATTTATTTTGCTCCCTACAAATTTTAAAAAAATTATATTAAGGTTTAAAATTTTTAAACAATTTCAATTAAACTCTTTTTATAATTTTTAAAAGTTCCGTCACCGAGAATAGTTTACCCAAGTTTAAATGATCTGTGGAATTGGGCTTGGGCTTTTGTGCCGTTGATTGAAAAACCGAAACATAAAAGTGGAAAATGTAAAAGGATAAAGGAAAAACCTTATCTATAATTTCTACTCCAGAAAGAAGCAAATTTTCTCACACTTGCAGTGAAGATAAAGCTGAATTCAAAGAAGCAACAATGTTGAGCGTCTCAATTGCTTCTCCAGCAACCCTAACTTTCCCTCCAAAACCCAAATCTTCAATCCCCAAAACTTCCTTCACCGGCGTCAGGATCCAGCACTTATGTCCCCAACGCTTGCCTTCTCAGACGGCCTCGTTTCGGAAACCATTGGCGGCGTCTTCGGTTGTAATGATGGCGAAGCGAGAAGAAGAAATGAAGGAAATAAGAGCCAAAACGACTGAGGAAATCAACGATGAAGTGGTTGAGTTGAAAGGAGAGCTTTTGATGCTTCGTCTTCAGAAATCAGTTCGTAATGAGTTCAAGTCCAGCGAATTTCGGCGTATGCGCAAAAGGGTATTTTTTTTTCTCTTAACAGATTAATTCAAGTTCAAATGGGATTTCAGAATCTGGGTTGTACTTTAGTTTTTATTTTACGTTATGGAGAATCAATTGAAGGGATACATTTTAATTCACAAATCTCACAATTTTTAATATAGTTAGGTGCTGGAAATTTTAGCTAGCAACAGAAATGCCATTGTTTATGAACCTCATAAAAATGTCATTGTAAATTGTGATTTCAGTTGCCGAAAATCTAAACTTTGATTCGACGGTGCAAGTGACAATGATGGGTATATTTTGCTTAGTTTTAACAGAAAGATGGACAGTGGCAGAACTTGGGTAAGAGTTTGGGGAACTTAAATTAAAAAAAAAAAATTGGAGGCTTAAACTAAAATTTTCAAAATTTTTGAGGGTTTAACTAAAATTTTTAATAATTTTGTTAGATTTGATAAGAACTTTTAAAAATTATGAGAGAGAATTTAATTAAAAATATTCAAAATTTTGATGCTTAATATGAATTTTAAAAACTTTAGGGGTCAAATTCTAATTTTCTACAAAAAAATGGGGGGAGGGCCCTACCCCCTAGTCCCTTATATGTTCCGCCACTGAACATGGACATGGTGAAGTTTATATGTTACGAATATCATAACCACGGTCAAGTTATCTTTTTTAGGTATGCATGTTAGTGTATGTGTATTCATTCATCAACTTTTTTGCTTTTACATTTGGTTGCTTATAAAGCTTTTCAGGTTTTATTAAGTAGGTTGAGAAGTCAACTGCTTCTGGGTGGCTTTCTTTTGTCTATGTTGTTTATGAAACCAATGTTCTTATTGTCAAAAGGCACCTATCCTCTTATGAGGTTAAGAAGGAAGGTTGTATGATTTAGGGCTTGGGAGGAGAAAGGGTGTTAAAACCTTTTTATCTAAATGGAGGAAATGTTCAATTATTCATGTGAAATCATGCCTTGTTCGGAAGTTGGGGGTGGCTGTTGGCTTTGATAGGCTGTTCTTTATGTATTTGTTGTTGCCTTTAGTTGGTTACATGTTCTGTAATATTTTTTTGTCAAATCGGAATCATTCAATGTCGAGAGAGTAGAGGATGGCCAAAGAGGACCTAGATGGAACCATATAGGACAACGGTGTTTACTGTTCATGGCCTTGATGCTGGAAAGTGTTGGAAATACGATCCGTATTTCAAGGACTATGGGAAAATCTGGTTGTTGTTCTTGTCATTGGCGGATCAAGTTTTTGTGGTTTTAGTGGGATTATGGTTAAGTCAGCCGATATCTTTGCCAGATATGTTGAAATTTGATTATGCCAATTTCTTTCTATGCCTGGGCTACGGGCTCAGACTTTTCAGGGTCAAAGACGATATGTCTAAATATTGAGTGGAAGCAGAGATTAGCTAATGTTATGGCTGTTCACCGATCAAATATCAAAGATCATTGTTTGGAAAATTTGGAGCCCTATTTGGACTTAGTCACTTAATAGCAGAGACCCCTTGCCATTGTCTTATGTTGGTATATTTAATATATTTAACAATGATGGTATTGTCCTTACCATTGTTTGAGGAGCAGATATGATGGTAAAACAAAAGCATATAATGGTAACCTTTAAACTCCTTAAATTATGATATAGAAATATGACATTAACCTGAAAATTTTGCCTCAGCTTCATGCTACCCAAATTAATATATGCCGATATGCTAGTAGTAGCCATTTAGGTGTGTGGTATGCCCGATATTTGTCAAGATAAGCTTCTGTGACTGTAGTTGAACATGCTTCATTTGCATGTTATTATTATTTTTATTTTGGTTGTGCGATACCGAGGTTGTTAGGATTTACTCTACTGTTAAAAGTTCTTGTAATTCTTATAGTTTTATACAAATATCGTTCGTTCAGAATAATTATTCATGGAACCAATAATATGTGCTGAATTGGATTGAGAACAGTATACGGGTTTTACATACCGTGGTCCCAGTTCTATGGTTACATTGCAAAAGAAAGGCAGGTAAACAATGATGCTTGTCTGGAGCCATTGTAAAGCCACACCTGAAAGCCTTCTTATACTTAATACTCCTTTTGGTCTCCCAATTTCATGGTTAACTTTTTGACCCTATACTTGTTTTGTCTAATTTTTTAAATATTTATGACGGTTCGGAAATCAAACCCTGACCTTTAGTTATGCATGTTATTGGCATTGCTTGATTTTCTTAGATGATTGTAGTTTGTTTCACCAACCAAAGAAAGTAGAAAAGTTTCTGCTAGGAAGTTTTACGAGCTGAGAAAGGATCCAGAAGAAAGCAGCTAGTTTGGCTGGATTTTACACTACTTATTTTGTGCATGCCGAGGCACAAAATTAAAGCCTGACCTTCATTCATGCATTATTTATCTGTTTTGTGAAGATTAAGGCTAGTTTTACAATGTATGTTTTATGTGACTTTAGTCATACATCATTGATCTCTTTTGCGAAGATAATGATAGTTTTACGATTTATTTAAACATCGAGTACGATGTTATAATAACGAAGAAAGTGTTGTCTTTTATAGATTGCTCGCATGCTTACTGTTAAGCGGGAAAGAGAGCTGGAGGAGGGCATCAACAAGCGATGGTCGAGAAAGCTGGACAGGCAATGGAAGAAAAGCATTGTTGTGAAACCACCCCCGTCTTTGATCAAGTTGAGAGAGAAAGAGGCAGCCGAAGAAGCCGAGAAATCCGCAGCATGAATGAACCATTCTTAGATACTTGGGACATTTTCATGGCTTGCAGTTTCCCATTTTGTGTGCATAATATGTTGTTGTTTCAATGTTTTGATTTTAACCTTAGATTGTTCATTACCTCCTGTTTTGACTTCTACGAAGCTCTCATTTTATCAAGTTATTGAACTATTTGATACATTCATGTATTTTTGTTTCCAAATTGGTACTTGAACTAGATACCTCTCTCAAGTTGGTACTTAAAAAAATTACTCCCAAGTTAGTACTTGAAATAGACATTTTCTCCCAAATTGATACTAAAACTTCTAGATATATAAATTTGGTCTTACTTTGAAACAAATTAATAAATTTAACCCAATTTGTTTAATGAGAGAGCTGTTGTCTTACTCGAATCGAAAAGATTAATTTTTACTTTTACCGTTAAACGAATAGGTGAGGGACACTTGTGGATCACAAAAAATATTGGAATTCAATAATTGTCTTCTATACTTTTATAGGATTAATTTGCTTTACTGCATAAAGTAGACGGACCAAAAGGGTATTTACGGCATTTTTAAATCAATTTTTTATTTATTCTTTATTTAGAAATATGACCCCGCAGACTTTTATTTAGAAAATGACCCCAAATTTGTCACGTATAAAGAACTCGGAGTTTGGAGAAAGCGAGACACGAACTTGCGCTCTGCAGAACGCGAGTTATTCATACGTGGCAACACTTTTTAGAATAACGAATTTAACAGGAACTCGCTTTCTGCAAAACGCGAGTTCTCGAGAATTTGAAAAGCCGGCTGAATTTATCGCGGGGAACTCGCTTTCTGCAGAAAGTGAATTCTTTGTAAATCAGGCTGGCCGACAAAGCGTCCATAGGCATGTTCGAGCAATATTTCGGGCTTATTAATCGTATATTTTTAGTAAACATTGAGTTTGAGTTCATAGTACTGAAACTTGTCTTTCATTTGACACCAATATGGGCAAATTCGGTCCATTCTAAACTGACTAAAACTCGCGTTGAAAACGGTTCCATAGCTTGTTTTTCTGAATGAATGAAAGTATAATATGGCCGCATATGCTTCTTCTGTCAGATTTTCCAGGTTTTTAATCCGAGAATTATCACAATTTTTGACCTTGGAGGCGTTGTAGTGGTACTTGTCTTCTATTTGAGAATGATATTGGCACGCACGATATATGGAGAATGGTATAAAATTTACCTTGAAAATGGTTCCAAAGCGTGGTTTAGTGCAAGAATGACAAGCCGAAAAGAGAATTTTTAAAACGAATTAGACCTTATTATTTAAACCGGAAGTTGAGGGACGCAGACAGTAAGAAATTACAATGACTTAGTTGATACGAGGGCCCGGGCGATTAGGACACTTGTTATGCATGTGTCCAGGATTTCTACATATACTGCAATGTTTCTTTTGTCCGGTTTGTTCTCTATGTTCGACCATATCCTCCGTATAGTAAATCCGTGTCGATCGTGGACGTCTCTTTTCTCTTATTAGTGCAGGATCTGGGTGTATGGTCGGTTCAGCGTCAACGTCATAAGGATCAATTTCATTTCCGATGGGAGGAAAATCTTTTTCGTAAACCTTGAATACTGTTTCTAGGGGTGTTCAAAATTACCCGGCCCGATTGACCCGACCCGCTGACCCGCATACCCGATTTAAATTTTCCGGGTATTTTTTAAAAAATTACCCGAATTTTCGGGTCGGGTACCCGGCCCGTTTATTTTCCCGGGTATCCGGGTCGGGCCCGGGTCATAAAATAGCTCCAAATCGGGTACCCGACTACCCGATACCCGGTATATTAATTTTTTTTTATTAATTTAACTAAAACTCACCGTATTAGGTGAGTTTTTTAGTTACTGCTGCTCTCTGCCGGTCTGCCCCCCTGCGCATCTGCTCTCTGCCGTTTTAGGTGAGTTTTTTAGTATGCTTATTGCTTACAAGTTTCAAACCTTTGATTTTGATTTTATTTTTTTTGATTTTATTTTGATTTTATTTTGATTTTATTTTTTTTTAATTTGTTTTTACAAAATAAAAAATTAAAAAAAAAAAAAAACAAAAGTGCACAGCAGTGGGCAGTGGCGCACTACTGCACTGCAAGGCTGCAAGCAACTTGCAGTATGCTTACAAGTTTCAAACCTTTGTTTTTGATTTTATTTTTTTAAATTTTATTTTGATTTTATTTTTTTAATTTGTTTTTACAAAATAAAAAAAATTAAAAAAAAAAACAAAAAACGGGTACCCTATTACCCGAATTAGCGGGTACCCGGATTTTACGGGTACCCGGTTCCTATGGGCCGGGTATCGGGCCGACCGTTTAGTACCCGAAAATTTCGGGTACCCGGGTACCCGGAAATGAACACCCCTAACTGTTTCTAGTAAGTATAGCGGATCAAGCAGTCTTATGTAGTGAATCTGTTGGGAAGAACAAGCAGCCATGGTGTGTGCGCACGAGTATTTGAATGTTTGGAATACTTCGCACTCCCAGGTTCTTTGTCTAAGATCTACCACGTACGCGTTGTGTTGTATGCCTTCCAACGGCCTCGAAAATTCTGAAACACGGAACAAATGACTTTCTCGAGAGAAGAGAGTTGCAGTCATCACATTTAATTGTCGCATATAAGTTTGCAATTGTTCGAGGAGGTTTGGGTGGACTTTGTGACCACCTGCCATGTACTTAGTTGTTTGCCTTCCTAGGGTTGCAAATAAGGTGGACTTTCATTCATTCAGAAAAACAAGCTATGGAACTGTTTTCGACGCGAATTTTAGTTGATTTAAAATGGACCGAACTTGCCTATATCGGTGTCAAATGAAAGACACGTTCCAGTACTACGAACCCAAACTCAATGTTTACAAAAAAAATATACGATTAATAAGCCTAAAATATTGCTCGAACATGCCTATGGACGCTTGATTTGCCAGCCCAAAGAAAGCGAGTTCCCCGCGATAAATTCAGCCGACTTTTCAAATTCTCGGGAACTCGCGTTTTGCAGAAATCGAGTTCCTGTTAAATTTGTTATTCTGAAAAATGTTGCCATGTATCAAGAACTGGCGTTCTGCAGAGCGCGAGTTCGTGTCTCGCTTTCTCCAACCCGTGAGTTCTTCATACGTGGCAAATTTAGGAGTCATTTTTTCAAATAAAAGTCAACAAGGTCATATTTCTAAATAATGAATAAAAAGGGTTTTTTATTTAAAAATTACAGTATTTACACTTCAACTGTAATATCTCGCACGTGCACTTAGGGTTGTAAATGAGACGAAACAGATCACGAGCTACTCGAGTCTGAATCGGTCAAAGTTCGATTTGTAGAACCCGTATTTTGTCTAGGTATAGTTCTATATTAATAGTTCGATATAATAAAGCCCCTAAATAAATAGTCCCAAAATAATATCCAATGTCCAATAAATAGTGTCCATTTTACATGTTAAATACCCAAAGACCAATTTTCAAAACCCTTTACAGTTCACATACAACCCATTTGAGTAAAAACCATTAAACCAACCCAACAAACACAAAATTCATTTTGTGTTTCTTTTTCCCGCCTAAACCGGCCACGTGGCACTTTCCATTGGTCCGAAAGGTTATCACGCGAATTAAGATTTGATCTGGATACAGTTGGTGTGTGCTGACATCATCATGACGTCAGTGAGTTAGACCTATAAATAGAGGAGAGAGATTATCAGATTCATTAATATCGGCCATAATTACCAATCATAAATAATAATAGTAATAATTCAATATAATAAATGAGGAGGAGAGAGAGAAATTACTTCTCTCGAAAGCTGAATCGCTCAAGCAATTGGAGAGACCGCCGGTGACTGTACCGTCACCAGAGACGATCGCCGGAGCATTCCCAGAATTTGTTTAACGCGTTGGGAACTCGAGTCATTGCCGGGAAACGAGCCGTCATCGAAAGCCAATCTGTCTGAAGAGTTGAAAAGTTGTTGCATAACCAAACTAATGTGCCAAAAAACCGAAGAAGCTGGAGGAGCTGAGAACGCAGATGGTCACCGTGAAGGACACCGGGAACACGAGCGGCCACTTGAGATCTGAACCGCCACCGCGTTTGTCGCCGGAATCGCGCGGCCGAACGGGTAACATTTCTCCCATTTTAATCCCTTGCAATATATATATATATATTAAGGGTTAAATCAAAGAATAAATAAAAGGAAAATGAAACGAAAGAGGGAGTTAAAGTCAGAATACTTATCTTGTTGGCCGGAGGAGCATGTTGTCGTGGTCGGAGTTGAAGAGGGAGTGAGTTTCGGGTAGCTTAGGTTAAATCGGTGAAGATGGGGCTAGATCCTGCCGGATCTGGTAGATCTAGGCGAAATCAGAAAGAAAATAGGGTTTTTTAGGGTTTTAATGGTTGCCGGAAATCGCTCGATGGCAGCCGAAAATCATTTCACGGCCGTCGGATTTTTTTTGAGGTGTTTCAGTTTGAACGATGTCGGAACAATGGTGGTTGGAGATGACCGGAGTGAAAAGGAAGGTGATCGGGAAGTTCGCCGGTGTAGCCAACGGTGGCCGGTGAACGGTTTAGGGGCGAAGAATACGGCGATTCGGCGTCTGCGGTAGAGAGTGGCCGGAGTATGGTGTATTCCTGTTTGTTAATGAGAGTTGAGAGAATTTGGAATGTAGAGAGAGAGAGGAAATGAAAAAAAATGAAAGAAAAGAGAAGGGAAAGTTAAAATCGGGATTTATATACCCATACCAAAACACGTCGTTTTGGGTACCAGGTATAGGGGATCCGCGTGTTTTCGATCCGGGTCAGGGGAGAATCCGTGTTTTTTAAAAAGGGGTTAATTGTTGTTTTAGTCCCTTAAGTTTTGTGGCGCATTATAATCCAACCACCATTTGTTTGTATTTCGACACTCTAGTGTCCAATTTTATTTCAATTTAGTCCTAAAATCAGTTTAATTGGCTTTGTTTAATTGTTTTAATTTATTTGTTTAAATTATTTGTATGGTTGCATGATTTCAAATTAAGCATATAATATATTTATTAGGAAGACTCAATCACCTAATTAAATTAATTAGAGCCTTTAGATTAGGTTTCTTAATTAATTAACCAATTTAACTAGGAAGATAATTGTAGAAAATAAATAGGTGCAAAACAACAATTTCAATATCTAAATTTAATTAGTATCTCATTGTAACGACTAACAAGATGTTAATTAAAAGGATATTTTAGTTAACTATTTATCACTTCATTTAAACTTAGAACATGAAATCACATTTAGTTAGTTTTAATTGAAATAAAATTAAATTAAGATAGGAAGCAATTAGTTAGTGACATTAAATTAGGAATATTGTTACTTTTGAGCTTAATGAAGGTAGTGCCCAAATTAATTGGGTGTTACCATTAAAGTCAAAAAATTAATAATATTCGTAGAATTTTAATTAATTGAATTAATAGAGCTATAGGGTTACTTAAAATGAACAACGAAATAAATTGTCATGCATTAAACCTTTTGTGTTGAGATACATTTTGAATATAAATTGAAGTGTCCTAATGTATTTGGACATTTCAAGACTTATATTCGTCCAAAATGTATTTTCTTACAAAAGGATATCTCCATTCGAAATTGAATCCATTTAACGATTAAAAGATTTAATTAAATTCATATTAATATTCGAAATGCCAAAATGCCACGTGGAATTAATGAGGTACCGATAACGGGCGTTTCTAGGGGTGCTAACCCTTCCCTACACGTAATTGACTCCTGAACCTGAATTTTAAGAAAAAAATCTTGGGTCCATTTTTTATGGTGTCCGGTCTACCAAAGTGACCGATGGCGACTCCAAAATGATTTTTAAGTAAATAAAGGCAATTTGACTAAAAATGGAAAATTAATTAATTTCAAGGCTAAATTGATTAAAATCTCTGATTTCCAAAACCCTAATCGTCATGCTGTTTTTCCAAACAAACGAGTCTAAAAAAACGGTCGCGACAGCTTGGCGACTCCACTGGGGAATAAAATTGAGAGTCGGGCCTATTAATTAATTTCACGTGGCATTTTGACATTTCGAACATTAATCTAAATTTAATTTTTTCTGAAGAATTGTTTGATGGATTTTCAGGAAAAATTGGGGTAGCTTTAGTGTATATTATATCTGTCGTTCATGTATCAACCCTCAACCTGAGTTTTTCACCCTTAAGTGGGAGAAAGACAATATCTGATGTGAGGCTCTCCAGCTTCGAGCTCGGATTTGTCTTCTTCTGGTATCAACCCTCAACCCGAGTTTTTCACCCTTAAAGGACCTATACTACCTAATCGATGTCTTACTGTCGCAGTAGACGGTAACGAAAGTTCGGGAACCAAGAGTCTAGAACAAAGCCCAAATTCTATTTTAGAAAGCCCACCCCGCTAGAGCCAGACAGGGACCTAGGACATGTGTTGTCGGTTTAAATACTTTTCTCTAATTATTTTCCTACTTAATTAAATTATTTTATTTACCATCAATTCAATTTCTGCTTACACAATCAATTTACCATATTGACTTGTTTCTTTTATTTTTTTATTTTTATTTTTGCATTTTGCATCGCATCTTCATTACATAGAGGCATTGATTCAAAAAATGGTTACCAATAGAAGACAATCATGATAGATGAAGGGAATCGTAATCTGATAGAAGATACTATAAATATGAAACAGTATCCGGGATGAGTCACAGAAGAAATGAAAGGCAGTTCATCCAAGTATCATATGTCTGATGGTGTTAATGTTGATACTGATAAAAATGAGATACAAGATTTGAAAAGACAAATGGCTGAGATAATGACTATGATGGCGATTATGACAAGGGGCATATTGAACTGGAAGGAGAACCAAACAAAAACCAGAACATGTATAAACGATCAAGTCCGAGCCCAGTTACAATCCGCATTAATAAACCAACTGGAGGTAAAAGTAGGATAAATTCTGAAAATGTAATGATGGATCCGGAAGAAGCCCGAGTGAAAGGAAATGAAGAGTCTTTTAATTCAATCCCGATGACATATGCAAATCTACTCCCGCTTTTAGTGGAGAATAAATTTGTGAACCCAGTCTGGTCCAAGCCTAATTTTTTTCTTATTCGAGAGGTTACAACAACAACGTAATATGTGGCTATCATCAGGGAAATTCAAACCATACTACTGAAAATTGCGAAGCTTTGAGGAACAAGGTTGAACACCTTATCAGGGTAAGCCTATTGAGTTTTGAGGACGAAAGGCCCAAATTTCTTGGAAGCCTGACAATTAATAGAACATCTGGAGATACAAAAATGAAAGAAAATTCAAGTCCATCAGAACCAATTCAGTGTCCAGGACAAGGTTCGAACTTCAGTATCCCTTCAGTAGATTGCCAAAAGACAAGAGATTACAAGTTTCATTTTGACCTAATCCCTATTTTATACAAAAAACTATATTCTCAATTGCTGAAAGCTCGATTGACGACCCCACAATTTGTCACATATTTGCAACCTCTGTATTCAAAATGGTATGACGCCAAGGCTCACTGTGAATATCATGATGGAATCTAGGGACATTCTATTGAAAATTGCATCACCTTCAAGCGCCGAGTTCAAGTTCTTTTGGAGCACAAAAAATGGAAATTTGAGACAGAAAATCGTCCTGATTCAATGATTGAGAGGGGGACACGAGATCAAAGGTCTCTAAGGTTCAAATAAGGAAGATAAGGCAAGAGAAGGATGATCTGGATGAAGAGCTGAAAAGTCTGCAATCAAGTTATCAAGAGCTTTGTTCGATGCTTAAGAACACTGGTTTGGGTGTGATTCTAGAGCAGACGAAGAAATGAATCAAAGAGCTGAAGCATGAAGCTGAGTACTGGAAAAAGAGTTTTAAAGCAAGTGAAAATCGAGCTAATACACTCTCATGTGATTTGCAAGCAATGGAATTACAACGCAACACTTTCATGGATAATCTAAGGGTTAGTCAAGCAAAACACGAGATGATTAAAATGTACATGCAAATGTATGAGGATGATGCTATCAAGCTAAAGTCCAATCAAGCTGAAAATGAAACACTAAAGAAGAAAGTAGATCAGTACCTCAGTCTTGCACTAAAGTACAAGGATCTTACGGAAGACATTAAGGAAGACTGTCAAGAAAGTAAGGAGAAGCGGCATGTCCAATTTCAGAGATCGAGAATGGAGATACAAGAAAGGGACAATGACATGAAAGATGTTGCAACCCAAGCCTGAGAAGTGGCTCAACAAGTCGCAAACTTAGCAGATGTAGCAATGGTGATGAGTCAGAACATTGAACCAGCACTAGATTATGGAGGGAAGCTAGTTTGCCTCTTAGAGGAAGTTAGGAAGTTGGGAGTTAGAGCTCACCAATATTTGTAGAATCTAATATCAGATGTATTGAATCCTTTTATTTCAATGAAAGTTGTTCTATGATAATCACTCTTGAATCAGTACCTCTGGCATTCATGTATTGCATATTTATCAGCATAACTTTATTATTTTATAATCATTACATTAACATTCATGATCTAAGCAACCGAGTTTCGATGGTAGCAATCTAGAAAACATTGAAAGTTTGAAAATCTGATATCATGGATGAAGATATGGTGGGAATTGAAAAATATCAAGAAGGGTAACAATAACGGGCGACCGAGCCTCACAAAATGTGAAGAACCACATTCTTACATCGTGTTTAACCATGTACCTCGGGGCATCTAACCCGAATGCAGAGAAAGGTTATGTGAAGCTTACCATCCCAGGATCAAGACTCGAGTAGTTGAAAGGTAGATATGTAAGGCTTGAGGAAAAGATCGAGGCCGAAAAAGATGTCGATGATCTCAAATTCGATGCAAGAGAATTCTGCTTAATCCATGATCTGGTTATTCCACCTGAATTCAAAATCCCTAATTTTGAGAAGTATGACGGTTCAAGCTGTCCTAAGATTCATTTGGCAATGTTTTGTAGAAGAATGGAAGGACATTTAGATGATGACAAATTGTTGATCCACTATTTCCATGATAGTCTGGTTGGACCTGCTGCAGTGTGGTACAACAGATTAAGTCGAAAATAGATTCGATCGTGGGTTGATTTGGCCAAAGTATTTTTGGGGCAATACAAGTATGTTATAGACATGGCTCCAGATCGCCAACTCCTACAGAACACAAGTATGAAGGTCAATGAAAGCTTTAAAGACTATACACTGAGGTGGCGAGGATTAGCAGTTCAAGTACAACCTCTCATGACAGAAGAAGAAATATCTCTCATGTTTCATCAAGCACTTCCATCTCCTTTCTTCAAGAGAATGCTTGCGAATTCAAGGGACAATTTCAGTGACCTCATGGTGATTTGAGAAGCAATTGAAATAGGGATCAGAAAAGGGAAAATCGAACCTAGATCTGAAAGCCGCACTGATCAAGAAAAGAAGCAAGAGAAAGAGGTGAATGAATGTAATGTTCAAAGTTCCCGGAATTGCAAGAGAAAAAGGCCAGCTGATTCATCAGAACGACCACGGAAAATTCCTCGAGCAAGTGCAAATCTGGAAATATTTGAAGTATCTATTTCAGACTTATTTCTTCACCTCGTTGAAGGACAATATATCACTCCAAGGCCAATGAAGGTCGTGCCAAAGCCATATGCCCATAGCTATGATCCAAACAATGTTTGTGATTTTCACATGGGGGCACCAGGACACTCTACCAAAAGGTGTAGACCTTTAATGGAAGAGATCAAGAAACTAGTCAGTAATAGAGTCCTAACACGGGAACTAGTTTAGAAATGGAAAAATTATTGCATGGTCCCGGACCACCACGTCATCCATGGTCCCTCCCACTAAAAATCAGCCACATAATTTGTTTTTTTCCATGTCATTTTTTTCCAAAGATGAATCTTCATATTTTTAAGCCATGTAAACAGGAAGTGGGTAGTTACATAGAAGTTGATTATAAATAAAATAATGACATGGAAAAAATTAAATTATGTGGCTTATTTTTAGTGGATAGGGACCATGGATGACGTGGTGGTCCGGGACCATGTAATAATTTCTCTTAGAAATGGGAGACAAAAGGAATAAAGCAAGCTGTTATACCAACCAAAGAATCTGAGAACCAGGATGAATGCTTCCAAGACTGTTTAGAGTTCTAAAGAGCGTATCTTACTAATGCATGTGCAAGGATTGTTTCTGAAGTAATACAGGGGAATAATTTTGCTACTTACGGCCCGAAAGTAGTATAGATCATTTTCTAGGGGCATATGTCATGTTTAATGGTTTTCATTTCAATGGATTTTTCTTAAAAAAATATGAATATATGTATATCTCTTCTTACCCTTGTAGGCTCATGGATGCAAATTGCAAGATGCGATACTGATTCTGGTACAAAGAAAGATTGGATGTTGTGAAGACAATGAAGTGAGATTTATTTCTTGATCTACTCAGGTCAGCAAAGTAAGAAAAGGCCAGGTTACAACACTTTTAATGATGTTCGATGACAAATCCTTGAAATTCATAAACAGTGAAGCAGACTAGGTGATTTTAACCAAGTAGAGTTGCTTGAAATTGAAGTTCTAAGCGTAGTCTTCTATACCCTAAAAGACACAATAAGAGTGAGAAAGAAAAAGAGTGGAAAAAGAAAAAGTGGAAAAAAGAAGTGGAAAAAAGAAAAAAAAAAAGAAAGAAGAAAAGTGAAAAAAAAGTTAAAAAAAAGTGAAAAAGAAAGAGAGAAAAAGAAAAAAAAAGAGAAAAATGAAAGAAAAAAGGGGAGGAGTGAGGCAATAAACTATTGAATAAATAAGTCTCGGAACATCCTGATGGAGCTGTGGGGGGGGGGTGTCGACAAATCTAATAAGGAGCTACGCTCCACCTGTTCAATACCCAAGCGTCAGAGATGTATTTTTGAAGGCATATGTATAATAATAATATATTAATAAGTACCAGTAACAGTCAGAAGCACACACATGCACTTGTAGGATTGTATTCTTAAAATGATATTTTTGCACTCTACTGGTTAAACAAGTCCGGAAAGCTTGAACACATTTATGAATAAAAAAGGATGAAGAGAACAGAAAATAGTTGTTTTCTGGCTGGATCGAGCAACACGGTAATTATAGGGTGTGAATCGATTGATTTGGAAGAAATTTCATAACCTCAGACATCGCCACAATATTCATGAGTTATGCTACCCATGGGAGGGTTGAATCTAAAACGCTCTTACACTTGATATCCAGGGCATCATATTCTTTTTTTTTTTGCTTTGTGTTAAGACCTTGATCTTCCGGGTCATGTAAGGTATCCTTCATTGAAATATTAATCAATAAACTGACATTTTTTCAAAACATTTTTTTCTTGTATTGCTTCAGAGATGAACTTCAGAATATAAGATTGAGGATACAAATGATTAATCTGGTATGGTGAAGACATGGCTGAGTATGAAATGCTCATATGTTCGACAATCTTCTGATCAGAAAGATGAATCACCCACTCGAGGTCATAATGAGGATAATGACAGAAATACATATATCAAAAAGATAAAGGACCGAAAGTGAGTTGCTACCCTGGGTTCTTAGTTGAGTCTCCAGAATGGACTAGAAGAAAGTATAGGGACTTCAATGAAGTTATAGTTTAGAAACTTAAAGCAAGTTTTACCATGAAATTATTGGTTGGTTTTTGAAACTAAAGAATGAACCTGAAAAAAGTTCAAGGATCAAAAAAGTTCAGGGACTTAAGGTATTTGTTCGCTCTAAATGATGAAAGAGGGGCAAATTTTACATGATGAGGCAAGAAACAAAGAGATTATGGGCATTATTGACTGTGAAAATGAGACTTTTGGGGTACGAGAGTTCAAATCAGAATAAAAAGGAGAGAATGCATAGCCTACAAGAATTCGATTACTAAAGAAGTCATAATATGCGTAAGAAGAAAATGAGCCCAACAACAAAGTTATGGGGCAAATATTGTCGGAGCCAGATGGTGGCTTTACAGGGTCAAGTTGGCCAAGATCTGATGAAAACAATTTAAGAGATAAGAAGAAGAAAATGAACTCGACAACAAAATCTAGGGCAAAGTTTGTTAGAATACGATGATAATAGGAGTTGCAAATGAAACTCAAGAAGATTAAGCTAAGACAAATTTGAGAAGAGCAATCTAAAGAGATGAAGTACTATTGCAACAGAAGCAAAAAGCTTGATGAGAAAGCAAAAAATATCAGAGCTTATTCAAGTGGTCCTCAGTTGACTCATTTCATGCATCATATAGTTAGGCATTCGTAAGATAGGAACATTCTAACTCATGCATTCAAAGCATTTTTGTACAAGAATTTACAAAGAATGAGCAAGATTTCAATCTACAACATCGAAATTGGAAAAGTAGGCTATATCAAAGACTCTAATCCGTTGGAAGAGGCGGATGATAACAAAGATAGGTCGCATCAAAGATTTCAATCCGTTTGAAATGGCAGATGACAACAAGGATTTCAACCCGTTTGAAGAAACAAATCATATTAAAGATTTCAATCCGTTTGAAGAGACGAATTATAACAAAGATGTTAACCCGTTTGAAGAGACGGATCTCAGAAAACATTTTAGCCCGTTTGAAGAGATGGATCTCAACAAAGTTTCCAATCCATTTGAGGAGGCCGAGTTCAACAAAGTTTACTAGTCCGTTTGAAGAGACGAATTTCAGCTAGATCTTCCGATTGTATGTACAAGACAAATAGTACATTGAAATCTTAAAATCCTTCGGGTCATCAGTAAGTCCTTTGGGCATGATGTTAAATCCTTCGGGTCATCAATAAGTCCTTCGGGCATGATGTGGTTGTTTGCATAGGAAAAGAAGTGCATTACAAATTTAAAACCTTCGGGTCGTCAATAAGTCCTTCGGGCATGATGATAAGTCCTTCGGACCATCACCTTCAGAAGTGATATGATTGCTTGCACAAGACAGATAGTGCAATGCAATTTTATAGCCTTCGGGTCGTCAGTAAGCCTTTCGGACATGATGTTAAGTCCTTTCAAACCGAAACTTTCGGAAATGATGAGAACTTTTTGTATGGTGTCACAATAAGACGACAAGATAGTTGGACGGTTGGGGAATGGTCACATACAGTAGAAGAACATGGACTTGTATAGAAGGAAATATAAGATCTGATGTGAGTTTCAGATTAAAAGATTGAGATACCTTCGACAGAAAGCAGTGTCTCTAAAGATCTCAGTACTCTAAGATGGGAATTGAGGATGTTTCATACTACTCCAATTTGAATTCTTACTAATAGATGATATTTCTTTTGCAGATTTCAGTTCTCTTTTTCGAGACTCAAGATATTTTGTTTACAGAGGCATATTTCAAGACATTCCATTTACAGAGGCGGATTTCAAGACATTCCGTTTATAGAGGTGGAGATATCCCGTTTATAGGGATGAATCTCGACAAAGATTTCAACCCGATTGAAGAAGCGGATCCCAACAAAGATTCTGATCCGTTTGAAGAGACGAATTTCTGTAGAGTCATTCGATTGTTTGCACAGGAAAGAAAGTATCATGCAATTTCTGAATATAGAAAGAGATAAACCAATAAATAAAGCAACAAGAGATCTGATACGAGTTTCAGATTGAAAGATCAAGACACCATAAGTAGAGAATCAGTGACTTTAAAGATTTTAGCTTCAAGCAGAAAATTGAAGATATCTCATATTACACCAAGAAGAATCCTTATTAATTGATGATATTTCTTTTTGCAGAAATGGTGAGCTCCTAATGAGAAGAGTTTGCCCAGCAAAGAAGGATTCCTAATGAGAAGAATCCGCCCCAGCAAAGAAGGATTCCTAATGAGAAGAATCCGCCCCAGCAAAGAGAAACTCCTAATGAAAAGAATTTGCCAGCAAAGAAGAGCTCCTAATTAGAAGAGTTCGCCCAGCAAAAAAGGATTCCTAATGAGAAGAATTTGCCCAAGCAAAAGAAGAACCCCTAATGAAAAGAATTCGCCAGCAAAGAAGAGCTCCTAATGAGAAAACCTAGCAAAGAAGGATTCCTAATGAGAAGAGTCCGCCTAGACAAAGACAGAATTCCTAATGAGAAGAATTCAACCAGTAAAGAAGAAGAATTCGACCAGCAAAGAAAAAAAGTTCGATAAGTGAAGGAAGAATTCCTAATGAGAAGAGTTCATCTTCAGCTAAAGAAGAAGATAAATGAAGATTGAAGAATTTTATAATGAGAAGAACAACTTCAAGATTCCATGAGTGGATGGTTCGGACAAAGTTCGTGTCTTTTTGGTCTTTGCCCTATTCATGTTTCACAACAATGAGCAAAGAGGGGCAGCTGTAAGACCCAAAATTTGTTTAGGTATACGTATATATACTATAAATAAAACCTAAATAAATATACATGTAGCAAAACAAAGAGCCCAATAAATAAAATGGTCCAAAAGTCCAAAAAATCACTTATAATGTCCATTTACAATCAAATGTCCCTTTCTATATTCAAAGCCCATTTCAAAGCCCAAAAATCAGTTTCTAGTATGGATTCCCGCCCAAAATTTATGCTTTTCGGGTAAAAGTCAGCCAAACAAACACAAAATTGGGTTTGTGTTTGTTTTTCCTGCCCAATTTGCCACGTGGCACTTCCCCATTCGTCCAAAAGCCCTTCACACGAATCCCTTCTTTTAGCTGGCCACAACTAGCATGCTGACGTCAGTAAGTCAAACCTCTATAAATAGAGAGAAAAAGTTGTCAAATCCCATTAATGACACTAATAATTACCTACTAAATAATAATAGTAATAATAATAAAATATTAATGAGGAGAGAGAAAGGGTATTACCTCGGGGATCTGATCGGTCACCGGTGCACATGAACAGTCGCCGTGAAAGCCGAACCGTCGCGAAGATGTCCGAACATCACTGGTAGCTTCGGTAATAACCAAATCTCCTAGAAATCGAGCGGTCGCGGATTCGAAAGGCCGTCGTGAGGCACACTGTTTGGAGGAACTAAAAGGACGCCGGGAACTGAACCACCACTGGAGAAGTCGAATCTACTGCCGAAGAGGACAACCGAACGTCGCCAAAGATGCCGTGAACCATGCCGGAAGGTATATCACTTCTTTCGATTCCTTTTTCCTGCAAAAAACCTAGAAAACATTAGATCGGAATGAGGAATAAGGGAAGTTGAAGCGAAAAAATAGATCTAGAAATAGGGGCTTAAATCGGAAGCTGGGTATCACGGCGTCTGAAAATTTTTTAGGGTTACGGTTGGAGTTGAAAAGGGTGGTTCAGGTAGTTCTAGGTTTAGATTCGGGGAAGAAGGGAGGCTCTGACGAGCTGGGTTATGGTTTTTAGGCTCGAAATCGGATTTTTTTTGGAGATTTAGGGTTTTGGTCTCGTCGGCCGGAAATCACACCACGTCGGCGGGCTTGCCTATTTAGAGAGAGGGGAGAGAGTGTGCAAGTTAGAGAGAGAGAATGAACTCGGATGAATGACCGAGTTTGGCTCAATAAGGGTCTTTTATACCCATTAGGGAACGGTGTCGTTTTGAGAGGGGATCCGCGCGTCGAATAGGGTCGGGTACAGGGGATCCGCACGTTTCATTAGGTTTTGGGAAAATTAGGGTTTTGGTCCTTGGAACTTTAATTTGTATCTCAATTTGGTCCTAAATTCATGTAATTTGGCACCATAGTTTACAATTTAATTCAATTTAATCCCCATTTCAGTTTTAATTATTTAATTTAAATGCAATTAATTTGTATGCATGTTTGTATTATTTAAATAGCATATAGTATGTTTGTCTAGGGAATTTTAATCACTTAGAATACTAAAATTAGAGCCTTTAAGACTAGGTTATCTAATTAGATCAAATTAATTTAATGTGAGATGACATTGTAGTTAATAAATGGACATTTGAAATAGAGTTTGAATATTCAAGATTAATTAGTATCACATTGTAGAGTGATGTTAATCAATGAATATTCAAATCAAGATTTCAATGTTTCATTTAAATTTAGAAAATGGTACTCATATAATTAGTTTAATTAAAATTAAGAATATGATAAATAATTAGTATCACCCTAATTAGGAATATTATTACTTTTGGATCTATTAAAGGCAGTGTCTATATTATTTGGATGTTGTCATTTACGTCCAAAAATTAATAATATTCATAAATTTCTAATTAATTAAATCAATGGTGCCCTAATTAGGATTTCACTTAAAATGGACAAGACAATAATTGGACATGCATTAAACCTTTTGCGTTGAGATACATTTTGAATATAAATTGAAGTGTCCTAATGTATTTGGACGTTTCAAAACTTATATTCGTCCAAAATATATTTTCTTACAAAATAATATCCATATTCGAAATGGAATCCGTTTAACAATTAAATGATTTAATTAAATTCAGATAAATGTTTGAAACGTCAAAATGTCACTTGGAATTAATAAGGTACCGATAACGGGGCAGGGCGGGGCGGGTTTTTTTCTATAAATGAAAATACAATTGAAAAAGGACTAAGTAGTAGGGATGGCAACGGGGCGGGGCGGGTTTTTGGCAGTCCCGAACTCGTCCCGACCTATAAATTTTTAAACCTGATCTCGCTTTGTGTAACACCCACATTTCCGTCCTAGAATTTAAAGCCGTAGAATTTAATTATTTTATTTATTCTTAGAAGCTAATTGAGCTTGCAAATTTGTGAACTTTGCAATTTGGTCCCTAAAGTTCTCAATTGGGCAATTAGTGCACCAATTTGGATTAGAAAGGAAATTAGATTCGAATTAAGTAGCTTAGCCGATTGGTAAACTAATGAAATTGAGTTAGTGATGTCAAGATCTAAAGCGTGGAGTTTAAGGGATTACAAAAAGAAATTAAATAACCTTATACTCCTTGAAATCGGATGAAATTGATAAAATTCAATAAAGCATGTAACAAGGCAATTTGGTGATCAAATTAAAAGGTTTATAAATAGTAAAAATTGCATGTTAAGGATAAAATATCCTTGGGGCTGCCCTTAGTAAATTAAGAATAAAAGAGTTAGTAAAAAGGGCTCATAGGTAATTTAGAGAGCCATCAAATCATCCAAATTATGGAAGCTTGTCTTCCTTCCTCATTTTGCTCTCCTTTGCCGTGAAGAAAAGGAAAATTATGGGGGAGGAGAGAAGCTCAATAGTCAGCCATTTTGAGAGCTAAAAATAGTGAAATTTTCGGTTGCATGGTGGGGGATTAAGCTAGGAAATTGAAGAAGGTAGCTAATGTTGTCAAGAAATTAAAGAAAGTAAGTTTCCTACTCTTTGTAGTTTTCGGTTGAGTTAAAAACCATGCATGCAAACCTAAAACTTGTATGAACATGAAGATATATGAATCTTGAATGAAATAAAAAGATGAAATATGGAAATATGTGAAAACTTTTTAAGAACACATGAATAGAGTAAAAAGGGGACTGTTTTGAAAGAAAATATAAAATCTTGAGCTTTTGGAAAGTTTGCTAGAGATTAAAATCTGAAAATTCTCACTAGGAGAAATTTGTGAAGAAATGAATATTTTGTCATAAAAGATTATTGGTTGCTGGAAAAATGAGTTAAAAGATGTTGTTTTGATTAGAACTAAACATGGTCATGAAATCGAAAGTTATAGTGATTGGGGACTGATTTGGAGAAATCGGTAATTGAATGCTTAAATGTTGAAATTTGAAACTTATATGGACTGTAAAATATCATGGAAAAGTAGAATAAGTCATACCATGAAGGAATTTTAGATTCAAGTATGTGATTAAATGTATTTTTAAGCTAAAGTATAAGTTAAGAAAACTGTCCAGTGGTGTTCAATGTAAAAACAATAACTTTGGAAATTCACCAAAAATCGGATATAAGGTATTTAAAGCTGAAATTTATACTGTATAAACTTTGATATGTCTAGAATCATTGAGAGAAAACGGAACTCAATTTCAGTATGTAAATTAAAAGATATTAATTTTTAAAGCTGGGCAGTGCATGCTGTCCAGATTTACTGATATGGGTGTAATTAAACAATAAACTGTATCGATTCGAATAAGATAAAGATATGAGGTTAACATGTCTGTAAAATTGAGTTTAATAAATTTCCAACGGTATATGATAAGTTAATTTTGTATTTGTAATTAAAAAGTTATGATTAAAACGCTAACTAGTCCTCGAACTAGCTTAATGAAAAGTCAGAATTGAAATTAGGAGTTCATGCTTGAATTGTGAAGTAATTATGGTTGAATTGCTTCCTAATATAGTGTGTATTTGTTTAATGTTGAGAGTTAAGATCGGAATAGCGAAGAAATTTCGGAGGAAGCTAGGATCGATCGTTCGAAAGGAAGAAGCAAAGGCATCTCAATTTGAGATCAAGCATAAGGATCGTGAGTGTAACTTTCGTTAGTGTAATTTTGTCTTAGGGTTGGGACTAGTGTCCGAACCACTTTATTTTCTGTAATTTACGTTTTATATGCATGAAATTGGACTAAATGATAATCGGTAATGTGTTTAGTAAGGGAAGGAGATATAAAGGAAATTGGATGCATGATTTGAAACTTATGATTTATGTTTGATTGTGTGCAATATGTGGGCTGTTTTATATGATGTTAAATGCCATGAATTGTATGTCGATTTGGATTTTGAAAATTGTTTGAGTATGTGCAAATGTGGACTGCCCATGTGAATGATTGTATGATGGAAAAGCATGAAATGGATTCTTGATAATACTCGATAAAATGAAAATGTGGACTGCCCTATGGTATGATTATGCTATGCTTGAAAATGCATATGATTATGTATGAATGATGTTGCTGCCATGCATGATGTTATGATCGAATGAGCATGCAAAGTAAATTCTGAAAAATGTACATGTTAAATGAATTAATGAACTAATCACTTAACAAGATTACGCCCTTGGTCGATTGGACGTTTTAGATAAGAACGACATGCTTAGAGTCTGAGCTCACCGTTTAATATTGCTTTGTGCAATCTTTGATAGTACTTTGTGTACTCTTGATAAGATGTGTGTTCTTGATTGCTGTTCGAGACACACGATGCTATGGGCATCCCCTTTGACGTTGCTTTGTGCAATACTTGATGTTGCCGCGGGCAACTATATGCGTTACATGTTACCCTTCTGATGGCTCGAATTTCTGTTACGACTATTCTACCATGGGCAAAGACATTAAATAAAATGCTTGGGCTATGAAACCAAATTAAAGGAATGAAATGAATTACAATGTGACATGAATTACATGAATTAAATGGAACTTTCTAAGTTAAATAAGCTTATGAAGTGGATAAAAGATTGTGTGACTTAGCATGATATGATATGATATGAATTGCTATGCTATGTGGACATTGATCCTTTCCGATTATGATATGAAATGTTATGATATGTGGACATTGATCCTTTCCGATTATGATATGAAATGTTATGATATATGGACATTGATCCTTTCCGATTATGATATGAAATGAAGTGCTATGCTATGTGGACATTGATCCTTTCCGATTATGATATGAAATGTTATGATATGTGGACGTTGGTCCTTTCCGATTATGATATAAAGCATATGAATTACTTATAAGTCCGATTATGTGAAATTTGGGTAATGACCCTATTCGAATATATGTAAATAATAAATGAGAAATTCTGATTTTTGAATGATAATTTGAGATCATTCGAATGACATGTTATGGTGAACTTGTGATTTCGACTTGATAAGTTAAAAATGCTATGTATGGTTTAGCATGAGATCTTGATTTATTCAATTGCTAAGCATGATATTGAGTATGCTGAAAAATGGATAGTATTATGCTATTGATCGAGTTATGTACAAGCATGTGATAAATTATTGTGATATGTTATGTATTCGAGCATGTGCTATGAATGTCGATATGATATGTATGATGCTATGTGTATGAATTTTACATGAGCTTAGTTGGGTGCAATTGAATTGTTAATAAACCTAGCTAAGTAATCTTAATGCTTGAACACGCTAAAGCTCAAGAATGAATTAGTTTTAGCATTACCTCGCTAAGTACTTTTCGTACTTACCGCTCCGTTGTTTTCTTCTTCCCAACCTTAGCAGGATAGCTCGGACCCTAAAGCTAGCTTTCGTTGGATCAAAGTTATCAAGTTCTCAAGTTCACAGTTCAGAAATATGTACGATCTAAGTCTTATCTTTAGACTCCTAGATGGTGGCTTTGAAGTCTGTCTCAGGATTCGTTTTGTTGTGTTCGGTCGTAACTTAAGTTTGAAATGGTGTTTGAAATTATATGCTCCGTGATGCTTGGTTAGGAGGCTAGAATCATGTTTTGTATTTAAATAGGTAGCCTCATTATTTTGTGTATAAAAATGTAAGTTAAGCTAGTGGTTGTGTCGATTCTTTTTGTTGTCCATAGTCGATAGCTTGACATGTTTAGGGGCATATAAATCATGATGTTTTGTAAGGTTCTAAGTAAAGGAAATCAAAAGCCATGAAATTGGAAATATATTATGTGTTGCATGAAATTGAATTGATTAATTATTGGTAATTCGAATTAATTCGAAAATCACCTAGACCATTTAATTAGGGGTTTCAAATGGCATGTAATTGATTAATTAAGATTCGACATTATGACCTAATTGTAATCGTAATATGAAAATGATAATAAAAGTTTAAATTGGCTCGTAAATTAGTAACAAGATTAAAAGAAAAAATGTAAGTTTTTGTATGATCATAAGAAGTAAGAAAAGTTTTTGTTAGCCCATCTTCCGCGTGCGCATTAATATGAAATAACTGTGTAAAAATGATGTCTTGTTTTCCGAAATGCTTCTGCATTTGTCTGATAAGTTCCGTTTGTCCGCCTTTCCGCTTCCGGCAACGCCCCCGGCTCTCGGCCCGGGTTGGGGGTGTCACATTTGTTTTGGTATCAGAGCTTAG
Source organism: Hibiscus trionum (assembly GCA_030270665.1). Classification (NCBI taxonomy): domain Eukaryota; kingdom Viridiplantae; phylum Streptophyta; class Magnoliopsida; order Malvales; family Malvaceae; genus Hibiscus; species Hibiscus trionum. Next base: position 7,126,849 of record BSYR01000034.1, on the reverse strand, counting down.
GCATTACATTTTGGGGCATCAGAGTTTCTTTTTAGGTAATAGGTCCTATAGACCTCGAATGTGTTTTGTGTGCATCATTAGTTGAGTCAAGCCACCTAGGGATCATACATATTGTTACTTGTGACTTGATCCTAACTTGAATTTTGTTTGATCTGAATTAGAATGAAAGAGACACATTTAGCTCGAGACGATGAAAGTCCTCGAGAATCCTCAAGTGAAGGGGATAGTGTCCGTATGAAAGAAAACCCTCCGGATAAGGAGAACCCTCCTGTACCAGATAACACTCGACAACAATCTCCTGTTCAGCCTCGGACGAACACTGACAATCCGACTGTTCAGAATGTTCAGAGAGATTGTCTTCTGAGCATGAAAGAAATGTTCGATCAGCTTTTGACGAACATGAGACATGAACAACCTGCTCCGGTAGCTGCTGCCCCTAGCAGAGCTCCTATTGAAAAGCTTGCTCAGCATCGAGCCTATACTTTTGCAGGCTCTATTGAAGAGAAGCCTGAAGAAGCTGAGTATTGGTTAGAAAGAACTACTCAGATATTGACTAAGCAACTTCAGTGCTCCGATGAGCATAAGCTCGAATGCGTTGTAGACTTACTTGCTGATGAAGCCTTGAACTGGTGGGAAACTACAACACTAATGGCTCCAGTTGAATCTGTAAACTGGAAATTCTTTGTAGATGAATTCAAGAAGAAATACATCAGTGAACAGTACTTGGCCGATCGAAGAAAGCGTTTCTTGCATCTGAAGCAAGCGGGTCGACCAATAGAGCAATACGTGGCTGATTTCTGTAAGTACTGCAAATATGGTTCTGAGTACATCAAGTCAGAGAAAGAAAAATGACGTATGTTCATTGACGGTCTGAATGATGAGCTGAGTCCGATGTTTACCGCCCTGGATATCACGGACTTTCAAACTCTCTTAAATCGAGCTATTGCTACAGAATCCAAGTTTCGGAACGCAGAAAAGAGGAGAAGCGGTTACCGTCATGATAAGAAGCGTAAGAGTGATGACAAGTCTCACTGGAAATCAAAGAAGTCTAGAAGCTATAAAGAAGGTACTTCTTCGTATAATCCAGCACCTCGTAGTAACTTCACACCGAAGCCTCATTCTGTGAGTAGACTTTCTGTCCCGGTCATATCTGTTAATAGCCCTGGGAATTCAGAGAAGGTTGCCGTTTGTCAGCATTGTCAGAAACCACATTCTGGACAGTGCCGAAAGCAGGCCAACTTATGTTTTGCTTGTGGTGGAAGTGACCATTATATCAGAGACTGTCCAGTGATGAGAGATCAAGCTCCTGCTCAAAACTCTGCTAATCCGAGTCATGTGCAATCCAATCGGAACAAGAATATTAGACAAGCTCAGTTTGGGAATCAGGGTAGAGGCAGAAGCAATCAGTCGAAAGCCACCACACATTAGGAATCACGAGCTCCAGCTCGAGTCTATCATATCCGTGGCAAGGATGAGGAAGAGTCTCCGGATGTTATTGCGGGTACGTTTGAACTAAACCTTACTCATGTTTATGCTTTAATTGATTCGGGATCAACTCATTCTTTTGTGTGTTCTCACCTGATCGACAAGTTATAGTTAAAGCTTGAATTTGTTAAAACTGGGTTAATTGTCTCAAACCCTATATGAGGTGACTTACCAATCAACCTGATATGTAAGAATAGCCTTGTATCTATTCGAAATGTACCTTTTCCCTGTGATCTGTATGTTCTACCTAAATGTGAGTTTGACCTAGTATTAGGTTTAGACTGGTTGGGTAGACATGAAGCCTGGATTGACTGTCAGAATAAAAGACTGTACTTGAGGGGATTAGGAAAAGAATCAATTCTGCTAATCGACAAGAAACCAACATCTCTTTTTGCTGCTATGGCTTTGCAAGATGAATTAGATTTTGGCTTAACAGAAATGCCTGTTGTATCTGAATTTGTTGATGTTTTTTCCTGAGGAACTCCCTGGACTTCCTCCAATTCGAGAAGTTGAGTTCAAAATTGAAGTTCAGCCTGGCACTAATCTGGTGTCCATTACGCCTTATCGTATGGAACCTATTGAATTGCAAGAACTAAAGAAGCAAATTCAAGAATTAGAAGATAAGGGTTTCATTCGACCCAGCACTTCTCCCTGGGGTGCTCCTGTTCTCTTTGTGAAAAAGAAAGACGGAACGATGCGACTTTGCATTGATTACCGGCAATTGAACATAGTCACTATCAAGAACAAGTATCCATTGCCCCGAATTGAAGATCTGTTTGATCAGTTGAAGGATGCTGGTGTATTCTCTAAAATCGACCTTCGATCCGGATATTATCAAATGAGGGTGAAAGATGAAGATATACCCAAAACTGCTTTTAGAACTCGTTATGGTCATTACGAATTTCTGGTGATGCCATTCGGGTTAACGAATGCCCCTGTTGCATTCATAGATCTGATGAACCGAGTATTTAAGCCTCATCTTGACAAGTTTGTCGTTGTATTCATCGACGATATTCTGGTCTATTCTCGTAACAGAGAAGAACATGCTCAACATCTTCGGATTGTACTCTAGACACTCCGGGAAAATCATCTATTTGCTAAGTTCACTAAATATGAATTATGGCTTTCAGAAGTGTCTTTCCTCGGACATGTTATTTCAGCCGAAGGAATCAAAGTTGACTCTAAGAAAATTCAGTCAATTCTTGAATGGCGACCTCCGAGCAATGTAAGCGAGGTCCGCAGTTTCCTTGGTTTAGCTGGGTATTATCGGAGATTTGTGAAAGGATTTTCGGTAATTGCTGCACCGCTAACCAAATTGCTCAGAAAGAGTGAACCGTTTAAATGGTCCGAAGGACAACAAAGAAGTTTTGATCAGCTTAAACAAGCCTTGACTTGCGCTCCTGTTCTCATTCAGCCTGAGTCTGGAAAAGAATTCGTTGTTTACAGTGATGCATCACATTCCGGCCTTGGATGCGTTTTAATGCAGGAAGGTAATGTGATTGCATACGCTTCTTGACAACTTAAGCCTCATGAGCTAAACTATCCAACTCATGATCTTGAATTAGCAGCCATTGTGTTCGCACTGAAAATTTGGCGGCATTATTTGTACGGTGAGAAGTGTAAGCTATTCACCGATCGCAAAAGTCCGAAGTACTTGCTTACTTAGAAAGATCTGAATCTTAGACAAAGAAGGTGGTTGGAATTACTCAAAGATTATGATCTGACCATCGACTATCATCCTGGAAAGGCTAACGTGGTTGCTGATGCTCTGAGTCGGAAACCGAACCTCGGTACGTCCCTCGAAATTCTCAAAATCTAAAAATGTTCAATCTTGAAAATTCTCTAAACCATTCGAATAATGTCTTGCTTTCCAAGTAATGTCTTTGATTTGTTTGTTCATAGCTTCTTTGGCCATCAATGCTCATTTCCGACTATGTAAAGCTCGGAATTACCTGAACGAACTCCAAGTTCAATCTGTTCTAATCTCTAGAATCAAAGAACTCCAGCAAGTTGATCCGGAACTTCAGAGAATCTTGTCTAAGCTTGAATCTAATCCTGACTTTTCTGTCAAGTCAAACGGTCTTCTATATTTCATAGATCGGATTTGTGTTCCAAATAACAAGGAATTACAAGCTGAAATTCTGCAAGAAGCACATCAAAGTTCTTTTTCAATTCACCCTGGATCTGTTAAGATGTACAAGGATCTCAAGCCCTTGTATTGGTGGTCTGGAATGAAATCGGCTATCAATGACTTTGTATCGAGATGTTTGAATTGTCAGCGAGTCAAAGCTGAACATCGTGCTCCAACTGGATTACTTCAACCTCTTGAATTTCCGCAATGGAAATGGGAACGAATTACGATGGATTTTGTGACTGGTCTCCCTGACTCTCCTAGAAAGTGTGATGCTGTCTGGGTAATCGTTGATCGTTTCACTAAATCAGCACATTTCATTCTGGTGAGGATGAATTATGGTCTTGAGACCTTAGCAGAACTATATGTTCGAGAAGTTATCCGTTTACACGGAGTTCCAACTTCTATTGTTTCAGATCGAGATCCTCAATTTACAGCTCGATTCTGGAAAGCTCTACATAAAGCTCTCGGAACTAAGCTAAATGTTAGCACAGCATTTCATCCTCAAAGTGATGGACAATCTGAACGAGTAATTCAAATTATTGAAGATATGCTTAGAGCTTGTATTATCGATTTCGGTAAGAATTGGGAGAAATCACTACCGTTAATCGAGTTCGCTTATAATAATAGCTATCAGTCTTCTATTCAGATGGCTCCTTTTGAAGCACTGTATGGAAGAAAATGCCGAACTCTTTTGTGTTGGTCTGAACTCGGAGAAAATAAAGTTTTAGGACCTCAACTGCTTCAGGAAACTGAAGAACAGGTTCAAATTATCCATTCCCGATTGAAACAAGCTTTTGATAGACAAAAGTCATACGCTGATCTGAAGCGTAGGGACATCCAATATGTAGTCGGAGATAAAGTTTTTCTCAAAGTTTCTCCGTGGAAGAAAGTTTTTCGTTTCGGCTAGAAAGGAAAGCTTAGTCCGCGTTTCATTGGACCGTTCGAAGTAATTGAGAGAATTGGTCCTGTAGCTTATCGCCTTGCACTACCTCCTGAATTCGATAAGATTCACAATGTCTTTCATGTTTCTATGTTAAGGCGTTATCGATCTGATCCGTCTCACATTCTTGAACCAGAAGAAGTTGAACTTAATCCTTACCTCTCCTATGAAGAGGAACCTGTTCAGATTCTCGATAGAGAAATTCAAAGGCTTCGTAACAAGAGCGTCCCTCTTGTTAAAATTCTCTGGAAGAATCATAACGTTACAGAAGCAACTTGGGAACCCGAGGATACGATGCGGAAGCAATATCCTCATTTATTCAGTTCAGGTAAGAATTCGAGGACGAATTCTTTCTTTAAGGAGGAGGGAATTGTAACACCCACATTTTCGTCCTAGAATTTAAAGCCGTAGAATTTAATTATTTTATTTATTCTTAGAAGCTAATTGAGCTTGCAAATTTGTGAACTTTGCAATTTGTCCCTAAAGTTCTCAATTGGGCAATTAGTGCACCAATTCAGATTAGAAAGGAAATTAGATTCAAATTAAGTAGCTTAGCCAATTGGTAAACTAATGAAATTGAGTTAGTGATGTCAAGATCTAAAGCGTGGAGTTTAAGGGATTACAAAAAGAAATTAAATAACCTTATACTCCTTGAAATCGGATGAAATTGATAAAATTCAATAAAGCATGTAACAAGGCAATTTGGTGATCAAATTAAAAGGTTTATAAATAGTAAAAATTGCATGTTAAGGATAAAATATCCTTGGGGCTGCCCTTAGTAAATTAAGAATAAAAAAGTTAGTAAAAAGGGCTCATAGGTAATTTAGAGAGCCATCAAATCATCCAAATGATGGAAGCTTGTCTTCCTTCCTCATTTTGCTCTCCTTTGCCGCGAAGAAAAGGAAAATTGTGGGGGAGGAGATAAGCTCAATAGTCAGCCATTTTGAGAGCTAAAAATAGTGAAATTTTCGGTTGCATGGTGGGGGATTAAGCTAGGAAATTGAAGAAGGTAGCTAATGTTGTCAAGAAATTAAAGAAAGTAAGTTTCCTACTCTTTGTAGTTTTCGGTTGAGTAAAAAGGGGGCTGTCAAGAAATTGAAGATATATGAATCTTGAATGAAATAACAAGATGAAATATGGAAATATGTGAAAACTTTTTAAGAACACATGAATAGAGTAAAAAGGGGACTGTTTTGAAAGAAAATATAAAATCTTGATCTTTTGGAAAGTTTGCTAGAGATTAAAATCTGAAAATTCTCACTAGGAGAAATTTGTGAAGAAATGAATATTTTGTCATAAAAGATTATTGGTTGCTGGAAAAATGAGTTAAAAGATGTTGTTTTGATTAGAACTAAACATGGTCATGAAATCGAAAGTTATAGAGATTGGGGACTGATTTGGAGAAATCGGTAAATTGAATGCTTAAATGTTGAAATTTGAAACTTATATGGACTGTAAAATATCATGGAAAAGTAGAATAAGTCATACCATGAAGGAATTTTAGATTCAAGTATGTGATTAAATGTATTTTTAAGCTAAAGTATAAGTTAAGAAAACTGTCCAGTGGTGTTCAATGTAAAAACAATAACTTTGGAAATTCACCAAAAATCGGATATAAGGTATTTAAAGCTGAAATTTATACTGTATAAACTTTGATATGTCTAGAATCATTGAGAGAAAACGGAACTCAATTTCAGTATGTAAATTAAAAGATATTAATTTTTAAAGCTGGGCAGTGCATGCTGTCCAGATTTACTGAAATGAGTGTAATTAAACAATAAACTGTATCGATTCGAATAAGATAAAGATATGAGGTTAACATGTCTGTAAAATTGAGTTTAATAAATTTCCAACGGTATATGATAAGTTAATTTTGGATTTGTAATTAAAAAGTTATGATTAAAACGCTAACTAGTCCTCGAACTAGCTTAATGAAAAGTCAGAATTGAAATTAGGAGTTCATGCTTGAATTGTGAAGTAATTATGGTTGAATTGCTTCCTAATATAGTGTGTATTTGTGTAATGTTGAGAGTTAAGATCGGAATAGCGAAGAAATTTCGGAGGAAGCTAGGATCGATCGTTCGAAAGGAAGAAGCAAAGGCATCTCAATTCGAGATCAAGCATAAGGATCGTGAGTGTAACTTTCGTGAGTGTAATTTTGTCTTAGGGTTGGGACTAGTGTCCGAACCACTTTATTTTCTGTAATTTACGTTTTATATGCATGAAATTGGACTAAATGATAATCGGTAATGTGTTTAGTAAAGGAAGGAGATATAAAGGAAATTGGATGCATGATTTGAAACTTATGATTTATGTTTGATTGTGTGCAATATGTGGGTTGTTTTATATGATGTTAAATGCCATGAATTGTATGTCGATTTGGATTTTGAAAATTGTTTGAGTATGTGCAAATGTGGACTGCCCATGTGAATGATTGTATGATGGAAAAACATGAAATGGATTCTTGATAATACTCGATAAAATGAAAATGTGGACTGCTCTATGGTATGATTATGCTATGCTTGAAAATGCATATGATTATGTATGAATGATGTTGCTGCCATGCATGATGTTATGATCGAATGAGCATGCAAAGTAAATTCTGAAAAATGTACATGTTAAATGAATTAATGAACTAATCACTTAACAAGATTACGCCCTTGGTCGATTGGACGTTTTAGATAAGAACGGCATGCCTAGAGTCTGAGCTCACCGTTTGATATTACTTTGTGCAATCTTTGATAGTACTTTGTGTACTCTTGATAAGATGTGTGTTCTTGATTGCTGTTCGAGACACACGATGCTATGAGCATCCCATTTGACGTTGCTTTGTGCAATACTTGATGTTGCCGCGGGCAACTATATGCGTTACATGTTACCCTTCCGATGGCTCGAATTTCTGTTACGACTATTCTACCATGGGCAAAGACATTAAATAAAATGCTTGGTCTATGAAACCAAATTAAAGGAATGAAATGAATTACAATGTGACATGAATTACATGAATTAAATGGAACTTGCTAAGTTAAATAAGCTTATGAAGTGGATAAAAGATTGTGTGACTTAGCATGATATGATATGATATGAATTGCTATGCTATGTGGACATTGATCCTTTCCGATTATGATATGAAATGTTATGATATGTGGACATTGATCCTTTCCGATTATGATATGAAATGAAGTGCTATGCTATGTGGACATTGATCCTTTCCGATTATGATATGAAATGTTATGATATGTGGACGTTGGTCCTTTCCGATTATGATATGAAGCATATGAATTACTTATAAGTCTGATTATGTGAAATTTGGGTAATGACCCTATTCGAATATATGTAAATAATAAATGAGAAATTCTGATTTTTGAATGATAATTTGAGATCATTCGAATGACATGCTATGGTGAACTTGTGATTTTGACTTGATAAGTTAAAAATGCTATGTATGGTTTAGCATGAGATCTTGATTTATTCAATTGCTAAGCATGATATTGAGTATGCTGAAAAATGGATAGTATTATGCTATTGATCGAGTTATGTACAAGCATGTGATAAATTATTGTGATATGTTATGTATTCGAGCATGTGCTATGAATGTCGATATGATATGTATGATGCTATGTGTATGAATTTTACATGAGCGTAGTTGGGTGCAATTGAATTGTTAGTAAACCTAGCTAAGTAATCTTAATGCTTGAACACGCTAAAGCTCAAGAATGAATTAGTTTTAGCATTACCTCGCTAAGTACTTTTCGTACTTACTGCTCCGTTGTTTTCTTCTTCCCAACCTTAGCAGGATAGCTCGGAACCTAAAGCTAGCTTTCGTTGGATCAAAGTTATCAAGTTCTCAAGTTCACAGTTCTGAAATATGTACGATCTAAGTCTTATCTTTAGACTCCTAGATGATGGCTTTGAAGTCTGTCTCAGGATTCGTTTTGTTGTGTTCGGTCGTAACTTAAGTTTGAAATGGTGTTTGAAATTATATGCTCCGTGATGCTTGGTTAGGAGGCTAGAATCATGTTTTGTATTTAAATAGGTAGCCTCATTATTTTGTGTATAAAAATGTAAGTCAAGCTAGTGGTTGTGTCGATTCTTTTTGTTGTCAATAGTCGATAGCTTGACATGTTTAGGGGCATATAAATCATGATGTTTTGTAAGGACCTAAGTAAAGGAAATCAAAAGCCATGAAATTGGAAATATATTATGTGTTGCATGAAATTGAATTGATTAATTATTGGTAATTCGGATTAATTCGAAAATCACCTAGACCATTTAATTAGGGGTTTCGAATGGCTTGTAATTGATTAATTAAGATTCGACATTATGACCTAATTGTAATCGTAATATGAAAATGATAATAAAAGTTTAAATTGGCTCGTAAATTAGTAAAAAGATTAAAAGAAAAAATGTCTAAGTTTTTGTATGATCATAAGAAGTAAGAAAAGTTTTTGTTAGCCCATCTTCCGCGTGCGCATTAATATGAAATAACTGTTTAAAAATGATGTCTTGTTTTCCGAAATGCTTCCGCATTTGTCTGATAAGTTCCGTTTGTCCGCCTTTCCGCTTCCGGTAACGCCCTCGGCTCCCGGCCCGGGTTGGGGGTGTCACACTTTGCCTCAGGTAAAAATATTAATTTACCCGCCTTACCCCGCCTCGATGTATCAACTTAAAAATCCGACCCAAAAATTTAAAAAAATATCGACGATAAATGTTAGATTCGATCGATCCATTATCATAGTCACAAAATATAAGTTTCAAGTGACCTTTAAAACTATATAAAAAAAATAAGATCAATTAAATTACACACATGAAAAAATACATATTTTTAAAAAATAAACTAGAACCATTGATCGTCGGAATGAGATATATTAAAACTCAAACAATATCTAACAAACATTTATGATAAACACAAACTAAAAAATAGTTTAAAACCCCTAAACTATATTTATATATAGTGGTATTTTCACAAATATAATAATAAATAAATAAATAAAATTAAAAATATATTGGGGCAGAAAATTTCTACCTCGTACCCGAACCCGCCCCGCCCCGCCCCGACTCAAAGCTTTTCAATATTTGCCCCGATCCCCAATTTTATGAAGAAAAATCCGATCGGATCGAGTCGAGGCCAGATATTTTTGCCATCCTTACTAAGTTGAGGGAATTTCTACTATTACAATATTTGTTTTTGTACTTCAAAAAAGCAACTATTATTTGGCCTTTGACAGAAAAATTTCTTATATTATTTGAATTTTAAATGACATAAATCAATGTTATTATTTATGAATGACATAAATTTGTCCATTAATCTTACAACCATTTTTAGTTTCTTGTGTGGGTAGGATCAAGACTTCTTTATTTACTTTTATTGTTTTGATAATTGTGATAATAAAATATTATTATTGTTATTGTTGTTGTTGTTGCTGTTGTTATTATTATGGATGTATATAAGACGAGATAAATTGTAAGTTATTCGAGTCTGACTAAATTAAAGTCCAATCAACACTCAATTGGATCGGACTTGATTCGAGTTTGAATTTGACTAGAATTCTTAATAAGCCGAGTCAAATTCAGTACTACTCAAACTTAGAGGTGGCAATCGGGTCATTCGGTTCGGGTCATTTCGGGTCGTTTCGGTTCGGGTCATTTCGGGTCTATCTAGAATCGGTTTAGATTCGGTTCGGGTCGGTTCGGTTCGGTTCGGGTTCGGGTCTGTGATGAGTCGGATTCGGTTCGGGTATTGGATCGGGTCAAAATCGGATCGGTTGTTTTCGGGTCGGGTCAATATCGGATCGGTCGCTTTCGGTTCGGGTCAAAATCGGGTCGTTCTCGGTTCGGGTTAAAATCGAGTCAATTTCGGGTCCGGTCAACATTTAAATTTTCGGGTCAATTCGATTGAGTTGGGTTAAAGGTTTGAGGTTTAGTATTTATGGTTTAGTTTAGAGTTATTGGTGTATGAGATTAATTCTGATTCAACTTGTTAATCTATGCATTTGAATTTGATTAAATATTTAAATCAAAGCTTCATGTATCCATATAATTTTTTTTGTATAATTATATTAAATCAAAATTTATAATAATAATAATAATAATAATAATAATAATAATAATAATAAAAATAAAAATAATGTCTGAAATGAATTAATTTATTAAACTTAGGATCTAATTGAACTAACTAAAATCTAAAAGCATAAATCACGGACATAATTAAAATAATTTTAAAACTAAATGTGAAATTTCAATTAAATTAATCTAAATTGAAACTCAATTAAATTAAGAAAAAGAGAAAGACAATTGATAAAAATAGAGAGGGAAAAAACAAAATTTTGGAGGGAAATAAGCCACCAATTTTTTAAGCTAGATTGAAAAAAAAGAAAAAGACAATTGGAAAAAATAGAGAGAGAAAAGACAAAATTTTGGAGGGAAATAAACCACCAATTTTTTAAGCTAGAGATTAATTACTTTTTAGGTCATGTTGCATTTAAAATGTTACATTTTAGTCAACTTTAAGTTTTAATTTAATTTAATCACAAGTATTCCCACGGTTTAGACTTCGGATATAGAAATCCTCTCCCCGTAGTGATATTTAGTCTCTAAAAATTTACTTTTAGTTGAAATTAACTAATCTTTGTAATTTAGTCTATTAATTTAATATATTGATATTTTCGTTCATTTTAATTTCAAAGATTTAATTTTTAGCCAAAATTGACCCCTATTTATTTATATGGTATAATTACAAAATTGGTCATTAGACTCTCAAATTTCTCCACTTCCAAATTGTCAATTTAGTCTACAATTTCAATTTTATGCTATATTTTATGATGAAATTATAAAATTGGTCACCAAGATCTCAAATTTCTATACTTCATTTTATTATTTATTATATTGTTAAAAATAGATATTCGGGTTAAAATCGGGTCAAAATCGGGTTAAAATCGGGTCGATATTCGGCTCAGCTTTCGGTTCGGGTAGCATTCGGTTCGGGTCCATTTCGGTTCAACAAAAAAATTCGGTTCGGTTCGGGTTTCGGGTCAACTTCGAATCATCATGTTCGGGTCAAAATCGGGTTTCGGTTCGGGTAATTCGGTTCGGGTTTCGGGTCTCGGGTCAAGTTTGCCAGGTCTACTCAAACTCGACTCAAATTGAAAGAATTCAAATTTAATTTGAATTCTTATAAGTTAGTCGAGCTTAACAATACTTGAGTGCACTATTCGGGTCATTTACAACTAGAGGTGGCAAACGGGTCAATCAGTTCGGGTTCGGTTCGAGTCATTTCGGTTTCGCTTATTTCAGGTCTGATATTTTCGGTTCAAATTCGGTTTCGGTTCAGTTCGGTTTTAGTTCGGGTCTATTGTGTTTCGGGTCATTTCGGGTCGGTTGATTTTTGGTTCGGTTATTTCCGGTTATTTTCGGTTCAATGAGAGATCAGTCGATTTTAATCAAATTTTTAGGTTGGTCAGATTTTTACACCATATATATGACTTTATAAAGTCAATATATTTGACATTTTAGTGACTTGTGCGGCTGTTCATATTTTATCTTTCTTTATTTCTATTAATCGAGTCCATTCGGTTCAACTAAATTCGATTCAGTTTTGGTTCGGTTTATTTCGGGTTTCGGATCAAATTTCGAATCAAATTTCGGGTCAATTTCTAGTTTCAATTTGAATCTCGGTTTAGATAATTCAATTCGAATTTCGAGTCTCGTGTCAAGTTTGCCAGGTCTATTTACGACCCTACCTGCGCCCTGTGAAGACAAAAAGACCTAAAAATTGTAGAGCCCCGCGTTGGATTTGGCCCCGGCAGCAGCGCCCAAATATTCAATTTTGTCCAAATATATAATACATATAATAATATAGTTGTAAAGATTTTGAATCCGGATCCACCGCCATCGCCCAAAACACACGCTCGCCCCTCTTTTCTGCTCCGCCATTGCCATTTCTTAATAACCAGATGAGGAAGGGAGCTAAGAGAAAGGCCGCTTCTCAGAAGCAAGAGGAGAGCCATAAACCAGCTCCCAAAGCTAAGCGTGCCAAGACCTCTAAGCCTCAACCGGAGCCTGAGTATTTCGAAGATAAGCGCAACTTGGTATGCTCATTTTCTCTACAAGTCTTCAATTTGTTGTTTAGGGTTTCTCTCTTTTGAATCTATTGTTTTGGTTTATCGTATGTCTAAATTGATGCGGACTTTCAATATTAGGCGTTTTAAGCTGAATTTCTTAATGCTGTTGACTTTCTTTGTTTCCTACTTAAATTTGAGCTTTTAATTCTGGTAACTCCGTGGTTAGATTTGAAATTTATTATACGAGCTTTGGCATTCTTATGCTAGGACTAAAGCTTAGCTTAAATATTATTTGTTGAGGTCATTGGATAGGTGAAGTTTTTTCTTTGTTAAATTTGTTTCGGTGATAACTGTCGATTTGCATTGTGCAGGAAGATTTGTGGAAAGCTGCATTTCCTGTTGGAACAGAGGTTGGAATTTTGAGTTTCCATTCGAATGTTGAATATTTGGTTTGCGTTTTAGAGATGAATTTTATTTCTGTTGCTTATTTCGTTTTCCTTTTGTTGTTTGGAAGTGGGACCAACTGGACTCTGTTTACCAATTCAACTGGAACTTTTCGAATCTAGAGGTGAGTTGCAAGAGAGTTTTTTTCTTGCCTTCTCAATTCACCCTTTTCTTTTTGGGTTCTATTTTCTAGTTCTTGTTGCGACTTTTGTTTTCCTTACATCATGCGGAACTTGGTTTAGAGTTAACTAAATATTTTACTTTTCTCTCTCTGGTCAGGATGCATTTGAAGAGGGGGGAAAACTATATGGAAAGAAAGTTTATCTCTTTGGTTGTACGGAGCGTAAGTAGCTCACAGCCCTGGTTCTCATACTTTTCACATTTATCCGCACAATTTACAAAAGCAAGGATGCTCTCCTACAAGTTTCTTTCTTGCATCATGTAGTTTCAACTACTTCCAACCTGTCTTTTTGTTCAAAAGTTGCACACTATCCATTTTAATTCTTTTATATTTGTGCAGCTCAATTGGTTCCTTATAAAGGAGAAAACAAAGTCATCTGTATACCTGTTATTGTGGCTGTAAGTTGTCTGACTTTGTTAAGAAATGCTTTTAATGCTAAACTAATTCATGGGATGCTTCTTCCTTCATCTTGTGATTAGTGCGCTGAGTGATAGTAGCATCTTTAACCATTTTTATGCTAATGGCCAATTTAACAGTATTGTTATGTGGCTCTGAAGTCATATGTTCCCTTGCTGATCTCATTTTGACATTTTCCTCCGATGGTTCAGTGTAGCTGTTTCTTTAAGTTGCAAATGTCAAGATTAGAGTATCAGAACTTGGGCCTTTTTCCCCTTGGATAAATTGGTTTCTTTACTTCACCTTTATACGTGTGGATTTGATTTTGTTATGCAGACCATCTAAAAATACATGTTACGGACTATTTTCCATATATTTTTCGGTACAAAAGGCCATTTCTACATTTTAAAATTTTCTTTCGATGGAAAGAATTACTATATTGTTGCTTATCTAATGTGGACCAACTTATCAACAGTCGAGAATATTGGAGAGTTAAAATCCACCTAACTTCCATTTAGTTTTCTTTTATGATTAATATGTCCACATCTTTGTTGTTTTTTTCCTCTGCTTTATTATTTTCTATGATTGTAATGAAATTGTTAATCTTTTATGCGACTGATTTGTTGAAAATAGTTCTTTACACCATGTTGTATCTTTGCAGGTTGAGTCTCCTTTTCCACCTTCAGATAAGATTGGTATTAACTCAGTGCAGAGAGAAGCTGAAGAGATTGTTCCTATGAAACAAATGAAAATGGACTGGGTTCCATATATTCCACTAGAGAATAGGTGCCCAATTTTGATCTTTTATATCCTTTATACAAAGTAAACTTTTATTTATTTAATTCAATTCATCTATATAGTTAGCCAAGATAATAAATTAAATTTTATCTAATTTTCTTTTTATTAAGTCTGTGCTTGAATTGATTAAAATAAACTTTTGAAGTAATTGTGTATTTTGATTCTTCCACAGAGACAACCAAGTTGATAGGCTGAAATCTCAAATATTCATCTTAAGCTGCACTCAGAGAAGGTATAATTTGCATGCTAACACCTACATCCCACTTTAAATTTGTTTCTTTTGCATGCTTACATCCAATTAAAGTACTTTATTTGATCTGCTTTTTGTTTGAGATTGTCAACTTGGGTCACACTCACATATGCTTCTTTTGATTATCTATAAAAAAATTTGATGTATTAAATGTACACTTGCCTATATTTTAGTGTATGGCTGGGGTTTTAAGTGCTGGAATCAGGTTTGCCTTTTTATCAGCTTGTTATGCCAATACATACACAATGCACCAAATGAAGTGCCGAGTCTTCAGTTCTGCTCATTGGAATTAACAATATAATAGAAATATGTGGTCATCCACAGAGACTTCGACATCAATGCACATTTCTAAATTCTAATAAATGGACTGTCTTGTTTTTGTGGCCCTTTGAAATTTCCATGTCTAGTGAACACTAATTCTATCTCCACGTGTGTGTTGAATGCTTGCTTGTATTTTGGTTTAACTTTTTGTATTTGATATTCTTTCTGCAGGGTTGCTTTGAAACACATGAAAATAGACCGTCTCAAGAAATATGAGTATTGTCTGCCGTGTGAGTTTTCTAGATATCTTTGGATGTTAAATTGTGGATTATGCATTAGCTTCACATAGCTGCTGCTTATTCTGATGACTTTTCAAAGAAGAAACTGTGATAAAAAGAAGGGAAAAAACCTTATTTTTTGCAATGTTGTTTGGCCTGTCTTCATCGACAGATTTCTATCAGCCTTTGAAGGAAGACGAGCTTGAACAAAGCACTGAGGTCCAAATAATTTTTCCCGCAGAACTGAAGCCGGTAACATTTTTGTATTTTCTGAGAAAATTAATTATTACTTATACTTGGTTTTATGAATATTAAAATTGTGCATATGTTGGATAGAGTTTGAGCTTACCATGCTTTGGTAAATAAACTGTTGCATTCAATGTAGTTGCAGGCACCATTTTAAGGTCCGTGGCAGAAAATAGGTGCTTGCATGAGTTAAGCAAAGAGTTAATTGCTAAAAAATCAGTCCATACACGTGCATCTGTATACATGAATGCGTATATCATGCTCCCAAAAGTTAGAAGTAGGAGGTCTGAAGTTCAAACCTTGTGAAATGTGTGTTTTCCGAATGTACCAATGCATTTTTTATCCTTATAAAGTAAATGTTGGAAAATCAATTCTCCCTTCGCATGATACAGAAGTCAAGCATCACTGAGCATCATTAGTCTAGCTCTTAAATTTTCTTTACTTTTGGGCATAATCCACTTATTTTTGAATCATGAACTGTCCATCTAATGAAAATATATCTTCTAAAGAAAAAAGAATTGAAAACAAAAACGAAACTTATTTGAGGTATGTCTTGCACCTTAACAGAGTAGCACCTTAACGGAGTATCTTGATTTTGAGGTCTGAGGTGCTTTGCTAGATTGTATTATGCCTTGGTGTACACGCAACCCTTGATTACACACCATGTAACTATTTTTATTGGGATAACTAAGGCCGCAACTCTGCAAAATATCATGTAAATTGATACATCCTTTCTGGTCTTGCAGGTTTTTTGTGAATTTGACTGGGAGTTGGATGAAATTGATGTAAGACTTCCCTCTTTCATCATATTATGCTATAGGCCAATTAGCATTATCATTATGGTGATGTTTGAATTATGTGGACTGGTAGCCTGGAATTTTTCCAACAATCAGTTATTTATGCATTAGACTTAAGTCAATCATTTTATGTTTTCGCTGTTGTATGCTGTCTTCATAGAAATTGGATACTTAACTATATCTACCAATCTGCAGGAGTTTACTGATAAACTGATTGAGGAAGATGAGTTAGATAAAGATCAGAAGGATGCTTTTAAGGTGAAGCTGATTTTGAAGATTTACCAGTATCCTGTGGATTTTATGTGTTATCAACTGCTAGTTCAAGCTGACATTGTTTTGGTTTCTAGGATTTTGTCAAAGAGAAAGTTCGTGAAGCAAAAAAAGCTAATCGACAGGTATATTTTTAGGCAACCTTGCTTCTTTATTTGGTTAGGGAGCATGAATTTGGATAGGTCGATTCATTTGGCGAATTCCATTCTTATAGGCAAGAGAAGCTCGCAAAAAGGCCCTTGAAGAAATGAGTGTGGAAACTAAAGCAGCTTTTGAGAACATGAGATTTTACAAGTTCTACCCTGTTCAAACACCAGATACTCCTGATGTATCAAATGTTAAGGTAAGGTTATATGAGTTAGTCCTTTATACACATATTTTTGTTTTGAAAAAAGGAATTACTTTTAATTATTTATTTTGTAAAATAATGCCATAGAGAAACTTTTAACTTTTCTAAAAGCACTACTTATTTCTCATGCATAAAGTTACTTGTAATAGTTATGCGTAGGTTTTCTTTATAGGTCGTCATGGTGTAATCGGAGCTTGTTACTCTTTGTTGGATTAATATTTTATTCCAAGCCTAAAGTTGGATTAGTAGTTAATGGTGTTACTCAATAAAACATTGCTTAGTAAATTCCATTAATTTTCATCCCACTTTTCTGAATTTGAAGCTCATCAATAAGAAATTTCATCTTTACAAGGTAAAAACTCATCTTCTGTCACTTGTCCACTAAGATCATGCTTCATGGATGTTATCTTTTAGGATTCCAGATGCCAGATTTATATTTCTAGCTGCTGAGGCATAATGCATTTTATTTAGAATAACAGTATGACCGGCAACTTATCCTTTCCGTATCTGTTTCTTGGTGGTTCTGCGTTGCAGGCTGCTTTCATCAACAGGTACTATGGGAAGGCACATGAGATTCTCTAATGGAAAGTTCGATTCAATTCACGTATCAGGAATTCAGGATCTAATCTAGTTGAGGGATGCTCTAAAGCCCGCTTCACTTGTAAGAGTGTCATGTCAAGCATTTGTATTGTTACCGGGAAGTTCTGGGAGCGTGGCTCTGGTGCCCCATCACACTTACGTGTCCTAGGAGAAGGGTTTAAACTTACAGCTCCATAACTCTTAGATAATTAAAGCAGACCCTCTGCAGCATAGCAGGGATTAGTAGAATACTCTATCGAGGCTCTCCTTTTCTTATTCAGAATTTTTGACGGATTTCTTAAGCCGAAGGTGCTAAAATTGCCCCACAACTCGGTATGTCACGGTTTTACACATTGTTCAGACTTAATGTAATAGTAGTACCGTACGATCAATTCGATTCCATTAACCAATTACTTTCTTATATTTGTGTGAATCATCATGGTTTTTGAATGCTCTATGTTGGTAAAAAGCTAGGATGTGTTGTGTTTTTTCGCTTGCAGCCGGGCTTCTGACGTTGATGGTTGCGAATCGGGAAAGGTTAGGAGGATCAGAAATGGTATTCTTCAATTAGAGCAATCTTTGATTTCAGTTAAATCAGTTAGTGTGGTCAAGTCGGTTCTTATTTTATAAATTTGTTAATCGAGTTGACTGATTTGGTTAAGTATCCATCCCCCAACAGTGTTGATGGAAAACACCCCTTAATCAGCAAGTAGCTTTGACTTGAAAGCTTGTTTAAATGTTGAGTTTCCTCTTATTTGATAAAAAAGAAAAAAAAAAGTACATAGATGTTCATTAAATTAAGTAATTTCGATCATTGAAATTTTATAAATTATAAAATGATTATTAAATTTGTTGAATTATTACTAAATGATCATTGAACTTTATCAAACTATTGCAAAATGATCATTGAACTTATTACATTGTTATGAAATGGTCCTTAAATTTATTGACATTTTATAATATGTTGTGATAATTTTGTTACCTTTCGATAATGAAATGACCATTTTGTAATATTTAAAAAGTAAGTGACCAAAAAATCATTTGTAAAGCATTTCTTTTGAAAAAGTGTGGTGGGAAAGTGCTCTTAAGAAATGCATTTGAAAAGTACTTATTGTTTGGTTTAGAGTATGGGTGATTGAGTGTTTAGTATCATTGTCAAAAATATTTTTAGTAGATAAAATATCTATTTTAAACATTGATTTTTAGAATACAAAAGAATTGATGATATCGACGATGATGAATGAGTAATTATAAGTGTTCTTGGAAAAACTAAAAGTTGAAAATTTCAGCTTTTAAATAACATATTTCAAGCCAAACTGAAAAATTCTTTAAGCTTGAAAAACTATCTGTTTTGTATTGCTTTTAACTCTAAATACACTTTTAATTTTAAAAATTAGTTTAATGACTACTTTGTGTACTAAAAACAAAAATTAGAATTATGATACGCTAAACACATGCTTAGCCAAAACCTCAGTGACTTGAGATGCAATAAAAAATATGATACGCATAATTGTACTAAAGAATTCGAAATATTAAGAAGTTATATTAGAAATATAAGAATACAAATTTAGATTGTTTATAAAAAATATAAAAAAAACTTCTCTCTATCCATCCCTGTACATTATCAGCCACATGGTTGAGGACTTTATATCTTGCAAATGTTATAAAGATAGCCAAGTAATCGTATTCTATCATCTTCCCAAAAGAAAAAAAAAATCCATTGCTTATCGTTTCTTTTGAAAATAATAAAATTATTTTTAAAATAAATATTATATTATAAGAAGGTAACATAACCAATCTTTTTGAACAAAATATATGTTATAAATAATTTAATAATTGTTAACCTCTAAGTTAACCATTAACCATTATTTTTAACGATTAGAACAACCAAAATCGTTTAATCTTAACGGTCGAATAATTTAACATATGTTATTAGAATAATTGTTATAAATGTATCAATTATATCGGTGAATGGTTACGGTTAATTATGCACACCTCTGTTATAAACTAGGCAAACACACTCAACACAAGTGCATCACATTCATAATATTTAGACACAATAAATGGGGAATTTTACAACTTAGTTGTCTAACAAACAAACTATATGGTGCAGTGCCGGCACAGAGGACAAAACAAAACAAAACAAAACTAGGAAAATTTGGCATGCTGTGCTACAAATAAAACGAAATTCAATCACCATATTTATAGCTTCTTTTTCAAAACTATAATCCTGCAATGGCCATGCCACCTTCCTCCTTTAGATACACTTCGATTTGTTCCAATGCCTGACAGAGTAGTAATACCATTCAGCCAACATCTTAATCCGATAATACGAGAAAATAGAGGACAGAGAGAAATAACAGACCTCGATTGCAATCTCTGTTGGGGTAAGATCTGATACATCTCCATAACCTAGTTTGCCTGCAATTTCTGAAATTTTGGAACACTAGTTTAAAGAAAAAAATCATCCGGAGATAAAAAGTAAACACCGGAGCAACAAGAGCATGATCTTAACACATCAAAATGAAGATACGAGGGGAATGCGGCAGAGGCTTCACACGATCTCATCCAAGCATAACATAGACCACTAAGTATGAGACAGGTTTGACTATGTATACCTTCCAATGAAACCCGGGCATTTGCTTTAGCATAATTTTTACCCCTCTGCTCCAAAAGGTAAGACAGCCGTTTTAAAGCCTGTGAAAGGGTCAGAATGTCAAAAACTACCAAGTCCACGCGGGGAAAGCAAATAAAATCAGCAGCGGACTACCTTTGTATATGGATCACCATGTTCATAATGCAAAAGGGGACGAGAATGGGTACCTACTGCAGCAATCCTCTGTGCCAAGGCTTCCAAAGGTACATCTAACCAGACAACAATCCCCTTCTGCTGCATATAATCCCTTATAAACAAAATAAAAGAGTTTCAGACTTTTATGGTTGATGCAACAGAAAATCGAATCAATGGAGAGAGAAGAATCTGTATTAATTGAATTCCTGTTTACCAGTTCTCGTCCCGTACAACTGCACCTCCACCGGTAGAAACAACAAGCTGTTTCATTGAAGAGAGCCTCTGCAATATCTCAGTCTTGTACACAGGAAGAACATAAAAGATTCAATTCAATTGGTAAAATGCACAGTATATCATAATACACCACCACACATATTAACTGATAAAGATATCTACTATCTGAGAACAAACAAGTATGATGACCAAATTGGTTCTCCATTTTAAATTTAAACTAAAAGGAGACTCAAACACTCAATCATAAATATCGGCATGAAAAATTGCACAATCAACACTCCTCCAATTTTAGAAAAATGATTGCTTACTTTTCTACACGACTGTCAACACAAGTAATGATTCAAATAACATGCATTCAAGAAATGAAAGGATACGTGCATACAAAAAGGGAGTTCTTTCACTTACCTCCTTTTGTCTGAAGAAACTCTCCCCATGACGCTTAAATATTTCAGCTACAGACATTCCATCCACCTCCTGCTCTATTAATGCGTCACTGAAAATTGTAGAATAAAGATTTTCGTGAAGGAGAACCACTTCTAATATTCAACCTAGATAAACCAACTCTTGCACTATAGAGGTCTATTTTCCACACAGAGGAACTAGGAAGCTCAAGAGGAATGTTTCTGTAGCTTCTGAATGTTATTTTTCTTGTTTCCCCGTATCATGTCGGAGATGAAGATTGCAACTATAGGACTCACAACTAACTAACTAACAATTCACGGTACAAACCTGTCATAGAATGAATAACTGAGTACGCGAGACAAAATTTTTCCCACTGTAGTTTTTCCAGAGCCCATTAAACCTGCACATTCATGTTCATAAAGTTTAGCTACCAGAGAAAATAAATCTTAACAACATAAACGTGAAGGACTTGGACAAAAGAAACTGACCAACAAGATATATATTGTGTCCATGTAAATACGGCTCAACCTCTAGTGACTTATTCTGCAAATTTTATTCACATCATGTAAGATACTGTGGAAGAACAAATCTCAGAAGCAGCGCAAGTTAGATTCTGTTTTCAGTGTTTGATGCTTTAACTAAAAACTATATATATATTACCAGAAATAGATGCCAAAACACTAAATGGAAGAGATAAATATAAAAAAAGAGGTATTTAATCACCATATCATACCTTATAAACAAAAAATTAAAAATAATTACAGGGAATTGTATCATACCTTTAACATTAAAGATTCATCGTAAGGGGCGTGAACGCTTCCGGTTTCGACGGTTGAAGCTACAGAATATATTTTAAAACATATCATCACAAGGGATCAATCTATGATGAAAATGTAAAATTCTCAAAAAAGTTTAGCCAGCTAGAATGTGTAAAATGCTAGTTTCATTCATTATATGTTACAACAACAAAGATTAAATAGTCCTACTTAGCAAATTTAACCAAAATGAATTACTATTACTAATAGTTATGTTAGCAAAATTAACATAACCTTGAAGCAAGATCTCAACATCAAAGAAATGGACTTTACTATGAGCTCAATACTAAATTTAAAGAGTCATTTGTAAAGGTAAAAACTTGGGTTTCTTTTATTTCAATTTGATACCTTAAAATTGAACCCAGTTTAATAAATCGAACGGGAATAATTTAATAATTGAATCAACTTTACAAGATATGGTGAATGGAAGTATAAAACTAGTATATTGTAATTTATTTATTTTCCGTTCAAGTACCTGAAAAGTCGTTATAAGAAGAGCAGGGAACCTCGAAAGAGAACGATCTCTGCCGATCAGAACAAGTCTGAAGCGGAAAGTGGGCTGAAACAGCCACCCGGACCTTGTGGTCTTGCTTTGGTATCCGACCGAACCGCAAAGAACCGGCCGATTTCCTCCCAAACGTTTCCGACCCAATCCATGACGGGTACTTCAACTTGCAAGCAACTCCCGCCTCCATTCTCAGTTTTTTCTTTGAATGCAGAGATGGGAATAAATTAATGAAATTGGGAAGGGCGTTGCTCTCTCTTTTATTTATAATCAATTTATGTAATATTTTTCAGAAAAATGGTGAGTCAGAAATGACGTGGAAACGGCGCATTCTCAACAACCATTCTCCGGCAACGAGGGTTGGTGGCAACGGCGGAGGCAGAAGAAAGGTGAGGGGTTTCTTTCATGTGCTTATTTGTGGGGGTAGTTGTTAATGTTGTAGTTGTTAATGTTATTATTGACTCACTTTTTTCTATAAATAAATAAAGATTTTAGGTAAAATCATGTAAATCATTACTAAATTTTAGTCTCGCATCTACTTTGATTAATAGAGTTTTAAAACATTTAATTTATTCACTAAAATTTAGATATTTAATATTTTCTGTTAAACTTTTTTGACTGTATTATGACGTGAACGTTGTCCATCGTTTACTTTCATAGGAAGTTATCGTCGACGATCATGGTGGTTGTTTGATTTTAAATTTCACTAGTCACTTCATCTTAGTTCTTTAAGCCCGAATTTGACATCTAATCCTCTATTTTGTTGGAAAATGTCCAAAATTCATGAATCAGACAAATTTTTTTGTTTTCTCTCTCATCGATCTTCTTCCTCTACTGTCAAATAGAGTTCGTTTCTTAATATGTAATTTCTCTCGTGTCGATGAAGCTTTTTATCGTTTAGATCTTAAAGAAATTATTTTTTTGATGCTGAATAAACAATATAAGTTAAAAGATGAGTGATAAAAAGATTTATATTTAAATAAATTAAATTTTAATGATCAAAATATGTTTGAAAATAAAGTTTAGTGATAATTTAATTTTCCCACGATTTTATTGTTGGCATGCAACCAACTCGGGCGAGTGGCGACCTCACAACTCACCCAACATGATTATAGAGGCCATTGACCGAAATTTTCTCAAAAGATTTTACTGCTGCTCTGAGATGGAGAGGACATTTATTCTAAACTCTTTTTTAGTTCGTCCTTTTTTTGGTTGTTTTTTTAACCAGTCTGCTTCGTTTAAAAGTTTTGCATTTTACAATATTTCGAGAAAATATAACTACATCGATAAGGCTGCACAGTTAGGCCGCGAAATCTCTGTCTCTGTCTGCAACCAAATGAGGCTTCAAATTTAGCTCAAGAATGGTGGAAAAGTGTATCAAACAAAGAAAAACTGCTCCTAAAATTCAAGGCCGTTTGTTTTCCGATGGATTTTGGGTAAACTAATTTCGGAATCGATTCCAAAATGTATTTATTGTGCATATGTTTTGATTTGAGATATATTTTCCTAAATTCACCAGAGTTTAGACCTTGGTTCTGAAATTTTCCTTCACTTTTCCACTACCCAAACATGGCGAAGCTCCACCGTTTAGACCTTCGTTCGACATTCTACACCCCTCTTTGACCCTCTTTTACTCCAAATTCTTCCTCTTTCCTCCACCCCAGAACCTTTAAATTTAGCCCCACTGAAATTACTGCCCAAGTTTCCACTCTCAGCGTTAGAACCTCCGTAAAGAATCCTCAATCCGACATTGAATCACTCTTTTCCGCCAATGCTGAAGAGATTGATCGAAAGCGTCGCCACAAGCATTCAAACACTGGTGCTTCAGGTGTTTCCTCCGGTGTAAAGCTTGAAAACATCAGCAAGAGCTATAAAGGAGTAACGGTTTTGAAAGATGTGAGTTGGGAAGTGAAAAGAGGCGAGAAAGTTGGACTGGTTGGAGTAAATGGAGCCGGAAAAACCACCCAGTTGAGAATTATAACGGGACAAGAAGAACCCGATTCTGGGAACGTTATAAAGGCCAAATCAAACATGAAGATTGCGTTTTTGCACCAAGAGTTTGAGGTTTCCATGACCAGGACGGTGAGGGAGGAGCTCATGAGTGCTTTTAAAGAAGAAATGGAGATTTTGGAGAGGTTAGAGAGGGTTCAGAAGGCGTTAGAAGGGGCTACCGAGGATTTGGAGTTGATGGGAAGGCTTTTGGATGAATTTGATTTGTTGCAGAGGAGGGCTCAGGGTGTGAATTTGGATGAGGTGGATGCTAAGGTTAGTAAGTTGATGCCTGAGCTCAGGTTTTCCCCTGTGGATTCCGATAGGTTGGTTGCGAGTTTTAGTAGCGGATGGCAGATGAGGATGTCACTCGGGAAGATTTTGTTGCAGGTATAATTGTTGATTCGATGCATATCTCAGGGTAAAATTGTTATATTCATAGTTGTGTGGATTGCATATACTAGTTTTTTTTTTTTTTGCAGAATTGCATAAAATATTGATAATTGATATATAAGTAATGTTCGAAATGAGATTGCTTACTTTCTGCTGAAGTGATAGTTGTGTTTCGAGGCTGCCTATTAATGCCGCCTATTAGCAGTTGAAACCACTGTGGCATGTTGATTAAAAGTTTTAACTTTAAATTGAATAACAAAATATTTAACTTGTGAGAGAGTTTTTACTTTTTAATGATGTTGAAGTTGTTAATTCAATGATGCATGTGTATGATATGCAGCTGAGTATGTGACATTGTTAGCTGTTTGTTGACCTACATGTAACTTTGCAGGAGCCTGATTTATTGCTTTTGGACGAGCCTACAAATCACCTCGACCTTGATACAATTGAGTGGCTTGAAGGATACCTCAACACGCAGGATGTGCCAATGGTCATTATATCTCATGATAGAGCTTTTCTAGATCAGTTGTGTTCAAAGATCGTGGAGACTGATATGGGTGTTTCAAGGACGTATGAGGGGAACTATTCTCAGTATATCGAGGCAAAGGAAGGATGGGTTGTTAGTCAGTATGCTGCATGGGAGAAGCAGCAGAAGGAAATCGAGCAGACAAAAAACTTGATAAACAGATTAGGTGCAGGGGCGAATTCTGGCCGTGCCTCTTCTGCTGAAAAGGTATGTATGAGGAGCATTTAGCCCTTGAAGAATGCTAGCTGTCTGCTTCGGTCTTTATTCTGTAAAAGCAGACATGTAGTTCTACACCATGTATGTTATCCGGTACATATGCAAGTAATGATGATGGCACGGGGTTATTACCAGATTGTAAATCTACTTGACTGACAGCATTATTGAAATGGATGCCCAAGTTTTAGAAAGATTTTTGGAAGTTATAGATAATTTTTAATCTATAAAACTAATTAGACAAGGAAGCATGTTACCTAGAATGCAGATTTAGTTTATGGAGCTGGAACCAGAAAGTTGTACACCATCTGTAGTTAAAGGTTTCCTTCTGTTCTCTTAAGTGGATTTGCCTAGAGTTCTAGGTTTATGTATGATTCATTAGGCAACTTAGTTGAAATTCAGTTGGTAGTTTTATATATTCACCTGAAGTTGTTCGTTATATTATCCTACACAAATTTCTTCTTTTCTCATCAAGTTTGATAATGAGTTCTATCAAATATTTTTCTATTTTGGATCACATGAATTGTATGAAATTTTTGAGGATGAAACCCATGTATTTTTTTTTTTCTGGTAGAGTTTATAATCTTACGGACCATTTCTTGCAAGTTTGCTTCATGAATATTTTGTCTTCTTAAAATTATTTCTTAGTGTCAGTTTATCTAGGAAAAAACTTTGATACACATGCTGTGTAAACTAAACAAGTCTTTTAGTTTTAGGGGTTTAGTTTAGGGTTTAGGTTGTAGAGGTTAGAATATAAGGTCAATGTTTAGAATTTAGGGTGTAGGGTTTAGAGTTTAGTTTTTAAGGTTTAGGGTTAGGAATTTAGGATTTGGGTTTATAGTGTAAATTTCATACAGCCTGTGTATCAAAATTTTACCGGTTTATCTATCTACACTTTCTTTTGGAGAATAAGGTTGTTGCTGGGTTACTTTTTTTAACCTTTTGTTTTCTATATTAAATGTTTAAAGGATCCTCAGACATTGTGATTATATTCTTTAAATTCTAAACATTTTTCTGGTTTCTTAATTTCTCCTTCTCCTTTCTAAGTGGTAACAGAAGCTGGAGAGACTTAAAGAGGAGGGTCAAATAGAGAAGCCATTTATACGGAAGCAAATGAAGATCATGTTCCCTGAGCGCGGTAGAAGTGGCAGATCTGTTGTTACTATTAAGAATCTGGTATTTGGTTATGAGGACGAGGTGAGTTGAGATGTTTTGTGGTGTGATAAAGATAGTTCGGACTGTTCTTTAATCTTCTCATTTATGACGGAAATGTGGTTTGCGTATCAGTTGCTAGTTAACAGGGCAAATCTTACAATTGAAAGGGGAGAGAAAATTGCCATTATTGGTCCAAATGGTTGTGGAAAGAGTACTGTACTGAAGCTGATAATGGGTCTAGAGAAGCCAAATGGAGGTGAAGTGTTGCTCGGGGAGTATAATGTTTTACCAAATTATTTTGAGCAGAATCAGGTATTTCGCCTCTCTGAAAATTATATATGTATTTGTATTTGGTATCTGAGGCTTCTAGTCTTGCTGCTTAGTTTCTAAATTTCCTTTCGAGCTAAAAAACTGCAAAGTACTAACTGAACTGAATGAACAAATTTCCAGGCTGAGGCCCTCGATTTGGATAAAACAGTGCTTCAGACTGTGGAAGAGGTTGCAGGGGACTGGAGAATTGATGATATTAAGGGACTCCTTGGTCGTTGCAACTTCAAAGCCGACATGCTCGACAGAAGGTTTCTCTTTTGAGTGGTGGTGAGAAGGTAAGCATAATATAGACATTCGTATGTTGTGTACCGTTTTGCATTTATGAATTTCATTAAAAGAAAATCTGTTTTATGCTTGGTTTCTCTTTCATCTAATACTCCAATATTTAAAGGACGTCTATTCTCATGGGCCAGTGATTACATGTTGGTCAATTTGGCAAATTTAGGGTACTAAGTTAAAGTTTGCAGATTGCCTGTTGTCATATTGCATTCAAATGCATGTGCATGTTGATGAATTATGATACAAGACAAACATAAGATGGTTCTCTTCAATATTTCCGCACGTTAAGTTCTCCCGAGCATACTTTTGTTCTTTTAAGGAAAATGTTTTACGAATTATTATCTGTGAATGTTGTCTTTTCCTGTTCCATTGAGGCGCTGCTTGCTTTCTGCAAATTCATGGTAACACCGTCAACCCTACTAGTTTTGGATGAACCAACTAATCACCTCGATATACCCTCGAAGGAAATGCTAGAGGTTTGGGTTTTTCTTACCTTTCTCCATGCTGCTTTTGTGTCTTTTAGAAAAATAGTAGCGTTAAGCATTACCAGTCAATAACTCTGCAATCTGTCGTTATTCTATCAGGAGGCAATTAGAGAGTACAGCGGCACCGTCATTACTGTTTCTCACGACCGATACTTTATTCGGCAAATAGTTAACAGAGTAGTGGAAGTAAAAGATGGGCATTTGCAGGACTACAGAGGCGATTACAATGTGAGTACGGTTGCCTTGAATGTCTCGCTTGCATAGCTCTTATTTCCTCAACTACTTTTTGTTTCTGCATTTCTTGCCTGTTTTAAATTGTTCAGAAGAATCTAAAACATTCAGATGCTTGTGTGCTATATTTCTCCATCTGCCAAACGCAGTATTTTCTGGAGAAGAACATCAAGGCAAGGGAAAAGGAGTTGAAGCGCGATGCAGAGCTCGGAGAGAGAGGTCCAAAAGTGAAAGCCAAATCTAAGATGTCAAAGGT
Source organism: Hibiscus trionum (assembly GCA_030270665.1). Classification (NCBI taxonomy): domain Eukaryota; kingdom Viridiplantae; phylum Streptophyta; class Magnoliopsida; order Malvales; family Malvaceae; genus Hibiscus; species Hibiscus trionum. The sequence goes on along the minus strand of BSYR01000034.1, from coordinate 7,098,777 downwards.
AAGCAATAGTCTTGTGAATGGGATTTAAATTGCAGTTGAGGCCGCGGTTCCGGTCGCGATACATTTATCGCAGTTGCAGACAAAACGAATGCTATTGCGGTCACTGCGGGCATCACGGTCGTGAATTTTTTTAATAACAGATGCTATCGTGGCATAGCAGTTGTGAGTATCGCAGTTTCAGACAGTACCAGAACCGCTATATAACGGCCGCTATTGGTGACATGTGTGTTTAAACAGGCTGAGAAGGAAGCTCGGAAGAAGCAAAAAATGCAGGCTTTACAAGCCAAGAAACTGAAGTCGCAAGGGCAGAAGAATGCTAAGAGATGGAAATCAAATGAAATATTCAAACACCTAAAGAACATGTCCTTAGCTGTTTGGAGGAAAACAGAGATGGGCGGCAAAACTCATGGAGGAAGGAAAGCTTTAAGTGCGCCGAATTCATTTGGAGAGAGACAAGATGTCCGAAACAACACCAAGGCCCTTGGAGGGAGGATAGTGGTGGCCGAATAGTTTAGAGGCCTTTTCGGCCATGCCCTTTCATCTACTATAAATACAAGTTGTATTTGCATTTTGTAAACATCACATTCATTCTATAAAATTGTCTTTTGTGAGAATTTTCGCTCTTCTAAGTTCTTAATTGAACTTTATCTACTTATCAAGTGCTTAGTACTTGTGGCGTCAACCCTTCTACTTTTCACCTTGATACTTCTGGTTCCTATCTCTTTATGAATAGTGGGTCAAAGTCTTTTCTACCACCCTTAAAGCAATCATATAAGGTCCAGGGCTAAACTTTAATATAGCTTTGTTTCACCTTTCAATTCTTTAAGATACTATCACCATCTTTCACTCTATCTATCACTGTCCTTCACCATCACATTCGACTTAAATTCACTTTACTAAATCTGCCCATTTTTATCATTCTTCTGCATCCCATCTTCAACTTACCAAACCTTTCTATTTTCAAGCCTATCTTGCTTTCTTCCTAGATCTAACAATCAAAGGGGCTGTCTTCAACATAATTCAAACAAGGCGTGTTGTCACGGGTTCAGAGTCTTGGCGCAGGGACATCTACCCGTGCGGCAACCCAGGGCTATTACCAGCCCGAGGCTAAGCCTTTTCCATCTCCGATGCTCACTGGTTTCGCCCTCCCATGGGCTCATCAGGGAAGCGGGGACAGCTCCCAACCAGTGTGGTGCCTACCAACGCGCCAGTCCGAAGACTAGACGGCTGTACGGCACGTACTACACCCTTATCGCTATCCCGCAACCCGCATTAAGCACAACCAGCAAGCACCTCGCGCGGTCCCGCTTGTCACGACGAACGGTCCGTGACATTCTCCCCCACCCGATTCATGCACGCCCTCGTGCATGGGGAGAAAGCTCTTTCCCTCTTTTGATTAGCCCGGATCTAGTGTGCAATTCCCTGCCTGCTCGCCCTCTTCACTTGAGGCTCCGACACTTACGGATACGAGTGCTTGGCGAACTTTCGCTGCGGCTTCCTGCCTACCCGTCCTCGTCTCAATCTCTTTATAGAGGACCCACTCGCGAACACCCCTACACTCGGAGTGCGAGCTACACACGCTCGTCCACGGATTGACTCGCTCACGCAGCATTGGGGCGCTTGGCAAACTCACAGCTAGCACACAGTCTGGCTCTGATACCACTTGTCACGGGGTCAGAGTCTTGGCGCAGGGACATCTACCCGTGCGGCAACCCAGGGCTATTACCAGCCCGAGGCTAAGCCTTTTCCATCTCCGATGCTCACTGGTTTCGCCCTCCCATGGGCTCATCAGGGAAGCGGGGACAGCTCCCAACCAGTGTGGTGCCTACCAACGCGCCAGTCCGAAGACTAGACGGCTGTACGGCACGTACTACACCCTTATCGCTATCCCGCAATCCGCATTAAGCACAACCAGCAAGCACCTCGCGCGGTCCCGCGTGTCACGACGAACGGTCCGTGACAGTGTTCATCCATAGAAGCCCTTACATCATTGCCAGGTCTAAATGACTTAATTTAAATATAAATATAATTGATGTAACATAAACCTATAAACTAAGTCACTTTTGTTGGGGTCAGGGTTATGACTGGGATTTGACCTCACTGGCTCCATGCTTTACAAACTCCATGAGACGTAGATTTTAACCATGTTTATATCAGCAATTTTTTTATATTTTTTAAAAAATTAAAATTTTTATTTATTTAAAAGTACTTTTTTGATATTAATATTAAGGCTCCTATATCGAGCAGATAGGGTTCGAATTCCTGTGACTTTTCGTGGTTGACTCAGAAATCTTCCAATTCGGAAAATTCTAAAAGAAGGCGGGTTAAAAAGAGGCTAAAAAAGGAGTAACACAAATTCTTACAATTTTTATAAAAAATTGTGTTCCGCTAAGGGTGCTTAACGAGTTGAGCAGCTCGTGAGCTACTCAAACTCGACTCGGTCAAAACTCGGTAAACGCTCGACTCGAGACCTTAACGAGTAGAGTCGAGCAAAGTCTAACTCGACTCGATAAGTTTGCGAGCAACTCGTTAATTTTTTAAAATATTTGTGGATTGTTATTTTAGTTTTAATATGTTAGTTTGATGAACTTGTGGATTGTTACTTTAGTTTTAATATGTTAGTTTGATGTATTTGTGGATTGTTAGTTTGGAATTTAGACTTTGAAAGTGATTTATACACTTTTTTGATATTTTTTAGTTAAATTTGTTAATTTATGTTAATATTAAACTTCGTATAATATTGTTAAATTTTACTTTTAGTTAAAAATAAAGTAAATTTTTTACTAATCTTAACGAGCAATGAGTCGAGCTTAACGAGCAGTGAGTTGAGCAACAAATTTTTTAACGAGCATGAGTTGAGCACAATTTTAACGAACTTAAAGAGCAACGAGTCGAGTCGAGCAACACATTTTTTAACGAGCACGAGTCGAGCACTGCCCAACTCGCGATCGACTCGGTCGATAAACACCCCTATGTTCCGCCTCTTTTTAGCTCTTTTTAGTTGGCTACTCCCTAAAATCTCCACCTCCGATCCCCTACAAATACCACGGTCATGGTTAACTATTTTTAACAGGTGGCCAACAAAAAGGTGAATTCATTTATTGGGAACGTGATGTTGAAATGGAATCTAAGGAATAAGGATCATATAGTTGCAGACCTTTTTGAAGCAGTTGAAGGGTTATAACTCTTGGCAATAAGTTTTTGATCGGAAAAGTTTTCTTTCAGCTAACATGGACTGCATATAATATAACTCTTATGTAGGGAATGAGGACTAATTGAAGCAAACATCGCCATTTGAAGGCTTGATGAGTGGAGTTCTGCTAGGCTTGCCGGATAGCCGTGAGCCCTCTGATCATTACACTACAAAAATCGGTGGACTCCCTGTACTTCTCTTTCTCTCTCTTTTCATTTTCATGTGTGTTGATGTCCTCCAGCTTAGTAAATCTTTGAGCTTTTTCAAGCAAAGGATGAAGGGGTTTGTAAAGCTTTTGTCTTTGATAAATACTCACCTCTGTTGGTAAAATGGACTGCAAAATCGGCTGTTAGCACTGGCTGCAAAATATGAAGAACAACGGTAATAAAAATTGTGAACCGTGTCGTGGTATGATGGCCACTGCCTTAGAAACAAAACTGCCCCGAACAGTGTAGTCGCTTCACAGGCAGAATGTCCCCTGAGGTGCACACGGACGCTCCTGAAATCGTACACTCGACTCCGGAGTGAACAACAGTGGTACTGCTCGAATAACAGAGGAAAAACAGAGAGAAGCTTTGATGTGTTTTCGGATGTGTTGTATATTCTTCAATGATGCATTCATCACATCTATTTATAGGCCGGATGTTACTGTGCAACGGCCGTTTTCACTGTGCAACGGTCGTTTCACTGTTCAACGGTCGTTTCACTGTTCAACGGTCAGATTTGCGTTTCGACACGTGTTAACACGAACACGAACACGAACACTAACCGAGCCGGCCGGACGGCGGCGGCGGCGCGCGAGGACGTCCCTTGTTCTTTCCCACTCAACAAGGGATGGAGGAAGCATGGGTATATATACCCTTCCCTAGCTATTTTCCCAACCAATGTGGGATATAGCTTTGGTAATATTCTGAAGCATTACCAACATTCCCCCACTAATGCGAAAGAATTCATCTGTATCTCAAACACAATCCTCCTCAGACGAGCAGTAGCGGAATTAGTTGCTTAAGCACTAGTGAACGTATCTTGAACTAGTACATAGTGATAATGAGCGATCCTTCTCTTAGATAAGTGAAACTAGTCTTGAACTTTCTAAGATAGGGGTAAACTCATAACACACAACTAACTCCTTCATCCACTGAAGTTCTCGATGTGTAAGATATATATACACAAGTGTATATTTGGCCATCTTACCCTCAGGATTCTAGTAAGTGTTTTAGAAAAACGGCCCAACGTTTTTCATAGAAGGTGGCTAATCCTTCTCACTTACATAGGTTATTTCATCAAGTTTATCTCAATATAAACCACCCTGAATCTGGGCTATGAAATAATTAAGAACCATTTGTAATGGCTCAACCTCTTATAGACTTATGGTGATTTCTTCAAGTCCATTTAAAATGAACCACCCAGTCTTGGGATAAGAAATCATTAAGAATAAATATTCAACCTCATTGTCGGTGAATTCAAAATGTCCTTCTCAATAGGATCATTTTAAATTTCATTAAGAGTTTCTTGAAACTCAACCTTTCTGGTGGTAAGTTCATCTTGTCCTTCTCAATAGGACAACACATTCATACTTGTGTTATGAACTTATTAAGAATAAGTATTCAACCATGATTCGGTAAATTCATCAAGTCTTTCTCACAAAGACCACCCAAAACATGGGCTTTGAATTTATTAAGAGTAATAGTACTCAACCTGGACATGTACATTATTCGTCATAGGGATAGGCTGTGAGAAATGTACACTATGAGTCTTTCCATGGTTTCGTTTGACCACATTGAACTTAGATAACTAAGTTGGGTATCCACCATGAATTCCTCAACCAATGGGCTTTAATCCCATCCCCCTCGACGAATCTAGGACCAACTTCCGACTTAACCCTTTGGTAAGCGGATCTGCTAGGTTTCTTTCCGACTTCACATACTCTAAAGAGAGTACTCCATTCCTTATTAAGTGTCTAACAGATTCATGCCTTATGCGAATGTGTCTCTTTTTACCATTGTAAACTTGACTCTTGGCAACACAAATCGCGGCTTGTGAATCACACAATAAGGAAACAGGAGGAGTCGGGCTTCCCCACAACGGAATATCGGCTAACAAACTCCTTAGCCACTCAGCTTCTTGCCCAGCTAAGTCAAGAGCTATAAACTCTGACTCCATAGTAGAGCGAGCAATACAAGTCTGTTTTGAAGACTTCCAAGAAATTGCTGCTCCTCCCAAAGTAAATACATACCCACTCGTAGAGCTTACTTCATCACTATCGGAGACCCAGTTGGCGTCACAATATCCTTCTAATGTAGCAGGAAAGCCAATAAACTCAAGTCTCCAGTCCATAGTACCCTTAAGGTACTTAAGTAAGCGTCTAAGAGCAACCCAGTGCTCATTACTAGGGTTATGAGTATATCTACTGAGTCTGCTAACAGCATAGGCAATATCTGGCCGAGTATAGTTCATTAAGAACATTAGACTGCCAATTATTTTGGCATATTCCATTTGAGAAACGCTACTTCCTTCATTCTTGAAGAGATGTATGCTAGAGTCATAAGGAGTTCGAACAGGGACGACATCAAAACTGTCAAATTTCTTTAACACTTTCTCAATATAGTGTGTCTGGCTTAAAGAAAATCCCTTTTCAGATTTGATTACTTTGACTCCTAAGATTACATCGACTTCTCCCAAGTCAGTCATCTCAAACTTAGTGGACAAGAAACTTTTTGTTTTGTTAATGGACTCAATGTTAGTACTGAAAATCAGCATGTCATCAACATACAAACTTATGATGACACAATCAGTACCAAACATCCTCGAATACACGCATGCATCCGAACCATTCACAACAAAACCAAAACTAAGAATAGTTTTGTGAAATTTCTCATACCACTGTTTAGGAGCTTGCTTCAGGCCATAAAGTGACTTTTTAAGTCTACATACTTTGCCTTCCATACCAGGCGCCTCGAAGCCAAGAGGTTGCTCCATATAGATCTCTTCATCTAGATCCCCATTCAAAAATGCAGTCTTTACATCCATTTGATGCACTTGCAATTTGTGAATGGAGGCTAGTGCAAACAATGCACGGATCGTTGAGATTTTTGTGACGGGAGAGTAAGTATCAAAGAAGTCTTGACCAAATCTTTGAGTGAACCCTTTGACTACTAGCCTTGCCTTATACTTTTGGATAGAACCATCTGGTCTAAGTTTCTTTCGAAAGACCCACTTACTGTTAATGGTTTTAAATCCTCTAGGCAAGTCAACTAATTCCCAAGTATGATTAGACATTATTGATTCTAATTCATCTTTTATAGCGCTTTTCCAAAAACTAGCATCAATAGATCGTATAGCTTCTTCATAAGTTTTAGGATCCTCATCTAACAGATATGCTTGAGCTATATGATCAGAAAGAGTGTCTAAATCATTTATCTCAGAAATAAAGGAAGTTATGAAGTCTGGTCCAAAAGAGGTTTCAACTCTTTGTCTCTTACTTCTTCTAGGCTCAAATTCAATCTCTTGAGTAGACCTAGCAGGCACACTAGAAGAAGTTGATGGCAAGCTTTCTATTTGTGTTTCAACATTTAATCTAGGTTTCTTTAGAGGAAAGATATCTTCAAAGAAAACTGCATCCCTAGATTCACAAATAGAGAAGTCTTGCAGAGTCATGAATCTATATGCGGCACTGTTAGAAGCATAGCCTATAAACACTGCATCAACGGTCTTAGGTCCAATGGTGGACTTCTTAAAGTCTGGTAACCCCACTTTGGCCAGACACCCCCACACTTTCAGGTATTGTAAATTTGGGGCATACCCTTTCCATAATTCGTATGGGGTAGAATCAATTTTCTTATGAGGTACTCGGTTCAGAATATGATTAGCCGATAGAATGGCTTCCCCCCACATGTTGTCAGACAACCCAGAACTTATCAACAATGAGTTCATCATCTCTTTTAAAGTTCTGTTTTTCCTCTCGGCTATGCCGTTCTGTTGAGGAAAATAAGGGGCTGAAGTTTCATGTATTATGCCATTCGTCTCACAAACCTCTTTTAGAAAATTGGATCCATATTCACCACCTCTATCAGACCTAACAAGTTTTATTCTCCTATCTAACTGATTTTCAACTTCTGTCTTATAAATAAGAAAGAAATTTTCAGCTTCAGCTTTAGTTCTTAGGAGATAAACTTTTGTATACCTAGAAAAGTCATCTACAAAAGTTATGTAGTAGTGTTTTCCTCCTTTACTTTCAGTGTTTCTAAAGTCTGCTAGAAAAGTATGAATAAGTTCTAACAGTTCAGTCTTTCTTTTAGAAACACTTTTAAAGGTAGGTTTTGCATGCTTGGCTTCTACACAAACTTCACATTTATTATAGTTTGTTGTGTCTAGTTTAGGCAAAATATTCATATTCATCATTTTCTTTAAGGATTGAATATTTACGTGTCCTAATCTAGCATGCCACATATCAACAGATTCAACAATATAAGCAGAAGTGGTGGCTTTATTATTTTCATTAAGTTGAGTTTCTATGACAAATAAACCTTCGCTTAAAAAACCTTTCCCAACATAATCACCATTACGGGAAAGTACAAGTTTATCTGCCTCAAAAACTAACTTAATGCCTGCCTTATTTAAGAGGCCACCACTAATCAAATTTCTACGCAGGGCAGGCACATATAGGACATTATTAAGGGCCAAAGTTTTACCGGAAGTCAGCTTGAGTAAAACCTTGCCTTTGCCCATCACTTGAGAGCTGCTGGAGTTCCCCATGTACACGCGTTCACCATTTTTCGCGTCCTCGAACTCGGTGAATAGCTCCTTCTTTGCACAGAAATGTCGAGAAGCTCCAGTGTCTACGACCCACTCGGTGTTCTTCTCTACGAAGTTGACCTCCGAAACCACCGCAGCTATGACTTCATCATCCATGTCCTCTGCGACATGCATGCGTGGTCTAGTCTCGTTCTGGCGGTCCAAGCGGTGCTGACATTGGTACGCCTTGTGACCGGCTTGCCCACACACGTAGCACTTCATGGTTTTCATGTCGTGCTTAGCTTTGTTGGGCTTCTTGAAATTTGTAGTCTGCTGTGGTTTGGGCCTTTTGATCGGAGGGCCTTTCTTAAAGGGCCTTTTGAACCCTGAAGCACCACCAGACTCAACTATGTTAGATTTAAAAGATAAGTGACTAAAGTTGTTCGTAACCTTATCTTTTAACCGGTTGGCCTCCTCGATTTTCATGTGACCAATCAGCTCCTGAAGTGGTATGTCCCTTTTCTTGTGTTTGAGGGAGTTGCGGTAATCGGACCATGATTTCGGCAACTTCTCGATAAGGACATTGGCTTGCAAAACTTCACACATTTGCATGCCTTCCGCTATGATGTCCGAGACAAGATTCTCATAGTCATGGACTTGGTCCATGATGGTCTTGTCGTCAGTCATCTGGAACTTCAACCATTCGCCCACGACATATTTTTTAATCCCCGCATCATCGGTGCCATACTTGGTGTCCAAGGAGTCCCATATTGCCTTTGCACTCCTCTCCTTTAAGTACATGTCAAATATTTTGTTAGACATGTGACTTAGGAGATGGCCACGGACCGTCTTGTTGTCCTTCTGATATTTGGAGAAAGTGGCAGCAGCAAGAACATCAGTTTGGTCTTGGTTATCGGCAGGAACAGCAACGGTAGATGGTGCAACTGGTGGTTGGTTGAGCAGCACATAGTCGAGGTCCAATTGCTCAAAGAAAATCAGTATGCGCTGGGACCATCTGCGGTAGTTGCTGCCATCTAAAGCATCGAGCTTGGAAAGATCGGGAATGAGCTTGCTCAGTGCGGATGAAGAGGCCATTTTGCAGAATCGGAGAAAAGTTTTGTTTCTAACTTGTTGGTAAAATGGACTGCAAAATCGGCTGTTAGCACTGGCTGCAAAATATGAAGAACAACGGTAATAAAAATTGTGAACCGTGTCGTGGTATGATGGCCACTGCCTTAGAAACAAAACTGCCCCGAACAGTGTAGTCGCTTCACAGGCAGAATGTCCCCTGAGGTGCACACGGACGCTCCTGAAATCGTACACTCGACTCCGGAGTGAACAACAGTGGTACTGCTCGAATAACAGAGGAAAAACAGAGAGAAGCTTTGATGTGTTTTCGGATGTGTTGTATATTCTTCAATGATGCATTCATCACATCTATTTATAGGCCGGATGTTACTGTGCAACGGTCGTTTCACTGTTCAGAATTAAACCGTTCGAATTAAAGCCTATAAACAAGAAAAATTCTTTCACGAATTTTCTCCAGAAAGAATATTTACGCGCGCGTACGTGTCGAAGATCGAGCCGGCCGGACGGCGGCGGCGGCGCGCGAGGACGTCCCTTGTTCTTTCCCACTCAACAAGGGATGGAGGAAGCATGGGTATAAATACCCTTCCCTAGCTATTTTCCCAACCAATGTGGGATATAGCTTTGGTAATATTCTGAAGCATTACCAACAACCTCAAACTAGCAGAGAACATTAGCAATCTTGCTTCTAAATTATATATACGAATTTCAAATTTTTAGTGGCCCCGTTCGGTCCATCCCTGGTTATGTTATTCTATAACTTCACTTTGTTCTTCTAACAGGATTGGCCTTTTCCTATAGAAGCTTTGAACTTAAACCCAACTCTCATTCACTGCACTCAATGTGGGAGTAAACTCTGTCTTGTTTCTCAGGTTTTTCTTATTCTAAGGCTTAGTTTGTGGTTGCTTTTAAAAAGTGTGGTGAAAAAAGTGATTTTCAAACTAGCTGTTGAAAATTAGTTTTGAAAAACTGGTTAGTGTTTGTCATTGAAGTTAAAAAGTGATTTTCATGAGATAAAAAGTCTATTTTAGACATGATATTAAAAAGTAAAAGTAAATTTGGGTGATTGTTCAATTTAATTAATGTTATGATTTATGAAATAAATCAATTTCAATTATAATAAAAAAAATATTTTTTATAAAATTTAATTTGAAAATATAAATTACATTCTAGATTATATACGGACATACCACTTACACATTAATAATAAATATAAAATAAAGTACAAATAAAACAATTTTATTTTCAATATAAATATTATAAAATATATATTATTTTACAATTATGTATGCATAAACATTATTTTAACAATAAATTATAATTAAATAATAAGGGTAAAAAAGTAATTTTATTTTCAAACTAGCTTTTCCACCCAAGAAGTTATAAAATCCAGCTTCTTGGTTTGGGTGGAAAAGCTAGTTTTAAAAGCAACAAAAAACAACCTGTTTTATCTAAAAGCACTTAAAAAAATGATTTTTGGTTGCGAAACGCAACCAAAAACAGGCCCTAACTCCAAATGTTTTTTTCCTAGCATCTTAACATGAGAATCCAATTATTTATCCTGTTAAGGTTCATGCTCCAGTTTCAAGTGGAACTTTGAACATCTCTATCATTCAAATGTAAACTTTTTTTTGTAAAAGTGTTATGTTCTCTTTTAGTACCAGAATAATGATCACTTAGATGGATGCTTTGTTTAATGAATTATAACCATATAGTTGGCGAGCCCTTAGAATTCAGAAAGTGGAAAATGAATCATCTTCATCTGCTACTCTTGTTATAGTATTAGTTAAAGTCAGTTGTATTTGTTGTGCTGAGTCAGCAAGAGTTAGTTAGGAAAGGATTGTTAGTTACTAGCTCAGCTGATTCTCTCAACCATTGTATAAATTCTAGTCCAGTCTCTTTGAGATATTATGGACTTTTTAATAAAATTGAGAGTACCGTCTCTCTTCCCCAACTCTCTTATTTCTCTGTTTTCTATATTCTAGCATGGTATCAATCGTTTGGTCTGGGATACTTTTCGCTTCCGTTCTGATTCGTTGTGTGCTTTTACAGATCGTGATTGTGGATTCAAGCCATTGACTCAAGAATCAACGCACGACTTTCTTCCATTCGTTGCGATTTTCGTAGATTGAAATAGCGTTGGAATTGGTTCTGTTGTGGTAAGATTCATGTACTCTTTCGGCTTGATCTTTACATCAGTTTCTTGATCTTCATTTTCTCTGAAAGCTATCGTTCTCAGTCATAAGAATGCCTGTTTCGTGGTTATATTGGAAAGAACAGGTTAGTGATTTTTTGATAGCTTTCTAGGTCAAGAACTGTGTCTCCTAATGTGTTATCATTTGTGTGGCATCGCGATCTTTAATTGCTTGTTCTTTGCTTCTGAATCTCGTTGGTTGTTTGGTTTTATTTGGATCTGATGTACTTGAGAATCTGTTATGGCTGATAAGTTGTTCTCTGGCGTCTGGATTAGTCATTGCTTGTTCTGCCCTCGGTTGTGCCTTTCTTGTGTTTGATAAAATGTCATTGAGAATCTATTATGGCTGTTAGTTGTTTGCTGCGGTACTGGTGAATTAGTGTCTGGCTTAGTGGTTGCTGTGGTGTTGTTTGTGTGCACGTCAGGTGCTTGATGATATGCCTCTGTGATAGTTTGGCGTCTAATCTGTGTTTTCTTTTGTTCAACAATATAGTCTGTGTGTGTTGCTAATGGCCACTACGTCATCTGTAAGCTCTAGTTCAATCTCTGCTTCCTTAACTTCTTCCACCAGTGATTATTCGATTCAACAACTACCGAAGCTCGACACTGTGAAGTTGAGTGAGAATACGTATGTAATCTGGAAACATCAGGTTCTGCTCATTGTTGAGGGGTATGGGCTGCTACCTTTCATTTCTGAACATGAGGTTCCTGCCAAGACTATTGTTGATTCTACAGGGGTCACAGTTATCAATCCCATTTATCTTGCTTATCTTAAACAAGATAGACTTTTGGCCTCCTGGCTTCTTTCAACCATAAGTGCTGATGTTCTTCCCCATCTCACTGGTCTCAACACATCTCAAGGGATCTGGAATACCCTTGCTCGTAGGTATGGTGCTAAGTCGTCCTCTAAGATATCCTCTCTTCGTCATAGTCTCCATTCTCAGAAGAAACGTGGACTTTCTGTTAGTGAGTATTTGGGCAAAATCAAACAGATTTGTGATACTCTAAGTGCAGCTGGAAATTTTGTGACTGAACATGAACAAGTGAGTGTTATTTTGGCTGGTTTAACAGCTGAATTTGAGTCAGTGATTACTTTTGCTTCTCGTGAAGTGCAAACTCTTGAGAGTCTTTCTGAGATGTTGTTTGACTGTGAAGCAAGGCAAAAGGAGTTTTTAACTGATTCTTTCTCTCTTCAAGCCAATGTGGTGACTCATAATAGTCCTAAGCCTGAGGAGTCTGCTGATAAAGATGAGTTTACTGGGGATCATTACTCAAACACGGCTCAGTACGGTAGAGGTCAGCATGGTAACAACAATTTTTTCAGGGGCAGAGGCAGAGGTCGTTTTGGTTCCAATCGACCCCAATGCCAACTTTGTGGTAAGTATGGTCACTTGGTTCAAAAATGTTACTATAGATTTGATCACACCTTCACTGGGTTCCCAAACACGAAAGGAGATTTTTCCTCTGAAAATAGTTCTAATGTTGGTTCCAAGCAAGATACTTTTGCTTCCCCTGCTTCTCCTATTCAGGCTTATGCTCATACGCTTATGACTCCTCCATTGTCTCCATATTCTACGAACTTTACCCCATTTGTTCCTTTTATGCCTGGTGTCCCTGCATCCTTTCCAGCTACTTTCTCACCTAATACTGCTGTGATACCACCTTCTGCATCTGCTGTTTTTCCCAACTCACCTGGTTGTGCTCCTTCGACCTCTCGTGATGTGGTGTGGTATCCAGATTCAGGGGCTACCCACCATATCACTAACGATCGAGCCAATCTTCAGGCTGAAGCACCGTATACAGGTATGGATTCTCTTCTTGTTGGTAATGGGCATGAGGCACATATCTCACATGTTGGTCTTGGTAAGTTGTTAGGTGCGGATAGACCTTTGATTCTGAATAATCTGTTGTGTGCCCCTGCTATTCGTCTCAATCTCCTGTCTGTTTCCAAATTTGCCCGTGACAACAGTGTGTTTTTTGAGTTTCATCCCTCTCATTGTCTTCTTAAGGATGTTCAGACCAAGAGGCCACTGCTGGAGGGGAAGCTCACTCCTGATGGGTTATACGAGTTGCGGTCTACTGCTTCCTGTCCTGCACCAGCAAAGGTTTTCACTGTTTCGAAGGTTGGTTTGCCTTTAGAGGTTTGGCACCAACGCTTGGGTCATCCATCAAATGATGTTCTTCAGTCAGTGTTGAATTCTTGTAATATTTCTGTGAGTGAAAATAACTTGCCTAGTTTGTGTTCTTCTTGTGTGCGAGGCAAGGCACATAAACTTCCATTTACTTTGTCTAAAACTGAATATACTTCTCCCTTTCAATTGGTTGTTTCGGATGTATGTGGGCCTGCTCATGAAGAATCGGATGGTTATAGATACTATGTGTCTTTTATTGACGTGTTTAGTAGATTCACTTGGTTATACTTACTTAAAAGAAAATCTGATGTGGCACGATGTTTTGTTAATTTCTATACTATGGTCGAAGTTCAATTTGATTGTAAAATTAAAGTTCTGCAAACGGATGGGGGTAGTGAGTATAAGAGCTTGGCAAGTTGGTTAGTTGATCATGGTGTTCTTCATAGAATCTCATGTCCGAGCACGTCTGAACAAAACGGTAAAGCCGAACGAAAACACCGTCATATTGTAGATATGGGCCTAACTCTTTTAGCCCAAGCTGGGTTGTCCTTGCAATACTGGAGTCATGCCTTTATCACGGCTATTTTTCTAATTAATCGGTTACCGACTACAGTCTTGGGCAATATATCACCGTATGAAATGTTGTATAAACATAAGCCTGACTATGAATTTTTTCGGGTCTTTGGGTGTTCTTGTTTTCCGTTGACAAGGCCTTTTAATAAACATAAACTTGACTTTCGCACACGGGAGTGTACGTTTTTAGGCTATAGTCCTCAGCATCGAGGATACAAATGTTTGGATTCTGATGGTCGTATTATCTTGTCACGTCATGTTTTATTTGATGAGACTAAATTTCCTCATACTGGTTGTTTCAATACTTCAGCTGATTCTGGGTCAAACACAAGTGCTGGGTTTCCTTTGGTTTTAATTTCTTCAGCCCAACGGCCCAGTATGGAGCCGTCCACATCGCAGGTTGTGGGCTCGTCTTCACAGCAGTCCGATTCTGGGGTGTTGTCTTCTAATGACTCAGTTCGATTGTCTTCTCCCGGGCCCAACGATGTTACTAATGGGTCTCCTTATAACACAACTCGTGTGGTGGAAGTTAACTCTGCTGAGGATACCACGATTAATGCGATACAGCCCCCCACCGTGTCTATTGCTGCCCATTTTGAGTCTCCTGCTTCTAGACCTGTTTCTGTGTCCGCTGGGCCTCATTTATCAGGACCCGTTTTGGGTCAGACACCTGGTCCACCAGATCCACATGTGTCCTCTCAGTCTGCTGACCCGCATTCGCCCATAATGCCTGGTATGTTTCCTCTCACTTCTGAATTAGGGCAACATTCGTTAGATGGGTTTGGGGCTACGATCGCCGATGGAGTTTCTTTCCCTTTGTTTGATGATTCCCCGGGCGTTGCTCCGGTTTCTCCTCTGGGTACTTCTGTGGCAGTTTCTTCACCTGGATCTGGTTCTTCGTTTGCCTCGTCCTCGCACCACTCTTTCCCGATGTCTCCTCCTGAGTTGGCAGACTCCTCTTTGGATGCTTCGTTACCTGATATGCGAATGCCGGATTCTGTGGAAGCGTCTGTGGAAGTCCCTACCAATGTTCTTTCCTTGCCGGTGGTTAATGACCATCCGATGGTCACTCGAGGGAAAAATGGGATACGCAAACCGAAGGTTTTTCATACCTCGGTTGCGTCTTTGCCGGATCTTGTTGAACCTACCACAATTCGGGAGGCCATGAAGAGTTCGCACTGGCGACAGGCAGCGCAAGAGGAATATGATGCGTTAGTGAAAAACAACACTTGGTCGGTTGTTAAGTTACCGGCTAATCGTCGTGCAGTCCAGTGCAAATGGATTTTCAAAGTCAAACGGCATGCTGACGGTTCTGTGTCTCGTTACAAGGCACGCTTAGTTGCCAAGGGGTTCCTTCAACAGCCTGGGTGTGACTTCCATGAAACCTTCAGCCCTGTAATAAAGCCTACAACTGTTCGTACCATTGTTTCTATTGCTGTAAAGCGGGGTTGGAATCTGCGTCAGATTGACGTTAACAACGCCTTCCTCAACGGCGATCTGATGGAAGAAGTCTACATGGTGCAGCCTCCTGGGTATGAACTAGGTAATGACAAAAGGTTAGTATGCAAGTTAAATAAGGCTATATATGAGTTAAAACAGGCCCCTCGGGCGTGGTTTGAAAAATTGAGAAATTATTTGGTCTCTGCTGGTTTTAATGTGTCGAAGTCAGATCCTTCTTTGTTTGTTCGATTAAAAGTTGATTCTATTGTTTATCTACTTGTGTATGTTGATGACATTATTGTCACTGGTAGTGATAATGATGAAGTTCAGTGTGTCATTACTGAGTTAGATAAACAGTTCTCATTGAAAGATCTGGGTTTACTAAGTTTTTTCTTGGGTGTGGAAGTTACCTATGCTGCTGATTGTGTTTTGTTGAGTCAAACTAAGTACATTAAAGAATTACTTGATCGAAGTGGTCTGGGGTCTGCCAAGGGGCTGCCGACTCCAATGGTTACTAGTCTGCATCTTTCTACAGCTGAGGGTTCTCCTATTGCGAATGTTTCTGAATATCGAAGTCTTGTTGGAGCGTTACAATATGTCGTTATTACACGACCTGAGATTGCTTTTGCAGTTAATCGGGTCTGTCAGTTCATGCAGAATCCGCTTGATACTCATTTTCAGGCGGTAAAGCGCATTCTTAGATATTTGCAAGGATCTCTTGACTTTGGTATTCGATTTACAAAGGCTCCACGATTGAGTATTACAGCGTTTGCTGATGCCAATTGGGGTTCTGATCTCGATGATCGTCGATCGACTTCTGGATTTTGTTTATTTTTTGGTGGTAATCCAGTGTCCTGGGGTTCCAAGAAGCAGTCAGTCGTCTCTCGTTCCACTGCTGAAGCAGAGTACAGGGCTGTTGCATGTGCCACTGCTGAAGTGCTCTGGTTGCTTTCTTTACTTAAGGAGTTACATGTCTCTTGTGATGGCACTCCAGTGTTGTGGTGTGATAACTCGAGTGCGGTGGCTGTTTCTGCTAACCCAGATCTTCACTCTAAATTCAAGCATGTTGAACTTGACCTATATTTTGTTCGGGAGAAGGTTGCTGCTGGTGTTCTTATGGTTAATGAAGTCCCTGCTTATGAACAAGTTGCCGATCTTCTCACTAAGCCTTTGTCTGCTCCTGTCTTCACACGATTTCGACATCAACTTGCTGTGGTTTCTGCTTCATCTTTAGTATCTTGAGGTATCTTTTTTATCTTTGTTGTTCTTGCTTTCTTGTTGTATTTGTTGTGCGTTGTTTGGTGTAGTTTTTTTGGTCTATGTTTTTCTGCTGAAGCTTCAGAAGATTTTCATCCTGGTAGAAGTAGGGTGAATGTTATAGTATTAGTTAAAGTCAGTTGTATTTGTTGTGCTGAGTCAGCAAGAGTTAGTTAGGAAAGGATTGTTAGTTACTAGCTCAGCTGATTCTCTCAACCATTGTATAAATTCTAGTCCAGTCTCTTTGAGATATTATGGACTTTTTAATAAAATTGAGAGTACCGTCTCTCTTCCCCAACTCTCTTATTTCTCTGTTTTCTATATTCTAGCAACTCTGGATAAACCTCCTGCAGCTTCATCTATTGTTTCTGTTTCAAAAACTAACTGGTGGGAGAATTTGAGTGACGAGGATGATGAAGATGTTGATTTGGAGGACTTGAGTAAAGCATTTTTTGAAGCAGCAAGCTTGAGTTCCGATCCCAAGAAGAAAAATAGCAACCGGAACTTTGAGGGTGCTGTGAAGCATTCATCTTTAACTGCACAAACAAGAGGGGTAGATACTGATACCCCGGGTGAGGTTGGCGTTATTATGATGTTGTGCATCTCAATTCCTTTATATCTGTATAATCGTATGTGATGGTTTAGACTCTACAGTCTGTTCTACGGTTGTCATTGGTGTTAATAATCACATCATAGTCTGCAAACACTGCATTCTCATCCTTTCCGTTCATATGCCAAGCTTTAACTTGGTTTTCTTGTACTATTGTGTCTTGGAGAGTTGCATTATGATTTCAAAGTTATTTTGCTCAATTCATTTTTGTTCCCTTATTGCAGTAATGCCATGCTTCTACATTTATAGTCAGGTGGAGTCATCATCAAAGGATTTTGCTTCCATGTGTTCGAATCACTTGTCACTTTCGTTCAAAGAGAAAGAAGGTGATGCTGATGATCATGGACAAGAAGAAACATGGGAAGCTGAAAATTATGAATATGATCATAAGGCTCTAAATGCTGACAGGACTTATCTCAAGTTCAAGAAACAATTGGATGCATCTCCAGAGCAATGTTTCAGGTAATTTCTGGTTTTTGAATATGCTGGAAACCCTTGCATAAATTGGCATATTGTTCCTTAAATGAGGCCCCCCTCCCCCCAATATATATTATTACAAATTGACAAACCAAACAAAGTATAGAAACGTTTGGAATTTGGGAATTTGAATATTAGGGTTCATAGGAGAGAAAAAGGGGATCGGGAGTATTCGTGAGGAAGAAAGAGAATGTAAACAGTAAAATGAAATGGTAAACTTTATTATTATTTTGTATATCTATTTATTTATATATATATAATATTATAATATAAGCTAACTATCTTATATAACAAATGTAACTAATCTTGAATCTTGCCAACTAACCCTTAACTAACATGTACATAATATCTTCTAATAGCCCCCCTCAAGGTGGAGCATACAAATTTTGTATGCCCAACTTGCCAATAGACTTGATAAAATCTGTAGTTGGCAGAGCCTTTGTGAAACAGTCTGCTAGTTGTTGATGGGAAGAAACCGGCAACAGCTTGATGATGCCTTTCTGAATTTTCTCCCTAATCAAATGGCAGTCAATCTCAATGTGCTTTGTCCGTTCATGTTGCACCGGATTTTCAGCAAGACGAATGGCAGAATGATTGTCACAATACAAGTTTGCAGAAGAAATATCAATCTGCAAATCAGAAAACAGATAGTTAAACCACTGTAGTTCACAAGTAATAGCAGCTAAAGCTCTATATTCAGCCTCAGTGGATGATCTAGAAACAGTTTGTTGTTTCTTTGATTTCCAAGAGATCAAGGCATCCCCTAAGAAAACACAAAAGCCAGTTATAGATCTCCTTGAATCTGGACAAGAGGCCCAGTCAGAATCTGAAAAAGCACTTAAACTAAGCTTATTGGATGCTGGAAAGAAAAGGCCTTGTCCTGGACTACCCTTGAGATATCTAAGAACTCTATGAGCTGCTGTAAGGTGAACATCAGTAGGACATGCTAAAAATTGAGACAACTGTTGAACAGGATATGCAATATCAGGCCTAGTGTTAGTTAAGTACACTAACCTCCCAATTAATCTCCTATATTCAGTGATGTCAACCAAAGGATTACCCTCAGTTTTACTCAACTTTACAGTTTTAACAATAGGAGTTTTAGCAGGTTTGGACCCTAAAAAACCTGTATCCTGAAGAAGATCCAAAGTGTACTTACGCTGACATAGGTTAATCCCTGCAGAAGATCTAGCAACCTCTAATCCAAGAAAAAACTTTAAGTTTCCCAGATCCTTTATCTTAAAGGTATCATGTAAAATGGTTTTAATAGCAGAGATTTCACTTAAACTAGGGCTCGCAACTATAATATCATCTACATACACAGCTAAAGCAATAAAATTAGGACCAGTGCCTTTAACAAATAAAGAAGTATCAGATGAAGCTTGCTTAAAATGAAGAGATAAGAGAGTAGAAGTTAACCTCTCATTCCATTTTCTACTAGCCTGCTTCAGCCCATACAAACTCTTTTTTAGTTTACAAACCAAATTAGAATTAGAAGATTGAAAACCTTGTGGCAGATCCATATAAACTTCCTCTTGTAAAAATCCATGTAAAAAAGCATTATTTATGTCTAACTGATGTAAATTCCAGTTTTTAGCTGCTGAAACAGCCATAAGAGCCCTAATAGTATTTATCTTTGCTACAGGACTAAAGGTTTCTAAAAAATCAATTCCAGACTGCTGTGTATAACCCTTAGCTACTAATCTTGCCTTATATCTTTCTAATGTGCCATCTGACTTTAACTTTGTTTTAAAAACCCATTTACAGCCAATTGTACTTTTACCAGGAGGAAGAGGGACTAATTCCCATGTTTCATTCAATTCTAAAGCTTTAATCTCTTCTTCCATAGCTTTGGTCCAACAAGCATGTTTAATGGCTTGATTATAGGTTTTAGGTTCAGATAGGATAACAGCATTATTAATATAAGAATCATGGGCAGAAGAGATATTATGGTAGGAAACAACTTGACTAATAGAGTGAGGAGTAGATCTTACTTGAGGAAGATCAACATTATAGTCCTTGAACCTTTGTGGCAACTGTCTGTTCCTTGAAGGCCTTGAAGAAAGAACTGAAGACTGTGGAAAATCAACACTGGTAGGATGTGCTGAAGTGTGACAAGGATTATCATGTGAAATAGATTCTGAAGTTTGATTAGGATTTGTAACATGAACTTGTATAGATTCAGGAACTAAAGATGCTGTTGTTTTAGTTACTGCAGAACTAGCTTTATCAGAATCTTTTTGAATTTCTTCAAGAAAAACATCATTTTCATAAATTGGAAAAATAATGTCATTATTGACTTTTGAAGGTTTAATAAAGGGGAAAACAGATTCTGAAAAAACAACATCCCTAGATATAAAAACAGTTTTACTTTCCAAATCATACATTTTAAAACCTTTAATGTTTCTAGGATAGCCAATGAAAATACATTTAATAGATCTAGGATGTAACTTAGTCTTAGGTTTTGGTAACACTGATGCATAACCTAAACACCCAAACACTCTTAGATTTGAAATATCAGGCTTAAGATTATGTAACATTTCATGAGGAGTTTTATTATTTAAAACTGGTGTTGGTGTAAGGTTTATCAAATAAACAGCATGCAGTATACAATCAATCCAAAAACTAAGGGGCAAACCAGCATGAAACCTTAAAGCTCGAGCAACAGCTAAAATGTGTTGGTGTTTCCTTTCCACAGTACTGTTTTGTTGAGGTGTATAAGTACATGAAGTTTGGTGTAAAATACCTTTATCTTTAAAAAACTGATTCATTTCAAACTCCTTTCCATTATCAGTTCTTAAAGTTTTAATTTTCTTACCAAACTGAACTTCAACAAGGGTATAAAATTGCACAATAAGATTTCTTACTTCACTCTTGTCTTTCATAGGAAAAACCCAAAGATATCTACTCTTATCATCAATAACAGACAAGAAATATGAATGATCATATAGACTTTTAACAGGAAATGGACCCCAAATGTCCATGTGAACAAGATCAAAAACATTTTCAACAGAAGTAGTGCTAATAGGAAAAGGCAATCTCTTTTGTTTTGCTAAATGACAGACCTCACAGTCATACAAAGATCCTGAAGGAATGGTACTATCTAAGGTAGCAAAAAATTTCATCCTCTGAGAAGAGGGATGACCTAATCTAGCATGCCAAAGTTCTAAAGAAACAATACAAGCAACAGAATTTGAAAAAGAACACACTGACATATCAAGCTGATATAAACCATGAGATTGCTTAGCTATACCAATCGTCCTCCAGCTCTTGACATCCTGTATAAAACAAGCATCAAAAGAAAAAACCAAAGAATATAAGTTTCCTTATACAAGTTGAGAAACAGAGATAAGATTGAAATGAAAGTTAGGAATATGAAACACATTATGCAAAACTAAGGAATCATTTAATTCCACAGTCCCAACATGAGAAACTTTTACAATTTCATTATTAGGAAGCCTAACAAACTTATTACTAACAGTTTCATAATTCTTGAAAAAATTAATGTTGTTAATGATATGGTCTGTGGCTCCAGAATCCACAATCCAAGAAACAACAGAACCATTACTAACAACATTAGAATTAAAACAATCACCATCAGAAAAGGAAGAAAGAATTATACCTGAATCCTCAGGGACAGTTACAGGACCAGAATGAAAAACAGAAGTCAAAGCATTCACTTGAGATGGTTGTTGAGACTCAACACTGGAGTGTAAAAAAGTTGAACCAGAGGCTCTTTCTTGAAGCAAATTCACAAGACCATCATATTGTTCTTTGGTAAAACCCAAGAACTGACTATCAGCATTAGGCAGAGACTCAGAATGAACTTGGTTGACCTTACTAGATTGATTCCTAGTCTTATAACCAGGAGGAAACCCATGTTTCCTATAACACTTGTCTACCGTATGACCAACTATCCCACAATGAGAACAAACAGGTTTTTTATTGAAATTAGATGGTGGTTTTCTCCAATTATTATCCACCCTATAATCAGCATTTTTCCCAGAAACTGGACCACTAAAACGACCAGCCATAAGAACATTTGAATCACAGAGAGGAATAACAGATCCTAGAGTTCTTTCATGCTGAATAATAAAAGCAAAGATTTGATTTATAGCAGGCATGGGTTTCATCATTAATATTTGAGATTTCTGAACCGAAAAAGATTCATTTAAACCACGCAAGAACCTCAGGATAAAATCCTGTTTCCTATACTTCACAGCATTACAATCACAAGGACCTAACGGACGGAGATTAGAGATCTCATCCCACAAAACTTTTAACTGGGTATGATATGTAGTAACAGACAGACTACCCTGTTGAAGAGAATAGAATTCTTGCAAAAGATCAGAGATTCGAACAACATCACCTTGATTAAACCTGTCGAACAAATCGACCCAAAGCTCAGAGGCATTGTCAATCCAGATGACACTCTGGGCAATTTCAGGACTGAGGGCGCGCTGAAGCCAAGACAAAACAAGATTGTTGCACTTGACCCACGCCCGATAATTTTCTTCATCCTTTCGTGGCTCCTTAATCGAACCATCCACGAACGAAATCTTGTTCTTCGAGATGAGGGACATCTTCATGGACCTTGCCCATCCATGATAATTGCTGCCAGTAAGCAACGAAGAGGTTAAGACGAGAGCGGGATTCTCATTCGGATGAATGTAGAATTCGCTGGACGGATCATCGTTGTCCGATGATGGAGAATACGAAGCGGAATCAACTGATACCATATTACAAATTGGCAAACCAAACAAAGTATAGAAACGTTTGGAATTTGGGAATTTGAATATTAGGGTTCATAGGAGAGAAAAAGGGGATCGGGAGTATTCGTGAGGAAGAAAGAGAATGTAAACAGTAAAATGAAATGGTAAACTTTATTATTATTTTGTATATCTGTTTATTTATATATATAATATTATAATATAAGCTAACTATCTTATATAACAAATGTAACTAATCTTGAATCTTGCCAACTAACCCTTAACTAACATGTACATAATATCTTCTAATATATATAGAGAGAGAAAGAGAGAAAGGTAGGATCCGTTGGCACAGTGTAAAACTATTTGTTATTACCATGATCATTTAACGCAGAATTTAAAAAGGAGCTGCTGGGTTTCTTAACTTGTGTACAATTGCTGCTATGCTTTCTAAACTTATAATTGTTTCTTAGGGACCTTAAAAGGTTTAATCACTTGTGAGTTCAAGCATTCTGCTTGCCTGGCAGATTTTTAAGTCATTCGATATGGTGCTTGGTTTGTTGTACAGGAAACTGTCATCGTGCAATTTGAGTCTCCAACGCTATTTCTCATGATTTTAGTCTGCGGTTTCTAGGAATACAGAGATGAGCCAACATTATACATTGCACACAAGGAACCTGAAAGTTTAGAGGATGGTTTGCCATGACAAATCTAGAGCCTGTGTTTGTGTGTTGTCCTTTCAGGGAGAAAGAAAGATATACCGAAAAGGGTCTGAAATGTCGTAGTCTCCAAGAAAGCGTCATGCATTGGTGGAAGATTGATGAGGTATCAAATTTTGTACAAAGCTTTCTGCTATGGCTAACATATGATACTTAGTTTAAAATTTATATTCTTTCTTAAGGATCTTTCTACATGTTTTACTTGCTGGACAAGTCTTTAATCATAACCAAAGTAGAAATAGATGGAAGATGCAAGTTAATAAAGCTTTGTGTTCCATCAAATGATCTAACTTTTAGATTATGCACACTTGGAATTAGGTGATGTTGAATTTAAGGGTTTGTGTTCCATCATTCGATCAAGTCTGATCCAACTGAGCAAAAAAGTTTTTGAGTTATGTGGTGTCGGAACGGTCCCAAGTCAGGCGGGTTTTTTAAAAGTGGTTAGTTCTGGATTTTATTTGAAAACAATAATTTTGATAAAAAAAATTGCCACCTTTAATTATAAAAAGTTATTTTATTGTAAATAAAATAAAGAAGAACAAGAATAAGGACGAAGAACAAGAAGAACAAAGAGATGAGAGAAAGAGGGGGATTCATATTATTTTCCAAACTAGACTTGTAACCCCTAGACCCGCCTATGCGTTACAACGGATCCTAGGAAGTTACATTAGGGTCACAAGAGCGACCCACAGTAAAAATACACATAAAAACATATTTTTTTCAAAACACTTATTAAACTGTAAAATCAACTTCTATTTTAAATACCATTTCGGGAAGTCATTTAAACACATAACCAAAAATTTCAGAAAGTGCTTTACAAATATTATCATAAAACAATACATGACATACATGCCCACTAACTATACAGTACCGTACTCCAAAAGCAACGCCGAGAGAGCTCCGAATACTGTTGGCAACCATTATACCATGATAGGTTCTTTTAACCTGCGATGGTAAAAACAACGTGAGCTTGAAAAAGCTCAGTAATACAGAACTACCAAAAGATGCTATAAGCTCATGCAGATATATGGTAGGCATAACATTTTCATGATGTTCCGCGCAGTAACGGTCTCCATTTCTGTTCTACTATTTCGAGGTTACATCATACTCGAGAATAACGATATTTGTTCTTTAATCAGAATTAGACGGGAATTAAATAGGTTGGTAACATACGAGGTAGGAATCAGAGAGAGTTTGGTGTCTAGTGTGTTCCAACGGTGCAACGTTAATGCGTGAAATGTAACAATGCATTAAACCTTTTTATTTAAAATAAATTTGTTTCAAGTAGCCATAAAGTTCATTTTAATTCTATATTTACCCCCAACCATACTCCAGTATATAGTTTCCCCAGTGCGGTATCATGTACATGCATTAACTCGAGCTCATTGGGCGTGGGTACCATCCTAAGGATATACCTTAGAATACGGGCGGCCCTTGCCGAAGCATAGGAACCGAAAACGGGCGGACATGGCCAAAGCCCAAGGTCCGAAAACGGGCGAACCTAGCCGAAGCTAAGGATCCGAATACGGGCGGTAGGGGTGTGCAAAACCGGGTTCGGTTAACCATTAGCAAATTATTTCGGTTAACCGATAAGTTCGGGTCACTAAATTCTCGACCCTAAACCGTATCCATTCAACCGGTTAACCGTTTAGTCGGTTAACCGAAAAATTCGGTTCGGTTCGGTTCGGGTAACGGTTTTTTATTTTGTTTATTAAAAATATAAATTTTAATTATATGTTAGAAAAAAGTACATACTTTTTAAAATCGACACATGATATTATTATCTTTTCTAATACTAGCAAGTTAAACACTTAAACTTGATAAAATAAAATTATGGTTTTACTTTTGGGGAATGAGAAAATAAAATAAAATTTAATTTTTTTAATATAAAATAATAAAATAACATATAATAATATAATATATATTATATAATCGGTCGGTTCGGTTACCCGGTTTATCCCAAAACTATAAACCGTAACCGAACCGGTTTCTTTTTAAAAAATAAAAACCCGAACCGAAACCGAATTTTTCGGTTCGGTTAACCAATTTTTCGGTTCGTTTTTTTCGGGTTTCGGAATCAGTTTCGGTTTTTCGGTTTTTTTGCACACCCCTAACGGGCGGACTTACCAGCTGGATCAGGGCTGAGCCGACGGTAACTTCATATCATGTCCCAAGTACCCCCAGTGAATCAGATCATCAATAGTTCATTAATCAATAACTGTATTTTTAGTAACACATTATCCATATAGCATGTTTGTCATATCAGATGCATAGGCATATATCAGAAATACAATACAATCATGTTTAATTTATAAAACATGCAATGTTCCTGTAAATTCAAGTATGTCAGTCATGTGCACGTGATCGGTATTATAACATGTAAATTAGTATGCAAAAACAGTCGTATAACACATATGGAACACACTAGGTGGAATAGTTTATTTCCTTGGAGATATTTGTCATTTATGAAAGAGAACACATTAAACTTTTGACCATTTGAACGGGTTTCTGAAACGAGGCCCCTATTAAAAGAGGGGTTTGTACTAACGGTTCAAACTAGATATTCGGGAGATGATACATCAAGATCTTTGAGAGTTTAGACATATCATAAGTGATTTACTCATTTAAGCCTACAAGGGCATTATAGTCATTTTATCACACAAGGGCATTTTGGTAATTTATACCAATAAGATATAAACAGCGGCTCAGAAAATTTTTAGTTGCTCATCAGGTTTCCAACCAAGCATTCAGAGGTTTCCATGTCCAGATCTCTCACGGTATCAGATACATTCAGGGCTATTTTGATCACTTTGGCCAATGAGGGCATTTTGGCCATTTAACTATTATATGGGACTTTGTAACTTAGCCCGATCATGAGAAAATTATGATTTACAATATTTAAGATTTCCAGAAGTTTATCGAGCCTCCAAAACCATTCAAACTAACATATCCCAACCTTACATTACTAACCAACTCTTCTAATGTATGCACTTCACGAGTATCATTTCCAAATACTGATTGTATCGTATACCTGAAAGGTTGCCTTCACATTTCATCACATGACTTACCACGAAGTAGTCGAACTTATGTTCTACGCGGAAAAACTTCCAACCTTATTAATAGCATGAGTGATCGATATACATGATTCATGCTTCAACCCTTAGGGTCATTTCAGTCATTTTCAACTTTATTAGTATTTCCAAAATTTTATCAAAGGTAATTTATTTATTCCAGTCAATGGGGGGTATTTTAGTCATTTCCGTATTTCGAGCCGCTTGATTAATTCAGAGGTACGAATAACTTCTCGTAAATCTATATTCAAAGACTCATTCTGAATTTAAGGAAACTTAACACCTTACAATCTCGAAGGTTCAAATCTTGTTACCATAACTTTCCAGGTTTTTCGAGGTTTTCAGATGAATCATGTTGTCTTACCAATATCTAGCATAGATTTCTAGATCGCTTCCAATTTCAAGGATATTTTAGTCATTTTCATACTTTAAGGGTATTTTCGTAATTTTATATCCGAATATTTTTAACATTTGACCATTTGACACTGATAATCGAATTTAGAGATTAGCTGCCTTATTAGTTATTTATTGAACTCTAGATCCTTACATTTATTAACTTTTTGGTTCGAGCATTTTAATTTTATCCAAGTTATCATACTCAATTTCATATCCGGTTTGACTTAATCAGAGCTAACTTCACTCCTCATCATATTTATGCATGCATTTACCGAATACCAACGTGTTCATAAAGCATACTAGAGGTAGTAGTGTATTACCTTTAATACTTGCTATGTCGGTCGACCATGATACTCCGTTCGATCACTCTCAAACCCGAATGTGACGTCCTCAACATCCCGAATACAAGAAACTTCGAATACCTTCAATCGCACAAAATCCAATTTCAGTCCTTATTCACATTGCTCATAATTGATTATTAAAATACATAAGTGGACTCGAGTTCAAGGTCCAATTCGGAGGCTTTCGGGTTAGAATTTCACGAAACGGGCTTCAAAATCGGACTCAGGACGTCGAAAAACATAAAATATGACCTTTCAGAAAAAGTTGACTTTTTGGTCAAAGTCAACGCCGACGTCAACGATCAAAGTTAACGCTGACGTCACTGGTCCAATGGTTGACTCGTCGAGTTGACTCACTGGGTTGACTCGGGCGAGTTGACTCACTAAGTTGACTCGGACGAGTTGACTCACTGGGTTGACTCGGTCAACGGGTCAGCCAACGGGTCGGGTTGGTCAACGGATTGGGTCAACGGGTCGAGTCGGGTCGAAATGGACGCGGGTTGGTTCGGTTTGGGCCGAGAAGGACTTGAGCCTAACAGCCGGGCTTGAACCGGTTAACTAACTGGGCCAGTTCAAATCGGTTGGGCCAATTCAACACTTACCCCAAAAGTTCTGATGGCCGGACGGTCGCCGGAAGCCCCAGATGCACATGTTCTGTCGGAAAAATATAGAGCATCAACCCATAATTTAACCCAAACCTCAATAATACCGAAAATACATCGAAATCACATCGATTCTTACCTAAAATGCCAAGGGACGACCAGAGAGTGATGTAGCTCCGACGAGGTCATTATCGGAGTTAGACGGACGAACCACCGACTGGGTTTTGCACGGCTCGACGCGGGGAGTTCGACGGCTACACCCACGTCTCGAACGGACGGCTGTATCGATCGGAGATAACGGAAAACAAAGGCGACGGTTTGGGTTTCTTGTCGAAGCTTCAAATGAAATTTGCCGGTGAAAGGTGGCTCGAACACGCGCGTGGTGGTCAAGGCTGTGACTGCGGCGACGTAACGCCTCCGGTGATGTAGGCGATGACCACCACCGCCCGACGGTGACGGAGATCAAGGGCGGCCGATCGGGAAGGTGAATGGTCACTTTTAAATTCCCAGATCTTTGATATTTTTTTCAGGTCTAGAATGTGCATTGGTTTCGGGTAGGTGAGGAGTCTCACCTTTATTTGTTATTGGTTTACACAATTAAACCATATCCTAAATAAAAACTAGAGTAAACTAAAGCCATGGATTGCCTTAGCTCATATGGTTAAAGCTTGGGTTTACCAAGCATAGGTCACGAGTTCAAGCCTTCATAGCCACACTTATCATTTTTTTTACTTGCTTCCCTTTTTAGCCTCTACTCTTTATTTTAGGGTGTTACAATACTTGTGTACAATGCCTTCATCTATTTATAGGTATAAGAAGTACATAATACATTAAACTCTAATTAATGGAGATAAAATTCTTAATGATAAAGTAAATCAAATCTCCTAGACAAAGTTCTTGTCATTATAGACATTCACATAGATAAATATTCATAACACTACTTCTTGGATGTCTATGAAGATAATATGCCTCGTTAAAACCTTACAAAGATAAAAATCCAATGAGAAAAAAAAAATTAGTGAAGGAAAAAGAGTACACACATCTTTGATACACATAACATGTTACCTCATTAAAAACCTTACCAGGAAAACCAATTGAGACAAAACCTCGGTTAAGGGAAAAAAAAGTGCAACGCGTATTTACTCCCCCTCAATTAAATCTTGAATACTATTTTTCTAAAGATCGTGAGGGATGAAACTTTGGAGTAATATGTTCCATGATGTATTCACCTTGCATTATCTCTACAAAATAACATTTATATCATATCTTGTGAAAGAAAATCACATATATTCTGGATATGTTAGGTCAATGGTCTTAGCCAAACACATTTTTGGCTTGCCTCATGCATAACAGTTATTTCTACAAGATTTTAGGAGGCATCGACGAATGTTTAAAGATCTAGAGGTAATGATCTTTGTATATCCATAGATATTTTTTGACCAACTAATATATGGTGCTTCAAGATCAAGAAAAGATATAATTATCTTTGTTCACATCTAATAATCTTACAATTATTGGGACACTTAATAGATATGCTCTATCCATATTAAATCATTTTTAATATTCTTTCAGCTTATGTCCATTCATAGACAAAACACATAATTAAGTGTTCGATCTTCATGTCGAGATAAAACTGGATGTCAAGATTATTTTTCTCAAAAGCTTTCATTAAATACATTGAAACCACTTCATGAGTTTCCAGTTTGAAGCTCTTCAAGTGTTCTAATGATATAATGAATCTTGATCAAACTCTTTTATAAAATATATAAGGAAATATGATCATACTTATAGTATTTCCTCAATTAGTACTCACTAAGGCGATTATACTAAATGCGCCAACATATAAATATTCAAAGGGCATATCTAAATAAATTTCCTCGGGAATTTCCAAATACTTCTAGCATTTTAAATCCTTCAAGGATAAATAGGGATCCACAAAATAATTAGATGCATGTAATATATTTCATAACTGTTAAATTAATTGCATCCACCATGAAGTAATTAAAACTCTTCATAAATCATAAGTCAAGTCGTATTTACAACTACTTATTTGTGCCTCACTTGCATTACACTTTTAGGTGTTTGGACTGCTAGTCCAAATACTTCTCTTTTGGAAGTTCAAAGAGTCTTTCTATATTGACCAATCATTTCAACATCTATAGATTCTTATACAAGATCCTCGTTTTCTTTCTTTACTTCTATAGAAGTATTCTATGTAAAATTGTTTGCAAAATCGTTGTCGACAACTTTTTTATTTTGGTCACATTCTCGTAGTGACATAACTCATTGAGATCTCTTCAAGATTTCAATCTTTATTTCAAGTACCTAAAACTCTTCTCGAGTTTTATTATTAGTTATGTCTTGTGTCTCTTCAGGAGCACCCGCTTCCAATATATGACCATCTCATATTACTTTCCATTTACGAGAATTTTGATCATTGGAACCTTTTCAACTATCATGTTTTAGGCATGATTTACATCCTCTCGCTCTAACATGTAATTTAAACTTAGAACATTTTAGCTAGTATATGAGACTTAATTACTCTCATTAGGTCAGTAAATATGTCTGAAAATTGACATGTAATAATATGAATTATCTTATGAACTTCTAGTTCTTATACGAGGATATAGATAATGATAATTCATTTTTTTCTATCCAGCTGATTATTATCTCCCCTGATGTTGAAAAAAATCATGTCATAAATGATTCTTCAATGGGTAAACTACAACGGAGGTCACTTAATTATGGATATAGTTACATTTGGGTCACTCAATTTTTAAAAGTTACACTTGGGTTACTCAATTACGGATAAGGTTACATTTGGGTCACCCAATTATTAAAGATTATATTTGGATCACTCAATTATAGATAAAGTTACATTTGGGTCACCCTTCATATTTAAAAAAATGCATCAATTTCATTATTTTTTCTTCCAAATCACCTGTATACATTTGTTAACACTAGAGTACTTCATTTGAAACCATTAATTAATCTAATACATAAATTGATATACATTTTTTAAATATAAAGGGTGACCCGAATGTAACCTTACCCATAATTGAGTGACCCGAATGTAACCTTACCCATAATTTTTTTTGACAAAATTTTGGGCCTCATTAAAAACCCTCTCCCTATTAGAGAGGGAAAAGAGTGCCCCACTACATATATTTTATTTCAATCCAAAAAAACCAACTTACAATCATCACCAGCTTTGCCATAAAAGAAAAGTACAATCAGCATCAACCCGACATAATAAAGCTGTCATAACACCTATGTAGCCTCCCAAACTAGGATTTAACCGATTCCTTTTTTTGCTAGACCATCGGCTGCGGTATTACAACCCCTAGGAATCCATCTAACGAACCATCCTTTGTTTTGGAGAAGGGTCATTAGATCCGAAATCTTATCCCGGAACAGTATCGGAGGGTTCACCGATCCATTCAACCATTCCACAACCGACTTACAATCTGACTCAATTATTAGCCTGGTCTCTGAGCTCCATTTTGACTTCAAGAAAACACGCACTCCCTTGTGGACTGCTTCCAATTCCGACAGGGCTGGAGGACCTAAGGCAATGGCTTCTGAGAATTGCATCAAAATAATTCCGTTTTCATTTCGAAGTAACCCTCCAATACCAGCAGAGTTTTTCTCCATAGAAGTGGCCCCATCTACATTTAACTTCAGAAAGCCTCTCGGAGGAGGCAACCATTTAGTCGAAGAGCTATCTACCTTGTTCCGAAGCAAAAGTGAGTCCGCCAAATTTAGATCACAAAACAAAACTTCCATTGATAAGTCGGGGTTGGGATATTTAGCTTTGAGCCACGCCGCTAGTCGTAACTTAACCAAAGCCTGTAATTGTGTCCAATCCACCCTCGATCCCTTGAAAACAACATCGTTCCTATAAAGCCACACTGACCAAACAATAGAAAAATGAACAAAACAGATCCATTTCTTCGAATTAATCCAACTCGCGGCATTCCAGCTTTCCACGACAACTTTAGGATCCTCATGTAAGACCATTTCGACACCCCAGAACCTGCAAAAAGACATCCAGATTTTCCAAACCCCATGGCAACTGAAAAAGAGATGGCATATAGATTCAGGGTGAAGACGGCAAAGGGGACAAAGATCTCCATTAGGCAAGTTAACACCCCTCCTTCTTAATTTCGTTCTCACTGGGGCTCTTTCATTCATTATAAGCCAGAAGAAAGCCTCCACCTTGGGAGGCGCAAAACCAATCCACACATTTTTCTTCCAGAAACCCACACCATTGTTCTGTGCATCGAGAGCTGATCTAAAAGATTTTACAGCAAAACATCCATCATTGGACCCCTTCCATCGAACCCAGTCGTGATCTAATCCATTGACGGGGACCGAATTGAGGCAATTAATTAAATCACCCCATTGCCATCTTTCCCAATCGAATACTTCCCTTCTTAATTCGATATTCCATGACCAACCTGACGGGCTCTTTCTTCCAACATCAGCAACAAAACTTTGTTTATTCATGGCCAGAGAAAAGATTCGGGGGAAGCGTACCTTTAAAGAGATTTCGCCAATCCAGATGTCCAACCAAAATCTGACATTCATCCCATCCCCAACCTGGGTCACCAAATTTTTGCGTAGAGCGTCTCCGAATCTGTCCTCCGCAATGAACGTTTTCCAGATCTCTTTCCATATCCACGAGCCATTCATAACCAATTCCGGACTAGGCAGCAAACATTTGTTAATTCTTGGATTTTTCGCAACTATAACCTTTCTCCACATCCCACTCAGATCATTGCTGAATCTCCATATCCACTTCCCGATCAACGCCCGGTTCATTACATCCAAGTTGACGATACCTAGGCCCCCATTGTCTGTTGGCATACAAACTTTCCTCCAATCCAACCAATGAATCTTCGACTTGTCTTCGTTTCCCCCCAAAGAAATTTGGAAATCAGCCCATTAATTTTCTTACTAATAGCCACAGGCATCTTGAAAAGGGAAATAAAATATACCGGCAGACTATTCAAAACCGATTTAATAAGCGTGATCCTCCCTCCCAAAGAAAGAAATTTCGATTTCCAGCCTCCCAATTTGACTGAAATTTTTTTTATCACCGGATCCCATAATTGAGCTGAGTTTCGATTGGCTCCAAGAGGGAGACCCAAATACTCCGTAGGAAAGCTGTCAACTCGGCAACCAATGCTCCTCGCCCATAAAATCAGTAATTCCTCCTGAATATTAATTCCAAATATTATGCTCTTTAGAAGGTTGAGTTTCAGTCCCGAACATAATTCGAATACTCTGAGTACTCTTTTAACATTCCGGGCCTGTATTTCTTCCCCTTCGCAGAAAATGAGAAGATCATCTGCAAATTGCAGATGGGATATTTCTACTTGCTGTTCCCGACTGCCAATTTTAATACCATTGAAAAGACCTCTCGAGACCGCTTTCTTTAGCATCAAATTCAGAGCCTCCCCCACTAGATTAAAAAGTAGGGGTGACAATGAACACCCTTGCCTAAGCCCTCTTGTGATATCGAAGGCTTCCGTAGGAGAACCATTCACCAAAATGGAGATGGAGGCAGTAGAAATACACTTTCTTATCCAATCGCACCAAATTTCACTAAAACCACAAGCATGTAGGACAAGAATCAGAAAATCCCAACTTACAGTGTCATAGGCCTTCTGAAAATCTATTTTGAAAGCGATCTCCTTGTGACCCGACTTTCTCGCGTGATCTAAAACTTCGTTGGCTACTAGCGAGCAATCAAGTATCTGTCGACCCGGGATGAAAGCAAACTGAGATTCCCCCACAACTGAATCGATTACAACTCTCAACCTCTTCGCTAAAACTTTCGATAACAGCTTATATATTCCCCCGACAAGACTGATAGGTCTGTATTCGTCTAAGCTTTCTGGATTTTTATTCTTGGGAATTAGCGTTATGAAAGAATGATTCACGCCTTTATCCCAACTCCTGTCTTTGTAGAAATCATCGAAAAAAACCATGATGTCTTCCTTCAATTCATTCCAGAACTTTTTAATAAAACCCATATTAAAACCATCTGGCCCGTGAGCTTTATTGCTATCTGAATCTGCCAATGCTGCCCATACTTCCTCAACCGAGAACTCTCTTGTCAGGATAGTGTTATGTTCCTGACTAATCTTGTTAAAATTTAGTAAGCACTCACTAACCTCCAAGTGATTTCTGAAATTGTATGATTTAAGGAAATGGTCCCTAACAGCCTCCTTAACAAGTCCTGGTTCGGATACAGTGTAGCCATCCTTTTTGATGCTTCTAATTGCGTTTAAGTTCCTCATTTCCGAGGCTATCAAATTAAAGTACTTAGAATTTCTATCTCCTTCTTTAACCCACCGAGCTATAGATTTTTGCATCCATATACTTTCCTCCCGTCTGTATAATGCCCATAAATTGGATCTACAGGCTCTGATCTGTTCGAAGGAGGACGAGCAGTCCTGACCACTTTGGAGTTGCTTTTCTAAGTCAGCAATCTGTTTTTCAGAAGTCTCAATCTCCTTTCTAATATCCACTCTATTCCTCAGGGACCACGATTTAAGAGTCTGCTTGGTCCCTTTAAGAATATCCCCTATTTTTATGTTTCGCCCCTTCATCTTTAAGCCCCTTATTCTTTGTCTTACTAACTCTTCAAAGCCAGGCTCCTCATTCCAATAGTTGAAAACCCGAAAAGGCTTAGGGCCCCAATTGCAACTGTCAACTGAGAGTAAAATCACATTGTGGTCTGAGATTGCTTTCCCAAGTAACTTCTGAGATACATCCGGAAATAGCGCGATAAAATCTGCTGATAGTAGAAACCTATCGAGCCTTACGAAAGTTGGAGGATTTCTATTATTGCCCCAAGTATATTTTCCCCCTATCAGCGGAATATCTAGCAAATTAGCCTCTGAAACGAAGTCTCTAAATAGTGAGATCAAGTTGTTATTAACTGTAAAACCCATCTTCTCATCAGCATCTAGATACAAATTGAAATCTCCCCTACCACCCAAATTGATGTTCTCGACTTTAAGAAATCCAATAATTCACCTATAAAAGCTGGCTTTTCCGAATCGACTGACGCTCCATACACATTCACAAAACCGAACACCTCCCTGGATGAAGGAAGTGACCCAAAGACAGCTATAAACCTTTGCTTTATAACTATGTCCGAGGCACTAAACCAGTTCGGATCCCAGACGCTTAATAGGCCCCCCGCTGATCCCACTGCCGGAGTGAAAGTAAACTCAAAAGGACCCCCACGCCATAAACTTTTAACCTCCGTGTTAGACAAGTTTTCGACCTTAGTTTATTGTACAAAAATCATTTTCGGTTTATTCTTCAGCACACAGTTCCTCAAAACTCTTTTCTTCTCTTTCCTTCTAATGCCTCTGATGTTCCAAGTACATATTGTGTTCTCCATGAAAAGTTGTCAATACCCAGCAGAATAACACCCTAAGAGTTTCTTCTCAACTCCCTTTCCAATTCACTGACTTTGTTCAAAACAGCCCGACGACCCCCTTTAAAGGAAATTTCAAGCATGTTACTTACCTCCCATACGGATTCTGCCTCCAAACCCTCCTCGAAAACTTCATTCCCCATACTTGACGGCAACGATGAACCACTTCTGATGGTCTTTTCCGATTCCAGCGACTCCCTTACAAACCGCCTAAGGCACCTCCTTTTGCAAGCCCTAAAAAGACTGAATTGGGCGGGAAGCTTCGACATCACCGTAGGGTTCTTTGATAATATGCAGGATGAGGAGCTCCCCGATCTCTAAGCTAAGAAACCATCCGGGGAATCTGGCACGAATTCCTCAGCTTCTGAGGAAGAATTGCTCCTCTAGAGCAGATTAGAAAACTCTGGGAAAAGTTCCAGATTAAAATCCCCGGCTGGGCCATTAATTTCATTTGTAAAGCCTTTTTCTTTAGTCTGTAAAAATGCATCAATGGGCCCGACTCTCCCATTATTATTAGGATCAACTGGTGGGATCCTCTCCTCTAGGCCCACACTACCCATAGCATTAGCATCCGGTTCCACGTGGTCAATGGATTCATCCTATGAGTCGACTTCTGCCACATCATTGCCAACAGGATTCATATTAACATTTCTTGCGGCACGTATATTCCCCAGAGAATTGGGACATAAATGTTCATCTACATCGTTATCTCCCCTCCCGGGATTTCGAGAAAAATCATTAAGGCCAATCGGCTCGTCGCTACATCTCCCAAACTCATTTCGATCAACCGACCGCCACCCAGAATGGCCTTCCGATCCACTCATATCAGAATTGTGATCGGCCGCCGTCTTTCCTAAGTACTCATCATTTTCGGAACCACTCCCTGTTTCATTGTTATTGTAGCCATCTCCACCTCCTCCAATCTTCAGCTTAACACAGTACGAGTAACCCATCGATTTCAAAGTGATTTTGCCTGGGAAGTTAAAAGAATTGACTGCTCTGATTGTGATGATAGCTCTATCAAGTTGTTCTTTCTTCATCGTGCCTTCACTCACCGAGATGAAACTGCCCCACCTATTCCACAATGCTTGAAAGAAATCCCTATGCCAACAATATAGAGGGACACCAAACAATTGAATCTTAAAGTAATACCGAAGAACCCCATTCAACATCAGCGGACTGATATGCTCGAACCAGTAGCAAAGCTCCTCGTTTTTATTTTTCCATACATCTTCCATAATTAGCTTCGATTTGAACATCACCACCACCGATTCGTTATCAGTGCCCCATTTAGCTAATTGCACTTCGATGTTATCATTCCCTAACGCCCTTTGAACAAAATCCTGCTCGAAAGCTTGCTTCACTAACCCAACCATGCAGCAATGAAGCCATTCCGTGTCTTGGACTGGTAACCGAAAGTTCAGAATGTCCTCCTCCAAGTTAGCATGTTCCCCTTGAGACTTAGGGCTATCATCAGAATTATTCACGTCAGGACAATCTCCTTGATTGTTTAACAGTGCTTCCCTATACGATATGTCATCTCTCCGGCCATGGTTTGCATAGTTAGCATCATTTGCACGCCCTTTCTCCTTGTCTCCTCTCAATGGAGCTTTCCCCGTATTCCATCTCCTGCCTCCAGACTCATCCGCCAATCTAGGGTATTTTGCCACTGATACCCTAATCACAAAACCATCCAGTCGAACCATGTCCGTAACCCCAATGATTCTCCTCACATCCTCTTTCTCTGCCACCGTG
Organism: Hibiscus trionum; assembly: GCA_030270665.1. NCBI lineage: Eukaryota > Viridiplantae > Streptophyta > Magnoliopsida > Malvales > Malvaceae > Hibiscus > Hibiscus trionum. The sequence goes on along the minus strand of BSYR01000034.1, from coordinate 7,062,029 downwards.
ATAAAAGCGAAAGTTGTATCCTTGTATTTCGCTTTTTGGTTCTTCAATGGGATGAACACCCTTTCTACCACACCATGGTTACTGAACCATTCCCATAAGGTTCTACGTGAGATTCTTTTGCTGAGATTGTCGATGAACAGAGTCTTACCGTTCCCCCTTCCCTGGGTGCGATGATGCTCTCCGGGGAAAACACCAGGGACCCTCCTAGACTCTTCAGCTGCTCTTGCTCCAGAGCCTACCTCCATGGTTTTTTCAAAATATTTTTAAAACAAACCCTTTTACTATTAACCTTACCCATAATTGAGTGACCTAAATGTAACTTTTAATAATTGAGTGATCTAAATGTAACCTTACCCATAATTGGGTGATCTCCATTGTAGTTTACCTTTCTCCAATTAATGTTTAAGAATTTAAACATAAAAGGAGACTCATACTCAATATATATTCTCAACCTTTTTATTTTCTCATTTTGTGCGTTGTGGTGCAGCAATTCAACAATATATCGCACATTCAAAAATTATAAAATGAGAAATATATGGCTTCTGACCAAAAACCAATCATGACGGGGAGTTTATTATAACTCGTTGGTTTGATGCGTATAAGTGCTGTTATATGGAAATACCATATAAATAATAATTGTCTTGTTCTCATAATTTAACTATCAAAGAGGAGACATCCAATTAAAATTTTGCTAAACCATATTTTTTTATAATTAATAGGTTTTGTAAGAACTGATATAGTCTAAAATATAAACACACTAACTTTTGTAAGACGAATAGTCTAACTGCATAATCTGAATTCTTTGATGTTGATAAAACAATGTAGATGCATCTACTAAAATTATATAAAACTTTCCACATTTGTGGATATATGAGCACATATTTCATTCAGATATGCAAGACATGCAGTCTCAACTTTAGTACAAGAACTTCAAGTTCTTTTGTTAAGTGGGATTTTAACCATTTCCTTTGAGAACAAGCAACACAAAAATTTCGTGTTCTTTTAATGAGTGAAATTTTATCAATTCCTTTGAGAACAAGCACCACAAAAACTTTAGGTTCTTTTAATAAATATGCATATAAATCTTAATAGCTTTCGCATCATTATTGATCGGAATGGTCTAACCGATCATGCCAACTATATTAAAAATGTAATATTTTAATCCATAATTTTCTTGAAAAAATAATTATTAAATTCTTTTTGAAATGTTGCAAGTTAAAATCCAACTCTTTTTTAATAATATTGAGGATCAAATTTAACTAAAAATAAAGGTCAAAATTACTAAATATACAAACGTTATGAACTAAAGTTACCTCTCTGTGTAAATTTTATATAATTTTATAATTAAATTGAAATAAAATATACAATTTAAATTATTTAATTTTCACCCTAACGAAATTAGATGACAAGCTCAAAATCCTCAACCAAATCTAACATGTGTCGAAATGAACCACATACTACCGAAACAAACTTGAAAAAATTTGAACATAATAATCCAAGTTGGAGTAACATAATTAAATTTGAACAGAAACTCGAACAATTCGACTCGAATTTCATAAACTCAACTCAACTTGAAAAAATTTCAAATAGAATCTGTTATAAAATAAGACTCATCAAATTGACTAACTCGAATTTTTTTGACTCAATTCAATCGAATACTCACCCCTAATTCATACACTCGTCGCAAAGATCAACACAATAATTAATGTGACGAGAAACGGGTAGAGAGAGATCAAAATATGAAGAACGTGCAAAGGATAGTTCTTTCAAATCCAACAATTACGTAAGGACAGCTAAAAGGATCAACATTGATAAACCATGTTTTGAAACTGAAACAGAAGCCATTGAAACTAAATGCGAATGTTCCTCATGTTTTGCTTTGCTGTTCAAAATCTAAAGGGAACTGCATTAGGAAGATCTAGAAGCAGATAGTCTAAGACACTCACTCTGACACCTCCGGAGGCAAATGTCATTCCAGTTGGGCACCTGATGTTGGTTTACACAAACAGTACGAGCACAAGCATCGGAGCAAGCATCAAGCTCGGACACACCGCAGACGGTAACACAAGTATCGGGAATAGGATCCTTTGAAAATGCCCCAACCTTTTTCAACATTCTCTTTGATGTGCACACTCTCTCGCAAACAAAGATATCATCCGAGCTCTTCTCCCTTCCCCTGGCACTCTTGATTTTCTGTTCTTCGGCATGCTTTTTCTTCATTCTAAAAGCTTGTCCCGCAATAACAGCCGGAATGGCAGCCCCAAGAAGGGACCACCACATATCCACCATTGCAGCAAATTGTAGTATGCAAGCCCTTTAACCTTTCTTCTTTCCTTACCTTCCCTTCTGCACTCATAGATGGAAGAGGACAATACAACAATGAACTATCATTATTCATTTCTTGACTGGACAGCTAGAAGCTATATTTATCCGATTCCAATTTACTTTTAACGGAATAAAAAATTCCAGTAGCAAATGGCGATCAAATCTATGATTTATAACAAGCAGCAGCAGATAAAAAAAATAAAAGGGGAAGGGCGTTGCGTTAAAAGGCAAATAATATCCATTTGCAGTCATTTTAAAGTTTCAGTATGTCTAGCAACAATACATTCGAACTTTATGCATTCATGTTAGCATCAGTTAATTAAAACTTTAGCAAAGTGACATTTTCGTCATGTAATCTGTGAACATAAGAGACAAAACCACAAACAGAATCGGCAAAGCTGCCAACTATCAGTTAGTAGTTAGTAGAGCCTACAAACATTATCAAGACTCAGGTGAGTGTCGGAAACTGGTATTGTCCCCTACAAATACGATCAATCTTTTCAAGCATTTTCATATGTTTGGAGGATCATAACCATACATCTGTTTAAAATATGTTTCCGACACAAATATCGGACATGAAAACTTTAGGAAAAATGAATACTCCATGTACATAAGAACCTACGCATTTCACCTCCCAATTACAACCATAAGCCTCCAAATCCCAAATTTTTATAACACATAACAAGAAATGGTTAATTCCAGTCTCAGCATACTGCAAAAACACATCATTGTATTTTTTGTGAACAAAAACGGTAGCTTTCTCAAACAATCACAATTCACAACCAGATTAAGTTTCTTATTGTACAAAACCGAAGATAATTGTTGACGACAAGAGTCGGATGGTGGTGGTTTTAGGACGAAAAGGAGACCCCAAAACCTCTCTCTCTGAACCCAACTTCATCTTCCTTCCCCATATTCTCTAAACCATTATCGAGCTCTCCGCCCAAACCAAAAGGGGCGAACCGCCTAAAACCACCACAACCGCACTCTTGTCATCAACAATAATAATTCCTAAAAGCTTTGAGCTTTAGCAACCATACTATTTTTAACAACAATTGAACAAATACCCATTTCATAAAAGGAAGGAAGAAAATCATTTCATCATGCAGCAACATAAACCCATTTTTGGATGGATAATTATGCATAGAACAGGTAAAATTAACTCAAATTAAGAGCCCGAAAGTAAGCTAAACACCATAACATAGATGGAAGGACAAAAAGGAAAAGAAAAATGCAGATGCCAAGATACAGATCAAATTACTAAGAAGATATAACACATACATGCCGCCACTAATCGTTGAGGTTTGGTATTTAGAAACTAAAGAAAGAAGAGGCTGACCTTTGGAGCAGGATTTTGGGAAGTACGGCAAAGAGAGTAGAGCCGCTAATACGTTCGCTTTCGACTGTGGAAAAATGCTTGTCTTCAAGGGTTTTTGAACCCCAACAGCAAATCCATTAAATTCTTTCAGCTTTTATTGTTTTCGTTAAAACCAAGATGAAAGCAGTGTAATCTTTTTAGGGCAAACTACTTATTTGGTACTTATTTCTGTCGTGTTTTTGTTTTGGTTACTTATTTTCCTGTCATAGCCAACTACCCCGTGGTACTTTTTATTGATTTTATTCAAACCCTAGCGGTGCCAAAATCCTTTCTTTTCTTTTCTTTGGTTTTCGAACAATAAAATGGTAACACATTTTATGACAAAAGAAAAAGTGATGTGAAAATCAAAAATATTAATTTAAAATGACATGTCAGCATTGTAAAAAAAAACATAACATTATATACGATTTTGCTAAAAAAAATAATTAGTGACCAAAATAAAAGCACGATAATAGATAGAGTACTAAATATATAATTTACCCATCTTTTTAAGGGTTTTTTGATGATGTGATGTTAATAAAGGGGTTAAATTTAAATTTAACTCTTAAGTTTAAATAAAATATTAATTTAATCTTTAAACTTAGATATATTACTCGCTTCTTCCTCCACCTCCTACTGTTATGATTTAAAAGAATATGCTCCAAAGAAATAAAAAGGAATCTGAAACTAGAGGATTTTACAAAAATACAATAAAATTTTAGGATCATTTCATATTTTTTAAAGATAGATTTTTGTTAAGTGTTTAATGAGAAAGTGACCAAAATAGGAACAAAATAAAAGTTCAGTGATTATATTTAAAAAATAAATTTGAGTGACTAAAATGGGAATGCAAAGAAAGTTGAATGATGAAATTTATAATTTATAATTTATAATACACTTCAAGAGGCTAAAATCTGAACATTCATAAATTTAGAGAATCCAAAATTAGCAACACAATGGTTTTCTCTACTAATATATCTATATCAACTGCTTCCTTCTCGAATAATTACCATTATAATAGCACGAAACAATTTGCCTCAGTGGTTAAAGGAACGGTTGTTGTTCATAGAGGTTACGGGTTCGAGCACTAACAACTGTAGCAAGATGATTAAGCGTTCATTGTCAAATGGTTGAGAGTATATTTAGAACAGATACTACTTGTAATCACCTTAACTTTTATCAAAAATAAAATAAAATTACCATTATAATACTTTTATGGCATACAAATTCGTTAAACTCCCTGCATACAGAAATTTATACATTAAAAAGAAGATAAAATTGCAAAAACAAAGTAAAAATTCAACAACTGAATCACCAACAACAAAGGTCCTCCATTAAGCTCATTATTCTCCATCTCACTTTCCCTCCAAAAACATGTTTTTTCTTTGGCAAAATGACAAAAGATGTCTCCGAAGTTTGCATATTTTATCATTTGACCTTTTATTCTCTTTTTTTTTTGAACAAACAACCCTCAACGTTTTAATTTGGTCCAAATATACTTATGTTGGATGAAAACTGCTAGTCAACTAACGGTCAACGATTGATGTTGATTGGACTTGTCACGTGTTAAGATCGGCTGACATGTGGTTGATTATCATGCATGATGTCAACCAAGTGTCCGTCGATCTTAACGCGTGGCAAGTCTAGTCAGAATCAACCATTGACCGTCAGTTGATTGACAGTTTCTATCCAACATGGACATATTTAGACCAAATTAAAACATTAGGGTTATTTGCTCCAAAAAAATAAAATAAAAAGCCAAATGAAAAAACAATTAAAACTGAACGAAGTCCCATCAAACAAGCACAAATTTAAAGCAGAGCATCATTTTGTGGAAATGGGGCAACCAGAATTTCAAACCACACCAAAATCCAGGATCCTAAAACTCACAATTTCTGAATTAAATTGGATCGAACAAGACAATGGGAATACAAGAAATGGGGTTTGTGTATGGATCTTCAAATTTCAATATCTCAATCGATTGAACTTGGGTTTAAAACTATATTCCCCAGAAACAAAAGTTTCAACCTTTTTAAGTGGGGTTTATGGGAACATTAAGAAAAATCGAACAGCTAAAATAGAAGTACAGATCCTCAGTTGGTTTTCGAATGGATCGAGCATGCTTCTTTTTCATGTGCTGATACGGATTGATTAAACTTGGAATGTACTACTCACGCGCTAGAATGCCCGTCACTTGTCTATGGTATGTCAATTTCTACTTAGGTTAAGATATGTTTCAAGTCCCTATACTTTTCATACATTTAGAATTTAACCCCTCTACCTTTTTTTTCAAACATTAACCGAGAAAATCTAATTTCAAGGCTTACCTCATGGCAAAGCTTCCTATTTCGTGTTAGGAAATCAGTTGTGGTTTTGGACACGTGCAATAGGTGTGACCGTACAGGACTCTCGAAAAAAGAAGACCTAAAATGTGTTCTCTAATATAATATATATTATCTAAAAAATTCAATAATATAAATATAGATAACAATTTTCTCAAAAAAATGAGTGATGTTTTGAAAGAAGTTGATATTGAAAGTGTTGTAGATTATCTGCTTCAAAACATCTAAGAAGAACAATATTTTTTAAGTGAAAATGTTAGATGATTGAAAGTGTTGTAGATTATCTGCTTCAAAACATCTAAGAAGAACAATATTTTTTAAATGAAAATGTTAGATTTTTGTATGTTTGTAAGTTATTTTATGTTGCTTAAGAGAGTAATTTAACATTCTTTAATATTAAATACTTTTTTAAAAAATTATTATACCTTTTTTATAGTATAAATTATGGGTTAAATTTAATAAATAGCATAAGCCCCTTAAATCTTTGAATTGTCTGGCCTAAATTTCTACATAACTTTAGTATTGATTCTAAGACTGTCGGGGGTCATATTATTAAGTTGGTGTTGCATGTACAAAGCATTGGCAAGAGAAAAAAAAAGCATATCGCCAAAAATAGCCTTAATATTTGAATGAATAATTATTTTTACCTTTATTTTTTTAGAGTAATTTAACCTAAAAATTTTATTTTGAGTTAAAATAACCACTCCGTGAATGAAAATTGTGAGTCAACTTACGCTAAACAACTTGATATGACTTGACAGAATGACGCGGACTTGACAGAATGACGCGTCAGAAAGAAAAAATATTTTATATTTTATACAATTTTATAAAATTATTTTGACTGGTGTCATTTTGTAAAGTCAACATATTTGACATTGCTATCACGGTGTGCACTGTCATGTAAGTTTTTCACGTCATTTATCGTTAGTTGACTAATAGTTTTTATCCGTATAGGGGTCATTTTGACCCAAAATAAAATGTTGAGGGTTAAATTACTTAAAAAAAAACCCAAAATGACTATGCTACAAAAAAGCATTGTAAGACCGTCGATGGTCATAATAACTGCTTCAACTTGAAGATACATCAAACATGAGACAACGAAAGAGCATCCCAGTGTTTTTTTGTGTCTGATATCTATCCATCTCTTTTATTCATTAATATTGGGTTAGGTACTAAAAAGGCCTTTGGTCGCGGCAATTCAAGTTAGCCCCATAGTTGAGACTTGAGACCGAACAAGTCACAGTATCTCTTATAGAAACCGATTCTATCACCTGAGCTGGGATGAGGGCCCTGCCCGCACTCGATCCCGCCATTGATGATATTGGTTATGGCACCATACCCCGGGACTCGATTCGCCGCCCAGTCGGCAGCCGATGGAGTCCATCGTCCCAGGATGACATCATGGCTCGAAGGCTTGTTTCCTTGTGGAGTCATCCAAAACCATATGGCTGTCTGAAATGATAAGGTTGCATCGGTTGCTACCAGCTCTGGGTTGTTAATCAGATCTCTTCTAATGGCTCCATTATCACCTGCTTGTTTATAGTTGTAGTTGCTGCATGCACCGGTCATCGAACATAGTCAGGAATGGATCGAGGGGAGCTGGCGGGGGCGGTCGCCCCCCTAAAATTTTAAAATTTCTATATGAGTTAATTTTTTTTTAGAATTTTTTATGTATTTTCTATTATAAAAATCTATTTTCACCCCCTAAACTTTTCCCCCTAAAAATTTATAGGTTCGCCCCCTAACTTAAAGTCCTGCGTCCGTCCCTGAACGTAGTTATGAGACAATCAAAATGAATGTTCTTTCCTTTAAAATTCGAGTTCTTTTTCAAAACGTCTCAATTAATTCTTCAAAGTATCGATGTTCTCATGTTAACCTAACCATCAACTTGGCGTTAAACGTTAGTTCAAATCTAGCGTAAATAATTTGAATCAAATTTTAAGCAAGTTTATTTATCGATAGACAACTAAGATATGTCGCGGTAAAAAAAGAAATACCATTCTTAAATTATAATAATATTGTCTATTTTATCTAGCAATAAAAATTTTACCCGACTCCGACAGATGTCGACGACCTGGTCGGGATCAATTTTTTTTTATTTTTTAATCGGGGCAGGTTTTTTGTTGAAATTTTTGGGGTCGGGACGGGAAGGGGTTTAGATGATATCCTCCCGCCCTGCCTCAATATATTTACTGAAATGCCCTTTATTATTTTATAATTATACTTTTATATATTATATTTAATATTTTATTAATTTTTTTCGGGTCGGACATGTTTAATCGGGTTAAATTTTTTGAGCCGGGTCGAGGTCTAGTTATCCTTCTATTATGTTGGGTCGGGGTTAGGTTAGGGGGATAAATTTTTAAGTCGAAGCCGGGGAGAGTTTAATCGAATTTTTTGTTAAATTTTTGGGGTAAGACTATGCTTCTATTATGTTGGATCGGGTTAAGTTCTAATAAAATTAGGTCGGGTCGGGCCAGTTTGGTTAAGAGCACTAAATTTCAAGTTAGGGGTCGAGATTGTCAGAAACTTGCTTCGTTACCATTCCTAATTTTAACATGTCAAATCTAAGATGTCCATGTAATATATAGACGTGTTTCAAATTTAATCACTTGTTTTGAATATGTTTCACGGTCCGAGCTAGGGACTAGACAGACAAAAAGTCTAATTAATACGATATTGTTGTGAATAAAATAACGAAGAACAACGAACAAGAAGAACAAAGAGATGGGAGAAAGAGGGAGATTTGTATTATTCTCAAAAATAGAATCATATACAATGCCTTCAATGAATCATCTATTTATAGGCATAAGAAGTACATAATACATTAAACTCTAATTAATAGAGATAATATTCCTAATAATAAATAAATCAAACTCCTTAGATAAAGTTCTAATCATGATAGACATCCACATAGATAAATATTCATAACACTCCCCCTTGGATGTCTATGAAGATAATGTGCCTCGTTAAAACCTTACTAAGATAAAAACCCAGTGGGAAAAAAAATTTCATTAGTGAAGGAAAAAGAGTACACACATCTTTAATACGCATAACATGTTGCCTCATTAAAAACCTTACCAGGAAAACCCATTGGGACAAAACCTTGGTTAAGGGAAAAATAGTGCAACGCGTATTTCCTCCCCCTCATGAAAACATCACAGAAGATCTTTGAATCTTCATAATTCAATCTTGAATATTATTTTTCTAAAGATCTTGAGGAATGAAACATTAGAGTAATATGTTTCACGATGTATCCGCCTTTCAATTGAGATATACATCTTGCATTATCTCTACACAAAATAGCTTCATATCATATCTTGTGAAAGTAAATCTATATATCTTCTGGATATGTTGGGTCAATGATTTTAGCCAAACACATTTTTGGCTTGCCTTGTGCATAGCAATTATTTCTACAAAATTTGAGGAGGCATCAACGAATGTTTGAAGATCTAAATGTAATGATCTTTGTATATCCATGGATATTGCTTGACCAACTAATATATAGTGCTTCAAAACCAAGAAAAGATATAATTATCTTTATTCACATCCAACAATCTTACAACTATTGGGATACTCAATAGATATGCTCTATTCATATTGAATCTTCTTTAAGATTCTTTCAGCTTATGTCTATTCATAGACAAAAGAAAATATATAAAAATGCTCGATCTTCAGGTCGAGATAAACTTGATGTCAAGATTCAAGTACTTGTATTGAAAGTACTTCACGAGTTTCCAATTTGAAGCTCTTCAGGAGTTCTAAAATTATCATAATGGATCTTGATCCAAACTCCTTTATAAAATACATCAGGAAATCTGATCATTCTTATAGTATTTGCTCAATTAGTATTCACTAAGGCGATTATACCAAATGCGCCAAAATATTCATGAGACATGTCTAAATAAATTTTCTCGGAAATTTCCAAATGCTTCTAGCATTTTAAATCCTTCAAGGATAAATATGGATCCACAAATAATTAGACGCATACAAAATTTTTTCATAACTGCCAAAGTAATTGCATCCACCATGAAGTAATTAAAACTTTTCATAAATCATAGTTCAAGTCGTATTTACGACTACTTATTTGTGCCTCACTTGCATTACACCTTTAGGTGTTTGGACTGCTGGTCCAAATACTTCTATTTTAGAAGTTCAAAGCGTCTTTTAACATAGACCAATTCAATATATATACTTCTAGATAGATTTTATACAAGATCCTCGATTTCTTTCTTTACTTCTATAGAAGTATTTTATGTAAAATTGTTTGTAAAATCGTTGTCGACAACTTTCCAATTTTCTGGTTCCATTCTCGTAATGACATAACTCATCGAGATCTCTTCAAGATTTCAATCTTTATTTCAGGTACCTGAAACTCTTCTAGAGTTTTATTATTTGTTATGTCTTGGGTCTCTTCAAGAGCACCCACCTCCAATATATGACCATCTCATATTAGTTTCTATTTACGAGAATTTTGATCATTGGAACCATTTCAACTATCATGCTTCAGGCATGATTTACATTCTCTCGCTCAAACATGTAATTTAAACTTAGAGCGTTTCAGTTGGTATATGAGACTTAATTACTCTCATTGGGTCAGTAAATATGTCTAGCAGTTGACATGTAATAACATGAATTATCTTATGAACTTCTAGTTCATATACGAGGATCTAGATAATGATAATTCATTTTCCTCTATCCAGCTGATTATTATCTCCCCCTGATGTTGAGAAAAATCATGTCATAAATGATTCTCCAATTAATGTTTAAGAATTTAAACATAAAAGGAGACTCGTACTCAATATATATTCTCAACTCTTTTTATTTACCCATTTTGTGCGTTGTGGTGGAGCAATTCATATCGCACATTCAAAAATCATAAAATGGGAAATGTATGGTTTCTGACCAAAAACCAATCATAACGGGGAGTTTATTATAACTCGTTGGTCTGATGCGTATAAGTGTTGCTATATAGAAAAACCATATAAATAATAACTCTTTTGTTCTCATAGTTTAGCTATTAAATAGGAGGCATCCAATTGAAATTTTGCTAAACTATATTTTTCATAATCAATAGGCTTTGTAACAACTGATATAGCCTAAAATATAAACCCACTAGCTTTTCAAGACGAATAGTCTAACTGCATAATCTGAATCTTTTTAGAATCAATCTCACAAACTTTTGGTTGTAAGTCGATAAAACAATGTAGATGCATCTACTAAAATCATATAAAACTTTCCACATTTGTGGATATATGGGCCCATATTTCGTTCAGATATGCAAGACATACAGTCTTAACTTCAGTACAAGAACTTTAAGTTCTAATTCTTTTGGTAAGTGGGATCATCTATATCATTTGAGAACAAACAACACAAGAACTTCATGTTCTTTTAGTAAGTGGAATTTAATCAATTCCTTTAAGCAACACAAGAACTTCACGTTCTTTAATAAGTGGAATTTAATCCATTCCTTTGAGAATAAGCACCACAAGAACTACAAGTTCTTTTAATACATGTGCATGTAAATCTCAATAATTTCTGCATCATTATTGATCAGGATGGTCTAACCGATCATGCCAACTATATATGTGTGTGTATATATCTCTGAATTTGTAAATTTCTTGTTTACCATAACATGTAATTCAATCTTACTTGTACATGTCTAGTATGACCATCAAAATTGTTCCTTTAAATAGGAATATATTTAACTCTTTCGGAGCTTTCAATTGAAATGATCTTTTGGTAGCAATATATAGCTCTCCTAGAGCTTTCAACTGACTTTTTGGCTACCAGAACTTATATCCATATTGACTTATTTCAAATGCCAATTGATAACATATGTTATCTATAATTCCCAAAGGGATAGTTTGCGAACTCATATTGCTCTCTTTATGACTTTGACGAGTATAACGCAATGTGAATATGGAATAAAGTTCCATTTGACAATAACATATTTGCTCAACCAGAGCCTTTTGTGATATTAGTACTTTCGAATATAGTACTCACATTATTCCCTTGCATTTTAATCGAGAAATGCATAATTGTGCACCTTTCAAAATGTGTTTTGTTTCATTTACTTCAGGTAATGAAAATATGTACTTTGTATCATTCACTTCGAGGAATGAAAAATATAAAATATAGCACATCATATCAAGTCGATTATCTATCAGAGATAAACTTTCAAGTGCTCTTCCGAAGTATTGATATTTTAGTACTTTGAGAAATACTACTCATATTTCCCCTTGCATTTAAATGGAAAAAATATTTCTTATGCTTAAGTACAATATGAGTACTCGCATTATCTGCTAGGCATAAATAGCCACAATTCTAGGCATAAATAGCCACAATTCATTGTATATTTTATTCCGGAAGTAATCATATTCTTCAAATAATAAATTAACATAAAATGTAAATAAATAATATGTGAAATAAATAAACATAAAGCAAACTAACATAAATAAATAATAAATAAAACGAATTAACATAAAAAAAACCAATTATTCCTGTTAGAGGTTATAAGGGAAATAAAATAAATGGTAAATTATTCCCTTCAAGGGTTATGAAAAAATTAACAATATCCAATTGAGTTGGACCAATAACGCCATAATTATTTTCGCCATAAACAAATTTTGTTTATATTTTATTTCATTTATCATTCATGATTATGGATAAAGTCCATAGTACTTTGGCGTTTGACAAGTACGAAACCAATGGTTTATAACATCACATTGGTAAAATGATTTCACTTCCTTAGAATGATCTTTATCACTCTTGTCATTCTTATAACTTCGCTACCAGCGGGTAGAAGTATTCTTAAAACGACTATATTTTTCATGTGTATATTCATAGCCTCGACCACGACCACAACTTTTAATGTGATTTTTTATTCCTTCCATAATATAATCTCACATTCACTTCAAGGAATGGAGTAGAGCCAGTGGGCCTTTAAAACTTTTTTCACATATCCTTATCACAGAGAACAAAGATTTAATCATCGTACGCGGCATTGTTAAACCTGTCCACAAGGTCATTTAAAAACCTCCTTTGAGACCAGTAGCCTCGCAGAACGGGATGTCCAGCCAATTATACTTGGATTATATCGAAATTATGTCTCTAATTGAATAATGATTTACCATGTTTGCATTCACTTCAGGGAATGAAACAGATCCAATAATCGCATGGAATAAACATCATGCTTGCATTCACTTCAGGGAATGCCCCATCATTGATAATTGCATGGAATAAACATCATGCTTGCATTCACTTCAGGGAATGCCCCATCATTGATAATCGCATGGAATAAACATCATACTTTGCATTCACTTCAAGGAATGTCTCCCATAAAACTTTTTGGATCAAGAAGAATTTTCGTAACTTGAAATTGGGAGAAGTCTATGGTCGAGTTTTTCGACGAAGAAAAAATATTGCTTTCGAGCAAATATAGACTTTATAATAATCTCCTTGTAAATTCAAAAGCATCATGATTTATCGCACTTTAAAATTGTATTTTAAAAGATAAAAATAAAAATAGAGTTTACCGATATTGAATTTCGTCTCAATGATGACGTAGCAAATGAACCAATGCATCTTCTCATAATCTTTTTTTTACGCCATGTCTCTTTCCAACTCATTTGAATACATGTAAAACTCAAAACACGGTTAAAAGCATCGACTTTTATCAATAGAATAAAAAAATTATTTGAGACTAGATCAAAAAGTATAAAAGTAGTCATAGATCAAGTTGAATAAACATAACTATAAGTGATGTGATCAAATTATAAACAACCATAGTTAAAATCAAACAACAGTTTGATGAATGTATAAACACATCAAAGTAACGTATTCCTTTTGCCTTTGATTCACATACAAAGTAATTGATACAAATAATAAAGTTATTTTATATCTCGAATTTATTCATATAAATTACCATAATAATAATAATAATGATAAAACAAATATATAACAACCACATGGCAACACAATCCTTGAATTGAATCAATTATAAATTAGAATGGAATAATAAAAACTTTGAATAAAACTAATATACTGTGTAATAAAATGTTCCAATTTGTGCGCCCAATAGCATTTAGCCGAAATCCTTGAGGGCTTTAATTCGGTTTGCTTTTTCAATCCATCTAATGAAGCACGACGATAATTTTAATTTTCGTTAATTCAAGAGTTACTTCAAGTATGAATAAAATAATAATAAATTAAAATAATAACCAAATAATAAATATGAATATACTAACTTTTGGAGAATGATAAATCAATCATTATATTAGTATATAAATAAATAAAACATACCATACTTTCCAAGGTAAGCTGAATATATGATAGATGTAGTCACCAATATCAAATTGAAATTCTTTTCGAGAACCACCAACAATAATCACCGTAATTAAGCGAGCGAGATCGTGCTGATAACGTGTTGTGAATAAAATAACGAAGAACAACGAACAAGAACAAGAAGAACAAAGAGATGGGAGAAAGAGGGAGATTTGTATTATTCTCAAAAATAGAATCATATACAATGCCTTCAATGAATCATCTATTTATAGGCATAAGAAGTACATAATACATTAAACTCTAATTAATAGAGATAATATTCCTAATAATAAATAAATCAAACTCCTTAGATAAAGTTCTAATCATGATAGACATCCACATAGATAAATATTCATAACAGATATTGATACTTTTAAGATATAATTAGAACATTTTAAGTCGAGGACTAATATAAAATCTAAACTATCTTGTCAGAGTGTTTGATTCAATTAACCCCTAAATTCCGACAATATAATTGAAAATTAAGCATTTACTGAGTAAGCTGGATGGGTCCTCGGCCGTAGTAACTTTTGCCAGGAGCGCAAGGCCAGCCACCGTCGCTATAAGCAACCCGGTTGTTTTGCTCTTCAATGAAGACATATCCCCATGCATACCGTCCATCAGGTGCGGTATCCCAGCCTCCTGCATGCACCAGATACAGTCAATGTTCCTCAAAATATTTAACTAGAAATTAAGGTTTAGTAATCAACCGGTTGTTTCGTGAGACGTTTGGCCAAAGAAAGCCGCGAGTTCCCTCTTTCGCATCGTGAAGTCGCCGGTCGTTCCAAAGCCGTTAAACGAACGAGCAGCGGCAACGAACGCATCGTAACTATAGAATTGGTTACGATGTTTGAACATGGTTTCGAAGAGATCTCGACTGATTACTTCGGTGACATCCTGAGCAGTTACTGATTCTAGCAAGAAGGCTAGAGTGAACAACAGTAGTGCAGCATATAGCTTCATTTTGGAAGCTTTGGATTTGAGTATATGGTTTTTGAATTAGATTTGATAGTATATACCTATATATAGAGAGAGATATGAGTTATTTTCGCAATTAGATTTGATATAATTGGTGAAAAATCTTAAACCGTAATCCAAAAGGGCCGCCCACTTCATGTTTAGTGGACCATTTAATATCAACACCATTGGAGAAAGTGTAATGGATAAAGATATTTTGTGCATAAGATTTTATTTATTTTTCTAAGAATAAAGCCGATACCCTCGTTATATAAGTGGCTGAATGATATTCGTATCTCTTTATTGAGGATTGAAACCCTATTTTTTAATTATATAAAATAATAATAATTTTTTAATATTTTTTTTGGTAATATGCATGTCCGTCTTACGGTTCATGTTCAGGGTGCGAGATTACTCCTCCCAATAATGTCATCTCAAAGGTTTGAACTTGCGTCCTCATTAGAAGTGCAATGTGCCTTATTAATGCACCCAACACTTGTTAGTAAATTTTTTAATATTCTAATGTGATTACATTGTAATATTTGTTTTTACTTTTTGTTATTTGAAAATGTACAGACACAGTGCATACAAGCTCCTCGAACCTGAGTCTCCTAAAGTATATTATAAAAATATTTAATATTCCTTCAAAACTTAAGACACTTAAGATCAAGCTTTATGAATCGCTTGTTCTTATGATTTTGGTATCACTACTCGCATAATTTAACATAGACAAATTAGCTACACCTGTCAAAAGGAAGAAAAAAATAAACTCTAAATAAACTTATTTCTCATTGTGTGGAAGGAGAAGAAATGTAGAAATATGATAAATCCGAAAGTACTCATTTGATCAGAAAAAATTCATCAAAAAACTACTAAAAGTACAACTAAAAAACAACATTAGATCCTTGTAAAAAAAAAAAACTAAACTTCAGACAGTGATCAACTACTTTACTTTTGAGTGATTCTTGGATTATTAGTTTATGTTACACAAATATAAATATTTTGAGATTTGGAGTGTCTAGTAGTGCTGCGAGCTCTCTTTGTACTTTGTTTCCTCCTTTTTGAGGCTTAAATATTAATAAAACCATCGATCGAGCAAAAAAAATATTTTGAGGAGGTTGAGTTTAGAATGAGAAAGTTAGGTTCGAGGAGGAATTAGATTCTAATTATTTTTACTATTTTTTACGATGTTAACATTCTCATACATGTCATTAATGAAGAATTTAATACAGAATTTCAACAAGATAAAGTTGAACGACTCCCTATATGAAATAATTGTTTCAAAGAATAAACTTAACAATCTCAAAAACAAGCGTGATTAAGGAAGTCTACGAAAAAATAAAAATTATATATTTTCAAAGATGATAAAGCTTTATTAGGATTAGTTAAAGTTGTTAGGATTAGTTGGTTTATTGTTTATTTACAGCTAGGTTAGTTATTAGATAAAGGTTTGTTTTCTTGATTAGTATATATTGTGAACTATGCTTAGTTAAATAAATGAGAAAAAGCTTTATTCCTTTATACTCTGCGTTTTATCTCTCCACCTACACTGTGCGTTTTGACTCATTCTCAATATACAACAAAAAGTCAAAATCCCTTAATTTCCAAATATTCTAATATGGTATCAGATGATTTTACGAGTTCTTCTAGTGAAAGTCTAGGTTTCAAGAACGATGATGTCTCCGACGCCTATTACATTCATCCGAATGAAAATCCGGCGTTGGTGCTCACCTCTTCCCTGTTGAATGGCGGCAACTATCACGCGTGGGCTCGTTCGATGAGGATGTCGCTTATATCCAAGAACAAGATTGGATTTGTGGACGGTTCGATCCAGCAACCGCGAGAGGATGATCCGAAGCATTCTGCATGGATTAAATGCAACAATTTGGTGCTTTCTTGGATTCAAAGAGCTTTGAATCAAGAAATTGCTCAGAGCGTTATTTGGATCGACAGCGCGTCTGATTTGTGGACCGATCTTTTTGATCGTTTCAATCAAGGGGATCTTCTTCGTATCTCCGATTTACTTCAGGAGTTTTACTCTTTGAACCAAGGTACTCTTCCTGTCAGTACTTATTTTACACAATTGAAAACTGTTTGGGCTGAGATTTGTAATTTACGCCCTTTGGTTTCCTGTGATTGTTCTTCGTTGAAGTATAGGAACCAAGATTTTTTGCTTAGGTTCTTGAGAGGGTTAAATGAAAATTTCTCCGTACAAAAATCCCAAATTCTCATGGTCAAGCCTTTGCCCTCGATTAATGAGGTTTTTTCTATAGTTGTTCAACATGAGAGGTCTGTCAATGCTTCGATTGGTTCTTCTAGTGATTCTGCTATTCTTTTAGCTGATAAAGTCTCTTTTCGATCTGGGGATTCTGCTGTTAAGCAAGATGTTAGGTATTCTGCTAATAAAAAGTCTGTTCTGGGTAACAAAAGGCCTTTATGCACATTCTGTGGTCTATATGGTCATGTTGTTGACAAATGTTATAGGAAGCATGGCTTTCCTCCTGGTTTTCGGTCTAGGAATTCCAATCAAAATAGTCGTGTTAATCAGGCTGGGTCCAATTCTGAGTCTGACAAAGATGATGTTAGATCTATTTCTTTCACCAAAGAGCAGTATGATGCTTTAATGGCTTTACTCCAGTCAAAGAATTCTTCTTCTGTTGTTAAGGATTCATCTGTTAATATGCTTTCCTCTGCCTTTGGTTCTGCTCCTCAAGAAGAAACAGGTATGATTCTTGCTTGCTTTAATTCATCCAATTTGTCTAACTCTTAGATTATAGACTCAGGTGCTACGGATCACGTTTGTTTTTCATTAAATTCTTTTTCTGAATATCATGTTGTAGCTGATAAATTTGTTAGACTACCAAATAATGTCTTGGTTAAGGTTGAACATATTGGTACTGTTTGTATAAATAATTCTATAATCTTGCATTATGTTCTTCATATACCTAGTTTTAATTTTAATCTTGTTTCAGTTTCTCAGTTGGTTGCAAATGGAAATATTTCTCTTATTTTTTCCTGTGTTGGTTGTTCTTTACAGGATACTCTCAGCTTGAAGACGATTGGTTCAGCTGATTGCATCAATGGCTTATATGTTTTGCATTCTGATGCTTCTGTTCAGGTTCCTAAGTCCATTGTTTGTTCTTTAGCTTCTTCAAACTTGTGGCACATTAGATTAGGACATCCTTCCCCTGCTAGAATGAAATACTTTTCTCATTTGCTTAATGAAATACCTACTGGTTTTCATTCCAACTGTGATGTTTGTCATCTCTCTAAACATAAAAGACTTCCATTCCCTGTTAGTACATCCAGTTCTGCTAATTTGTTTGATTTAGTGCATATGGATGTATGGGGTCCATTTCCTGTAAAAAGCTTGTATGGACATGCTTATTTCTTGACTGTAGTTGAAGATAAGAGCAGATATGTTTGGTTGTTTCCAATGAGGAATAAAACTGAAGTCAGAACTCTTATTGTTGATTTTTGTCAATTTGTTGAAACTCAGTTTTCTTGCAAAATTAAATGTATACGAACTGATAATGCTCATGAATTTGATATGTTGGATTTCTATAAAAACAAAGGCATAGTGCATCAGAATTCCTGTACTTATACCTCTCAACAGAATAGCAATGTTGAGAGGAAACATCAGCACATCTTAGTTGTAGCTAGGTCTCTAAAAATTCAAGCTAATTTGCCTCTGAACTTCTGGGTAGATTGTGTCTTACATTCTGTATTTTTAATAAACAGAACTCCTACTCCAGTTTTAATGCATAAAACACCTTTTGAAATATTGTTTCAGAATATTCCCAAGCTTGAAGACATTAAAACATTTGGTTGTTTAGCTTATGCTGCTATTTTACCTAAGCCTGCAACCAAACTACATCCTAAGGCTATTAAGTGTTTATTTTTGGGCTATCCAAAGCATATCAAGGGTTTTCGGTTGTATGACTTAGATACAAAGAACATTTTTGTGTCAAGAGATGTGGTGTTTTCTGAAAACATTTTTCCATTTCAAAATACTGAAACATCATATGATGTTATTTTGCCAAATTCTGAAACTGATACAGTATTTATTGATGATGTTATCCCTAATTCTTTAAAAAATCATGTCAGCTCATCTGTTTTGCCTAAAACTAATTCTACTACTACATCATATAAGAACTTGGAACAAGATATTTCTGATTCTAGTGATGTTCTACCTAATGTTGAGACTGAAACCTCTAAAGAACTGGAACATGTCTTTGTGCCTATTCCTGAGGATTCTACTCAGCATCAAAGACCTACAAGGACTGCAAGATTGCCAAGTAAGTTCAAAGATTTCCAAATGGAGTTGACTAAGGTCAGATCCTCTAAAACTTCTCCCCATTCCATTAATCAAGTTTTATCCTATTCTAAAATGTCTGTTACATATCAGAATTATATTAATGCTGTTGAAATTTTAAAAGAACCAAGCTCTTATAAGCATGATATTAAACATGACTGCTGGAAACATGCTATGGCTGAAGAGATTACTGCTTTAGAAAATAATAAGACTTGGGATCTAGTGCCATTACCTCCTGGAAAACAAGCAATAGGTTGTAAATGGGTTTACAAAACTAAACTTAAATCAGATGGTTCCTTAGAGAGATATAAAGCTAGGTTAGTTGCAAAAGGTTATACTCAACAACCAGGAATTGATTTTATTAATACCTTTAGCCCTGTTGCAAAGATAACCACCATTAGAACTCTTATAGCTGTTGCTGCTGCTAAAAATTGGAATTTACATCAATTAGATGTTAATAATGCCTTTTTACATGGCTTCCTTTATGAAGAAGTTTATATGCAACCACCCCTGGCTTTACTCCTAAAGATTCTGGTTTAGTTTGTAAATTAAAGAAGAGTCTTTATGGACTAAAACAAGCTAGTAGGCAATGGAATGAAAGACTCACATCTGCTTTACTTAGTCAAGGATTTAAACAAGCTGCCTCTGATAATTCTTTATTTTTGAAAGGTGTGGGTGATGATTTTGTTGCTCTAGCAGTGTATGTTGATGATATTGTGCTTGTTGGTCCTAACTTTGTTTCCATAAAAGAAATTAAAGAATTTTTACATAACACTTTCAGAATAAAAGATTTAGGAGATCTTAAATTTTTTCTTGGTTTTGAAGTGGCAAGGTCTACTAAAGGAATTTACCTGTGTCAAAGGAAGTATACCTTAGACTTACTTGAAGAGTCTGGATTTTTAGATTCAAAGCCTGCCTCTACACCTTTAAATACCAGGTTGTCTAAAACTGATGGGAATCTTTTATCTGATATAACATCTTATAGGAGACTTATTGGAAAATTGGTCTATCTCACTAATACTAGGCCAGACATTACTTATGTTGTTCAACAATTGTCCCAGTTTCTGTCTTGTCCTACTGACATTCATTTGAAAGCTGCTCATAGAGTTCTTAGGTATTTGAAAGGCACACCAGGTCAGGGTTTGTTTTTTAGTGCTGATAGTGACTTAAAACTTAGTGCTTTCTCAGATTCAGATTGGGCATCATGCCCTGACTCAAGGAAATCTACAACTGGGTTTTGTTTGTTTTTAGGACCTTCTTTGATTTCATGGAAATCAAAAAAGCAACAGACAGTTTCCAGATCTTCAAGTGAAGCTGAATACAGGGCATTAGCCTCTGTAACTTGTGAAATACAATGGATTTCATATATTCTTGTTGATTTACAGATTTCTTTACATTCTACTAATCTCTATTGTGATAATCTTTCTGCTGTGAAAATTGCAGAAAATCCTGTTTGTCATGAGCGGACTAAACACATCGAAATAGACTGCCACCTGGTTCGAGAAAAGATTCAGCAAGGATTAATTCGATTACTTTCTGTGTCTACCCATAATCAACTTGCTGACTGTTTTACCAAGGCACTTCAGCCTTCTTTGTTTAAGGATTCTGTAATCAAGTTGGGCATCCAGAATCTGTATGCTCCAACTTGAGGGGGGCTATTAGGATTAGTTAAAGTTGTTAGGATTAGTTGGTTTATTGTTTATTTACAGCTAGGTTAGTTATTAGATAAAGGTTTGTTTTCTTGATTAGTATATATTGTGAACTATGCTTAGTTAAATAAATGAGAAAAAAGCTTTATTCCTTTATACTCTGCGTTTTATCTCTCCACCTACACTGTGCGTTTTGACTCATTCTCAATATACAACAAAAAGTCAAAATCCCTTAATTCTCAAATATTCTAATAAGCTTATCGCACGAAATCAACTTTACTAGTGCATTTTGAAATGAAATCAGTGTATAACTGGTTTATATCTTGGATCTCCAAACTTATATTTTATGTTTAAACGGTTGTTTATGATCATGTTTGACATAGATGACTTGCGTTTGATGTGATATTTGTGGACTCAAATATTTTGGGTTGGGCATAGGGATGTAAAAATAGGTAATCAGACGAGTTTCAGGTCGGGTACTGTCAGGTCGGGTAAAATCGGATACATGTCATTTCAGGTCATTTTTCTGTTTTGACTCGACTCGGGTCGGGTACTGGTCCATTTCAGGTCGGGTTAAAACGGGTCGGGTCCGAAGTAGATAATTGGCAGGTTAATTCGGGTTCGGATACACTTCAGGTCGGGACCATTTCAGTTCGGGTCCATTTTAGGTCAGGTCGGGTTCATTTCAGGTCGGGTTCATTTCAGGTCGGTTGCATTTTAGGTCGGATAATTTCAGGTCAGGGTGTTTTCGGGATTGGAATTCGTATTCAGTTTGAGTTCGGCCGTACAACCGTATAAGTAGTCGATAGACTTTAGGTTGACCTTCGTCAATCGTTATTGATTTTGAGTTAATTATTTAAAGTCATATCAAATTAAAATTATAAAACATTGGAATAATTAAAAAAAATAATGAAAATGGGTCAATTTAGACTGAAAATGGGTCAATTTGGATTACAAATAAAGTTTCACGGATTATAATGAACAAAAATATCAAATTAAAATTATAAAACATTAGACAAATTTAAAAGAAAACAAGGAAAATGGGTCATTTTCGAATAAAAATAGTTTTGGGGACTATAATGAACAAAAATATCAAATTAAAAGTATAAAAATTAGAGTAATTAAAAAAACAATAAGTATAGGTCAATTTAGAATAAAAATAAAGTTTTAGGGTCTAGAATGAACAAAATTTAAAATTAAAACTATAAAACATGATGAATTAAAATATATATAAGGGTCAATATGGAATTAAAATAAAGTTAAAGGACTAGAATGAAGAAAATATTAAATTAAAATAATAAAACATTGGACAAATTTAAAAAAAAATGTGGGTTTAGGGTTTAGGGTTTTGGGTTTAGGGAGAAATTCATTAAGGGTTTAGGGCTCATACATTGATAGCTATATGCATACATACTTACATACTTTAGGGTTTAGGGTTAAGGGTTAAGGGTTTTCAATTTATGGAGATATTCATTAAGGGTTTAGGGCTCATATATTGATAGCTACATGCATATATACTTTAGGGTGTAGGGTTTAGGGTTTATGGTTTAAGGTTTAGAGTTAGGGTTAAGGGTTTATGGTTTAGAGTTTAGAGTTTATATTTTATTAAGTGTTTAGGGCTCATACATTGATAGCTACATGCTTATATACTTACATACTCTAGGGTTTAGGGTTTTGAGTTTAGGGAGAAATTCATTAAGGGTTTAGGGCTCATACATTGATAGCCACATGCATACATACTTACATACTCTAGGGTGTATGGTTTAGGGTTTAGGGTTTAGGGTTTAGGGTTTAGAATTAGGGTTTAGGGTTTATAGTTTATGGTTTATTATTTATATTTTATTAAGGGTTTATGGCTCATACATTGATAGCTACATGCACACATACTTACATACTTTAGGGTTTAGGGTTTAGGGTATCTACTTTTATACATACATATATGCTAATATATTGATAGTTACATGCATACATACTTACATATTTTAGTGCGCAGGGTGTAGGGTTTAGTGATTATGGATTAGGGTTTAGGGTTTTGGATTTAGGGTCTTAGATTTCGGGTTTAGGGTTTATATTTTATTAAGGGTTTATGGCTCATACATTAATAGCTACAGCCTACATGCATACATACATACTTACATATTTTAAGGTTTAGAGTTTAGGGTTTAGGGCTCATACATTGATAGCTACATTCATATATACTTACATACTTTATGGTTTAGTGTTTAGGGTTTAAGGTTTAGGGTTTAGGGTTTAGGGTATCTACTTTTATACATACATATATGCTAATATAAATTCAAAAATAAAAAACACCAAACCCTAATGATAACCCTAAACCCTAAACTTAAACCCTAAATTGAAACACATAAAATCAAAACCATAAATCATATGTTATCATAACATTAAACCCTAAGCACTATACCCTAAACCCTAACACTAAACCCTAAACCTTACAAACTAAACACTCAAACTAACCTTAGTTCATTAAACCCTAAACCCTAAATCAAAACCCTAAAACTATAAAACCTAAAAATTAGATACTAAACCTTAAAATCCTTTAACCCTAAACTTTTAAAACAAAACCCTAATTCAAAGTCATGAACCCTAAACCATATTAAACATTAAATGAAAACTCTAAACCCTAAAACATATTAACCCTAAACAAATCACTAAATAAAATATATTAACCATAAACAAATTATTAAACCCTTAATTTAAGTATGTGTGTTGTTGTTTGACTTGGTTTTGCTGAATGATGTTGTTGTTTATGAGTTGGTGTTGCTGAATGCTGCTACTATTTATGGCTTGATGTTGCTGAATGCTGCTGTTGTTTATGGCTTGGTGTTGCTGCTGGTAGCTTCTGTTTTTCTCTCTTAAGTCTTATCTAAGTGTTGCCCTGGTTTGAATTATGTTGGTTTCTTACCTTATGCAAGTTACCCATAATTAACCTTGTTGGTAGCATTTGGATCAGATAGCTCGATGAAGAAATATCTGGTAGTAAAGTGCTTTTAGCTTTTGTCTTTGCTATAAGATCCGAGAGCTAACTTTATTACATACTTGTATTTATAAGTTTTAGTTTGTAGAATTTTAAATGTAAAGAATACTAATTTGTATTATTTTGATATTCTGTAATGATTTTTTTAAGTTATAAAATATTCTTATATTTTGTTCATTTATTTAAGTTATATTTGTTAATATTCCTGAATTCTAAATTTTTTTTATGTTAAAACAGTTACTATTCTTATTTTGTTTAAATTACTATAACTTAGATAATAATAAGCAATCTATTTTATAACTAAGTAATATCAATCTATTTTATAACTTATGTTTAGAAATGAATATGGTATAACGTTATAAACTAAGTAAAATCATTTAGTTTATAACTTAAATTAAAAAAACAATTATTGAACCTTTATAACTTACAACTTAAGTTTAGAAATGAGTCGGTTATAACGTTATAACTTAAGTAAAATCATTTAGTTTATAACTTAATATTAGATAACCAATTCGATAGTCCAAATCATATGTAGATGAACAAAATAATCAAAAACCGATAACTTGTACATACAAGTGCATAAAAAATCAACATTTTTGTAAGAAAAGATGAAACATATTAGAACATAATACCAATACATTGAGATGACTACATGATCGACAATTTTATTCTTTTACAATGATAAAGTTAGGAACAAATATTTCTAGGGATAAGAATTTAATAAAACTTTTAAATTTAAAATTTTTTAATGAACAATAATTTTATTTAATTAATATTTAAATTAAAATAGACCTAAAATATTATTGTACAAAAATATTACATAATTTCGTCCCCATTCTTGAATCTGTTATTATTTAAGTAAAATTAATCTATAAGAAAACATTTCAGGTCAACAACAGGTCGGGTCACTTAATAGGTCGGGTTCAAAACAGGTCGGGTCCATTTCAGGTCAGGTCCATTTCAGTTCGGGTCCATTTCAGTTCGGGTCCATTTCAGGTCGGGTTCATTTCAGGTCGGGTAGAATCGGATATCGGGTCAATTCAGTCGAGTAAATTCGGTTATTTGCCAGGTCATCTTCGGGTTCAGGTTCGTTTCAGTCGGACGCAGATCGGGTTTGAGGTCCACAATAACATGTCCAATTCGAGTTCGGGTCGTTTTTAGTCGGACGCAGATCGGGTTCGGTTACTACAGTAACATGTCAAATTCGGGTTCGGGTCGACAACAGTCGGTTACAGATCGGGTTCAAGTCATCAAATCCTTGGGTCAAATCAGGTTATGACTCGAGCAGGTTTCAGGCAGGTTTTCAGGTTCTGACTTGTTTTTACATCCCTAGTTGGCCATGTGGTGTTACAATTTGAGCAGACATAAATCAACGAGTGGTCCCAATAGAAAAAATGATGTTTATCCTCGGAGATTCGGGTTTGAACAACGAGTAAAAAATTTATGCCCTCAATCATGCCTCCTTCTATGCCCCACACTAAAAATCACTTAAAAATTAAATTTTAAACCCTAACCCTAATTTCTGCATCCTAAACCCTAAACCTTACACCCTAAAAATACACCCTACTCCTAATTCCCTAAACCATAACCAAAACCCTTAACCTTAAACCTTAAACTTTAAACCATAAACCCACTATTTTAAAGTGGGGGCATAGAATGGGGCATGATAAAGGGGTAGATGATTTCCATCCTATTGTCAGCAAGATGTGTGTCTTATTAAAGGGTTAAAAAGTATGAACAAATAATAAATTGTAATCACCTTAAGACAAAAAAGGTATTATTTCACTAATAATACAGACGGCGGATGCTGAATTTTATGTCAGATGTGTGAACTTTTAAGAAGACATATTAGAAATTTAGAGATAGAAATTTTGGGTAATTATTTGATACATTGGCGGTGGAAACTAAAAGTTTCCACAAGCGCCTCAGTTTTAGGGTTTATGGGCTTAGTTTAGGGTGTAAAATTTAGGGGTTTAGGTGTATGAGTTTAGAATTTAGGTATAGTGGTTAAAATTTAGGGGTTTGAGTTATAATTTAAGATTTATAAGTTAAAACATAAATCCTCACCATATTACCCTAAAAACTAAACTATAATCTTTAAACCCTAAACTTTAAATTCTAACCACTAACCATAAATTCTAAACCTCTACACCTAAACCCCTAAACCTTACACCTTAAACTAAACCCTTAAATCCTAAAACTTAAGCATTTGTGAAAACTTTTAGGTGTTTAAAATTAGATTATCAATAGAAAAATATAAAATTAGGTGTACAAAGAATTTAATTTTTTTTATGGGGGCACAACTATTCCAACCCCTTGATCCATCCCAAATGAAAACTCCTTGCATCCATGAGAATCAAACCACTAATTAATTGTACCGAATTAATAAGTTGTAAGTTTTTTATGAGGAAGAAGCATTTGGAAAGCTTGTTTGAAGAAGTGTTTGAGAATGATGGTATTCTGTCATATGCCACTGTCAACTTATATACTCCATTTGGATATATACCCAAGGAAGAAGAAGAAGAAAGCAATCCCATAAATATGAAGAAGAAAAAAAAGAGAGTGGAAATTGACCATAAAATATTCTATCTTTCTAATGGTAATGGTTAGCTAGTGCCCACACTTCCATGGGGCACGTGGAGTTCAGAAGGCTGTTTGTATACTGTTTGTTCATCATTGATGTTACTGCACAATTGTACCATTTCCCACTATAATCCTATGTCCAATTTGTGCCTTGTAATAAGATGTGACTGATTAAATCAGATCGAATCGTAACATCGATAAGTTTTAAAGTGTCTAAATTATTAATTCCATTGAATTTAAGAGAATAAACCTTCATGAGTATAGATTAGAGGGCCAATTAGCGGAAGAACAACATGAGCTCTCGCTTAAAACTTTCGCCTTTAGGTCAAGGACCTCAAAATTTATTTTTAAAAAATTTAGTTATTTTTCTCAAATCTCAAAATTTAATCTTTCTTAGTATTTTTTTATCTCAATCTAACTGTAAAAAAGAATAAATAATACAATATTCTCTATTTTTTTATTTATTGTTCAAAATCAATTTTTATATCATAATCATAATTTAATTCATTCAAGTTCGAGAAGAAAAGACATTGTTGATTATTTTTGAACTTTCGTTCTATAAAGATCCATTTTTAAGTTTTTGTTCAGAGTCCTAAAAATATCTAAGAGACAACATTGTTGATTACTAGTTTGGTGTAATATAAGAAGCATTTTCAGAGGCGGATCACTAATAGAGTATGGGGAGCCTTGGTACCGCAAAGCTTGCGGAAATTAAATTTACACCCCTCAAATTAATAGTTTAAAAGTTTTAATTAGGTCTCTTAAATTTATTAAAAGTTTTGGAATATTTTTAATCAAGTTTCTCAAATTGTTAAAATTTTCATTAAAACTCCCATTCTTTTTGGAAACTTCAATTAGACCCTCAATTGTTTTAAAAAAATCTCATCAAATCCTTAGAATTTTTAAAAATGTTGATTAGACCTCCGAAAATTTTAAAAGTTTTGATTAAGCCTCTCAAACTATCGGATCAAGATCCGCCGCGTGCATTATCATGTCTAGACCCAAACCCATAGAAGCTGAGATTGGGAGGGAGAGAAGTGATGTGAATGACAGCTTATTCCTGGCTAAGGTATGGCGTGGGAGGGGTATCCAGATGAACAGAGGCGAGGAAGAAGACAACACAATCTTGACAACGTGGTTTAATCATTCCATGATATTTGAGAAGGACTAAAAATGCTCATGTGGGACTTGTGAAGTTTCAATAGGTAAACCCTAAAGAAAACAAAAGAAAAAGTGAATGGCTGCTACATCCTGTCCTACTAATTCATTCTCACCTTTATGTCCCTCTTTTCCATGCCTTTCCTTTTGCAACTGCTCCCAAATCACTTCCATTCGATTTGCATAGATATATGCTGATTCAATACTATTTCCACTTCACTTTATCTCTTATCTTTTCACATAGCTAATGATTTATACAATCTTTTTCTTTTTTATAATCTATCTATTAGCCGATTAATTTAAATTAAATATTTTTTAAGCCGATATATTATTTGATTTCAATTATCCCGAAAAAAACGGATTTACAAAATTAAAGTAATCCACAATAGACTTACAATTCGGGAGCGACACACCAAACACGATAACTAAACGCACATGCAACACACACATAACAAACCTCCAAACATAGAGATAAAAAAATCCACAGTAGACTCGCAACGATAACAGAATTTAGTTATTTTTTCTTTATTAGCTGTAAGGTAGTTAAATTTCTTGATTATTATCTTGATTAGTATTTAATAGGACTCTTATTAGTTGTTAAGGCATATTGTAAAAACTCAGCGTTTTGGCTTTTGTTTTGGTTGAATAATAAAACATTTCGTGTTTCTATTTTCTCCACAAAAAAAAACTTCTCATCTTTCCCAAAATTCTCAAATTTCACAAATCCTAATTTCAGAAGTTCAACATGGTATCAGTTGGATCTTCCGATACGCGTTCCTCTGATTCTTCCACTCGTTTTCGCCTTCTTGGCCCCTCGGATGAATTTTACATACATCCCAATGAAAATCCTTCTCTTGTTTTAACCTTTGTTCTACTTACCGGAAATAATTATCATTCTTGGTCTCGTTCGATGCGCATGGCATTGATTTCGAAAAACAAGTTTCAGTTCTTCAATGGGTCGTTGAAGGAGCCGCACGAAGATGATGCAAGTTATTTTGCGTGGGTTAAATGTAATAACCTCGTTCTTTTCTGACTCTAACGCGCAATCTGTCCTGAGATTGCTCAATCGGTCCTCTGGTTCGACACCGCCTATGAACTATGGGCTGATTTGCGTGACCGATTTAGCTAAGGAGATCTTATTCGGGTCTCTGATTTACAACAAGAGTCTTTTTTTCCCTAACTCAAGGTATCAACTCTGTCACAACTTTTTACACTCAATTAAAGGTCATTTAGGACGAATTATGTGTGTTACGGCCTTTATCTTCTAGTTCGTGTGATGCAATTAAGTTTCGAAAACAAGATTTTGTTATAAGATTTTTTAGAGGTCTCAATGAATCCTTTGATGTTCCCAAATTTCAGATTCTTATGGTCAAACCATTTCCAGAAATTCATGAAATCTTTTCAATCATTATTCAACATGAAAGATTTGTTAACACTACTTCTTGTGAATCCAATGTATTAGTTGTTGATAAAAATACAAATAGGTTCCAAAAGAAACCTTCTTTTCCTAATACTGTTAATAGAAAACCATTGTGTACCTTTTGTGGCCTTCTTGGTCATTTTGTAGAAAAATTCTATAAAAAGTATGGTTATCCTTCAGGATATAAGTTTAAGTCTCCAACAGTTAGTAAAGCCAATCTTGTCCATGAAAGATGTTGAGTGTGTAAAAGTTCTATAATTTACCCCCTATTTAACCCATATTTCTGCTGCATTCAAGCATAATTCATTGCATTTAGGTTAGATTTCAGTTATACATCACAAATACATTAAGTGGCACAGTTTCTACTGAAATTGGTTACTTTTGCAGGTAGTTGCTGGAGCAGACGGAGAAGCAGACGCTGGGCAGTGACGAAGCAGAGCTGGAACTGGATATGCAGACGAGGAGGACGATACTGCCATGGCCGCTGTCGTGGCAGCCAAGGACGACAGGGATAGTGAAGGGAAGAAGTAAAGTGGACCTCGACAGAAAGAGAAAATTAAGCTCATCTGTCGTGGAGCGTCCTTATATTTTTTCATGCCCTAGATCAGAATGAAGGCCAAGCCCAAAGTTCAAAGAAGAAACTCCAAGCAAGAAAGAAGGACGAATTAAAGACTTATGCTCTGAAGATTTAGTCTTTAATAGAGTTGTACTTTAATTTAAACTTGTATTCTTGCCATATTAGAAAACTTGAACCCAAGGCCTATATAAAGGCATGTAATTCGACCTATGGAGGGACATCATCTCCATCTCTAGCCTTCTTCCCAAAACCCTAGATATTTTTCCCTTCCTCATCATGTTCTAAACTTCCCCTAGGGCTACGGGTTGATTTGTAAAGTAGTTGCAAGGATTGCATTTGTTTTAGGAATTTTTCTGTTCAATAAAATAGACTTCAAGTTTGCTTATTCTAGTTTTCAACATCTTGCAAGAGTATCGGGAGAGCATTGCGAGATTATCTATTTACTTAATATCGGGAGAGTTAAGTATACGAAAGGAATAAGTACGGCTTCTCCAGTTTATGGTTGAACTATCTCAGACCTAGGGATAGGACGAGGTTAAGTGGCTAAGGAAGAATTCGACAACATCGGTGTTCATCCTTCGATTCACGCCGGGAGGTATCATCAAAGACGTGTTCATCGACAGACTTGGACCTAGGGATAGGCCAAGGCATCGCAGGGATTCTTGCCAAGCTTGAAGTACAGAGTTGTGTGATCGCTGTCGCGACTAACAATAGACTACTGCCGCGACAGGCACGACGACAGAACAGATATTCCCAGACTTTGCAACACCTACACTACTGAGCAATTCAATACCGGCCCATTCTCTCTATCTTGATTTCATTACTCTTTTATTTAAGTACTCTTTATTATTTCGTGACAACAACTTAAATAATTCTTTTCTCTCTCGTGCAGCAATCTAAGGTGAAGCTATTAGCCCAGTCCCTGCGGAGACGATATCCGATACTTACGTATCACTTTACTACTTGCGTCGTGTACACTTGCACTACATTGCGATAGACACTTTTACACGCAACAAGTTTTTGGCGCCGTTGCCGGGGACTGGCAACATATCTTTACCCTATCTTTTACTGCACTTCCTTTATTTTCCTGCTTTTACTTGGATTGTTCAACCTATACCTTTCACAAGGTCTTTTGTTTGCGTATGCGCATATCTCAACGAGGAAAAGAACCTGAGCACCAGTTAGATCCTGAAATCGAACGAACATACAATCTCAGGAAAAGAGTCTGTTACCTCGTTAAAAGAAACGAATACCTGGAGGAACAGATTGAAGCAATGGTGAATGAAAGACGTGAAGAAAGAAGGATCAACCAAGAGAATCCCCAGGATAATAACAATCCTGCCGGAGATGGAGGAAAAGGTCAACCTGCCGATCCTCTTGTCTGTAACCCCCTCGTCCCGGTCTGGTCGGATGACCGGTCCGAGTGAGCCACACGGGGAAAACCGAGTGAAACCCGTTAAGGTTCCCCCTCGGTTAGCAACCCTAAAATTTTCTTTTTATTTATCTTGTCTAAATGCATTACCATTACCTATGTGAAACACGTCAGCGGAAACAAGAACAATACAAAGATCAACCATTCAAGACATCATTCGTAAAACAGCCCATTTTCTGTGATTAAGCAGGCCGTATCGATACACATGTTAAGGGTATCGATACGCCTCGACCAAAGTCAACACTCAGGGTCAACGCAGGAAGACCGTATCGATACAGCCCTTGAGCGTATCGATACGCCCTTCCCAGTCAACATCTCGTGGTCAACGAGATAAACCCGTACCGATACACAAACCCACCGTACCGATACGGTAACATCTCGCCAAAATCTCAGAATTTCAGTAGTGAAAAAGGTATCGAAACACCTCCACGCGTATCGAAACGCATGGCCTGAAACAAGAAGGCCGTATTGATACGGGTCTAACCGTATCGATACCCCTGCTCTGCAATTCCACACTTCCAAACTTGATGACCTCAAACAAGACTCTAGATGCATTTTCAGACTCCCCTATGCACATACAACATCCAAGCAACCATACTTGAGCCAAAGGAAGCAATCAAACATGAAACAAGACATCTAATCATGGCATTCATACAAGGGCAATATTTTAGCATAAATGGGCATACATGAAAGCTCAAAAGGCCAAAATGGCTCAAGTCAACACATAAGAGGTTTGCACTCACTAACAAGGCAACCTAAACATCTAGAGGGCATACCACCACATTCAAACATTCATCATAGCATATCATGCTTTACAAACCAAAGTCAATCCAAAACATCAACATGTCAATGAGTCATACATAGCTCATACAAATACCCTTGCCACATTGCTAACTAATACAAAATTTAACCACCGTACTTGAGCCACAAACTTGGAAAGCCCTTCTTGCCTTGCTCCGAACTAACACCACGCTAATGATCTGTATTGTTGAAAATTGAGAGCGTAAGCTATAAGCTTAGTGAAGGTGCTCTAAAACGAAAAAACATCAACAATGCAGGGTTCAAGCATGTAAATCCTAACCTCACATACATCATACATTGGCAAGGTAAAACGAGTGGACCTAGCTAGTCTTTCAAGTGGCATAATATGGTTTCTCATATCCTACCAAGCTCAATCATCATATAACAACACCATATATCAACATCATATATCACAAACATATGAACAAGTTTAATTGGCCACTATTAATTTCCCGGATGTGCGGATTTAACCTCAACAATCACATTACCTCGGTGGGATTTCACTCATCACCGGACCTTGCATGTGCGGGATTCCACTCATCGCCACATGCCCTACGGATGGGATTCCACTCATCATCTTGTAGAAATATATAAAAGCTTCCGGTGGAATATTACATCACCGTACTCCTCCTTGATGACTTAACACCATCAAGGCCACGTACGTTTTGACTCAATTTGTGTGCACACTAATCCTAATGATCGATCATTTACAACCGGTAATTTATTTAGTGCCAATTTACATAACCACATCACATATCATCAACCACATCCCATGCTCATCACATATATACATTTCATGATATACATGCACCAATTTAACCACATTTCACAAGAGCATAGATAGGCAAACATAGTAGCATTTAATGAAACCAATGTCTAAAATTAACAACTTGAAATAAAGAAATGGCCTACCAAGCACATCCCACACGCACACTCGAACCAAACTTTAAAACAAGTTTGAAACCACTCACCGCCCTTCCTTAGCAACCAATACAAATCTCCTACGAACCCGGATTCGGTCCTAATGCTCCTTCGACGCTTCCTCTTGCTTCTAGCCAAACAAAACACATTCATTACTTCACAATTCAATGCTAAAACTCAACCATCAACTCACTTTACAAACACAAGCCAACTTCAACCGAATTCCAATCCAAAATACCCATTTTCGAGCTCCCCTAAAACCTTGCTGAAATTTCCATTTCCAATCACCCAAATGACTCCCAAAAGGTCCCAAAACAACCTCCTAACCTATATAGACCATCAGCCCTTTGTTTTCAACCTAAAACCCACCAAAAAAACTAAGTTTTGACATCCCAAAAATGGCTCCAAGAACCCATTTCGGGTTTTCAATAAAACTCAACCAAATTAATATATGTTGTAAGTCTTGATGTGATTAAAACAAAACCTAACTCATTATTTCAAAAGAAAATGAAAATCACCATAAAAACCCAAACTTTAACCAAACCCCAATTTTCAAAAGTTCATAGTTTTTAAATCTAAAACCATGGATAGTTAAAGGATGAAGAGGAGAGTGAGAATATGATTTTACCTTTCAAAATGGTCTTGAAATGAGGTTGAAAATCAATGGAGTAGTAACCTAAGCTTGGGAGGGTTTTGAAGATGGTTTTGGGTGTTCAACGTTGGAAAGGGGAGATGGGAAAGAGAAGACAACTTTTTCTTTAAAGTTGTCTTGCTTTTTTTGTAAAAAAGTTTTGGGTCAAATTACTCTTTTAGTCCCTCCTCTTTTTACTACAGCTCAATTAGGTCCAAATTAAGGTTGAATTGATTTTATTTAATTTTATTGACTCGGACTACAAACTCGACTAACTCCTAACCCCAAAACACGGGCGTTACAACTCTCTCCCACTTAAGGAAATTTCGTCCCAGAAATTACCTGACTGAAAGAGATACGGAAACTGCCTTTCCATATCCTCCTTCCTCTCCCAAGTGGCCTCGTCCACACCTCGACGTTGCCACCGCACCTTTACTAACTCAATCGATCTACCCCGCAACACTTTACTGTCAGAAGCTAAGATCTCAACCGGTTCCTCCTCATAAGTCAAATCCGGATTCAATTCAATTTCTTCTACGGGCATAACATGTGATGGGTCGGACCTATACTTACGGAGCATCGAAACATGGAACACATCGTGTATCTTCTCTAGCTCGGATGGAAAACGCAACTGATAAGCAACCGGACCAACCCTCTTCACAATCTCATACGGTCCTATGTACCTCGGACTCAACTTCCCCTTTCGGCCAAATCTTATCACTTTCTTCCACGAAGACACTTTCAAGAATACCTTTTCACCCACTGAGAACTCAACTTCCTTCCTTTTCAAATCGGCATAAGACTTCTGCCTATCTGAAGTAGCTTTCAAACGATCACAAATCAATTTTACCTTGTCGGTTGTTCCCTTGAGCAAATCCGGCATAGGTAACAACTTCTGTCCCACTTCGGCCCAACAAACTGGAGTCCTACACTTTCGGCCATACAAGGCCTCATACGGAGCCATCTGAATGCTCGACTGAAAGCTATTATTGTACGCAAACTCTACTAGAGGCAGATGCTTCTCCTGAAAGTCAATGATGCAACAACGCAACATATCCTCTAAGATCTGAATAACTCTCTCTGACTGACCATCTGACTGAGGATGATAAGACGTGCTGAAGTTCAAAAGGGGTACCCAAAGCTGTATGCAGACACTCCCAAAATCGAGAAGTAAATCGCAGATCTCTATCTGACACAATGGACTTCGGCACACCATGCAGTCTAACAATTTCACCAATGTACAAATCGGTCAATCTATCTAACGTGTAAGTAGTATTGACTGCCAAGAAGTGAGCACACTTCGTAAAATGATCCACTATCACCCAAACTAAGTTCTTCTTCGTAGGAGTCAAAGGCAAACCCGAAACAAAATCCATGGTGATGTTCTCCCATTTCCATTCCGGAATTCTCAACGGCTGTAACAAACCTGAGGGAACCTGATGTTCCGCCTTCACTCTCTGACACACTAAGCACTTACTCACAAAGTCGGCTACATCTCTCTTCAAGCCAACCCAAAAGTACTCATTCTTCAAATCACGGTACATCTTCGTACTTCCAGGATGCATAGCAAACGGACTACTGTGGGCTTCAGTCAAGATCGTACGTCTCAAGTCACTGTCTTCTGGCACAACTATTCTATCCTTGAAACACAAAACCCCTTCAGTGCTGAAACTGTAGTCTGAAGATCTACCCTCGGCTATATCTTGCACGTGAGGTGCCAAAGATCTATCTAAGAGTTGCTTCTCTCTAATCAACTGACCTAGAGTAGGTCTAACCTGAAGCTCGGCTACCAAGCCACCATATCCGGACAAACTCAATCTAGCAAACATGGCTCTCAAGTCCACGGCTATCTTCCTACTCAATGCATCGGCCACTACATTGGCCTTACCCGGATGGTACTCAATGGTAAGATCATAGTCTTTTAGCAACTCTAACCACCTACGCTGTCTGAGATTCAAATCTCGCTGAGTCATAATGTATTTCAAACTCTTGTGATCGGTGTACACTGTGCATTTCTCACCGTACAAGTAATGCCTCCAAATCTTCAGAGCAAACACAACTACAGCTAACTCTATATCATGAGTCGGATATTTGCGCTCATGGGTCTTCAACTGTCTTGAGGCATAAGCCACTACTCTCTTGTCTTGCATAAGAACACACCCTAGCCCTACATAAGAAGCATCACTGTAAACTACATAGTCCTTCCCGGACTCAGGCTGAATCAAGATCGGTGCTTGGGTCAAAGCTTCTTTCAATTTCTCAAAGGCTCTCTGTCTTGCATCTGTCCACTCAAACTGAACACTCTTCTGAAGCAATTGTGTCAATGGAGCGGCTAACTTAGAGAAACCCTCTACAAATCTCCTATAGTATTCGGCTAAGCCTAAGAAGCTACGTACCTTTGTCTCAGACTTCGGTTGCTTCCACTCAACAATGGCCTCAATCTTCTTCGGATCAACTCTAATCCCATCGGCTGACACTACATGTCCCAAGAAGACTACCTCTCGAATCCAGAATTCACACTTACTTAGCTTTGCATACAACTGATGATCTAGCAAAGTCTTCAAAACTAGTCTCAAATGTCGGTCATGGTCTTCTTCAGTTCGCGAATACACCAAAATATCATCAATAAACACAACTACAAATTGATCTAGATACTGATGAAAGATCTTATTCATCATATCCATAAAAGCAGCCGGTGCATTAGTCAACCCGAATGGCATGACTAAGAACTCATAGTGACCATATCTAGTCCTGAAGGCCGTCTTCGGTACATCAACCTCTCTTACCTTTAGCTGGTAATAACCCGATCTCAAATCAATCTTCGAAAAGACCGATGCTCCTCTCAACTTGTCAAACAAGTCATCAATCCTGGGCAACGAATATTTATTCTTCACTGTCAACTGATTCAATTGTCTGTAATCTATACACATTCTCATGCTTCCATCTTTCTTCTTTACAAACAAAACTGGTGCACCCCAAGGCGAAGAACTAGGTCGAATAAAACCTCTATCTGTCAATTCTTGCAACTGAGTCTTCAGCTCTTTCAATTCTTTCGGTGCCATGCGATACGAAGCAATCGAAACAGGAGCTGAATGAGAATAAGTCTCAATGGTGAACTCTACCTCTCTGTCCGGTGGTAACCCTGGCAACTCTTCCGGAAACACACTAGGAAAGTCACATACTATTCGGATGTCCTGAGGTCTAACCTCACTCATGTTAGGGTTTTCAATAAAACTCAATCAAATTAATATATGTTGTAAGTCTTGATGTGATTAAAACAAAACCTAACTCATTATTTCAAAACAAAATGAAAATCACCATAAAAACTCAAACTTTAACCAAACCCCAATTTTCAAAAGTTCATAGTTTTTAAATCTAAAACCATAGATAGTTAAAGGATGAAGAGGAGAGTGAGAATATAATTTTACCTTTCAAAATGGTCTTGAAATGAGGTTGAAAATCAATGGAATAGTAACCTAAGCTTGGGAGGGTTTTGAAGATGATTTTGGGTGTTCAACGTTGGAAAGGGGAGATGGGAAAGAGAAGACAACTTTTTCTTTAAAGTTGTCTTGTTTTTTTTATAAAAAAAAAGTTTTGGGTCAAATTACTCTTTTAGTCCCTCCTCTTTTTACTACAGCTCAATTAGGTCCAAATTAAGGTTGAATTGATTTTATTTAATTTTATTGACTCGGACTACAAACCCGACTAACTCCTAACCCCAAAACACGGGCGTTACACTGTCGCTGCCGCACGCCGGTCATGCCGAGACTACATGCTCAATGATCATGTAGAACTAGAAACAACCCTGCCAGACGTAGATGTTGACAATTTTGAGCTAAAACCTGTTATGTTCAGCTTGATCAACAACGCTGGCCAATTTAGTGGTGCTGCTACAGAGGATGCTAGGGAGCATCTGAAAACGTTCCAGGAAATTTGTGGTTCGTTTAGACTACCAGGAGTTAATCCACAGATACAGAGGCTTCGGTTATTTCCTCATTCATTGAAGTACAGGACAAAAACTTGGTGGAATAAACTAATGCCGGGTTCAATACGAACTTGGGCAGATTTAACTCGTGAATTTTTGTCTCGTTTTAATCCTTCACACTTATCAAAGCGGTTACGTAATGAAATTGCTACTTTTCAACAGGAAGATGACGAGCCAATGCACGAGGCCTGGGACAGATTTACCACTCTTCTAAGGAACTGCCTGATGCATGGATTCCCCGTTTGGAACCAGGTAACTAAATTCTATAATGCTGCCAATTTACAAACTCGTATAAGAATTGATTCAGCAGCAAATGGATTACTGCTGGACAAAGATCCAGATGAGGCAATGGCAGTATTGAAAAATCTGGCGAAGAATGAGGAACAGTTTCCGACAGCAAGAAGAGGGGGTAAACGAGTTCTAGCTGTAAAAGATTATGAGGCCGACAGTTCGTTAAAATCACAGGTGGCATATCTCACTAAGGCAATGAAAAAGCTCTTGAAAGAAGATTCACAGCCTATCTACTCTGCTGAAGAGGTATGCAAAACTTGCGATGGAAACCACAGCTCGGAGGAGTGTCCGTTATAGTTAGAAGAAGGGATGTATGTTGGGAACTACAATAAACAGAACTATAACTCCAACAACTACAATCCCAACTGGAGAAAGGATCCCAAGTTCTCTTGGAGCAATCCTAATAATGCCCTGAATCCTCAAGCACAGAATACTCAGAATCAGGGGGGACCTAGATTATTGACTCGGCAGCAACCACAGCAGCAGCAGCAACAACCACCAGCTGCCACGACTAGTATACTGGAACAGACCCTGGCTACGTTTATGTCTCAAACAGGAACCTATATTGAGAACATGAATCACTTTGTCAAAAAGACAAACATTCATGGATAAAACAGAGATGCGGATGACCAATCATGAAGCTACTCTGAAATCATTGGAGACACAGATGGGACAGGTTTCCCAGCATATCAAATCGAGGCAGAATGGAGGATTTCCTAGCGATACTGAAAACGCTAGACAACCCACACATGAGCAGTTAAAGCCATCACTACTAGGAGTGGGAAGAAATTACCAGGGCCAGAGAAGGAAGCTGAATTAGTTAAGGAACCAGCCTTGGAGTCACCTGCCGAGAACGCCGCCCCGGCAGACGACAAGCAGCCTGCTGCCGATGAACATGTCACGACAGTAGAAGAGACAGAGGAGAAAGATGAAGAACCTAAACCTCCTCAGATCCGATTGCAGTGGGAAGGACGTATTGCTGATTATCGCCCTCCACCTTCTTTTCCTCAGCGGTTACAGAAATTGAAACATGAATCACAGCTTAAGAAGATTTATGATATTTTTAAGCAGATCCATATTAATATTCCGCTGTTAGATGCTATAAAGGAGATGCCTGGTTATGCCAAATTTCTCAAGGATGTCATGTCAAAGAAATCCACTTGGGGAATTTGAAACGGTTAAGATGACAGAAGGATGCATGAGTATTCTGCACAAGCATCCATCCCAGAAGAAGAAGGATCCTGGGAGCTTCATCATACCATGCATAATTGGAGATAAATTTGTGGGTAAGGCACTTTGTGATCTTGGTGCTAGTATACATTTAATGCCCAAATCTGTTTTTCAGAAATTAGGTATTGGAAAAGCTCGGCTCACAACAATAGTAGTGCAGCTGGCAGACCGCTCTTACGTACATCCAGAAGGAAAAATTGAAGATATTCTGGTAAGAGTGGATAAATTTATTTTTCCTGCTGACTTTCTTTTCTTAGATTGTGAAGCAGATGAAAATGCACCAATCATCCCGGGGCGGCCCTTCTTAGCTACAGGAAGATCACTGATTGATGTGGAAAAAGGAAAACTCACTATGAGAGTGAATGATCAAGAGATCTAGCTGAATGTTCTCCAAGCAATGAAACATGCTGATGCAGAAGAAGAATGCAAGGCTATCACTGAAGTTACCCTTGACCAACCCTGCATCAGGTCGGGCTGCCACGACATCAAAATTGGCTACTGCCCCAGCAGCCATTTAGAAGACTGTCACGACAGCACCGACGTCAGCAGCTCCTCAGAATCTGATACATCTGATACTGAAGATCAAGAGGAGGTAAATTGGATAGGCAATCGTCCAGGTAAGTTGTTCGAGCCCTTAAACTATACCTCGGATAACCATATAATCCAAAAGCCATCAACTGTCGAGCCCCCTGTTCTAGATCTTAAGCCCCTGCCAGGGTAGCTAAAATACGTTTTACTTGGTTTAAATGATACGTTGCCCATAATCATCTCTTCCAAGTTGATGCAGGAACAGGAACAGCAGCTGATAGGGATGCTGCAGCAGCACAAAAAGGCTATTGGATGGACGATAGCGGATATTCAAGGCATCAGTCCGGCACTATGCATGCATAAAATCCTCTTAGAGAATGATCATAAGTCGACCATTGATGCACAGAGACGTCTGAACGATGCTATGCGAGAGGTGGTGCGTAAGGAGATCATAAAATGGCTAGATGCTGGAATAATCTATGCCATCTCGGATAGCAAGTGGGTGAGCCCGGTGCAGTGCGTTCCCAAGAAAGAAGGAATAATTGTGGTAACCAACGAAGAAAACGAGCTAATCCCAAACAGGACTGTGACCGGTTGGAGGGTTTGTATGGACTACCGGAAGCTTAACAAAGCTGCCCGGAAAGACCATTTCCCCTTACCCTTTATTGATCAAATGCTTGATAGATTAGCGGGTAAGCCTTACTATTGTTTTCTTGATGGTTACTCAGGTTATAATCAAATAGCCATCGCACCGGAAGATCAAGAAAAGACGACGTTCACATGCCCATACGGCACTTATGCTTTTCGGAGGATGCCATTTAGACTTTGTAATGCACCAGCCACCTTTCAAAGGTGCATGATGGCAATATTCTCCGATATGGTAGAGGATTTCCTGGAGATATTCATGGATGATTTCTCTGTCTTTGGAGACGATTTCGAAAGCTGCCTAGGCAACCTACAGAAAGTGCTCGAGAGATGCGAGAAAGCAAACTTGGTATTGAACTGGGAAAAGTGTCACTTCATGGTAGATGAAGGGATAGTCCTTGGCCATAAAATAAGCTGACGCGGCATAGAAGTCGACAGAGCTAAGATCGAGGTAATCGAAAAGCTGCCACCACCCACCACAGTCAAGGGAATCAGAAGTTTCTTAGGACATGCTAGTTTTTATCGGAGGTTTATCGCAAACTTTTCAAAGATCACCAAACCCTTATGCCATCTTCTAGAGCAGAACCGTCCCTTCGACTTCAACACTGAATGTACTGAGGCATTCAAGGTTCTGAAAGAAAAGCTGGTAACAGCCCAAATAGTACAGCCACCAGATTGGAAACTGCCGTTCGAGATCATGTGTGATGCTAGTGACTATGCTGTCGGGGCAGCACTTGGGCAGAGGAAAGACAAGCTCTTTCATGTCATATACTATGCCAGCAAAACACTAAATGACACCCAAGTAAACTACACCACCATAGAAAAGGAACTATTAGCGGTGGTATTCTCTATTGACAAGTTCCGTTCTTATATACTTGGAACGAAGGTTATCGTCCACACAGACCACTCTGCATTGAAGTATATGTTCACCAAAAAGGATGCAAAGCCTAGACTGATAAGTTGGATTCTGCTACTGCAAGAGTTCGACCTTGAAATCAAGGGAAAAAAGGGGACAGAGAATCAAGTTGCAGATCACTTGTCAAGGTTAGAGAAGGGAAAGAGTCTACCGGCAGACGAGACACACATACTGGAGACCTTCCCTGATGAGCAGTTGTTCGCTGCCACAAGCACTGCCGCGACACCCATGGCGGCAGGTAAGTTTTCTGAACTCCCCTGGTATGCTGATTTCGTTAATTTTTTAGTTAGCAGAATAACTCCTCCTGACCTTAATTATCAAGCTAGGAAGAGGTTCCAAAATGATGTTAAGCATTATTATTGGGACGAACCTCTTCTTTTCAAAATTTGTGCAGATCAGGTTATCAGGAGATGTGTACCACATGATGAACAGGAAGCTATACTACATCACTGTCATGCTTCACAGTATGGAGGACACTTAGGAGGTAACAAAACTGCTGCCAAGGTTTTGCAGTCGGGATTTTACTGGCCGTCACTGTTCAAGGATGCCCAAACATTCTACAAAAACTGTGACAAGTGTCAACGAACTGGAAACATCTCAAGGAGACATGAGATGCTGCTGCAAAATATTCTTGAAGTCGAGATCTTCGACGTTTGGGGGATAGATTTTATGGGACCTTTCCCAACTTCATGTGGGAACTTATATATCCTCCTGGCAGTGGACTATGTGTCCAAATGGGTAGAAGCAATCGCCACTCAGAAAAACGATGCCAAGACGGTTCAGAGGTTTTTGCATAAAAACATATTTTCCAGGTTTGGCATCCCCAAGGCGATCATCAGTGATGAAGGGAGGCATTTCGACAATAGGATTATAGCTGCTGCCTTGAAAAAGTATGGTGTCAAACATCGGATCGCAACAGCATACCACCCTCAGACCAATGGACAGGCTGAAATATCCAACAGAGAGGTTAAGAACATTCTTGAAAAGATGGTTAAGCCAACTAGGAAGGACTGGTCTCTACACCTCAATGATGCATTATGGGCCTACAGAACAGCGTTCAAAACTCCATTGGGAATGTCACCCTATCGGCTGATTTATGGGAAAACATGCCATTTACCTGTCGAGATTGAGCACAGAGCATATTGGGCTATCAAGGCAGTGAATGTGGACTTGGAAAAAGCGGGACAGAAAAGGCTACTTGATCTGAATGGGATCGAAGAAATTCGGACAATGGCCTATGACAACGCGAGAATCTACAAGGACAAGACCAAGAAGTGGCATGACAAAAAGTTGCTGCCACGACAGTTCTGCCCAGGGCAGCTTGTGTTGTTATTCAACTCTAGGTTGAAACTCTTCCCAGGGAAGCTGAAGTCTAGGTGGTCTGGCCCATTCCAAGTGGTGCAGGTTTTTCCCCATGGTGTCATCACAATCAGATCTTTACAAGACGGGCACCAATTTAAAGTCAATGGACAAAGATTGAAGCATTATCAGGGGACTGAAGCTCCAAGAATGCAGGAAGTGGTTACTTTAGGAGATGCCCCTCCTGGCATCCCTAATCTAACCTAATTTTATTTTTATTTATTTATATATTTATTTATTAGGTAATTAGAATTATTTTATTTTTAGGAACTAAAATTTTTATTTTATTTATTTTTAGGAAATAAAGGAGACAAGGAGAAGAGAAGAAGTAAATTCAGCCCACCATCTTTCCATCAGCTCAAAAAGCCCAACTTTGGAGCCTGTCGTTACATCTGTCGCGACAGACGCGGAAAATACAACCTGTCGACACGCTGTCGCGGCAGACACGCAAACGCGTAACAGACGCGCAGCAGACACGGAAACGCGTGACAGACGTGTCAAAAACCGCGTAACAGCTGGCCCCGTTATTCGCGCCTGTCGTTACAGCTCCAACGGGCAGCAAACTTTCCTTCTATATAAACCCCATTTTACTATTCATTTTTCACTCACTTCTACTCTTTCTTCTTGCTTCCTCTAGAATTTTTACTTGCTTTTATTTTCTTCCACAGTCCTTGCAACATGTCTTCCAGAAACACCCGCCGTAGTTCTGCCTCTGGATCTGCCCCGGCAGCATCAACTCCATGATCCTTCCAGATCCGTGATATGTGGGAGGAGAAAGGTTTTATTTACACTTCCAAAACGGGGAACTTAGGGCTGCAGCCGTTCATAGCCAGTAAAATTAGAGCCCTGAAGTGGCAGATATTCGCGGAGCAGACAAAGGAGATGAATGTGACTCTTGTCCGAGACTTTTATGCTGCCATCGGCAGCAGGAATGCGACAGCAGTCACCATACAAGGAAAAGAGGTAGCGATCGAGCCCGAGTATATCAACACTCTCTACGGGTTCTATGTGGGTAGAAAAGAAGATGGCCATAAGCAATTTCTCGAGAGTCTAGAGCCTGTCGACTACGATGTTGTGATGGCAGAACTCACAGAAGAGGGTACCGAGTGGAACACCGATCCGAAGAACCCAAGGACGGTGAAAAGAGTCCAGCTCACCCCGGAGGCCAAGCTTTGGAACGCCTTCATCAAGAAACGGATTATGCCCTCCTCTCACAATACAACAGTCGACCAACCCAGGTTAGCACTCATCCATTCCATCTTACATGAGAGGCCAATTAACGTTGGCAGATATGTCCGAGAGGGAATATTGGATTGCGCATATCGGCCGACAGGACCAATCTTCTACCCCTACCTCATCACTGCCCTCTGTTGCGGCCACCATGTACCGGAAGCTGCTGAAGATTTACGAGTTCGAGGGAAAGGCTGGATAGACATAAACATACTTAGCCTGATGGAACTCACTGATGCCACGCCTCTGTCGTCTTTCGACCCTACTGCCACAGTAGCAGAGCCGACAGAGCCCACCGACACAGAGCCTGCTGCCACAGAACCCAGACAGCCTACAGCAGCAGCCCCTCCAGCTGACACCTCCTCACAGATGCTTGCTGCCATTCAAAAATTGGAGGAGAGACAGCTCGGCCTTATGAGCTTCATCC
This sequence comes from Hibiscus trionum, assembly GCA_030270665.1. Taxonomy (NCBI): domain Eukaryota; kingdom Viridiplantae; phylum Streptophyta; class Magnoliopsida; order Malvales; family Malvaceae; genus Hibiscus; species Hibiscus trionum. The sequence continues at coordinate 7,017,633 of BSYR01000034.1, read as the reverse complement.
GAGACTTCACCACTGCCACGGTACATTTCATCCATACTTCTTTAAATTTCCCCGATGCTCTATTCCCTACCTTCCCAAATCAATATTTTGCTACCCCCACCCCTGCCCATACCCCTACACCTGCTGCCACGCCCAAAACACCATCTGTTGCGTCCACACCGACCCCTGCCATAACAGCTGCAGGCAGCAGCCGCACAGCCGACACATCCGCCCGAGGAACCAAGAGAAAGGAGCCTGAAGACGACCTTGACAGGTACATTGATGTTTTCTCTTCTTCAGAAATTTGGGCCACTTCCGACAACGAGCCCTCGGTCAAGAGGAACTTTTCCAAGGAGTTCACACCTGAGAAACGACATAAAACAGTAGCGGATAAAAACAAATCAGACAGCGACAGTAGCAGCAGCAACAGCGGCAGCGAGAGCAGCAGCAGCTCCGAGGTTCAGATAGTGGAGAAACCTCCTCATATCTCCCCTACCCGTATTCAACCTCCAAGGGAGGCCAAAACAAAGAATACTTCTGCCTCTCCCATCCGCCTGCCAGCACCGGCCAAGAAGGTGCCCGTCGGCAGGTCCAGCTCAGCAGCAGCAGTGGCGACGACAGCACCTAAATTTTAAGTTTCTTATCTTATATTGATGTCTGCCTTTCTTATATTTTGTGATGTACTTTTCTTTTTATTTTGTCTCATATGTCATTTGCATTGAGGGCAATGCAACCCTCAAGTTTGGGGTGGCATCCCTCCATTAATGAAGTCTTATTAAGTTTAAAAGTTGTGTCTTTTTCTTAGTTTATTTTTGCTTTAAAAAATGAAAATTTTGGCTTAAGTCTTTGAACTAAACTTACCTGCCGTGACAGCCTCTGTCGTGGCAGTGCCTTTAGGATAGTTTTAGGAGAAGTTTAGAGCCTTACTATAGTTCTAAAACTTAAACACCATTTGTGACTTTTATACTGCCTAGAACTCTACTAGTAAACTAGAATAGAAAGCTTAGCACTTGAGTTGCCCCTAGAGGTGCCTAACGATGGCTCAAGGAAAAGAAGTTAAGAAACAATAGACTCAATACACCTAGAGGTGCCCGAAACCGGCTCTAGGAAGTTAGCTAGAGGTGCTCGAAACCGGCTCTAGTCAAACTTAAGCTTGAGAAAATAAACTCGAGTCTGAATAAAAACTAAAGGAGCCTAAGAATTGCCTCCAAAAAAATGAAAATTGGCATAAAAATTCAAGTTAGAGGCTTAACTATTCTAGTAAACTAAGGGAGTCTTGGCATATAATTGTTCACAAGCATGCACACACTGCACGAGAATTTTAGCAAGGTTCCAGACGAATCCTGAATTATCCGACAAGGTGTTGCTCACAATAGGGAATAAATGGTATGTAAGGAAAAGTTTACTGTTTAAGCCAAACAAAAATTTTGTTTTTTTTTGTCTGAATTACTTGAGGGCAAGCAAAAACTTGAGTTTGGGGTGTGTTAAGTGTGTAAAAGTTCTATAATTTACCCCCTATTTAACCCATATTTCTGCTGCATTCAAGCATAATTCATTGCATTTAGGTTAGATTTCAGTTATACATCACAAATACATTAAGTGGCACAGTTTCTACTGAAATTGGTTACTTTTGCAGGTAGTTGCTGGAGCAAACGGAGAAGCAGACGCTGGGCAGTGACGAAGCAGAGCTGGAACTGGATATGCAGACGAGGAGGACGATGATGCCATGGCCGCTGCCGTGGCAGCCAAGGACGACAGCGATAGTGAAGGGAAGAAGTAAAGTGGACCTCGACAGAAAGAGAAAATTAAGCCCATCTGTCGTGGAGCGTCCTTATATTTTTCCAAGCCCTAGATCAGAATGAAGGCCAAGCCCAAAGTTCAAGGAAGAAACTCCAAGCAAGAAGGAATGACGAATTAAAGACTTATGCTCTGAAGATTTAGTCTTTAATAGAGTTATACTTTAATTTAAACTTGTATTCTTTCCATATTAGAAAACTTGAACCCAAGGCCTATATAAAGGCATGTAATTCGACCTAGGGAGGGACATCATCTCCATCTCTAGCCTTCTTCCCAAAACCCTAGCCGTTTTCCCTTCCTCATCATGTTCTAAACTTCCCCTAGGGCTACGAGTTGATTTGTAAAGTAGTTGCAAGGATTGCATTTGTTTTAGGAATTTTTCTGTTCAATAAAATAGACTTCAAGTTTGCTTATTCTGGTTTTCAACATCTTGCAAGAGTATTGGGAGAGCATTGTGAGATTATCTATTTACTTAATATCGGGAGAGTTAAGTATACGAAAGGAATAAGTACGGGTTCTCCAGTTTATGGTTGAACTATCTCGGACCTAGGGATAGGACGAGGTTAAGTGGCTAAGGAAGAATTCGACAACATCGTTGTTCATCCTTCGATTCACGCCGGGAGGTATCATCAAAGATGTGTTCATCGAAAGACTTGGACCTAGGGATAGGCCAAGGCATCGCAGGGATTCTTGCCAAGCTTGAAGTACAGAGTTGTGTGATCACTGCCGCGACTAACAACAGACTGCTGCCGCGATAGGCACGACGACATAACAGATATTCCCAGACTTTGCAACACCTACACTACTGAGCAATTCAATACCGGCCCATTCTCTATATCTTGATTTCATTACTCTTTTTTATATAAGTACTCTTTATTATTTCGTGACAACAACTTAAATAATTCTTTTCTCTCTCATACAGCAATCTAAGGTGAAGCTATTAGCCCAGTCCCTGTGGAGACGATATCCGATACTTACGTATCACTTTACTACTTGCGTCGTGTACACTTGCACTACATTGCGATAGACACTTTTACACGCAACAAAAGACCTTCTGCCAATTTCTCTGTTGCTGATTCCTTAATTCAACATGATAGGTCTAAGTCTGATGTTGCTAAGTCTGAGGGCAATCTTATGTCTTTCACTAAAGAACAATATGAGGGCTTGATGTCTCTTCTTCATGAGAAAGGTTTCTCTGGTCATAATTCTGCAAATCAGACCAGTGTGAATGCTTTATCTTCTAATTTTACTTTTACACCTGCTCCAAGTGGTGATTCAGGTATCATTTTATCATGTTCTTCATCTGTTTGTTCCTCCTGGGCCATTGATTTAGGAGCAAAAGATCACATAAGCAACAATTTGAATTTGTTTGTTTCATATAATGCTATTAAAAAAAAAGTTTGTAAAATTACCAAATGGTAATTTAGTACAAGTTTTGCATATAGGTATAATTCATCTCAATAATGGTCTGGTTCTAAAAGATGTTTTGCATATTTCATTCTTTGGATTCAATTTAATTTTGGTCAGTAAATTAACTTTGAATCCTAGTATTTCTGTTTTCTTTTCTAAAGATTGTTGTTTGATACAGGATGTTCCCTCTTGAAAGATGATTGGTACAGCTAGGACTGTCAAAGGCTTGTATCAGCTGGTGGATTCTGCTTTTGATGGCTCTGCTGGTGATGTTTGTGTTGTATCATCCTCTTCTACCTCTTTGCATACGTGGCATGCTAGGCTAGGACATCCATCTAGCCGTAGGATGTTTTTCTTTTCAAAAATAAATAACACTATTCATGTTGGTGATGTTTCTAAGTGTGATATATGTCTTTTAGCCAAACATAGAAGATTACAATTTCCTATTAGTCCATCTGTTTCTTTGTCTATCTTTGATATTTTACATGTTGATGTTTGGGGACCTTTCCCAATCAAAAGTTTGTATGGTCATAGTTATTTTTTGACAATTGTTGATGATATGAGCAGATTTGTTTCGATTTTTCCTATGACTGTTAAATTTGAAGTTAGAAATTTAATAATTGATTTTTGCAACTTTGTTGAGACTCCGTTTTCTAAGAAAGTTAAATGCATCAGGTCTGATAATGCTCAGGAGTTCAAAATGACTGATTTTTTTTAAAAGTATGGGTATTGTGCATCAAACATCTTGTGCATATACACCACAAAAAAATAGTGTAGTAGAAAGAAAACATCAGCATTTACTTAGTGTTGCTAGGTCCTTGAGATTACATGTTGGTTTACCTTTAGTTTTTTGGATAGACTATGTTTTACAAGCAAGCTTCTTGATCAACGTAACTCCTACACATGTCTTAGGAAATAAAACTCCATATGAGATGCTTTATAATAAGTTGTCAAACATTGATAATCTTAAAATTTTTAGTTTCTTGTTCTATGCTTCTAATTTACCTAAGCCTACAACTAAAATGGACCATATGGCCATCAAATGTATTTTCTAAGCTTTCCTAAAACATGAAAGGTTATAGGTTATACAACTTAAATACCAAGTCTATTTTTGTCTCTCGAGATGTTGTTTTTAATGAATCATTTTTTTTCATAGAGATTCAAAATCCTCCTCTGATTTCTTTTTACTAAACTGTGACACTTTTTTTTTGCAATTGGATGATTTCAGTCCTAATATGAATATTGATCATATTGATCAGTCTCAGAACAACAATGATTATTCTCATTTTGATCATGAACTTTTTTCTCCTGATTTTTTTGTTTTTGTTTCTTCTGATCAAAATCAGCATGACCTTTTTACTCAACCTAACCAGCATGTTGATTCTTTACCCTTTAATCTGCCTATCTCTAGACTTTCTAGAACTATCAAACTTCTTCAGAAGTTTCAGGATTTCGAGGTAGATCTGCCCAAAATTTGAACAACTTTTCATTCTCTTGCTAATATTTTATCATATCATAATATTTTTGTTCAGCATCAGTCATTTATTGATAATGTTGATATCTTGTCTGAACCAAAAATTTATAAACAAGTTGTGGTTCATGAATGTTGGAGAAATGTCATGAAAGAAGAAATCTTAGCCTTAAAATCTAATGATACATGGAATTTAGTTCCTTTGCCACCTAATAAGAACAATATAGGTTGTAAGTGGGTTTTTAGAACTAAACTAAAATTCGATGGATCCCTTGATAGATATAAGGCTAGATTAGTTGCTAAAGGTTACACTCAACAATCTGGTGTAGATTTTTTAAGTACATTCAGTCATGTTGCAAAAATGACAACCATAAGGACTTTAGTAGCTATTGCTGATTCTAAAAATTGGAAGTTACAAAAACTCGATGTTAATAATGCTTTTCTTCATGGATCTTTACATGAAGAAGTATATATGGACATGCCCCCTGATTTTTGACGGAGCCAAAATCAAACTAAATATTGGATATTTGACGGAATTAAGATTTGGGGTTAGAAAACAAAATACAAATTTTTAAAAAAAAGAGAAAATTTATAAATAAACTAATTTTTAAAAAATTATATAAGAGTACAAAGGTGAAAAAAATTACCTTCCATACAGCTCCGTCATTGTTAACATCCCCGGAGAAAAACTACACCATCCCTTATTTGGTACCCCATCCATATTCTTAAAATTGACATATGTGAATTATATGGTTTGGCTCGTGAATCTAAGGACCATATTTTCTTTGATTGTAATTTTCCAAACTCCAAAGAGAATCTGGTCTGAGGTACTTCACCTATGCAGCATTGACAGACTTGGAAAGAACTCAATTGGGCAATAAACCATTTGAAGGGTAAAACTCCCATCGTCTTTATTCTTAAAATTGTTTCAGCAAATGGGTGGAAAAAAATCATAGTCACTGTTTGGTAAATAGAGGTTTTGGTAAAAATTAAAGATTTGAGGCATAATTAAAAGTTTGACCAGTCAAATTCGCTAATATTATTGTTTGGTAAACAGTGGATTGAAAGAACGAATTGAGGTGAAACCACTAATTTTGAAAAAGCTCATAATAGGAGCTTTTTGATATTAGAGTTGTAAAGACTCTTTTACCCTTACCAGTTACCAAAAATCTCAAAATAACCTAAATTAAATATTTTCTCACCCTAATCATATTTACTTTTTCTCTTCTTATTATCACATATTTATATGTGTATTTAAATTTATTAATTAATTATATTATATTAAAATAATTATATAAATAATAAATTAATATATAAATCATTTGAATATTTTTAGAAAAGATATATTAAAAATAATTTTATAGATTTAATTAATAATAATTAGATACAAAATATTGATAACTAATAAATTATTCAAACAAGTATTGAATATAATAATGTCTTTATATGTTACTTTGCTTGTTTAAATAATCTAACAGCTATCAGTTAATTTTAGCAAACACATTCATACAATCAATTAATATAATCTGTTAGTCAAATCAACTAATACAATCCGCTAGTCAAATCAGCTAATGTAATCCGTTATCTGCTATCAACTATCCACTAATTACCAAACAGGACCATAGACTTTTTAGAGAGGTTAGGAAGGAGGCTGTCAGGTATACAAGATATAGTGAAGATTAAAGTCATTTTGATACTGTAAATACGTAACTTTGTATAGCATGGAAGATCATCCTGTCATCCCATAGATTGATGTTGATTTGTAGCAGTTTTCCATTGCTCCTTTGAATAATAAATCAAAACATTTATTCGAAATAAAATTAAAAAATTTCAAATCCAATAAATTTAATGCCTAAAAGAGTTCAAATTTCATTCTTCTTATGAATCCTGAAAATCTAAAATATGAGTCTAGACTTGTAGTTTAACAATAGAATATTATTGTAATAAAGCAAAGTCACAAGTTGAAAGGTTTAGACTTAAGTGGCAAATAAGTGATTAAACTATACGTTTTTTTAAATAAGTGTTTAAAGTATTTTTCGAGTCAAATAGTTGCTTAACGTTTTCAACATTACTCAAATAGTTGTCTGTCGTGACTGTCCGTTAAAAAAATTTTGTTAGCCAATAAAAATATGACATGTGGCAGTATTATTAAATGTTATTTTTTTAAAAAATAAATCAAAATTTTTAAATAGTCCCCAAATCCCTAAACCCCAAAATTCGGTCACTACCACCGGCGTTGGTCGTGTTTTCAGCGACGGACTGATGCGTCATCCCCTCGCGGAACGACCCACACATCGTTCATCGTCCGTTATGCCGCCGTTCGTCACGAATTATTCGAATGAACAATTCGACGATTTTGACGTTTTGCACGACGTCAGTCGGTTTTCTACGACGAGGTGGTGGAATAAATGGTCATGATTGTCCGGCGACAGATATGGTGGGCGGCGGCGTGGCAATCGGCGGTGAAATCAAGTCAAATCGAGATTTGGATTTTAGGGTGTTAGGAATTTCAATTTGGGGTTATTTTATGAAATAAAGAAAACATTTTGTTTTATTATTTTTAAATATAATTTCGAAATTTTAAGAAGCTAACATGTATTATTTAACAATAAAAATTAACGGACGTTGACGGCGGACACATATTTAGCTCGAATATTTTAGGCAGCTATCTAAAAAATATATAATTTGAGCATTTATTTGCCACTTAAGCCAAAAGTTTATTTCAATAGTGAATACTTGCATTTATTTGAGCAATTCTAAAAAATCTCATTCAAATTAGTTAAAAAAATGAGAAGGAAACTAATAAAAACGATGTAACCCCCTCGTCCCGGTCTGGGCGCTTGACCGATCCGAGTGGGCCACACGGGGAAAACCGAAGCGAAACCCGTTAAGGTTCCCCCTCGGTTAGCAACCCTATTTTTTTCATTTTAAAATCTTGTCTAAATGGATATTAAACCCTATGTGGTCAAACAGCGGAACAAGAATACAAGAGACAAACATTCGAACCCAAAACAGCAATTAAACAGCCCACTTTTAATCTTTTAAACAGGCCGTTTCGAAACGCCCTTGAGGCGTATCGAAACGCCTTGACCAGGTCAACTGACCCAGAGCCTTTACAAGGGGCCGTATCGAAACGGGGGTCAACCGTTTCTAAACGCCCACGACGGTCAATATCCCGTGGTCAACGAGATTTTGACCATTTCGAAACCTTTACACCCGTTTCGAAACACCTTTATCTCGTGAATTTCTCAAAATTCCAGTAGCCAAAACGTTCCGATACGCGTTTCGGAACAGGGGTTCCAAAGGCCATACCGTATCGAAACGCGTTCCGATACGGGGTCCCTGAAGCCTACCCGTTCCGAAACGATCCCTCCCGTTTCGAAACACTGGCAGTCTGTAACCTCTGAAATACAGATTTAGGGGTGTTTTGACAAGTCTAAAGGTCCCATAGGACCCCTAAAGGCACATAAAACCATCAAACAAAGTCTAGAGGCATACATCTTAGATTTAACATACTCAAACACATACAAGCATGGATTTGGATAATCTTTCTAACATGGCAAATTACACATTAAGAGCCTTTCATACAAGCATGCTTGAAGACATTTAAAAAGAACCAATAAGCATAACACATAACAAGTGAGTCCACATGCCATTTAAGCAACCTAGGCACTCATAAGACATCCATCGTACTAGCATTTGGCAAGATATAACATGCTTACAAATCAAGTCAACCATAGACATACATCAAGACTCGAATCAACAATTCCTATCCCATTGCTTAACTATTACATTCTAATACTTGAAATTCATACATTGAGCTCACCAAAAGCAACACTTGGAGACCTTCCCTTGCCTTTGCCACCCACAAGCTATATATCTGCATTGTCGAACAAAAGAGAGCGTAAGCATAAAAGCTTAGTGAGGGTGAGCTCTTTAAAAACAAACCTCGACAATGCAGGGTCCAAGCACGAGCTACAACCAAGATAAAATGCATGTTCTTACCTCCGGTCCACACGAGCCATAATTCTAAATGATGCATGAACATATAATCAATATCATGCCATGCTCAACATGTTTAAACCCACAACATATGATATCGCATATATTAAACCATGTTAGCAACACATCCCAAATCACATTGGTTCGCAATTAACCACATATTGGCAACATAAACTACAATCCGTATTGGCACCTAGTTATGACTCGAATACGCGGATAACCGTTGGAACTCACATCCAACAACACAACCATTACCTGACGGTGGGATTCCACTCATCACCGTTCACGCGGAGGGGATTCCACTCATCCTCACGCCTCATCTCACGCGGAGGGGATTCCACTCATCCTCACGCCCGTCGATGGGATTCCACTCATCACCGACTAATGTAAATACAATTTCCGGGCGTACCCGTACTCCTCCTTGGTGACTCAACGCCACCAAGGCCACGCGCGACTTTTGACTCATGTGTACACACTAACATCCTAATGATCGATCATTTGTACCCAAGCATACTAGTGCCAATACTAATACATTCCACAATACCATTTATTAACAACTTTCGTGCTTAGCACGTACTCACCATGACTTACTATCATGCACAAACTACATTTCCATGCCTAGCATGTACTCACCATGATCCTCGGATCAAGCAATCACCTCATAATCTCATTTCACATGACAACACACATGTACATCATTAACAACCATATCACATCATATTTTGCACACGTGAATAACCATATCATATCTATCATCAACATACATACAACAATGCATCCAACATGCCTCAACATACATGTATACAACATATATATATAACCAACACCATCACGATTTAACACGAGGCATATACAACCATTAAAGAGTGCAACCAAAGTCTCTAATCAAAGCTTGGGATTAGGCTACCACTCTAATCCCAACTCTAGGTGGGTTTACCAAGCCCATCCTAGGTTCACATGCTTGAACCAAATACTCAAAACCAATTCAAAAACATTTAACCACTCACCTAAGCTTCCAAGCTCCAAGCCAAGCAAGCAACCTCCCTCAAATTTCCGGATTTCTTCCCGAAGCTTCCCCAACACAAATTCCCGCTTCTAAACAACCTCGAACACATTTCAAACAATTCCAAATCAGCCCAACATCAAAATACCAACCCGGAAAACAATTCAAATCAAATTTACAACGTTGCAAGCCATGACCAAACCCCACACTTTGCAATTTCGGGCAGCCCCTAAACCATGTCCAAAAACCATGTTTCCAACATCCATAGCACCCACAAACAATCCAAATCAACCCCTAACCATTACCCTAACATCAAACCTCAATTTCCAACACAAACCACACCCAAAACTCAACTAAAACCCCTCCTAAAAACCCATTTTTATCCAATTTCGGGAATTTTCTTAAAACCATTCAAAATTCACATATGTGGTACCATTTAGCTCCTAGACTTCATAACTAACAACATTGAATCAAAATATTAAGCTTAACAACATAAAGTTACCATTTTTAATCAAAATCTCCAAAAACTCCATTTTCCAAAACCTTAACGAAAGTGAAAACTAAGTGTACTTTTGAAGAGAGGATGGTGAGGACAAGTCGAAAACGTAATTACCTTTCAAAAAGCTTCAAAAACGGAGAAGAAATGAGGTGAAAAAGCAACTTAGAGGAGAACCCTCTACTTGTCGTCAAAATGGAGGAGAAGGGTGAGTGAAGAAGATGAGCACATGTTTAATTCAATAAAGAGGGGTTTTCATTTTAAAAGTTCATTTTATTTACCAATCTGCCATTAATGAGGATAGCTATCTCCATTTCCAAATTCCATGGAATTGGGCTTTAAAATCAAAACATGTCAAACACAAGTTATTTATTTTGAAAACCCGAGGCCCAAAATAATATTTTATTATTTTAAATCTTAAAACCGAAACCCGAAACAATATTTTAATATTATTTCCATCCGACCCCCAAACCCGGGTGTTACAACTCTCCCCCACTTAAGGAAATATCGCCCCCGAAATTTATCGGACAGGAAGAATCACAGAAGCTGTCTCTCCACACTTCCTTCTCACCACAACATACTAGCCAACTCATAGACTTATCACGCAACAGCAGCTATCTAACACCAAATCTCAACTGATTCTTCGTTGCACGCAAATTTCAAACTCAACTCAATCTCTTCTACAACATGGCATGGAACAAATCCAACTCACACTTCTGAATCATAGATACATAAACCACCTCACCAACCTCTTCCTAACTCTGGTGGTAACCGTGACAAACGAACAACGAAACTAGTCTGACTCACAATCTCAGGCAGCACTGTATGAACACTTGGATCATAACCTTCACTAACTGAACATCTGCCTTCCACGGATAACCAGACACTATGCAAACGTCTTCAAAATAATCTAGCAGAATTTTTGGATCTCTAATATCCATTTTCATTACGAATCTTCCACGGATGTAACAAACTAGAAGAAACTGAAGCTCGGTCTTGACACGCTGGCAATTTACATACTTACTCTCATACTGAACCACACTATTTATCAACTCAATCCAGAAGTACTCGTCATCATCCCACAATACGTCTTCATACTACTCGGATGCAATATAAACGAACTACCGTGTGCTTCGGCCAAAACAATACGTCTCATAACACTATGTCAATCGGTACAATTATTCTGTCTCTGAAATACAAAACTCTATCATCTCTGAAACTGTATTATGAAGGTCTTCCTTCTACTATGCCTCGCACGTGAGGTGCCAAGAATCTGTCTTGCAACTGTTTCTCTTCAAACATTCTGACTCAGCGTAGGCTCAACATGAAACGCGGCCACAAGAATACTGGCATTCGGTAACTGAATTCGGCAAATACAACTCGCAACCCAACTACCAATCTAACAACAATCACTACTCGGAACATCGGTCACTACGGAGGCTATCTTCGGATGGTACTCAATCTTGATATTACAATCTTCAAGCGGTTCTAACATTTCATGCTGTTCAAGTTTTCACCCTTCCTAAGTCTTCAAATATTTCAAGTTCTGATGATACGTACATACTCACTGTGCATTCTTGCTATACAAGCTTTGTCTCTAAGTCTTCGAAGCAAATACAACTGTAATTAACTCTATGTCTCATATCGGATAACTCTTCTCACAATCTTCCAACTAGCTCGATGAACAAGCCACAATCTTCTGTCTTGCATAAGCACACAACCTAACTTTACATGTAACACATCACTATGGTTCGCAAACTCTTTTTCTGATGTAAACTGATTCAAGGTCGAAGCTCTCTTCAAGGTTTCTTTTGGTTTCTCAAGGGCCTATTGTCTCTTATCTAACCACACAATTGAGCATTCTTCTGTAGCAATCTATCAATGGAGTAACTATCTTCAAAAGACTATTTACAATTCTCTGAGTGTAACAAGGCTAGACCTAGGAACTATAGATACCTATCACCGTCTTCAAATTCTTCCAACTCACATCTTCTTCTGCCCACTTGGGATTTTTCTCTAACACACTCGGCTGAACTACAAGTCCTAGGAGAACATCTTCCTTAACTCGGAGTTCACGTTGGCTCAACTTGGCATACCACTGATTCTCTAATAGAATCTACCACACTAACTTTAAAACTTGCCATGATTTTTCTCGGTACTTGAATATACTCACGTGACATCTAGAAGAGCTACTAAAACTGATCAAGAAACTCAGGAAATTATTCTGTTCAACATCTCTATGAAGGTAACTAATACACTAGTCAAACAAAACGACATAACTTAGAGCTCAAGGTGATCACATCTTGCCCCTAAAGATGTCTTCGGTACTTCAACTTTTCTCACTTCCAACTGGTGGTAAACGGATCTCAAACTAATCTTCAAATAGACTGAAGCACACACTAACTGACCAACAAATCACTGACACTCGGAAACGGATACTAATCATCCACTGTCACTTGTTTCGACTGTATGCAATCTGAACACATTCTCGTACTGTCACTCTTTTTTCTTCACAAATTGCACTGTAGAACTCTGAGATGATGCACTAGGCCTAATGAGTCTAAGGTCTAACAAATCTCAAAGTTAATTCTTCAACATTCTCAATTCTTCCGGGATTCACAAGTTACAGAGCAACAAAACGAAAGCAACCTCGAAAACGGTCTCAATAACAAACGCTTCTCCTTTAACAAGAGGTAAACCGGCAATTCTTCCAAATACTTATAGGAGAAGAAAACACAAACTATCCTAACACTTTGCGGTCTAATCTTCATTCAAAAATCAAATTCATCACAATTGCTAAGCAAGCCTGTCAACTAAACTCAATCAATCTTTGATCTCTAAAACTGGATCAACATTCAACAAGAAGTTCACCTCCCCACCTACCACTATCGTCACACATAAGTCCGCAACTTCAAGTCAACTCTTGCTTTGTCTCAACGTACACTAACTCCTTGCTCTTCAAGCCGAGCCTTGTCAAAAGGCACATTGAAACTGTAGGAAGACAATCACTTCACGTCTATTAGAAACTAGTAACTCTGAACCACCAACAAACATCTTCTGTACATCTTTCTGATCACTACCATCTCCCTAAAGGCTAGTCACATGCGTCCATACATCTAAGGTCTCAACAACGATATCTAATTCCTTACATGCTCACACAAATAGACGAATCCGCAGAGATGGCAACTTCACAAGTACACAACTGATAGTCTTCGGTCCTCTTGTTTTCAGACTGATTCTTCAACAAAATCTAACTTCTCTAGACTATTCGTAGAGCATTTCAAAACTTCAAAAACGCAGTTCTAAGCACACACAGACAACCATGCAGGAAAACCGCCCAGACGCACACTGGCCCCAAACACACAAATCGGTTCCCATTCACGGATACTGATCGGCTGTCTTGCACTGAAATCATAGACTGAACCCCAACGGTCACCAACTAACACTTCTGAACTTCAGCTTACTCACACGAGACTCTTACCCTGATCTCGCTCAAAGAACTAAGGTGCTCATACCTACCTCTAACACCTCATCGGGCACATTCAAACTTGCATGCTTGTTAACAACATACGGAAGTACGGACTCAGAACCAATCAGAAGAGACAAACTCAAAACTGTACCAAGGGCTTATCCACTATAACATAGACATCACTTTGACTCCCACTCAGAGGTCTTCGCTTCTTTTCACCAACTAATACAAAAATCGGTCTCATCGTCCCTCACCAACAAGAACCAACTCACACACATGCTGACTCGAGCAAACAAATCGTACCTCAACTAAGGTACAACCATACTCCCCCAACTATAGCAAGGAACTTCCTCCACATCATCCACATTTTTAAAACCACAACTTCCACTCACCGATTTACGGCCCACACACTGGCCCCAAACTTACTAAAAGCAATAAATCAATCAACAATTTAACATACAAGTTGGGTTAGCAAAGGAAAGGTCCAAGTGGCTCAAGTATGATTTCCCTCACTTAAAATCCTTTTTCCGATGTAATAGAAGCAATGGGACTTTACTCAACATGTTTCAAGCAAATCAGCACACATACATGCTTAACCAAGCATATAACAAGGCATACTTGCTAAACAAGCAACACATGCGTACGATCAAACAACATACATTCTCAATCAAACAATCACACATCACAACATGCACGGGTAACGAGCAACATACTTTTAAACGAACAATCGACATACTTGTCACCCAAGCAATCATACTTACAAAGCAAGCAAACACCGTGCATATCAATTCAAAACTTAAACTTACCTCACTTACCTGCCCAAGGTCTCGGCAACCTTAGGCTCTGATACCAACAAATGTAACCCCCTCGTCCCGGTCTGGGCGCTTGACCGATCCGAGTGGGCCACACAGGGAAAACCGAAGCGAAACCCGTTAAGGTTCCCCCTCGGTTAGCAACCCTATTTTTTTCATTTTAAAATCTTGTCTAAATGGATATTAAACCCTATGTGGTCAAACAGCGGAACAAGAATACAAGAGACAAACATTCGAACCCAAAACAGTAATTAAACAGCCCACTTTTAATCTTTTAAACAGGCCGTTTCGAAACGCCCTTGAGGCGTATCGAAACGCCTTGACCAGGTCAACTGACCCAGAGCCTTTACAAGGGGCCGTATCGAAACGGGGGTCAACCGTTTCGAAACGCCCATGACGGTCAATATCTCGTGGTCAACGAGATTTTGACCGTTTCGAAACCTTTACACCCGTTTCGAAACACCTTTATCTCGTGAATTTCTCAGAATTCCAGTAGCCAAAATGTTCCGATACGCGTTTCGGAACAGGGGTTCCAAAGGCCATACCGTATCGAAACGCGTTCCGATACGGGGTCCCTGAAGCCTACCCGTTCCGAAACGATCCCTCCCGTTTCGAAACACTGGCAGTCTGTAACCTCTGAAATACAGATTTAGGGGTGTTTTGACAAGTCTAAAGGTCCCATAGGACCCCTAAAGGCACATAAAACCATCAAACAAAGTCTAGAGGCATACATCTTAGATTTAACATACTCAAACACATACAAGCATGGATTTGGATAATCTTTCTAACATGGCAAATTACACATTAAGAGCCTTTCATACAAGCATGCTTGAAGACATTTAAAAAGAACCAATAAGCATCACACATAACAAGTGAGTCCACATGCCATTCAAGCAACCTAGGCACTCATAAGACATCCATCGTACTAGCATTTGGCAAGATATAACATGCTTACAAATCAAGTCAACCATAGACATACATCAAGACTCGAATCAACAATTCCTATCCCATTGCTTAACTATTACATTCTAATACTTGAAATTCATACATTGAGCTCACCAAAAGCAACACTTGGAGACCTTCCCTTGCCTTTGCCACCCACAAGCTATATATCTGCATTGTCGAACAAAAGAGAGCGTAAGCATAAAAGCTTAGTGAGGGTGAGCTCTTTAAAAACAAACCTCGACAATGCAGGGTCCAAGCACGAGCTACAACCAAGATAAAATGCATGTTCTTACCTCCGGTCCACACGAGCCATAATTCTAAATGATGCATGAACATATAATCAATATCATGCCATGCTCAACATGTTTAAACCCACAACATATGATATCGCATATATTAAACCATGTTAGCAACACATCCCAAATCACATTGGTTCGCAATTAACCACATATTGGCAACATAAACTACAATCCGTATTGGCACCTAGCTATGACTCGAATACGCGGATAACCGTTGGAACTCACATCCAACAACACAACCATTACCTGACGGTGGGATTCCACTCATCACCGTTCACGCGGAGGGGATTCCACTCATCCTCACGCCTCATCTCACGCGGAGGGGATTTCACTCATCCTCACGCCCGTCGATGGGATTCCACTCATCACCGACTAATGTAAATACAATTTCCGGGCGTACCCGTACTCATCCTTGGTGACTCAACGCCACCAAGGCCACGCGCGACTTTTGACTCATGTGTACACACTAACATCCTAATGATCGATCATTTGTACCCAAGCATACTAGTGCCAATACTAATACATTCCACAATACCATTTATTAACAACTTCCGTGCTTAGCACGTACTCACCATGACTTACTATCATGCACAAACTACATTTCCATGCCTAGCATGTACTCACCATGATCCTCGGATCAAGCAATCACCTCATAATCTCATTTCACATGACAACACACATGTACATCATTAACAACCATATCACATCATATTTTGCACACGTGAATAACCATATCATATCTATCATCAACATACATACAACAATGCATCCAACATGCCTCAACATACATGTATACAACATATATATATAACCAACACCATCACGATTTAACACGAGGCATATACAACCATTAAAGAGTGCAACCAAAGTCTCTAATCAAAGCTTGGGATTAGGCTACCACTCTAATCCCAACTCTAGGTGGGTTTACCAAGCCCATCCTAGGTTCACATGCTTGAACCAAATACTCAAAACCAATTCAAAAACATTTAACCACTCACCTAAGCTTCCAAGCTCCAAGCCAAGCAAGCAACCTCCCTCAAATTTCCGGATTTCTTCCCGAAGCTTCCCCAACACAAATTCCCGCTTCTAAACAACCTCGAACACATTTCAAACAATTCCAAATCAGCCCAACATCAAAATACCAACCCGGAAAACAATTCAAATCAAATTTACAACGTTGCAAGCCATGACCAAACCCCACACTTTGCAATTTCGGGCAGCCCCTAAACCATGTCCAAAAACCATGTTTCCAACATCCATAGCACCCACAAACAATCTCAAATCAACCCCTAACCATTACCCTAACATCAAACCTCAATTTCCAACACAAACCACACCCAAAACTCAACTAAAAACCCTCCTAAAAACCCATTTTTATCCAATTTCGGGAATTTTCTTAAAACCATTCAAAATTCACATATGTGGTACCATTTAGCTCCTAGACTTCATAACTAACAACATTGAATCAAAACATTAAGCTTAACAACATAAAGTTACCATTTTTAATCAAAATCTCCAAAAACTCCATTTTCCAAAACCTTAACGAAAGTGAAAACTAAGTGTACTTTTGAAGAGGGGATGGTGAGGACAAGTCGAAAACGTAATTACCTTTCAAAAAGCTTCAAAAACGGAGAAGAAATGAGGTGAAAAAGCAACTTAGAGGAGAACCCTCTACTTGTCGTCAAAATGGAGGAGAAGGGTGAGTGAAGAAGATGAGCACATGTTTAATTCAATAAAGAGGGGTTTTCATTTTAAAAGTTCATTTTATTTACCAATCTGCCATTAATGAGGATAGCTATCTCCATTTCCAAATTCCATGGAATTGGGCTTTAAAATCAAAACATGTCAAACACAAGTTATTTATTTTGAAAACCCGAGGCCCAAAATAATATTTTATTATTTTAAATCTTAAAACCGAAACCCGAAACAATATTTTAATATTATTTCCATCCGACCCCCAAACCCGGGTGTTACAAACGACGATGAGGAGAATGAAGTACCATGATTTTACACTTAAAAAAAACAAATTTTCTACTTCAAAAGAAGTTAAGACAATTTTATGTTCTCTTTAATTTAAATATTAATCATATAAAATCGTTGTTTCTCTCATTTTTTTATATTTAACAGTATAATAAATTTTTGTCCATTTCGATATTTAATTATAATTTTGAAATTTCAACCTTAGCGAGTAAAATTTTAAAATTTGGAATTTGAGCTTATATGACTTGGAAAAACCAATTGAAATGATGGCGTTTGCCACCCACCCTCTTCCCCCCGAAATTAGGGACCATACTATTATAATATTACAGCATTTTAACTTATATTTTATTTCTTTTCTGAATACCCCCAAATGGATCACTGTTTGATATTCTCCACATTTTACGTACTGGTGTGACATCATGTCTACGTTATCCCTACGTCACCTTCTATTTGCCAAAATCTATATAAAAAAGTGAAATTGATTTAGCGTTGTTTTTAAATAGTTTTAAAATAATTATAAAGAAGTATATGTTTATACTTTTTTTTAATTATTTGATAAGATATACACCTTGTAAAATAAGCTGCTTGAATTCTAATCTTCTAAATTAATATTATCTTTTTTTACTAGAATCACGTGTTATGTTCAATTAGCATTGCTTTTTGTGTATTAGAAAAAAAGGGTTGTCACCTATGTAGAGCTCGAGAAGAGTAAATTTTAATATTATTCTAAGATAAACAGTTTTTTCTCACAATACTTCATTTAATAAATTTTTTTGCAAGCAAAATTTATTGATATTAATATTTTATACCACAAAAGCGGTGTAAAACACATGAAATTATAAAATAACTTAGGGTAAACTACACTGGTAGTCACTAAACTTTTAGGGCGCTTTCAATAAGGTCACTGAACTTTTAAAACTTTTATTACAGTCACCTAACTTTTAATTCGCTTTCAATAAGGTCACTGCCGTCAACCACCGTTAAAAAAGCTGACTTGGCATGTTAAAATTAAGGTTAAAATACACTATTAGTCACTGAACTTTTAAGAGGCTTTCAATATGGTCACCGAACTTTTAAAACTTTCATTACAATCACTCAACTTTTAATTCGCTTTCATTACCGTTAAAAAAACTGATGTGACACGTTAAGCTTAAAAATAAATGTTTCCCACCATATTTTTTCTCCCCTCTTATTTTCTTCCATCCAAACATGTCTCTTTCTTCTATATGAATTAAATTGTAATTTTTTGTGAAGGTCGTTACTTCTCTAGTAACACATCAAGGAAAATATTAATGTATCTAGACATGCATGCGACATGTGTGAGAACAAGAAAAATATTGAGAGTCATCCGATGATGGAATGATAAAGAAGTAACTAAAATTTTACTCATAAAAATCCTCTTTATGCTTCAGGCCCGACATTTACTGAGTCATGCACTAGATAATGAGGAGTTCAAAGGAAAATATTAATGTATCTAAAAAAAATAGACATGTTTGGATTGAAGAAAATAAGACATGGAGATAAAATAGGGTGGGAAAAAGTTTATTTTTAAACTTAACGTGTCACATCAACTTTTTTAACGGTAATGAAAGCGAATTAAAAGTTGAGTGATGGTAATGAAAGTTTTAAAAGTTCGATGACCATATTGAAAGCCTCTTAAAAGTTTAGTGACTAACAGTGTATTTTACCCTTAAATTTAACATGTCATGTCAGCTTTTTTAACAGTGGCTGACGGCAGTGACCTTATTGAAAGCGAATTAAAAGTTTGGTGACTATAATGAAAGTTTTAAAAGTTCGGTGACTACCAGTGTAGTTTACCCAATAACTTAATATCAAGTTTATTTTTGGTCTAATAACGAGTGAAAGTTAAAATTTTTTTTTTGTCTAAATTAAGAGTTTGAATCATAATATTAATAATGCAATGTGTAGGTTTGTATAAATAATAATAATATAGCATATGGAAATTAAGTACATGTTGCTCATTTTTCATTTGACTTTCTCTAATTTTTTTATATATATTTTTAAAATAAAATTATGCTACATGAAATACCTCTCCAGTAACAGTCTCTAGTGACACATTTTCGGTAGTTAGGGATGGCAGACGAGTATAATTTTGTGAATTTCGCACCACACTTGCTCTAATTGAGGCGGAGATGAGTTTTAGTTTGGTGGGTAGTGGGCAGGTGTGGATGTAAAAAGTCATACCCGCCGCGGGTAGTGGGTAAGTGGTGGATTTAAGACTTTACCCGCCCCGCACCCGTCCGCCCCGCATTCTACCCGCCATATAAATTTGGACCATTATGAATTTAGATGTAATTTCACAAACTATTCTATAAATCTTAAAATTTTATAGGATATTGCTTGTAAATTATGTTTTGTGGTTGTTCTTGAATTTATGTTTTATGTGTATGGTTGCTGTCAGGTGGGTTAATAGGAGGGTACGAGATGAGTAACGGGTATCCAATTGGGTGGCGGGTGTAGAGATGAATTTGAGAATATACCCACGTGGGCGGGTGTAGATTTGAAAATTGTACCCGCCGTGAGTGGTGGGTATAAAAATTTTATGTGGGGATGGGGATGGGGAAGGGGTATCTGCACCCGCCCCGCCCGTTTGCCATCCCTACCGGTAGTGCTTTCAATAACAACTCTTTCAAATATGTTATGTCAAAAAAAAACATCGTCGTAGAATAAAATTATTTAGAAATGTAATAAGATTCTTGACATTAAGTGAGGATAACTCACGAATCCAATCACATTTAATTTTTATTTTTTCACCAATTTATCACTTACAAACCATTATATGTTAAAAAAATTTTATATTTTAAATAGTGACGGAATTTAAAATAAAAGTTTTGAAATGCGAATTTAAAGGAGAGATTAAAAAGGTGGTATCAAGCATATTACAATATACATGTTGTTTATTTATTTACAACATTTCTTTCTCTCAACCAAAGAACACCCCGCAATGAGAGCATAAGAAGGTGGTATCAAGCAGATTACAATATCATTGTAGTCTCATTTTGCTCATCAAGATTTCAATATTACCTTTAATTTATATCATGTCTATTACGATTGGGCTTTTGATTTAGCTGAGTTAAAAAAATTCTGAGTTATTCGAGTTTATAAGTTTGATTTCACGATTAAAATTTTATTTGATTTTTTTAATCTAGTCGAGTTTGTGAAATTTGATTCGAATCGATTCGAGTTTTTAAATTTACAAATTTAATTGTAATTATTTATTACGTTATAATACATATTGATTTCAATTTAAACCTTTCTATACCCATATATGATATACATAATATTTACCCAAACTGATCAACTAAGTACTAAAAATTTTGAGTTATTCGAATTTTCATTTTATAACTCAAACTTTGTTTGAAAAAACTTTCGAGTCGAATCAAAACAAGTTAATTTTTTTCACGCCAAATCGAATAATTCATTTTTTTCGAATTAAATTTTGTGACCCTAAAGTCTATGCTTCTTTAACCGTCCTATGCCTACTGCACTCATTATTCCCAAAAAAATAAATGAAAGCTGGTATGATTTTACCAAAGATTTACCCATCTTTTCTATATTCCAACACAAAAAATTTACCAATCAAAAGTACCACATAATTTCGGTTAAGTTCGTGCTATTAATAAAATCCTTTGCTGAAAAAAAAAACAAAAGTACCACACGATTTTACCAAATATTTACCCATCAAAGTACCACGTTAACAAAGTTGTTGAATAATAGAGCCATAATTAATCCCAATTGTTGGATAATTAGTATTTTGCAGCAACGGTCCACAAAGGATGTGTTACTTATTAAATTAAGAATTAGAAATTTATATCCGAAGATTAAAATAACACTATAAGATCATAATTAGAATCCAATTAATCGGTCATGATTGAGGGTACAGTTGGAATATAATTTATTAAAATTAATATTTTATTTTACCAACCATCAATTGGTTTAGTGAAATAAGGCGTACCGTTAAGTCTCTTTTTCGAAATACTGAATTATATTAAACGTGAAAAGATTACAAATGAATCACACCTCAAAACATTAAAAAAATTAATGCATAAAAATAAAACAATAAAATTCTAAGAGGGGTGAAAAATATTAAAATACAAAACCTATCACGTTTACGTTTAGAAGAACTTGAACAATCTTCTAAAAAAATCTAGTGAACAAATTACTTTTGGCCAGAAATAGTCTATGAAAAAAAAAATTCTTGCGTTACTTTTTTCTTAGCATTACGGCACAACCACAAAAAAAGAGATTTTAATCAAATACATATGGTCTCCTTTGCTGACAAATACTCGTTGATACTCGTCATCGAACGTAAAACTATCAAAAGATAGACATTTGTCATAAAAAGAGACTGTAACTGCTATAAAAACAGACGAAGAACTGCCATAAAAGGAGACGAAAGAATTGCGAAAAAGCAGATGTGATAGGAATCTGACAAACAAAAAAACAAGAAAAAACTTGAAAAGTAAAATATTCATCAACAGAAGATCAATTTTATTTATCTACAAAATCAACAAAACAGCCAAAGATCGTTGTCGGTGAAGAAGACAATCAACGAAAAATAAAAAATTTAAAAAACCCTTTTTAACCATCTCAAAGTAAATGGGGAAGTGAGTTTCTTTTAGAATCACTTATTTTTTTTGAAACCTATTATAAATGAAGCGAGTTGGATTGAGACGATTGTTCTTATAATAAGTTTTTGCAATATCCGATTTGAATATTGACTTGTAAATAGAGTAAAGTGGATTAGAATAGGGATGAATATTTCACCTGACTCGATTGGCTCAGTTTTTTTAGAAAAATTATTCGGGTTTGGGTTTTTATTAAGAGTGGGGTTAAGTTGTGTCGAGTTTGAGTTTAAGGTAAAAAATATTTAATCCAACCCAAGAAAATAATAGTTTAATTTCCCCTTATATATTTAAGAATATTTGTGATAATGCTCATCTTTATTTTTTTAATTAAGTCCTTAAAATTGAATCTTTTTACAGGCCTCTAAATTATTTTTTACAATTAAATCCCTGAAATTGAGGGATAGATCGGGTTGTGTTGGGTTGATGTACATAATTTGTGGGTTGGGTTAGATTTTTTAAGAATGAGGTCGGGTCGGTCAGGTTCATATTTAGAGCAATTATTTTCGGGTGACCAAAAATCCAACCCGCGTCCGTCCCTAGATTAAAACGATTATTCTCATAAAATTTTTATAATTTTCAATTTAAATTAGTCGGTCGATAAATCAGACGCCAACAACCAACAATATTATTTTTTATAATTATTATTATGTTAAATTGAAGGGATAATGATAAAAGGGGTTGTTTTGGAATTTGAGAAATGGTGGGTAAGGTGGGGTTAGATTGTGTTGTTTAAGAGAAGTGTACATAAAAAGTGAAATAGCAAAAGGGGAAAAGGTTACAAGCTTTTCTTTGCCTCATAAAAAGTCAAATAGGGCCTCTTCATCTGTCATAATGATATCCTCACCGCTGATTGCAGAGAGCATAGATTTGCACCCAAGATTCATCATCATTGCCTTCTCCTTTTCTGTTTGTTTGTACTGCTAAAACAAACCCTACAAACTAAGGACTATATTATAAATTATACACAAAAGAAATTTTGGGTAAAATACACAAATGATCCTTAAGCTAAGTAGAAAGATCTTTCTTATTACTGAAGTTTCAAAAATCATAAAATGATTGTTAAATTTATCGAACTGTTACAAAATAGTCATTACATGTTATAAAATAGTGATAAATTTCAATAAGTTTAAGAATTATCTTGTAACAGTTTGATCATTTTTAAAAATCATTGTATAACAGTTTGATAATTATTTTCTAATTTTAGAAATTTTAGTGACCAAAATTTATTTTTACTTAGTTTTGTGATCTTTTTGAATACTTTACTTTAGTTTTTTTAAATTCCTAATTATATTTATCTATCTATTATTATGTACTCATATGTTTTCTTCTCTCTCTCTATGGGTTACCTTTGAAGGTTAGTTGTGGTAAGAAACTTGGATGAGAAGGGAGTGCATGGATTTTCCATGCAATTTAGCAAGGGAAACAGCTATAAATTGAACCAAATTGTCTTCTATTGTTGACCTCCTTTAAACAGGAAATTCCCACTAACAAATGGGACATAGAATTTTCATGCTTTTGAGGTCAAAAAGCAACATGTGTTGCCACTACTCAACTCTAAAATTCAACTTAAATGCATACCATTTTAATTTAAACTCTAAACATCACATTATTTCACTTAAAAATAAAGTCTTTTTTAAGCTATTTATCTCTTTCATTTCACCCTTTTCTTCGTTATATTATCTTAAATTCGAGATAAATAAAGATAAAACTTTTCAAATAAAAGTGGAAAAAAATTTCACGGAATGTAATTTATAAAAAAAAAAAGTTATACACTTTTTTTATCATTTACTTTAAAAATAACATAACATTTTTGGGTAAATAACAGAAACTAAAATACTAAAAGAATTAAATACGAAGGGTTCAATTATTGAATTATTTTGAACTAAGACTAACTAATAGACTGAATAAGTTTAGGGCACTAAAACTATTATTATATTAAACCGTGTCACTGTTTTCACCTAATATTTAACGATCAATGACCTATTTGCAATAATATTTAAATTGATAACATATTTATAACATTTAGAAGAAAAATAACGTATTTGTTACTAAACTCATAATCAAGTAACCTAGATCGTAGTTTACTCTAGTTATTACAGTTTATAAACTAAAAAACAATCGAGTTTAGCTTGATTAGTATTGATATCAATGCAACATATATGAGGACGAGAATCGAACATGTCTAAACTCTCGAGGATGTTTTTTTATCAAAAAATATAGGGATGGGTTGGTGTCTTGTATTTGAAAAGAAAAAATAAAAACCAAACCAGAAATGTGGTTGGTGACATTAAAGGTATCTGGTTACTAGTTTCATTTCTTAATAATAATAATAATAATAATAATAATAATAATAATATAACTTTGAGAGGCTTCTTTTAATCTCGACTGCTTCCATTTGTGGTCGATCATTTAAAATCCCCAGCTCCACCCAAATTTATTCTCCTACAAAAAGGATTCAAACCCTAAAAAAATTCATTTCTCACCACCTTCAACATAGGAAAAAAGCTACACAGACAGGAAACCAAACCAAGATGTCTTCTACCTCAGAAGCCATGCTAAACCAGGGCTTGTTTCAGGAACAAGAGCTGAGTTTCTTTTCTGCTTTTCCTCAAAACATGAGCTCATGTCCTCCATTAATGGCTGCTGGTTCTGATTCTGCTGCTAATCTGTCTGAAACCCTACTCTCATCTCTTAATTCTCAAAAGCATAGGCAGCACCTTGCTTCTGATTTTGGAGGACCCCAACTCCTTTCCTTGCAGAGATCCGGTGCAAATTTCTGGTAAAAATACTTCTCTTTTATTTGAATTATCATGCATGTAGTATTACTCAATATTTTTTTTCTCCTTCACCCTTTCCTTTGCATGTAAAATGAAATAGTAAACTTCGATATCAGCGATTGACTAATATAACTTCCTAACAATTCGCACCCGTCACATAAGATCTTACATCCGTCTCTGTTTGATATGGTTTTAGGGCATGGGGAGAGACAAGCGAATGTTTGGGAAGCAAGAAAATGGGTGTAGATCATGATCACCTAGGGGTTTCAGCAATGAAAATGAAGAGGATAAAAGCAAGAAGAAAGGTAAGGGAGCCTAGGTTTTGCTTCAAGACCTTGAGTGATGTGGATGTGCTGGATGATGGATACAAGTGGAGGAAGTACGGCCAGAAAGTGGTGAAGAACACCCAGCATCCCAGGTATATTTAATCACACACATTATCATCAATCGTTGGTCTAGCGGGATAAGTCATTAGATTTTTTAAGCAAAGTCAGAGATTCGAATCCTGATATTTTGAATGAAAAAAACTAGGTTGAGAAGATCAACCAGCCTATGTAAAACTCGATCTGGATTAATGACCAAAAATCACATAAAATCTTAATGAAAAGTTACAAATATTCACACCAGGTTTATAGCCTTAGTTGTACCCCATACACATGCTATGTTCCTTTGTTATGATGGTTTTTTTTGGCTTTACAGGCCTGATACTGCATGAGATCTGAAAGGGTAATTATGGGGATTATTAATCATGAAATTTTAAGGACTAAAAGCAGACATTATTGCCTTCAAAAGATACAAAATCTCAATGGTGAAGATGAAAAGGGGGGAAATAAAGCATACAACAATTGATCAATTATAATGCACCATAAAAAAGGAAGCTACAGCATATCTTTAAGTATGCCAGAATAGTTGAACATGCATCATATGTTAAATGTTGTACATATGGTAAATGATTTCTATTAGAGTTTGTGACTCGAATTCTATCTCGACATGGTCAAATTTGCATTTAATTTTTTACTTATCCCGGAACGGAGCCCTTGCGGTAGAGTATAGGTTATTTTTTTCCATTAGACTAAGGTTCAAAACAGAAAACCTAGTTTGAGTAGATTTTCTGATATACAAGTTTATTTTAAAATGTGTATAATACGGTTTAGGGTATTTTGGAGTGCAAATAGAGTGTGTTTTGAGTGTCGTTTAAGTATAGTTGCACAAACTCATTCTTTTGTAATTCTTTTGACATTATAATAAATTTATCCTCTTTTATTTGTGATTTTTTTGGTTTTCCACATAAGTTTTTATTGTCTTTTTTATTGTGCGATCATTATACTTGTCGTTACATGTCCACTTCATGCAGCTTTCATGTTCTCACAACAAGATTCCCCTAATTATACATTTGATGCGTTCAAATTTTATCATGACATGAAACAAATCAAATTTGATTTCACATTAGAACTGATATATGCATACATGCAAATGCAGGAGCTACTACCGGTGTACCCAAGATAATTGTCGGGTGAAGAAACGGGTGGAGAGATTAGCAGAGGATCCACGAATGGTGATCACGACATACGAAGGCCGGCATGTACATTCTCCGTCACACGATCTCGACGACTCCCGACCTCCTACTTCTCAACTTAACAATTTCTTCTGGTAGCCATTTTTCAATCTGCTTTGATCTGAATCAACTTTTGCATATAGTTTTGGGAAACATTCAAAATAAACTCTTTTATGGTCTAGATCATTCCTCTTTCTACCACCTCTTGCTCTTATATGTATGCTCTATCCTACTATAAAAAAACAACAGTAACTTTTCTTTTCTCTTTTCTGTAAATTTTGTTGAATAGATAATGTTGCATGTCTAAGTTTCACTAGTTCTGTTAAGTTTATATGAAAATAACAACATTTGTGTTTTATTTTTACTTATTCCTTTTCTTTTAGTGAATTGAATGAAATGATTTTGTCGATCACTTGTACCTATAGAAGCAACGTGGTTTTGGGCTTATAAAAGGCATCAAGTGGTTAAGTTGGGTTAAATGCTCATTTAGGGTGTAAAATTTACCTTTATGTGTACTTGAAGAAAAAAAAACTAAAGTAACAATTAGTTGCTCTAGCGGGATGAAGTGTTATTAATAAAGTCATTTAAGTGTGGTCAAGAGTTTGAATTTTGAAATTGTTAATAGAGGGTCGTCCTCATATTGGGCTTCTACAATATCTTATCTGAATTACTTGGCCAATTAGTTAGATATCGGTGGTTAAAAAAGAGAGAGACTAAAGTGAATAAATTTAGTTGGATGAAGCATTAAATTCTTTCAGGAGTTTGAATCTCAAGATTGTAAATGGAGTAAATTGAGTTGAGAGGGTCACTCCTAAAATGGGTCTCTGCAATACTCGAGCTGAATTAATCAACCAATAAATTAGATATTGTTTGGTTCTAAAGAATATAGGCCGTTTTCATTTTTTATTTTGTTAGAAAGTAAAAAATAAAGAACATACGTTTTTATTGTAAAATTAAAAAATAATTTTTAAAGAACGAAGTAATTGAAAATTTGAAAACATATATGTTTTCATTGTCTTCATTGAAAATAATTTAAGAAAGTGAAAAAATAAAAACAATTTTTTTTAAATTTTAACTCTATTTGATTTGGGTTCAAATTCTGGCAATTTTAGAACTTTGTTTACTTAATTATATTTTACTTTTTATTATAATAATATTTTTCTAATAATTATATTATAATTTAACTATTTAATAAGTTTATTTTTATTTTAAAAAACTACATACCACACATATTTTTCACTATTGTCATTTTTAAAAACAAATTTTTATTTATGTTTTCTAATTTTTCAAAAAGTAAAACTGAAAATGAAAAACAAAATTAGAAAATGTGTTTTCTAAATTTAAAATTTATAATTAAATAGATTTGACATTAAGGTTTTAAAATTTTCAAAAAGGGTTTTGAAAGATCTTTTATGTTTATGTGCCTCTCCCCGGGACATGCTTTTTGACCCTTCTTTTATTGCACATAGGGATGTAAAAACAAGTCAGAACCTGGAAACCCGACTGAAACCTGCTCGAGTCAGAATCTGATTTGACCCGAGGTTTTGATGATCCAAACTCGATCTGCAACTGACTGTTGTTGATCCGAACCCGAATTTGACCTGTTACTGTAGTAACCGAACCCGATCTGCGTCCGACTGAAAACGACCCGAACCCGAATTAGACCTGTTAATTTGGACCTGAAACCCGACCTGCGTCCGACTGAAATGAACCCGAACCTGAAGCCGACCTGGCAAATAACCGAATTTACCCGACTGAATTGACCTGATATCCAATTTTACCCGACCTGAAATGAACCCGACCTGAAATGAACCCGACCTGAAATGGACCCGACCTGAAAATGGACCCGACCTGAAAATGGACCCGACCTGAAATGGACCCGACTTGTTTTGAACCCGACCTGCTTTAAACCCGACCTGTTAAGTGACTCGACCTGTTGTTGACCTGAGCTGAAATTAACCTCAAACCTATGACATGATGAATTAAAAAAATTTAGAAGTTGATATATCATATACATATATAATGTATATAGATATACACCTACATATATTGATGTAGGTGATGTATATGTGCGCATATATATATATATATATATATATATATATATATATATATATATATATATATATATTAAGTACTAAAGTTGAAAAAAAGAATAAGTAATTGATAATTTATGAACTACAAAAATTAAATGAAGAGTTGTTTTTAATTTTTAAGTTTATTCATTAACTTGAATAAAATTGTAGACTTACAAATTATAAAAAAATAACAGTTGTATAAGTCTTTAACGTTAATTTATGAACTACAAAAATTTACTAAAGTTGTATATGCATTTGTAGTTCATAAAATTTACTAAAGTTATAAAAAAATTGTAAGTACAATTTTATTTTTTTATACTTAACAGATTCAAGTTATAAAATTTAGTAAAGTTATAACTTATGTATAACATTTGTAGTTCAAAAATGATTAAGTAAATTTAGTAAAGTTACAAAAAAATTTGTAAGTACAATTTTATTATTTTATACTTAACAGATTCAAGTTATAAAATTTAGTAAAGTTATAACTTATGTATAACATTTGTAGTTCAAAAATGATTAAGTAAATTTAGTAAAGTTACAAAAAAAAATTGTAAGTACAATTTTATTATTTTATAGTTAACAGATTCAATTTATAAAATTTAGTAAAGTTATAACTTATGTATAATAGATTCAAGTTTAAAATTGTAGACTTAAGTAAATTAACGTTAAAAAGAAAAAGATTAATTAGAACAGATTAATTAATTTTATTATTTTTTTAGTTCAAAAATTTTCGTACAAGTCTTACTACAATTTTTGAAGTTCAAAAATGATTAAGTTATAAAATAGATGATTTACTTAATTAGAACAAATTAATTAATTGTTGTCTTAAGTTACAAATTCTAGACTTAAGTTAAGATATAAAATAGAATTAATACACTTAAGTTAAAAAAATTAACTGTTATAACATAAAAATAACTTAAAATTAATACACTTAGGTTGGCCTTCGTCAATCGTCATTGATTTGGAGTTAATTATTTAAAGTTATATCAAATTAAAATTATAAAACATTGGAGTAATTGAAAAAATAATGAAAATGAGTCAATTTGGACTGAAAATGGGTCAATTTGGATTAAAAATAAAGTTTCACGGATTATAATGAACAAAAATATCAAATTAAAATTATAAAACATTAGACAAATTTAAAATAAAACAATGAAAACGGGTCAATTTGGAATAAAAATAAAGTTTTGGGGACTATAATAAACAAAAATATCAAATTAAAAGTATAAAAGATGATTAATTAAATATATATATGGGTCAATATGGAATTAAAACAAAGTTAAAGGACTAGAATGAAGAAAATATTAAATTAAAATAATAAAACATTGGACAAATTAAAAAAATAAATGTAGGTCAATTTAAAATAAAAATAAAATTTAGGGAGTAAAATGAAAAAAAATCAAATTTGAAATTTTTGTGGGAAATTGTCCGCCAAATTTGGACAAATGTATCATTTGGAAAAGAATTTCCAATTTAGATTTGGTGGGATACAATCCCGCCAATTTTTTGGTTTAGGGAAAATCATTGTTATAGTCCTCTTATGCTTTGGTACTTTACGTTTAGGTCCTAATTTTGATTTTTAGGTTTCAATTTAACTCGTTAAAACTTTAAATTATTAGGGTTTCATGTTTTTTTTATTTTAGAATTTATATTACAATATATGTATATATAAAAGTGGATACCCTAAACCCTAATCTCTAAACCATAAAACCCTAAGCATTAAACATTAAACCTCAAACCATAAACACAAAAACCTAACCCTTAATTTATGTAAGTATGTACATGTATACATATTAATGCATAAACCCTAAACCCTAAACCATAAACCATAAACACTAAAACCCAACCCATAATGTATGTAAGTATGTATGTGTGTACATATTAATGCATGAACCCTAAACCCTAAACCATAAACCTTAAACACTAAAACCATAAACCCCAAACATCAAACCCTAAACAATAATCCTTAACCCATAAACCTTAAACAATAAAACCCAACCCATAATGTATGTAAGTATGTGCGTGTGTACATATAAATACATTAACCCTAAACTATAATCCTTACACACTAAAATCTAACCCCTAATGTATGTAAGTATGTGCGTGTGTACATATTAATGCATTAACCCTAACCCTAAACAATAAACCATGATCCTAAACCATAGACACTAAACCCTAAACCTTAAACACTAAAACTCAACCCATAATGTATGTAAGTATATATGTGTGTACATATTAATGCATGAACCCTCAACCCTACCCCAAACCCTAAACCCCGATCCCTAAACCATAATAACTTCCCCCTAATCCTTAAACCCTAAACCTTAACACACTAAAACCTAACCCCTAATGTATGTAAGTATGTGTGTGTACATATTAATGCATGAACCCTTTAACTTTATTTTAATTCCATATTGACCCTTATATATATTTTAATTCATCATGTTTTATAGTTTTAATTTTAAATTTTGTTCATTCTAGACACTAAAACTTTATTTTTATTCTAAATTGACCTATACTTATTGTTTTTTTAATTACTCTAATTTTTATACTTTTAATTTGATATTTTTGTTCATTATAGTCCCCAAAACTTTATTTTTATTCCAAAATACCCATTTCCCTTGTTTTCTTTTAAATTTGTTTAATGTTTTATAATTTTAATTTGATATTTATATTCATTATAATCCCTGAAATTTTATTTGTAATCCAAATTGACCCATTTTCAGTCCAAATCGACCCATTTTGATTATTTTTTTAATTACTCTAATGTTTTATAATTTTAATTTGATATGACTTTAAATAGTTAACTCAAAATTAATGACGATTGACGAAGTTCAACCTAAAGTCTATCAACTACTTATACGGTTGTACGGCCGAACTCAAACTGAATACGAATTTCAATCCCGAAAATACCCCGACCTGAATTACCCGACCTGAAACTACCCGACCTGAAATTACCCGACCTGAAATTACCCGACCTGAAATGCACCCGACCTGAAATGCACCCGACCTGAAATGCACCCGACCTGAAATGAACCCGACCTGAAATAGACCCGACCTGAAACGGACCCGACCTGAAATGGACCCGACCTGAAACGAACCCGACCTGAAATGAACCCGAACTGAAATGGACCCGACTTGAAGTGTATCCGAACCCGAATTAACCTGCCAATTATCTGCTTCGGACCCGACCCGTTCTAACCCGACCTGAAATGGACCCGACCTGAAATGGACCCGGCCTGAAATGGACCCGACCTGAAATGGACCCGCATCCGACCCGAGTCGAGTCAAAAAAAAATTTTTTACCTGAAATGACCTGTATCCGATTTTACCCGACCTGAAACCTATCCGATTACTTGTTTTTACATCCCTAATTGCACAGTAAGTTTTAATGCCTATGCTCATCTTTCTAAAAAGAAAAATCACATGTTAATTACAGAATTGATAATAAATACGTTATTTTTATTTATAAAAATAATTATTTATTTATTTAATTAAAATTTTGTGACAAACATATTATTTTACTGATAAAATTAAAATGAATGATTTGATATAGTAACAATTATAATCTTAAAAATTTATACGTTTTATTAAGTTGATTCTAATTCAAAATAATTTGATAAATTTTACCTTTTATATTAAAGTTTGCGTTACTTAAGTAATTGTGTTTACTACCATAGTGAGTCTCTTAGATTTTAAATTTAAATTTACCAAGATTTGTTGATTGTTATATTCGATATTTTAATTCTATTTTCACTAGTTAAGGTTATAGCGAGTCTTTTCCATTTGTTTGTTTGTTGTTCAGTGATGAAGTGATTGTGGCTGTCGAATTATTACATTTCTTTTTTAAGAGGAGTTATTACATTTTTTAATTGTCGAGCTGAAGGGAAATAACATAGAGTACAAGTAGTAGGAGGGGTGTAAAAAGGATTTAATATCATAACTTTTAAATATAAATTTTCAAAATTTATTAAATTATTTATTTAGTCAGAAGCAAATTGATAGAATGTATATATTTTTAAAATTAAAATTGTTATTATATTGTATCATGTTTTAATTTTAAAGATAAAATAATTTGCTTGTCACAATTTTAATTAAATAACTAAATTATTATTTTTAATAAAAAATGATATATCTATTATTAATATATAATAAAATGAGTGGTGTATTTTATAAAAACATTTCTAGGATTGTCCAAAGTATCAAGACCTAAATTAAAATTTTGACTATGTTTTCGGGTCTGTTAGGAGTAGGGTTGTAAAAACAAGTCAGAACCTGAAAACCTGCCTGAAACCTGTTCGAGTCAGAACCTGATTTGACCTGAGAATTTGATGACCCGAACTCGAACTGTAACTGACTGTTGCTGACCCGAACTCGATTTAAACCTGTTACTGTAGCAACCGAACCCGATCTGTGTCCGACTGAAACGAACCCGAACCCGAGACCGACCTGGCAAATTACCTGATATTACCTGACTGAATCGACCCGAGATCCGGTTTTACCCGACCTGTTTTGAACCCGACATGTTTTGAACCCGACCTGTTTTGAACCCGACCTGTTATTAGACCCGACCTGTTTTGAACCCGACCTGTTTTAAACCCGACCTGTTATTAGACCCGACTTGTTTTGAACTCGACCTGTTTTAAACCCGACCTGTTATTAGACCCGACTTGTTTTGGACCCGACCTGTTTTGTACCTGAACTGATATTTACCTGGTTTGATAATTGATATTTAATAAGTAATAATGATATTTTTAATATATGATATGAAGTAATATTATGAAGTATTATGAAAAAGTCTATACCTATAATTTGAATAGTTTAAAATGTTAAGCATCTAACAAAATGTATTATATATATAATTAAAATATTTATTTTTAATAAATAAAAGATTTGATTAATAAGTAATTAGTAAAAATAAATATAAACTTGATAAATAAAAATATTTATTTTTAATAAATAAAAATCTAATATATACTAAAATACATAGTACATATATAATTTTTACTAAGGCATATATAGACAAATTTACTAAGGCATATATTTTAGTATATATTTTAAGTCATACTAATTTGATTTAATATTGTTTATTTTAACTTTTTTCTTAGTATATAGACTAAGGCATACTAAAATACATAGATAGTATATATTTTTACAATTAATAATTTAAATCTTTCTCAATTAATTGATTAATTGATTCAATTTTATGGTTTTAGGGTATATGTTTTAGTTTTAAAGGTTTAGGGTTTTATAGTTTTGTTTTATGGTTAGTGATTTAATTTTAGGGTTTTAGGGTATGTGTTTTAGTTTTAAAGGTTTAATTTGTAGGTTTCATTTATCTTATGTTTAGGGTCTAGGGTTTATTGTTAGGGCTTATGGTGTTAGGGTTTCATGGTTTAGTTTTAAAGGTTTAGGGTTTTATAGTTTTGTTTTATGGTTAGTGATTCAATTTTATGGTTTTAGGGCATGTGTTTTAGTTTTAAAGGTTTAGGGTTTTATAATGTTAATGTACATATCATGTATGCATGAAACCCTAAACCCTAATCATAATGTATGTATGTAAATTATGTATGTATCATGTATGTATGTAATATGTATGTATTTATTATTTAATGTATGTAGGAACTTAAAAGTCCAAAACCCTAAACCCTATAATATATATACATATGTATAGTGTATACATATACATTAATTAATATATTGTTATATACATATGTATTATAATATATATATATATATATTTAATTTTTTTATAATTTTTTTTTATAATTTATAGTACTTAACATCTAATTAACTAATTTTATTTCAAGTTGAGCCCTTTTTATTTTTATTTTTTTTTAATTTAGACTATTGTTTTTAACTTTTTAATATCGTAATATTTTTTATGTTAGTCTCTAAAACTTTTATTTAATTCTAAATTGATCCCTTTTCATTATTTTTTTTATATTCACCCAATGTTTTTTATTTATAATTTGGTACATTTCTTCATTAGTTTTTTAACTTGATGTTTTTTTCCATTATAGTCTCCAAAGCTTTATTTGTATCCTAAGGAGGAGTGGATGATGACATCGTTGCTGATGTCACTCGTACTGAGGTCAGCACCAACTGTGTTCAAACAAACACATATCCACATGAGGCTTTATGGGCCAATAGGGGATCACCACGTGTCCATTGAGATGTAAATTTGTGTGAGAAATGGATTTTATATTCTAAATTTGTGTTTCTTTAGGTTGGATTGAGCGGGAATGAGCTGGCAGATTAGGAATTTGGGATTTAGTTGGACTTTTGAATTTTTATAAAGGGTTTTGGGTATTTTAAAATGTAAATGGACACTTACTATATGGGCTATTTATATTTGGGTTAAAAAAATTGACCTCTATTCATTTTTTAAAAAATTAGCCCGATATTTTCTAATTTTAATATGATATTTTTGTTCATTATACTCCCTAAAACTTTATTTTTATTCTAAATTGACCACAATTCATTATTTTTAAAATGTTTCATTGTTTTAATTTGATATTTTTATTCATTATAGTCCTTAATACTTTATTTTTATTCCAAACTGACCCTAATTCCTTTTTTAGTATTTTATAATCTTTTTTATATATTTGTTCATTATAGTCACTAAAATTTTGTTTTTATTTCAAATTGACACATATTCATTATTTTTCATTTGTCTGATGTTTTATACTTTTAATTTGTTTTTTTTCATTATAATCCCCGCAAGTTTATTTGTATTTCAAATTGACCCATATTCATTTGTTTTTCAAATGAATGCCCAATGTTTTATAATTTTAATATGATATTTATGTTCATTCTAGTCCCCTAAACTTTATTTTTATTCCAATTTGACCCATATTCATTGTATTTTTACGTTTTCTAAATTTATTTTGATATTTTTGTTCATTATACTTCACATAACTTTATTTTTATTCCAAATTGACCCATTTTCATTATTTTTCTTTTCATTATTTTTTAAATTACTTCAACCTGAAATGAACCCGACCTGAAGTCCACCCGAACCTAAAATGAACTCGACCTGAAATGAACTCGACCTGAAATGAACCAGACCTGAAGTCTACCCGAACCCGAAATGAACCCGACTTGAAGTCTACCCGAACCCGAAATGAACCCGACCTGAAATGAACCCGACCTGAAGTCTACCTGAACCCAAAATGAACCCGACCTGAAATGAACCCGACCTGAAGTCTACCCGAACCTGAAATGAACCCGACCTGAAGTGTATCCGAACCCGAATTAACCTGTCAATTATCTGCTTCGGACCCGACCCGTTTTGACCTGACCTGGAATGGACCCGACCTGAAATGGACCCGCACCCGACCCGACTCGAGTCAAGACAGAAAAATAACCTAAAATGACTTGTATCCGATTTTACCTGACCTGAAACCCATCCGATTACCTGTTTTTACAACCCTAGTTAGGAGTTATGGAGTTGAATAAAGCGGAGGTGCGAGCTATTATGGTAGCACTGAAAACAGTGGTAAAACAGAAGTGAGGTGAGGCTTATTCGAGATTGAGTTGGATTTTTATGTTGCGGTATTACGGATGTTACATGTTGATCGACGACTATGACATTTATGGCAATATTTTCGGGGTGATTGGTAATATATGTTCTTGGCTTCCAAATGTGTCGTTTGCTGATACATTTCGGGAAGCGAAGGGGAGGTTCTACTGTGAGGCGGTTAAAATACGGCTAATATACAGCGTGACCGGTTAAAAGCGCGACTGGATATGTTATATGCTTCCACCGGAAAGATTATTTGTGCTGATAATATTATCAACATATTAGGTAACGCTTAATATGTTATTAAAATTTAAGCTGATGGGCCTTGGAAATCCGACGATAACAAAATAGGTAAATTACTTATTTTGTTGATAAGAGTATCAACATATTAGGTAGCGCCTATTATGTTATTAAAGTTTAAGCTGATGGGGCCTTGGAAATCCGACGATAACAAAATAGGTAAATTACTTATTTTGTTGATAAGAGTATCAACATATTAGGTAGCGCCTATTTTGTTATTAAAGTATAAGCTGATGGGGCCTTAGAAATCCGACGATAACAAAATAGGTAAATTACTTATTTTGTTGATAAGAGTATCGACATATTAGGTAGCGCCTATTATGTTCTTAGTTTTAAAGGGCGCTAGGCGCTTCGAGGCGCATAGGGTCCTGGGAGCCGAGGCGCTAGGCGAAGGCGAGAGCTTTTCGTAGGCGAGGCGTTATAAATTAATTTTATAGTATATCTTGTATTCAGAATAGATAATCCTTTTATAAATATTCTAATAATCAAATTGTACTAAAATATATATATCATTGCACTTAGAAAATAAATAATTTTCTAAACTAATATTATAAATTAATGTTAGAAAGGTTCTAACAATACAAAAAAAGACATGGGAGAGAACAAATCATCCCCTAACAACTAAACATGAGAGTTAAAACAAAAACATCGAACCCTAAAAAGTTCACTTAAACACTAAAAGTCTAACACTCCCCTCAAAATCATCCCATAGCAAGTAAACATGAGAGTTAAAACAAAAACATCAAACACCAAAAAGTTCAGTCAAAAGTCTAACACTCCCTTACTCAAGATCATCATCTCCATAACTTCACCTTCTTTATAATGTTCTTCACCAATATCTTCTTCTATCTCATCATCTATTCTAGGAACAAAACTAGTAGCTACTCCTTTTGCTTTATCAAATTTGGAGGAAGATCCAGCATTTTCCTTTATGATCCTTGTAGATCTAGTCAAATAACTTGGATCATGAGCTCCTGCAGCTCTACCAACCTGACTCCATGTCAGGTCATCATTATCATCAAACACAAAGTCGCCTTCATCATCGGAGGAGTTATCTTCTATTCTCCCAAGTAACCACTCATTACTTTCATCGATATCTTCCAAGAGAATAGGATCAGTGGTGTCTTTTATTTGATATCGTCGCCTCAAAGCACGATTATATTTCACAAAGACCAAATCATTCAATCTTTCTTGTGCCAACATGTTTCATTTTTTAGTATGAAGCTGCAACATTTATATAAGTGATTAAGTAATAAAAAAGGTAAATGATTGTCATAATGTGAAAGAAAATTTAAATAAAAAATTCTTACAAGTTGAAAAACACCCCAATTCCTCTCACAACCGGTAGCACTGCAAGTGAGACTAAGAACTTTAATCGCAAACATTTGGAGATTGGGAGCTGAAGATCCAAACATAGCTCACCATTCCGCTATTAAAAAATAAAAGTAGAACGATGTAAAATTTAATTTAGTAATTTTAAAGCAACAAAAATATAAAATAATATAATTTTTAATACCTGGAAATTTTAACTTCCTTAGCCTAATAGCCGTTTTCATGCCAAAAATGCCTTGAACATCTTGATACAAGCTTAATTCATCAAGGATCTTATTTTCAATTGCAACATCTGAATTCAACCTTGCAATGCACTCATATAAACCCTTCATAACTTCTTGACAAGTTGTTACCTTTTTGGGATCATCATAATAAAGATCTGGGTTTAAAAAGTAATCGGCCGCATGTAAAGGTCGATGAAGTTGGCAATCCCACCTTCTATCAATATACTCAAAGGCTTAGTTGTAGAACTCTTTCTTCATTGCAAAGCTCTCAGAAATAGCCTCTTTAGCCCTATCCATGGCTTCATAAATATACCTCATAGGTAGTTTTCTTTCTCCATCAACTATTCTAAGAACCTTAAAAAGAGGTCCTGTCAACTTGAGAGCATAAAGCACATTTCTCCAAAATGAGTCTTGCAAAAGATAAGATGCAATTTTCTTTCCTCCCGCTTTTTTTGGCCATTTGGATTCATTCCATTCTTGAGAAATCACCATCTTCCTCAAATTGTTCCTTTGCTTGTGGAATTGTGCAAGAGTGATGAACGATGTTGCAAATCTAGTGATCGCCGGCCTATGCAAATTCCTTTGATTTGTGAATCTTCTCATCATGTTTACAAGAGAGATGTGGCTATATATATAGTCATTCATGAACATGCACTTTTTTAGTGCATTCTTGACTTTTGGAATTTTTCCAATGGCTTCTAGCATTTTCCTACAAGTTAACAAAATAATAAGTTAAATTCAAAATAATTTAATAAAGTAATTCGAATAATCTAAAAAAAGAAAAAAGAACTATTATTTTTTACAGGCTTTGACGTAGTTAGATGCATTGTCCGTCACCACTTGGATTACATTTTTCTCTCCCACTTCCTCCACCATGGCATCAAGCACTTTAAACAATATATTAGCATCCTTAACAACTTTTGAAACGTCCACGGATTTAATGAACATGGAGCCCTTTGGAGAGTTGACAAGAAAGTTTACAATATCTTTTTGAGCAACCGAGTCGCGCCATCCATCCGATAAAATTGAGCATCCCTTTTCTACCCACTCCTTTTTGTGAACTTCCATCATTTCATGGGTGTTCTCTACTTCCTTCTTAAGGAGGGGAACTCGTAGCTCATACATGCTTGGTGGTTTTAAACCGGGACCATATTGCCCAATAACTTCACACATCTCCTTGAAGCTAGGATAAGTTGCCGCATTAAATGCAATTTCGGCATCATAAAAAAACCTAGCAATTAACTTGCAAGCTTTGTCTCTTAATTGTTTATCACAAGCCGCATGTATACCTTCATCTTTTTTTGGATTGGCTTTTGGAGTGACAAACAAATCCATGGAGCCCTGAGCCTTGATTTTTTGGGTAAAGATTTCCCACTCTTCTGACTTGGGTTACCCCCACTTGAATTCAATATCTCCCATTCTTCTTAATCCTCATCATATTCATCAATCTTAAATGAAGGTTCCGAAGGTGACATCAAATGTGTGGCCTTTAACTCGACCTTTTTTGACATAAAAGCCTTTATTTCCTCCTTTACATGCTCAGGACATTCATGACAATCGAGCACATTCTTAAACCCTCCAACTAAATGTTGTTTCATTCAATATACCCCTCCTTTGATAATTTTACCATAAAAATTACATGTAAAATTGTTCTTATTGGTCGGATCTTGCTTTCCATCTTTTCTTCCCGGATCTAAAATGTCTTTTGATCCGGTAGAAGTCCCCGGTCCTGAATTCATTATCTGAAATTCAAATAACATAAATAGACAAAATTAAATATAAAAATAACCAAAATCTAGTGGGACTATTTTAATCAAAGCTTGAGATTATTTTAATGCACATTGAATGAGCACGTGAAACATTGGAGAAAAGTCCAACAAAAAGTAAGTACAAAAAGCACATTAAAGTTGAAGTGTTGAATGAGGAATCAAATTCCAGTGAAGACAAATGGACAAATAAATAGAAATTGACAAATTCCAGTGAAGAAAAGTAGGACTTTCTTTATCACTAAGCACGTGGTGGTCTCCACCAGTCAAATAGACAAATAAATACAAAAAAAATTATAAAATAATCTATCAAGGAGACGTGGCTGGAAGTGGAACTGCAAATCAAAAGCCAAGCACGTGGAAAAGAAGTCAAATAAAAAATGAAGAGACGTCGTTGTTGAAGAGAGAGGGAGAGGGGTAAGAAACTGAAGCATACCTGGACTGCAAACTAAAACCCAAACTATTGTCGTGGGTGAGAATTGAGAAACTGAAGAAGAGAGACGAAAAGAAGTGTCAACAAACCGAAATAAAAAGTTGAAAAAAAAAGTTGTTGAAGACTTGAAGCATACCTGGACTGGAGGCTTGAAGATGCAGAGAGAAGTTGTCGATCTTAGAGTTTTTTTTTTATTTTGTTTATGTTGAGTTTTGAGGAGCTCGATTCCTTCAACCGATCTTGCTCACCAAGTGGTGGAGAGGTGGAATTTTGAGTGGATGTGGTGTGGAAGCTAAAAAGATAATTGACACAATGATTTTAGAGTGGTTCAACCTTCTAAGCAAGGTCTACATCCACTACCTTAGCTTCCCACTAAGGATTTCCAATCAATCCACTATTGATTCGTCCCTTTTTCTAGGCTTAGGAGGAAACTCTTATACACCGATCAAGCTTTCTACCAAAAGCCTTGATCAAACCCTCTTTACAAGAGAAAAGATAAACAAACACAAATCCCTCTAATAGGTTTTTGTTTGCACAAATAAAGCACTCACCCAAAACCTAAAACACTTGAGCAAATTTGACAATTTTGGCTCACTAGTGTTTGTCTATACAAAGAAATGACAATTTAGTGTTAAGACAAATTCTTGATCATTTGTTGATTGACAATAGAAGCATTAACCATTACTTGATGCTTGGAGGTACCTTTTATACTTCTTAATGAGTTTGTAGCCGTTACTAGCAGTTGGGGTTGAATTGGAGCCGCTGGAGACATAAATTCCCACCATAAATGCAGTTCTGCAGCTCGCCGTTTCAAAACACTCGAACTCGTTTCGAAACACCCTTTAAGTAGAAAGAGCCGTTGCAGCCTAATGTAGCACCCGTATCGAAATGCTCTTGCCCGTTTCGAAACACCTGTTTCGAAACGCCTTTTACCGTATCGAAACGATCTGCATTTAAATGTTAGTTGGGAAATAGCCGTTGGGGTTTATGACCGTTGTGGTCGATGCCACGTAGGCGTATCGAAACGGCATAGCCCGTATCGAAACGCTAGGCAAAAATCCTTATCCAGAAAAGACCCGTTTCGAAACGTTTTGACACTGAAAGACCTCGTATCGAAACACCTAGGGGTGTTTCGAAACGCCTGGAAGGTTTTGTTTAGTTTGGCTTTGAAAAACATGTAAAACCCTTTAAAAATGTCCCCTAAACATAGTTTCAAGTTATTTGGACTTTGGAAATAATTTTGAATTCTTTTTAAATCAGTCCAAACCATTTTTCGTTTATTATATCAAAACATTAGTTCTACAGTTTAATTTGGGGAAGTGGCTGAGATGAGAAGTTTAATTTAGAAGTGGGTTTAATTTTAGGAAGAGGGTTTTTTAAAAAAAAAACCCACGTGGGTTTTATTGGGTTTTATTTTAATTTCTTTAAGCGACAAAGGCGCGACGCCCAGCGCCTTGGCAGAAGCGTGGTGCCTAGCACCGCCTGTCGTTCATCGCATTGCCTTTGTTGGTGGAGGCGTTTACCCGGTCGCCTTGCAACGCCTAGCGCCTTAGGCGCGCTTTTTCAAACTAAGATTATGTTATTAAAGTTTAAGCTGATGGGGCCTTGGAAATCCGACGATAACAAAATAGGTAAATTACTTATTTTGTTGATAAGAGTATCAACATATTAGGTAGCGCCTATTATGTTATTAAAGTTTAAGTTGATGGGGCCTTGAAAATCCGACGATAACAAAATAGATAAATTACTTATTTTGTTGATAAGTGTATCAACATATTAGCTGGCGCCTATTATGTTATTAAAGTTTAAGCTGATGGGGCCTTGGAAATCCGACGATAACAAAATAGGTAAATTACTTATTTTGTTGATAAGAGTATCAACATATTAGCTGGCGCCTATTATGTTATTAAAGTTTAAGCTGATGGGGCCTTGGAAATCCGACGATAACAAAATAGGTAAATTACTTATTTTGTTGATAAGAGTATCAACATATTAGGTAGCGCCTATTATGTTATTAAAGTTTAAGCTGATGGGGCCTTGGAAATCTGACGATAGCAAAATAGGTAAATTAATTAATTTGTTGATAAGAGTATCAACATATTAGGTAGCGCCTATTATGTTATTAAAGTTTAAGCTGATGGGGCCTTGGAAATCCGACGATAACGAAATAGGTAAATTACTTAAAGATTATCAACATATTAGGTAGCGTCTATTATGTCACCAAAATTTAAGCTGATGGGGCCTTAGAAATCCGACGATAACAAAATAGGTAAATTACTTAAAGATTATCAACATATTAGGTAGCGCCTAATTTGTATACATTTTATCGTTTACATTAATATTATAACTTTAAACAAACCGGTTACTAGTTTAACGTAATAGGTAGCGCCTAAGTATCGATACTTTTTAACATACACCTAAAAACGTATCAATACTTTCGAGTCAATTTCAACCGTTTACATTGCTTTTAAAAAAAGTATCGATACACTTAAAACGTATCGATACTTTCGAGCCAATTTTCAAACGTATTCTCTATCAAACTATTTTCATGACAAAGTATCGATTCCTTTTTATGGACGTATCGATACTTTTTATGAAATTATCAATATGTTTTTCTCACTATGTACAATTGTATCGATACTTTTTTAAAAAGAAATGTAACCGGTTGCAATGTGGCTCGAAAGTATCGATACTTTTTTCCCACTATGTAAAAAAATATCGATACTTTTGAAAGCAAATGGATTGACATAGCATACTGGAAACAAAGTATCGAAACTTTTTTTTCCCACTATGTATAAAAGTATCGATACTTTTTTAAGTAACCGGTTCAAATGTGGCTCGAAAGTATCGATACTTTTTTCACATTATGTACAAAAGTATCGATACTTTGTATGACTTAATGTAACCGGTATATGTTTTGACCGTTTTCATTATTGACTATATAAACAAACTGGTTTGTTTAAATTTCAACGTGTTTTCTTCTCATTAACTCATGTATCGATACTTGTATATGTTTGTATCGATACTTATCGGTTATCAAATATTTTAATATTTCTTTATGTTTTCCACCTACTACATTATATTATGTCAACATATCTGGTCGCGCTTTACCAACTTTGTTATTTATCTTATTATTTCCGGCCACATCGTTTCTTAGCCGTATATTAATCCGTCTTTCCTTAGAATTTTTCGGAAGCGAATGGATGGCAGATTCGCTGAAAAGCGTGGTTTCGTGCAATGAATTAAAGATTAGCCAAGCGTGGATAATTAGGTTGTTGTCTTGGGACTGTGCTGGTAAGTTGATTTTGTTTTCTTCACTTTGGGTGATCAACGACTTGTTGGATGGCTAGATTGTGTGGTGTCCAGGGACAGAGTTGGGATTAATGATTGAGAGGATAAGAGCCTATTAAGCCTTTAAATTTAAAAATTGAGAGAGGTAAAGGGTCTATTTAATTAATATTTAAATTAAAAAGGACTTAAAAAAACTATTAGACCAAAAAATTTTGAGAGGGGCAACATGTTACCGTGGTGCACCCTAGGGTCCATTCCGCCGCACACCTAGGGTTCATATCCAACACCAACGTCCGAGACCATGGGGCCGAGGTTCCAACACCCCGTGCCGCGCCCAACGCACCCGAGGGGCCCGAGTCTGTCCGACCCATTCTGCCGCACCCTAGGGGCTACGATCCAGTCGAGCCAACAGCCTGATGGGCCTTGCTAGGCACCCTGGGCCTGTCCGAGCAAGCAGCCCGTCCAGTCGCACCCGAGGGCCTGTCCGAGCAGCACCGAGCAGCCGCACCCATGGGCCTGTCCGAGCCGCACACAGCAGCACGCCAAGCCGCACCCATGGGCCTGTCCGAGAGCCTATCCGGATTTCTCCCTTCCATGGCCATTCAAGCCCATTCCTTGGGGAATCTTCACCCCTTTGACCATGGCACTCAAGGCAAGGATTGTGCATCGATATCTTTCCCGATTCATGGAGATCAATATCTTCTTCACATGGAAAGAAGCCCTACCAAGAAGGAAGGAATCATTGATCCTATTCTCTTGCCTTTATTAGATAGATTAGGCCAATCTTGGCCATCCATTGTAACCGATAGTGACCGTTAGATCGGGAGGTGCCAGGCTATAAATAGAGCCTCACCCCTTCATTTGTAATCATCCCTGAATTCCTTTGTTTTCTTATTTTTCTATCAATAATACAAAAGCAGC
The DNA here is from genome assembly GCA_030270665.1 of Hibiscus trionum. NCBI lineage: Eukaryota > Viridiplantae > Streptophyta > Magnoliopsida > Malvales > Malvaceae > Hibiscus > Hibiscus trionum. The sequence continues at coordinate 6,973,119 of BSYR01000034.1, read as the reverse complement.
GTAGAGTACTCTTTTCCCCCTAACTAGGCTTAGAGGGGGTTTTTAACGAGGCTCTTCATTTTGCAAATCACTCGAGCCATCTCTTCTTCTTTCTTCTTCGCAACGCTTCCGCTCGTCTAGCCAAGCCAAGCTTGACTTTAGGCTTACTTGGTCCCTTTCGAAGTTCTTTCCCGACCAAGTGCCGCACGTTGCTAGCCATATAAGCCTAGCCCCGTGACAAGTGGCATCAGAGCCTACGTTTGTAGCGAAGAAATTTGTTCGAGATGACGAATCCAAGTGACGCTCCCATCGACGCCACCACGAAGACCATGGAGACCCGTGTCGGAAAAGCCAAGAGGGCTAGTTCGAGAGATGCCATCTCTACCTTGCAAGACAAAGTTACCCGTTTGGAGAACAACACGAATGAGTCCAGAGAGAGGCTCGATGTTGTTGAGAACCGACTAGATGCGTTGGAATCTCGGGGTGATGGTCGCAAGGATGATTCCCATGAACTCGAAGATAGACTCGAGACCGTGGAGTTAGAGAATCGTTCTCTTAAAGATGGGTTAACCGAACTCGAGAAGGCGATGAATGTTTTAAGAGCCGAGCTCAACATCTATAAAACCGCCGTGCCCAATGAAGTGGTTACAAGTCCGTCTAGAGTGCTAGCCGATGTGCCGAAACCAAAGGAATTCAAAGGATCGAGAGATGCTCAAGAAACCGATACATTCTTGTGGAGCATGAACCAATATTTCCGCAACACCAACATCGTGGATGAATCCACTAAGGTAAATATTGCTTCTAGTTATTTTACTCACAGTGCTCTTTTATGGTGGAGACGTAGGTGTTCCGAGGAGTCCGATAGAGACGTTCCCGTAGGTACTTGGGAAGAGCTTCAAGACGAGATCCATGAGGCGTTCTATCCCAAGAATGCTCAAAGAGAGTTGCGCTCAAAGCTACGCCAACTCAAGCACGACAACAACATCCATGACTACGTGAAAAAGTTCACCGAGTTAAAGCTCCAAATCACCAACTTGGGAGAAGATGAAGGCTTCTCAATTTTCATGGATGGATTGAATCGATGGGCTAATATGGAGTTGGAAAGACGTGGTGTCAAAGATCTTTCCCATGCCCTTGACGAGGCCGAGGCGATAGCCAAGTTCGAAAAGCGAGACTCGCCCAAACCAAAACCGAAGTCTAAAGGTTGGGGAGATAAGAATGCCAAAGCCGGAGGTGAGAAATTTAACCACGATAGGCCTTCCAACAACAATAATCGACAAGGCCGATCAACTAAACCATGGGAGAGACGAGGTTTTGAATGTTACCATTGCAAAGGACCTCATCATATTCGAGATTGCCCAAAGAGGACAAGTCTTTCTACCGTCAAAGTTAACGACAAGCCCACCGCCCAACTTGGAGCAATTGTAAGTAATCTCCAAGTGAATTCTTTATCTAACAAGCCCAAAAGTGGTCTTATGTTTGTAGAAGTCACGATTGCCGGAAAGCAATTGCGTGCACTTGTGGACACCGGAGCTTCCGAGCTGTTCATTTCCGAAGGAGCCGCCCAAAAACTTAATCTCAATGTATTGAAGAAAAGTGGGTGGATCAAGACGGTCAACTCGAAAGAAGAGCCCATTGCCAGATTTGCAAGAAGGGTCAAAATCCAACTTGGAAGTTGGAAGGGTCGTGAGGATATAAAGGTAATTCCTCTTGATGATTATGATCTTGTGATTGGTTTATCTTTTTTGGACAAGATTAATGCACTTCTCTTGCCATTTGCCGATGTATTGGTTGTACTCGACCGTGCCCAACAATGTTTGGTGTCCGTGAGTCGAGATGTAGGTATCCAATCCAAGATGTTGTCTTCCATCCAGTTCTGCAAAGGTGTGCGAAAGGAGGAAGAGTCTTTCCTTGCCGTGCTCAAGGAAGACAAGGCGATTAGAGCCAAAGAAGTTCCCGAAGAAGTGGAACGTGTTCTCGTGGAGTTCGAGGACACTATGCCTTCCGAATAGCCGAAGGCTTTACCACCCAAGCGTGAGGTGGATCATCGAATTGAGTTGGTGCCAAATGTCGAGCCGCCGAGCAAAGCACCTTATCGAATGGCGCCACTGGAGTTAGAGGAACTCCGAAAGCAACTTGGAGAACTCTTGGATGCCGGTTTCATTCGCCCATCCAAGGGACCGTTTGGAGCACCCATTCTCTTTCAAAAGAAGAAAGATGGTAGCTTGCGCATGTGTGTCGACTACCGTGCTCTAAACAAACTTACGATAAAGAATAAGTACTCTATCCCTTTAATTTCGGATTTATTTGATCAACTTGGAAGTGCAAGGTTCTTCACAAAGTTAGATCTTCGTTCGGGGTACTACCAAGTTCGAATAGCCGAAGGTGACGAGCCCAAAACCGCGTGCATCACAAGGTATGGTTCATTTGAGTTTTTTGTAATGCCTTTTGGCCTTACAAACGCTCCCGCAACTTTTTACACCTTAATAAACAAGGTACTTTCACCTTTTCTTGATCACATTGTAGTTGTCTACTTAGATGACATTGTCATCTATAGTAAGACTTTTCAAGAACACTTAATGCACTTGAGAAAGGTTTTGTAGGTTCTTCGAGAAAATGAACTTTATGTCAAGCGCGAAAAGTGTAGTTTCGCTCAACAAGAAGTTTCGTTTTTAGGCCACATCATTGGAGGTGGTAAGATCCGAATGGATCCAAGCAAAGTTTGAGCCATCGACGCTTGGGAACCGCCAACTAAGGTAACCAAACTTCACTCTTTTCTTGGTTTAGCTAACTATTATCGAAAATTTGTGCAAGGTTATTCTGTGATAGCCACGCCTTTGACCGAACTCTTGAAGAAGGACAAAGTTTGGGAATGGAGTCCAAGTTGTCAACAAGCGTTCGAAAAGCTTAAACAAGCCATGGTAAGTGAACCCGTTCTAGCCTTGCCCGATCATTCCAAATCGTCTGTCATCCACACTGATGCATCCGACTATGCCATTGGTGGAGTTTTGATGCAAGAAGGCCATCTCATTGCCTTTGAAAGCCGAAAGTTGAACGAAACCGAGAGGTGTTACACCGTTCAAGAGAAGGAGATGACCACAGTCATCCATTGCCTTCGCACATGGCGACATTACATCTTGGGTTCCAGGTTTGTCGTCTTTACCGATAATTCCGCAATTTCTTATTTTCTAACCCAAAAGAAGTTGTCTCCTAAGCAAGCTAGGTGTTAAGACTTCTTGGCGGAATTCGACTTTTCGATGGAGCACAAGCCCGAAAAGTCCAACACCGTGGCCGATGCGCTTAGCCGTAAAGCCACATTTGCCTCCATTAGCCAACCAAGTGGTGAGTTACTCGAATCCATCAAGGAAGGCTTGACTCATGATCCCACCGCAAAGAACTTGATCGCCTTTGCCAAAGAGGGTAAGTCACGCCGTTTTTGGGTCGAAGATGATCTACTCTTCACAAGAGGCCAACGTATATTCGTCCCCTACTTCAACAACTTGCGAAAGACATTAATGAAAGAATGTCATGATTCGAAGTGGGCAGGACATCCAGGTATGCATCGTACTTTAGCTTTACTTAACGAAAGATATTATTGGCCTCGTATGAATGAAGATGTAGAAGCATACGTGAAGACTTGTCTTGTTTGCCAACAAGACAAGATTGAAACAAACAAACCGATGGGACTACTTCAACCATTGCCGATACCGGAAAGACCATGGGAAAGTATTTCTTTAGACTTTATTATTGGTTTTCCATGTGTTAATAACTTCTCTAGTATCATGGTTGTAGTAGACGGGTTCTCAAAGTATGCAACTTTCATTCCCGTCAACAAGACATGCCCCGCCGATGAAGTCGCCCGCCTTTTCTTAAAGCATGTCGTGAAGCTTTGGGGTATTCCAAAGTCCATAGTAAGTGATCGAGACACTCGGTTCACGGGTAAGTTTTGGACCGAGTTGTTCAAGTTGTTGGGTTCCTCCTTGAACCTTTCAACAAGCTTTCATCCGCAATCCGATGGACAAACCGAGAGGGCCAATGCTTTATTGGAGATTTATCTAAGGCATTTCGTTAGTGCATCTCAACGGAATTGGCCCGATTTGCTAGACGTGGCCCAATTCTCCTACAACTTGCATAGGAGTGAAGCCACGAATCAAAGTCCTTTCGAGATAGTGATGGGCCAACAACCGCTCACACCCGACGCGATCGTGACCAAGTATCAAGGTCCAAATCTCGTCGCCTTCCATGTAGTGAAGGACTTGCAAGAACAAAGGGACTTAGCAAACGCTTGCCTCCACAAAGCAAGCAAGTGAATGAAGAAGTGGGCCGACAAGAAGCGACGCGACGTCGAATTCCAGGTAAATGATTTGGTTTTAGCTAAGCTTCATCTAACTCTTCGCAATTCCTCTGTTCACAGGGCTCTTGTGAGGAAATACGAAGGCCCATTCCGTGTGATAAAGAGAGTAGGCAAGGTGGCCTACAAGCTAGACTTGCCGCCCCACATCCAAGTCCATCCCGTCTTCCATATTAGCGTTCTTAAGCCCTATCACAAGGACGAGGAAGATCCAGAAAGGAACATCTCCAAGCGAGCACCCGTTGGAGTTAGGACTTCGTTCGAGAGAGAAGCCGAAGCCATCTTAGCCGATCGAGTCATTCGACGCCAAGGGTTCAAACCAAGGCACGAGTACTTTGTGCTTTGGAAGGGTCTAACCGAAGCCGAAGGTAGTTGGGAGTTAGACAAAGACTTGTGGCAATTTGAAGACAAAGTTGCCGATTTCGAAGCCCAACGAGCGACGAGGGCGTCGCTCAATTCGATGGAGGAGAATGTTACCGTGGTGCACCCTAGGGTCCATTCCGCCGCACACCTAGGGTCCATATCCAGCACCAACGTCCGAGACCATGGGGTCGAGGTTCCAGCACCCCGTGCCGCGCCCAACGCACCCGAGGGGCCCGAGTCCGTCCGGCCCATTCTGACGCACCCTAGGGGCTACGATCCAGCCGAGCCATTAGCCCGAGGGGCCCGAGTCCGTCCGGCCCATTCTGCCGCACCCTAGGGGCTACGATCCAGCCGAGCCAACAGCCCGAGGGGCCTTGCTAGGCACCCTAGGCCTGTCCGAGCAAGCAGCCCGTCCAGCCGCACCCGAGGGCCTGTCCGAGCAGCACCGAGCAGCCGCACCCATGGGCCTGTCCGAGCCGCACACAGCAGCACGCCAAGCCGCACCCATGGGCCTGTCTGAGAGCCTATCTGGATTTCACCCTTCCATGGCCATTCAAGCCCATTCCTTGGGGAATCTTCACCCCTTTGACCATGGCACTCAAGGCAAGGATTGTGCATCGATATCTTTCCCGATTCATGGAGATCCATATCTTCTTCACATGGAAAGAAGCCCTACCAAGAAGGAAGGAATCATTGATCCTATTCTCTTGCCTTTATTAGATAGATTAGGCCAATCTTGGTCATCCATTGTAATCGATAGTGACCGTTAGATCGGGAGGTGCCAGGCTATAAATAGAGCCTCACCCCTTCATTTGTAATCATCCTTGAATTCCTTTGTTTTCTCATTTTTCTATCAATAATACAAAAGCAGCGTAGAGTACTCTTTTCCCCTAACTAGGCTTAGAGGGGGGTTTTAACGAGGCTCTTCGTTTTGCAAATCACTCGAGCCATCTCTTCTTCTTTCTTCTTCGCAACGCTTCCGCAACGCTTCCGCTCGTCTAGCCAAGCCAAGCTTGACTTTAGGCTTACTTGGTCCCTTTCGAAGTTCTTTCCCGACCAAGTGTCGCACGTTGCTAGCTATATAAGCCTAGCCCCGTGACAAACAGCACTTCCCACTCCTTGATTGGTTCCATTTGATGGCGTGGGTTTCTTAGGAAGATCTTTAATGAGGTATTTGGATAATTCTAGTATGATTTTTTTGCTGCAATAAAATCATACATATTTGATAATAATAAAAAATAAACCATTTTTTATAGACAATTACAATTAGTTTGATCATTTTCGTTTTTACCAAAAAAAATTAACTCTTCAACACTTCTGTAACATTTTTAATAGCAAGGCTAGGAGTATAATTCGACTGGATTAATTTTTGATTTGACGTAAAAAAAAATTATTTACTCAAATCATAATTTATAAACTTGATTCGAACAAAATTTTAAATAAAATTTAAATTATAAAATAAGTCTCAAATAACTCAAAAAAATAGTAATTAATTATATAAGAAAAAAATTCGATACACATGTTGCATAAATTAACTTTACATAATGTATATAAGAAAAAAAATTAATACACACGCAGCGTAAATTTTATTTGACACGTGACTTTTAGCTTTAGGGGTTAATATTTTAATTTAAGGGTTTATGTTGTAGATTTTAAATTTAAGGTTAGAGTTTAAAATTTAGAGTATATGGTTTAAGGTTTAGTTTTTAAAGATTATGGTTAGAGATTTAAGATTTCAATTTTATAATGTAAATATGCAGATTTGTGTAAAATTTATTTTACATAGCCTGTGTATCAAAATTTTACTCAATGTATATATGTTACATATGAAAAATGGGTGAATATTTGATACACTCCCAGTAGGGGTGTTCATTGTCGGGTACCCAGTTTTCGAGTACCAAAAAACCAGTCCGAATACCTCATTGCTCGTCCCGTGTCCCAGCGCATTACTTCCGGGTACCCGATTCATATATATTTTTTATTTTCTAATTCTAAAATTTTTAAAAAAATACATACTAAACACAAATATTTTTAAAAAATTTAAACTTAAAAGTATATAATACAAACATAGAAAGAATTTGTGGATTTAAATTTAGTTTTGAAGTAAAAATATTAAGAAACTTAAAATAAAATTATAATTTAAAATATAATATATATATATATATTAAAAATTATCGGGTCGGGTGCCCGGTAAGGGAAAACATCCGGCCCGTGTCCCAGAAAAATTATCGGGTCGGGTAATTTTTTAGGAAATTACCCGTCTTTTTAAGTTCGGGTCATTGAATCGGGTCAACCGAGTCGGGTATTTTTGAACACCCCTAACTGTCAGTGTAAAAAATTTACACAAGCATGCCTATTTTCAAGCCAAGATTTAAAATCTAAATTTCTAAACCTAAACCCTAAATTCAAACCATGAATCCTAAATTCTAACCCCTATAACATAAACCCCTAACCTATACACCATAAACTAAAATTCTAAACCCTTAAATAACCTCATTTGTAAAAACTCCTTCGTATTTAAACTATAAAACCTAAATTTCTAACCCTAAAACCCTAAACCTTAAATTTAAACCATAAACTCTAAATTCTAATCATAAATTCCACATCCTACAACCTAAACTCCTAAACCTAAAATTAAAAGGCTTGAACTTTACACAAGCTTGTGTATCAAAGTATTTCCATTGTATACAACCATAAAAAGCCTTTAAATTAAAACTAATTCATACATAACATTATAAATTTTTACAATTAAATTTGAACAAAAATTCGAAGAATTAACTCTAATTTCATAAACTCAACTAAATTAATCAAATAAAATTTAAATCATAAAAAAGAATTTAATAACTCGACTTACTCGACCAAATGCTCACACCTAACTCTATATAAAAACAAAAATATCAAAATAAACCAAAATCTAGAAAGCAAAACAGAAAATAAGTATTAACAACTATTAAATACTATATAGTTACGTATTAAAACTAATTGATTATCAAGTTTTTTTATTTTTTTGAAAATCCTATTCTACATCTACTTAGAGTGGAGGAAGAAAATCTAGGTGAAGTCAATGCTCTGAAGGGTCTTGAATCCGAAACCTAAGAGGAAGAGAGTAGAACAGGTGAGCGTACTCTGGCTACCAGACCGTCCTCGCATACTCAATTGATTATCAAGTTATTTGAGATGAATGAATGAATTTTATTAACGACCTGAATTAAAAAACAGACCAAAAATTTCTTAAAATATCATTCTATAATCAAACAGAACTAATCTCTTTTATGGTTAACCAATAAATAACCGGACTAAACCGGTTCGTTTTGTTAGAGCCAAATAATGAACACTACTAGACACAAATTAAAAATTAGCAATCTCACATCAAACTAATGAAAATTTGAGCTGTGTTCTATAAAGCAAAGGTCATTTTTTCCCAGTCGATGTGCCGTTCGCCGATGACATAACAGTAAGGGCAGTTTTTATACTTCCAGAATGGACAATACCTCTTAAGAAACGAGACGAAACCCGGAATTTTCCTTCTTCTCGTACAATTTTCCCAGTTAGTCTTCAAAATCCAAAACTGAAAAAGCGCCATAACCAAACCCTCCTAGCAAGCCTGCATCAACAATTCGACATTTAAATGGTATTTAAAGCAATCTTGACATGGCATCTGCATTTTTCACCAAATGAACAAAACTGTAAATCTAAACGTAGGGGTTCGATTTTTACTATCAAGTAAACTCTTAAGTGCAAATTTACGAGGATGTATGATAATAACACCAATATGCTAAACCGAATATACCTCCAATATAACTTTAGCTTCATGATCAAATGTTTTGCAAAGAATTTCATAGTTCTTCTTTACTCCAGCCTGCGCAAAATGGTTAAAATTACTCGAAATAACAGTCATTTATGACATATTATAATGCATATGTAATCGAATTCCTTACCAATGGATCGACTCTAGATGGTGAAATACTTGATACCACATATCTGCACAAAGTAAGTACATTCTCATTGTTTCAAACAATATAACGTAAAAGAAAAATGTAACAAAGGAGATACTAGAAGCAGCATGACTTATGTTGCGGATGCATGGGCTGCAATTAATATCGGAGATGCTGCTTGAAAGGGTCAATTGCTTGAATTATTATTAAAATCAGTTTATTAGAAGTCGGTTTATTATTATGATAATTACTAAGAGCAAGTTTATTGCCATTAGGAGATTCTATTTATCAGGTTTTTGTATTCTCAAACGCCTTTCCTTAGTAGGATTGCTTGCTGAGTAAGTCTTTTAATCAAACAAGGCATGTAACCTCTATATAAGACGACTCTCTCTCAAACAAGTCTTGAGGTGGATTCTCCCTTCAACGAGAATCATAGATAGAAATCGGAATAAGTCGTCAATTGTGAAACGCAGTCCTATTCATATGTGATCCTTCACCGGGGACCATAACAACTTAGATTCATTTTAAGCCTTAGCACTGATTGCTTATAGAAACAAAGAGCCTTAGCATAGACTTATTGAACGATTATGTTCTTTTAGCTTGCTTTTTTTCAGTTTAGTTCTTTCTTTCAGTTTCACCGAGTTGTTCTAGTTGCTCCTTGTTCTTAGTCATTTGTGTCTACGGATTTGTTGCTCATATCTTAGCCTTACAGCACATATCACTTATAGACAAGTGCAAAGCAGAATGTTAATATTATACCAAACAAGGAGGGTTTGCTGTAAGTAATTACATCTATAAGTAAACAACAGTCTTAGACAGTGAAAATCTTACCTTAGCTTGCTTATATAGAACTTCATGGCCAATGAGTTTGATTTTTGAACAGTTAACACCACGGCACCCATCCGATTCTAATAGGAGGATGAAATGCAAAGCAAAGAATCACATCTTAGAACTTCAAATCTAGCTTGATAGTGTATAAAGCAACATTGAATTGAGAGCATAATCCCAAATTCTACCAAACACAATGAAACGGTAAAAAGAATAAACTCAAGGGCATTTAGTAAAGGTTACAAACCTCCTGAGCAATTAGCTCAACTAATTCCATCAAGAATTTTCCGAGTCCTTTCCCTTGGACAGAGGAATCAAGCTGCAATTCATATAAATAAAGAACGGGTATCTCTTCCTCCAGAGTGAAGCGGTACTGTACGAAACCAAGCAAGGGAGTGGGGGCACTGTCCATCATCACCTCATTGGCATTCCTACGTACAAATATATAGCGTGCTTCTGGAGCAACCATTTCTCTCCGTTTCACCTTCTCCTCTACTGCCCACTCCGATCCATACGGACCCTCCATATTTGCCTGTCAAAGCTTTCAATAAAAACAGAAGAATCCAACTCAGAATTTGCAAATTAAAATTGTTACCTTCAAGAGGTTTTGAATGCACTGTTTCGTACAATGGGATAGCCTATCACCACACCCCGATTCCAAGCGTAAACAAAGGCCTAGTAGTGATTTAATCAATATCGTCAGCTCTTCCAGAAACAAATAGTTTTATTTATTAGAAGTATATAGAAAAAGGGTTATAGGGTATTACCATTTCTGTTGAAACAGCGGAAGGAAGGTAAAGATGCAAGATGGTCAATTTGGGCAGAAGCAGCTTTGAGGAGTTGGTCTATTGCTTTCTTTTTCTCTAGTATCTATTCTATGAAAATCCAAAAGCCAAAAGAAAAGCATACATCCATTACTTTTATGATAAATATCTAAAAAAATCCATGTTTGTTATTGAAGATGGATAAATAAACATCCCTATGTTATGCTTTTACCTCTCTGCGATTCAGCTTCTTTCTCTCACTCGCTGTGCTTGACTCCATGTCTGCCTATTGCGGATGATGCGCTGTCGGGAAAATAAATTAGCAATTTATACAATTAAAGGAAATAGAGAAGCTAGGAGAAAAGAAGAAGAGAAACACAGAAAGGAAAGGGAGAAAGAATGAGTAACAGAAAAGATATGTAATAGTTGTGTGTTGCCCTCTGCTAGACATTCAACCATATATTCAACTCCTTACCTCGCCGAAAAGCTCGATCACATTATCAAAATAACAACATTATAAAAGGAAAATAACAACTCATTTCGACCAAGCATAGCCCGCACGACAAGCCTATCGATACTAGCTAATTTAGCTTCCTGCATCAATTTGTTTCAATATTTCTTATCAAGATTGTTAATACCTAGCAGACAATGTTTAACCATCACAAACACCATACCAGTGGTTTGGTCATATCGTTTCTGGTTTTCCGATTCAGAAAAAAAAAATACCTGTAACTATAAATGTCCACTTGTCCTATATAACAACTAGCAAAAACATCTGCACTCAAACATAACAGATTTCAGAAGTGATTAAAGCTAGAAAACATAACATTATCACAAAAATGCAAATATCATACCCTCAGCTCCTTAAACATCCAAGATCAAAAATTTCAGCAAATGTGCCCAACATAACATCAAAATGAAAAGGATTAGCATGATATAAAAATGGTTTCTTTTTCTTTTTTCCCCCAAAAGAGTTTCATCAGTCCCTGCTAATACAAGGTGAGCAAAATGGTTTAAACAACATATTGCAAATATAAGAAGAAAACAGAAAATGAAAATCTCCTAAAAAGGATACAAGATAAACAGAACACCGGATTGCAAATATAACAACTGGACAACAAACACAGCAGATGAAGTAAAGCACAAAATTCAATTTTGATTTTTGTCCACTTGCAATCAATTACTTAGAAGTAAAAGGGGGAAATTTAGAAAGACAACTTACCCAGAGAAAAAAGAAATCGGGTGCACCCAACAGTTGTGAAATGGAGAGAGGAAAAGAGGATGACAATGGCAACCGACCCGATCCAAGCCCTTTTCTCCCCCTTCCTTTTCTTCTTGCTTCTTCTTATTTGATTTTGTCCTCAGAATTTTGAATTTCCAAAACAGGAAATTTAAATAGTTTTTGTACGAGGGAGGATTTTTTATTTTTTAGGTAATTTTTGTTCATATTTTTTTAATTTTTTAACAAGCACATATACTCGAATTAAAGATGAGGAGGGATTTTAAATAATGTTTTTTTGGTAACTTATTTTCAAAAGTATTATTTTTTATTTAATATTATTTTATTCAAATTTAAAATATTTTTATTAAACAAAAGATAATATTTAACAAGAAATACAAAGAAGTAAAAGAAATTAGACAAAGATAGAGGATATAATTCAACCCAACAAGTGATCTCAATAAATAAATAAATGATATTTAGTCTAAGAGACTCATGATTCAAATTAAATGTTTTTATTTGACATAACTCGAATATTAAAAAAATAAAGGATTCAATTAAGAGTGAACAAAACTTGATTTGAAAAAATCGAATGTTTTTAACCGAATTGTAATTTCATAAATTTAACTCAATTAAAAAAATCAAATAACTAAAAACTTTTAGTAATTAGTGAAGTAGTTTTCAATTTTGAGATAAGTCTCACAACTTTACATGATATGTGTATATCGCATATGAAAATATATATATTTATCAAAAATGATTATAGAAAGTTGTTTAAATTATAACAAATTATTACCATAACATTATAAATATATACAATTAAATATAAACAGAAACTCGAACAATTTAACTCAAATTTCATAAACTCAACTCTGTTTGAATTATAAAATAAAACTTGTAAAGTCGACTAACTCAATTTTTTTAACTCGTAAACTTGATTAGATCAAATACTTATCCCTAGGTGTAATTCTCATTATTGTTGTAAAATACAGTTAGGGGTAAAAGCTTATTGAATACTTGAGGTAAGCAAAAGTAACACCGCAGTTGATCCATCAGCCTACTGTAGCAAGTATTGAATCAAAACACTTGCAACAGGGAATCCTTCCACTGAAGTTCGACAGAGTGGTTTTCGCCCATCTTTATAAACAATCTCATATGTACCCTCGAGTTCGACTCGATCCGATACATGTAAGTGTAACCCTACTTTAATGTGTAGAAATGGAATAAATTCTTTAAAGGCGGCCTCCAAGAATTTGTCCTGTCTTTAAGCAAATTAACATAACAAACCAAAAACGAATGTAAACACAATTAACAATTATCTTACATTCTAGGTCATTGAATAAAAATAAAGTCGAGACCGAGAGAATTATCCTAAATAAATATTGTATGCACTACTGCAGAGAGCATAAATGAGGCAAAAAGAAATAAAAATCCCACATTGAAAGATGTCCTCGGCATCAAAGCTGTTGCTCTTCTATCATCAACCTTTAAACCTCGCTTCATACTCATGGGGTTGCTGCAGGCAGTTATAATCCAAGTTAATTAACTAACAAAATTACCCCACAAATACTAAACATGCCCGAGTGGGGTCCGTTTAAACTTCAGTAGGGACTGGAAAACAAGTGCTGAATATTTACCATAAATAAGGCTGCTATTGATCGGCCTGCAAACCATCTCATGTGCATTGCCTGTTGAGCTTTACCCGCCGCTTCTGTTGAATCAAATCGAAGATACACACAACCAGCACTGTTTCTGTAGGTAGGAATTCAAAAAAGAATACATGTTAAAACTATCCTTCTTTCATCATAACACTTGTCAGGTATTAGTAAAATATGGTAGACCAGAAAAGCCTTCTGATACAAAAATAAGATGTCAATCGTCATTGATTCTCAGCTACAGACACTATTGGAAGTATGTGAATTTCTTCCACCTTATGCTCGAGAAAGTTCAAATGCAACCAGATACAGACCATGTATAATCTCCATAACTTGCACATGTATGTCTATATAGTTTCTGAAAGCAATACTAACAGAATAAAAGATGAAAAAAATGTGACCATCCACTAGCATTGGAGAGTCCTAAGTTTCCAGTCTATGGAGAGCCTGATTGAAGGATATCAATTTCAGTGTCAAATCCATTTGCTAGTCTATCCATGAATGATTTATATAAAAAAAACACATGTATTCGGCAATATTAGGAATTCTAATGCAAAATCCTGCGACACAGAGAAGCAGAGTACAGATATGTCACTCAACTCGATAGTTCCTTCCAATGTAGCCATCCAAAAGGCATCCCCAATTATCGTTTTACAGGTTAAGAAAGTTATCAAGTAAAACAAACCAAGCATAGGTTGACAGATAGTTCCCTTGTTCAACATAGATAGAACATTTGCTTTTTAATGAACAATAAAGAATGGCTATAAAATATACCTATCCAGATTTGGAGAGCACAATGTTCAGCCAACAAACATAAAAATAATAACAATTGCTGAAATAAATGAGTATATTCCGTGCAATAGACAGTGCGATCCTTACTTGTCCACATAAATATGCTTCACCTTGCCATATTTGCCGCATTCTTCTTCAACATCCTCTTTAATATCCAAATCAAAATCTGGTTCCGTCTGCAATAAAACTTTCAAAAAATTAACTACCTTGTACAAGGAAGCATAAAAGAATGAACATGAAAAGTAAAAATGAAATAGCATGTTCAGAACAGGAAAATCCAAACCTCAGTTGCAGGATCAAACATATTCTTCAACAGCAAACACTCGCTGGGCTGTCCAATAGGATCAAGGGCTGTAGTAGACATGATTGCCGGTAGAACTGGTGCCGGATATGCCCCCTGGCCATTGACAGGTAATGTAATAGCTTGTTGAGTTGGAGCAGACCCAGCAACGAGGGGTACTCCAAGGGAGCCCGTAATGCTGCAAAACGATTACATTAGATATATGATAGGATTAAAAACTGGAAAGGACTGTCTGAAAGAGCAAACGAACCTTGTTGCAATACCAGAGCGATCCAGTTTCTGCATAAGCAATGCCCTTGATTGAGCATTCAAAGCCTGGATAAAAGATACACAGGCCAAAAAAATACCCTCAGCACTACTATTAGAATGAGACAAACACAGAACAAACCTACAAATAACAATACTCGTTAAATACTACTATAATAATAGGCATTTCAACTTACCAAGCCACCACCCTCATCATCATCGAAATCTGCAGATTTTGCTGTTGTATCTTGAGTAACAACATGATCCGTAACAGATGAAACCTATATGAAATTTTAACCATAAAGACATTAATATGATAAAAAGTCGGTTGTAGTTTTATCTTTTTCTTTTTGCAGCTATAGTCGCCAAAGATAAAACACACGACTGACACTGGAATTAGACTAACATAATCCTCCAATTTCATGAAATTACCAAGCCTACCTTAATGGTTCGACCAGCAATCTCCAGTTTCCCATTCAAGGCACTTTGAGCTGCTTTTGCATGTTCAAGTTGAGCAAACTGTCAAAACCAACCAAAAAAAAAACAACAACAACAACAAGAACATGCATAATTATCACCACACAGGAAAATGAATATAAGCCAAGTCTTTAATCTATATCTAACCTGAACAAACCCAAAACCTTTGCACTGCCCAGTCTCAAGGTCAAGTGGTAGTTGTACAAGCTCCACAGGTCCAAAAGGTTCAAATATCTGAGCATTAAAGTAAGATAAGAAAAGGATTTGAGATGAAACTCATGTACCTTAAATGATTAAACACTAGACTAGGTAATATCAACATGGAAAAGGTTAAAAGAAATAACATTTCAAAAACATCTATGGGACTCCATCCATTTTTTTTCCCTAAGCAACTACTAATAAAATCCAGTCAGCATTTGAAAGAGGGTCTAGAGAATATCAAAAAAATAAATGCATTATGAAGTCATCCATAAACTAATTCAAAGAATGGTGACTTCTATTTTGCTGATGAGCTATTAGTCGTATTACCTGTCTAAGCTGCATTTCTGTCATGTTAAAGTGCAAATTCCCTACATATAATTTTCTATCAACAGCTCCATATGGTCCAGCAACACCACCTGCCCCTGCACCAGAAGTATTGGACTGAACAAGGTTCTTTTCAGCCTCGGAAGGTTTAACCATCACAGGTTGACCGAGAAGCAGTTGACCAGACAATGCTATTGCCATTGGCACAGACATCACATCGTAAAACTCGATATACCTGCAATTTTATCAGCGCCTTTAATTAGTTTCTCTAAATATACAAGAAAAAATTGCAATCAATGTTTACACAGCATATAGCAAAGAGAAGCAGGGAAAGGAAAAGTGTAGTGCTGAGCGCTGTGCTGAGTATCTTTTGTTGAATCTGGTGTCTCGTGCAATAACAGGTTAGCTCAGCATAACAATATTAGAAAAGCAAAATAGACTTCATACACCCAAGTCCAAGATAATCAAACAACACAAAAGAACATGAAAAGGGGGTTAAAAGATTGGCATGTTCCAATTTCAAAATAAGGTAAAAGAAAACTACCGAAGTCAAAGATGAACAAAGAAAACATCCCAACCCCTCCAATTCATTCTCAACCAAAAAGAAAAAGCCTAGCAATAAGTCTTAAGTCACTAACAAAACCACTTTTAGATTAAAACGTATGGAGTATCTTTAAATCCCTATCAAAACCAAAAACAAGTTGAATAGAATAAGGTACCCATGTTATAAACTGTATTTACTACTAAGAAATATCGAAGAATAGAGGTGACAGAAGGACAAAAATTCAGGTTTCTTTCATCTAAATTGAGAACTCAATATGAATTGATTAAAAAACATGAGAGCTGTTCCCATCAATCCTCATCGTTATAGCATTGCTAGTGCATTTAAGAATAGAGTTAACCTTGATTTTAAAACAAAGATTTATTTCAAATGATTGCAAAAGAAAGTCTAACTTTGCTCAACATGAAGGCCATACCCAACTCCCTTTGATCGTCTAGAATTCCTATCCATGATCAGCCGAACATCCCTCACCTAAAAGTGATAAAGGGAAACAGACATTAGATGAAACATAAGATGATAACCTTAAAAAATAAAATATGCGGGGAGATCCCAGACTTCCAAGCTTCCAGATGAGACGCCTATCAAGGAGAGTCCACAAGATTATATTGTTTAACATGTGCTTTTAACTCACCCACATATATAGAATGTTGAGACACAAGAAAGTCATAATACTACTCGAAACTGAAGGCAGGGGATCATATACTGCAAGAGGAAGCAGATGTATCTCAATAATATGCATTCACATCATTCTAAACATTGTTTATGCATTAACTTATAGTTGGTATCAGAAAGACATGAATTTAAAGAGATGTCGCAGATTATGCAAATTGATATCACAATGTTCTAGAAATTGCAATAATGAGTTTTTTTAAAGGAAATAAACTGAGTGTTTCAAATGTATACAAATTTACAAAACATTCGATGAGGTTTTTCCCAGATCAGTTAATGTGGAATCTTAGCATCCTTAAAAGCAGTGGTTGATAAATCATAGTACAACCAATGTTGCCAAGGGAGAAAGGCACATCTAGGTGCTAGAACCCTTGTATTGCCTCAGCCACAACACTCAAAAGAAAAATCAAAGAATGTGTCTCTTTGCACGTGTGTGTATAATAAGCTTAAGATATATGATTATGTTAATAACTCTAAAGAGTGGTCAAGTTTATCTACATATCACGCAATTTGTTGGTAAACATACATGATTTCCTTACAATCCCATTGTTTGCTGTTGAATGCTCAAATATCAAAAGTAGAGAGTTTGGTACTATCCCCTTTTATACAAGTAAATTTGCATCTAATGAAAAAAAAATGGCAAAAGAAAAGATAACTTCAACTAGGCAGCCTTTCTCATGCATATTGCCTTCCAAAACAAGCACGTCTAAACGCACCAAACATGCACCTGATCAATGCACATCGCTTGAAAGGGTATTGAATTTGAGATGCTTTTATTATCTACTGCTAAGGCGCAAGGTGTAGAAAAAACACGGACTACGACCTTCACAAAAAAAAAACAAAATAACCAAGTTAAACATGACTAACCTTGCCAGCTTTTGAGAAGAACTCATAGACATCTCTCTCAGTTGCTTTTAGAGGCATCTGTCATCAACAAATTCAAGCAAAACAATAATTAATAAATACTGAAAATGAAAGAAAAAAAACATAAAAAACATTTATGTCTAATAATCCTCTGAAGATGAAAGCAAGAAACACAATGTATCTACCTGGTAAGCAAAAACTGTTCTCTGGTCCCTCTCAGGATCAGCTTCAGGCTCCACTGCATCCTTCTTATCCTTAAATCTCCTGAAACATCCGAGTTATGAGATAATTCAGTAATCAAGCTCTAGAAAACAGATCTGCTCAAATTTACAAGCTGTAACTAAGAAATCCTATACCCGATTTCCTGAATATAAATTACTCAAATAAATGAATTCTTAAACAATGTAAAATAGCATGAACAATGAACACTCCAACCATGTTTCAGTGCTAAGATCATGATGGATGCAAATTTGCAAATACATGTTGAATTGAACTTAGCAGTCATCTCTACAATCAGCATAAACATTCCGAAACATCATCATAGGTTCTGATAATTCATTTTGAACGTATAATTTACTTGGGGGAAATACCTGCTATCCCTGATGTCAATTTCACGCTCCCTGTCTTGCTCGCGCTCACTCTCGTGCCTCCTCAACCTACTACTGCTCCTCTCTCTCCGTTCTCTCTCCGGCTCCCGATCACTCTCGTGCCTCCTCGACCTACTACTGCTTCGCTCTCTCCGTTCTCTCTCAATCTCACGATCACTTTCGTGCCTTCTCGACCTACTACTGCTTCTCTCTCTCCTTTCCCTCTCTTTCTCTTTTTCCTTCTCTCTCTCCCTCCTTTCCCTCTCTTTCTCCTTATCTCTATCTCTTCTTTCCCTCTCCCTTTCCTTTTCCCTCTCTCTGCTACTCCTCTCTAAATCCCTATCCCTCTCCCTTTCCCTGTCTCTGTCGCGGCTGCTTCTGTGCCTATCCTTATCCCGATCTCGCCTCTCCTCGTCGTCCTCAACGCGGCCGCTTCTCGATTTCTTGCTGCTGCTCTTGCCGTCATCATCATCTTCCTCTCTATCGCCATCTCTCTTCCTGTAGCTTCTCTCGCTTTTATCCTCCGACCCTCCTCCGTCTTTTTTCTTCTTCGAAAATTCCTGCTCCTCGACGGTTTTTTCCAAATACTCGTACTCGTCGAAATCCATTAATTTGTTTTCTGAAAATTCGAAGATTTCAAATCTTCTTCAAGGTAATAAAGTTGGAACCTTGAAGAAACTAATTACGGGGCTAGGGATTGTGAAGTTAGGGTTTTGTCGGGGTTTCAGCTTTCGATTGGAAGGGTTTGATTTAATTTTGGTCCTCGAAATCTGGGAATGGGACTTGGATGGAATTTTAAAAATATCTGTGGGCTTTAAGAGATTTTGCTAAGAAGTTTGAAGAAAGATTAATATAGAAAGGGTTTTATTTTGATGCACAAGCTATGTAAATTTTTTTTACACAACCCTTTTATAAAATTTAAAATTTAAATCACAAACCCTAGCAACCAAAAACCTAAACCCTAAGCCCTAAACCCTAAACTCTAAATTCTATACATAAACCTTAAATTATATACCCTACATACTGAACCCCTAAACCCTAACATAAAATCTTAAACCCTAAACCCTAAAATTAAAGGGCACAAGCTTGTGCATCAAAGTATTTTCCATATAGAAAAATAAACAAGTAGAGCATCGATGGGTCGATTGTATATTGTTAGTTTATGTTCGTTTAATAAATTAAATATTGATGTAACTTAGTTGTTCTTTTCATATTTTTTTTCCGCTTTTTTTAGGGGTGAGAATTATGTGGGGTGGAGACGATCTTATATTTCTTATTTTGTCTTTAACATTTGCGATTACGGTTTTAAAAATTCTCAATACGTGTTTTAAGAATTTTTTTGTTCTTATATCTTCCCGCGCGGATTCTCACAATTTTCGGGGAATTCTCATCCCGAAAAATGAAATAAAATTATTATTTTTACTAACTAAAATAAATGGTCAGTTCAATTTAAAATATAAAAGTTTGGATAGTTACGATAAGATAAAGATTGAAATAGTGTTGTCTCGGAAGATATAGACGAGGGTTTTCGCTTATCTAAAAATTAAGATAGAAAATTGTTGAGAAATTTGAGTGTGGCTATGTTTGAGAGGAAGTTAAATGATAATAATATAATTAGAGTTTTTTTATTAAGATATATATTATGAGTATAAAGATAAATAAGTATATTTTTTAAAATCTTGTAAAATATTAGGGATCTTTACGGATATTTTTTTAGGATCACTACGGTTATGTATACAGTTACATTTTGGTTATCTTTACAGTTCAGATGTAGTAATCTTATCCTCATCCCCATTTGAGATTCGATGATAAAAATTTTCTGACTCTATCCTCGTAGGTAAAAATTTCGATTATTCATCATTCTATTGATTCGGATCCCCACACTTTTAGATTTTCCTCACCTAATTCTCACCATTCTTCTCTTTTAATTTTCTTTAGGGTAAAGTATGCCAGGTAACATCGAACTATAGGGTGTGACCTGTTTTTAACATCAACCTTTCAATTGGTCCAAACTTATCATCGAACTTTATTTTTCGACTCGTTTATACCACCCTGCCGTTAAATCGTTAACGCCGTGATGACATGGACGCTGCACCAAAACGACGTCGTTTTGGTGCCGCTATTTTGATAATAAATGACCCAAAACGACGTCGTTTTGCTAACGAAAAAATATGAAATTGTGGACTTAATGGGATTCGAACCTAAGACCTTAAGCATCAAAGACAAACATCTTAACCACCAAGCCAACCTAATATCTTTGAATTAGTTTTAGCACAAATAATATATATTCCCAACTGTAGTTTGTCATATAAATATATTATTTCTAATATAAAAATATTTAAATATTGTTATTAATAATATTAAATATATAAATAGATAAATATATTATTATAAAAACTAAAAGACTAATTTTCAAAACAAAATTTATTTAAAAAATTTAAAATTTGACAAAACTTAATCCCTAAACTCATAAACCCTAACCCTAAACTATAAACTTTAAACCCTAAAATTTTATTCATAAACAAGTAATATTAAAATATATAAACAAATAATATATTATTATAAAAACTAAAAAATTTATTTAAAAATATAAAATTTTTAAAATTTACGAAAAGACCCAAAAATTCACCAAAATCTTAAACCCTAAACCCCAAATCTTTAAGATTTTGGTGAATTTTTGGGTCTTTTCGTAAATATTAAATTTTTTTATATTTTTTAAATAAGATTTTTAGTTTTTATAATAATATATTATTTGTTTATATATTTTAATATTATTTGTTTATGAATAAAATTTTAGGGTTTAAAGTTTATAGTTTAGGGATTAAGTTTTGTCGAATTTTAGATTTTTTAAACAAATTTTGTTTTGAAAATTAGTCATTTAGTTTTTATAATAATATATTTATCTATTTATATATTTAATATTATTAATAACAATATTTAAATATTTTTATATTAGAAATAATATATTTATATGACAAACTACAGTTGGGAATATATATTATTTGTGCTAAAACTAATTCAAAGATATTAGGTTAGCTTGGTGGTTAAGATGTTTGTTTTTAATGCTTAAGGTTTTAGGTTCGAATCCCATTGAGTGCACAATTTCATATTTTTTCGTTAGCAAAACGACGTTGTTTTGGGTCATTTATCATCAAAATAGCGGCACCAAAACGACGTCGTTTTGGTGCAGCGTCCATGTCATCACTGCGTTAACGATTTAACGGCAGTGTGGTATAAACAAGTCGAAAAATAAAGTTCGATGGTAAGTCTGGACCAATTGAAAGGTTGATGTTAAAAACAGGTCACACCCTATAGTTCGGTGTTACCTGGCATACTTTACCCTTTTCTTTATATTTTTATCATCAACAACATCATCAATTTTATATCGATCATCGTTATTTTTTTTCTTTTCTTTCCTCTTTCATTTTCTTCATGTTTTGTTATAATCTTTGTAGTGTTTTGTTTTGCATATTTAATTTATTTAATTTTGTTTAATTAGTATTTTCATTTTCGTACAAAAAGTTATGGATAGCTTTGTCTTTTCTTGTGGCATTCTTTTCTTAGAGTTGGATTTGATGTCGTTTCTTCAATTGTTTTTTATTTTGTCATCTCGTTGATCTATATTTGTTTTGGACTGGGGACGGGGCCAAGATTGAACCATAGGGGGCAAGTTAACTAACTTTGAAATAAATAAGTTTTAAACAGTAATTAAATCATAAAAATGAAGGGAAACAACATATAATTTCACTAATTTTAAAATTAAAGGGTCTTAGAAATGACTAAACCAGGAAAAACTGAGGGGTCATGACTTAGTTTCATTAATTTGAACTTAAAGGGTCTTAGAAATAATAAACCAATTTTTTTTGGAAGGGGTAAAGACTTAATTGCAAAGGTTTTAAAACTATCAATGACCTAAAAATAATTAAACTATTCAAAATTGGGACTTTATTAGTTTTCTTATATCGATAAGCGCTCGCAATCACTCATAGAAATAGTGGTTAAGTTATATTAAAGTCGGTTTGTTTTTATTATATGCATTTTTATGTTAGGGATTATAATTTTTATCTTTCATCATCGACGAATAGTGTTTGCATCTATCTTTTTTTTACTTGGTTTGTTGTTATTTTAACTATTTTTTCTTGTATGGTCCTATTTTAATATTCAAATAACTAGTTTGTGAACTTTGATGATTTTAGGAAAAATAATTGGTTAATGTCATTAGTCTAGTTTTATTTTTTACCATACTCTTCTTCTATTATTATTGTATTTATATTTAATATTTTGTGTGTTTCTTATTTATTAAATAAAACTGGTTGTTATTTCAAGTTCAAAAAATAAACTAAATAAACAAGCTATATCCATTTATTAAACGAATGACTTTAGGTATGATTTTGAAATCTTGTGCATGATTTCGAAACCATTGCGATGGTATCGAAACCATGGTTCAGGTTTTAATTCCAAAACCATTATGTTCCCATGGTTTCTATACCTCATAAAAGGGTAATTAAACCTTCATTAAAACACATCGAAAATTGACTAAGTTTTGATATTTTAAAGATATATTTGATATAAAAAAATATTTTAAACATATTTTTCAAGTTTTGTAGACTTTGAATTATTTTTAAAATATTTAATCAAGTCCAAAACATATTTAATAGAATTATTATATCAAAATATTAGCTCAACACAAACCAAACTAAAAAAACACTTTTAAACTACATATTTAGCGTTGCTTTTAGCCCTAAAACACTCTTAAAAAGCAATAATGAAAACACATTTAGAGGATGTATATATTAATTCCTTATTTACGTAATTAGCCTTTAATACAATTTTATCGATTATTAAATTCAAATAATTTTTGAACCACATGTATTAATTATCATGTATTTGAATAGAAAACAATTATTTAAATTATATGTGAAAATATGTTTTATGCCGAAAGTATATGCGAGGTATTCAAATTCAACTTATTCAGATAATTTTTTTATAATTACCAAAGACAAAAGTATTTTTAGAGCTCTTATTCTTGATGCATTAAACCCAAAACATTACTATAGTAACAATTTTTTTCTTCTGTTTTAGAGGATTCAAATTGTTTGTTACATTTTTTTGTTTACCAAGCAATTAAATTAGCGGATTTGAGTGATTAATCTTCTAGTTTTAGATCAAAACTATGTTCAACAAACATGACTGGTATTAAATTGGAAACAATTCAAACTGTAATTAGATTATGTTTGGTAAAAGTTCAACAATCAAACCTAACCCTACAATTTCATTTTAAATTAAAACGGTGCATAACACATGAAACAAATAGCTTCCAAACTATGTGATCCACTTATTGATTTAGTGGTCAATAATGTTTATGTTGTATTATTTTGTATGAATTCGAATATTAACATTTATCATGAGAATGCAATGTCTATCTATTTAATAAAAAATAGCTTTCGAACTATTAATTTAATTTAGGGTTATCTTCACCAGTGGTCCCTTTTGTTTTGGGTGTGTTTTATTTTGGTCACCAAAATTCAAAAACGTGTATTCTGGTCCCTAACGTTACAAAACGTTTATATTTTAGTCACCCAACCGTTAGTCTCCGTTACTTGACTAACGGGTGGCTGACCTGGCTCGTTAAAAAAACAAAAAAAACCCACGTGTCACTACCCTCTCCAAAGTCCAAACCCTTATGGCCTGCCACCACTATCACCACTCCACTGCCACCTGCTCTTGCAGCCACTGCTTCCGACCACCACCACCATATCCCCAACAATCTGACCCTTATTTATTTGTACATATTTTTTGGCAGTTCTTCACTCTTTTTTTTTGTTTTTTTTGGAATTGATGATTAGAATCAGAGGAACTGTTACTTGAGTATCGAGGAGCAGCTGATTTCGTATGTGGGTTTTTGAGATTTTGTACGGATTGTTGATGGGTTTGGAGTTACTCTCATATTTCAGTTTTTAAGATTTGTTTTCTTGAATGAGTTCATCACCCAATTTTTTAAATTTGATTTCTCATTTCAATTCCTTTAGTGTTTTGATTAAAAAGAAAGATTTGTGATTTTGACATTGGAGTAGGGTTTAACAGTAGAAAGCAAACATCTTTCTAGATTCTGTATGGAAATCCCATTCTATGAAGTTGGGTTCTTTTAATTCTTGAAAAGATTGGGGTTTTTTTAGAGCGTGAAAAAAATGTCTGGTGGGACACCAGTAGCTGGTGGATCTATGAGGCAAAGACATAGTCAAGGCTATGCATCAGGGAATGAGGACCTTGAAGATGATGCTTGCTCAAGATTACAGCCATTTTCACCTGCAACTCCAAGAGCTAGGACTTGGACTGAGATTCTGGAAAATGTGCTTTGGGTTGCTTCAGCTTTGTTCATTATCTACTTTGGTGATAGGCACTCCAATTTTATATATCTGCTGTTGCATGATGAACGAATCAGAAGGTAAATGACTGCATTCAAGTTTAACTCAGTGTGGAATGAGGACCTTCATCAAGCACAATTTCAACATTCATATCCTTGAAAACATCAGAGTAAGCTAGCTTCTTAGCCCCATCATTGCCACCAATCTCTTCATCAGGCACAAACGACAAGTAAAGCGAGCGTTTTGGCCGAAACCCATAAGCCTTCAACCTGCGAATAGCCTCCAGGTACTGCATCCCAACGCATTTCATATCTTGCGAGCCTCTACCAAAGATATCGCCTCGTCGATCGACATAGCCCCCGAGAGGCGGATGGATCCATTTGGAATGCTCAAAGGAGACCACATCGGTGTGGGAGTTTAAAAGGACAGAAGGCAGAGAAGGGTCGGAGCCTGGCCATTTGAGGAGAACGACTGGTTTGTTTTTGACGAATTCAATGACTCGGGATTCTAAAGAAAGGGAGCTGGCTTGTGATAAGATAAATTGGGTTGAGGTTTGATAGTCTGGGGAAGGTTGGGTTGTGTTGATTTGGAGGTATTGTTGGAATCTCGATATGATTTGGGATGGCGATGCTGCTGGATTTGCGAGAGCTGGAAGTGGAGAAAGGAACAATGGAAGAAGATGAAGAAGAAGGAAAGGTTGACGATGAGAATTGCAAGCTTTTTCCATTGATTTTCACTCATTTGGCAGTGACACGTGGGTTTTTTTATTTTTTTAACGAGCCATGTCAGCCACCCGTTAGCCAAGTAACGGAGACTAACAGTTGGGTGACTAAAATATAAACGTTTTGTAATGTTAGGGACCAGAATACACGTTTTTGAATTTTGGTGACCAAAATAAAACACACCCTAAACAAAAGGGACCACTGGTGAAGATAACCCTTTAATTTATTATTCATTAATATGTTAAATTTTAGTTTTAGTCCTTTTATTTTGTTTAAATCAAGATTGGGTAAACTACATAAATAGTCCCCCGACTATGCTCCAATTATCTTTTGCGTCCTTCGACTACCAGAAGTTACAAACTGGTCCCTCGACTTAAAAAAAGTAACAAACTGGTCCAACACCGTTAAAAATTTAACAGCTGATGACGTGGCAATTAATATAAATTGATATAATTACATAATTAGCCCTCGATTTTGACACTTATTTAAATTTGACCCTAATTCTAAAAAATTAACCAACATAATTTTAATATTCTATCAATTTAGTTCATCATTTTTTCTATTTCTCCTCTCCTTTAATTCTTCAATTCATTTTCACCCAAGATCCATTTAATTCTACCAAACACGAACACATATAAGAGATGAAACAACTTCGTTTCTGTGACCATAAAACCCCATCAAACTAACCTCTCCAAACACCTAAACAAAACCTCAATCAAAATCCACTTTAATAGATGAGTTTATTGCAGGAATAAAGCTTGAATTAAATAATTTAATCACATAAATAAAAAACCCCACAATGGCAATTAGATTTGCATCCTTCATTTCTGCCCTTAAGATTTGATTAGTTTTTGGTATTGGGTTTTTAAAAACAAACGAAACCCTTGAAGAAATTGGATTAGTATTTTCATTTTCGTTGGTTTATCTGGAGATTTGATTAGTTTCTGAAATTGGGTTTTCGAAAACCCATGAAAGAATCCGAGTTAAGCACTGAGCCAGTCGAACACAACTTGATAAAACTGATAAGTAATCTTTGTTTCTCAGTTTTTGTGTTTTCGGTGCTGATATTTACGGTTATTGTCATCACATACCAACCCCCAGATCCAGGCCTAAAATCAGCTCCGACCTTAACCAAATTCTTCACCCAAACTGAGAAATGCCACTTTAAAAAATGATGATTTTGTCCTTAAAATCGGTGATGGTTTACTTGCCGTTGCAGATCCTACAGTGCCCCCTGCTTTGGTAATAAATCTCATCAGCGAAACTGTGATCGAGAAGTCTAAAGAGAAAATCTCGAATTTGAGCCTGAAAATCTCTAATTGCCATTGGGTTTTTATATTTAGGTGATTAAATTATTTAATTCAAGCTTTGTTTCTGCAGTAAACTCCTCTACTAAAGTGGATTTTGATTGAGGTTTTGTTTTAGGTGTTTGGAGAGGCTAGTTTGATGGGGTTTTATGGTCGCATAAAATCATAAAAATAGAGTTGTTTCGTCTCTTATTTGTGCTTGTATTTGGTAGAATTAAAAAGATTTTGGGTGAAAATGAAATGAAGAATTAAAGGAGATGAGAAATAGAAAAAAAAATATACTAAATTAATAGAATATTAAATTATGTGGGTTAATTTGTTAGAATTAGAGTCAAATTAAAATAAGTGTAGAACTTGAGGGCTAATTATGTAATTATATCAATTTATATTAACTGTCACGTCATCAGCTGTTAAATTTTTAACGGTGTTGGACCAATTTGTTACTTTTTTTAAGTCGAGGGACCAGTTTGTAACTTTTGATAGTCGAGAGACGCAAAAGATAATTGAAGCATAGTCGAGAGACCATTTATGTAGTTTACCCATTAAGATTTTAGTGATTGTATTTTAATTTAACATAGTTTAATCAATTATCTTTTTTTTTAACTGGTAGAGCTGATAGGTATTATTAAAAACTGAAGCAAATACAAAAAGTTATTACATAATAACAACGGGGCACAAAAACGCCACCGTTTATTGAACATAAAAAACTTAAAGAAAAGTGTGAAACCAGCTCAACCGACATCATCTCTTCGGTAAACCCACAACAGATCAGTGGGGAAATCAGATGAAGAAAGTGAAGAGTTAGATGCATGCAAAGCTTCCAGAGATGAAGAGAATGTAGATGAAACTCTGGAGATAGTATAGGAAACTTAGTCTGAAGGTTGCTCCCACCACCGATCGGCCGAAACAGCCACTTCAACGACCGGCGGAGCTTCCTCGATCCAAACCCTCGGCCCACTGTAACTCTGTAACCCCCGTAGCCCGGCCTAGACGGCTGACCCGAACTATGAAGATTACACGGGGAAAACCAAAGTCAACCCGAAAGTCAACCTTGATTAACGACCCTTTTTTTTCTTTTTAAACTTGTCTAGATGCACATTAAACCTAGGCATACTCTTGAGATAAGCATACTCAAAAATCACAGCAATCGGAAAACAATAAGGGACTCAATTGCACAAAATACGAATTTAGGGACCAATTTGTAAATTCTGGAAATTAAGAGGACTTTACCAAATTTTAAGTTACCATTATGAAATTAGTCATGTTTCATGCCTCTCTGCCAAATTTCAACTCAAACGGACATCTCAAACTCAAGCAATTGCACATACGAAAATCAGGACTAAAACGTAAAGCTTGTAAACCTCAATTGACCATAGTTTCGAAACTTTGCCCCAAAGTTTCGAAACTTTGGCTGGCAGTGGCCTCTGGAATCCAAAAATTTGCAAAGGTTTCGAAACTTTACCCCTAGTTTCGAAACCTAGATGCAGGGGAGCATATATTGCTTAATTCTAATGACTTCCTATGGTAAAAACACATTAGAATCATACATATCCATACATATGAGCTTAAAAGAGGCTAAAAGCACACAACACCAACCACCCAAGTCTAGATGCATACGTCCTAGATTAAACGTACTCCAACATACTCAAAGCATGAATATGAACCATCATACATACATGGTAAATTATACGTTAAGAACCTTTCATACATGATACTCAACATGAGCATACCTTAATCAACCAAGGAAAATCATGCATTCGATCAAAAGAAGGCAAACAAGCACATAAGGTCTCATGCTTCAACATCCATACACTTAGGCATCCTCACAAGACATATGACCAACACACATGATAAGCAATTTAAACATCTACAGACATACATCACTCAAGCATTCATCAAGGCATGCATCATAATTGATATTTACACATCGAACAAGGCATTCAAGTGCCAAGCCAAATAAACATACATCAAAACTCGAATCAACAATACCTATCCCATTGCTTAACTATTACAACCTTTCAATTTATAAATCATACATTGAGCTCACCGAAAGCAACACTTGAAGACCTTTCCTTTCCCTTGCCACCCACAAGCTATTTATCTGCATTGTCGAACAAAAGAGAGCGTAAGCATAAAAGCTTAGTGAGGGTAAGCTCATAAAACAAACCTTCGACAATACAGGGTCCAAGCTCGAGCAATTATCATGATGAAATACATGACTTTATCTTCGATCCACATGAACCAAAATGAACATGATGCACGAACATATAATCAACATTATGTCATGCTCAACATCTCATAATCTCAACTTACAACGATATGTATATATATACCTCATTGCATTAACCAAATCATATATCACTTCACATTTGAAATTCACATTTCATATCACATTGATACACATATCAATTCATATTAGCATGTATGCATGATCTCATATTGGCATAAACATACTTTCTCATATTGGCACCTAGTTATGACTCGAATACGCGGATAACATGTTGGAACGCATTTTCCAACATCAACCTTACCTCGGTGGGATTACACTCATCACCGGCCTTGCATGTGGAACGCATTTCCACATGCCCTACGGATGGGATTCCACTCATCATCACGTAGAATATATATAAATTTCCGGTGGAATATTACATCACCGTACTCCTCCTTGGTGCCTTAACGCCACCAAGGCCACGTACGTTTTGACTCAATTAGTGTGCACACTCATCCTGATGATCGATCATTGTACCCAAGCATACTAGTGCCAATAATAATCAAATTTCACAACCTTTGATATTCAGAGTCATAATATGGCATCTTACATCATATTAAGCTCAATATCAAATATCTCAACAACATGCATAATGTCATGTTCAAGAGTAATAATATGGCATCTTACATCATATTAAACTCAACATCAATTATCTCAACAACATAATATCATAATGTCATTTTCAAGAGTCATAATATGGCATCTTACATCATATTAAGCTCAACATCATCATGCACAATTTACAATCCAAACCACATGCATAGCAATGCATCAAACCATGCCTCAACAACATGTATAACACATTATACATAATCATCATAACACAAATCATCATGAGGCATAACATCAATTAAAGAGATCATCCAATGTCTCTAACTAAAGCTTAGGATTAGGCTACCACCCTAATCCTAACTCTAGGTGAGTCTACCAATCTCAACCTAGTCCACATGCTCGAACCAATTGCTCAAAACCATTTAAAATATTTTAACCACTCACCGACTACTCCATTAGCACAAGCCGACAAGCCTACCAAGCATCCAAGTTTCCGGATTCGAGCCCGAAGCTTCACCATTGATTTCTCTTGCTTCTAACCATTCAAAAACAATATATTAACCTCAAAATCAGTCACAAACCCAAAGTTTAACATCAACACACAAATCCACTTCAATTCTCACAATTCAAAGCCAAGTTCATTCTTCAATTTCTCATTTTCGTACTTCCACTAAAACCCGTCAAAAATCAGAATTGTAGTCATCCAAAACACTCTTAAACATGTTCAAAACACTGCCCAACTATAGTATAACCATCAACCCCCAATTTCCAACATTAAACACACAATTTAAGCCATAAACAATCCCCAAAATCATCAAATCCGAGCAGCCATGAAAAACAGTCCAAAACTTGTGATTTCAACATATTTAGCACATTCAAACGCTTCCAAAACAACCCCCAACTATTACTCTAACATCAACCATCAAATTCCAACATAAATCATACCCAAAACTCATCTAAAAACCTTCCTAAAAATCCACCAAAACCCAATTTCGGAAATTTTATAAAACACCTCAAAAATTACTCATTTTAACGTATTATGTGTATTTTAACATGATTAAACAAAGCCCCAACTCAATTTATCAAAACCAATTGGAAAACCCCCTTAAAAACCCAAATTTTGATATGAACCCTAATTTTCAAAACTCCATAACTTTGAAATCTAAGACTATAGATAGATAGGAAATGGAAAGGAGAGTTCAAATATGTGATTACCTTTCAAAAACCCCTTGAATTGATGAAGAAATTTGATGAATTAAAAGTTTGGGGTTTGGGAGAGCTTTGGGTAAGGTTTCCACGGTGAAGAAGAGAAATGAAGAAGAAAAGATGATATAGGGTGGTGTTTATTTTTATTTTGGTTTAATTACCAAAATGATCACTCCCTTTCTTTCTAAACTCAATTTGCTCACCCTAAGGTCAATTTGATTAAAAATTAATTTTACCGACTCGGACCAACTAACCCGACTAACTCCTAACCCCAAAACACGGGTGTTACAAACTCCCCCCGTGACGAGCCAGGGTGTGAGCCGGAACGTTGCCCGACCGTCGAACGTGTGTGAACATCAGGTTGGTGAAACCTATACATCTGTTTAAAATGTTTCTCAAACGCACACTTAGTAACGATTTGTCCAAATTTTCGAATCTGAGCTTCGATATGACAGAGAGGGAGTCGCCCTCGACTATGGCGTTGTGGAACCCCAAATCGGAGAGGAGGTTAACCACCTGGGCGCACGCCGTTGCTTCTGCTTGCTCCGGATCAGAAACGAAGCGATTCTGGTAAGTTCCCGCTGCCATTAAGAAACCTTCTGAGTTTCGGATAATAATACCCGTCACAGATGAATTCGTATTCTTATCAAAACTCGCATCAAAGTTTGCCTTGATAAACTCAGTAAGAGGGGGGACCATTTTACCGGGGAGGGACAGACAGTGTTAGGGACACTAGGGCCTTTAGCTTCAGCCTCCATCACAAAAACTTTAGTAAAGCGAATAATATCAGAAGCATTCCGAATACACCCTTCATGAGCTATTTTATTCCTTAGCCCCCACAATGCCCATAACGATGTAACAAAAATCTTTCTGGAGTAGTAAGATACTGAATCGAATAGTATAGAAAACCACTTAATGAAATTCTGCTCAGGGGGAATTCTAAAATTATCAATGCCCAACCCCATCAGAACCTCGTGAACAAAGTGACATTCAAAGGTGAAGTGGAAAGTAGATTCAGTACCATTATCGCACAAACAACACTGAGTAGAAACATTTATATTTCTTATTCTGAGGTTGGTAGATGTAGGAATAAGATTATGAATGAATCTCCAGAAAAAAATACGCACCTTGGACGGCAAAGATAGAGACCATAAGGCTTTATTGAATTTAGATAGCCAATCCTCATAAACGTTTGATGGGTGTAGGTGAGGGCGAAGCTCATCATTAACTAACCAGTTGTAGCCACTACGAACAGAATAGCAACCAGGAGTATCACCCCTCCAGCAAATGGTGTCGGCACAGTGAAAGGATGGTAAGGGTATGGACAAGATACAGTCTGCCTGATCAGGTGAGAAGATGGATTGGACCAACTCTGTGTTCCATGAGTTTTCAGTAGTGTTGATAAGTTCATTAACATTATGATAATTAACATTGGGAGTAACCCCTCGTATTTTACCATTTGCAGCGTCTGGAACCCAGGCATCTTCCCAGATTCGGATAAGATCGCCACTACCAACACGCCAACCAATGCCTTGTTCTAGCAAACCTCTAGAGCACCAAATGCTCTTCCAGGTATATGAAGGGTAAGAACCCAAACCTGCATTCATAAATTTGCCATGTGGAAAATATTTGCCTTTAAGAACTCTAGACAGTAGGCTTGTTGGATTCTGAATAATGTTCCAACCCTGCTTAGCTAGGAGTGCAATGTTTACTTTAGCTAGGCTTCGAAAACCTAAACCTCCGTCTTTCTTAGGCAAGCATAAAGTACTCCAACTACTCCAATGTATGCCCTTTTTAGTAGATCTGTTACGCCACCAATATTTGTTCATTATCATTTCCAAATCATTGCAAAGTGATTTCGGAAATAAAAAACACTGCATAGCGAATAAAGGCACTGCCTGTAAAACAGACTTAATAAAGATCTCTTTACCTCCCATAGAAAGGTCTCTTAGACTCCAATTATCAGTGTGTACATTCATCTTATCCCTAAGGTTCGCGAAAGCTTCCTTCTTTAGACGACCAACCATGTTAGGAAGGCCTAAGTAGCGTTCAGGATTCACAGAGACACGAACCCGAAATAAATTACTGATAGCATTTTTAAGACCAAGAGAACAATTACCACTGAAGAAAATGGAAGATTTGTCGTAGTTAACTTGCTGACCCGATGCAGATTCATAGGCTGAGATAAGGTCCTTTAATTTAGCCGCCTCATCAATAGTGTTTTGATCGAATAGGATACTGTCATCAGCGAAGAAAAGGTGAGTAATAGGAACCCCAAAGCGACCAGCTTTAGTACCTCTGATTGCACCCGTGGATTTGGCTACATTTAGAATTGAAGACAGCCCCTCAGCACAAAATAAGAATAGATAGGGACTAAGAGGATCCCCTTGCCGAATACCACAAGTCGGGGAAAAGGAATCACCTACGGATCCATTAACGATAACCGAATAAGTCACCGAAGTCACACAATGCATTAAAGCGGAGACCCATTGCTCATCAAAGCCAATCCGTAACATCATTGCTCGCAAAAAGCTCCAATTCACCTTATCATATGCCTTAGCCATATCCAATTTCAACGCAAACACACCCTTTTTTCCAGAACGCTTAATTTTCATGGAATGAAGTAATTCATAAGCGATCAGAATATTATCTGTAATAAGTCTGCCAGGAACGAAAGCACTTTGAGAGTGATCGATACATTTGTCAAGTAGAGACCTTAGTCTATTAGCTAGGACCTTGGCATAGATCTTATAAAAGACTTGACATAAACTAATGGGGCGAAAATTATCCATAGCTGAAGGGGTAGTTACCTTAGGAACCAAAACAATATTCGTTTTGTTTATGCCATCAAGACTCGCGGACCCATTGAACAGCAGATTGCAAAATTGGACTAGATTAGCACCCACAATAGCCCAATACTGCTGGAAAAAAGGGCGGGGAATCCATCCGGACCATAAGCTTTCAACGGAGCCATACTTTTAACAGCAAACAGAACTTCCTCTGGTGAAATTGGCAGATTGAGACTAGCGTTGTCACTGCTAGTAATAGAAGGCCTAACTGTATTAAGAACAACAGTAGAATCGGTAACATCTGTAGAAGAGAATATAGAACTGAAGTGATCTTTTGCGAGGTAGTGTATGTTCATATGTATTTTTAACCCTTTGATAATGCACATACACCTTGTAGACAAAGTAATTGAACTCAAGTCTCCTAGGTTAAAAATTTGAAATGCTGAAATTGATTTTTTGAACATATATTTTTGGTATAATGTTTATACTACTCAAATCCCTCTTCATCCACAAACTTGAGGATGATGAACGCTTAAGCATGCTCGATCCCACATCATCCTATGTAATGTACCCACAACAATACTAATCGAACTAAACTCATATGACTATAATTTTATTCTTTTAAACACAACATTTCAAACTCCTCATACTAACAAATTCTTTTAATGTTAGAAAATGTGTTTTTAAGAAAATTTCACATTGGCATTTTAATTGAAATTGATATTACTATTAATTAATGGATCTCCATTAATTAGCCGATTGGTTATGGATGCTCATCCGCTTCACCCATTGTATGTGAATTTGAATCCGGACATTTGCTTTGAGAATATTCTTGTAACCCTACTTAATTAAGAAAACATTTAACAAAAAATATTATGAGCAAGTTCCTCCTCCCCTCCCTTAGGTAGAAATTGTTAAAAAAACAAAAAATATTAGTATTAATTATTTGTACCAACTAAAAATATTCTAAAAGAAAATTGTTAGGAAATTAACTTGGTTTGGCCAGGACGGGGTGAATTGGCACTTTTCAAAAATGAAGGGAAGCAAATGAAAATAAGAAAAATAAAGACACAATAAATTATAGTGGTTCAAGCTTATAACAAGCTCTACAATCACTATTTTAGCTCCCCACTAAAGATTTCAAACAATTCACTAAGAATTCTTCTCTTATTCTAGGTCACGCCTCCGTTACAACTGATCAAAACTTTCTACCCAAAGCTTGACCGAATTTCACTCTTTTTACAAGAAATTTGTTTGCAAACAAAAATAGGTGTTTGCCCAATTAAAGTGCTCTCAACCAAAAACTTGAATAAAATAAATACAATTGAAGAAATTTCAAGTGGGTTACAAGATTTGACTCCAATAAGCTCAAAGGTGTTGGATTTGTGCTTGGATGTTTTAAACTTGTTAACTTGTTGTTGCTGAAGCTTTAAAGACTTGATTTTATATTCTCTTGTTGATTTCTAACCGTTTGGGTGGTTGGGATCATCAATAGAGCCGTTGGGCTACATTTTCCCGCAATAAATGTTGTTTGACAACCTACCGTATCGGTACACGAAGAGTCGTTTCGGTACCTGCTATAAAAAGAAACAACTATTGTATAAAGGGGTATTAATACGCTTAAGGGCGTATCGAAACGAATGATGAAGAAAAACTAGCCGTATCGGTACGGATTTTGCTCACTGAACTTTGAGGAAAAAGTCTAGTGAAAAATGTATCGGTACGCCCATGAGGCGTATTTATATGGGTTAACTGGAATTTAAAGTTCGTTGATTCCGAGACTGACAAGGCAACAATTATAAAATTTAATGCAAATATTTAAAAATCTTAGCACCCGTATCGGTACGGGTAATACCGTATCGATACTGATAACAAAGAACACAAACCCAGATAAAGGCTATATTGAAACGGGTACAATCGTATCGATATTTTTTTGCAATTAAAGTTCCAGTAGCAAAAAAGCGTATCGAAACACTAAAGAGTGTATCGATATGTCTTGGTGTATTTGGTTAGTTTGACTATAAAACATTTAGAAGATTTATCGAGTTTTAATTTTTTGACTTGGAAATAATTTTAGGTTTAAATCCTTGTCGTTTTGTAAGACTTTTAAGTACTTAAAAATTTATTTATTTTTTCAATTTGGTCTTTAAACAATTTGTTATATCAAAATTAAATACAAGTTTTACAAAAATAAATTAAGCAAATTAAAGTGACTTGAATCTATGATTTAAACATGGTAAAGGGATCAAAGCCATACATTAACCTTTATATTAAAAAATAAAATAATAAAAAACAGCTAAAGGGTAAAAAAAAGCCCTTGATAAAACCAATAACCCTTTGAAACTTCCTAAGCAATCTCAAGTCTTAACACCTTTTATATTATAGGTAATTATACTATCTACTGGCCGTATAAACTTTTTGTTGCGACAGAATACTTAATTTTAGGAGTTAAAAATTTAGTTTATGATTTATAATTTAGGATTTTAGGTTTAGGTGCTTAAAAAGTATAGAATGTGGTTTGAATTTAAGGTTTATGGCTAGAATTTAGAGTTTATAAGTTAAAAATTAAATCCATAGCATATTACTCTAAAACATAAACCTTAATCTCTAACCATATATTCTAAATTTTAACCACAATCCTTAAAATTTAAACCATAAGCTCTAAACTAAGTTCATAAACACTAAAATTAAGGCATTTGTGAAAACAAAAAATTTCCACCGCTGTGCATGAGATCTTTTCCCTTATATTAATATATTATAATATTTTGTATATTTTTTTTATAATTGATAATGCCATTTTTTTTACATTATGTGGCGTGCTATTACTTTGTACTAACTTTTACGGTCAAAATTGATTGACGACAAAAAATATTTAATAAATACTTAATTAGTTTTTTATCAACCAAAATCCAATTAAATATAAAAAATTTATTAAAAGTTAATTATTTTTTACAATTTTTTTTATAAATATCTATATTAAATTTATTGATCGATTAATTCAGACCGAGTACCCTAAAAGTTCAGTAGTGAACAAATTTATTTTAAAAAAATTAAATTATAAAATGAGACTTCATATAACTTAAAATTGGATCAAATACTCAGACCCTACAAATATTTTTTTTATGTAAATTAATAACTCTCTCAACTTAAATTATTTTATTCACAATATCAATATTAGAATTCCGAACTAATAAGATTTCTAAGACTTTTTTTTACACTTCGATATAAAAAATCAAACCAACAACCCCTTTGAAGCTTCCTTCGCACTCTTTAACAATTTGTTTTTGAAAAAATAAAAGTTTAAAAAGTGGACCCCACTCGCCAGCTGTTCTCCCTAAACCCTTCACATTTACCCGCCACCAGGGCGACAACAACAGCTCAAACAAAACAATCCCCTTAAAAGTAAAGGCAAATTCATGTTCAACGCTCCCAGCCTTATCCATTATTGGCGGGAAAGTTTCGAAATTTTCTAATACCGAGGAAACCTAATCCCTAATTTCAAAACCTTGTGGGGTTTTTCACCCCGCCCATCATTATATATTCTCTGCTTTGGGTTCCATTTTTTCTTCAAGCCCCGAACCTGTTCGACCAAATTCCTCAGAGAAAAAACAATTTTAAAAGTATGTATGTGGTTAAGAGAGATGGGAGGCAGGAGGCGGTTCATTTTGATAAGATCACCGCCAGGTTGAAGAAGCTGAGCTACGGGCTTAGCGTTGACCACTGCGATCCCGTGCTCGTCGCTCAGAAGGTTTGCGCTGGTGTTTACAAAGGGGTTACTACTAGCCAGCTTGATGAATTGGCTGCTGAAACTGCCGCTGCTATGACCGCTAACCACCCTGATTATGCTTCCGTAAGTGTTCTTTAATCTTTATGTTTTTGAAGTTCAAATTTTGAAATATGGGCAATGTTTACTGATTAAAATTTGTGGTTGCAGTTGGCGGCCAGGATTGTTGTTTCGAATTTGCATAAAAATACTAGGAAATCATTCTCTGAGACGTAAGTGCTTTTGATATATAGTTCTAATGCTTCTTTCCCTGTTGGGTGGTAGACAATTGGTGTTTTGAGAATGGGTGTGTTGTAAATGTAGGATTAAAATCATGTTCAATCATTTCAACGAGAGATCTGGACTGAAGGCTCCTTTGATTGCTGATGATGTTTACGAGATCATCATGAAGGTATTATCTTTCTTCTTTTTTTCTACCCTCAAATTTTGGATGTTGTTGATTGATGTTGAAATATTTTATTTCAGATAATGTTAAACTTTAGATCTAAGCTATGGTTTAATTTTTACATTTTCGATTAATATCAAAAGTGAGTGGCTTTCAAAATTTAGGCATGCTTATAGGATTGGGATACTGGAAATTAAATGTAATCCAATTTTGATATGAATATAACGTATTATCTAGCTTATGACATTTGAATTTAACTGTGCAAACTGAAAACGCCACGGCCTTACAAAATCCATGCCATCCCTAATCTCTACGTATCCATTGCATTTTTTTGTTTCCTTTTACTTATATGTACTAATTCATTTTTGTGTAATTGTTTTGATTTCAGAATGCTGCTCGGTTGGATAGTGAGATCATATATGATCGGGACTTTGACTATGATTACTTTGGCTTCAAAACCCTTGAGAGGTCCTATCTCTTGAAAGTTCAAGGGAAGGTTATAGAAAGGCCTCAGCACATGTTGATGAGGGTTTCTGTTGGAATACATAAGGATGACATTGATTCTGCTATAAAAACTTATCATATGATGTCTCAAAGATGGTTCACTCATGCTTCTCCCACACTTTTCAATGCTGGAACTCCAAGGCCTCAAGTATGTTGTGTAAAAACATGAGATTGTGTTCCTTAATTCAAATGCCATTGTTTATTCAATCCTTTTTCTTACATGCTTAGTTCTCATTGGATTGTGTTCTGGCAGTTGAGCAGCTGCTTCCTGGTGTGCATGAAGGATGATAGTATTGAAGGAATATATGAAACTTTGAAGGAGTGTGCTGTTATCAGCAAATCAGCTGGAGGTATTGGTGTTTCAATTCACAACATTCGGGCCACAGGTAGTTATATTCGTGGAACAAATGGTATGTCTAATGGAATTGTCCCAATGCTGCGGGTGTTCAACGATACTGCTCGATATGTTGATCAAGGAGGGGGAAAAAGAAAGGGTATACTCAGCTCTTTATGATGTTTTATGACAATGGTTGGTTTTCCTTTTGTTAAAAGTGGCGTTGGTTAATTTGTTTAGGTGCCTTTGCTGTGTATTTGGAGCCATGGCATGCTGACATTTTTGAGTTTCTGGATCTTAGGAAGAACCATGGAAAGGTACTTTTATATTGCCTGTATTTGTTTGCATGAGTTATAATATTTGCTTGTTAAGTTCTAAAATTCTTATTATATTCTGCTGCAAAAATATAGTATTATATTATATCAAATAATGTTAAATTTTGTATCTGCAGGAAGAGCACCGGGCCCGTGATCTATTTTATGCTCTTTGGGTGCCTGATCTTTTTATGCATAGAGTCCAGAGCAATGGACAATGGTCATTATTCTGTCCTAATGAGGCTCCAGGCCTGGCAGATTGTTGGGGTGAAGAATTTGAAAAGCTGTATATTCATTATGAAAGAGAGGTTAATACTGTTGTACTTTTGTTTTACTTTTTTTCCAATAGAAAAAAAAGGTAGTTACTAAAAGTTCTTTTGTTGAATATCTAGGGCAAGGCAAAGAAGGTTGTCCAAGCACAGAACCTGTGGTTTGAGATCCTGAAATCACAGATAGAAACTGGGACCCCTTACATGCTATTTAAGGTGATTTGTCCAAACCAGCTTTATATATGTACTTTTGTTTCCCCAGCTTTATAAGATGAGTATTATGATCTTAACCCTTTAATTCCCCTCACTTTTATTTCAGGATACTTGCAATAGAAAAAGCAACCAGCAAAATCTTGGCACCATTAAATCTTCAAATTTGTGTACTGAGATAATAGAATACACGAGTCCGACGGAAACTGCTGTTTGCAATCTGGCATCTATTGCACTGCCTAGATATGTGAGGGAAAAGGCAAGTGATACATAGTTATAATGTTGTGGATAGTTGCTTCCTAGGGTCTGTTTGTTTACACAGAGCCTTATTACTTAGTTTCTCTTCAGGGAGTTCCATTGGAGTCTCATCCATCTAAGCTTGTTGGGAGTAGAGGTTCTGAGAATAGGTTTTTTGACTTTGACAAGCTGGCAGAGGTTTGATTCTTTACCTTGCAAACGTACTCATCCATCTAGCACATCTTTGAGATGGAATGTATGTATTAGTTGTGCTGTTAATATTATTATGATTGTGATTTCCTTTTCTTGGGATGTTGTGTCAGGTTACGGAAATTGTAACCAGAAATCTTAACAAAATCATTGATGTTAATTACTACCCTGTTGAAACTGCCAAAAGATCAAATTTGCGTCATAGACCTATTGGAATTGGAGTTCAGGGGCTTGCAGACACATTCATCTTACTTGGCATGGCCTTTGATTCACCTGAGGTATATTTGATCTACAAATACATTGATTTGGTATACCTTAACCCAAATTAGTTTTATCTGATAATTTACTGGTTTTGTTTCAGGCTCAGCAGCTGAACAAGGAGATATTTGAGACCATATACTACCATGCTCTGAAAGCTTCTTCTGCTATAGCAGAAACAGAAGGCCCGTATGAGACGTATAATGGGAGTCCTGTCAGTAAGGTTGGTGGTTTTGATAGTTCTTTAAAGTGCATTAGAATTTGGATTTGGTTGTTCAATTTGATTGCAAATAGCAATGCCTTAAATTGTCGTTTCTAGATCTGTTTTGCTCACTGCTGAGTTGTATGTTCAACTTCAGGGCATTCTTCAGCCAGACATGTGGGGTGTTACACCTTCAGATCGGTGGGATTGGACTGCTCTTAGGGACATGATAGCTAAGAATGGAGTGAGAAATTCACTCTTGTTAGCACCTATGCCGACTGCTTCCACTAGTCAGATTCTTGGAAATAATGAATGCTTTGAGCCATATACTTCCAATATATATAGCCGTAGAGTTTTGAGGTATGCTCTGATTTCCCATTAATCATCCCATGCGTTGATTTGTTGTCAATTGCTTAAAACATTTTGTATCTTTTATCTCCAGTGGGGAGTTTGTTGTGGTAAACAAGCATCTTCTTCACGACTTAACTGAGATGGGTCTTTGGTCACCTGTCCTTAAAAACAACATAATACATGCGGATGGTTCTGTTCAGAATATTTCAGATATACCTCATGAGCTGAAAGAAATTTACAGGTATTTTAAATGGTCTTTCTCTCAACCGGGGCTGAAGCCCCTATTCTTTTCTCCCAAACATTGAAACTAAGTTTTATATTTCATTTTAATTTTCCAGGACTGTTTGGGAAATCAAGCAAAAAACACTGGTTGACATGGCTGTTGATCGTGGATGCTTCATAGACCAGAGCCAAAGCTTAAACATACATATGGACCAACCTAATTTTGGGAAACTAACCTCCTTGCACTTCTATGCCTGGTCTAAGGTAATGAAATTTGGTCTTTATTATGATTAAACGAATGTAAATGACACTGGTTGCATGAAAAGATTGCTGATTCACTGTTTATATCAATGTCCTTGATTACATAGGGTCTGAAGACAGGAATGTATTATCTAAGATCTCGTGCCGCAGCTGATGCAATCAAATTCACTGTCGATACATCAATGCTTGAGGTAATGAATATCGTGTCAAACTTGAACCACTGTTGCAATATCGAATAACTTGTGAATTGTTTTGATAACAAGCTTGTTGTTTCTGGTAATATAGGAAAAGCCAAAGGTAGATGATGAAACAAAAATGGCGGAAATGGTGTGTTCCCTGACGAATCGCGAGGAATGCATGGCTTGTGGGAGCTAAGCACTTTCAAAGGAGTGCAATGAAAGCAATATGGTGTTTGGATAATTAGGGATATGGATTTCAGAAGTCTGAACAAATGGCTTTAGCTTGTTTGTATAGTACATAGTATAGTTATGATTTTGGTATCTGAAGGTTGCTGGTTTGCATTTTGCAATGATTTGGATTCCAATGCCAATTATATGGGAAAACTTGATTAATCTATATTCTAGTAGTTTTCCTTTAAAGAATGGATTTTCAATATTAAATGGAAAGGGGCAGACCTTTTTTTTTATTAAATAAGAAAGTATTACATTTCCATATTAGAATTTAAATTCATACAAGATGGGGGTAATATGAACGTTCAGATATCAAAGGAGCAGACTTTTAAAGCCCAGTAATATACCATTTCCAAATAGAGACTGCACAAAGAAAACAAATGAGCATA
Source organism: Hibiscus trionum (assembly GCA_030270665.1). Classification (NCBI taxonomy): domain Eukaryota; kingdom Viridiplantae; phylum Streptophyta; class Magnoliopsida; order Malvales; family Malvaceae; genus Hibiscus; species Hibiscus trionum. The sequence goes on along the minus strand of BSYR01000034.1, from coordinate 6,931,452 downwards.
AAACATGACATAACAAATCATGATTAGTCATGGCATTTCAAGCAAGCAAGCTTTTATCATTCCGACATAATTCAATAGTACTATAATATATATATATATATATATATATATATATATATATATATATATGCGTGCGCACACATATGTACATGTTTAATATGTACTAGATACTTGACTGTTAGAGTATGTTTACATTGATCAATTGAAACATATACTACAACCAGTGCTATTGTTCTATGACTGAGAATATATTCGTGTAATAATATGTATTTGGGTACTTATGCAATTCATAATATTGGAATTGTAACACTCTCGACCTGGATGTCATCATTTAGGCCTCAAGCCCAACCAAAAACCATAAAGTTTTACTAGATTTAGCCCAAACAAGGTATTTTCAAAATATTTAGATCAAAATAGTTGAAAACATAAATAAACAATTTAAATCGTTATAAAGGAGCTCTACTTTAATTTAAAACATTTGACTTGATTAATACAATTTCAAAAGGATTACAGACTAGACCACGTAAGGTCCTATAAATACATAGCCCACTAAATGCAAGTATCGTACTCTAAAAACTTTCACATGCTGGAATCTCGTACTGATAGTACTACTCGAACCCACGATCTGACGATCAACCTACGCACAAAAACAACGATTCCGAGCGCTGAGCTTACAAAGCTCAATGGTACACATATACCCTATTATACTTCATGTTAATCCTAAACATAAGCATGCAAGCTAGTACGAGCAATAAAGAAAGATAAATAAACACAAAACACATGTTCTCATCATAGCAATCATCATACATGGCCCAACCATACCCGGGATCACACCTGACCATCTGAGCAAAAGCATACAAAGTCGTAACCACAAACTTGGAGTGAGGCACGATGCCACACAGCTTCGAGAACTTACACCCATACTCGAGATCTCTCGTCGAGCATCTTCGAATGAGACCTGGTGTCACAAAGCTTCAAGAACGTATATTTGGTATCTCTAACCATGGTGTTGCAACATTTTCTCATTAGGTATTCAAATCTCATCAAACAAAGAAAACACCACCAATCAAGTGTCCAAACAGCACACAACATGGACACAATTACCACACAACACACAACATTTATATGATTACCAAACTCTATTATTTCTATTAATTATCAAGTCATCGTTTAAGTTTATCAACTTGTTAATACATTATGAAAGTATATATTAATCATCCTCATTAGTTATCTTTATAAATCCATATTATCTCATTATCATCACACGTCAGTTTCTATATTTTTATTAGCATTTTACGTTATCTCGTTCAGTGGGTATTGGTACTCGAATACGAGTATCGATACGATACCCCTGGGTATCGGTACTCACACGCATATCGATATTAATATAGCTTACTGGAAATTTTTAATTTCTATAAGTACCGGTACGGATCGACCCGTACCGATACGACCCCCAAATGCGTATCGGTACGGTTGAAACTCGTACCGATACCCTAGTCACGGGTTCGCACAATTCCCTTGAATTACGATATTACAACACTTATTCAATCCCTAAAGCTTATAAAAGTTATTAGGGTTTGTTTACTAATGCATTCATTCAATTATTATTAATTATTGACTTCATAGTCATTTAAACGAGTATTTAACCCTTAAGCATAATTCTCATCGAATCACTTTAATTCATTCGAACAAGCATACAAAGCATCACAATTACCAACCAAATCAATCAATCATCAAATAATCATACAGGCAGCTCAACAACCCTAAACGGTCTCTAAAACCTCCATGAGTCTCATCATATTTGCAACATCATCATTCATCTCATAAATATCGAGTCCCAAACTATCAGTCTCTACACATGCGTATTCATCACCTACTTAATTTGCAGATACTAACACGCAAAACAATCACATTTATGATGCTCATGAAGCAATATGAGTTCGAGGTGTACTAACCTTAAGCCAAAATGACAAATTCTTACTCGAGCTCTTCAAACGCTTCTCTTGATCCGGCAAGAACAAACCTCATAAATATACGAATACCACACTTATTACTTAATCCCATTTACTAACTAATCCACAAGGTCAAACGCGTAAAAATACCACGAGTTCGAATTTGGCGAAATAGACTGCGCCATCAGACTCAGAACATCGAGAAACCATTGGGTAAGGTCTTCGAAAAAAGTCAACGCCGGTCAACGACGACGACTGTGGCTGGCTCGGCTCGACTTGGGTCAGCTTGGCCCAACCGGTTGGATCCAGCTGGGTTATAACAGCCCAGCTCGGCCAGACGTCGCCCACATGCAGGCGGCGACACGTGCGGCGGCTTTTGGCGACTGGACGGCAATGACGAACACCAATTCGACTATCTTGACGTCGGTGGGCACGGTGGTGGCCTCGATTTTGCGTTCTGAGCACTCTAACCCTTTCAACTGGAAATTTTGAAAAAAAAATTTCTCTCACCCCTCTGATGGCGGCTCTAATGACGACACTGCTGGTACCGACAAACTTGATTCGACGAGATAAACACAATAACGATAAAGATGTCGACAACGGACGACCGAATTTCCGTAAATTGAAGTTTAAATCTCCCCTTAACTTTTTTTTTCTCTTTTCCTTTTCTCTCTCCCACACCACCCACTTTTCACCTTTTCCTTTTTCTTCCCACATTATCTCATTTTCTCCTCTATTTAAATTTTAAACCTTTTCCCTTAATATGATGGGCTTCAAAAATAAAGGCCTATGAATCGCGTCAGAGACCAGATTCACTAATCTAAAAATTAGGTCGTTACAAGAATAAATTAGGAGTCAATAGAAACACATACTACTAGAGCCGATGCTTTTCTCATTTTCAGCTGAATTAGTATTCGATTATCCTTAGTAACAACTCAATCAAGTTTTTATAGCAATAGAGATGTTTTCTAATTAATATAAATATAAAGGATTTACATTCGATACACATGTAGTGTAAATAAAAAGTTTCTACGAACACCTTATTTTTAGGGTTTATGATTAGAATTTAGGAGGTTTAGAAGTAAGGAGTTTAGGTTTATGGTTTAAAATTTAAGGGTTGTAGTTAGAATTTAGGGTTTAGAGGTTAGGTAATATGGTTAGGGATTTAGTTTTTAACATATAAACTCTAAATTCTAACCACGGCCCATTAATTCTAAACCCTAAACCTAAAACCCTAAAATCTAAACTAAGACGCTTGTAAAACCTTTTTGTTTTCACCACATAACTGGATAAAAATCCTCTGCCCTCTAATCATGCCCCCTTCTATGCCCCATACTAAAAATCACTTAAAAATTAAATTTTAAACCCTAACCCTAATTTTCACATCCTAAACTTTACACCCTAAAAAATACACCCTACCCTTAATTTCCTAAACCCTAACCACAATCTCTAACCTTAAACCTTAAACTCTAAACCTTAAACTCATTATTTTAAAGTGGGAGCATAAAATGGGACATAAGGGGCAAACGATTTTATCCCATATGACTAGGTATGGAATAATTACCCAAATACAAAACTACTATTTGTGATTAAATAGTCCTTTATAAGTAATTTAACCGGATGATGAAAATTTATATTAAAAAAACTAAATTGGGTTTGCAGTGCATGTATAAACAAATATGAACTCTGGTGAAACAATCAATACTAGCCTATGCTGCCGTTTCTTTCAAAATTCTTTTGTATCCATGCCCTTAGGATTTCTAGGCAAAGATAAGTTACCCCACTTTTTGTTTTGTGTTCTGTTAATCCCAAATGAACTCAGCTAGCCTTAGAAGAGATTTGGTTAAGGCCTGCTGCTGCTGCTTGTTGAGGTTGCTCTTAAGCATCTTCAGCTTCTCGGCGTTGGGATATGTTGAGAAGGTCGCCGCCTATTTCTCGGTCATCTTCTACTTTTTCTCGCCGGTTTCCGTCTAAATCACCTATGTAAGTTCTAGAGTTCATGCACCGGTTAAGCCCTCTTTCGTTTTCTTGTACAAATGCATGGAAATTGTTTCTCGAAGGCTTGATCCTGGAGCAGAATATTTCTCGGAAGTTGTTCAAGCATCCACGGTCGTATACTCGGGGCCTTTCTAGTCCTCGGTACCGAAATGTCTCATATGTGGTCTGAAGAAGTAAATACAGTATCAGAAACTGCTTATAACAGGAAGAACTATAAAGTATGTAGCTAAAATCTATGTTATACCGACTGTTTCTTCTTCTTATTCTATTCGTATTCGAAACATATACCGGATATTCAAACATGGATATAAAATATCATCCTAGCATTTACAAATAATAGGAGCTAAAAGCAGCAAATCCGAGTACTCGAATGCAACCACTTACAGGAAGAACAAAGTAACAGTAATACAAGTGGAAGCTCACCTGGTTTGTGCCAATAAGATACAAGTGGAAGCAGGTAAGTCCTCCAACAAACCAAAGGAAAATGAAGCAGTAAACCATTAGTACCACTGAAAGCGGCGATTCTTTTATTGCCTTCCAGATCGTTCCACAGTCATCGGTCAGGAATTTTATGTTCAAGGCAGACATTGCAAAGATGAATAAGCAGAGGATGGTTGAAGACGAAATGAACAGAAAGAACGAGCGGTAGTTGCGCTGCATATAGATAGAAAGTAAGTTACCCCTTTATTATTGAGCAAATCTTTCTTACAATGGTGACACACATACCAATCCGATGCACTGGCCTACCCAAGGACAATGGTGATCGAATCTCTCCACACAGTTATCACATACAGAGCAATGCGAGCAACGAGGTGGCCGATACAACTGGCACGTGATACAATACTTCACCCTAACAGGAACACCATTGACAACAACTACTTTTGTGGGTGGCTGTCGTGGGGTTGGTGTTTGTCTACCGACATCAATTGAAGCCGAGGAATCGTAACATATTTCTTCTGTTGGCGGATGTAAATTGCGAGGAACGATTCCGGGGTCTCTGGCCGAGGTAAGAAGCAGCAGCAGTAATACCTATCATAATCAATTAAAGAATAACAATTGAAAATTTGTGTTTCCATGTCCTACTCCTACATGATCATATGAATAATGGTCATAGAATATGCATACAAAATGAACTTGCTGGAAAACTGGACCTATTTTAATTTTTCAAGCAGAAATCTAGAGAAAAAAAATGATGTGCAAGGTTTTATTGCTGTTTAAAGAACACAGAGGGTTTTATCAGAGGAACTAACATAGACTGTGAAAACTACTGTCGCCATCAGAATTGCATAGCCGGCGATATTTCCCGATGTTTCATCGAAGAGGTTCCGAGCAACATTTGTACAAAAGATGATAACAGGAACAATGATAAGCAATGAGGTACAAATCAGTGACTTAGCATCTGGACCAAATATCAACCTCCCCTTGAAAATAAATTTCTGCAAGATGAAGCCAGAATAAGATATATGTGTGCAGAAGAAGTCCATAAATCAGGGTAATGCTGATAAATATAATAACTCGGGACCGTAACAGAAGGGTTTCTAGATATTGGAACATATGAACTTATAAACATGTATTCTGTGCACGTATGTACATGTATCTAAATATACAACATTGACAAATATGCTTTCATACATTATGGTCATTTTTGCTGAACAAGGTGAATACTAATGTGGTGGAACAGATCAAAGAAGTACCAATAATGTGTCTGAGTATCTGTTTATATAGGATAATAAAAGTTCCTCAAGCTATGACAGTACAATCTAACATATATTTGCTCCTACCTTTGGAGACTTCAATATCATAATTCATTAGTTCCTCGTAGAAGATTATACCATACAAACTAATTGTGGGTCTTTCCTTGTTGAGGCACTTAGTCGCTTTTGAGGTAATAGTGTGCTTATTGAGCTAGTCGACCACGAGCTGAGGAGTGCTCGACTCAAGCTCGACTCCATACTTGCTAAAAAATCTCATTGATCGTTAAGCTTACTAGAATTTTTACCTTATATTTTTAAATATATGTAAAATCTAGTAATACTATATAGAACTTTTTTGGGGATAAATAACTATATAGAACTTAATATAAACATAAATTAACAAATTTTAAAAAAAGGGTCAAAATAGTGTGAAGCAATTTCAAAATCTAAACTCTAAAGTAACGATCCTCAAATAGATCAAACTAACATATTATAAAAAAAATTAACGAGTTGGTCACAAAGTTATCAAGTTAATTTGCGCCTTGCTCGAGTATGACTCAAATCAACTCGAATTTGAGCGTTGACTGAGTCGAGTCGAGCTTATGCTGCTCACGAGCTGCACTATGTTAGCGCCCCTAGGTAACACATACACCCTATGAAACTCTCCACCTTGCAAGCAAGCTTTTGAGGTCGGAGATTTTTTTTTTTGATAAATGAGGTCGGATTTTAGTTTCCTTACCTTGGTAGAAGAGCTATGTTCCTTGCTTATTTCAATGGGTTGCCTGTTCCACACAGATTTCACTAGGTATACTCAAGATAGGAATCAAAAGTTCTGAACCAAGAGCATGACTGTTTTAATTTATATAGGCTTTATCTCAGAACTTTACCAAGGACATGCATCTTGGTAGTTGGTTGATGCATTTCATCACAAGATTCAAATGCCAATGAATTCATAATGGTAGCATATACCAGAGATTCAAATAGCAGTCTGCTACCGCAATAGCAGCCCTATATAGCGGTAACGATACCGTTATTACAAAAAATAGCAGTCCCCATTGAATGCAATAGCATCCGTTATGTTGCAATCGCCATAAAAAACTGCGAGCAACCGCAATTTAAATCTCTGGCATTTACATTGATTTACATGTCAATGAACAACCTATCTATCCTGGGTTTCTTCTAAAGAACCGAACCATTGCAGCTAACAAGGAAAAAGAAAATGGTAGAATTAACATGTACTGAGAAAATAAATCAAAGCATGAGCAATTGAGCTTGGACAAATGAAATGGAAAATTAAGCAGAGAAAGCGTACATTTTTGCCCTTCCAAACTTCATACAGACGCTTAGCCATTAAGGAATGTGTTGAGTTGAGATGAGAAAAGGGAAGAATATTTGAAACTTGGTTTCGGCCATTTCTTTTTGTAAATGAGAGGAAGAAGAAAAGAGGCGGTTCCGGGGTTCAAAATGAGCTGTAAAGAATGATGTGTTTTGTGGGATTTTTAAGATTTACTTTTGCTTCGCCACTTTTCCTTTTATACTTAACCCTTTTATTTCTTTATTTTTATAATAATTGGTATCTAAATATATTGTATAATTCAGATCAGGTACAATATAAGTTTATTACGGAGACGATTCTTCTAATTCAATTTGTTCCATTCATAATGTTAAAATTAAGAGACGATTCTTCTAATTCAATTTGTTCCCTTCATAATGTTAAAATTCAATTTTTTGACATTTTTAAGGGATCTAACGTCTCATTCTGCTAGACTAACTAGTTGTTATTCTTTATCTCTCCTTAAAAAATCTTCTATTAATTTGGTCTAATTCTAGTTTTAGTGTTTATTACTTTGAAAATTGAGATTTAATATCTATACTTTAATTTGATCACAATTTAGTTTCCTTATCTAGTAGCTCTAAATTGATAACATCGTCAGTTATTGTCATTAAATTAATCATTTTTTTGAACAACTTTAAGTATTCCGTTGACATGAAGGTTTATTATTAGCTTAAATCTCAAATTCTAACGTAGTAAAGGGGGTGAAACCTTAATTAGACCAACAATTTTGAATACTATATGTATTGTATATTTGTATTAGGGATGAGATCAAGTTACATGGTGTAAAACTCATTTAGTTTTACATTAATTTAGGACCATTGAATAAGGGAAATTGATGGATGAGATTAACAGTAAAAAAATGTGAAGATTATCACTTGGGAAAAAAGATAAGGAAATAATCTGAGCCATTAATTACCATCATCTAACGGTCAAAAAACTGTGTAAAAATAATTGAGTTTTACACAGTGTAAGTTGATCCTAACCCTTTGTATTATATATATATATATATGTTTAAAACTTAGATAAATTTAATGATTTATACACATATTCATAAATTTAAGAAAAATAAATATGGCTAAAATATATTATGTTTGGTAGGAGTATTATTTTTTTCTTATTTTTAATATAATGGTGTGGTTATATGATTTAATTACTAACTGTACATGAGTTAACAGTTATACTATCTGCATTTGGTAATTTTTTAGTTGCTCACATGATTTAGTTACTAATTGTACATAATTTTTACTCATAATTTCTACTAACGGTACAAGGTTAAGAATTCGTCTCATAACCGATAATTAGTTGGTCTAGTGAGATAAGACACTATATCTCTTAAACAATGTTAAAATTTTAAATTTTAGAATTTTGAAAAAAAACAATTGGCCTCAAAGGGTCTTCTCATAATAGATTTTTGTAATACATGATCTGAATTAATCGATCAATAAATTAAAAATCGGTAGTTAAACTAAAAATATATATGAGATGAAATAATTGTTTGGTTATGCCCTAGGAAAAAGGATCTACCTTGATATTGGGTAAGTTGGAATCAACTATGAAGATTAGAGCAAGGAATATTTATTATTTCTAGAAATAAGGTTTGAATGTCTGAAATAACCCAACCTTTGAGGTTGCTTTCATAAGGTTAGTAAGGGTAAAATTGAAAATGATGGAGGAAAGTAGGGGTAGGATTTACTATTAAAATAATATAAGGTGGTAAAGCAAAAGGCGTTGATTTCTTGTTGGATTGGCAAAGGGACTAATTGAATTTCATTGATACCAAAAAAAAGTTGGGTCTAAGTTTTCATTTTTCATGTTGATTGAGGTTACTTGGGTCCGAAATAATATACAAGAAAACATAAAATCAAACATATTTAATTATTTGATGTTTTTTAATTTACGGTTAAATAAATATTTGGATAATGTAAATATTGTATCAAATTATATATAAAAAAACATTATTTCAAATTGTATATAAAAGACTGTTTAAATTTACTCAAATAATACTTAGCATCATCTAAACATTGTTTGTGAAATCATTTTTTTTCGCCGATAATGTTTTAAATAATAATCATTATTCAATAACACCTTTTTTTTTACATAAATATTGAAAAAAAAAATACTTTTGTGAAAATCAGTTATATTCATATCGTTTTAAACATATATTTGCTTCCCCATGGTTTGATCCTCAGTAACTTACTGTTCTATATTGTTTTTGATTTGTGTGCTTCCATGGGATCTTGTCCTGAGAATAAATATATTGTGGAAGCTTATCGAGCAAGTCGATCATAAGCTGGGGAGTATTTAATTCGACTCAACTCGAAAACTATTTGATTTGTGCTTGAATCAACTCGATACTCGATAAAACTTTACTTGATTCGTGCTCGTTAAAAAAATTCGATGGTCTTAAAAAAACTTTACCTATCGAGTTCAAATTAAATCAACTCAAATCGAGATTTGACTAAAATTTAACTGAATCGAGCTAAAACTACTCGAACTCAGTTAGCACTCCTAAAATCTACTATATAAAGACTTTGATTCCGACATTGGAAATGAAACAAGTTTGATGGTTGATTTGTGAAGTGTTTCTTTGGTTTTATTTATGGGGAATGTGTTGGATAAGTTCAAAAGGAACATGGAGAAATTGCAGAGTTGTTGCTATGAAGTTGGCTGGAAATTCCTGCCTAATAAATATGATTTTTTTTATATGCTTTAAAAGGCCAATTCCTTTTGTACAGTTTTTAAATATTCTAATTCTATTTTAATACACTACTCTAGGAAGACTGGTTTGTTGGATTGTTTGACTATTTCCACCGTTGACTCACTTGTCAACTTTGTTTCTCATCAAGATTAAAAATCTTTGTTATGCTTAAAAAATTGTTAGGAATTTATAAGCGAAAAAATAAACAAATGCAAGATTAGTATAAAATAAGATGCACGTAAGTTGTGACGGATTCAAAATCTTAAAAATAAAAGTTTAAAATTTTAATACACATTTTTCTATAAATGAGTATGCAAAATAAAATTTTCTTCGCAAGCAATTCAAGAAACTTTTCAGAAGGATGTTGAGCAGTTTAGTTCCACGGGAGTCGCTACTCGCTACTCATGGAATATCGGTAGTTGAAGTGGGATAGGTGTCATCGACGTTGGAGGTTATTTGCGGAATGAGGAGTTTATTTTTTGATTTTTGATTTTTGATTTAATTGATTTATGGTTGTTTTAGCTGGTTATTTCTGAACAGTTTAGCTACTAGTATGTGTACTATTTTTTCTTCGTCTAGGTTTAGGGAGATTTTTTAACGAGACATGTACCAGTAGTTCTTCCCTTTATCAAAAAAAAATTATATTTTTAAATTTTTCTCAAAAAATGGGGATGCATATGCTCCTCATGGGAACCATATACATTCGTCCCTGCGTGTAAGAGATAAGATTTAACGCGGTTTGACATTGTTTACATCTACAAATGAGAGAAATAATAATTCAATGTAAACATAGGGATCACAAATATATATGGGAAATATTCTATGCACTGGCGGTGAAAATTTTATTTTCCACAAACACTTAGTTTTAGGATTTTAGTGTTTGTGGTTAGGTTTTAAAGTTTGAGAATAGATTTTATGGTTTAAAATTTAGGGACATGTGATAGCTTTAGAAGCCCACTTGTAGAAGAAAAATCTATCCATTGGCAGTGCATCAAATAATTACATATACAGTAAAACCTCTATAAATTAATAATGTCGGGACCTACATTATTCTTCATGAATATAATACATGAACATCATTCATGAACTTGATACGATGATTAATGGCTTTGGGTACTGCAACAAAATAGATGTCAATCACCTATTGGATTTCCTGGGTGAAAATGATACATGTTTAGAGGTCCAAAGTTTAGAAGAAATTGTAGCTAGTGTTATTGAAAATCCTAATTGAGGGTGAATCTGAAGATGATACAATGCCTTTGCAACCAATTACGCGAAAGAAAGTACTTATAGAGGCAACAACTCTTCACAGTTTTTTGTTGCAGTATGAGAACGCGACACCGAAACTTTTGGATGCAGTAAGGAAAGTTAGAGATGAAATACAGCTAGATTTAATTTTTTTTGGTTATATGCATGTCCGTCTTACGGTCCATGTTCGGGGTGCGAGACTGCCCCTCCTAACAATGTCATCTTCAAGGTTCGAACTCACGTCCTCTCCTTGAGAGTGCAATGTGCCTTACCAATGCAAACAACACTAGAATCATATTTTACTAAGTTATCCTAGTTATATTTGTAATTTTAAAGAATTCTTAATTTATAATATTAAATGGACTATAAATTTATATAAGGGTCTTCCAAAAAATTATTATCTTATTAATTTATCGAAATTATTAATTTAGACCTTAGGCCCAAGTCGGGACCAAAAAAATTATTACTTTAGAGAAATTATTAACTTATAGAGGTTCTACTGTATATAATCAAAATATGGTGTATCCCAAAACATCTTTCAATATCATACAAAACTCGTTTCTACAACATTTAAGAACTAATTAGGTATAAACACTAATAATAAACACATATAAGACTTCTTATCTAAATATAAACACATATAAACTTAATTACCGAATAATCACATATAAACACTAATAATAAACACAGATAAACTTCAATATCCTACAAAACTCGTCACTAATAAACCTTATTCCACAAGATTTTTTTTATCTAAATATAAACAGAGATAAACTTAATTACCGAATAATCTTTAGCCACTAAAAACTATAATAAAATCTAATTAAATTACACATCTTAAACCTTATCCATAATCCCTTCACCAATATAAATATTACAATTGATAAAAGTTAAAAGGGTTTGGATTCAAATCTTTTCGGAATAAATTTGATTAGTTTTGTTATTATAAGCATAAGTACACAGAAAGGGCATGCTAACATTTTTGACAACCAAACAAAAATCCTAAACGCTCCTTCCTACACTCTTCCTTCTAAAGTTTTTTAATTATCGTTATATGGCGGCCAATCGTGGTCGTTATCGGCAGTTGACCTTTTATTCTTTTTTGTCTTAATTTTTTGTTTTTCTAGTTGTTGGTGTTTTGTTGTTTTTCCCTTCGATTTGTTTGATGAAATCCTTGTCCACAACAACTGTAGTTCTTGATTGGGACCGATTTTGCTCGGAGGAGCATTGAGCAGTGAAAAAAAAATTCTTTTCTTTTTTTTTCTGCCTTTTTCCTTCTCTGATTTCTCTGAAAGGATTTAGGTCGTTTAGACCCTTAGCTTGCATGTGATGTTTCTCCTTGGTTGACATGATCTTTGGTTTCGTTCTTCGACGAGACTTCATCAGTGTGGCTCTCTAGTGGTGTGCCCTTTGCTGCTTTCTTTGTGGTTCCCCTCTTCTCCAGAAATGAGCATGTCGAAGTCAGCCTCATTACCGGCCATTGTGGTTTGATTCTGCCGTCCTAGTTAGCCCGCCCCCTCGAAACATCGGTCGGTTTAACCCAACTGTCGAGGCATTCCCGTAGGGTGGATTCGATATTGAATTCAAATGTTCGGTTCCTCCATCCACCGTCGTTAGCTGTCATTGTTTGCTTGCTTGGGTTTCTTTTTAAGGTTCACAGGATGATTTTTGTGTTTTTTTTTTTTTCGATTTGGGTCTTTGGTGGCCAATGTTGTTTTCAAGCCTATGTTTATGCCTGCTTTGGTATTGTTATTTGTATGTTGTTATTCTTGTTAATGAATTTCATGTCTTGATAAAAAAAAAACTTACTAATTTTTTGTTCTAGACTGAGTTAGGTCCAGGATAAAATATTGAAATTGTGCAAGTGAAAATGTTAGTAATTCTTAAGGAATAGAATTCGTCTGTCTTTTTCTGTGTTCTTTTATATGTTTCACCAATAATTTTATGTCACATATATTATAAATAAAATAAAAAAATAGATAAAACAAGAAAAATAAATTATTAATACACGTGACATAAAATTATTCTTAAAAAGCACAGAAAAAAGAACAAACAAATTATGTTTATTACTTTGCTATGTAAAATAATGGATCATGACTGGCAAATATGGTCAAGGAAATATTGAGTGCTCTACTATCTTTCTCAACAAGTCCTGTTATTTTTTTCCTCTTTCGATAATCCAAATTTAAATAATTGTATCTCCCAAATTCATACATAATTATTGTATCTCTCTTGTTTTTGACATCCTTAATTAAACTCAAATTTTTAAGTATTCTTTTCTTTTTCTCTTGCTCTCTTATGGACCGGTCTTATGGTTGTTTTTTACTCAAATATACTATTTTTTTCAAAAATATTTATCTGAATAACATCATACACAAATGGTCACTAAACTATTTCTAAAAAGTCAAAATTACCACCGATCTTTTTAAAAATAACATAATGATTATTAAACTTTAGTTTTTATTACAAAATAATCATTAGGCCATTAACCGAGAGACATAGCAGTTACAAAAATTTGTATAATAATATATTTAATAGACATTAAACTTTAATTTTTATTACGATTCAACTGTCATTAATTGGGTGATATGATAATTTTGTAACAAAAATTAAAGTTTAATGATCAAAAACTAATGCAAAATATTAATTTTACGCAATATAACTGGATCTTATATAAATGGGTAGATGATGAACAAATAACATTCATAACTTAAATTTATAAGCGTGAACATTGGACCGACTCCAGAGTCCAAAATAGAATAGAATAGAAGAAAAATGGGAATAAATTTTGAGGAGGCCTATTTCTAATCACCCCCAGAAATACACAGGAACCGGAATGAACCTTAAACCAATCAAAATATAATCAAAGAATTAGTAGGAAAAAGAAACTGATTATATCTACACAAGCCAAGCCCTCTACACTTTTACCTCTCACAAATCTTTTGCTTTGCTCGCATCATGCAACACAACCCGAAGAAGCATTCGGCTCGGAACAATTCGAATCCCTTATGAAACAACTCCAACACAACCACCATGGGCAATGGGATTATAACTCAAGAGCCAAAGCTACTGCTTTATTCTATGTAATCTCCTAGTCATCACAGTTCAGCCCGCATACCTCTAGTACAGGCCCATCTCTCGACACGAATGGGTTTATTCGCACCCACATAAGAGTCAAGATTGAGGCCAGCAGAATAGACCATACTAAGATAATGGTTGGCATCCGGTCTTGCTTCCCGAGCAAACCCTTGAGGAAGGGGTAAAGATGGATAATAACCCAAAGGGCGAAAAATAGTCGCCCAAACAGTGGGCCCCATGAATCATACCCGTTGTTGATGGCATCTGAGATCCCAACCACGACACCGACTATGTTTATGATCAGTAAGGTGGTGGGTGGGATGAGCAAGGATGTCCACTTGAAGACGTAAAGCTCGGAAAATTCGCCATCATCTGCTGCTTTAGAGGTTACAGTGAAGCTTGTACTGACCCCAGCTAGAACCTTTAGTAAACCTTGAAAGAGGGCAAAGAGATGCGACGAAACACCTCCAATCACCCAGAACTGCTCATTTCTCCACCAGTCATCAATTCCAACACCACCCCACTGCATCTCAAGAATACCAGTCGCAGCAATTGATATGAAGAGTGCCATGAATATAAGACTGGCATAGTTACTAATCTGCAAGTCAAATCCAAGATTTCCATATTAGACAACACACTATAACTTGGGCCACCGACATAGAAACTAACTTTTAAGCACCGCGGTTCTCTTTTCTGAGGCTACTAAGCTAAACAACCTATGTAAAAGTAAAATTCATGTGACAGATAAACCATCGAAAAGATAAATCCAAAACCATCTTAATCATATGATATCATGACATGGTTGACCAATCAGTAACACGTCTACAACTTCAATTATGATACTGGCATGACCATATGAGCACATTTCAAGTTTCAAACAGTTCTCATTGTTGTGATGTCAATTCAAAATGAGTCAACAGGAAATAAAATTCTCTCTGGAAGCTAGATTTAAATGTTAGAACAGAGCATAGAACAAGACAGTTAATTCTTACCTCAGGAACAATAAACTTTCCAGTAAGGAGACAGATAGCTGGAAGGGTACAGTAAACAAGCAATGGAATAGAGGTCCATGGATACACAACCGAGTTTATGTAGGAAAACCGTTCCAACCATTTCAATCCACCCCCATATCCATACCAAATGGGACAATGTCTGCTCAAGAAAATTTCAACAGATCCAAGAGCCCAGCGAAGAACTTGGTGGAGACGATCTGAGAGATTAATAGGAGCCGAACCCTTAAAAGCAGGTCGTTTAGGTATGCAGTACACAGATCGCCAGCCATGACAGTGCATCTTAAATCCTGTCAGGATATCCTCAGTAACAGACCCATATATCCAGCCAACCTGGTTTGCAAGTGGAACATTAGATGATTATGAGATATTAATAAATTAAAACTTGCTGATATTAAAGTATTCAGGTTGTTTTTTTGGTTTACTAACTTCCTTTCCCCATTCTGTTTTATCTTCATAACCGCAACTTATGACTTGGATTGCTTCTCTCAATAATGATGCAGGGCTTGCAGTTTGAGGAACTCCACCATCCTCCAGAAGAGCGGAAGCCACAAACACAGGAGACTGACCAAACTTCTTCTCTAGTTTTATTTGTGACGCCTCAGATGACTTGAGGGAGTTTGACCCTGACAGTGTTACCCGCACAGAATCCAGTTTAGGGTGTTGTAATAAAAATTTAAAAATAAAAAAGAAACTTTATATACGCATAACAAGATTACTGGAACATTCAGTTACCCCCTTGTAAAATGAACCCTTACCCGAAATTCCTTCAATGTTTTCAAGAGCATGTATCTGCTTTGAAGCTTCCTTTTGCTTAGACTTCTTCGTCTTCTCCTTTTGTTTAGTTTTCTTGTTCTTTCTAGAACAACAGCAGAGGAAGCAGCACCATTTTGGCAAACAGTTGCAGGTCTTTCCAGGAGGCTTCTTGGAGACGGGTGCGTCATGACCATAAAGTGCTTGCCTTCTGAAAACACACCCTGTTCCAACATATATAGGTCCTTGTATGCCGTCTAATCCTTTCATGTTGATCTGATTTAGATTTATGAGATTAGGCTTTGAGAGATAAAAGAACAGATCATAAATAGGGAATAAATGAAATAAACTTACATCGAAGAACACAACATTTCGGTTTGAGTATCTATCATGTCGATCAATTCCATCAAATCTTTGAGGAAACTGCACATAACAGATTTTCTTCCCTGATGTGGGGTCCATCATGAAACACATCGCTTCTCTAAGTGCTTTGCTATTGTTAATATAGTGATCACAGTCGACGTTCAGAAGATAAGGAGCATTTGAGAGGACTGCCGAGACTCGTATCTTCAACACAAACAAATAAAGTTCAGAAGTTTGAAACCATGTTTTAACTGCCAAAAGAGTATGAAATGAAAGAACGTGTGCCTTACCAAAGCATTCATGGCCCCAGCCTTTTTATGGTGCTCAAACCCTGGCCTCTTCTCTCGGGAAACATAAACAAGGCGAGGTAACTCATTTCCTTCCACATCGCGCACACCGCTGTGACCAAGGAAAACCTGTCAGGAGACAAATTTGGTTAAGTGTTGCAAACAAGAACATCAATAAACTCTTCAGAAATAATATTTGCCCTAAATCAAAATAGCAAGCAGCTCAAAGTCGCTACAAATTCTGTCTCAGGATTACAGTAATTAAACAAATAATTTGTCTCGTAACAGAACTAAAAGTTCAAAAACTACTCAGAATAAGGATGAGGTAGGATTGGCAGAAATAGGGGTGGTGCTAATGGAGACCCGCGGGGGCCATCCCCCCCCCCCCCCAAATTTTAAAAATTAGAAATATTTTAAGTTGGGGTAATGGTAAAATTATATTTTAGTCCCTAGAAACATATAATTTATATTGTTGCCCCCCCTAAATTTAAATTTCTTTAAATGCCCCCCCCCCCCAATAAATAACGTTGAATTCCGCCACTGGGCAGAAAGCCATGCATGAAGGAGGTGCAAAAACTGAATCAAGTCTTAAATCATGAATTACTTCAACAAATAACAAATAAAATAAAATAAACCTATTTTACAATCGAACATCAATGCACAAGTCTCTCTCACATGCACAGCCAGAAGAAACAAATCAAAGAAATAGTTGACAAAGACTGATCCATTTCACCAAAAAATCCTAAAGGTGGTGTTTTCCATACAGTAGATCTTCCACAATCCTTCAATTGCTCTGCATTACAAATAATGATAATAAAAAAGGGGCAAGTAAAAAACAACACAATCTCACCTGAATCATGCCAGGATGGTCGCGAACACAGTTCCCTGGCCATGGAGTTCCATCCTGCATTGTCCAACCATCCTCAGGAACCTTCTGTGCTGTGGAAACCAATCCATTTATCTTAACTTTAAATTCTTCATACTCTCTCTGTCCAATCAGATAATATACTCAAATAAATTAATCATTCGCATCTATCAAAAGCGAAATTCATAATGCTAAATTCAATCTCAGATTGATTAGAAACTGCATATGATTTTTAGAACTCTAAATAAAATAACTTAGAACACATTTTACAATGCATGAAAAGAAGACACACCTTCATTGCCCGCCTTTCCCTAACAAAAGCTGGATGGACTTTGTTTTTTAGGTAGTCTATCTTCTGAGAGAAATACCACTCTGGTGCACGGGGCTCAATATTGAACTTTTTACAGAAAGGAACCCATTTCCTAGCAAATTCAGACGTCTCTGAGAGGGCTTCAAATGTGAGCATGGCAGCACCATCATCTGATACATAGCATGCGACTTTATCGACAGGATAATCAACAGCAAGGATGGACAGAACAGTGTTTGCAGTGATCAGTGGAGGTTCTTTCATTGGATCGACTGTACTCACAAAAATGTCAACACTAGCTAATTCTGATAGCTTCCCTTCTTTCTCATACCTGTGCATAAAGGTAAAACTAGCACATGTCACCATGTTCATAATAGCGTGTAGGTACATTATACAAGGAGGCAGAAATCTGAATTCATGTCAAATAATCATATAAAAACATAAAACATTGCTAGTTGTAGGCACCACTACAAACCTCAGAGACAGTCGATCAAGGTATGTTTCGCGCTCTATAGGGCACCATTTTGGGAATTGATCCAGAATCCACGAGACAGCAAACCATATTTCACAAATTACAGATGTCAACCACAAGCCATAAGCATCCCTGACTGGATGCAGAAGTCGATAGTGAAAAAAGAGGCCAAGAATTGCAAGACGGAGTATGATAATCATTCTGTATGGGTTTATCTTGCTTGAAGGAATTGGTAGTTTCCTTGAAAGTGGTTGCCTGCCTTCATCCATCCTGAAAACAAAAACGACTTTTCAAATGACGAAGGAACTATTACATATACAAGTAAAATGTTCCATCATGCAGAATTCAGAAACAAATATGCCTAAAAAGCTGTCACTGGTTACAAGTAACAAAAATCAAATCATATTCTTTCAACAGTCGCTTACATTGGCAAATCAGCATCATCCAGTTCCTCTCCATCAAAGTTTCCGCCATCATTCCCTCCTTCATGCTTAACCACCTGAAGTTTGTCATTCTGCCGCTTCTTCCACTCCTCCATCCGATCCTTCCATGCAACACTTCCATAACCATATACTGCTGTATCTTTCTTGGGAACCATTGGTCTAGGTTGCACTGCAGCAGTGAAAAAAGTAAGGACGGAGACTAGAGAGACAATTAATAGAATTGGTAAGAAGCAAAAAGGATAATGACTTACAAGGTACAGATGGATCAGTATAAGGCATTGGATGAACTCTATTCCCATGACCCATAAAATAGGGTACAATGAGAGCATGATGATCAGCAGAAATCTCTGAATGCTAAAACAATAAAAAAAAAGGTATTGTTACAATCAACAACTGTTGCAGAGCAGTGTAAAAACACAGAACTTCCATAGTTTGAAACTCTTACAAATGCATATAAATAGGGAAACAGAAGAGAGCTAACCTCATCACCATAGGTCAAGAGAGGAATTTGGGAGCTAGGAGGAGAAGAATCTAGTTCTGAATGTGCAGACAATCCAGAGCCATTGGGGTGGTAACCACGGCCAGTGTTCAGGTGTCCAGTGAGCATAGCCTCAGCAACTTGTTCAGGATCCAAAGCGTCATAATCAAACTCATTGTCTATATCATCTATGTCATCTTCTTCCTCGTCTCCTTCAACCCTAGGACTGCCTGCGGGTCATATCACTAGTTAGGGACACTCATAGTGGGCTGCCAATGTTGAACGTCCATTGCAATAACAATCTCACCTTTGATTCGTTTATATCTGGTTTTGCACTGAGGGCAAGCTTGGTTTCCTTCTCTTCTCTCGTACTCATAGCAGGGCCTACAGACAGGGAAAGCACATTCATTACAAGCAACAAAGGGCTCTCCATCCACTGTAATCTCAATCTCATCCCCACATATCTGACATGTTTGCCCACTCAATTCTCGTACAGACTTTATCTGAAGAACCACAACCATAAAGAGTGTACCATCAGTTCCTGATCATGAAATGTGAGAACAATAAATCCAGTAAAATGTGAAAACTAAAACAGTAATGAAAGTTCTACATCCCAGTCCTGAAGGAGATCGGTTCTCACTGAATTTGACAAACGTTTTAATGTACTAGAAGTTAACCCTGTAATTACATCAAACCTTGAGCAGCTAACATTTTCATTTCGACTTGCCATGCATTATTTTGATGAAGGCAATGGCAAAAAAGGATGCAGATCTCAGGAATTTATTTTCTTCACTTCTATGTTAATTTTCTGATTATCGACAAGCTGTTGATGAAATCTACTTCCATTCTTATTTCCTCCTCCATATAAAACGAAGAACGAAAGAGAAGAGTGATGGATAAAGATGAGAAAAAAAGGAACTAGTTAACATTTCTTGCAATAGCTTATTGAATCAAAAATACATAGGGATCCTGAACACTAGATTAAAAATGTATAAGCTAAATTCATTTACAATCCAATCAACATTTCCAACAAATGCAGAGCTTAGTCAGCATTATGAAAACATTTCAAAACCTCTATATGTCAAATTCCAAAAGATTTGGAAATTTCTAAAGAATTCAACAATTTGTGTGACCAATATGTACAGCAAAATTAGAATCATATATTTTCTTCCAGCTTGTGCCAAATTCCCAGAATCTAAAAAAAAAGGAACAAACAAATCTTATAAACCTAAAGAAATCACAAATCATACAGTTAACAACAACAAAAACACTCCCTCCCTAACCTAAATCAACATATAATGGAAATGCCTATTAACCAAGCAACACTCCACAACCCTATTTTTATACTCCCACAAGGAAAAACCCAAACCCCCCCCCCCCAAAAAAAAAAAATAATAAACCACAAGATTCACGGGTTTAAGGCTCGAAATGGAACCAAAAAGGTACAAAATTTTGTAAATCGAGCCTTAAAAACCTTACCTTGTTACATTCCTAGTGAAACCCAGATCAGAAAAGGCTGAAATCATTCAAAATTTCGTGCAAAACACACAGAAAAACGAAACCCATCTCATGAAACAACAAAAGGAGCAAAAAAAAACAGAAGCTTTTTTTATAGATTACGAGCATCTTACTCTTGAATGTTCATCAGCGTTTATGAGAACAAATTCATTTCTGTTGTGGGAACCAGCAATGAGTCGGCCTCCAGTGTTCATAACTCTATATAACAAGAACAACCCAACTCAGAAAACCTAAATTTCTCCTTCAGTGCTGAATGTAAGTGATCTTAGTAGCACTAAATTCCTTGAAAAGATCCAATTTTAGTTGACATGAGAGGAAACAGAATCGCAGGTGGCTTCCGATGGGATTATAAAACTGGAAAGGAGAAATGGGTTTTGGAGTGAGAAGCAAGGCAAGTCTGGTTTGCAAGCTGGATGGTTTTGGCCTCAATCTAAATATGGCAATTTGAGTGATGGAGATCAAAAGATTGGAAGGTTTTAGGGAGAGAAAGTGGTGTTGGAATGTGACGCTAGAAAAGGAGATAATTGGCACAAAACAATATTTTTAATGAAAATGGTAAAGTACACGAATGGTCATTAAATTATCCATAAAAATATAAAATGGTCAATAAACTTTTAAAAGTTATATTAAATTTTAATTTTTGTTACAAGATGGTCCACTGAGTCGTCAACTAAAGTTAAATGAGTGGTGTGATAGTTATAAAATTTTGTATAATATTACACTTAATCCTCCATATTAAATTATACTAAAGTTACAAAATAGTCACTTAAAAAATATTGAGAGTTAAATGTGTTATTATACAAATTTACGTAATCGTAATTGTTATGTCACTCATTCAATGACCGTTAACGACTCAATAACGATTTTGTAACAAAAACTAAAGTTTAATACTAATTATGTAACTTTTGAAAGTTCGGTGAGCATTTTATATTTTTATGATAATTTAGTGACCATTTATGTATTTTATCTTTAAAAAATTATAGAGTAACAATTTAAGATTATATTTTATTAATTCAAAATTATAAATTTTGAAGAATTCATTGAATGGCCATGATGGTAAATGATAACATTATTTCTTTTAGGTGATTCGAAACGATGTTTTTTAAATTTTCAGTTTCAAACAACGTAGTTTACAACACACGTGTACGCTTTTAAAGTTTTAAATAAAGAAGACATACTACAATACAATCACATTAAAATATTCAAAAATATTTTAAAATTTGATGAGATAATTGAGGTGGGATATGAGAAAAACAATAACAACAATTATATTTTCATGAATAAAAAATGAGTCTAATAAAATTTAAAACCCACAAATTACAACAAATATTTTGTTTCTCCTCGTGTTTTACCACGGGCCAATTTTTTTTTACTAATATTTAACTTAATCCATTTTATGTCATTTTTGAAACCATATATCATCGTTCTCACTACACTTGTCCAAAACCGTCTTTGGGAATAATGACTACAATGTTCAGCTCTATATTTTTATTCCCAAGAAACTCTATATTTACTTAGTTGGGGCTTTGTACATGTACGAAATGAGTGAACGCATAAGGCGCTCAAGTAAAAAAGAGCCCCAAATAAGTTAAACTAAATATTTATAAAGGGAAATAAAAGATTTTGGTTTAATAAATTACAAGAAAAAAATGATTTTAAAGTAGAACTTATAATATATTTTTTTACTAAAATAAAAATATCTCTTAAAAAAACCCTTATATATACCTTTAAGATTATAAATTAAAGGTCTCGTTTTAATAAACTGCACAGAATCTTATAAATCTTTGAACCTCCCTGTATTTACCAAACAAAATATTTATATCAAATTAAGCCATAAACGAACTTTTACTCAAAGTTCAGATCAACTAAAAAATCACTAAAATATAAAGTCAAAATCGAATCGATCAAAAACTGGACCAAACTCGTACCCGTCCCGTACCCTCTCTCTCATACCAGCAATACAAAAGATATTACAACATATACATGATATATTATTTGGAACATAATGTACCCTATCCTCATTAATGCCCATGCTTTGTTGTGCCCTCCCCCCAAAACAAACTCAGATGGAACCACAGTCAGAAATAACACATGCAAAAGCATTCAGTTGGTCCTAAACTCATGTGTTTTTTTTTTTTTGGCACTTAACACATTCATTTTAATATAAAAATATAGAGTTAATTGCATTATATGTACTTAAAATATGATAGTTATTTTAAATTAGACTCTAAACTTTTGAATATTTCAATTTCATCCTCAAACTATGACACTCACTTTAAAATGACCTCAAACTTTTGAATGTTTTAATTTCATTTTCAAATCATGACACTCATTCTAAACATGTTCTCAAACTTTTGAACATTCTAATTTCATATCTAAATTATTAATGTATGCTAATCATATCTAAATAAAAATCGATTTTTGTAGCTTTTATGATTATGTCGAGAATATAAGTTAATAATTTTTTAGGTCGCCAATGAGGGTTGGACTAAGTGATAAGCAATTTGATATTACTTGAGCAGATTTCGAGTTTAGGGTCTTGTGTATGCAGAAAATCTCTGCTCGAAAACTCACCAATCAAAGTCAGTCGTGCAACGTAGGTCGGTCCGAATTAGTTGGGGCAAAGCCCTGAAAAACCGAGAAAACAACCAAAATAAATAAATAAAATTTTTTATTCGAGATCTATTAATCAACTGAGTTATCAAAAATGTTTATATTATCACATCTTATATGAATTCGAATATTGACATTTATCTTTAAATGTAACTGCTCTTTAATTAATAAAAAAAAACATAAACTTTTTAGCCATTTGAGGGAGTGGGTTGACGATATTGGAATTTGTAGAAATAATCACATGACATTTGTAGAAAGGGCAGACTTAACTTTAACCTAGATTTGCTTAATGACTTTTTGATCTAAAATTGTAATTAATTATTTATAATTGGGAATTATTGCATGATCCCCAAAGTATATAAAAAACATAGGGACTTGGACTGTAATATAGTATTAAAATACAGTACAAGGTTGGTCAAATGGCCATATTGAGTGGTGTGGAAACATGTCAGCTGGGAATGCATGTGATGGATGGGGTCCACAACATGTCAGTTGGTCCACACTGGTTTTCTATTATTCTTGTTTTTACCCCAAATAGATGTTTTTATTTTATGGGTAAAGTATTGTACTATAATAAAATGATGGTTTTAGTCATTGACTTTTTATAAATTACAAAACGATTATTAAATTTACCGAATTGTTATATAATAATCATTGAAAATTATAAAATAATATAAAAATTTGATTAATTCAATAATCATTATATAACAATTTCAAAAAATTTAGTAACCATTTTGTAACAATGTAATAAATTAAATGACCATTTTGTAACTTTTAAAGTTTAGTAGCCAAAACAATCATCCTTTCATAGTTTAATGACTATTACTGTGCTTTACCCTTATTTTATTTTAGTTTTGTAAAATAGAAGGTGAAACCGGAAAGTGGGGTGATATTTGATTGAGTAGTAAACAAATTTTGAGTAAGTTGAGTTGAAGAGTCATATTTTATAATTCAAACTTCATTTGAAATTTTTTCGAGTTAAATTTATGAAATTCAAGTTAAGTCGTGCCAAGTTATTCAAGTTTTTTAAAAATTTAATTGTAAACATTTATAATACTATGCCACTAATTAATTCTAATTTAAATAGTTTTTATAGCTATATATATATATATATATTTCTTCATATTAGATATATATGTATATATCATGCAAGATTGAGAGATTAAACTTAAACTTGAAAATTGATCACTAATTACTAAAAAATTCGAGTTATTCAAATTTCTATTTTATAATTTAAACTTTATTTAAATTTTTTGGCTCGAGTTTATAAAACTACGAGTCAAATATTTTTGTATCGAGTCAAGTAGAATAATTCAATTTTTTCAAATTGGGTAAGTTTTACACACGTAACTAGAAGCAGTGATTGTGCAAATTCTAAAAGAAGGCGACTTAAAAGAGGCCTACAAAGAGACCACATCTCTATAACCGTTGGATGAAGCCGACTTACCTATAGACGTTGGATGAAAAAGAAGAAGATGAGAATCGATTAACCGGTTACTATAGGGTAAAAATAAAGTAAAAAAATTGGAAGGGGAGAAGACAGAGGGAAACAAAAAGGGGCATCGAGAAACGTTGATGTAGGCGAAGAGGGAGAGATATTGAATGGGGACAAGAGCATCGAGAAACGTTGATGGGGGTTGCATAGAGGCGAAAAAACGAGAGAAAAGCCTCAACCAAGCCGACTGTCAACTTTAGGTTTCATTGAAGATGGAGAATTACAAGAAGGGAGACCTTATTCCTCATATTTACGTCTCCGTTCTTATCGTTGGCTCATGGGATTCCTTCAAAGCTGTATTTTCCTCTCTTTTCTTTAATTTTTATTCAATTTTAGTTATGCAATTGTTTCCTTTTTTTAATCTTCTAATTTGATCTCCGATTTTCTACGTTGATTCTCAGGTAATTGAATCTTTAAACGCTCCAATTTCGATTTCTTTTCCCCTAATTTCACTTTAATTTTAGTACTTCTTTCTGTAACACCAATGCAATATGGTTATATAAAAAAGTATGAAAAATGAAAAATAAAAGAAGAAGAAAAGATTTAGGTATTAAGGGATTTGAACCCATGACCTCTTGGTTGTGAGTTTGGTAACACAACCAATTGAGCTAGGTAACTCTTAGTATTTAAACTACCAGAAATCCGTTTTAAGTTATGTTGGGTTTGTTTAACCCGAATAAAATAATAACCAGTTTCTTCATTTACCCAGTTGAACCATCTGTTTCGAATAGAGAATGAGAGATCTGGAGAGCCACAAGTCTCATCCTAGCCACATGCGCTCGATCAGCCCCACCGCCAGCCAGTGGCGTGCACTGCCACCATCGTCGTACTCACCGTCGCACTACGAACTCGATCCTGTGAGCCACTCGTAGAGCCTCATCCCCGTTCACCGTAAAAAAACCCTAGAAGGTTCGGTGAGAAACCCAAGAGTCGCCTCTTATTTATTCTGATCTCGGCCACCGCCCAGTCGTGGCCACCACCGCCGCCACCACTTTGTTCGCCGTTCCATCCTGACCTCGGCCACCATCGTCACTTGCAGTGTCGCGCCGTGGTTCACAGTGGGAACCGCCTGAAAGCTTCAGCGAGAACCCAAAAGAAAGTTACCCTCAGTTTCCTTTCGTCTTCAGCCTCCCTCATCATCCGTTCGAAACGCGGCCACCGAATTTGGGTTCTACACGTCACGACGAGCAAACCCCTCTAACCGCTCGTCGTTTTGACGCCAGGAGAAGCCTTGACAGAGCTTCGTACTTTCCGCCCGTTTTGGTCCAATTTGGGTAATTTCCGGCTCGATTCTGGCTTGTTTCGTGATTCTGGTGAGTGGGTTGAATAGTCGTGTTGATCAGCTCTCTTTGTTTTTGCCAAGATCAGTGCAAATAGGGCCTCCGGCGACCGTTCCGATGACCGTCCGACAGTTTGGTATCACTGGGTAAGTGAATCGGTCTGAACCAGTCTGAACCCAACCAAACCGAACCACCCTAGACTAAACTAGCCTGGCCCTTTGGTAACCCAAGCCTAAACCCAAACCGACAGACCCAAGTCCAATCCCGTTTAACCGGCCCGACCTGAGGTTAACCCGGTCCAACCTGTATCTGACCCGACCCGTTAACCCGTACCCGACCCGTTAACCGAGTTAACTCCATGAGTCAACTTGCCCGAGTTGACTCAGCTGAGTCAACCCAGTTGACCAGTGACGTCAGCGTTGACCTGACCGTTGACTTTGACCAAAAATTCAAAATTTCCGAAAACTCTTATTTTATGTTTTTCGACGTCCTGAGTCCGATTTTAAAGCCCGTTTCGCAAAATTCTGATCCAAAAGCCTTCGAATCTGACCTTGAACCCGAACTTGTTTATATATTTATTTTTTCAGTTAAGAGCTCTATGAATAAGGACTGAAATGAGATATTGTGTGATTGAAGGTACTCACAGTTCCTTGAATATGAATTGTTGAGGGACGTCAAATTCGGGTTCAAGGGTGTTCGAATGTCGTTCATGGATCGATCGATGTAGCTTGGAGCTAAGGTAATACATTACTACCTCTTATATGCTTTATGAACACGTTGGTAATTGGTTAAGGCATGCAAGTATGATGAAGTATATTGTTGGCCCGTTTAAGTCAAACCTGATATGAATAATTAGTATAATAATTTTGATAAGATCGAAATTCTCGAATGAGAAGGCTAATATATATAGGAAGGATCCAGTTTCACTAATTAATTAATAAGACAAAAAATTTCCAAACCCAATCAATGGCGTTAAAGGTTTCAATGTCAGTCATATTTGCTTATGAAATTACAAAAATGCCCTGATGGTATAGAAATGACTGAAATACCCTCTGAAAATAAAAATAATGTGCAAACCCACACTTGATCTGGTTGAGCAATTGATGTATCTAGAAACCTCGTTTTGCTTGGAAATTATGGTGACAAAGCTTAAACCCTCGAATTCGTAAAGGGCTTGGATTTCCTGAATTCTGAATAAATCTTCGGAGACAAGTTATGGAAAACTGATCATATGTCTAGATTAATTAGAGTGGCATAAAGGATTAAATTGATTGGAATGAATAAAATAGAATGAATCGGTTGGAATGATGGTAATGGCCAAAAGATTGAAATACCTTAGGGCACCTTTTTGCCAATTGACCAAAACGTTGGATACACCCTCAGGATTTGGTACAAATGAATAGTTGGAAGTACCGAAAGGCTCAGATTAATTGGAACACCTTTGGGCATTGAAGTGTCTGAAATACGTTCGAATACTAGAATGACAGGAAGCACCACTGACTGGGACTAAGAAATACCAATAAAGTCAACAAAAGTAATAGCTCTGAAAGTGGTATTATGCGACTTGTGTTTGCTGCCCATTTGACATACACACACACACATATGTGTGTGTGTGTATGAATACCATAGGAGGGCATGTTCAATCTGTTTAGAGGAAATAATTAGTTAATAGTGAGAGTAATCTGTTTAAGGGTACGTTCGATACTATGGTTTTAGTTCGGGGGTACAACCCATGTTCGAATACTTGGAAAATACCGCTCGAATATATGCTCGATTGTTCATTGTAAGTTCAATTGATGGTTGGTGATGGCGAGCTATACTTGTTTTACACTAAGGTCAATTCTGAGAAATGAATGTTTAAGGTGCACCTGCCCGATTAAATAATGACACCGTGTTGATGGATTCGATTGTTTCAAAGAGGGCTTGGAAACTTGATGAACAACCAAAATTCTTGAATTTTGTACATCACCGACTATTACCTTGTTGGTTTAAATTACCAAATTACCCTGAAGGCCAGAATGACTATTTTACCCTCGTAAGCTTTAATGTTTGAATCACTCACGAGATATCCGAAATCTCACCAATCCCAGTGTATCAACTTTTGATGTTTGGTTCGAGCTGTTATTACCGAACTGTCCTTTTTTAAGGACCCCACTCTGCAATCAGACCAAATTTGTCAAATGTTCTCCTTCTGATAATGATCAAATGTATTAGAGGAATGAATTGAACCATGTAGAATGTTTCTTGCATACTTATATTCTCTCTGATATGAAACTAATCATCTCTCTGATGTGAATTATGAATTCTATCTGGCTAAATTCTATACATACGTATCTGATCTGGAATGCATGCTCTCTGATTTCTAATACTCTGAAAATTGTATGTACGATTACTACTCAGTTTGTATTCACTAAGTTATTCTAATCGGGGTACTTTTGGGTTATGTTATGAAGTCTCTACAGGTTCAATGCTTGTAATTCCTTATGGACCCGAGGTCTCCCCTTGGGTAGGTTTTGATGCTTCGACACAGGTAATTCCTTATGGACCTAAGGCAACCCCTTAGGTTGG
Organism: Hibiscus trionum; assembly: GCA_030270665.1. Lineage (NCBI taxonomy): Eukaryota > Viridiplantae > Streptophyta > Magnoliopsida > Malvales > Malvaceae > Hibiscus > Hibiscus trionum. The sequence continues at coordinate 6,902,996 of BSYR01000034.1, read as the reverse complement.
CTCATATGCTCATTGGGCCTAGGGTTTGTCCTTATGGATGCAGTTTTGGGGAACTGCATATCGGTGTATGGTGGGAGGGTAGTTATGTTGATATTTAGTTTCCCATGTTCCTTCTCTAGCCTCAGTTAAACTCTACTATTGTCTGATATATTTTGGCTATCATTCTTGATCTGTAACTGATGGAACACCCTAAACTCTCTGGCTAAATTTTCGTGATCTACGTCCCTTCCGATTACCTGAGTTAGACATCGTGTCTGGTGATATGGTAATTAATCAGAAATGAATACGTTACTTTCAAGCGTAACAACTAAACGAATTCTAATCTATATAGGAAACTTGATAATGCTTGCTCCTCCTTTTTGTTCTGATACATCTGATACTTATGCGTGGTATGAAGCTACTTTTGGTAGTTTCGTATTACTGAGCTTTTCAAAGCTCACGTTGTTTTTACCTTTAAAGGTTAACAGATCGACCATGTTGCAGCTATCAACGTCGGTATGGGAGTTTCTTTGGTTTGCTTGCGAAGTATGGTACATGTATATTTAGGGGGCATTTATGTCTCGTTTGATTTATATTCGAGTCTGAAACTTGTATTAATAACTTGTACATTAATTTTGTTTCATTGTCTAAATGTTTTCTGAAATTTTATTTTAATTCAAAACTTGAATTATGATTTTAATGGTTTAGCAATTTGTTTATTTGAAATTTTAACGTGAGTCGCTCCGGTGACCCTAATGTGACTCCCTAGGATCCGTGGTAACGCATAGACGGGTTTAGGGGGTTACACTTTCTTTTAGTTCTATCTTTCTTATGTTAGGGTTTTCATCTTAGTTTCTAAAATTTTCAATTATTTGTTGAATCTAATTTTGCCTAGTCCAAAATTGGAGAAAGTGAAGGAATAGAAATCTTTTTTTCATGGTTGAATTTTCGCTCTTTTTGTAATTTCGGTTCAAAGGTAATTTAGATGGTCATCGTTGTTCATTTCTTCTTCTTTATTTGAACTTAAAAGGGGTTTTGATTTACGATGTTGTTGGGAAAATGCCAGTACACCTTATGAAGCAGGGAATCTAATTCGTCACAATAGCGCTCCGACCTCTACGTAGTCCACCCGAACGAAACGAACAATATTTTTTCTTCTCTAACTGTTAGAGAGGTTTTCCGAAAAAGCATACTTTGGCTGCTAGACCTTATGCCTTTATATATCATTCAAAAACCTAATTCTAATTAAATTCAGATTCATTAAATATACAATATCTTTAACCGAATATAATTAAATACGTAGAATCTAATTCTACTTTAATTCGAATTCATTAAGTATACAATATATTTAACCGAATACAATTAAATATGTAGAATCTTATTCAACTTTAATTAGATTTCTTTAGGGATATATATATTTTACTAGTGTTTGATAATTATAATAATTATCTAGTATTAAAATATATATAAATGAGATTATCTATAATTACAATAATTATAATAATTTTGTCTTTAATAATTATTACGTGTAGTACAAGTTTGTACACATGCTATCTAGTTGATATTTGTTCGTTTCAATCATAGCCATATGGTGTGACCCTTGTAGGTTCATGTAACGTTAGTAGTAATATCTAGAACAATTCAAATATTACAAACAATGAGTGACATCTAGCAATACATCATTGCTACCTATGTTACATGAAGTCGTGGTTCGACTTTACCTTTTTCTGTGATTAACTTCTTTTATGTATTACATCCTTTTGTACTTATATCTGGATCGAACACAAGTCATGGATTAGTCACACCTGTATAGTCCATCTAATATTTCTTGATATCTTGAGTAAACTATGATAAACGAATAACTATGATATCTCATATCAATTTATTCGAGCATGACCATGCATTTTCTAGTCTCACTCAATCAAGTTGCCTACGATATTACTCCTATGATGTAGGAGGGACAAATCCTATCTTGATCAACCATATTTCGCTATATAGAGTGTGACATATCCAATAGCAGTCTTTATAGTGTAGTCTGTTACAACACACGTTTGACTGCATCAAAATACGTCACTCTCGATATTGAAATAATGATGATCTCAAGCCCGAGGATCATACACTTAGTTATCACCATGATCAATGTTGTGACTGTCACATAATAATCCAAGAAACATGCTCATAGCGGGTCAGTCCAGTATGTCGTTCTCTAACACATACTTATGTATTGATTTTGACATCTCTATGTCAATAACAACACTTTGTTACCAATCAAGTACATATTAGTCTTAATATATTATTGTTGTCCACACCCACAATAATTCTCGATTAAAGACATTCAAGAATAACTATATTATTCTAAGGACTTTATTATAATTCAGTTTATTTATAGATGCACAAAATAAGACTGAAATAATAATAATAATAACGACTTTATTAATAAACAAGATAAAATAAGTATGTATTTTACAATCATCTCATGATTGGTCTTTTGGCATACTCTAACAATCTCCTACTAGAACTAAGACCAATTACTCATGTATCTAATACCAAGAAACTTAGTGTGACGTTCATGATTCTGCTGTGTCATAGGCTTTGTCAGTGGATCAGCGACATTGTCATCCGCTGGTACTCTACATATTTCTACATCTCCTCAATCAATGATTTCACGAATAAGATGGTAACGACTATGTATGTGTTTGGATCGCTGGTGAAATCTGCGTTCTTTTGCTTGTGAGATGGCTCAATTGTTGTCACAATGTAGATCTATAGCATTTGATATGCTAGGCACGACCCCTAGTTCAGATATGAAATTTTTGATACAAACAGCCTCTTTTGCAGCATCTCTTGCTGCAATATACTCGGCTTCTGTTGTAGAATCTGCTAATGTATCTTGCTTTGAACTTTTCCAGCTTATAGCACCTTCATTAAGGTAAAACACAAAATCCGATTGCGATCGAGAATCATCTTTATCAATTTGGAAGCTTGCGTCAGTATAACCTTTTATACTTGGTTCTTCCTCTCCTCCATACATAAGAAATGTATCCTTAGTTCTTCTTAAGCACTTAAAGATGTTTTTGACTGCAACCCAATGACCTTCACCAAGATCTACTTGATATTGACTTGTCACACTTAGTGCATATGATACATTTGGACGTGTACATAGCATGAGATACATGATAGAAACAATGGCAGAAGCATATGGAATCTTACTCATGCGTTCTCTCTTTTTAGGCGTTGAATGACACATTTCCTTCGAGAGCAAAATACCATGTCTCATAGGTAAGAATCCTATTTTAGATTCTTCCATACTGAATCTTTTCAGTACTTTGTCTACGCATGTATTTTGATTTAGTCCTAGGGGTCGTCTTGATCTATCTTTAAAATTCTTGACTCCTAATATGTAGGTTTCTTCACCCAAGTCTTTCATAGAAAAACATTTTCCTAACCAAGTCTTTACAGACTGTAAGGTAGGTATGCCATTTCCTATTATTAGTATGTCATCCACATACAATACCAAGAATGTAACAGTGCTCCCACTAGTTTTCTTGAAAACACATGGCTCATCTTCATTTTTAATGAAACCAGACTCTTTGATTGCCCCATTAAAATGAAGATTCCAACTTCGAGAAGCTTGCTTCAACCCATAAATGGATCTTTGTAGTTTGCATACTTTTAGGGCATCTTTTGGATCGACAAAACCCCTAGACCGTGTCATGTACACATCCTCATCTAATTTTGTATTAAGGAAGGCGGTTTTGACATCCATTTTCCAGATTTCATAATCATAATATACAGCTATTGCAAGCAATATCCGGATAGATTTAAACATAGCAACAAGGAAAAAAGTTTCATCATAGTCTATACCATGAATTTGACGAAATCCTTTAGCGACCAATCGCGCTTTGTATGTTTTTACATTGCCATCCATGTCGGTTTTTTTGAAAACCCATTTGCACCCTATGGGCTTAACCCCTCCGGGTGGGTCGACCAAAGTCCATACTTGGTTTTCTGAAATGGAATCCATCTCGGATTTCATGGCTTCTAGCCATGTCTCAGAGTCTGGGCTCTCCACTGCTTCCTGATAAGTCTTAGGTTCATCTTGGTCTATGAGAATAACATTTCCATGCAATGTGACAAGAAATCCATATCTCTCAGGTGTATTGCATTCTCTCATAGATCTCCACACTGGTTGTATTTTAAGAACGGTTGGATGTTCCTCAACTATTAGTAGAACTAGTGGTTGTTCAATCTCCGGTTCAGTGATCTGTGGTTGATCTTGAATTTCTTCAAGTTAAATATTTCTCCCACTTCCCTTTCCGAGAATAAATTCTCTTTCGAGGAAGACTCATGTTTCGAGCAACAAACAATTTGTTCTCAGATGGATTGAAGAAATAGTATCCTTTAGTCTCTTTAGGATACCCTGCAAAATTACATCTATGAGATTTGGGTTTGAGTTTTGTAGACATCTGATGTTTAATATAAACTTCGCATCCCCAAATTTTCATAAAAGACATACTAAGACGCTTCCTAGTCCACATCTCATATGGTGTCTTTTAAACTGATTTAGACGGAACACAATTTAGTGTGAAAGTAGCTATTTCTAGCGCATGTCCCCAAAAAGAAGTTGGAAGATTAACATGACTCATCATTGACTGAACCATGTCAAACAATGTTCGATTTCTCTTTCCAGAGACTTCATTGTGTTGTGGTGTACCTGGAGGTGTAAGTTGTGAGACAATCCCACATCCTTTAAGAAGTTCGTCAAACTCTAGGCTTAAGTATTCTCCTCCTCGATCTGATCGAAGAGCTTTGATACTCTTTTCTAACTGGTTTTGTACTTCATTCTTAAATTCCTTGAACTTTTCAAGGCTTCATATTTATGATGCATTAGGTAAACATACCCATATCTACTAAAGTCGTCAGTGAAAGTAATGAAGTATTGAAACCCTCCTCTAGCTTGTGTATTCATCGGTCCACATATATCACTATGTATTAGACCTAATAAATCACTTGCTCGCTCATTTTTATCGTCAAATGGTGATTTGGTCATTTTTCCATTAAACAAGGTTCACATATATCTAGTTGTTTGAAAACAAAAGAATCCAAAAATCCATCTTTAAGAAGTTTTGATATGCGTTTCTCATTTATATGACCCAAGCGACAATGCAAGAGATAAGTTTGATTAGAGTCATTTGTTTTTGATTTTTTTCGCATTTATGTTATATATGGAGTTGTCTTGATCTAAGAAATAGAGGCCATTGACTAATTGAGTCGTACCATAAAAAACATTATTGAGGGAAAAATAACAACTATTATTCTTAATGGTAATCTCAAAACCAATCTTGTCCAAACAAGAAATTGAAATAATGTTTTTAGTCAAACTAGGTACGAAATAACAATCCTCTAAATCTAAAACAAGTCCACTAGGTAATGACAAAGTATATGTTTCTATAGCTAATGCATCAACTCTTGCTCCATTTCCCACTCGTAGGTCCACATCTTCTTTTGCCAATTTTCTACTTCTTTTTAGTCCCTGTATAAAAGTACAAATGTGTGGACCACAACCGGTATATAATATCCAAGAAGTAGATGCTGATATATTAATATCAATAACATAAATACCTGACCCGAACAGTCTAGTTTCTCTTGCCTTCTTGATGTCCTCAAGATAGACAAGGCAGTTTCTCTTCCAGTGTCCAACATTGTTGCAATGGAAACACTTTCCTTCTTTTGCAACTCCTCATTTGGCTTTCAATGCAGCTTTTCCTTTATTAGGCTTTGGCTTTGACTTGGTGTTGGGCTTTCCTTTTCTATTATCCTTTCGGACCATCAGAATAGGTTTGCAACCAACCTTTTTCATGTTGTTTTATGCTGTTCTTAACAGGCCAAGCAACTAAGGTAACGATTTGTTAATTTCATTCATGTTGAAATTAAGAACAAACTGATTAAAACTATCCGACAACAATTGCAGGATTACATCAGTAGCTAATTCAACATTTAGAGGGAAGCCCAATTTTTCAAGGGTCTGAATATACCCTATCATTTTGAGAACATGAGTTCCCATTGGAGTTCCATCCAACATTTTGCATCGAAACAAAACCTTAGAGGCCTTATACCTCTCTTGACGAGCTTGCCCCTCATATAATTCTTTGAGATTTTTAACCATCTCATAGGGAACCATGTCCTCATATTGCTTCTGAAGCTCAGGGGTCATGGTCGCAAGCATCAAGCATCCAACATCTACCATGTCATTTGAGTATTTCTTAAAGGCTACCCTTTCATCTTTGGAGGCATCATCCAATGGCTTTTTAGGGATAGGTTCTTCGATGATTTGCAGTTTCTGTTCTTGCTTAAGGACAATCTTTAAGTTACGGAACCTATCAAGGAAGTTCAAGCCATTTAATTTGTCCTTCTTAATGACGGATCACAATGATAATGTGTTTGAGTTTGCCATAAAATCTACAATGATAAAATATGATTTATCCTTTTATCATGTTTATAAAGAAATTACATTCCCACTATTAAAAACCCTCAAAATTGAAAAACTTGCTAAAAGTATTTCTAGTGGGTAAGGATCCATATTTCATTTCGTCCTAGGTCAGCTTTGGCTTTACTCCTAGAATTCAATTATTTAGGTAAGCAACACTTGCTAATTACATCTCATATAATTCTTATATTTGGTGAACAACTGTTAAGTGTGCAAAAGTCCTATATTTATACCCTAGTCTAGCTCAATTATTGTTGTTCTTAAGTACAATTTAGGTTGCATTTATTAGGTAACATACACAAAATAACATAGATTAGATAATCTGCATTGTTTGATGAATTTAGTTGATTTTATACATATGATATTGATCAAATGCGTTTTCTCCTTGTGCGTAGGTACCTGCCCAGGCAGATGCCGCAGAGGCAACAAAGAGGGCAGATAAAGAGAAAGATGGGAGTTGAAGAAGGAAAGCTGTTAGAGTATGAGGAGAGCTGATCGAGGAGGAAAGAACCAGAATGCAAAGCTGTGCCAACACCTGCACACCAGTCCATATCCCCGCCGAGGCAGTCAACTACTTGCCGCCGAGGCATGTAACCCCCTCGTCCCGGTCTGGCCGAATGACCGGTCCAAGTGGGCCACACGGGGAAAACCGAGCGAAAACTAATTAAGGTTCCCCCTCGGTTAGCAACCCTAAATTTTTTTCTTTTCTTTTCTAGATGCTTGTATTAAATCCTATGTGAGGGGACACGCAGCGAACAAACACGGACACAAAACTCACAAGCCTGCAATTAAACAACCAAATTTTCCATTTTAAGCAGGACGTATCGATACGCCTTCAGTGGGTATCGATACGCCTTGACCAAGGTCAACACCCTATGGTCAACATAAGAGGACCGTATCGATACAGCCCATGAGCGTATCGATACGCCCTTCTCGGTCAACACCACTTGGTCAACTAGGTTGAACCGTATCGATACGCTTGGACGCCGTATCGATACGCCATGCATTCTACAACTCCCCAAGATTACAGAGAGTTAAGAGGGTATCGATACACCCTTGTGCATCGATACGCCCAGCCTAACCTGAATTTCAGAGAGTTGGGACCGTATCGATACACCCCACGTATCGATACGCTCAGCCTGATTTGAATCTCAGAGAGTTGAGGGTGTATCGATACACAGGGGTGTATCGATACGCCCTGCTTTACAATACTCTGTTTTTCAGCAAAAACATATAAGGCACACACTCTAAATGCATAACTAAACCTCCCTAGACCCAACAACACACAAACACCCTTTAACAACCAAGATGTCAACACACATGGCATTCAAACACACAAGGATCATGCATCTCAAGAATTCATACACCAAGGCAACCTAAGCATTTACAACATACCATCCCCCTTAACATTCAACAAAGTAATTCATGCTTTACACCCCAAAACATCATATATAACAAAGAGTTATAAAAACTTATACAACAACCCTTTTGCCACATTGCTAACTAGTACAAAATTACCACCGTACTTGAGTTACAAAACTTGGAAGCCCTTCTTGCCTTGCTCCGAGCTAACGCCACACTAATGATCTGCATTGTTGAACATGGAGAGCGTAAGCTATAAGCTTAGTGAGGATGCTCTAAAACGAAAGCAACAACAATGCAGGGTTCAAGCATGTAATCCCTAAACCTCATATCTAACATGCATAGGCAACATCACAAGTAGTCCTAGCTAGTCCATCAAGTGGCATAATATGGCATATTACCTCATACTAAGCACCAAGCATCAATAACAATAGTCATGTTTCACCACCATATATCACCATATATGAATAAGTTAATTGGCCACTTTAAATTACCCCGATTGTGCGGATTTAAAACTCAACAACACGTTACCTCGGTGGGATTACACTCATCACCGGCCTTACATGGACGGGATTCCACTCATCGCCACATGCCCTACGGATGGGATTCCACTCATCATCACGTAGAAATGAATAAAAGCTTCCGGTAGAATATTACATTACCGTACTCCTCCTTGGTGCCTCAACGCCACCAAGGCCACGTACGTTTTGACTCAATTTGTGTGCACACTAATCCTAATGATCGATCATTTACAACCGGTAATTATTTAGTGCCAATTATCATTTACCACAACACGTTTTCCATCAATCATAACTCATGCTCATCACATATATATACACCTCATGAATATACATGTTCAAAACCACCAAGATCACAAAAGCATAGCTAAGTAAGCACAATAGCATATATGGATATCAACGAATAACTAACAACTCGAGTTAACTATAAGTGGCCTACCAAGCACACTTTACACAAGCACACTACACATACTCGAACCAACTTTAGGATAAGTTTAAAACCACTCACCGCCCTTCCTTTGTCAATCGAAACAATCCTCCTACGACCTCGTATTCGGCTCCAAAGCTCCTTCAACGTTTCTTCTTGCTTCTAACCAAACAAAACACACTTATTACACCATAATTCAATGCTAAAACTCAACTAACAACTCACTTCACAAACATAAGCCATATTCTTCAATCTCTCAATCCACAATCATCCCAAAAACTCAATTTTCGTACTCCCCAAACACCTTGCTGAAAACTCCACTTCCAAACACCAAAATGACCTCTAACACATCCCAAATCACTCTCATATCATACCCTAACCATCAGCCCTTAGTTTTCAACATAAACTTCACCAAAAACCAAGTTTTAACACCTTAAAATTTAACATATGAACATAGTACGAATTTTCATCCAAATTTAACCAAATTGACATATAATGTGTATTCCATCATGATTAAGCTAAATCCCAACTCAAAACATTAAAACAATTTGGAAAACCACCTAAAATCCAAACTTTAACATAAAACCATAATTTCTCAAAGTCTCATATTTTTGAGTTTTAAGACCAAATATAGATAGAGAATAAGGAGGAGAGTCGGAAAACATAATTTACCTTTCAAAACGGTGTTGAAATCAAGTAGCACAAGCAATGAAATAGTAGCAAAAGATGAGAGGTTTTGGAGATGGTGATTTCACGTTAGAAAGAAATAGAAGAGAAGAAGAAGATGATGACTCATATAATTTTAAAGTTATCTTACTTTAATTAAAAGTTTTGGGTAAAATCGCAACATAGGTCCCTCCCCTTTTATTAAAGCTCAATTACACCACAACTTAAGTTGAGTTGATTCTAATTAAATTTTATTAACTCGACTATAAACTCGGTTTACTCCTAGGCCCAAAACACGGGTGTTACAAGGCAGCACTTCAAGGAAGAATGGAAAAATGCAAAGTGGTATGCGATAGAAAGAGCTCATCAAGCCCAACTTTTAGATACCACTTGCACGTGCATTGGAACCCAGCAAACAAAAAATATCCAGGTCAAAGTCAAGTTGAATAAAAGTCAAACGGGAATCTAGGAGTATTTAATGATATTTTAATAAGTTGTAATCCTACTTTAACTAGTATTCCTACCCTAAACCAACTTAGGCCTAGGCTCCTCCCCTATATATATGTAATCGACAAGTTGGAGAGAACACAATTGAGATTTTAGAGAAACTCCTTCTTGTCGAAACCCTAGTGTCGTCAAAACCCCCACCATGTTCTAAACCTTCCCTAGGGCTAAGGGTTGGTTGTGTAGTAGTTGTGAGAGTCTTGTTGTATTCGTCTAGGATTTCAGTTTTGCAATAAAATTCAAGGTTTGTTTACTCTTGGTTCTTCATTGTCGAATTCTTTATCGGGAGAGAAAAGGGCGACAATCTATTTGTTCAATATCGGGAGATTTGAACTCACGAAACGAGTTAACACAGTTTTATCCAACCATAGGGTAAAGCTACTTCGGCTTAGGGATAAGTTAAAAAGTTCAGCGGCTAAAGAGGATCCACAATTGGTTGGTGTTCGCCCTTAGATTCACGCCAGGAGGTATCATCCAAGACGTGTTCGCCAATAGTACTTCAAGCTTTGGGAGAAGAGGGAGTCTTAGATTGACGCCCAGACAGTCACTCACTCTCTGCCGAGGTGGGCGCCTGCCGAGGCATAGTCGTGGGCGACTGTTGAAAGTTGTTAAGTTGATCAGCAAAACCGTGCCGAGACAGTACATCAATTCTCCATACTACAAAACATCCAATATCGACTTATTCTCTCACTCCGATTTCTCAATTTACTTTACTTATTTTAGTTTTAGCTTCAATCAAACCAACTTCTCTTATCTGTGTTTTTATTTTATTTGTGCAGAAAAGTGAACTCCGAAAAGCTGTCACAATCCCTGTGGAGACGATATCTTAAATACTATAACTTGGCACCGTGTATACTTTGCACGCTAAACTGTGCATCACTTTTGCACGCAACAAGTTTTTGGCGCCGTTGCCGGGGATTGGCGTACAACTCTTTGTTTTTATTTTTCTGCACTTTTTTTCTTTTTCCGTTTAACCCTCTGGTTTCCTTTGGTTTATGACCAGAGCCAACCAGAAATCACCCTTGCAAGAATACGACCCAGAGCCTGAACGTAATGCACGCTGATTAAGACAAGCAAACAAAGAAGTCATGGGTGATCAAGCAAACATCCATGACCAGCTACTACCACCGCCCCCAGGCGACAATGCCGCGACGATAACTTCCTGCTGCTCGGCAGTTAGTTAGAGACTACCTGGAGAAAGATCTTAGAAGGCTGAATTCAGGCGTAATCGATCCTGAAATAGAAGCAGACCACTTCGAACTCAAACCCGTCATGTTCAACATGCTGAATACGCTTGGACAGTTGGGAGGTTCTGCCACCGAAGATGCCCGCCAACACATGAAGTCTTTCCTGGACATCTGCAAGTCCTTCAAAATTCATGGAGTTCGTCTGGACGTGCTGCGTCTCAGATTATTTCCCTATTCACTGAGGGATAGGGCAAAGACTTGGTTTAACTGCCTACCATCAGAGTCCATTGAATCTTGGACAAAATTATGTAGAGATTTCTTAGCTCGCTTTAATCCTTTCAACTTGACCAATAAATTGTGGAATGACATCACTACGTTTTGACAGGTAGATGATGAACCAATGTACGAGGCATGGGAGAGATACTGCGAATTGCTGAATAAATGCCCCTCCCGCGGATTTCCAGAATGGACACTAGTATATATATTCTACAACGGTGTGAATACACCAATAAGGATGATGCTGGATTCCTCTACCAATGGTACATTGCTCGACAAGGAGCCTGCCGAAGCAATTCAAATTCTAAACAGGATGGGCAAAAACGACTATCAGTTTCCTAATGCCCGCCGAGGCGGCATAAGAAGGCAGGCCACAACAAATGAGCTAGGAACATCGGATGCACTCGTAGCACAAGCCACACGATCGATGAAGATTGTAGAAGCGATGCAAGGACAAAATAACACACAGCAAGTCAAAACAATTGAAGCCTTTTACGACCAATGTGGGGGAGACCACAATTCATCTGAGTGCCAACAAGAGACAGAGACTAGCTGCTTTGTAGGAAACTTCAACAGAAATAACAACCCCATATCGAACACCTATAACCCTAGTTGGAAGAGGCACCCAAACTTTTCATTGAGTAACCCCAACAACGCTCAGAATCTAGCTGCTCAGACGAGTCAATCACAAGGATTTCAGCAGACGATGCTACGGCAGCAGCCGCCGCAACAGGCAGCACCCAGTACCTTGGAACAGACTCTAAATGCCTTCATAACTCAGACGGGTAGCTATATGTCCAACATGGATTTATTTATTAAAAAGACTAAAGCTTTCATGGACAGGACCGAGATGAGAATGCAGAATCATGAGGCAACCTTAATGTCCCTATAGACTCAAGTGGGACAATCTGCTCAAGTTTTGAACACCAGACCTATAGGAGGATTTCCCAGCGACATTGAAGTCGCAAGAAAACCCACTTACGAGCATTGTAAGGCCATCAAATCAGTCACTCCGATGGAAGCAAGCAAGCCCGCCATGATAGACCCAAAACCATCCGCCCCGACAGACTCTTGTAGTACCACCGTGAAACACGAGGATCCTACAAAAAAGCTGAAACACCAAAAGCAAGATCATAAGTTCAATTTTTTTTTGGACATTCTCAAGCAAGTGCACATCAACATACCCCTGGTGGAAGCCATACAACAAATGCCTAACTATGCAAAGTTTTTGAAGGATATGGTTTCCAAAAGGAAAATAATCAGGGAGTTTGAAACAATAGACATGACGGAAGAATGCATGGCCATGCTGCACAACAAAACACCGCCCAAACTAAGAGATCCAGGTAGTTTCCTCATACCTTGCGCGATTGGGAACCAATACGAAGGGAAGGCCCTATGCGACCTTGGGGCAAGCATCAACGTGATGCCCAAAGCGGTGTTCGAAAAACTGATTATTGAAAGAGCTAAACCCACTACCGTCATACTCCAATTAGCTGATCACTCTTACGTGCAACCGGAAGGAAAGATCGAAGACATCCTAGTAAGAGTAGACAATCTTATCTTTCCAACAGACTTCTTAATTATGGATTGTGAAGGAGACGACAAGGCACCCATCATCATGGGAAGACCATTCATAGCCACAAGCAAAACTCTAATTGATGTGAAGAATGGTGAGCTTACTATGAAGGTGGACGACCGGCAAATTAAATTGAATGTCCTGCAACACTTGAAGAAGGTTGAAAACAAAAAAAGATTACCAGGACATCCACAATTCAGCAGACACCGAACCCAGCATTAAGCTAGATCATTCCAGCCACAATCGCCCGGGCGGACAACTTGGCAGCACCGAGGATTAAGAGAAACACAAGGACCCGCCCTGGCAGAGGGTGAAGTAGATAGTACAGCAGCCCAGGAAGTGGTTGTGTTGGGAAATGCATCCAGATGCATTCCCAACATAACTTAAATTTTTCTCTTAATTATTTTATTTTTATGTTTTAGGATTTAGATTTTTTTCTTGCATTTTAGGAATTACATTTAAATTTCGTAATTTTCTATTCTCTAATAAATTTTTATTTCAGTTTTTTAGGAGAGACAATAACCCAAGAGAAGGGAGAAGAAGAAATCCCAAATCCATAAACCATCTCAAGCTTGCTCGCCAAGACTGCCACGACAGACAGACGTTGTTTCTCGTTCCGTTCTAACGACTCTCTGCCCGGGCAACGTCTGCCTCAGCAGGCAAAACGACATCACTTTCCTCTATTTAAACCCCCCAATTTTTACTATTCACTATTCTTTACTCTCTCTTGCTTATTGTATCACAAGATTTTCTTTGCTTTCAGTCTATTTCTTTTCTTTTTCCACAGTTCTTCTATTCAAGCTCTCACAACTCTCTCGCAAACCTTAAGTCCCACACCAAGAATGGCAAGACCCCCCCCCCCCCCCGTCGCCGTGCTGCCCAGGCAGAATTGGAAGAGTCCCTCCATCGCTTCGCCACACCAGAAACCAAGGCCCGCCACAACGAAAGATTTAAAGAAAGAGCGGTATGGGAGGAGCAGGGATTCTTCTACGAGACAAGAAAGAAATATTTAAGGCTTGAAAAACTCATCTTCTCCAAGATCGAGCATCAATGGTGGCAAATCTTTTCCTAGCAACCTAAACCAGCAAATCAAACCATGGTGCGCGAGTACTATGCTAATGGGCCAACGGAAGACGTGCCGACAATCAATGTTTATGGGCAACCGGTTTTAATCGCTGAAGACAAGATCAATCTCCACTACGGCCTCTACATCCGCGAAGACCAAAACGCCGAGTTCCTTGCCTCCCTCACACTAGACGGACACGAGGCAATAAAGGAAGAATTGTGCGAACCGGGGACGGTTTGGAATGAGGGCAGAAACAGAGGCACCATCAACCGACGTAGTTTGTTGCCTGAAGCAAAACTTTGGAACACGTTTTTGAAGAGGCATTCGCCGCCCACAACCCACAACTCGACGGTCGACAAACCAAGATTGGCGCTCATCCACTCCATCATCAATAAAAGGTGCGTCAATGTGGGTTCGATTATTGCTAACGAAATTTATGAGTGTGGGCAGAAAACCAAGGGACAACTCTACTTCCCCAGCCTCATCACGACGTTGTGCGAGAAGGCACATGTTGCAGCCGCCCCAACCGACACTATGAAACCAGAACGAACCAGGTGGACGAGGGAGATAATCCTTCGAAAGATGGAGATCACAGCCACCACCCTAGAAAACTTTGCCCCATCGTCGGAGATGGGCAGTCAGCAGCACTTTTAGCAGCCCGCCCCGGCAACCACCATCGGTGGCCTAGCAGCACAGCTTGATCGAATGGAACGCCACCAGCTAACCTTCATGGCATATATCCGGGACTTCAATAACGCCACCGCCACCACCATCAAGGAAAAGTTGCCGGCGGCCAACTTCCAGAGTTCTCTGCCGAGATATTTGCCCCGACAGCACCAGACACAAATGTCGCACCATCTGCCTCGGCCGCATATTCGGCAGCCTCTACAACTCCGATCGCTCCCATATCAAGCGAGTCTTAAGCCTCCAGAGCTGCCACGGCCACCGAAGTCCTCTCCAGCTCGGGCAACCAAGGAGACACGATGGCAGCTCCCGTAAAAGAACAAGGGCAAACATCTAGACCAGCCGCCGATGCACGAAGACCATACGATTCTGGCTACATCAAAGACTTCCTCTTAGATGACTCCATATGGCAAGACTCGGTGCACACCATCACAAGGAATCTCAAACCATCATTCTCCCCACGAGCAAAGAGAACTCACTCCGCCACCAAAGTCTTCCCCGACAGTGAAGACGGCGGCGAACTTGAGGTGACTCAGAAGGCTCAACCCAATCCACCTTCCCACCACCAGCTGCCGAGGGCAGCCAAGCGCTTCAAGATGGCAACACGAAAGAGGGTGATCATTGGCAACGACGAAAGCTCCTCCGACTCCTAACCAATTTAAGCTTCTCTCCCATTCTTCTCTTTTGTTATTCTTATCTAATCTATGCATTAATTTTGTGTATGTAGGAATGCATTGAGGATAATGCTCCTCTCGAGTTGGGGGGGGGGAATTAGTCTTCTAATTTTCTTTTTTTCTTTTTTCTTTTCTTTGTTTTTCTTGTTTTTTCTTGTTTTTTATATGTTTTTCTATTGTAATTAGGTTCTAATTGTAGCATGCCTTTATTTAAAACCTAATGAACTCTTAAGTTTGAGAAAAATTCTTGAGTATCTTTTACCCGCTGCAGTAGATGGCCCGCCTAGGCGGCAACCTTAGCATGACTTTAGGTTAACTTAGAATCCTACTATGGTCTAAACTTAAAAGAAAACACTCTTTGTGAGTAGTTTTGATTTTAGGACTTCTAGGAAACTTAGGTATTTCACCTAGTAAACTTGGGTAGAACTTGAAGTTTTTTAAAAAAAAAGACTTCCTAGAGGTGCCCGAAACTGGATTTAGGATAAGATAGAGGTGTCTGAAACTGGCTCCAAAGAAAAAATGCAATCATTAGAAAAGCTTATTATCGGCAACTAGTGGTTAAATTGAAAAAAGAACTTAGAGGGAAACCCAAGGAAATTAAGGTGTCTATCAAAGGTTTACTTAGAAGCCGAAGAATCATGCTTATCACAAGGAACACACACACTCACGAGATACATAGTTCGGTTCTGGGTAAATCTTTTGTCATTCAAAGGGTTACTAATTAGGCATAAATCTATACGGTATGTAAAGGTTGCTCAAGATGCTTTCTCAACTTAGTTTGCATATGAGTTTAAGTTTTGACATGTTATCATTAGATTGTATTGCTTTAGGATAAGCAATAGTTTGAGTTTGGGGGTGTGTTAAGTGTGCAAAAGTCCTATATTTATACCCTAGTCTAGCTCAATTATTATTGTTCTTAAGTATAATTTAGGTTGCATTTATTAGGTAACATACACAAAATAGCGTAGATTAGATAATCTGCCTTGTTTGATGAATTTAGTTGATTTTATACATATGATACTGCTCAAGTACGTTTTCTCCCTGTGCGTAGGTACCTGCCCAGGCAGATGCCACCGAGGCAGCAAAGAGGGAAGATAAAGAGGAAGATGGGAGTTGAAGGAGGAAAGCTGTTGGAGCATGATGAGAGATGATCGAGGAGGAAAGAACCAGAATGTAAAGTTGTTCCAACACCTGCACACCAGTCTATATCCCTGCCGAGGCAGTCGACTACTTGCCGCCGAGGCAGCACTTCAAGGAAGAATAGAAAAATGCAAAGTGGTATGCGATAGAAAGAGCTCAGCATGCCCAACTTTTAGAGACCACTTGCACGTGCATTGGAGCCCAGCAAACAAAGAAAAGCCAGGTCAAAGTCAAGTTAAAGAAAAGTAAAACGAGAATCTAGGAGTATTTAATGATCTTTTAATGAGTTGTAATCCTACTTTAACAAGTATTCCTACCCTAAACCGACTTAGGCCTAGGATCATCCCCTATATATATATGTAATCAACAAGTTGGAGAGAACACAATTGAGATTTGAGAGAAACTCCTTCTTGTCAAAACCCTAGTGCCGTCAAAACCCCCACCATGTTCTAAACCTTCCCTAGGGCTAAGGGTTGGCTGTGTAGTAGTTTTGAGAGTCTTGTTGTATTCGTTTAGGATTTTAGTTTTGTAATAAAATTCAAGGTTTGTTTACTCTTGGTTCTTCATTGTCGAATTCTTTATCGGGAGAGAAGAGGGCGTCAATCTATTTGTTCAATATCGGGGGAGTTGAACTCCCGAAACGAGTAAACACATTTTTATCCAACCATAGGGTAAAGCTACTTCGGCTTAGGAATAAATTAAGAAGTTCAGCGGCTAAAAGAGGATCCACAATCAGTTGGTGTTCGCCCTTAGATTCACGCTGGGAGGTATCATCCAAGTCGTGTTCGCCAATAGTACTTCAAGTTTTGGGAGAAGAGGGAGTCTTAGATTGACGCCCAGACAGTCACTTACTCTCTACCGAGGTGGGTGCCTGTCGAGGCATAGTCGTGGGCGGTTGTTGAAAGTTGTTAAGTTGATCAGAAAAACCGTGCCGAGACAGTACATCAATTCTCCACACTACAAAACATCCAATATCGGCCCATTCTCTCACTCCAATTTCTTAATTTACTTTACTTATTTTAGTTTTAGCTTCAATCAAACCAACTTCTCTTATCTGTCAGAAAAGTGAACTCCGAAAAGCTGTCACAATCCCTGTTGAGACGATATCTTAAATACTATAACTTGGCACTGTGTTTACTTTGCACGCTAAATTGTGCATCACTTTTGCACGCAACAACAACTATTGTTCCTAATCATCTCATGATTATCCAAATCATTAGTCTTTAGGTTTCTAATCTCATTAGAACAACCTAGCTTAACCAATATTACAACCAATGAATATCACTTGCTTATTCTTCGCGTCTAACCAAGATAAATCTAAGTATTTTTGTTGAGTGGATCACACGAATGATAATAACCAAGAGGGGGGGTGAATTGGAATTTTAACGATGTTGTAACGGAAATTGCAACTTAAAAATATTGACACGAGGATTTAGAGTGGTTCAAGTTCACCAACCGAACTCTACATCCACTACCTTAGTCTCACCAAGGATTTCCAACAATTTCCACTAAATTGTTCGTCCCCTTTTTCCAGGACAAGGAGGCAACCTTTACAATTTCGGTTAATTTTTCTACCCAAAAATTAACCCAATCCTCACACAATAGAACAAAGAAATTTGGTGGCTAATAAGGTATCTCTCAATACAAATGATAGCCCGATATCAAGCACTCAACCCAATTGAACAAAATATAAATGAAGGATACAATTGGGGTTTCTAGATAAAAATGGGATTTCAACACAAATGCTTGTATTTGATGAAAGGATGTATGCTTGTAGCTTAATTGATGATTGCTGGAGCTTCTTGGGGTCTTTTTATAGCCTCTTGAAGTTTTCTAGCCGTTGTGGGTGATGGGCTGAAAATTAGAGCCGTTGGGGTGTTTTTCTCATAACTTTTCAGCTTCCAGACGCCTACCGTTTCGGAACGGGGTCACCTGTTTCGGAACGGATTTCAAATAATATAGCCGTTGGAGCGTCTACGAGAACCCGTTTCGAAACGCCTAGGGGCCGTTTCGGAACGGTTTTGCCACTGCCAAAGGGGTGTTTCGAAACGGTCTTAGCCCGTTTCGGAACAGGTTTGCCACTGTCAAAGGGGTGTTTCGAAACGGCCTAAGCCCGTTTCGGAACGCCCTGTTTATTTTCAAATTTCAGTTTATAGCCGTTGCCCTTGTTCGTTTAAATGAAGAACAGTTTCGAAACGAGTCATACCGTTTCGAAACGCCTTGACCCGTTCCGATACCCGTTTCGGAACAGGTGCACATCGAACTGAAAGTGTTTCGAAACGCCCTTGGCCGTTTCGAAACGGGGCTTGAAAATTCCCTGTTTTGGCTTTGAAATACTTAAAAAAATATTTGGTAAGTCTTTGGTTTTAGCTATGAAGTGGTCTTTAACAAGATGTAGGAAATTTTAAGGACTTTAAAATTTGTTTTGATATTTTTCATTTTAGTCCTTAGGTTTTTAGTTATATCAAAATTAAAGCATATGTTTCACAATCTCCCCCTTTTTGATATAACAAAACCAAAGTTAGAATTTTTTAAGAATTTTGAAAGTTTTGAAGATATTCTAACTCCCCCTTAATTTAAGATAGGTTTTGAAATTTAAAACTTGTGACTTTTGAAATCAAGGATCAAAACCTTAAGATAAATTTAAAAATTTGAAAATTTTAAAAGTTTAAAAAATTTTGTGGCATGACATGATGGCATGGCAATTCTCTTTAAATATCTTCTCCCCCTTTTTGTTAGATCAAAAAGAAACAAGCTCATAAAGAAGATTAGTACCAATAAGCAATAATAAGCAATCATAATTAATATCATCAAAATATTCAAAGCATAAATAAGTTTATAATCAAATCCCAAAATAGAAGATCATAAGCATAGGTTCTAAAATATAAAGATGCAAACTTAATCCTAAATGCATAACTAATATGATAAAACTTCCTAAGCCTCGTCATCCGAATCATCATCATCATCCTTGGCTTGCGAACGATGAAACTTCGTCCATTGCCCATAAAGTGTAGAGAAAGAAAGATCAAGGTTGGCATGCGAAGTTGAAAGAGTATGAAGACCATCTTCAACGTTCTTCAACCGATTGCCCATAGATTCAAAGCTTGAAGCAATGCGAGTGTCCATAGTATCAAGTCTAGAATCTAAGGCATTGAATCGCTGGGTAAGGAGAGTAGTGAGAGCATCAGTGTTTCCCACTTGATCTTGAGGCGGAGGAGCAACAGGAGGAGGAACCGCTTCCCTATCAACCCTTTCCCAAATACCATTCATATAAGTGAATCCTGACTTGCGAAGAGAGGATTCTCCAATCTTTGTCTTGCGAGGTTCCGGGAAGTCATAGGTACAGTCAATATTGAGATGATGGAAGAGGAAACTCAAAACAATCCCATAAGTGAACGAAATTAACTCATTCGTGTCAATAAGCTTAATGTTATTGACAATCTCGGCAAAAATAATTTTGGGGACATTTGGGCGCTCACCCCTACGGAAACATTCTAGCCAAAAGTGATCTCTTTCACGAATGTGGGAGTATTTACCTCCGGAAGGTCGGATAAACCAAGAAACAATGAGATGAAGCACACGATCATGCACATCCAAATTTAAAGCTTTTCCGGTAAAAGTGCCAAAATGGCGTTCATCTTCAAGACCCTCATTCTTGAGTTTAAGGGCAGACTCCAAAAGAGCAATATTGATAACAAACTTCTTTCCCAATAAAGATGACTCAATTCCTACTATCTCGGTTTTGGTTTCATCGTAAAGAAAACGAGCATTAGAGTAGAAAAGGAGTACCATATTTTTGTAGCAAATATCTTCGATGCTCAAGAAGAAAAGAAGATCCCACTCATCCAAACGACCAAGATACCGAAAGAGGAATCGCTCGGAATTAAGGAATTCTACATCAATAACTCTTTCCTTACGAACTGCAAAGTCCTTGACATAAGCAAAACGAGCACGCTGGTCTGGAGTTCTAAGAGTTTTTTGAAAGAGCTGAGTGATATTTGGACGAATGCTCGATTCACCGGATTGAACGGCTTTGCGCTTTTTGTTCGATTGATTCGCCATCTAAAATATTAAGCAAGAGTTTTAAAATTGAGTGTATGCATTGATAATTAAAATCAATCCAATAGGAAATCCCACTTAGGTTTTTGAAAAACAAAATTAAAAATTAAAAAAATACGGTTAAAAAATTTTATATTCGAATCAAAAATTTTGAGATTTTGAAAATTTTTTACAAGATTCGAATAACCCACAACTAAAAACATACAATGTATACAAAAATAAATTTTTCTATCCTATGATTCGAACATAATTTGAAAAAGAAGAAAAATAAGAAAAATTACCTTAGTTTGGGATTTTGGATGATCTTTGCACAAGATTGATGAAGCTTGCTTAGATATATGTTTTAGAGCAAAACCCCTCACAATTTTTGTGAAAAACAAAGGGTTTGAGAGGGTATTTATAGAAGGGGGTCGGTTAGGGTTTTTAGGGTTTTAAGAGTTTGATAAATATTAGAATTTTGAACTTTTAGAAGCCCTAAATAGGGCTGTCCGCGAGTCCGTTTCGGAACGGTCATGACCGTTTCGGAACGGGGCGGCTAGGGTTTGACCCTTCTTAAAACCTTTGACATATCGTTTCGAAACGGGGACGACCGTTTCGAAACACGTTTGACCCGTATCGGAACGCGTTCCGATACACCTTTACATCGAACCGAAAACGTTTCGAAACGCCTGGGGCCGTTTCGAAACGCCCTTCTCTCAGGACAAAATTTAAGGCACCCGTATCGGAACGGGTTAACCCGTTTCGATACACCTGGGCCTGGAAGTGCAGATGAGGCTCTAAAATGCAGAAAAAATAATTTTCTAAGAGGCCAAACATGCATATATGATATGAATGAGCAGGCAAACATATTTAGGCATAAACATACTCCCCCTAACTATATGCATGGAAGAAATTGGGAGTCTAAACATATAAACATGATATTTCACAAAATCAAGCATATTTAAGTTTTAAAAGAGGTCCTAAAGGTCAAGATAGGCTAGTTAGGCCCAATTCTCTCCTAAGGGACCAAAAACGCTCTTTATCTAATGGTTTTGTGAAAATGTCCGCTAATTGATTTAAGGTGTCTACATACTCTATAGCCACATCTTTCTTAAGGACATGATCTCTAATGAAATGATGCCTTATTTCTATATGTTTGGTTCTAGAGTGTTGGATGGGATTTTTTGTTAGACATATTGCACTTGTATTATCACATTTAAGGGGTATGGTTTCTATTTTTACACCATAATCTAAGAGTTGTTGTTTCATCCAAAGGACTTGAGCACAACAACTTCCTAAGGATATGTACTCGGCTTCGGTGGTAGATAAAGCTACACTATTTTGTTTCTTAGAGAACCAAGATATGAGCATACTACCTAAGAATTGACAAGTTCCTGAAGTACTTTTCCTATCGATTTTGCAACCCCCATAATCCGCATCCGAGTAAGCATGTAGGTTGAAGGTAGAGACTCTAGGATACCAAAGGCCTAAACAAGGAGTGTCTCTAAGGTATCTAAAGATTCTCTTAACGGCTATAAGGTGAGACTCTCTAGGACTAGCTTGAAACCTAGCACACAAGCAAACACTAAACAGTATATCTGGTCTACTTGCGGTAAGGTAAAGCAAAGATCCAATCATAGAGCGATAAAGCTTAGAGTCAACACACTTACCTCCTTCATCTTTGTCAAGCTTTGTAGATGAGTTCATAGGAGTGGCTTGAGGCTTTGTGTTCTCCAAGCCAAACTTGTTGAGCATATCCTTTATGTATTTTGCTTGATTTATGAAGGTGCCATCCTTCATTTGTTTGATTTGGAGTCCCAAAAAGAATGAGAGCTCCCCCATCATGCTCATCTCAAATTCACCTTGCATTAACTTAGCAAATTCTTGACAATGACATTCATTAGTAGATCCAAATATAATATCATCAACATAAATTTGAACTACTAAAATGTCATTTTTATACATTTTTATAAAGAGTGTAGTGTCCACCTTACCTTTTTCAAATCCTTTTTCAATCAAAAAATTTGAAAGCCTTTCATACCAAGCTCTAGGAGCTTGTTTTAAACCATAAAGCGCTTTTGTAAGTTTGAAAACATGATTTGGAAATTTTGAGTCTTCAAAACCCGGTGGTTGTTCTACGTATACTTCTTCATTTATAAAACCATTTAAAAATGCGCTTTTAACGTCCATTTGAAAAAGCTTGAAATTATGATAACATGCATATGCAAGCAACATCCTAATGGCTTCCATTCTAGCTACGGGTGCATAGGTTTCATCAAAATCTATTCCCTCCTCTTGAGTGTAACCTTGTGCTACAAGTCTAGCTTTATTTCTTACAATGTTACCACTCTCATCTAGTTTGTTCCTAAATACCCATTTAGTTCCTATTGTAGATTGATTACTAGGCCTATCAACTAATGTCCAAACATTACTTCTCTCAAATTGATTTAACTCTTCTTGCATAGCCATAATCCAAAAATCATCTTTCAATGCTTCTTTGATATTTTTAGGCTCTATGCATGAGATAAATGCAATATGATTCATTAATTTAAGAGAAGAACGAGTGGTTACCCCCTTGGATGGATCACCCAAGATTTCACCATCTTTGACATAGTTCAACTCCCTTGGATAGCTAACTTCCTTTTCCTCAATAGCCAAGTCCCTCAAGGCTTCAAGAGGTGGATCTTGTGTGTCTTCTTCTTTTGGTTGAATCTCATCCTTCTTTGAAGTTTGACCTCCATCAAAGGTATTTGTGATTCCTACATTATCATCATCACAAGAATCCTTCCTAGGAAGGGGATTGTCATCGAATACAACATGAATAGATTCTTCTACAACTAAAGTTCTTTTGTTAAATACTCGATAGGCTTTAGAGGTTAAAGAGTAACCTATAAAAATAGCTTCATCACTTTTTGCATCAAATTTACCTAAATTATCTTTTCCATTATTTAAAACAAAACATTTACATCCAAAAGGGTGGAAGTAGCTAATATTAGGCTTTTTAGATTTTAAAATCTCATAAGGTGTTTTCTTTAAAATCGGCCTAATGGTTACACGATTTATAATATAACAAGCCGTGTTTGTTGCTTCCGCCCAAAAATATTTTGGTAAATTATTTTCGCAAAGCATAGTTCTAGCCATTTCTTGTAAAGTTCTATTTTTCCTCTCAACTACCCCATTTTGTTGAGGAGTTCGAGGGGCTGAAAAATTATGGCTAATACCATTTTCATTTAGAAAATCTTCAAATCCTAAATTTTGAAATTCGGTTCCATGATCACTTCTAATATGTGAAATTTTAAGTTCAAGATCATTTTGAATTAATTTTGAAAATGTGATGAATTTTTCCAAAGCCTCATCCTTAGTACTTAAAAAGAGAACCCAAGTGAATCTAGAAAAATCATCAACTAATACAAAAGCATATGATTTGCCACCCAAGCTCATAGTCCTAATTGGCCCAAATAAATCCATATGGATTAGTTGTAAACATCTACTAGTAGAAATGTCATTAATGGATTTAAAAGAAGATCTATGTTGTTTACCCTTTGAGCATGCATCACAAATTTTATCGTTCGAAAATTTTATCTTGGGTAAACCTTTAACTAGGTTTAGAGAGACTAGTTTTTCTAAAACACTTGTGCTAGCATGTCCTAGCTTCCTATGCCACAACCATGCATCATTTTTGTTTTGAGCAACTAAGCATGCATGAGATGTATGTATGTCATCTAGATGCACCATGTATATATTCCCTATGCGATGACCTATGAGCATAATATTATTAGTTTTAATGTCTACAATTTTACAACTGGTTTTATCAAATATAACATTAAAACCTTTATCACATAGTTGACTTATACTCAATAAATTATGTTTAAGACCATTGACATATAAAACATTTTCAATGAGAGTAGTAGAGTGATTACCAATGGAGCCAATACCTTCAATGTGGCCTTTGGAGTTGTCACCAAATGTTACTACTCCTCCACTTTTTGGCTTTAAATCCATGAGTCGACTCTTGTCTCCGGTCATGTGTCTCGAGCATCCACTATCAAGGTACCATGAATTTTGACTTTGTGCTTTGGCCTTGTAGCAATGCTCCCCCTACAAACAAAGATATTTAAACTTTTGTTTTTGGTACCCAAATCATTTTGGGTCCATGTGTGTTAGTTCCTAAAACTTTGGTTCCCTTAGGAATCCAAGGTGACATAGCAATAATATCATTAGATTTAACAAGTTCCTTAGGAACCCATATATTTCTAATTCTTTTAACTTTACTATGTCTAGGATAGTTATCTTGTTTGTAGTAGTTAGTCTTTTTCTTATATTGGTGTGTTCTAGAGGATTCTCCTATGTCATGTTGAACACTACCATTAATTTTTAAAGACTTTTTGAGCTCATTTAGCTCACTTAACACCTTTTGGTGTTCACAATTATTTTGAGATAAAAGATTATTAAGATCAATATTTTCTTTTTGAAAGAATTTAAGTTCATCTTCTAATCCTAATATCTTTTTCTCTATTTTAGAATTAGTTTGAGTAAGTGAGTCATTTTTCTCTTTTAATTCTATAATAATTTTTCTATTCCTAATAACCGACTCCCTATACTTCTCAACTAATTCATCATATACCTCTTGTAACTCATCATAAGCATCATTTAGTTCTTCATATGAAAAATCTAAAGTAGATGAGTTAGAGGTTACCAAGGAGGAATCTTCCTCAAGTGCCATGAGGCAGAGGTTCGCCACTTCTTGTTCGTCATCCTCCGATGACTCCTCATCACTCCAAGTAGCAAGCTTAGCTTTGAGCTTTTTCTTCTTCTCAAAGCCCTTCTTCTTGAGTTGAGGGCACTCCGAACGTATGTGGCCGGGTTGTCCGCACTCGAAGCAAGTGATTGGATCCCTTCCTTCTTCTTTGTTCTTGCCTTTAAAGTCCATTTTCCTTTGGATTCTTCTTCCTCGGTTGGACCTCATAAGGCGTGAGAATCGTTTGGCTATCATAGCCAATTCTTCAAGTTCATCCTCATCACTAGATGAACTTTCATCAAGTTGGGAAGTTTTAGCTTTGAGAGCTATTCCTATTTTCTTCTTTTTCTCCCCTTCAAGCTTCTCCATTCTTTTTTCTTCTTTCTTTTTCTCATCTTCCCTTCCTTGCTTCATGATCTCGTGAGTAAGGAGAGAACCTACAAGTTCATCAAGCTTTAGAGTTTTTAAATTCTTTGCTTCGATGATAGCGGTTCTCTTCCCATCCCAAGATTCGGGAAGTGAATAGAGTAGCTTTCGGACAAGCTTGTCTTCCGGTATAATTTCTCCATAGCCCTTTAGACCATTCACAATTGTGGAGAATCGATCAAACATCTTTGACACCGTCTCATCAAATTCCATCTTGAAATTTTCATAACTAAGATTGAGAATTCCAATCTTAGTTTCTTTGACATCGTTGGTGCCTTCATAGGTGGTTTCAAGAGTGTCCCACACTTCTTTGGCACTTTCAATTGATGAGACCTTTGAGTAGATGTCCGGACCGAAAGCACAAAATAGCATGTGAAGAGCTTTATCATTTACTTGGATCTTTTTCCTTTCCTCTTCACTCATTTCCGTTCTTCTTTTAAGCACCATCTTGCCATCAACATCTTGCTTCAATGGAATATATGGTCCATCCTCAATGACATCCCACACAAGGTAGTCACTTGATTTAATAAATAGACGCATTTTATTTTTCCAAAATGAGTAGTTCTCACCATTGAAGAAAGGAGGCTTTGTGGTGGATTGTGAGTCGTACATGCCGGGAGCGGAGGTTGATGCCATCTCTTGATATTTTGATGATGATCACACTTCTTCCAAGGATCTCCTCTTGCGGTTGTTAATCCTCAAAGAGTTAAGCTCTGATGCCAATTGTTGAGTGGATCACACGAATGATAATAACCAAGAGGGGGGGTGAATTGGAATTTTAACGATGTTGTAACGGAAATTGCAACTTAAAAATATTGAAACGAGGATTTAGAGTGGTTCAAGTTCACCAACCGAACTCTACATCCACTACCTTAGTCTCACCAAGGATTTCCAACAATTTCCACTAAATTGTTCGTCCCCTTTTTCCAGGACAAGGAGGCAACCTTTACAATTTCGGTTAATTTTTCTACCCAAAAATTAACCCAATCCTCACACAATAGAACAAAGAAATTTGGTGGCTAATAAGGTATCTCTCAATACAAATGATAGCCCGATATCAAGCACTCAACCCAATTGAACAAAATATAAATGAAGGATACAATTGGGGTTTCTAGATAAAAATGGGATTTCAACACAAATGCTTGTATTTGATGAAAGGATGTATGCTTGTAGCTTAATTGATGATTGCTGGAGCTTCTTGGGGTCTTTTTATAGCCTCTTGAAGTTTTCTAGCCGTTGTGGGTGATGGGCTGAAAATTAGAGCCGTTGGGGTGTTTTTCTCATAACTTTTCAGCTTCCAGACGCCTACCGTTTCGGAACGGGGTCACCTGTTTCGGAACGGATTTCAAATAATATAGCCGTTGGAGCGTCTACGAGAACCCGTTTCGAAACGCCTAGGGGCCGTTTCGGAACGGTTTTGCCACTGCCAAAGGGGTGTTTCGAAACGGTCTTAGCCCGTTTCGGAACAGGTTTGCCACTGTCAAAGGGGTGTTTCGAAACGGCCTAAGCCCGTTTCGGAACGCCCTGTTTATTTTCAAATTTCAGTTTATAGCCGTTGCCCTTGTTCGTTTAAATGAAGAACAGTTTCGAAACGAGTCATACCGTTTCGAAACGCCTTGACCCGTTCCGATACCCGTTTCGGAACAGGTGCACATCGAACTGAAAGTGTTTCGAAACGCCCTTGGCCGTTTCGAAACGGGGCTTGAAAATTCCCTGTTTTGGCTTTGAAATACTTAAAAAAATATTTGGTAAGTCTTTGGTTTTAGCTATGAAGTGGTCTTTAACAAGATGTAGGAAATTTTAAGGACTTTAAAATTTGTTTTGATATTTTTCATTTTAGTCCTTAGGTTTTTAGTTATATCAAAATTAAAGCATATGTTTCACAATTTTGCTTTGGCAAAACCTACATAGTACCGATCGAGGTTTTAACGAGGGCTATTATTGGATGACTAATTTTAATTTAATATGGAGGGTTTTGTTATATAATTCTCACCATTATATCATGTTCTAATCAATTACCATCATACTAAAACATATGTTGTATCACATACATGTAAAGTAGTAAATATAAATGCAATGGTTATAGCCCTTAAAACTAAGGTGGCCCATCCCAAGCCAATGGGAGAACCAAAATACTAAAGATAGAAGTTGCTTCTCAAGCATCTAATCCACCTTTGATCAGCCTATTATTCTGCTCCTTTGATCCACGCTTTCTCCGCAAATATTACAATTTTTCAGAAACTCATTTTACATATGAGGGAGTAAGATGAGAAGAGAATTACAATAGAAGAAAGAAAGACACGACACGCAGGCCGTATTTATTTAAAACCAAAATAAGGGCTATTGGGCTATAACCATGCATTTCAAACATCGTGCATATTGAACATAACATCGACGCGTTTTATTATTAAGGTCTTGACAGATTGTACCTACGAAAGGGTCAAGAAGCGAAGCCCCTTGCGGGGATCCGGCGGGGGTGCCGCTGCCCGATCAACGGCGGAGAAATTTTTAAAGATCATCATCTTAATTGCTGTGTAAAAACCTCATGATTTGATAATTTTTATCAACATTATTGCTTTCTTCAGGATTTCAAAATCCACGAAGTTTTTACTTGAACAACTCTTTGTTGCCATCCCCGCACGTTATCTATAGACTAACCATTAGTCTGAATATAACTGTTATCCATATATGTTAACGCTTAACATCCGAAAACCCTAACATATATGTGACTAACTCTTTAATCACTTGGAACAATCAATTTAATTTATTTAGATTAGGCGTAAAACGATCTAATGTGTGAAAATATCATATATTTGTCAAAAATCAAATAAACTCTAATATAATAACATGCATCTTATAAAAAAAGCATCATCCAAGTATTTAAGTTCGAATTCGTATCGTACAAGTGGATCTGATACCACTGTTAGGAAAACACTGGTACACCCCATGGCGCAGCGAAAAGTTATTCAGCAAATTCCGCCAGTGATCCATGTACAAGGGACGAATTCGGGGTGAGTAGGGATGAAATATTACCTTAATAAATCCGGTATCTTGATATCCTTAGGGAGTTAGGATAAATCAAATCAAATATGAGTCGTCACAATAGCGCTCCGACCTCTACGCAGTCCACTCGAACGAAACGAACAATATTTTCTCTTCTCTAACTGTCATAGAGGTTTTCCGAAAAAGTATATTGTGGCTGCTAGACCTTATGCCTTTATATAGCATTCAAAAACCTAATTCTAATTAAATTTGGATTCATTAAATATACAATATATTTAACCGAATATAATTAAATCTATAGAATCTAATTCTACTTTAATTCGAATTCATTAAATATACAATATATTCATTAAATTTAGATAATTGATAAAATAAATATGTCTTTTACAGTCATCATTGGTCTTTGGGCATACGCCAGCAGTAAACTCAACAAAGTTTATTGCTTTAGTCGGTGAAAAAAGTAGCAAAAAGGGGCAATGAAAGACATAGTTATGCTTGACATTATTTAGCAAATATTTCTGGTTTTAATTTTTGAATATGTTTATGCATGTGTAGTTAATTTCAGTTATAATTTACATGATTCTTTAAAATTTGTTGATCTTTCTTCAGCACTGAATAAAGTTTTCTATTGTCTTCAGTCATTATATTTTGGTTGTAACCATAACTGGATGTGCTATTTACATTGATTCTATAATTTTCCAGTCATTCTCAGATATGCCATGTACGAGTCTTAAAACTGCTCTTGTTCATTGTTTTATGTATACAGATCAAAAGCTTCCCCTGGAGTTAGTGGAATTAACATGTCATATAGTTCATTTGAAGTTGCTGGTTCAGAGGCCAATACAATACTCATGAATGAATTGGAGAGTACATCTATTCCACGAGATCATGTAGCTATGTTGGAGCAGAGGGTTGTAGTAAAAATAAATAATAAGTATGTTCCTTTAATATTTTAGTTCTAGTAATTGTAGTGTGGGCATGAACAAATAATAAGTATGTTTCTTGTTTAAATATTTTATTTTACAATTCTAAATTGTTGTTTTGGCATGTGAGGTGTTATATTGGTCTCTTTTTAGTTGATTTTGATTATTTAAAGATGTATTATTTCTGTATACAAATTAGAATATTAAACCGAAGCTTGTTACAACCTTACATCCCAATTAAATGAATTTCAAAATACCCATAAACATGAAATTATTTGAAAAAAATTATGGGTGTTAAAATCATGTTTAAAAAATTAAAGCATGAACAAAATATATAAGTATTAAAGATTTAAAGCATGAAAAAACAAGCAGTCACGCCCGTCAATAAATGTGATGGGTAGCCTTGGTTTTCAAACCAATAAGGTGGTTTCGAAACCACCCGCCCAAAAATGCTACTGCCAAGCTGGTTTCAAAATCGGATTAGGGTGGTTTCGAGACCCCTGAAAACTTATGTACATACACTTGGATTAAGTGATCTCGAGTAAGGATTTTGGTACCAACCTTTTTTCTGACGATTTCTATAACAAGTTATGTATAATTTGTAATAATTTCTGTACCTACTGAAATTCTCATCGTTCTTGTAATAAAATAGTTTTTCTAGTAGGAAAATATGTTGTATACAAATGCTTACCCTAAGTTGAACTCCTTTTGGTTTTGGTGATCTCGGGTACGGATTTCGGTACCTACCTTCTTTCTTAATAAATCTAGAATTTTGATATCCTTAGGGATTTAGGATAAACCAAATCAAATCTGAGTCGTCATAATAGTGCTCCGACCTCTACGCAGTCCACCCGAACGAAACGAACAATATTTTCTCTTCTTTAACTGTTAGAGAGGTTTTCCGAAAAAAATATACTTTGCCCGCTAGACCTTATGCCTTTATATAACATTTAAAAACCTAATTCTAATTAAATTCGAATTCCTTAAATATACAATATATTTAATCGAATATAATTAAATATGTAGAATCTAATTCTACTTTAATTCGAATTTATTAAATATACCATATATTTAACTGAATACAATTAAATATGTAGAATCTGATTCTACTTTAATTAGATTTCTTTAGGGATATATATATTAATAGTGTTTGATAATTATAATAATTATCTAGTATTAAAATATATATAAACGAGATTATCTATAATTACAATAATTATAATAATTTTGTCTTTAATAATTATTACGTGTACAACAAGTTTGTACACATGCTATCTAGTCTATATTTGTTACCTAAGTTACATGAAGTCGTGATTCGACTTTACCTTTTTCCGTGATTAACTTATTTTATATATTACATCCTTTTATCTAGATCGAACACAAGTCATGGATTAGTCACACTTGTATAATCTATTTAATATTTCTTGATATCTTGAGTAGACTATGATAAACGAATAACTATGATATCTCATATCAATTTATTCGAGCATGACCATGCATTTTCTAGTTTCACTCAATCAAGTGGCCTACGATATTACTCATATTATTTAGGAGGGACAAATCCTATCTTGATGAACCATATTTCGCTATATAGAGTGTGACATATCCAATATCAACCTTTATAGTGTAGTCTGTTACAACACACGTTTGACTGCATCAAAATATGTCACTCTTGATATTGAAATAATGATGATCTCAAGTTTGAGGATCATACACTTAGTCCAATATGTCGTTCTCTAACACATACTTATGTATTGATTTTGACATCTCTATGTCAATAACAACACTTTTTTATCAATCAACTACATATTAGTCTTAATATATTATTGATGTCCACGCCCACAATAATTCTCGACTAAGGACATTCAAGAATAACTATATTATTCTAAAGACTTTATTATAATTCAGTTTATTTATAGATGTGGAAAATAAGACTGAAATAATAATAATAATTTTATTAATAAACAAGATAAAATAAGTATATCTTTTACAATCATCTAATAATTGGTCTTTGGGTATCCAACAGTAAACTCAACAAAGTGTATTGCATTAGTCGGTGAAAATAGTAGCAAAAAAGGGCAATGAAAGAAATAGTTATGCTTGACATTATTTAGCAAATGTTTCTGGTTTTAATTTTTGAATATATTTCTGCATGTGTAGTTAATTTCAGTTATAATTTACATGTTTTAAAAGGATAATTGATAGAATTTGCCGAGGCTCTATTTGCATGATATTTTCTATTGTTGCGACAATCCACCTAAATTTTTTAATGGTTTATCTTTTATGGAGCATGGTTTCCTTCATGAGTTAGTGTAGTGACTTCTTATTATAATTGTGGTGACAAGAGAACATTCAAAGGTAGGTACTTTCAATGGAAACAGAATGTGCAAATAACATCAACATGGTACATGGTTATTATGATGCATGCAATTATCATATAACATGGTGCATATGCAATGTATTCTCTCTATGCAATGTAGATATCCCATCTCCAAATGTCCTTTCCGCTTTAGTATTTGTCTCAGATGGACGATATGAACTTGCCATTAATTCTAGTGCCTCTTCTCACGGTTCATCTTTCTGAGCTTGTACTTGTTCATATTTTATTATTGTATGATTCTTGATACTCGTAGGTTGTGCATACACTTTTTTTATCCGAAAAGAGCAAAGATTCATTGAAAAAAGGAAACAACAGCTTTGTCCCACGTACAACAAAGAAACCACATGCATGGCCATGCAAAGTGGGACGTAAGGCACAAAAACACAAACCCAGCAGGGAGCAGCCCTGGGGAAAAACGCAGCAACACCAAGCACCGGCATTCGAAGCCGTGAGCAAACGAAAAAGGGAAAACAAAGACAAGGCTGATCTCTAACATAAGAGTCGACCTTAACCAAATACATAAGCTAAAACAGAGCACAAGCACCCTCGCCGTTCTCAGAACTGGTTTTGAAATTCGATCGTAACACTCAAGTGAGAGCTCCTTCCGGAGGCAGGCTCCCTCGTCGAAGGGTGAGGGTCTTGTCAACTTGAATGGAGTGACCGAAAAACCAGACCTTGAATGTGGGATGGCAAGGAAACCAAGACCAGTGGCAGACACAACCTTCTGTCTGGAGCTGGGGACTATGACCAGAGAAGACCAAGTTGAGATAAGTCTTAGATCAGCCGTGAATGGAGAACCTCGAATGATCCTAGGGGAAGGAAATAAGTGAGACACCATCTTTCGACCCTTCCACTCGAAAGATGTTGACAGTGTTTGTTTATTTAATATTCATGATCTTTATGTCAGGGATAGAGTGAAAATGTTACGAGAGTTAATTTCTAAATTGGAAAGGTATAGAGAAGCATTGGGCTCAAAGAAGCAGCAACAAAGTGATATTTCGAGTGAGAGAACTAATGGAGTAAGCATTGCAAAGATGAGAAGCCATATTCATAGAAACACTCATGAAATAATCAACCAACGATCAGAGGATAGGCCAAAGGGTGTGGGACTCAACAAGCGTGTACGCACATCATTTGCCAATTTACATGTATTTTTCTACGATTGCTGGAATATAATTATGCCTCATCCTATTTAGTCTTGTCATACATTCTTGAATAAAGAAAAATCTGTTGATCTTTCTTCAGCACTGAATAAAGTTTTATGTTGTCTTTCAGACTTCAGTTATTATATTTTGGTTGTAACCATAACTGGATGTGCTATTTACATTGATTCTATAATTTTTCAGCCATTCTCAGATATGCCAGTACGAGTCTTAAAACTGCTCTTGTTCATTATTTTATGTGTCCCCTGGAGTTAGTGGAATTAACAGGTCACATAGTTCATTTGAAGTTGCTGGTTCAGAGGCCAATACAGTACTCATGAATGAATTGGAGAGTACATCTATTTCACGGGATCATGCAGCTATGTTGGAGCAGAGGGTTGTAGTAAAAACAAATAATAAGTATGTTCCTTTACCATTTTAGTTCTAGTAATTGCAGTGTGGGCATGAACAAATAATAAGTATGTTCCTTGTTTAAATATATGTGTTTAAATATATTCCACGGGATCATGCAACTCTTTTTAGTTGATTTTGATTATGCAAAGATGTATTATTTCTGTATACAAATTAAAATGTTAAACCGAAGCTTGTTGCAACGTTGTATCCCAATTAAATGAATTTTGAAATACCCATAAATATGAAATTATTTGAAAAACTATGTGTGTTAAAATTATGTTTAGGAAACTAGAGCATGAACAAAATACATAAGTATTAAAGATTTAAAGCATGAAAAACAAGCAGTCACGCCCATCAATAAATGTGATGGGTAGCCCCGGTTTTCAAACCAATAGGGTGGTTTCGAAACCACCAGCCCAAAAATGCTACTCCCAAGCTGGTTTCGAAACCGGATTAGGGTGATTTCGAGACCCCTGAAAACTTATATGCATACACTTGGATTAAGTGATCTCGAGTAAGGATTTTGGTACCAAACCTTTTTCCTGACGATTTCCGTAACAAGTTATGTATAATTTGTAATAATTTCTGTACCTACTGAAATTCTCATTGTTCTTGTAATAAAATAATTTTTCTCGTAGGAAAATATGTTTGTATACAAATGCTTACCCTAAGTTGAACTCCTTTTAGTTTTGGTGATCTTGGGTAAGGATTTCGGTACCTACCTTTTTACTTACGATTTCTGTAAGAAATTATGTATAAATTGTAATAATTTACGTACCTACTGAAATTGTCATTGTTCTTGTAAGAAAGTAGGTTTTTCTCATAGGAAAATATGTATGTACACAAATGCTTACCCTAAGTTGAGCTTCTTTTGGTTTGAGTGATCTCGGGTAAGGATTTAGGTAAGTAGGTGTAAGAAATTCGGTACATACCGTTTCTATTACAACTTTTGTAAGGATTTGTGTATACTTTGTAGTAATTTGTGTACATACACAAATCCTTAAAATTCTTGTACAAAATAATGTTTTCTCGTAGGAAATTATGTATGTACACAAATCTTTACACTAAGTTGAGTCCCTTTGGGCCATGGTGAGTAGGTGTAAGAAATTCGGTACATACCATTTTTCTTACAACCTTTGTACGGATTTGTGTATACTTTGTAGTAATTTATGTACATACACAAATTCTTACATTTCTTGTATCAGATTATGTTTTCTCGTAGGAAAATATGTATGTACACAAATCCTTACACTAAGTTGAGCCCCTTTGGGCCTTGGTGAGTAGGTGTAAGAAATTCGGTACATACTGTTTTCCTTACAACTTTTATAAGGATTTGTGTATACTTTGTAGTAATTTGTGTACATACACAAATCCTTACTTTTCTTGAACCAAATTATGTTTTCTCATAAGAAATTTTGTATGTACACAAATCCTTACACTAAGTTGAGCCCCTTTGGGACTTAGTAAGTAGGTGTAAGAAATTCGGTACATATCGTATTTCTTACAACTTTTGTAAAGATTTGTGTATACTTTGTAGTAATTTGTGTATATACACGAAACCTTACATTTCTTGTACCAAATATTGTTTTCTCGTAAGAAATTATGTATGTACACAATTGTTTGCACTAAGTTGAGCCCCTTTGGGCCATGGTGAGTAGGTGTAAGAAATTCGGTACATACGGTATTTCTTACAACTTTTGTAAAGATTTGTTTTTACTTTTTTAGTAATTTTTATACATACACAAATCCTTACGGTTCTTGTACCAAATTATGTTTTCTCGTAAGAAATTATGTATGTACACAAATCCTTACACTAAGTTGAGCCCCTTTGGGCCTTGGTGAGTAGGTGTAAGAAATTCGGTACATACCATTTTTCTTACAACTTTTGTAAGTATTTGTGTATAATTTTTTTAGTAATTTGTGTACATACTTAAATCCTTACATTTCTTGTACCAAATTATGTCTTCTTGTAGGAAATTATGCATGTACACAAATCCTTACACTAAGTTGAGCCTCTTTGGGCCTTGCTGAGTAGGTGTAAGAAATTTGGTACATATCGTTTTACTTACAATTTTTATAAGTATTTGTTTATACTTTTTAGTAATTTGTGTACATACACAAATCCTTACATTTCTTGTACCAAATTATATTTTCTCGTAAGAAATTATGTATGTACACAAATCCTTACACTAAGTTGAGCCCCTTTGGGCCTTGGTGAGTAGGTGTAGAACTAAGGTTTTGATATAATATTTGAAAAATGTTTTGGACTAAATTGAAAAGAATTTAAAATATGTTTTTAGTCAAAAACAACTTGAAAATATGTTTAAGGGTTTTAAAGGCTTTGGAATAGTTTTAAAATGTATTTAAAGGTTTTTTTAAACTACCAAAATTCCAGTAGCCAAAACCCGTACCGATACGCCTAACCGTATCGATACGGTGTATTTTGAAATAGCCCAACGGCCATAAATGGTACTATTCCCAACGGCCATAAATGGTACTATTCCCAACGGCCATAAATGGAACTATTTCCAACGGCTATAAATGGTACTATTCCCAACGGCTATAAATGGTACTATTCCAACGGCTATAAACGGCTATATTCCCAACGGCTATAAACGACAATATTCCCAACGGCTATAAACGGCTACAAACTCATTTGGGACTATAAATTGAAGGCTGGAACACTTGAAGAATGCAAGAGACAACATCCAAGCAATATGGTCAAGAGAATTAGAGTCTAAATCTTTATTTTACTATTCTCTTGTACATAGTCTGTAGAGAGTGATTTTTATTGTTTTTATCCTTCACTCTTTCTTGTGAGCTCAATTGTGTAAACACCCACCTTGTGAGGTTTATTTGTTTACATTTCTTTACCCTTGTAAAAGGAGAGGTTCTAGTTTAGCCTTGAGAGAAAAACTAGAGTTGGTTCTATCTTAGCCAAGTTGAAAAGATAGGGTTGTAACGGTTTCCTCCTGAGCCTGGAAAAGGGGACGAATTCATTGTTGAGTGAATTGGGAAATCCTTAGTGGTGTGCTAAGGTAGTGGATGTAGACTCGGTTGAGTAGTCGAACCACTCTAAAATCATCGTGCAAATTGTCTACCTTTATTTCGGTTTTAGCCAATTCAACCACCAAACATTTACAACCCTCCTTGACGGTTTCGGTGATCGAATCGAGCGTCGAAAAACCCAACAATTGGTATCAGAGCTTGGCTCAATCGAAGAGGATTAACATCCTATTGAGGAGATCCGGCAAGCTCGATCACTAGTTCATCAACCGGCTCAAATGGCGCAATCCATAGACAAACCGCCTTTCTTCGACGGAACATTCTATGCCCATTGGAAGACAAAGATGAAATTCTTCTTGAAGTCAAGAGATTACAAACTATGGGACATAGTTGAAGATGGTTCGTTCGTGCCTCAAGGAAGCAAAGCGGAATGAAGTGCCGATGATCGCAAGAAGATGGAGCTAAATTGCAAAGCCTTGCACATGCTCTTTTGTGCTTTTGGCCCAACCATCTATGAGAAGATGTCTTCTTGTGATAATGCCAAGGAAGTATGGGACAAGCTTGAAGTCACATACGAGGGGACCAATGAAGTCAAAGAGGCTTCAAAACAAGCATATGTGGCCACTTGGAGTGATAAAGACTCCACCGATAATGAAGTAGCCCACCTATGCTTTATGACCCTCAATGAGGGGGAGGTAACTTCTAACTCATCTATTTCAAATTCTTATACATTTGATGAGTTACAAGAAGCCTATGATGAATTGGTTTTTGAGTTCAAGGCTTCATTTTCGAAAAATAAGAAATTGATTTCAAAGTTGAAAACCGAAAATGATTTGCTTTCTAAAACCAATTTAGAGTTTGAAGCAAAAATTAAAGATTTTGAGCTTAAAGTTTTAAACCTACAAAACTTGCTTCAAACGATGGAAAGAGATCATCAAAAGAAAGTTGATGATCTCAAAAAGGAAAAAGATTTGATTTCCAAAGAGCTTGAAAAGAAAAACAATTTTGGAAAATCAAATTTTTATATTAGACAATCTAGTGCCCCTAGATTTATTAAAGGAAAATGTTTTAGAAGTGTTTGGGTCCCAAAAGGACTAACCACTTCAACTAAAAAGGATGAAATTGAAAAATGGATTCCTAAGGGGACTAAATTTTGTGCAACTAACGTTTATGGATCCAAAGCCATTTGGATACCAAAAATTACTTGATTGTCTTTTGCTAGGTGTGATGGAGATGTTCAACAAGTCAAACATTGAGGGGGAGCTCCATGCACACAAGGAAGAACACTTGAAGAGGAAGGCTTCACATCCTCCCTTGGGTTCAAGTGTTGGTAAAAATCTAGTTGCTTTAGTGTTTATTTGATTTATTTTCTTTTATGTCAACTAGATATTCATATATGTTGAACTAACATTCTCATGATGCTTTGAGTAAGGGGGAGCCAGTTTTTTAAAACCAAAATTTTAAGTGTCAATTTTTTTTTGCCTCCTATGTTATCTTGAACTTAAATGTCATTTTAAATTCTTTTTGATATAACAAAAAGGGGGGAGAAATGGTTTGAAAAATTGAATTTTCAAATGAATAAGGGGGAGCTTTATATGATTTCATATCTTAATCTCTTATTCACAATTTTAAAGCTAAAGGGGGAGAATCCCAAACAAATTTTTCAAGTTGGTTTTATTATATCAAAAAGGGGGAGATTGTAGAACTAAGGTTTTGATATAATATTTGAAAAATGTTTTGGACTAAATTGAAAAGAATTTAAAATATGTTTTTAGTCAAAAACAACTTGAAAATATGTTTAAGGGTTTTAAAGGCTTTGGAATAGTTTTAAAATGTATTTAAAGGTTTTTTTAAACTACCAAAATTCCAGTAGCCAAAACCCGTACCGATACGCCTAACCGTATCGATACGGTGTATTTTGAAATAGCCCAACGGCCATAAATGGTACTGTTCCCAACGGCCATAAATGGTACTATTCCCAACGGCCATAAATGGAACTATTTCCAACGGCTATAAATGGTACTATTCCCAACGGCTATAAATGGTACTATTCCAACGGCTATAAACGGCTATATTCCCAACGGCTATAAACGACAATATTCCCAACGGCTATAAACGGCTACAAACTCATTTGGGACTATAAATTGAAGGCTGGAACACTTGAAGAATGCAAGAGACAACATCCAAGCAATATGGTCAAGAGAATTAGAGTCTAAATCTTTATTTTACTATTCTCTTGTACATAGTCTGTAGAGAGTGATTTTTATTGTTTTTATCCTTCACTCTTTCTTGTGAGCTCAATTGTGTAAACACCCACCTTGTGAGGTTTATTTGTTTACATTTCTTTACCCTTGTAAAAGGAGAGGTTCTAGTTTAACCTTGAGAGAAAAACTAGAGTTGGTTCTATCTTAGCCAAGTTGAAAAGATAGGGTTGTAACGGTTTCCTCCTGAGCCTGGAAAAGGGGACGAATTCATTGTTGAGTGAATTGGGAAATCCTTAGTGGTGTGCTAAGGTAGTGGATGTAGACTCGGTTGAGTAGTCGAACCACTCTAAAATCATCGTGCAAATTGTCTACCTTTATTTCGGTTTTAGCCAATTCAACCACCAAACATTTACAACCCTCCTTGACGGTTTCGGTGATCGATTCGAGCGTGCTAAAAAGCCCAACAGTAGGTGAAAGAAATTCGGTACATACCGTATTTCTTACAACTTTTGTAAGGATTTGTGTATACTTTGTAGTAATTTGTGTACATACACAAATCCTTGCATTTCTTGTACCAAATTATGTTTTCTTGTAGGAAATTATGTATGTACACAAATCCTTATACAAAGTTGAGCCCTTTGGGCCTTGGTGAGTAGGTGTAAGAAATTCGGTACATACTATTTTACTTACAACTTTTATAAGGATTTGTGTACTTTGTAGTAATTTGTGTACATAGACAAATCCTTATATTTCTTGTACCAAATTATGTTTTCTCGTAGGAAATTATTTATGTACACAAATCTTTACACTAAGTTGAGCCCTTTTATGCCTTGGTGAGTAGGTGTAAAAAGTTCGGTACATACCGTATTTCTTACAACTTTTATAAATATTTGTGTATACTTTGTATTAATTTGTGTATATACAAAAATCCTTACATTTATTGTACCAAAATATGTTTTCTCGTAAGAAATTATGTATGTACACAAATCCTTACACTAAGTTGAGCCTCTTTGAGCCATGGTGAGTAGGTGTAAAAAATTCGATACATACCGTACCCAAAAACCAGTCTAGTCGAAATTAAGTTCCGGTAACCTAATATTTTGTATCATAGTGTTCGATCTCGTACCCAATTTGAAATTATTATTATTATTATTATTATTATTATTATTATTATTATTAAAGGGCCCTTCTATGTTTCTATGATGACCTGGTAATATGGTTTTGTTGTATGTTTAGAATGACTAGATCTTGATAGGTTAAAACAGTTAAAAATGCCTAAAATGAGTCTAAGGTGAAAAACTTAGTAAATGGATTTAGAACGCTCTAAAATTTTGTATGATTTTAGAAATAAGGGCTATAAACTTTCTGGTAAAATCTGGTAAAATTTGGAAATCGTTTGGCAGGTTAATTCGAATAAAAACAGTCCTGAATAGTTTACAAAATGGTCACTAAATATCGTATCGTCTAATCGGATAGGTAAATGACCTCGGTTGGTAACGAAATTTCACAGGCTAATAATTCGTAAGTTTAATTTTAGTAATATGACATGAATTTCGTTTAAGGAACATTAATTTTTATGATTTACAA
Source organism: Hibiscus trionum (assembly GCA_030270665.1). NCBI lineage: Eukaryota > Viridiplantae > Streptophyta > Magnoliopsida > Malvales > Malvaceae > Hibiscus > Hibiscus trionum. Next base: position 6,862,589 of record BSYR01000034.1, on the reverse strand, counting down.
TATAGTTCCTAAAGTTCGAAAAGTTTAAAATCGACCCCAAAATGAGTAAGCTGTTAATAAGCTAGTATGTTGGGTCTTAAAAGAAGACTAATAAACCATTTCAAACAAGTTTTTGAGCTCCAATTTAGCTTATGATATCCAAATATGTTATCCGGTAACACTTTCTAATCCGGTTCTCTACTAGGCCGGGAAGGTGGTGTTACAATTGTGGTATCAGAGCCTAGGTTTAGTCAATTCTAGGACTAACCAAGCATCCGTTATGAGTCTGTGTATGCATAGGCCACTTTGGAGTTACTTGAACATGTATTTTGTGACTTGTAACTAACACGATTTAACCTTTTATGTTTAATTAGATTTAAGAATGTTTGTACCCAACGATAGACATATCGCAATAAAACCACATTCCAGTTTTACGCAATCCTTTATGAGTGAACCATTGATTGGGAAGTATGCCCTAGAATTTGGATCCATTACTTTTTAGATAGTTGTCTCTAACCCACTAGGAAATAGTATGGTTATAGGAATGATCTGTGAATCTTGTCCTCCGAGGATCCAAAGGATCCCATTTTGGCCAATTTGATGGCCCTACCCTTCCATGAGTTCGACCTTATCCTAGGTCTTGATTGGTTGGCTGAACATCAAGCATGGGTAGACTATTCGAAAAAGAAGCTATACCTTCATAGACTTGGCAAGGAAAGCATAACTTGATGGGAATCAAACCCGAGACTAATGAAGCTATCATGCGTGCCATAGAGACTAAAGAAAATCCCAAAACTCGAAAATGCATCGAAGGTGAAAGAATTCCCTGATGAATTTCTCGATGAACTTTCGAGACTCACTTCGACCCGAGAAGTAGAATTTCGAATCAAAGTGCAACCGGGGACTTCACTAGTCTCCATTGCTCCGAACAGAATGGCTCCGGTGGAATTAAAAGAACTAAAGGCCCAAATCTAAGACCTATTGGATAAGGGATTCATTCGACCGAGTTTCTCACCCTGGGGAGCACCGATATTGTTCGTTAAAAATAAGGATAGATCGATGCGTCTTTGCGTTGACTATCGTCAGCAGAACAAGATCACAATCAAGAACAAGTATCCACTTTCGAGGATTGACGATCTCTTCAATCAATTGAAAAATGCTTCTGTCTTCTCCAAGATAGACCTTCGATTCGGATACTACCAAATGTTAGAGAAGGAGTCTGATGTTCCGAAGACCGCTTTCTGAACCCGTTACGGTCATTATGAATTCTTAGTGATGCATTTTAGACTCACCAATACACATGCAGCCTTCATAGATTTGATGAACCATGTATTTTGAACTTATCTCGACAAGTTTGTGGTTATCTTCGTAGACGAAATCATGATTTATTCAAAAGACTCTACCACCCACAAAGAACATCTCAGGATAGTGCTTAAGACCCTTCGGGAAAAACAACTCTTTGCCAAGTTCAGTAAATATGAATTTTGGTTATCCGAAGTATCTTTTCTTGGTCATGTGATTTCCTCTGCGGGAATCCAAGTTGACCCAAAGAATATTCAAGCAATCCTCGGTTGGATTCCTCCAAGGAATGTGGGAGAAGTACGTAGTTTTTTTGGCCTTGCAGACTACTACCGTAGATTCGTTAAGGGGTTCTTGATGATTGCTGCACCCTTAACGAAGCTTCTCCGAAAAGATACTCCTTTTGTGTGGACCGTTGACGAACAAAGGAGTTTCAACCAGCTCAAGCAAGTCCTTACCAATGCTCCTGTCTTAGGGCAACCTGAGTCTGGAAAAGACTTCACCGTGTACAATGATGCATCCTACTTGGGATTAGGATGTGTCCTGATGCAAGAAGGCAAGGTCAAAGCTTATGCTTCACGTCAACTTAAGCCTCACGAGCTAAACTATCTGACACATGATATGGAGTTAGCTGCTGTTGTATTTGCCTTGAAGGTTTGGAAGCATTATCTGTATGGTGAGAAGTGTTACTTATACACTGATCACAAAAGTCTAAAATAGCTCTTAACTCAGAAAAATTTGAACCTTCGTCAACGTCGTTGGATGGAACTTTTGAAGGACTATTGATTACCATCCGATAAGCCAATGTCGTAGCTAATGTCCTTAGTCAAAAACCTACCCCTTCTACGAGTTATTTAAATACTCATTTCCGACTCAAGAAGCATGGAAAGTTGTTAGCTGAATTGAGAGAGTTTAGTCAACTAGTGTATCCCGAATCAAGGCACTCCAAGATTCTAACAAGGAGTTACGAACCCTTATTGCTAAGATTAAGGACAAATCAAATTTCGATCTTGCTATAAATTCCGAAGGGTTAATGTGCTTTCGAAATCGTATCTGTGTTCCCGATAACGATGATCTTCAGAATCAAATTTTGAGTGAAGCTCATTTGAGCCCTTTTTTCATTCATCCTAGAGCTATCAAGATGTACAAAGACTTGAAAGAGCTGTATTAGTGGTCTAGTTTGAAAGGTGAAATCACGAACTTTGTGGCTAGATGTTTGACCTGCCAATGGGTTAAAGCCGAACACAAGGTGCCGACTGGTCTCTTGCAACCCATTGAGCTTCCACAGTGGAAAAGGGAGCATATTACAATGGATTTCGTAAGCGGTCTAACAATGACACCGAAGAAGAGTGATGTTATTTGGGTCATTGTGGATAGATTCACCAAGTCTGCTTATTTCATTCTAGTAAGAATGGACTTCAGCTTACCTAAACTTGCTAAATTGTACATTTGTGAAAGTTATTCGTTTGCATGAAGTTCATATGTCCATCATTTTTTACCGCGATCCACGTTTTGCATCTCGGTTTTGGATAACCCTACATGAGGCGCTGGGAACTCGAGTGCACTTAAGCACTCTTTCCACCCTCAAACCGATGGTCAATTCGAAAGGGTTATTCAGATTCTGGAAAATATGTTACGAGCCTGTGTTATCGACTTTAGAAATACGTGAGAGAAATCCCTGCCATTGGTGGAGTTTGCATACAACACTAGTTACCAAGTCTCGATTAAAATGGCCCCTTATGAAGCTCTTTATGGAAGAAAATGTAGAACCCCTTTTTGTTGGACTGAGCTTGGTGAAGACAAGGTGCTAGGGCCTGACTTACTTCGGGAAACCGAAGAAATGGTAACTATCATTCGTGATCAACTCAGAGCTGCATTGTAACCCCCTCGTCCCGGCCTAGCCAACAGACCGGACCGAACGGGTTACACGAGGAAAACCGAAGCGAAACACGCTAAGGCCTCACTCCAATTAGCAACCTTATTTTTTTAATTTTGTTTATTTATCTTGTCTAAATACCACATTTAATCCTAAGTGGGAAAACAACAGCGGAAAATCGGACACAGATACGAACCGAGCAAGGCATATGATATCTTAACTTACTAATAGCTCATTAGTCAAATTTTAATGTTCACGAGGCAAAACATTTACAAAAGGGGCACATACAACTCAAATAGGAAGCATACATACATTAGGGACTAAAATGCAACATTCGGAAACCTTCGAAGGTGCCATTTAACCGTTTTAACTGCCTGCGTTACGAAACATGCTTGCCCGTTCCGAAACGCGGGCTCCATTTAAAAAGTAAAAGCCAAGCCGTTCCGAAACGATCCCACCTTGTTCCGGAACGGGGGCTTCCAGTGACAAAACGTATCGGAACGGGTTCTGAAACAGGGGCTCACAGTGGTAAATCGTACCGAAATGACCCTACATGGTTCCAAAACAGGAGCCTCTAGTGGCAAAACGTACCGAAACGACACCACCCCCGTTCCGATACGGGTACCCCTGGAAAATCGATCATTCCGAAACCATATCGAGCGTTTCGAAACGTCTGCACACAGTTTGGCCCGAAATCATACTTTGACACCTCCAAACGTCCCCAAACTTGTCCCGAATCATCAAAAGCCACATATCAACATATCATACATACATTCTAGATGCAAATTATCCTAACCACAACATTAGACATGCATTCAAGCAACAAAGTGGATTTCAAGTCCAAGGCTCACAAAGGCACTTAGATTCAAAAACACAAACATGCCAAAACACAAAGCAATTCATACAAGGCCACATTAAACCTCAACATAACATAGCCAAAATATAGGAGTTTGAACACCAACTCCTTAACATCAAGCCTAGCAATCCCATTGTCTAAGTGTTATTACAAACTAAGAAAACCATACTTTGAGCCACCCGAGAACTCTGAGAATCTCTTCCTTGCCTACTTGCCTCTCAGAACCTCTAACGATCTGTGTTGTTGGAAAAAGGGAGCGTAAGCTTAAAAGCTTAGTGAGCGGAGCTCTAAAACACAACAACAATGCATGTTTAAAACATAAATCTTAGATTTAGGGCAAAACTATTTAAGGAAAAGATGTAATGAAACACAATCATAACAATACATGGTATGCACATGCCTAACCAAAACCTGGTGGGACTACACATCACCGTTCACAAAAACTAGTAGTTTTCCGATGGGACTACACATCACCGTACTCTTCTACTAGTACTACCGATGGGACTACACATCACCGTAGCAACGACAACCATCACGTGAGGCTCGACACCAACAACGACTACACAACAACATTAAACGGAGAGTAAAGGCAATCCACATTTCACACACATCACAAATAAGCGCACACACCAACACTTAACGAAGGAGGTGAAATAGTAAACTTACACTTGGGTTTAGGTTAGCCCTTATGGCTCCACCCAAACCCCCAAGAACCCACTTTGAAAATCATATAAAACTACAAACATTACCACTCACCGATTAAGCCGAAACACCGTTCTCAAGCCTCCGTAGCACCCGGTATCGCACCCGAAGTACCCAAATCAATATCCGCTACTTCAAGACAACCCAAAACAAACTATTAGGGTGCTAAAATACTTGTAAACCAGCGACAACCTGGAAATCTACTCCTTGCAACCAAAACACATTGATTCAAACCCAAATTTCATCCAAACTTCACCATTTTCGTTCTAGAGAAACCCCACACTGAATCCAGCCATTTCAATAACCAAAACACATCCAAAATCATCTAGAAACATCCCCCAACATCAAAGAAACCACCAACCCCGTTTTCGACCCTAAAACTCAACCTTTTTAACCTAAAAATCCCATTTTTATACCCATTTCGGGTTTCCCACCATTTGCCATCTTTTTAACATTTTTAAGACACCCAAGCATAATTAAAAACACCCTTAAACATTACATTAGAATACCCACACGAAAATCCCTCCATTTTACCATTTTTCAAACTCAAAGCATTTTGAAATAACTCCAAATACTAGATTTTTAAGAAAAATCTAACTAGTGACAACTTAAGGGAAGAAGAATTAAAACAATGGGATGTTTACCTTGAAGACTTGCTTGGAAGAGAGATTTGAGGCAATGGAATAGTGGTTTAGGGTTTTGGAGAAAAGAGGATTTTTAAGAAGATGACACATTTTTCAAACTTCTTTTTAAACTTTTCTTTTTACTCAAATTCCCATCTTCAAATTTCATTAATGACATTTTTGTAATTAAAGGCAATTTATATAAAATCATCATTTTAAATCTAATTTTAACCCGGACTAATCCTAGATCAAAACCGATAAACTCCCGGCCCCTAAACCGGGGCGTTACAACTCCCCCCCACTTAAAGAATTTCGTCCCCGAAGTTACCTAACGGAAAAAGATACGGAAACTGTCTTTACATGTCTTCCTTCCTCTCCCAAGTAGCCTCTTCCGCACCTCGGTGTCTTCACAAAACCTTGACTAACTCGATAGACCTCCCAGGCAACACTTTCTTATCCGTAGCAAGAATCTCCACCGGCTCTTCATCATATGACAAGTCGGGGTTCAACTCAATCTTCTCCACTGGCATTACATGAGACAGATCCGATCTATACTTCTGAAGCATAGAAACGTGGAACACATCGTGAATCTTCTCTAACTCGATTGGGAGTCTCAATCTATATGCAACGGGGTCGATCCTCTCAACTACCTCGTAAGGTCCAATGAACCTTGGACTCAACTTACCCTTCCTACCAAACCTCATCACCTTCTTCCAAGGTGAGACTTTCAAAAACACTTTTTCGCCCACGGCATACTCTACCTCCTTTCTCTTTAAATCGGCATACGATTTATGTCGGTCTGAAGCTGCCTTCAAGCGATCACAGATCAACTTTACCTTCTCGGTAGTGCCCTTAAGCAAGTCGGGCATAGGTACAAGCTTTTGCCCGGCCTCGGCCCAACAGATAGGTGTTCTACACCTCCTACCATACAGAGCTTCATACGGTGCCACCTGAATACTAGCCTGATAACTATTGTTGTAAGCAAACTCCACTAACGGTAGGTGTTTCTCCCAAGAACCTTGAAAGTCGATGATGAAACACCTCAACATATCCTCAAACACCTGAATAACTCTCTCTCCGACTGACCATCTGACTGTGGATCTCGGTCTGATACAATCGATTTCGGTACCCCAAAATCTAGCTGTAAACATCGGATCTCGGTTTGATACAATCGATTTCGGTACCCCATGCAATCTCACTATCTCACTGATGTACAGATCAGCCAACTTACCTAAGGTGTAGGTAGTATGAACATGTATGAAGTGAGCACACTTAGTGAATCTATCGACTATCACCCACACTGAATTCTTCTTCGAAGGAGTCAACGGGAAACCCGACACAAAGTCCATGGTAATACGTTCCCACTTCCATTTCGGAATCTTCAACGGCTGTAACAAACTTGAAGGAAACTGATGCTCGGCCTTAACTCGCTGAAATACCATACACTTACTCACAAACTCGGCCACATCTTTCTTCAACCCAACCCAGTAGTACTCTTCTTTTAAACCACGGTACATCTTCGTACTACCTGGATGCATAGCAAAAGGACTGTTATGGGCTTCATTCAAGATAGTACGCCTTAACTCGGCATCTTCCGGGACTACTATCCTATCCTTGAAACATAGAATCCCGTTCTCACCAAAGCAAAAATCTGTAGGTCTATCCTCGACTATATCTTGCACGTGAGGTGCCAAAGACTCGTCTTGCAACTGTTTCTCTCGAATCAACTGAACTAACGAAGGTTTAACTTGTAACACGGCTATCAAACCGCCATCCCGTGACACACTCAATCCCGCAAACATGGCTCGTAACTCAACAGCCACTTTTCTACTCAAAGCATCGACCACTACGTTTGCCTTAACTGGATGGTATTCTATCGTAAGGTCATAGTCCTTAAGAAGTTCTATCCACCTACGTTGTCTAAGATCCAACACTCTCTGAGACATAAAGTACTTCAAACTCTTGTGGTCGGTATAAACGGTGCACTTCTCACCATAAAGGTGACGTCTCCAAATCTTCAAAGCAAACACTACTGCGGCTAACTCAATATCATGAGTGGGGTAGTTCTTCTCGTGAACCTTCAACTGTCTCGAAGCGTAAGCTACAACCTTACCTTCTTCCATAAGCACACAACCTAAACCTACATATGATGCGTCACTATAAATCACAAACTCTTTTCCCGGTTAAGGCTGAATTAAGATATGAGCTTTGGTCAAAGCTTTCTTCAACTTCTCAAACGCTTGTTGTCTTGCATCTGACCAGTCATACGAAACATTCTTCTGAAGCAACTTAGTTAAAGGTACTGCAATCTTCGAAAATCCCTCGAGAAACCTTCAGTAGTATCCTGCCAAACCTAGGAAACTACGAGTTTCCGTCACTGACTTCGGTTGCTTCCAACTCACTATGGCTTCTATCTTCTTGGGATCCACACTAATTCCATTTGCCGAGATCACATGACCTAGGAAGACTACCTCCTTAATCCAAAACTCGCATCTACTCAACTTAGCATTCAACTGATTCTCAAGCAAAGTCTGAAGCACTACCTGCAAATGCCCATCATGCTCTTCCTCGGTCCTAGAGTACACTAAGATATCATCTATGAACACTACCACAAACCTATCTAAAAACTCATGGAACACTCGGTTCATCATATCCATAAAAGCAGCTGGAGCATTAGTCAAATTGAAAGGCATCACTAAGAACTCATAGTGCCCATAACGTGTACGGAAAGTTGTCTCCGGTATGTCCACATCTCTCACCTTCAACTGATAGTAACCGGATCTCAAATCAATCTTCGAAAACACTGAAGCACATCTCAACTGATCAAGCAAGTCATCTATCCTAGGCAAAGGGTACTTGTTCTTCATTGTTACCTTGTTCAACTACCTATAGTCTATACACATCCTCATACTCCCGTCCTTTTTCTTCACAAACAAGACCAAAGCACCCCACGGAGAAATACTAGGCCTAATGAAACCTCTATCTGACAATTTTTGAAGCCTTGTCTTCAATTCTTTCAACTCTTTTGGTGCCATTCTATACGGAGCAATAGACACGAGTGCAGAATCGGAATACATCTCAATATCAAACTCAACTTCCCTATTTGGAGACAAACCCGACAACTCTTCCGAAAAAACACTCAGAAAATCACAAACTGTTCTAATGTCTTGCGGTCTAACCTCACTCATATTTTGATTCATCACATAAGCCAAGTACGCCTAACAACCCGAATCCATCAATCTCTGAGCTTCTAGAGTAGAAACAACATTGGACAAGAACTTAATGTTCTCGCCAACCACTAAAACTTTGAAATCATCCGTAAGCCTCAAGGAGACTCTCTTGGTCTCAAAGTCTACCCTAGCTCTATGCTCTACGAGCCAATCCATGCCCAAAATCACATCAAAACCATATAACGATAACTTCATCATGTTGACTGGAAACACGTGGCCCTGAACCATCAAGAGACACCTCATATACATCTTCCTAACTATCACGGTATCACTGAAAGAACTAGTAACATTCACACCTACTTCTAGCCACTCATATGGTAAACCTAGGGACCTTGCATGCTCACCCAAAATATATGAATGTGTCGAACTTGAATCTATCAAAGAAAGCAAACTCAAAGACTGTAATGAGAAATTACCTACGATGACATCCGTGTCATTCCCAGCCTCTCGTTGTGCATACACCCTAGCCGGTCCTCCACCCTCGGGCTGAACTGCCACCACATGAGCTAAGTTCCTCTAACCATCGTTCCTCGGCTGAAAGTTACCATGACCGTGCCCACGGCCTCTTTGATGCTCAAAACCCCTAGCTGGATCCGGCCCGCCCCTACCCAGGTGTGGACAGTTACGCCTCAAATGATCTCGGGAAACACAGTTCTAACATACCCCAAAGGTACCCATGCACTCGCCCTGGTGGCGTCTCCCGCATCTAGTGCACTTAGGAGTGTGAACAACAGCCCCTTGGCCCTGATGGCCCCGTCCATGGTTACCGCCCCTATTCCTCGAATCGGGCTGGTACCTCATATCTCTATACCTCTTGGCATGATCTCTGTCCCAATCCGCATGTCTCTTCCCGGAATCAGACCCACTAGCACGGGTACTCAAGCCTAAGTTCTGCTCAATATCCTTAGCCCTAGAGACCAAAACATCAAACTCAGTGTAGTCAGAGGCAAGCATATAAGTCTTCACATCTCTAGTCAACCCATATCGGAAATGCTCACAATGTTCCCTCTCACTGGGAACCAACTCGAGAGCATACTGGCTCAACCTCACAAACTGAACCTCATACTCGGACACCATCTTACTACCCTGAACTAAGGCCATAAACTCCCTCTTCTTCTCATCCTGATATCGGACTCCAAGATACTTCTTCTTAAAAGCTATTCTGAAGAATTCCCAAGTGACATCTGTTTCGGCCATAACCGAAGTAACGATGGTCCACCAAGCATACGCATCTCCCTGAAGCAAGGAGACAACACAACCCAACTTACGAGTGTCTGAGCACTCCATCTAACCCAAGATGCGTGTAGTACTCTCGAGCCAAGCCTCTAAACCCTCGGGTGTCAAACCATGAAACTCGACTCCACCCAAGCTACGGAGCCTCTCAAGGGGTAAACTTGTCCCCGCACCCTGAGGTGGTGCTGCAGCATGCATACCGACTAAAGCTATCTAAAAAGCCTTGGCTATAGTCTGAATCAAATGAGTCATATTCGCACCTGCCGGACCCTGACCTGCCTGAGCTCCATTACCCCCAACATTTGCACCGGCCTGGGGTCCATTACCATCACCTCTAACATTCGTACCGGCCTGAGTCACATTACCTTCGCCACCCACCCCATTACTATCGGGAGCAGGAGGAATATGAGGCACATCCCCGGGTCCCTGGTCACCTGCTCTAGGCCGTCTTCTCGGTCTTACCATAACGAGATAGAATCTAAACAATCAACACATCACACACAAGAAAACATTAGGTTAGCAAGCGTAAGGACCCACGTTCTCAAGCTCTTTAAACCAAAACCATTTTTCGATAACAACACCTAGCAATGGGAACACTCGACTAAACTTCAACCAACAACAAGGCCAATAAAGCATGCTTTCATACACCGTGCAATAGCAAACAACCAAACAAACCAACTTACCTGACTTACCTTCCCGGGAGACCTCGTAACCGAGGCTCTAATACCACCAAATGTAACCCCCTCGTCCCGGCCTAGCCAATAGACTGAACCGAACGGGTTACACGGGGAAAACCGAAGCGAAACCCGCTAAGGCCTCACTCCGATTAGCAACCCTATTTTTTTAATTTTGTTTATTTATCTTGTCTAAATACCACATTTAATCCTCAATGTTAAAACAACAGCGGAAAAGCGGACACAGATACGAACCGAGCAGTGCATATGATATCTTAACTTACCATTAGCTCATTAGTCAAATTTTCATGCTCACGAGGCAAAACATTTACAAAAGGGGCACATACAACTCAAATAGGAAGCATACATACATTAGGGACTAAAATGCAACATTCGGAACCTTCGGTGGTGCCATTTAACCGTTTTAACTGCCTGCGTTTCGAAACATGCTTGCCCTTTTCGAAATGCAGGCTCCATTTCAAAAGTAAAAGCCAAGCTGTTCCGAAATGATCCCACCTTGTTCCGGAACGGGAGCTTCCAGTGACAAAACGTATCGGAACGGGTTCCGAAACAGGGGCTCACAGTGGCAAATCGTATCGAAATGGCCCTACATGGTTCTGAAATAGGAGCCTCTAGTGGCAAAAATGTACCGAAATGGCACCACCCCCGTTTTGATACGGGTACCCCCTGGAGCATCGACCGTTCCGAAACCATATCGAGCGTTTCAAAACGCCTGCATACAGTTTGGCCCGAAATCATACTTTGACACCTCCAAACGTCCCCAAACTTGTCTCGAATCATCAAAAACTACATAGCAACATATCATACATACATTCTAGATGCAAATTATCCTAACCACAACATTAGACATGCATTCAAGCAACAAAGTGGATTTCAAGTTCAAGGCTCACAAAGGCACTTAGATTCGAAAACACTAACATGCCAAAACACAAAGCAATTCATACAAGGCCACATTAAACCTCAACATAACATAGCCAAAATATAAGAGTTTGAACACCAACTCCCTAACATCAAGCCTATCAATCCCATTGTCTAAGTGTTATTACAAACTAACAAAACCATACTTTGAGCCACCCGAGAACTCCGAGAATCCTTTCCTTGCCTACTTGCCTCCCGGAACCTCTAACGATCTACATTTTTAGAAAAAGAGAGCGTAAGCTTAAAAGCTTAGTGAGCGGAGCTCTAAAACATAACAACAATGCAGTTTTGAAACATAAATCTTAGATTTAGGGAAAAACCATTTAAGGAAAAATGTAATGAAACACAATCATAACAATACATGGTATGCACATGCAAAACCAAAACCCGGTGGGACTACACATCATCGTTCACAACAACTAGTAGTTTTCCGATGGGACTACACATCACCGTACTCTTCTACTAGTCACTACCGATGGGACTACACATCACCGTAGCAACGAAAACCATCACGTGAGGCTCGACACCAACAACGACTACACAACAACATTAAACGGAGAGTAAAGACAATCCACATTTCACACACATCACAAATAATCGCACACACCAACACTTAACGAACGAGGTGAAATAGTAAACTTACACTTGGGTTTAGGTTAGCCCTTATGGCTCCACCCAAACCCCCAAGAACCCACTTTGAAAATCATTTAAAACTACAAACATTACCACTCACCGATTAAGCCCAAACGAAAGCCGAAACACCGTTCTCAAGCCTCCGTAGCACCCGATATCACACCCGAAGTACCCGAATCAATATTCGCTGCTTCAAGACAACCCAAAACAAACTATTATGGTGCTAAAATACTTGTAAACCAGCGACAACCCGGAAATCTACTCCTTGCAACCAAAACACATTGATTCAAACCCAAATTTCATCCAAACTTCACCATTTTCGCTCTAGACAAGCCTCACACTGAATCCAGCCATTTTATCCACTAAAACACATCCAAAATCACCTAGAAACATCCCCCAACATCAAAGGAACCACCAGCCCCGTTTTTGACTCAAAACCAACCCAAAAACTCAATCTTTTTAACCTAAAAATCCCATTTTTATACCCATTTCGGGTTTCCCACCATTTGCCATCTTTTTAACATTTTTAAGACACCCAAGCATGATTATAAACACCCTTAAACATTACATTAGAATACCCACATGAAAATCCCTCCATTTTACCATTTTTCAAACTCAAAGCATATTGAAATAACCCCGAAATAATGGATTTTTAAGAAAAATCTAACTAGTGACAACTTAAGGGAAGAAGAACTAAAATAATGAGATGTTTACCTTGAAGGCTTGCTTGGAAGAGGGATTTGAGGCAATGTAATAGTGGTTTATGGTTTTGGAGAGGTTTTGGAGAAAAGGGAATTTTTAAGAAGATGACACATTTTTCAAACTTCTTTTCAAACTTTTTTTTACTCAAATTCCCATCTTCAAATTTCATTAATGGCATTGTAATTAAAGGCAATTTTTATAAAATCATCATTTTAAATCTAATTTTAACCCGGACTAAACCTAGATCAAAACCGATAAACTCTCGGGCCCTAAACTGGGGCGTTACATGCATTTGATCGACATAAAGCCTACGCAGATTTGAAAAGAAAGGGAATTCAGCATGAAGTTAGTGAGAAAGCTTTCATTAAGGTGTCTCTGTGGACGAAGATCATTCGTTTTGGCAAAATGGGAAACTAAGTCCTCGTTTCATAGGCCCATTTGAGGTGATCGAGAAAGTTGGACCTGTTGCCTACCGACTAGCTCTCCCCAAGGAGTTAAGTCGAATCCATTATATTTTTCACGTGTCTATGCTACGAAAGTACCGATCAGACCCTTCCTATGTGATCGAGCCGGAATTTGTGGAAATTCAGTCCAATCTGACATACGAGTAAGAACCAGTACAAATACTCGCACGAGAAGTCAAGAGGCTTCGAAATAAATATGTACCCTTAGTGAAAGTTCTGAAGAACTAATGTTTTGATATAATAATTGAAAATTAGTTTGGGATTAAATTGTAAAGATTTCAAAATACTTTTAAGCTTTTAAGTCCAAACAACTTGAAAATATGTTTGAGGATTTTTTAAAGGGGTTTTAATGTGTTTTCTAAAGCCAAATTTTACAAAACCACCCAAGTGTTTCGAAACACCCCTAGGCGTTTCGAAACGACCATTCACAGTGTCAAAATGTTTCGATACATCTTTATCTGTTTTGAAACGGGCTTGATATGGGTGGGGGTTTTTACATAGCATTTCGTTACAGGCTTAACCGTTTCGATACAGCTAATTCCCCAACGGCTATTTCCCAACGACTTTTTAAATGCAGCTCAACGGTCACTCATACCAAAACGGTTTGTAACCGTTTGGATACAGCTCACACCGTTTCGATACGGCCAGAGGCATTTCGATACGGCTTGCTGCATCAAGCTTCAACGGCTAGTTCTGAACAAGGTCGTTCCAATACGAGCTCGCCTGTTCCGAAATGGAAAGCACCAGAACATCAATTAATGAGGGAAATAAAGTCTCCAACGGCTTCAATTCAATCCCAATGGTCCTCAGCGGCTACAAACTCATTTGGGAGTATAAAAGGGACCTCTAAGCATCAAGAATATGTTAATGCTTCAATTGTAACAACATTATGATAAAGAAATTGTCTTAGAGCTTATTTGTATATTTTCTTGTAGACAACACTTGCGAGCTTAATTGTCAAATTTTCTCAAGTGTATAGGTTTTGGGTGAGTGCTTAGAAGTTTAAACAAATACCTATTAGAGGGATTTCAAGTTTGCTTAGAATTTCTCTTGTAAGAGAGTGCTTGATCAAGCTTTGGGTAGAAAGCTTGATCGTTGTTATGGTTTCCTCCTAATCCGAGAAAAAGGGACGAAATTCTTAGTGAATTTGTTTGAAATCCTTAGTGGGGAGCTAAGGTAGTGGATGTAGGTGCTTGTTAGAAGGTCGAACCACTATAAATCCTTTTGTCTATTGTCTATTTTTCACCTCTCACAAAATCACCAAAATATTCAACTTCTCTAACACTTGGCGAGCAAGAACGATTGAAGGAAATCGAGCACATAAAACTCAACAATTGGTATCAGAGCTTGGCTCAATTGAAGAGGATTAACATCCTATTGAGGCGATCTGGCAAGCTCGAACAACATTTCAAACAACCGGTTCAATGGCACAATCCATCGACAAGTCACCCTTCTTCGACGGGACAAATTATGCTTATTGGAAGACAATAATGATGTTCTTTGTCAAATTCAAAGACTACAAGCTTTGGGACATTATTGAGGATGACTCGTTTGTACCACAAAGAAGCAAGGCGGAGTGGAGTGCCGACGACCGCAAAAGATGGAACAAAATTGCAAGGCGTTGCACTTCATCTTATGTGCACTTAGCCTCAACATCTATGAGAAGATGTCTTCTTGTGAGAGTGCCAAGGACGTATGGGACAAGCTTGAAGTCACATACGAGGGAACAAACGAAGTAAAGGAGACCAAGACAGGCCTCCTAAACCACGAGTATGAGAACTTCAAGATGGATCCGGAAGATGACATTGATAAGATGTTTCATCGATTCTCTACCATCACCAATGAACTAAAAGGCTATGGAGAAGTCATTCCGGAAGAAAAGCTTTTCCGAAAGCTTATTTACTCCCTTCCCGAGTCATGGGACTCGAAAAAGACCACCATCATCGAAGCTAAGAATTTGAAGACCTTGAAGCTTGATGAACTCATGGGATCACTTCTCACTCACCAAATCATGAAGAAAGATAAAGAATAGGAGAAGAAGAAGGAAAGGATAAGGAAGATGGGGAAGAAGAAAGTCATGGAGCTTGGCATCAACACTAATTCCATTGCTCTTAAAACCTCCAAGTGCAACCATGTTAATACAAGTGAGGAGGGGGATGAAGAAGAAGAGATGGTTCATCTCTTCAAGAAGTGTGCCCCATTCATGAAGAAAGCAATTAAAGAATTAGAACAAGAATCTATGAAGAAGAAGAGGGCAAACACTTCAAGCCATAAGAAGAAGGCATATGTGGCTACTTAGAGTGATGAAGACTCCATCGACGATGAACAAGTCAACCTTTGCCTTATGGCCATCGAAGAAGAGTCAAGGGTAACTTCTAATTCATCTACCTCATGTTCATATTCTTTTGATGAATTACAAGATGCCTATGATGATTTGGTTTTAGAATTTAAAAATCACATTTTGAAAAACAAGAAAATTGTTTCAAATTTGAAAATTCAAAATGATTTGATTTCTAAAACCAAAATTGAACTTGAAGCAAAACTCAATGAGTTTGAGCAAAAATGTGTTAATTTACAAAATTTGCTTCATAAAGTTCAAGAAGAAAAAAAAATTAATTTCTGATGAACTTCAAAAGAAAAACAATTTAGGAAAATCAAATTTTTATGTTAGACAATCTAGTGCCTCTATATTTTTGAATGGAAAATGTTTTAGAAGTGTTTGGGTTCCAAAGGAACTAATCACTTCAACTATAAGGATGAAATTGAAAAATGGATTTCTAAGGGGACTAAACTTTGTGCAACTAATGTCTATGGATCCCAAGCAATTTGGATACCAAAAATTACTTGATTGTCTTGTTTAGGTGTGATGGAGATTGATCAACAAGTCCTAATTTTGAGGGGGAGATCCATGCACACAAGGAAGAACACTTGATTCATCAAATATTGTTGGTAAAATCTAGTTGTTTTTATTTGTTTAATTTGATTATATTTTTTAATTCAACAAGATTATCATATATGTTGGACTAACAATATTTGATGATGCTTTGAGTAGGGGGAGCCAATTTTAAAAATCAACATTTTTGTCAAATTTGTTTTAAAAACTCCCCATTGTTATGGACTTCAAAGTTTTTCAAACATAGTTTGAACCATTTTTGATATAACAAAAAGAGGAGAATGTTTTGAAAAAATGAATTTTCAAATGAATAAGGGGGAGCTTTAATTGATTTTGAATTTTAATTTCTCTTATTCAAAATTTATTTCACTAAGGGGAGAATCCCAAACAATTTTTCAAGATTGGTTTTATTATATAAAAAGAGGGATTTTGAAAAACTAATGTTTTGATATAATAATTGAAAAATAGTTTTGGACTAAATTGTAAAGATTTCAAAATGCTTTTAAGCTTTTAAGTCCAAACAACTTGAAAATATGTTTGAGGAATTTTTAAAGGGGTTTTAATGTGTTTTATAAAGCCAAATTTTACAAAACCACCCAAGTGTTTCGAAACACCCTAGGCATTTCGAAACGACCATTCACAGTGTCTAAACGTTTCGATAAAGCTCTGTCTGTTTCGAAACGGGCTTGATATGGGTGAGGGTTTTTACATAGCGTTTCGATATGGGCTTCACTGTTTCGATACAGCTATTTCCCCAATGGTCAAATCCCCAACGACTATTTCCGAACGACTTTTTAAATGTAGCTCAATGGTCACTCGTACTGAAACGATTTGTAACCATTTCGATACAACTCACACAGTTTCGATGCGGCCAGAGGCATTTCAATATGGCTTGCTGCATCAGGCTTTAACGGCTAGTTCTGAAGAAGGTCGTTCCGATACGGGCTCACCTGTTCCAAAACGGACAACACAAGAACTGTAATTAATGAGGGAAATAAAGTCTCCAACGGCTCCAATTCAATCCCAACGGTCCTCAACGGCTACAAACTCATTTGAGAGTATAAAAGGGACCTCCAAGCATCAAGAATATGTTAATGCTTCAATTGTAACAACATTATGATAAAGAAATTGTCTTAGAGCTTATTTTTATGTTTTCTTGTAGACAACAATTGTGAGCTTAATTGTCAAATTTGCTCAAGTGTATAGGTTTTGGGTAAGTTATTAGAAGTGCAAACAAATACCTATTAGAGGGATTTTAAGTTTGCTTAGAATTTCTCTTG
Organism: Hibiscus trionum; assembly: GCA_030270665.1. Taxonomy (NCBI): domain Eukaryota; kingdom Viridiplantae; phylum Streptophyta; class Magnoliopsida; order Malvales; family Malvaceae; genus Hibiscus; species Hibiscus trionum. The sequence continues at coordinate 6,845,206 of BSYR01000034.1, read as the reverse complement.
TAAGAGAGTGCTTGATCAAGCTTTGGGTAGAAAGCTTGACCGTTGTTACGGTTTCCTCCTAATTTGAGAAAAAGGGGACGGAATTCTTAGTGAATTTGTTTGAAATCCTTAGTGAGGAGCTAAGGTAGTGGATGTATGTGCTTGTTAGATGGTCGAACCACTATAAATCCTTGTGTCTATTGTCTATTTTTCACCTCTCACAAAATCACCCAAATATTCAACTTCTCCACCACTTGGCGAGCAAGAACGGTTGAAGGAAATCGAGCACATAAAACTCAACAAGTTTATTGGAGAAGTCATTCGGTTGAAGAAGCAACGTGGGAGCCAGAAGAAATAATGCAGAAGCAATATCTTAACCTATTCGGATAGAATGAAAATTTGAGGACGCATTTTCCTAGGGGGAGAGTTGTCATACCCCGAAAACCGGTCTAGTCGAAATTAGGGTTCGGTGACTGAATATTTTGTACTGTTGGGCTCGATGGTCACAACCGAAATGCTTGCCATGTATGAGAAGATTGGATTTTTGGGTGAATTTGTGGAAGCTAAAAATGTAAGATTTAAACACAAGGATTTAGAGTGGTTCGACTTTCTAACCCAAAGCCTACATCCACTACCTTAGCTTCCTACTAAGGATTTCAACCAAATTTACTAAGAATTTCGTTCCTTTTTCTCGGTTTAGGAGGAAACCATTACAACAATCAAACTTTCTACCCAAAACTTGATCAAACACTCTCTTACAAGAGAAATTCAAAGCAAACTAGAAATTCCTCTAATAGGTATTTGTTTGCACAATTAAGCCCTCACCCAAAACCTATACACTTTAGCAAATTTGACAATTGAACTCACAAGTGTTGTCTATACAAGAAATATACAATTTAGCTCCAAATACAATTTGACATCATAGTGTTGTTGACAATTGAAACATTAACCATCTCTTGATGCTTGAAGGTCCATTTTATACTCCTAATTGCGTTTGTAGCCGTTGAGGACTGGTGGGGTTGAATTAGAGTCGTTGGAGCCTTTATTTTCCACCATAAGTGCAGTTCTGCAACTTGGCGTATCGGTACCCTTGAATCCGTATCGATACGGCCCCAATAAGAAAATAGTCGTTGAGCACTTCAAGCTGGTGCGTATCGATACGCTTGGCTAGCGTATCGGTACGGTCCTGCAATTTAAAAGACCATTGGGGGTAGTTGGGCGTATCGGTACGCGAACTAGCCGTTGGATATTTTAAAGCACACCGTATTGATACGGAAAAGCGTATCAGTACGGGTTTTGGCTACTGGAAAAACACTATAGTTAAAACCCTAAAGGGTATCAATACGGTTCCACACCGTATCGGTATGATTACATTTAAATCATGGTTTTAACTACTTTAAATACACTTTAAATCATCCAAAGCCTTGAAAAACACTTAAACATATTTGCAAGTTGTTTTTGACTAAAAACATATTTTAAATTCTTTAATTTAGTCCAAAATATTTTTCAAATATTATATCAAAACAATTAGTTCTACATGTACTGTAGTGTTTGAACGATGTAATTGTTCGATTTCGTACCCAATTTAAAACAATAAAGGGTATTATTATTATTATTATTATTATTATTATTATTATTATTATTATTAAAGGGGCCCACATGCCACGGCTTACACGACACAAACAAAAACAAATAAGGTGGCAAAGTTGTGGAGAAATTTGGAGAATAATCTAAATAAAAATAAATATTTGGAATGTAGGGAATGTTGAAGAATATTTGAGGATATAAATTATTTTTTACAGCATGTACAGGTGGTGAGGTCTAATTTTTTAATATTTTTTTAAAACTCGCCATGTGCAGGTGTCGAGATCCCCGTGTACTGTAGAAAATAGCCTATATCCCCAAATATTTTCTAACATCCCCTGTATTCTAAACATTTATTTTCATTTGCCTAAAAATCCAACGGAGTCCAAAGTTGTTGCCTTCCACCCACGTGGTTATGCCATGACTTTAAGTCATGCCACGTGGGGGAACTATGCCCTTAAATTCCCATTAACGTGGAGAATGGAGGATATTAGGAGGAGAGCCGGCCTTTAGTATAAAATGGGGGATGGGGGGGGGGGGGGGGGGTGGGGTGCGTTGCGGAAGAAAAGCAAGAAAGGGAGATGAAGCACAATCAAATAAAATAGAAAAAATGAGAAGGAAAACCGATCCAATTTTAGGGTCGGTAAGCTTGAATTTTTCGGTTTAGCAATATCGAATCTCTGCTACGTTAGGGTGAGCTCAAATTTTTGGTTAATCGAAGTTTAATATCGATTTTGATATTTTCATATTAATTCGATATTGTTTTGTTGATTCTAATCAATTCTTATTAATTAACTTAGCTCGGGAGGTTGATGAAGAACAATCGTCATCTCTTCCGAAAGCCAAAGATAAAAGCATTGTTATCCGAGAGTCTTAAAAACATCAGGTTGAAAAGATGAGTATAGTTGTGTCAAGGGCTAGGCTCGGTGCCATCACGTTGCATTATTTGTGATTATATTTTGCATTTGATTAAGGGCTCATGTAAAGCAACCATGTTGGACTCGATTTGCACAACTGGTAAGTAATTCGTAATCTTGTGAAAATATGGTTTATGAACCAAAATAAAAGTGATATATAATATGGAGCTAAGGCTCATTTGATATGTGCTATGAAAAAAGATATGAAATATGTGATTTTTGTGAATTAAAGGACATTGGATACGATGGCATGCTATAAGATTATGAGCTCAGTGTGACTTAGAGTTTTGAGGCTATGACCTACACATGGTGTACAAAGATATGACTGGAGTTTCAAGGCCGTAACCTATATGTGGTGTACAAGGTTATGATATGATTTGATATGATAGGAGATTTGTTATGCTGGTGTACAGGAGATCCGAATATCTAATAGTCTTTAATGAATAATCTATACATTATGATCCTCAAAATGAAAACATGACAATATGTGAAAATATGAAATAAACATGAAAATGAACATGGTACTATGTTTATGCATATCACTTGAATATCTTGTCATGCATAATATGTTATTCGTTATCGTTTTGACTACCTCACTAGGTTATATAAGCCTAACATGTGTGTCTCATGCATTTTCAAGACCATGTTCAATTCTGAGCCTTGATCGTGTTGTGCAGTTCCAAGTCACGTCCCTACTATATATGTATGTTATCTTTTGCTATAACTCCTAGTAAAGTAGCATATGGTCCAATTTGTTCTGTACAGCCCTTTTATGTTTATATGATGACCTGGTAATATGATTTTGTTGTATGCTTAGAATGACCAGATCTTGATAGGTTAAAACGGTTAAAAATGTTTAAAATGAGTTTGAGGTGAAAAACTTAGTAAATGGATTCAGAATGCTCTAAAATTTTGAATGATTATAGAAATAAAGGTTATAAACTTTATGGTAAAATCTGAAAATCATTTGGCAGGTTAATTCGAATAAAAACAGTCCTGAATAATTTGTAAAATTGTCACTAAATATTGTATCTTTAATTGGATAGGTAAATGACCTCGGTTGGTAACGAAATTTTACATGCTAATAATTAGTAAGTTTAATTTTAGTATAATGACATGAATTTTGGTTAAGGACCATTAACTTTTAAGATTTATAATTTAGTCCCTAAAGTTTAAAAAATTTAAAATCGACCCCAAATTGAGTAAGCTGTTAATAAGCTAGTATGTTGGGTCTTAAAAGAAGACTAATAAACCATTTCAAAAAAGTTTTCGAGCTCCGATTTAGCGTCCGATCCTCGAATATATTTTTCGGTAACACTTTCCGATCCGGTTCTCTACCAGGCCGGGAAGGGGTTTACACCATATTCCTTACAACTTTTATATGGATTTGTATATACTTTGTAGTAATTTGTGTACATACACAAATCCTTACATTTTTTGTACCAAATTATGTTTTCTCGTAGAAAATTATGTATGTACACAAATCTTTACACTAAGTTGAGCCCTTTTGGGCCTTGGTGAGTAGATGTAAGAAATTCGGTACATACCGTTTTTCTTACAACTTTTGTAAGGATTTGTGTATACTTTTTAGTAATTTGTGTACATACAGAAATCCTTACATTTGTTTTACCAAATTATGTTTTCTCATAGGAAATTATGTATGTACACAAATTCTTACACTAAGTTGAGCCTCTTTGGGCCTTGGTGAGTAGGTGTAAGAAATTCGGTACATACCGTTTTACTTACAACTTTTATAAGGATTTGTGTATACTTTGTAGTAATTTGTGTACATACACAAATATTTACATTTTTTTTATCAAATTATGTTTTCTCGTAGGAAATTATGTATATACAAAAATTCTCACACTAAGTTGAGCCACATCGGGCCTTGGTGAATAGGTGTAAGAAATTTGGTACATATCGTATTTCTTACAACTTTTGTAAGAATTTGTGTATACTTTGTAGTAATTTGTGTACATACACAAATCTTTACATTTCTTGTACCAAATTATGTTTTTTTGTAAGAAATTATGTATGTACACAAATCCTTACACTAAGTTGAGCCCCTTTAGGCCATGGTGAGTAGGTGTAAGAAATTTGGTTCATACCGTATTTCTTACAACTTTTATAAGGATTTGTGTATACTTTGTAGTGATTTGTGTACATACACAAATCCTTACATTTCTTGTACCAAATTATGTTTTCTCGTAGGAAATTATGTATGTACATAAATCCTTAAACTAAGTTGAGCCCCTTTAGGCCTTGGTGAGTAGGTGTAAGAAATTCGATACATACCATATTTCTTACAACTTTTGTAAGTATTTGTGTATACTTTGTAGTAATTTGTGTACATACAGAAATCCTTACATTTCTTGTAGCAAATTATATTTTCTCATATGAAATTATGTATGTACACAAATCCTTACACTAAGTTGAGCCCCTTTGGGCCTTGGTGAGTAGGTGTAAGAAATTCGGTACATACCATATTTCTTATAACTTTGTAAGGATTTTTGTATACTTTGTAGTAATTTGTGTACATGCACAAATTCTTACGTTTCTTGTACCAAATTATCTTTTCTCGTAGAAATTATGCATGTACACAAATCCTTACACTAAGTTGAGCCCCTTTGGGCCTTGGTGAGTAGTTGAAAGAAATTCGGTACATACTGTTTTTCTTACAACTTTTATAAGGATTTGTGTATACTTTGTAGTAATTTATGTACATACACAAATCCTTACATTTCTTGTACCAAATTATTTTTTTCTCGTAGAAAATTATGTATGTATACAGCCCCTTTGGGCTTTGGTGAGTAGGTGTAAGAAATTCGGTACATACCGTATTTCTTACAACTTTTGTAAGGATTTGTGTATACTTTGTAGTAATTTATATAGTAATTTGTGTACATATACAAATTCTTACATTTCTTGTACCAAATTATGTTTTCGCGTAGGCAATTATGTATGCACAAATCCTTACATTGTAACATTTTATGTATATACCGTTTTCCTTACAGTTTTTGTGAAGAATTATGTATGTACACAAATCCTTTACGTTGTAACAGTTTATGTATATACCGTTTTTCTTACAGTTTTTGTAAGGAATTATGTATGTACACAAATCCTTACGTTGTAACAATTTATTTATTTACTGTTTTTCTTACAATTTTTGTAAGAAATTATGTACAAGCATCATAATAATTTATGTACACACATTTTACACAATTAACCGATCGGCCTTTATTTAGCCTTCAATTAAAGGTAGTTCCTTAGAACTACCGGCAGTGATTGCTTGGATGGAAAGGGGGAAAGTTGAATTGCAGACCACATAGTTATCCATCTCATTTCGGATAGTTTTTAGGTGAGGATGGTTTAATGAATTTTGCAGTATTCGATCTAGATTAATCGACAAATGAGTCGGACGCAGTTATACCAAAAAAAGAGAGTTTTACACGCTTCACTGTAAGGAATCTTCATACTAAGACTTATAAACAAAGATATGATGTAGAATTCAAGACCCCAAGAACTATCACCAACCAAAGAAGTGCACTGACATGAAAATCAGAACAATATATGGTTCCATCATTTTAAACAACAATTTACAGAGCAAGCTAAGCTAAATGTCAGGTACCGGATCTACGGAGTTGTTGCAAGTGCGGAGCTTGATCGTTCACGACCTCATGTTTTCCAAACTCGAACACTGTCGTCCACAGAGGCAGTTATCATGCAGTTGTCTTTCGGATGGTAACTCACACTTGTTACCTGAAAAAGAAAGATAAAAGGAATTAAATTTGTCATTTTAGATAGCCACCCTGCCATGTTTGGTTGGGGGGGGATGCCTATAACATTCCCCTTCTATTCAGCTTTGCTACAATAACCGCAATACATATGTTATTGTCCGCAACCGCGATACACAACCGCAATTTAAATCCCTGGTTGACGCTGCTAGGCTGCTAGTGTGCTGACAACCAGATGTTGTCACTCGCTGCAGGCCACAACCAGCTGTGTTGTTGCAGATGAGAATTAAAATCTCGAACTTTTGTACAAAATTTCTGATAAACTCCCACAATATGGCAATATGGTTTGCAATTTTTAAAATTTTCATTTTCTATTTTATTCCGAACGAAAAGCAATTCCATTTACTGAACCAAATGTGCCGTTAGGCTTGGCAAACAGTAACCATAACACGCGTAAAACAAAAGGCCGGAAAGCATTGGTGATGGAAATTATATAATGCAATTCAGACAAAGCAAGTACTTCTATGATATGATTCAATCTCCGAGCATTCGACAAAGCATATTCAAATAAATTCCAAAATACCAATGAGAAACATTTAGGAGGCACTCATAGTAGAATAGGTAAATTATCCTGAAAATTCAGCAGTACCAGAAGAAGCATTAGGAGAATAATAAGAAAAAGAAAATAGTACCACTGATGAATGAGCTCGGAATTTTGAAACCACAGATGCATCTACCAGATCCCAGAAGAAGATCGAGCCATCTTCGGATCCACCAATTACATGAGCGTCACTGTTGGTTAGGCAGCAATCCATTTTGTAGGACTATTGCAGAATAACAAAAGGCAAATTATAGCAATTCATGAACGAAAAAAGAGTGGAAACCTAAAGAGCTTGGAAATATAAAAGATGGCCAATTAAAGACATTCTGTTACTCGATATTTTTCACAACAGAATTATGTCCTTCATATTCAGAACCCTTTCGACTGATAATCAATACTTAAAGGGGTATCAAGTAGCTAAAAAATTAAAGGCACGATAAAAAGATTACTACCTTGCAAGCATGTCCTTTATATTCTTGCAATAGTTCACCCGTGGACCTGCCGTAGGAGAAACCCAGATTTAGGGGGATTCAAAGGCAGGTAAAATTTTGCGCAAGAATCCAATTAGGTCGAGTGCTTTACCTGTCTAAAAGCCGTATACTTGAATCCAAGCAACTGGCTAATATACAGTTACCGTCATTAGACATCGAGATACAGTTGACAGGTTGCCCTAATTCATCTGATATTTCTCTACAGAAAAAATGCAAGGAAATCGTTCACAGTGTGATAATTCAAGTTAAAACCTAAAGGAACACTACTGAATAACTTCTGTTACGCACCGACCGATACGGATATCAAATGTTCGAACAGTTCCGTCAACACTCCCACCAATAATTTCAGTCTTGGTTAAACATACAGACATAACAGTGTCCAAAAACGAGTCAATTATCTGCATATCGGAGCGAATTTTAAATCGATAAGCTATTATACACAATAAAACACATTCCTAATATATATAGAAGTATAAAGACTACGAAAAATGTAGAACCTGTATGGGTTCAGTGCTGTGAGACCTGCAGTCCCAAGCACGCAATGATCTATCATAACCTGCAGATACGACCACCGATGCGTACTCATTAAACTTCACCGCATTCACCTGGGAAATACATTAACACAGAAGTGGAAACATCAGCAAAGAATTAACAAAGACTTCAAATTCAGGTTTGCCCAAGTGATTAATTTTACTATATGGTTCTGTTTTCATAAGCCATAATAAAACAGTAAACATTCCATTTTCACTAATGTCCAGATCAGGGATTTAAATGGCGGTTGCGAATGATAACGGATGTATTGCGGTCATTGCGACTGCAGCTATTTGAATCCCTGGTCCAGATATAAACAATAATCATTAGTCTACATTGAAAAAATGGAAGTAGCAGAAGCAAAAACCTCGCTTTCATGGCCGCGAAACTTGCGAATAACGCGGCCGGTGGAAACATCCCAATAGAAAATCTGTCGGTCCCCGCCGCAAGAGCAAAGCTTGGAGTTATCTCTACAGGAAAAGAACATGTTAGTTAAAATTTATAACGAATCCAAAGAAAGAGATTGGACAGGACTGAGGTCGAAGACGAGTACGGTGTGACGTGGACGTCGCGAACTTCGCGGCCGTGAGATTTGTAGGTTTTGATGTGGATGCCGCGGTGAGGATTCCAAAGACGGATAGTGCGATCTTTGCCGCAGCTCAGGCAATAGTTGCCGTCGCTGTTGAATCTCGCCGCTAATACTGCACCCTCGTGGCCTTTCAGCACGTTGGCTTCTTTCCGTGGCAGCTCCGACGAGGTCATTTTTCCGTTGCCAATCCCCGGCCAGCGAGGGAGACTGGTTTTGTTTTTAGTATTGGGCCTTTCAGAACTTGAGCCCAATGTGTTGCCCCAAATAATACTACCGATTTCGCTTTAACTCGAAAATAGGGTAAAATACAGTAATAGTCACTAAAAAAGTTAAAATCAGTTTTTAACCACTTAAGTTTTGAAAGTTATAAAATGATCATTTAATTTTTAAAATGTTACAAAATATCAATCAGACTTATCGAACTATTACAAAATGATCCTGAAAACTTTTAAAATTTTATTAGGGAACATTTTATAATCAAAAGTTTAACGATATTTTTGTAACTTTCAAAAATTCAGTTGCCAAAATTATTTTAATTTAATTTTTTAGTCACTAAACTAAGTTAAAATAATATTTTTAGTCACTGAAATTTTGAAAATTACAAAATTAAATAAATTTGAGCCAACCCTCTACCAGTGAGGGAGGCTAATTTTGATTTTATTATTGGGCCTTTCAGAACTTGAGCCCAATGTGTTGCCCTAAATAATAGTAAGAGTTAATTACATTAGATATTCCTAAACTATGACTTTTATTTTAAATTAATCTCTAAATTTTTAAATATTTTAATTTCATACTCAAACTATAACTTTTATTCTAAATTGGTCCAAAACTTTGAATGTTCCAATTTTATTCCCAAATTATAAAACTTATTCTAAATTAGTCCGCAAACTTTTGAACATTTCAATTTAATCCTCAAATTATCGTTTATGTCATATCATATTATTATATAATACACATAATGTTCACATAAAAATTAATAATTTTTATAACAGTTTTATTAGCATGAGATGTGATTAACATATACCGATAATTTATAGATGAAATTAGAATGTTCAAATGTTTGGGGACTGATTTAGAACGAGGGTCATAGTTTAAAATGAAATGAAATGTTTAAAAGTTTAAAATCAATATAAAATGAGAGTCATAGTTTAAAGACGCAATTAAAATGTTCAAAAGTTTGAGAATCATGTTAGAATGAAAAGTCATAATTTGAGCATGTGTGATGCAATTAACTCAAATAATAAAGAAACAATTTCACTGCAACTTAAAAGAAAGGTAAACTACAATAATTGTCACTAAACTAAACTGCCACCTATTAAACTTTTGAAAGTTGCAAAATAAAAATAAACTATTAAATTTGTTATAAAGTGGCAATTAACTTTTTTTCTTCTTCAAATATTACAAAATATTATTCAAAAGTATTAAAATCTTACAAAATGGTCTTTAAATTTATTTTGTAACTTTCGAAACTTCATTGACAAAAAATCATTTCAGTTTAGTTAAATGAGTATTAGTGTACTTTACCCCCCAAAAATTGAAATTACTTGACTTGCACTCAACTTTTGGTCTTCTTCATCATGCAGGTTACTTCACCAGTTGCAGCAGTTACAAAGTTGAAAAAACTCATCATCTTCCCTTAATTAATCCATATTGATCTTTACATTAATCTTGTACTTTTGGCCTTCTCGTTTCTCTCTAGTATTCTCCTATAAATAACGTCCCATTCCCCACCCTCTCTTCGTCTTCGTCATCGTCTCGTTAGTGTCATTACATTTATGGCTCTCAAAACTGTGTTTCTCGTTGTGGTGCTTGTGTGTTTCTCGGCTAACGCAGCTGCAGCAAGTGAAGTATCCATGTCCAAGTATAGCAAGCCAGGCCATAACCTTGTAGCCAGGCTTGAAGCTAGCGGAGGCCTTGTCGAGTGCTGGGATGCACTCAATGAGCTGAAATCATGTACCAATGAGATTGTTCTCTACTTCGTTAATGGACAAACCGATATAGGACCCGACTGTTGTCGCGCCATCGAGATTATTACTCGTAGCTGCTGGCCTGCCATGCTTACTTCCCTTGGTTTCACTTCTGAGGAAGGCAACATTCTTAGAGGCTACTGTGATGCATCTGCTGCTGCTGCTGCTGCTCCGCCTGCTACGGCGTTCTAGGCTTTAATCGAAGGCTTCATTCAGCAGATTTTTGTGTTCATTGGAGTTCAATGATTTGAATTAATAAAGAGAAGTTTATACTGCAAAAATCACTTGTTTGTTGTTTTCATGAACTGCTAATTACTACATTTTACTTGTTAAGTCATGTTATCTAGACTCCGGAAAGCAATGAACTGCTAATTAGTATTTCATCTTAATTTTCGAGGCCTATGTCTAGTAGGATATGCATACATAAATGATGTTCTGCAAAACTGGTCCAAAAACACAGTAGTTGATGAGCTAAGGTTGCTTGTTCTAAAGAGAAAAAAAGATGAAGCCTGACACCTGCATCCCCAATACATATTTGGGCATACTACTAGGATCATTCCAATATGGAAAAAGCTTTTTAAAACAGAGTATATCGAATTCGGAGTCGGACACATTCCATAAGAAATCATCTTGGCTCGATTTATTCTTAATTATACTTTTTCGTATTACATGTTTCAAGTTCTGAAGTGCTTAAATAGAGTTATAATGACAAACCAGAACATAAACCAAGGCAAGGACACATATGTTAGCTACAATGAATTAATGAAATGCTAAGCATCAAATGGCGGGAGGGCGTCGGAATCATCGTCTTCGTCTTCATCTATGCCTATTTTTGTGGTTAATCCAAGATGTGACATGATAAGGGCAACGTGAGTGAGCAGCTCCCCCCCATGCCTCAGCTGTTGAGCATGTTCAGTCCATGAACAACGACTGGCAGCATGACTCATCATCTCCATCCACACCTCGCTAATCATTTTCCATTTCTCGCTCATCATCGGTGGCACCTACTCGATGATTATCACGATCATCGTAAAACATAAGTTCCGTAGCTATGTGCCAAAGGAAGATGCTACGAACAAAATATGTTGGATCCATTTTTCAACTTGAAAAACAAACCCAAAGATCATTGTCTTCTAAGGAGTAAGCTGTAATGTTATGTGGACTGCCAAGATGCCATAGAAGGAAGGGTGTCCAGAAGACAACAAATTCATTTTTCAATTTAAGGTCACCTCTAAGAACAAGAGTTGCCATCCAATCTGCTCACAAATATACTAACCACACAGTTATTGCAACATAGGGTTGTTTTTCTGTCGAAAATAACCGGAGATGACCTGAAACATCTGGAGAAGAAGGCTGAATACAACCAGCAAGCGGAGCTCCCATACACCCCAAAATTTCTTTGCAAGCTCTGCACATATCTTCTTCAACGCCAACTCCTTGAACTCTATGTAGATCAAGGTGGTAGCAACTGGAAAGTAATAGTTTGGAAAAAATGTTACACATATTTACAAGGGAATTTGTAGTATTAACTGAGAATGAACATGCATGAACTAAAATGAAGTTTTGATTATTTATTCTACTTGTAAGTATCATGATAACAGTTATTGTTGTTTGTATTGCAACAAAATCAAAATGCTGCTGTCCGAGGAATATTCAGAATCAGATGATAAGTCGGTTTGCTTGTTCCTTGCACCTGAAACAATTGGTGAATTAATTAAGAACATGGGGGGAAAAGTGTTGACCGACAAAGTGAACAACGCTAAGGTGGTTTTGAAGATGGTTAAAGGTGGTTCTGATGTACTCTGGTCTAGTTTTGAGTGAAAGAGTGTTATGTGTCTCTACTCTCTGTTGGATGGTTATTCATAGTGGTCTGGACAGCTGTCGATGTAGAGTTGTCGTGGTATTAGTAGTGATGGTGTAACCCACTAAATCATCTAGGAAGTTGGATTGAGAACTTGCCCCTCAAGTAAGGTTATTAGGTTTAGAAAATCCAATATTTAGGTTATTATTGAGTTCCATTTTTCAAAAACGCGACCGTATAAATACAAACATCACAAAATAAATTATTCAGAAAATTCAAATAAAATTTTCATGCATGCTAAAACAGTTAAAGATCCCAAATAAAAGTATAAATAACCAAAATTACATAAATCCCGAAATAATAAACTGAAATCAAATAATTCTGTAAATCCAAAATATCCATACTGAAAACTGAAAGAAATCTGATAAACTGTGGTCCTCCAACTACCGAAAGTCTAAGTCTGAGAATCTGAAACAATAACTAAGGGGAGTCAACTATTAAGCTGAGTGTGTCTCTAAAGTGCATCAGACAGAAAATCACAAGAATCATACAATCAACATAGTCATTTCAACAGTCATTCGAATACACAGATATGCAAAGCATGATGCACCTAATTCTATGTCATGTACCCATCTACATCACCGCCCGAAGAGTAAGGTTCCCCTGAACCACTCTCTACATCGTCACCAAGTCCGAAGTGGAATTCAGCCCGACGGGTGAAACCACTGATCTTCCCCGTACATTTTTCTAACCCGAATGATATGACATGAAAATTCGATATTAATCTGAATGCAATCATAAATAATCCGAAAATTCATGAGCATTTAGTCCAACAGATATTATTTAAATTCCGATGTAATGCTTAACAGACTTACACACAGCATAGCACATAACTCAGATCAGAACAAATATTTGCAAACCAGACATCATACAATATCAACACAGATAGAGAACACACCTCATACAGCTAATAGCTCAACGTCGGGAGTAACGTCTCCCACGCTTAAATCTAGTAACGAGCTGAACAGGATCGACACCTACAAGGGTAACACTATGTAAGATTTCACTACTACTATGCCACAAGCTACTCTATAAAAACTGATTAATTCACGTACGCGTGGAACTCGAAGGCTGAGATGCAGGAGGTCGTCCAGGGGAAAGAGGAGGAAGAATCTCGGTGTCCGAATCTATGTCACCTGAACGCAAAAGAAATCTGATTCAGAAACCAATTTTCACAATTTCTCTCTAAGCATAAATTAATTAAAAAGGCCAAAAACAACTATTTGTGATCGAATTTGGAAAAATGGGCTGCGAATCTGGAACCAGGGCGCCGAAAAACATAAATTTGACTTTGACCCCAAAAAGTCAACGGCGACGGTCAAAGTCAACATTGTCGGTCAATGGTCAACTACTGACGTCATCCAGTTAGGTCAACGCTGACATCAGCAGACGGCGTCATCCTGACATCACCTGATTCGACCAAACACTGGTCCGGTTCAGTTCGGCTACACTTTAACGGTTCGATCCGATTCAGGTTAGGTCCAATGGACCGGTCTGGTTTAGGCTCAACAAATATGGTTCAACTTGATCTCATAGAACTGGTTCGGTTCTTCCCTTTCACTTGGGCTCAAGGCAGATTTGGGTTTGAACCCAACTCACATAGCACACACACACACAACTCATGCCCGAACCCACACCCCTTTTGTACAATTCGAAAACCATAGGGGACTTCCCATTGACGGCTTCGGTCACCGGTGATGAAATCCGGTGACCATAAAGGTCATCCTTTCCCCGGCCAACATGCACCAAAGGGCCACACAGTTCACTCTAAGGGAAAAACGAGCAATATAGTCTGACAAGAGCTTACCCAACCAAATTCAGACGAGGAGACGACGTAGAGGACGACGACGCAAGGACAAGGGTAGAGGGGGTTTTGGTCGCGCGATCATGGTGAACAAGTTGGCGGTCTCGGATAAGAGGATGGACGCCGACAACCCCTTGGTCGGAGCTTAATCGAAATCTCGAAGGGGACTTGGGGGGTCTGCTATACGAAGAGCGAAAGAGGGTTGAGGGAGAGGGAAAAATGAGAGAATGAGATGCGACTGAATGAAGAAAATTAGCAGATGAAAAGCCACAATAGGCTTTTTACCCTAACTTTTAGGTAAATTACCATATAAGGGTCCAAGGTTCTACCCGTTTCACGGATTAACCACCAAAGACCAAAATTTTACAATTTAGCCACTCAAATTCAATTTGGTATTCTGATTAAAATTCCCAAAAATTAGGGTTTCAATTTAGGGATTTAGCAAATTAGGGTTTCTTTAATTTGGGGGAAAATTAGGGTGTTACAATTCTCCCCTCCTTAAAAGAAATTTCAGCCTCGAAATTTACCTAGATCAAAGAGATGTCGATACTGGGCTCTAACAACGGCCTTGGGCTCTTATGTAGCCTCATCATGACTACGTCCACGCCACAAGACATTGACCATCTTAATGGTCTTCCTCCTAAGAACATTCTTGTCTTAAGCAAGAATCTCAACGGGTTCCTCCTCAAAATGCAAGTCAGGACGGATCTCAATCTCTTCCACTGGAAGACGTGAGACGGATTAACATGATAACGTCTCAACACAGAGACGTGGAAGACATCATGAATACGTTGAAGCTCAGGTGGTAACTCAAGCTGATAGGCAATTGTTCCAACTCGACAAATAATCTGATAAGGTCTGATGTAACGAGGACTCAGCTTGCCTTTCCGACCAAATCAAAGTACCTTCCTCCACGGAGATACTTTCAAGAAAACCTGATCACCCACCTCATACTCGATATCTCGACGTCTCAAATCGACATAAGACTCCCGTCGATCAAAAGCAGCCTTAAGCCGATCTCGAATCAATATGACAGTTTGCTCAGCCTCATGTACGATCTTAGGTCCCAACAATCTATGCTCTTTCAACTCGGTCCAACCAATAGGGGAAAGACACTTACTCCCATACAGAGCCTCATACGATGTCATATTAATACTGGTCTGATAGCTATTATTATAGGCGAACTCAACAAGCGGCAAGAAATCCTCCCAACTGCCTCTATAATCCACCACACAGCCTCTCAACATATCCTCAAGAATCTGGATTACCCACTCGGGCTGACCATCAGTCTGTGGATGATAAGAAGTACTGAAACTCAACTGAGTACCCAAAGCAGTATGTAGAGCTTTCCAAAATTTCGATGTAAACCTCGGATCTCGGTCAGAAATAATAGATAACGGTACCCCATAAAGGCGAACAATCTTAGAGACATAGAGTCGAGCTAACTTGCTCAAGGAATAGTCAACTCGAACAGGAATGAAGTGCGCAGACTTAGTCAACCGATCCACAATAACCCAAATAGAGTCCTTCTTTGACGGAGTCAAAGGAAGACCACTGACAAAATCCATAGTCACTCGCTCCCCTTTCCACTGAGGGGTCTCAATATGCTTAAGTAACCCAGATGGACGCTGATGTTATGCTTTGACCTTCTGGCAGGTCAAACACTTAGACACAAACCCCACAACATCACGCTTGAGACCCTTCCACCAATACCTCGCACGGAGATTCTTATACATCTTGTCCCCACCAGGATGTATAAAATAAGGACTGTCGTGGGCCTTAAGAAGAATAACCTACTTTAACCCGGATTTCCTCGGAATACAATACCGGCCATGGAAACATAATACCTCATCATGATCAATAGAGAAATCCCGAGATGTACCTTCCTGCACATCTCTGATACGATGCATCAAAAACGGATCACTAGGCTGCTCAGCTCGAATATCAGAAATCAATGTAGGAATAACTTGAAGTTCGGCCAATAAACTGCCGTCCTCATACAAACTCATCTGGGCAAACAAAGCTCTCAAATCTGAAATGGTGTTACGGCTCAAGGCATCAGCAACAACATTATCCTTTCATGGTGATACTCAATCTCGCAGTCATAATACTTGAGAAGTTCTACCCAACGACGATGTCTCAGATTAAGATTCTTCTAGGCGGGGATATATTTCAAACTCTTATAGTCTGTGAAGATATAACACTTCTCTCTGTAGAGATATTGTCTTCAGATCTTGAGAGCAAAAAATCACGGCAGCAAGCTCAAGGTCATGGGTAGGATAGTTGCACTCATACGATTTTAACTGTCGGGACGCATAAGCCACTACCTTCTCATCCTGCATCAGAACACATCCCAATCTAGTGTGATAAGCATCATTGTAAACGATGTAAGCCTTACCAGGCTTAGGCTGGGCCAAAACTGGTGCCGCAATGATAGAGTAACCCTCAACAAACCTCCGATAATAGCCAGCTAAACCCAAGAAACTTCAGACCTCAGAAACATTCATGGGCTGCTTCCAGCTCATTATGGCTTCAATTTTCCTCGGGTCAACTCGAATACCTGCCACTGACACTACATGACCCAAAAATACAACCTCTGAAAGTCAAAACTCACATTTGCTGAACTTTGCATACAACTGTTTCTCCCGAAGAGTCTGTAAAAATATGTAATATTTCACTACTACTATGCCACAAGCTACTCTACAAAAATTGATTAATTCACATACGTATGGAACTTGAAGGCTGAGATGCAGGAGGTCATCTAGTCGGATGAGGAGGAAGAATCTCGGTGTCCGAATCTATGTCACTTGAACGCAAAAGAAATCTGATTCAGAAACCAAATTTCACAATTTCTCTCTAAGCATAAATTAAATAAAAAGACCAAAAATAGCTATTCGGGATCGAATTTGGAAAAAATGGGATGCGAATCTGGAACTAGGGCGTCGAAAAACATAAATTTGACTTTGACCCCAAAAAGTCAACGGTCAAAGTCAACGGTGGCGGTTAACGGTCAAAGTCGACGGCGACAGTCAACTGCTGACCTGGTCAGGTCAACGCTGACATCAGCAGACGACGTTATCCTGACGTCACCTAGTTCGACCAAACACTGGTCCGGTTCAGTTCGGCTACACTCCAACGGTTTGATTCGGTTCGGGTTAGGTCCAATAGACCGGTCTGGTTTAGGCTCAACAAATCTGATTCAGCTTGATTTTACAGAACCGGTTCAGTTCTTCCCTTTCACTTGGGCTCAAGGCAGATTTGGATTTGAACCCAACTCACATAGCGCACACACACACACAACCCAGACCCGAACCCACACCCCTTTTGCACAGTCCGAAAACTTTAGGGGACTTCCCTTTGACGGTGCCGGTCACCGGTGATGAAATCTGGTGACCAAAAAGGTCATCCTTTCCCCGGCCAACATACACCAAAGGGCCACACGGTTCACTCCAAGGGAAAAACGAGCAATATAGTCCGACAAAAGCTTACCCAACTAGATTCGGACGAGGAGACGGCGTAGAGGACGGTGGCGCAAGGACAAGGGTAGATAGGGTTTTGGTCGCGCGATCACGGTGAACAAGTTGGCGGTCTTGGATAATAGGATGGACGCCGACAACCCCTTGGCCGGAGCTTAATCGAAATCTCGAAGGGGACTTGGGGGTCTGCTATACGAAGAGAGAAAGAGGGTTGAGGGAGAGGGAAAAACGAGAGAGGAAGATGCGACTGAGTGAAGAAAATTGCCAGATGAAAAGCCACAATAGGCTTTTTACCCTAACTTTTGGGTAAATTACCACATAAGGGTCCAAGGTTCTACCCGTTTCACAGATTGACCACCAAAGACCAAAAGTTTACAATTTATCCACTCAGATTCAATTAGGTATTATGATTAAAATTCCCAAAAATTTAGGTTTCAATTTAGGGATTTAACAAATTAGGGTTTCTTTAATTTGGGGAAAAATTAGGGTGTTACAGATGGGACGTCCTAGGAAGTGACGACCTAGACTGGTTTGTCATCAAATGAGACCACGCGTGTCACACGTGGTCGCTGGTGATCGTTCGCAAGATATGTTCGCAGGTAGGGATGGACATGTGTTGGGTCGGGTTTTTTGCTGATCCAAACCCAACCCAAAAATAATTACTCTAAACTCGAACCCGACCTAACCATATCCATTAAAAACCCGACCTGACCCGAAAATTATATACCTCAACCCAAAGCTAACATGATCTATATAAAAAAATTAATTTTAGGGGCATAACTGTAAAAAATAATTTTAGGGACTTAATTATAAAAAATATTTTTAGGGACTAAACTATTAATAAAAATTCAATTTTAAGAACCTAATTATTAAAAATATAAAGGGAGAGAAATATTACAAATATTCTTAAAAAAATATAGGGGAGATTACACTATTAATGTTGGGTCGGGTCTGATATTTTTTAACTTAAACTCGAACTCGAACCCACCCAACCTCATTTTTGATAAAAACCCGACCTGAATCTGTTTTTTTACAAAAAACGACTTGACCGGATCGAGTCAGAACCCGTTGAGTCTGAGTAAAATGTCTATTCCTATTCGTGAGAGGTCGTAGGTGATCAAGACGTGGTCACTGATGATTGTTCGCGGAATACGCTTTGATGTCTGAAGGCTTGCATATTAGAGGTCCAGATGATGGAGGTACGCCATGTTAGAAGAACCGCATAGTGAAGGTTCGCATGGTGGTAATAAAAAAGTTATCCGACCTTCTATATAAATCTAACTAGCATTTTCAGTATTGCTTTGTCTTGGCCCTGCTCATTCTTCCTAGCTGTTGAATGCTTGAAATCAATGGCCAAAATTTGTCCCTAACTCTATTCTAGTTTTACGAACGATTGTTATATCCCTTTTCTTTTATTTTTTTACTAAACTAAAAGAGTAGTAAAAGTACAAGATGGGCACGGGTTGAGTTTTAACCAACTCGAACCCGGCCCGAAAATATAAAATTTTGATTTGAACCCGGTTCGACTCATGGTGATTTTTCAATCGGTCTGAAAT
Source organism: Hibiscus trionum (assembly GCA_030270665.1). Taxonomy (NCBI): domain Eukaryota; kingdom Viridiplantae; phylum Streptophyta; class Magnoliopsida; order Malvales; family Malvaceae; genus Hibiscus; species Hibiscus trionum. Next base: position 6,826,116 of record BSYR01000034.1, on the reverse strand, counting down.
TTAAAATTAAAACTCGTCTCTAACCCGACCCGACTTGAATTCAATTTTTTTAAATAAAAATATTTGATTCAATTAGGTCGGGTCGAAATCCGTTGGGTCTTGATAAAATACCCATCCCTATCGCGGGAGGTAGTAGATAATCAACACGTAGTCACGAGTGGTTGTTTGTAGGATATGCTCAGTATGTTTAGAGGTTAGCACGATGAAAAGTTCGCCATGTCTAAAAGCCCACATAGTGGAGGTTCGTATGGAAACGGTTCCCTAACCCGTACCGATACGTCTCTATTGTAATTGTGCAACGACTCTTTCTTTTTTGAGACAGGTATCGATACGCTTCCTCGAGTACCGATACAGTAGGCTGTAGAAGTGCATTTGTGGTGAAAAGAGAGGGTTCCAACGACTATAGTCAATTCCCTAACCACCCAAACGGCTAGAATTAATGGAGAATGTATAAAAACAAGTCTATTGAAGACTAGCAACAACTATTGAATCCTAGAGAAACATCCATACACAAAATCCAAGCTCAAGTGCCTAATTTTTTATTCTTGTAAAATCCCAAATTGTATTGAGTGAAATTCTTATCTTCTATTTCAATTTGGGTTGAGTGCTTGTATTAAAAGGGGCAAATTTGTATTGTGAGATATCCTACTTGCCTTTAAATTCTTCTTTGTAACCAAGTGAGTGTTTGGTCAATTTTGGGTAGAAAAATGACAGATCTTGTAAAGGTTTCCTCCTAAGCCTAGAAAATGGGAAAACTAATTAGTGGAATTGTTGGAAAATCCTTAGTAGGAGCTAAGGTAGTGGATGTAGAGTTTATTTGGAACTTGAACCACTATAATTGCCTTGTTCTTCATTATTATTCAATACACTTCACTTTCAAAATTTTAAAAACACAATTCACCCCCCTCTTGGCTTTGATCAATCCCTTAATCCACTCAACAGAACTGAAATTATTCTTTGGATGCTTGACCAAGGAAAATTAAAACTACCTCCTTCATTCCGTATCAGTCCTTTGTCCCATTTGTCGTTCATACCAGCGAAAGTCGTGAGCCTCACATGCGGATTTTTGTTTTTAAGGGTCTTAGCATAGATCCAATCCTTCTTCACCCTACGCAGATTGAAAAAAGTCAAGTACTCCTCGAATGTGGGCATCATGTCCTCTCTATTAAAAGTGAAGCAGCAGTACCCAGGGTTCCAGAACTAAACCAAGGCTTTCAGCAACGGCTAGTCCATCTTCACATACAAGAGATAGGCTATATCACCATAAGTTTCATGGAACAACTGCTTAGTCTCATAATCAAAACGGTCCTAGATTTCTCGCAACTCCTGCACGTTATTCTGTTTGACGCTGATATGGGCATACTCTGAAGTTTCCATCTCATGATCGACTGTTAGTCTATCCCCAAATGACTATTTGTTTTAAACGAATCTAGACTTTCGTATGGTTATAGAAATATAAAGCTCGCTTCCTGATTTATCTTGTAGAACTTTTGATGATTTTTCAAAGTCACTGGTAAAACTGTTTTCTAAGAAATGTGCTACCAAATTTTTATGACCTTTCAACATTCAAATATTTATTTTTTAAAAATACATATCGAAATCGAACGCCTTGTATTTTAAATAAAATTATACCGAATTATGTTTACAACGATTTATAGACAATTTTCTAATTATTTTTATAAAATTTATGGAGAATTTCCAAACTTACCCAGCTAGTCAAACTCAGGTTATAAGAAATTAGATTTTTATTAAAAAAAATGGGAGATTAAAAAACAACTTAATATATAGTGTGTGCGAGTTTACTCGGATTTGAAACCGATAACGGATACTAATTTTTACTTCCTAGGATTACTAAAAAAAAATCCTCACCCTTTCTTTCCCTTCCCTGAACACTTACCAGGCCTTTGGCTTATGTTTGAGTCATCACAGGTGTAACTCTTCCAAGGGAATTTCGGGTGTGTGTGGATGTGTGAGTGTTTCAACTGAAATTCATGGCGGCATTATATCGAACACTCAGTTTGCATCGCATTAACAAGAAGAGAACCCAAGTGAAGGGGAGGAGGAATACATGATGTTTATCCGGGCAGCCGAGATGTTTCTCTTCAAAGTAGAAAATCCCACAAGATTTACCATTTATAAATTCGGTGAACAGAGAAAAGCAAAAGGTTTGAGAGACGCTGGCATCAATTAAAGAATTTGGAAATTGCTACATTAAAGAAATGAATATTGGTTTGAACAAAAAAAATAATGTCAGAATAATAATATTTTTATTATATTATTATTATTAGATACTACTACTAAAAATAATTAAAATAAGAGTAAAAATAATAATAAAATCAACTAAAATATTAATAGTAAATGCTTTATGAAGATTACCCACTAAACTCCAACAAATAGTAATTTATTTAGGGTCTGGTTTGCTATTCAATGTTAGGTTAAGTCAGCGACGGCAGATAGGTTTTTGGGAATACGCGTTAGTAAATTAGGGTTTAGTTTAAGCTTTTCGAGTTTGAGCTTTAATTTTTATTTTTAAGTTCGATTCGAGCTTGATAATTTTGAGCTCGTGAGCTTTCGAGTTGAGCTCGAGCTTGATAATTTTAAGCTCGCGAGCTTTCGAGCCGAGTTGAGCTTAGCCTTGAGCATTTTAAATTCGAGCCAAGTTGAACTTAGCCTTGAGCATTTCGAGTTCGAGTCGAGCTTAACAATACTTGAACTTGACCCGGCTCATTTACACCCCTTGTCAGAAATCATCATTTATATTAATTTTAGAGACTAAAACCAAATATTAAAAATTGGATAGATTACATCATTGGTATTTCAGCTTAATTTTAAGGCCTATGTTATATGAGTACTTGTCTGGTAGGATATGCATATATCAATTATCTTCAGCAAAACTGGTCCAAAAACACAGTAGTTGAGCTAAAATTGCTTGTTCTGAAGAGAAAAAAGTACTTTCATTAGAAGTAAATTCATTCGTAGTTCGGTTAATCGAAACCGTTTAGCTTTAACGGTTAGGTTAACACTTGCATCCCAATACATATCTGGGCATACTATTAGGATCATTTAGATATGGAAAAAACTTTTAAAACAAAGTATACAGAGTTCGAAATCAGACACATTCCATAAGAAAACATCTTGACTCGATTTATTCTTAATTATACTTTTTTGTATTACATGTTTCAAGGCTTAAATAGAGTTACAATGATAAATTAAGGCAATGGTACATATGTTAGCTAAAATGAATTAATCAAATATTGAGCATCAAATGGCAATGATAAACCCGGACACGGTCCAAACCCAGACCCGATCCAACACGACAAATACACTTTCAGTCTCGGCCCACCTCTAATCCCGGCCCACTTTAGATCTGGCCCACTTCTAATCCCGGCCTAGCTATAAACCTGGCCAAGCGGCCAAAGACTTCCTAAACCCCAAGAACCCAACTCAAAAAGCCCAAAACAAATAAAATGTTTGATCATCAACTAACTCATAGTAAACACAAATAGCATGTCAAAAAGCAAATAAAAAACGAAGTATTTGATCGAAGTAAAAAGGAAGGCCGAAGAATAATTTTCATACAAAACTTAATTACTAAAGTTTTAACCTTAAAATTAAAAGCATCATTTCAAAATTCTAAAGTTTTTAGGGTTACATCTTCGATGATTTAAAATCTAATTTTTCTAAATTCTAAAGTTTTCAGTATTACAATAAATGAGTTAATTTTACTTACAGGATTACAATAATGGCCCAATTAAAAATCAGCCCATTTAACGTGTGATATTTTCACGTTGAAGGTTATAGAGACTAAAACAGCTTGTTTCCGTTATAACTTTGTGAAAACCCTAATCCCTATTTCTTCTTCACTTAGCAGCTCAACTCAACCATCTCTCTCAAATCCTCCTTCTCAAGAACAGGTAAGATTCCTTTCGTTACATTTGAAGGTTGATTAGATTTTGGTGCATCAAGATTTGGCCGTTTAGGGTTTTTAAACTTCGATTTGCATTGTTCACAGCGATTTCATTGGGCGGAACATGTCTTTCTCAGAATTCTATTGTTCAAACTTGTGTATTTGGATTTCTAACTGGTGTTTTCAAAATTAATATATGATCTTTTATGGAATGCATTATTCCCCATCAATGTTTGAAAATTTGTTGATTTTTTTATATTTGTCTGATTGATTTTCTTAATCTGTTTTAGAACACCAAAATAGCAACCCTGTTTCGTTGTTGACGTCCTTGCTGTACACTGTATAATGTAGGTTTCATGCTTTAGATTTGGTGTACAACTTACTGGTTTTAAGTGGATGAGCTGTATTTTTTGAGAATTGGATGTTGAATTATTAACTACTACTGCCAGTTTATTGCCATAGCTTTTTATTGCTTTTGCTTGTATAGTATGTTATATTTATTTTTGTTAATTATACAAGTGTTTTTTTGGATCCGTCTTCTTAATATTTTTTGGAAGAGATTTGTTTTGCATTTTTTTTACTAGAGTTTATAAATGGACGGCCTCATCTTTTACATTTTTTCTTTATTCAAAAAGTCTATTCTATTAAACTTTCTGGTGATCCAAAGCTTGGAAAGGGAAACTTGAAAACAAGAGAATGCTATAATTTTCACATGGGGGGAAGTTGTCCAAACTATTGACATGAATCGGGTAATTTAGTATTTTGTGCACTGTCTGAGTTGAAGAAGTTATGTATTTTGATTAGAAAGATTTTACTGTGTTTATTATCTTTGAGTGTCTATTTGGAAGCTGATATTTTTTAAAGAAAAAAATTGCTAATGTTTTTTTGCTATAGCTTGTTCGGGCCGAGAAGTTTTATTTGTTTGTTTTTTCCATATATTTTTTCTCATTGATTGTCTAAATCTATTTATTTTTAAAATAAAAAGAGTTATTGCTAATTAAATACTTGGTTTTGTTTAGCAGGGAGAAAGCTTTGGCAATATAGAGAAATATGAGCTTCTAATTTTGCTTGGTAAAGATCAAGGTGTCAAATCATTTGTTTTCAATTTAACACCTCTACTTTCTGGTAATTCTCTGACCTTTTCTATATATGTATATCCAATTTCAATCATTTTAAAATCTAACAAAACGGGCAGCCAAGAAAGCATGGTTCCCTTTTCTATTATGTTTGACTTTTGTGTTTTGCCTCTTTGAAATTTCTATCTTGACTAATAAAAGGGTCTCAATCAAACGGTTAAAATCGTTGAAGCACTGTGTTAAATTTTGTTAAAATAGATAAGCTATTACGGCTATTGAAGTTATCAGATGATTATCAATTGATGGGAATTTTAGCCTCAAATCGAAATAATTCATCTTCAATCTTAAATTAGTTATCTCTGTAAGCAAAATTAACTCATTTATTGTAATCCTGAAAACTTTAGAATTTAGAAAAACTAGATTTTAAATCATCGAAGATGTAACCCTGAAAACTTTAGAATTTAGGGATTATGCTTTTAATTTTAAGGTTAAAACTTTAGTAATTAAGTTTTGTATGTAAAATTATTCTTCGGCCTTTTTACTTCGATCAAATACTCCGTTTTTTCTTTGCTTTTTAACTTGCTATTTGTTGTCACTGTGGGTTTGTTAATGGTCAAACGTTTTATTTGTTTTGGGCTTTTTGAGTTGGGTTCTTGGGGTTTTGGAAGTCTTCGGCCGTTGGTCCGGGTTTATGGCTAGGCCGGGATTAGAAGTGGGCCGCTATTAGAAGTGGGCTGGGATTAGAGGTGGGCCTGGTCTGGAAGTGGGTCGGGACTAGAATTGGGCTGGGATTGGGTTTGTACCGTGTCTGGGTTTGGATCGTGTTCGGTTTCGAATTGAGTCGGTGGTTTTGGATCGGGTTTAAGGTTGAATCGGGTTTAGGGTTGGATCGGGTCCGTGGTTGGGCCTCTCTTTTTGTGCATGGCGAACCATGCAGCCCATTTGATTTCCTAATCAAACGTCGACCGTTTTCACTCTTCACTTTCACCCTTTATTCTTTCGCTAATCGCCTCCTACAGTTTCTTTCAAATCTTTCAGTATTTCCGAATTACATATTCGAGTATTCGAGTCTTTAATTTCTTATGGATCCTAAACACACAGGCGAGTTACTCAAGTAAGTTTTCCCCAAATTTATTTACCTTTCTTTTTGAACGGAGATTTGAAAATTAAACTTGCTTTGTTTCAATTCTATGTTTTTGCAGGCACTTGGAGAAGCAGAATGAGTTGCTTTCAGAATCCTATTCATTAATTTCTCATGAATTGCATCAACTTCAAGTCAGTTTCTTCTTCCCCTTTTCTTGGTTTACAATAATATTTAACAATTTTCCGGGAAGAATGAATTTTTTAACATTTTTGATGTTTTAGGTAGAAGAAGAGATGTTGATGCGTAAATTTCATCAACTTATGCAGGCTCAAGCTCTAAATAAAAAGGTATGATTTTGATTTTTAGACATGATTGTAAATAAATATTATTGAGATTTTAGATGTTATATAATTTTTTTTTATCTCTGTTGATTTTTTAGATGAACTAGATTTTTTATTATGAACTAGTATTAGTTTTAATATATCTAATTACATTTTTTTATGTTAACAAATTTAATGTTTTAAATAGACATCTTCATTTTCATTCCCTTTATTTAGATGTAATACTTATTGATTTTACTTGGATAGAATGAAAACATTGATCAAATTTGCAATGGAGATGATCGAAAGCGCGAGTTTGTGAACAGAGAGATGGACAATAGTGTGAGATCTTTTTAGTGTTGATCTTGTTTCTTACTAGATGACAATAACATTGAAATTAAGCATTCGATTGACAACTGTTTATTTTTAATGACAACTGTTTCTCTAACTTTGTATTTGGCAGTTTAATGACAACATACATGACCTGATTATTTCATCAATAAACACACATTTGAGGCTTATTTTTTAAGAGCAAAAGAAGGGACTATTTACTAGGCGGTTTATATGAGTTCAAGACCATATTTGCTTGTAATCAAATCAAAAGTAAAGACGAGTCACTTATGTTTGCCCTAAAGAATACCAAAAAAATCTGACAATCTATGCCATTAGTACAACAAATGACACCTATTTAGAAAAATACTAGAAGACACTAGAGACCTCAAATTAAACTAAAAATATGTAAACATGAAGTGCCAGACAGAACAAATACCAGAAAAATATTAGTGTTGTCTCAGCTACATCAACTAGCAGCTTCTCTGTGTATATTGAAATAACTCCCGCATGCAAACATCAGACTTCACCTGATCAAGATAATAATTTCTGCTGCAGAGAGAAATCCAAGGATCAAATGAATGTAAGTTCGGGTGCTGAAAAATTAACATTACCAAAATACATATATAAAGAGATTTCAAAAAAAAAAAGAATGATTTAATAAGCAGGTTTTCAGTAGATCCTCAAAACAGGAATCTCTAATTTCATGTTAAGTGAAAAGGATAAAAAAGTATCATTAAAGTGGTCCGAGTGCCAGGTAAGGGATTTTAAGACAGAGAATAGGCATGCCCGAACAAAATATCTTTTTTTTTTTTTGTTTAAATTACTTCAAAGCAAGCAACTCGGCCACTGAATCTGACCAGAAAACGAGCTTCGAATTCTCTACTTCAGCTGATGGCAAGACTTACGTATAACATGCATGGAAAACCTACAAACAAAAAACAAATACAGAACCTTTCTAGTCCTCGCTAGCAATTCGAAATTATAATAGAACAAAAACTGACATATATGTATATATGTGCATATTTTCGATAAATTTCAATTTAACCACGAAAAAGAACAACATAAAAGTAGAAATTAAGCCTGACGTGGAATTGAATCGCTTCTAGGGTCACCCGGGAGCTCTCTAACGAATGAATGGTCCCAATTAAGATCTTCGAGCCTCTATTTAACAGTTTTCTTCTTATTATCATTATCATGTTCATTTAAGCTTTGATTTTTCAAACCGTCGGCAACGGAGTCAAGGGAGAGGGAGGAGGAGGGATCCGGTGAAGACGAGTCCATGCGAAGGCTGCAACCAGTGGACACGTAGCATGCAAAGGGAGGGTAAAAAGGGAGTGTGGCAGAAGAAGGAAGGAAAGAGCGGAGGCAGAGGGAAGTGAGAGAGGAAGAAGAGAGTGTGAGGAGCGGTGGTTTTGGAAAGAAATGAAATCTCTTTTTTTTCTTTTTGTTTAATTAAATTTGAGAGAGAGCAGTTGATTTGTCAGCCGGTTGAATAATGAATATACACAGCCTTCCCATTCAAGTAGGGACGAGCATTTGACCCGGATCCGATGGTCATGATCTGATTTGATCCGATTTAAAAATTTTATTTTTTCTTAATAGGTTTAAGTTTGAGTTAAGTAAAGTTTGTAGTGGTAAATATTCGATTTAAAATTTTAGGGTTCATGAGTTAGGGGTTAGGGGTTAATGTTAGAGTCAGGGTTTTAGGTTTGAGGTTTAGGGTTTAAGGTTAGAGTTAGTGTTTAGGTTACGGTTAAGGTATAAGGTTTAGGGTTATGGTTATGGTTAGCGTTAAGGTTAGGGTTACTATTAGGGTGTAGGGTTTAAGGTATATATTTAGGGTTATGGTATAGGGTTTGAGTTAGTGTTAGTGTTATGGTATATGGTATATGGTTAGGGTTAGGGTTTGGGTTAGTGTTAGGGTATATGGTTTAGGTTAAGGTTAAGGTTAGGGTTTGGGTTAAGGTTATGGTATATGGTTATGGTTATGGTTATGGTTAGTGTTAGAGTATAGGGTTATGATTAGTGTTAGGAATTTTCAAAAAAAAAAAAATAGAAATTAAAATTTCAAAACTGACCAAAGCACTAACTAATGGTCCAATTCTAAACCCTAAAAATTGAAATTAACCTTCACTAACTTCAAAAAAATTCTTTATTTTCAAAATTCAAACAAAACCTCTAAATTTTTTAAAATTTTCAAAAAAACCCCTCCAAAATCCTTAGACATTTCAAAATAACCTCGAACCACCAAAACTTCAAAATCTTGAAAAACTTATACCAAAATCCCTATATACTCTCGTCAAAAATCCCCGAAATTTCCTCAGGACTCCAAAAGAGGGGAATGAATTTGACTATTTACGATGCGGTTTATATGAGTTCAAGACCATATTTGCTTGTAATCAAATCAAAAGTAAAGACGTGTCATTTATGTTTGCCCTAAAGAATACCAAAAAAATCTGACAATATATGCCATTTTATTAGTCGGCTATTAGTACAACAAATGACACCTATTTAGAAAAATACTAGAAAACACTAGAGACCTCAAATTAAACTAAAAATATGTAAATATGAAGTACCAGATATAGAATAAATACCAGAATGTTATGAATATTTATATATGTGGATGTCTATCATGATTAAAACTTTATCTAAGGAGTTTGATTTATTTATTATTAGGAATATTATCTCTATTAATTAGAGTTTAATGTATTATGTACTTCTTATGCCTATAAATAGATGATTCATTGAAGGCATTGTATACAATTCTATTTTTGAGAATAATACAAATCTCCCTCTTTCTCTCATCTCTTTGTTCTTCTTGTTCTTATTTTTGTTCTTCTTTATTTTATTCACACCACGTTATCAGCACGAGACTCTAATCAACTGAGGTCTTCATCATTATAATTCAAAAGAAGTTACCGGGAAGAATTCGATTATAGAATAAACCAAAGATAAGTTTTTTTTTCTCCTTATTTTTTTTAGTTACCGATTGTCTTTCTCTTTATATTTTAACTTTGTTTTAATTTTTGAAAATTTTGGAAGTATGTTTCATTTTATTCGAACATTGGAAAGAGATAAATTTGTGGCTTCTCACAAACCAAAAGACGAATCGACAGAGACGAAGAGGTTGCGTTTGGTGTAAATTACGTGTGTTTTCTCTTGTTTCTAAAAGGGTTAATTAGCGGTATGCTTATTCATACTTTTACTTATATGATTATATTTGATATTTTTCATATTATTATTTATGTCATTTTATTTGGTAAAAATTAATATTTTTAATCGTGTTTTGAGTTTTACATGATATGCTTAAATGGCTTGGAAAGAGATGTGATATAAAGGGACTATGAGAAGCTATCTCGGTCATATGCTATGTCTCCATTGTCCACGAGAGAAAAATCAATATCGGTAAATTTTGGTTTTATTTTTATTCTTTATATTATTATTTTAAAGTGCGATAAATCATGATGATTTTGAATTTACAAGAAGATTATTATAAAGTCTATATTTGCTCGAAAGCAATATTTCTTCTTCGTTGAAAAACTTGACCATAGACTTCTCCCAATTTCAAGTTACGAAAATTCTTCTTGATCCAAAAAGTTTTATGGGAGACATTCCTTGAAGTGAATGCAAAGCATGATGTTTATTCCATGCGATTATCAATGATGGGGCATTCCCTGAAGTGAATGCAAGCATGATGTTTATTCCATGCAATTATCAATGATGGGGCATTCCCTGAAGTGAATGCAAGCATGATGTTTATTCCATGCGATTATTGGATCTGTTTCATTCCCTGAAGTGAATGCAAACATGGTAAATCATTATTCAATTAGAGACATAATTTCGATATAATCCAAGTATAATTGGCTGGACATCCCGTTCTGCGAGGCTACTGGTCTCAAAAAAGGTTTTTAAAGGACCTTGTGGACAGGTTTAACAATGCCGCGTACGAGGATTAAATCTTTGTTCTCTGTGATAAGGATATGTGAAAAAGGTTTTAAAGGCCCACTAGCTCTACTCCATTCCCTGAAGTGAATGTGAGATTATATTATGGAAGGAATAAAAAATCACATTAAAAGTTGTGGTCGTGATCGAGGCTATGAATATACACATGAAAAATATAGTCGTTTTAAGAATACTTCTACCCGCTGGTAGCAAAGTTATAAGGATGACAAGAGTGATAAAGATCATTCTAAGGAAGTGAAATCCTTTTACCAATGTGATGTTATAAACCATTGGTTTCGTACTTGTTAAACGCCAAAGTATTATGGATTTTATCCATAATCATGAATGATAAATGAAATAAAATATAAACAAAATTTGTTTATGGCGAAAATAATTATGGCGTTATTGGTCCAACTCAATTGGATATTGTTAATTTTCTCATAACCCTTGAAGGAAATAATTTACCATTTATTTTATTTCCCTTGTAACCTCTAACAGAAATAATTGGGTTTTTTTATTTATTTATTTTATGTTAATTCGTTTTATTTATTATTTATTTATGTTAGTTTGCTTTATGTTTATTTATTTCACATATTATTTATTTACGCTTTATGTTAATTTATTATTTGAAGAATATGATTACTTCTGGAATAAAATATACAATAAATTGTGACTATTTATGCCTAGCAGATAATGCAAGTACTCATATTGTACTTAAGCATAAGAAATATTTTTCCCATTTAAATGCAAGGGGAAATATGAGTAGTATTTCTCAAAGTACTAAAATATCAATACTTCGGAAGAACACTTGAAAGTTTATCTCTGATAGATAATCGGCTTGATATGATGTGCTATATTTTATATTTTTCATTCCTCGAAGTGAATGATACAAAGTACATATTTTCATTACCTGAAGTAAATGAAACAAAACACATTTTGAAAGGTGCACAATTATGCATTTCTCGATTAAAATGCAAGAGAATAATGTGAGTACTATATCCGAAAGTACTAATATCACAAAAGGCTCTGGTTGAGCAAATATATTATTGTCAAATGGAACTTTATTCCATATTCACAGTGCGTTATACTCGTCAAAGTCATAAAGAGAGCAATATGAGTTCGCAAACTATCCCTTTGAGAATTATAGATAACATATGTTATCAATTGGCATTTGAAATAAGCCAATATGAATATAAGTTCTGGTAGCCAAAAAGTCAGTTGAAAGCCCTATGAGAGCTATATATTGCTACCAAAAGATAATTTCAATTGAAAGCTCCGAAAGAGCTAAATATATTCTTATTTAAAGGAACAATTTTGATGGTCGTACTAGACATGCACAAGTAAGATTGAATTACATGTTATGGTAAACAAGAAGTTTACAAATTCAGAGATATATACACACATATATATAGTTGGCATGATTGGTTAGACCATCATGATCAATAATGATGCAGAAATTATTGAGATTTACATGTATTAAAAGAACCTGTAGTTCTTATGGTGCTTATTCTTAAAGGAATGGATTAAATTCCACTTATTAAAGAACGTGAAGTTCTTGTGCTGCTTAAAGAAATTGATTAAATTCCACTTACTAAAAGAACTTGAAGTTCCTGTGTTGTTTGTTCTCAAAGGATATAGATGATCCCACTTACCAAAAGAATTAGAACTTAAAGTTCTTGTACTGAAGTTAAGACTGTATGTCTTGCATATCTGAACGAAATATGGGTCCATATATCCACAAATGTGGAAAGTTTTATATGATTTTAGTAGATGCATCTACATTGTTTTATCGACTTACAACCAGAAGTTTGTGAGATTGATTCTAAAATATTCAGATTATGCAGTTAGACTATTTGTCTTGAAAAGCTAGTGAGTTTATATTTTAGGCTATATCAGTTGTTACAAAGCCTATTGATTATGAAAAATATAGTTTAGCAAAATTTCAATTGGATGCCTCCTATTTAATAGCTAAACTATGAGAACAAAAGAGTTATTATTTATATGGTGTTTCCATATAGCAATACTTATACGCATCAAGCCAACGAGTTATATAATAAACTCCCCGTTATGATTGGTTTTTGGTCAGAAATCATACATTTCCCATTTTATGATTTTTGAATGTGCGATATGAATTGCTCCACCACAACGCACAAAATGGGTAAATAAAAAGGGTTGAGAATATATATTGAGTACGAGTCTCCTTTTATGTTTAAATTCTTAAACATTAATTGGAGAATCATTTATGACATGATTTTTCTCAACATCAGGGGGAGATAATAATCAGCTGGATAGAGGAAAATGAATTATCATTATCTAGATCCTCGTATATGAACTAGAAGTTCATAAGATAATTCATGTTATTACATGTCAACTGCCAGACATATTTACTGACCCAATGGGAGTAATTAAGTCTCATATACCAGCTGAAATGCTCTAAGTTTAAATTACATGTTAGAGCGAGAGAATGTAAATCATACCTGAAGCATGATAGTTGAAATGGTTCCAATGATCAAAATTCTCGTAAATAGAAAGTAATATGAGATGATCATATATTGGAGGCGGGTGCTCCTAAAGAGACTGTGAAACATATGCTTTAATTTTGATATAACTAAAAACCTAAGGACTAAAATGAAAAATATCAAAACAAATTTTAAAGTCCTTAAAATTTCCTACATCTTGTTAAAGACCACTTCATAGCTAAAACCAAAGACTTACCAAATATTTTTTTAAGAATTTCAAAGCCAAAACAGGGAATTTTCAAGCCCCGTTTCGAAACGGCCAAGGGCGTTTCGAAACACTTTCAGTTCGATGTGCACCTGTTCCGAAACGGGTATCGGAACGGGTCAAGGCGTTTCGAAACGGTATGACTCGTTTCGAAACTGTTCTTCATTTAAACGAACAAGGGCAACGGCTATAAACTGAAATTTGAAAATAAACAGGGCGTTCCGAAACGGGCTTAGGCCGTTTCGAAACACCCCTTTGACAGTGGCAAACCTGTTCCGAAACGGGCTAAGACCGTTTCGAAACACCCCTTTGGCAGTGGCAAAACCGTTCCGAAACGGCCCCTAGGCGTTTCGAAACGGGTTCTCGTAGACGCTCCAACGGCTATATTATTTGAAATCCGTTCCGAAACAGGTGACCCCGTTCCGAAACGGTAGGCGTCTGGAAGCTGAAAAGTTGTGAGAAAAACACCCCAACGGCTCTAATTTTCAGCCCATCACCCACAACGGCTAGAAAACTTCAAGAGGCTATAAAAAGACCCCAAGAAGCTCCAGCAATCATCAATTAAGCTACAAGCATACATCCTTTCATCAAATACAAGCATTTGTGTTGAAATCCCATTTTTATCTAGAAACCCCAATTGTATCCTTCATTTATATTTTGTTCAATTGGGTTGAGTGCTTGATATCGGGCTATCATTTGTATTGAGAAATACCTTATTAGCCACCAAATTTCTTTGTTCTATTGTGTGAGGATTGGGTTAATTTTTGGGTAGAAAAATTAACCGAAATTGTAAAGGTTGCCTCCTTGTCCTGGAAAAAGGGGACGAACAATTTAGTGGAAATTGTTGGAAATCCTTGGTGAGACTAAGGTAGTGGATGTAGAGTTCGGTTGGTGAACTTGAACCACTCTAAATCCTCGTGTCAATATTTTTAAGTTGCAATTTCCGTTACAACATCGTTAAAATTCCAATTCACCCCCCCTCTTGGTTATTATCATTCGTGTGATCCACTCAACAATTGGTATCAGAGCTTAACTCTTTGAGGATTAACAACCGCAAGAGGAGATCCTTGGAAGAAGTGTGATCATCATCAAAATATCAAGAGATGGCATCAACCTCCGCTCCCGGCATGTACGACTCACAATCCACCACAAAGCCTCCTTTCTTCAATGGTGAGAACTACTCATTTTGGAAAAATAAAATGCGTCTATTTATTAAATCAAGTGACTACCTTGTGTGGGATGTCATTGAGGATGGACCATATATTCCATTGAAGCAAGATGTTGATGGCAAGATGGTGCTTAAAAGAAGAACGGAAATGAGTGAAGAGGAAAGGAAAAAGATCCAAGTAAATGATAAAGCTCTTCACATGCTATTTTGTGCTTTCGGTCCGGACATCTACTCAAAGGTCTCATCAATTGAAAGTGCCAAAGAAGTGTGGGACACTCTTGAAACCACCTATGAAGGCACCAACGATGTCAAAGAAACTAAGATTGGAATTCTCAATCTTAGTTATGAAAATTTCAAGATGGAATTTGATGAGACGGTGTCAAAGATGTTTGATCGATTCTCCACAATTGTGAATGGTCTAAAGGGCTATGGAGAAATTATACCGGAAGACAAGCTTGTCCGAAAGCTACTCTATTCACTTCCCGAATCTTGGGATGGGAAGAGAACCGCTATCATCGAAGCAAAGAATTTAAAAACTCTAAAGCTTGATGAACTTGTAGGTTCTCTCCTTACTCACGAGATCATGAAGCAAGGAAGGGAAGATGAGAAAAAGAAAGAAGAAAAAAGAATGGAGAAGCTTGAAGGGGAGAAAAAGAAGAAAATAGGAATAGCTCTCAAAGCTAAAACTTCCCAACTTGATGAAAGTTCATCTAGTGATGAGGATGAACTTGAAGAATTGGCTATGATAGCCAAACGATTCTCACGCCTTATGAGGTCCAACCGAGGAAGAAGAATCCAAAGGAAAATGGACTTTAAAGGCAAGAACAAAGAAGAAGGAAGGGATCCAATCACTTGCTTCGAGTGCGGACAACCCGGCCACATACGTTCGGAGTGCCCTCAACTCAAGAAGAAGGGCTTTGAGAAGAAGAAAAAGCTCAAAGCTAAGCTTGCTACTTGGAGTGATGAGGAGTCATCGGAGGATGACGAACAAGAAGTGGCGAACCTCTGCCTCATGGCACTTGAGGAAGATTCCTCCTTGGTAACCTCTAACTCATCTACTTTAGATTTTTCATATGAAGAACTAAATGATGCTTATGATGAGTTACAAGAGGTATATGATGAATTAGTTGAGAAGTATAGGGAGTCGGTTATTAGGAATAGAAAAATTATTATAGAATTAAAAGAGAAAAATGACTCACTTACTCAAACTAATTCTAAAATAGAGAAAAAGATATTAGGATTAGAAGATGAACTTAAATTCTTTCAAAAAGAAAATATTGATCTTAATAATCTTTTATCTCAAAATAATTGTGAACACCAAAAGGTGTTAAGTGAGCTAAATGAGCTCAAAAAGTCTTTAAAAATTAATGGTAGTGTTAAACATGACATAGGAGAATCCTCTAGAACACACCAATATAAGAAAAAGACTAACTACTACAAACAAGATAACTATCCTAGACATAGTAAAGTTAAAAGAATTAGAAATATATGGGTTCCTAAGGAACTTGTTAAATCTAATGATATTATTGCTATGTCACCTTGGATTCCTAAGGGAACCAAAGTTTTAGGAACTAACACACATGGACCCAAAATGATTTGGGTACCAAAAACAAAAGTTTAAATATCTTTGTTTGTAGGGGGAGCATTGCTACAAGGCCAAAGCACAAAGTCAAAATTCATGGTACCTTGATAGTGGATGCTCGAGACACATGACCGGAGACAAGAGTCGACTCATGGATTTAAAGCCAAAAAGTGGAGGAGTAGTAACATTTGGTGACAACTCCAAAGGCCACATTGAAGGTATTGGCTCCATTGGTAATCACTCTACTACTCTCATTGAAAATGTTTTATATGTCAATGGTCTTAAACATAATTTATTGAGTATAAGTCAACTATGTGATAAAGGTTTTAATGTTATATTTGATAAAACCGGTTGTAAAATTGTAGACATTAAAACTAATAATATTATGCTCATAGGTCATCGCATAGGGAATATATACATGGTGCATCTAGATGACATACATACATCTCATGCATGCTTAGTTGCTCAAAACAAAAATGATGCATGGTTGTGGCATAGGAAGCTAGGACATGCTAGCACAAGTGTTTTAGAAAAACTAGTCTCTCTAAACCTAGTTAAAGGTTTACCCAAGATAAAATTTTCGAACGATAAAATTTGTGATGCATGCTCAAAGGGTAAACAACATAGATCTTCTTTTAAATCCATTAATGACATTTCTACTAGTAGATGTTTACAACTAATCCATATGGATTTATTTGGGCCAATTAGGACTATGAGCTTGGGTGGCAAATCATATGCTTTTGTATTAGTTGATGATTTTTCTAGATTCACTTGGGTTCTCTTTTTAAGTACTAAGGATGAGGCTTTGGAAAAATTCATCACATTTTCAAAATTAATTCAAAATGATCTTGAACTTAAAATTTCACATATTAGAAGTGATCATGGAACCGAATTTCAAAATTTAGGATTTGAAGATTTTCTAAATGAAAATGGTATTAGCCATAATTTTTCAGCCCCTCGAACTCCTCAACAAAATGGGGTAGTTGAGAGGAAAAATAGAACTTTACAAGAAATGGCTAGAACTATGCTTTGCGAAAATAATTTACCAAAATATTTTTGGGCGGAAGCAACAAACACGGCTTGTTATATTATAAATCGTGTAACCATTAGGCCGATTTTAAAGAAAACACCTTATGAGATTTTAAAATCTAAAAAGCCTAATATTAGCTACTTCCACCCTTTTGGATGTAAATGTTTTGTTTTAAATAATGGAAAAGATAATTTAGGTAAATTTGATGCAAAAAGTGATGAAGCTATTTTTATAGGTTACTCTTTAACCTCTAAAGCCTATCGAGTATTTAACAAAAGAACTTTAGTTGTAGAAGAATCTATTCATGTTGTATTCGATGACAATCCCCTTCCTAGGAAGGATTCTTGTGATGATGATAATGTAGGAATCACAAATACCTTTGATGGAGGTCAAACTTCAAAGAAGGATGAGATTCAACCAAAAGAAGAAGACACACAAGATCCACCTCTTGAAGCCTTGAGGGACTTGGCTATTGAGGAAAAGGAAGTTAGCTATCCAAGGGAGTTGAACTATGTCAAAGATGGTGAAATCTTGGGTGATCCATCCAAGGGGGTAACCACTCGTTCTTCTCTTAAATTAATGAATCATATTGCATTTATCTCATGCATAGAGCCTAAAAATATCAAAGAAGCATTGAAAGATGATTTTTGGATTATGGCTATGCAAGAAGAGTTAAATCAATTTGAGAGAAGTAATGTTTGGACATTAGTTGATAGGCCTAGTAATCAATCTACAATAGGAACTAAATGGGTATTTAGGAACAAACTAGATGAGAGTGGTAACATTGTAAGAAATAAAGCTAGACTTGTAGCACAAGGTTACACTCAAGAGGAGGGAATAGATTTTGATGAAACCTATGCACCCGTAGCTAGAATGGAAGCCATTAGGATGTTGCTTGCATATGCATGTTATCATAATTTCAAGCTTTTTCAAATGGACGTTAAAAGCGCATTTTTAAATGGTTTTATAAATGAAGAAGTATACGTAGAACAACCACCGGGTTTTGAAGACTCAAAATTTCCAAATCATGTTTTCAAACTTACAAAAGCGCTTTATGGTTTAAAACAAGCTCCTAGAGCTTGGTATGAAAGGCTTTCAAATTTTTTGATTGAAAAAGGATTTGAAAAAGGTAAGGTGGACACTACACTCTTTATAAAAATGTATAAAAATGACATTTTAGTAGTTCAAATTTATGTTGATGATATTATATTTGGATCTACTAATGAATGTCATTGTCAAGAATTTGCTAAGTTAATGCAAGGTGAATTTGAGATGAGCATGATGGGGGAGCTCTCATTCTTTTTGGGACTCCAAATCAAACAAATGAAGGATGGCACCTTCATAAATCAAGCAAAATACATAAAGGATATGCTCAACAAGTTTGGCTTGGAGAACACAAAGCCTCAAGCCACTCCTATGAACTCATCTACAAAGCTTGACAAAGATGAAGGAGGTAAGTGTGTTGACTCTAAGCTTTATCGCTCTATGATTGGATCTTTGCTTTACCTTACCGCAAGTAGACCAGATATACTGTTTAGTGTTTGCTTGTGTGCTAGGTTTCAAGCTAGTCCTAGAGAGTCTCACCTTATAGCCGTTAAGAGAATCTTTAGATACCTTAGAGACACTCCTTGTTTAGGCCTTTGGTATCCTAGAGTCTCTACCTTCAACCTACATGCTTACTCGGATGCGGATTATGGGGGTTGCAAAATCGATAGGAAAAGTACTTCAGGAACTTGTCAATTCTTAGGTAGTATGCTCATATCTTGGTTCTCTAAGAAACAAAATAGTGTAGCTTTATCTACCACCGAAGCCGAGTACATATCCTTAGGAAGTTGTTGTGCTCAAGTCCTTTGGATGAAACAACAACTCTTAGATTATGGTGTAAAAATAGAAACCATACCCCTTAAATGTGATAATACAAGTGCAATATGTCTAACAAAAAATCCCATCCAACACTCTAGAACCAAACATATAGAAATAAGGCATCATTTCATTAGAGATCATGTCCTTAAGAAAGATGTGGCTATAGAGTATGTAGACACCTTAAATCAATTAGCGGACATTTTCACAAAACCATTAGATAAAGAGCGTTTTTGGTCCCTTAGGAGAGAATTGGGCCTAACTAGCCTATCTTGACCTTTAGGACCTCTTTTAAAACTTAAATATGCTTGATTTTGTGAAATATCATGTTTATATGTTTAGACTCCCAATTTCTTCCATGCATATAGTTAGGGGGAGTATGTTTATGCCTAAATATGTTTGCCTGCTCATTCATATCATATATGCATGTTTGGCCTCTTAGAAAATTATTTTTTCTGCATTTTAGAGCCTCATCTGCACTTCCAGGCCCAGGTGTATCGAAACGGGTTAACCCGTTCCGATACGGGTGCCTTAAATTTTGTCCTGAGAGAAGGGCGTTTCGAAACGGCCCCAGGCGTTTCGAAACGTTTTCGGTTCGATGTAAAGGTGTATCGGAACGCGTTCCGATACGGGTCAAACGTGTTTCGAAACGGTCGTCCCCGTTTCGAAACGATATGTCAAAGGTTTTAAGAAGGGTCAAACCCTAGCCGCCCCGTTCCGAAACGGTCATGACCGTTCCGAAACGGACTCGCGGACAGCCCTATTTAGGGCTTCTAAAAGTTCAAAATTCTAATATTTATCAAACTCTTAAAACCCTAAAAACCCTAACCGACCCCCTTCTATAAATACCCTCTCAAACCCTTTGTTTTTCACAAAAATTGTGAGGGGTTTTGCTCTAAAACATATATCTAAGCAAGCTTCATCAATCTTGTGCAAAGATTTCACTCAAATCATCCAAAATCCCAAACTAAGGTAATTTTTCTTATTTTTCTTCTTTTTCAAATTATGTTCGAATCATAGGATAAAAAAAATTTATTTTTGTATACATTGTATGTTTTTAGTTGTGGGTTATTCGAATCTTGTAAAAAATTTTCAAAATCTCAAAATTTTTGATTCGAATATAAAATTTTTTAACCGTATTTTTTTTTAATTTTTAATTTTGTTTTTCAAAAACCTAAGTGGGATTTCCTATTGGATTGATTTTAATTATCAATGCATACACTCAATTTTAAAACTCTTGCTTAATATTTTAGATGGCGGATCAATCGAACAAAAAGCGCAAAGCCGTTCAATCCGGTGAATCGAGCATTCGTCCAAATATCACTCAGCTCTTTCAAAAAACTCTTAGAACTCCAGACCAGCGTGCTCGTTTTGCTTATGTCAAGGACTTTGCAGTTCGTAAGGAAAGAGTTATTGATGTAGAATTCCTTAATTCCGAGCGATTCCTCTTTCGGTATCTTGGTCGTTTGGATGAGTGGGATCTTCTTTTCTTCTTGAGCATCGAAGATATTTGCTACAAAAATATGGTACTCCTTTTCTACTCTAATGCTCGTTTTCTTTACGATGAAACCAAAACCGAGATAGTAGGAATTGAGTCATCTTTATTGGGAAAGAAGTTTGTTATCAATATTGCTCTTTTGGAGTCTGCCCTTAAACTCAAGAATGAGGGTCTTGAAGATGAACGCCATTTTGGCACTTTTACCGGAAAAGCTTTAAATTTGGATGTGCATGATCGTGTGCTTCATCTCATTGTTTCTTGGTTTATCCGACCTTCCGGAGGTAAATACTCCCACATTCGTGAAAGAGATCACTTTTGGCTAGAATGTTTCCGTAGGGGTGAGCGCCCAAATGTCCCCAAAATTATTTTTGCCGAGATTGTCAATAACATTAAGCTTATTGACACGAATGAGTTAATTTCGTTCACTTATGGGATTGTTTTGAGTTTCCTCTTCCATCATCTCAATATTGACTGTACCTATGACTTCCCGGAACCTCGCAAGACAAAGATTGGAGAATCCTCTCTTCGCAAGTCAGGATTCACTTATATGAATGGTATTTGGGAAAGGGTTGATAGGGAAGCGGTTCCTCCTCCTGTTGCTCCTCCGCCTCAAGATCAAGTGGGAAACACTGATGCTCTCACTACTCTCCTTACCCAGCGATTCAATGCCTTAGATTCTAGACTTGATACTATGGACACTCGCATTGCTTCAAGCTTTGAATCTATGGGCAATCGGTTGAAGAACGTTGAAGATGGTCTTCATACTCTTTCAACTTCGCATGCCAACCTTGATCTTTCTTTCTCTACACTTTATGGGCAATGGACGAAGTTTCATCGTTCGCAAGCCAAGGATGATGATGATGATTCGGATGACGAGGCTTAGGAAGTTTTATCATATTAGTTATGCATTTAGGATTAAGTTTGCATCTTTATATTTTAGAACCTATGCTTATGATCTTCTATTTTGGGATTTGATTATGAACTTATTATTTATGCTTTGAATATTTTGATGATATTAATTATGATTGCTTATTATTGCTTATTGGTACTAATCTTCTTTATGAGCTTGTTTCTTTTTGATCTAACAAAAAGGGGGAGAAGATATTTAAAGAGAATTGCCATGCCATCATGTCATGCCACAAAATTTTTTTAACTTTTAAAATTTTCAAATTTTTAAATTTATCTTAAGGTTTTGATCCTTGATTTCAAAAGTCACAAGTTTTAAATTTCAAAACCTATCTTAAATTAAGGGGGAGTTAGAATATCTTCAAAACTTTCAAAATTCTTAAAAATTCTAACTTTGGTTTTGTTATATCAAAAAGGGGGAGATTGTGAAACATATGCTTTAATTTTGATATAACTAAAAACCTAAGGACTAAAATGAAAAATATCAAAACAAATTTTAAAGTCCTTAAAATTTCCTACATCTTGTTAAAGACCACTTCATAGCTAAAACCAAAGACTTACCAAATATTTTTTTAAGAATTTCAAAGCCAAAACAGGGAATTTTCAAGCCCCGTTTCGAAACGGCCAAGGGCGTTTCGAAACACTTTCAGTTCGATGTGCACCTGTTCCGAAACGGGTATCGGAACGGGTCAAGGCGTTTCGAAACGGTATGACTCGTTTCGAAACTGTTCTTCATTTAAACGAACAAGGGCAACGGCTATAAACTGAAATTTGAAAATAAACAGGGCGTTCCGAAACGGGCTTAGGCCGTTTCGAAACACCCCTTTGACAGTGGCAAACCTGTTCCGAAACGGGCTAAGACCGTTTCGAAACACCCCTTTGGCAGTGGCAAAACCGTTCCGAAACGGCCCCTAGGCGTTTCGAAACGGGTTCTCGTAGACGCTCCAACGGCTATATTATTTGAAATCCGTTCCGAAACAGGTGACCCCGTTCCGAAACGGTAGGCGTCTGGAAGCTGAAAAGTTGTGAGAAAAACACCCCAACGGCTCTAATTTTCAGCCCATCACCCACAACGGCTAGAAAACTTCAAGAGGCTATAAAAAGACCCCAAGAAGCTCCAGCAATCATCAATTAAGCTACAAGCATACATCCTTTCATCAAATACAAGCATTTGTGTTGAAATCCCATTTTTATCTAGAAACCCCAATTGTATCCTTCATTTATATTTTGTTCAATTGGGTTGAGTGCTTGATATCGGGCTATCATTTGTATTGAGAAATACCTTATTAGCCACCAAATTTCTTTGTTCTATTGTGTGAGGATTGGGTTAATTTTTGGGTAGAAAAATTAACCGAAATTGTAAAGGTTGCCTCCTTGTCCTGGAAAAAGGGGACGAACAATTTAGTGGAAATTGTTGGAAATCCTTGGTGAGACTAAGGTAGTGGATGTAGAGTTCGGTTGGTGAACTTGAACCACTCTAAATCCTCGTGTCAATATTTTTAAGTTGCAATTTCCGTTACAACATCGTTAAAATTCCAATTCACCCCCCCTCTTGGTTATTATCATTCGTGTGATCCACTCAACAGAGACCCAAGACATAACAAATAATAAAACTCTATAAGAGTTTCAGGTACCTGAAATAAAGATTGAAATCTTGAAGAGATCTCGATGAGTTATGTCATTACGAGAATGGAACCAGAATATTGGAAAGTTGTCGACAACGATTTTACAAACAATTTTACATAAAATACTTCTATAGAAGTAAAGAAAGAAATCGAGGATCTTGTATAAAATCTATCCAGAAGTATAGATATTGAATTGGTCTATGTTGAAAGACGCTTTAAACTTTTAAAATAGAAGTATTTGGACCAGCAGTCCAAACACCTAAAGGTGTAATGCAAGTGAGGCACAAATAAGTAGTCGTAAATACGACTTGAACTATGATTTATGAAAAGTTTTAATTACTTCATGGTGGATGCAATTACTTTGGCAGTTATGAAAATTTTTGCATGCGTCTAATTATTTGTGGATCCATATTTATCCTTGAAGGATTTAAAATGCTAGAAGCATTTGGAAATTTCTGAGGAAATTTATTTAGACATGTCTCATGAATATTTTGGCGCATTTGGTATAATCGCCTTAGTGAATACTAATTGAGAAAATACTATAAGAATGATCAGATTTCCTTATGTATTTTATAAAGGAGTTTGGATCAAGATCCATTATGATAATTTTAGAACTCCTAAAGAGCTTCAAATTGGAAACTCGTGAAGTACTTTCAATACAAGTACTTGAATCTTGACATCAAGTTTATCTCGACCTGAAGATCGAGCATTTTTATATATTTCCTTTTGTCTATGAATAGACATAAGCTGAAAGAATCTTAAAGAAGATTCAATATGAATAGAGCATATCTATTGAGTATCCCAATAGTTGTAAGATTGTTGGATGTGAATAAAGATAATTATATCTTTTCTTGGTTTTGAAGCACTATATATTAGTTGGTCAAGCAATATCCATGGATATACAAAGATCATTACATTTAGATCTTCAAACATTCGTCGATGCCTCCTCAAATCTTGTAGAAATAATTGCTATGCACAAGGCAAGCCAAAAATGTGTTTGGCTAAAATCATTGACCCAACATATCCAGAAGATATGTAGATTTACTTTCACAAGATATGATATTAAGTTATTTTGTGTAGAGATAATGCAAGATGTATATCTCAATTAAAAGGTAGATACATCGTGAAACATATTACTCTAATGTTTCATTCCTCAAGATCTTTAGAAAAATAATATTCAAGATTGAATTATGAAGATTCAAAGATCTTCTGTGATGTTTTCATGAGGGGGAGTAAATACGCGTTGCACTCTTTTTCCCTTAACCGAGGTTTTGTCCCAATGGGTTTTTCTGGTAAGGTTTTTAATGAGGCAACATGTTATGCGTATTAAAGATGTGTGTACTCTTTTTCCTTCACTAATGAATTTTTTTTCCCACTGGGTTTTTATCTTAGTAAGGTTTTAACGAGGCACATTATCTTCATAGACATCCAAGGGGGAGTGTTATGAATATTTATCTATGTGGATGTCTATCATGATTAGAACTTTATCTAAGGAGTTTGATTTATTTATTATTAGGAATATTATCTCTATTAATTAGAGTTTAATGTATTATGTACTTCTTATGCCTATAAATAGATGATTCATTGAAGGCATTGTATACAATTCTATTTTTGAGAATAATACAAATCTCCCTCTTTCTCTCATCTCTTTGTTCTTCTTGTTCTTATTCTTGTTCTTTTTTATTTTATTCACAACATAGAAAAATATTATTGAGTTTTTAAGCACATTATCAAATTACCTAAATCTAACTCTGACAATATAAGCCATTTTATTAGTCGGCTATTAATAGAGCCAATGAGCACTTTCTTAATCAATACTAATATGAAACTTGAGAATTATAAGGCAACCATAGAAGTAAACATAACACCTATTTAGAAAATACTGGAAGACACTAGAGACCACAAATTAAACTAAAAATATGTAAACATGAAATGCCAGACATAACAAATAGCAGAAAAATATTAGTGTTGTCTCAGCTACAGCAACTAACAGTTTCTCTGTGTATATTACAAGAAATAGACCTTGAAATAACTTCCTCATGCAAACATCAGACTTCACCTGATCAAGACGATAATTTTTGCTGCAGAGAGAAATCCAAGGATCAAATGAATGTAAGTTCACATGCTGAAAAATTAACATTACCAAGATGCATATATAAAGAGATTTCAAAAAAAAATGATTTAATAAGCAGGTTTTCAGTAGATCCTCAAAACAAGAATCTCTAATTTCATATTAAATGAAAAGGTTAAAAAAGTATCATTAAAGTAGTCTGAGTCAGTATAATCATGGTCTGCGGCGGTGCCAGGTAAAGGATTTTAAGACAAGAGTATAGGCATGCCCGAACAAAATGTCTTATGTTTATCCGGGCAGCCGAGATGTAGAGAGTTTTTCTGTTTCTCTTCAAAGTAGAAAATCCCACAAGATTTACCATTTATAAATTCGGTGAACAGGGAAAAGCAAAAGGTTTGAGAGACGCTGGCATCAATTAAAGAATTTGGAAATTGCTACATTAAAGAAATGAATATTGGTTTGAACAAAAAAAATAATGTCAGAATAATAATATTTTTATTATATTATTATTATTAGATACTACTACTAAAAATAATTAAAATAAGAGTAAAAATAATAATAAAATCAACTAAAATATTAATAGTAAATGCTTTATGAAGATTACTCGCTAAACACCAACACATAGTAATTTTAGGGTTTGAGGTTAGTTCAGGATTTAGGGTCTGGTTTGCTATTCAATGTTAGGTTAAGTTAGCGACGACTGATAGGTTTTTTTGGGAATAAGCGTTAGCAAATTAAAGTTTAGTTTAAGCTTGTCGAATTTGAGCTTCAATTTTTATTTTTGAGTTCGATTCGAGCTTGATAACTTTGAGCTCGCGAGCTTTCGAGTTGAGCTCGAGCTTGATAATTTTAAGCTCGCGAGCTTTCGAGCCGAGTTGAGCTTAGCCTTGAGCATTTCAAATTCGAGCCAAGTTGAACTTAGCCTTGAGCATTTTGAGTTCGAGTCGAGCTTAACAATACTTTAACTCGACTCGACTCGTTTACACCCCTTGTAAAAAATCATCATTTATATTAATTTTAGAGACTAAAACCAAATATTAGAAATTGGATAGATTACATCATTGGTATTTCAGCTTAATTTTAAGGCCTATGTTATACGAGTACTTGTCTGGTAGGATATGCATATATCAATTATCTTCAGCAAAACTGGTCCAAAAACACAGTAGTTGAGCTAAAATTGCTTGTTTTGAAGAGAAAAAAGTCCTTCCATTAGAAGTAAATTCATTCGCAGTTCGGTTAATCGAAACCGTTTAGCTTTAACGGTTAGGTTAACACTTGCATCCCAATACATATCTGGGCATACTACTAGGATCATTCAGATATGAAAAAGCTTTTAAAACAGAGTATTCGGAGTTCGAAATCAAACACATTCCATAAGAAAACATCTTGACTCAATTTATTCTTCATTATACTTTTTCGTATTACATGTTTTAAGGCTTAAATGGAGTTACAATGATAAACTAAGGCAATGGTACATATGTTAGCTAAAATGAATTAATCAAATGTTGAACATCAAATGGCTGCAGGGCGTCGTCTTCATCTTGTTAGAAGTTGTTAGAAGTTTGTTAGACTAGTTAGTTATTAGCTAAACATTTGTGTAAATACATTGTAGAATCAGTTTATTTGTGATAATGAGAATCAGATGAAATTCTTAAAATCTTTTTTAACATGGTATCAGCTTAGCCAGGTTCTCTTTGGGTTATCCTTTTCGGCCCATATTTCCTTCTGATTCTCATTTGCATCTTTCATTTCTTGTTGCCCTAATTTGTTTTCTTCTTCGTTTTGCTCTTCCTTTTCTCCGTTGTCATTATGCCGCCGGCCGCTGATTCAATCCTGGATTTCAATCATGCTCTTTATCTCCATCCTTTTGATACTCCTGGTGCCATTCTTGTTTCACATCAGCTCACTGGTGTTGAAAACTACAGCGTTTGGAGCCGTTCCATGCGTCTTGCCCTCCTTACGAAGAACAAGTTAGGGCTAATCGATGGCAGCTACCGCCGTGCTACTTTTACTGGTTCTTTGGAATCCTAATGGGATCGCTGTAACGTGATCGTCCTCTCGTGGATTCTCAACACCGTCAGCAAAGATATTTCTGCCGGCATAGTCTTCTCCTCCAGTGCTGCCCTTGTGTGGATGAATCTACATGAGCGCTTTGATAAAGTGGATGGTTCTCGAATCTTCTTTCTCCACCGCGAGATTGTCACACTCGTCCAAGGTGCATCATTTATTTCTGACTATTTTACCAAACTCAAGTTGCTTTGAAATGAGTTCGATGCTCTTGTCCCTTTTTCCACCTGCGACTGTGAGGCGTCTCAAGCGAATCAGAAGCATCTTCTTCAGCATAAGCTTTTTCAGTTTCTGATGGGTTTAAATGAAACCTATTCTACCAGTTGGAGTCAAATCCTTCTCATGAAGTCGTTGCCTTCGGTCAATCAGGCTTATTCGATGTTGATTCAGGAAGAAACTCAACGAATTCATCTCTCCGCTCCTTCATTGCTTGATCTGGCCGTCATGTATTCTAACACGGGTGTTGATCCTCGCCGCAAGTTCACTAGCACTTGCGATCATTGCAAGGTTTGCAGACACAAGAAGGAGAGTTGTTATCGTCTCATTGGCTTTCCACTGGATTTTTTATTCACAAAGCGGAAGGACTATCCAGCAGCCATGGCTACGAATTGTGATCATGTGGCTGATCTGCCTCCTTCCAGTTCTTTGGCCCCCTCGTTTTCACAAGCACAATATGACTAGATCTTAGCTTTGTTGAACAAAGCCCCTTCTGAATCAGTCGTTAATACTGCAGGTATTGACCTTTCTAGTAAGAATGTTCATACATGGATTCTAAACACTGGAGCCACTGATCACGTATCTTCAGATTTCAATTGTTTAGTAGATCTTGTTCCTTGTGCCTTCATTTCCAGATTTGTTCGACTTTGTTGGGCTTGTAGCACGCTCGAATCAATCTTCTAAAACCGTCAAGAGGGTTGAATTGAACTCCCAAAAGAATTGGCTAAAACCGATAAAAATGATAGACAATTTGCACGATGATTTTAGAGTGGTTCGACTTTCTATCCAAAGTCTACATCCACTACCTTAGCACACCACTAAGGATTTTCCAATTCACTAATATGAATTCTTCCTTTTGAGGCCAAAGAGATAACCTTACAACCCTATCTTTTCAATGGCTAAGATAGAACCACTCTAGTTTTTTTCTTAGGCTAAACTAGAACCTCTCTCTTTTACAAGATAGTTTGTGTAAACAATGAAAACCTCACAAGGTGGGTGTTTACAAGAATTAAGCTCACAGGAGTGTAAAGAATAAAACAATAAAAAACACTCTCTATACAATATATACAAGAGAAATGAAGAATAAAGACTTAAATGTTATTTCTCTTGATCATGAAGCTTGGATATTATCTCTAACCATCTTCAAGTGTCCCAAGGTTGCTTTTATAGTGTGGAATGATATTCTAGCCGTTTATGGCCGTTGGAGATGTTTTGGAGCCGTTGGGAAGTCATAAAGTCGAGCTTTAAATTCTCACCTGCACAGAGGTTTCGAAACCTTTACCAGAGGTTTCGAAACCTTAAGGAGGAATTTGTAAAAACTAGCCGTTACAAGGCCAAGGTTTCGAAACCTTTATGAAGGGCATTCTGCCCAGAAAGGTTTCGAAACCTTATAGGGATGGTTTCGAAACTTTCACTTAAAAACCCAATTTTGGCTAATTTTTAACTTTTAAATGTATATTCGATATAGGTGCAAAGTCAAAATATTTTAAACATATTTTTCAAGTTTTAAGGACTTTTGAATTATTTTTGAAATCTTTAAACAAGTCCAAAACATTTTTCACATAATTGTTATATCAAAATATTTCTCAACGGACTTCCTAATGGTAAAATTGTTCCCATTACGCATACTGGTTCAATTTCTTTGTTCAATACTATCATTCCCAATGTCCTCTTTGTTCCAGACTTTCGTCTCAATCTTCTTTCCATTTCTAAACTTTCTTATGACCTTAATCGCATTGTTTCTTTCTATTCTAATTTTTGTTTATTTTAGGAACTCTCCACTGAAAGGATGAAGGGGATTGGTAGGGAGGTTGGAGGCTTGTACATGTGTGAGCCCTCTCTTTCTATACATTGCCACATGTTTCCATTGTATCTGAACTTTTTTTCAGACCTATTGATTCTTCCATTACATGTCATTCATTTGTTTCTGATTCTGCCTTCTGGCATGCCCGTTTGGGTCATGCTTCGATAAATAAAATGCACAAGTTACCTTTCTTTTCTGATTTTCACTTTGATGTTGACAATATTCATGTGTGTTCTGTTTGCCCCCTTGCAAAACAAACTAGACTTTCTTTTCCCTTACATACTACTGTTACTACTAAATCTTTTGAGCTAGTTCATATTGATCTATGAGGTCCTTATCGTATTTCCACACATTCAGACCATAGATACTTTCTTACTCTAGTGGACGATTACAGTAGAATGACATGGATTTACTTGTTAAAATTGAAATCTAATTCCATTTTAGCTCTAAAAAAATTTTGCCATGGTTTCTACCCATTTTTCTGCTTCTGTCTTGACCATGCGTAATGATAATGGTTCAGAATTTTTTAATTATGAATGTAGCACTTTGTTTTCTTCTTTGGGTATAGTTCATCAGAGTAGTTGTGTTCACACCCCCTCAGCAAAATGGGGTTGCTGAACGCAAGCATAGACATCTTCTTGAAGTAGCTAGATCTCTTCGTTTTCAATTCAATTTACCTATTAAGTTTTGGGGAGAATGTGTGTTCACTGCTTGTTACTTAATCAATCGATTGCCTTCTTCAGTTCTTAAATGGCAAACTCTTTTTGAGCGTCTCTACAATAAGCCACATAATCTTTCACACTTACGAGTTTTTGGTTGTCTTGTCTATGCCACCAAACTTAATGATCATGATAAGTTCTCCTCTAGAGCAATTCCTTCTATTTTTATGGGTTATTGTCTTACTTAAAAATGTTATATCCTTTTTAATCTTACATCTAAATCTTTCTTTGTAAGTCGTGATGTCATGTTTCATGAGTCCGTCTTTCTTTTCTCCTTTCCCACAAATTCTAACTCACTTTTTTTTCTTTCCAGTCTTTTGTATCTTATTCTGATATTTTAGTCCTTGATTCTGTTATTTCTACAAGCAATCTTGTTCATTCTACTGGTCCATCTAGTGCTTCTCATGTTTCACCTCAACCAGCCTCACCACATGCAGCATCACCTCACCTTGACTCACCTCTACCAGAATCACCACAACTTGAATCCCTACGACCAGATTCACCACATCCCATTTTCCCACCCTCTGTCTCACCTCACCCACATGTTGAGCCTCATGTTCGCATGACTTTCAGGGTATCTCGACCTCCGGCGTGGTTACATGATTTTGTTACTCCCTGCCAATCTGATTTAACTTCTCACTCAGGGGAGTATCCTATCTCTCACTATATTACTTATACTCATTTACCATTACATACCCAAAATTTTCTTTCTTCCACTTTTCATGCTTCTTCTGTTGAGCCTTCCTCTTATTCTGAAGCGATACAAAATCTTCTCTGGGTTCAGGCCATGAAAGAGGAAATATTAGCTTTGGAATCTAATGATACTTGGACAGTGGTTCCTCTGCCTTCAGGCAAGACTCTCATTGGTTGCAAATGGGTGTATCGCATCAAATACAAGGCTTTCGGTGAAGTTGAACGGTATAAGTTCTGCCTTGTTGCTAAGGGCTACACTCAAAGAGAAGGGATTGATTATGGTGACACCTTCTCTCTTGTAGCCAAGTTAGTCGCTGTCAAAATTATTCTTTCCCTTACTGCCTCCTATGCTTGGCCTCTCCATCAAATGGATGTGCACAACGCTTTCTTGCAAGGTAACCTTGATGAGGAGGTTTATATGACTTTACCCGAAGGGTTTTGCAGCCAGGGGAGCGTATGATTTGTCGGCTGCAAAAGTCCCTATATGGACTCAAACAAGCATCACGACAGTAAAATTTAAGGTTGACTAAAACCTTGTTAGCTGCTGGTTACAAATAGAGCAATCATGACTACTCTTTGTTCACTAAAGGCAAGAGGATAAATTGATTATTATGCTCATTTATGTGGATGATTTGATGATCACATGAAATGATACAAGTTTGATTGATGAGCTGAAATCAATCTTAAATCACAGTTTCAAAATGAAAAACTTAGGAGAGTTGAAATATTTTCTAGGTCTGGAAATCTTGAGATCTAATGAGAGGATAGTGGTAAATAAAAAAAATATGCTCTTGAGCTTATAGAGAGTTCTGGATTATGAGGAGCAAAACCAGTGGCATCCCCCTTAAAGCAGAATCTTAAACTAACATTGACAGAATTTGACAAAGGAGTAAAGCAAGATTCTGCAGAATGTATTGAAGACAGTGTAATAGAAGATAAAATAGTGTTTCAAAGACTGATAGGGAGATTAATATATCTGACTCATACGAGACTAAATATCTCTTTTGATGTTCATTATTTAAGTCAATTTATGCAAAGTCCAAAAAAGACACACCTTGAAGCGGCTTTGCGAATAGTACGATACATTAAGAGCAATCCAGGGCAAGAAATACTGTTGAAAGCCAAAATGATTGTAAAGTTACTGCTTACTGTGATTCAGACTGGGCGTCATGTCCGATGTCAAGAAGGTCGATTACTGGTTATTGTATCAAGATTGGAGAGTCTCTGATTTTTTGGAAGTCGAAGAAACAAACAACAGTTGCAAGATCTTTCGCTGAAGCCGAGTACAAGAGCTTGGCAATGACAACATCAAAAATAATTTGACTAAAGGGGTTGATGAGAGATTTGGGCATAGAAAATGAAGAACCGGTGACCATTTTTTGTGATAGTAAGGCTGCGTTACAAACTGCAGCAAACTCAGTTTTTCATGAGCGTACAAAACACATAAAATTCGATTGTCACTTTGTAAGAGAAAAAATTTAGAACGGGCTAATACGAACAGAATATGTAACTTCAGCAGAACAACTAGCGGACATCATGACAAAGACTCTGGGAGTGCAACAATACAACTATTTGGTGAACAAGTTGGGGATTAAAAATGTGTTTAAACCTCCAACTTGAGGGGTGTTAGAAGTTGTTAGAAGTTTGTTAGACTAGTCAGTTATTAGCTAAACATTTGTATAAATACATTGTACAATCAGTTTATTTGTGATAATGAGAATCAGATGAAATTCTTAAAATCTTTTTAACACATCTTCACCTTTGTATACTACTCGACGATTATCGAGATCGTCGTAATATGTTGGATCCATTTCAGAAAAGTTACGGATTTTTCTAAATCGGTATCCTTTTCACGCATTTCATTAAACTTTTGTTCCAAAACATGGTCCCCTTCCTCATTTAACAACTTCTCCGGTTCATCCATTGTGAAATCTTTGCAGCTTTGAGATCATGACACAATACTTTATGAGATCATGTTGCGCCATCGATTTTATTTCGGATTTGGCCTTAACATCCTTTAATTTTGCTTGTTATGAAGGGTGAAAAAGAAAAATGATGAAAAATTAGTTAATCAACCCACTTTCTTGCTTTTAATCTTAACTATTTCGTTAACTAATTTCTTATCCTTCCTTTGTACATATTTAACAACTAAGGTTGTTCAGAATATCTGACTAATCCGATTATCCATTAGTCTGATCTAATTATATATTGGTCTGATCTGATTTTTTATTTTTCAGATTGAATGCAAATCAAAATATTTTAAGTTTTGAATTATCTAAATCTGAAATATCTAAAATTTTAAAAATTTATAGAAATGAATCTTGTTATATTTAGCAATTTGATGTTGGTTATATCCGAAAATTCGAAAAAAATCAAAATTTCCATAAATGTAAATCTTATTATATTCGAAAATCCAAAACTTTTATAATAGATACAACGGCCAAATTCGAAGAAAATACTTAAATCAAATTATACATTCGAATAGTCGGATATCCAAATATCTCATCCAAATATCTAATATCAGAATGTCCGGATATATAATTTTGTCCATATCATTATTTTACCAGTCCAAAATTTCGAATATCCAAATTTTTGGTCGAATAAGATCTGATATCTGAAAATACACGCCCTA
Source organism: Hibiscus trionum (assembly GCA_030270665.1). NCBI lineage: Eukaryota > Viridiplantae > Streptophyta > Magnoliopsida > Malvales > Malvaceae > Hibiscus > Hibiscus trionum. The sequence goes on along the minus strand of BSYR01000034.1, from coordinate 6,792,859 downwards.
TTAACAACCCTAGCATACAACTTATGCACTTTAAGCCTAAATTAGTTTCACACACTACACAACCCTAAGTTAAGTTAATGATATTTACAATCAATTACTTAAAATAAATAAATAAATAAATAATACTATCATTTAATTCAATTTGAGAGGTAACATTTTTCCTTTTATATAAATATATCTTAAAAGAAAATACGTAACCAAAACCCCCGACCGAACCGAATCAGATAAATTCGATTCAGCTATTTCAGTTTTCGCTTTATTCGGTCGAACGAACAGACCGGAGCTTACCCCTATCTACCAGAGCTTGAATGTTATACAAAAACAAATTTTAGCAGAATGCATGAAGACTTCGATAATGCAAAACCAAGCATAACGATTCACGCCTCTATTCTTGACTCACTTGATTTTTTCAAGCTACCTAATATTCCATTAATCAGCTTATCCCTGTCATTCTCCGCCGAGTCTGCAACGAATGTATACATCTTTTGCACCCTTTGCTTCTTCCCGTAGTCCTCTGAACAGTTCTCTGTCTTCATGCCTTCTCCAGCAGCACTGGATGGCTTGCCGACATTGTATTCGGAACAATCAACGAAAGCCTCTGAGTTCTCTGAACTATCAGGTTTATCCTTACCTTCCTTACTACTGTACCATGAATCGAGGATTTGCAACAATGAGCTGTCTTCCTCGCCCATTCCAGGCTTTTGTTCTAGCCCCGATAGCTCTGAAGTTGAGATGTCCCTTTCGGAATCTGAAAATTCATCGTCCGAGAGAGAAGGATAGTCGGGATATTTTGTTTCCGTGTCCTCAGGTCTTCTGCTCCCTGATACTGACTGCAGCTCGTTTCTGGTCGAATCCATGTTGGAAACAGGTCCTAGTTCATCCCACAGTGTGTCAAAATCATCACCTTTTCTTGTTGCATCATTAAGCAATTCACCTAATGCATGACTTGTATTTTCTCGAATGTTCGGAACAGCTGTTTCCGGGCAAAAATTGTCTGGAACCATCCTTGCAGGAATTATGAAGCACGACTCTATTTTAATTCCGGGTATTTTCTCTAGCAAGCACACCAACCTTCTGTAACCAAGCCTTTGTACATCCAGAGGATAACCGTACCTCTCAAGGAACAGTTTCCTGAAGTTGCCCATATGATATCCTTCGGGGTGTTCCTTTAGTATCTCTTTAACAAGGTTTTGACAATCGGACAATACTTCACATCTAGAACGATCCGAAGATTTCTTATCAGGGATGGTAGATGAAAAATCTCCAGAATGGGGAACATTCTGCAACTTTTTCTCTCCTTCGTGTTTTGTCTGTAAGTTCGCTGGCGATGAAGTGCGCAGAAAGATTGATCTCAATCCATTTGCAGCATGAGAATGACCCGAACTGGGACTCCTCCCAACAGCCTTGGTGATCTTGAACGGTGGAACTTGAGAGGGGCATTCTTCAACCCATTTCTTATCGGATATCAACAAATCCACCAAATGAAGAAGATCAGTTTTACTGAGAGATCTAAGAACCAATGGCCCTTCCTTAAGCAGATTTTCTGCCATCTCTTCCCTGCAAAAGTTCGAACACATATTTGATCATTAGAATTATTGACTCGTTGGAAAAGAGAAACAGAAAAAAAGGCCATTCTTGCTATTCTTCTATCTTTTGCGGGTGAACAAACACTCCCTCATCCACCGGCACACAAAATGCATGTTCTAACTACAGGACACTTACAACCACATCAACAGTAAACAAACCCCCTGTAGAACATAACTAAAAGCTCAAACTAAAATTTGGCAAGTTCCTAACTCTAGATATCAATTTCATCTCCGTTAAATAAATGTGAGCAAATGCAAAACACAAAAATATAAAGAAAGCAACCACAATATATTACAAAAGTCAGCAAATATGTGTGAATATATAACAAAAGGGCAATGACATTCTAGATTCCATAATGAAAGGGGGAGAACATATAAAAATGTGAGAGCTAACAGATTTTTATCAACAAGGCACTTGGTAAAAACTAGAGGGTAAGAATTAGCAAACCTGGTCCTAGACTGTGTGACAAAAAGTGATCCCGTAGGTGAGTCTATTAAGATTTCCATGTCCTCCCAGAAGGATGCCTGAGTAAAAACCTCATGCTTTAAAGAGTTTGTGTTTGTTTGGTTGAGCTTTTCATGGGATTGATCACTTGATGTCTCAGAGTCATTGTTGCTTCTCCAAAATTTACACCAGCTGGCGATCCTGTTAAATAAACCTGACCTCTTACCAGAGTGGTTTTCACTTGCTTCATCACTTGCTTTAGTGTCAACAATAGAGTCATTACTTGATGAAGAAACGGTTACTGGATATGGAACATCACATGACTTCTCCTCGCACACTTCCTTCATTCCTTCCCTCTCAGAGCTAACCCCAGTGCATTTTTTCAGAGTATTGTTATTTTGTTTCTCAAGGCTATCTTCAGAGTCCCCGTATTTTTCTGGAAGGTTGTGATCTTTTTCGGCAGGATTGTCATCGCTACCACCAAACCATTTTTGCCAAACTTTCCTTATGAAGCTTACATCAGATACAGAATCTTGTTCCGGCATGCGATCCTGAAGACTCTGAGGTACCTGATCATTAGATGCTTCAGCAATCTTCTGATCAACTGGAAGGGGCTGTTGGACTTCCTCTCGAGGCGGCTCTGCATTTACTTTTACACGACCACCATTTTCTGGAGGGGTTTCTAGTATCTTTCTAGGAGTAACTCCAGCATTAACCTCAGGGGAATGATGCAACCTGGACTTTTCATTTAAAGCACCATCTACTGTCGTGTCATCACCACTTGACCTAGAAGAAACAGTGAGCGTATCTCCAGTTTTACAGACTGGTCCAGCAGATAAACAAGGACTGGTCTTAGATAGTTCACCAGCTTTTGGGGTAATTCCATGTATAATAAAAATACCATCACGTTCTGACTGAAGCCTCAAAATTTGTGGCATTGATAAAAGAAAGCGGGAGAACCTTTTATAACCATACAAGTCTTTATCAAGGGCAACTTTACCTTTTTTCAGCTCAGCACGAAGATCTGTAATGGAAATTCCCTTTGGATTTGAGTTCAGAATCTGCCGTATCTGCTTTATGACTGCCTTTGGAACTGGCCGAGGCAAAGAATCTGAACAACTCTCGGACAATTCTTCAATCTGTGTGCATGCTGGTGGTTGTTCAACTAAAAACGGATCTTCAAGAGGCACCTTGTAATGGCCATACCAAGAACCATAAGGACCATCAGGAGGTTGGTTATAGTGCTTTCCAGTCAGGTTCTCTCCTTTAAGAAGAGTATTCCAATTCCACATGACACTGGCAGCACTGCGAAGAACACCTGGAGCCGATTCTGAAGTAGCAAGCAGAACATTGTAGTTGTTCATCCGTAATCTATGCAATACGCTAGCAAAGTCCCTGTCACCAGAGATTAAAAAAAGATGGGCTGGAGGAGGATTTTGAGAAACCCAACACAAAAGATCAACCAGAAGCGATCTATCAGCACTGTTTTTTCCACCTGCATTGGTGGAGCATTTTCATGATAAAATAACATGAACTGAGACGATACAAATTTAGAAAGAAAGGGAAAAAGAACAGATAAAGAACTGAAATTTGTATTCTCTCATAAAGCCATTGTGTAATGGTGACACTTAATAGCTATGATAAATTGAATTAGCTAAATCATTGATTTTAAAACTTAGACAGGTGCAGCCAACTTGCTGCAAAAGCAACACTCAAGGTACTATGGTTCTAGTATCACGCAGCACAGAAAAACTTAACTTGCAATAGCAATCAAGTCTAGGACTACTTTAGCAAAATCATTACGCACACATATATGTATAAATAGCATTTTCAGCATAAAAGTAGCACTTAATGGAGTTCCACATCAGAGTATCCCAATTCCCAAACTAAACAAAATGGAAGTATCATTCTCACATTTATGATTTTCGGTCTTTTCCACTACTCAATCTTAAAACAAGCCTAGAAATTTTTCTTTCACCGGTTCTTTTAACTGATCAGTGAGAGGGGTGTTAAATTAATGAAAGTAATTGGTAAAAATTTACATATAACATGGTTTAATTTCCACTAAACACTGATAAGGCAAAAATGACATCATAAAAAAGCATAGACAGAAAAATAGACAGCCAATGCGATTCAAGTGAATACACAAATATATCCATGATGCATTGAAAATAAAAACAAGCAAAGTATAAGTGTTTTAGGAGTATCTGGCTATAAGGCTTCTAGGAACGAATGATTTGATACATGATAATATTTATCCGGGACTGACACAACATTTTATGCTAGGAGTACGAACTCATAGAAAGTTATATTGACAAAATTCCGGGTACGAAATAAGATTATCAATATAAAGTATTTAAACTCTATGCAAATTTGAAAATTTAACCCCCTCGGTTCATCACTGCTCACTGTATTTATCAGAAATCAGTACATGATACATAACGGTATCTCTTGAAAGGGGAAAAAAGCCAGAAACGACTAAATTACTCTGGGAAAAGCCCAGTATTCCACTAAATTCATGAGTTCAAACAATCACTAAATTCTCAAAAATTAATCCGTTTGCTAACTTAAAGAGGGAAATACCATTGGGAACATGTGAAAGATTAACTCCAGTAGCAGAAAGAGCCTCCTGGTTAGTTCTGGAGAGCTGCGAAATATCTCCGAAAGCCGTAATCTGAACAGGTCCCTTGATTCCATTGGCCCTGACGGCGGAAGTGATCATATGAGCAATCTTAAAGGCATTGAAACCCGCGGGAGGAGAGCAGTTCTCGAAATCCCACCAAACCGAAACCTTAACTTGCCGCGAAGCCTCTTCATGGCGCCACGACGAAGAATGGGAATGCAAAGGCTGGGTTTGGGTGGTGGAGAAATGAGAAACGAAGATTGAGAGCGAATACAAAGGTGGAGAAGATGAAGAGGAGACGAGGGTTTTGAGATGGAAGGGTTTAAGGTTCATTGTTGATGAAAAGATGGGGTTTTTGCCATTCCAAAGAGAAGCTAGGGTTTTAGGAGGGGAAATACAGAGATCTTAAAACCCTTTGATTTTCTTTTCTGAAAATAATAATAATGAAATTCTGTGTTTTTGGCTGGAAAATTATTAGATGGACATGATTCGTCCGTAGTCTCACATAATAAAGTTCATTGATCTCTTTTGTTATTTGGAAATTAAAATGTGATTGATATACTTATTAGCTGGGATCATATTATTAGTTGGGACTACAAATGACGTGATGAACTGTATCTATCTAATAATTTTTTGTTTGGGCTTTCGGGAAATTCAAAGATGACTGTTTGTTGGGTTTTGGCTTAAGCCTCATGCAGTAAGCTTTAATAAATTCGATCCACTTGATTCGAAATAAAATATTTTTTATTTTAAATTACTTTAGTTATTTGAGTTATTCAAGTTAATTTGAAATATTAGTTCACAATTAAATTTTGAGTTGAGTTTGAATTTTAAAAGTTTGAATAGTTGAAAAACTGAATATTAATATTACACCGGTTTTGGTCTCGTGTTATTATTTTATGCAATGGTAGTAAGAAAAAATTCACAAGCATGCTTAATTTCATTTTAAAATCTAAAACTTAAATCTTTAACCCTAAAATTATAAATCTAAATTATACCCCTTAAATTTTAAACACTAAATTCTAACAATAAACTCTAACATTTAAAGACTAAACTTTACCCCTTAAACTAAACTTCTAAACTCTAAATTAGACACATTTATGGAAAACAAGTTTTTCATTGCTAGTGCATGAAATATTTTCTTGTTGGTATTAGCTAAGTATATTGATTGTTTTGTAATTTGATCTCTATTTTTTGTTTATTTGATTCTTCATTTGTTTAAAATTCATTGTTTTTTTTTTCTAAATTTGAACCACGTGTTTCTCAATCACCATAGAATACATGTATGACTTCAATTGTTTTTTTTTTTACAATTTAGTACCCCAACCCTTGTATTTTATTAATCTCATTTAGGAAAAATTATTAGATAGACTCGGCATACCACAACATTTATGGTCCTTCCAATAATAATATTCACCCATTTCAGTGTAACTTTTAAGTAACTACTAACTCCTTAGTTATATGTAGAAAAGAGATGAAGATTCACCTTAAAAAAATCATAAAAAATGTTATTGGATGAGACCATGAATGACATGATGAGCCAGACCCATCTAATAAATTTTCTTTATTTCGGCTTTATTTTGCTAAAATTACCATTTTATTCCTCAACTTTGCAAAATTTGTAATTTAATCAAAAAATTCGATTTCTATAATTCTTCACTACAAATACACAATATAACTTCATTAAGTCCAAAATAAACCATTAATTAATAATATTAATATTTAACATTACTTAAATACTGAATCATATTGCCATCCGACACCAAAACTTTTGGCGTGTTATAATATTTGAAGCCAATTTAATTTTTAACGATAAAATAATTTGATTGTAATATAAATTTTTAATTGAGTAATTAAATTATAATTAAAAAACATGACTTATTTGTAACACGACCTGTAATGTATTTTAGCCTTTGATTTTTCCCCCTTCTCATTTATATTCTAAAGAGCGTAGAAAGAGAAAGAGGCAGAAAGAAAAGATGGGAGTAACAAAGGAACAAGTTGAATCTTCATTGACTTCAAAGTTGAAGCCTCTTCATCTGGTTAGTGGTAACCCTCTCCTTTGTTCACGTTTTATATATTCTGAATTAAAGTTTCAATCTTTCCTGTTTGCGTTTGATGTTAGGTTAAAAATTATGTGATTCTAATGATGTTTCTGCAAATATGATAACCCATGAACACCATCTTGCTATTTGTTGTTGTTTTTCTGAAGAATTAATGATTAAATGTGTTCTGTTTCTAGGTCAAAACGCATGATAAATTAATACCCTTTATGTAAAACGATTACGTCTTGTTTGTTAACATCAATTAGGTGAAAATAGGTTAAGCAAAATGCAAGGGGATTCTGGGTAGGGGTGTGCATTCGATTGCATTGAGTCGAGTTCACATTTTATAACTCAAACTTTATTTGAAATATTTTCGAGTCCTGTTTATGAATTTACGAGTCGAGTATTTTTGAATCGAGTCGAGTATTGCCACCCCTAATTCTGGGTAGAACTTCATTTTTTGGTAGAATACTTGGGGGAAAACATATTTTTGAATTTGTAAAAGGTTTGTCTATGGCATTTGTAAGGGTCATTTTAAATATTCATGGCTTCATCTTTATTAGACATTGATAGGCATTAACACGGAGTAATTGTGCCTTTCGAGCCTCTAGTTGACATGTCTCCGAGCATATGATTGTCTGAGTTTTGATGAGAATTGAACTTTATTATTGTCGACTCATATGATTGTGGTGATGTAAGATCATTTATTTGGAATTCTTTTGTTTGCCAAACTTGCATTGGTAGAAGAACATGGTGTTAGTTTTCTGCCTATTTGAATGCATTGGATGACAAACTGAACAAAATTTGCGCCATGCTTTTTGAAATTTTATATCTCTTCGACATGGATTCGGTTGATCATTATTGGACCAACATGAGAAGAAAGTTCACTGGACATTTTCCAAATAGGTTTATGCACACAGTTTGTTTTTCTGGCAAAGACTAATTGGTGTTGGTCATTACCTCCTCTATGTTGTACCATCCTCTTCGAAGTGTCACCTTTTGTTCTTTTTGATGCTTGAGGGAAGTGTTCCGTAACATATATTGCTTATTCTTTGTCTGTTTAGAACATTGTGCCATGCACCCCGAATGAATTTGAACTCGCGAATTTATCCTTCTTCCTGTTCTTATTTAATGTTGACTTGGCCTTATGGTCATTGGTACACTTTGTCCCTATTAATATGAGTATGAGATTACGTGCTCAATCGCACCTGACAACTTGTTTGCCTGGCAGGGTTCCCTTCTGACTCAGTTAGTCATAGTCTTTATTTGAGATTTTCTGCTCGGTTTTCTTTATGCATTGATGATTTCTAGTTACATGAAATGTATCCGCATTTTACTTGCGATTTCAAACGAAACCCTTTATGCAAAGAAAATTTTCTTTCATGTTCGTTGTATGTTATACATGAACAAGGGTTCGGGGATACATTCCTAAGATCTATTTCTTTTCTGTTTTGGTTCCTGCATGTCTGATATTATTTTTTGCATAAACTCATCTTTGTATTTGTTTGTTTCAGGAAGTAATTGATACGTCCGGAGGGTAAGCTATATTCCGAGCATTTTCTTTTAACCTTTTGGCACTAATCCATCCTTCATTTTTAAATATCATGCTGAGTTTTCTGATCGGATCAGGTGTGGTGCAAGTTTTGTGATCGAGATTGTGTCGGAACAATTCGAAGGGAAGAGGCTTTTGGAGAGGCATCGCATAGTAAATGCTGCACTCGAAGAGGAGATGAAGGAAATCCATGCTCTCTCGATAAAGAAAGCTCTCACCCCCGAGCAGTGGAAACAACAACAAGAGGCAGAAAAATCAAAATCGGATGCTTAGAAAGATAGTCAAAGTAGTTCAGACATTGAAATAAAGAGGTCTGAAGCATCATTTTAATTTTACTAGGCTACTTTTGAGAGTTGTTCCAGAATGTTATTGTTATTCTATAAAGTATAAATTACCATTACCTTTACCTTAAGCATCACCATTATCATCGGTACTTGATTTCAGTGTTGAAAGATTTGAATTGGAAGGGATTGGTATAATAATTGGGTACTACAAATCCTTATTATAGGATCAGTTTTTCTAATACAATTTACTCCATTTACAAATTTTTATTAAATCAACTACGTAACATATATATATATATATTATAATTTATCCTTGTATTAATAGATATATTGTAATGTATATGATAAAGAATATATAGTATTGTAGACAAAAAGTGTATCTAAATAATTATCAATTACCGTTTGATCCTCAAAAAAATAAGCACGACGATTTTGAAACGACAAACTTTAGCGATATTGAAATTTTAGCCGTCGAGTTAATTCTATTGGCAATGGTCAACGGTCGGCCTCCTGATGTAACTCAACATGTATAGTCTGATCCAATCCTAAAAAGGAAAAGGGCGGGTTCGTTGATTGCTGCTGATTTGCAAAGTGCACCAAAAAGGTTCTGTAACCAACCACGTGAGAACTCTAGTGGTATCGCTGAATTCATGGAATTAGGAGAAGGTAGAGACAGTGTCGTGTCCCCTATTGATGTAGTTGATTTATCTCTTGATAATCGATAGGATTCGATTCCCCCTTCCGTAGGTGCTAAGGCATATTATTGTCTCTCCCGACACAATGTTAGCAAGCCTTACTCGTGCAACGCTATGTCAAACAACCAAACACAAGTAGAAAAGGCAAAGAGCTTTGAAAGGAAGCTTTGCATTAAAGCTTAAGAGCTTATAAGAGAAAGGAAACTTGTGGATTATGGAATCTATGGTATGACATACAAATGAGAGGGGTGGCCCTATTTATAGGCTCCCACCTCCTCAACGGACGGTTGAGATTGTTTTGATCCAACGGCTATTATTTTGCCTCTTAAAATATCTACAAGACCTATTGATATCTAGATAATTCTATATTTATCTAGTTATATCCTAAATGGTCTAAAAACTTTAGAATATTTAGGAGACGTCCGGAGTTGTCCCGATCCTTTCGGATTTGTCATGAGCCTTCCCGAACCTTCCAGGGTCTTCCAGACTTGCGTGGACTCGGGTAGAGACATTTGGAACCCCTAGATCCTTGTGGGAACGTTTCAAGAGGGTTGTGGGCTTTTCTAGGCCGTTCTAGAACCGTCATTGTTTCATGCTTGGCCTTAAAATGTCCAAAGACCTTCATTTGACCTTGGTTGTCCCGAGTGCACCTAGGTGGCGCTCCTCGGTCGGTCCTGCCGTCCTGGTGCACCTTGGTGGGGCGTGACATTATGCTGCTATGGTTTCTAAGTCCATATGTCAAGGGACATCGAGAAAAAAGGTTTGATGATTTGGACCCGAACATGGTTGTGGTATTGGATGAGGATTGCATTATAAATTAGAATGGAAAATACCCAACAATAACTTTCTCAGATCGGTGCATGAGCAATTTGACTCGAATATGAGGAATGTAGTCATTATTTGTGTTCTTAGGCGAAATATTGGTTATCAAACCCTCCTTAATAGGATTCATGCCTTATGGAAACCATATGGTGAACTTCAGTTAGTGGATTTAGATAATAATTATTTTTTTGGTTCGTACGGAAGATCCTAGAGATTATTAGAAAATTTTGACATAGGGATCATGGAAAATTTATGAAAGTTATTTAACTGTACAACCTTGAAGTCATTCGTTTTCTACTTCGGAGAAACACCCGCCACATGTTGTCATATGGGTTCGCCTCCCAAGCCTTCTGTACCGCTATTATTCCAACCTGGAAACCCGACTGAAACCTACTCGAGTCAGAACCTGATTTGACCCGAGGTTTTGATGACCCGAACCCGATCTGCAACTGACTGTTGTTGATCCGAACCCAAATTTGACCTGTTACTGTAGTAACCGAACCCGATCTGCGTCCGACTGAAAATGACCCGAACCCGAATTGGACCTGTTAATTTGGACCTGAAACCCGACCTGCGTCCGATTGAAACGAACCCGAACCCGAAGCCGACCTGGCAAATAACCGAATTTACCCGACTGAATTGACCCGATATCCGATTTTACCCGACCTGAAATGAACCCGACCTGAAATGGACCCGACCTGAAATGGACCCGACTTGTTTTGAACCCGACCTGCTTTAAACCCGACCTGTTAAGTGACCCGACCTGTTGTTGACCTGAGCTGAAATTAACCTGAAACCTATGACATGATGAATTAAAAAATTTTAGAAGTTGATATATCATATACATATATAATGTATATACATATACACCTACATATATTGATGTAGGTGATGTATATGCGCGCATACATATATATATATTAAGTACTAAAGTTGAAAAAAGAATAAGTAATTGATAATTTATGAACTACAAAAATTAAATGAAGAGTTGTTTTTAATTTTTAAGTTTATTCATTAACTTGAATAAAATTGTAGACTTACAAATTATAAAAAAAAATAACAGTTGTATAAGTCTTTAACGTTAATTTATGAACTACAAAAATTTATTAAAGTTGTATATGCATTTGTAGTTCATAAAATTTACTAAAGTTATAAAAAAAATTGTAAGTACAATTTTATTTTTTTTATACTTAACAGATTCAAGTTATAAAATTTAGTATAGTTATAACTTATGTATAACATTTGTAGTTCAAAAATGATTAAGTAAATTTAGTAAAGTTACAAAAAAAAATTGTAAGTACAACTTTATTATTTTATACTTAACAGATTCAAGTTATAAAATTTAGTAAAGTTATAACTTATGTATAACATTTGTAGTTCAAGAATGATTAAGTAAATTTAGTAAAGTTACAAAAAAAATTGTAAGTACAATTTTATTATTTTATAGTTAACATATACAATTTATAAAATTTAGTAAAGTTATAACTTATGTATAACAGATTCAAGTTTAAAATTGTAGACTTAAGTAAATTAACGTTAAAAAAAAGATTAATTAGAACATATTAATTAATTTTATTATTTTTGTAGTTCAAAAATTTTCGTACAAGTCTTACTACTATTTTTGAAGTTCAAAAATGATTAAGTTATAAAATAGATGATTTACTTAATTAGAACAAATTAATTAATTGTTGTCTTAAGTTACAAATTCTAGACTTAAGTTAAGATATAAAATAGAATTAATACACTTATGTTAAAAAATTAACTGTTATAACATAAAAATAACTTAAAATTAATACACTTAGGTTGGTCTTCGTTAATCGTCATTGATTTGGAGTTAATTATTTAAAGTTATATCAAATTAAAATTATAAAACATTGGAGTAATTGAAAAAATAATGAAAATGAGTCAATTTGGACTGAAAATGGGTCAATTTGGATTAAAAATAAAGTTTCACGGATTATAATGAACAAAAATATCAAATTAAAATTATAAAACATTAGACAAATTTAAAATAAAACAATGAAAACGAGTCAATTTGGAATAAAAATAAAGTTTTGGGGACTATAATAAACAAAAATATCAAATTAAAAGTATAAAAGATGATTAATTAAATATATATATGGGTTAATATGGAATTAAAATAAAGTTAAGGGACTAGAATGAAGAAAATATTAAATTAAAATAATAAAACATTGGACAAATTAAAAAAATAAATGTAGGTCAATTTGAAATAAAAATAAAATTTATGGATTAAAATGAAAAAAAAATCAAATTTGAAATTTTTGTGGGAAATTGTCCGCCAAATTTGGACAAATGTAATATTTGGAAAAAAAATTCCAATTTAGATTTGGTGGGATACAATCCCGCCAATTTTTTGGTATAGGGAAAATCATTGCTATAGTCTTCTTATGCTTTGGTACTTTACGTTTAGGTCCTAATTTTGATTTTTAGGTTTCAATTTAACTCGTTAAAACTTTAAATTATTAGGGTTTCATGTTTTTTTTATTTTAGAATTTATATTACAATATATGTATATATAAAAGTGGATACCCTAAACCTTAAACCCTAATCTCTAAACCATAAAACCCTAAGCATTAAACATTAAACCTCAAACCATAAACACAAAAACCTAACCCTTAATTTATGTAAGTATGTACATGTATACATATTAATGCATAAACCCTAAACCCTAAACCATAAACACTAAAACCCAACCCCTAATGTATGTAAGTATGTACGTGTGTACATATTAATGCATGAACCATAAACCCTAAACCTTAAACACTAAAACCATAAACCCCAAACACCAAACCCTAAACAATAATCCTTAACCCATAAACCTTACACACTAAAATCTAACCCCTAATGTATGTAAGTATGTGCGTGTGTACATATAAATACATTAACCCTAAACTGTAATCCTTACACACTAAAATCTAACCCCTAATGTATGTAAGTATGTGCGTGTGTACATATTAACGCATTAACTCTAACCCTAACCCTAAACACTAAACCATAATCCTAAACTATAGACACTAAACCCTAAACCTTAAACACTAAAACCAAACCCCTAATGTATGTAAGTATATATGTGTGTACATATTAATGCATGAACCCTCAACCCTCAACCCTACCCCAAACCCTAAACCCCGATCCCTAAACCATAATCACTTCCCCTAATCATTAAACCCTAAACCTTAACATACTAAAACCTAACCCCTAATGTATGTAAGTACGTGTGTGTACATATTAATGCATGAACCCTTTAACTTTATTTTAATTCAATATTGACCCTTATATATATATTAATTCATCATGTTTTATAGTTTTAATTTTAAATTTTGTTCATTCTAGACACTAAAACTTTATTTTTATTCTAAATTGACCTATACTTATTGTTTTTTTAATTACTCTAATTTTTATACTTTTAATTTGATATTTTTGTTCATTATAGTCCCCAAAACTTTATTTTTATTCCAAAATACTCATTTTCCCTATTTTCTTTTAAATTTGTCTAATGTTTTATAATTTTAATTTGATATTTATGTTCATTATAATCCCTGAAATTTTATTTGTAATCCAAATTGACCCATTTTCAGTCCAAATCGACCCATTTTGATTATTTTTTAATTACTCTAATGTTTTATAATTTTAATTTGATATGACTTTAAATAATTAACTCAAAATTAATGACGATTGACGAAGGTCAACCTAAAGTCTATCAACTACTTATACGGTTGTACGGCCGAACTCAAACTGAATACGAATTTCAATCCCGAAAATACCCCGACCTGAATTACCCGACCTGAAACTACCCGACCTGAAATTACCCGACCTGAAATGCACCCGACCTGAAATGAACCCGACCTGAAATGAACCCGACCTGAAATAGACCCGACCTGAAACGGACCCGACCTGAAATGGACCCGACCTGAAACGAACCCGACCTGAAATGAACCCGAACTGAAATGGACCCGACTTGAAGTGTATCCGAACCCGAATTAACCTGCCAATTATCTGCTTCGGACCCGACCCGTTCTAACCCGACCTGAAATGGACTCGATCTGAAATGGACCCGACCTGAAATGGACCCGGCCTGAAATGGACCCGACCTGAAATGGACCCGACCTGAAATGGACCCGCACCCGACCCGAGTCGAGTCAAATTTTTTTTTTACCTGAAATGACCTGTATCCGATTTTACCCGACCTGACAGAACCCGACCTGAAACCTGTCCGATTACCTGTTTTTACATCCCTAATTCCAAGGCATTGTTTCGACGAATTGCTGCAGTTGTGGGAGAAGTTGTTAAAGTGGATTATAATACCCAAGCTAGGGAGAGGGGTAAATTCGCACGACTAGCTGTCACGGTGGATCTGAATAAACCCTTGCTTCCGTGCACTGGGATAGATGATTTTGTTCAGAATTTAGAATATGAATGGCTTACACAATATTTGTTACAAATGTGGAATTTATGGTCACTCACAGGAGTCTTGTGTTAGTTCAATGGATAAAGGGGCTACCTTTGTAGGTAATGTATCTTCATCGACCCTTGCGGAGGTGACTGAGAACGACACTACAACCTTGGATGGGATCTATGGACCATGGATGGTGGTCGATACGCGTCGTCGGCGTCTGCAAAACTCCCCATCTGAACCAAAAGGACGTGGTAAGCAGGTGATGGACCATGTTGGTTCCCGCTTTGCGGTCTTGGACAATGAACATGAGGAATCGGATGTAGTGAAGCAACAAGAGGAGGTCCCTCGGGTTCCACAACCTATGTCAGATAATGAACATAGTGGGAGTGGTGTGACTGAAGCTCCAAAGGCCCCGGTGATTGCGCCTGTTGCTATCAAGAGGAATGTTGCCTACCTCACTTTTAATCCTGAGAAGAAATCAAAATCAGCCCGAAATGTAGCAGAAAATGTTGTAGCTTTATCAATGGTTGAAGGGCAGCAAGAAACGATTGTTGAACATCAAAATACTAGAAATAGTAAGGTTCACGTTGCGGTTTCCTTATTCAAACAGGGGCATGGTAAGAATCATTCGGATGAGATTGTTATAGGGAAAAATTGTGCTGTTAAAAGTAAGAATTCCAAGAAAATAGTCGTCAAAGTTTAAAAGTACGCAAACCAACTGAAGCGAGAACAATATTGAGACCAGTTCTTAATGAGTGGGTTGAAAACGTGAATTCACAATTGAATTCCTTGGCAGCTCGCAAGGAGTTAGATTTGTATAGGATTAATCGGGTCGTTGTGAACCAAGATAGTAGTTTGGAACCAATTGACTCGGCTTTTCTGTGTGCAGCAATGAACCTAGATGTCTGCGAAACTAAAATTGATTTTGATATAACAATTTGACTTATGGACTAAATTGTAAAATAATAAATTTTTAAGTACTTTTCAAAGTCTCACATTTTGACAAGCCATTTTGAACTAAACTTTATTTCAAGTCAAAACATACTTGAAGGATCAAATTTCACTAAGTCTTTTTATGTGTTTTCAAGCCTAACTTCAACGAAACGCTCAGGCGTATCGATACCCTTATGCGTATCGATACAATTTTTTAACACTGAAATTCTAATCGTTCATATCATACCGATATGGTATAACCCTATATCGATACGAAATTCATCTGACAATACTTTAAGCTATAGCGTATCGATACGCATTGTAACCGTATCGATACTGATTTCTTATCAAAACATTATTTTGCTATAGCGTATCGATACGACACGTCACCGTATCGATACAATATGCTTACCTTTACAAAATCTCTGTATTTAATTTTCAACCGTTGGCTTGTCAGTTAGTTGATATCCCAAATTTTAAATGACCATTGAACCGTACTGATACGCTAAGGGAGCGTACCGATACGCTTTTTTTTATCAAAACCAAAATTGGAATTCTAGTGAGCAAAATCCGTATCGATATGGCTGCTCGTATCGATATAGCCCTTAATACCGTACCGATACGCCCTCGAAGCGTATCGATACGCATTGTTTTTCAGTCACAACGACTCTTTCTTGTTTGAGACATGTACCAATACGCCCCCAAGCCGTACCGATACTGTAGGTTGTTTAGCAACATTTATTGTGGGAAATTGCAGCCCAACGGCTCTATTGATGATCTCAACCACCCAAACGGATAGAATTCAATACAATGGTATAAAAACAAGTCTCAAATGCTCCAGCAACAATTATTGAACCTATAAGCAACATCAAAGCACTTAAATCCAAACTTTGTACTTTTAGAGTCAAATCTTTGTACCCAACTCTTTGTGTTCTTCATTGTAATTCTTATTGTGAGTTTGGGGAGTGTGAGATTGTAATTGGGTAAACAATATCCTTAGAGAAGAATTTGTAGAGTTTACCAAATACTCTTCTTTGTAAAAGTGAGTGGATTAAGCTTTGGGTAGAAAACTTAATCAAATTGTAAGGTTTCCTCCTCATCCAAGAAAAGGGGAAGAATTCAAGTAGTGAATTGGTTGAAAATCCTTAGTGGGAGCTTAATCAAATTGTAGAGTTCATTGGAGAACATGAACCACTTTAATTGCTTTGTGTCTCAATTTTTATTCTTCTAAATTTTCACCCTTCAAATTTTTATCGCCAATTCACCCCCTCTTTGCCATTTACAATTGTGTGATCAACTCAACAATGTCCACTTCCCCAATTTGGGAAGTAATAATTCGCAGCTAGCTACTGAACAATAATTTGCTGCTTTGTTTACCTTTATTATTTAATGGCTTTCTTTTTGTGGAACAAACAAGGGGCTGCTAGCTCTGTTTTTCGTAGCTATTTTCTTCCTTTCGACGTGAATATTCTCTGTCAGTTGTTGCGCTTTTTGAACCAAATTTTTTTAGTGGAAGAGCGGACCAGGTAATTGCAAAGTTAGGTTTTCCTTAGTTGTTTCGGATAGAGGCACAAGGTTTCAATGGTGGTATATGGCTTAAGGGTGTAAGTGAATTATTTTTGCACTCAATTAAGTCATTGAATCAATAGATTGAATTAAGTTCTTTATCAATTTTGACCATTATATCTTGATAGTTTTTTAGGGTAAAGTACACTAATGGTCACCGAACTTTTAGGGTATGTTCATTTTGGTCACCGAACATTTAAAAATTTCATTGGTGTCACTCAACTTTTAGTCTGTTTTCATTTTAGTCCCTCCCGTTAACTTCCGTTAAAAATGCTGACGTGACACGTTATCTCCTTCTTCAACCTCTTTCTTTTTTCCCTGTTTTTTCTCTACAACTAAAGTCGCTTTGCTGGAAACAAAATTGCTTTTACATGAAACTGTCACCTTGTAAATAGTTTTTGTATAACTCAAAGAACATATAATTTTCAAGCAAAGCATTCTATTGAGCTTTGTTTAGCTCAATATCCTAGTGTCCTACATACTAACAAAATTGACTGAAATAAGCAATTGATAGTTCAAACTTTAGAGTAGGCAGCAAGACCTTAATACCATAACCATATATTATCTCACCTCACATATTCTACCACATCGGAACTTGTTCCATCATCACACGAAGGGTGCACACAGAGACATTGTAACTAGAGTTCATGCAACTTGCAAGCATATGCAGGAGTTATCATGAGGATCCCAGACAAGAAAGCCAAGTTCATCCTCTTCTATCAAACACAACAGGGTTGGACCACCTCCACTTGGTACATACACTAACAAATCGAGAAACCAACACACTAGGTATTGCGTTGAGGTAAAGATGGCATACTATGTATTTTAAAAAATATATATATAGGGTAATTTACATCCTAGATCATTGAGTTTAACTTAAAATCTTTACTTTCATCCTTAAACTTGATTGAAATGCTCATATTTACTTCATTTGAGAGGAGAGGAACAAAAGACTGTTTAGAGGACTTTTTTTTAATATTACCGTCACATGATAATACTATAGTTCTATCATATGTTATTTACGAATTTTTAAAAATATATATTTTACAAGTTTTTTAAAAAATTTAGGACTTTTAAAGAATTTTTTAAATCAAATAAAAATTTATGAAAATATCAAGTGACAATACCGTGACACGACGCACTGCAACAACTGACCCAAAAAACGTTTGATTCAATAGTCAACGTTGATCAAATGACTTAATTAATTCAATTTACTGGTTTAAAGACATAACCGGGTAAAAAAAAACATCAAGAACTTAATTGATTTTTTTTAAAGTTTAAATGCTTTTTACATACTTAAACTTATTTTTAAAAATTAGTATGTATGAAATTGTGTCATTTAAAATAAGGATAATGCAAATCTAATTCCTAAACTTGACAACATTTCTCTAATTTGATCTATTTGTCTACACTATTTTTGAAATTTGACGATTTTAATTAATGTCGTCCCTAAATTTGAATTTTTTACACATTTTAGTCTTTTAATAAAATTCAATTTCAAAGATTAATAAAAAATGTCAAATTTTAAGACTAATATGAAAAAAAAACTCAAAAACTAAATTTAAAAAAACAATAAATTCTAGTGGTCAAACTTTATAAATATTATACATTAATATTTGAACAATTATTCTATACACGTGTAAAGTTTTCTACACAAACATACCTAATTTAAGGCTAAAATTTAAAATTGAAATCTCTAATCTTAACCCTTAAATACTAAACCTTAAACGTTAAACTCTAAATTCCAACCATAAACCTTAAATTCTATAACCCACGATCTAAACCTCTAATCTCTAAAAACCTTAAACTCTTTTTTTTTTATCAAAATATGATTTATTAACGAGAAAAAATCATACAAAATTAACACGTGCCTCGTTAAAAACCTCTGTAATGCCTAAGTGGTAAAAACCTTAAACTCTTACACTAACCCACTTGTAAAAATTAAAATTATCACCGACCGTGTATAGGATAATAGCCCTTAATATTTAATTGACAATATTAATAACATTAAAATAGATAAACGAAATGACAACTCTACCACATTAAAAATGTGGATAATAGGTAAATATATAATTTGGTACTTCGATCTCGATTTAATGTTTAATTTGGTGTTTAAAGAGTTCAATTAAGTTTATGAATTTGACTTTCTTTTCAAATTGATTCTCGAGCTCGGCTCATATACTTAAATTAATTAAATAAAAATATATTAAGGAGTTAAAAATATATTTAAGTAATAAATTAAACCTCAAAATCTGCATATACTTAAAAAAAAATTCTAAATTGAACCTTGAAACCAAATTTAAGCATCCGAATCTAAAACTTTATGAATTAATTAATTGGATAGGGAGATCACATGGCAGCTAAACAGGACCGCCCCATGAATCTGGGCTTCATTTTCTTACCAAAGCACAAAGGCAGCAAAACTGGTTTGCTCCAATGTCTGCATTCATTCCCAACAAGCTTATCCACCCTGCAACCCAAGCTCCCCACTTGTTCCCTCGCCTATCCACAACCAAACACAGGATGATAACTCATAGAGTCATCTCAACCACACATCCATTGGCTAAGACCAACAGATTCAGCCCCACTTTCATCACCAAAGCCGCCGGAAACAACTCCGGCGAGGAAGATTGCAAAACACTTCCCCACCTCAAAACTAGTCTCTTACAACAACTCAAAGGTATGGCCACCATTCTTTTCTTATATTCTAGCTTAGAACCAGGGATGGACGGACACACGATTTTATGGTACGAAGTACGAACTATTAGGAAGCTGTATTAGAAATGTAGGGGTGCGACTGTTTTTTAGCATCTCTCGGTCCATCTCTGCTTAGAACAACTATTGATATAAAAGATTGAATGTCTGATATTGAGCTTTGTGTATGTATACCAAGGAATCAATAGGGGGATTTTTGGAGTAGAATCTTCAAAGAAATCTGATATTGAGACCCTGGTGAAGCTGCTAGAATCCCAGAATCCAACTCCAGATCCTACCTTGAATCTAGAAAAGGTGAAGTTCTTTCTCCCACAGAGTTAAATCACGTTTTCGGTCATGGTGTTTTTATCGTGATTGCGGACATAACTGATGTTATTGCAGTCATTGTGCTATTTTTTACTATTACGGTAGCGAACTGCTATTTGAATCCCAGGTTTCTCAATGTTCTATTTTTGGAAATAAACCCAAGGACATGTAGTTACAGTTTTGTTCGTATAAATGGAATGAAGGTAGGTGGTTGCTGGAAGCTTGTTTACAGCAGTATTACAATCTTGGGTTCAAAGAGAACAAAGCTTGGGTTGAGAGATTTCATCACCTTGGGGGAGTTCTTCCAGACCATTGATATCGAAAAGGTATATACAATATATATCGAGATTGCTTCTAAGGCAGTGACTATACGCCACATTAATCATTTATTTTCATACATATGAAACTGTATTCGTAATGCGATTCGGGTTTTACTAACTTTAGCATTTGGTGATGGGAAAATGGAGAGCAAAGCAGTGAACGTGATAAAGTTCAATGCCAGAGGGTTGGAATTGTTGAATGGGAAGCTCACAATCGAAGCTTCCTTCAAGATTGCATCCGAATCAGTTAAACCCTCCCTTCTTTCTTTCTGCATTCTCAACAAAATACATTCCATGATCATGATGGGACTGTTTTCTGTTTCGAATTCTACAGAGAGTCGATATAAGTTACGACAACTCGACCATCACTCCTGATCAGGTAAGTTGGCCTTGCTTGATACGAAGGATGGAAATGAGTCCATACTGTCATACCAAGCAAAGCCTTAGCGTTGTTCGTAGTATATGAATACTCAATTTGTGTCCTAACTCGGAGTTTAAATTGTTTGAGAAAGCATAGCTGATGAATGTTTTCCGGAAGAATTACGACATCCTGCTCGGAATCTTCAATCCGGACGGGTGGCTGGAGATAACGTATCCTTTTCATAGTACTTGGTGCACTTGAATTGATTAATTGGAGAGAAGAGAAGTGGGTGTTGTTCCTTGAGATGGGTTGAAATCTGCAGATATGTAGATGATACGATGAGGATAGGGAGAGATGACAAAGGGAACCTCTTCATTTTACAAAGATCAGAAGCAGACATAGTGTAGCTCCACACATCAATTTGTTGACATTCTTTTGCTGAATTCACTTCTCATTTCTCATTTTATTTATCAGCATAAATGCAATTCAAATTGATCTCCAGACCCAGTTTTCCTGTGGCACTCAATCGAGTCTGAGTAAAAAAAAAACCGAGTTAGTTAGATTGATAAGTCTTATTTTATAACCTAAATTTTATTTGAATATTTTTAGTCGGATTTGTTTTGTTTAAGTTTTTTTTTTCTTCCAAATTTAATTATTAATATTTATAACATTACCTTACTAATTGATTTCAATTTAAATGGTTTTCTATAATCATATAGATATATATTTCATCATATTTTTCATATGTGATATTATATATTAGGAAAAGTTGGAAACTCAACTCGAATATAAAAGTTAATGCACTAATTATTAAAAAATTCAAGTTATTCGAAGTAAAAAGCTCAAATTTTATTTGAAATTATTTCAAATCAAATTTTTAAATTACAATTCAAATCAATTCGAGTCAAATTTTTTTCCTGTCAGGTTAAAGCTAAAAAATTTGACCTGTGAGTCAGAATTTTGTTCACCCTGGCTATAGAGCATCATCAGGGGTGGGGGAGGCGGAGTTTGTTAGCCTGTCATTTGGTTGGAATTCATATTTATCACTCAAGTTATTCTTTTGATTATACCACATCTAATTTCTAAATTAATGGTTTCTAAAATTAACATAATTATATTAGGATTTTTCAAAACATCTTGATTTCTTTAAAAAAAGGGATGATATATAGTCAAGGGCGAGACCCGAATCGGATTCAATAGTCGAAGAATTGAACTCGGGACTTGATAGTAGTGATTCACATCTGATTCAAAACCAAGTATTAAATATAATCTCCCATCAAATCTTAATTTTTCTCATACAATAGCTATTAACATTAATGTTTGGGGGGTTTGAATATGAAGTTTTAAGAAAAATATAATAAAGAAGCATCACAGTCACACTCCAGCTACAAACATCTATTAAGCAACATGGTTGAAAGATGCATGCAAAAGATGGAAAAGAAAGCACCAATGATCCATTTCCCCCAGATCAACCAGACTTTGAGTTCACTTGACACGGGACACGAAAAAGCCAACTAAACATTAAATGTAACTCACCACGGAATCGCTTGCAAACTTAGAAGCACTTCCTGTGGACAATGGATGGACCCGACTCATCGTATTCACCCTTGGAAATCCACATCTGATGCAACAGGTAAAGCAAGAAATGTCAGTCTTATGAGAGAAAGGAAAGAACGAGGCAAATACGAGCAAAAAATATTCACCTGTTGGAAGGTGCTGAGTGATGCCAAGATAGATCCTCCAATCCAAACACTGTACTTTCGCTCTGGTGGTGCAACAACCTTGATCTTCATGCTGCTTGGAGCAAGGGCAGTGATCTCCTTGCTCATACGATCTGCAATTCCGGGGAACATGGTTGAACCGCCGCTAAGCACAATGTTACCATAGAGATCCTTCCTGATATCCACATCACATTTCATGATGGAGTTGTATGTAGTTTCATGGATTCCAGCAGCTTCCATCCCGATGAGAGATGGCTGGAAGAGGACTTCTGGACAACGGAATCTCTCAGCTCCAATGGTAATGACTTGTCCATCAGGCAACTCATAGTTCTTCTCGACAGAAGAGCTGCTCTTGGCAGTCTCCAGTTCCTGCTCATAGTCCAGGGCAATATAAGCAAGCTTCTCCTTCATGTCACGGACAATTTCCCGTTCAGCAGTGGTGGTGAACATGTAACCTCTCTCGGTAAGAATCTTCATCAAAGCATCAGTAAGATCACGGCCGGCAAGGTCTAGACGGAGGATGGCATGAGGAAGGGCATACCCTTCATAGATTGGCACGGTGTGAGAAACACCATCACCAGAATCCAGCACAATACCTGTTCCAATGTCTCAGCTTAATTATGAATGATCCATAAAAATGTGTGAAAATCAAGAAGGTTTCTATTTGAACAAACCTGTTGTACGACCACTGGCATACAACGAGAGAACAGCCTGGATAGCAACATACATGGCAGGTACATTGAAGGTCTCAAACATGATCTGAGTCATCTTTTCTCTATTGGCTTTGGGATTGAGAGGTGCCTCCGTGAGAAGCACAGGATGCTCCTCGGGAGCAACACGGAGCTCATTGTAGAATGTATGATGCCAGATCTTTTCCATATCATCCCAGTTGCTGACAATACCATGCTCGATGGGATATTTCAAAGTAAGAATACCTCTTTTGGATTGTGCTTCATCTCCTACATAGGCATCCTTCTGACCCATCCCAACCATGACCCCAGTGTGTCGGGGTCGACCAACAATACTGGGAAAAACTGCCCTGGGAGCATCATCACCAGCAAAACCTGCCTGCACGATAAACAAAATCACATCAGCCACAACAAAGCAGACAATAATGAAGAACATAACTCAAGTCTACGAATCAACTAACCTTCACCATTCCAGTTCCATTGTCACAGACGAGGGGTTGAATATCCTCAGCATCGGCCATCTTTTGCAATACTACCAAAAAAACTAAGATAGTCAGTATAGCAAAATCATTAGTCAACTGGCATTCTACGCCCCTTCAAATAATCTAAACAAGTCAAATTAAAGTCTTGGACAAATCAAGTTCTGTTTTTTCTTCTTTTTTTTAGAAAAAGGTAAACCACACCAGATACTGCTGAACTTTAAGTTTGGTATCGGTTATAACACTGGGCCGTTAAAATCTCTCCACGTCACGCGCGGACTGTTAAGATCCATTAGAAATGCTTAAGCAAAAGTTCAATTTAAATTTTAAAATATTATCGATATAAAGTTTAGTGGTATAATCGATTTTTTAGTTTACTCTTAAAAAAAGTCAGAAACGCTTATGTCAGCATAGATCTCTTCAATACAGAAAATACAACGCAGTTGCGCAACCAACTAGAGTGAATTCAAATGGTAGGCAACATTCATTTCAGGAGCATCTAAGCGAGCTAATCTATAACTCGATGGACAAAATATCGAATCAATTCAAAACAAAGATCAAGAATATAGCCTTTTCTTAATCTAAAAAAAAACTTTTGAGAAGCAATAAATTCACAAAATGAAAGCAATAATCTCTAATCAGAACAAATTGGAAGATCAGTTTCAAAATAAAGGCAAATAAAAGTTATCTCAAGATCTATAGAAATCAGATCAAGCTAACTAGCAAAGTAAAAATCCAGATGCAAAGAGAAGCAGATCAAGCTAACACTAACTGTATAAAAACTGTTAGAATTCTAGATCTCAATTCCGCCATCGGGGAAACATCAAAATCCACAGATCGGTGTAGTTGAAGTAAAGTAAAAAAGGAGAGATTAAAGATTCACCTGGATATGAAAAGAAGGGAGGAGGTGAGGAGGAAGAAGAAGAAAGGAAACGACGGCGGTTTTATACTTTTTTTTTCTCTCTGCTCCTTGTTGCAGTGGCGGTGCAGACCCGAATGGAGAGGGACTGAAAACAAAGGAATGGGATATTTATATTAGAAAAAATTAAAATAAATAAATAAATCGTTTAAATTTATTTTGACTACCGCATACATCGTTGTTAATTGTTTAGGGAGTCTAACATACAGCAAGCTATGATGTAGTTATGTTGCGACATCAACTAAAAATATTATAAAATTTAGAATATAAAATTGAAAATATTACAATGTTTGATAATATTTTCGGTTGAGGGTAAGGTTCGAAATTTTAACTTCGTGTATAAAAACTTTCATCACTTCTTATAACATTTTAAGTTTTTGTAAGTAGCAAAAACGTTATCAAAGAGTGTAACATTTTCGGTTTCATGTTTCAAATCTTATAACATTTTCAGTTGGTGTCGCACCGTAGTCGCATCGTAACTTATCGTACCGTAGAATTACCCTCGTTGTTATACGATCTACTTGCTCTATGTAAAATTTAATTGGTTTTATATTAATTTATAATTACTGTGAAATGGATGGATGAGACACTTTGTCGCTTAAGTTAGGAATGAGTATCCGATCAAGTTGAACAAAAAAATTTCGAGATGAAGGTCGTCGTTGGTGACAAGAAGAATATATCTCAAGATAGAGAGTATCTGGTTATGAAGGCTGGAGATCAAAATTTATAAGAAAAAAAGAGAGATTAATATTGAATCTCATTCATCCATTTTACTCGTCCAATGGTTATAAGTTAGTGTAAAACTAATTGAATTTTACATAATGTAACTAGATCATAACACACACATACAATAAAATGAAACACTTGGTCGCTTAAGTAAGGAATGAGTATCCGATCAAGTTGAACAAAAAATTTCAAGATGAAGGTCGTCGTTGGTGACAAGAAGAATATATCTCAAGATGGAGAGTATCTGATTATGAAGGGTAAAGATCAAAGCTCAAAAAAATTCCACAAATTTTGATTTGTTTTAAAAAAATTTAGAGATGTTTTCGAGAATCTAGCCTGATGAATTTAACGAGAAAATTAAGGTAAATCGTAGAGTGAAATTTAGGATAACAATCACAATATTTGAGGGGTGATAGTGGTGATTCGTGCGAATACACATAACTTGATTATTATAAATTAATTAAATAATTTGTAACTTTTTAAAACTAATATTTTTAAATGAATAAAATATTTCGTAGAGTAACTCGTTTATAACATTTTGAAATTGAATAATCTATTTATAATTTGAATAAGGCTATGATGTAATTACCTATGCATTATTATAAGACTTTAAAAGTTCATGTGAACCCATCAAATTATAAGACTTTAAAAGTTCACGTCAACCTATCAAATAGTCTCAATATTAAAAGATATAATTCATTTTAGCTTACTCAGGTTTGAACATCTTATTTGTACCCACATTTTTTCCTATTTAGTCAAAAAAATTACTTGCATGTGTTGTACTTAATAAGATGAAATTGAGCATACACTCTTGTTTATTTAGATACAGGGTTGTAGGTATATTATAATTATAATTATGTGGATTTTGTGGTTGATGGATGCTTGAATAACAATTTCACAATTTAACAAAATAATGATCCGATTGTAACTAAATTTTAATTGAGTGATATGTTTGTAACTTCACTAATAATTGGGTGACCTGTTTGCTACCCGACGACAACATTTTTATGTTCGTTTGTATTTAAATGGGAGAATGACCCAATTATATTTATAACTAGAATATTAATTGAGTGACTCAATTATAATTTTACTAATTAAATGGCTCAAATGTAATCATACTAATAATTAAGTGACCTCGACTATAATTACCCTTTTTAGGGGTAAAATTGTTGTGCCTCAACAAAATTTGAGCATGTCTAATAGGCCCAAATGTAGTTAAAGACGAACAAAAGCTCAAAGCCTGTTACTTACAGAGTTGCAATTTTAATGCACACAAAGGACATGTGGTAAAAGATTTTTGTGTAATTAGTGAAATAATTATTTTTGCATTAATTATTAATAAAACATTTGATCTACTTCATTTAACCCATTTTTGATTTTTTTTAACCACCGATATTCAATTTATTAGTTAATTAATCCGGATTGGATATTGCAGAGACTCGTTATTGGGGAGATCCTCCCATCTAATTTACTGTATTCACAATGCCATGATTCAAACCCATTACCTTATTAAGGGATCGAGTATCACATTCCATTAAATCAACCAATTGTTGGTAACACATTTTCATTTTTTTAATATGCATCATGTCTTTAAAATATGAAATTACATAGAAAACAATTTAAAATAAACATCGACCACTAAAATGTTTAACTAATTTCAATTTGTGTTATATAAGATTATTTAAATCGTCTAAAGTTGGAGAGAAGATAGTTTTATTTAGCTATTGAAGTAGGTGGGCTTGGATTAATCTTAAATATGCTTATATATTAAATTCACCTGAGATGTTCATATATATTTACTTTAATCTTAGTAAATGTAAGACTATGTACGTATGATTTGTATGCTTTGATATATCAAGAATCGATTTGGCTCAAAGTATTAAGTTAAAGTTTGATAGATTGAGTATGTAACTCATACATTATGTAACTGCATTTAGGGATGTTCATATACGAGTACCCAAATTTTTTGTGTACCAAAAATTCGGCCCATAAGAATCAGGTACCTGTAAAATCGATTATCGGGTACTTGATTCACTTTTTTTAATATTTTTTTAAAATCCAAAATTTTAAAAAAAATCACATAGGAAACACATAAAATTTAAAATTTCATAACACATATTTCAAACACAAAAATTGGTGATTTAAAGTTAATTTTAAAGGATATATATATATTAAAGTTTATCAAGAAAAGAAGGTATTAAAAATATTAATTTCGAACATTATTTTTTTTCCTCCGAATCTCATATTGAAAAGTTAATATATATATATTTGAAAATTTTAAAACTTAAAAGTATATAATACAAGCATAATTTTTTTAAGGATTTAAATTAGTTTTAGGTTAGTAAGGAACCTAAAATAAAAATAGGATTTAAAATTATATATATAAAGTATCGGGTCAGGTCGGGTATCCGGTTATAAAATTTGTTGGCCATGACCGGACTCAATTACTCGGAAAAAATAACGGATTGGGTACTCAGCCCGAAAATTTGAATATTTTCATTATAAATACTCGGTAATTTTTAATAGGGTCGACGGATTAGGTAGTTCCAGTAGAATATTTTGAATACTTCTAGCTGCTTTTGTAAATATGGAATCATGACTCCATAAAAGAATAAAAGATATATTTGAATAACATTGAATGAAAATGTAACATGATCATAAGTCATTCGTCGAAGATGAATGATCTAATTATTACTTTGTTAATAATCATTTTTATTATTTAGATTAAAATAGAACATTGAGATAAAAAATGATTAAACTAGGTGAATGATAAAATCTTGAGGGATCACAAATATCATATAAAGTAAGGGTGCTCAATCGGTCAGTTCGGTTAACCGATCGAACTGAACTACCCAAAATTCATTAACTGGTTTTTCTTTTAACCGTTAACCAAATCGAAACTTTTTCAAAATTTTTAACTGAACCGAAAATAGTTTGGTTAATTCGGTCGGTTTTCAAATTAACCGAAATTTGTTATAAAATTTTAGGTAAATTACACAAATGGTCACTAAACTATGTTAAAATAATTTTTTAGCCACTGAACTTTCAAAAGTTATAAAAGAATCATTAAACTTATCGAACTATTACAAAATGGTCATTGCACGTTATAAATTAGTGATAAATATTGAAAAGTTTAATAACCATTTTGTAATTGTTGAGTGGATCGTAGAATCGATTTAAGTCAAGAGAGAGTGAATTGGATTTTTAGAAATTTTGGTGGTGGAGTGGAAAATAAAAATTTGCTAGACAAGAGATTTAGAGTGGTTCAAGTTCCAATTGAACTCTACATCCACTACCTTAGCTTCACTAAGGATTTTCCAACAACTCAACTAGTTGATCTTCCCCTTTTCTTGGTTTAGGAGGAAACCTTTACAAAATGGTCAATTTTTCTACCCAAAAATTGACCCAATCCTCACTCAAAGATTACAAAGAAGTTTAAGGCTAATAACTAGTATCTCTCAATACAAATGTAGCCCATTTTACAAGCACTCAACCCAATTGAACAAATAAGATTGGAAATACAAGGTTCTACGGTTGAGGTTTACAAGAAAATATGGGATTTTAGCACAATAGCTTGAATTTGATGTTTGGATGTTTCTTTTAGGATCAATAGTTGTTGCTGGTGCTTTTAGAAGTCCCTTTTATACCTTCTCATTGAATTCTAGCCGTTGGGGTTGTTGCTTTCATTATTATAGTCGTTGGGATGTTATCTTCCCTCCATAAATGCAATCTGCAATTACTCGTTCCGAAACGCCCGACCCTGTTTCGAAACAGACCAAAATAGAAATAGCCGTTGGGGTGTAATTAATAAGTCGTACCGAAATGGACACGATCGTTTCGATACGCTAAGAGTCTGTTCCGAAACGTTCTGAAGTCCGTTCCGAAACAATTTGCCACTGTCAAAACCTGTATCGAAACGGCTTAAAAGCGTTTCGATACGCTTTAATTGTATCTTTAAAATTAGTTATAAAAATTCAACGGTCATATTTTGAAGCCAAGTTTGAAATCCGTTTCGAAACGTTTGAGGTCGTTTCGATATTGCCGTATCGGAACGGTTCAAACCATTATGTTGTTCTTCATCCGTTTCGAAACACAAATAGCTGTTTCGATACACCCGTATCAAAATGGGAAAGCTAGTTCCGAAACAGAGGTTAACAGTTTCAAAATGTTCTGAAACGCCTAAAGGTCGTTCCGAAACGGTGACTCGAAAATCACTATTTTGACTTGGTAAATACTTAGAGAAATTTGAGTGAGCTTAAGTTTTGACTTGGACATTTTTCTTAGAACACATAAGGAGGTTTTGTGGACTTAAAAATTCATTTTCTCTTTTTCAATTTAGTCCTTAAATCCTTTGTTATATCAAAATCAACTCATTAGTTTTACAATCTCCCCCTTTTTGATATAACAAAACCAAGTTTGAATTTTTAAGAATTTTGAAATCTTGAAGACGTTCTAACTCCCTCTCAATGTAAGATGGGTTTTAAAGTTTTGAAGAGATTTAAAATTCAAGTGTTTGAAACTCAAAACCGACTTAAAAATTTTGGCTCTTATATTACTTCTCCCCCTTTTTGTTAGATAAAAAAGAATAATAATCAAGGCTAATCATGAGAAGAAACAAAGTTATAAGCAATAAACCAAACAACATAATTATCATAGATAGCAATAAGGTTCAAGAAACGACATCAAAAACATAAATACTTAAAGCACTAGAGTTCAAGCTCAATCTCAAAAAAAATAATCAAAGCATAGGTCTTGAAAAACATAAAAAGATAGATATGTGCAAACTTAATCCTAATATGATAGACTAATATGATATGCAATATGAGTCGTAAGCCTCGTCATAATCGTCACCACCATCATCAAGAGAATCATCATTGTCTTTATCTTGAGCACGACGATAGTTCCTCCAATCACCATAGAATGTGGAGAAAGACAAATCCATAGATGATTGTTGATTCTCAAGAGTGGAGACACGTTCCTCCAAAGATTGCATACGAGTGTTGAGAGCACCAAAACCCGTAGCCATGTTCGTATCGATCGAGTTGAATCGCTCGGTAAGGAAAGCCGTAAGTGCCTCATTGTTAGGAGCCGAAGCTTGAGGTGGAGGCTCAACTTGAGGTGCCGGAGCTCACCTATCAACACGAACCCATTGGCCAAGAGTATAGAGAAACCCAAACTTAATGAGAGAAGATTCACCAATCTTTCGTTTGCGGGGTTCCGAAGAATCATAAGAACAATCAAAATTGAGGGTACCAAAGACATAGCTTAAAACAACCACATAAGTGAAGGATGTAAGTGCATCGGTGGTGCGAATCTTCACTTGATGGACCATCTCGGCGAACATGATTTTAACAAGGTTTGGTCGTTGTCCTTGGCGAAAGCACTCCAACCAAAAATAATCAACTTGACGAACGTGGGCAAATTTACCTCCTGAAGGGCGGATGAACCAAGAGATCATCAAATGGAGGAACCGGTCATGAGCATCCAATGTGAGAACGGATCCGGTGTGAGCACTAAAATGGTTCTCATCCTCAATGCCTTTATCTTTGAGCCCAAGAGCTTTCTCTAAAACGGGTATATCAATAGTGAACTTCCTGCCCAAAAGGTACGACTCAATACCAATCACCTCGGTATGATCTTCATTATCAATAAGAACGACATTGGAGTAGAATAGCAGGATTATATGCTTTTAGACAATGTCCGGAATGCTTAAAAAGGCCAAGAAGCTCCATTCTCGCAAGAGAGCTAGATAGCGGAGTTCAAAGCGCTCAGAGTCAAGGAACACGATATCAACAACTCGCTCTCGGCGAACGGCTAAATCTTTAATGATTTTGAAACGGTCCTTAGTCTCTTGATTCCTAAGACTCTTTTAAAAAAGGAGGGCAAGGTTAGGACGAAAGTTTGCTTGGGTTGAACCTTCACCCATTTGAGTCTTGCGTTTCTTGT
Organism: Hibiscus trionum; assembly: GCA_030270665.1. Classification (NCBI taxonomy): domain Eukaryota; kingdom Viridiplantae; phylum Streptophyta; class Magnoliopsida; order Malvales; family Malvaceae; genus Hibiscus; species Hibiscus trionum. Next base: position 6,761,709 of record BSYR01000034.1, on the reverse strand, counting down.
TAACGTTTTCCATGAAATTCCTAAAAACACAAAGCAAGCAAAAAGAATTTAAATATATGCATTTAAATCCTTAATTCAATCCAATGAAAAATCCCATTAAGGTTTTAAATAAAAACACTTTAAAAACGTATATACATATAACAAAAAAAAATTGAAGAAGAAACAACTTTTTGAAAAACAGTAAAAAAATACGAGTGAAAACAAATATATTTGAATAAAAAATTGAAGATTTTGAATTTTTTTTACAAGTTTTGAAGAACCCAAGTTGCAAAACATATAATCTATACAAAATTAATATTTTCTAACCTAAGATACGAATAAAATCAAAGGAAAAAGAAAAAGGATGAAAAATACCTCAAAAGGGGATTTTTGGATGAATGAATGGAAGAAATTGCACCAAGTTGTTGAAGCTTGCTTAGACTTTAGTTTGTGAGTAAAAGCCTTCAAGATTTGATGAAAAACAATGAGGTTTAGAGGGTTTTATAGAGAAAAATCGGGTTTAGGGTTTTTAGGGTTTTTGAGAATTTTAATGAAAAGTAAATTTTAGCAATTAAATCCCTTAAAAAGTTGTTCGGATACGCGTTTCAAAACATGCACGACCATTTCGAAACGGGCATACCGAAACGTTGGCTGACGTTTCGAATCCTATTGACCGTTCCGATACGGATTTGACCGTATCGAATCCCACAAGACATATCGTATCGAAACGCATTTGGAACGTTTCGATACATTCCTTGACAGAGGCAAAATGTTTCGAAACCCTTTAGGGCATTTTGAAACACCCTGGTCACATTGCATTCATTTAAGGCACCCGTATCAAAATAGATTGGCCCGTTTCGATACGCCTAGGCCTGGAGGTGCAGATGAGGCTCTAAATTGCAGAAAAAGTGAATTCTAATAAGTCCTAGATGCATAAATGCTATGTATGAGCAAGAGAAACATGTAAAAACATAAACATACTCCCCCTAACTATAAGCATGGATGAAATTAGGATTAAAAACACATAAGCATGGCATTTTGAAAGAAATCAAACAATTTAGGCACAAAAAGGTCATAAAAGGTCAAGATAGGCTAGTTAGACCTAACTCTTTCCTAAAGGACCAAAAACGCTCCTTATCTAGAGGTTTGTAAAGATGTCCGCTAATTTATTTAAGGTGTCTATGAACTCTAAAACAACATCTTCCTTAAGGACATAATCTCTAATGAAATGATGCCTTATTTCTATGTGTTTGGTTCTAGAGTGTTGGATGGGATTTTTGGTTAGGCATATAACACTAGTGTTGTCACACTTAAGGGGTATGGTTTCAACTTTAACTCCATAATCTAAGAGTTGTTGCTTCATCCAAAGGACTTGAGCACAACAACTCCCTAAGGATATGTACTCGGCTTCGGTGGTAGATAGAGCTACACTATTTTGTTTCTTAGAAAACCAAGATATGAGCATACTACCTAAGAATTGGCAAGTGCCGGAAGTACTTTTCCTATCTATTTTGCAACCCCCATAATCCGCATCCGAATAAGCATGAAGGTTAAAGGTTGAGTCTCTAGGATACCGAAGACCTAAACAAGGAGTATCTCTAAGGTACCTAAAGATCCTTTTAACAGCTATAAGGTGAGACTCTTTGGGACTAGCTTGAAACCTAGCACACAAGCAAACACTAAACAATATATCCGGTCTACTAGCGGTAAGGTAAAACAATGATCCAATCATAGAGTGATAAAGCTTAGAGTCAACACACTTACCTCCTTCATCTTTGTCAAGCTTTGTAGATGAGCTCATAGGTGTGGCTTGAGGCTTTGCATTCTCCAAGCCAAACTTCTTGAGCATATCCTTGATGTACTTAGCGTGATTGATGAAGATGTCATCCTTCATTTGTTTGATTTGGAGTCCCAAAAAGAATGAGAGCTCCCCCATCATGCTCATCTCAAACTCACCTTGCATTAACTTAGCAAACTCTTTGCAATGACATTCATTAGTAGATCCAAAGATAATATCATCAACATATATTTGCACTACTAAAATGTCATTTTATATCTTTTTATGAAAAGTGTAGTGTCCACCTTGCCTTTTTCAAAACCTTTTTCAATTAAAAAGTTTGAAAGCCTTTCATACCAAGCTCTAGGAGCTTGTTTTAAACCATAAAGTGCTTTGGTTAGCTTAAAAACATGGTTTGGAAATTTTGAATCCTCAAAACCCGATGGTTGTTTCACATACACTTCTTCATTTATAAAACCATTTTAAAATGCACTTTTTACATCCATTTGAAAAAGCTTGAAATCATGATAACATGCATATGCAAGCAACATAACATCCTAATAGCTTCCATTCTAGCTACGGGTGCATAGGTTTCATCAAAATCAATTCCCTCTTCTTTAGTGTAACCTTGAGCAACTAGTCTAGCTTTGTTTCTCACTATGTTACCACTCTCATCTAGTTTATTCCTAAATACCCATTTAGTTCCTATAGTAGATTGATTTCTAGGCCTTTCAACTAATGTCCATACATTACTCCTCTCAAATTGATTTAACTCATATTGCATGGCCATAATCCAAAATTTATCTTTTAATGCTTCTTTAATATTCTTAGGCTCAATGCATGAGATAAATGCAACATGATTAAGCATTTTAAAAGAAGAGCGAGTAGTTACCCCCTTGGATGGATCACCCAAGATTTCACGACCCTTGACATAGTTGTACTCCTTTTGGTAGCTCACTTTCTTTTCCTCAAGAGCCAAGTTCTTCAAGGCTTCAAGATGTGGATCTTGTGCATCTTCTTCTTTAGTTGGAATCTCATCCTCCTTTGAATTTTGTCCTCCATCAAAGGCATCAAGGATTCCAACATCATCATCATCACAAGATTCCTTCCTCGGAAGGAGGTTATCATCAAAAACATGTATAGATTCCTCTACAACTAAAGTTCTTTTGTTAAACACACGATAGACTTTAAAATTTAAAGAGTAACCTAGAAAAATAGCTTCATCACTTTTTGCATCAAATTTACCTAAATTGTCTTTTCCATTATTTAAAACAAAACACTTGCAACCAAAAGGATGAAAATAGCTAATGTTAGGCTTTTTAGATTTTAAAATCTCATAAGGAGTTTTCTTTAAAATAGGCCTAATCATTACTCGATTAATAATATAGCAAGCGGTGTTAGTGGCTTCCGCCCAAAAATACTTAGGTAAATTGTTTTCACAAAGCATAGTTCTAGCCATTTCTTCTAAAGTTCTATTTTTCCTCTCAACTACCCCATTTTGTTGAGGAGTTCGAGGAGCTGAAAATTATGGCTAATCTCATTTTCATTACAAAATTCATTAAAACCCATATTTTGAAATTTCATTCCATGATCACTTCTAATATGTGAAATTTTAAGTTTAAGATCATTTTGGGTTATTTTTGAAAATGTGATGAAGTTTTCTAAAGCATCATCCTTGGTGCTTAAAAAGAGAACCCAAGTATATCTCGAGTAATCATCAACAAGCACAAAAGCATATGATTTTCCACCAAAGCTAGTTGTCCTAATTGGCCCAAATAGATCCATATGAATTAATTGCAAACACCTACTTGTAGAAACTTCATTAATGGATTTAAAGGATGATCTATGTTGTTTACCCTTAGAGCATGCATCACATATTTTATCATTTGAGAACTTAATCTTGGGTAAACCTCTAACTAGATTTAGGAAAACTAATTTTTCTAAAACACTAATGCTAGCATGTCTTAGTTTCCTATGACATAACCATGCATCATTTTCATCTTGAGCAACAAAACATGCATGGGATGAATGAATGTCATCAAGATGCACCATATATATGTTTCCTATGCGATGACCAATGAGCATTGTTTTATTAGATTTAATGTCGACAATTTTACATCCATTTTTATCAAATAAGACATTAAACCCTTTATCGCACAATTGACTAATGCTCAATAAATTATGGTTTAGACTATTGACATACAACACATTTTCAATGAGTATGGTAGAGTAATTACCTATGGAGCCAATACCTTCAATGTGGCATTTGTAGTTATCACCAAATGTCACTACTCCTCCACTTTTTGGCTTTAAGTCCATGAATCGACTCTTGTCTCCGGTCATGTGCCTTGAGCATCCACTATCAAGGTACCATGAGTTTTGGCTTTGTGCTTTGGCCTTGTAGCAATGCTCCCCCTGAAAACAAAGAGTTAAGCTTTGATTTTTGGTACCCAAATTATTTTGGGTCCATGAGTGTTAGTTCCCAAATACTTGGTTCCCTTAGGAATCCAAGATGAAATGGCTACAATATTGTTAGAAACTACAAGTTCCTTAGGAACCCATACACTTCTAACTTTCTTGTTCTTGTGATACTTATGGGAGCCTCTTTGTTTGTGGTAAACAAAGTTTATCTTCGCATGTTGGGATTTTGAAAAAGATGCTTTTTCAAAACTGTTTTCCCCAAAATTGGTTAGAGAAGCTTTGAGTTTACTTACCTCCTCTTGGTGGTAAACATGGTATTTTTCAAGAAGGTCGTTTAAATCATTTGATTTCTTTTTAAACTCATTTGAGGAATTTTGTAAAACCAATACCTTCTTTTCTAATTCCGAGTTGGTTTTAGAAAGGGAGTCATTTTGGGTCCTTAAAACCGAAATTTTTTTCTTATTTTTTAAAACTGACTCCTTGTATTTCTCAACCAACTCATCATATACCTCTTGCAACTCATTATAAGCATCTTGAAGTTCATCAAATGTAAAATCAAAAGTAGATGAGTTAGAGGTTACCATAGAAGAATCTTCCTCAAGAGCCATGAGGCAAAGGTTGGCCACTTCATGTTCCTCATCCTCGGATGACTCCTCATCACTTCAAGTAGCAAGCTTGGCTTTGAGCTTCTTCTTCTTCTCAAAGCCCTTCTTCTTGAGTTGAGGGCAAAAGGAACGTATGTGACCCGACTTCTTACACTCAAAGCAAATGATCAGATCCATTTCTTCTTCTTTGCCTTTGTTCTTGAAGTCTATCTTTCTTTGAAATTTTCTCCCTCGGTTGGACTTCATGAACCGTGAGAATCGTTTGGCTATCATAGCCAATTCCTCAAAATCTTCCTCCTCACTAGAAGAACTATCCTCTTGTAGAGAGGCTTTGAGAGCAACTCCTAGCTTCTTCTTCTTTTCTACCTCATGTTTCTCTATCCTTCTCTCTTCCTTCTTCTTCTCCTCTTCTCTTCCTTGCTTCATGATCTCGTGTGTAAGAAGAGACCCAACAAGCTCATCAAGCTTCAAGGTTTTCAAATTCTTTGCTTCAATGATGGCCGTCCTCTTACCATCCTAAGACTTCGGGAGAGAGTAAGAAGCTTCTTCACTAGCTTATCTTCGGGAATTATTTCACCGAATACTTTAAGGCCATTGACGATGATCGAAAAGCGATCAAACATCTTTGAGACGCTCTTATCGGGGTCCATCTTAAAATTCTCATAACTCAAGTTTAGCAACCTAATCTTCGTCTCTTTCACATCGATAGTGCATTCATAAGTCGTCTCCAAAGTGTCCCACACTTCCTTCACGCTTTCGATAGATGAAAAATTTGAATAGATATCCAGACCAAGTGCACAAAATATGATATGTAGAGCTTTGTCGTTGACTTACATCTTTCGTCTATCTTCCTCGGTCATCTCCGACTTTACTTTCGGAACAAGTCTTCCTTCATCAGTTCTGTTAAACGAAATGTAGGGGCCTTCTTCCACTACATCCCAAACCATGTAATCTGTTGACTTGATGAAGAGACGCATCCGATTATTCCAATATGGGTAGTTGTCTCCATTGAAGAAGGGTGGTTTAGTGGTTGATTGTGACTCATAGAGGTTGGAGGTTGAAGTAGATGCCATGACTTGTCTTTAGAATAGATCACACTCTCCTAGGAACTCTTCTTGTGGTTGTTAATCCTTCAAAGAGGTAGGCTCTGATGCCAATTGTTGTATGGATCGTAGAATCGATTTAAGCCATGAGAGGGGTGAATTGGATTTTTAAAAATTTTGGTGGTGGTGTGGAAAATAAAAATTTGCTAGACAAGAGATTTAGAGTGTTTCAAGTTCCAATTGAACTCTACATCCACTACCTTAGCTTCACTAAGGATTTTCCAACAACTCCACTAGTTGATCTTCCCCTTTTTCTAGGCTTAGAAGGAAACCTTTACAAAATGGTCAATTTTTTTACCCAAAAATTGACTCAATCCTCACTCAAAGATTACAAAGAAGTTTAAGGCTAATATCTAGTATCTCTCAATACAAATGTAGCCCTTTTTACAAGCACTCAACCCAATTGAACAAATAAGATTAGAAATACAAGGTTCTACAATTGGGGTTTACAAGAAAATATGGGATTTTAGCACAATAGCTTGAATTTGATGTTTGGATGTTTCTTATAGGATCAATAGTTGTTGCTGGTGCTTTTAGAAGTCCCTTTTATACCTTCTCATTGAATTCTAGCCGTTGGGGTTGTTGCCTTCATTATTATAGCAGTTCAGATGTTATCTTCCCTCCATGAATGCAGTCTGCAACTACTCGTTCCGAAACGCCTGACCCTGTTTCGAAACAGACCAAAATAGAAATAGCTGTTGGGGTGTAATTAATAAGCCGTACCGAAACGGACATGATCATTTCGATACGCTAAGAGCCTGTTCCGAAACGTTCTGAAGTTCGTTTCGAAACAATTTGCCACTGTTAAAACCTGTATCGAAATGACTTAAAAGCGTTTCGATACGCTTTAACTGTATCTTTAAAATTAGTTATAAAAATTCAACGGTCATATTTTGAAACCAAGTTTGAAATCCGTTTCGAAACGTTTGAGGTCGTTTCGATACTGCCGTATCGAAACGGTTCAAACCGTTATGTTGTTCTTCATCCGTTTCGAAACACAAATAGCTGTTTCGATACACCCGTATCGAAACGGGAAAGCTAGTTCCGAAACAGAGGTTAACAGTTTCAAAATGTTCCGAAACGCCTAAAGGCCGTTCCGAAACGGTGACTCGAAAATCATTGTTTTGACTTGGTAAATACTTAGAGAATTTGAGTGAGCTTAAGTTTTGACTTGGACATTTTTCTTAGAATACATAGGGAGGTTTTGAGGACTTAAAAATTCATTTTCTCCTTTTCAATTTAGTCCTTAAATCCTTTGTTATATCAAAATCAATTCATTAGTTTTACAGTAATAATTCAATAAATTTAATGATCATTTTATAATAAACAAAAAATTTAATGATTATTTTATAATTTTTAAAAGTTTAATGACCGAAAATAAATACATGTAATATATATAATATTTAATATATAATAATTTTGATTAATTCGATAATTAACCGATTTTGAATCGAATTAACCGATAACTGAAGTTTGAAATATTAACCGTTAATCGACCAAACCTAAAATTAACCGACCGATTAACCAAAAAGATCTTCAATTAGGTCGGTTAATTCACTTAAAACCGAACTTTGAACACCCTTACTATAAAGGGTAATATATTTATGGAAGCGTCACTAGAATAACACTAGTACAAACTAAGCATTTTATAGTTGTATATAATATATGAACTGATCATGATACTTTATTGAGATGACTTCATCATCTAAATAACTATGTACTTAATAGGCAAAGACTTGTAATTTAATTATTTTATTTTAGTTTATATTGTATATATTCAAATGGTCCTTTTGCTAGCTCATTATTACTACGAAATAATATACATGTTAAATTATGAATATAGAGAGATTTTTTAATTGGTTGAGTGGTCAATAATACTCATCCACTTTCGCTTTATATAAAATTGAATATTGATATTAACAATGCTTTATTTTTATGTTTTTGATATATTAAATATAATTAAACGGTATATTTCTTTTATAAAAATATTACTCCAATATACTTCAATGAAATATTTTCAAAGGACTAAAAGTGAACCGGATGGTTTTGTAATCAATACTTATCTTAAAAGTGGTTTTCAAGTTTTTAGAAACAAATTTCAAATATGCTTCAATTTTCACGTCAATAGCTGGCTTCCCCTTATATTTATACATTCACAGGAGTATATATGAACATATATTTTTTATATTTCAAATATGTTTTAATGTTCATCTTAAGAGATATGGGTTCAAACCGCTTTATCTACAAGGTGTATGCGCATTGTCAAAGGGTTATTTATATATATATATATGAACATATACTACATTGTAATCACCTTTAGACTATTAAAAAAATTCCCTTTATGGTAAGATACCAAGTGGTTGATAAAACTTAAAAAAATCATATTATATCGATACTATTTATGGTTCATGTTTGGAATTTGTGGTTCTTCTTCCCAGCAATGTTATTTTTAAAGTTCGAATATCTATTATTTCCTTGGAAAAATAATGTGTCTTGCCATTGTACCAACCCTTGTTGGTAGAATTTCATCATGTTAGATCAATTGATAGTCGGTTAAAATACATAAAAAAAATAATGTTTCGTTTGAAAACATTTGAGTAGGAAAAAAACACACAGATTTACAAATCCAATTATTTTGTTTTGATATCAAATGTTGTTTAAGGAACTCAAAATCATAGTCTTAAATTAAAATTAAAATATATAATTTTAAACTCAAAGTAATAAGTTGATGGAACAAGGTCCCTCTCATACATTGGGAATGCATGTATTATCACTGTCTGATCATATAATGCGTATTGCTTTTGAGAAAGGATTACAAAGAAAAAGGGAACAAGTAGATGTGTCAATTTGGTGTTCGTGGACCGTCCATATCTGATAAAATATCACTAGAGTGAACAAAATTCAACTTAATTTTTATAAAATAAAATTTGAGTTATACAATAAAATTTCGAGTTCAAAATTTTTAGTAGTTAGTATATCAGTTTTTAAGTTTAAGCCGAGATCTTTAGCCCTGTCTGATATATGTGAAAAAAATAAGAATAAATATATATGTATATCGTATATGGTTATAGAAATTTGTTTAAATTAGAACCAATTTGTACTGTAATATTATAAATATTTACAATTAAATTTAAACAGAAACTTGAACAACTTAACTCAAAGAAATTTCAAATAAAATTTAATTTATAAAATATGACTTATCAACTCGACTAACTCAAATTTTTCGACTCGGCTCGATCAAATATTCACCCGTAAACATCACACCAATCCTGGGAAATGCAGCGTACCTCTCTAATGATTGTCCCACAAATTATGGTACCTTGTTAATGTATGGATTGGATATGCATATTTTTCTTTGGTAAAATATAGTGGAGGTCATTTAGTTATAAATTTAGTAATAAATAAATTGATTTTTTTTAAAAAAAAATAACAATTGAGTCAATCAATTATATGCTTAAGAACAAATATGTAATTCAATTAATCATTTTTTTTACAAACAAGTCACTATATCATTAAATTAAAACAATGGTTTGATATAATCACTCAATTATATGTCTGATAAACAATATATGTGATAGCTCAACAAACACAGTCACTTCACCACTAGAAAACTGACAGACTAATAAAATAGACTCATTGTGACCTTAACGTCGCCTGCTAGTAGACACAGTCACTTCACTAATTGAATTCCTAAAATATGATGGTTAAGTTTATTGAATAATTTCAAATTATGACCAAATTAATAGAATGCATAAATTTCAGTGACTAGAATTGTTATTATACCAAGTATTTATTTCGATTTCAATGACAAAGTAACTTATTTTTTACAAAAATTTAATTGAGTGAAATGTTTATTCATAATCCTATAATTGAGTGGCTAAACTATTACTTTAAGAAGAAAAAAAACGATACATTTATTTTTAAACTTATAATTGAATGAAATGTGTGGTGTAATTTATTTTCTTTTACAACCACCCATTTTTATAAATTTTAATCACTCATGGATAAAAATCTTCTGCCCCTTTTCGGTGCCCCTACTTATGCCCCAACACTAAAAAACACAACAAAATTAAATTCCAAGCCTTAACCCTAAATTTTTAATCTTAAACCCTACATCCTATAACCTAAAAAATACACCCTACCTTAAATTCTCTAAACCCTAACTATAACTCCTAACCTAAAATCCTAAACTCTAAACCCAATTTTAAGTGTGGAGGCATAAGTAGAGACACCGAAAAGGGATAAAAGATTTCCATCCATCACTCATAACCATTTTCATACAAATGTTGGCCAATTCTTGAGCCACCAATTTTTTTTTTATGTTTTAACCACTCAATCTTTAAAACTTTTAATAGATATTGACACGACATTTGACTAAATAAAATTCACTTTGACATATTACAATAAAATACATTCAACCGTGTTTAATCTTTTGTTTACAGCTGATCTCATCGTCTATTATCACAATTTCAATCAGAACACTATACTATTTAAATTAATCTCTCAACATATCCATTACGTAACACTTGATAGTATCAGAAAATCTTTACTGATGAATCTTTTTTGATGAATAGAAATTATTATTGTATACTTCATTAAAAAACTTTTTAAATTTAGTAAAAAAAAGTGCACATATTGATAAATACAAGAACCTAATAGTTGTGATCAGTGACGAAGCTACAACTTTGATAAAAGGGGTTGTGGCCCCCTAGTAGGGAATTTTTTTTTTACCCTTTGATTATTTATATTTTTTTTGAAAAATTAGGATAATTGTAAATTTACCCTCTTCACCTTCTAAAATTTATATTTTGCCCCCCTAACCTCAAATCCTGGCCCCGTCTCGAGTTGTGATGTAAAATATCCTTATGAAGCAGAGGTATCGCTGAGCTTGGCGGGGTAGCGAAATAGATGGTCTCCAAGTTATCCGATCGTGCACGACGTGCCAAAACGTCTGCCACCTTATTTCCATCGCGACAAACATGCTGCAAACGAACAATTTGATTCCGTTGCCGCAACTCCATAAAATACCATATCAAGGGGCAAGAATATTGACTAATTGAATTGACACGTAGAATCCGCAAAGTATTGAGGCTGTATATAGGGACGAAGTCAGGATCAAATATTGACAAGAGCTAAAATATTAAATTTTAAAAATGCAAGAGTTTATTACGTATTTAAACTTAAAATTCATGAGGCAATACCTAATTTATCTAATATTTTAAATTTATAAGGACCTAAATTGTTATTGGACCAAAAAATTTGAGGATAGATGCTCATTCTTCTTTATTTCGGCCAAAAGATGTAATGGATAGAGCATTCAACGAATTGTTAGTGAACTGTTCGTATAACGTTCGTTTAGTCAGTTAAACAAACGAGTATGAACAAATTTTTATGTCCGTTTAATAAACGAACGAACACGAACAAAGGTGTATGACGTTCATTTATGTTCACAAACAAGCTCGTTTATTGACTTGTTTATAAGCTCATTTACTTGGTTTCCATTTTCCTTTTATTTTTTTATATTTTAAATATTGGTGAATGTATGGACTAAATTGAACAAGTGGTGATTTATTGAGTTCAAACTATGAAGCCTTATGAACTTAAAGACTAGTGGTGTAATTCTACCATTTTGGCGAACATATAAATGGACATGTTAGCGGTCATATAAATGAACAAATTAGTGAACATTACACAAATATGTTCACGAACGTTAAACGAACATGCTCGTGAACATTAAACAACGAACACGAACACCATCAAAAATAAACAAACAAACACAAACATAATATTAAAAAATTAAACGAACTGAGCATGAAAACCTTCAAATATAGATAAACGAACATGAACAAAAACTTATTTATTCAAGCTCGGCTCATTTATACTCTTAGTTCAACCCCTACTTAATTATATATTTAATAAACTCTTATATTTTTAATTTAAATAATTATTTTTATTGAGGCCAATTTATTATTATACTAAAATTATCAAATAATTATATTTTTTAACAGTAGTCGGGCCCAGCCCAAGAGAGCTCCGCCCCTGGTTGTCTAACTCAAGTATCACATGACGATAACGAGCATTCCAGGCATTTACGGTTGAAAATTAATAATTATATTACTTTTTACTTTTTAAAAAATATATATATATATATTTATAATTTTAAAGCATAAAAGCATATTTAAGTGATTATGATTGTTTTCTTTAGCCCTCATATTTTGTTTTGTTTGGCGCATCAAAAGTCAAAACATGGCGGCCGGGCAGGGGTAGTGAAGTTATTAGTCAGCTCCCGCTATGAATTATGGAATGGTTCTATGCAACAAAATCCACCTTTTGGTACAACTTTGTTTTTCTGTACATATGATATTAGTGGATTCATCTTCACCTCCCATTCACTTGTGTGTTTCATCTATTTAACATGTTAACAAGAGAGTGATGAAATGAAAAATAAAAAAAATATTATCTAACGAGAGAGATGATTTTGACGAAAAATTTAATTAGGTAATCAAAACAGGAAAACGTGATAGCTTGGTGACCACCAATTATAATTTTCCCAAATATAATTAAAACAATTTTTTTTTGAACTCGCCGGTCATACTAGGCAAATTTTGTTAGAAGTCGTTAGACATACTAAGCGAGTTCATTGTAAGACCGCTATCTTAGAAAATAATTTAATTGAGTGCTATTTTAGGAAATTATTTTTAAGGGTGCTATTTTGGGGATTAGGCCTTAAACCGAGCTTTTCTCTGTCTTTGTTGCCCCTCCAGCTGGTTTGCTTAATTTGCTTCAAATAGATGCATCTGATTTTTTTTTTATGTTGACTAAGGGGTGCTTAATGTAATGGCTTCCTCATTTCCGATTAAAAAAATGTATTATCTCTGAACTTGTAATTTTAGAAGCATTCTTATTAAATTGTGCCACTTTAAAAGAAAAGAATTTACCATATTTAAAAGAACAGTCAGCCACCACAACTATTTTGACTTGCTTCTTCCTTTTTTTTATATTGAGAATGGCTAATTATACTATTTTTAATGAAATTGCAAACTAAGTACACCTCATTTTGCATTTGTTCAATTTTAAATTATCAACAGCTTTTCATAAGGAACAAATTTCAAACTATACATCAATTTACACTTGTTTGTGAATGCTATTCTAACTTGTTGCTAATTTCCAAGGCACAAAGCTGAATTCTGGCTAATTCACCTATAACTATGCATCAAACCTTCTCGATCCACCGGAGTTATGCTTACAACGATTTCTTGCATCGGAGGAGGTTCCGACGAGCTTGCCTGGCTACACCCGACTATCTTTTGGCATGTCTCGACAAGACAGTGCCTGCATTTGGGGCAAGATGAGTGAGAGCTTAGCCACTTATCAATGCACCGAACGTGGAACCCATGGTTACACTTTGGTAGAAGCCTCACTTGCTCACCTATTGCGAAATCGGATAAACATATGACACACTCCGAGTCCAAACCGGGGAGATTCAAATCGGCGGAGTACTTCACTGTCGGAAAAGTCTTCAAGGCCTTACGCTTGACCCCTTTGTTTGCTAATCGACGTCCCGAGGCGGAGGCTTCGGATTGTGAGGCTACTAAACTCAAGCACCTTAACACACACCTGATGATGGAATTGAGTCCTAGTGAGCAAATAAGGGCACACAAGAGGACTGCTAGGACCATAATAATGTTGGCATCGAAATTGTTGTTACCGATGTAAGGATCCGAAGAATTGCGGTGGGTTTCTTGGCGTGGAGGAGCTGTTGCCGTCGGTTTTTGAAACGGTGGCGTTGGAAGCAACAACCTTCTAGAGTGGAATTCACCAAGCGAACCTTGAAGATCTTGAGTGGACATGGAAATGGACATGGTTTGGCAATGGCAGGACTAGTTGTGAGTTTCAGACAGTTGATTGTTCTTGGAGGTTGTTGGAGTAGGTGCTTTTATATAGGGAAAGGCAGGGGTTTGAACTTTGAATTTGCTCTTTTTTTTTAAAGCTGCATGAAAAAGTTAAACTGAAATATTATATAAAACACCAAAATTGAGATGAATACAAAATAGTTTCAATAATCTATACAACATATGTGCTAACATGTTTAAATTTATATAAATATGTAACGTCTCAACTGTTAAGCTCCATTATAAAAAAATAATGTTAAAAGTATAAATATCAAAATAGAAGTTTATGCATTATGTGCAGCGAAGGGCTACTAAACTTGAACATCTTTTATCTCTTCTGTTATCTAATTCTGATTTTGTATCTAAATGTAATTTTCGAATTTAATCGAATAAAAGTATTGTCTCTTTTGGTATTTTTCTTATATTCCACACTAAAAATTAGGTTTAGAGTTTATGGTTTAGAATTAGAGTTTAAAGAATAAGAGATATAATGTTTTAAGTTTTAAATTTTAAAATTTAATGTTGGGAGTTTTGAATTTAATTTTTTCAGTTTAACCATTTTTTTTATAATTTCATATGTGTTTTTTTAATATGCTGGTGTGATGCAAGGTAGCATCTGTTCAACTTTCTTAGTCTTTTCAAAGACGACACACACAGCATGACATTACTGGTGCTCGAACCCGAGTCCCGAGAGATGATAAACATCTACATTTGCCACCAAAACACAAGGGGATAAGCTAATTTCATATGTTTTTTTCTTTTAATTATTGAAATATATATTTTAGTTATGAGGTTAATTTTGTTTTGGTTATTTTTGTCAAATAATTTGACATGATTTATCTATTTTAAACCATCTTGATACTTTCGTATGGCTGGACAACTTTTTTTGCATTTAAAAATGAGAAAAATGATTAATATTTGATTAATGGCAAAAAAAAAAAAGAGTCATCAGCTATGTTTGGCAATTAACGGATAGTGAATTGCATTATCCGATAGCGGATAGTTAATTTGACTAGCGAATTTCATTAACTGATTGTATAAAAATATTTGGTAAAATTAACTGATAGTTGTTTAATTATTTGAACAAGCAAAATGAGATATAATGATATGATTATATTTGATACTTGTTTGAATAATTTATTATTTATTAACATTTTGCATCTATTAATATTAATTAGATTATGAAAATTAAATTTTGTAATATTATTACTGAGCATATACGATGATGTACATATTAATTTTTTATTTGTAAAATTATCTTTTTAATGTAATTTTTATAATTATTAAATTTAGATGTATATATTAATTTCTTATCTGTGAAATTATATTTTGAATATAATTTTATTAATTATTAAATTTATATGTATTTATTAATTTATATATTAATTTCTTATTTGTGAAATTATTTTTTAATTTTATTAATTAATCAAATTTATATTATTTAGAGAATTTTTTTATAATTATTAAGGGCAAAATAATCTTTACAGTTCTTTTATCCAAATTTCTAACTCAAAAAGCTCCTAAAAGAAGTTTTTTTCAAAAAATGAAAGGTTTCACCTCAATTCGCTATTATAATCCTCTATTTACCAAACATCTAAATTAGCAGATTTGACTAGTCAAACCTTTAAAAGTACTTCAAACCTCTAATTTTAGCTCAAAAAGTTGTTTACCAAACATGTTGTTATATATATATATATATATATATGTGAGTTATTTTAGGATACATAAGTTGTATAAGAAAATACAGGATATTTTCTATTTAAACTACAAAACCTTAAACACTAAATCCCTAACCTTAATTCTTAATACCAAAACCATAAAAACAAACTTGAAGCCTAAACTAAACTCATTAACTAACTGGGTAATTATATCATGCATCAGCAGTGGAAACAAAACACCCTAATTTTAGGGGTTAAAGATTCAGTTCATGGTTTATAGTTTAGGGGTTTCGGCTTAGAATTTAGGAATAGTGGTTTGAATTTAGAGTTTAGGGTTAGAATTTAGGTGTTATAGGTAAAAACCTAAATCTCTACCATAATACCCTAAAACCTAAACTCTAAACCTTAAATTATAACCACAAACCCTAAATTATAAGCACATAAACCTAAACCCCTAAACTATGAACCATAAACTAAATCCCTAAACCCCTAAAATTAGGGCGCTTGTGGAAACAAAATGTTTGCACCGCCAATGCATCATATATTTTCCCCAACTAAAAAGCTTATGTGATTTATATATAATTTGTGTATCAAATAATTTTTTAATTCATGTAAAATTATTTGATAGGATCAAGGGAAAAAAACTTAACCTTATATTCCATTGCAAATTAGGGCTTAATGTTTTATTTGTAATGAATGATGATGATAGAAACCAACTATTGGTCTCACGAGATAAGACTTCTGTAAAATTTTTAAGTAAATTTTGGTGGTTTGAATTTTAATATTGTGAATAAAAAAAATTGAGTTGAAAAATACCCCGTATTAAACTTCTGTAAAATTTGTCTAGATTAATCAATCAACGAGTTAGTGATAAATCCAAAAAATTATGATGGATGAGAATAATTCTAGGGTTTATACCAGCGTCGGCGCATTTTAAGTGGGATTACAACCCTAAATGGTTTGTCCACAGAATTTGTTATCAAATCCCACTTTGTGGTGTACGTCGGCAGTTGGCTTTCACCATCATATCTACAAATGCTCTGTCGGACCCATTTCTGCAGCCACTCATTTCTCAATCCTATTCCTCATGTTTAATTCAATCAGCAGTTCAAGCTTTTGCCGAATTAGACAAGGGATTTCAAAGTTTTTTTTTTTAATACAACTTCTGTCGGAATGTAGTAAAGCGATGTACATGCAGAAACATGTTTCGAGTCAGACTCAACTTAAAAGCTGTAATAATCCGTGGTATCAGTTCGCTGCAGCTCGATACGTAGACGCATATAGAGGCAGTAATCGAATCGTTCGGATTGGATTTGGGTCATATCAGTTGGGTTCAAGTTATTTTGAACCTGGATTATACTCGATTTATGTTTGATTAGGGTCGAATTGGTTTTGGTTCTTATTTAGTTCAGGTTTATGATAAGTTAGGTAAAGATCGATTTTGGGTCGAGTCAATATCAGACCGATTGAATTTCATGCCAGATCAATATCAAATCGGCCAGTTACGTGTCGAGTCAATATCATATCGGTTGGTTTTTTGTCAAATTAATAGTTGGATTTTCTGGTCAATTCGGGTTGAGTTGGGTGTAAGTCCAATAGAGTATACATAAAATTATTTTTATATTCTTGTAAAAAGCATGTATTTTGTCGGATCAGATATGAAGATGGTGTTTTAAAGGGGAAATATGATATTGAACTATTAAATTATTGTCAAAGATGGTGGCTAACTAGTAGTATAATAAGAATAAAAAATAGATAATAGTAAAAATAAATTATCTGCTCACTTCAACTCAATTATCGGGTTAAAATCTGGCCAATGTTTAGTTAAAATCATATTTAGGTAATTTAAATTCGGGTTGTTTTCAGTTAAAATTGATTTAAGTTCGAATGAAAATTGATTTGAGCCTATATAAGTCTAACAAAAATTTGGGTCAATTTCAGTTTCGATTAGGTTTGTCTTGAGTTTGATGTCAAAATTTAGACCATCATATTTAAATTCATATCAAATCTTGGATCGAGTAAATCAATTTAAATAATCAAAGTCGGGTGGAGTTTACCATGTCTAAATACACACAGTTTTCTTTGTTTTCTTTGTTATATTACTTTCTTCCTTGGAACATAATACCATAATGAATACGTTTTTTTAACAATATCTACAACCTAAGTGACGAGAAGTAAAAATTGAAAATCTTCTTACTCAGTATTGAATCCAAGACCCAAGAAAAAGATGTGGATGTTCAGGGACGGAGTTAAGATCAAGAATCAGGAGGGGTAATAGTTTATTAAGCCTATAGATTTTGAAAATTTAGAGGGACAAAAATCTTATTTTACTAATATTCAAACTAAAAAGGACCTAAAATATAATTATACAAAAAATCTTAGAGGGGCAACATCCCCTCCCAACCAGGGACGGAGCCACAGCTCCCATGGGAGGGGCTGTGGCCCCCCCGGTAGGGGGAAATTTATTTTTTTACCCTTTGAGTTCTTATATTTTTTCTGAAAAAATTGGAATAATTGTGAATTTGCCCCCCTCACCTTTCAAAATTTATGTTTTGCCCCCCCGAACTTCAAATCCTAGCTCCGTCCCTGCTCCCAACCTATTATTGTCTCTGTCCCCGTAGATGTCAGCAGAAGACTTAGCCACCTACTTCAATATTTGTTGACCATCATTATGAATATTGTTGGTTTATAAGAATTATGTATAAGGTTTGGTTCTTAATTTAGGCTAGTGATTCAAATCCATTGGTTCGATGGGTCATTGTCATTTCATTACTTTGTTTTGTGTTTCTTTATCTTCAACTTTTGTTTTTCGTCTTTTAGAGATAGGCTATTTGTACGGAATGTCTTCTGTTTTATTGGTCGATTAATTTAGATTATATATTATAGAAGTTTATAATACAAACGATCGTCCTAATCTAATTTTTACACGTATAACATTAAAATTCAAACAACTAATTTTATCTATCGAAATTTAACGTTTTATCTCTTTAAAATAACTGATAATTGATTTATACTGTCTTAAATAGCCTATAATTAGACATTTCATAAAGATAAGATGTCCCAAAGGGACACCTTTAGATTCCTTTTTTTTATCTGTTGGCTTTAATAGCTGTAAATTATTTTTTTTTGGGAATCAAGGATCTTTGGTGAATTCTTTGCTTAATGATATTAAATCCAGCAGGGAGGGAACCAAGAATCACGGATTAAACTAAATTATTGAATTTTAAAACTATAACGATTTATTAAATATTTAAACTTAAAATTTAAAGATAAAATTTAACTTAACATTATAAATAATAGAAATTTAAATCATCATTAGACGAAATATTTTTAGAGCACGATTCTTCTCATTCTTTTTAAGTCACCGGGAGGTGGCAAGGTGTTAGATAAAATTATTATTTTAATTCTTAAAGTCTTGGAACTTTTAGTTAATCATTAGGTAATTTTTTTGTCCCCCTTTTAGTAAATAAAATGGTAATATTGAGATATTAAAAATGGTAATGTTGAGATTAACCTCCTTTAAAAAATTTGTAATTTGATCTCTGAGTTCTGATAATTTTTCTTTTGATTCTCCGTGTAAACTTGGGTGGATTTAATTGTTGAAAACACCCACATATTTAAGTTTACAAATTTTCCCATTCAAAAAAAAAAGTTTACAATTTTTCGCCTGAATTTCTTATTTTTAAGGGACAACTATGGATTTTGAATATAAACTGGTTAAAATTTATTTTACAAGATTTTGATATACAAGACGTATTAAAAAACTATATGACTCTTCTTATCTAAAATAAAAAAGTTAAAATCTAAGTCTCTAATCCTAAAACCATAAATCTTAAACTCTAAACTCTAAACTCTAAATCATAAATTCTAAACCTAAAACCTAAAGTAAACATGCTTTAATAAACTTTAGTTTATACTACCTATCAAGTATTTTTCTTAGGAAATAAGAGAAATATTTCATGATACGTATCATCATCTGATTTGATGATTAAATTTATTAAATAAAATAAAAATTATGATTAAATTGGTAGAATATGTAAATAATACTACCACGTCACCTTGTCTGTTAGGTTTTAATTACAAGCGACTTAATTGATATCATTTAGATAATCAAGTAGTCTTATTAGCAAAATAGAAAGTATATCGGTCAAAATAAAACATCATCATAGTTAGGTGATCATGTAATTTACCAAAAAAATGTTTTGAAAGGATATCCAAAATAATTTTTCTTTTAAAATCATACCAACACATTTATTAAATATCATAACGAGTATCATCATCCAATGTAGAGTTGACAATTAGGTCATTCGATAGGATTTGGATAAGGTGATTTTGAGTCTAGATTCAGGTCATATTAGAATTGATTTGAATCTAGTTTGATTCAGGTTAAAATAGACTCAATCATCATGTTAAAATCGGGTCAATGATCTATTCATACAAGATTTGGATAAATTAAATTTGAGTTGCTTTTAGTTCGTGTCACTCTCGGTTCATGTAAAATTGTGTACTTCTCTAATTTAGTCTAACTAAAATTCGAGTTGACATTTTGATTTGTTTCAAATTTCGGATTAAATTTGGGCCAATATATTTAGGTCTATATCGAATATCGGTGAGATAAATCGGTTCGAATCAAGTTTGTCATGTATAATACAATGCAAGCCCACGGGCCACTTTGCCACTTACAATACCACGCCGCGTATTTAAGTCGTCGGCAAAGGATTCTACCTGCCGCTCGGTGGAAATTACGCTTCAGGGTGACACACGCGACTTGTTCGACGTGTGCGCTGCTGTGCCCACGACACGTGCCCTTGGGGGCCAGAGACCCCTACTGCGGGTTGGCAATCGGGCGGCGGGCGCATGCGTCGCTTCTAGCCTGGATTCTGACTTAGAGGCGTTCAGTCATAATCCAACGCACGATAGCTTCGCGCGCACTGGATTTTCAACCAAGCGCGATGACCAATTGTGCGAATCGACGGTTCCTCTCGTATTAGGTTGAATTACTATTGTGACGCGACCATTAGTAGGATAAAACTAACCTGCCTCACGACGGTCTAAACCCAGCTCACATTCCCTATTGGTGGGCGAACAATCCAACACTTGGTGAATTCTGCTTCACAATGATAGGAAGAGTCGACATTGAAGGATCAAAAAGCAACGTCGCTATAAATGCTTGGCTGCCACAAGCCACTTATCTCTGTGGTAATTTTTATGACACCTCTAGCTTCAAATTCCGAAGGTTTAAAGGATCAATAGGCCATGCTTTCACGGTTCGTATTCGTACTAGAAATCAGAATCAAACGAGCTTTTACCCTTTTGTTCCACACGAGATTTATGTTCTCGTTGAGCTCATCTTAAGACACATGCGTTATCTTTTTGACAGATGTGCCGCCCCAGCCAAACTCCCCACCTGACAATGTCTTTCACCCAAATCGACCGACCGAAGCCAGCATTGGGTCTAAAAAGAGGGACTGTGTCCCGCTACCGATTCACGGAATAAGTAAAATAACGTTAAAAGTAGTGGTATTTCAATTTCACCCGAGAGCTCCCATTTATCCTACACCTCTCAACTCATTTCACAAAGTCGAACTAGAGTCAAGCTCAATAGGGTCTTCTTTCCCCGCTGATTCTGCCAAGCCATTCCCTTGGTTGTGGTTTCATTGGATAGTAGACAGGGACAATGGGGATCTCGTTAATCCATTCATGCGCGTCACTAATTAGATAACAAGGCATTTGACTACATTAAGAGAGTTATAGTTACTCCCGCAGTTTACCCGCGCTTGGTTGAATTTATTCACTTTGACATTCAGAACACTAGGCAGAAATCACATTGCGTTAGCATCCGCTGAGACCATCGCAATGCTTTGTTTTAATTAAACAGTCGAATTCCCCTTGTCCGTACCACTTCTGAGTCGACTGTTCGTTGCTTGGGGAAGGCCCCCGAAGGAGCCTTTCCCAGTCCGTCCCCCAGACGGCACGCGATGACCCGCTCTTACCGTGGGAGCATCTCGAGCAATTCATCGACAGCCGACGGGTTCAAGACTGAGACCCCCGTGCCCAGCTCTCAGAGCTAATCCTTTTTCCGAGGATACGGATCCATTTTACCGACTTCTCTTGCCTACATTGTTCCATCAACAAGAGGTTGTTCACCTTGGAGACTTGATGTGGTTATGAGTACGACCGGGAGTGGATGGCATTCGTTTCTCTGGATTTTTAAGGGCCACCGGAGGTGTACCGGACACCATGTGACGTGCGGTGCTCTTTCGGCCGCTGGAACGTACCTCTGACTGAGTCGTTTCCAGGGTGAGCAGGTCGTTAGACAGAAAAGATAACTCTTTCTAAGGCCCCCACCGACGTCTCTGGACTCCCTAACGTTTTCGTCAGTCGCCGAGTCCCAATTTAGGAATTTTAACCCGATTCCCTTTCGAAGCTCACGCGAAAAGCGCTATTGGACGGGGGCCTGGCCCTTGCCCCGATGGCCGAGTATAGGTCACGCGCTTAAGCGCCATCCATTTTCAGGGCTAGTTGATTCGACAGGTGAGTTGTTACACACTCCTTAGCGGACTTCGACTTCCATGACCACTGTTTTGTTGTCTTAATCGACAAACACCCTTTGTGGGTTCTAGGTTAGAGTGTAGTTGAACACCGTAACCTAGCCTCCGGTTCCTCCCGTATTGCCAATTCTGCTTACCGAAAATGGCCCACTTGGAGCTCTCAATTCCGTGACACGACTCAACGAAGCAGCCGCGTCGTTTTACCTATTTAAAGTTTGAGAATAGGTCAAGGGTATTGCGCCCTCGATGCCTCTAATCATTGGCTTTACCCGATAGAACTCGCTAAGGGATCCAGCTATCCCGAGGGAAACTTCGGAGGGAACCAACTACTAGATGGTTCGTTTAGCCTTTTGCCCCTATACCCAAGTTAGACGAACGATTTGCACGTCAGTATCGTTGTGGGCCTCCACCAGAGTGTCCTCTGGCTTCACCCCACCCAGGCATAGTTAACCATCTTTCGGGTCCCGACAAACATGCTCTCACTCGAGCCCTTCTCAGAAGATCAAGGTAGGCCGGCGATGCACCCGCGAGGGATCCTGCTAATCAGCTTCCTTGCGTCTTACGGGTTTTCTAACATGTTGACTCGCACACATGTCAGACTCCTTGGTCCTTATTTCAGGACGGGCCAAATGAAGAGCCCGCATGCCGACGCCCAGAGCATGCTAGTGCTGAAGCACGCCGAGACGACGCATGCTGGGTTCTACTATCGAGGTGACGACATCTCTGCGGGTGTATCAAAAGCCTGGGCTTGGGCTGCCACCATGATTCGCGTCGGTCCACACCCCAAACTGACCAGCGAACCGACTCTCTTCGTTCCACATCTGATTGGGGCGCATCGCCGACCCTGATCCGCTTCCCTCCCGACAATTTTAGGCACTCTTTGACTCTCTTTTCAAAGTCTATTTCATTTTTCCCACCCGATACTTGTTTGCTATCGGTCTCTTGCCCGTATTTAGCCTTGGACGAAATTTACTGTCCGATTAGGGCTGTATTCCCAAACAACCCGACTCTTAGATAACGCCTCATGGTGCGATAGGGTCCAAGCACAACAGGGCTCTCACCCTTTCTGGTGCCCCTTTCTAGGGGACTTGGGCCCGATCCGCCGCTAAGGACGCTTCTCCAAACTACAATCCGGACACCGAGGGCACTCGATTCTCAAGCTAGGCTATTCCCGATTCGTTCGTTGTTACTAAGGGAATCCAGGTAAGATTCTTTTCCTCCGCTTATTGATATACTTAAAATCAGCAGGTAATCCCGCCTGACCTAGGGTCGCGATGCAAGCCTCATGCTTGCGATGCCGAAAAGGTCAGGGAGTCCAGATCAATGGGAGTGCGCGACTAAAAACAAGGTAGCTCGAAGTATTACCACCGATCTTCGCGGCACCGTGGTCGCCGATAACTCTATTTTAGGCAAGTCGCGAGCATAGTGCATGTGGGAGGCCATTGTCCGCCCACACCTCAACCGACTCCCCGCGGGCAGGGGTTGGATGGGAGTAACGATGCGTGACACCCAGGCAGACATGCTCTTGGCCTAATGGCTTAGGGTACAACTTGCGTTCAAAGACTCGATGGTTCACAGGATTCTACAATTCACACAAGGTATCACATTTCGCTACGTTCTTCATCGATGCGAAAGCCGAGATATCCATTACCAAGAGTCATTTTGTATATTCAAGACAAAGTTGCAGCACCTTGCCGCACGCACACCCCGAACGGGGCAGCGACGAGGGACGTGCATCCTTTCATTCTAATTCTTTGGCGCGATTCGCACCGGGGGTTGTTCGTTTGACTCCAAAGGTACTGTAATCACTAATTTTGTCCGGATCTTGAACCCCCTTTGGTTTGTAATGATTAATGGGCTCATATTAGGCTGTTATGAAATTAAAAAAGAAAAAGAAAAAGAAAAAAAATATATGTCATGTCTTATCATCACATTATTTATTAGTATCATACATATTATTTTCATACTATTATTAGTATTATTTATTATATATATAAACGCATGTGACATATTAGATATATGTGTGTTTGTTTATAACTAAGTGGGCATAATGTGTGAATGTATATATTTCTCTACTGTCATTGTGATTGCCTTTTTATGATTATTATTATTATTATTAGTAGCATCATTATTTTTTATATTCATTATATTATTGATATTATCCATTTCCAAAAAAAACCCTAAACATTACTAATATATTATATTATATTTTTTATTAATATTATCTTATCATTGTTAATATCAATTATATCTTATCATTATTATTCATTATCACCATCATTTATTACCCTTATTATTAATTATTGTTTATTTACTTTTGTTTGTTCTTATTTGCTATTGTTATTTATTATTATTATTATTATTATTATTATTATTATTATTATTATTATTATTATATTTATTATATTACTATTTATTAATATTATTATTAGTATCATAACAAAATAAAAATAATAATAATAACAAGTAAATGAAAGCCCAAATTCTTTTTGAAAGAATAACAAGTTCATTAAATAAAACAGTCCAATTACACGCTGCCCGTTTCAGGCCCAAGCCCGATAAGCCCTTTACAAAAGAAAAACCCTAATGGCCATTCCCTTTATCTTTTGCGCAGCCACCTCTTGGCCGTTAGATCTGGCCCTAGATCTAACGGCCCAGATCGTGAAGGATAAGAAACCCTAAGTAGCCTCCACTTTGACTTCGTGCCGCACCTCATTCAGCCGTCAGATTGGGGATGATCTGACGGTCCAGATCTGCCAAAGCCGAAACCCTAGCAGGACCCCAACTCTTCCAAGCGCCGAGCTCATCTCCAGCCGTCCGATCAAGAGTTGATCGAGCGGCTCAGACAGACCCAGAGATCCCGCGCCCCTCACGCACGACCTCTCGACTACCCACGCGGGACGATTCTGTCACCCAACGCGCCCACGAGCCTGAGCCGTCTGACCTCTCGCCTGCCACGAGCACGCGTCTGCCGCGTCCAACCGATGCCTCCCCCGATCGAGTAATACCAGCCAAGACAAAAAAAAGTAGAGTATCAGAATACCCGAAAGTGGCAAGAGAAACAAAGAACAATAAATCAAAACAAAAAGTCAACCAAGAAGACATCAGAGATCAAAGAGAAAATTGATTTTCTAAGCATTGCATGTATTTTTTTCGGTTATATAGAGAGAAACGGAAAAACACGAGGGGAAAGATACATTGTAAGAAAAGAGGGGGATTCGAATATCAAAATGGAAGAGCCCAAAAACGTTGTATCCATTTATTTCAGAGAAATCAATACAAAAACGAAGGTTCAGAGATATCTATTTTTTCCTTTCATCTTTTATTTCGAATAATGATATAGAAAAGAGAAAAAAAAGTTTTACCTTCGGATCGATGGTCTTCGGCGACCAGAGCTCTGTATCGACGATCCCAACGGTGAACGGACGCACCCTGGTGCGGTGAGCGACATATCTCGGCCGCGGCTCGATCTGACGGTGGATGACGGCTAGCCAAGGTTTCAAAACGTCGGGGCTTTCATCTTCCATTCGTGGCGTTTCGGTCATCTCCGGCAAGATCCACTTGGATCAAAAGATAGAGGAGGGCGAGGAGGTCACACCAGTGGCGTTGCATGTTGGAAAATCTCACCGGAGCGGCCGAAACGTCGGCTCAAAGGTGATGGCGGCGATGACACTTTTGAGAGAAAGAAATAAAATGAAAGGGGTAAATTTATGAGGTTAAAATCCCTAATATAAAGTCGAACATAAATATTATTTTGTATTAGAATAGAATGATCAACAAATAAAATTTAAAGATTTAACCTATGTCTACCGCCGCCTCTACCAACCCTCGAAAACACCGCCGCCTTGAGGAGGAACCGCCCGGCGAGGGCAGTCCTGGTGACCGGCCTGGTGGCCCGACACGCAGCAGCAACCCTTTACCCACTGCCGATCCTAAACCCCCGTCCTATAGAGACTCGTTGATGCATAGGAACCCTTTAGACCCACGTGGGGATGAAAACAGTTTTGAAGATGACGACATCGAACTTCTCGAGGGTGATGTCATTCGTTCGGTCGAAGATGGTCTTATTTGCATTGACTTTTCCGATAGGGTTCAAGAACTGTCAGAGAAGTGTTTTGATCTTACTGTGGTGGTTAAGCTTTTAGGCAGACATATTGGCTATACGACGCTGAGGAACAAAATTTACGATCTCTGGAAACCGAAGCAAGCTTTCCAGCTTATGGATATTGAAAACAATTATTTCTTGGCATCGTTCAAGTCGAGTTCTGATCTTCTTCATGTTCTCACTGAGGGTCCGTGGACTATTTTCAGACATTATCTCACCGTAGAACCATGGTCTGCAGACTTCCAAACATCCCAGCCTTTCCCCACGAAGATTTGGTCGTGGATCCGCCTCCCTGGTTTGCCGGCTACCCTATACAAACGCAGCCTTATCACTGCAATCGGAGAGTGTATCGGGCCTGTGATCAGGATTGATTACCAAACGGAGAGTGGCCAAAGGGGGAGATTCGCGCGTATGGCTATCAAGATTGATCTCCGGAAGCCACTCATATCTAAAATTGTTATAAATGGCAATGTGCAAATAGTTGAATATGAGTCCCTCCCTATTGTTTGCTTTGGCTGTGGCAAGTATGGCCACTCACAAGATGATTGCCCGGACGCCAAGAAAAACCCTTCAGAACCTACAACAGCCCAACATGATGCCACTTTTGATTCCACTAAAGCCTCTACCAGCACTGTTCCCCCACCGGACGCTAGTGTACGAGAACACTCCTCCAACCCGTCCTTTGGGCCTTGGATGCTCGTCGAGAAACGTCAGCAGCGACCACCAAAGAAAACCGTTGATCCTACCGTCCAACCAGCAAATGGGACATTCACTGAATCAAGGTTCAACCCGATATATGATGTGGAGAGTGAAAAAACGGATGAACCAGCAAGCCCTGGTCCCATGCATTTTGGTGCGCATGCGGTGCATGCACCAAACAGTCAGAACTCGAGAATTAAATACAAAGCTAAAGGGAAAGGTTTGAACTCCAACAAATTGAGCACAACAGTCCATGTTCGTAAACCTTTGACCCTCGCAGATTTTCCTATCCTTGGCCGAAATACAGCTCGTACAGCTCTACCTCAAACCGCTGCTATTGTACCATTTAAGACCCCTCTTGACGCCACCAAACATTCATCTATTGTCCTTGATGAGAATCAAGATCCCAACGTACCGTGCGTCCCCCTTGCCCCGGATATAGTTGACAACCAAGCTGAGCATCCACTAGGAACCCCACCGGAGGCCACAGCAAAGTGTGCCAACATGGTACTTGATGGCCCTAGTAATGTGGTACCTCTTGGAGACGCCAATGTTGTTCTAGATGATAACAGTCACGACCATGGAGGAGACCGGGCAATTGCCATGTTAGAATGAGTTTCCCCTTCTTTTCACTCTTAATATATCTTATGGATATTAAGATTTTTAGCTGGAATGTACAAGGCTGCGGTCATAGGCGTTTCTTATCCGCCGCTAAGCAACTCCTTCATGATAATAAGCCGGACATGGTCATATTTATGGAACCTCGTATCAGCGGCCGTAGAGCGGATTCTATTATTTCTTCTCTAGGTTTTCCTAATTCTCATCGAGTGGAAGCTGTTGGTTTTGCCGGTGGTATTTGGTTAGCTTGGTATGATTCTGTTAAAGTTTATATTCTATTGAATCATTTTCAATTCACCCACTGCAGGGTAACGGCAAAGAGTGATGGCCGTTCTATCCTCGCCACTGCTGTCTATGCTAGCCCCCGTTCATCGCAACGGAAAATTCTTTGGCCCCATCTACGACGCCTTGCCACTGCCATTCACTCGCCTTGGGTACATTTTGGTGATTTTAATGCTACACTTGCAACCACGGAGAGAAAAGGTGGTGCTGCTACCTCTCGTCCAAGCAAAGATTTCCAAACCTTTGTCTTCGATCATGGCCTTCGCGACATGGGTTATTCAGGTCCTGACTTTACTTGGACAAAAGGGAATACCTATGTGCGACTAGATAGGTTCATCTGCAATAGTTACTGGGATGAGGCTTTCTCTGAAGCTACTGTTGAGCATCTTCTACGTCTCTGATCGGATCACCGTCCCATCCTCTTGAATGTAGGACATACTGTACGTCACTCAACTCCTGGTCCGTTTCGCTACTTTACTGGTTGGCAATCGCACGAAGATTTTGGCCGCATGGTTAGGGATAATTGGAAGGCTTCAGCATCAATATCGGAAACTCTATCCAATTTCTCTAAGGCAACCGATTTTTGGAACAAAACCACCTATGGTTACATCGGTGCAAAGAAAAAGTTACTCATGGCGCGGCTAAGGGGTATACAAATTTCTTTGGCTTCCCGCCCTTCACGCTTCTTGCGTTCTCTTGAAGAAGATCTTCTTATTGAACTTGAGCACCTTCTTGATCAAGAAGAACTTTTGTGGCGTCAAAAATCTAGATCGGACTGGATTATTGAGGGCGATCGCAACACTCGCTATTTTCATTGCCGGGCTACTATTCGCAAGCAGAAAAACAAAATCACCTCCTTGAAGTTGCAGGATGGCACGTGGTGTGATGATGACGGAATTCTTCAAGAGGAGGCTACTCGTTTTTACGAACAATTGTTCTCGCGTGACGATAGTCCTCCTACTCTTTTTGCCAGCACTGTTTCGTTTCCGCCTTTGCAACATGATATTCTTCAACGCCTTCACGAGGTACCTTCGAATAATGAAATTCATGATGCTCTTCGAGCAATGGCTCCTCTTAAATCTCCTGGTTGGGACGGTCTCCACGCTGAGTTCTTTCAGCGGCCATGGCCCATTGTTGGTCCTTCTATCTGCGGCATGGTACAAGCTATTTTTCGAGGAGAGAAACTTGAACCATCACTCAACCGCACCGTTCTTGTGTTCATCCCTAAGAAAGACAAACCTGAAGCTTTCTCTGACTTCCGGCCAATCAGCTTATGTACGGTACTGTACAAGCTTATTACTAAAGTGATTGCCTGTCGTCTTAAGCCTTTATTCCCACTGCTTATTTGCCCGAACCAAACCAGTTTCATTGCCGGCCGATCCATAGTGGATAACATCATAGTCAACCAAGAAGATGTTCACTCGATGCGAGCTACGAAATCTAAACTTGGCTGGATGGCAATCAAAGTTGACTTAGAAAAAGCTTTTGATAGGTTACAATGGGATTTTATTGATGATTCAATGGTTGTTGTGGGTTTTTCTCTCGAATTGCGACGGATAATCATGGATTGTGTCTCTTCATCTAGCATTCAAATCCAGTGAAACGACAAGCTTTCGAGGGCTTTCAAGCCGTCGCGTGGTATCCGGCAAGGGGACCCCTTGTCTCCATACCTTTTTGTTCTAGCGATGGAAAGACTTGGACACTTAATTTCTGCATCAGTGCAGCAAGGACATTGGCACCCTTTTCGGTTTGTCCAAAATGGCTCACCCTTATCGCATCTTTTCTTTGCTGACGACCTTATTCTCTATGCTCGTACGGATATTCAACAAGCCCAGATAGTAAATGAAATCCTTACGTACTTTGGAGCTTACTCAGGACATCGGGTAAACAAGCCAAAAACTCAAATTTTTTTCCACCCAATACCAAGCCGGATACGCAACAAGCAATCAGCTCCTACCTTGGATTCATACGTGTTGATTCTTTGGGAAAATATTTAGGTGTTCCGGTTCAACACCAACGCCTCAAATGTGCTGACTTTGATTTCCTTATTAATAAAGTGAAGGAAAAGCTAAGTGGTTGGAAGGCACGGACCCTCTCTATGGCCGGTCGTATAACCTATGCGAAATCAGTCCTAAGTGCCATTCCTATCTATTTTATGCAGTCAACCATGCTCCCTAAGAAAGTTTGCAATTTGATCGAAAAGCATATCCGGCAATTCATTTGGGGCTCTAGCTCCACTGCTGCGAAAACCTCCCTAGTCAATTGGGAGGCTATTTGTCAACCTTTGGATTGTGGAGGATTGGGGTTCCGACGTTTACACAACTTTAACTTGGCTTTTATCTTGAAACTTGGTTATTTGCTTGTCACCAAGACAAGTTCCTTGTGGGTTAAACTCTTACGGAAGAAATACAAAATGGCACTCCTTTGTCCTCTATCGATTTCCCGTGCGAATTGTTCACCGCTTTGGAGAGCCATTACATCAGCTTGGCCGACACTTCGTTCCAACCTTGCTTGGTCTTTAGGCAACGGTGGTTCTGTGAACATTATGGACGACTGCTGGTTACCACACCTAGGCACCCTGCGTGATCACCTCTTAGACGCATCACGGGTACCATCTTTCGGAGACCTACTGGACGAGTATGGCAGCTGGGATCCTTCGCGTTTATTTTCTTTCTTCACACCTGCCGTGATCCCACATATCATGAGTACGAAAGCTCCCAGCTCCCTAGATACTCACGACATGCTGATTTGGAATCAAGGTACTGCAAATAGAAGAAAAATTAGAATTTTGACCAAATTTGGGGGAGATCAAATTTTAAAGAAGACAAAAGGGGAAGAAGGAAAATTAGAATTTTGACTAAATTTAGGGTTGAAAATGAATTTTTAAAAATTCAAGGGTGAAATTAGAAATAAACCTTTTTAGTAGTGACCATAACGTTTAATTTTTAAAATCGGGGACCAAAAATGTACATGGGATAAACATAAGTGGCCATTGTAGTATGTAACCCCCTCGTCCCGGTCTGGCCGGATGACCGGTCCTAATGGCCTGAAATGCTCCGGCAATTGCCTAAACCAACGGAGCTAAGTCGATCCCGGCCGGTCCCTGGCCACCTTGGCCACCTTGGCCTCCTTGTGGCCTATCTCCTTCGGCCCCGGCCTCACCTCCCGCTCCTGGTGGAGGAGGTGGTGGTGGTGGTGGTGATGGAGGAGCTCCAACTCCAACCACATGCTCTCCCACTTGGGCCCCTACCCTAACTTCTGGCTCAACTCTCGGAGCCTCTGCCCGGGGTTCCGGTCGAACCATCCTAGGCCTCCCACGTGGTCTCATGCTTTAGCTAGCAAAGTTTAAACTACAACAACAAACAAATAGGATTACGTTAGCCAAAGCAAGGGTCCAATAGTGCTCAAGTACTCCTCTTTCCAAAAATCTTTTTAAATTAAGTAATAGTAGCAATGGGCACACACTCTACACCAGACACCACAATTCACGCATTCAAAACATCATACGATCAATCAAGCATCAAAGATTCATGGCAAAACATGCATTGAACAACTCAATCATTTAACACATTAAGCTTACCTCACTTACCTGCCTGAGGTCTCGGTAACCTCAGGCTCTGATACCAACAAATGTAACCCCCTCGTCCCGGTCTGGCCGGATGACCGGTCCGAGTGAGCCACACAGGGAAAACCGAAGCGAAACCCAAAGGATTCCCCCTCGGTTAGCAACCCTATTTTTTTTCTTTTTATATAAATCTTGCCTAGATGAATATTAAGTCGTATGTGATTCACAACAGCGGAAAACATTCAAAGGAAAACACATTCGAACCACGACCATGCATAAACAGTCAATTTTAAGCTTATAAGGCAGGCAATATCGATACTCCGATCAAGGGTATCGATACGCCTTGACTTGGTCAACCCCAACAGTCAACTCGAAGAAGACCGTATCGATACTGCCCTTGAGCGTATCGATACGCCCTCTTCAGTCAACATCTCGTGGTCAATGAGATAAACGCGTACCGATACTCCCCTACACAATATCGATACCCCAAAATCTCCCCAAAATCTCAGAATTCCAGTGACTAAAAACTGTATCGATACCCTTAGAGTATCGATACGCCCAGCCAAAACTGAGCTCTGCAGGCAAGACCGTATCGATACGGCTCTCAGGGATACGCCCTGCACTGCAACACCAGAATTTTCAACTTAGACGGCCCCTACACAACTCTAAATGCATTTCTCGACTCGCCTAAGCGTATACAAACATACTAGCATACATATATGAGCCAAAGGAAGCATTCGCACATGGATTCAAGCATTCATACATAGCATTCCAACAAGAGAGCAATTTAGGCAATATTGGGCATACATAAAAGGCTCAAATGGTCATAAAGCCACAAGTCAATCAAAAGAAGTTTGCACTCAGCATAAGGCAACCTAAAACATCCTAAAGCATGCCATCACACACCAAAACATTCATCATAGTAATATATGCTTTACA
Organism: Hibiscus trionum; assembly: GCA_030270665.1. Taxonomy (NCBI): domain Eukaryota; kingdom Viridiplantae; phylum Streptophyta; class Magnoliopsida; order Malvales; family Malvaceae; genus Hibiscus; species Hibiscus trionum. The sequence continues at coordinate 6,729,515 of BSYR01000034.1, read as the reverse complement.
AGCCATAGTCAAATCAAAACATCATCATTCAAAGGAGTCACACACGCTCATACAAAGACCTTTGCCACATTGCTTAACTACTAAAAATTTTACCATACTTGAGCAACAACTTGGAAAGCCCTTCTTGCCTTGCCTCGAGCTAACTCCACGCTAATGATCTGCATCGTTGAACATTGAGAGCGTAAGCTATAAGCTTAGTGAGGGTGCTCTAAAACGAAAAACATCAACAATGCAGGGTTCAAGCATGCTAATCCTAGTCTTACACACATCAAGCATAAGCATAAAATCAAGTAGACCTAGCTAGTCTTTCAAGCGGCATATATGGTCTCTCAATCCTAACAAGCTTAAACATCAATATCAATTATCATGCAACAACCCCATATATCACAACCATATATCACCATCATATATCACAATACATGAACAAGTTTAATTGGCCACTTTAATTTCCCCGATTGTGCGGATTTAGACCTCAACAACACTTTACCTCGGTGGGATTCCACTCATCACCGGACCTTGCATGTGCGGGATTCCACTCATCGCCACATGCCCTACGGATGGGATTCCACTCATCATCCCGTAGAAATAAATAAAAGCTTCCGGTGGAATGTTACATCACCGTACTCCTCCTTGATGACTTAACGCCATCAAGGCCACGTACGTTTTAACTCAATTTGTGTGCACACTATCCTAATGATCGATCATTTACAACTGGTAATTATTTTAGTGCCAATTATCATCATCAATCACATATCATCAATCACATATCATCAATTACACTCATGCTCATCACATATATCCACATCATAATATATGTACATGTACCCAATAATCACAAGCACAAGAGCATAATCATTAAGCACATTGGCCTTTAAGGAAAACAAGACTAAATTAACTACTTGGATTATAAGGAAGTGGCCTACCAAGCACACTTTACACACACACACTACTCATGCTCGAACCAAACTTTAAAACAAGTTAAGACCACTCACAGCCCTTCCTTAGCAATTCGAACCAATCCTCCTACGAACCCGGATTCGGTCCCAAAGCCTCCTCAACGTTTCCTCTTGCTTCTAGTCAAACAAAACACATACATTACTTCCCAATTCAATGCTAACTCAACCATCAACTCACTTTGCAAACACAACCCAATTTCCATAATTTCCCAAACCACATAATATCTCAAAAACCCAATTTTCGTACTCCAATAACCCTTGGCTGAAATACCCATTTCCAAACACCCAAATGGTCTCCAAAACATCCCAAATCACCCTCCTAACATACCCTAACCATCAGCCCTTAGTTTTCAACCTAAAGCCCACCAAAAATCCAAGTTTTAATACCCTAAAATTTGCCTTATGAACACACTACGAATTTTCATCCAAATCCAACCAAATTGAGATATAATGTGTATTTCATTATGATTAAACAAAACCCCAACACAATTTATCAAAACAAATTGAAGAACCCCCTTAAAAATCCAAACTTTAATATAAACTCTAATTTTCAAAACCCCATGTTTTTGAAATCCAAGACCATGGATAGATAGAGGGTAAAGATGAGGTTAAGAAAACACAATTACCTTTGAAAAGCACCTTGGATTGAAGAAGAAAATGAATGGAATAGTAACTAAGGTTTGAAAGGGTTTGAAAATGGTGGGGAGAGTTTCCAACGTGAAAAAAAGAGATGGGGAAAGAGAGAAGACAACTTTTTCTATAAAGTTGTCTTGCTTTTGAAAGTTTTTGGTCTAATTACAATTTAGGTCCTTCCCCTTTTTACTAAAGCTCAATTAAGTCACTATTTAGGTTGAATTGATTAAATTAAGTTTTATTGACTCGAATTATAAACCCGGTTAACTCCTAGACCCGAAACACGGGTGTTACAACTCTCTCCCACTTAAGGAATTTCGTCCCCGAAATTACCTGACTGAAAGAGGTACGGAAACTGCTTTTCCATATCCTCCTTCCTCTCCCAAGTGGCCTCGTCCACACCTCTACGTTGCCACCGCACCTTTACTAACTCAATCGATCTACCCCTCAACACCTTACTGTCAGAAGCTAAGATCTCCACTGGCTCTTCTTCATAAGTCAAGTCCGGATTCAGTTCAATTTCTTCTACTGGCATAACATGTGATGGATCGGACCTATACTTACGAAGCATCGATACATGAAACACATCATGTATCTTCTCTAGCTCGGATGGTAAACACAACTGATAAGCAACAGGACCAACTCTCTTCACAATCTCATACGGTCCTATGTACCTCGGACTCAACTTTCCCTTTCGGCCAAATCTCATCACTTTCTTCCACGGAGACACCTTCAAGAATACCTTCTCACCCACTAAGAACCCAACTTCCTTCCTCTTCAAATCGGCGTAGGACTTCTGTCTATCTGAAGCAGCTTTCAAACGATCACAAATCAATTTTACCTTGTCGGTTGTCCCCCTGAGCAAATCCGGCATAGGTAACAATTTCTGTCCTACCTCGGCCCAACACACTGGAGTCCTACACTTCCGGCCATACAAGGCCTCATACGGAGCCATCTGGATGCTCGACTGAAAACTGTTATTGTACGCAAACTCTACGAGAGGCAAATGCTTCTCCCAAGTACCCTGAAAGTCAATGATACAACATCGCAACATGTCCTCTAAGATCTGAATAACTCTCTCTGACTGACCATCTGACTGAGGGTGGTAAGAAGTGCTGAAGTTCAAACGGGTACCCAAAGCTGTATGCAGACACTCCCAAAATCTAGAAGTAAACCGCGGATCTCTATCTGACACAATGGATTTCGGCACACCATGCAGTCTAACAATCTCACCAATGTACAAGTCGGCCAATCTATCTAAAGTGTAAGTAGTGTTGACTGCCAAGAAGTGAGCACACTTCGTAAATCGATCCACTATCACCCAAACTGAGTTCTTCTTCGTATGAGTCAAAGGCAAACCCGAAACAAAATCCATGGTGATGTTCTCCCACTTCCATTCCGGAATTCTCAACGGCTGTAACAAACCTGAGGGAACCTGATGTTCCGCCTTCACTCTCTGACACACTAAGCACTTACTCACAAAGTCGGCTACATCTCTCTTCAAGCCAACCCAAAAGTACTCATTCTTCAAATCACGGTACATCTTCGTGCTTCCAGGATGCATAGCAAACGAACTACTGTGGGCTTCAATCAAGATCATACGTCTCAAATCACTATCTTCTGGCACAACTATTCTGTCTTTGAAACACAAAACCCCATCAGTGCTGAAACTGTAGTCTGAAGATCTACCCTCGGCTATATCTTGCACGTGAGGTGCCAAAGATCTATCTAAGAGCTGTTTCTCTCTAATCATCTGACCTAGAGTAGGTCTAACCTGAAGCTCGGCTACCAAGCCACCATCTCCGGACAAACTCAATCTAGCAAACATAGCTCTCAAGTCTATGGCCACCTTCCTACTCAATGCATCGGCCACTACATTGGCCTTACCCGGATGGTACTCGATAGTAAGATCGTAGTCCTTTAGTAGCTCTAACCACCTACGCTGTCTGAGATTCAAATCCCGCTGAGTCATAATGTACTTCAAACTCTTGTGGTCGGTGTATACTGTGCATTTCTCACCATACAAATAATGCCTCCAAATCTTCAGAGCAAATACAACTGCAGCTAACTCTATGTCATGGGTCGGATAGTTGCGCTCATGGGTCTTCAACTGTCTTGAGGCATAAGCCACTACTCTTTTGTCTTGCATCAGAACACATCCTAACCCTACATAAGAAGCATCACTGTAGACTACATAGTCCTTCCCGGACTCAGGCTGAATCAAAATCGGAGCTTGGGTCAAAGCTTCTTTCAATTTCTCAAAGTCTCTCTGTCTTGCATCTGTCCACTCAAACTGAACACTCTTCTGAAGTAACTGTGTCAATGGAGCGGCTAATTTAGAGAAACCCTCTACAAACCTCCTATAGTATCCGGCTAAGCCTAGGAAGCTACGTACCTCTGTCACAGACTTCGGTTGCTTCCACTCAACAATGGCTTCAATCTTCTTCGGATCAACTCTAATGCCTTCAGCTGACACTACATGTCCTAAGAAGACTACCTCTCAGATCCAGAATTCACACTTGCTGAGCTTCGCATACAACTGATGATCTAGCAAAGTCTTCAAGACAAGTCTCAAGTGTCGGTCATGGTCTTCTTCAGTTCGCGAGTACACCAAAATGTCATCAATAAATACAACCACAAACTGATCTAGATACTGATGAAAAATCCTATTCATCATGTCCATGAAAGCTACCGGTGCATTAGTCAACCCAAATGGCATGACTAAAAACTCATAGTGACCGTATCTAGTCCTAAAGGCCGTCTTCGGTACATCAACCTCTATCACCTTCAGCTGGTAGTAACCCGATCTCAAATCAATCTTCGAAAAGACAGATGCTCCCCTCAACTGATCAAACAAGTAATCAATTCTAGGCAACGAATATTTGTTCTTCACTGTCAACTGATTTAACTGCCTATAATCTATACACATTCTCATGCTTCCATCTTTCTTCTTCACAAACAAAACTGGTGCACCCCAAGGTGAAGAACTAGGCCTAATAAAACCTCTATCTATCAATTCTTGCAACTGAGTCTTCAATTCTTTCAATTCTTTCGGTGCCATACGATACGGAGCAATCGAAACAGGAGCCGAATCAGAATAAGTCTTAATGCTGAACTCTACCTCTCTGTCCGGTGGTAACCATGGCAATTCTTCCGGAAACACACTAGGAAAATCACATACTGTCCGGATGTCCTGAGGTCTAACCTCACTCATGTTAGGGTTCATCACATACGCTAAGTATGCTTCACACCCCAACTCAACTAACCTCTTAGCCTCTAACACTGAAACCACATTGGACACGAACTTCACGTTCTCACCCACCATTACAATCTCATAATCATCTGTGAGCTTCAAAGAAATCCGCTTAGTTTCGAAATCTATCCTAGCTCTATGCTCCGTGAGCCAATCCATACCCAGAATCACATCAAAACTATAGAAAGGAAGTTCCATCATATCCACTGGAAACAAATTGTAGAACTAAAAGTTTTGATATAATAATTGAAAAATAATTTCGACTAATTTAAAAAGTATTTAAAACATTTCCAAAGTCCAAACAAGTTTAGGGATGTCTTTAAAAAGGTTTTCTTATGTTTTCAAAGGCCAATTTTCACAAAACTGTCCCAGTGTTTCGAAACACCTTAGGGCGTTTCGAAACAGGTGCCTCCAGTAGCCAAAACGTTTCGAAACGTGTTTCGAAACGGGCTCTCTATGGACAGCATTTTTGCCCAGCGTTTCAAAACGGGCTAGGCCGTTTCGATACGCCCACGTGGCACTGACCACAACGGTCATAAACCCCAACGGCTCTTTCCCAACTAACTTTTAAATGCAGGTCGTTTCGAAACGGGCTTATAGCGTTCCGAAACGCGTTCCGAAACGGCAAGGGTGTGTTCCGAAACAGGTACCCTGACAGACTGCAACGGCTCTTTCTATATTGAGGGTGTTTCGAAACAGGCTCAAGTGTTTCGAAACGGGGAGCTGCAGAACTGCATTTATGGAGGGAATTAAAGGCTCAAACGACTCTATTTCAACCCCAACGGTCCTAAACGGCTACAAACTCAATTGGGAGTATAAAAGGGACCTCCAAGCATCAAGAGAAGGCTAATGCTTCAATTGTCAATCAACAAATGATCAAGAAATTGTCTTAGTGCTTAATTTGTCATTTCTTGTATAGACAAACACTAGTGAGCCAAAATTGTCAAATTTGCTCAAGTGTTTTAGGTTTTGGGTGAGTGCTTCATTGTGCAAACAAACACCTATTAGAGGGTTTAAGTTTGCTTTCTTTATCTCTTTTTAAAAGAGGGTTTTGATCAAGGCTTTGGGTAGAAGCTTGATCGGTTGTAAGGGTTTCCTCCTAATCCTAGAAAAGGGGACGAATTCAATAGTGAATTGGTTGAGAAATCCTTAGTGGGAAGCTAAGGTAGTGGATGTAGGTGCTTGTTAGAAGGCCGAACCACTATAAATCCTTGTGTTCTTTTACATTCTAGCTTCCTCAACCCTTCCACCCAAAAATCCACCTCTCCACCACTTGGTGAGCATAATTGGTTGATCGAATCGAGCCCCTAAAAACTCAACAATTGGTATCAGAGCTTGGCTCAATCGAAGAGGATTAACATCCTATTGAGGAGATCCGGCAAGCTCGATAACTAGTTCATCAACCGGCTCAAATGGCGCAATCCATCGACAAACCGCCCTTCTTCAACGGAGATCACTATGCCCATTGGAAGACAAAGATGAAATTCTTCTTGAAGTCAAGAGATTACAAGCTATGGGATATAGTTGAAGATGGTCCGTTCGTGCCACAAGGGAGCAAAGCGGAATGGAGTGCCGACGATCGCAAGAAGATGGAGCTTAATTGCAAAGCCTTGCACATCTTGTTTTGTGCATTTGGTCCATCCATCTATGAGAAGATGTCTTCTTGTGAGAGTGCCAAGGAGGTATGGGACAAGCTTGAAGTCACATACGAGGGGACAAATGAAGTCAAGGAGACCAAGATTGGGCTCCTAACCTTGGAGTATGAGAACTTCAAAATGGATCCGGAAGAGAACATCGAGAAGATGTTTGATAGGTTCTCCACCATCACCAACGGTCTTAAAGGTTTTGGAGAAGCCATCCCGGAAGAAAAGCTTGTTCGAAAGCTCATCTACTCACTTCCCGAGTCTTGGGACTCAAAGAGGACCGCCATCATCGAAGCCAAAAATTTGAAGACTTTGAAGCTTGATGAACTCATGGGGTCTCTCCTTACTCATCAAATCATGAAGAAAAATAAAGAGGATGAGAAAAAGAGGGAAGAAATTAGAGCTATGGGAGAGAAGAAACTCAAAGGGCTTGGCATCAATGCAAGTGCCATGGCTCTCAAATCCTCCACTTGCCATCATGTCTACTCAAGTGAAGAGGAGGATGAAGAAGAAGAGATAGTTCATCTCTTCAAGAAGTGTGCCCCGTTCATGAAGAAAGCCTTGAGAGAGCTTGAACGAGAACCTAAGAGAAAGGAGAGGGCAAGCACTTCAAGCCATAAGAAGAAGGCACATTTGGCTACTTGGAGTGATGAAGACTCCACCGACGATGAACAAGCCAACCTTTGCCTTATGGCCATCGAAGAAGATTCAAGGGTAACTTCTAATTCATCTACTTCATGTTCTTATTCCTTTGATGAATTACAAGATGCCTATGACGATTTGGTTTTAGATTTTAAAAGCCACATTTTGAAAAACAAAAAATTGGTTTCAAAGTTAAAAATTCAAAATGATTTGCTTTCTAAGACCAAACTTGAACTTGAAGCAAAACTTGAAGAGTTTGAATTAAAATGTTTTGATTTACAAAAATTGCTTCAAAATGTTCAAGAAGAAAAAGATTTGATTTCCAAAGAGCTTGAAAAGAAAAACAATTTTGGAAAATCAAACTTTTATGTTAGACAATCTAGTGCCCCTAGATTTATTAAAGGAAAATGTTTTAGAAGTGTTTGGGTCCCAAAAGGACTAACCACTTCAATTAAAAAGGATGACATTGAAAAATGGATTCCTAAGGGGTCAAAAATTTGTGCTACTAACGTTCATGGATCCAAAGCAATTTGGATACCAAAAATTACTTGATTGTCTATTGTAGGTGTGATGGAGATGTTCAACAAGTCAAACATTGAGGGGGAGCTCCATACACACAAGGAAGAACACTTGAAGAAGGAAGGCTTCACATCCTACCTTTGGGTTCAAGTGTTGGTAAAAATCTAGTTGTTTTGCTTTTATTTGTTTTAATTTTTAGTTCATTCAACTAGATGATCATATATGTTGGACTAACATTTCAATGATGCTTTGAGTAAGGGGGAGCCATTTTTAAAACCAAAATTCATATTTTTTGTCAAATTTTACCTCTAGTGTTATTTTTAAGCTTAAATGTTTTAAATCTTTTTGATATAACAAAAAGGGGGAGAAATGGTTTGAAAAATTGAATTTTCAATTGAATAAGGGGGAGCTTTATTTGAATTAGAACTTTAATCTCTTATTCACATTTTTAAAGGGGAGAATCCCAAACAATTTTTCAAGTGATTTTATTATATCAAAAAGGGGGAGATTGTAGAACTAAAAGTTTTGATATAATAATTGAAAAATAATTTGGACTAATTTAAAAAGTATTTAAAACATTTCCAAAGTCCAAACAAGTTTAGGGATGTCTTTAAAAAGGTTTTCTTATGTTTTCAAAGGCCAATTTTCACAAAACTGTCCCAGTGTTTCGAAACACCTTAGGGCGTTTCGAAACAGGTGCCTCCAGTAGCCAAAACGTTTCGAAACGTGTTTCGAAACGGGCTCTCTATGGACAGCATTTTTGCCCAGCGTTTCGAAACGGGCTAGGCCGTTTTGATACGCCCACGTGGCACTGACCACAACGGTCATAAACCCCAACGGCTCTTTCCCAACTAACTTTTAAATGCAGGTCGTTTCGAAACGGGCTTATAGCGTTCCGAAACGCGTTCCGAAACGGCAAGGGGGTGTTCCGAAACGGGTACCCTGACAGACTGCAACGGCTCTTTCTATATTGAGGGTGTTTCGAAACAGGCTCAAGTGTTTCGAAACGGGGAGCTGCAGAACTGCATTTATGGAGGGAATTAAAGGCTCAAACGACTCTATTTCAACCCCAACGGTCCTAAACGGCTACAAACTCAATTGGGAGTATAAAAGGGACCTCCAAGCATCAAGAGAAGGCTAATGCTTCAATTGTCAATCAACAAATGATCAAGAAATTGTCTTAGTGCTTAATTTGTCATTTCTTGTATAGACAAACACTAGTGAGCCAAAATTGTCAAATTTGCTCAAGTGTTTTAGGTTTTGGGTGAGTGCTTCATTGTGCAAACAAACACCTATTAGAGGGTTTAAGTTTGCTTTCTTTATCTCTTTGTAAAAGAGGGTTTTGATCAAGGCTTTGGGTAGAAGCTTGATCGGTTGTAAGGGTTTCCTCCTAATCCTAGAAAAGGGGACGAATTCAATAGTGAATTGGTTGAGAAATCCTTAGTGGGAAGCTAAGGTAGTGGATGTAGGTGCTTGTTAGAAGGACGAACCACTATAAATCCTTGTGTTCTTTTACATTCTAGCTTCCTCAACCCTTCCACCCAAAAATTACTTGATTGTCTATTGTAGGTGTGATGGAGATGTTCAACAAGTCAAACATTGAGGGGGAGCTCCATACACACAAGGAAGAACACTTGAAGAAGGAAGGCTTCACATCCTACCTTTGGGTTCAAGTGTTGGTAAAAATCTAGTTGTTTTGCTTTTATTTGTTTTAATTTTTAGTTCATTCAACTAGATGATCATATATGTTGGACTAACATTTCAATGATGCTTTGAGTAAGGGGGAGCCATTTTTAAAACCAAAATTCATATTTTTTGTCAAATTTTACCTCTAGTGTTATTTTTAAGCTTAAATGTTTTAAATCTTTTTGATATAACAAAAAGGGGGAGAAATGGTTTGAAAAATTGAATTTTCAATTGAATAAGGGGGAGCTTTATTTGAATTAAAACTTTAATCTCTTATTCACATTTTTAAAGGGGAGAATCCCAAACAATTTTTCAAGTGATTTTATTATATCAAAAAGGGGGAGATTGTAGAACTAAAAGTTTTGATATAATAATTGAAAAATAATTTGGACTAATTTAAAAAGTATTTAAAACATTTCCAAAGTCCAAACAAGTTTAGGGATGTCTTTAAAAAGGTTTTCTTATGTTTTCAAAGGCCAATTTTCACAAAACTGTCCCAGTGTTTCGAAACACCTTAGGGCGTTTCGAAACAGGTGCCTCCAGTAGCCAAAACGTTTCGAAACGTGTTTCGAAACGGGCTCTCTATGGACAGCATTTTTGCCCAGCGTTTCGAAACGGGCTAGGTCATTTCGATACGCCCACGTGGCACTGACCACAACGGTCATAAACCCTAACGGCTCTTTCCCAACTAACTTTTAAATGCAGGTCGTTTCGAAACGGGCTTATAGCGTTCCGAAACGCGTTCCGAAACGGCAAGGGGGTGTTCCGAAACGGGTACCCTGACAGACTGCAACGGCTCTTTCTATATTGAGGGTGTTTCGAAACAGGCTCAAGTGTTTCGAAACGGGGAGCTGCAGAACTGCATTTATGGAGGGAATTAAAGGCTCAAACGACTCTATTTCAACCCCAACGGTCCTAAACGGCTACAAACTCAATTGGGAGTATAAAAGGGACCTCCAAGCATCAAGAGAAGGCTAATGCTTCAATTGTCAATCAACAAATGATCAAGAAATTGTCTTAGTGCTTAATTTGTCATTTCTTGTATAGACAAACACTAGTGAGCCAAAATTGTCAAATTTGCTCAAGTGTTTTAGGTTTTGGGTGAGTGCTTCATTGTGCAAACAAACACCTATTAGAGGGTTTAAGTTTGCTTTCTTTATCTCTTTGTAAAAGAGGGTTTTGATCAAGGCTTTGGGTAGAAGCTTGATCGGTTGTAAGGGTTTCCTCCTAATCCTAGAAAAGGGGACGAATTCAATAGTGAATTGGTTGAGAAATCCTTAGTGGGAAGCTAAGGTAGTGGATGTAGGTGCTTGTTAGAAAGACGAACCACTATAAATCCTTGTGTTCTTTTACATTCTAGCTTCCTCAACCCTTCCACCCAAAAATTACTTGATTGTCTATTGTAGGTGTGATGGAGATGTTCAACAAGTCAAACATTGAGGGGGAGCTCCATACACACAAGGAAGAACACTTGAAGAAGGAAGGCTTCACATCCTACCTTTGGGTTCAAGTGTTGGTAAAAATCTAGTTGTTTTGCTTTTATTTGTTTTAATTTTTAGTTCATTCAACTAGATGATCATATATGTTGGACTAACATTTCAATGATGCTTTGAGTAAGGGGGAGCCATTTTTAAAACCAAAATTCATATTTTTTGTCAAATTTTACCTCTAGTGTTATTTTTAAGCTTAAATGTTTTAAATCTTTTTGATATAACAAAAAGGGGGAGAAATGGTTTGAAAAATTGAATTTTCAATTGAATAAGGGGGAGCTTTATTTGAATTAAAACTTTAATCTCTTATTCACATTTTTAAAGGGGAGAATCCCAAACAATTTTTCAAGTGATTTTATTATATCAAAAAGGGGGAGATTGTAGAACTAAAAGTTTTGATATAATAATTGAAAAATAATTTGGACTAATTTAAAAAGTATTTAAAACATTTCCAAAGTCCAAACAAGTTTAGGGATGTCTTTAAAAAGGTTTTCTTATGTTTTCAAAGGCCAATTTTCACAAAACTGTCCCAGTGTTTCGAAACACCTTAGGGCGTTTCGAAACAGGTGCCTCCAGTAGCCAAAACGTTTCGAAACGTGTTTCGAAACGGGCTCTCTATGGACATCATTTTTGCCCAGCGTTTCGAAACGGGCTAGGCCGTTTCGATACGCCCACGTGGCACTGTCCACAACGGTCATAAACCCCAACGACTCTTTCCCAACTAACTTTTAAATGCAGGTCGTTTCGAAACGGGCTTATAGCGTTCCGAAACGCGTTCCGAAACGGCAAGGGGGTGTTCCGAAACGGGTACCCTGACAGACTGCAACGGCTCTTTCTATATTGAGGGTGTTTCGAAACAGGCTCAAGTGTTTCGAAACGGGGAGCTGCAGAACTGCATTTATGGAGGGAATTAAAGGCTCAAACGACTCTATTTCAACCCCAACGGTCCTAAACGGCTACAAACTCAATTGGGAGTATAAAAGGGACCTCCAAGCATCAAGAGAAGGCTAATGCTTCAATTGTCAATCAACAAATGATCAAGAAATTGTCTTAGTGCTTAATTTGTCATTTCTTGTATAGACAAACACTAGTGAGCCAAAATTGTCAAATTTGCTCAAGTGTTTTAGGTTTTGGGTGAGTGCTTCATTGTGCAAACAAACACCTATTAGAGGGTTTAAGTTTTCTTTCTTTATCTCTTTGTAAAAGAGGGTTTTGATCAAGGCTTTGGGTAGAAGCTTGATTGGTTGTAAGGGTTTCCTCCTAATCCTAGAAAAGGGGACGAATTCAATAGTGAATTGGTTGAGAAATCCTTAGTGGGAAGCTAAGGTAGTGGATGTAGGTGCTTGTTAGAAGGCCGAACCACTATAAATCCTTGTGTTCTTTTACATTCTAGCTTCCTCAACCCTTCCACCCAAAAATCCACCTCTCCACCACTTGGTGAGCATAATTGGTTGATCGAATCGAGCCCCTAAAAACTCAACACAAATGCCCCTGAACCATCAACGGACACCTTCAGTACATCTTCCTAACTACTACCGTATCCCCAAAAGAACTAGTAACACTAACTCCTACCTCTAACAACTCACAAGGCAAATTCAAAGACTGTGCATGCTCACTCAATATGTAGGAATGTGTAGACCCAGAGTCAATCAAAGAAAGCAAACCCAAAGACTGTATCGAGAAGTTACCTGCGATCACATCGGTGTCATGCTGCTCCCCGCGCTGAGCGTAAACCCTAGCCTGTCCTCCGCCCTCCGGCTGGACTGCGACTACATGAGCTAAATTTCTCTGACCATCGTTCCTCGGCTGGAAATTACCTCTACCGCGCCCGCAGCCTCTCTGAAAATCGTTGGCTCTAGCAGGAACCTGAGCTGGTGCCTGTCCCACCTGATGTGGACAGTCACGTCTAATGTGGTCTCTAGCACCACAACTCCAACAAGAATGATAATTTCCCCAACACTCCCCGGTGTGGTTCCTTCCGCAAGTAGCACATGTGGGCAACTTCCCACCAGCTCTCTGGCCCTGGTGGCCCCTACCGTGGTTACCGCCACCACGCCTATGATCATACTGATGCTTGTTGTCTCGATGCCTCTTGGCATCACCTCTATCGAAGTTACTGGACCTCTTACCTGAACTAGATTCACCTGACCGCCTGGTCAAACTCAAATTGTGCTCCAAGTCCTTGGCCCTCGAGACCAAGACATCAAAATTAGTGTAGTCTGAAGCTAGAGTATACGTCTTGATTTCTTCATTCAGTCCATAACGGAAGCGGTTACAACGCTCCACCTCAGTAGGTACAAGCTCAGGTGCATACTGACTCAGTCTGACAAATCGGATCTCATAATCGGTCACGGACATACTCCCCTGAAGCAAAGCCATAAACTCTCTCTTCCTCTCATCGAGGTATCGCGGACCCAAATACTTCTTCCGGAAAGCTGTCTCAAAGAACTCCCAAGAAATCTCGGCCTCATCCATACCCAAAGTAACGGTGACCCACCAGGTGTAGGCATCACCCTGAAGTAAGGACTCAACACATCCCAACTTGCGCTCACCAGTACATCCCATCTGAGCAAGGATACGGAAAGTATTCTCAAACCATAACTCTGACCTCTCCGGGGTAGCACCTCTGAACTCTTCGGCCCCAAGGCCCCGAAGTCTCTCTAAAGGTAAGCCAGTGCCCTCACCCTGATGGTGTGCTGCCTGACCTCCAGCTACCGCAGCCTGAAATACTCCGGCAATTGCCTGAACCAACGGAGCTAAGTCGATCCCGGCCGGTCCCTGGCCACCTTGGCCACCCTGGCCTCCTTTGCCTCCTTGTGGCCCATCTTCTTCGGCCCCGGCCTCACCTCCCGCTCCTGGTGGAGGAGGTGATGGTGGTGGAGGTGGTGGAGGAGCTCCAACTCCAACCACATGCTCTCCCACTTGGGCCCCTACCCTAACTTCTGGCTCAACTCTCGGAGCCTCTGCCCGTGGTTCCGGTCGAACCATCCTAGGCCTCCCACATGGTCTCATGCTTTAGCTAGCAAGGTTTAAACTACAACAACAAACAAATAGGATTACGTTAGCCAAAGCAAGGGTCCAATAGTGCTCAAGTACTCCTCTTTCCAAAAATCTTTTTAAATTAAGTAATAGTATCAATGGGCACACACTCTACACCAAACACCACAATTCACGCATTCAAAACATCATACGATCAATCAAGCATCAAGGATTCATGGCAAAACATGCATTGAACAACTCAATCATTTAACACATTAAGCTTACCTCACTTACCTGCCCGAGGTCTCGGTAACCTCAGGCTCTGATACCAACAAATGTAACCCCCTCGTCCCGGTCTGGCCGGATGACCGGTCCGAATGAGCCACACGGGGAAAACCGAAGCGAAACCCAAAGGATTCCCCCTCGGTTAGCAACCCTATTTTTTTTTCTTTTTATATAAATCTTGCCTAGATGAATATTAAGTCCTATGTGATTCACAACAGCGGAAAACATTCAAAGGAAAACACATTCGAACCACGACCATGCATAAACAGTCAATTTTAAGCTTATAAGGCAGACAGTATCGATACTCCGATCAAGGGTATCGATACGCCTTGACTTGGTCAACCCCAACAGTCAACTCGAAGAAGACCGTATCGATACTGCCCTTGAGCGTATCGATACGCCCTCTTCAGTCAACATCTCGTGGTCAACGAGATAAACGCGTACCGATACTCCCCTACACAGTATCGATACCCTAAAATCTCCCCAAAATCTCAGAATTCCAGTGACTAAAAACTGTATCGATACCCCTAGAGTATCGATACGCCCAGCAAAACTGAGCTCTGCAGGCAAGACCGTATCGATATGGCTCTCAGGCGTATCGATACGCCCTGCACTGCAACACCAGAATTTTCAACTTAGACGACCCTACACGACTTTAAATGCATTTCTCGACTCGCCTAAGCGTATACAAACATACTAGCATACATATATGAGCCAAAGGAAGCATTCGCAAATGGATTCAAGCATTCATACATAGCATTCCAACAAGAGAGCAATTTAGGCAATATTGGGCATACATAAAAGGCTCAAATGGTCATAAAGCCACAAGTCAATCAAAAGAAGTTTGCACTCAGCATAAGGCAACCTAAAACATCCTAAAGCATGCCATCACACACCAAAACATTCATTATAGTAATATATGCTTTACAAGCCATAGTCAAATCAAAACATCATCATTCAAAGGAGTCACACACGCTCATACAAAGACCTTTGCCACATTGCTTAACTACTACAAAATTTACCATACTTGAGCAACAACTTGGAAAGCCCTTCTTGCCTTGCCTCGAGCTAACTCCACGCTAATGATCTGCATCGTTGAACATTGAGAGCGTAAGCTATAAGCTTAGTGAGGGTGCTCTAAAACGAAAAACATCAACAATGAAGGGTTCAAGCATGCTAATCCTAGTCTTACACACATCAAGCATAGGCATAAAATCAAGTAGACCTAGCTAGTCTTTCAAGCGGCATATATGGTCTCTCAATCCTAACAAGCTTAAACATCAATATCAATTATCATGCAACAACACCATTGTTGAGTGTCTAAAAGTTCTATTATTTACACCCTTTTTAACCCATATTTCTGCTGCATTCAAGCATCATTGCATTGCATTTAGGTTAGTTTTCAGTAAAACATCACAAATGGATTAAAAGCACGGATTCTACTAAAAGATGGCTATTTTTGCAGGTATCTGCCATAGTAGACGTTGAAGGCAGGCGCAGGGCAGAGAAGCAGGAAAGCTGAACTGGACAAGCAGCCGAAGAATACGAACCTGTCATGAACCTGTCGTGACAGCAAGGTGACAGCAACCTTATGAAGAGGAAAAGTAAAGTGGACCTCGATAGATAGAGAAAAACCTGCTCGTCTGTCGTGTGAAAGCCACATATTTTTCCAAGCCCCAGATCGAAAGATATGTCAAGCCAAAGCTCAAGGAGAAGAAATTCCTAAAAGCAAGGATGCGGCTGGAAAGTAGGAGACTTTAGAGATTTAGTCTTTATTAGAATCTTACTTTTAATTAAAGTTGTAATCCTTGTTACCTTAGATGACTTGAGCCCAAAGCTTATATAAGGGCATAGATTTAACCTAGGATGGGGATCCCTCATTCTACCCCATAACCGATAACCTAAACCCCTGTCGTCCACCCGTCACCGACATGTTCTAAATTCCCCCTAGGGCTACGGGTTGTTTTGTAAAGTAGTTGCAAGGGTTGTTTTGTTTTAGGATTTTTCAGTTCAATAAAATAGACTTCAAGTTCTCTTATTTTGGTTTTAATATCTTGCAAGAGCATCGGGAGAGCATTGTGAGGTTATCCATTTACTTAGCATCGGGAGAGTTAAGTATACGAAAGAAATAAGAGCGCGTTCTCTAGTTTATAGTTGAACCATCTCGTGCCTAGGGATAGGGCGAGGTTAAGTGGCTAAAGAAGAATTCATCCACATCGGTGTTCATCCTTCGATTCACGCCGGAAGGTATCATCAAAGACGTGTTCATCGACAGACTTGTGCCTAGGGATAGGGCAAGGCAGATCTGGGATTCTTGCCAAACTTGAAGTACAGAGTTGGTGTGTCTGCTGCCGCGACAGCCAACGGACAGACGTCGCGACAGGTGCTGTCGGCGACGGGAGCGACGACAGAACTGGAGATCCTAAGCAATTTAATACCTGCACTACCGAGCAATTCAATACCAGCCCACTCTCTCTATCTTGATTTCTCAATTCTTTTATTTGCGTTTTTATCTTATTATTCTCGTGACAACTCTCAAATATTTCTTTTACTTTCGTGCAGTAAATCAAGGTGAAGCTATTAGCCCAATCCCTGTGGAGACGATATCCGATACTTCGTATCACTTTACTACTTGCGTCGTGTACACTTGCACTACAATTGCGATAGACTCTTTTACACGCAACAAGTTTTTGGCGCCGTTGCCAGGGATTGGCAACATAACTACATCTTTCTTTTATTGCACTTTTTGCTTTTATTTTTTATTTTCGTTTTTATTATTTTTTTATTTTTTTTATTTTTTTTCTTTAATTTTTCTTTTGTGTTTTCAACTCTTGCTTTTCACGAGGTTTTCTTGTTTATGCGCAGATCCAAAAGAGGTGAAGATCCTGAGTATAAATTAGATCCGAAGATCGAACGTTCCTTCAATCTCAAGAAACAACTTCGCCGACTTTTAGACAGAAACAAATATCTCGAAGAACAGCTAGAGAAGATGGGCCATAACCAACCTGCTGGTGGTTTCATACCACCCCTTGGCGATAATAACCCACCTGTCGTCGACCCGCCTGGGGCAGATAGACGACGGTCATGTCGTGACTACATGCTGAACGATCATGTAGAGCTGGAGACCACGCTGCCGGATATTGATGTTGACAACTTCGAACTTAAACCTGTCATGTTTAGTATGATCAACAATGCCGGGCAGTTTGGTGGTTCTGCGACAGAAGATGCTAGGGAGCATCTCAAAACGTTCCAGGAGATCTGTGGTTCGTTTAGACTGCCAGGAGTTAGTCCGGAGATACTGAGGCTTCGGTTATTCCCCCATTCATTGAGGGACAGAGCTAAAACTTGGTGGAATAAACTTACACCGGGTTCCATTATGACTTAGGCAGATTTAACTCGTGAATTTTTATCTCGTTTTAATCCTTCGCATTTATCTGAGCGATTACGTAACGAAATTGCTACTTTTCAACAGGAAGATGACGAGCCGATGCACGAGGCCTGGGACAGATTTACTACTCTTCTACGGAACTGCCCAATGCATGGATTCCCTGTCTGGAATCAGGTAACTAAGTTCTATAATGCTGCTAACTTACAAACTCGTATTCGGATTGATTCTACAGCAAATGGACTATTATTGGATAAAGATCCGGACGAGGCACTGCAAGTTCTGAAAAATCTAGCCAAGAATGAGGAACAGTTTCCGACAGCTAGAAGAGGGGGTAAACGGGTACTTGCTGTCAAGGACTATGAGGCCGACAGCACTATGAAATCACAGGTAGCATTCCTCACTAAAGCCATGAAACACTTATTGAATGAAGAGGACTTACGAGGATTTGCTGTCGAGGAAGTTTGTGCTACTTGTGAGGGAAATCATAGTAGGGATGAGTGCCCTATAAATATAGAAGAGGGAAAATATGTTGGAAATTACAAGCCAAACTACAATTCCAACAACTACAACCCTAATTGGAGGAAGGATCCCAAATTTTCCTGGAGTAACCCCAACAATGCTTTGAATCCGCAAGCACATCATCAGAATCAGGGGGGTCCTAGATTGTTGACGCGACAGCAACTGCAGCCGCAGAACCTGCCGCAGCACCTGTCGCCGCAATAGCAACAGCAGCCACCACCTGCCACGAGTAGTATATTGGAGCAGACTCTGGCCACTTTTATGTCTCAGACTGGTACGTATATGGAGAATATTAATCAGTTTGTCAAGAAGACGAAAAACTTTATGGATGAAACCAAGATGAGAATGACAAATCATGAAGCTACCTTGAAATCTCTAGAGACACAAATGGGTCAGGTGTCCCAGCATATTAAGCCAAGGCAGAATGGAGGTTTCCCTAGCAATACTGAAAATGCTAGACCGCCCCCACATGAGCAATGCAAGGCGATTACTACTAGGAGTGGGAAAAAGTTACCAGGGCCGGAAAAAGAAGCTGAAACAGAAAAGGAACCTGCCTTGGATAAACCTGCCGAGGAAGTTGCCCCGACAGGTGATAAACAGACTGCTGCCGATGAGCCTGTCACGACAGCAGAAGCGACAGAGGAGAAAAAAGATGACTACCGTCCTCAGATTCGCATGCAGTGGGAAGGACGCATTGCTGACTATCGTCCCCCACCACCCTTCCCTCAACGGATACAGCAAGCTAAGCATGAATCTCAACTCAAAAAAATTTATGATATTTTTAAACAGGTTCATATTAACATTCCGTTGTTAGATGCTGTTAGGGAGATGCCCGGTTACGCTAAATTTCTCAAGGATGTCATGTCGAAAAAATCTAAACTTGGGGAATTTGAAACAGTAAGGATGCAAGAAGGTTGCATGAGTATTCTTCATCGGCAGCCACCCCAGAAAAAGAAGGATCCGAGGAGCTTCATCATACCTTGTGTAATCGGCGACAAATTTGTGGGTAAGGCACTTTGTGATCTTGGAGCTAGTGTTAATCTAATGCCCAAATCTGTTTTTCAGAAATTAGGTATTGGGAAGGCGCGGCCCACGACAGTTACCCTGCAACTAGCCGACCGCTCTTACGTTCACCCCGAGGGAAAAATTGAAGATATTTTGGTAAGAGTGGATAAGCTTATTTTTCCTGCTGACTTTCTTATTTTAGATTGTGAGGCAGATGAAAACGCACCAGTCATCCTTGGGCGACCCTTCTTAGCCACGGGAAGATCATTGATTGATGTGGAGAAAGGAGAACTCACCATGCGCGTGAACGATCAAGAGATTAAGTTGAATGTTCTCCAAGCAATGAAACATGCTGATGTGGACGAGGAATGTAAGGCCATCATTGAGGTGACCTTTGATCAACCCTGCATCAGGTCGGGCTGCCGTGATATAAAATTTGGTCACTGCTGCGACAACCACTCACAGGCCTGTCACGACAGTGACGACAACAGTGACGACGACAGCATCGACGACAGCGACTCCTCTGATTCCGAAACATCTGATACTGAAGGTCAAGAGGAGGTCGACTGGTTAGACCATCGTCCAGGTAAGTTATTCGAACCCTTGAATTACACTTCGGATAACCATTTAATCCAAAAGCCATCTAATGTTGAACCACCTGTCTTAGAACTAAAGCCCCTGCCAGGGCAGCTTAAATATGCTTTTCTTGGTTCCAACGATACGTTGCCCGTAATCATCTCTGCTAAGCTGCCGCAGGAACAGGAACGACAGCTAATCGACATGTTACGGCAGCACAAGAGGGCGATTGGATGGACGATAACAGACATTCAAGGCATTAGTCCGGCGTTATGCATGCACAAAATCCTCCTTGAGGAAGATCATAAGCCGACTATAGATGCCCAAAGGCGGCTAAACCATGCGATGAAGGAGGTAGTGCGTAAGGAGATCATTAAATGGTTAGATGCTGGTATTATTTACGCCATCTCCGACAGCAAATGGGTAAGCCCGGTGCAATGTGTTCCCAAGAAAGAAGGCATGACCGTGATAACCAACGAAAACAATGAACTAATCCCAACCAGGACTGTGACCGGTTGGAGGGTTTGTATGGACTACCGGAAGCTTAACAAAGCTACCCGAAAGGACCACTTCCCTTTACCCTTTATTGATCAAATGCTTGATAGATTAGCGGGTAAATCTTATTATTGTTTTCTTGATGGTTATTCCGGTTATAACCAAATTGCTATTGCACCGGAAGATCAAGAGAAAACGACTTTCACATGCCCCTACGGAACATACGCATTTAGGAGGATGCCGTTCGGCCTCTGTAACGCACTTGCCACCTTCCAAAGGTGCATGATGGCAATATTCTCCGACATGGTAGAGGACTTCCTTGAGATTTTCATGGATGATTTTTCCGTCTTTGGAGACGATTTTGAGAGCTGCCTCGGCAATCTTCAAAAGGTACTTGAAAGATGTGAAAAAGCTAATCTTGTTCTAAATTGGGAAAAATGCCATTTTATGGCAGATGAAGGGATAGTTCTAGGCCATAAGATTAGCTGCCGTGGGATAGAAGTCGACAGGGCAAAAATTGAAGTCATAGAGAAGCTGCCGCCGCCAACCACAGTCAAGGGCATTAGGAGTTTTTTAGGGCATGCTGGTTTTTATAGAAGATTTATTGCAAATTTTTCAAAGATCACTAAGCCGCTATGCCATCTTCTAGAGCAGAACCGACCCTTTGACTTTAATGAGGAATGTACTGAAGCATTCAAGGTTCTGAAGGAAAAGTTAGTGACAGCCCCCATAGTACAGCCACCAGACTGGACACAACCGTTTGAGATCATGTGTGATGCTAGTGACTATGCTGTCGGGGCAGCACTTGGGCAGCGCAGAGACAGGCTGTTTCACGTCATATATTATGCCAGCAAAACATTAAATGATGCCCAAGTGAACTATACCACCACAGAAAAGGAGCTGTTAGCTGTGGTGTTCTCCATCGACAAGTTTCGTTCTTACATACTTGGAACGAAGGTAATAATACACACCGACCATTCTGCCCTCAAGTATTTGTTCGCAAAGAAGGATGCGAAGCCTAGGCTGATACGATGGATCTTGCTATTACAAGAGTTCGACCTTGAGATCAAAGACAAAAAGGGGACAGAAAATCAAGTGGCAGACCACTTGTCGAGGTTGGAAACGGGACAGAGCTTACCGTTAGATGAGACACACATACTGGAGACCTTCCCAGATGAGCAGCTCTTTGCTGCCGCAATCGCTGTCGCGACAGCCATGGCGGCAGGTAAGTCTTCTAACCTCCCCTGGTATGCTGATTTCGTTAATTTTATAGTTAGCGGAATATTTCCTTCTGATCTTAATTATCAAGCCAGGAAGAGGTTCCAAAATGATGTTAAGCATTATTATTGGGACGAACCTCTTCTTTTCAAAATGTGCGCAGATCAGGTTATAAGAAGGTGTGTACCACAAGAAGAACAAGAAGACATTCTCCATCACTGTCATGCTTCACAATATGGAGGTCACTTAGGAGGCAATAAAACTGCTGCCAAGGTGCTGCAGTCAGGGTTCTACTGGCCGACACTATATAAAGATGCACAGGAATTTAACATAAACTGTGACAGGTGCCAGAGGACAGGTAACATCTCGAGGAGAAACGAGATGCCACTGCAGAATATTTTAGAAGTAGAGATCTTTGATGTTTGGGGGATTGATTTTATGGGACCTTTTCCATCTTCGTGTGGAAATCTTTACATCCTCCTAGCAGTGGACTATGTCTCCAAGTGGGTAGAAGCAATCACAACTCAAAAGAATGATGCCAAAACAGTCCAAAAGTTTTTGCACAAAAACATTTTTTCTAGATTTGGCATTCCTAGGGCGATTATCAGTGATGAGGGGAGACATTTTGATAATAGGGTAATTGCTGCTGCCTTGAAGAAATATGGTGTCAAGCACAGGATCGCGACAGCATACCACCCACAGACCAATGGACAGGCTGAGATTTCCAATAGGGAAGTAAAGAACATTCTTGAGAAGATGGTTAAACCAACTAGGAAAGATTGGTCTTTACTTCTGAATGATGCATTATGGGCATACAGGACAACTTTCAAGACTCCATTGGGCATGTCTCCATTCCGACTGATTTATGGGAAAACCTGTCACTTGCCTGTCGAGATCGAGCACAAAGCATATTGGGCAATCAAGGCAGTGAATATGGACTTGGACAAGGCCGGCCAGAAAAGGTTATTAGATCTAAACGAGATTGAAGAATTACGGACAATGGCCTACGACAACGCAAGGATTTACAAGGAAAAGACTAAGAAGTGGCACGACAAGAAACTGCTGCTACGACAGTTCTGCCCAGGGCAGCTTGTGTTGTTATTTAATTCTAGACTTAAACTCTTCCCAGGAAAGCTAAAGTCTAGATGGTCTGGCCCGTTTCAAGTAGTTCAAGTTTTTCCCCATGGTGCCATCACAATTCAATCATTAAAAGACGGGCATCAATTCAAAGTCAATGGACAGCGCCTCAAGCACTATTCTGGGACTGAAGCCCCAGGAATTCAGGAAGTGGTTACTTTAGGAGATGCCCCACAAGGCACCCCTAATTTAACCTAAGTTTTATTTTTATTTTTATTATTTTTATTATTTATTAGGAATTAGGTTTATTTTATTCGAATAATGTTTTATTTTTCTAATTTCCGTTTTTAGGTAATAAAGGAGTCAAGAAGAAAAGGAGAAGTGACCCAAGCCACACCGCCCATCCATCAGCCCAATAAAGCCCATTTATGGAGACCTGTCGTTTCGGCTGCCGCCGCGGACGGATTTGACAGGCTGTAAACAGACTGACATGGCAGACGCAGAAGCGTGCTGCAGACGCATAACAGACGCATAAATGCGTGTCAGACGCGTCAGACACACTAAATCCAATCTGCCGCTCCGTTATTCCCGCCTGCCGTTGCAGCATTAAATGAGCAGCTACTCGACCGCTATAAAACCCCATTCTCATTTTCATTTTTTCTCACTTCTGCTTATTCTTCTTTGTTTTCTCCTCTAGTTTTCTTTGCTTTCTTCAGATTTCACAACCCTTGCAACCAACATGTCTACTAGACAGACCCGTCGTAGTGCTGCCTCAGCATCATGTTCAGCAGCAGCAACGCCCTTTGCCAACAAGGAGTTATGGGAGGAACGTGGCGTCGTGTACATCCGACAGGCGCCCAATATGGGACTCCGGCCGTTCATTGTAAAGGCCATCACGGCTCAACTATGGGAGTACCTCAGCCTCCTCCACAGCCCAGACGCCGCCGTCAGATCCGAGTCAGCAGCAGCAGCGAGGACAGCTGCTGAAAATTTAAGTTTTTATTTTCCTCCTATTGCTGCCTATTTTTATCTTTTGTGATGTACTTTTTTTCTTTCCTTCATGTTTTTATTTGTGTCATTTTGCATTGAGGGCAATGCAACCCTCGAGTTTGGGGGTGGCAACCCTCCATCATTAATGGAGTCTTAGCTTATTAATTTGTTGTGTCTTTTATTTAATTAAGTTCTCTTAAAAAAACTGTTGGCTTAAAACTGTGAAGTTAACTTACCTGTCATGACAGCTCTGTCGTGGCAGCATCTTTAGGACAGATTAAGGAGAAGTTTAGAGCCTTTCTATAGTTCTGAAAACTTAAACACCATTGTGACTGTTATACTGCTTAGATTTCTTTTAGCCAAACTAGAATAGGAAAACTTAGCACTTGAATAGCCCCTAGAGGTGCCTAACACTAGCTCTAGGAAAGAAGTTTAGCAAAAGAAAAACAATAGCCCTAGAGGTGCCCGAAACCGGCTCTAGGAAGTTAGCTAGAGGTGCCCGAAACCGGCTCTAGTGAAACTTTAGCTAGAAAAATAGAAAAATCAAGTCAGAAAATCAAAGAAGCATGAAAATGTGCCTTCAAAAAGATAAACTTTGGCATAAAAATTCAAGTTAAGGGTTGAATATTCTAGTGAAACTAAAAGAGTCTTAGCATATAACTGTTCACAAGCATGCACACACTGCACGAGAGCTATAGGGAGATTCCGGACAGATCCTAACCTTCCCGACAGGTTGCTGCCGCCATAGAGAATGAGCGACGGGTAAGAGACAGTTCACTGTTTGAAGGCCAACACAAAAAAAAAATTTTATTTTTCTTTTTTCATTGCTTGAGGACAAGCAAAAACTTGAGTTTGGGGGTGTGTTGAGTGTCTAAAAGTTCTATTATTTACACCCTTTTTAACCCATATTTCTGCTGCATTCAAGCATCATTGCATTGCATTTAGGTTAGTTTTCAGTAAAACATCACAAATGGATTAAAAGCACGGATTCTACTAAAAGATGGCTATTTTTGCAGGTATCTGCCATAGTAGACGTTGAAGGCAGGCGCAGGGCAGAGAAGCAGGAAAGCTGAACTGGACAAGCAGCCGAAGAAGACGAACCTGTCATGGACCTGTCGTGACAGCAAGGTGACAGCAACCTTATGAAGAGGAAAAGTAAAGTGGACCTCGATAGATAGAGAAAAACCTGCTCGTCTGTCGTGTCAAAGCCACATATTTTTCCAAGCCCCAGATCGAAAGATATGTCAAGCCAAAGCTCAAGGAGAAGAAATTCCTAAAAGCAAGGATGCGGCTGGAAAGTAGGAGACTTTAGAGATTTAGTCTTTATTAGAATCTTACTTTTAATTAAAGTTGTAATCCTTGTTACCTTAGATGACTTGAGCCCAAAGCTTATATAAGGGCATAGATTTAACCTAGGATGGGGATCCCTCATTCTACCCCATAACCGATAACCTAAACCCCTGTCGTCCACCCGTCACCGACATGTTCTAAATTCCCCCTAGGGCTACGAGTTGTTTTGTAAAGTAGTTGCAAGGGTTGTTTTGTTTTAGGATTTTTCAGTTCAATAAAATAGACTTCAAGTTCTCTTATTTTGGTTTTAATATCTTGCAAGAGCATCGGGAGAGCATTGTGAGGTTATCCATTTACTTAGCATCGGGAGAGTTAAGTATACGAAAGAAATAAGAGCGCGTTCTCTAGTTTATAGTTGAACCATCTCGTGCCTAGGGATAGGGCGAGGTTAAGTGGCTAAAGAAGAATTCATCCACATCGGTGTTCATCCTTCGATTCATGCCGGGAGGTATCATCAAAGACGTGTTCATCGACAGACTTGTGCCTAGGGATAGGGCAAGGCAGATCTGGGATTCTTGCCAAACTTGAAGTACAGAGTTGGTGTGTCTGCTGCCGCGACAGCCAACGGACAGACGTCGCGACAGGTGCTGTCGGCGACGGGAGCGACGACAGAACTGGAGATCCTAAGCAATTTAATACCTGCACTACCGAGCAATTCAATACCAGCCCACTCTCTCTATCTTGATTTCTCAATTCTTTTATTTGCGTTTTTATCTTATTATTCTCGTGACAACTCTCAAATATTTCTTTTACTTTCGTGCAGTAAATCAAGGTGAAGCTATTAGCCCAATCCCTGTGGAGACGATATCCGATACTTCGTATCACTTTACTACTTGCGTCGTGTACACTTGCACTACAATTGCGATAGACTCTTTTACACGCAACAACCATATATCACAACCATATATCACCATCATATATCACAATACATGAACAAGTTTAATTGGCCACTTTAATTTCCCCGATTGTGCGGATTTAGACCTCAACAACACTTTACCTCGGTGGGATTCCACTCATCACCGGACCTTGCATGTGCGGGATTCCACTCATCGCCACATGCCCTACGGATGGGATTCCACTCATCATCTCGTAGAAATAAATAAAAGCTTCCGGTGGAATGTTACATCACCGTACTCCTCCTTGATGACTTAACGCCATCAAGGCCACGTATGTTTTGACTCAATTTGTGTGCACACTATCCTAATGATCGATCATTTACAACCGGTAATTATTTTAGTGCCAATTATCATCATCAATCACATATCATCAATCACACTCATGCTCATCACATATATCCACATCATAATATATGTACATGTACCCAACAATCACAAGCACAAGAGCATAGTCATTAAGCACATTGGCCTTTAAGGAAAACAAGACTAAATTAACTACTTGGATTATAAGGAAGTGGCCTACCAAGCACACTTTACACACACACACTACTCATGCTCGAACCAAACTTTAAAACAAGTTAAGACCACTCACCGCCCTTCCTTAGCAATTCGAACCAATCCTCCTACGAACCCGGATTCGGTCCCAAAGCCTCCTCAACGTTTCCTCTTGCTTCTAGTCAAACAAAACACATACATTACTTCCCAATTCAATGCTAACTCAACCATCAACTCACTTTGCAAACACAACCCAATTTCCATAATTTCCCAAACCACATAATATCTCAAAAACCCAATTTTCGTACTCCAATAACCCTTGGCTGAAATACCCATTTCTAAACACCCAAATGGTCTCCAAAACATCCCAAATCACCCTCCTAACATACCCTAACCATCAGCCCTTAGTTTTCAACCTAAAACCCACCAAAAATCCAAATTTTAATACCCTAAAATTTGCCTTATGAACACACTACGAATTTTCATCCAAATCCAACCAAATTGAGATATAATGTGTATTTCATTATGATTAAACAAAACCCCAACACAATTTATCAAAACAAATTGAAGAACCCCTTTAAAAATCCAAACTTTAATATAAACCCTAATTTTCAAAACCCCATGTTTTTGAAATCCAAGACCATGGATAGATAGAGGGTAAAGAGGAGGTTAAGAAAACACAATTACCTTTGAAAAGCACCTTGGATTGAAGAAGAAAATGAATGGAATAGTAACTAAGGTTTGAAAGGGTTTGAAAATGGTGGGGAGAGTTTCTAACGTGAAAAAAAAGAGATGGGGAAAGAGAGAAGACAACTTTTTCTATAAAGTTGTCTTGCTTTTGAAAGTTTTTGGTCTAATTACAATTTAGGTCCTTCCTCTTTTTACTAAAGCTCAATTAAGTCACTATTTAGGTTGAATTGATTAAATTAAGTTTTATTGACTCGAATTATAAACCCGGTTAACTCCTAGACCCGAAACACGGGTGTTACATAGTAGTTTACCCTTATTTTTTCTGCTGCCAAATCAGCAACCAACCAACGTTTAACGGGAACAAACGGCCGAGTGACCAAAAGTTTACACCCCGAAAACGTAAGTGGCTTTACTTTTATAAAATATTTCTTTCATCGAATATTGTAATTTTACGTTCATACATGTTCGTTCTCTATCAAATCTTTGTCGCTCTCTCTCAAATCTTTGCCGCCTATAACTTTTCTTTTCTTCCTTTGGTTGGTGGTCGACAACCACTCTTAGTATTGGTTGTCGACCACCGGGTCTAGCACTTTTCTTGTTTTTTTTCCTATTTTAATAAGAATCTATGCCTTTGTGGCACACGTTTCCTCTGTACTTGTGAAACATTTTTCTTTGATTTTTTGTGGTTTGTTTCATCTGTCCTTATGGCAAGATTTTAACATACCTTAGCAGCTGGTTGGTGCTCGTACATAGATCTTCACGATGCTAATCTCTGATTATGGTTCTGTCGATGGTTTTCGAAAGATGGATCTCCACTCGGTTGATGGATCTCTGATTATGGTTCTATGTCCCGAATGGCACTAATCTACAAGAGTTTAAATGTCTCCCCAAGCAGAGGATAACCTCCACCCATTCAATGCTTTCAACTAGGGATGTAAAAACATGTAATCGAATGAGTTTCAGGTTGGGTTTTTCAGGCCGGGTCAAATCGGATACATGCCATTTTCAGGTCGATTTGATGTTTTGACTCGACTCGGGTCGAGTGCAGGTCAGTTTCAGGTCGAGTTCATTTCAGGTCGGGTCAAAACGGGTCAGGTCCGAATCAGACAATTGACGGGTTCATTTTAGGTTGACGTATTTACCCCTAAACCCCAAACATGAACCTCTAAATCTTATAGGCACTATTCACTAATAATTAGAGTGCAAGCCTAAT
Organism: Hibiscus trionum; assembly: GCA_030270665.1. Lineage (NCBI taxonomy): Eukaryota > Viridiplantae > Streptophyta > Magnoliopsida > Malvales > Malvaceae > Hibiscus > Hibiscus trionum. The sequence continues at coordinate 6,701,517 of BSYR01000034.1, read as the reverse complement.
CACATAATCCCTAAACTAATCTCATAGCCCCAAACAATCAACTTGACGCATTTACCCCTAAACCCTAAACATAAACTCATAAGTCTAACAAACGAAATAAATTGAAAAATAAAAAGGACAAATCCGAAAATAAATTAAAACTAAATTATTAATTAGAGCCCAAATCACAAATGAATCAAATTATTAAACCCAATTAATTATCAAATCTTTATACGATGACCAAATCAAATTTAAAGCAAACCAAAAAGCTTAATTATTAATCAATTTATGAAGCATGGCCCAATTGAATGAAATCTAAAGAAACTAAACCAAAAGTTAGACTAAAAAGAAACAAACTAAAACCTAAAAAACCTAAACCCTAACCATCTAATTAAAGAAGGACCTAAAGAGTAATTAACCCCTAAATAAAAAAATCCGGCCGCCTAATTTTGTTTGGAATTTGGCGGAAACTCCCCCTAATCCCCTATCAATCAAAAAAGACTTTCCCCATTAATTCAAAAAAAAAAACTTTCCCCTTAAACTAATTTTTTTTTATTATTTTAATAGTTAAAATAAATTTTTTTAATAAAATATTTTTTAATTTAATGATCACAATTAACAAATTGATTTAAATTTTGAATAATTTGTTTTAAATTCATCCATCACATCTTATTAATTTAATAAAACTTTTAAATTTTGAATATCTTTTTAATAAAATAAATTTAAGTATATTAATTGTTATTAAACTTCACAAATAATTTATATTGAACAACTTAGTAGTAAATTAATTTAATAAATTAATAGTTTACATTTATCAACACTTAATACTTTACATTTATGAACACTTTAAATTTATCAAATCATAGACTTCCTCAACTATATATCTGGTAAATATCAAGTCAGGTCAATACCAGTTCAGGTTAAAAACATGTCGGGTTCAAAGCAGGTCGGGTTCAAAACAGGTCGGGTTCAAAACATGTCGGGTCCAAAACAGGTCGGGTCCAAAACATGCCAGGTTCAAAACAGGTCGGGTAATATCGGTTATCTGTCAGGTCGGTCTCGGGTTCGAGTTCGTTTCAGTCGGGTGCAGGTCGAGTTTCGGGTCCACAATAACATGTCCAATTCGGGTTCGAGTCGTTCTCGGTCAGATGCAGGCCGGGTTCGGTTACTACAGTAACAAGTCAAACTCAGGTTCGGGTCAACAACAGTAAGTTACAGATCGGGTTCGGGTCATCAAATCCTCGAGTCAAGCCAAGTTCTGACTCGAGCAGGTTTCAGTCGAGTTTCCAAGTCGGATCAACTTTTTACCTCCCTACTTTCAACATTATATTTCTTTCCAATGGCGTCGAGATACCTACTCTTGGGATCGTTCATTGGGGTGCGTTGAAGACATGAATCATGAGAATATTGGAAGATAGGAGAGAGTTAGGTTTAAAAGAAATGGAGGCCTGAAGTATTAAAGAAATAATTGAAAAATGCTAAAATTCACAAATAATACTAAACTATCCTTTAATGTCCATTTTGGTCATGAAACTTTCAGTTGTTACAAAATGGTTATTAAACATTGGTTTTTGTTAAAAATATCAATATACCGCTAACTGTTTATAAGTATGACGTAATAGCATATTTTTAGTCCTCTATATTTATACATTCAATCAATTTAGTTTTAATTTAAAAAAAAATTAAAATTTTTGACACGCATTATTTACTCATTTTATCAATTTAATTATATTTTTAAATAAAAAATAAAAAAATATATAAAGAGAATTACATTACAGAACCCTCTTCGCCTTTCGTTTTTTGTTTTGTTTTAGAAGACAAACTCGTATGATTATGATTTTCTTCATTATTTTAAAAATTCCAATGAAACTTTAACTATATACACCCCCCCAAATGGTATGGCAATTAATATGTTTTTTTTTGAATAGAATGACAAAAATATATTAGGCTTAGAAGTCTTTGAACTTAAAAATATAATCAATTAAGTCCTTATTTTTTTATTTCACTCAATTAAGTCCATTGCCCAATATTGATTATTGAATTTAACGAGATTTTTTAACAATTGGTGCAATGTGTTAGATCACAATGTTGTGACTGGATGTTTTCATATGTTTTTGTTTTATTTAAAAGATCCTTTAAAAGTCTTACAATTCTGAAAAATTTGTAAATATATATATATATATATATATATATATATATTATTTAAAAATCTATAAATATCATATAAAAGAACTATAATGTATCATGTGGTGATGATATCTAAAGAAACAAATTGTCAAAATTTAATGGTCAAAATTAGTCAAAGAGCTTAATTGATTCAATTTATTGTTTCAATGCTTAATTGAGTGCAAAAAAAAATTATAGGCTTAATTAATTTTTTTTTCAAAAGTTGAATGACTTCATAGACCCGTAAGCCTAATATTATATATACGAGTTTTAATTACTAGGTATGGACTCTTTCCATCACTTTCCCGAAATTCTTTGATTTATAACTTACTAACTTGTTAATATAAAAAAAAGCATAGTGCTAAAAAATGCTCATTGTAACACCCGAGTTTTGGGTTAGGAGTTAGTCGGGTTAGTGGTCTGAGTCGGTAAAATTAAATTAAATCAATTTGACCTTGACTTGAGTTAATTGAAATTTAAAATAAAGAGGAGGGACCACTTTGGTGATTTGACCCAAAAGAATTTAAAAAGGAAGACAACTTTAAAAAAAGGTTAAAAAGAACAAAAATGTGGTCTTCCCTGCCCCATCCTCACTTCCAACGTGGAAACCCCAAACCAAAACTCCATAAACCCTAATCTACTATTCCATTGATTTCTACATCAACCCAAGGTCATTTTTCAAAGGTAATAACATTTTCTCACTCTCCTCTTCATTCTCTATCCATACATAGTTGTAGATTTTCAAACTATGAACTTTTGAAAATTAGGGCTTGATGAAAGTTTGGGTTTTTATGGAGATTTTCAATTTGTTTTGAAATATAAAGTTGTGTTTTAGTTTATTCACCTTAAAATGTACATAATATGTTAAAATGGTTAGGTTTGGGTGAAAACCCGAAATGGGTTCTTGAGGCAAATTTTAAAGTGTTAAAAAACTTGATTTTTGGTGAGTTTTAAGGTAAAAATTTGAGGGCTGATGGTTTAGGTATGTTAGGAGGGTGTTTTGGGACCATTTGAGTGTCATTTGGATGTTTGAAAATGGAATTTTCAGCTAGGTTTTGAAGGAGCACGAAAAATGGGTATATTGGGTGGTTATTTGGATTGGAAATTATTGAAGTTGGTTTGAGCTTAAGAGTTGAGTTGATGGCTGAGTTTTAGCATTGAATTGTGAAGTAATGGATGTGTTTTGTTTGGCTAGAAGCAAGAGGAAACATTGGAGAGGCATCGGGATCGAATCAATGCTTGTTGGAGGCTTGCTTTGGTTACTAAGAAAGGGTGGTGAGTGACTTTAAATGTGTTTTAAAGTTTGGTTCAAGTGTGTGTAGTGTATGAGTTGAAATGTGCTTGGTAGGACATTTCTATGTAGAGTTAATTTGGTAACTTAGCTCTGTATTTCCATTAAATGCTATTTGTGCTTTGCCTATTTATGCTCTTGTGAAATGTGGGTTGATTTGCACATGTGTACCATGATATGTGTATGTGATGAGCATGAAATATGATTGGTGGATATGTGATGTGGTAAATGAAAATTGGCACTAATTAACTTACCAGGTGTAAATGATCGATCATTAGAATTAGTGTGCACACAAATTGAGTCAAAACATACGTGGCCTTGATGGCGGTAAGTCATCAAGGAGGAGTACGGTGATGTAATATTCCACCGGAAGCTTATATATATTCTACGGGATGATGAGTGGAATCCCATCCGTAGGGCATGTGGTGATGAGTGGAATCCCGCCCATATAAGGTCCGGTGATGAGTGTAATCCCACCGAGGTAATGTGATTGTTGAGATTAAATCCGCACATCCGGGTAAACTAATAGTGGCCAATTGAACTTGTTCTCATATTTGCGATGTATGATGTTGATATATGATGTTTGAGCTTAGTATGATGTAAGATGCCATATTATGACTCTTGAAAGACTAGCTAGGTCTACTTGATGTTTTGCCTATGTATGTGAGTTTTAAGGATTGCATGCTTGGACCCTGCATTGTTGATGTTTTCGATTTTAGAGCATACTCACTAAGCTTATAGCTTACGCTCTCATTTTCAACAATGCAGATCATTAGCATGGTGTTAGCTCGGAGCAAGGCAAGAAGGGCTTTCCAAGTTTTTGTTGCTCAAGTACGGTTAACAATTATGTAGTAGCTTAGCAATGTGGCAAGGTTGTGTGTTTTGAATGAGCTATGTATGACTCATATATATATGTTGGTGTTTTGGATTGACTTTGGTTTGTAAAGCATGATATGCCATGATTAATGTTTGTGTGTGGTGGCATGCCTTTTAGGTGTTTAGGTTGCCTTGTTGGTGAGTGCAAACCTCATATGTGTGAACTTGTGCCTTTTGACCCTTTTGAGTTCTCATGTATGACCATATATGCAAAAATTGCCCTTTTGTATGAATGCCATGTATGGATGCCTTGCTTTTGGTTTTGATTGCTTCCCTTGGTTGTTGTATGTTGTATAAATGTTTGTATGTGCTTAGGGGAGTCCAATAATGCATCTAGAGTCGTGTTTGGGGTCGTTAAGTTAAGAATTGTGGAATTGCAGTGCAGGGCGTATCGGTACGCCTAAGGGCCGTATCGATACGGCCTTGCCCAAAGGCCACAATTTTAGCCGGGCGTATCGATACCCTGGGGTACCGATACCCTCCCAACTCACTGGAATTTTGAGAAATGGGTAAGAGTAGGGCGTACCGATACAGGGTTTACGCTTATCGATACGATCCTACTTCGTTGACCAAGAGGAGTTGACCGAGAAGGGCGTATCGATACGCTCACGGGCTGTATCGATACGGTCTTCCCGGAGTTGACTATTTGGGTTGACTGGGTCAGGGCGTATCGATACCCCTGGTTGGTGTACCGATACGGTCTGCCCTGTAAGTTAAAAATGAACTGTTAATGTGTGGTTGTGGTTCGAATGTGAATTTTCTTATGGATGTTTTCCGCTGTCGTGATCACTTAGGATTTAATACTCCTCTAGACAAGATTAAAATGAAAAAAATAGGGTCGCTAACCGAGGGGGAACCTTAATGGATTTCACTTCGATTTTCCCCGTGTGGCCTACTCAGACCGATCATCCGGCCAGACCAGGACGAGGGGGTTACATTTTTTGGTATCAGAGCCTGAGGTTACCGAGACCTCGGGCAGGTAAGTGAGGTAAGCTTGATGTGCTAAGTAATTGTATTGCTCGATGTATGCTTGCCATGAAATCTTGATGTTTGACTGTTCGCATGATGTCTTGAAGCATGAATTGTTGCATTCGTAGTGATTGAGCACTGTTGGACCCTTGCTTTGGCTAACGTAATCCTTATTTATTCTTGTTGTAGTTGTTATCTTGCTAGCGGTATCATGAGACCACGTGGGAGGCCTAGGATGGTTCGACCGGAACCACGGGCAGCGGCTCCAGGAGTTGAGCCAGTAGTTAGGGTTGAGGCTCAAGTGGGAGAGCCTGTGGTTGGAGTCGGAGCTCCTCCACCACCTCCACCACCACCACCTCCTCCACCAAGAGTAGGAGGCGAGGCCGGGGCCGAAGGAGAGGGACCTCAGGGAGGCCAAGGACCGGCTGGAATAGACTTAGCTCTTTTGGTTTAGGCGATAGCCGGGGCATTTCAGGCTGCAGTAGCTGGGGGTCAGGCAGCAACACATCATCAGGGAGAGGGCACTGGTTTGCCTTTAGAGAGACTCCGTGGTCTAGGGGCCGAAGAGTTCAGAGGGTCTACCCTAGAGAGATCAGAGTTTTGGTTTGAGAAGACCGTCCGTATCCTCGCTCAGATGGGATGTACTGGTGAGGGCAAGTTGGGGTGTGTTGAGTCCTTGCTTCAGGGTGATGCCTACACTTGGTGGGTCACCATCACTTCGGGTATGGATGAGGGCGAGATTGTTTGGGAGTTCTTTGAGTCAGCATTCCGTAAGAAGTATCTGGGTCCGCGATACCTCGATGAGAGGAAGAGGGAGTTTATGGAATTGCTTCAGGAGAGTATGACTGTGACCGATAATGAGATCCGATTCGTCAGACTAAGTCAGTATGCATCTGAGCTTATTCCTACTGAGGTGGAACGATGTAACCGTTTCCATTATGGGCTGAATGAAGAGATCAATAGGTATACTCTAGCTTCAGACTACACTGATTTTGATGTCTTAGTCGTGAGGGCCAAGGACTTAGAGCACAGTTTGGGCTTGACCAAACGATCTGGTGGTTCTAGTTCGGGTAAGAGGTCCAGTGATTATGATAGAGGTGATGCCAAGAGGCATCGGGACAACAAGCATCACTATGATCATAGGCGTGGTGGCGGTAACCACGGTAGGGGCCAACAGGGCCAGAGGACTGGTGGGAAGTTGCCCACATGTTCTACTTGCGGGAGGAACCACACCGGTGAGTGTTGGGGAAATTTCCACTCGTGTTGGAGTTGTGGAGCTAGAGATCACATTAGACGTGACTGTCCACATCAGGTGGGACAGGCACCAGCTCAGGCTCCTGCTAGAGCCAATGACTTTCAAAGAGGCCGCGGGCGCGGTAGAGGTAACTTCCAGCCGAGGAACGATGGTCAGAGGAACATAGCACATGTAGTTGCAGTTCAGCCGGAGGGCGGAGGTCAGGCCAGAGTTTACGCTCAGCGTGGGGATCAGCATGACACCGATGTGATCGCAGGTAACTTCTCGATACAGTCTTTGGGTTTGCTTTCTTTGATTGACTCCGGGTCTACACATTCCTACATATTGAGTGAGCATGCACAGTCTTTGAATTTGCCTTGTGAAATGTTAGAGGTAGGAGTTAGTGTTACTAGTTCCTTTAGGGACACGGTACTAGTTAGAAAGATGTACAGAAGGTGTCCGTTGATGGTTCAGGGACATGTGTTTTCAGTGGATATGATGGAGCTACCTTTCTATGGTTTTGATGTAATTCTGGGTATGGACTGGCTCACGGAGCATAGAGCTAGGATAGACTTTGAAACCAAGCGGATTTCCTTGAAGCTCACGGATGATTATGAGATTGTAGTGGTGGGTGAGAACGTGAAGTTCTTGTCCAATGTAGTTTTAGTTTTAGAGGCTAAGAGGTTAGTTGAGTTGGGGTGTAAAGCATACTTGGCATATGTGATGAACCCTAACATGAGTGAGGTTAGACCTCAAGACATCCGGACAGTGTGTGACTTTCCTAGTGTGTTTCCGGAAGAGTTTCCAGGGTTACCACCAGACAGAGAGGTAGAGTTCACTATTGAGACTTATTCTGATTCAGCTCCTGTTTCGATTGCTCCGTATCGCATGGCACCGAAAGAACTGAAAGATTTGAAGACTCAGTTGCAAGAATTGACAGATAGAGGTTTCATTCGACCTAGTTCTTCACCTTGGGGTGCACCAGTTTTGTTTGTGAAAAAGAAAGATGGAAGCATGAGAATGTGTATAGATTACAGACAGTTGAATCAGTTGACAGTGAAGAATAAGTATCCGTTGCCTAGAATTGATGACTTGTTTGACCAGTTGAGGGGAGCATCAGTCTTTTCGAAGATTGACTTGAGATCGGGTTACTACCAGCTAAAGGTAAGAGAGGTTGATGTACCGAAGACGACCTTTAGGACTAGGTATGGTCACTATGAGTTTTTAGTCATGCCTTTCGGGTTGACTAATACAACAACTGCTTTCATGGATATGATGAATAGGATTTTTCATCAGTACCTAGATCAGTTTGTAGTTGTTTTTATAGATGACATCTTGGTGTACTCGCGAATTGAAGAAGACCATGACCGACACTTGAGATTAGTTTTGAAAACTTTGCTAGATCATCAGTTGTATGCGAAGTTGAGCAAGTGTGAATTCTGGATCCGAGAGGTAGTCTTCCTAGGATATGTAGTGTCTGCCGATGGAATTAGAGTTGATCCGAAGAAGATTGAGGCCATTGTTGAATGGAAGCAACCGAATTCTGTAACAGAGGTACGTAGTTTCCTAGGCTTAGCTAGATACTATAGAAGATTTGTAGAAGGTTTCTCTAAGTTAGCCGCTTCTTTGACACAGTTGCTTCAGAAGAGTGTTCAGTTTGAGTGGACAGATGTAAGACAGAGAGCCTTTGAGAAATTGAAAGAAGCTTTGACCCAAGCACCGATCTTGATTCAGCCAGAGTCCGGGAAGGACTATGTAGTTTACAATGATGCTTCTTATGTAGGCCTAGGTTATGTTCTCATGCAAGACAAGAGAGTGGTGGCTTATGCCTCAAGACAGTTGAAGATCCACGAGCGCAACTATCCGACCCATGACATAGAGTTAGCTGCAGTTGTGTTTGCTCTGAAGATTTGGAGGCACTATTTGTACGGTGAGAAATGCACAGTGTACACCGATCACAAGAGTTTGAAGTACATTATGACTCAGCGAGACTTGAATCTCAGACAACGTAGGTGGTTAGAGTTGCTAAAAGACTATGATCTTACCATTGAGTACCATCCGGGTAAGGCCAATGTAGTGGCCAATGCATTGAGTAGGAAGATAGTCGTGGACATGAGAGCCATGTTTGCTAGATTGAGTTTGTCCGGAGATGGTGGCTTGGTAGCCGAGCTTCAGGTTAGACCTACACTAGGTCAGTTGATTAGAGAGAAGCAGCTCTTAGATAGATCTTTGGCACCTCACGTGCAAGATATAGCTGAAGGTAGATCTTCAGACTACAGTTTAAGTACTGATGGGGTTTTGTGTTTCAAAAATAGGATAGTTGTGCCAGAGGACAGTGACTTAAGACATACAATTTTGACTGAAGCCCACAGTAGTCTGTTTGCTATGCATCCTGGAAGTACGAAGATGTATCGTGATTTGAAGAACGAGTACTTTTGGGTTGGCTTGAAGAGATATGTAGCCGACTTTGTGAGTAAGTGCTTAGTGTGTCAGAGAGTGAAGGCGGAACATCAGGTTCCCTCAGGTTTGTTACAGCCGTTGAGGATTCCGGAATGGAAATGGGAGAATATCACCATGGACTTTGTTTCAGGTTTGCCTTTGACTTCTACGAAGAAGAACTCAGTTTGGGTGTTAGTGGACCGTTTTACGAAGTGTACTCACTTCTTGGCAGTCAATACTACTTACACCTTAGATAGATTGGCCGATTTGTACATTGGTGAGATTGTTAGACTGCATGGTGTGCCGAAGTCTATTGTGTCAGATAGAGATTCGAGGTTTACATCTCGATTTTGGGAGTGTCTGCATACAGCTTTGGGTACCCGTTTGAACTTCAGCACGTCTTATCATCCTCAGTCAGATGGTCAGTCAGAGAGAGTTATTCAGATCTTAGAGGATATGTTGCGTTGTTGCATCATAGATTTTCAGGGTACTTGGGAGAAGCAATTGCCTTTAGTTGATTTTGCTTACAATAATAGCTTCCAGTCGAGTATCCAGATGGCTCCGTATGAGGCCTTGTATGGCCGGAAGTGTAGAACTCTAGTTTGTTGGGCCGAAGTGGGACATAAGTTGTTGCCTATGCCGGATTTGCTCAAGGGGACAACTGACAAGGTAAAATTGATTTGTGAACGTTTGAAGGCTGCTTCAGATAGGCAGAAGTCCTATGCTGACTTGAAGAGGAAAGAAGTCGAGTTCTCAGTGGGTGAGAAGGTATTCTTGAAAGTGTCTCCGTGGAAGAAAGTAATGAGGTTTGGTCGAAAAGGGAAGTTGAGTCCGAGGTACATAGGATCATATGAGATTGTGAAGAAGGTTGGTCCGGTTGCTTATCAGTTGCGTTTGCCATCCGAGCTAGAGAAGATACACGATGTATTCCATGTTTTGATGCTCCGTAAGTAGAGGTCTGATCCGTCACATGTTATGCCTGTAGAGGAGATTGAATTGAATCCGGATTTGACTTATGAGGAAGAGCCAGTTGAGATCCTAGCTTCTGACAGTAAGGTGTTGCAGGGTAGATCGATTGAGTTAGTAAAGGTGTGGTGGCAACGTCGAGGTGTGGACGAGGCCACTTGGGAGAGGAAGGAGGATATGGAAAGGCAGTTTCCGTATCTCTTTCAGTCAGGTAATTTCGAGGACGAAATTCCTTAAGTGGGAGAGAGTTGTAACACCCGTGTTTTGGGGTTAGGAGTTAGTCGGGTTAGTGGTCCGAGTCGGTAAAATTAAATTAAATCAATTTGACCTTGACTTGAGTTAATTGAAATTTAAAATAAAGAGGACCACTTTGGTGATTTGACCCAAAAGAATTTAAAAAGGAAGACAACTTAAAAAAAGGTTAAAAAGAACAAAAATGTGGTCTTCCCTCCCCCATCCTCACTTCCAACATGGAAACCCCAAAACAAAACTCCATAAACCCTCATCTACTATTCCATTGATTTCTACATCAACCTTAGGTCATTTTTCAAAGGTAATAACATTTTCTCACTCTCCTCTTCATTCTCTATCCATACATAGTTGTATATTTTCAAACTATGAACTTTTGAAAATTAGGGCTTGATGAAAGTTTGGGGTTTTATGGAGATTTTCAATTTGTTTTGAAATATAAAGTTGGGTTTTAGTTTATTCACCTTAAAATGTACATAATATGTTAAAATGGTTAGGTTTGGGTGAAAACCCGAAATGGGTTCTTGAGGCAAATTTTAAAGTGTCAAAAACTTGATTTTTGGTGAGTTTTAAGGTAAAATTTGAAGGCTGATGGTTTAGGTATGTTAGGAGGGTGTTTTGGGACCATTTGGGTGTCATTTGGACGTTTGAAAATGGAATTTTCAGCTAGGTTTTGAATGAGCACGAAAATGGGTATTTTGGGTGGTTATTTGGATTGGGAATTATTGAAGTTTGTTTGAGCTTAAGAGTTGAGTTGATGGTTGAGTTTTAGCATTGAATTGTGAAGTAATGGATGTGTTTTGTTTGGCTAGAAGCAAGAGGAAACGTTGGAGAGGCATCGGGATCGAATCCAGGCTTGTAGGAGGCTTGCTTTGGTTGCTAAGGAAGGGTGGTGAGTGACTTTAAATGTGTTTTAAAGTTTGGTTCAAGTGTGTGTAGTGTATGAGTTGAAATGTGCTTGGTAGGCCATTTCTATGTAGAGTTAATTTGGTAACTTAGCTCTTGATTTCCATTAAATGCTATTTGTGCTTTGCCTATTTATGCTCTTGTGAAATGTGAATTGATTTGCACATGTGTACCATGATATGTGTATGTGATGAGCATGAAATATGATTGATGGATATGTGATGTGGTAAATGAAAATTGGCACTAATTAACTTACCGGGTGTAAATGATCGATCATTAGAATTAGTGTGCACACAAATTGAGTCAAAACGTACGTGGCCTTGATGGCGTTAAGTAATCAAGGAGGAGTACGGTGATGTAATATTCCACCGGAAGCTTATATATATATATATATTCTACGGGATGATGAGTGGAATCCCATCCGTAGGGCATGTGGTGATGAGTGGAATCCCGCCCATGCAAGGTCCGGTGATGAGTGTAATCCCACCGAGGTAATGTGATTGTTGAGATTAAATCCGCACATCCGGGTAAACTAATAGTGGCCAATTGAACTTGTTCTCATATTTGCGATGTATGATGTTGATATATGATGTTTGAGCTTAGTATGATGTAAGATGCCATATTATGACTCTTGAAAGACTAGCTAGGTCTACTTGATGTTTTGCCTATGTATGTGAGTTTTAAGGATTGCATGCTTGGACCCTGCATTGTTGATGTTTTCGATTTTAGAGCATCCTCACTAAGCTTATAGCTTACGCTCTCATTTTCAACAATGCAGATCATTAGCGTGGTGTTAGCTCGGAGCAAGGCAAGAAGGGCTTTCCAAGTTTTTGTTGCTCAAGTACGGTTAACAATTATGTAGTAGCTTAGCAATGTGGCAAGGTTGTGTGTTTTGAATGAGCTATGTATGACTCATATATATATGTTGATGTTTTGGATTGACTTTGGTTTGTAAAGCATGATATGCCATGATGAATGTTTGTGTGTGGTGGCATGCCTTTTAGGTGTTTAGGTTGCCTTGTTGGTGAGTGCAAACCTCATATGTGTGAACTTGTGCCTTTTGACCCTTTTGAGCTCTCATGTATGACCATATATGCTAAAATTGCCCTTTCGTATGAATGCCATGTATGGATGCCTTGCTTTTGGTTTTGATTGCTTCCCTTGGTTGTTTTATGTTGTATAAATGTTTGTATGTGCTTAGGGGAGTCCAAAAATGCATCTAGAGTCGTGTTTGGGGTCGTTAAGTTAAGAATTGTGGAATTGCAGTGCAGGGCGTATCGGTATGCCTAAGGGCCGTATCGATACGGCCTTGCCCAAAGACCACAATTTTAGCCGGGCGTATCGATACCCTGGGGGTACCGATACCCTCCCAACTCACTGGAATTTTGAGAAATGGGTAAGAGTAGGGCGTACCGATACAAGGTTTACGCATATCGATACGATCCTACTTCGTTGACCAAGAGAAGTTGATCGAGAAGGGCTTATCGATACGCTCACGGGCTGTATCGATACGGTCTTCCCGAAGTTGACTATTTGGGTTGACCGGGTCAGGGCGTATCGATACCCCTGGTTGGTGTACCGATACGGTCTGCCCTGTAAGTTAAAAATGAACTGTTAATGTGTGGTTGTGGTTCGAATGTGAATTTTCTTATGGATGTTTTCCGCTGTCGTGATCACTTAGGATTTAATACTCCTCTAGACAAGATTAAAATGAAAGAAAAAAAATAGGGTCGCTAACCGAGGGGGAACCTTAACGGGTTTCGCTTCGGTTTTCCCCGTGTGGCCTACTCGGACCGGTCATCCGGCCAGACTGGGACGAGGGGGTTACACTCATATTCTTTTTTGAAGCAATTTAGTCCTCAACATTTTATTATTTGTCAAAATGGCCCCTCTGCGGATGAAAACTATTAGTCAACTGGCGACAAAAAGCTTGAAATGACTTGGCGAATGACACTCCAAAAGAAAAAATATTTTATATTTTATACAATTTTATAAAATTATTTTTTGATTGATGTGTCGTTCTGTAAAGGTATCATATTTGCCTATATGAAACTGCTATCGCGACGTGCTCTATCATGTAGTTTTGTCATATCATTTCAAGCCATTTACCATTGGTTGACTAATAATTTTCATCTGCATAGGGGTCATTTTGACAAAAAGTGAAACGTTGGGGGGCTAAAGTACTTCAAAAAAGAATAAGGGTCAAGATGACAATTTAGTCAAACGTTATGGGCATTTTTTGGTATTATGCTTATAAAAAAGCCCATTAAGATATATCCTTTTAATGCTTTACTTTTTCAACTCTGCTTCTTAGCATGAACTGTGTCTTTTGGCACACTTGGAACTCTACTGTATAACACGTTCTTCTAATCTCTTCATGATCTCTTTTATCTCTTAGTGGTATGGATCCTTCTGTTGAGGAAGATCTGGCCAACTTGACCATTAAAGACGATATAAACTGCGACATTCAAGTGGAGGAAGAGTCACAAACCTAGGTATCTCTTTTGCAAATTGTTTTGTTGGACGATTTCTCACCGCTAGTGTAATTCACTTTCAATCGATGAGGAAAACTCTTGTAAATTTGCGGCGCCCGCTGGGAGGTATCACAATTTTAGATATGGGTAGTGGTTGATATCTCTTTTGTTTCTTTCATATAGTGGACATGGATCACATTAAATCTGACAGCCTTGGAACTTCAATAATCATCTGCTTCTCCTCCATCGAATTAAAGATGGTGAGAAACCAACGATGATCCCTTTGATCACATTTTCGTTCTGGGTTTTAATACATGATGTCCCACACGGTTGTTTATCTGAACCTATCGCTCGCTCTCTGGGTAACTTTCTAGGTAGTTTCATTGAATATGATACATCGAGGGTATCGATAGGATACAAAGGAATCATCCAGATACATGTGTTGACACCTCAAAAGTATTATTTTTCATGCCTATTTCACATACTTTTTCTTGTCTTTTAAGTACATTTAGTTGTATTTAGATCATAAAAACATGCATTTGCATAAGAAGTTAGGAATTGATGTTGTGTCAGTGTGAAGGGATGTTTTTGTTGATATTTTGTAGATTTGGCATAACATTTGGCACATCAGTTGCTATAGTGAAGCAGACCAGCGCATGAAGGAAACGTTGCCAAGGAAGATGCCGAGTTGTTGTTGGCACAAATGGACCAAAAAATGTCAAGCACTGGTTGGCAGAGAAAAGACATTTGATGCCATGCATAGAAGAGGTTGAACCCGAAAAAAATAGGAAAGGATTAGGCTTCAAAAAGATCGCAACTGGACCAATCTCTGAAAAATAGTGGATAAGAAGTGTCGATCGTAGTTGGAAGAATCATGCCAGGCTGCGATGCCAGAGCAGTGTTGGCATGATGACGTCAATCCTAGCCTGATCAGATTATCACCTTATCAGCCTATCACTTCAAATATGGATAAAGGTGATCACTAGCCTTATCCTTTGAGCGTTCAAATTTCAAATGCAAAGGCTTATCCTAGCCTCCTTTACACGCCTATTTAAAGACTGATTGTGAAGAGCAAAAGTATGGAGATTTTTCGAGAGGATTGATCACAACCAGCTGCACCAAGGAGAGGTGGTTCGACCAGCTTGACCGAGAGCTTGAACCGTGAAGGGTTGTATCAAGAGACCTCCTTCTCGTCATTCTCTTTGGTTTAGTTGTTTTATTTTGTTTTAATGAGGACGTTCTTGCAAAACGATGAAGGTTTTGTGGTTGATACCCTCACCATGAACTAATTTAATAGCTGGTGAGGGGTGTTTGCGTTTGAACGTTATTTTTAATGTTTAGTTTTTAATAAATCAGAACTATCTCGACAATGTTTTTCTATCTGGCATGCTTTACTGTTTTCTAAATGTTTTGTCAAGCGAGAGCTGGCATTACCATTTTTAAGTACTATGCCAAGCGACTATTGGCATAGTCAATCTATTGCAACTCAATATTATAATTGACTTGGGTGGTAACGATCAAATGCTGGATACTAAGGTGAGATGCTTCGAGAGAAGATGTTCAAGTAGATGAACTTACTTCGGGAGTGAAATCAACCCATTAGGAGTATCGATTGGTTCTTAATCAAATTGGTTTTTTAAAAATATTCATTATAAAGATATATGAGTTTTTACATGATCGATTTAGGGCAATGACCATCGAGAGAGGCTTTGATAATTTTGAATCTTCTCGGCAAACAATGCCAAGATAGGATTTATTAAAGGCTGACATGGCATGAATAACGTGAAAACCCGTCATCCCTTGCCAACCCCCATCATTCATTTAAACACTCTCATTGCCAACGTTTTCACTTTGTTTTATTTATTTTCTTTTTAGTCACTCCCAAAACCATTTTTAAATTAAAACATTTTTTTTCAAGACAAGTAAATCATCAAAGTAATCGAATTCCAAGGCAATCTATGTGGGATCGATACTCAGCTTACTGTTGTACTACTTGCAGACCGTGTATACTTGCAAACAAAAGACTCTTGGCATAGCTTTTGACTTGCCCATTTTCTATAAATTACCCCTTTTCCTAACATTACTTTACATGTCTTCTATAGAGTCTACAACGAGCCATTGCGGATATCCGTAAGCCTATGAAAAGGAAGAAACGGCATACTATGAAGAATGGAACCTCATTTTATGTCCGTTTTCAATATGAGAAGTTACCTTCATTTGTGGTAAAATGGGTTATGGAGAATCTTTATGCCTTGTTCGATTGACCATGGCAAGGAAGGAAATTGTTTTTGGCTGGGATCTGAGCTTGTAAGCTCCTTTGCGAAGGGCATCAACATTGTTGGGTAGCCGGTGGTTACGAGATGAGAATTTTCAAACTGGACCACAATTTGCGCAATCAACTGCTGGTAATACGCACCCTAGAATCCCTTTGTAGATATTAAATTCTACATTGCAGCTGCAACAAACAAGGGTCAATCATATGGCAAGGAATCTTCTCAGGCCAATTTTGGTAACTCCTCTGCTAGTCCTATAATTTCGTACATTGCCAATCCCAATCCCTATCTTAATGTCTAGAGGAAGAAAATTAGGAGATTCTCCAAGATGAAATTAAACGTCTGCGTGTTTTGAACACTGCACCAGAAGTTTCCAAAGTAGATTTGACTGCTACCTCTCTTATTGTATTGGCGAACCCTAGTAGACGGTTAGCCAAACACAATGAAACTCCTTGGCTGGAATATCAAGGGTTTGGGGAAATCTCGAACAACTCATTGTCTCAAGTTTATTCTTAGAGATGCAAACCCATTCGTAATTTTCCTAATAGAAGCTAAGGTACCGACTCAACATATGGAAAAAGTAAGAAAGTATTTTGAATATTCAAATGGTATTGAGGTTGGTTCAAATGGTCACAATGGGGGCTTATCTTTAGCATGGAAACGTTTTTGTAATGTTACCATACATAGGGATGTAAAAACAAGTCAGAACCTGGAAACCCGACTGAAACCTGCTCGAGTCAGAACCTGATTTGACCCGAGGTTTTGATGACCCGAACCCGATCTGTAACCGACTGTTGTTGATCCGAACCCGAATTTGACCTGTTACTGTAGTAACCGAACCCGATCTGCGTCCGACTGAAAACGACCCGAACCCGAATTGGACCTGTTAATTTGGACCTGAAACCCGACCTGCGTCCGACTGAAACGAACCCGAACCCGAAGCCGACCTGGCAAATAACCGAATTTACCCGACTGAATTGACCCGATATCCGATTTTACCCGACCTGAAATGAACCCGACCTGAAATGGACCCGACCTGAAATGGACCCGACCTGAAATGGACCCGACCTGTTTTGAACCCGACCTGCTTTAAACCCGACCTGTTAAGTGACCCGACCTGTTGTTGACCTGAACTAAAATTAACCTGAAATCTATGACATGGTGAATTAAAAAATTTTAGAAGTTGATATACCATATACATATATAATGTATATACATATACACCTACATATATCGATGTACATGATGTATATGCGCGTATACACATATATATATATTAAGTACTAAAGTTGAAAAAAGAATAAGTAATTGATAATTTATGAACTACAAAAATTAAATGAAGATTTGTTTTTAATTTTTAAGTTTTCTCATTAACTTGAATAAAATTGTAGACTTACAAATTATAAAAAAATAAATAACAGTTATATAAGTCTTTACCGTTAATTTATGGACAACAAAAATTTACTAAAGTTTTATATGCAATTGTAGTTCATAAAATTTACTAAAATTATAAAAAAAATTGTAAGTCTACAATTTTATTTTTTTATACTTAACATATTCAAGTTATAAAATTTAGTAAAGTTATAAAAAAATTTGTAAGTCTACAAATTTTGTGAACTACAAATGTTATACATAAGTTATAACAGATTCAAGTTTAAAATTGTAGACTTAAGTAAATTAACGTTATAAAAAAAGAGTAAATTTTTGGAGTTCAAAAATTTTCGTATAAGTCTTACTACAATTTTTGTAGTTCAAAAATGATTAAGTTATAAACTAGATGATTTTACTTAAGTTAGAACAAATTAATTAATTGTTGTCTTAAGTTACAAATTCATTTGAAACTTGTCTTAAGTTAGAACAGATTAATTAGAAAGAATAAACTAACGTTATGACAAATTCATTTGAAAACTTAAGTTAAGATATAAAATAGAATGGATACACTTAAGTTAAAAAATTAACTGTTATAACATAAAAATAACTAGAATTCAAGAATATGAATACTTGATAACTTAAAAAAAATGTCAGTACAGAATGTAAAAAAAAATACAAGTTACAATAGTTTACAGTTAAAATTTTACAAACTGAAACTCATAAAATACAGGAAGTTTGTTTGTAATAAAGTTAGCTCTCAGATCTTATAGCAAAGACAAAAGCTAAAAGCACTTTGCTACCAGATAATTCTTCATCGAGCTATCTCATCTAAATGCTACCAACAAAGTTAATTATGGGTAACTTATATTGGTAAGAAACCAACATAATTTAAACTAGGGCAACACTTAGATAAGAGAGAAACAGCAAGCTACTAGTAACCAGCAGCAACACCAAGCCATTAACAGCAGCAGCATTCAACATCACCAACTCACAAACAGCAGCAGCATTCAGCAAAACCAAGACAAACATTAAAAATACTTATTTTTAACTAATATTTACGTTACTTAAAAAAATATAATTTATGAAATTAAAAAATATTAATTTAGTTTAAGGTTATTGGTTTATGAGATTTATTTCGATTCTTTAAAGTTTATGGTTATGTGTTTAGTATTAATTATTTATGGTTTAGTTTAGGGTTATTGATTTGCGAGATTAATTCCAATTCAACCAGCCAAATTATGCATTTGAATTGATTAATGATGCTCATATTTTTCCTATCTTGTATGGATTTGAATCCCAATATGAAAGTGTAATACCTCTTATTTAATCAATAAATATTTAAATCAAAGCTTCATGTGTATAATTGAACTAAATTAAAGTTTCAACTTTCATGTGTACAACTACATGTTTACATTCAAATAAAAAATTTGTGTATAATTATTTTAAACCAAAACTAATAATAATAATAATAATAATAATAATAATAATAATAATAATAATAATAATAATAATAATATCCAAATTGAATTAACTTACTAAACTTAAAATCTAATTGAGCTAAACTAAAAACTATAAACATAAATTACTTTAAATTTGGACTTAATTAAATTAAATTAAAATTTAAACGTACAAATTTAGGACTTAATGAAAACATCTAAAATCAGAAGGGCTAAGGAAATAATTTCCCCTAACCTGAAAAATGGCCGGCTCTTTCTCCCGCCCTTCCATTTCAATTAAGAAAGGGGGGGGGGAAACATGATAATTGCCTAATTGGTTAGGAAAAAAAGGGAAGCCACCACATTTCAATTAGAAAAAAGAAAAAAAAAACATAGTTAAAAAAAGAGAGGGAAACGGATAGAATATGGAGGGAAAAAAACCTCCTATTTTTAGAAGGGTTTAATTACCTTTTAAGTTTTATTGTGTTAAAATATTTTATTTTAGTCCTAATATTTATTTTTAATTTTTTGTTTAATTCAATTTAGTCACAAATATCCTTACGATATGGACTTCGGATATAGCAATCCCCTCCATAAAGTGATATTTAATCATTAAAAATTTACTTTAAGTCGAATTTGGCCCATATTTCTTTCTAATTTTTATAATTTAGTCTAATAATTTCAATATGCTAATATTTTTGTTTATTTTAGTTCATAAGATTTAATTTTTAGCCAAAATTGACTCATTTATTTCTATGGTAAAATTGTGAAATTGGTCATTATACTCAAATTTTTTCACTTTCAAACTGTCAAATTAGTCCCTAATTTCGATTTTATGCTATATATTTATGGTAAAATTATAAAATTGGTCACTAGACTCTCAAACTTCTCTACTTTTAAATTGTCAAATTGGTCCCTAATTTCAATTTTAGACTATATTTTATGGTAAAATTGGTCCCTAATTTTGGTTTATGACTTATGTTTTAGACTTTAATGTTAATGGTTTAGGGTTTATGGCGTAGTTTAAGATTACTAGTTTATGAGATTAATTTCCATGGTTTAAGGTTTTATAGTTTATGATTTCCTGTTTAATGTTAATGGTTCAGAGTTTATGGCATAATTTAGGATTATTATTTTATGAGATTAATTTCCATGGTTTAAGGTTTATAGTTTATGGTTTAGTGTTTAATATTAATCGTTAGGATTATTGATTTATGAGATTAATTTGTATGGTTTAAGGTTTATGGTATATTTTAGTGTAGGAGATTATTTTCAATTGTTATATAGTCTATAGCATATAATATATATATAACATATCATACACGATGATATTATTATTAATTTATTACCATAGTCTATATTAATGTATGAACTCTAAACCCTAAACCCTAATATATGTAAGTATGTATAAATATACCTATCAATGTATAAACCCTAAACCCTTATTGAATTTTCTCTTAACCCTAAACCATAAACCCTAAAACCATAAATATAAACCCTAATGTATGTAAATATGTATGTATGTATTTATGAATATATGAACCCTAAACCCTACACCCTAAACCCTAAATCATAATGTATGCAAGTATGTAACGCCCGGGTTTAGGGGCTAGGTGAAAATAATATTTTAGTATTATCTCGGGTTTCGATTCTAATATTTTATTTAATAAAGTAATGGTTTGGGCCTCGGCTTTTAAGATTTGGACCAATTTTAAATTGAGCCCAAAAGCCATAGATGGCACTATTGTGGTTTCCCTTTTTCTTTAAGGGCATTTTGGTCATTGAACATTAAATTTAAACAATTATAAATAAAGGATGATTCATCATCTTCTTCCTCTCCCTTCCATTTCATTCCAACGTGAAGAACATCTCTCCCTCTTCAATTACTATTTCATCTCCTTTCTCCTTCGTTTTGGCTCGGTTTTGAAAGGTAATTACGTTTTTGACTTGCTCTCAACTTCCTCTCTTCAAAAGTACAAGTAGTTTTCATTTTCATCCATGTTTTAGAATTTGGATTTTTGGGAGATTTGAATGGAAATGGTTGTTTTATGGTGTTTAACTTAAGATTTTGACTTGATATTGTTAGATATGATGTTTATGAACCAAAAGGACCAACATATATAATTTTTGAGGTGTTTTATAAAATTTCCGAATTTGTGTTTAGGAGGGTTTTTAGTTGAGTTTTGGGTGTGGTTTGTGTTGGAAATTGAGGGTTGATGTTAGGGTATTGGTTGGGGGTCGTTTTGGAAGCATTTGGAAGTGTTAAATGTGTTGGAATCATCGGTTTTGGACTGTGCTAAAGGGCTGCTCGGGAATGGCTTTTTAGGGGTTGTTCTTGGTTTGAAAAACAAGTGGTTGATGTTTGAATTTCATTCCGGGTTTGCTACATTGTGTTGTGGATTGATTTGAGGTTAATTTACTTGTGTTGAAATGATTAGGAGCAAGGAATTTCGTTGGTAAAGTCTCGGGATCGATATCGGAAGTCATGGAGGCTTGAGTCGGCTTTGCTTGATTTGCTTAAGGAAGTGAGGTGAGTGGTTAATGTTTTAAATTGATTTCAAAGGTTGGTTCAAGCATGTGAATGTGGAAATGTTTTCAAGTATCGTTTTGGTTCAAAGTTGGTTTTGAAGAGTAAGTTGTTGTGAATTGCCTCTTTAATTTCCCCTTTTTACTGTTTGTTTTCATTACTTGTGGTGATGAATTGTTATGTATGAAATTCCAATATTTTGAGAGGAAGCATATTGCTTCTTATTATATCGTTGATTTTGTGTGGTGGTAATTATGGTGTTGTTATATGCCTTGTGAGATAAGTGTAAGTTGGTGTAGGTTGTGCACGGAAATGGTGAGTAAAACCATTTGTGGTTGGTAAGGTTGTTTTTAGTAAGTTGGTACAGGTTGTGCACGGAAATGGTGAGTAAGACCATTTGTGGTTGGTAAGGTTGTTTGTAGCAATTTGGTGCCTAGTTGTGGATTTGTTTGCAGCTTGTGTGGTTGTGCATGATATAGTGAGTACATGTTGTGTGATGGTGATTTGTGTGTTGTGTTGCATGGTTGTCGTTGCTCCGGTGATGTGTAGTCCCGCCGGTAGCAAAAGTATAAGACTCTGGTGATGTGTAGTCCCACCGGTAGTCACTGGTTGGGTATTCCTTTGATGTGTAGTCCCATTGGAAACCCACTAGTTGAAACGGTGATGTGTAGTCCCACCGTACTTGTATGCTGATTGTGTTTGTGTAAACTACGTGTGTTGTCGTTGCTCCGGTGATGTGTAGTCCCGCCGGTAGCAAGTGTTATAAGACTACGGTGATGTGTAGTCCCACCGGTAGTCACTAGTTGGGTAGTACTTTGATGTGTAGTCCCATTGGAAACCCACTAGTCGAAACGGTGATGTGTAGTCCCACCGTATGTGTAAGTTTGGTTATGTTTGTGCGTACCATGAAGTGAAATGTCTATGTTGTTGACCTTTGGTTGAACTTGTATGTTAGTAGATGGATTAGGTTGTTGGATGACTTGTATGTGTTGGCCTTTACTTTTAAAGGAAGCTTTGAACCCTGCATTGTCGTTGTTATGTTTTAGAGTTCCACTCACTAAGCTTTATGCTTACGCTCTCTTTTGTTCGACAATGCAGATAAATAGCTTGTGGGTGGCAAGGGCAAGGAAGGGTCTCCAAGTGTTGCTTTTGGTGAGCTCAATGTATGAATTTTAAATGATAAAATGTAATAGTTAAGCAATGGGATAAGTATTGTTGATTTGAGTTTTGATGTATGTCTATGTTTGACTTGGGTTGTATTCATGATGACTTGCCTTATGCTTGACTATCTTGTGTATGGGGCCTTTTTGGTGTTAAGTATGTTCTTTTGGTGAGATTGCATGGACTATTTGATTGTATAATCATTGTTAGATTCAATGTCTTGAAAGTTAAGTCTTGGTTGTAGTTTTGATGCATGTATGGTTGTATGTGTATAGGCGAGTCTAAAATGCATCTAGTGTCGGGTTTGTGGTCACCAAGTTGGGAAAAGGTTGAGTTGCAAAGCATGGTGTATCGATACGCTCAAGGGTGTATCGATACGGTCTTGCCTGCAGAACTCAGTTTTGGCTGGGCGTATCGATACACGGGGGTGTATCGATACGGTCCCAACTCTCTGGAATTCAGAGGAGTTAGTGGGTTTAGGTCGTATCGATACGGGGTTGTAGCGTATCGGTACAGTTCCATCTCGTTGACCTCGAAATGTTGACCGAGAGGGGCGTATCGATACGCTCAAGGGTGTATCGATATGGTCTTCCCTGAGTTGACTGAGAGGGTTGACTTTGGTCAAGGCGTATCGATACCCTATGTAGGTGTATCGATACGTCCTGCTTAAAAGGAAAAATTGGGTTGTTTAATTGCATGTCTTGTGGGTTTTGTATCCGTGTTTGTTCGCTGCGTGTCCTATCACATAGGATTTAATACAGGCATCTAGAAAATGAAAAAAATAGGGTTGCTAACCGAGGGGGAACCTTAATTGGTTTTCGCTCGGTTTTCCCCGTGTGGCCCACTCGGATTGGTCATCCAGCCAGACCGGGACGAGGGGGTTACATTTAGTGGTATCAGAGCCTAAGGTTTCCGAGACCTTGGGCAGGTAAGTGAGGTAAGTAATGTTTATGATTGATATGCACGGTGTTTGCTTGTTTTGTAAGTATGATTACTTGTATGACAAGTATGTTGATTGTTTGTTTAAAAGCATGTTGCTCGTTACCCGTGTATACTGTGATGTGTGATTGTTTGATTGAGAATACATGTTGTTGATCGTATGCATATGGTTGCTTGTTTAGCAAGTAAGCCTTATTATATGCTTGGTTGAGTATGTATGTGTGTTGAGTTGCTTGAAGCATGTTGAGTAGAGTCCCATTGCTTCTATTACATCGGAAAAAGAGATTTTAAGTGAGGAAATCATACTTGAGCCACTTGGACCTTTTCCTTTGCTAACCCAGTTTGTATGTTAATGTGTTGTTGTTGTTGTTAGTTTATTGCTTTTTAGTAAGTTTGAGGCCAAGGCGTGGACTGTGAATCGGTAAGTGGAAATTGGGGGTTTTGAAAATGTGAATGATGTTGGGGAAGTCCATCATCTTGGTTAGGGAGGTATGGTTGTACCGGAGTTGGGGTACAATTTGTTTGTCTGATTCAGTGTGTATGTGGGTTGGTTCCTGCTGATGAGGAACGATGTGATCGTTTCTGGTGTTAGTGGTGAAAGAGGTGACGACCTATGATTGGGAGTTAGAGTGTTATCTGTGATATAATAGATAAGCCCTTGGTACAGTTTTGAGCTTGTTCCCTTTTGATTGATTCCGAATCCTTATCTTTGTACATTGTTAGCAAGCATGCAAGTTCGAATATGCCGATGAGGTGTCAGAGGTAGGTATGGGTACCTTAGTTCTTTGGGGCGAGATCAGGGTAAGGGTCTCGTTTGTGAAATCTGAAAGTCAGAAATGCTAGTTGGTGATCGTTGGGATTCGGCCTATGGTTTTAGTACAAGACAGTCGGTTAGTGTCTGTGAGTGGAAATCAATTTGTGTGATTGGGACAGTGTGCATCTGAGTTGTCTTTCAGTTAGAAGGAGAGATGAAGTTACTTCCGATATAGTTGAGCCGAGAAGGAAGTCTTGAACTTTGAATTCAGATTGTTTAGTAGTGGGATGTTTTGAGCCGTCCGGACCAATGTTATAGAACAAGTCTAGTGTGACTGTTAGTGTATGATCAGAATTGAATCTTGAAGTTACGAGATGCTCTAAGAACAGTTTAGAAGAATCAGATTTTGTTGAAGGGCCAACTTTGAAAACAAGAGGACCGAAGACTAACAGTTGTGTATTTGTGAAGTTACAATATCTACGGATTCGTCCTTTTGTGTGTGAGCATGTAAGGAAAGTAGATATCTCTGTTGAGATTTTAGACGTATGGACACATGTGACTAGCCTTTGGGAGCTAAAAGTGATCAGAAAGATGTACAGAAGTGGTTGTCGGAGGTTCAGGATTACTAGTTTCTAGTAGATGTGAAGTGATTGTCTTCCTACGGTTTCGATGTACCTTTTTGACAGGGTTCGGCTTGTAGAGCACAAAGCCAGGATACACGTTGAGACAAAGAGAGAGAGTTGCCTTGAAGTTGCAGCTTTCTGTGTGACTGTAGTAGTAGGTGAGGAGGTGAACTTCTTGTCGAATGTTGATCCAGCTTTGGAGGTCGAAGATTGATTGAGTTTAGTGGACAGGCTTACTTAGCAATTGTGATGGATTTGATTTTTGAATGAGGATTAGACCGCAGACTGTAAGAATATGTTGTGTTTTCCTGAAAGTGTTGGCAAGAATTACCCGGTTTGTCTCTTGTTAGGGAAGTAGAGTTTGATTCGAGACCGTCTCCCAGTTTGCTCCTGTTTTGTTTGCTCTGTATCTTATGGTTCCCGAAAGGATTGAGAATGTCGAAGAATCAACTTCGAGATTTGTTAGACCTTAGATTCGTTTGGCTTAGTACATCATCTTAGAGTGTGACAGTGCAATTTGCGAAGAAGAGAGAGGACAATACGATAATGTGTTTAGATTACAGACAGTTGAGACAATTGACAGTGAAGAAGTAGTGTCCGTTTTCGAGCGTCAGTGGTTTGTTGATCAGTTAAGGGATGCTTTAGTCTTTTCGAGATTTATTTGAGGTCCGATTATTACCAGTCAATAGTGAGAGAGAGGTTGATGTACCGAAGGCAGTTTTAAGGACAGATGTGATCACTTTTGGGTCTTGAGTTATGTCGTTTTGATTGACTGGTGTGTTAGTTACTTTTATGGAGATGTTGAGCAGAATACTTCCTGAGTTCCTTGATCAGTTTGTAGTAGCTCTCTTAGATAATACGTGGGTATATTCACGTACCATAGAAGACATATTGTGGGTTGAAGATGAGTACTTTTGGATCGAGTTGATGGATGATGTGGTTCAGTATGAAAGTAAGTGTGTAATTTGCCAACGTGCCAAGACCGAGCATCAGTTTTCGTCTAGTTTGTTACATCCGTGGGAGATTCGTATTGAAAGTGGGTAATAGATTTGGGAGATCTTGTGTCTGATTCGCCTCTGATTTCCTCAATGAAAACTTAATTGAGTAATCAATGTTAGCTGCACTGTATGTGATCCTTTATACATGTTCACGTTACTTGTACCGTGGATAAGATAGCAGAATTGTGCCTTGGCAAGAGTGTAAGTTGTACAGAGTCTTGAGATCGATAGTGACCGATAGAGATTCGAGTTTTCGACTAGATTTTTGAAGACGCCTACAATAGTGTTTGGTTACTTGTTGGAGTCAGATGATCAGTCAGAGGAAGTTATGAGTCAAGTGTTGAAACAATGCCTTATGAGTTTGTGAATCGGGTTAGTCCTGTTATTTGTTTGTTGTAGTTACCACCATGGTTAGAAAGGGGTTGGTGATGTGTTCTGTGTATCTATAATTCGGAAGTGTGAGTCAGACCTGTTCTGTGCTATGTTTGTAGAAGAGATTGAGTTAAATTTAAAATGGTCATGCATTGAAGGACCCGTTGAGATCTTGACATCAGATAGCTAATGTTGTGTGGTGGGTCTACCGAGTTGGAGAGTATGTTGTAGTAAGAGAGAAAGTGTGAAGGAGCATGTGTTAGTGACTCTTCCTGTCTAATAAATTTCGAGGACGAAATTCCTTAAGTGGGGGAGAGTTGTAACGCCCGGGTTTAGGGGCTAGGTGAAAATAATATTTTAGTATTATCTCGGGTTTCGATTCTAATATTTTATTTAATAAAGTAATGGTTTGGGCCTCGGGTTTTAAGATTTGGACCAATTTTAAATTGAGCCCAAAAGCCATGGATGGCACTATTGTGGTTTCCCTTTTTCTTTAAAGGCATTTTGGTCATTGAACATTAAATTTAAACAATTATAAATAAAGGATGATTCATCATCTTCTTCCTCTCCCTTCCATTTCATTCCAACGTGAAGAACATCTCTCCCTCTTCAATTACTATTTCATCTCCTTTCTCCTTCGTTTTGGCTCGGTTTTGAAAGGTAATTACGTTTTTGACTTGCTCTCAACTTCCTCTCTTCAAAAGTACAAGTAGTTTTCATTTTCATCCATGTTTTAGAATTTGGATTTTTGGGAGATTTGAATGGAAATGGTTGTTTTATGGTGTTTAACTTAAGATTTTGACTTGATATTGTTAGATATGATGTTTATGAACCAAAAGGACCAACATATATAATTTTTGAGGTGTTTTATAAAATTTCCGAATTTGTGTTTAGGAGGGTTTTTAGTTGAGTTTTGGGTGTGGTTTGTGTTGGAACTTGAGGGTTGATGTTAGGGTATTGGTTGGGGGTCGTTTAGGAAGCATTTGGAAGTGTTAAATGTGTTGGAATCATCGGTTTTGGACTGTGCTAAAGGGCTGCTCGGGAATGGCTTTTTAGGGGTTGTTCTTGGTTTGAAAAACAAGTGGTTGATGTTTGAATTTCATTCCGGGTTTGCTACGTTGTGTTGTGGATTGATTTGAGGTTAATTTACTTGTGTTGAAATGATTAGGAGCAAGGAATTTCGTTGGTAAAGTCTCGGGATCGATATCGGAAGTCATGGAGGCTTGAGTCGGCTTTGCTTGATTTGCTTAAGGAAGTGAGGTGAGTGGTTAATGTTTTAAATTGATTTCAAAGGTTGGTTCAAGCATGTGAATGTGGAAATGTTTTCAAGTATCGTTTTGGTTCAAAGTTGGTTTTGAAGAGTAAGTTGTTGTGAATTGCCTCTTTAATTTCCCCTTTTTACTGTTTGTTTTCATTACTTGTGGTGATGAATTGTTATGTATGAAATTCCAATATTTTGAGAGGAAGCATATTGCTTCTTATTATATCGTTGATTTTGTGTGGTGGTAATTATGGTGTTGTTATATGCCTTGTGAGATAAGTGTAAGTTGGTGCAGGTTGTGCACGGAAATGGTGAGTAAAACCATTTGTGGTTGGTAAGGTTGTTTGTAGTAAGTTGGTACAGGTTGTGCACGGAAATGGTGAGTAAGACCATTTGTGGTTGGTAAGGTTGTTTGTAGCAATTTGGTGCCTAGTTGTGGATTTGTTTGCAGCTTGTGTGGTTGTGCATGATATAGTGAGTACATGTTGTGTGATGGTGATTTGTGTGTTGTGTTGCATGGTTGTCGTTGCTCCGGTGATGTGTAGTCCCGCCGGTAGCAAAAGTATAAGACTCTGGTGATGTGTAGTCCCACCGGTAGTCACTGGTTGGGTATTCCTTTGATGTGTAGTCCCATTGGAAACCCACTAGTTGAAACGGTGATGTGTAGTCCCACCGTACTTGTATGCTGATTGTGTTTGTGTAAACTACGTGTGTTGTCGTTGCTCCGGTGATGTGTAGTACCGTCGGTAGCAAGTGTTATAAGACTCCGGTGATGTGTAGTCCCACCGGTAGTCACTAGTTGGGTAGTACTTTGATGTGTAGTCCCATTGGAAACCCACTAGTCGAAACGGTGATGTGTAGTCCCACCGTATATGTAAGTTTGGTTATGTTTGTGCGTACCATGAAGTGAAATGTCTATGTTGTTGACCTTTGGTTGAACTTGTATGTTAGTAGATGGATTAGGTTGTTGGATGACTTGTATGTGTTGGCCTTTACTTTTAAAGGAAGCTTTGAACCCTGCATTGTCGTTGTTATGTTTTAGAGTTCCGCTCACTAAGCTTTATGCTTACGCTCTCTTTTGTTCGACAATGCAGATAAATAGCTTGTGGGTGGCAAGGGCATGGAAGGGTCTCCAAGTGTTGCTTTTGGTGAGCTCAATGTATGAATTTTAAATGATAAAATGTAATAGTTAAGCAATGGGATAAGTATTGTTGATTTGAGTTTTGATGTATGTCTATGTTTGACTTGGGTTGTATTCATGATGACTTGCCTTATGCTTGACTATCTTGTGTATGAGGCCTTTTTGGTGTTAAGTATGTTCTTTTTTTGAGATTGCATGGACTATTTGATTGTATAATCATTGTTAGATTCAATGTCTTGAAAGTTAAGTCTTGGTTGTAGTTTTGATGCATGTATGGTTGTATGTGTATAGGCGAGTCTAAAATGCATCTAGTGTCGGGTTTGTGGTCACCAAGTTGGGAAAAGGTTGAGTTGCAAAGCATGGCGTATCGATACGCTCAAGGGTGTATCGATACGGTCCCAACTCTCTGGAATTCAGAGGAGTTAGTGGGTTTAGGTCGTATCGATACGGGGTTGTAGCGTATCGATACGGTTCCATCTCGTTGACCTCGAAATGTTGACCGAGAGGGGCGTATCGATACGCTCAAGGGTGTATCGATACGGTCTTCCCTGAGTTGACTGAGAGGGTTGACTTTGGTCAAGGCGTATCGATACCCTCTGTAGGTGTATCGATACGTCCTGCTTAAAAGGAAAAATTGGGTTGTTTAATTGCATGTCTTGTGGGTTTTGTATCCGTGTTTGTTCGCTGCGTGTCCTATCACATAGGATTTAATACAGGCATCTAGAAAATGAAAAAAAAATAGGGTTGCTAACCGAGGGGGAACCTTAATTGGTTTTCGCTCGGTTTTCCCCGTGTGGCCCACTCGGTTTGGTCATCCGGCCAGACCGGGACGAGGGGGTTACAAAGTATGTGTGTATATATCAATATATGAACCCTAAACCATTAATGAATTTCCCCTAAACCCTTTAAATCATAAATCATAATCCCTAAATCGTCCAATGTTTTATAATTTTAATTTGATATTTCTGTTCATTATAGCCCTTAAATCTTCATTTCTATTCTAAATTGACCTCTACTAATTGTTTTTTAATTAGTCCAATAATATATAATTTTACTTTGACATTTTGTTCATTCTAGTTCCTAAACTTTATTTGTATTCTAAATTGACCACTTTTTATTTTTTTAAGTAGTCCGATGCCTTATAATTTTAATTTGATATTTTGTTCATTCTAGTCCCCTAAATTTTAGTTTAATTCCAAATTGACCCATATTTATTGTTTTTTTAATTCGTCTGATGTTTTATAATTTTAATTTGGTACTTTGTTCATTGTAGTCCCTTAACTTTATTTCAATTCCAAATTTACCCCTATTCATTGTTTTTTTAATCCGTCCAATGTTTTATAATTTTAATTTGATATTTTCATCATTCTAGACCCTAAAACTTCATTTTTATTTCAAATTGACCCACATTTATTTTTTAAACTTGTCCAATGTTTTATTATTTTAATTTAATATTTTCTTCATTCTAGTCCCTTAACTTTATTTTAATTCCATATTAACCCTTATATATATATTTTAATTCATCATGTTTTATAATTTTAATTTGAAATTTTGTTCATTCTAGACCCTAAAACTTTATTTTTATTCTAAATTGACCCCCACTTATTGTTTTTTTAATTACTCTAATTTTTATACTTTTAATTTGATATTTTTGTTCATTATAGTCCCCAAAACTTTATTTTTATTCCAAAATGACCCATTCTCCTTGTTTTCTTTTAAATTTGTCTAATGTTTAATAATTTTAATTTGATATTTTTGTTCATTATAATCCGTGAAACTTTATTTTTAATCCAAATTGACCCATTTTCAGTCCAAATTGGCTCATTTTCATTGTTTTTTTTAATTACTCCAGTGTTTTATAATTTCAATTTGATATGACTTTAAATAATTAACTCAAAATCAATGACGATTGACGAAGGTCAACCTAAAGTCTATCGACTACTTATATAGTTGTACCGAACTCAAACTCAATATGAATTCCAATCCCGAAAATACCCTGACCTGAATTACCCGACCTGAAACTACCCAACCTGAAATTACCCGACCTGAAATGCACCCGACCTGAAATGCAACCGACCTGAAATGAACCCGACCTGAAATGAACCCGACCTGAAATGGACCCGACCTGAAATGAACCCGACCTAAAATGGACCCGACCTGAAATAGACCCGACCTGAAATGGACCCGAACTGAAATGGACCCGACCTGAAGTGTATCCGAACCCGAATTAACCTGCCAATTATCTGCTTCGGACCCGACCTGTTTTGACCCGACCTGAAATGGACCCGACCTGAAATGGACCCGACCTAAAATAGACCCGACCTGAAATGGACCCGACCTGAGATGGACCCGACCTGAAATGGACCCGCACCCGACCCGAGTCAAAACAGAAAAATGACCTGAAATGACCTGTATCCGATTTTACCCGACCTGACAATACCCGACCTGAAACCCGCCCGATTACCTGTTTTTACATCCCTAACCATACACTCTTTCTCTGATAGACATATCGACATGATTATTAACTATGAAGCACGGGGACGGCCCGAAGGTGGCATCCCGCGTACCCAATACGTCCCCAAGACGGAGACAATGCGGGGACGGCTGGGGGACGTCCCAAAGACGTCCCAAATTTACCGGGGACGATCAAACTTATATCAGGTATAGTCAACGCTTATTGGGGACGTACCCAAGGACGTATCCGAATATATTTACTTAAAAAATGGAAAATAAAATCCCCATCTTCTTTGTGAGCAGGGTTTTAAAAACCATTAAACTCATCCGAACTTAGAAAGCTCAAGGATAATTAAATTAAAAAATTATCCTTAAAAAACTACTAAATTAAACACTCCACCCAAAAACTATAAACCTAACACTTAATCTTAGCCAAAAGGCCAAGACTAGATTGCTACCTTATTTTATCTGATAAATGCCTATTTATAGGCTGCATTCTCTCCTTGCTTTATGTATCTTAAAGATGTGGGATATTAGTTGTGTATTGTATTAGTAACCTGTTTTAATGTTTAATCACTCAAGCTTTAAATAGAAATGAATAAATATATATTTCAGCCATGTTATTTTTTAATTTTATTATTTTAGTCATTCATTTTCTCTTTATTTAGAATGTAAAGTTAAATTTTCGTTCAATTTAGTCATTTAATTTTAGTAATCACTTAATCTAAGCATTAAAAAGTAATTTAAAATTATTAGAAGTGAATTTAAATAACTACAATTATAATTATTGTTTAATACAATTATAATTTTAGTCCATATTGTATTATAAATTTTAATATTTTTTATTATATATATTAAATTTTATTTTATATTTGCCGTACCCTCGTCGTACCCGTACCCTCTAATTTTAAAAATTGCCGTTTTTGTCCCCGTCCCCGTCCCCGTATCTGTCCCGTATTTGTATCTGTGCAACTTAGATTATTAATGATGTTTCGAATGAATTTTCTTGGTGTTGTATATGTTTTTATGGCGCATCAGAAGAAATCAACATGGCCGCTTCTTAGGATCTATTATGCTCACTAAATGACCTCCATAATATTCACTGGCTTGTAATAGGGGACTTCAATGAGCTTCTTTATGCAACCGAGAAGAGTGGTGGTTGTGTCCGTAGTGCTAGATAAATGGATAACTTCCAACATTGTCTTTTTGTTTGTGTGCTAGATGATATTCGTTATCATGGTTCGTTGTTTACATGGGAATGGGAAAGAATCGAATCTAATGTAATGAGAGAATGGTTGGATAGGGGAGTGGCTACACAACTTTGGCAGGATACATTCCCGAATTATACTATTGAAAATCTCGCACACCCTTTCTCTGATCATTTCCCGCTTCTCTTATCAACAATCTCACATGCTTCATCATCCGATAGACTTGAACACTTCCGTTTTGAAGCTGCTTGGTTAGTGGAAGAGTCTTGCGAAAATGAAGTTGCAACCCTATGGCAGTCATCGACCGGTTCTGTCCCTGAATGACTCAAGCTATTGGGCATAGGACTTGATGAATGATTCTAACATGTGAAACGAGAAAAGAAGATGACAACCTCTAATCTGAAAAAAATGAAGGACCTCAATGACCTTTTCCCATCGGATGATACGCTAGAGAAAATTTTGGAAACTAAATTCGCCCTTAATCTTGAAGCCCACTGGGAAGAACTATATGGAAGCAAAGAGCTCGAGCCAATTAACTTAATTACAGTGACCATAATACCAGTTTTTTCCATAAATTCTACTCATCACGTAAAAAAAAGAATAGAATCAGAGGCTACGAGGGGATGATGATGTATTGTTTGACTCCGATGAAGACATCCACCGTGTGGCTAGGGACTTTTTTTGTTAATTTGTTTACATCCCAATATGATAGTGATCCTGGTTCAACCCTTGCTGATGTAATCACTAGCATAACCTCGACCATGAATAACCAACTTTTGGCTGCTTACACAACGGTTGGTGTACTTGTTGCTCTTCGATCCATGAGTCCCCTTAAAGCATCCAAGGAAGATGGTCCTAGTGTAGTCTTCTACCAATGTTTTGGCACATAGTCGATGACGACATTTCTAGTTATTGTATTGATGTATTACACGGAAATCAGGCCTTGGATGAAATCAACTCTACTTATATTGTATTAATTCTGAAGGTTGATAATCCAATATCCATGTCTCAATTCAGACCAATAAGCTTATGCAACGTGATCTACAAAATTATTTCAAAAATGTTGGCAAATAGATTGTAGAATGTGCTGCTGGTTTGCAACGATGAATCACAAAGTGCCTTCCTTCCAGATCGTCTTATCTCTGATAATCTTATTACGGCCTATAAAATTTTCCACTCAATGAAAAATAAGCGTAGTGGTAGAAAATGATATTTTGCTTTAAAGCTTGACATGAGCAAGGCCTATGACCGTGTAGAATGGTCGTTTATTGAGGCTATGATGCATAAAATGGGTTTTGCCGATATGTGGATTTCAAGTATTATGGGATGTGTGAAATCAGTATCCTACTCTATAGTTATGAACGGGCAGTTGGGGGATAAATTCTGGCCTACTAAGGGCCTACGACAAGGTGATCCTCTGAGTCCTTATCTCTTTCTGATTTGTAGTGAGGGATTTTCATCCGTGTTTCGTCTATCTTCTTAGTAAGGAACGCTACAAAGGGTTCGAATTACCAGAGGAGCACCTCTTATTACTCATTTTCTTTTTGTTGACGAAAATATTATTTTTAGGGATGCAACGGTGATGGGGCCTATGAATTTGAAAAACATTCTTAAGACTTATTCCTTTTGTTCTGGGCAGTCAATTAATTTTGATAAGTCTTGTGTATTTTTTGGTTCCAATGTTATTGATGCAAAAAAGCAGGATGTCTATTGTATTTTGGAAGTCTCAAGCCAAAATTTTCCTAACACTTACTTGGTTGGGATAACAAGAATCAAACCCTCATTTTTTACGAGACAAGTACAAGAAAAGTCTCGCTCACTGGAATACTAAATTTCTCTCAACTAGTTGTAAGAAAACCTATATCAAATTAGTTCTTCAATCGCTTCCCTTATATGAAATCTTCTGTTTCCTTCTCTATGGCTCTCTGTGCAAGAATCTAGAGGCTATATTCATAAGATTTTGGTGGCATAAATCATTTGATAAGCGTGGCATACACTGGTGTACCTGGAATGCTCTTTGTATACCTAAAGAGAGTGGAGGAATAGGATTCTGTGACCTTGGCAAATTCAACATTACCCTCTTAGCCAAGAATAGGGATGGGCACGGGTCGAGTTTTTGGTCTACCTGGACCCGACCCGAACATATTATTTTAAAAAACTTGACCCGAACCGAACCGAAAATAAATATACTAAATCCGAATCCGACCCGACCCGACCTATATAAAATAAATTAATTTTAGGGACCTAATTGTAAAAAAATAATTTTAAGTGACTTAATTGTAAAAAAATATAATTTAAAGGACTAAATTATAAATAAAAAATTCAATTTTAAGGACTTAATTATAAAAAAAATATATAAAGAGGGGTATTATTATAAATATCCCTAAAAACTTAAGGGAAAATTACACTATTAGTCCCGGGTCGAGTAGGATATTTTCCACCCGAACCCGACCCGAGTTTACCTTCAACAAAAACCCGACCCAACTCGATCTGAACTAAATTTTTTTATTAAAAATCCGACCTGACGGGTTCCGACCGACTCGCCCCGACTTTTAAAGGCAAAATACTATTCCAGAACAGATTTCATGAAGGCTTCTCTCGGTTCTAGACCATCGTATGTTTGGAAAAATATTTGGTGTTCTAGACATACTCTGGAATTGAGCATCTATTGGAAAATTGATTCCGGAACCAACTAATGTGTTTGGTTCTAGAGAATGGAGTGCGTTTTCATATTCATTTTCTTAAAAAATAGAAAAAGTTGAAGAAAACGTGTTTGGTTGTGAAAATAGAAAATGATTTTTAGAAAAGGAAAACAAAATTAAGTGAAAATTTGAAAACATAAAGAAGATGTTTTCATTGTTTTCATTGAAAATTTTAAAAAAATGAAAAATCTGAAAACAAAAGTTTTTAAATTTTAACCCGGGTTCGAATCCTTCTAATGCCATTTTTAAAACTGTGGTTTATTTTTATATTTTATTTATCTATTATTATTATATTTTATGACTATATTTTATTTCAATTATTTAATAATTATTTTTTTCATTTCTATTTTGAAAAATTATATACCAAACACATTCTCACTATTTTTATTTTTGAAAATAACTTTCCATCTTTATTAACCAAACATGTTTTCTAATTTTTAGAAAACTAAAAATAAAAACTATTTTTTAAAAATGAAAACAAAAAATAAAAATAGAAAATATTTTCTACAACCAAACGGTAGTGTCGCTGTGGAATGACTACTGGCTCCCAACTACTCCTCTAAGGCTCCTGTCCACAGCATGGCTGCCTGGACTTAACTATGTTGCGGACTTGATGAACCCCAACACGAGGAAATGTCATACTAATCTAATTACCTCGAGTTTCAAAGCTCAGGATGCTATTGATATCCTCTCTATCAGGATGTCTAACATAGGCCTAGACGATGTACAAGTTTGGGCGGGGGGGGGGGGGGGTGAGAAAACTGGTTTCTATACAGTAAGAAGTGGGTACCATTTATGAGCAATGCACACCCTAATATCTACTCTGGTACGTTCTTCAATTCAATATTGAGCTTAAATTGCCCCTCTAAAATTAAAATAAAATTTTGGAAATTTGTCTCCAACTATGTGCCAATAAATGCTTAACCTATCTACTAAGCAAGTAGCACCTTCGAACTTATGCCCTAGATGTTCTACAACAGTTGAGACAGTGAACCATGCTATTACTAATTGCCAGTTTGCTACGCAAGTATGGGCCGATCTTGGTTATCAATAGACAAGTACTTTGATCACATCAGATTATGATGGATGTTCTATAATTACAACAAAGATAGACATGCTGAGATTGCAATAGCTAGCTGGTCTATTTGGTTTGCTTGAAACAAATTACTACATGAAGAAATTTCATAGACAATTTCCCAGGATGTTACCTTTTTGCGCAGATATATTTTGGAGTTGAGGTCATGTCGCGACCGTTTTTGAAAACTCGCATTTTAAAGGTTTGGAATAAAAACTGCCTGATGTTTTAGAAATCGGGGTTTTACCAATTTTATCTTATTTTATTTTTAATCAAAATCCCTTTTATTTTGTTTAAAAATTATTTTGCAGTCGCCACCGGCCACTTTGGTAGGCCAAACACCATAAAAACGTACCATAGATTCTTTTAAAAAGTTTGGGTTCGGGAGTCGGTTACGTGTAGGGAAGGGTTAGCACCCCTACGAACGCCTGTTATCGGTACCTTATCAATTACACGTGACATTTTGGCATTTCGAACATTGATTTGGATTTAATTAAATCTTTTTACTGTAAAATGAATTTTATTCCGAATGAGAATATCCTTTTGTAAGAAAATACATTTCGATCGAATATAATTATGAAACATCCAATTACATTAGGACACTTCAACTTATATTCAAAAAAAATTACCTCAACACAAAAGGTTTGATGCATGATTAATTATTGTCTTGCCATTTTTAAATGCACCCTAATTAGGCTCCATTAATTAATTTGATTAAGATTCTATGAATATTATTAATTTTGGACATAAAAGTAAACACCCAAAATAATATTGGCCACTTTCTTTATCAAGCCCAAAATTTAACAACATTCCTAATTGATATGTCTCTAATTATTAAGCTCGATGGACTCAGACTCCTCAGGTAACCTCTCTCTCTGACTTTTCGTTTCTTTTTTGGTAATTATTAGCACAATTATAACTGTATTAATTAAAGCTTTTCTCTCTCTTCGCATGTATTTATACCTGTTGTCAGACGTGACATCATCTTTGCACGGTTGGCGATGCCAGCTGGTCCCAAGTCGATAGGAATCCGAGTGATAAGAGAAGGGCCAATACCAACGTGACATGTGTCCATTGGGGCTCGAATTCGAGCGGGAAAAAGAAACACAAAGAGGTTCCGAGGGGTTTTTGTGCTTGTTGGGCTGGATATGGGTTGTAGTGGGTTGTCAACAGCTGTAATGGTTTGGGTCTGAGTTGTTAACTGCTATAATAGATCATTGGCTTTTGGTTCGAGCTTTTATAATGTATTGAGCATTTTGTATGTACATTTGGACTTATTATTTTTGGACTTTAATATATTTTGGGTTTTTATTATTATATGTTTTTATTTATTATTATACTATATATATATATAAACCCGGACAAAATTATGGTTCTACAGCTGCCCCTCTTTGCTCATTGTTGTGGAACAGGAATAGGGGAAAGATTGAAAAGACACGGATTTTGTCCGAATCATCTGCTCGTCAAAGTTTGAAGTTGTTCTTCTCATTATGAAATTCTTCAATCTTTGATAATCTGGCGCTGCTCTTCGTTTTCTGAGGCCTGAAGCTATTCTTCTCATTATGAAATTATTCATTCCTCATTCTTTTGCTGGTATTTTTCTGCAATGACACTGAATAAGCAAACTCTCCTCATTTGGAACTTCCTCATTCTTCAACGAACGGACTCTTCTCGTTATGAATTTTCTTTGCTGGACGGACTCTTCTCATTATGAATCCTTCTTTGCTGGGCAGACTCTTCTCATTATGACTCCTTCTTTGTCATTTCCCTGTTAAAACGAATGAAATATGTAGGTTAACATGATCCCAATGTCTTATATGATGCATGAACTATGGTTTACTCAGATCCATCAATCAACCTCTGCTCTTTTAGGTCCCTTTTCTGGATGCTCCTCGTCTAACTTCATCCCACACCAGGATTTGGCCATTGCAACCTCTTTTCTATGTTTCTGGCCCTTCGCTCTAAAGCACCCTTTCGGGTTTTCACTTTAGTTTGCTTTTCTCAAAGCGCCCTTTCAGGTTTTCACTTTGGTTTTTATTTTTTCGAAAGGCGTCTTTTCAGGTTTTCACCTCCCTTTTCTTTTCTTTTCTTTCATTTTTTTCTTCTTTTTCTTTTTTCTTCCTTTTCCCTTTTGAAAGTATTATGGTCAAGGAAATTCTGCTTTGATCAACCAAATACTATTTCGATCGATGATGAAACCTTGCTGAACCCAAGAGTCTCTACTAAGCTGCAAACATTTCTCTTCTCAGTACCCACAAATTAACTCAGAGGATCCTTGTAATGCTTTGTCCTCATATTTTTTATTATCTCATTATAGGTAAATCATTGTTCTTCGGGTGATAGTCTCTATTGCGGCATTCATAATCAACCTTCAGCTTTGCGCTGCCTCATCTTGTACACTCTTCTTCAATCCCTAGAGTGACAAGGCCCACCTGCATTTCTAAAACAAAGTAATACCAGGAAATTATCTACTTTTTCATTATATCAACCATTTTAAGATGCTTTGGAATAAAAAGAAAGCTTGGAAGTGAATTCATGAATCTTATTGAAGCTTATAAATTGGAATACAACAAATTTTGAAATAGTCATGGCAAACAAAAATCAAGAAACAAAGTCAGACCTCCGGGCATCCAAGGTATGAAGGATACAACCACCTTGTCAACCAGAAGTAGGGCTGATATTGCACCCATGTCCGGCGGTTTTCAAATGTTGTTGGAATGCTTTCGAATGTGAAACCCCTTTCGAAATACCAGGTGTCCGAGAGTTCTTGATTATCAGATGCCTAACTTCACTTATCTAAGCTGCCTTTTCAGGTTTTCAACTCAGATCCTCCTTTGGTTTCAAGACGCCCTTTGCGGATTTTCATCTTGAACCCCCTTATTTTATTTTTTCTTTTTTTCTTTTTTTATTTTGATATCTAAGGCGCCCTTTTTAAGGTTTTCACCATAAATATTTTCTTTTTTACGAGAGCACCCTTTCGGGTTTTCACTCAGCTTTTTTTCTTTTCTTTTTCTTTTTTTTTTGTATTCTCTTTTTGTATTCTTCAAGCATAATACTTTTTGACCGAATTTGAATTCACCGGCTTATGTAGCTCTTTGCCGTCCATTTCAGCCAGTATTAATGCTCCCCCGGAGAAGGCTTTCTTGACAACATATGGCCCATCCCAGTTAGGCATCCATTTCCCGCGATCGTCTCAGTGTATTTGTAGGACCTTTCTTAACACAAGATCCCCCTCTCGGAATTTCCTCGGGCGTACCTTTTTATCATATGCACGCATTATCCTCTTCTGGTACATCTGACTGTGACAAATTGCCCTCAATCTCTTTTCCTCAATGAGATTTAGTTGGTCGAATCGAGCCTGCAGCCATTCCGCATCATCTGAATTGTGGTGAATGATTTTGAATTGTTCACACACTTCCATTATCACTTTGTTGTTGAAATTTGTAGCATTATCAGTAACAATTCTTTCTGGTAGTCCATATCGACAAATTATCTCTTTCTTCAGGAACTTACTGACCGTGGTTCTTGTAATGTTGGCATAAGAAGCGGCTTCCACCCACTTGGTAAAATAATCTATCGCCACAAGGATGAAGCGATGTCTGTTTGAAGCTTTGGGATGAATTTGCCCAATAACATCCATGCCTCATGCTGCAAAAGGCCATGGTGAATTCATAGTTTGCCAAGGGACTGGTGGAGAGTTAATCTTGTCAGCATATATATGGCACTTATGATACTTCTTTGCGTATTCAATGCAATCTCCTTCCATGGTCGTCCAATAATAGATATATCTCATAATCTTTCTGGCTATTGAGAGTCCATTTGCATGCGTACCACATATCCCGTCATGCACTCCTGCCATTATAGTCTTTGCTTTGTTGGCATCAACACATCTCAGTAAAATCTGATCTCTGCTCCTTTTGTATAGGATTTCCCCATCGAGTACATATCCTGAAGTCATTCTTCTGATAGTTCTTTTTTCATTATCATTTGCCCCCAGAGGATAAGTCTGAGATTTTAGGTATTGCAAAATATCATGGTACATGTGATAAGATTTTTTTCGAGAAAACCGCTAAAATGAGGCCTCATCACCATCTCTTCTTAAAAAGGGTTTTATTTTAAAAAAGGGGGAATTCGGATTTTGGAAAATAGTGAAAATTTGGAGTCGCCACCGGCCACTAAGGTTGACCGGACACCACAAAACCAGAGATTCGTTAAAAAAATGGGTTCGGGAGTTGGTTACGCGTGGGGAAGGATTAGCACCCCCATCACGCCCGAAAATCAGTACCAAATTGCTTGTTGCATTTTGATCGATAGAAATTATTTGAAAACCGAAGTGGGTTTAATAAGAATGTTCTTAAATGAAAATATGAATTAATTTGTACGGGCTTTAGCGAATTTGTGACTTTAGAATTAATTAAACGTTTAATTACTAAGGATGACAGTATATCAGACCATAGACTAAACCGACATCATATAAGACTGACTGCCGTGTTAGTTTAGGGTTCGGATCCCGTACGTCACCTTTATGCATGATGCAAAAAAATAAGGGATGAAGCTTGCTATTTTCCTTTTTTATGCTTTCGCTTACCTAGGGACGATGAAAATTAATCCGAGTATTCGATCGACATCCATTAAGCTAGGACTGTCGTTTATTGGATACCGAGGCTAATTAATACCTCTCTTGTGGTTGATTTTTAAGTCCGATTATCATGCTTTATTATCGGGCCTTATGAATGACAAGTATATATATGCATGTCATAAAAATGCTCAAAGTAAACACATAAAAAGAGCCCACCCAAGGCCCTAACTTAAAGGTCCAAATTATGGGATGTTAATTAGTGATTTAATTTCTTATCACATAATTCTAATATTAAGCCCTAGATCATTTATACCCTAATTAAAGGTTCGGTCCAATTATGGATTATCTTGTTTAATTTTGTCTAAGTGTCACCTTAATTCTAATTTATTGAAATGGGCGTGATTAAAACTAATAAAGGACTTAAACCCGAGCCGACCTAATTACTCGAATCATGCCCCTATAAGGCGGGCGCACGAACCGACATAATTAAACCGACCGAGATGACTTATCTAGACTAACTAACCCAAGCCCACATAAAAAAACAAGCCCATAAGATGCTAAACCAACCTATCTATCCTAAGGCCCCAAAAGGCCCACTTTAATGATACCTACATCTAAAACTCCATAACGCCCAATTTTACCCTCCTTTAATATTTATTGGTTAATTTAGTTAAAAAAACATTTGCATTAATTCACTTTAATACATAAAACTAGGTGGATAAAAAGACATGGTAACACATATATTTGACTTATGCAACCAATCAAAATAAGAAAGAAAACACAATAACTTTAATCATTCTAGACCATAAAACGAACCAAAGATCATATATTCGATACACCAATGATTA
The DNA here is from genome assembly GCA_030270665.1 of Hibiscus trionum. Classification (NCBI taxonomy): domain Eukaryota; kingdom Viridiplantae; phylum Streptophyta; class Magnoliopsida; order Malvales; family Malvaceae; genus Hibiscus; species Hibiscus trionum. The sequence continues at coordinate 6,660,246 of BSYR01000034.1, read as the reverse complement.
GGCAATAAACGAGTCATATGGGACCCACAAAATCGCAAGAAACATTCCGGGCCAACATACATATTTGATATATTCGAAAAAAAGAACATTCACCAAGTCATCAACCCATTTATCATGTCATAAAAAATAAAAGCAGATTGGGACCAAATTGAAAGAAACACGAAAACAATGACAAAATTAAAAAAAGAGACACAAAAAACTAACACTGGAAAAGGGACCAAATTGAAAACGGAACAGAGTACGGGGGACGGGGGAGACGGTTTGACCAAAAAAGGACTCGATCTAGGACGACATTGAACACGGGCCTAAAACTCTAAGGACATAGGGAGTAATTTAGAAACACGGAAACCCCTAACCTGTGATAGACTCGACGCGGAGGGACCAAATATGAGATTACCCCACAAACTAAACCTAAAACGCCTATAAATACCATATCTAAACAACCCGAATACCTTTTTTGCCCCTCTTAAACCCTAGCCGTCACTCTAAATACCCCTTTCTCTCTCGACCTCAAACGCCGGCCGATGCTACTCACCGTCCGATAGACCTAAAACTCCGTCCGACTAGAAAAACACTCCCCCACAGAAACCCAGAAAACAAACGTAGACCAACCTACAACACTACCCAACACCCGACACTCAACATCGCCCCGTTCCCCTTCGAAATAAAACCCAGAAAACCCAAAAAACGTTAAAAGCTTACCGGACTCAAGGAATGACGAAGACACAGAGGGGAAGGGAAGGCCTTCTCGTCTTCCCTCCTGACCGAGTCACCTTTCGTGCCAACTAGTGGCTTGGCTTGTTCTCGACCGAGGAAAAAAAAGAATCAGAGAAGACGAAGAAGGTAAAAACAGTGAACTTTCTTTTTATTTTATTTTATTATTTTTACTCTACCATTGCATGCAAATATTGAATACTGATATACCTGTGAATGATTTTGGAATTGATATTGCTTTTGTGCTTTCTTTGCGGGAGTTCACGAATCCCTTACAAATGATTGTCGATTCGGCTTTATAGCCGAAATTTCGACTGCTTTTTACATTTTGTTTATGTGACGGAAAATATTCATTGGTTAATATCACTGATTTGGCCGGATTCATGTGTGATTCTGTCATTCCCTGCCATTATGTTGCCTCTTTTGTTTTGCTTTATTTTTTCCTTTTTGTTTTACTGTATTTGGCATTGCTGGTCTTTTTTTCTCTTGCATGGCTCGTACGGCGGACGACGTGGCCACTGGATCGGCCGTTGGATCGGACGAGGACGACGTGGTGAGCTCTCGGCAGCATTCGAAGGGTCAGACGTGTGCAGCACGCGCGCGTGTGGTGAACTGATGCGTCACGCGTGAACGCGCGTGGAGTCTTCAAGGCATCCGGACCGTCAGATCGCATTTTGATCCAACGGTCCAGCTTCGAGGCGGCGTGAGATCGATCTGGAGGCCGTAGGATTTTTATAGAGGGACGATCTGGAGCGTCGGATCATTCTCTGATCCAAGGGCTCTGATCGCGCGGTGCGGACCCAGGCGAACCCTCTCCTAGGGTTTCCTACAGCTCTCATCTGGGCCGTCAGATCTGATCTAGAACTGACGGCTGGTAATTGCCTGTACAACAGCAATGGGCTAGGGTTTGTAAGAGTTGGGCTATCACTTGGGCCATCGGGCCTTGTATTTATTTTTTTGGGTTTTCTTTGTATTGTAATGGACTGTTTGTATTATTTAAGACTTAGGCCTTTTTCTTATATTTAATTTGGGCTTTAATTATTTAATGGACTCTTTTCTTTATTTAATCTGGGCATGTTTATTTATTTATTTAATATGTTTCTTCTCTTTTTTATTTTTCCAATGATATTTATAATAATAATAATAATAATAATAATAATAATAATAATAATATGAGTAATATACGATTGTTAATAATGAAATATAACAAGATAATATTTATAACATAATAGATAATAATAAGATAATACATAATAATAAGGGTAATAATAATACTTATGATAACAATATGACTTATAGTAATTATGGTAATAATACTACAAATGATAATAATATTAATAATAATATTAATATATGGTATATGATAATAGGATAATGATATAATGATGGGAGTAATGGAAGATTAATGATAGTAACCACTAACTCTAACAAATAATATACATATGTATCAATTTAAGTTAAACAAAACCCAATGTGAATAAAAGCCCCTTTTTATTTAAACACATATAAGAGCCAATTGGCCCGGACAAAATTAGTGATTACTGTTGCCCCTCTTTGCTTATACTTGTGGAACAAGAATAAAGCAAAGACCATAAGCACTAATTTTGTCCAACTTCCCTGTTTGGATGATCTGCTCCTCCAAAGTGGCAGAAACAATGTGGGTATTGTTGGCATGTCCTCCCGGAGCGGCTAAGGACCTGATGGATTTATTCCTCTGAAGCGGAAAAGAAAGAACCTGAATAACTCGTTTTTCCGAAGCGGCAAAAACACACTGAGCAGGCCTTCTGGCTCTTCTGCTCAGAAATGCTTGAGCTTTTTTGCTCTTAGATTCTGGCGCGACGAGTCTGAAATTCTTCGCCTGAAGCTACGTTTGCTCCTCCGAAGTGGTAGGAACAAAGTTGGTAGCGTTGGTATGTTCTTTCGAAGCGGTAAAGGATATAGTTGATTCATTCCTCCGAAGTGGCAAAGAATGAACCCTAAATGACTTGTTTTCCCGAAGCGGCAAAAGCAAGCTGAGCAGGCCTTCTGGCTTCTCTGCCTGAAAATCCTTGAACTTTTTCTTTCTTGGATTCTGATGCGGCGAGTATGAAATTCTTCGCCTGAAGCTACATTTGCTCATCCGAAGCGGCAGGAACCTAGTTGGTAGCGTTGGTATGTCCTTCCGAAGCGGCAAAAGACATAGTTGATTCATTCTTCCGAAGTGGCAAGGAATAAACCCAAAATAATTTGTTTTCTCGAAGCGACGAAAACACTGAGCAGGCCCTTTGGCTTTGCTGCCCGAAAATCCTTGAACTCTTTCGTTCTGAAATTCTGATGTGGCGAGTCTGAAATTCTTCGCCTGGACTTCACTTCTTTTGTTTTTTTTTGCTTCTTTTTGGCGGCAAATGCCTCTACGTATCTATAAAAGGAAAATGTTATGATGCTATATGTTAGTATGAGCCTAGCGCATGTATGCTTATGATGATGCATGAATGAGTATGCCGCGCATGGTCCTGGTGTAAGAACTTCTTCTGCCAATCTCTCTCGGCCTTTTACTTTCTCTTCAACGCTGATGTTTGACTCACACTCGGGTTTAGCCTCTAGATCTTTTGGGAAGCCCTTTTCGCGGATTCCAGTCTCGGTTTCTCCCTCCACAAAGCGCCTTTTCAGGTTTTCACTTTGGTATTTTCTTTTTATGAAGCGCCCTTCCGAGTTTTCACTCCATTTCTTTTCTTTTTCTTTTGTTCTCTTTGTTCTCTTTTTCCTTTTTTTTTCTTCTTCTTTTTTCTTCTTCTTTTTTTTCCTTTTCCTTTTCTTTTTTTCCTTTCTTTTTTTTGCTTCTTTTTTTCTTTTTGGCCTGTGGTCAGCTGTTTGAAACTTTCTTCAGGGTCCTTGTCTCTTATCCAGCATCAGGCCGACTTAGCTTCTTCATTCACATACATTCAAAAGATCAAACCACATGAATACCAAGAAATCTTTTTCTTTGTAAGTCTATTTCAAACTGCTCGAGTAATTCTTTGAAAAGAGATGAATGAAGACGCCATATAATAGTTATTAATATATTTCGAAGTTCATGAGAAATTCATATGTCATGCATGGAGGGAACAAATGATGCAATAGCCTAAGCATTTTCCTTGTGAATGATGTGGGAATCCATCGACCTAGGCAGACCCTTTGCTACCATTATCCTTCCTGTTTCTGGATCCTGAGAGATTTTACTTGCTGAGCGTGTACTTATCGATACCCCGTCACGGATATCGCCCTTCAATTCTTAACTCCCCCTCTTATCGTAAGACTCCCTTTTCGGGTTTTCGTCATTCGATTCCCCCTTTTCTTCGTTTTTTGTTTTGTGAAGCGCCCTTTCGGGTTTTCACTCCACTTTTTTTTTGTTTTTTTAATACTTGAAGCACCATTTTCGGGTTTTCACTTTAGGTATTTATTTCCCGCGAGGTGCCCTTTCGAGTTTTCACCCCACTTCGTCTTTCACGCATAGTACTTCTTGACCGAATCTGAATTCACTGGATTGCCCAACTCGTCCCCATCCATTTCCATCAGGATCAGTGCCCCTCCAGAATAGGCCTTTTTAACCACGTAGGGCCCTTCCCAATTAGGCATCCATTTCCCTCGAGAATCTCTTTAGGTGGATAATACCTTTCGCAGTACCAAGTCTCATTCCTGAAACTCTCTCGGACGAACTTTCTTGTCATAGGCTCGCATCATTATTTTCTGGTACATTTGACTATGGCAAATGGCCCTCAGTCGCTTCTCTTCAACTAGATTCAACTGATCAAACCGAGCCTGTATCTATTCAGATTCCTCCAGTTTCACTTCATTCAGTATCCTGAGAGATGGGATTTCTACCTCCATAGGCAAAACTGCTTCTGTACCGTAAACTAGAGAGTACGGTGTTGCCCCAGTCGAGGTACGTATGGACGTCCGGTATGCGAAAAGGGAAAATGGCAACTTCTCATGCCAATCCTTGAACGTATCCGTGGTCTTGGCTATAATCTTCTTGATGTTCTTATTTGCAGCCTCTACTGCCTCATTCATTTTAGGGCGATACGCCGTAGAGTTGTGGTGTTTTATTTTGAACTATTCGCATACTCCGTCCATCATCTTATTATTCAGATTAGAACCATTATCAGTAACGATCCTTTCCGGCATCCCGTATCGACAAATAATCTCCCTTTTCAGGAACTTGCATACCGTTTTCCTAGTAACATTGGCATAGGAAGTAGCTTCTACCCACTTACTGAAGTAGTCAATGGCAACAAGGATGAAGCAGTGTCCATTAGAAGCGTTGGGGTGGATCTGGCCAATCACGTCCATCCCCCACATGGCAAAAGGCCAAGGGGAATTCATGGTATGCAATGGCACCGATGGTGAGTGTATCTTATTAGCATATATCTGACATTTATGACACCGCTTAACGTAGTCAATGCAGTCCCCTTCCATGGTTGACCAAAAGTAGCCATACCCCATGATTTTTCGGGCCATTGAGAAGCCATTGGTATGAGTCCCACACAACCCATCGTGAACTTCTACCAGAATGTTTTTGGCCTCCCGAGCATTAATGCACCTTAGCAGCACTTGGTCCTTTCCCTTCTTATACAAGATCTCCCCGTCCAGGACATACCCGGTCGCCATTCTCCTAATGGTCCTCTTATCGTTCTCGTTAGCCTCTGCGGGGTATGTCTGGTATCTAATGTACTGCAAGATGTCATGATACCATGGGTTACCGTCCACCTCTTCTTCTATGCTATAACAGTGGGCTGGTACTTCCAACATTCGCATCTTAATTGGTCTCATCTTTGCACCTGAGCCTGCCTTGAATGTGGCAGGTAAGGTTGCTAGGGCGTCTGCCATCTGGTTATCCTCCCTGGGGTGGTGAGTAAAACTGATCTTCTCAAAACTCTTGATCAGTCCCTGGACCAAGTTGTAATACTTGACCAACTTTGGATCCCTGGTTTCCCATTCATCCCTGAGCTGATATATTACCAAGGAAGAATCTCCAAACACATGGAGTTTCTTAACCCTTCTTTCAATGGCTGCACGCAACCCCGTGATGCACGCCTCATATTCAGCCATGTTGTTGGTATAGAAGAAGTCTAGTCTACTGGTGAAAGGGTAATGTATCTCCTCCGGAGAGACTAGAACTGCCCCGACTCTATGGCCTAGAGTGTTGGATGCCCCATCAAAGTATAGCCTCCATGATTCTCCTTCAATGGTGTCACTTTCCCCCTTAGTTATACACATCAGATCCTCGTCCGAGAAGCTGAAGTCTAATGGTTCATAATCATCTGAGGCTCGGCTTGCCAGGAAGTCTGCTATAGCGCTCCCTTTTACTGCCTTCTGACTCACATATATGATATCAAATTCGGACAACAGCATTTGCCAACGGGCTAACTTTCCTGTGAGCGCTAGCATTTCCATCAGAAACTTTAGGGGGTCCAATTTGGAGATCAACCACGTGGTGTGGTACAACATGTATTGTCTGAGTCTCTTGGTCGCCCATACTAGAGCACAACATAACTTATGGATTTGAGGGTACCGAGTCTCACACTCGGTAAACTTCTTACTCAAGTAGTAGGCTGTCCTTTCTTTCTTCCCGGTCTCGCCATGCTGCCCTAGGACACAGCCCATCGAATTCTCAAAAACTGTCAAGTATAGGATCAACGGTCTTTCTGGTACTGGGGGTACTAAGACTGGAGCATTGGTCAAATACCCCTTGATCTTATCCAGGACCTCTTGACACTCTTCATCCCAAACCCCGAGGTTATTCTTCCGAAGTAGTCTGAAGACAGGGTCGCATTTGTCGGTTAACTGGGAGATGAACCGAGATATATAATTTAACCTCCCTAAGAACCCTCGAACTTCCTTTTGGGTCTGAGGTGGTGGGAGATTCTGGATAGCTTTTACTTTGTCGGGATCAATCTCAATCCCCCTCTTGCTGACCACAAAGCCTAGAAGTTTACCGGATGTGACGGCAAAAGTGCATTTCGCTGGGTTGAGTTTCAACTGATACTTCCTCAACCTCTGGAATAGTTTCCTCAAGTTATGGATATGCCCACCTTCAGTCTGGGACTTTGCTATCATGTCGTCCACATAGACCTCGATTTCTTTGTGAATCATGTCATTGAAGAGCGACACCATGGCCCTTTGATACGTTGCCCCGACGTTTTTCAAACCAAAGGGCATTACCTCATAACAAAATGTCCCCCACATTGTCACAAATGTCATCTTGGTCATGTCGTCAGGATCTATTTTTATTTGGTTGTATCCTGAAAAACCGTCCATGAAGGAGAACCATGAATGGCCCGCTGTGTTGTCTACTAGGGTATCAATATGAGGCAGAGGGAAGTTATCCTTCGGGCTTGCCTTGTTGAGATCTCTATAGTCCACACACATGCAAACCTTTCCATCCTTCTTGGGGACAAGCACTATGTTGGCCACCCATTCTGAATATTCAACCACCTTTAGGGACCCGGCCTGATACTGCTTTCTTACTTCGTCCCGGACTTTCAGCAAGGTATCTGTTCTCATCCTTCTCAATTTCTATTGGACCGGCTTGCATTCTGGCCTGATTGGTAGTTTGTGTACCACAATACTCGTGTCTAGACCTGACATGTCTTGGTAGGTCCATGAAAAAATGTCCTTGAATTCTAACAACATGTTCATTAACTAGACCCTGGTTGCTGACGAAAGTGTTGTACCAATCCTGACCTCTTTCGGTCTTCATCATCATTCCCCAAATTTAGGATTTCTATCTCCTCTTGGTGGGGGACTATATGTCTATCTTCACTCTCCATTAGTCTGAGAAATTCCTCCGGAATTTCATATTCTTCCTCATTACCCTCTTCTTTGCCAACTTCGGCCAGATACAATGGTTGCTCAAAATCCACCTCGGGATTAAATTCAGCATCATTTACAAGGTTAATAATAGGGGTCCTGCAACATTTATGAAAATAATGTGTATTGGGAAAATGAATGTATATTATTTACAGAGAAGGTGGAGTAATAAATAATAAATGAATAATGAATGAAATGAATGGGATGCTTTGCAATTTTGGAAAAGCGTCTTTTTTATTGAATTAAAAAATGAGCAGATTAACATAGGTGCCCTTTACAAAAGATCCCTATTGCTCACGGGCACAAGCAAATAGGGTGAGTTCTGAGTATTACTCTGGCTTAGACCTAAAGACTACAGGCACATCTTGAACAGTCTAGTTGTTAAGAGCCTCTCTCGGAAGACAAGGGCGGATTCTTGCCAAGAAGGTAGAGCTCCCCTTATCTTTGGATATCATATTAACATTCAATCCTCCTAGCGCCTCGCTGATCTTTTCTTCCTCACAGAGTTTGGCATTCTCCACATTGGCCTCATGTACCATCTGTTCGGGGTTGATGACTCCACCCGACACAAAGATGTTTTTCATATCGGTGTAGACAATTGGCTCCCATAACATGTCTTCTCCTCGGAGTCTAGTCATTCTCCGTTCGGCTTTCCTCTTCCATTCCAATTTTATTTGCTGAAATGTGGGCTTATGACCAAGCCCAAATCTATCTTGTTTGTTGATAACACCTCTAACATGCAAACACCCTTGCAAGTTTCTGTCGAGTCCTCTTCCTTTCTTTGCTCCCCACCCCAAAGTCTGCCACACTTGCATCTTGGCGCATTTAGATAATTTTGGGCACATGATCTTGCTTCCCTCCGTCACAAATGTTGCATTGACGAACTCAAGGGCCCTAAAAGCACATTCAACCGCTTCCTCGTTAGTTTGGACATATGAGGTGTCGGTAGCTACGAACGCTATAATGTCATGTTCGGCAGACACACTCACTAACTTCCCCTCAATGATGAACTTCAGCTTTTTGTGCAACGACGAGGGCACAACTCCCGCTGAATGGATCCAGGGCCTCCCTAATATGCAATTATAGGTCGGCTTGATATCCATCACCACAAAATTGACCACATACTCGGTAGGTCCGATTAGCAACGGTACCTCGATCTTCCCCACAACTTCCTTTTGGGTCCCATCAAAAGCTCTGACTGAATTTTGGCAAGGCTTTATATGTGAGCTGTCTATGGGCAGCCTTTGCAAAGTTGCCATCGGCATCACATTCAAAGCTGAACCGTTATCAACAAGTACCCCCGGTAGGACAAACCCTTTGCAATGCATAGTTATATTCAAAGCCTTCGTTGACCCCATTCCTCCGTCTGGGATCTCGTCATCACTGAAGGAGATGAAATTATCCGCGGCGATGTGACCTACAATTCGCTCTAATTTGCTGACTGAAATGTCGTCCGGGACAAACGTCTGGTTCAGTACCTTTAGGAGTGCATCGCGGTGTTTCTCAGAATTCAACAACAGTTCTAACACTGAAATCTGGTCTTGCTGCTTTCAGAGTTGATCGACAATGCTATACTCACTGTGCTTCAAGAATCTCAAAAACTCCTGTGAGCCCGTGCTTCTATCACTGGTTCATTAATCTTGGGAGGGGGGGTCCTCTCCAAACAACTTTTCAATCTCTGGCTCGAACGACTTCTCTTTTCCCTTTGGATCTGTCTCTTTGGGAGCCTTTGGGGCGTAACACCTCCCACTTCTTGTGAGATTCCCTACCTCATTTACTACTTCGATTTCTGGCTCCTTCGGACCATCCTCTTTCTTTGGTTCTTGCCTACTAGGCAATTTGTTTTCTTTCATTGGCTTCTCATTCTCCGGCACCGAGACATGTGCAGCATAGTTCTATATAACCTTATTTTCGTCCTTAAAAGGGAAGGACGTCGGGCGAGATATCCTCAATTTCGGAGCCAGTTTAGGGCTTTCTCCCTAAGATATGCCTCCCTCCTTTGCCTTGCGAGGTATGATAAAAGGGTCGGTCTAAGCCAAACTTGACCTTGGTGTCGTCAGACGCACACACCTCTAGGTCCCCACTTTCCTCATCCTTCTCAAAAAACTCAATTTCTTTACTGTCCATCATTCCTCGGACCACTTGCTTGAACTCCCCACAACACTGGATGTCATGTCCCTCGTGCTGGTGGTATTCGCAGTAGGGCCCACACCCTTTTAACACAACCTCCATCCCTCGATCAATTAGATGGGCCATGCATAGCTGTTGAAACACCCATCGTAACGGGGATCTGATTTCAGACACACTGGCTTTAGCCCTCCTGGTGTAACCCTCCTCGATCGAATTCACTCCTCGGCCCGCATGATTCGGCAATGGGTTGGTGGTAGTATTTGGCTCGTCTAGCTGTAATACCCCGATTTTAATCAAATGCTGCACAAACTTCTTAAAGGCTATACATTTCTCAATTGTATGCCCCAGAACACCACCGTGATACTCGCAGTTGGCTTTCTCATCATACCAAGCCGAGAATGGCGGCTTGAATGGGGTGACATGATAGGGACGAACCAACTCTGCCTCGTACAAGTGAGTGTACAAGTCAGCGTAGGATATTGGGATCGGGGTGAAATGCATCTTTTCATCCTCCTTCTTGGGAGCCCTAGTTTCCTTCTTATTCGAACTCTGTCCCCCGCCTGATGTAGCTTGTGGTGCCGAAAGGGTAAAACTTTTCGGGGCCATATAGGTGTTCACAATATTCACCTCATTTTCCTTCTTCTTATAGCTCTTGTGGTGACTTTCCCCACTGTCAATCCTCCCACTTTTGATGGCCACTTCAATGGACTCCCCAGTCTTCACCATGTCTGCAAAGTTCTGAGTAGTATTATTTATCAAGCGGTTAAATAATATCTCCTTTAATGTGTTGATGAACATTGGGGTGATCTCGTGTTCTGGAATCGAGGGTTGGATTTGAGCAGCCACGTCCCGCCATCTCTGGGCGTACTGGCGCAAACTCTCATTGACTCTTTGCTCCATTCCTTCCAACATAACCCAGTTCGAGGTCATATATGTCACATATTTATAGTGGTCTATGAAGGCCTTTGAGAGGTCCTTCCAAGTCTTGATATTTACTCGGCTGAGCGTAGTATACCACCTGATAGCGGAGCCGGTCAAACTATCCTGGAAACAATGGATTAGCAGCTTTTCATCCCTGATGAAAGCAGCCATCTTCCGACAGTACATAGTGATGTGTGCTGAGGGGCAGGTGGTGCCATCATATTTCTCAAAGTCAGGGACCTTGAACTTGGGCGGGAGTACTAAATCTGCTACCAGACTCAGATCACTAGCATTGTTTCCTTGTTCATCAACCTCTTGGATACTTCTGAGCTTCTCCTTGAATGCCCAAAATTTCTCATCGTATTTCTTCTCTATCTCGGCTCTAACCCTTTCTACCTCTTCTAACATGCTCAAATTTGGCACCATGTTCTCATGGTCACCTTCTATATCAACAGGTTGACTTGAAGCCACTCCCCCGAGGCGACTAGCAGATGCCCCCGTGAGGTTAATGAAGACCTTCTTCCCTGACTCTGGCGCTTCTGAGTTAATCTTCGTCTGAGACGTAGTACCTTCGTGTTCCTCCACATGTGAGCTGTCAATAGAAACTCCTTCCTTTCCCTTCATCTTGGTTAACAAGCTAGTCATCTGAGCATTGATGGAAATCTGCGACTGTGCTATCTGATCGCTGATGTTCCTGTTAACCCCATCTAAACGGTTCTCCAAATCCTTCTGGCCTTGTTCTACTTTAGCCAACCTTTCCTCCATGACCCGATACTGAGATCGTGTACCGTAGGAATGTGGAATGGTTGAAAATTTTAATGAACCAAAATGCAATTGTTATCTGAAATGCAAAGTCTTTTAGTTAAGTTCAAGTTATTTAAACAATATGTGCAAGTAAATGTTCAAATGAATGTATAATGTATGGATAAATGTATATTGCATGAATGAATAAATGTGTACTGTATGAATGAATAAATAAATGTATAATGTTTGAATGTTCGAATGAATGCATAATACGCGAATGTATGATTCCGAAGAGCAACACTGGGTTTGGCGAATATCATCCTCAAATAGCTCATATTAAGTGGAATGTGTTTGATTACAAATCTTTAGGGAAGCTGATTACATCAAAAGTCCTACATTAACAACCACTAAAAACCTAGTCAATCTAACACTACTCCTTCTTTCTTCCCCCTTCTTCTTCATACATGTTGGTCTAACCTGGCGCTCAAATCCATAACCTCCCTGAGAATCCATACGACTGTCTCTCCCGCCTTGTTCGAGTCGTCTACCTGATCATGAAGCTCGGTGGCATCTCCGGCTAAAAGTTGCAACTTCGCAGCAACATAGCGCACACGGGCGTCCCACTGTGCCAGTTCTTGTTCTTGCCTCCAAATAGTAAAGGCGGCGAAGTGTAATTGCTCCAAAGTAGGCGTAGGGCGTACTTGGATTGCCCCTCCGATGCTCTCAATGCGATCCTTAAGCTCTTTTACTTTGGTTTCTAGCTCGTCGATACGATCCCTCAAGACTTGATTCTCTGACTCACTAGCCTTGAGTTTGTTAGTCGACCCCTTGTGCCTGAAAAGAGACTTCTCCAGATTCTTCACTTGGTCTTTTAAGGCCCCATTCTGATTCACTTCTCTCTCGAGCTGCCCTGAATACTCGGTGCGTAGGCTTTTCAATTCTCGAGTTAATGTAAGTTCCCGGTCTTTGAATTCATGGTACCCTCTCTTATAGTTTTCAGCCCTTGTCCTTTCTTGCTTGAGATAGAGTTCAGCCCCCTGACTCGTCCCACCTTCACTAGCTCTCTTTCCCTTGTTCATTCGTTGCAACTTCTGTATTTCCTCCTTCTCCATCCTTAGATCGAGTTGTAACTCGTCATTCTTCTTTTGTAGTCCCTTAATATTCCTTTCATACCGCACTCTTTCTAGCTTGAAATCGAACTTCTCTATTTTCGCCTTCTCTTCAAGCTGTGCATATTTCTTCTGTTCCTCCTCTAGCTGTTCCCTCATTAGGTCTGCTTCGGTAGGAAGTGAAGCTAGCCTTTCCTTCATGGTCCTCCTCTTGTCTGGGTTCAACTGGGGAACGTTATCATCGACGCGGTTGAACCTCCACACTTCGTACTCTCGGGTGACCATGTAAGGGGCATTCAGGATCCTTACCCGCCTTGCATTATTCCATGTTGAGGAAGCGGTATACACCTTTCCTTTGTAGCCCTTTTCATTCTGGTAGTTGATGTCAAAATCATTCAAACCCTTTGTAGCCGGCACAAACTGTTTTGACCCATATTGTCTTAAAACTAACAGAGGTGCGTAGGCCGTGTGTCCCCAAAGTCCCAACAAAGGTACCCACGAGTACATTCCGCACCTGTAGAAAATACTTCTCGCTGATAACCAAGGAACTCTCCAAACTATGTCGTCAGCGTTCAGATTCTGAAGGACATCAAGCCAAACTTCCTCGGTTCGCTTTGTAGGCCAATTCCCTTTGTTCAAAAATTCTTCTAAAGCTGAAAACTTACTGTCGTAGACCGGCCTTGAAAAACTAGCATCTGTCCAAAAGTGGCTATAGAACCACACTGTTAAGAGTTGGGGACATCCCAAGAAGCGACCACCTTCGTGCTCTCGGAAAAATCTTAAAGATTGGAAGGTTTCTGATAGAATGACCGGAACTGTATTACCTCCTTCAGCCAATTTATCGAACAAATCTAACACCGCTGGGTGGATGAAGCCTAGGGCTTTGGGAAAGGGGACCAACACATAAATCAACAGTGCGAATAAATTCCGCTGAACCCTACCGGCCAGAAGTACCGAAGCTAAGGCCAAGATCTCGTCAACCTTTAGGTACTCCTTGTTGTTCCATGTCCCAACTTGTTGGTCTACCCACGATGCTAAAGTATCTGAAAGCTTTAGAAGTTTTGTCCGAAAAGGCTTGTACTTGTTTGCCTTCGAGAAAACATGACCCCCTTGTATTTTCTTGCAATTCACAAGATCTTGGCACTCTTCAATGGTTAGTGTGAGGTCTAAATCCCCGATTGTAAAGCAGCTGTAGGCTAGGTTCCAAAACCCGGCTAAGGCTCGAAGTAATGCTTGATCAATTGGGACGTATAACAAATATACTATGTCGCCAAACTCACCTTTAAAGGCGGTCCTTGCTTAGGAGTCCCAACTGTTCCATACTTGCTTCAACCCTGACACATCATTGATTTCTGTATTCAAGAAAGTCTTGTTAGCCATCACCGATCTGAACCCAACGGTAATGCTATCCCCTTCATGTTGTTGCTCTCCTTCCGACCACACTTGTACCTCTGAATTCTTTTCATCCATACTCCTCACTATTTCCCCCATAATTCTTTCCTTTAATTTAGACTATTCCCAAACCAATGTGCTCTTTTCGACATGATGATATATGTAGAATAAGAGAAAAAGGAAAAGGAAAGCAACAGGGGTTAGTCATATGAGAAATATAAATCAAAGCAAGTAATAAAAATCAAGCATTAACGAAGAAAAAAACGTAGAAACAATCAATTAGCAAGAAAAACCTAGACGCTCTAATTCTAGGGTTATCCGCATGGCTCTAAATGGGTGGGCTTTCTACATTCTCACTCATGAGTTCGGTTCTAGCAAAGGGTACCCGAACCTATCTCATCACCTACTAAGGAAATAAGAACCCCAATTCTATCCCATTACAGGCTTGCGAATTGGTTTCGGCTCAAGGGAAAGCACATCCTAATGACGTGGAGGGTTGCTTACGTGTCAAAAGGCGTGGATTCTGAAAGTGAATTATCGACCCGTGGAGGGATACTCACGTGGGTATGGGCGTTTCACTCTCACTTAAAAAGGGTAGCTTGGGTATAGAGCTTAATGAACATGATGCAACATATGTCGGCGACTTCCTTAATAATTAAATGGAAAATTAATTCGAATGTCACAAATTTTCAAAGCCCGTTCAACTTAAGTCGTATTTTCATAAAAGAATAAGCTCATTATCTTCACTTCGAATCTTAAATGTTTTCTATCGATTAAATGGCAACAAACGTTTTATTAGCTTAAATCTCATTTTTTGTTTTATAAAAACAAAAATTTAGTCCCCAGCGGAGTCGCCAAACTGTGATAAGGTTTTTTTTCGAGAAAACCGCTAAAGTGAGGCCTTATCACCATCTCTTCTTAAAAAAGGTTTTATTTTAAAAAATGGGGGAATTCGGATTTTGGAAAATAGTGAAAATTTGGAGTCGCCACCGGCCACTAAGGTAGGTCAGACACCACAAAACCAGAGATTCATTAAAAAAATGGGTTCGGGAGTTGGTTACGCGTAGGGAAGGATTAGCACCCCCATCACGCCCGGAAATCGGTACCAAATTGCTTGTTGCCTTTTGATCGATAGAAATTATTTAAAAACCGAAGTAGGTTTAATAAGAATGTCCTTAAATGAAAATATGGCTTAATTTGTATAGGCTTTAGCGAATTTGTGACTTTAGAATTAATTAAACGTTTAATTACTAAGGATGACAGTACACCGGACCACAGACTAAACCGACATCATATAAGACTGACTGTCGTGTTAGTTTAGGGTTCGGATCCCGTACGTCACCTTTACGCATGATGCAGACAAATAAGGGATGATGCGTGCTATTTTCCTTTTTTATGCTTTCGCTTACCTAGGGACGGTAAAAATTAATCCGAGTATTCGATCGGCATCCATTAAGCTAGGACTATCGTTTATCGGATACCGGGGCTAATTAATACCTCTCTTGGGGTTGATTTTTAAGTCCGACTGTCATGCTTAATTATCGGGCCTTATGAATGACAAGTATATATATGCATGTCATAAAAGTGCTCAAAGTAAACACATAAAAAGAGCCCACCCAAGGCCCTAACTTAAAGGTCCAAATTATGGGATATTAATTAGTGATTTAATTTCTTATCACATAATTCTAATATTAAGCCCTAGATCATTTATACCCTAATTAAAGGTTCGGTCCAATTATGGATTATCTTGTTTATTTTTGTCTAAGTGTCACCTTAATTCTAATTTATCGAAATAGGCGTGATTAAACCTAATAAAGGCCTTAAACCTGAGCCGACCTAATTACTCGAATCATGCCCCTATAAGGCGGGCGCACGAAATGACATAATTAAACCGATCGAGATGACTTATCTAGACTAACTAACCCCAAGCCCACATAAAAAAACAAGCCCATAAGATGCTAAACCAACCTATCTATCCTAAGGCCCAAAAAGGCCCACTTTAAGGATACCTACATCTAAAACTCCATAAGGCCCAATTTTACCCTCCTTTAATATTTATTGGTTAATTTAGTTAAAAAAACATTTGCATTAATTCACTTTAATACATAAAACTAGGTGGATAAAAAGACATGGTACCACATATATTTGATTTATGCAACCAATCGAAATAAGCAAGAAAACACAATAACTTTAACCATTCTAGACCATAAAACGAACCAAAGATCATATATTCGATACAACAATGATTAGGCTATAAATGAGTCCTGTGGGACCCACAAAATCTCAAGCAGCATTCCGGGCCAACATACATATTTGATATATTCGAAATAAAAGAACATTCACCAAGTCATCAACCCATTTATCATGTCATAACAAATAAAAGCAGACTGGGACCATATTGCAAGAAACACGAAAACAGTGACATAATTAAAAAAGTGACACAAAAACCTAACACTGGAAAAGGGACCAAATTGAAAACGAAGCAGAGTACAGGGGACGGGGGAGACGGTTTGGCCAAAAAAGGACTCGATCTAGGACGACATTTAACACGGGCCTAAAACTCTAAGGACCTAGGGAGTAATTTAGAAAGATGAAAACCCCTAACCTGTGATAGACTCGACGCGAAGGGACCAAATACGAGACTACCCCACAAATTAAACCTAAAACGCCTATAAATACCCTATCTAAACAACTCGGACACCCCTTTTGCCCCTCTTAAACCCTAGTCGTCACTCTAAATACCCCTTTCTCTCTCGACCTCGAACGCCGGCCGGTGCTACTCACCGTCCGGTAGACCTAAAACTCCATCCGACTAGAAAAACACTCCCCACAGAAACCCAGAAAACAAACGTAGACCAATCTACAACACTACCCAACACCCGACACTCAACATCCCCCCGTTCCCCTTCGAAATAAAACCCAGAAAACCCAAAAAATGCAAAAAGCTTACCGAACTCAAGGGATGACGAAGACACAGAGGGGAAGGGAAGGCCTTCTCGTCTTCCCTCCTGACCGAGTCACCTTTAATGCCAACGAGTGGCTTGGCTTGTTCTCGGCCGAGGAAAAATAAGAATCGGAGAAGACGAAGAAGGTAAAAACAGTGAACTTTCTTTTTTTTATTTTATTATTATTACTCTACCATTGTATGCAAATATTGAATACTGATATACCTGGGAATGATTCTGGAATTGGTATTGCTTTCATGCTTTCTTTGCGGGAGTTCACGAATCCCTTACAAATGATTGTCGATTCGGCTTTATAGCCAGAATTTCGACTGCTTTTTACATTTTGTTTATGTGACGGAAAATATTAATTGGTTCGTATCACTGATTTGGCCGGATTCATGTGTGATTCTGTCATTCCCTACCATTCCGTTGCCTCTTTTGTTTTGCTTTTCTTTTTCCTTTTTGTTTTATTGTATTTGGCATTGCTGGTCTTTTTTTTCTCTTGCATGGCTCGTACGGCGGACGACGTGGCCACTGGATCGGCCGTTGGATCGGACGAGCCAACGTGGTGAGCTCTCGGGAGCATTCGAAGGGTCGAGCGTGTGCAGCACGCGCGCGTGTGGTGAACTGATGCATCACGCGTTAACCCGCGTGGAGTCTTCAAGGCATTCGGACCGTCATATCGCATTTTGATCCAACGGTCCAGCTTCGAGGCGGCATGAGATCGATCTGGAGGCCCTAGGTTTCTGCAGAGGGACGATCTGGAGCGTCAGATCATTCTCTAATCCAAGGGCTCTGATCGCACGGCGCGTACCCGGGTGAACCCTCTCCTAAGGTTTCCTGTAGCTCTCATCTGGGCCGTCAGATCTGATCTAGATCTAACGGCTGGTAATTGCTTGCACAACAACAATGGGCTAGGGTTTGTAAGAGTTGGGCTATCACTTGGGCCATCGGGCCTTGTATTTATTTTTTTAGGGTTTTCTTTGTACTGTAATGGACTGTTTGTATTATTTAAGACTTAGGCCTTTTTCTTATATTTAATTTGGGCTTTAATTATTTAATGGACTCTTTTCTTTATTTAATCTGGGCATGTTTATTTATTTAATATGTTTCTTCTCTTTTTTATTTTTCCAATGACATTTATAATAATAATAATAATAATAATAATAATAATAATAATAATATGAGTAATATACGATTGTTAATAATGAAATATAACAAGATAATAATTATAACATAATAGATAATAATAAGATAATACATAATAATAAGGGTAATAATAATACTTATGATAACAATATGACTTATAGTAATTATGGTAATAATACTACAAATGATAATAATAATATTAATAATAATATTAATATATGGTATATGATAATATGATAATGATATAATGATGGGAGTAATGGAAGATTAATGATAGTAACCACTAACTCTAACAAATAATATATATATATGTGTGTGTGTGTGTGTGTATCAATTTAAGTTAAACAAAGCCCAATGTGAATAAAAGCCCCTTTTTTATTTAAACACATATAAGAGCCAATTGGCCCGGACAAAATTAGTGATTACAGTACCAAAGATGTTGATTGATTTCCTTCTCTATGCTGCAACAATGAGCATAGGTTTCACAGCTCTGCATTCGGATAGGCACCATATCTTCTGATCTGTTTGCTAGGAATACCGAAGCCAGTGTAGCTAATGCATCCGCAATTTGATTATCTTCCCTGGGGATGTATGTGAAGGTTATTTCCTCAAACTCTTTTATTAGCTCCAGGATCAATTTTCGGTACTCAATCAGTTTTACATCTTTTGTTTCCCATTCTCCGCGAAGTTGGTAAATCACCAATGCTGAATCCCCATACACTTTTAAGACTTCTATTTTTCTTTCGATAGCAGCTCGCAGGCCCATCACACAGGCTTCATATTCTGCCATGTTATTGGTACAAAGAAATTCTAGCCTGCTCGTGAACGGGTAATGCACATCATCTGGTGAGATCAATATTGCCCCAATTCCTCGTCCAAGGGCATTAACTGCTCCATCAAAATACAATTTCCAAGTTTTTCTTCCTGAAATTCCGGCTTCTATCGTGGAGATATTCATCACATCTTCATCTGGGAAATCAAAGTTCAAGGGTTCATAATCCTCCATTGCACGACTGGCTAGGAAGTCTGATATAGCACTTCATTTTATTGCTTTTTGACTCACGTACACAATGTCAAATTCTGACAACAGCTTTTGCCAGCGTGCCAGTCTTCCAGTCAACGCTGGTATTTCCATCATGAATTTCAATGGATCAAGGTGAGGAATCAGCCATGTTGTGTGATATAGCATGTATTTCCTGAGCCTTCGAGTTACCCAAACCAGAGCACAACATAGCTTTTGGATAGGTGGGTACCGTATTTTGCATTCAGTAAACTTTTTGCTCAGGTAATAAATGGCTCTTTCTTTCTTTCCTGTATCATCATGTTGCCCCAATACGCACCCCCATTGAGTTCTCGTAGACCGTCAGGTAAAGGATTAGTGGCCTGCCAGGAACCGATGCTACTAATATAGGAGCATTGGTAAGATATTTCTTGATTTTGTCAAATGCTTCTTGACACTCTTTATTCCATTCTCTAGGGTTATTCTTTTTCAACATCCTGAAGATTGGATCGCATCTATCGGTCAATTGTGATATGAATCGAGAAACATAATTCAATCTACCAAGGAACCCCCGAACTTCTTTCTATGAACTGGGTGGTGGCAGGTTCTGGATAGCCTTCACTTTATCGGGGTCTATCTCAATTCCCCTTCTACTGACAACAAACCCAAGAAGTTTTCTAGATGTTACTACGAAGGTGCATTTGATGGGATTGAACTTCAGTTGGTATTTTCTCAATCGTAAGAATGACTTCTTTAGATTCTGGATGTGCTCCTCCTTAGTATGGGACTTGGCGATCATGTCATCTACATACACTTCAACTTCTTTGTGCATCATATCGTGAAACAAAGTTACCATCGCCCGCTGGTATGTTGCCCCAGCGTTCTTTTGTCCGAAAGGCATCACCTTGTAACAATACGTGCCCATAAAGTTATAAAAGTGGTATTGATCATGTCTTCTGGACTCATCTTTATCTGATTATATCCCGAGAAGCCATCCATAAAGGAAAACCAGGAATGCCCTGATGTATTGTCGACCAAAATATCTATATGTGGCAAAGGAAAGTTATCTTTTGGACTGGCCCGGTTCAGGTCCTTGTAATCAACACACATTCGTACTTTCTTATCTTTCTTTGACACATGCACTATATTAGCCACCCATTCTGGATACTGAGATACCACAAGGAAACTGGCATCAATCTATTTCTATACCTCTTCCTTTATCTTCATCACCATTTCCGGCCTCAACCTTCTAAGTTTCTGTTGAACCGGTCTGCATTCAGGCCTAAGGGACAATTTGTGTACCACTATGTCAGTGTTCAACCCTGGCATGTCTTGATAAGACCAGGCGAAGACATCTTTGAACTCACGCAACAGATCAATTAATTTCTGCTTTTTCTGGGCGAAAATGATGCCCCTATCTTTACTTCTCTTTTGGTTTCTTCTGTTCCCAGATTGAGAATCTCCATTTCTTCTTTGTGGGGCAGAATCTGCTTATCTTCTTTTTCCACCAGCCTCAGTAATGCTTCAAGGATTTCACATTCTAGTTCATCCTCAACTTCATTGATTTCTGCTAGACATACTGAATGTTCATGTCCTAATCTAGGATTGGGTTTAGGATCATTCATGCAATCGATAGTTGAAGACCTGCAAAGAAAATAATAATATATTTTGAAAAGGATGCGAAAAATTAAAAACTCGTTTGCCATTTGTGAATCAGCATGGAAATCATCTTTATTAAAATGATTGTATAATGGCCCTTTTACAGACAATCCCCTTATACCCGCGGGCAAAGGCATAAGGTGGTCCCAGTATTTACCTTGTTTTAAAATTGGTTATAAAAGAAGCTTCTTCAGCTATCCAATTCTTTAATGTCTCGCCTGGGGCACAAGGACAGATCATTCTCAGATATTCGCCAGGTCGAGCATCTTCAAAGATTCCACCGACAAAAAGCCCATCCAGATTGTTGCCAAAGATTTCCTCTTCATGCAGACTTATTATTTCTTGATTGACTTCCTCCAGTTGCTTTTCAACATTGGTGAACCCACGTGACTTAAAAATCTTTGTCATATCAAAAGATGTCACCAAGCGGGAGGACATCTCCTTTCCTTGTATGCGAGCTTTCCTCTGTTCCCCCTGCTTCTTTAACTCTATCAATCGGTCTTTTATAGCTAGAGCAAACCCTAATCCAAAATGATCCTTCTTTATCAGAACATGCCTTGGTCGTAAACTCTCATGCAAGTGTTTTCCGAGCCCTTTTCCTGTCTTTGCACCTCTTCCAAGTGTCTCTCGCACAGTCATCTTGGTGTAGTTTGACAGTCTTGGCCGCAGAAATGGTTTTCCCTCAGCCACAAAAGTAGCATTCACGAATTCCAGCGCCCGGAAAGAGCACTCCAACGCATTTTCATCTGTTTGGATATAAGGCACATCAGTTGTTACAGAGGCAATGATGTCTTCCTCTGCTCCAACACTAACCAACTTTCCTTCTATGACAAACTTGAGTTTCTGGTGTAGAGACGATGGGACTGCACCTGCTGAGTGAATCCAGGGTCGTCCCAACAAACAGTTGTAAGTAGGCTTAATATCCATCACCACAAAATCAATATTGTAAACTGCCGGTCCTATCAACAACGATACTTCTATCCTTCCCAGCACATCCCAGATCGTTCCATAAAAAGCTCTCACAGTGTTCTGATATGCCTTCATATGGGAGTCATCAATAGGCAGCCTTTGCAGAGTTGCCATTAGCATAACATTCAAGGCAAATCTATTGTCAATTAGGACCCCCGACAGCATATACCCTTTACAATGCGTGGTGATATTCAAAGCTTTCAATGACCACATTGAGATGTTGTTTGGCACAAACGTCTGATTTAGCACCTTCATCAAAGCATTACGGTGCCCCTCAAAGCTCAACAATAATTCTAGGACTGAAATTCTCGCCTATTTCCGCTTCAATTGTTCCACTATGCTATATTCAATATGCTTTAAGAACCTCAGAAATTCCCGGGCTTGTTCCTCTATCACTGGTTCATTTATCTTTGGAGCAGGGTCTTCCTCAAAAATCTTTTCAGGGGCAGTAGATACCTTTCCTTTAGCCTTCTCAGCTTCCTTCATTACTTTTGGAGAAGAATAACATCTGCTACTTCGGGTGAAATGGCCAACTTCATTTACTACCTCCGCGTTCGTCTATTTTTCTTTCTCCGGTTCTTCCTTTGTTTCCTCATTTTGGCTTCGTCTCTTGCAACTTCTCTTTTTCTATTGTTGACACACTGGCCGCATAATTCCAAGGGACCACATTCGTGCTTTTGAAAGCAAACGGAGTAGGAGTTGAGATTACTATCTTTGGTGTCACCACTGGCTTTGCACTTGCAACCCTTGGCTTAACAATCACAACCAAAAGTTTGTGCACCTCATATTTCACTCCAGAGCTCTCCGATGCACACACTTCAACTTCTTTCCGTATACCAACCTTCTCAAAGAACTCAATTTCTTTGTTATCCATCATCTTTTGAACTAGGTCCCTGAATTCCTGGCAGTGTTGGATTTCATGATCACATTCTTGATGATATTCACAATACATCTCAGCGGGTACTTCCATCTCAATTTTCATGCCAAATTCAATCATCTTGGCGTTGTATAACTGTTCAAACACCCATATCAACGGAGACTGGATCTCTGATACATCATTCTTTCGCCTCTTCGCCTCATCATATTCTTCTATCATGTTCACCCCACGTCCTCCATGGCTTGGAAGGGGATTAGCCGCAATACTGGGTTCATCAAACTTCAAAATCCCAGTATTGATCAAATTCTGCACCACCTTCTTGAACGTTGTGCATGTTTCAATTGAATGTCCCGGTATTCCAGCATGGAACTCACAGTGAGCATCAACTTTGTACCATGGAGGGTAAGGAGGCTATAGAGGTGTCAGATGATATGGCCTCACCAGATCCGCCTCATGCAACTAGGGGTATAATTCAACATATGAGATTGGGATAGGTGTAAAGTTCATTCTATCATTTCTCGGTCCTCGAGATTCCCTCTTATTTGAGTTTTGAGAATTTCCAGCCGAGGTTCCAGGTGATGTAATGGTCACATTTTTTGGTGCCTCATAAGTGTTCGCATTATTCACTTCATTGTCTTTCCTCTTATAATTCCTGCGAGAACTCTCTCCACTTTCAATTCTTCCGCTCTTTATTGCGGCTTCTATCAGCTCTCATGTCATCACAATATCGACAAAGTTCTGGGTGGCATTGCTGATAAGCCTTTCAAAAAGCGGTCCTCTCAAGGTCTGTACGAACATATGTGCAATCTCACTTTCCATTAGTGGGGGTTGTACTTGCGCTGCAATGTCCCTCCATCTCTAAGCATATTGTCGGAGCGTTTCATCACTTCTTTGCACCATTCCCTACAGCATTACCCGACTTGGGATCATTTCTGTGACATGCTTATAGTGCTCTACAAAAGCTCCTGACAGGTCCTTCCAGGATCAGATATTCACCCCGCTTAGTTGGGTATTGTTGCGTGTAAAAGTGTCTATCGCAATGTAGTGCAAGTGTACACGACGCAAGTAGTAAAGTGATACGTAAGTATCGAATATCGTCTCCACAGGGACTGGGCTAATAGCTTTAACCTTGAATTTCTGCACGAGAGAGAAAAAGAAAGAGTTTAAATGTTTGTCACGAGATAATAAGGAAGATTGAAAATAAATGATGAAAGTATTCAGAGTAGAGAGAATGGGTCGGTATTGATTTGCTCAGTAGTGTAGGTGTTGCAAAGTCTAGGAATCTCTGTTCTGTAGTTACGCCTGTCGCGGCAGCACCTGTCGCGGCAACGGTCTATTGTTTGTCGCAGCAGCGATCATACAACTCTGTACTTCAAGCTTGGCAAGAATCCCTGTTGTGCCTTGGCCTATCCCTAGGTCCAAGTCTGTCGATGAACACGTCTTTGATGATACCTCCCGGTGTGAATCGAAGGATGAACACCGATGTTGTTGAATTCTTCCTTAGCCACTTAACCTCGTCATATCCCTAGGTCCGAGATTGTTGAGTGGATCGCAAGATCGAAATTGATCAAGAGGGGGGGTGAATTGGAAATTTAAAGGTTTGTGATGGAAATTGCAAATTAAAAATAATCGACACGGGATTTAGAGTGGTTCAAGTTCACCAACCGAACTCTACATCCACTACCTTAGTCTCACCAAGGATTTGCAACAATTCCACTAATTGTACTTCCCCTTTTTCTAGGACAAGGAGGCAACCCTTACAATTTAGGTTAATTTTTCTACCCAAAAATTAACCCAATCCTCACACAAGTAAACAAAGAAATTTGTTGGCTAATAAGGTATCTCTCAATACAAATGATAGCTCAATAATAAGCACTCAACCCAATTGAACAAAATAAGAATGAAGAGTACAATTGGGGTTTCTAGACAAAGTAGGATTTTTGTACAAATGCTTGGATTTGATGATTGGATATGTTCTTGTTACTTAATCTAGTTTGCTTGAGCTTCTTGTGGTCCTTTTTATAGCCTCTTGATGATTTACAACCGTTGTGGGTGTTGTGCTCAAGAATAGAGCCGTTGGGATGTTTTCTCACCACTTTTAATGCTCTTCTCCAGCTATGAGTATCGGTACTCGGGAGTGGGTATCGATACCTGTCTCACAAAAAAGTGTGTGCAAATAATAGGGGGGTATCGATACGCATATAGGCGTATCGGTACTGGGTATCGAAACGGTCATAGACTGTATCGATACCTTTTCTTGACTTAGCTCACTGTCAAAAGTGGTATCGATACTGGGGTTAGGAGTATCGATACTGGTTAATGACCGTTTAAAAATTCCAACGGTCAAATATTTAAACCGACTTAATTAATTAAAAACGGTATCGATACTGGATGGTCCGTATCGATACTGTATTCAAACTCTTTGAATTTTAACACAGGGGCGTATCGATACGAGGGTTTGACGTATCGATACGTGTTCCGACAGTGGCCAGCTTTGGTGAAAAGGTATCGATACGCCTTGGAGGGTATCGATACTCATTGACGTTTTTCAAAAGTTTTGGCTTGGAACACTTAGAAAATATTTTGAGTTTGAGTTTAATAAATTAGTTTTAAAGTGTTGGTTTTTCAAAACTTCTTAAGGAAATTGTAAAAACAATTTTAAGTTCTTCAAATTTGATCCTTAAAGATCTAGTTATATCAAAATCAAACATAGATTTTACAATCTCCCCCTTTTTGATATAACAAAACCAAAACTTAAAATTTTTGACACTTTTGAAAAACTTTTACAAAGTTAACTCTCCCTTAATATAAGCTTGATAACCTTTGAGTTGAAATCAAAATATTTCTTTAAAGTCAAAATTTTTGAAGATGATGTGAGCTATTCTTCTTCTCCCCCTTTTTGTTAGATCAAAAAAAATTGTGAGATCATAAAGTGCATCAAAATTCAAGAGTATAATAATAAGCAACATATTCTTATTATAGCATAAAAAAAGAAATCCAAACATAAGCAAACTTAATCCTAAGAAATCAAAGCATAGGTTTTAATCCTAAAACAAACTTAATCCTAAGAACATATAACATAGGTGCATAAAAAAAAGAAAAACCTAAATGATTATGAATGATATGCAAGGAGAGATGTCTAGGCATTGTCCTCATCGTCTTCATCATCGTCATCTTCATCTCCCAAAGGCTCATTGCTTCGCATGCTATTACGCCATTCATCATGGAAAGCGGCAATGGAAATATTCAAGGAATTTTGCCCGCTCTCGAGGGATGTAAGGCGATTTTCCATACCCGTCATCCTTGTATCAAAGGTGGTTTCCATGGAAGTAAGACGAGTATTTATGTCCGTGCGCAACCCGGTAAATTGTTCATTAAGATAGGTCATGAGATTATCCAAATTAGGTTGTGGGACTTGAGAAGCTTGTTGTTCTAAGGCGGCGGCGGCCTCGGGTGGAAGCTCGGAAAGACGTAACCAACTTCCATTAAAATAATGAAATTTGCCTCGAGCAAGAGATCGTTCATCGATGGGATCGGTAAGGGTAGATGCAAGATCAAACGAACAATCAATATCCTTTTTCACAAAATAATAACTTAAGGCCGCCGTACCGTAGATAAAAGATGTGATGAGAGTAGTTTGCCGATTTTGAACATGATAGGTGATCTCATTAAACATGATGCGAGCGAGATTTGGGCGTTGTCGTTGACGAAAACAACGGATCCAAAAATCATCCAATTGACGGATGGTAGAGTATTTGCCGCCGGAAGGACGAAACCACCAAGATACCATCAAATGTAGGATTCGATCATGAGCGTTGAGCACGGTCACGGAACCACCAAGAACATGCCCCAAGGCATTCTCATCATCTAAACCTTCATCCTCTAACTTAAAAACCTCACAAATAGACTTGACATCAAGGATGATTTGCTTCCCCATTAGATAGGAGCGGATGGCAACAACTTCCCCATTACGAAAAATGCATTTAGCATTAGAATAGAAAATTAAAACCAAAAGACGATAATAAATACCCGGAATAGATAGAAACTCCATGAATCTCCAAAGACGAAGAAGCGGAAGATATTCAAATTTGAAGCGCTCTGAGTCGAGAAAAGGGATGGATACGATCCTTTCCGCACGAATTTTGTAATTCTCAAATTGGCGAAAATAGGGAAGACCCGCAGAAGTTTCAAAAGATCGGTTATAGATTGTAGCATAATCCGGACGGGCAACCGTTCCGGGAGTTGAAGAATCACCGGCAAGAATAACCCTTTGTCGCTTCCTTGATTGTTCTTTTGGTGCCATAATCTTGAAAAGGATTGAAAAATTTGAGAGAGAGGACACAAATCTTTGATTCAAGAGTTTCTTTTTGAGTTGGGGTGAAAGAAGTGAAGGAGAAGGAGTCTTTTTATAGGCAAAAATGGCTAGGGTTTATTGGGTGTTAAAGAGTTTTAATTTTTGGTAAAATTAGATCTCATTAAAAGCCTATTTAAAGCCATCAGCGCGATAGGGTATCGATACTCCTGAGAGGGTATCGATACGGGGATAGAATTGTCTTTTCTCAATTTTGACCGTTGGAAGAGGGTATCGATACTCCTTAGTAGGTATCGATACTCGTGAAGCGATGAGAAATTCTGGGAATTAGAATGAAGAACACGTATCGATACCCATATGGCAGTATCGATACCGTATGCCTAGAATTACCTATTTGGTTCTGAAAATAACCAAAGACATGAACTTAACATCTCCTAAAAGTGTGCAAATGATGAATGAACAGATCTAAGCATAATTTAACAGAAACATACTCCCCCTAACTATATGCATGGAAGAAATTGGGAGTCTAAACATATAAACATGGTATTTCACAAAATCAAGCATATTTAAGTTTAAAAAAAGGTCCGAAAAGGTCAAAATAGGCTAGTTAGACCTAACTCTCTCCTAAGGGACCAAAAACGCTCTTTATCTAACGGTTTTGTAAAAATATCCGCTAATTGATTCAAGGTGTCTACATACTCTATAACCACATCTTTCTTTAAGACATGATCTCTAATGAAATGATGCCTTATTTCTATATGTTTGGTTCTAGAGTGTTGGATGGGATTCTTAGTAAGACAAATGGCACTTGTGTTGTCACACTTAAGGGGTATGGTTTCTACTTCAACACCATAGTCTAAGAGTTGTTGCTTCATCCAAAGGACTTGAGCACAACAACTCCCTAAGGATATGTACTCTGCTTCGGTGGTAGATAAGGCTACGCTATTTTGTTTCTTAGAGAACCAAGATACGAGCATACTACCTAAGAATTGGCATGTCCCGGAAGTACTTTTCCTATCTATCTTACATCCCCCATAATCCGCATCCGAATAAGCATGAAGACTAAAGGAAGAATCCTTAGGATACCAAAGGCCTAAATTAGGTGTGTCTCTAAGGTATCTAAAAATTCTCTTAATGGCAACTAAGTGTGATTCTCTAGGACTAGCTTGAAACCTAGCACACAAGCAAACACTAAACATAATATCCGGTCTACTTGCGGTAAGGTAAAGCAAAGAACCTATCATGGATCTATAAAGCTTAGAATCAACACACTTACCTCCTTCATCTTTGTCAAGCTTTATGGATGAACTCATAGGAGTGGCTTGAGGTTTTGTATTCTCCAAGCCAAATTTCTTGAGCATATCATTCACGTACTTCGCTTGATTTATGAAGGTGTCATCCTTCCTTTGTTTGATTTGGAGCCCCAAAAAGAATGAGAGCTCCCCCATCATGCTCATCTCGAACTCACCTTGCATTAGCTTAGAAAACTCCTTACAATAACATTCATTAGTAGAACCAAAAATTATATCATCAACATAAATTTGAACTACTAAGATGTCATTGTTATATCTTTTTATGAAGAGTGTTGTATCCACCTTTCCTTTTTCAAAACCTTTTTCAATTAAGAAATTTGAAAGTCTCTCATACCAAGCTCTAGGAGCTTGTTTTAAACCATAGAGAGCTTTTGTAAGTTTAAACACATGGTTTGGAAATTTTGAATCCTCAAAACCCGGTGGTTGTTCAACATACACCTCTTCATTTATAAAACCATTTAGAAAGGCACTTTTTACATCCATTTGAAAAAGCTTGAAATTATGATAACATGCATATGCAAGCAACATCCTAATGGCTTCCATTCTAGCTACGGGTGCATAGGTTTCATCAAAATCTATTCCCTCTTCTTGAGTGTAACCTTGTGCTACAAGTCCAGCTTTATTTCTCACAATGTTACCACTCTCATCTAGTTTGTTCCTAAAGACCCATTTAGTTCCTATTGTAGATTGATTACTAGGCCTATCAACTAATGTCCAAACATTACTTCTCTCAAATTGATTTAACTCTTCTTGCATAGCCATAATCCAAAAATCATCTTTCAAAGCTTCTTTGATATTTTTAGGCTCTATGCATGAGATAAATGCAACATGATTCATTAATCTAAGAGAAGAACGAGTGGTTACCCCCTTGGATGGATCACCCAAGATTTCACCATCTTTGACATAGTTTAACTCCCTTGGGTAGCTAACTTCCTTTTCCTCAATAGCCAAGTCCTTCAAGAGGTGGATCTTGTGTGTCTTCTTCTTTTGGTTGAATCTCATCCTTCTTTGAAGTTTCACCTCCATCAAAGGTATTTATGATTCCTACATCGTCATCATCACAAGAATCCTTCCTAGGAAGGGGATTATCATCGAATACAACATGAATAGATTCTTCTACAACTAAAGTTCTTTTGTTAAATACTCGATAGGCTTTAGAGGTTAAAGAGTAACCTATAAAAATAGCTTCATCACTTTTTGCATCAAATTTACCTAAATTATCTTTTCCATTATTTAAAACAAAACATTTGCACCCAAAAGGGTGGAAGTAGCTAATATTAGGCTTTTTAGATTTTAAAATCTCATAAGGTGTTTTCTTTAAAATTGGCCTAATAGTTACTCGATTTATAATATAACAAGCTGTGTTTGTGGCTTCCGCCCAAAAATATTTTGGTAAATTATTTTCACAAAGCATAGTTCTAGCCATTTCTTGTAAAGTTCTATTTTTCCTCTCAACTACCCCATTTTGTTGAGGAGTTCGAGGAGCTGAAAAATTATGGCTAATACCATTTTAATTTAAAAAATCTTCAAATCCTAAATTTTGAAATTCGGTTCCATGATCACTTCTAATATGTGAAATTTTAAGTTCAAGATCATTTTGAATTAATTTTGAAAATGTGATGAATTTTTCCAAAGCCTCATCCTTAGTACTTAAAAAGAGAACCCAAGTGAATCTAGAAAAATCATCAACAAGTACAAAAGCATATGATTTGCCACCCAAGCTCATAGTCCTAATTGGCCCAAATAAATCCATGTGGATTAGTTGTAAACATCTACCAGTAGAAATGTCATTAATGGATTTAAAAGAAGATCTATGTTGTTTACCCTTTGAGCATGCATCACAAATTTTATCATTAGAAAATTTTATCTTGGGTAAACCTTTAACTAGGTTTAGAGAGACTAGTTTTTCTAAAACACTTGTGCTAGCATGTCCTAGCTTCCTATGCCACAACCATGCATCATTTTCATTTTGAGCAACTAAGCATGCGTGAGATGTATGAATGTCATCTAGATGCACCATGTATATATTCCCTATGCGATGACCTATGAGCATAATATTATTAGATTTAATGTCTACGATTTTACAACCATTTTTATCAAACACAACATTAAATCCTTTATCACATAGTTGACTTATGCTCAATAAATTGTGTTTAAGACCATTGACATATAAAACATTTTCAATGAGAATAGTAGAGTGATTACCTATGGAGCCAATACCTTCAATGTGACCTTTGGAGTTGTCACCAAATGTTACTACTCCTCCACTTTTTGGTTTTAGATCCATGAGTCGACTCTTGTCTCCGGTCATGTGCCTCGAGCATCCACTATCAAGGTACCATGAGTTTTGACTTTGTGCTTTGGCCTTGTAGCAATGCTCCCCCTACAAACAAAGATATTAAACCTAGGTTTTTGGTACCCAAATCATTTTGGGTCCATGCGTGTTAGCTCCCAAAACCTTAGTTCCCTTAGGAATCCAAGGTGACATAGCAATAATATTATTAGATTTAACAAGTTCCTTAGGAACCCATACACTTCTAATTCTTTTAGCTTTATTATGTCTAGGATAGTTACCTTGTTTGTAGTAGTTAGTCTTTTTCTTAGGTTGGTGTGTTCTAGAGGATTCTCCTATTTCATGCTTGACACTACCAACATTTTTTAAAGACTTTTTGAGCTCATTTAGCTCACTCAACACCTTTTGGTGTTCACAATTACATTGAGACACAAGATTATTAAGATCAATATTTTCTTTTTGAAAAAATTTAAGTTCATCTTCTAATCCTAATACCTTTTTCTCAAATTTAGAATTAGCTTGAGTAAGTGAGTCCTTTTTCTCTTTTAATTTTAGAATAATATTTTTATTCCTAATAACTGACTCCTTGTATTTTTCAACTAATTCATCATATACCTCTTGTAAGTCATCATATGCATCATTTAATTCTTCATATGAAAAATCTAAAATAGATGAGTTAGAGGTTACCAAAGAGGAATCTTCCTCAAGTGCCATGAGACAAAGGTTAGCCACTTCTTGTTCGTCATCCTCCGATGACTCCTCATCACTCCAAGTAGCAATCTTGGCTTTGAGCTTTTTCTTCTTCTCAAAGCCCTTCTTCTTGAGTTGAGGGCACTCCGAACGTATGTGACCGTATTGTTTGCATTCAAAGCACATGATAGAGTCCTTTTCTTCTTCTTTGTTTTTGCTTTTGAAGTCTATTCTTCTTTGGAATTTTCTTCCTCGGTTGGACCTCATAAGGCGTAAGAATCGTTTGGCTATCATAGCCAATTCTTCGAGTTCATCCTCATCACTAGATGAACTTTCATCATGTTGTGAAGCTTTAGCCTTGAGAGCTATTCCCATCTTCTTCTTTTTCTCAACTTCAAGCTTCTCCATTCTTTTCTCTTCTTTCTTTTTCTCATCTTCCCTTCCTTGCTTCATGATCTCATGAGTAAGGAGAGAACCTACAAGCTCATCAAGCTTCAAAGTTTTCAAATTCTTTGCTTCGATGATAGCGGTTCTCTTCCCATCCCAAGATTCGGGAAGTGAATATAGTAGCTTTCGGACAAGCTTGTCTTCCGGTATGATCTCTCCATAGCCTTTTAGGCCATTTACAATCGTGGAGAATCGATCAAACATCTTTGACACCGATTCATCGGATTCCATCTTGAAATTTTCATAACTAAGATTGAGAATTCCAATCTTAGTTTCTTTAACATCATTGGTGCCTTCATAAGTGGTTTCAAGAGTGTCCCACACTTCTTTAGCACTTTCAATTGATGAAACCTTTGAGTAGATGTCCGGACAGAAAGCACAAAATAACATGTGAAGAGCTTTATCATTTACTTGAATCTTTTTCCTCTCCTCTTCACTCATTTCCATTCTCCTTTTTAGCACCATCTTGCCTTCATTATCTTGCTTCAATGGAATAAATGGCCCATCCTCAATGACATCCCACACAAGATAGTCACTTGACTTGATGAATAGACGCATTTTATTTTTCCAAAAAGAGTAGTTCTCACCATTGAAGAAGGGAGGCTTTGTAATGGATTGTGAGTCGAACATGCCGGGAACGGAGGTTGAAGCCATCTCTTGATATTTTGATGATCACACTCTTCCAAGGATCTCCTCTTGTGGTTGTTAATCCTCAATGAGTTAAGCTCTGATACCAATTGTTGAGTGGATCGCAAGATCGAAATTGATCAAGAGGGGGGTGAATTGGAAATTTAAAGGTTTGTGATGGAAATTGCAAATTAAAAATAATCGACACGGGATTTAGAGTGTTTCAAGTTCACCAACCGAACTCTACATCCACTACCTTAGTCTCACCAAGGATTTGCAACAATTCCACTAATTGTACTTCCCCTTTTTCTAGGACAAGAAGGCAACCCTTACAATTTAGGTTAATTTTTCTACCCAAAAATTAACCCAATCCTCACACAAGTAAACAAAGAAATTTGTTGGCTAATAAGGTATCTCTCAATACAAATGATAGCTCAATAATAAGCACTCAACCCAATTAAACAAAATAAGAATGAAGAGTACAATTGGGGTTTCTAGACAAAGTAGGATTTTTGCACAAATGCTTGGATTTGATGATTGGATATGTTCTTGTTACTTAATCTAGTTTGCTTGAGCTTCTTGTGGTCCTTTTTATAGCCTCTTGATGATTTACAACCGTTGTGGGTGTTGTGCTCAAGAATAGAGCCGTTGGGATGTTTTCTCACCATTTTTAATGCTCTTCTCCAGCTATGAGTATCGGTACTCGGGAGTGGGTATCGATACCTGTCTCACAAAAAAGTAGCCGTTGTGTGCAAATAATAGGGGGGTATCGATACGCATATAGGCGTATCGGTACTGGGTATCGAAACGGTCATAGACTGTATCGATACCTTTTCTTGACTTAGCTCACTGTCAAAAGTGGTATCGATACTGGGGTTAGGAGTATCGATACTGGTTAATGACCATTTAAAAATTCCAACGGTCAAATATTTAAACCGACTTAATTAATTAAAAATGGTATCGATACTGGATGGTCCGCATCGATACTGTATTCAAACTCTTTGAATTTTAACACAGTGGCGTATCGATACGAGGGTTTGACGTATCGATACGTGTTCCGACAGTGGCCAGCTTTGGTGAAAAGGTATCGATACGCCTTGGAGGGTATCGATACTCATTGACGTTTTTCAAAAGTTTTGGCTTGGAACACTTTGAAAATATTTTGAGTTTGAGTTTTATAAATCAGTTTTAAAGTGTTGGTTTTTCAAAACTTCTTAAGGAAATTGTAAAAACAATTTTAAGTTCTTCAAATTTGATCCTTAAAGATCTAGTTATATCAAAATCAAACATAGGTTTTACAGAGATAGTTCAACCATAAACTGGAGAACTCGTACTTATTTCTTTCGTATACTTAACTCTCCCAATATTAAGTAAATGTGTAATCTCACAATGCTCTCCCGATACTCGTGCAAGATGTTGAAAACCAGAATAAGCAAACTTGAAGTCTATTTTATTGAACAGAAGAAAATCCTACAACAAACGCAATCCTTGCAACTACTTTACAGAATCAACCCTTAGCCCTAGGGGAAGTTTAGAACATGATGAGAAGGGGAAAACGACTAGGGTTTAGGGGAAGAAGGCTAGAGAGTAAGATCTCTCTCTCTAGGTCGAATTACAAGCATATATATAGGCCTTGGGTACAAGTTTTCTTAATGGCCAAGAATACTAGTTCGAATTAAAGTACAATTCATTAAAGACTAAATCTCTAAATAAACGTCCTTTAGTTCGCCCTATCTTCTTACTTTGACTTTCTCCTCAAACTTTGGGCAAGGCCTTTCTTGTGCTTCAGGGCTCCAAAAATTATGCGAGTGGTCTCTAAAAATTAGGCTTGAAATCTTTTATCAGTCGAACTCCACTTCGTTTTTCCATCTCTTCTTCTTCACCGTCGCCACCTCTGTCACGACATATGTCATGTCAACGAGTTATAAGGTAGTTTACTTCAACACTGTTACAACATCACTGTCACGACATCACTGTCACGACATCACTGTCACGGCATCTGTCACGGCAGTGATGTATGAGGTAGTTTTCTTCACTCCAGCTCTTCTGTTCCTCTGCTGCCCTGGATGCTGCCACAGCAAATACCTGCAAAAGTGACCAAATTCAGCAGCATCTGTGCAGTTTTATCTAATTGTGATGTGTATGCAAAAATCTATCCTAAATGCAATAAATCATGCTTGAGTGCAGCAAAAATATGGGTAAATGAGGGGTAAAATATAGAACTTTTATGCACTCAACAGGTATACCAGCGAGCAGATGAGCCAGTTAGACTGTCTTGAAAACAGTGTATCAACAACTTTTCATCTCTCAGGTAAGCGGCCATTTTGCTGCAATACATCGTCAAATGAGACTTGGGACAAGACGTTCCATCGTATTTCTAAAAGTCTGGGCTTTGAACTTGGCGGGAAGTACCAAATCAGCTACCAGGCTCATTTCAACAGCTCCTGGTCCCAACTCATTAGCTTTCTGCAGTTCCAACAAGCGGTCTTCTAAAGCTTTGCAACGCTCCTCGTACTTGCGCTCAATTTCATCACGTATTTTTCCAATCTCATCAAGAGCATTCAAGTCTGGCACCTCTTCAGTATTCCTAAAGTTTGCACCAATGTGTACTTGGGGACTTGGTGTTGCTCCAACTAGGTTGATATGGACCTTCTTCGCTGTTGGAGGTTTCTCTGGTTGCATCCTGATGTGGGATGTTGTCTCTTCTTGATCATTCATCTCGTTGGAAGCTCTTTCGACTGCTTTGGCCTTCCCAGATTCCTTAGGGCCCAATAGAGCAGTCAGTTGATTTATGATTTATACCTGAGTTTGAGTAAAGAAGTCTTTAATTGATTGTTTGATTCTGTCGAAACGATTCTGCATTTTCACGCGTTCGTTTTCGAGGCTGGCAAGCCGATCCTCAAAAGCCATGGATCGTGAACGCAGGCGAGTTCCGTATGAATGTGAAATATTTACGGCTTAGAGCTAATTCTGTTATTAAACATTTCTCTTATTAAATTCCTTATTTATCATAAGATTTCCAAATGAATAAATGTATGCATGAATGTATGAATGCAATAAAAGGACATCGAATTTAGAAACCAGTCTTTCTTAGAAACACCACATCCGTCCAAAAATTTAATTACATAGAGGAGATAAATTTGATACGGGAAACCATTAGCCCTAACTCCTAAGTTGACTAACTCGTGCAATAGACGCACAATAGCCTCCCCGTGCTCCTCTTCAATGTTGGGCTGCTCCAACAGACTAGTAGCTTGCCTCGACAGGATTTGGACATACGAAGCAATGCTTCTGACTTGGGCTTTGAACCTCACTAGTTCATCGTTTTGACATTGGATCGTTCACCGGGCTACCTCATATTTATCCTTCCACGCTCCGCTCTCTGCCATTACTGCCCCTTCATATCCAGCCAACTTGTCCTTCAGGTCTTGAACAATGTTTTCTAACTCAGTTATTATTTTCTGCATTCTTTCTTTCTCTATCTCCGCTTCAACCTTATCCTCGTTGTGATACTTGGTGATTAATTTTTCAAGTTGTGTCACCTGACTAGTCAAGTCGAAATTTCGGGCATGTTCTTCCTCTAGCCTTTTCTTGGCCTTGTCATTCGTTTCCTTACTTGCCCATGCCTTTCAGTCATACATCTTTTTATAATCATCCCTGTCTCAGGTCATTGCATCCAATTCCTCTTATAGATTCTTTATTATCTTGCTTGTTCCAGCCTTTTGTTTGGCTTTGTAGTCATTGTGCAATTCCCGCAGCTCTTTTAATTCTTGATTCGCTTTCTTATTCTGCTTCATTAGCTCATTCTCCTTTCCTTTTTGGATCTCTACTTGTAATTGTGCCATTGTTAATTCCTCCTTAAGGTCATGGATTGCTTTTTCATACTTTTTCAAATCTTGCTCCTGGTCATGTCTGAGTTTTTCTAAAGCCGAAGGTGACTCTTGGATTGCATGTGTTGAAGTTCCAGCTCTGGAGGGCATTTCTTGAAACGTGGTGTCATTGACTCTTTGAGCTCTCCACTCGTCATACCTTGCCATTACTTCTGACCCTGGATAAGGCTGAACCCTTCTTGGTGTTTCCCAAGCCTTTGAGGTTTGCAGAATTAGCCCCTTGTAGTCATTGGTCTTGTGGGCATATTCGAACTTAGCCATTCCAGCCGTGGCAGGCACAAATTGCCTTGATTCGAATTGTCTCGAGACTAACAATAGGCAATAGGCTGTTCCTCCCTAAATTCCCGATAGCGGAACCCAGTCTCTGTTTCCACAGCGGTAAAAAAAGGTTGTACCCGTATTCAGCCAAGGAGTTTTCCATACTATATCCGTATCTTTCAAGTCTTTTAGATATTCGATCCAACGTTTCTCAATTTTCTTTTCCAGGACACAGTCAGTTAGATGTTCTTTGATCGGTGAATAAGTATCCAGGTATCTAGCTCCTCTGTAAGGTGTGTTCCATCTGTGGCCCCTAAAGCATACCTCTAGCAGTTGTGCACACCCCCAGAATTTTGCTTCCCCTGTCTTCTTGCAGTTGGTGAGTGACCTATAAGTTTCTGTCAGAGTTGCCAGCACCGGGTTAACTCCTTTACTCAGTCGTTCAAATAATCCAATAGTCGATGAATCAACATGCTCACGGGTCCTAGGGAAGATTACCAGGCCATAAATACACAAGGAAAACAAGCTTCGCATTCTAACCGGCTCGTCACTACTTGCCAGTATCAGCTCTTTGAGAATCATCCAGTTAACTCATTGCTTATCTTCATTTTGGTTGGTGCTGTCATTTTTAGCCAATCTTTGATCCCACCACTCCTTGGTCTTTCCTGTTAATGCTAGAAACTTTTTGATGAACCCTGAATGTCCGATGCTATTGAGTGACTTGGTGTAGATCTTGTCACTTTCTATTTTTGGGCAGTTAATCAGTACCGCGTATTCCTCCAAGGTCGGTGTCATATCTACTTGCCCAAAGGTGAAGCAATTATAGGTTGGGTTCCAAAATTGCGCCATTTCCCTTAATAACTCTTGATCGACCTTTATTTCTAGTAATAAGGCTATGTCCCCGAATTCATCTCGAACTAGCTTTTTCATCTCATTATCCCACAGATCCCAGATATGTTTAAAATTTGATAAACATGCCTCCTGATTAGTGCTTAGCTTTGCATATCCTTTCATATTGGATATTTCTCCTCTTCTAAGGCTATCCCTCTTTTCGTGTTGTGTCTGCTCAGACCAGATCCATACAGCAGTGTTATCCTCTCCTACTTTAAATCCTCGTGACATATCGAGTACTTCTAAACTTGACTGACTCCAAATTCGATGCCAAAAATAAAAATGCAATTGATGACAAGAATAAACAAAACAAACAAACAACAAACAAAAAAAAACTTGTGTTAGTATCCCGAATTAATATCGAAGGCAAGTAAACAAACTACGAGATTATTAATCATTCGAATTAAAAAAGACAATATTTAATGCAACAAGATAAACAAAGAAAT
Source organism: Hibiscus trionum (assembly GCA_030270665.1). Lineage (NCBI taxonomy): Eukaryota > Viridiplantae > Streptophyta > Magnoliopsida > Malvales > Malvaceae > Hibiscus > Hibiscus trionum. The sequence goes on along the minus strand of BSYR01000034.1, from coordinate 6,622,642 downwards.
GAATTTAAACCGGCAGCACCTGTCCTAGGTCCTTGTCTGGCTCTAATGGGGTGGGCTTCTAAAACAGAATGTGGGTTTTGTTCTAGACTCTCGGTTCTCGAACTGTCGTTACTGCTTACTGCGGCAGCAAGACATCGATTCAGTAGTATAGGTCCCTTACAATGGAGACGTGAGCCCCACAATGCGTAAGGTTAGTATACCGGAAGAAGACAAAAATCTAAACTCGGAGCTGGAGAGCATCACGTCGGATATTGTCTTACTCCCACTTAAGGGTGAAAAACTCGGGTTTAGGGTTTATGCATGAATGACAAATATAGCATACACAAAAACTACCCCTATTTTTCCTAAAATCCATCGAACAGTTTTCTAGAAGAAAAAAATTAAATCCAAATTAATGTTCGAAATACCAAAATGCCACGTGTAATTAATTATTAGACCTGACTCTCAATAATCCCCAGCAGAGTCGCCAAGCTATCGCGACCATTTTTGAAAACCCGCCTTTTAAAGGTTTGGAATAAAAACTGCCTGACGTTTTAGAAATCGGGGTTTTGACCAATTTTATCTTATTTTAATTTTTAATAAAAATCCCTTTTATTTTGTTTAAAAATCATTTTGGAGTCGCCACTGGCCACTTTGGTAGGCCAGACACCATAAAAACGTACCAGAGATTCTTTTAAAAAGTTCGGGTTCGGGAGTCGGCTACGTGTAGGGAAGGGTTAGCACCCCTACGATTGCCCGTTATCGGTACCTTATTAATTACACGTGGCATTTTGGCATTTCGAACATTGATTTGGATTTAATTAAATCTTTTAATTGTAAAATGAATTTTATTCCGAATGGGAATATCCTTTTGTAAGAAAATACATTTCGATCGAATATAATTATGAAACATCCAATTACATTAGGACACTTCAACTTATATTAAAAAAAATGTACCTCAACACAAAAGGTTTTATGCATGATTAATCATTGTCTTGCAATTTTTAAATGCACCATAATTAGGCTCCATTGATTAATTTGATTAAGATTTTATGAATGTTATTAATTTTGGACATAAAAGTAAACACCCAAAAAAATATTGGGCACTTTCTTTATCAAGCCCAAAAATTAACAACATTCCTAATTGATATGTCTCGAATTATTAATCATATTTATTTTTATTTACCTAATTAATGATTTATTTCCATTTTCTAAGTTAAAGTGAAAAATTGAAACTCTTGTCGGAATACTCATTGGTTAACATCACTCTACCTCGTGACACTAGCCAATATTGAGTATTCTAACATTGTTTCAAATATCCACTTATTTTCTACGATGATCTCTCTATTCAATTATGATTTAAGTAAACTACACTATTGGCTCTAATTCAATTTAGCATGTGATTAATTGTCCAAACAATATATGGCATGATATTTTTAAAACATTCAAGCATATAAATTAATTACACAATTAAATAAAACAATTAAATAGAACAATTAATTAAAGCAATTAAATTCTGGAAAGGATTGAATTGAATTAAATTGAATTTTAGGTGACCAGATTACAAACAAATAGGGGCTGATTTGTAAAGAGATTTAAACCCAATAACCCAAATCTAAAGACCTTAAAAGTTGAGCCCAAACTCGTATCCAAGCCCAGACCAAAAACCTTAGGCCCAAAAACCCTTTAGCCCGTTTGAATTAAAACACAAACCCATTGTTTTAAGTCGACCGGGTCACGGACCCGCACCCGAACCCATATGGAGACACGCGGATCTTCTGTGACCCGTCCTTCAAAATGGTACCGTTCCCAACTCGGTATAAATAACCCCTCACCGAGTTGGAACGGTCATTTGACCACTTTCTCTCTCTCTCTCCTAAATCCTCTGTATTCTAACACCCAAAACCTAAAAACCCAAAGTACTTTCGACCAAAACCTCTATTTTCGCCTCTGTTCTTCCCTTGTTCTTCAAAAAACACTCATCCAATCTTCATTAACACCAAAAAACCTTCCCCAAAATCGTTTTTGAAGATCAAAAACCCATTTTTCTCATGAACAAACTAAGAACTCTTCTAAAACCCTTCGTTTAATCCTCACAAACACTTAAACTTTCCCAAAACTTGTTTTTGTAAGATCAAAAACCATTTCTTCAAGAACTCGTCAAGAACTTTTCAAATTCATCGATTTTGATCCTCATTCACCCCCTAACTCTTCTTCGACCTATTTTTTGGCCGCCATGCTGATATCGAACACCGGATATCATCTCCGGTCTCCTCCTTCCTCTTTCCGATGACCGGACCCTCTCCGATCATCTTCTCCAACATCCCTGCAAGATCTGACCACCGTCCGACCTTCTTCTACCTTTTTCTGATGACCGTACCTTCTCCGGTCATCTTCTCCGGCCAGACCTGGTTTTTCGGCCACCATCTCCGCCGTCGCCGGAACCCTAATTCTACCTAAAAACTCCTTTTTAACCCTAATCCTAGATCTGAGCCCCGTTTCATCAGAAACACCCTGCTTCTCCCAATCCTAGGCTACCTATCCAAAACCAGTGACTTATGTTCTCTGTTTTTCGACTCCGACAACAGTTTGAGCACTCAAACCCTCACTCTGACGACATTTCCGGCAATGGAAAAGCAAGATAAGCCTTCGAACTCTCTCTCTCTTATATTTTTTATTTATTTATTTTTATGTTTTTTTTAGTTTTGAACTAGATCAAACTTAGGATTTAAATCTGTTTTTTATTGTAGATCTAGGTTTTAATGTATGTTATGGATATGATTTATGCTTAGATTTAGGTTTGAGATGTGTTTTATGACTGAGATATGTTTTTTAGACATATTAAGGTTCGGTCCTTGAGAGATTTAACATGTTTTTTGTGTTTTCGAACAGGTAAAGAGGAGAAAAAGAAAAGAACAGAGGTAGAAATACCTCGGTTCGTTGTTCTACCGGTTCCGGTGAACTTCCGGCAAGGTCACTTTGTCTGGTTGTCTTCCCCGATAGACTCAGACTCCTCAGGTAACCTCTCTTTCTCTCTGACTTTTCGTTTCTTTTTTGGTAATTATTAGCACAATTATGATTGTATTAATTAAAGTTTTTCTCTCTCTTCGCATGTATTTATACCTGTTGTCAGACGTGACATCATCTTTGCACGGTTGGCGATGCCAGCTGTGTTGGAGTATGCCCAAAGACCAATCATATGATGATTGAATAGACATACTATTTTACTAGATTTATCAAGTAATGGCATTGCCGTTATTATCATTTGGTATGTTTCTGTGCATCAAACTAACCATTGGATAATAATGTCCATACAATAATACGATTATTGTTAAATTGAATCCTTAGTCGAATATTATTACGGGTATAGACAATGATAATATATAAAGACTAATATGTGGTTGATTGATAACAAGTGTTGTAATTGACATAGAGATGTCAAAATCAACACATAAGTATTTGTTAGAGAACAACATACTGGATTGACCCGCTATGAGCATGTTTCTTGGGTAATTATGTGACAGTCACAACATTGCTCATGATAAACATATGTATAATCCTCAGACTTGAGATCAACATGATTTCAACATAAAGATTTACGTATTTTGACATAGTCAAACGTGTGTCGTAACTGACTACATTATAAAGATTGGTGATTGGATACGTGATGACCTATGTAGTGAAATATGGTTGATAAAGAAAGGATTTGTCCCTCCTACATAATGAGAGAAATATCTTTGGCCACTTGATTGAGTGAGATTAGAAAATGCATGGCCATGCTCGAATATTATGATATGAGATATCATAGAGATTCGTTTATCATAATCTACTCAAGACATCAAGAAACACTAGATGGACAACGCAAGTGTGACTAACCCATGACTTGTGTTCATCTAAGATATAAAGGACAAAAGGATGAAATACATAAAGGAAGTTTATTCAAGAATTAGGAAAGTCAAACCATGACTTCATGCAACTTAGGTAGCAATGATGTATTGCTAGATGCCACTAATTGTTTGTAAAATTAGAACAGTTCTAATTTTGCTGCTAACGTTGCATGAACCTACAAGGGTCACACCCTTCGAATGAAACGAACAAAAATTGGAAACCATACTCCCTATTTTAGGGAGGTTGCCGAAAATCCCCTATGGGATAGGGGAAATCGGCAACTCCCTTAAATGTGAATAATATTGGATAAATATTGTATTTATCATATATTATTTAGAGTATGGAAAATATTTAGAAACTTAAATATTATAGAATAAGATTCTAGAAATTTAAATATATATTTGGAATTTATATAATGTATATATAATTCCAAGTTTATGTAGAATTAGATTCTACATAATTAAAAAATATATATTTAAATATATTTAAATCCAAGTAAAGATAGGATTAGATTCTATATAATAAAATATATATATTTGGATTAAATATAATGTATATTTAAATCCATGTTTTATGTAGAATAAGATTTTACATAATTAAATATATATATTTCATTTAATATTATTAAATATAATGTATATTTAATATAAACCAATTTCAAGTAGAAATAGATTTTATGAATTTTGGTTGAACTTGGATTTAAGGAATTAAACTAGAATTAAGTCTCTGAATACTATTTAAAGGGACAAGGGCTAGCAACCAAATCATCCCTCTTCCCCCTCTTGAAGATTTCGACAACACCCCTAGGGATTCCCCAATGGAATTCGACATATCCCAGAAAGCTCTCTGAGAAGCTGTTCGATATTTTTCTGGTGTTCTACTTGCCCCATGGCAAATCCCTGAAGGTTCCCTTGCTCGATTACAAGTCCCGGTTGAACTCCTGGTTGATTTCAAACTCCCTCAGAAATCCCTGGAGGGATTTCGACTTCTCCTTGTAAGGTGTTCAAACCTGTCGAAATTTATCCCTAAGTGTTAGGGAGGCGGAAACTTTGTTCGTTTTGTTCGGGTGGACTCCGTAGAGGTCGTTGCGAACCTGTGACGATTCCGGTTTTACTTGACGTGGTTATTCTAACATACCGTCGGTTTTCCAGTTTCCAGAGTTTTAAAAGGTAACTCTTTATCTTTTCACCCCGGATTCGTTCCTGTACATGGATCCTGGCTGGATTACGTCGGATTAATTTTTTCGCTGCGCCACGGGGCGTGCCGACGTGACCCAACTGTGGTGTCAGAGCCACTTGTATCATACGAATTCGGACTTAAATTCTTGGGTGATGTTTATGTATGAGATGCATGTTGTTTGATTCGATTTAGATATTTATCGTTTATCGTATCACACCTAATAAAGACTTATTTCGATTATCACTGAATGATTAAGAGTTAATCATAACTATGTTAGGTTGCTTCAATGTTAAATGTTAACATGTTGAGACTAATAGTTAGTATAGAGAACAAGTATTTGTTCGTAATTTCATAGATTTATGAAATCTCTGAAAGGGCTTCTAATTTGATAAAAGTTATCAAACTACCTTTCACGGTGAATCCATAAGATTTATGGTTAGACGTTATGAAAAATGCATGTCTAGGATTGGCATCATCAAAGACCTGGTACTTAAGTGTGCCTAGTGCGCCACCTCTCTTTCATGTTGACCTACCTGGTGCATTTGTTCGTTAACGCAAATGGTTTATGAAACCTCGTGATCCTTCTTTGGTCCATTAACCACAACATAGGGATAATCAGTTTAAAACTCCGTAAACACGTCGTTACTTTGTTCGCACGATGTTTGAAATGTATGTTTGATTGCATGGTGTTTGTTTTGCATGGTTATAGCCCATAGCCTTTATAGTTTTGGTTTTTATAAATACGGCCTGCGTGTCGTGCCTTTCTCTATCTTCTGTTGTACTTCTCTTCTCATCTCACTCCCTCGCATGTAACGCGAGTTTCTGAAAATTGTAAATACTCATGGAGATAAAGCAAGGACCAAGGTAGCAACGTGGTGGGCCTTCCCTGGTGGACCGGGCGTTTCAAAAGCAGATTCTATCTTCAATAGAATGGTCCTCCCATTGGCTTGGGACGGGTAACCTTAGGTTAAGAAGGGCTATAATCATTGCATATTTATTTATCGCTTATATTTACCTTGTATGTGATGCAATGGATGTTTTATAAGCATGATTAAACATAGTTCTATTGATAGGATCAATGTTAAAATGATGAGATAATTAAGTAAATTCCTCACTATAATTCTAAGTCTGTTTTAACCATCCAATATTTACCCTCGTTAAAGCTTCGATCGATATAATGCGAGCTTTGCCAAAGCAATGTCACATTTATCTATCTTAGTTAAACGCGAAGAATAAGCTAGTGATATTCGTCGGTTGAGATATTGGTATTGACTTAGCTGGATTGTTCTAATAGGATTAGAAAACCTAGTGGTTAAAAGTTTTGGTTAATCATAAGATGATTTAAAGAACAAGAGTTGTTCGCCAAAAGATGAGGAATTACATGAGATGTAATTAGTAAGGTGTTACTTACCTAAATAACCATTTCCTAAAAGACTGGCCAAAGCTGATTTAGGAATGGTGAAATACGGATCCTCACTCACTAGAAAAACTATCGAAACGTTTTTCTGAAATTAAAACTAGAGGGTTTTTAATTTTGAAGAAAATAGTGGGTGTAAATTTATAGTAAAGACATATCTATAAATTTTAAAATTTAGTAAAACTTATATAGCATTTTTTCTTTACTGTAGAATTAATGGCAAATAATACTCTATCTCTGCGATCTATCCTTGAGAAGGATAAGCTCAATGGCATAAACTTCCTTGACTGGTTCCGCAATTTGAGAATTGTTCTCAAACAGGAAAAGAATGAATATGTCATTGAAGAACCTGTTCCTGATGAACCGGTTGCCACTACTTCCAGAGCTGACAAAGACAAGTTTAAGAAACACATGGACGACATGCTGGATGTCAGTTGTCTTATGCTTGCCTACATGACCGCTGAGCTTCAGAAGCAACATAAGGACATGGTAGCTTATGATATGATTCAAAATCTCAAGGAGATTTATGAAGGGCAAGCTCGTCAAGAGAGGTACGAGACCTCTAAAGCTCTGTTTCAATGCAAGATGAGTGAGGGATCTCACGTAGAAGCTCACGTCATTCAAATGATGGGCTACATCCAAACGTTGGAGAAGCTCGGCTTTCCGCTGAAAGACGAATTAGCTACTGATGTCATCCTGCAATCGTTGTCGGATAGTTTCAATCAGTTCGTCCTTAATTTCAATATGAATGAAATTAACAAGACGCTGCCACAGTTGCTCGGCATGTTGAGAACTGCTGAAATCAACCTGAAGAAGGTAGGATCTAAACCTGTTCTGATGGTCCGCAAGGGCAAGAAGAAAGGTAAATCGGCAGCAAAGTCTAAAGGTGATGGTAAGACCAAAACCGATGGAAAGGAGGCATTGAAACCTAAGAAGGGAATCAACAAGGATGGAAAATGTTTCCATTGCGGCAAGACCGGACATTAGAAGAGAAACTGCCCCCACACACCTACAAGAAGTCAAGAAAGCAAAAACGAGTGAGGCATCAACCTCAGAGGCTTCTAAAGTGAAGGCATCAAAATAGACATGGACCTGCGAATGGAAATAAAGCAAGAGTTGCTACATGATCCATTAGGACATGTGTTTTTGCTTAAATAGATTTGTTTTAGTTTTTAAGATTATTATTTTGTGCCTAAGTGTTATTTATCTTGTAAGGACAAGATATTTTAATTTTGAGATTATTTAAATAAATCTTATTCTTTTAATCTCTTATGGCACAACGAATCAATGATCTTTAAACTAATCAAATCAATAATATTTATAAGATAAATAAAACAAATGACTAATCTCAAACTCGTAAAAAGTATTAAGGTAATTTGATGAGATCAAATTCAAGAATACTTAAAGTTTGATGAACTTTCAAAGAATATGGGATTGTCCCATAATTAAATCCCACAAGTGGAACAAAAAGTCTTTGAAAGAGAATCAAATATGTTAGACATGTTTTGATTCAGAACAAGTCATTTTCGACTTCTTTACACAATAGAAAAACAACCCTCATACTTAATCATTTTTTTGTGGTTCGAAATGCCATATAAGATATGGACTAAGAATTGTTCTAGAATACCTTTGAAGTTTTAAGGTTACTTACATGTTAAAATGTTTACAAAGTTCGAACCTTAAAAACTCCATTTGTTGTTTATCCTAACGAGAATAAAGCGTTTGTTTCTCAAACGAGAGTTTTTCTTGAAAGAGATTAATTCTCACAAAGGGATTTTATTTCTTCAACTTTAACGAGAACAAAATATGTGTTGCTCAAACGATAGTTTATCTCGAAAGATAATACTTATCACTAAGGGATTTTATTTTTCAACGAGAACAAAATGTTTGTTGCTCAAACGAGAGTTTCTCTCGAAAGAGATTACCTCTCACAAAAGAAAAAAATGGAATTTGTAATTTGAAGAAATTTTAGACAACAAATTTATGAACCAAAGATTGAGAATGTTCCACAAATGATCAAGGAACATTGGAACAAAACACAACCATTGTGTTGATCCTTAAGAGAATACCATATACTTGAGAAATATGGATTTCTCACTATCCGTACATGGAAACACTCTTCTTTTCGGATCAAGATAAAGACTAGGTCTTATCAGAAAGCAATGGTGAGCCCAAAATTCGAGAAATGGCTAAGAGCCATGAGATATGAGATGGTATCCATGTCTAAAACCAAGTATAGACTTTGGTTACCTAAAAGGGTAAAACCTAATAGGTATGGATGAGTTTTTCAAAAAGAAAAAACCGCCATGGATGATAAAACATACAAAGGATGATTCGTCGCTAAAAGTATTTAACAAACTTCATAGTATTGACTATGATAAAGCATCTTCCTTGTAGCTATGTTTAATCCATCTTAATCTCACTTGCAAGTAGTTACATACGATGATTATGGAATCAAATAAAGGAATGTCAAAACCACTTTCCTAAGGGAAAACTTGAAACAGTTGTGTACATGACACATCTAGAAGGTTTTGTCACTCCAGTAAACACTTGGAAGGTATGTAAGCTACAAAGGTATATCCGTAGACTAAGGCAAGCTTCTCGAAGTTGGGATATTCATTTCAGAAGATACAATCAAAAGGTTTGGTTTATCTAGAAACCAAGGGGGTCTTGTTTTCAAAAGAGCTAGTGGGAGCATTGTTACTTTCCTAAGTATTGTATGTAGATGACATACTTATCAAAAGGAACTAAAGATCGCAATCCGTTTTTCATTAATAAAAGATACTGCGAGTTAGCAACATGAGACAGTATCTAACTCTACAACATAGGCTGAATGTATTACAGTCGACATAGCAATAAAGAAAGATATTTGGATCTAAAGGGTTCACTTTTGAACTAAGGGTTGTTCCCAGCATATTAGATGCTACATAACTCTGTTATGATGGAACCTTTGCGTAAGCAAATAAAACCCAGATCTCATCAATAAATACAAACATATTCTAAAGTGCTTACATCTTTGAGATGTGAAAGTATGCAACATACGCACAAAGTTGATAACTTTGTCAACTCCCTGACAAAGCTTTTGACACAGCATAAGCATGTCAGTTACACTAAGCCATATCGTATTAGATACGAGAATGATTGGTCTTAGTTCTAGTGGGAGATTGTTGGAGTATGCCCAAAGACCAATCATATGATGATTGAATATACATACTATTTTACTAGATTTATCAAGTAATGGCATTGCCGTTATTATCATTTGGTATGTTTTTTTGCATCAAACTAACCATTGGATAATAATGTCCATACAATAATACGATTATTGTTAAATAGAATCCTTAGTCGAATATTATTACGGGTATGGACAGTGATAATATATAAAGACTAATATGTGGTTGATTGATAACAAGTGTTGTAGTTGACATAGAGATGTCAAAATCAACACATAAGTATTTGTTAGAGAACAACATACTGGATTGACCCGCTATGAGCATGTTTCTTGGGTAATTATGTGACAGTCACAACATTGCTCATGATAAACATATGTATAATCCTCAGACTTGAGATCAACATGATTTCAACATAAAGATTTACGTATTTTGACATAGTCAAACGTGTGTCGTAACTGACTATATTATAAAGATTGATGATTGGATACGTGATGACCTATGTAGTGAAATATGGTTGATCAAGAAAGGATTTGTCCCTCCTACATAATAGGAGAAATATCTTCGGCCACTTGATTGAGTGAGATTAGAAAATGCATGGCCATGCTCGAATATTATGATATGAGATATCATAGAGATTCGTTTATCATAATCTACTCAAGATATCAAGAAATACTAGATGGACAACGCAAGTGTGACTAACCCATGACTTGTGTTCATCTAAGATATAAAGGACAAAAGGATGAAATACATAAAGGAAGTTTATTCAGGAATTAGGAAAGTCAAACCATGACTTCATGCAACTTAGGTAGCAATGATGTATTGCTAGATGCCACCCATTGTTTGTAAAATTAGAACATTTCTAATTTTGCTTCTAACGTTGAATGAACCTACAAGGGTCACACCCTTCGAATGAAACGAACAAAAATTGGAAACCATACTCCCTATTTTAGGGAGGTTGCCAAAAATCCCCTATGGGATAGGGGAAATCGGAAACTCCCTTAAATGGGAATAATATTGGATAAATATTGTATTTATCAGATATTATTTAGAGTATGGAAAACATTTAGAGACTTAAATATTATAGAATAAGATTCTAGAATTTTAAATATATATTTGGAATTTATATAATGTATATTTAATTCCAAGTTTATGTAGAATTAGATTCTACATAATTAAAAATATATATTTAAATATATTTAAATCCAAGTAAAGATAGAATGAGATTCTATATAATAATATATATATATTTGGGTTAAATATAATGTATATTTAAATCCATGTTTTATGTAGAATAAGATTCTACATAATTAAATATATATATTTCATTTAATATTATTAAATATAATGTATATTTAATATAAACCAATTTCAAGTAGAATTAGATTCTATAAATTTTGGTTGAACTTGGATTTAAGGAATTCAACTAGAATTAAGTTTCTGAATACTATTTAAAGGGACAAGGGCTAGCAACCAAATCATCCCTCTTCCTCCTCTTGAAGATTTTGACAACACCCCTAGGGATTCCCCACTGGAATTCGACATATCCCAGAAAGCTCTCTGAGAAGCTGTTCGATATTTTTCTGGTGTTCTACTTGCCCCCTGGCAAATCCTTGAAGGTTCCCTTGCTCGATTGCAAGTCCCGGTTGAACTCCTGGTTGATTTCAGACTCCCTCAGGAATCCCTGAAGGGATTTCGACTTCTCCCTGGAAGGTGTTCAAACCTGTCGAAATTTATCCCTAAGTGTTAGGGAGGCGGAAACTTTGTTCGTTTTGTTTGGGTGGACTCCGTAGAGGTCGTTGCGAACCTGTGACGATTCCGGTTTTACTTGACGTGGTTATTCCGACATACCGTCGGTTTTCCAGTTTCCGGAATTTTAAAAGGTAACTCTTCATCTTTTCACCCCGGATTCGTTCCTGTACATGGATCTTGGCTGGATTACGTCAGATTAATTTTTCCGCTGCGCCACGGGGCGTGCTGACGTGACCCAACAAGCTGGTCCCAAGTCGATAGGAATCCGGGTGATAAGAGAAGGGCCAATACCAACGTGACACGTGTCCATTGGGGCTCGAATTCGAGCGGAAAAAAGAAACACAAAGAGGTTCTGAGGGGTTTTTGTGCTTGTTGGGCTGGATATGGGTTGTAGTGGGTTGTCAACAGCTGTAATGGGTTGGGTCTGAGTTGTTAACTGCTGTAATGGATCATTGGCTTTTGGTTCGGGCTTTTATGATGTATTGGGCCTTTTGTATGTACATTTGGACTTATTATTTTTGGACTTTAATATATTTTGGGTATCTTTTATTATCCATTTTATTTATTATTATACTATATATATATATATATATATATATATATATATAAACCCAGACGAAAATCCGGTTTGTCCCTATCGAACCATCTTACCCACCCTCTCGCGCGTCCGGAAGCTCTATGGTTTCCACTAGCCCCTCTAATAGCTAAGGCGAATTTTGATGCCAACTACTACTCCCCTCAGGAAGAAAAATCATGGTCATAGATTATCATTAGAGACAACTATGGTTTAATTTTAGGCTCCGCTCACCGCGTAAATAAGAGTATTAAGTTTGCCTTTGAAGCTGAGGCCTTAGCTGTCGTTCAAGGTCTGGAATTTGCAAGGGACCTGGAAATCCTTGAAGTTCAGCTCGAAGGAGATTCGCAAACAGTCATCCTTAAGCTCCAATCTGAGGAAGCAGATAGATTCTTCATTCGCCCCTTAATCACTAATGATATAGCCGTCTTGAAGTATTTTCGCACTTGCCGCTTCAGCTTCATTGGGAGTTTCGAAAATGGAGCAGCACATGCAATGACTTCCCTTGGTCGTGCCGCAAACGCAAAAGGTTTTTGGGTAGAGGAAGCTCCAGCCTCTATCGCATCTGTGTGGCTACTGATCGACGAGGGTTTGACCCTCCGTAGTTGAAATTGGCACTCTTTTAGCCCTGGGTCCCCCAGTTTTAGGCCCCCATTCAGTATCGGCGTTCTACTTTCTTCATCAAAGCTTTACCAAACGGTCTCTGGATCATATGAGTTCTCATCTTCCTTTCATTTTTGCACCTTGTGTTTTTTTTCCTTTTTATCTCCTTTGTTTTTTTAGATAAATGTGCTCTTTGTATTCCAACCCGAAAGACATTTACAATTTTCTTATGTATCTAGTCCTCATTCAATAAAAAAGGATCTATACAGTTGTTTTTGTACATCCTGTATCCTATGGATCATATGAGTTCTCATCTTCCTTTCATTTTTGCACCTCGTGTTTTTTTTCCTTTTCATCTCCTTTGTTTTTTAGATGAATGTGCTCTTTGTATTCCAACCCGAAAGACATTTACAATTTTCTTATGTATCTAGTCCTCATTCAATAAAAAAGGATCTATACAGTTATTTTTGTACATCCTGTATCCTACCAAATAATTTGCGTTTTACACTATCCTTAACCTGCGGTACAACCTCAAAGTGTGAACTAAAACTTCCCCGAAAATGTCTAAGGTTTTGCTCCCTCCATATCATATATATGCATCCATTCCAAGCAATTTTAAAAATTAAAGCTGACAATGGCTTTCCTTTAAATCCGGAGCAAGCCCAAACCAACTCATACTCCCAAGCCATGCAAGGGAGAGAAACCTGACATGCACGTAAAAGGCATTCCCACACCTGTTTGGAGAAAAAGCATTGAAAAAAATGGTCCATGCTCTCCCCCATATTGGAACAAAGTAGACATCAATCATCATTCTCAACCCCAAACTGAGTTAGCCTATTCTTCGTAGGCAGCCTATCCAATATGTTCGTCCAGGCAATCGTGGAATGTCGAGGTATATTCCCCGAATGCCAAACTCAGTGTCCTATGTTCGGTTTCATCTAATAATTATCTCTCTTTCAAAAAAATTCACGTCAACATAAATCCTAATTTCCTCAACCTATATTTCAAATTCTCTAAAAGTATAAACCTCAATTTTCAGATACTTTGAAATTTTCTATTGCATTCAAGCTTCACAACGGAGATGTCGTCAGACTGTCAGAAAGTCCTTGAAATTTGAGGTAATATTGTGCTGGCATTTAACTGATACTTACATAGTTACCAGATTTCTTACCACAAGAACCTTGTTTCTTGATTGGGGTGACAACACCTTTTTTTGGTGATTTATTGAACATATTGTTACTGTAGTAGTTCAAGACAGATTCCTCTAAGTTCAAACTTAAACTCTTGGGTAAACTGTGCCATGTACCACCGAACTACCAAACTTTTTGCTCAAAACGACGTCATTTTGCTGGAGGAAAATGTGAAAATCATGATGTTGCTAGGATTCATGACGTTGCTAAGATTTGAACCTAAAACCTTTGAAATCAAATTCAACCTTTAAACCACTAAGCCAACTTAATATCTTTGATATGTTTCTAGCACAAATAATATATAAATTCTAAATTGCAGTTTATCATATAAATAATATTACTCTATATAAATAGTATAAATATATTAATATACATATAGTAATGTATAAATAATAGAGCAAGCGTTGATGGTCGATTGGTCAGAGCTGCTCACCGCTCCATTCCTCTTCTCATTAGGTCCCGGGTTCAAGACGCGTCAGGAGCATTTCCTTCCCCTAGAGTCCCCCTCCCCTCTAGGTAGAAGTAGGTAGTCTTTGTCAAAATAATAATAATAATAAATAAAATAAAAATATATAAATATTTTTATATTATAAATAATATTAAATATATAAATAGATAAATATATTATTATAAAAACTAAAAGACTTTTTTAAAAACCCAAAATTTTCAAAAAACATAAATTCCAACAAAACCTTAAACCTTAACCCTAATCCACAAATAATATATATTCTAAACTACAGTTTATCATATAAATAATATTACTATATATAAATAATATAAATATATTAATATACATATATTAATGTATATAAATAATAAATAAAATATTTATATTAAATAAAAAATTATATTATCAATAATATTAAATATATAAATAAATAATATATTATTATAAAAACTAAAAAATAATTTTCACAAAACCCCTAAAAATTCTAAGACTTACAAGAAAACCCTCAAAATCCACCAAAACATTAAATTCTTACCTTATACCTTAAAACCTTAAATCATTAATCTTAAACCTTAAACCCATAAACCTATTAGTAGCCAAAATGGATAGATTCAGGGTTTAAGTTTTAGGATTTTAGTGAGTTTTTTTTGTAAATTTTTGAAATTTTAGATTTTCTAAAATCATTTTTAGTTTTTATAATAATATATTATTTGTTTATATATTTTAATATTATTTGTTTATGAATAAAAAATTTAGGGTTTAAGGTTTATAGTTTAGGGTTAGGGTTTTGTTTGATTTTTTATTTTTTTTGAAAATTTCAAGGTTTTAAAAAAGTCTTTTAGTTTTATAATAATATATTTATCTATTTATATATTTAATATTATTTATAATATAAAAATATTTATATATTTTATTTTATTTAGTATTTATATATTACTATATGTATATCAATATATTTATAATATACTTATATTATTTATATAGAGTAATATTATTTAGGGTAAAGTATGACAGGTACCACCGAACAATAGGGTGTGACCTGTTTTTACCATCAACCTTTCAATTGGTCCAAACTTACCACCAAACTTTATTTTTTGACTCGTTTATACCACCCTGCCGTTAAATCGTTAACTCTGTGATGACATGGACGCTGCACCAAAACGACTTCGTTTTGGTGCCGCTATTTTGACAATAAATGACCCAAAACGACGTCGTTTTGCTAGGGGAAAATATGTGATATTATACACTCAATAAGATTCGAACCTAGGACCTTAAGCATCAAAGACAACCTCTTAACCACCAAGCCAACCTAATATCTTTGAATTAGTTTTAGCACAAATAATATATATTCCCAACTATAGTTTGTCATATAAATATATTATTTCTAATATAAAAATATTCAAATATTGGTATACATATATTAATACATAAATAATAAATTAAATGAAAATATATAAATATTCTTATATTATTAATAATATTAAATAGATAAATATATTATTATAAAAACTAAAATACTAATTTTCAGAACAAAATTTGTTTAAAAAATCTAAAATTCGACAAAATTTTAATCCCTAAACCCATAAACCCTAACCCTAAACTATAAACTTTAAACCCTAAAATTTTATTCATAAACAAATATATAAACAAATAATATATTATTATAAAAACTAAAAAACTGATTTAAAAAAATATAAAATTTTCAAAATTTACGAAAAGACCCAAAAATTCACCAAAATCTTAAAGCTTTAGGGTTTAGGGTTTAAGATTTTGGTGAATTTTTGGGTTTTTTCGTAAATTTTAAAAATTTTATATTTTTAAATCGGTTTTTTAGTTTTTATAATAATATATTATTTGTTTATATATTTTAATATTATTTGTTTATGAATAAAATTTTAGGGTTTAAAGTTTATAGTTTAGGGTTAGAGTTTATGAGTTTAGGGATTAAGTTTTGTCGAATTTTAAATTTTTTAAACAAATTTTGTTTTGAAAATTAGTCTTTTAGTTTTTATAATAATATATTTATCTATTTATATATTTAATATTATTAATAATATAAAAATATTTATATATTTTCATTTAATTTATTATTTATGTATTAATATATGTATACCAATATTTGAATATTTTTATATTAGAAATAATATATTTATATTATTCAGATAAAGTAATATTATTTATATGACAAACTACAGTTTGGAATATATATTATTTGTGCTAAAAATAATTCAAAGATATTAGGTTGGCTTGGTGGTTAGGAGGTTGTCTTTGATGCTTAAGGTTCTAGGTTCAAATCTTATTGTGTGCACAATTTCACATATTTTCGCTAGCAAAACGACGTCGTTTTGGGTCATTTATTATCAAAATAGCGGCACCAAAACGACGTCGTTTTGGTGCAGCGTCCATGTCATCACGGAGTTAACGATTTAACGGCAGGGTGGTATAAACGAGTCAAAAAATAAAGTTTGGTGGTAAGTTTGGACCAATTGAAAGGTTGATGGTAAAAACATGTCACACCCTATTGTTCGGTGGTAACTGGCATACTTTACCCTATTATTTATATGATAAATAACAGTTTAGAATATATATTATTTGTGCTAGAAATATATTAAAGATATTAAGTTGCTTAGTAGTTAAGAGGTTGCATTTGATTCCAAAGGTTCCAGGTTTAAATCCCAGCAAAAGCATGATTTTCACATTTTCTCCACCAAAATGACGTCGTTTTGGTCAAGCGTCCATGTCATCACGACGTTAAGGAATTAACGGCGCGGTGGTATAAACGAGTCAAAAAAGAAAGTTTGGTGGTAAGTTTGGACCAATTGAAAGTTTGGCGGTACCTGACATAGTTTACCCATTTAAATTACTTGAACAACATAAGTAATACATGAAACCCCTAATTCTTACAATAGATTCATGGATTTCTTACAATAGATACATGGATTTAGGGAGAAAAAGTTTACCTACCCAACTCTATATTTGATCAAATGAGTACCAAATGAAGAGCCAAGCTTACAGCTTCTTAATTCAAAATTGAATTGAGATTCTCTCTCTCTCTCTCTCTCTTGACTCAAGAAGCGCTCATCCATGGCTTCCTAAAGCCTCCTTAAGGAAGACACCAATATTCCTTCTTTTTATTCCTTACTGTAGTGGGGTATTTTCTCATTGTCTAAATTTTCGTTTTTTTTACAAAAGAAAACGTGTAAATTTCATTAAAGAAAAAACATACAAACGAAAGAGCAAGCCATGCATGGAAAACACCAAGAAAACTCAAACAAGTTACCCAAACACACACCAAGAAAAACGAGGACAATAACGAAAAGAACAACAAAACAACAATATAGAACAAGATGAAACAAACAGAAAACATAAGGGAAATAGAACTGAAGAAGGTTAACATTCCACAGATGAAAAACATGACTTCAAATTTTCATATGTGAGAGCTTTAGAAGAAGGCATGCTCCTCCTCCCGTAAGGGTAGGGGGTGTTGAGTGGATCAATGGATTGATCAAGGCCAAGAGGAGGGTGAATTGGGATTTTAAAAATTTGTTGGAGTAAAAGGATAGCTAAAAATGAAGAACAAGGAATTTTAGAGTGGTTCAAGTTCCAAATGAACTCTACATCCACTACCTTAGCTACCACTAAGGATTTCCAACAATTCACTAATTTGTTCTTCCCCTTTTCAAGGCTTAGGAGGTAACCTTTACACAACCAGTCAAATTTTCTACCCAAAATTTGACCAAACCCTCACAAGAGTACAAAGAAGAATTTAGGCAAGAAAAGATATCTCTCAATACAAGATTGTCCCTTTAAGTACAAACACTCAACCCAAATTTGGTGATAAGATAGGAATTAAACACTACACAATTTGGGGTTTACAAGAAATTGGAAAATAAGCACTTTGAGCTTGGATGTTTATCTTTGATGCAATAGTTGTTCATGGGCTTCAATTGGCTTCAATTTATACCTTCTCTATTAATTCTAGCCGTTTGGGTGGTTAGGGTATTGATTATAGCCGTTAGGACCTTCTCTTTCCACCATAAATGCACTTTTACAGCTATCCGTATCGGTACGTGTGGACCTGTATCGATACTTGTCTCAAAACAGAAAGAGTCATTGCACAATAATAAGAGGGGCGTATCAATACGTGTGTAGGCGTATCGATACGCGTGTAAGTGTATCGGTACGGGACAGGGACTATTTCGATACAGATAAGACCGTATTGAAACCTTTTTCTCAACTTAGCTCACTAGAAGTTTCTGTATCGATACGGCTAGGAGCATATCGGTACGGGACAACCACCACTTTAAATTTCAATTACCTAACAACTGACACCAACGGTCGAAAACATTAAAAGCTTTTCGAATTTAAAATTCCCTTAAATCTGTATCGATATGGGTGAGACCATATCGGTACGCTATTCAAACTCCTTCAGTTTTTATAGAGGGGCGTATCGATACAGACTCAATCTGTTTCGATACGGTGAGGGGCGTATCGAAACACGTCTTTCCAGTAGCCAACTTTGTAAAAGAAGGTATCGATACGACTGGAAGCGTATCGATACGCCTGGATGTTTTTCAATACTTTGGCCTTGGAACACTTGGAAAATATTTGGAGTTTGAGTTTTTCAAATCAAATTAAAGTGTTGGTGATTTATAAATCATTTGAGGGACTTAGAAATCTATTTCAAGTTTTCAATTTAATCCTTAACATACTTAGTTATATCAAAATCAAACATAGGTTTTACAATCTCCCCCTTTTTGATATAACAAAACCAAAACTTGAAATTTTTTGACACTTTGAAAAACTTTGCAAAATAACTCCCCCTTAATATTAGCTAGGTAAACTTTAAGTTGAAATCAAAATATTTTAAGTGTGAGCTTGTTCCCTCTCCCCCTTTTTGTTAGATCAAAAATAGAGACATTGATAAACATAGGCAAAAGGCATATATAATAACCAAGCAACATAATATTGATAATCAATAAGTTCAAATTAAAGATAACACCAACATAAAATCCAAATAACAAAAAATCAAAGCATATGTTTTAGAATAATGCAAACTTAATCCTAAAAGCATAAACCAAAGGTGCATAAATAAATATCCTAAATGATATGAATGATATGCAAAGATAGGCTACTATGCATCTCCATCGCCATCTTCATCATCCTCCTCATTCGCATCATCATTCCTCCTAGTTTGACGTCACTCGTCATGGAAATCAGTAAGAGATGTGTTCATTGAGTTATGACCTTATTCAAGGGAAGTGAGGCATGTCTCCACATTCTTCATTCGATCTTCAAGGCTTGTAAACCGTGTGTCAATAGCGGTAAATCCTGAATTTATCACTTGATCGATGGAGGCAATTCCCGTGCGCAAACCCGTGAATTGCTCGTTTAGAAAAGTCATGAGGGAATCCATAGAAGGTGGAGGAGGAGCTTGAGGACCTTGAGCGGCTTGAGGATTAACAATTTCTTCTGCGGCATCACTAGGGAGCTCGGATAGACGTAGCCAACTACCATTGAAGTAATGAAACTTACCCCTTGCAAGAATCTTTCATTGATAGGATCGGTGAGGAGAGTTGGGTAGTCATGTGAGCAATCTATCTCCTTTTGTGTGAAGAAATAACTCAAAGCCGTACCATATGTGAAGGAAGTGACGAGTGTAGTGTGGCGATGTTGCACGAGATAGACAATCTCCGCAAACATAATTCGAGCAAGATTTGGACGTTATCTTTGACGGAAGCATCGAATCCAAAAATCATCAACTTGGCGGATAGTGGAATATTTTTCTCCCGAGGGCCTAAACCACCAAGAAACCATCAAGTGTAGGATCTGATCCTGAGCATTAAGGGCGGTGACGGAACCACTTAAGACATTGCCAAGAGCATTCTCATCATCAAGACCTTCATCCTCCAACTTAAACACATCACAAATGGATTGAACATCGATATTAATCTTTTTACCCATTAGATGAGAATTAACGGTCGTTACAACACCCTCTCGATTTGTAACGCCCGTGTTTTGGGGTTAGGAGTTAGTCGGGTTTGTAGTCCGAGTCAATAAACTTTAATAAAAACAAATCACACTTAATTAAGACCTAATTGAGCTTAAATAAAAAGGGGAGGGACCTTGTTGGTAGATTGACCCAAAACTTTTAAAAAGCAAGACAACTTTAAAGAAAAAGTTGTCATCTTCTTTCTTCCCCTCCCTTTCCAACGTGAAGACCCCCTCTCCCCTCTTTCAAACTCTCCCAAACACAAGTTACTATTCCATTGATTTGCAACTCAATTTCAAGACCATTTTGAAAGGCAATAATGTTTTCTAACTCTCCTCTTCACCCTTTATCTATCCATGGTTTTAGATTTTAAAACTATGAGCTTTTGAAAATTAGGGTTTGATTTAAAGTTTGGGTTTTTATGGTGATTTTCATTTTGTTTTGAAATAATGAGTTAGGTTTTGTTTTAATCACATCAAGACTTACAACATATGTTAATTTGGTTGAGTTTTATTGAAAACCCGAAATGGGTTCTTGGAGCCATTTTTGGGATGTCAAAACTTGTTTTTTTGGTGAGTTGTAGGTTAAAAACAAAGGGCTGATGGTTTAGGTATGTTAGGAGGATGATTTGGGATCTTTTGGGTGTCATTTGGAGGGTTGAAAGTGGAGTTTTCAGCTAAGGTTTGAGGGAGCACGAATTTGATATATTTGAGGATTAAATTGGTTGGAAAATGTGGGTGAAGTTAGTTTAAGCTCTAAGGTTGAGTGTTGATTGAATGTTAGCATTGATTGTTGTTGTTGGTTGTGTTTTTGGTTGGCTAGAAGCAAGAGGAGACGTCGAATGAGCATTGGGACCGAATCCGGGTTCGTAGGAGATTTGCATTGGTTGCTAAGGAAGGGCGGTGAGTGGTTTCAAACTTGTTTTAAAGTTTGGTTCGAGTGTGTGTAGAGTGTGTGTGTGGAATGTGCTTGGTAGGCCATTTCTTTATTTCAAGTTGTTAATTTTAGCCATTGATTCCATTAAATGCTATTGTGTTTGCCTATCTATGCTCTTGTGAAATGTGGTTAAATTGGTGCATGTATATCATGATATGTATATGTGTGAAGAGCATGGGATGTGGTTGATGATATGTGATGTGGTTATGAAAGTTGGCACTAAATAAATTATCGGTTGTAAATGATCGATCATTAGGATTAGTGTGTACAAAAATTGAGTCAAAACGTACGTGGCCTTGATGGCGTTAAGTAATCAAGGAGGAGTACGGTGATGTAATATTCCACCGGAAGCTTTTATATATTCTACGGGATGATGAGTGGAATCCCATCCGTAGGGCATGTGGCGATGAGTGGAATCCCGCACATACATGGTCCGGTGATGAGTGGAATCCCACCGAGGTAATGTGATGTTGAGATTTAAATCCGCACATCCGGGTAATTAATAGTGGCCAATTAAACTTGTTCATGTGTTTGTGATATATGATGTTGATATATGGTGTTGTTATATGATGATTGAGCTTGGAAGGATATGAGAAACCATATTATGCCACTTGAAAGACTAGCTAGGTCTACTCGACTACTTTACCAATGTGGTGTTAGTTCGGAGCAAGGCGAGAAGGGCTTTCCAAGTTTGTGGCTCAAGTACGGTGGTTAAATTTTGTCTTAGTTAGCAATGTGGCAAGGGTGTTTGTATGAGCTATGTATGACTCATTGATATGTTGATGTTTTGGTTTGACTTTGGTTTGTAAAGCATGATATGCTATGATGAATGTTTAAATGTGGTGGCATGCCCTTTAGATGTTTAGGTTGCCTTGTTAGTGAGTGCAACCTCCTTTATGTTGACTTGTGCCATTTTGGCCTTTTGAGCTTTCATGTATGCCCATTTATGCTAAAATATTGCCCTTGTATGAATGCCATGATTAGATGCTATGTTTCATGTTTGATTGTTTCCTTTGGCTCAAGTATGGTTGCTTGGATGTTTGTATGTGTATAGGAGAGTCTGAAAAAGCATCTAGAGTCTTGTTTGAGGTCACCAAGTTTGGAATTGTGGAATTGCAGAGCAGGGGTATCGATACGGTTAGACCTGTATCGATACGGCCTTCTTATTTCAGGCCACGCGTTTCGATACGCGGGAAGGTGTTTCGATACCTTTTTTGTTACTGGAATTCTGAGATTTTGGTGAGATGTTACCGTATCGGTACGGTGGGTTAGTGTATCGGTACGAGTTTATCTCGTTGACCACGAGATGTTGACTGGGAGGGGCGTATCGATACGCTTAAGGGCTGTATCGATACGGTCTTCCTGTGTTGACCCTGAGTGTTGACTTTGGTCAAGGCGTATCGATACCCTTAACAGGTGTATCGATACGGCCTGCTTAATCACAGAAAATGGGATGTTTTATGAATGATGTCTTGAATGGTTGATCTTTGGATTGCTATTGTTTCCGCTGACGTGTTTCACATAGGTAATGGTAATGCATTTAGACAAGATAAATAAAAAGAAATTTTTAGGGTTGCTAACCGAGGGGGAACCTTAACGGGTTTCGCTTCGGTTTTCCCCGTGTGGCTCACTCGGACCGGTCATCCGGCCAGACCGGGACGAAGGGGTTACATTTGTTGGTATCAGAGCCTGAGGTTACCGAGACCTAGGGCAGGTAAGTGAGGTAAGTTTGATGTGTTAAGTGATTGTGTTGTTCGATGCATGCCTTGCCATGAATTTTTGATATTTGAATGTCTGCATGATGTTTTGAAGCATGAGTTGTTGTGTCTGGTGTAGAGTGCGTGCCCATTGCTACTATTACTTAATTGAAAAAGATTTTTGATAAAAGGAGTACTTGAGCACTATTGGACCCTTACTTTGACTAACGTAATCCCTATTCGTTTGTTGTTGTAGTTATTTCCTTGCTAGCTGTACCATGAGACCACGTGGGAGGCCTAGGATGGTTCGACCGGAACCACGGGCAGCGGCTCCAGGAGTTGAGCCAGTAGTTAGGGTTGAGGCTCAAGTGGGAGAGCCTGTGGTTGGAGTTGGAGCTCCTCCACCACCACCACCTCCTCCACCCGGAGCAGGAGGCGAGGCTGGGGCCGAAAGAGAAGGACCTCAGGGAGGCCAAGGTGGCCAAGGACCGGCCGGAATAGACTTAGCTCCGTTGGTTCAGGCGATAGCCGGGGCATTTCAGGCTGCAGTAGCTGGGGGTCAGGCAGCACACCATCAGGATGAGGGCACTGGTTTACCTTTAGAGAGACTTCGGGGCCTTGGGGCCGAAGAGTTCAGAGGGGCTACACCGGAGAGATCAGAGTTATGGTTCGAGAAGACTGTCCGTATCCTTGCTCAGATGGGGTGTACTGGTGAGCGCAAGTTGGGATGTGTTGAATCCTTGCTTCATAGTGATGCCTACACTTGGTGGGTCACCATTACTACGGGTATGGGTGAGGCCGAGATCACTTGGGAGTTCTTTGAGACAGCATTCCGTAAGAAGTATCTGGGTCCGTGATACCTCGATGAGAGGAAGAGGGAGTTTATGGCATTGCTTCAGGGGAATATGTCCGTGACAGACTATGAGATCCGATTTGTCAGACTGAGTCAGTATGCACCTGAGCTTGTTCCTACTGAAGTGGAACGTTGTAACCGTTTTAATTATAGGCTGAGTGAAGAGATCAAGACGTATACTCTAGCTTCAGACTACACTGATTTTGATGTCTTGGTCGCGAGAGCCAAGGACTTAGAGCACAGTTTGAGTTTGACCAGGCGGTCAGGTGGATCTAGTTCAGGTAAGAGGTCCAGTAACTTTGATAGAGGTGATGCCAAGAGGCATCGGGACAACAAGCATCACTATGATCATAGACGTGGTGGCGGTAACTACGGGAGGGGCCAACAGGGCCAGAGAGCTGGTGGGAAGTTGCACACATGTGCTACTTGCGGGAGGAACCACACCGGTGAGTGTTGGGGAAATTTTCATTCTTGTTAGAGTTGTGGGGCTAGAGACCACATTAGGCGTGACTGTCCACATCAGGTGGGACAGGCACCAGCTCAGGCTCCTGCTAGAGCCAATGACTTTCAGAGAGACCGCGGGGGCGGTAGAGGTAACTTCCAGCCGAGGAACGATGGTCAGAGGAACATAGCACATGTAGTTGCAGTTCAGCCGGAGGGCGGAGGTCAGGCCAGAGTGTTGAGTGGATCACACGAATGATAATAACCAAGAGGGGGGGTGAATTGGAATTTTAACGATGTTGTAACGGAAATTGCAACTTAAAAATATTGACACGGGAATTTAGAGTGGTTCAAGTTCACCAACCGAACTCTACATCCACTACCTTAGTCTCACCAAGGATTTCCAACAATTTCCACTAAATTGTTCGTCCCCTTTTCCCAGGACAAGGAGGCAACCTTTACAATTTCGGTTAATTTTTCTACCCAAAAATTAACCCAATCCTCACACAATAGAACAAAGAAATTTGGTGGCTAATAAGGTATCTCTCAATACAAATGATAGCCCAATATCAAGCACTCAACCCAATCGAACAAAATAGAAATGAAGGATACAATTGGGATTTCTAGACAAAGTAGGATTTTTGCAAAAATGCTTGGATTTGATGTTTTGATATCTTCTTGAGGTTCAATAATAATGTTGCTGGAGCTTCTTGGGGTCTTTTTATAGCCTCTTGATGATTTCCAACCGTTGTGAGTGTTGATTTTAAGATTATAGCCGTTGGGATGCTTTTTCTCCACTTTCTTGCACTTTTCCAGCTATGAGTATCGGTACTCTATAGTGGGGTATCGATACCTGTCTCATAAGAAAATAGCCGTTGTGTACAAATAATAAAGGGGTATCGATACGCGTTCTTGGCGTATCGGTACTGGGTATCGAAACAGCACAGGCTGTATCGATACCTTTTTCTCGACATAGCTCACTGTCAAATCGGGTATCGATACTAGGGTTAGGGGTATCGATACCGGTTTAGTGACCGTTTAAAAATCTCAACGGTTATATTTTTAAACTGACTTTGAAATTAATAATTATAAAATGGTATCGATACTGGTTCATCCGTATCGATACTGATTTCATAGCGTATCGATACTAGGGTTTGCCGTTTCGATACTTGTTCCGACAGAGGCAAACTTTTGCTAAAAAGGTATCGATACTCCGTGATGGGTATCGATACTGGTTGACGTTTTTCACTATTTTTGCCTTGGAACACTTAGAAAATATTTGAGTTTGAGTTCTATTAAATTAATTTAAAGTCTTTGGGGTTTCAAAAACTTGTTAAGGGATTTGTACAAACAATTTTAAGTTCTTCAATTTGATCCTTAAAGATCTAGTTATATCAAAATCAAACATAGGTTTTACAATCTCCCCCTTTTTGATATAACAAAACCAAAACTTAAAATTTTTGACAACTTTTGAAAATTAACTCCCCCTTAATATAAGTTTGATATTTCAATTTAGTTAAGACCAAAGAAATTTCTCAAAATCAAAATTCTTAACTCCCCCTTGATGTAAGTTTGATAAAACCAAAAAATTTTGAAAGTTTGTTTGTGAGCTATATCTTCTCCCCCTTTTTGTTAGATCAAAAGGAATTGTGAGAGCATAATGTGCATCAAATATCAAGAGTATAAAGATAAGCAACATAATCTTATTATATCATAAAACGAGAAATCCAAAACATAAGCAAACCTAAATCCTAAAAAATCAAAGCATAGGTAATAATCTTAATCCTAAGAACATAAAACATAGGTGCAAAAAAAAATAAAAATCCTAAATGATATGATATGCAAAGATAGAAGTCTAGGCATTATCTTCATCGTCTTCATCATCGTCATCTTCATCTCCTAAAGGGTCATTGTTCCTCATGCTATTACGCCATTCATCGTGGAAAGCCGCAATGGAAATATTCGAGGAATTTTGCTTGCTTTCGAGGGATGTAAGGCGATTCTCCATACCCGTCATCCTCGTATCAAATGTAGTTTCCATAGAGGTAAGACGAGTATTCAACCCGGTGAATTGTTCATTGAGATATGTCATGAGATTATCCATATTGGGTTGTGGGACTTGAGGAGCTTGAGGAGCTTGAGGAGCTTGTTGTTCTAAGGCGGCGGCGGCCTCGGGTGGAAGCTCGGTAAGACGTAGCCAATTTCCATTAAAATAATGAAATTTGCTTCGAGCAAGAGAATGTTCGTCGATAGGATCGGTAAGAGTAGAAGCAAGATCAAACGAACAATCAATATCCTTTTGAACAAAGTAATAGCTTAAGGCCGTACCGTAGATAAAGGATGTAATGAGAGGAGTTTCACGTTGTTGAACATGATAAGCAATCTCATTGAACATGATGCGAGCAAGATTTGGGCGTTTTCGTTGTCGGAAACTTCGAATCCAAAAATCATCCAATAGACGGATGGTGGAATATTTGCCTCCGGAGGGACGAAGCCACCATGATACCATCAAATGTAGGATTCGATCATGAGCATTGAGGACGGTTACGGAACCGCTAAGAACATGCCCTAAGGCATTCTCATTATCTTCACCTTCATCCTCCAATTTAAAAACTTCACAAATAGACTTGACATCAAGAACTATTTGTTTCCCCATAATATACGATCGAATGGCAACGACTTCTCCATTACGATAAATGCATTTAGCATTAGAGAAGAAAATCAAAACCAAAAGTCGATAATAAATACCCGGAATAGTGAGAAAATGCATGAAGTTCCAAAGACGAAGAAGCGGAAGATATTCAAACTTGAAGCGCTCGGAGTCGAGGAAGGGGATGGATACGATTCTCTCCGCACGAATTTTGTAATTTTCGAATTGGCGGAAATAAGGAAGGCCCTCGGAATCTTCAAAGGATTGGTTGTAGATAGTAGCATAATCCGGACGAGCAACCGATCCGGGAGTTGAAGAGTCTCCGGCAAGAAGAACTCTTTGACGTTTCCTTGAATGCTCTTTTGGTGCCATAGATAATAGAAACTTTTGAAGAGAGAATTTTGAGAGAGAGCAAAAGCTTTGATTCAAGGGTTTCTTTTGAATTTTTGGTGAAGAATATGAAGGAGAAAAGGCCTTTATATAGCCAAAAACGTTTAGGGTTAATAGGATATTAAAGAGTTTTAATTTTGGTAAAATTAGATCTCATTAAAAACCTATTTAATGCCATCAGCGCGAAAGGGTATCGATACTCCTCAGGGGGTATCGATACGGGGATAGAATTGTCTTTCCTCAAATATGACCGTTTAAGGAGGTATCGATACTCATTAGACGGTATCGATACAAGGATAGAATTGACTTTCCACAAATATAACCGTTGAAAGAGGTATCGATACTCGTTAGACGGTATCGATACAGGGATAGACTTGTCTTTTCTCAATTTTGACCGTTTGAAGAGGGTATCGATACGCATGAGGCGGTATCGATACGCGTGAAGTGATGAGAAATTCTGGGAGATTTAAATGAAGAACGAGTATCGATACCCATTGGGCAGTATCGATACCTTATGCCCAGAATTTTGCCTATTTGGTTAAAAATAACCAAAGACATGAACTTAACATCTCTTAAAAGTATGTAAATGATGAATGAACAGGTCTAAGCATATTTTAACAGAAACATACTCCCCCTAACTATATGCATGGAAGAAATTGGGAGATTAAACACATAAACATGATTATTTCACAAAATCAAGCACATTTAATTCTAAAAAGAGGTCCTAAAGGTCAAGATAGGCTAGTTAGACCCAACTCTCTCCTAAGGGACCAAAAACGCTCTCTATCTAATGGTTTTGTGAAAATGTCCGCTAATTGATTTAAGGTGTCTACATACTCTATAGCCACATCTTTCTTAAGGACATGATCTCTAATGAAATGATGCCTTATTTCTATATGTTTGGTTCTAGAGTGTTGGATGGGATTTTTCGTTAAACATATTGCACTTGTATTATCACATTTAAGGGGTATGGTTTCTATTTTTACACCATAATCTAAGAGTTGTTGCTTCATCCAAAGAACTTGAGCACAACAACTTCCTAAGGATATGTACTCGGCTTCGGTGGTAGATAAAGCTACACTATTTTGTTTCTTAGAGAACCAAGATATGAGCATACTACCTAAGAATTGACAAGTTCCCGATGTACTTTTCCTATCGATTTTGCAACCCCCATAATCCGCATCCGAGTAAGCATGAAGGTTGAAGGTTGAGACTCTAGGATACCAAAGACCTAAACAAGGAGTGTCTCTAAGGTATCTAAAGATTCTCTTAACAGCTATAAGGTGAGACTCTCTAGGACTAGCTTGAAACCTAGCACACAAGCAAACACTAAACAGTATATCCGGTCTACTTGCGGTAAGGTAAAGCAACGATCCAATCATAGAACGATAAAGCTTAGAGTCAACACACTTACCTCCTTCATTTTTGTCAAGCTTCGTAGATGAGCTCATAGGAGTGGCTTGAGGCTTTGTGTTCTCCAAGCCAAACTTGTTGAGCATATCCTTTATGTATTTTGCTTGATTTATGAAGGTGCCATCCTTCATTTGTTTGATTTGGAGTCCCAAAAAGAATGAGATCTCCCCCATCATGCTCATCTCAAATTCACCTTGCATTAGCTTAGCAAACTCTTGACAATAACATTCATTAGTAGATCCAAATATAATATCATCAACATAAATTTGAACTACTAAAATGTCATTTTTATACATTTTTATAAAGAGTGTAGTGTCCACCTTACCTTTTTCAATCAAAAAATTTGAAAGCCTTTCATACCAAGCTCTTGGAGCTTGTTTTAAACCATAAAGTGCTTTTGTAAGTTTGAAAACATGATTTGGAAATTTTGAGTCTTCAAAACCCGGTGGTTGTTCTACATACACTTCTTCATTTATAAAACCATTTAAAAATGCGCTTTTAACGTCCATTTGAAAAAGCTTGAAATTATGATAACATGCATATGCAAGCAACATCCTAATGGCTTCCATTCTAGCTACGGGTGCATAGGTTTCATCAAAATCTATTCCCTCTTCTTGAGTGTAACCTTGTGCTACAAGTCTAGCTTTATTTCTCACAATGTTACCACTCTCATCTAGTTTGTTCCTAAAGACCCATTTAGTTCCTATTGTAGATTGATTACTAGGCCTATCAACTAATGTCCAAACATTGCTTCTCTCAAATTGATTTAACTCTTCTTGCATAGCCATAATCCAAAAATCATCTTTTAAAGCTTCTTTGATATTTTTAGGCTCTATGCATGAGATAAATGCAATATGATTCATTAATCTAAGAGAAGAACGAGTGGTTACCCCCTTGGATGGATCACCCAAGATTTCACCATCTTTGACATAGTTTAACTCCCTTGGATAGCTAACTTCCTTTTCCTCAATAGCCAAGTCCTTCAAGGCTTCAAGAGGTGGATCTTGTGTGTCTTCTTCTTTTGGTTGAATCTCATCCTTCTTTGAAGTTTGACCTCCATCAAAGGTATTTATGATTCCTACATTATCATCATCACAAGAATCCTTCCTAGGAAGGGGATTATCATCGAATACAACATGAATAGATTCTTCTACAACTAAAGTTCTTTTGTTAAATACTCGATAGGCTTTAGAGGTTAAAGAGTAACCTATAAAAATAGCTTCATCACTTTTTGCATCAAATTTACCTAAATTATCTTTTCCATTATTTAAAACAAAACATTTACATCCAAAAGGGTGGAAGTAGCTAATATTAGGCTTTTTAGATTTTAAAATCTCATAAGGTGTTTTCTTTAAAATCGGCCTAATGGTTACACGATTTATAATATAACAAGCCGTGTTTGTTGCTTCCGCCCAAAAATATTTTGGTAAATTATTTTCGCAAAGCATAGTTCTAGCCATTTCTTGTAAAGTTCTATTTTTCCTCTCAACTACCCCATTTTGTTGAGGAGTTCGAGGGGCTGAAAAATTATGGCTAATACCATTTTCATTTAAAAAATCTTCAAATCCTAAATTTTGAAATTCGGTTCCATGATCACTTCTAATATGTGAAATTTTAAGTTCAAGATCATTTTGAATTAATTTTGAAAATGTGATGAATTTTTCCAAAGCCTCATCCTTAGTACTTAAAAAGAGAACCCAAGTGAATCTAGAAAAATCATCAACTAATACAAAAGCATATGATTTGCCACCCAAGCTCATAGTCCTAATTGGCCCAAATAAATCCATATGGATTAGTTGTAAACATCTACTAGTAGAAATGTCATTAATGGATTTAAAGGAAGATCTATGTTGTTTACCCTTTGAGCATGCATCACAAATTTTATTGTTTGAAAATTTTATCTTGGGTAAACCTTTAACTAGGTTTAGAGAGACTAGTTTTTCTAAAACACTTGTGCTAGCATGTCCTAGCTTCCTATGCCACAACCATGCATCATTTTCGTTTTGAGCAACTAAGCATGCATGAGATGTATGAATGTCATCTAGATGCACCATGTATATATTCCCTATGCGATGACCTATGAGCATAATATTATTAGTTTTAATGTCTACAATTTTACAAC
Source organism: Hibiscus trionum (assembly GCA_030270665.1). NCBI lineage: Eukaryota > Viridiplantae > Streptophyta > Magnoliopsida > Malvales > Malvaceae > Hibiscus > Hibiscus trionum. Next base: position 6,591,951 of record BSYR01000034.1, on the reverse strand, counting down.
CGGTTTTATCAAATATAACATTAAAACCTTTATCACATAATTGACTTATGCTCAATAAATTATGTTTAAGACCATTGACATATAAAACATTTTCAATGAGAGTAGTAGAGTGATTATCAATGGAGCCAATACCTTCAATGTGGCCTTTGGAGTTGTCACCAAATGTTACTACTCCTCCACTTTTTGGTTTTAGATCCATGAGTCGACTCTTGTCTCCGGTCATGTGTCTCGAGCATCCACTATCAAGGTACCATGAGTTTTGACTTTGTGCTTTGGCCTTGTAGCAATGCTCTCCCTACAAACAAAGATATTTAAACTTTTGTTTTTGGTACCCAAATCATTTTGGGTCCATGTGTGTTAGTTCCTAAAACTTTGGTTCCCTTAGGAATCCAAGGTGACATAGCAATAATATCATTAGATTTAACAAGTTCCTTAGGAACCCATACATTTCTAATTCTCTTAACTTTACTATGTCTAGGATAGTTATCTTGTTTGTAGTAGTTAGTCTTTTTCTTATATTGGTGTGTTCTAGAGGATTTTCCTATGTCATGTTTAACACTACCATTAATTTTTAAAGACTTTTTGAGCTCATTTAGCTCACTTAACACCTTTTGGTGTTCACAATTATTTTGAGATAAAAGATTATTAAGATCAATATTTTCTTTTTGAAAGAATTTAAGTTCATCTTCTAATCCTAATATCTTTTTCTCTATTTTAGAATTAGTTTGAGTAAGTGAGTCATTTTTCTCTTTTAATTCTATAATAGTTTTTCTATTCCTAATAACCGACTCCCTATACTTCTCAACTAATTCATCATATACCTCTTGTAACTCATCATAAGCATCATTTAATTCTTCATATGAAAAATCTAAAGTAGATGAGTTAGAGGTTACCAAGGAGGAATCTTCCTCAAGTGCCATGAGGCAGAGGTTCGCCACTTCTTGTTCGTCATCCTCCGATGACTCCTCATCACTCCAAGTAGCAAGCTTAGCTTTGAGATTTTTCTTCTTCTCAAAGCCCTTCTTCTTGAGTTGAGGGCACTCCGAACGTATGTGGCCGGGTTGTCCGCACTCGAAGCAAGTGATTGGATCCCTTCCTTCTTCTTTGTTCTTGCCTTTAAAGTCCATTTTCCTTTGGATTCTTCTTCCTCGGTTGGACCTCATAAGGCGTGAGAATCGTTTGGCTATCATAGCCAATTCTTCAAGTTCATCCTCATCACTAGATGAACTTTCATCAAGTTGGGAAGTTTTAGCTTTGAGAGCTATTCCTATTTTCTTCTTTTTCTCCCCTTCAAGCTTCTCCATTCTTTTTTCTTCTTTCTTTTTCTCATCTTCCCTTCCTTGCTTCATGATTTCGTGAGTAAGGAGAGAACCTACAAGTTCATCAAGCTTTAGAGTTTTTAAATTCTTTGCTTCGATGATAGCGGTTCTCTTCCCATCCCAAGATTCGGGAAGTGAATAGAGTAGCTTTCGGACAAGCTTGTCTTCCGGTATAATTTCTCCATAGCCCTTTAGACCATTCACAATTGTGGAGAATCGATCAAACATCTTTGACACCGTCTCATCAAATTCCATCTTGAAATTTTCATAACTAAGATTGAGAATTCCAATCTTAGTTTCTTTGACATCGTTGGTGCCTTCATAGGTGGTTTCAAGAGTGTCCCACACTTCTTTGGCACTTTCAATTGATGAGACCTTTGAGTAGATGTCCGGACCGAAAGCACAAAATAGCATGTGAAGAGCTTTATCATTTACTTGGATCTTTTTCCTTTCCTCTTCACTCATTTCCGTTCTTCTTTTAAGCACCATCTTGCCATCAACATCTTGCTTCAATGGAATATATGGTCCATCCTCAATGACATCCCACACAAGGTAGTCACTTGATTTAATAAATAGACGCATTTTATTTTTCCAAAATGAGTAGTTCTCACCATTGAAGAAAGGAGGCTTTGTGGTGGATTGTGAGTCGTACATGCCGGGAGCGGAGGTTGATGCCATCTCTTGATATTTTGATGATGATCACACTTCTTCCAAGGATCTCCTCTTGCGGTTGTTAATCCTCAAAGAGTTAAGCTCTGATGCCAATTGTTGAGTGGATCACACGAATGATAATAACCAAGAGGGGGGGTGAATTGGAATTTTAACGATGTTGTAACGGAAATTGCAACTTAAAAATATTGACACGGGAATTTAGAGTGGTTCAAGTTCACCAACCGAACTCTACATCCACTACCTTAGTCTCACCAAGGATTTCCAACAATTTCCACTAAATTGTTCGTCCCCTTTTCCCAGGACAAGGAGGCAACCTTTACAATTTCGGTTAATTTTTCTACCCAAAAATTAACCCAATCCTCACACAATAGAACAAAGAAATTTGGTGGCTAATAAGGTATCTCTCAATACAAATGATAGCCCAATATCAAGCACTCAACCCAATCGAACAAAATAGAAATGAAGGATACAATTGGGATTTCTAGACAAAGTAGGATTTTTGCACAAATGCTTGGATTTGATGTTTTGATATCTTCTTGAGGTTCAATAATAATGTTGCTGGAGCTTCTTGGGGTCTTTTTATAGCCTCTTGATGATTTCCAACCGTTGTGAGTGTTGATTTTAAGATTATAGCCGTTGGGATGCTTTTTCTCCACTTTCTTGCACTTTTCCAGCTATGAGTATCGGTACTCTATAGTGGGGTATCGATACCTGTCTCATAAGAAAATAGCCGTTGTGTACAAATAATAAAGGGGTATCGATACGCGTTCTTGGCGTATCGGTACTGGGTATCGAAACAGCACAGGCTGTATCGATACCTTTTTCTCGACATAGCTCACTGTCAAATCGGGTATCGATACTAGGGTTAGGGGTATCGATACCGGTTTAGTGACCGTTTAAAAATCTCAACGGTTATATTTTTAAACTGACTTTGAAATTAATAATTATAAAATGGTATCGATACTGGTTCATCCGTATCGATACTGATTTCATAGCGTATCGATACTAGGGTTTGCCGTTTCGATACTTGTTCCGACAGAGGCAAACTTTTGCTAAAAAGGTATCGATACTCCGTGATGGGTATCGATACTGGTTGACGTTTTTCACTATTTTTGCCTTGGAACACTTAGAAAATATTTGAGTTTGAGTTCTATTAAATTAATTTAAAGTCTTTGGGGTTTCAAAAACTTGTTAAGGGATTTGTACAAACAATTTTAAGTTCTTCAATTTGATCCTTAAAGATCTAGTTATATCAAAATCAAACATAGGTTTTACACAGAGTTTACGCTCAGCGTGGGGATCAGCATGACACCGATGTGATCGCAGGTAACTTCTCGATACAGTCTTTGGGTTTGCTTTCTTTGAATGACTCTGGGTCTACACATTCCTACATATTGAGTGAGCATGCACAGTCTTTGAATTTGCCTTGTGAGATGTTAGAGGTAGGAGTTAGTGTTACTAGTTCCTTTGGGGACACGGTAATGGTTAGGAAGATGTACCGAAGGTGTCCGTTAATGGTTCAGGGGCATGTGTTTTCAGTGGATATGATGGAGCTTCCTTTCTATGGTTTTGATGTGATTCTGGGTATGGACTGGCTCACGGAGCATAGAGCTAGGATAGATTTTGAAACTAAGCAGATTTCTTTGAGGCTCACAGATGACTATGAGATTGTAGTGGTGGGTGAGAACTTGAAGTTCTTGTCCAATGTGGTTTCAGTATTAGAGGCTAAGAGATTAGTTGAGTTAGGGTGTAAAGCATACTTGGCGTATATGATGAACCCTAACACGAGTGAGGTTAGACCTCAGGACATCCAGACCGTATGTGACTTTCCTAGTGTGTTTCCGGAAGAATTGTCAGGGTTACCACCGGACAGAGAGGTAGAGTTCACCATTGAGACTTAATCCGATTCGGCTCCTGTTTCGATTGCTCCGTATCGCATGGCACCGAAAGAATTGAAAGAGTTGAAGACTCAGTTGCAAGAATTAACAGATAGAGGTTTTATTCGGCCTAGTTCTTTGCCTTGGGGTGCACCAGTTTTGTTTGTGAAGAAGAAAGATGGAAGCATGAGAATGTGTATAGATTACAGACAATTGAATCAGTTGACAGTGAAGAATAAATATCCGTTGCCCAGGATTGATGACTTGTTTGACCAGTTGAGAGGAGCATCAGTCTTTTCGAAGATTGATTTGAGATCGGGTTACTACCAGCTAAAGGTAAGAGAGGTTGATGTACCGAAGACGGCCTTTAGGACTAGATATGGTCATTATGAGTTCTTAGTCATGCCATTTGGGTTGACTAATGCACCGGCTGCTTTTATGGACATGATGAATAGGATCTTTCATCAGTATCTAGATCAGTTTGTAGTTGTGTTTATAGATGACATCTTGGTGTACTCGCGAACTGAAGAAGACCATGACCGACACTTGAGACTAGTTTTGAAGACTTTGCTAGATCATCAGTTGTATGCGAAGTTGAGCAAGTGTGAATTCTAGATCCGAGAGGTAGTCTTCTTAGGACATGTAGTGTTAGCCGATAGGATTAGAGTTGATCCGAAGAAGATTGAGGCGATTGTTGAGTGGAAGCAACCGAAGTCTATGACAGAGGTACGTAGCTTCCTAGGCTTAGCCGGATATTATAGGAGATTTGTAGAGGGTTTCTCTAAGTTAGCCGCTCCATTGACACAGTTACTTCAGAAGAGTGTTCAGTTTGAGTGGACAGATGCAAGACAGAGAGCCTTTGAGAAATTGAAAGAAGCTTTGACCCAAGCACCGATCTTGATTCAGCCTGAGTCCGGGAAGGACTATGTGGTCTACAATGATGCTTCTTATGTAGGGCTAGGATGTGTTCTTATGCAAGACAAGAGAGTGGTGGCTTATGCCTCAAGACAGTTGAAGACTCACGAGCGCAACTATCCGACCCATGACATAGAGTTAGCGGCAGTTGTGTTTGCTCTGAAGATTTGGAGGCACTATTTGTATGGAGAGAAATGTACAGTGTACACCGTTCACAAGAGTTTGAAGTACATTATGACTCAGTGATATTTAAATCTCAGACAGCGTAGATGGTTAGAGTTGCTAAAGGACTATGATCTTACCATCGAGTACCATCCGGGTAAGGCCAATGTAGTGGCCGATGCATTGAGTAGGAAGATGGCCGTGGACTTGAGAGCAATGTTTGCTAGATTGAGTTTGTCCAGGGATGGCGGCTTGGTAGCCGAGCTACAGGTTAGACCTACTTTAGGTCAGTTGATTAGAGAGAGACAGCTCTTAGATAGATCTTTGGCACCTCATGTGTAAGATATAGCCGAGGGTAGATCTTCAGACTACAGTTTCAGCACCGATGAGGTTTTGTGCTTCAAGGATAGAATAGTTGTGCCGGAGGACAGTGACTTGAGACGTATGATCTTGACTGAAGCCCACAGTAGTCCGTTTGCTACGCATCCTGGAAGTACGAAGATGTACCGTAATTTGAAGAATGAGTACTTTTGGGTTGGCTTGAAGAGAGATGTAGCCGACTTTGTGAGTAAGTGCTTAGTGTGTCAGAGAGTGAAGGCGGGACATCAGGTTCCCTCAGGTTTGTTACAGCCGTTGAGAATTCCGGAATGGAAATGGGAGAACATCACCATGGATTTTGTTTCGGGTTTGCCCTTGACTCCTACGAAGAAGAAATCAGTTTGGGTGATAGTGGATCGTTTTACGAAGTGTGCTCACTTCTTGGCAGTTAACACTACTTACACTTTAGATAGATTGGCCGATTTGTACATTGGTGAGATTGTCAGACTGCATGGTGTGCCGAAGTCCATTGTATCAGATAGAGATCCGCAGTTTACTTCTCGATTTTGGGAGTGTCTGCATACAGCTTTGGGTACCCGTTTGAATTTCAGCACGTCTTATCATCCTCAGTCAGATGGTCGGTCAGAGAGAGTTATTCAGATCTTAGAGGACATGTTGTAATGTTGCATCATTGACTTTCAGGGTACTTGGGAGAAGCATCTGCCTCTAGTAGAGTTTGCGTACAATAATAGTTTTTAGTCGAGCATTCAGATGGCTCCGTATGAGGCCTTGTATGGCCGAAAGTGTAGGACTCCAGTGTGTTGGGCCGAGGTAGGACAGAAATTGTTACATATGCCGGATTTGCTCAAGGGGACAACTGACAAGGTAAAATTGATTTGTGATCGTTTGAAAGCTGCTTCGGATAGAAAGAAGTCCTATGCCGATTTAAAGAGGAAGGAAGTTGAGTTCTCAGTGGGTGAGAAGGTGTTCTTGAAAGTGTCTCCGTGGAAGAAAGTGATGAGATTTGGCCGAAAGGGGAAGTTGAGTCCGAGGTACATAGGACCGTATGAGATTGTGAAGAGGGTTGGTCTGGTTGCTTATCAGTTGCGTTTGCCATCCGAGCTAGAGAAGATACACGATGTGTTTCATGTTTCGATGCTTCGTAAGTATAGGTCCGATCCATCACATGTTATGCCCGAAGAAGAGATTGAATTGAATCCGGATTTGACTTATGAGGAAGAACCGGTTGAGATCTTAGCTACTGACAGTAAGGTGTTGCGGGGTAGATCGATTGAGTTAGTGAAGGTGCGGTGGCAACGTTGAGGTGTGGACGAGGCCACTTGGGAGAGGAAGGAGTATATGGAAAAGCAGTTTTTGTATCTCTTTCAGTCAGGTAATTTCGGGGACAAAATTCCTTAAGTGGGAGAGAGTTGTAACGCCCGTGTTTTAGGGTTAGGAGGTAGTCGGGTTTATAGTCCGAGTCAATAAAATTTAATAAAAACAAATCACCCTTAATTAAGACCTAATTGAGCTTAAATAAAAAGGGGAGGGACCTTGTTGGTAGATTGACCCAAAACTTTTAAAAAGCAAGACAACTTTAAAGAAAAAGTTGTCACCTTCTTTCTTCCCCTCCCTTTCCAACATGAAGACCCCCTCTCCCCTCTTTCAAACTCTCCCAAACACAAGTTACTATTCTATTGATTTGCAACTCAATTTCAAGACCATTTTGAAAGGTGATAATGTTTTCTAACTCTCCTCTTCACCCTTTATCTATCCATGGTTTTAGATTTTAAAACTATGAGCTTTTGAAAATTAGGGTTTGATTTAAAGTTTGGGTTTCTATGGTGATTTTCATTTTGTTTTGAAATAATGAGTTAGGTTTTGTTTTAATCACATCAAGACTTACAACATATGTTAATTTGGTCGAGTTTTATTGAAAACCCGAAATGGGTTCTTGGAGCCATTTTTGGGATGTCAAAACTTGTTTTTTTGGTGAGTTGTAGGTTGAAAACAAAGGGCTGATGGTTTAGGTATGTTAGGAGGATGATTTGGGATCTTTTGGGTGTCATTTGGAGGGTTGAAAGTGGAGTTTTCAGCTAAGGTTTGAGGGAGCGCGAATTTGATATATTTGAGGATTAAATTGGTTGGAAAATGTGGGTGAAGTTAGTTTAAGCTCTAAGGTTGAGTGTTGATTGAATGTTAGCATTGATTGTGGTTGTTGGTTGTGTTTTTGGTTGGCTAGAAGCAAGAGGAGACGTCGAAGGAGCATTGGGACCGAATCCGGGTTCGTAGGAGATTTGCATTGGTTGCTAAGGAAGGGCGGTGAGTGGTTTCAAACTTGTTTTAAAGTTTGGTTCGAGTGTGTGTGTGGAATGTGCTTGGTAGGCCATTTCTTTATTTCAAGTTGTTAATTTTAGCCATTGATTCCATTAAATGCTATTGTGTTTGCCTATCTATGCTCTTGGGAAATGTGGTTAAATTGGTGCATGTATATCATGATATGTATATGTGTGAAGAGCATGGGATGTGGTTGATGATATGTGATGTGGTTATGAAAGTTGGCACTAAATAAATTACCGGTTGTAAATGATCGATCATTAGGATTAGTGTGCACACAAATTGCTCGTTTAACCGTACGTGGCCTTGATGGCGTTAAGTCATCAAGGAGGAGTACGGTGATGTAATATTCCACCGGAAGCTTTTATATATTCTACGGGATGATGAGTGGAATCCCATCCGTAGGGCATGTGGCGATGAGTGGAATCCTGCACATGCATGGTCCGGTGATGAGTGGAATCCCACCGAGGTAATGTGATGTTGAGATTTAAATCTGCACATCCGGGTAATTAATAGTGGCCGATTAAACTTGTTCATGTGTTTGTGATATATGATGTTGATATATGGTGTTGTTATATGATGATTGAGCTTGGAAGGATATGAGAAACCATATTATGCCACTTGAAAGACTAGCTAGGTCTACTCGACTACTTTACCAATGTATGTTGTATGCGAGAATAGGATTTACATGCTTGAACCCTGCATTGTTGATGTTTTTTTGTTTTAGAGCACCCTCACTAAGCTTATAGCTTACGCTCTCAATTTTCAACAATGCAGATCATTAGCGTGGTGTTAGTTCGGAGCAAGGCGAGAAGGATTTTCCTAGTTTGTGGCTCAAGTACGGTGGTTAAATTTTGTATTAGTTAGCAATGTGGCAAGGGTGTTTGTATGAGCTATGTATGACTCATTGATATGTTGATGTTTTGGTTTGACTTTGGTTTGTAAAGCATGATATGCTATGATGAATGTTTAAATGTGGTGGCATGCCCTTTAGATGTTTAGGTTTCCTTGTTAGTGAGTGCAACCTCCTTTATGTTGACTTGTGCCATTTTGGCCTTTTGAGCTTTCATGTATGCCCATTTATGCTAAAATATTGCCCTTGTATGAATGCCATGATTAGATGCCATGTTTCATGTTTGATTGTTTCCTTTGGCTCAAGTATGGTTGCTTGGATGTTTGTATATGCATAGGAGAGTCTGAAAATGCATCTAGAGTCTTGTTTGAGGTCACCAAGTTTGGAATTGTGGAATTGCAGAGCAGGGGTATCGATACGATTAGACCCGTATCGATACGGCCTTCTTGTTTCAGGCCACTCGTTTCGATACGCGGGAAGGTGTTTCGATACCTTTTTCGCTACTGGAATTCTGAGATTTTGGTGAGATGTTACCGTATCGGTACGGTGGGTTAGTGTATCGGTACGGGTTTATCTCGTTGACCACGAGATGTTGACTGGGAGGGGGTATCGATACGCTCAAGGGCTGTATCGATACGGTCTTCCTGTGTTGACCCTGAGTGTTGATTTTGGTCAAGGCGTATCGATACCCCTAACAGGTGTATCGATACGACCTACTTAATCACAGAAAATGAGCTGTTTTATGAATGATGTCTTGAATGGTTGATCTTTGGATTGCTCTTGTTTCCGCTGACATGTTTCACATAGGTAATGGTAATGCATTTAGACAAGATAAATAAAAAGAAATTTTTAGGGTTGCTAACCGAGGAGGAACCTTAACGGGTTTTGCTTCGGTTTTCCCCGTGTGGCTCACTCGGACGGATCATCCGGCCAGACCGGGACGAGGGGGTTACACGATTGGCGACACACTTGGCATTAGCATAGAAAATCAATACTAAAGTGCGATAGAAGAAACCGGGAATTTGGAGAAAATCCATAAATTTCCATTCGAGGAGCAAAGGTAAGTAATCAAACTTGAAACGCTCCGAGTTAAGAAAAGGAATGGAAACTATCCTCTCCGGACGGATTTTGTAGTTTTAAAATTGTCAAAAATAGTTGAGATCTACGGTGGTCTTAAAGGATTGTTGATAGATAAGAGCAAGGTTCAGGCGAGTACCACCTCCGGCATTGGAACCTTCACCGGCTTCACTAGTACGTGCTCTCTTTTTAGGTGCCATTGACTAGAGAAAAGATCAAAAACAGTGTATGCATTACTTTCTCATTCAACCCATTGAAAAAATCAATAATCAAGGTTTTTGTAGAAAAAATTTAGAAACAAAATAAAAATAAAAGATTTGAAAAGAATTTTGTTTTTGAGAAGACAAAATAAAACACAACAAAATTCAAAATGAAATTCAAAAGAAAATAAAAAGAAAAGAGAAATTTTTACCTCGATATTGAGAGAGAGGAATGGGAGAAGAACTTTGCACCAAATTGATGAAAAGCTTGAAGAGCTTTGCTTGATTTTGAAAACCCTCAAGAGATTTTGAGTTGTGCTGTGAAAATATGAGGGATTGAGAGGCTATTTATAGAGTGAAAAACGGCTAGGGTTTTGAAAATTCAATTTTGGTAAAAGTAGAAGTCTTTAAATGCCATTAAGAAGCTGTCTGCGCAATCGCGTATCGATACGCCTAAGGGTGTATCGATACGGGGGTAAAATCGTAATTCCCTTTGAAACGCCCGTTGAAGGTCAGTATCGAAACGCTTGTAGCTCGTATCGAAACGAGTTTAACCGTATCGATACCCATTTTAGGCAAAATGTAGTCTGGGAAGCTAATACAGTACTCGTATCGATACGCTTAAGGCCGTATCGATACCTTATGCCCAGAAATACATTGTAGGCTTTAAGAACAACCAAAGGCTCGATTTTAGCACCTCCTAAATGAATGCAGATGATGAATGAGCAGTTCTAAGCATATTTTAATAGAAGCATACTCCCCCTAGCTATAAGCATGGATATTTTCAAGATCATCAACACATAAACATGCAATTTCACAAATTCAAGCAATTTTAAGCACAAAAGAGCTTCTAAAAGGTCAAGATAGGCTAGTTAGACCTAACTCTCTCCTAAGGGACCAAAAACGCTCTTTATCTAAAGGTTTAGTAAAAATGTCCGCTAGTTGGTTCAAGGTGTCAACGTACTCTATAACAACATCTTCCTTAAGGACATGATCTCTAATGAAATGATGCCTTATCTCTATATGTTTGGTTCTAGAGTGTTGGATGGGATTTTTAGTTAAGCATATGGCACTAGTGTTATCACACTTAAGGGGTATGGTTTCAACTTTAATACCATAATCTAAGAGTTGTTGTTTCATCCAAAGGACTTGAGCATAACAACTCTCTAAGGATATGTACTCGGCTTTGGTGGTAGATAGAGCTACACTATTTTTTTATTAGAGAACCAAGATATGAGCATACTATCTATGAATTGACCGTTTAAAGCAGTCCGCGAACCCGTTTCGGAACGGTGTCGACTGTTTCGAAACGCGGGCACGAAAGTTTGACCGATTTTTCAACACCAGCTGACCGTTTCGATACGGGTTTGACCATATCGAATCCCCGTTGACTCGTATCGAAACTTGTTTCGATACACCCCTTGGCAGTAGCCAAAACGTTTCGAAACCCTTGGAAGGTGTTTCGAAACGCCCTTCTCTCAGATAGAAATTTAAAGCATTTGTATCGAAACAGGTGGACCCGTTTCGATACACCTGGGCCTGGAAGTGCAAATGAGGCTCTAAAAGTGCTGAAAAATGAAATTTTCTAAGGCCTATCTTGCATGAATAACATGAATGAGCAGGAAAAACATATTCAAACATACACATACTCCCCCTAGCTATAGGCATGGATGAAATTAGGAGTAAAAACACATAAACCTGGCATTTCACATGATCAAGCAATTTTAAGCACAAAAGAGGTCCTAAAAGGTCAAGATAGGCTAGTTAGACTGTTGGGATTTTCGGTGCTCGATTCGTTCAACCGTTCTTGCTCGCCAAGTGGTGGAGAGGTGGATTTTTGGGTGGAAGGGTTTAGGAAGCTAGAAGAATAAAGACACAATGATTTATAGTGGTTCAACCTTCTAACCAAGGTCTACATCCACTACCTTAGCTCCCCACTAAGGATTTCACAACCAATTCCACTAATTGATTCGTCCCCTTTTCTAGGCTTAGGAGGAAACCCTTTACACCAATCAAGCTTCTACCCAAAGCCTTGATCAAAACCCTCTTTTACAAAGAGATAAACAAAGAACCAAACTTGAACCCTCTAATAGGTGTTTGTTTGCACAATGAAACACTCACCCAAAACCTAAACACTTGAGCAAATTTAACAATGTAAGCTCACAAGTGTTGTCTAAGCAAGAAATGAACAATTAAAGCTCTAGACAAGTTTTTCACTCATAATGTTGTAACAATTGAAGCTCATTTCAATCTTGATGCTTGGAGGTCCCTTTTATACTCCAAATTGAGTTTGTAGCCGTTTATAGCCGTTGGGAATATTGCCGTTTATAGCCGTTGGGAATATAGCCGTTTATAGCCGTTGGAATAGTGCCATTTATGACCGTTGGAAATAGTACCATTTATGGCCGTTGGGAATAGTACCATTTATGACCGTTGGGAATAGTACCATTTATGGCCGTTGGGAATAGTACCATTTATGGCCGTTGGGCTATTTCAAAACACACCGTATCGATACGGCTAGGCGTATCGATACGGGTTTTGGCTACTGGAATTTTGGTAGTTTGAAAACCCTAAGGCGTATCGGTACGGTCCAATACCGTATCGGTACGGTTAATTGAAAATCATGGTTTTGACTACTTTAAATACACTTTAAAACCATTCCAAAGCCTTTAAAACCCTTAAACATATTTTCAAGTTATTTTTGACTAAAAACATATTTTAAATTCTTTTCAATTTAGTCCAAAACATTTTTCAAATATTATATCAAAACCTTGGTTCTACATAGACCTAACTCTCTCCTAAGGGACCAAAAACGCTCTTTTTCAAATGGTTTTGTAAATATGTCTGCTAATTGATTTAAGGTGTCAACATACTCTATAACCACATCTTCTTTAAGGACATGATATCTAATGAAATGATGTCTTATTTCTATGTGTTTGGTTCTAGAGTGTTGGATGGGATTTTTTGTCAAACATATAGCACTAGTGTTATCACATTTAAGGGGTATGGTTTCAACTTTAATACCATAATCTAAGAGTTGTTGCTTCATTCAAAGGACTTGAGCACAACAACTCCCTAAGGATATGTACTCGGCTTCGGTGGTAGATAAGGCTACACTATTTTGTTTCTTAGAGAACCAAGATATGAGCATACTACCTAGGAATTGACAAGTTCCCGAAGTACTCTTCCTATCGATTTTACAACACCCATAATCTGCATTCGAATAAGCATGAAGGTTGAAGGTTGAGTCTCTAGGGTACCAAAGACCTAGACAATGGGTATCTCTATGGTACCTAAAGATTCTCTTAACGGCTATAAGGTGAGACTCTCTAGGACTAGCTTGAAACCTAGCACACAAGCAAACACTAAACAAAATATTTGGTCTACTTGCGGTAAGGTAAAGCAAAGATCCAATCATAGAGCGATAAAGCTTAGAGTCAACACACTTACCTTCTTCATCTTTGTCAAGCTTTGTGGATGAGCTCATTGGTGTGGCTTGAGGCTTTGTATTCTCCAAGCCAAACTTCTTGAGCATATCCTTGATGTACTTTGCTTGATTGATGAAGGTGTCATCCTTCCTTTTCTTGATTTGGAGTCCCAAGAAGAATGAGAGCTCCCCCATCATGCTCATCTCAAATTCACCTTGCATTAACTTAGCAAACTCTTTGCAATGACACTCATTAGTAGATCCAAAAATAATATCATCAACATATACTTGTACTACTAAGATGTCATTTTTATACCTTTTTATGAAAAGTGTAGTGTCCACCTTGCCTTTTTCAAAACCTTTTTCAATCAAAAAGTTTGAAAGTCTTTCATACCAAGCTCTAAGAGCTTGTTTTAAACCATAAAGTGATTTGGTTAGTTTGAAAACATGATTAGGAATTTTTGTATCTTCAAAACCCGGTGGTTGTTCCACATACACTTCCTCATTTATAAAATCATTTAAAATGTGCTTTTAACATCCATTTGAAAAAGCTTGAAATCGTGATAACATGCATATGCAAGCAACATCCTAATAGCTTCCATTCTAGCTACGGGTGCATAGGTTTCATCAAAATCAATTCCCTCTTCTTGAGTGTAACCTTGAGCAACTAGTCTAGCTTTATTTCTCACAATGTTACCACTCTCATCTAGTTTATTCCTAAAGACCCATTTAGTTCCTATAGTAGATTGATTACTAGGCCTTTCAACTAATGTCCAAACATTACTTCTCTCAAATTGATTTAGTTCCTCTTGCATGGCCAAAATCCAAAAATCATCTTTTAATGTTTCTTTGATATTTTTAGGCTCTATGCATGAGATAAATGCAACATGGTTCATAAGTTTAAGAGAAGATCTAGTGGTTACCCCCTTGGATGGATCACCCAAGATTTCACCACCTTTGACATAGTTGTACTCCCTTGGGTAGCTCACTTCATTTTTCTCAAGAGCCAAGTCCTTCAAGGCTTCAAAAGGTGGATCTTGTGTATCCTCTTCTTTTGGTGGAATCTCATCCTCCTTTGAAGTTTGTCCTCCATCAAAGGCATCAATGATTCCTACATCATCATCATCACAAGAATCCTTCCTCGGAAGGAGGTTATCATCGAATACAACATGAATAGACTCTTCTACTACTAAAGTTCTCTTATTAAATACACAATAGGCTTTAGAGTTTAAAGAATATCCTAAGAAAATAGCTTCATCACTTTTAGCATCAAATTTACCTAAGTTATCTTTTCCATTGTTTAAAACAAAACACTTGCAACCAAAAGGATGAAAATAGCTAATGTTAGGATTTTTAGATTTTAATCTCTCATATGGTGTTTTCTTTAAAAGTGGCCTAATCATTACTCGGTTTACAATGTAGCAAGCGGTGTTTGTGGCTTCCGCCCAAAAATATTTAGGTAAATTGTTTTCACAAAGCATGGTTCTAGCCATTTCTTGTAAAGTTCTATTTTTCCTCTCAACTACCCCATTTTGTTGAGGAGTTCGAGGAGCCGAAAGATTGTGGCTAATACCATTTTCATTTAAAAACTCTTCAAAACCTAGATTTTGAAATTTGGTTCCATGATCACTTCTAATATGAGAAATTCTAAGTTCAAGATCATTTTGAGTTAATTTTGAAAATGTGATGAATTTTTCTAAAGCCTCATCTTTAGTACTTAAAAATAGAACCCCAAGTAAATCTAGAATAGTCATCAACAAGTACAAATGCATAAGATTTACCACCCAAGCTCATAGTTCTAATAGGCCCAAATAAATCCATATGAATTAGTTGTAAACACATACTTGTAGAAACATCATTAATGGATTTAAAGGATGGCTTATGTTGTTTACCCTTAGAGCATGCATCACAAATTTTGTCATTTGAGAACTTAATTTTGGGTAAACCTCTAACTAGATCTAGGGAAACTAATTTTTCTAAAACACTAATGCTAGCATGTCCTAGTTTCCTATGCCATAGCCATGCATCATTTTCATTTTGAGCAACAAAGCATGCATGGGATGTATGAATGTCATCTAGATGCACCATGTAAATATTACCTATGCGATGACCTATCAGCATTATTTTATTTTATTTAATGTCAACAATTTTGCACCCATTTTTATCAAACAAGGCATTAAACCCTTTATCACATAATTGATTAATGCTCAATAAATTATGTTTAAGACCATCGACATACAAAACATTTTCAATGAGAATAGTAGAGTGATTACCTATGGAGCCAATACCTTTAATGTGGCCTTTGGAGTTGTCACCAAATGTCACTACTCCTCCACTTTTTGGCTTTAAGTCCATGAATCTACTCTTGTCTCCGGTCATATGCCTCGAGCATCCACTATCAAGGTACCATGAGTTTTGACTTTGTGCTTTGGCCATGTAGCAATGCTCCCCCTACAAACAAAGAGTTAAACTTTGATTTTTGGTACCCAAAACATTTTTGGTCCACGAGTGTTAGCTCCCAAAAGCTTGGTTCCCTTAGGAATCCAAGGTGACATAGCAACAATATTATTAGACTTGACAAGTTCCTTAGGAACCCATACACTTGTAATTTTCTTAGTTTTATTATGTCTAGGGAAGCCACTTTGTTTGTAGTTATATGTCTTTCTCCTAGGTTGGTTTGTTTTAGATGATTCACCTTTTTCATGTTTCACATTATCAACATTTTTGAAAGACTCCTTGAGCTTGTTAAGCTCATCTAACACCTTTTGGTGTTCACTATTGCATTGAGAAATAATATTATTTAGGTCTACGTTTTCATCTTGGAAGAATTTAAGTTCATCTTTTAAACCTAAAATCTTTTTTTCAAATTTTAAGTTAGCTTGAGAGAGTGAGTCATTTTTATCATTTAATTCTGAAATAATCTTTTTATTTCTTATGACCGACTCTTTGTACTTCTCAACTAACTCATCATAAACCTCTTGCAACTCATCATAAGCATCATGCAATTCATCAAATGTAAAATCAAAAGATGATGAGTTAGAGGTTACCATGGAGGAATCCTCCTCAAGTGCCATGAGGCAAAGGTTGGCCACTTCGTGTTCCTCATCCTCAGATGACTCCTCGTCACTCCAAGTAGCAAGCTTGGATTTGAGCTTCTTCTTCTTCTCAAAGCCCTTCTTCTTGAATTGAGGGCATTCCGAACGAATGTGACTGGGTTTTTTGCACTCGAAGCAAATGATTTGATCCCTCTCTTCTTCTTTGTTTTTGGTTTTGAAGTCCATTTTTCTTTGCATCTTCCTTCCTCGGTTGGACCTCATAAACTGTGAGAACCTTTTGGCTATCATAGCCAATTCTTCTAGGTCTTCCTCCTCACTAGAAGTGCTCTCCTTATGTAGTGAAGCTTTGAGAGCTACTCCTATCTTCTTCTTCTTTTCTACTTCTAGCTTCTCCACTCTTCTCTCTTCCTTTTTCTTTTCATCTTCCCTTCCTTGCTTCATTATCTCATGAGTAAGGAGAGAACCCACTAGCTCATCAAGCTTGAGTGTCTTCGAGTTTTTGGCCTCAATGATGGCGGTTCTCTTCCCATCCCAAGACTCGGGAAGTGAGTAGAGTAGCTTCCGAACAAGTTTTTCTTCCGGGATTATCTCTCCAAAACCCTTAAGCCCATTGACGATTGTTGAGAAGCGATCGAACATCTTGGACACGGTTTCATCGGGCTCCATTTTGAAATTCTCATAGCTAAGATTGAGAATTCCAATCTTGGTCTCCTTCACATCACTTGTTCCTTCATAAGTGGTCTCTAGTGTATCCCACACTTCCTTGGCACTTTCAATGGAGGAGACTTTGGAGTAGATGTCGGGACCGAAAGAGCAAAACAACATGTGAAGAGCTTTATCATTGATTCGAATCTTCTTTCTCTCTTCTTCACTCATCTCAATTTTCTTCTTTAGCACCAATCTCCCTTCTCCGTCTCTCTTCAATGGAACATAGGGACCATCTTCAATGGCATCCCAAACTAGATAATCGTTGGATTTGATGAAGAGGTGCATCTGGTTCTTCCAAAATGGATAGTTATCATCGTTGAAGAAAGAGTCGTATCGGTACGCGGGGACCTGTATCGATACCTATCTCAAAACAGAAAGAGTCGTTGCACAATAATAAGAGAGGCGTATCGATACGCGTGAAAGCGTATCGGTAAGGGACAGGGACAGTTTCGATACGGATAAGACTGTATAGATACCTTTTTCTCAACTTAGCTCACTAGAAGTTTCCGTATCGATACGGTTAGGAGCGTATCGGTATGAGACAAACACCACTTTAAATTTTAGTTACCTAACAACTGACACCAACGGTCAAAACATGAAAAGCTTTTTGAATTTAAAATTCCCTTAAATCCGTATCGATACGGGTGAGAATGTATCGGTACGCTATTCAAACAACTTCAGTTTTTACAGAGGGGCATATCGATACAGACTCAATTTGTTTCGATACGCTGTTTCGATACGGTGAGGGGCGTATCGAAACACGTCTTTCTAGCAGCCAACTTTGTAAAAAAGGTATCGATACGGCTGGAAGCGTATCGATACGCCTGGACGTTTTTCAATACTTTGGCCTTGGAACACTTAAAAAATATTTGGAGTTTGAGTTTTTCAAATCAGATTAAAGTGTTGGTGATTTATAAATCATTTGAGGGACTTAGAAATCTTTTTCAATTTTTCAATTTAATCATTAACATACTTAGTTATATAAAAATCAAACATAGATTTTACAGGGGTCTTGTCATCATATTCAAAAAAGGAGCAAAGCCATCTACGACGTAACCAACGGCGGTCACCAAACTTAATCGGATGACAACAAACGGTGAGAATTGCCCTTAATCGGTCCATAAGCTACAAAATGGGAACACAAAGAACAATAAAGCCTATGATCAAAGGTGAATAGGAACATGACGTTGATCTTGGGGGAAGGTTAAGTTATTGACGTCGTGCTCAGCCCTTTCCCTCTACCAAGAGGCGTGTTGAAAAGAGAACTCGTGGGATTTATAAATACCCTTAGTTTAGGGTATCTGTATTCGATACTTGATAAGGAGAAGAGGTCGAGCCATCAACCATCCTTGAATTGGAACTGTCGTCTTTAATCAGCTCCCTAGGATCATCCATGATAATCATAAAGACATTGACATTAAGGGAGGGAATTTCAGAAAATTTTGAAACCAAAGGGATCAACACCTATCTCTATAATGCCAGTTTCATCAAGTATAACCCAAGTGAACTCCCTTACATGCTTCCTTCTTGCTGCCTACTTAATTTAGTGAGCCTCTTCTGGCCAAATGAGCGTCCCCTCTTGGCAAATTCCAGCCGATTAATAATAGGTGAATCTTTGAAGATCGGGGAAGGGAAGAAAGCAAGTTGCAGGACATCGTCATTCGCAATGGGACTAAAACCTTTAGTGCACATGTTTCCATATGACTCTTGATAAACCCTTTCTGAGATAAGGTGAAGAAGCTTTCTTTTCTTAGTCACCGAGAAAGGTTCTGGATCAAGGCAATCACTCTTTCTTTTTTCTGAATGAACCAACATGCATATCTTGCAAACCTGTTACAAGGGCCTTGCATAAAATGTCCACTGATAAATATTGTGTCAGATATTGTTACATGGGTGAGGGAAGTTGGATAGGAACCAGATCCTTTGTCGTAGAATGTGGATCACATATTTTCTTTCCCTTAATTCCAAGATTGCAATAGACCTTTGGAGGCTCTTTTAAGGCATCAATTATCTTAAGGCAAGGTATTGGTTATTATCTGAGGACAAGTCTAAAACCTTATCACTGTTATAGGGTGTGTGATCTGAGAGGTGTAAGCTTCCTTGTGCCCTTTCACTTTTGTTCCCTTTTCCCACTACTTCCACTATTTCTTTCCTTTGTGCGAAAGTTTCCCTTGTGACATCATGGAGCAGACTGTTTCTCCTGAATCCATTAACTCCTACCCAAAAATTTCCCATAGCAACAACATTAACTTCTCCAGGAGTCTTAACATTCCAAGTCAAGTCACCCTTGACCTTAATGAAGATGGAGAAGTTAACCTACTTATCAAAAATCATTCCTTGGTAAGAAAGATTCTCTCAAACCGTTATGTGAAACATCATACCCTTTTAGACATCCTAAAAAAAGTTTGGCAATGTAAAGAACTTGAATGCCCTGATTTGGAGGGGAATCTATTTTTGTTCATCTTTCCCTTGACGGAGGACAAAAACAGAGTGCAATGGCAAAGACCTTGGGTGGTTTAGAACAACCTCCTTATCCTTAAAGAATGGCCACACGAAGCAGCCCTAGAGGAAATTGACTTCTCCCTTAATGAATTCTGGGTGCAAATCTATAATCTCCTAGTTGCTATAATTACTAGAGAAAATGTAGAAAAAATAGTAAAGATTTTTCCTAAATATTATGGTTTCAACTTTAGTCCAGAAAAGAAAGTCATTTGGGATGGCAAACTAAATCTCAAGGTGACAATGAGAGTTGAAGATCCCTTGAAAACTAGTTTTAAGTCGCAAAGAAAGGAATTTCAACCCCTTCATATCAAGTTTAAATACGAACGAATTCTTGACTTTTGCTTCAGCTATGGGAGATTAGGACACCTTGTAAGTGAATACTAGTTCACTAAAGCTAAATATCTTAGAGCAGATTTTTTATGGCTCAGGGCTCAGGAGGGCACCAACTTAGAAAAAGATTAACAATAAAAGCAAAGAGAAACCCAACCATAAGCAACGTCTATTCCCACCGTTACCAGAAAAAGAGAAGGAGGAGTTCATAAAAGGAAAGAGTTCATAAAAAAGAAAGAGCTCATAAAAATATGGGTAAACTACATAAATGACCACCATACTATTAGTAAAGTCGCGATTTGACCAATTTACTTTTTTTCGAAGCAATAAAACCACCATACTATTAGGAAAGGGTTCACTAAAGGAATGCTATCGCTATCAGCCATGGATTTGATACCATCTTGGGTTAGATATCATTACCTATTTCTCCTAATCTCTAGACGACCGATATTCTGTCAAGTTCCCACCAGGAAAACATCTCCATCTACAAACAATTAATACAAGATCAACTTGGAGGCCTGCAACGACCTTATAGCTATGCTGCATGCGATGAGGAGCTTCGAGAGCTCCCATATCGATTACTTTTCCTGGAGCTTCTTCCCAAACGACCACTCAGTTGACGAGCATATCCCACAACCGCTTTAGCCCATCGCTTGATCTCAGCCTTCAACTTGTTAGAATCTAGCTCCTTCAACGATGATACTCCAGGTTCCGTTGGAACCTCCATGAAAGGAGAAACATCGGTTAAAGCTTCGACCCGCTCTCTTACTACGACTGCTGGCAATGCTCCTAACGGCTTTGTCGCCATTGTTCTCCACACCAACACTTCTCTTGACGGACATGGTTATATATGTCCTATGGGGACCAGCGCAGAATGATGTAAATGATTGCTGAAACTGAAACACGCACATATATAACTTTGATGAGTAACACGGCACTGCTTAAATTGACCAGACTTTTCAACATACTTGCAGATGGTTTTCTAATTTCCTATAAAACTTTAGTCTATGGCTAAGAATATAATATATATATATATGTGTGTGTATAACCGTGTTGAGTTATAAGAACATATGAACTTCTAACTCTTAATAAAATGGTGTTCTTTTTTTAATTTAAAACTGTGGGTTTAAATTAGAAAATTGTTGGACAATTGAGAATAATTATATAGCAGGCCTGGAATCTGCCATTCAATATTCTTTTCCAGCATCAATGTGGGCTGCTAACAGAGTGCAAAGGCAAAGACCTTGGGCGGTTCAGAACAACCTCCTTATCCATAAAGAATGACAACTCGAAGCATCCCTAGAAGAAATTGACTTCTCCCTTGATGAATTCTGGGTGCAAATCCATAATCTCCCAGTTGCTATAACTACTAGAGAAAATGTGGAAAAATAGTAAAGCTTTTTCCTAAATACTATGGTTCCAAGTTCCAACTTTAGTCCAAAAAAGAAAGTCCTTTGGGATGGAAAACTGGCTCTCAAGCTGACAATGAGAGTTGAAGATCCTCTGAAAACTAGTTTTAAGTCGCAAAGGAAGGAATTTCAACCCCTCCATATCAAGTTTAAATACGAACGAATTCTTGACTTTTGCTTCAGCTATGGGAGATTAGGACACCTTGTTAAGGAATACTAGTTTGATAAAGCTAAATATCCCAAAGCAGATGTTTATGGGTTATGGCTCATGGCTCAGGGCGGCACTAGCTTAGCAAAAGATTAACAATGAAAGCAAGGAGAAACCCATCCATAAGCAACGTCCATTCCCACCGTTACCAGAAAAAGAGAAGGAGGAGCTCATAAAAATATTAAAGCGTGACACCTAACAAGCTTATTCATCATTTATATATATGGGTAAATCATTCTTTTAGTCCTTCATCTCCCTTTCCTTGTCATGAAGAAACCTCATAAGCTAATTAGTCATTAGCCATTGATCTTTTCCCTTGCTTACTTTTTAGTCACTTAACTTCACTTTCTTACGATTTATTAACTAGATGGTCTAATTACACACCTAGTCCCTATAAGCTCCATGTCTTATTCTTACAACTTATTGTCTTACTATTTCACATTTCAACCAATGTCTCTTGATTTCATAATTTTATAAATTAGTCCTTAATCCTCTATCTTGATTTAAGCCCATACTTTATAAAACTTTCAATTTAGTCCTTTTTATTCTTTTCATATGGAATAACTTATTTATCAAAAATCAAAGTTCCGATAATTGAAAATCGAATTTCGACTAGTTCGGTTCTGGGGTGTTACATGATTTTTTTTTTTTTTGAAGCTTTGTATAATGGTAACTCGTGTACTCCTCTCTATTAAGGGTGTTCATAAAAACACGAATCAATGAATTGTACCGAAAAACCAGAAAAATCTGATTAAATGATAGGTAATCATACTAGTAAAAGTTAACCGAGACGATACGGTAACCGTACCGGTAAAATTAGCAGTTAAATGAGACGAGAACAGTTAACCGAAGAAACCGATAAGAAATTTTAAAATTAATTTTATATTAATATTAAATTGTTGATTATTATTCTTATTATTATCATTATATATGCAATTATCATACCTAAACTATATTTTATAATGATATTAAATTATTAGTAATAATCAAAAGTGTAGTGCATGTCTATTCGAACGTGCATCTATTCTAGTATTGAGATATAGTGAGATATGTTTTGCATCCTTTTGTTTCTGTTGGGTTTTTAGTGTGGTTGTAGACAGTTTGTGTCTTGGGGCATTGGTTTGATCTTGCAGTTACTTTTACGGTTCATGTCGTCGTGTCTTTGTTTTATTTACACTTACTCTTGAACAACTCTATTGAGCTCGTGTCCATGTTATTGTGATCGTGAAATGAAATAAATTTGGAGTACTTTTTTTCTTTTTCGATGTTCTTGTCTCGATCTCGGTTTACTTAAACGGCGAAAGGAATTTTAACGAAGTTCTTTTCTTTTAAAAAATTATAATAATATTAAATTATAATGATATCATATTATTGATAATACAAATATTTGTGTGATTAATATAATTATTAATTATTACTAATATTTGCGTAATTAATATAAATTTTCTAAACTTTTGATTATTTTAAACTTCAAAGACTTTTTAAATATAAATATTGAACATTTTATTTGGTTGATTTTTTAAACTATTAAATTTAGTAGTAATAAATATATAAAACGGTTCATAGTTAACCGAGCAACTGTACCGAATAAACTGGTTAACCATTTAGACGATAACCAGTTCAAACGGGATCATAACAGTTTATCAAAATATCGAACTGAAATTTTTGATAATCGTACACTAACTCATGCTGCTACGATTAATCGTTCATGAGCACCCCCACTCCCTACTATGTAGAACTAAGAGAAAATAAGTTGTTAGACCCTGAATTACTTCGTAAGACCAAAGATAATATCACTCTTATCCATGACAAGCTTAAGTCTATCTCCGTGGAAGAAAACACTTCGGTTTGACTTAGTCCTCGTTATGCGAGTAATTGAAATATAGGCCTTATAGCCTAGAAAGCTAATTAATAATCCATTTTGGATTATTAATTAGCTTTCTATGGGAGTTTGGGGGAAAATTTGGGATGTAGGCCAATATCCACAGGACCACGCCACCTCCTTATGGCGTGATCACTTTTTTGCCCAACCTCGCCACCTCCTTATGGCGAGGTGCTTGGTGGCTCCATTATGGCCGGCTGCTCGACTCCAATCCTGACTGGTGGCTGACTGGTGGCTGGTGTAATTGAGGGAAGGGTGACCTCGCCACCTCCTTATGGCGAGGTCACATGAGCCATGCAAATCACGTATCAAGCATGTGTAATTTGGTTTAGGGGTTAGATATTTTGTTAGGATTGTTTAGGGTTTCGAGTTTGTGTATATTAGGGTTCGGGCCATGCACATCACGTATCAAGCATGGTTAATATGGTTTAGGGGTTAGGTAAATGTTTAGGATTGTTTAGGGTTTTGGGTTTGTGTATATTAGGGTTCGGGGCTCATTTGCGGTTTAGAGGTAATTTCCTGGCGGGTCTATTTTTACGTTAATTCGAATCTAATATAAAATTAATATAATTTGATTTGAATTAAAAAATTCAATAATGAATTTTCATATAACTTTTTTTTCAATTTAAATTTTTTTTTGCGAAAATAAAAATAAACAACTAATTTATTTAATAATATAACTTTTTTTATTTTTTTTCATTTCATGTGTTTCAAAATTTTAAAAAAATATTTTAAAATTTATTTAGATAGGAATTGAATTGAATTAACTTTTTTAGATTTTAGTCGTACATTACTATTATAGTTTTAATATATCAAATGTAATTTAATAAATTCGTGATTATTCGAATCACGAATTTCAAATTTAAATATAGAATTCATTTTTTTATTTTTTAGTCGAACAAATTTATATATTTTATTCGAATCAAATATTCGTGATTTTAGGTGAATAAAGTTGATCCCTGTCCATAATGTTTATGATTTGGTTTTAGGGTTTTAGGGTTTAGTTAATATAATTTTTTTATATTTTAGTCGCATTTAAATTTATTTTAATAAATTCGTGATTATTCGAATCACAAATTTCAAATTTAAATATAGAATTCATTTTTTTATTTTTTAGTCGTACAAATTTATATATTTTATTCGAATCAAATGCATGCCAACCGGACCCTATCCACTGCCCACTGCCCCTATCCTACCCCTGCATGAGCCATGCATGCCAACCCCAACCCCACCCACATGAATAAAGCCGACCACGCCATGTGCTTATGGCGTGGTCACAGCCCCAAACCCAATCCCTGCCACAAAGCCTGCTCCTCTGACGCACGGCCAAGCTACTTTTCGAAAGACTGATCCTCTGCCGCAAAGCCACCCCGTGAACCCACAGTGACCTCGCCATAAGGACATGGCGTGGTCACATGCCCTCTAACACGGCTGCATGCATGCCATGCATGGAAGCCCACGTGATAATAATAATTGAACCTTTTTTTGTTCCTACCACTATAAATATTCGAGAGATGCTGTCTATTTTTGCAACTTGAGAAGGGAGAAGAGAAAATTTTTGCTGTTGAAATTACAGAGTTTTAGCACAAATCATAATTTTTGAGTTTTATATTCGAATGGATTCCGAAAGAGTTTTGTTGTACCGTGACCACGAGCACATTTCCTCTAATATTCACGAAGAGGGGGTAAGTTGGGATTGTGTAATTTTTTTATTTACTACTATAATTTATGATTTAAAAATTCTTTATTTACGGTTTTTATTATAATTATAGGGTGTGGAGCATACTATACGACGTCGAGGACTGAAGATTAAGGAAGCTGATGAACGCATAGCTTATTTTCTACAGCGTTCAGGTTTTTATAATGTTTCATTTCTCCGTGGATTTAAAATTATCCATGGCTTGATTACGGCATTGATTGAACGGTGGAGACCAGAGACACACACATTTCATTTTCTATTTGGTGAATGCACAATAACTCTGGAGGATGTAGCACTACAACTTGGTGTCCCAACAAATGGGAAGCCGTTGGTCAGACAGAATAATTGTATAGCAGATGACCTTTGTTTGCAGTATCTGGACAAAATTCCTCCTCCAGATTGTGTGGACGGTCTTCGTATCAAGATTTCTTGGTTGTAGCGGGAATTTACTTTAACAGATGAATCTGATGACCGAGAACTTGAGTGTGCAACTTGAGCGTATATACTCCAACTTATTGGCAGGGTATTGATGCCAGATACATCTAGTAATATGGTTCACACTCAGTATCTGCCGTTCTTGGAAAATTTTAACATAACTTCTACATACAGTTGGGGATCTGCAATATTGGCATTCATGTACCATGAAATGTGCAGAGTTTCAATAATGTCTGGTTCGAGAAAGTTAACAGATGTGGGTGGATGCCAAATCTTATTGCAGTCCAGGGCATGGTATAGACTGCCTTATCTAACGCCAATTGTAGAAGTACCGATGGAGTTTCCGCTTGCTAGAAGGTACTAATATTGTGATTACAGTTGTATATTAATTTTATTGATTAAATTTTTTTCTACAAAGACTTAGAAATATATGTTTTAAATCTTGGCAGATGGAGACATAGGATGACAAATGCGGGTGTGGTGCACAACATTGTCAGAGAAATAAGACTAAAAATCCAAACAATAGGGAAAGATCAGGTATCATAATTTTATTTTTTGGCTTTGTAATTTATTAAAGTAACACGTTTGTTTGTTTGTGTATGCATATTAATAATTGTGTTTTGCAGTTCTTTTGGAAGCCGTACGTGAATAACACAATCTGGGACATTATACTGCTAAATTTTCGACAAATGTCATCAATCTGGGGCGCGGTTGTGCCTTTGGTACATTTTTCTATTGTTGAGTTTCATTGCGCTGACAGAGTGTTGTGGCAGTTTAACTACCATCAACCCATTCCTAGAGCTCTACCTCAACAAATTCATATTGTTCATAGAGGTCGATTCAACAAGAATTGGATTGCGAAGCAAGCGGAGTTCATCCAACTGTGGCGGGAAAGACGGAGGCATTGGGATGCCAACTTGAGTCCAATTCAAGCCAATGATTTTGACTTTAATTCAGGGTACTATTCGTGGTTTTCATCAAATGGAAAATCGTTCATAGTACCTCTTGAAGAGGCAAATCAATGGCTTCAAGATCCACGGTGTTCAAGACACGTACAAATGCCGTACGCGTTTGGTCAGAGCTCTCATCAACCAAACTTGGAGGGTTCAACAAGTTGGCATTCTTCGGACCAATCTCAACCACAGTTTGGAGAAAGCTCATCTTACCAGTCTGCTTACAACGATGATGAAGGATACATTCCACAATTTTAGTATCCTCAAACACCCTTCTATGGGGAAGGTATGATTGTTAGTACGATGACATCCTTGTTGTCGACTACCACGATCAGTAGCTTGCCATTAGTTTTGCAAGGCATGTATAGTACTCCACCTTCTATGCAAATGATGGGTGACCAATGTGACAACGATGAGCAGACTCCGATTCAACAACGAAGACAAGTTCGACCCCCGGAGTGGTACGATCAAACATCATCCTTCCACCGGCAGGTGTTACCGAGGACCCGTAGGAAATAGATTATATTTATTTAATTGTAAATTATTTCTATTACGTTTTAAAATTTGAGTGTTTTTTTAAATATTTTTATATTTTTATGTTTTAGAATTAAAGTGTTTTTTTTTTACTTTCTTTTATGTGAAAGAGCACAATCACCAACATTTATTTGTGTACGGGATACGAATCCTTAACCCCTTAGTACGGGATACCAATATTTATACCAATTCTTTTCTTAATATTCAATTTGGTCACTAAACTTTCAATTATTACAAAATAATCATTAAACTGTAGTTTTTTACAAATTATAACTGTCATTGTTAAAAGTTTCGTTATCCGGAAATAGATGAACTGGTAATTTGCATAATTTTTCATTTTTAGGGACATTATTATTTTAGAAAATACATGAATTTACTGAAAACTCTTTCAAATTTGTATACTACATTTTGATGTTCCTTTCCCAGAGGCATCTAATGAGTTGGACAAAGCAATTAGATTCATCGTATTGGAACCTTTAATTTCTTTGTCGTTTTTATGTTGTTACACACGTATCAATTTTGAATTTAACGATTAAAATTGAATTTAAAAAACTTAAATTCATTAGATATCATCTTTTAAAATAACAACACATATCAATTTAATTGTGTGCTCAGTGACCCAAGTGTATTTTATGGTGAGTTCGTGTCCACCTTAAACTTTTTAAACCCCACATATTTAATTTTAATTTTTTAACTTTTATGAATTGGTCCTTCATATTTTTTTTAATCTTTATGAGTTGTGTTCACCTTGAGATTTTGAAATTTGATATGTACTCACTCTAAAAAAATATTTTTGAATCCATCTTGTGTGTGTTGGTATGGTTGCATATAAATACTTATATAATCTATGGTTTTGATCGGAAATGAATTTGAAATAAATTTCAAACTTTATAGATAAACGAAATTTTTGCAAACTCTAAATGGAAAATTATAATAATAAAAAAATTTAATATAAATGAGAACAAGTTTTAGGGCTTAGGTGTAACACCCGTGTTTTGGGGTTAGGAGTTAGGCGTGTGTGTTGGTTCGAGTCATCAAAATCAATTTTATTTAACTTGGCCTTGGTTTTAATTTAAAAGAGATTAAAAATTAAAAGAGTGTCATTTTTGTAATTAAAGTGAAAAGTGGAAGACCATCTTTTTGAAACAAAAAGAACAAAAAAAAGGCTTCATCTTCCCCCTTTTCTTGATTTCACGTGAAGTCAAACCAAACCCCTCTCTAAACCCCTATTCACTATTCCATTTGATTTCTCCATCAATTCAAGGGCTTTTCCAAAGGTAATTTCATCTCTCAACTCTCCTCATCATCCTCTTCATTTTCATGGTCTTAGATTTGAAAACTATCATCTTTTTAGAATTTCAAGTTTAAGGAAAGTTTGGATTTTTTTAATGGGTTTTTCATTTGTTTTTGATTTGTTGAGTTGGGTTTTGAATTAATCTCACCTAAAGACACTTGGTATCTTAATATGGATGGATTTGGGAGAAATCTCGAAGTGGGTCTTTGGGGCAATTTTCAAAGTGTCAAAAGTTGAGTTTTTGGTGTGTTTTAGTTTTGGGTTGAAGGGTTGATGGTATAGGGTTGTTAGGGAAGTGTTTTGGAAGCTTTTAGATGTCATTTCGGTGTTGGAAAGTATAGTTTTCAGCTGAGTATTTGGGGAGCAAGAAAATGGAGGTTTTGTTGCTAGTTTGCGTTTGAAATGGTGAAGTCTTGACTTGTATTTGTGAGTTGGAATTGTGACTGAGTTTAGCATTGAATTGGTGAGTAATATTTGTGTTTTTATTGGCTAGAAGCAAGAGGAAACATCGGGGAAGGATCGGGATCGAATCCGAGAATTGAGGAGGCTTGACTTGCTTGCTTGGTTCTCTAAGGAATGGTGGTGAGTAAAACTTTAAATTTGTTTTAAAGTTGGTTCAAGTGTGTGTAGTGGAGGTATTGGACTGAGCTTGGTAGGCCATTCCAAGGTAGAGGTTAAATTGGTAGTCTAACTTCTTGTTCGTTAATGAGCTTTTGATACCTATGCCTATATTGATCTTGTGAAGTATGAATTGACTTTGTATGGGTATACATTGTTGTGTGTGATGATGGTTGTATGATATAAATGTTGGTTGTTGCGACGTGGTTTAAAGAAATTGGCACTAGTTAACTTATCAGGTGTAAATGATCGATCATTAGGATTAGTGTGCACACGTTTGAGTCAAATTCGCGCGTGGCCTTGATGGCGTTGAGTCATCAAGGAGGAGTATGGTGATGTAATATTCCACCGAAAATTATTTATATTATACGTGATGATGAGTGGAATCCCATCCGTAGGGCATGTGGTGATGAGTGGAATCCCACCCATGCAAGGTCCGGTGATAAGTGTAATCCCACCGAGGTAATGTTGTTGTTGAGAGTAAATCCGCACATCCGAGTAAACTAATAGTGGCCAATATACTTGTTCATATGATTATGATGTTGAGATATTTGATTTATATGGTTGAGCTAAATATGATGTAAGATGCCATATTTATGACTCTTGAAACACTAGCTAGGTTGCTATGTTGATGCCTATGTATGTTGTGTGTGATGTTAAGGATTGCATGCTTGAACCCTGCATTGTTGTTGTTTTCGATTTTAGAGCATCCTCACTAAGCTTCTAGCTTACGCTCTCATTTTCAACAATGCAGATCGTTAGCGTGGTGTTAGCAAGGGGCAAGGCGAAGGGACTTTCCAAGCTTGTTGTTGCTCAAGTATGACTTAGTAAATAAAGTAGTAGTTAAGCAATGGGGCTATTATGTGTTTTGTATGAGCGTTCTATGACTCATAGATGTTGTTGATGTTTATGCTTTGCTTGGATTTGTAAACCATGTTAAGCCTTGTTGAATGCTTGTTTGAGATGCTATGCTTTTGGATGATAGTGTTGCTTTCGGATGAACATGTAAACTCTATGTGTGGAGACATGTGCCTTATGGGCTTTTAATGTTTAAGTATACCTTGAATAATTTTGTATGTGATGCAAGAATCCTTGTTGTGCTTATTGATTTGTTGATGTTTGGCTTTACATGTTTATTGTGTGCTAAGCATGTGCTATTAGGGTGCCTTTCATCTAGATTGGTCGTATGTTGAGTCTTGAGTGTTTTAGTAGAGTTTTGGGGCTGTCTTGTATCTAAAACCAGCAAAAATCTATCTTTTCGCAGCCCGCGTATCGAAACGGTTGGTCTCGTTTCGATACGGCCTCTTGTTTCAGGCCAGGCGTTTCGATACGCTTAGGGTCCGTTCCGGTACAGTTTTGCTACTGGAATTCTGAGAGATTGTCGATATTTTGGGGTTTCGAAATGGATCCAAGAGTTTCAAAACGGTCAATATGTCGTTGACTACGAGAAGTTGACCGTTGGGGGTGTTTCGGAACGGTTGACCACCGTTCCGGTACGGCCTTCTCGTGGGGACTTGGGGTCGTTGACCAAGTCAAGGCGTTTCGATACACCTCTTGAGTGTTTCGAAACGGCCTGCTTATAAACTTAAAAATGGGTTGTTTAACATGTTGGTTGGGCTTGGTTGCTTTTATTTCATGTCGTATTCCGCTGTCGTGATCACATAGGATTTAAACTTGCCTTTAGAGAAGATTAAATTGAAAGAAATTTTTAGGGTTTCTAACTGAGGGGGAACCTTAACGGGTTTCACATTGGTTTTCCCCGTGTAGTCCACTCGAACCGGTCAACCAACCAGACCGGGGCGTGGGGGTTATATTTGTTGGTATCAGAGCCTGAGGTTACCGAGACCTCGGGCAGGTAAGTGAGGTAAGCTTGGTGTGTTAAGCAATTAATGTATCTCGGTGTATGCCATGCCATGTATTCTTGTGTTTGATCGTTCGAATGATATTTGGAAGCATGATTGTTGCGTTTGGTATAGCGTCGAGTACCCATTGCTACTATTACTTAATTTAAAAAGGTTTTGTAAAGGAAAGTACTTGAGCACAGTTGGACCCTTGCCTTTGATAACTTAATCCTTATCTGTTGTTTGTTGTAGTTATTGTCTTGCTAGCTGTATCATGAGACCACGAGGGAGGCCTAGGATGGTTCAGCCGGAACCACAGGCACAAGCTCCGGGAGTTGAGCAGATTGGAGGGGCGCAGGCTCATCAACCTCCTCCTTCTCCTCCTCACCTTGTGGGAGGTGAGGCGGGAGCTGAGGGTGTGGGACCCCAAGTGGGCCAAGGACCGGCCGGAATTGATTTAGCACCTCTAGTTCAGGCGATAGCCGGGGCTTTTCAGGCTGCTGTGGCTGGGGGCCAAGCTGTGGTACAACCCCAGGGAGAGGGTACTGGTTTGCATTTGGAGAGACTCTGC
This sequence comes from Hibiscus trionum, assembly GCA_030270665.1. Taxonomy (NCBI): domain Eukaryota; kingdom Viridiplantae; phylum Streptophyta; class Magnoliopsida; order Malvales; family Malvaceae; genus Hibiscus; species Hibiscus trionum. The sequence goes on along the minus strand of BSYR01000034.1, from coordinate 6,560,754 downwards.
AGTTTGGGAGGTGAAGAGTTCAGAGGGTCGACACCGGAGAGGTCTGAGATGTGGTTAGAGAAGACCGTCCGTATCTTGTCTCAGATGGGATGTACCGGGGGACGCACGTTAGGGTGTGTTTAGTCTTTGCTTCAGGGTGATGCCTACACTTGGTGGGTTACCATCACTACGGGCATGGAAGAGGCTGAGATCACTTGGGAGTTCTTTGAGTTAGCATTCCGTAAGAAGTATATGGGTCCTCGATATCTCGATGAGAAGAAGAGGGAATTTATGGCTTTGCTTCAGGGGAGTATGACTGTGACAGACTATGAGATCAGATTTGTCAGGCTGAGTCAGTATGCATCTGAGCTTGTTCCTACTGAAGTGGAACGTTGTAATCGTTTCTGCTATAGGTTGAATGAAGAGATCAAGAGGTACACTCTAGCTTTGGACTACCTAGATTTTGATGTCTTGGTCGCGAGGGCCAAGGACTTGGAGCACAGTTTGGGCTTGACCAAACGAGCTGGTGGTTCTAGTTCTGGTAAGAGATCTAGTGATTTTGATAGAGGTGATGCCAAGAGGCATCGGGACAACCGGCATCACTATGACCATAGACGTGGTGGAGGTACCCACAGTAGGGGCCAAAAGGGCTAGTGGGAAGTTGCCCACATGTGCTACTTGCGGGAGGAACCACACCGGTGAGTGTTGGGGGAATTTCCACTGGTGTTGGAGTTGTAGAGCTAGGGATCACATTAGACGTGACTGTCCACATCAGGTGGGGCAGGCACCAGTTCAGGCTTCTGCTAGAGCTAATGACTTCCAGAGAGGTCGCGGGCGCGGTAGAGGTAACTTCCAGCCGAGGAATGATGGCCAGAGAAACTTAGCGCATGTAGTTGCAGTCCAGCCAGAGAGCGGAGCTCAAGCCAGAGTTTACGCTCAGCGTGGGGATCAGCATGACACAGATGTGATCGCAGGTAACTTCTCGATATAGTCTTTGGGTTTGCTTTCTTTGATTGACTCCAGGTCTACACATTCTTATATACTGAGTGAGCATGCACAGTTGTTGAAATTGCCTTGTGAAATATTAGAGGTAGGAGTTAGTGTTACTAGTTCCTTCGGGGATATGGTAGTAGTTAGAAAGATGTACAGAAGGTGTCTGTTGATGGTTCAGGGACATGTGTTTCCAGTAGATATGATGGAGCTACCCTTCTATGGTTTTGATGTAATTCTGGCTATGGACTGGCTCACTGAGCATAGAGCTAGGATAGACTTTGAAACTAAGAGGATTTCTTTGAGACTCACGGATGATTATGAGATAGTGGTGATGGGTGAGAACGTGAAGTTCTTATCCAATGTAGTTTCAGTTCTTGAGGCTAAGAGATTAGTCGAGATGGGTTGCGAAGCATATTTGGCCTATGTGATGAATCCAAACATGAGTGAGGTTAGACCTCAAGACATCCAGACAGTGTGTGATTTTCCTAGTGTGTTTCCGGAAGAGTTGCCGGGTTTACCACCTGATAGAGAGGTAGAGTTTGCGATAGAGAATTATTCAGATTCAGCTCTTGTTTCGATTACTCTGTATCGTATAGCACCGAAAGAACTGAAAGAGTTGAAGACTCAGTTGCAAGAGTTGACAGATAGAGGCTTTATTTGACCTAGTTCTTCGCCTTGGGGCGCTCCAGTTTTGTTTGTAAAGAAGAAAGATGTAAGCATGAGAATGTGTATAGATTACAGACAGTTGAATCAGTTAACCATGAAGAATAAGTATCCGTTGCCGAGAATTGATGATCTGTTTGACCAGTTGAGAGGGGCATCAGTCTTTTCGAAGATTGACTTGAGATCAGGTTACTACCAGCTAAAGGTAAGAGAGGTTGATGTACCGAAGACGGCCTTTAGGACTAGATATGGTCACTATGAGTTTTTAGTCATGCCTTTTGGGTTGACTAACGCACCGACTGCTTTTATGGACATGATGAATAGGATTTTCCATCAGTACCTAGATCAGTTTGTAGTTGTCTTCATAGATGACATCTTGGTGTATTCGCGTACCGAGGAAGACCATGACCGACACTTGAGGCTAGTTTTGAAGACTTTGTTAGATAATCAGTTGTATGCCAAGTTGAGCAAGTGTGAGTTCTGGATCCGAGAGGTAGTCTTCCTAGGACATGTAGTGTCTGCCGATGGGATTAGAGTTGGTCTGAATAAAATAGAAGCTATTGTTGAGTGGAAGCAACCGAAGTCAGTAACAGAGGTACGTAGCTTTCTAGGCTTAGCTGGATTTTATAGGAGATTTGTAGAAGGTTTCTCGAAGTTAGCCGTTCCCTTGACACAGTTACTTCAGAAGAGTGTTCAGTTTGAGTGGACAGATGCAAGACATAGAGCCTTTGAGAAGTTAAAAGAAGCTTTGACCCAAGCACCGATCTTGATTCAGCCAGAGTCTGGGAAAGACTATGTAGTTTACAGTGATGCTTCCTATGTAGGCCTAGGTTGTGTCCTCATGCAGGAAAAGAGAGTAGTGGCTTATGCCTCGAGACAGTTGAAGACTCACGAGTGTAACTATCCAACCCATGACATAGAGTTAGTTGCAGTTGTGTTTGCTCTGAAGATTTGGAGGCGTTATTTGTACGGTGAGAAATGCACAGTATATACAGATCACAAGAGTTTGAAGTACATCATGACTCAGCGAGATTTGAATCTCAGACAGCGTAGGTGGTTAGAGTTGTTAAAAGACTATGATCTTACGATTGAGTACCATCTGGGTAAGGCCAATGTAGTGGCTGATGCTTTGAGTAGAAAGGTAGCCGTAGACTTGAGAGCCATGTTTGCTAGATTGAGCTTGTCCGGAGATGGCGGCTTGGTAGCCGAGCTTCGTGTTAGACCTACTCTAGGTCAGTTGATTAGGGAGAAACAGCTCTTAGATAGATCTTTGGCACCTCACGTGCAAGATGTAGCCGAGGGTAGACCCTCAGACTACAGTTTCAGGACCGATGGGGTCTTGTGTTTCAAAAATAGGATAGTTGTGCCAGAAGACAGTGACTTGAGATGTACGATCTTGACTGAAGCGCACAGTAGTCCTTTTGTTATACATCCTGGAAGTACGAAGATGTACCGAGATTTGAAGAATGAGTACTTTTGGGTTGGTTTGAAGAGAGATGTAGCCGACTTTGTGAGTAAGTGCATGGTGTGTCAGAGAGTGAAGGCAGAACATCAGGTTCCCTCAGGTTTGTTGCAACCGTTGAAAATTCCGGAATGGAAATGGGAGAATATCACCATGGATTTTGTTTCGGGCTTGCCTTTGACTCCTACAAAGAAGAACTCAGTTTGGGTCATAGTAGACCGTTTCACGAAGTGTGCTCACTTCTTGGCAGTCAATAGCACTTATACCCTAGATAGATTGGCCGATCTGTACATTGGTGAGATTTTTAGACTGCATGGTGTGCCAAAGTCCATTGTGTCCGATAGAGATCTGAGGTTTACAGCTCGATTTTGGGAGTGTCTACATACAGCTTTGGGTACCCGTTTGAATTTCAGCACGTCTTATCATCCTCAGTCAGATGGTCAGTCAGAGAGGGTTATACAGATCTTAGAGGATATGTTTCGTTGTTGCATCATTGATTTTCAAGGTACATGGGAGAAGCATTTGCCTCTAGTTGAGTTTGCTTACAATAATAGTTTTCAGTCGAGCATTCAGATGGCTCCGTATGAGGCCTTGTATGGTAGAAAGTGTAGAACTCCAGTTTGTTGGGCCGAACTGGGACAGAAGTTGTTACCTATGCCGGATTTGCTTAAGGGGACAACTGACAAAGTGAAATTGATTTGCGGTCGCTTGAAGGTTGCTTCGGATAGGCAGAAGTCCTATGCCGACTTAAAGAGGAAGAAAGTTGAATTCTCAGTGTGTGAGAAGGTGTTCTTGAAAGTGTCTCCGTGGAAGAAGGTGATGAGATTTGGCCGAAAAGGGAAGTTGAGTCTTAGGTACATAGGACTGTATGAGATTGTGAAGAGGGTTGGTCCAGTTGCTTAACAGTTGTGTTTGCCATCCGAGCTAGAGAAGATACACGATGTATTTCCCGTTTCGATGCTCCGTAAGTATAGATCAGATCAATCACATGTTATGCCTGTAGAAGAGATTGAATTGAATCTGGATTTGACTTATGAAGAAGAACCAGTGGAGATCTTAGCTTCTGACAATAAGGTGTTGCGGGGTAGATCGATCGAATTAGTAAAAGTGCAGTGGCAACGTCGAGGGGTGGACAAGGCCACTTGGGAGAGGAAGGAGGATATGGAAAGACAGTTTCCTTATCTCTTTCCGTCAGGTAATTTCGGGGACAAAATTCCTTAAGTGGGAGATAGTTGTAACACCCGTGTTTTGGGGTTAGGAGTTAGGCGTGTGTGTTGGTTCGAGTCATCAAAATCAATTTTATTTAACTTGGCCTTGGTTTTAATTTAAAAGAGATTAAAAATTAAAAGTGGCATTTTTGTAATTAAAGTGAAAAGTGGAAGACCATCTTTTTGAAACAAAAAGAACAAAAAAAAGGCTTCATCTTCCCCCTTTTCTTCATTTCACGTGAAATCAAACGAAACCCCTCTCTAAACCCCTATTCACTATTCCATTTGATTTCTCCATCAATTCAAATGCTTTATCAAAGGTAATTTCATTTCTCAACTCTCCTCATCATCCTCTTCATTTTCATGGTCTTAGATTTGAAAACTATCATCTTTTTAGAATTTCAAGTTTAAGGAAAGTTTGGATTTTTTAATGGGTTTTTCATTTGTTTTTGATTTGTTGAGTTGGGTTTTGAATTAATATCACCTAAAGACACTTGGTATCTTAAAATGGATGGATTTGGGAGAAATCCCGAAGTGGGTCTTTGGGGCAATTTTCAAAGTGTCAAAAGTTGAGTTTTTGGTGTGTTTTAGTGTTGGGCTGAAGGTCTGATGGTATAGGGTTGTTAGGGAAGTGTTTTGGAATCTTTTAGATGTCATTTGGGTGTTGGAAAGTGTAGTTTTCAGCTGGGTATTTAGGGAGCACGAAAATGGAGGTTTTGTGGCTAGTTTGGGTTTGAAATGGTGAAGTCTTGACTTGTGTTTGTGAGTTGGAATTGTGACTGAGTTTAGCATTGAATTGGTGAGTAATATTTGTGTTTTGATTGGCTAGAAGCAAGAGGAAACATCGGAGAAGGATCAGGATCGAATCCGAGAATTGAGGAGGCTTGACTTGCTTGCTTAGTTTGCAAAGGAAGGGTGGTGAGTAAAACTTTAAATTTGTTTTAAAGTTGGTTCAAGTGTGTGTAGTGGAGGTATTGGACTGAGCTTGGTAGGTCATTCCAAGGTAGAGGTTAAATTGGTAGTCTAACTTCTTGTTCGTTAATGAGCTTTTGATACCCATGCCTATATTGATCTTGTGAAGTATGAATTGACTTTGCATGTGTATACATTGTTGTGTGTGATGATGGTTGTATGATATAAATGATGGTTGTTACGATGTGGTTTAAAGAAATTGGCACTAGTTAACTTACCGGGTGTAAATGATCGATCATTAGGATTAGTGTGCACACGTTTGAGTCAAATTCGCGCGTGGCCTTGATGGCGTTGAGTCATCAAGGAGGAGTACGATGATGTAATATTCCACTGGAAATTATTTATATTATACGTGATGATGAGTGGAATCTCATCCGTAGGGCATATGGTGATGAGTGGAATCCCGCCCGTGCAAGGTTCGGTGATGAGTGTAATCCCACCGAGGTAATGTTGTTGTTGAGAGTAAATCCGCACATCCGAGTAAACTAATAGTGGCCAATATACTTGTTAATATGATTATGATGTTGAGATATTTGATTTATATGGTTGAGCTTAATATGATGTAAGATGCCATATTTATGACTCTTGAAACACTAGCTAGGTTGCTATGTTGATGCCTATGTATGTTGTGTGTGATGTTAAGGATTGCATGCTTGAACCTTGCATTGTTGTTGTTTTCGATTTTAGAGCATCCTCACTAAGCTTCTAGCTTACGCTCTAATTTTCAACAATGCAGATTGTTAGCGTGGTGTTAGCAAGGGGCAAGGCGAAGGGACTTTCCAAGCTTGTTGTTGCTCAAGTATGGCTTAGTAAATAAAGTAGTAGTTAAGCAATGGGGCTATTATGTGTTTTGTATGAGCGTTGTATGACTCATAGATGTTGTTGATGTTTATGCTTTGCTTGGATTTGTAAACCATGTTAAGCCTTGTTGAATGCTTGTTTGAGATGCTATGCTTTTGGATGATAGTGTTGCTTTCGGATGAGCATGTAAACTCTATGTGTGGAGACATGTGCCTTATGGGCTTTTAATGTTTAAGTATGCCTTGAATAATTTTGTATGTGATGAAAGAATCCTTGTTGTGCTTATTGATTTGTTGATGTTTGGCTTTACATGTTTATTGTGTGCTAAGCATGTGCTATTAGGGTGCCTTTTATCTAGATTGGTCGTATGTTGAGTCTTGAGTGTTTTAGTGGAGTTTTGGGGCTGCCTTGTATCTAAAACCAGTAAAAATCTGTCTTTTCGCAGCCCGCGTATCGAAACGGTTGGTCTCGTTTCGATACGGCCTCTTGTTTTAGGCCAGGCGTTTCGATACGCTTAGGGTCTGTTCCGGTACAGTTTTGCTACTGGAATTCTGAGAGATTGCCGATATTTTGGGGTTTCGAAACGGATCCAAGAGTTTCGAAATGGTCAATATGTCGTTGACCACGAGAAGTTGACCGTTGGGGGTGTTTCGGAACGGTTGACCACCGTTCCGGTACGGCCTTCTCATGGGGACTTGGGGCCGTTGACCAAGTCAAGGCGTTTCGATACATCTCTTGAGTGTTTCGAAACGGCCTGCTTATAAACTTAAAAATGGGCTGTTTAACATGTTGGTTGGGCTTGGTTGCTTTTACTTCATATCGTATTCCGCTGTCGTGATCACATAGGATTTAAACGTGCCTTTAGAGAAGATTAAATTGAAAGAAATTTTTAGGGTTGCTAACCGAGTGGAAACCTTAACGGGTTTCACATCGGTTTTCCTCGTGTAGTCCACTCGAACCGGTCAACCAACCAGACCGGGGCGTGGGGGTTACATTAGGGATGTAGGGTTATTATTTAAAATTTAGAATTTAAAATTTAGAGTTTAAGGTTTAGTATTTTAGTGTTTATGTTTAGTACTTTAAATTTACAGTATAAATATGCAAGTTCGTGTAAAACTTAATTTACACAACCTATGTATCAAAATTGTAACATATTCAAAAAAAAGTATACCATATACAAATTGCCTCTAACGTTTATTTTTTTATCTTGATATTTAATTTTTTTTCATTAGACTCCATAAAGTATAAATGTTACCATTAACCACAATTTTTCTAGTAGGATGAAGCGCTAGATCCATTTAGAAATATCAAAAGTTGAACATGAGTGATTATACAAAAACAACCCGAAAATTACCTCTAAACCGTAAATTAGCCCCAAACCCTAATCCACACAACCCCTAAACCCTAAATCATACTTACCATGCATGAACACTACATAAAATGCATGTGTCATGTGACCTCGCCATGCATCAACCCTACGTAAAATTTTAATAAATTTAATTAAAACATAAGCTATAACCCTAAACCAATTCCAAACCCTCGCCATGCACCAATTCCAAACCCTAAACATAAGCTATGAACCCTACGTAAAATGCATGGGCCATGTGACCTCGCCATGCATCAACCCTACGTAAAATTTTAATAAATTTAATTAAAACATAATCTATAACCCTAAACCAATTCCAAACCCTCACCATGCACCAATTCCAAACCCTAAACATAAGCTATGAACTCTACGTAAAATGCATGGGCCATGTGACCTCGCCATGCATCAACCCTACGTAAAATTTTAATAAATTTAATTAAAACATAAGTTATAACCCTAAACCAATTCCAAACCCTAAACATAAGCTATAAACCCTAATCTACACAAACCTAAAACCCTAAATAATCCTAAACATTTACTTAACCCCTAAATCATATTAACCATGATTGATATGTGATGTGCATAGCCCGAACCCTAATCTATACAAACCTGAAACCCTAAATATTTAGCTAACCCCTAAACCATATTAACCATGCTTGATACGTGATGTGCATGGCCCATGTGACCTCGCCATAAGGAGGTGGCGAGGTCACCCTTCCCACTATCCACCACCAGTTGAGCCGAGCAATGAGCCACACATAGGCCACCAAGCACCTCGCCATAAGGAGGTGGGGAGGTTGGGCAAAAAAGTGACCACGTCATAAGGAGGTGGCGTGGTCTTGTGGATATTGGCCTACATCCCAAATTTTCCCCCAAACTCCCCTAGAAACCTAATTAATAATCCATTTTGGATTATTAACCAAATTATCCTGCCTGCCGAGTAACTCTTACATATTCCACGTCTCTATCCTTTGTACATGATTCGATTTAAATCCGCAAGGATTCACTTAGAAATCGATCTTAGCCCAGCAAGTTAAGAAATTTCGAAATGAACGAACCTCTTCAACTAAATTTAAAGGAAGTTATCTGAATATCAAGGAGAGTCCTCAGTCCTTCAAATTACTTATATATATATATGGGATAGGATCAAATTACACTGTGTAAAATTCTCTAAGTTTTACACCTTTTTTGGATCGTTGGATGAGTGAAATGGATGGATGAGATTAACAGTAAAATATGTGAAGATTATCACTTGGGAATTAAAAACACGGAGTTAATCTCAATCATCCATTTCCCTCATCCAACGATCCAAAAAAGGTGTAAAACTTAAAGAGTTTTACACAGTGTAAGTTGATCCTAACCCTATATATATATATATATATATATATATATATATATATATATATATATATATATATATATACCATAATAATATAAAAGAAAATACTTTGATACACGCACTTTATTTTAAAGTTTAGAGTTTTAGGATAGAATTTAGGAGTTCAGGTCTTAGTGTACTAAGATTTAGGATTTAGGTTTTAAATTTTATAGAATAGTTGTATAATTTTTTACACGGCTTGTGTATCAAAATATAACTCATAATATAATATTAATAAAATAGAAAAACTTATTGTACTATATTATAAAAGGTAATAGAATTAATAAGAGTAAACTATGTCAGGTGCCGCCAAACTATTAAAGGTGACCCGTTTATACCAGCAATCTTTTAATTAGTCCAAATTTACTATCAAATTTTATTTGTCGATTCGTTTACATCACCGCGCCGTTAACTCCTTAATGGCGTGCTAACTTTTAGAATTAAAAGCAATCTCTTAACCACTAAGCCAATTAAACATCTTTATTTTGATTCCATCACATATAATACATATTTCAAATTGTAGTTTATCATATAAATAATATAAAGATACCATTTCTAATATAAATATATTAGTATACATATATTAATATATAAATAATAAATAAAATAAAAATAAATATTTTTTATATTAATATATAAATAATAAATAAATAATTTTCAAAATCTTGAAATTTTTAAAATGCCAAAAATCCAACAAAACCTTATACCCTAAACTTATAAACACTTACCCTAAACTATAAACATTAAACCCTAAAATTTTATTCATAAACAAACAATATTAAAATATAAAAGTAAATAATATATTATTATAAAAACTAAAAACTGATTTTAAAAAAATATTTGAAAATTTTGGAATTAAATAAAACAAAAAATTATCAAACCCCTATAGCTTAAACCCCAAATCCATCTATTTTGGTTGCTAATAGTTTTAAGGTTTATGATTTAAGATTTATGGTTTTAAGATTTATAGGTTAAAATTTAATGTTTTGGTAGATTAGGGGTTTTTTTGGGTAAGTTTTGGTGTTTTTTTTTAAATTAGTTTTTATGATTTTATAATAATATATTATTTATTTATATATTTAATAATATTGATAATATAAAAAATTTATTTAAAATAATTTTTTTATTTATTAGTTATATAGATTAATATATTATTATATCTATTAATATTATTTATATAATAAAATAAATTGAAATAATCTCAACTACAGTTTAGAATCTATATTATTTGTGCTAGAAACAAAAAAAAAAGTTGTTAAGTTGGTTTAGTAGTTAGGAGGTTGTCTTTGATTCTAAAGGTTCTAGGTTCAAATCTCATTGACTGCATAAATTTTTATATTTTCTTCTAGTAAAACGACGTTGTCTTGTGTAATTTAGTATTAAAATAGCGACTCCAATATGACGTCATTTTAGTCTAACATCCAAGTCATCACGCCATTAAGGAGTTAACGACTCAATGGTATAAAAATGGGTCAAAAATAAAGTTTAGTGATAAATTCAGACCAATTGAAAGGTTGGTGGTATAAAATGGTCAACCCCAATAGTTTGGTGGTGTTGGAATGAACACGGTACCTGATATAGTTTACGTAATAAATAATATGTTATAGCTATAAATAATTAAAGGAATCAATGAATAAATTGAATGAAAACAGAAATTTAAGGGCATAAATATAAAGAAATGAACGCAGAAAGGGACCAAATTGAACATAAATTAAAATTAAAGGAACTGAACTGCAATTAACCCATTCATTAAAAATCGCGAGTACAAGTACCAAAATGACATCATTTTATTTTATACATCTCTTTCAAAGTTATTTTGATTAAGTCTCAATTGAATTTGCGCCGTTCAACCTTTTTGTTGTCGAGAGCAGGTAAAAAGTCGGCGTCTTTTTCGTTGTGAACTTTGTTTCCTTTGAATGAATAAAAAAAAAAGTTATTCTGATCGTAACTATCGCTTACATTGGAACTAAGTTGATTATAAAACGAAAGTTGTAATATAAAATAAGTAAAAATATTACTTATATTTAGTTTTATATAAATATAAATAGAGTAGAAATTGAAGCTAAAGCCACTGCCACCATTGGATCTACAAATAAGCATAATATTTAAGTCATATATGTATTTCTCCCAGTCAAAACCCATGAAGTTTAGATCTAAAGATGATTTCTATGTTTCAGTGAGACGTTAGCACTGATTTTAAAAAGATAAAATAAACAACAAAATGAACACGATTACCATCACTTAAATACTAAACAATGAATGCACAAACCAACTTGCCTAGGTGGTTAAGGGAGCGATTATTATTCTTAAAGATCACGGGTTCGAGCACCAACATCGACAACATGCATGATGACTGAGACAAGATGCTCTATATAAAAATTCAACTACAAACCCTTTCCTACCCGATACGGAATGCATTTTATCCAAAATTCTATGCATTACCAACACTGATAATATCTAGTTTATTAAAAAAATCTTTAAGACAAGTGGAATTGAAGAAACGAGGATCAAATCACAAAACATTTAAATCACTTAACTAAAAACAAAAAACGATGTATTTTTAATAACTAGGTTTTTAATTATTCCTTTTAAAATTCAAACTCAACTCCAATATTTCAAAAAAAAAAAAAAACCTTGATAACTCTATATTGCATTAAGATCGCAATTTAACAAACTTTATGAGTAACTTCAAGCACCAAATTCTTACGTAAATAATTGAGAGTAATCTTCACCATCAACATGGGCCCTTGTCTCAACTCCAAGGCACCTGAGGCCGAAATGGAAGGGGGCAAAAGAAGATCTATGAGATTGCAAATAAAAATTTTATAAAATGGTTAACATTGCAGTAAAATACATAGAAATAAAAAATTGAAACAACATATTGTATACTATTTTCCCTATAAATAATACACCTAACCATATCCAGCCGCAGACAATATCAAGAGATAACAAATGAACCACTAAAATCAACAGAGCTAACATTCTGATTCATAATAATGATAATACACAGACATATCCGGCAGCAGACCATATTCTCAATTATGTTTTTACCCATAAAATAACACTATCTTCAAATGTAACAAATCATAAACAAAAACATGCACTTTTCCAAAATAAAGTATACCATTTTTTCTTCTTAACATTCCACAAGATAGGACATTGGAGGAGGTATTTCATCAGTCAAGCAAGCAGGAAAATAATTAAAGAAACAAAGAAGGGAGAAGCAATACACAGATAGGTATAATTCTCAAACCTTGTTAGTTTCCAAGAAAATATAGAAATCATATACCATACAAAATAGAAAATAGGATGAACCATAATCTCCAAAGTGGTTCTTGTTAAATTTAATCATATTACATCCTAGTCGTTGTACCAAGTAACTCCACCTCTTAAGGTAGAATTTTGTTCCTTTTTTAATAAGCTTAACTATCTATCATCCAATTCATCTAATTGAAACATGTTGTAAATTTTTTTCCAATTAAATCTTGAACAAATCACATTAGCTATCTATCATAAGTTCATCTAATTGAATAAGTGCCCCACTTCTACTAATTAAGGGGAAACTAACCTTCATTCTAGAGCACCAAAAACCGACTTGAGGGGTCCTGAGATGGAACAGTGCGGATAGATTCAGAATCTGCTTCTGCATGAACCTCTCTATCAGAAGTGACTTTCACACGGAATGTTATGTACCAAAAACTACCCTCCGCATAATGGTGTAAAAGTACACACATTCGGCCTTTTCCCAAATGAAACATATGCTCAAAGGGTACATCAATTAATTGAGGTTCAGATAACCACTTCACGGCTAACCATTTCTTATCAACCACATGATAAGCCTGGAAAGATGCTAAACCGGTTTGTGCATAAGCCGGATCTAAATCAAAGAGAAAATAAGCAATGTCGCCCACGATTACAGATGCTTCAGACCAGTCGCCAAATTCTGGATCCAGGCATTCCCATGAACCACCATGAGTGTGGAAGGCGTGAAGAGAATCATTGGAAGAGAAGTGCACCAGAATTCGAGATCGGGAAGAATCCAATAGAACATGGGGAGATACAGATCCAGGAACCAAACCAGAAGCAACGGGAGGGGCCGGCAGTTTATCCCAACGGTTCAGTTCTACATTGAAAACCTCCGCAAAACAATCTCCAGTGTATCCATATGGCCCGGACCCGAAGGCGTAAATCTTTCCTTGTGTAGCAACAGCCGAGGGTGAATCCCGCGGTAACAACATAGGAAGACCTTTCTTCCATCCACAATCAGGGCGTGCATAATCAAAGTAGAAAACACAGTTATGAAAGTGGAAATTGTTGAACTTTTTATCGGGACAAACGGGATCCCCAAAGCAGTCTCCCCCAAGGACGTAAATGCGGTTGCGATAGGCAACGGCAGTTCCACGAGTACGAGCCTCGGGTGGCATCGTATTCAGAGTCTCACCGCGTTCTGCTCTTTCCAGATTCAAAGCGCGCCACTCGACCCTGAATATTGGTTTCCCGTCCGGCGGGTAATAATCCGCCGGGCTTCGACGCCAACCCGGCGGAAAAATCCAAGTACGGAAAGGCAAGGCCTCCAGCACTCCATCTGGCCCTCGAACGCCAAAGTGATTCCAGGAATTGCTAGTTTGACGGCTCATGATTCACCTCCACACTGCTGAACAGACTACGGTGGCCGGAGATACGAGAGAAAGGAGGGCAGCAATTAGGGTTACAACTTACAAATGAATTAAACAAAAGGAAATGGAAAGAATAGTGAGCTTTATTAAATGGATTCAAAATTGGGTTGTTAGGCCTGTTTGAGTTTTTTTACCCCGAGTTAAATATCCTAACTGATGAATTCCCCCACACTTCTGCTTTTGTTTGAGTTAAATACCCCCAAATTACGTTCATATTATGAAATGGTCTTTCAGTTTCAAAACATTCTAATTAAGTCCTCTAAGTATTAATGTCGTTTCACTCGTCTCCTTTCTATTTTCTTGATTTTTGTTTTAGGATAAACCATTAACAAAAATTACATCAAGACCCCGTGGTCTTTGCCATAAATAAAGCATACCCTTGTTTTTCTTAATTTTTTTTCTTTAAATCTAAAACTTTGTATAAGAAACATCAAACTCCTTACTATTAATTCCAAGTCTTCTCTTTGATTTCTAGTTCTATTTAGGAGTGGGCAAAACTCGACTCGACTCGAAAAAATTGATTTTTTTTTTCTAAATTTCAAGTTACTTGAATAACCCATTGGAATTTTAAGTTCGAGTAATCAAAAAATCGAAAAATTCAAAATTCAAAAACTATGTCGTTTCATTTTGCTTTAACCTTCTATAATCCCTTACTTTCCTTCTTCGGCCATTCAAATTTCACGTCAACATAAATCTTAATTTCTTTAACCTATATTTCAAATTTCCTAAAAGTGTAAACCTCAATTTCCAAATACTTTGAAATTTTCTATTGCATTCAAGCTTCACAACGGAGATTTTATTGGACTGTCGAAAAGTCTTTGAAATTTCCAGATACTTTGAAATTTTCTATTGCATTTAACTGATACTTAAATAGTTATCCACCGACTTCTCCATCTTTGGGTTGCTATTTCGCCTAATTGAGTTTCCTAGTTGAATTTTTCTGATCGTATAATTCAAGGACAGATTTCTTACCACAAGAACCTTGATTCTTAACTGGGGTGACAACACCTTTTTTTGGTGATTTATTGAACATACTGTCGTTGTAGTAGTTCAAGACAGATTCCTCTAAATTCAAACTTAAACTTTTTAAATTACTTGAACAACTTAACTAATACATGAAACCCCTAATTATTACAATAGATACATGAATTTAGGGTATAAAAATTTACTTACCCAACTCTATATTTGATCAAATGAGTACCAAATGAAGAGCCAAGCTTACACCTTCTTAATCCAAAATTGAACTTAGGTTCTCTCTCTCTTGACTCAAGAAGCACTCATCCATGAATTCCTAAAGCCTTCTTAAGGAAGACCACTAATATTTTTTTATACCTTACTGTCGTGGAGTATTTCCCTATTGTCTAAATTTTCATTTTTTGACAAAAGAATACGTGCAAATTTCATTAAAGAAAAAGCATACAAACGAAAAGAGCAAGCCATGCATGGCAAACACCAAGCAAACTCAAACAAATTACCCAAACACACACCAAGACGAACAAGGACAATAACGAAAAGGACAACAATACAGAAAAAGATGAAACAAAACAGAAAACATAAGAAAAATAGAACCGAAGAAGGTTAATATTCCACAGATGAAAAACATGACTCCAAATTTTCACATGCAGGAGCTTCAGAAGAAGACAGGCTTCCCCTCCCGTAATAGTAAAGGATCTTGTCATCATATTTAAAAGAGGAGCAAAGCCATCTACGATGTAACCAACGACGATCACCGTGCTTCCACCAAGTTACAAAAATCAAACATAAACTAATTAATATAATCAATCTCGAAAGTAGCTAAAGTTTGAGCAAACCTATTGGTCATTCCATGCAATGGTTAACATGAACAACATCAAAAGATTTCATAAGCTGTTTTGCATCTTTTCCAACCAATACGAATCCTTCATCTTCTTTAGCAACGCAACCAATAGCCCCGCTCTTGTCCTCTTCCTTAAATGCACCACCCACATTAATATTTGCTCATGAATTAAATGGGATGGTGGTGATGGATCTTCAAGCAGTTCACTCAGAGGATGTCAGCGAAGAACCGCGATCAATTAGGATGAGAGAGATCAAGAAGAATGAGAGAAATGGGGTCTGGTTGATTTTTATGCAGGATTCAGTTTGAGGAAAGTTGATGGCGGTATCAAGTCAAGTCTTTATTAGGATATGATGGATGAGACATGGTAATCATATTTTTCAGTTAGTAAGCTTAACTAGTGAGTCAATTGGAGTTGACATGTGTCTTTTCGAGGTCAATGTAACTTTTGGGTGAGGTTACTCTTGAAGAATTCAAAATGTTACACTTCAGAGTCCTAGTTGGTTGGTGCCTGTTGAGTATGGCCTAATGGATGACTTCGAGAGAGTATTTTCAGAGAGCTTAACGAGCGGAGAGGCGTAATACGGAGGGAGTTATGGCAGGGATCATAATAGGTTTAACAATATTTGTCACCATACTGCATATAGGTAAAGACAGTTCAAAGATTTAGAGGGTCAAGTGTAAGTTATTAAAACAAGGCCCTCAAGTTAAAAAAAAATTAAATGTTTGTTAATTTATTGTGTGCATAGTAGACTAACTTTTAAATAAAAAGAATCTAACATAACTCGAAATTTATGAAATACAACATTTTGTTTGTCTTGTGTGCTTTACCACCAGTACATAACTAATCTTTTGTTTTTTCATTATAGGGTAAACTACATAAATGACCACCATACTATTGCAAAAGTCGCGATTTGACCACCTTACTTTTTTTCGAAGCAATTAAACCATCATACTATTAAATTGGGTGCAATTTGACCACCAGCCGTTAAAGGTTAACGAAAGGGTGACGTGTCAGTTAAAAAAATAAAGGTATAATTACACATTTGGTCCTTACTACTTATACATTCTTTCAATTTAGTCATAATTTTAATTTAATAAAATAAATATAAATAATTAAATCCCTCCAATAAGGTAGTGACATGTGTCACCACCTAATTAAAGGAAGAAATGAAAAATATCACAAATACATGTAAGGGGGTTTGAACTTACATCTCCTAGCAACCTAGACTGCTGGCTTACCACTACATCAAACATTGCATTGTGATATATTTCCTGCCATATATTATATCTAAATAAACATCAAAAACTGAAAAACTTCATCATCGTCATTAGCAACATTTTCCATTGCCTTGAGCTTCTCCAAATCCCCAGAAACAAGAAAGCCAAATTAGTAAACTTAACCTACTGCAAAATATCATAAATATATCGCCAAATACTACGAAAATATCCAGAATCAGTCCACACTATGTTATGTAACCTAAATCCGTATATGGCGAGGTTTCTATGGGTGTCTCAATATGCACCATCCTAAATGTCTTTCTCCAGGTTCAACCACTTGGTTTACATTAAGACCTACTACAAAGAACTATGTATTTATGAGATGGAAAACAAAGTCTAATGAAAAACTAAACATCAAGAACTCAAAAAGAAATATCCAAACATAATTAGCCCTTACAGAACAGCAAAACCACACTCATTTAGTTAAAAGCACACACAACAGTGATATATGCGAGAGAAAGTTGACCATGCCATTACCGAGGAATTTACATAACCACATCATGGTTCCATCTCTCCGGCTTAGACCTAAAGGCCAATGCAGTTGGGAACTTGTGGAATTTAACAATACCAATGTATAATTTTCCTTGAGATTGTGAAGGTAAAATTTCAAATTTTAGTTCTCAAATTTCCCTTTGAGATGAGATATGTTCCTATTATGTACTTTAACCGTACCAATTTAGATTAAATACTTCATTTTTCTTCCCCTTATGAAAGCAAGAAATTTTACTGATAAGACCGCAGTAGACCCTTGATTCTTGACTGTTTTGAATCCCATGAAGCCAAGGTTTGAATTGCTAATGTAAGGTTGCTAAGCAATCAAACTAGAATGTCAAGACATCCAGAAACAAAAGAGACATAATTGTTCATGGAAAGTGTAATGTAAAATATTTCCGGTGAACTCTGTAAATTCTCTCATATGGTAAAACTAACATGATGGACTCTATTGCAGTTAGCACATTCTACAGGTTAAAGTTACAAACTTAAGTTAACACATACAGATTGTTCACGGTTGTATTTGGGTACAATATTAAAAAGTTTAACCAGTTAGACATTTAACGTTTTTAATCTTTTTTACTTTTGAAACAAAGAAAACTTCGCTTTTACTGCCAATTTTAATAATTTTATGTGCTAAAATTTTCTTTATTGTTAAGTAGCCATACCTTAAATATCGTAGTAAGCTCTCTAAAGCAGCAGCCTCTTGCAAAGCTTCTATTGCCGCTGTTTGTGCTGCATCCCTATGTTTCAAGACCTCCTGTAACAACAAACATAAATTCGGCATGAGAATCAAAAACAAAACTATGTGCTGCAGAATGCCAAGAAGTGATATATAAGTTAGTTTTAATTGAATTTGTACTTGGTATTTTTCCTTCACTGGAAATTTGCTAATAGAAGATACAACCTTTTTACGACAAGATAACACGCCTTGTTTCTGGGGATTTGGAGAAGCTCAAGGCAATGGAAAATGTTGGTAACGACGATGGAGTTTTTCAGTTTTTGATGTTTATTTAGATATAATATATGGCAGGAAATATATCACAATACAACATTTGGTGTGGTGGTAAGCAAGCATTCTAGGTTGCTAGGAGACGCAGGTTTGATCCCCTTACACGTGTCACCACCTGATTGGAGGATGAAAATAAATTTATTTAATTAAATATAAATAATTAAATCCCTCCAATAAGGTAGTGACACGTGTCACCACCTAATTAAATAATTAATTTATTTTATTAAATTAAAATTAGGACTAAATTGAAAGAATATATAAGTAGTAAGGACCAAATGTGTAATTATACCTTTATTTTTTTAACTGACACGTCACCCTGCCGTTAACCTTTAACGGCTGGTGGTCAAATTGCACCCAATTTAATAGTATGATAGTTTAATTGCTTCGAAAAAAAGTAAGGTGGTCAAATCGCGACTTTTGCAATAGTATGGTGGTCATTTATGTAGTTTACCCTTCATTATATGCATTTAACTAATTTATTTTGGACTTTTTTTATTGTATGCAGTTACTCCTATTGCATTGGTTCAAAATCACCCGGAAAGTGTCATCTCACCACTTTCGGCTTTAAGGGAATGATTGGGCTTTTTGTGTAGTCTTGAGATGGAGAAATTATATCATGTGTGATTCTCACCACGTCATTCATGGGACCAAGCACTAGAAACCACCCACTTCATCATTATTTTTCATGTCATTAATCTAATAATAGAATAATTTTCAAAAAGCAGTTTTTAAAATGACATGGAAAAACTTTAGTGAAGATTCATTGGTTGAAAAAAATGACATGAAAAAATCATGGTGAAATATGTAGTTTCCATTGGTTGGTCCCATAGATGACGTGAAGGGATACACCCATAATATAATTTTTCCGAGATGAGTGAGTTAGGCACTTGGTGGCCTACTTCCTCTCATGGAATGTCCTTTCTATGCCCTCTTTAAACACCATCCACCCCCAAATGGCCTTGCCATGCACCTGGTGGGGGAATAGTTACGGATCCAACCATTTGCTTGATTCAATAAATAAAGTTTAATGGATAGGTCATGATTGAAATAGGTAAACTTATTGTATAGGTACTTGTACTATACCTTAAATTTTATTTTAGTTATCTACTTGAAAATGAGCATAACAGTCTCTACCCGTAGGAGCGAACCGCATAAGACCCCAGAAAAAATTTTAAAATAAGTTAAGTTAAATGTTTGTAAGGGGAAAGCATTATATGTACTTTATAGATTTTGAATTATGTTAGACTCGTTTTTATTCAAAAGTCATCCTACCACGAACACAATAAATCATTGGCAAAAATGGTGCAGCTTTTAGAAGATCTTTATTGTGTTCCCAGACTCCTTTCGGGAATTAATCCAGATTTGGTTCCACTCTCATCCTACTCGAATACATACTCAGGTTTGGAAATTTAGCTTCTTTAGTATCGTTTGGTCATGTTGGTTATATAGAAATGAGATAGTATTTATATCAATGTTTTAGTACGGTGCACTCTTTTTCTTCCATTAGGCTTAGGGATTTTTTTAATGTGGTGCATGCCAATATTTTAGTATGATTATATCAACAAAATCATACTTTTCTTTTCAAAAAAATCAACGAACATTTAATTTTTAAAAATTAAAGACTTCATTTTTAATAAATAGCGGAGGGCTCCCGCTCTTGTATTCAATTTCAGGTTCATAGTTATTGGCAAATTCTTTGTGTTTTTTTGTTATTAAATCTTACATGGGCGATGCATGCATCAAATTTGTGAATTATAAGAATATTTGAAATCATTGTTTTGACCCTCCAAAGCTCAACATTCTCGAGGTGTATTTGGACACCAAAATATAAATACAATTTCGTATAATTAGAAGGAATTCTAATTCTTTAGACAATTTTTATCGGAATAATGTAATTATATCTTAATTTTATATGTCATGTTTAATAGTACAGATTATAATTATACAGTTATATAATTTTAAATCTTAAATTAATATTAATTATGATAAAATTATTAATAATACTGGAAAACATTCTTCAATCTCTAAATATTTAAGTAGTTGACATTAAAAATACTAATCAAAATAAGAAGAATAAAATTCTTATGCAATTTTATATAGGCATAATGCTAAAAATTGCCTCTAATATTTTACTAAATAATTATTTTGGCCACTATTTTTTTGTCTACTTTCATTCATAATTTTTTATTTTGGATCAAAATAGACCCATGTGGATGTAAATCGTTAGTTGACAAATGGTCAACGCATGACGCTAATATGGCATGCTGACATAGCTTGGGATGCTGACATGGCACTTTGCCATGTCAGTATTTTTTAAAAATATATTTTTAACTTTTTTATAAGTTTTATTTAATTTATTATTTTAACTTTTTATGTACTATTTATTATTTTTTAGAAAATTAAA
This sequence comes from Hibiscus trionum, assembly GCA_030270665.1. Classification (NCBI taxonomy): domain Eukaryota; kingdom Viridiplantae; phylum Streptophyta; class Magnoliopsida; order Malvales; family Malvaceae; genus Hibiscus; species Hibiscus trionum. Next base: position 6,540,251 of record BSYR01000034.1, on the reverse strand, counting down.
ATAATAAATTATTTAATTTAATATTGTTTTTAATCTTTCTAAAAATAATAAATAATTTATTTTGTTATTTATTTTTAAAAAATAATAAATTAAATATATTACTATCTATTTTTTATTAAAAAATACTTTTTTAAATAATAAATTGTTTTTATTTTTAGAAAAATTAAAATAATATTAAATTAAATTTTTATTTTTTTTATTTTTCTAATAATAAATAAATAATGATTTATTTAGTTTATTATTTTTAAAAATTATTTTTTTAAAAAATAAATCAAATAAATCAAATAAATTATTATTTATTATTTTTAAAAATTTTAAAATAATAAATAAAATATTTTCTATTAATTATTATTTTTTAAATTGCTTATGTGGCAAAATGCCATGTCAGCATCCCAAGCCAAGTCAGTATGCCACATTAGTAGGGATGGGCATGGGTTGAGTTTTTGGCCGATCCAAATTTGACCCGAAAAATAATTACCCTAAACTCGAACCTGATCTGACATGATCCTATTCTTTAAAAGCCCAACCTAACTCGACCCGATCTATAACAATTTCAATTTTAGGGACTTAATTGTAAAAAATTAATTTTAGGGACCTAGTTATAAAAAAATAATTAATTTTAAGAACCTAATTATAAAAAATCAATTTTATGGACCTAATTAGGGGGCATTATTACAAAATATCCCTAAAAATATTCACAATTAGTCTCAGATCGGGTCAGGTTGATTTTTTTCGCCCTAAACCCGACCCGATCGGGTCGGATTGGGTCCGAGTGAAATGTCCATCCCTACACATCAGCATCTTGCGATGGTCGTTAGTCAACTAACGATTTCCATCCAAAGGGGCTATTTTGACCCAAAATAAAACACTAAGGGTGAAAGTGGACCAAAAAATATGAGGTAAAAATGACTATTCAATGAAAAGTTAGGGATATTTTTGACATTATACCTTTTATATAATTGTTTCAACATTCAAAATTTGTAGGGCTATTCCACCTTTAACATTAAACATGTGTTTCTTATCATTTGCAATATTGTTTTTGAAAATTTTAGTTTAAATTTTTGATTTTTTAAAAAATTTAAGTTGTCACCAAATTTTTGCTCTAAGTCTCATCACTGATTTCAATCCAATTTGTTCTATTTACGATATCAAAATTCAAAACTTTAACGTTGTTTAAATAACTAAAATCTTATCTCGTTAAATCGATCATTAATTAATTTAAATATAAATCGTAATTATGTATGATTTTATTTTCCTTTTCGGCTGTTTTTTTAAAGGAAATGCTTTATTAATAATATGAAAAGAAAAAAACACATGAATTCATGCCTCGTTAAAAAACCTCCCTAGGCCTAGTTGGAGGAAAAAGAGTGCGATGAATCTATGTTTTACGAACTCTACATAAACTATGGAAAAGGAACCCTTGGGGCTATAGTTAAGTTCACTAGCTCAACCCCGCGTATAATACCGAAAATTGTTGAAGGTTAAATATCTCTGCCACACCGACCCAAAAAAACCACATACAGGGTCGCAACCAACAAAAAGGTATAATTACCTTACCCCTAACAAACACTATTATCCTGCTACACACAACACCAAACCCATAAAAATTAAAAAGAAGAGAAATCGTACTCATAACGGCACACTGGAAAGGCTTGAGCTCACACTTTAGCCAAATTTGAGAACCATATAACGTCCTCCCTTCTCTCTATGCCTTTTTTCGCAAGAGAATCAGCTAAAGAATTTGCCTCTCTCGGCACATGCAGTAGGCACCACTCTATGTCCTTGCCATTCCTTAAACAAGATAAAACCAAATTCATGAACGACAACGGGCATTTCCAAGAATTATGGATCCAATCTACCCCCAAAAGACAATCACTCTCGATAACCACCTTTGTAGATTTAGCCCGCCTGAAATTTTTAAATAACTTTATAGCTTTCGACATCGCTTGGATTTCGGCTGTTGTTGCATCAAGAAAACTAGCACCCTTAGAAAAGTTGATAAGCACCACCCCATCCTCATTCCGAAGCACATCTCTGATACCAGCCTTGCCAAAGCTGCCTCTCACCGCCCTGTCTGTATTGAATTTTAAGCAACCATTGATAGGAGGGGGCCATTGGGATTTACAATCCTTCAATTTAGAACAACCAATCTCCCAAAATCTATAAGGACAATTCAAAATGTCATTTAAGTCTCTCACTCCCTCCGGCCATAGGCTTTACACCACCACCCGAGTCTAAGGATGCACATTTGAAACACAAAGCTTGGCAAAACCTTAGACCTCTTGAACACTGTCTCATTACGCGACAACCAAATTGTCCAAGAAAAGCAGAAAAAACTGAGCCTCCAGATCATCTCTTGAAATCGACAAGGTATTGAAGACATCCAAACTCTAAACAAATCAGCAAAAGATTTCGGGATAACAACATGAATATTCCACAACCGGAACCATGATTGCCAAATCACCCAAACATTATGACAATGACAAAATAAATGGTCTACAGATTCGACTTCAAGATTGCAAATTTGGCAAAGTGGGGAGGATTGTCGAATACAACCTCTTTTGTGCAGCTCGACCATAGTAGGCAATCGGCCTAAGATCGCCTTCCACACAAACAACATGACCTTTGGTGGAGCTTTACTGCTCCAAACCATCTCCCAAAGCCCATCCCTTGCTACGCCAGACATGCTACCTAACTCACACCATGACTATGAATTGAAAACTCCATTTGAATTTGTCGTCCACATAATATTGTCCAGAACTTCAGGATTTGATTTAAAACCAACTATAGTTGCATGAAAAGAGTCTCATTCATCTTTTTCCCAATCAAATAAAGGACGCCGCAATCTTATATCCCAACTCCATCCCCCATTAGAAAGAGAACCATACTCTGCAATACTTCCTATTTTGTTACTTGATAAAGCGAAAATTCTCAGATATGCCACCTTTAGAGATTGATCCCCTATCCATACGTCATTCCAAAAGCTAACATTTTTGCCATCACCTACCAAGTGTCGAATATGTTGCTGGAAGGTATATACACTTTCGGGATATGAAGTGGTAATATTCTTCCACATTATTGATTTCCTCGATTTCTTCAGATTGGAAGGAAGAGTAGTAGTATTTGCTCCTTCATACCTTGCTGCGATAACCTTTCTCCACAAGCTATCTAGCTCAGACCCGTATCGCCAAAGCCACTTTAATAATAGTGCTTGATTCTTGAGTTTCAAATCGATCAAACCAAGACCACCTAACTTTTAGGCAAAACACAACACTTCCCACCGAACCCATTGTATAGTTTTTTTATCCATACCTCCCCGGATGAACTTCGATATAAGACTCAACAACAACATGCTGATTTTTTCGGGCATAAAAAAGATCAACATGTAATAAATTGGAAGACTAAGAAGCACTGACCTTACCAACGTGATTCTACCACCAATGGACAGATTCTTTGCTTTCCATCCCGCGAGTTTCTGTTTGATTTTATTCACAATCGGTTCCCAAATCTGAGCGTTGTTCTTTTTGATGCCTAAGGGTAAACCGAGATATATGGAAGGGAAGTTTTCCCTTTTACAGTTGATAGAAGCAGTCCAGCTATCCACCAAAGAATCTGTTGAGTGGATCAAAGGATTGATCAAAGGCAAGAGGGGGTGAATTAAGTTTTTAAAAGTTGTTGGAGTAAATAGAATGGCTAAAAGTGAAGAACAAGGAATTTTAAAGTGGTTCAAGTTCCAAATGAACTCTACATCCACTACCTTAGCTACCACTAAGGATTTCCAACAATTCACTAATTTGTTCTTCCCCTTTTCAATGCTTAAGAGGTAACCTTTACACAACCGGTCAAATTTTCTACCCAAAATTTGACTAAACCCTCACAAGAGTACAAAGAAGAATTAAAGGCAAGAAAGATATCTCTCAATACAAGATTGCCCTTTTAAGTACAAACATTCAACCCAAATTTGATAAAAAGATCAGAATTGGACACTACACAATTTGGGGATTACAAGAGATTGGAAAATAAGCACTTTGAGCTTGGATTTTTGCTAGGATGTTTATCTTTGATGCAATAGTTGTTGCTGGTCTTCAACTAGCTTCAATTTATACCTTCTCTATCAATTATAGCCGTTTGGGTGGTTAGGGTATTGATTATAGCCGTTGGGACCCTCTCTTTCCACCATAAATGCACTTCTGCAGCTTACCGTATCGGTACGCGTAGACATGTATCGATACCTGTCTCAAAACAGAAAGAGTCGTTGCACAATTACAAGAGAGCGTATCGATACGCGTGTAAGCGTATTTTTAATTGATATGTTAGAATGAAATATCCCCAAATCTTCTTAATATCATAAACTCTAAATCCAATCATTCCTTCTGTTGCCGTTGCCGCCACCGTTAAGATTCGGTCGATTTGTCTCGTCGCTCCGCCGTCCTCCTGCGTCTATCGTTCCAGTCGCAAAAAAGGTACGTGATTGTTGCCCTTTCTTTTGTTGCCGACCTTGGTCAGTCAATCCCAACCGTCGCTTTCGCGCGGTCACCCGGTGTCCCCAGCCTTCCCTCAACCAACCAAAACCCCATTGACGACGTCCCTAAATACCCGTCGACAAATTCATCCCAAATATGCAAATCTTAGTTTTTAAATTTTCTCAATTTCATAACCTAATTTAAGGCTTTGTTTGGTAAAGAGCGGTTTGGACAAAAATTAGAAGTTTGAGGCATAATTAGAGGTTTGACTAGTCAAATCCGCTAATATTGTTGTTTGGTAAACAGCGGATTGAAAGAGCGGATTGAGGTGAAATCGCTAATTTTGAAAAAGCTCCTAATATGAGCTTTCTGAGATTAGAGGTTTGATATTAGAGTTGTAGAGACTCTTTTACCCTTACCAATTACCAAAAATCTCCAAATAACCTGAATTAAATATTTTCTCACCCTATTTATAAGCTAATTCTATTTTTTTTCTTTTTATTATCACATATTCATATATGTATTTAAATTTATTTATTAATTAAATTATATTAAAATAATTATATAAATAATAAATTAATATATAAATCATTCGAATATGTTTAGAAAATTTATATTAAAAGTAATTTTTATAAATCTAATTAATATTAATTAGATACAAAATATCAATAACTAATAAACTATTCAAACACGTATTGGATATAATCATGTACTTATATGTCATTTTGTTTGTTTAAATAATCTAACAGCTGAAGTATTTCAGTTTAAAAATTAGGATGAATCTCTGCTCTTTTGCACGCTTTCCTCTGCTCTTTTGCACGCCGGTTTTTTCTATACTCTTTCTGCTCTTTTGCACGTTTTTTTTCTCCTTCTTTGTTTCCTTTCCCTTCCCTCTTGCTTCTATGTCGACGATTGAAAAAAACTTGGCCGATCTATCTTTGGGATCGGGTGAAGATGATGGCCTGGATCTAGCCTTGGATAATCAGGCAAGTACGGTGTCGTATGATTTTTGTTTGGTTGGTGCTTTCCTAACATCGAGTGTGATCCACTTCTTATCAATGAAATCAACTTTGGCAAATGTCTGGCATCCTATCGGGGGCATCTCTATATCGGATCTTGGAGGAGGAAGATTTTTATTCCGATTGTATAATGCTGTGGATATTGATAGGATTGAATTGGGTGGTCCCTGGAATTTTAACTCACATCTTCTAGTCTTGAGAAGACTAAGTCAGGGGGATGATCCTAATCTGGTTCCTCTTTCCCATGTTTCCTTTTGGGTCCTTGTGCACAATATACCCCATGGATTTATGTCGGAGAAGGTGGCCCGCTCCCTTGGTAATTTCATAGGTACTTTTGAAGAATATGATTTTAGTGATACGGGTCTAAGTTATAGAGGCGTAATGAGGCTCCGTGTTCGCCTTGATATTCACCAACCTCTGAAAAGGAGAAAGAAGGTGATCCTTGCTAATGGGAAAGAGCATTACGTTCGTTTTGAATATGAGAAACTCACGTTATTTTGTTTCTTGTGTGGGAGACTGGGCCATGGGGAGAGCTTCTGCCCGTTGAGGATTGATGATAGGTTCGACGCTTCACAGTTTGGTTGGGATATGTCTCTTCGGGCACCTCGCCAGAGAAATATGGTTCCGACTAGCATCTGGTTGCGTGATCCGGTGGATTTCTTGCCTGATGCTAACAGCAGTAATTTAGGAGGTAATGGTGGGGTTTTAAATTTGCGAGCCAATCATGCTGAGACTTCAACTACGGGTATCAAGGGATCTACGGTTTCATATGTTGGATCGGATATTCCTATGTATTCCATGAGCGCGCCAGGTTTTGGATCGTTGACTTCTAGGATGTTGGGGCCTAGCACAAATATGGACACGTCTATGGATAGTGTCTCGGAGGATAATCCTCTGGGCCCAGAAGCTGCTAAGCGTCCTCGTGTTATATCATCTTTCGATGTTTCTCTTCTCGTGGATTCATCAGAGATTAATAATGTTACATCGGCCAACCTTGATAATCAGGCCCGCCGCTTGTAATGAAAATAATGAGTTGGAATGTCCGTGGTTTGGGGAAACTACGGGCTACCAGAAGACTCAACAACAAGTTGAGAGAGGTTCGTCCCCAAGTAATGTTTTTAATGAAGACAAAGGTGTCTATGTCTAAAATGCAAAAAATTAGGCGAAAGTGTGGTTTTCCTTCTGGTTTTGATGTTTCGGTTGAGGGGTCTAGAGGGGGTCTTTCTTTTGGATGGTCCTCGTCTCTTACAGCCACGGTTCAATCTTCATCTATTGCTCACATCGATGTTCTTTTTGTGGATAACAACAATGGTACACGCTGGAGAATTACGGGTTTCTATGGGAATCCGGTTGAAGCTCTCAGGTACCGTTCGTGGCAACTCCTTCGATCCCTTGATAATGACCCTAGTATTCCATGGCTTGTTATGGGTGATTTCAACGAGATCTTACTTGCTGAAGAAAAAAGGGGTGGAAGGGTTCGCTCGGATCGCAGTATGCAAGCGTTTCGGGAAACCTTATTGGACTGTGGACTTGATGACATGGGCTTTGATGGTACCTGGTACACATGGGAGAAAGGTAGGATTCCGGCAACCAATATTCAGGAACGCCTTGACAGGGGAGTTTCTAACCTAGCTTGGCGCACTCTTTTCCCTACTTCGTCGGTAACTCATCTTACACACTCTATATCTGATCATTGTCCTATCCTTGTTTCTACTTCTTCGGACAGGGATTGTGAATATCAGAGACGGTCTTTTTTTAAGTTTGATGCGAGTTGGGCCTTAGAGGAGGGTTTTGAGTCCTTCCTTCGCACTACTTGGAGTTTGATTAATGACGCTCTCCCCGGGAAATTGTTGAAATTGGCAGAGGCCATTAAAGATTGGAGTAGGAATCTGAAGAAGGATCGAGCCAAACGAAGAAGGTCACTTAATGCTAAGCTTGCAGAGCTTTCTATGGAGGATCCGGATGATGAGAATTTAGCCCAACTCTTGGATGTGAAGATAGCCCTCAATATGGAAGCTGATAAGGAGGAAATTTTTTGGGAACAAAAGGCTCGCGTGAACTGGTTGAAAAACGGTGACCGGAACACATCGTTCTTTCACAATTGGGCGAAGACTCGGAAGACGAAGAACTTAATCCGTAAATTAGATGATGACTCTGGTATTCGTGTGACGGATGACGATAAGATGGCTGATATTGCTACCTCCTATTTTCAGTCTCTTTTCACGAGTTCGCCCACGTCGGATATTTATACTATTCTTGAGTCTGTACAGCCGTCTATTTCTAGTACGATGAATTCTAAGCTTCTGACCCCGTTCACTAAGGAGGAAATCTTTGCAGCTGTCAAGAGCATGGCCCCATTGAAAGCGTCTGGGCTGGATGGGTACCCGGCTTACTTCTACCAGAAATTCTGGCCCATTGTGGGTGATGAAGTTGCTTGCTTTTGTATTTCAGCTCTGGAGGGTAACTTGAACATTGCCGATATTAATGATACTTCTATTTCCCTTATCCCCAAAGTTCCTGATCCCACCCGTATTGCCCAATTCAGGCCCATAAGTCTATGCAATGTCTTATACAAGATAATTGCTAAGACTCTTGCTAATAGACTTCGGACTGTCCTCGATCAGTGTATTCATGAGTCCCATAGTGCATTTGTCCCTGGAAGACTCATTACGGATAATATTCTCATTGCATATGAGCTGCTTCATGCAATGAAACACCGGAAGGCTGGAACGAATGGGAATTTTGCTCTAAAGCTTGACATGGCTAAAGCTTATGATCGAATGGATTGGGGTTTTCTTAGACAGATGCTTCTGCGTGTTGGTATTGCGGATAGATTTGTGTCTATGATTATGGCTTGTGTAACGACGGTTTCGTACACAGTTCTTTTTAACGGTGTGATTGGCAATGCTTTTTCTCCAACAAGAGGGCTGCGTCAAGGAGATCCTATGAGCCCATATCTTTTTATTCTTTGTGCTGAAGGTCTCTCTTCCGTGCTGAATTCGAGTCGAAATGATGGCCTCTTACATGGTACTAAAGCTGGGAGGTATGGAGTTCCCGTCACGCACCTTTTCTTCGCTGACGATAGCATTGTGTTCGGGAAAAGTAGTATTGCGGAGGCTATGAGGATCAAGAATATTCTGACAACTTATGAAAATGCCTCGGGGCAACAGGTTAATTTTTCGAAATCCCTTATCTACTTTAGTGGCAATCTATCTAATTCAATTAAAGATGCCATCAGCAGTATTTTTGGTGTTCGAGTTTCATCTAATCCGGAGAGATATCTTGGCTTACCTACTATGGTGGGGCGTTGCAAGAAAGCTGCTTTTGCGGAACTTCGGGATAAGATGCATAAACTTACTGATAATTGGCACAATAGGCATCTATCTATGGGTGGGAAGGAGGTTTTTGTAAAGTCTGTTCTACAAGCTACCCCTATATATGCTATGCAGTGCTTTCTGTTTCCAAAGTCTATTTGTACAGAATTAGAGTCTATCATGTGCCGTTTCTGGTGGAGAAATAGTGGTTCCAAGAGGGGTATTCATTGGGCGAGTTGGAGTTCCTTATGTTCATCCAAGAAGGCTGGAGGTATGGGCTTCCGAGACCTCGCGAAATTTAATATCGCACTTCTTGCAAAACAAGGCTGGAATCTCTTAATTAACCCTGGGAGTCTTTTGGCTAGGGTCCTTAAGGGTAGGTACTATCCTCATACGACCTTCCTTAAGGCGGAGTTCGGCTCCCTACCTTCTTATACTTGGAAAAGCATCCGAAGTGCTAGAGGGCTTATTGAATTGGGTATTGGCAGAAGGGTGGGCTCGGGCACTACTATCAGTATTTGGGCTGAGGCTTGGATTTCGGGTAAAGGAAGTGGGAGAGTTCCCCAGTTTGTCTCATCTACGAGGTATAACCTGGTTTCTGACCTTATTGACCATGATAATAGAAGATGGAAAGTAGATGTTGTTCAAAATCTTTTTTCTACAGAAACTGCCATCCAATTCCTTTGTATGCCGTTACCGACTATGCCTATAACAAATTCGTACTACTGGAGAGGGGATAGGTCTGGAGTTTATACAGTTAAAAGTGGGTATCGATGGCTTATTAACTCTACCCCTAGCCACAATGGTGATCCGAATATACCAGCTGTTGATGAATTTTCAAGTTTATTTGCATACATTTGGGCAAGTAATCTACCAGCTAAAATCAAAATTCACTTCTGGCGTATGGTAAAGAATTTTCTCCCTACTTTTACCAATTTGCGCATCCGACGTATAAATATTGAACCAAAGTGCAAACTGTGTAACGAAGGGGATGAATCTACCTTCCACTTGTTCTGCGACTGCCCATTTGTGAAGAAGGTGTCGGACAGCATTGGTGTGGTAATTCCTCAGGTGGGAAATGCTACTAGCCTCTTAAGTTGGTTGATTGATCTTATCATTAACCTGCAAGCCCAAAGTTGCCGGTTACTGTTTATTTTATTTGGGCGATTTGATTTACCCGTAATAAAATCATTCATGAGAATATCTACCAATCTACGATTGCGGTGGCTAATTTTGTCAAGATTTACCTTCAGGAGCTTGATGCACTTCCAGCAGGTCTCTCTGCCCCCCCGAGTGTTGCTGAAGATGGATGGTCTCCCCCTCCGCCTGATTGCATTAAGGCAAATTTTGATGCCCATTTTAGCTTAACCCAACAATCATCCTTTTCGGGTTTTGTTTACAGGGATAGTGAAGGACAAGTCATGGCTGCGGGTACTTACCCCCACGCTTTCGTGGCATCGCCCGAAATGGCTGAAGCACTGGCGTGCTGCGAAGCGGTCGCAACGGCGGTGGACCTGGGTTTTCGGCGCGTCATTGTTGAGGGCGATGCATTGTCGGTCATCACAAAACTCAGATCGGCAACGGAAGATATGTCAGATTTAGCTCCGATCATCGCAAAAATTAAGGCAATGAAGTCCAGTTTCGAGTACCTTACCTTCAGGCATGTGAATCGTCGCTTCAATGCTGCGGCGCACGAGTTGGCACGGCTGGGTCGCTCCTTTCCTTCGAAGACGGTCTGGGTGGAAGAAGCTCATCCCACCATCTTGCATGTCACCGATCAGGAGATGGGTGTTGTGTAGATGGTGTTTCTTGTTGTTGGCCTTGCTCCCCTGGCCGGAATCGGGCGTATTTCTTCATTTATCGATCCCCCGATTTTCTTCATAGCCTCCCCCTTTTCTTTCAAACCCTGATGTTTTGTGTTGTCTGGGTAGGGGTGGGTAGTTTAACTGTGTTCTTTCTTTCCCCCGTTTTACTTTTTGTGGTTGTTTTATTACCTTCAGTTTTTTTTCTTCTGTATTTAATATTCAATAGCACTCTTTTCCCCACCTAGGATTAGGGGTTTTTAATGAGGCTATTGTTTATTAAAATTAATTTCTTGAATAAAAGCAGTTAAACGGTTCAAAAAAAAATCTAACAGCTATTAGTTATCAGTTAATTTTACCAAACATTTTTATACAATCAGCTAATACAATCCGCTAGTCAAATTAGCTAATGTAATCAGCTAATGTAATCCGCTATCCGTTAATTGCCAAACATGACCTAAATTTTTCATAGATTCATAAACTTAATTTAACAAATTAGTAACCAATTCTAAAATTTGTAACCCAAATTAGGAACCATTATTTTGAAATTAAGAACCCTAAATCTAAAATTAAAAACCCAAATTACGAACCTAATTATAAACCCTAATCATTCGGTTTCTCCAAATTCAAAACACGTCCCGTCATAGGATTAACAGGACACATGTCACGTGGTCCGCTCTTGCGTCCCATTACCATCATAGGAGGTGGGGGAAATAATCCAGCTCTGAAAAGAATGCGTTGGACCGGATCTGAAGGCTGTGCCCCCGACCGATAACCAGTACCTGTAGAAAACAGTGACAATAGAAGCTTTTATGCACTAGAAGTAGTAGAACAAGACTATGATTGTTGTCAAGCTTAAGCACTAAAAGCAACTTTAACAGACATCTTGACAGCACAAGCAAGGGGAACAACAATCGATCCAAGGAAGTTGCACATGCCATGTTCAACTGCTAATAACTTTCCGAGGAAATATAAACAAAAATACTGACTTATAACTTTTTCTACTTTTAAAAACTGCATATGCCATGAACTAATTCCACATCGAGCTCCGGAACAAGATAACTCTTGCAAGACTGAATTGGGTTTGCAGCAAATATGACACACACCTCACATGCGACTTGCTTCGAGGACTCTCCTTCGGTAACCATAACTGCTAATTACCTATTAGAACGTCTTCAAATGTTTCGTATCAAATTTCCCAAAGTATAGGAAGTTGTGTCCCATATTCTGCCTAGCGGAACGAAGAGGTTCTTCCCGCCAAGTTCCAACCAGAAAAGGCATTTCTCCCTCACTAATTCCTTCACTCTCCTACTATCTTATAACAATGTACAAATTCAGAAAAATATCTTTCTAATTATCATACTCTCGAGGCCAAACATCCATAGCAATAGACCCTAAAATTGTTTCTATGGGAATAAAATTCTACAAACTGATTCCAAGGTGTTTGCAGTCCAGAACACCTCACAGATTTAATAATTCACAATGAAAGAAAATTCTAGCTATAACAAAATGGTAACATTTCCAAATCAGGAAACAAAGTTTATGAGCAAAATGTAGGGAACTAGAGTGAAAGATTGGAACTTACTTCACTCTTTCATATTTGAGTCCCATTCGTTTACCTCCGTCCTGTCCTGTACAAAAGGACCATATAAATAGAAATTTATAAACAATTTCACTGACTGAATCATATGAAGAAAAAAGGCGATTCAAAATATCAAAAACCAAAGAAGGAAGAAGACCAGGCAAAGGGTTGTAGTAACCAAGGACCTCGAGATGCTTCCTCTCCCTTGGGGATCTGTTATCGGCAGACATCCGAATCCGAAAATATCACTTAGTTTAACAAAAAAAAATTGAATTTTACAACTTTCACACACATTTTTGGATTAAAAATCACATATTTTTAGATTGCACAATACTATAATATATATATCACACATTACACACAATTTCATAAGTAGAATAAATAAACCAATCCCATATCATGGTTTCAGTTTGTTGTATACGCTATTCGAATGCTGTAAAATAAATAAACCAAAGTCTGTAACAAAAGCTCTGTGAGTCGTGAGTGTTTGGTGCCAGTTCTGGTTACATTAAAACCGGCTTGAATCACAGACAATGCGAGGGGTTTGGTCTGTTGAGGTATTTGATTTGCTTTAGGAAGAGTGAGGTTGCAGACAACTTACAAGGGATTGGGATGGAAGTTGAGGAGGGTTTCAGCTCGTCATAGATCGAGAGTTAAGAGTGTGAGAGACGTGAGCACCGACGGCGAGCAGTGACAGTGAGTGGAGGGTGGAGGTCGGAAGGATAGGATTTGGGTGAAATTATCGTACAGACTCAGAAGATTTGAGTTTAGCGTTTATGATATTAAGAAAATAGGAATATTTGATTCTAACATATTTATTCTAATTTAATAAATAGTTTATTAAATTTAATTGTTATTTTTCTTTTAAAATAATTGTAATTATATTTTGATTTCTTGAGATTTTAAATTTTTATTAAAAAATTTAATAGTGTTTAACAATTATCATCGTTAGTGGTGTTTAACGGTATGCGACGCCTGTTATAAAATTTTCCAAACAGTAATCATTACTTTCATTTTGTCTATGCGGTAATTATTTTATTAATTTGTTTTTGTTATTTTTATGGGCGAGTATTATTTTCGACGATGATCTCATATCTTGAATTGATTTTTAAAAAAATATTAAAAATTGATGAGTGTTTGTATGTGTTTTCTCGACAAATTATATGTTTTGTTAACATACAATGCTTGCACTATGGTAAGCCCATTAAAAATCTCTTTAATTGTAAGTAAAAAAAATACTTATAATAGTAGATACAGAAATTACTCAAAGCAAAATAGACACGCAAACAAGCAAAACAAAATCTACGCCAAAAACAACGACAACAAAGAGACCAAACTAAACATCCTCATAACCGAAGTAGTTTTACTCCATCATTTGAAATCACGAGGAACAATCAACCTAGCCTTTAGCAAGAGCGTCAGCTAAACTATTCACTCCATAATATATGTTGTGGAAGCACACACAAGGCAAAGCTGCACACACTAAATCAATTGTGCGAAACCATGACCATAGTTTTCAAGGTTGTTTCTCTTTATTGAGCACCCGAGTCACTTCTACAATCGAGCTCAATTCATTCACAATAGAGTTAGTCTCACGCCATTTCGATCTCTGAATCATCAGCAAAGCATGGCAAAATGCTCTCAATTCCGCTTCATTGGAATCAAGCATCCCCAATGAACCGGAAAACATGACCAAGATCTTCCCATGGTCATTCCGTAAGACACCCCCACAGCTTGCCATGCCCAGTTTCTCTCGTGCATCACCATCAACATTGAATTTAAGCACACCCCTCAAAGGCAGCTCTCAAGCAATATGTGACCTTCATGTTGTCGACACTGAATGAGGATCACAAAATCACGGACAATCCCACCATACCGATTGCAAACCTCACAAGGTTTAGAAGTTGCCCGAACACAATAAAGCGATCTAATTTTGACAAGAAAAAAAATTCATCAATGTGCAATCTCTTGTTTGAGAAGATGAGCTCATTTTGTGCAAGCTAAAAGATCCAAAGAACAGCCGCAACACCCGACAACGACCAACCTCGCATCACACCCGTGAAAAAACTATGAAAACACTGGTGTAAGAAATCACAAAGAGTACGCGGGTGTATCACCTCTGCACGCCACTAATTTTTGTGTATTTTCTTCTAGTTTTCTTTTTGTTTTGTCATAAGTCATATTTTATCTGTTTTTATGTTAGTCTTTTCGTCTATTTTTATGACAATTATTTGTCTGCTTTTATGACAATTTTAGTATGCCCTTGTGATCAGTGATGGGACTTGCGTAAGTGTTTGGGGGCAACTTATTTTTTTTAAAAGTAGGGGCTTCAATGAAAAATTTCAAAAATTTTGAGAGTTTAACTAAAACTTTTAATAATTTTGAGAGAAAAATTAATTAAAAATTTTAAAATTTTAAAGTTAATATGAATTTTTAAAAATTTTGAGGGGGCAAATTAAATATTTTAAATTTTAGGAGGGCAACATTCAAATTTCCCAAAATTTTGGGGGTCATAGCCCCCTCTAGTCCTTTAAAGGATCTAACATTGCTTGTGACACATTGTTTGTCTTTGTGATAGTTTTCTTCTTTGAGAAGGTCGACGATCGCTTCAGGTTTCAATGCTCTTTGTAGTTTTTGTTGATGTGTCAAAATTGTGCGACGAGATGGGAAAATATGACTCCTATTTCTTCAGAGAAAAGTAACCCTAACGAAAAGAACCCTAGTATCGGAAACTTTAATGTCTCAGGCGGCCAGCCGCCCGGAGGAGGGCCATCGTCGAGTCTTCCGCCGCCCGTTGTAGACCATGAGTCACAGCAGCTGCAGAGCGAACCGGGAGAGGTGCATGTGGCACCTATGGAGATTAGCGTGCCGGGTGTAGTCGAATCTAGGAGTGTCGTGGGGAATAGCCTGGGGGCTGAGGGGAAGGTGGCGTCTGCTGGAGATGTGGGTAGGCCGACGGTGAGCTCTTCTGGTCCAAGCAGAGGTACGTATGCTGTTATGGTGGCGAGGGACGGCAACAGTGGTGGTCGACACAAGTCCGGAGTGGCTACGGATGGGATTCAAGTCTTGGATTCGGATTTCTCTATCGACCGAAGTGGTTCGTTTCCACGAATAAGGTTCTCCGAAAGAGTTCATGCATCAATTGACGAGAGTATGAAGCTAGCCGTAATTGTCCGTCTTCTAGGGCGGACCATCGGATATAAGACTCTGTTATCTCGTATCCCCGGCCTGTGGGCACTGTTATCTCGTATCCCCGGCCTGTGGGCACCATCCGGAGATTACCATGTTGTGGATCTTGACAACAATTATTTTTTGGTAAATTTCAAATCAAGTGAGGACTACACTAGGGTGCTGACGGCTTGACCATGGACACTATATGGTAGTTACTTAACAGTGCAATCATGGTCGCGTTCTTTTTCGACGTCGCAGAAGCACCCATCGCAAGTTGTGGTATGGATCCGCCTTCTGGGGCTCCCGCACAAGTACTACACTAAAGCATTATTTAAATTGATTGGTAGCATTATCGGTTTTGTTATTCGAGTTGATTACAATACGACGGCGGGGGAGAGAGGCAAGTTTGCTAGGCTTGCGGTACTTGTGGATTTGAATAAGCCACTGCTACCATGTATAGGTATCGATGGTTTTACTCAGAAGCTCGAGTATGAGGGGCTCAGTCAGATATGTTTTACGTGCGGGATTTATGGGCATTCGTCCGACGTATGTGGACAACATGCAGGAGAGAAAGCGGATGCTGGCCCTACGGTGGTGGATAAGACGATTGAGGGTGGTATGGAGTCGGCTGATGTGTCGGATGGCTTATATGGTCCATGGATGGTGGTGGACACAAAGAAAAAGAGGCCAAGGAGAGTTGTGGGGCAGCAAACTGAAGTTGGTGGACATGTCATGGGGGGCTCTCAGTTTCTCGTGCTAGAGGGTGCTAGTGGCAGCGATAAGGAGGTGGCTGGGGCTGGTTCACAGCTGGACCATAGGGCTGAGTTGCAAGTGGCTGGTAGTGCTGAGGAAAGGCCCCATGGAAAGGGTGTTGTCGATGCAATGGGAAAGAAGGCTATCGGTATGGGCAAGGGGAATTTACTAGCTCGATCGAAGCCACCAGTGGTGGAAAGGAGCCCGTTGAATGATGTTTCGAATAGAGGGACAGCACAAGAGGGGGTATAAAGTTTATTCTGATGAGTCTGAAACTGTCGGTGCAAGTTTAAAATTATAAACCACGGCTTGCTCAGGGTACACATAGGGCAGTGATAATTTCTGAAGGTGAGATGGCTAAGAACACTCTTGGAGGGGATCGAAAAGGGGTTGGCCGTGGGAAGAGCTTACTGCTGGTGAAGGCTACTCTTAAAAGAGCTTCGAAACAGTCGAAGCATGGACAAGGTGTACGTGCTCCGTCGAAACCGGTGCTGGCAGAGTGGGTACAATCTCTCTCGGGCAAACTGCAAGTGATGCATGATCACGCAGTGCTGGATGCGAGGGGGGGTCGAACGGTGCTGCTGTTTCTGTAGATAACGTCGAGCGGCTGCCTTCATCGGTTCCGAGTTCCACACCGAAAACTCAAGACGGTGATGCTCTGGTGGAGGGTGTCGATAAGGAAAATTCAATCCCGACACGTTAAGGTTTGATTGGTGGTCATGCTTTGTATATTTTTTTAATGATTAATTTAATGTTTTGGAATTGTCAGGGTGCGGCGAGCCCAGAATTTCGTCGTCATTTTAGATCGTTTGTGCGGAAACACGATCCGCGGATTGTGTGTCTTGTTGAACCAAGGGTTAGTGGGTTACAGGCGGATAAGGTGATACGCAGATTTGGTTTCGGTAATTCGTATCGTGTGGAGTGTCGTGGTTTTAGTGGTGGAATTTGGATTCTCTGGCGGGAGGAGGTGAGTGTAGAAATTCTAATTGCCTCGAATCAGTTTGTACATGGGAGATTCTTTGAGGAGAGTATCAATCAGTGGGTGCTCTTTACGGATGTGTATGCTTCACCGTTGGCTACCACGCGAAAGTTGATTTGGGACCAGTTGCTCCGGGTTCAGCCTAGCGCGGGGCAGGCGTGAGTGTTAGGGGGTGATTTCAATAGTATTCTTCGTGATGATGAATGCTTTGGTAGCTTTTCTGGGGTATTAGGTACTAGCTCTCTGTTTCATGAGTTTGTCTATACGGCAGGGTTGTTTGAGGTTGAGTATAGGGGAGATGAATTTACTTGGAGACGTGGACGTTTGTACAAGCGCCTTGTTAGGTGCTTGGTGAATGATACTTGGCAGAATCTCTTCCCGCATAGCTTGGAAGGTTTAGAGTATATATGTGAAATTAATTTGAAATATTTAGGGTTTAGAGTATATATGTGAAATTCGTGTTTAGAGTTATATATGTGAAATTAGTGTTTAGAGTTATATATGTGAAATTAGTGTTTAGGGTTTATATATGTGAAATTAATTTGAAATGTTTAGTGTAAAATTAATTTGAAATATTTATGGTTTAAAGTTTAGGGTTATATATGTGAAATTAGTGTTTAGGGTTTGAGCTTTTGGCTTATAAATGTAGAAACCAATAAGAGATATATATTAAATTTGGTGAATTAAAGCACAAAGTTGAAGTTGTGTATAAATTTGCACAACCCTTCCTATTTGAACTATAAAATCTAAAACCTAAATCTCCAACCCGAACACCCTAAATCATAAAATTTAAATTCTACACTCAAAACCCTAAAATTAAAAAAGTTGTCTAAACTAAATTTTACACAAGCTTATGTATCAAAGTAATTTAAATATTTATATTACTCATATTTTTAAAATCCAAATTCAATTTAAATGTCCAAAAAAGGACACACCTAATAATATATGTTTATTAGTTTGGGTCAATTGGAAAAATTAGAACTCTAATAACTTACTTTAAAAATACTCATGTGTAACTAACGATTGAAACATATATTTGGTTTTATATTCAAACCAAAATACTCATGACTAGTGTAAGCTAAAATTCAAACTCGACTTACTTTGTTTATTAAGTAAGTTTTATAGTTTATTCGTTTTCAGATGTGGTTTATTTTATTTAAAAATTAACTTACTTTATTAGATTGGGTCCGAGTGAAATGTCCATCCCTACACATCAGCATCTTGCGATGGTCGTTAGTCAACTAACGATTTCCATCCAAAGGGGCTATTTTGACCCAAAATAAAACACTAAGGGTGAAAGTGGACCAAAAAATATGAGGTAAAAATGACTATTCAATGAAAAGTTAGGGATATTTTTGACATTATACCTTTTATATAATTGTTTCAACATTCAAAATTTGTAGGGCTATTCCACCTTTAACATTAAACATGTGTTTCTTATCATTTGCAATATTGTTTTTGAAAATTTTAGTTTAAATTTTTGATTTTTTAAAAAATTTAAGTTGTCACCAAATTTTTGCTCTAAGTCTCATCACTGATTTCAATCCAATTTGTTCTATTTACGATATCAAAATTCAAAACTTTAACGTTGTTTAAATAACTAAAATCTTATCTCGTTAAATCGATCATTAATTAATTTAAATATAAATCGTAATTATGTATGATTTTATTTTCCTTTTCGGCTGTTTTTTTAAAGGAAATGCTTTATTAATAATATGAAAAGAAAAAAACACATGAATTCATGCCTCGTTAAAAAACCTCCCTAGGCCTAGTTGGAGGAAAAAGAGTGCGATGAATCTATGTTTTACGAACTCTACATAAACTATGGAAAAGGAACCCTTGGGGCTATAGTTAAGTTCACTAGCTCAACCCCGCGTATAATACCGAAAATTGTTGAAGGTTAAATATCTCTGCCACACCGACCCAAAAAAACCACATACAGGGTCGCAACCAACAAAAAGGTATAATTACCTTACCCCTAACAAACACTATTATCCTGCTACACACAACACCAAACCCATAAAAATTAAAAAGAAGAGAAATCGTACTCATAACGGCACACTGGAAAGGCTTGAGCTCACACTTTAGCCAAATTTGAGAACCATATAACGTCCTCCCTTCTCTCTATGCCTTTTTTCGCAAGAGAATCAGCTAAAGAATTTGCCTCTCTCGGCACATGCAGTAGGCACCACTCTATGTCCTTGCCATTCCTTAAACAAGATAAAACCAAATTCATGAACGACAACGGGCATTTCCAAGAATTATGGATCCAATCTACCCCCAAAAGACAATCACTCTCGATAACCACCTTTGTAGATTTAGCCCGCCTGAAATTTTTAAATAACTTTATAGCTTTCGACATCGCTTGGATTTCGGCTGTTGTTGCATCAAGAAAACTAGCACCCTTAGAAAAGTTGATAAGCACCACCCCATCCTCATTCCGAAGCACATCTCTGATACCAGCCTTGCCAAAGCTGCCTCTCACCGCCCTGTCTGTATTGAATTTTAAGCAACCATTGATAGGAGGGGGCCATTGGGATTTACAATCCTTCAATTTAGAACAACCAATCTCCCAAAATCTATAAGGACAATTCAAAATGTCATTTAAGTCTCTCACTCCCTCCGGCCATAGGCTTTACACCACCACCCGAGTCTAAGGATGCACATTTGAAACACAAAGCTTGGCAAAACCTTAGACCTCTTGAACACTGTCTCATTACGCGACAACCAAATTGTCCAAGAAAAGCAGAAAAAACTGAGCCTCCAGATCATCTCTTGAAATCGACAAGGTATTGAAGACATCCAAACTCTAAACAAATCAGCAAAAGATTTCGGGATAACAACATGAATATTCCACAACCGGAACCATGATTGCCAAATCACCCAAACATTATGACAATGACAAAATAAATGGTCTACAGATTCGACTTCAAGATTGCAAATTTGGCAAAGTGGGGAGGATTGTCGAATACAACCTCTTTTGTGCAGCTCGACCATAGTAGGCAATCGGCCTAAGATCGCCTTCCACACAAACAACATGACCTTTGGTGGAGCTTTACTGCTCCAAACCATCTCCCAAAGCCCATCCCTTGCTACGCCAGACATGCTACCTAACTCACACCATGACTATGAATTGAAAACTCCATTTGAATTTGTCGTCCACATAATATTGTCCAGAACTTCAGGATTTGATTTAAAACCAACTATAGTTGCATGAAAAGAGTCTCATTCATCTTTTTCCCAATCAAATAAAGGACGCCGCAATCTTATATCCCAACTCCATCCCCCATTAGAAAGAGAACCATACTCTGCAATACTTCCTATTTTGTTACTTGATAAAGCGAAAATTCTCAGATATGCCACCTTTAGAGATTGATCCCCTATCCATACGTCATTCCAAAAGCTAACATTTTTGCCATCACCTACCAAGTGTCGAATATGTTGCTGGAAGGTATATACACTTTCGGGATATGAAGTGGTAATATTCTTCCACATTATTGATTTCCTCGATTTCTTCAGATTGGAAGGAAGAGTAGTAGTATTTGCTCCTTCATACCTTGCTGCGATAACCTTTCTCCACAAGCTATCTAGCTCAGACCCGTATCGCCAAAGCCACTTTAATAATAGTGCTTGATTCTTGAGTTTCAAATCGATCAAACCAAGACCACCTAACTTTTAGGCAAAACACAACACTTCCCACCGAACCCATTGTATAGTTTTTTTATCCATACCTCCCCGGATGAACTTCGATATAAGACTCAACAACAACATGCTGATTTTTTCGGGCATAAAAAAGATCAACATGTAATAAATTGGAAGACTAAGAAGCACTGACCTTACCAACGTGATTCTACCACCAATGGACAGATTCTTTGCTTTCCATCCCGCGAGTTTCTGTTTGATTTTATTCACAATCGGTTCCCAAATCTGAGCGTTGTTCTTTTTGATGCCTAAGGGTAAACCGAGATATATGGAAGGGAAGTTTTCCCTTTTACAGTTGATAGAAGCAGTCCAGCTATCCACCAAAGAATCTGTTGAGTGGATCAAAGGATTGATCAAAGGCAAGAGGGGGTGAATTAAGTTTTTAAAAGTTGTTGGAGTAAATAGAATGGCTAAAAGTGAAGAACAAGGAATTTTAAAGTGGTTCAAGTTCCAAATGAACTCTACATCCACTACCTTAGCTACCACTAAGGATTTCCAACAATTCACTAATTTGTTCTTCCCCTTTTCAATGCTTAAGAGGTAACCTTTACACAACCGGTCAAATTTTCTACCCAAAATTTGACTAAACCCTCACAAGAGTACAAAGAAGAATTAAAGGCAAGAAAGATATCTCTCAATACAAGATTGCCCTTTTAAGTACAAACATTCAACCCAAATTTGATAAAAAGATCAGAATTGGACACTACACAATTTGGGGATTACAAGAGATTGGAAAATAAGCACTTTGAGCTTGGATTTTTGCTAGGATGTTTATCTTTGATGCAATAGTTGTTGCTGGTCTTCAACTAGCTTCAATTTATACCTTCTCTATCAATTATAGCCGTTTGGGTGGTTAGGGTATTGATTATAGCCGTTGGGACCCTCTCTTTCCACCATAAATGCACTTCTGCAGCTTACCGTATCGGTACGCGTAGACATGTATCGATACCTGTCTCAAAACAGAAAGAGTCGTTGCACAATTACAAGAGAGCGTATCGATACGCGTGTAAGCGTATTTTTAATTGATATGTTAGAATGAAATATCCCCAAATCTTCTTAATATCATAAACTCTAAATCCAATCATTCCTTCTGTTGCCGTTGCCGCCACCGTTAAGATTCGGTCGATTTGTCTCGTCGCTCCGCCGTCCTCCTGCGTCTATCGTTCCAGTCGCAAAAAAGGTACGTGATTGTTGCCCTTTCTTTTGTTGCCGACCTTGGTCAGTCAATCCCAACCGTCGCTTTCGCGCGGTCACCCGGTGTCCCCAGCCTTCCCTCAACCAACCAAAACCCCATTGACGACGTCCCTAAATACCCGTCGACAAATTCATCCCAAATATGCAAATCTTAGTTTTTAAATTTTCTCAATTTCATAACCTAATTTAAGGCTTTGTTTGGTAAAGAGCGGTTTGGACAAAAATTAGAAGTTTGAGGCATAATTAGAGGTTTGACTAGTCAAATCCGCTAATATTGTTGTTTGGTAAACAGCGGATTGAAAGAGCGGATTGAGGTGAAATCGCTAATTTTGAAAAAGCTCCTAATATGAGCTTTCTGAGATTAGAGGTTTGATATTAGAGTTGTAGAGACTCTTTTACCCTTACCAATTACCAAAAATCTCCAAATAACCTGAATTAAATATTTTCTCACCCTATTTATAAGCTAATTCTATTTTTTTTCTTTTTATTATCACATATTCATATATGTATTTAAATTTATTTATTAATTAAATTATATTAAAATAATTATATAAATAATAAATTAATATATAAATCATTCGAATATGTTTAGAAAATTTATATTAAAAGTAATTTTTATAAATCTAATTAATATTAATTAGATACAAAATATCAATAACTAATAAACTATTCAAACACGTATTGGATATAATCATGTACTTATATGTCATTTTGTTTGTTTAAATAATCTAACAGCTGAAGTATTTCAGTTTAAAAATTAGGATGAATCTCTGCTCTTTTGCACGCTTTCCTCTGCTCTTTTGCACGCCGGTTTTTTCTATACTCTTTCTGCTCTTTTGCACGTTTTTTTTCTCCTTCTTTGTTTCCTTTCCCTTCCCTCTTGCTTCTATGTCGACGATTGAAAAAAACTTGGCCGATCTATCTTTGGGATCGGGTGAAGATGATGGCCTGGATCTAGCCTTGGATAATCAGGCAAGTACGGTGTCGTATGATTTTTGTTTGGTTGGTGCTTTCCTAACATCGAGTGTGATCCACTTCTTATCAATGAAATCAACTTTGGCAAATGTCTGGCATCCTATCGGGGGCATCTCTATATCGGATCTTGGAGGAGGAAGATTTTTATTCCGATTGTATAATGCTGTGGATATTGATAGGATTGAATTGGGTGGTCCCTGGAATTTTAACTCACATCTTCTAGTCTTGAGAAGACTAAGTCAGGGGGATGATCCTAATCTGGTTCCTCTTTCCCATGTTTCCTTTTGGGTCCTTGTGCACAATATACCCCATGGATTTATGTCGGAGAAGGTGGCCCGCTCCCTTGGTAATTTCATAGGTACTTTTGAAGAATATGATTTTAGTGATACGGGTCTAAGTTATAGAGGCGTAATGAGGCTCCGTGTTCGCCTTGATATTCACCAACCTCTGAAAAGGAGAAAGAAGGTGATCCTTGCTAATGGGAAAGAGCATTACGTTCGTTTTGAATATGAGAAACTCACGTTATTTTGTTTCTTGTGTGGGAGACTGGGCCATGGGGAGAGCTTCTGCCCGTTGAGGATTGATGATAGGTTCGACGCTTCACAGTTTGGTTGGGATATGTCTCTTCGGGCACCTCGCCAGAGAAATATGGTTCCGACTAGCATCTGGTTGCGTGATCCGGTGGATTTCTTGCCTGATGCTAACAGCAGTAATTTAGGAGGTAATGGTGGGGTTTTAAATTTGCGAGCCAATCATGCTGAGACTTCAACTACGGGTATCAAGGGATCTACGGTTTCATATGTTGGATCGGATATTCCTATGTATTCCATGAGCGCGCCAGGTTTTGGATCGTTGACTTCTAGGATGTTGGGGCCTAGCACAAATATGGACACGTCTATGGATAGTGTCTCGGAGGATAATCCTCTGGGCCCAGAAGCTGCTAAGCGTCCTCGTGTTATATCATCTTTCGATGTTTCTCTTCTCGTGGATTCATCAGAGATTAATAATGTTACATCGGCCAACCTTGATAATCAGGCCCGCCGCTTGTAATGAAAATAATGAGTTGGAATGTCCGTGGTTTGGGGAAACTACGGGCTACCAGAAGACTCAACAACAAGTTGAGAGAGGTTCGTCCCCAAGTAATGTTTTTAATGAAGACAAAGGTGTCTATGTCTAAAATGCAAAAAATTAGGCGAAAGTGTGGTTTTCCTTCTGGTTTTGATGTTTCGGTTGAGGGGTCTAGAGGGGGTCTTTCTTTTGGATGGTCCTCGTCTCTTACAGCCACGGTTCAATCTTCATCTATTGCTCACATCGATGTTCTTTTTGTGGATAACAACAATGGTACACGCTGGAGAATTACGGGTTTCTATGGGAATCCGGTTGAAGCTCTCAGGTACCGTTCGTGGCAACTCCTTCGATCCCTTGATAATGACCCTAGTATTCCATGGCTTGTTATGGGTGATTTCAACGAGATCTTACTTGCTGAAGAAAAAAGGGGTGGAAGGGTTCGCTCGGATCGCAGTATGCAAGCGTTTCGGGAAACCTTATTGGACTGTGGACTTGATGACATGGGCTTTGATGGTACCTGGTACACATGGGAGAAAGGTAGGATTCCGGCAACCAATATTCAGGAACGCCTTGACAGGGGAGTTTCTAACCTAGCTTGGCGCACTCTTTTCCCTACTTCGTCGGTAACTCATCTTACACACTCTATATCTGATCATTGTCCTATCCTTGTTTCTACTTCTTCGGACAGGGATTGTGAATATCAGAGACGGTCTTTTTTTAAGTTTGATGCGAGTTGGGCCTTAGAGGAGGGTTTTGAGTCCTTCCTTCGCACTACTTGGAGTTTGATTAATGACGCTCTCCCCGGGAAATTGTTGAAATTGGCAGAGGCCATTAAAGATTGGAGTAGGAATCTGAAGAAGGATCGAGCCAAACGAAGAAGGTCACTTAATGCTAAGCTTGCAGAGCTTTCTATGGAGGATCCGGATGATGAGAATTTAGCCCAACTCTTGGATGTGAAGATAGCCCTCAATATGGAAGCTGATAAGGAGGAAATTTTTTGGGAACAAAAGGCTCGCGTGAACTGGTTGAAAAACGGTGACCGGAACACATCGTTCTTTCACAATTGGGCGAAGACTCGGAAGACGAAGAACTTAATCCGTAAATTAGATGATGACTCTGGTATTCGTGTGACGGATGACGATAAGATGGCTGATATTGCTACCTCCTATTTTCAGTCTCTTTTCACGAGTTCGCCCACGTCGGATATTTATACTATTCTTGAGTCTGTACAGCCGTCTATTTCTAGTACGATGAATTCTAAGCTTCTGACCCCGTTCACTAAGGAGGAAATCTTTGCAGCTGTCAAGAGCATGGCCCCATTGAAAGCGTCTGGGCTGGATGGGTACCCGGCTTACTTCTACCAGAAATTCTGGCCCATTGTGGGTGATGAAGTTGCTTGCTTTTGTATTTCAGCTCTGGAGGGTAACTTGAACATTGCCGATATTAATGATACTTCTATTTCCCTTATCCCCAAAGTTCCTGATCCCACCCGTATTGCCCAATTCAGGCCCATAAGTCTATGCAATGTCTTATACAAGATAATTGCTAAGACTCTTGCTAATAGACTTCGGACTGTCCTCGATCAGTGTATTCATGAGTCCCATAGTGCATTTGTCCCTGGAAGACTCATTACGGATAATATTCTCATTGCATATGAGCTGCTTCATGCAATGAAACACCGGAAGGCTGGAACGAATGGGAATTTTGCTCTAAAGCTTGACATGGCTAAAGCTTATGATCGAATGGATTGGGGTTTTCTTAGACAGATGCTTCTGCGTGTTGGTATTGCGGATAGATTTGTGTCTATGATTATGGCTTGTGTAACGACGGTTTCGTACACAGTTCTTTTTAACGGTGTGATTGGCAATGCTTTTTCTCCAACAAGAGGGCTGCGTCAAGGAGATCCTATGAGCCCATATCTTTTTATTCTTTGTGCTGAAGGTCTCTCTTCCGTGCTGAATTCGAGTCGAAATGATGGCCTCTTACATGGTACTAAAGCTGGGAGGTATGGAGTTCCCGTCACGCACCTTTTCTTCGCTGACGATAGCATTGTGTTCGGGAAAAGTAGTATTGCGGAGGCTATGAGGATCAAGAATATTCTGACAACTTATGAAAATGCCTCGGGGCAACAGGTTAATTTTTCGAAATCCCTTATCTACTTTAGTGGCAATCTATCTAATTCAATTAAAGATGCCATCAGCAGTATTTTTGGTGTTCGAGTTTCATCTAATCCGGAGAGATATCTTGGCTTACCTACTATGGTGGGGCGTTGCAAGAAAGCTGCTTTTGCGGAACTTCGGGATAAGATGCATAAACTTACTGATAATTGGCACAATAGGCATCTATCTATGGGTGGGAAGGAGGTTTTTGTAAAGTCTGTTCTACAAGCTACCCCTATATATGCTATGCAGTGCTTTCTGTTTCCAAAGTCTATTTGTACAGAATTAGAGTCTATCATGTGCCGTTTCTGGTGGAGAAATAGTGGTTCCAAGAGGGGTATTCATTGGGCGAGTTGGAGTTCCTTATGTTCATCCAAGAAGGCTGGAGGTATGGGCTTCCGAGACCTCGCGAAATTTAATATCGCACTTCTTGCAAAACAAGGCTGGAATCTCTTAATTAACCCTGGGAGTCTTTTGGCTAGGGTCCTTAAGGGTAGGTACTATCCTCATACGACCTTCCTTAAGGCGGAGTTCGGCTCCCTACCTTCTTATACTTGGAAAAGCATCCGAAGTGCTAGAGGGCTTATTGAATTGGGTATTGGCAGAAGGGTGGGCTCGGGCACTACTATCAGTATTTGGGCTGAGGCTTGGATTTCGGGTAAAGGAAGTGGGAGAGTTCCCCAGTTTGTCTCATCTACGAGGTATAACCTGGTTTCTGACCTTATTGACCATGATAATAGAAGATGGAAAGTAGATGTTGTTCAAAATCTTTTTTCTACAGAAACTGCCATCCAATTCCTTTGTATGCCGTTACCGACTATGCCTATAACAAATTCGTACTACTGGAGAGGGGATAGGTCTGGAGTTTATACAGTTAAAAGTGGGTATCGATGGCTTATTAACTCTACCCCTAGCCACAATGGTGATCCGAATATACCAGCTGTTGATGAATTTTCAAGTTTATTTGCATACATTTGGGCAAGTAATCTACCAGCTAAAATCAAAATTCACTTCTGGCGTATGGTAAAGAATTTTCTCCCTACTTTTACCAATTTGCGCATCCGACGTATAAATATTGAACCAAAGTGCAAACTGTGTAACGAAGGGGATGAATCTACCTTCCACTTGTTCTGCGACTGCCCATTTGTGAAGAAGGTGTCGG
The DNA here is from genome assembly GCA_030270665.1 of Hibiscus trionum. Classification (NCBI taxonomy): domain Eukaryota; kingdom Viridiplantae; phylum Streptophyta; class Magnoliopsida; order Malvales; family Malvaceae; genus Hibiscus; species Hibiscus trionum. The sequence continues at coordinate 6,512,908 of BSYR01000034.1, read as the reverse complement.
ACAGCATTGGTGTGGTAATTCCTCAGGTGGGAAATGCTACTAGCCTCTTAAGTTGGTTGATTGATCTTATCATTAACCTGCAAGCCCAAAGTTGCCGGTTACTGTTTATTTTATTTGGGCGATTTGATTTACCCGTAATAAAATCATTCATGAGAATATCTACCAATCTACGATTGCGGTGGCTAATTTTGTCAAGATTTACCTTCAGGAGCTTGATGCACTTCCAGCAGGTCTCTCTGCCCCCCCGAGTGTTGCTGAAGATGGATGGTCTCCCCCTCCGCCTGATTGCATTAAGGCAAATTTTGATGCCCATTTTAGCTTAACCCAACAATCATCCTTTTCGGGTTTTGTTTACAGGGATAGTGAAGGACAAGTCATGGCTGCGGGTACTTACCCCCACGCTTTCGTGGCATCGCCCGAAATGGCTGAAGCACTGGCGTGCTGCGAAGCGGTCGCAACGGCGGTGGACCTGGGTTTTCGGCGCGTCATTGTTGAGGGCGATGCATTGTCGGTCATCACAAAACTCAGATCGGCAACGGAAGATATGTCAGATTTAGCTCCGATCATCGCAAAAATTAAGGCAATGAAGTCCAGTTTCGAGTACCTTACCTTCAGGCATGTGAATCGTCGCTTCAATGCTGCGGCGCACGAGTTGGCACGGCTGGGTCGCTCCTTTCCTTCGAAGACGGTCTGGGTGGAAGAAGCTCATCCCACCATCTTGCATGTCACCGATCAGGAGATGGGTGTTGTGTAGATGGTGTTTCTTGTTGTTGGCCTTGCTCCCCTGGCCGGAATCGGGCGTATTTCTTCATTTATCGATCCCCCGATTTTCTTCATAGCCTCCCCCTTTTCTTTCAAACCCTGATGTTTTGTGTTGTCTGGGTAGGGGTGGGTAGTTTAACTGTGTTCTTTCTTTCCCCCGTTTTACTTTTTGTGGTTGTTTTATTACCTTCAGTTTTTTTTCTTCTGTATTTAATATTCAATAGCACTCTTTTCCCCACCTAGGATTAGGGGTTTTTAATGAGGCTATTGTTTATTAAAATTAATTTCTTGAATAAAAGCAGTTAAACGGTTCAAAAAAAAATCTAACAGCTATTAGTTATCAGTTAATTTTACCAAACATTTTTATACAATCAGCTAATACAATCCGCTAGTCAAATTAGCTAATGTAATCAGCTAATGTAATCCGCTATCCGTTAATTGCCAAACATGACCTAAATTTTTCATAGATTCATAAACTTAATTTAACAAATTAGTAACCAATTCTAAAATTTGTAACCCAAATTAGGAACCATTATTTTGAAATTAAGAACCCTAAATCTAAAATTAAAAACCCAAATTACGAACCTAATTATAAACCCTAATCATTCGGTTTCTCCAAATTCAAAACACGTCCCGTCATAGGATTAACAGGACACATGTCACGTGGTCCGCTCTTGCGTCCCATTACCATCATAGGAGGTGGGGGAAATAATCCAGCTCTGAAAAGAATGCGTTGGACCGGATCTGAAGGCTGTGCCCCCGACCGATAACCAGTACCTGTAGAAAACAGTGACAATAGAAGCTTTTATGCACTAGAAGTAGTAGAACAAGACTATGATTGTTGTCAAGCTTAAGCACTAAAAGCAACTTTAACAGACATCTTGACAGCACAAGCAAGGGGAACAACAATCGATCCAAGGAAGTTGCACATGCCATGTTCAACTGCTAATAACTTTCCGAGGAAATATAAACAAAAATACTGACTTATAACTTTTTCTACTTTTAAAAACTGCATATGCCATGAACTAATTCCACATCGAGCTCCGGAACAAGATAACTCTTGCAAGACTGAATTGGGTTTGCAGCAAATATGACACACACCTCACATGCGACTTGCTTCGAGGACTCTCCTTCGGTAACCATAACTGCTAATTACCTATTAGAACGTCTTCAAATGTTTCGTATCAAATTTCCCAAAGTATAGGAAGTTGTGTCCCATATTCTGCCTAGCGGAACGAAGAGGTTCTTCCCGCCAAGTTCCAACCAGAAAAGGCATTTCTCCCTCACTAATTCCTTCACTCTCCTACTATCTTATAACAATGTACAAATTCAGAAAAATATCTTTCTAATTATCATACTCTCGAGGCCAAACATCCATAGCAATAGACCCTAAAATTGTTTCTATGGGAATAAAATTCTACAAACTGATTCCAAGGTGTTTGCAGTCCAGAACACCTCACAGATTTAATAATTCACAATGAAAGAAAATTCTAGCTATAACAAAATGGTAACATTTCCAAATCAGGAAACAAAGTTTATGAGCAAAATGTAGGGAACTAGAGTGAAAGATTGGAACTTACTTCACTCTTTCATATTTGAGTCCCATTCGTTTACCTCCGTCCTGTCCTGTACAAAAGGACCATATAAATAGAAATTTATAAACAATTTCACTGACTGAATCATATGAAGAAAAAAGGCGATTCAAAATATCAAAAACCAAAGAAGGAAGAAGACCAGGCAAAGGGTTGTAGTAACCAAGGACCTCGAGATGCTTCCTCTCCCTTGGGGATCTGTTATCGGCAGACATCCGAATCCGAAAATATCACTTAGTTTAACAAAAAAAAATTGAATTTTACAACTTTCACACACATTTTTGGATTAAAAATCACATATTTTTAGATTGCACAATACTATAATATATATATCACACATTACACACAATTTCATAAGTAGAATAAATAAACCAATCCCATATCATGGTTTCAGTTTGTTGTATACGCTATTCGAATGCTGTAAAATAAATAAACCAAAGTCTGTAACAAAAGCTCTGTGAGTCGTGAGTGTTTGGTGCCAGTTCTGGTTACATTAAAACCGGCTTGAATCACAGACAATGCGAGGGGTTTGGTCTGTTGAGGTATTTGATTTGCTTTAGGAAGAGTGAGGTTGCAGACAACTTACAAGGGATTGGGATGGAAGTTGAGGAGGGTTTCAGCTCGTCATAGATCGAGAGTTAAGAGTGTGAGAGACGTGAGCACCGACGGCGAGCAGTGACAGTGAGTGGAGGGTGGAGGTCGGAAGGATAGGATTTGGGTGAAATTATCGTACAGACTCAGAAGATTTGAGTTTAGCGTTTATGATATTAAGAAAATAGGAATATTTGATTCTAACATATTTATTCTAATTTAATAAATAGTTTATTAAATTTAATTGTTATTTTTCTTTTAAAATAATTGTAATTATATTTTGATTTCTTGAGATTTTAAATTTTTATTAAAAAATTTAATAGTGTTTAACAATTATCATCGTTAGTGGTGTTTAACGGTATGCGACGCCTGTTATAAAATTTTCCAAACAGTAATCATTACTTTCATTTTGTCTATGCGGTAATTATTTTATTAATTTGTTTTTGTTATTTTTATGGGCGAGTATTATTTTCGACGATGATCTCATATCTTGAATTGATTTTTAAAAAAATATTAAAAATTGATGAGTGTTTGTATGTGTTTTCTCGACAAATTATATGTTTTGTTAACATACAATGCTTGCACTATGGTAAGCCCATTAAAAATCTCTTTAATTGTAAGTAAAAAAAATACTTATAATAGTAGATACAGAAATTACTCAAAGCAAAATAGACACGCAAACAAGCAAAACAAAATCTACGCCAAAAACAACGACAACAAAGAGACCAAACTAAACATCCTCATAACCGAAGTAGTTTTACTCCATCATTTGAAATCACGAGGAACAATCAACCTAGCCTTTAGCAAGAGCGTCAGCTAAACTATTCACTCCATAATATATGTTGTGGAAGCACACACAAGGCAAAGCTGCACACACTAAATCAATTGTGCGAAACCATGACCATAGTTTTCAAGGTTGTTTCTCTTTATTGAGCACCCGAGTCACTTCTACAATCGAGCTCAATTCATTCACAATAGAGTTAGTCTCACGCCATTTCGATCTCTGAATCATCAGCAAAGCATGGCAAAATGCTCTCAATTCCGCTTCATTGGAATCAAGCATCCCCAATGAACCGGAAAACATGACCAAGATCTTCCCATGGTCATTCCGTAAGACACCCCCACAGCTTGCCATGCCCAGTTTCTCTCGTGCATCACCATCAACATTGAATTTAAGCACACCCCTCAAAGGCAGCTCTCAAGCAATATGTGACCTTCATGTTGTCGACACTGAATGAGGATCACAAAATCACGGACAATCCCACCATACCGATTGCAAACCTCACAAGGTTTAGAAGTTGCCCGAACACAATAAAGCGATCTAATTTTGACAAGAAAAAAAATTCATCAATGTGCAATCTCTTGTTTGAGAAGATGAGCTCATTTTGTGCAAGCTAAAAGATCCAAAGAACAGCCGCAACACCCGACAACGACCAACCTCGCATCACACCCGTGAAAAAACTATGAAAACACTGGTGTAAGAAATCACAAAGAGTACGCGGGTGTATCACCTCTGCACGCCACTAATTTTTGTGTATTTTCTTCTAGTTTTCTTTTTGTTTTGTCATAAGTCATATTTTATCTGTTTTTATGTTAGTCTTTTCGTCTATTTTTATGACAATTATTTGTCTGCTTTTATGACAATTTTAGTATGCCCTTGTGATCAGTGATGGGACTTGCGTAAGTGTTTGGGGGCAACTTATTTTTTTTAAAAGTAGGGGCTTCAATGAAAAATTTCAAAAATTTTGAGAGTTTAACTAAAACTTTTAATAATTTTGAGAGAAAAATTAATTAAAAATTTTAAAATTTTAAAGTTAATATGAATTTTTAAAAATTTTGAGGGGGCAAATTAAATATTTTAAATTTTAGGAGGGCAACATTCAAATTTCCCAAAATTTTGGGGGTCATAGCCCCCTCTAGTCCTTTAAAGGATCTAACATTGCTTGTGACACATTGTTTGTCTTTGTGATAGTTTTCTTCTTTGAGAAGGTCGACGATCGCTTCAGGTTTCAATGCTCTTTGTAGTTTTTGTTGATGTGTCAAAATTGTGCGACGAGATGGGAAAATATGACTCCTATTTCTTCAGAGAAAAGTAACCCTAACGAAAAGAACCCTAGTATCGGAAACTTTAATGTCTCAGGCGGCCAGCCGCCCGGAGGAGGGCCATCGTCGAGTCTTCCGCCGCCCGTTGTAGACCATGAGTCACAGCAGCTGCAGAGCGAACCGGGAGAGGTGCATGTGGCACCTATGGAGATTAGCGTGCCGGGTGTAGTCGAATCTAGGAGTGTCGTGGGGAATAGCCTGGGGGCTGAGGGGAAGGTGGCGTCTGCTGGAGATGTGGGTAGGCCGACGGTGAGCTCTTCTGGTCCAAGCAGAGGTACGTATGCTGTTATGGTGGCGAGGGACGGCAACAGTGGTGGTCGACACAAGTCCGGAGTGGCTACGGATGGGATTCAAGTCTTGGATTCGGATTTCTCTATCGACCGAAGTGGTTCGTTTCCACGAATAAGGTTCTCCGAAAGAGTTCATGCATCAATTGACGAGAGTATGAAGCTAGCCGTAATTGTCCGTCTTCTAGGGCGGACCATCGGATATAAGACTCTGTTATCTCGTATCCCCGGCCTGTGGGCACTGTTATCTCGTATCCCCGGCCTGTGGGCACCATCCGGAGATTACCATGTTGTGGATCTTGACAACAATTATTTTTTGGTAAATTTCAAATCAAGTGAGGACTACACTAGGGTGCTGACGGCTTGACCATGGACACTATATGGTAGTTACTTAACAGTGCAATCATGGTCGCGTTCTTTTTCGACGTCGCAGAAGCACCCATCGCAAGTTGTGGTATGGATCCGCCTTCTGGGGCTCCCGCACAAGTACTACACTAAAGCATTATTTAAATTGATTGGTAGCATTATCGGTTTTGTTATTCGAGTTGATTACAATACGACGGCGGGGGAGAGAGGCAAGTTTGCTAGGCTTGCGGTACTTGTGGATTTGAATAAGCCACTGCTACCATGTATAGGTATCGATGGTTTTACTCAGAAGCTCGAGTATGAGGGGCTCAGTCAGATATGTTTTACGTGCGGGATTTATGGGCATTCGTCCGACGTATGTGGACAACATGCAGGAGAGAAAGCGGATGCTGGCCCTACGGTGGTGGATAAGACGATTGAGGGTGGTATGGAGTCGGCTGATGTGTCGGATGGCTTATATGGTCCATGGATGGTGGTGGACACAAAGAAAAAGAGGCCAAGGAGAGTTGTGGGGCAGCAAACTGAAGTTGGTGGACATGTCATGGGGGGCTCTCAGTTTCTCGTGCTAGAGGGTGCTAGTGGCAGCGATAAGGAGGTGGCTGGGGCTGGTTCACAGCTGGACCATAGGGCTGAGTTGCAAGTGGCTGGTAGTGCTGAGGAAAGGCCCCATGGAAAGGGTGTTGTCGATGCAATGGGAAAGAAGGCTATCGGTATGGGCAAGGGGAATTTACTAGCTCGATCGAAGCCACCAGTGGTGGAAAGGAGCCCGTTGAATGATGTTTCGAATAGAGGGACAGCACAAGAGGGGGTATAAAGTTTATTCTGATGAGTCTGAAACTGTCGGTGCAAGTTTAAAATTATAAACCACGGCTTGCTCAGGGTACACATAGGGCAGTGATAATTTCTGAAGGTGAGATGGCTAAGAACACTCTTGGAGGGGATCGAAAAGGGGTTGGCCGTGGGAAGAGCTTACTGCTGGTGAAGGCTACTCTTAAAAGAGCTTCGAAACAGTCGAAGCATGGACAAGGTGTACGTGCTCCGTCGAAACCGGTGCTGGCAGAGTGGGTACAATCTCTCTCGGGCAAACTGCAAGTGATGCATGATCACGCAGTGCTGGATGCGAGGGGGGGTCGAACGGTGCTGCTGTTTCTGTAGATAACGTCGAGCGGCTGCCTTCATCGGTTCCGAGTTCCACACCGAAAACTCAAGACGGTGATGCTCTGGTGGAGGGTGTCGATAAGGAAAATTCAATCCCGACACGTTAAGGTTTGATTGGTGGTCATGCTTTGTATATTTTTTTAATGATTAATTTAATGTTTTGGAATTGTCAGGGTGCGGCGAGCCCAGAATTTCGTCGTCATTTTAGATCGTTTGTGCGGAAACACGATCCGCGGATTGTGTGTCTTGTTGAACCAAGGGTTAGTGGGTTACAGGCGGATAAGGTGATACGCAGATTTGGTTTCGGTAATTCGTATCGTGTGGAGTGTCGTGGTTTTAGTGGTGGAATTTGGATTCTCTGGCGGGAGGAGGTGAGTGTAGAAATTCTAATTGCCTCGAATCAGTTTGTACATGGGAGATTCTTTGAGGAGAGTATCAATCAGTGGGTGCTCTTTACGGATGTGTATGCTTCACCGTTGGCTACCACGCGAAAGTTGATTTGGGACCAGTTGCTCCGGGTTCAGCCTAGCGCGGGGCAGGCGTGAGTGTTAGGGGGTGATTTCAATAGTATTCTTCGTGATGATGAATGCTTTGGTAGCTTTTCTGGGGTATTAGGTACTAGCTCTCTGTTTCATGAGTTTGTCTATACGGCAGGGTTGTTTGAGGTTGAGTATAGGGGAGATGAATTTACTTGGAGACGTGGACGTTTGTACAAGCGCCTTGTTAGGTGCTTGGTGAATGATACTTGGCAGAATCTCTTCCCGCATAGCTTGGAAGGTTTAGAGTATATATGTGAAATTAATTTGAAATATTTAGGGTTTAGAGTATATATGTGAAATTCGTGTTTAGAGTTATATATGTGAAATTAGTGTTTAGAGTTATATATGTGAAATTAGTGTTTAGGGTTTATATATGTGAAATTAATTTGAAATGTTTAGTGTAAAATTAATTTGAAATATTTATGGTTTAAAGTTTAGGGTTATATATGTGAAATTAGTGTTTAGGGTTTGAGCTTTTGGCTTATAAATGTAGAAACCAATAAGAGATATATATTAAATTTGGTGAATTAAAGCACAAAGTTGAAGTTGTGTATAAATTTGCACAACCCTTCCTATTTGAACTATAAAATCTAAAACCTAAATCTCCAACCCGAACACCCTAAATCATAAAATTTAAATTCTACACTCAAAACCCTAAAATTAAAAAAGTTGTCTAAACTAAATTTTACACAAGCTTATGTATCAAAGTAATTTAAATATTTATATTACTCATATTTTTAAAATCCAAATTCAATTTAAATGTCCAAAAAAGGACACACCTAATAATATATGTTTTTCCAAACGGAGATTTGTGTATTTACCCTAATTAGTAATACAATTTAATTGGAAATTTCGAAATTTAGGAGTAAAAGTAATTTGGTGTTGGCTGTTGTGTTTTATTGTAAAAAAAAAGGAAAAACAGAAAGGGGTTGTGTGCAATTTGACCAATAACAGATAAATAGAGGGAGTTTCTCTTTTTAAAGCTGGCACGTTTTCGCTGGTTTCAGGAGAGGAATTAAAGGACTCGTGTATTTACACTTGTTTCCCATTTCTCTCCGTCTCCATTCTTTCTCCCAATTTCTTCCTTTTTAGGGTTAGGGTTTCCCCTTTCCTCTCCTCCTCTTGTTTTGCATTGCGGTGAAAAGCTACAAACCCAGCTCTTCTTTTCCTTTTCTCATCAAGGTAATCAGAAATTTAGTCATTATTTTATATGCATTCTGCCTACTTTGGGCGATTTGGTTCGGCTTTCGACAACTTTCAAAAAACGCGTAACTTTAGTTTAGTGAAAAGAAATTACGTGAGAATCGGTATTGTGTTAACCTTAGATTGTTCTTTTTTGGTTCAATGTTTTTGTTTAACGATGGCGAATTGGCCACATTGCGTTTAAGCTAATCTGATAACGGATTGAATTCAATGTTTTAGTTCTATTGAATTTGGGCGTGTTAAGTTTCATGCAGTGTGACTGTGTTTGTTGTGTAATGTTGCAGAGTTTAAGCTAATATAAGGCTAGACTCTAGGGTTTAACATGATGGATCAATTTTGAAAAGTTGAAGTGATCACAGTTAGTGGCTTTTAATTTGATTCTTTTTATTTAGGATTTGCAATTTTAGGCACAAAAAATGATAGGTGCAGAAGATGTTGCTGTGAGAAGTGCAGAGCCCCCTGATCCTGATGTTCTCGAGATCGATCCAACCTCTCGATACATAAAGGTAACCTTTTTCTCTATAATGTTATTTTGAACTTTATACCAACTTTTATTTGGTTATTGTGGTAGGAGCATGCGGAAAGGACATATACAATAGTGCTTTGTAGCTAATTATTAAAGAAAAAATTGCTTTGTGGCATCTTGGGCTTTTGTTTTATTTAAAATGAGTTGAATATTAATTTTAACTTAGGAATTCAAGTTTTTTGTAGTTTATTCATTTTAATTTTCTTTTTGTTTGAGAGATTTGAAAATTTCAGTCTATTTCGATTATCTTGTTATTGTGCTTTCTTTCTATGTCCAAACTAAATTTTCTGCTGTTGACTACCATTGTTTTACCTCTTGATTGATATGAATTCTAACAGTATAATGAAGTACTAGGAAAAGGTGCCTTCAAGACAGTGTATCCTTTACCTATATTTTATCGGTGGGATGGGATTAATATTACTTTGTCTTTACAAACATGTTTGTGTTAACAAATTTGGTTGATCAGCACAGCAATGTTATAAACAGAAACAAGCAAATCATTTTTTAGTTAAGAGTTAAATATTTTCCCAATAGGCTTTCCTTAATTTTATAACCAACCAGATACAAGGCATTTGATGAAGTTAATGGCATTGAAGTGGCATGGAACCAAGTCCAGATTGAGGAGGTCCTACAGAAGCCCGAAGACTTGGAGAGACTATATTCTGAAGTGCGACTCCTGAAATCGTTGAAGCATAGTAATATTGTGAGGTTTCACAATTCATGGATTGATGATAAAAAGAAGACTGTCAATATTATAACCGAGTTGTTCACCTCAGGAAGCCTCAGGCAGTATGTTTACTCTATCATATCTCTGCTGAAATCCTTTCTTTTACTTTAGGGTTAAATATTTGTTTGGTACTTGAGCTATATTGATTTCTCAATGTCATACATATGATTTTGTTCTCTCAATTTCATGAGGTTTTAGGTCATTAATGGGTTCACCCATTTTCATGATGAATCTGATGTATGTCATTGAGGAATTGAGTATGGTTCATGTATCTCAACCAAGTACTTAACCCTTTAGTTTATGTTGAAATGCGCATTGTGGTTAGTATGTGTGATATGTGATTTAGGTATCGCAAGAAACACAAGAAGGTTGACATGAAGGCTGTGAAGAGTTGGGCAAGACAAGTTTTAACAGGTTTAGTTTACCTGCATAGCCATGACCCACCAATTATACACAGGGATTTGAAGTGTGATAACATATTCATCAATGGCAACCAAGGTGAAGTAAAAATTGGCGATCTTGGGTTAGCAACTGTGTTGGAGCAATCGAATGCCGAAAGTGTGATTGGTATATTTTCCATATCCTGTAGTTTCCTCGTATGTGTATGTTCATTGAATGCTGGAATACCCATTTTCTTGATTTGTATCTATGTGGGTCTGTCCTTGTTTTTCGCTACCGATTTTACTCTTTTTTTATGGGATAGGAACCCCTGAATTTATGGCACCTGAGCTGTATGATGAGGATTACAATGAACTGGTTGATATTTATTCCTTTGGAATGTGCATGCTGGAGATGGTGACTTTTGAATATCCTTACAGCGAGTGTAGAAACTCAGCTCAGATATATAAGAAAGTTTCATCTGTAAGTTCTTTGTTTACTTTACCTCGTAAATGTCGGTTAATCCCTATATTGGCAAATACCTAACTCCTTCACACTCTGTAGGGAGTTAAACCTGCTGCACTTTCTAAGGTTAATGATCAAGAGGTGAAACTATTTATTGAGAAGTGTTTAGTTCCAGCATCTCAAAGATTATCGGCAAAGGAGCTTTTAATGGACCCCTTTCTTCAAGCTAATGGATCAGCAAAGAATCATCCTTTCTCACTCCCTGATATTGTTATGCCCAAAAATGGAGCCTTTGGAGATCGCTGCCTCATGTCAGAAGCACCTGCTACCACACGGAATAGACCATCCTCTTTCGATCTTGGTAGCGACAGTGAGCCGCCTGTTATCAATTTTCTTGATAATTCCTCGGGCGTTGAGGTGAGAAGGACAAACAAAGGCCACCTTTTCTTGTTAAAAGGCGAGGGAAATGATGAAAATTCTGTATCATTAATCCTTCGAATAGCTGATCAGAATGGTAAAATTATAGTCCAAGTGGAAGCAACTCCGCTTTCAATTACTCTTGTTACACACATAGTTTTGTTACCTTTTTTCTTTTGCTTATATGCAGGTCGTGTGAGAAATATTCATTTCCTCTTCTTCCTTGATAGTGATACTGCCCTCTCCGTTTCAAGTGAAATGGTTGAGCAACTCGAATTAGAAGATCAAGATGATGTGTTCATAGCAGAATTGATTGATTTGTTGTTACTGAATCTGATTCCCGATTGGAAACCTTGTGTTTCCATCGATCATCTAGTTCCTCCAAATCGAAGAAAATCTTCAAGAGATCATAAATACTCGCACGGACATGGGGAGACTTCCCAACATACAGCTGACGTTAGCACATTAGGGGAATTTGACGAATCGACAAGGCAAGGTCTTCGGTCTGCGAAATTTAATGGAAAAACATCTCATGCCAACTTCATGGTAGAAGATTCAGCTTCCGAAATGTCATTTACTTCTGCAAACTCGAATGAGTGGAATGATAAACTTAGCTCCGTCCATTCGTTCACGTCTGCTGAATTAGGGCCTATGTGCTGTAATGGGCATGGGTTCAAAAGTTCAAGCAAATTGTTGTCGGAAGCAGAACTATCCTTCCATGTCGAGATTATGTCGATGTGCCCGCAATCTTTTTCTACTTCAGGTCCGGTAGAGGGGGAGGAGTTAAGACTGGAGCTAGAAATGATTGAGTTGCAGTATCAGGAGGCAATGAAAGAGATATCCAAGAAGAGACATGAAGCTATCATGGACACAAGAAGAAGATTGTCCCAGAAGAAGATGCATTCACTTCACTAGTCCAAATATATATATATATATATATATATATATATATATATATATATATATATATATATATATATATATATTTTCATAAAAAATCTGTAAATGGCCCTGCAAGTGTACATTTTTTTATATTACGGGCAGACAATCTCCTTGTCCACCTTTTTTTTTCTTGGTGGTGTGGTCAGGTATCAACTAAAACGAGTCCATGGTTAAATTTTTTTGTTTGTTTATATATGAGTAGATGTTAGCTACAAGTTATAAAGCTATTTCATGCTCAAGGCGGCGATCTAACTTTCGACTACTGGTTAAGATAGAATAAACATATATTATCTTATTTAAATTCGTGTTTAGAGGAAGTGAAATGTTAATAAAACTTCATTTTTTTTATCGATTCTCTTCAGGTTTGTTATTCTGTTTGCTTTATACACTTGAAAATAGAGTACAGTAGATAAGATGTCAAAATTTACTTCTCAGAAAGTTTCATGCATTTCTCTTTCGAATAGAAATTCACTGTACCTTTTTAGTGTTTTTAGGTATGTACTGTAACCCCTCGTCCCGGTCTGGCCGGATGACCGGTCCGAGTAGGCCACACGGGGAAAACCGAGTGAAAACCCCCTTAAGGATTCCCCCTCGGTTAGCAACCCTATTTTTTTTTTAAATCTTATCTAGATGAGTATTTAATCCTATGTGATCATACAGCGGAACAACATTTACGAGACAAACAAACGAACTCAACCCAACATCTTACGGCCCAATTTTAAGCCTAAACTGCAGGCGGTATCGATACACTTAAGGGGTGTATCGATACCCCTTGACTAGGTCAAATGGTCAGAGTTAACCCGTGGAGACCGTATCGATACGCCTAAGGAGTGTATCGATACCCTCCTCAACGGTTGACTTCCTACGGTCAACGCTAAGATGACCGTATCGATACGCCAAAGGCCAGTATCGATACCGAAATGGACAGTAGCTCCAGTGACCAAAAAGGTATCGATACGCCCCCTCGCGTATCGAAACACGAGGCCTGAAACAAGAAGGCCGTATCGATACAGGACCAACCGTATCGATACCCCTGCTACGAATTTGCAGGTTTGAGCTGGTTTAAGGCACAAGGAGGCCCTTAAATCCTTCTAAAACTCCAACCAACACACTAACATCAATCCTAAGGCAAATCAAACATAAAAGCATGCTTTCACAAGAAACCAAAGGCACTAATCAACACAAGGTGACGCACAAACATTCAAGCAACATAAGCTTTCAAGCATGGCATTCCAACAAAAGGCATTTCAACATTTAAGGTCATACAAGGAACTCAAAGGCCTTAAAAGGCACATGGTAAGCATAAAGAGGTTTGCACTATAACAAGGCAACCTAGCATCTAAAGGCATGCTAACACGCAACATTCATCATAACATATCATGCTTACAACCCATAGTCAATCCAACATAAACACATATAAATGAGTCATACAAGCTCATACACAACCCTTGCCATATTGCTAACTAATACAAAATCACCACCGTACTTGAGTCACAAACTTGGAAGCCCTTTTTGCCTTGCCTCGAGCTAACACCACGCTAATGATCTGCATTGTTGAACATTGAGAGCGTAAGCTAATAGCTTAGTGAGAGTGCTCTAAAACGAAGAACATCAACAATGCAGGGTTCAAGCATGTAAATCCTAGTCTCACATATATCAAGCATTGACATATAATCAAGTAGACCTAGCTAGTCTTTCAAGTGGCATAGTATGACATCTTACTTCATACTAAGCATCAAGCATCAATAATCAACAATCGTAATTCAACATCACATATCACAATATATGAACAAGTTAATTGGCCACTTTAAATTACCCCGATTGTGCGGATTTAAACCTCAACAACACTTTACCTCGGTGGGATTACACTCATCACCGGACCTTGCATGTGCAGGATTCCACTCATCGCCACATGCCCTACGGATGAGATTCCACTCATCATCCCGTAAAAATAATTAAAAGCTTCCGGTGGAATATTACATCACCGTACTCCTCCTTGATGACTTAACGCCATCAAGGCCACGTACGTTTTGACTCAATTTGTGTGCACACTAATCCTAATGATCGATCATTTACAACCGGTAATTTATTTAGTGCCAATTATCATAACCACATTATATATATCATCAACCACACTCCATGCTCATCACACACATATACACTTCATGAATATACAAGCACCAATTAACCACAAGCACAAGAGCATGGTCAACATACACATTAGCATTTAAGGAGAACAAAGGCTAATTTAACTACTTGAGTTAAAAGGAAGTGGCCTACCAAGCACACTTACACACACACACTACACATACTCGAACCAACTTTAAATCAAGTTTGAAACCACTCACCGCCCTTCCTTACCTACCAAGCGAAATTCCTACGAATCCAGATTCGGTCCCAAAGCTTCCTCAACGACTCCTCTTGTTTCTAGTCAACCAAAAACACAACCAATAGCCACAATCAATGCTAATATTCAATCGACACATAATCCTTGAATTCAAACCAACTTCATCCACAATTTCCAACCACATTTAACCCTCAAATATAATAAATTCGTACTCCCTCAAACCTTGGCTGAAAACTCTACTTTCAAACACCCAAATGACTCTCAAATGATCCCAAAACACCCTCCTAACATACCTAAACCAACAGCCCTTCAATTTCAACCTTAAACCTCCCAAAAACCCAAGTTTTGACACCTTAAAATTTGCCCTAAGACCCTACTTCGGATTTTCCACAAAACTCAACCAATTTGATATATGTTACACCTTTTAACATGAATAACTAAAACCCCAACTCAAATTTGTGAAATAAAATGGAAAACCCTTTAAAAACCCAACCTTTTAAAACAAACCCTAATTTTCAAAACTCCACAACTTTGAAATCTAAGACCATAAGTAGATAGGGGATAAAGAGGAGAGTTAGAAAACATGTTTACCTTTCAAAATGGTGTTGAAATCAAGTTGCAAATCAATGGAATAGTAACTTGAAAATTTGAGAGAGTTTGGAGAGGGAGGGGTGTTTCTCACGTGGGAATAATGGGAAAAGGGGGAGAAGATGACAACTTTGAAAGTTGTCTTCCTTTTTTAAAACTTTTGGGTAAAATCGCCATGTAGGTCCCTCCCTTCTTATTAAAGCTCAATTACATCACAAATTAGGTTGAATTGTTTTAATTTAAATTTTATTGACTCGAACTATAACCCGGTTAACTCCTAGGCCCAAAACACGGGTGTTACATGTACAAACATTAAAAATAAGGTTTAGAGTTTATAGTTAAAGTTTTGGGTTAGTGTTTGGTGTTTAAGGTTTAGAATGTAAGGTTTAATTTTTAGAGTTTGGAATTTAAAAATTAAGGTTGGACTATATAATTTAAACTTTTAGTGTTAGGGTCAATTTGACAGGGCTTTTGAAAAATGCTTTTAAAAGTGCTGTCAGAAAGTAATTTTAAAAAATTAATTTGTAAGATTTTAGTGTTTGACATTGCTGTCAAAAAATGTTTTTCAGAAGATAAATTGTCCATTTTAGACATGATATTATAAAGTAAGAATAAATGCGCGTAAATGATGTTTAAATTCGTTATCAAAAAATTTATCAATATTATTATATATGAAAAAAATTAATTAATATAATAAAAATATAAAAATCATGATGATTCCTTAGTAATTTTTTTATATAAATATAAACTTTAAATATTTCCAAATAATTAATATAAAATTTTAAATTAAATATAAAAATTTAACCTCTAAAATCTAAACTATATGTTTTTTATATCATTGTAATATAATTAAATATTAATTTAATATATTAATAATTATTGTATTTAATATTAAAATATTAGTTTAATATAATAAATATTATTTTAATATATTCATATTAATATTAGTGTTAATAATTAAGGGTAAACAAGTAACTTCATACCTAAAAGTAATTTTTCACCCTAAAAACTAGAAATTTTAGCTTTTGAGGTTGAGTAAAAAAATCACTTTTTTGAGTGGTTTTTTACTCTAAAAATGAAGTGTTTGGTATTGGTTATGGGTGAAAAGTTACTTTTTTAAGCTATGCCAAAGGGACTCTTAGTATAGTAAGGGGCCCCAAAAGAGTGAAGATTTTTTTCTTTTTTGAAATAAGATGACTTATATTCATACTAAGGAGGATGATACATCATAAAGACAATATTTACAAAATGAGAGAAAATAAAAAACAAACTAGAGAGATAAATTATCACCCAAACCTATCAATTTCCTAAGCCATCAAATAAACCAGATTTGTTGGAGTGTATCTAAATACATATCAAAGTAATCTCCAACTCAAAAAAGTAGCTTACTACCCCGTCATTTCAAATACTGAAACTAGCATCAAATCGTTATACTACCAGTCAGGTGCGAAATAAGCTATCCCAGTCCCGTGCTGCAGCCAAAGTAGCTCCTGAAGGAGCTTCTTCAATCCAGAACCTTGAACCAACGCTACCCTTGCCTTCCTTTGCTAACACACGAGCAATATTATTTGTCTCACGATGCACAAAGCAAAATTTGATTGCATCGAAATCCCTGCTTTTTTGCTTGATATCATGGATGATTGGGCTAATTATAGAGTTGTTGGAGGAAGTCGAACATGCTTTTTTTATAACCATCAGGGAATCACCTTCCACCACCACTTTTCTAAACCCTAACTCCTTAGCAAAGACAATCGCTTGGAGGCACGCAAGGGCTTCCGCTACAAAACCATCCCTAACATGACAGTGAGGGATAATGCACGATGCCATTATTAGGCCCATGTTATTTCTGCAAACCACTCCTGAGATTGCTACATTAGTGCGCTCATCATAAGCCGAGACGAAGTTGCATTTTATAGTATTCTCAGCTGGAGGAGTCCACTGCAGTTGTCGTGCTATTACTGCTCTGGGGGGTACAGCGGTGTAGGCATCATATTCACGTATGAAGGCCTGGATGAAAGAGGTTGTTTCATGAACCGAAAACTCACTCCTTTCATGCACAATTCTGTTCCGTGTAAACCACACCGCCCAAAAGGTAACCATTAGAATGGTCTGTTGCTTAGCATTCAGACTGCCAAACATGTCCGCCACCCACTGTATCCATGCCATACTCGAATCTTCATTTGTCACCTAAATACCTTGCCTAACAAGCAGTTGCTGCACAAAGTTACAATCCCTCATTATATGATCAACAAAATCAGATGGAGACTGACAGAAACAACAAGAATTAACCACATTCAGTCTTCTAGCTTGTAGGTTTGCAAATGTTGGTAAAAAAATATTGGCTACTCTCCACATGTGGATCTTGATCTTCGACGGTAAGTCCACAACCCATAACGCTTTATATAAGGAGGAAACAGACTCGTTAGAGTGTGAAGAACCCCTATCAACATTAGCACCTAGATTAGCACTCAGGCATCTATATCCGCTTTTGACAGAATAAGCCCCCGACCCATCATAACGCCATATTATCTTATCCTCCAATGGCTCAGAGGATAATGGGATTGAGCAAATCCTCTTGGCAACATCCTCACTGAAAATGCTGAAAATAACATCCTCATTCCAGGTCCTGTTTGGTTCAATGAGATCAGCTACATATGAGAAATTAATATTGATATGGCAATCCTCGACTCTCCCATTTCCTGGTCCTGGTAACCATGGCTCACCCCAGATATTCACCTTACTACCCGTTCCTATACGCCACCCGTAGCCCTTATCAATCACTGCCTTTGCACTCCAGATACTCCGCCATACATATGAAGGATTCGATCCTAGGCTTGAAGAGAGGAAGTCCTTGTTAGGATAATATCTTGCCTTTAGAACCTTAGCAAGGAAGCAATGTGGCTGAGTTACTAGCCTCCAACACTGTTTAGCAAGAAAAGCGATGTTGAAATGAGATAAGTCCCGAAAGCCTAATCCACCGCACACCTTAGGTCTAGCAAGCCTTGCCCATGAACACCAATGGATCCCCTTACGCGATCCTTGATTCTTCCACCAAAAGGAGGCCATAATTTGTTCCATAGCATGGCACAAAGTAGAGGGAAGGAGGAAAACTTGCATGGCATAGATTGGTAAAGCCTGTAGAACACTCTTTATCAGCACCTCTTTTCCTCCCATTGTCAAAAATTTCATACCCCAAGCTCCAGTTTTTTTTATTAAAGCGATCCAAGTAATATTGAAAGGCCTCCCTCTTGTTTCTACCTACCATAGTTGGTAGACCGAGATACATTTCTGGATTAGAAGAAGAATGCACACCTAACAACGATCCAATTGCCTCTTTCAAATCTTGATTAGTGTTAGCACTAAAGAAGACCAGTGACTTATCAAAGTTTACCCTCTGCCCCGACACTTCTCCATATTGATTCAGTATATCCTTCATGTTTCGAGCTGCTTCAAGGGTTGCTTCACCAAAGAGTATGCTGTCGTCCGCAAACAACAAGTGGCCTACCTCAAGACGTTCCCGTCCAATTGTAGCTCCCCTAATTGTCTTCCTACGATTTGCCTCATTCAAAAGGATAGACAAACCCTCAGCACAAATCAAGAATAAATAGGGACTTAATGGATCGCCTTGTCTCAACCCACGGGATGGCTTAAAACACCTACCACTTGATCCGTTAAGGCATACTAAATATGAAACTGAGCTGACACAATTCATTATCAGTCTCACCCATCTCTCGGCAAATCCCAGTCTTAGCAGCATACCCTCTAGAAACGACCACTCTACTCTGTCATATGCTTTGCTTAAGTCAGCCTTGAGAGCAAAGAAACCCTGCCTTCCTACACATCTTTTATGCATTGTATTTAGCATCTCATATGCTATGATAACATTATCTGAAATGTGTCGACCTGGAACAAAGGCCCCTTGTGATTTATCAATGCACGCATCAAGGATGGAGGACATTCGTAAAGCCAAAACTTTAGCAACTATCTTATATATCACATTGCATAGGCTAATTGGCCTGAATTGTGCAATCGATTCAGGGAGGCTGACTTTTGGAATCAAAATAATCTGAGTAGAATTTATACCTTCAATACTTAATGAGCCATTTAAAATCTCCAAGCAATATGCAGCCACATCAGTTCCTATTACACTCCAGTATTGCTGGAATAAAAGAGCTGGATATCCATCGACTCCAGAAGCATTCAAAGGCGCCATCCCTTTAATAGCACAATGAACCTCATCAGAAGTGAATGGTGCCAGCAGTGACAAATTCATAGAGTCTGTTACCCTTGGTTGAAGTAAGTTGTACACCTCTGAAGCTTCTCGTGGCGAAGAGGAAGTGAACAGTTCTTCAAAGAAAACTGTGGCAGTCTCAAGCATATCCTCATCACCTGTAACCCATTCACCACTAGAATTAAAGATGCCTTTCACTGCATTTCTCTTTTGTCGGTACGTTGCATGGCTATGGAAGTACGGTGTATTTTTATCCCCGTGCTTCAGCCAATTAGATCTCGATCTTTGTTCCCAGAACAATTCCTCCTTGTCCGCTTCTAAGTTCAAGCCCAGCTTAACCTCGATCAGTTCTTGGAGCACTTCTTCATCTGGGTCTGCCATTGTTAAATCCTTCAATCTTTCTTGCAAAGCACGCCTAAGCTTAGCCGATTCTTTTCTATTCTCAGCCCCCCAGTTGGCTAACACATGACCTAAGGTACACAACCTGCTTGGTACATCATCATTCGATTGGCTCCAGTGATCCTTAATGATCTGCTCCACATCCTTTTCTAGTATCCAGTTCGCATCAAACTTAAAAGGAGTATATCTAGAATTATGGTCTCTGAATGCGTGACCTTCTGAATCAACCAGTACAGTGCAATGATTGGAAATTGAATGTAGACGATGTGAAACAGAATGGCCTGGGAACAATTGCCACCGACTAGGATTAGCCACCGCCCTGTCTAACCGTTCACGTACGTTATTATCCGGCAATCTCCCCCTTTCCCATGTATACCACTGGCCAATGAATCCGAGATCGCTCAACTCACAGTCATCCAAAGCCTCTCGGAAAGCTGCCATATTTCGCTCCGATCGCAGCCTACCGCCTTGTTTTTCGAATGAGTAGGCTATTTCATTGAAGTCGCCGGCCACAAGCCAAGGTAAGGTGTCATTGCTCGATAACCTTCTCAGCAAATTCCACGAATCTGTCCTTTCACGCTCTATCGGATTTCCATAGAAGCCTGTGAACCTCCAACACACATCTTCTCCTTGTTTAATGATCACATCAATGTGATTTCCTGAATAGCTTCTTAGAGTGACATCAAGATCAGGTTTCCAGCCCAACGATAATCCCCCTCGAGTACCAGTTGCTGCAACGTCAATACCAAACAAATAACCACACCTTCTATGAACCCTTTCCATCCTCCTCGAATCAAGTTTCGTTTCCATCAGAAACAAAACCTTGGGATTACAGCCTCTCAAAGTATTTTTGAGACGGCGTATTGCCCGTGGCTTCCCCAACCCACGGACATTCCAGGAAAGCAACTTCATGGCTTTCGGCTGGCTGGCTCTGCAGAGCCAGCCACTTTCTCATTTGTATTAACAGTCGAAGCAGAATCAATTTGATCTGAAACTGCATTCTCCTTTCCAATTATTCGTTGACGTTTTTTGCCATCCACCATAGAAATAGGATTGTCCTCAGCGTCAGAGCCCAAGTCCATGTGGCTGCTAATCATAGGACCATTAATATTCTGAAGTGGGCCCACATTACAATTATCACGTGCTTGCTGAAAAGGTCGTGAGTTATCTGAAAACTGCCCACGTCCTTGCAGTTGGCCATGCACGTTGTTTGCAGCGTGAATGTCTGATAACGAAACTCCAGTGATCTCTTCACGCAACCACCTACTCGGCGCCGGCGGCCCATTTCTCGTCGGAGCACGGAGGGAGAGGTCCCAGCCAAAAACTACATCTTTCGGATCCAACGTCAGGCGAAGCGGGCAGAAGCTCTCCCTGTGGCCAAGTTTACCGCAAATAAAACAAAATAAAGAGAGCTTTTCATATTGGAACAACACATAAGCACTACGATCTTTACCAAGAGAGATCTTCTTCTTGCGTTTCAGCGGATTATTAACATTCAGTTCAACCTGCACTCTCATGTATTGTTTCCTACCCGTAACAATCAGTTTGGAATCATACTCCACATATTGGCCTATGAAATTGCCAAATTGTCTCGCCATTCCTTCAGACATTAGGCCTGGTGGTAGATTATGAATCTGAACCCAGAACCTCGCTGAATCTAAATTAACCTGTAATGGATCCTCACCTTTGTTCAACTTATGAAGGAGTAACAAGTGATTATTGAAAAACCACAGGCAACCATCCATCACACGGATCAAATCAACCTCAGCATAGAATCTAAAACATATTCTTTTCTCTCCTATATCAGTAATAGAAATTTCACCCAGAGGGTGCCATAGATCCGCTAATGTATTCCTCATTGATAGAAAATGCACCACACTTGCTGTGAGGAATCTTCCTACTAAGCATAGAGAGTATTCATTCGCCACCTCCACTAACTCAAGGGGAACCTCAAACACTTCATCCTCACCATCATCAATAGTCAAGGAAGCCAGATTTGTCTCCATTTCACAGATAATCACAAATCCCAATCAAGAAAATAGTAGAGAAAGAGTCAGAAGAGCGTGCAAAACTGCAGACTAACCGCGTGCAAAACTGCAGACCCTAATATGTTTTGTATAATGTCAATGGGAAGAAAATTTTCCACAATTTAAATCTAACGCCATCAAGGATTTTTCGTTTAATAAAATATAGTAGAAAATTTAAATTATTTGAAATTATTAAAAATATGTTAAACTAAACTTATATTAACAAAATTATAATTATATATTTATATAAACACTGAAAAATCCCAGCTGTGTTTGAAGCTTCTAATCTTATCTTTCGTAGATTTGTTGTTAGTTGAAAAACCTAAAGCATGTTTGAGATCTCGTTCATATCTTTTATATGTTATATAGGAGAAATTATATCAATTCCCACCACGTCATTTATGGGACCAACCAATGGAAACCACCCACTTCATCATTATTTAAACTTTAGTGAAGATTTATTGGTTGGAAAAAATGACATGGAAAAATTATGGTGAAGTGAGTGGTTTCCATTGGTTAGTCACATGGATGACGTGGTGGGAATCACCCATGATATAATTTTTCGTTATATAGACTTTAAGATTAACTATATAAATGACTGCCTACGATATTGATATAACCACCGTATTTTTAATTTTGACAATAAAATTACTTAATTATTTAAATAGTATCAATTAAATCACCACTCGTTATAACCTGACGGAAAAAATAACGTGAGAATTAATGAAAAATTGTATAATTATACATTTGATCATTGTTATTTACATATTCTATCAATTTATTCATATTTTTAAATTTACTTAAGAAATTTAATCAACCAATTTACAATATATTATATTAAACTTAATCTATTGATCAATCTCCAACAATGTACTTCTATTTCATCTTTCTTCTTCTTCTTTTTATTGTTCTTTGCTCGTCAACGAATACATCACTTTTGCTGTTGATTGTCGACTTTGTTTTTTTTTTTGACTTATTTTTTTTGTGTTTTTCAGTTTTGAATAAATAATTTTATCCTTGCGCCATGTTTTACTCTACATTTTGGTACGTTTTCTTTTATCTTTTGACATGCTTTTTCTTCTTCTTTATCGGTTATTTGATCGTTCTTTCATTTCATTTTATATCATGGTTGAATTTGACATCATCATGACTGATTAAGATTATGTTTTTTTGGTTGTCCGGTTGATCTCCATGTTTTAGGCCCTCAAAGTGATTTGAATACTCGCTCGCAATCACCGTTTCTTGTTCGTGATTGAGTTGTGGTAATGACCGTGTTGTTAATGTGTTTTATTGTAATATGCATTTTTTATGTTGTTTGTTGATGATTGTACCTTTTCATTGTCGATCTTTGGTGACGTTTATATATCTTTTGTTTTGAGTTTTTGAGTTTACTTTTTTCTTGTATGGCGCTCTTATAATATCGAGACGCTAGTTTCTTGTTTCAATGATTATAAAGATATGTACAAATTAATGTTATCGTTTATTATAATATAAACTTTCATTATAATTTTTGACATATCATCGTTTAATATTTTTAACGGTTTTAATTTAAAAAGTTTAATTCTGAAATTTGATTAGATTATTGTTAAGTTGAAATCAAACAAAAATATATTTGTAATTTGCTTGCTACATATATACTTATTCTCTCCAACGTCATCGACCCACGTCCTTCTTCTCCGGAGAAAAAAAAAACCATTAAGAATATAAACCAAGACTATTTCTCCATTTTTGGCATCAAAGGAGAAACTTGCTTTAGTCCTTACCTTTTGACAAACAATTGGTCATCAAAGTCTCCGAAGAATATATTAACAATTAATTGGTCTAGTATGATGAGACACTAGATTTTTTAAGCAAAGTTAATGATTCGAATTTTAGCATTGTGAATGAAGAAGACTGGGTTGGAAGGGTCAGCCCCATATTAGATTTCTGTAAAATTGATTCGAATTAGTCGTATATGATGGTTAAACAAAAAAGTCTCAAAAATGAGTTTGGCCAATAAGTCGGATTAGTCCGCGACCACTATAGAGCGGTTTTAGCACTGTTCGAAACCGCGATATTCACAACCGTATGTCCGTAATAGCATATGCTCTTTGAAAAATTCACGATCATGATACTTGCGATGACCCCAAAAACATCTGTTATGTCTACAACCGTGGTAAACGCAACGTGACCGCGACGCAATCTAAATTCCTGGACCTGACAACTCCATATCAGTAGCATGTCTTGTTCATGGTGGGGTTTTTTCTAACGTGAGGCGCCTTAAATTTTTTTAACTTTTTGTAAGAAATTCGGTATATACCGAAATTTTTACACTTTCTGTAAGAAAATTAATATATACTGAAAAAACGATACCAAAATTCTTTACAATTTTTATAAAAATTTTGGTTGCGCCTCATTTTAAGGCGAATTACCCTAAAACTTCCCAAAAAGGTGGTAAGAGAGAGATAAAGCAAGAAACATACAGATAAGGTTGGGTTTTATTAGTGTTTGCTTCTTATAATGTGCATAGTAAAAAAATGAGTATAACAAGACTCAAAATTCATGAGCTAACAGAATTTCTATGCTATCGTACCATTTTTCTATATTTTTTTACTTATTATGTATGTGATAAACCGATTTTTGATTTAAAAAAATATGAGTGTAGCATAACTCCTAACCTCAGGGAGAGAGGGACCTAAGAGGGAACTAAACGCATTTGTCACATAGAAACGTGCCCCTTCCGTATGGTCATAACCTAATAAACCATGAGATTCATTAACAACCTTTCGTTTAGTATTTAACCGAGTCGAGTTGAGTTGAATAAAAAAAGTTTAAGTTAGTCGAATGTGATAAGTCTTATTTATAATCAAACTTTTTTTGAATTTTTTTAATCGAGTCGAGTTATTCGAGTTTCTATTCAAATTTAGTTATAAATGTTTATAATAATATGATACTAATTTGTTCCAATTTAAACGACTTTCTATAAACTTATACAATACATATTTCTTCATATTTTTCGTATGCAATATACATATATCAAGCAAAATTGAGAGATTCGATTCGAACGTGAAAATTGATTCACTAATTACTAACAATTTTGAGCCATTCGAGTCACGTTTTATAACTTAATCTTTATTTAAAATTAATTTTAATCGAATCAAATTTATAAAATTATAATTCAAATTGAATCAAAAAAGTTAAATTTTTTTTCAAATCAAATTTTGCCCATCTCAGTTCTAAATAAACTTTTCCTCGAAAATGTTGGGATTTTTTTTGGCTCTCACTCTTCAAATAACTATAAAACCTTTAAAATAAATGGAACCTTTTACTTTGACTGAAATCAAATCTTTTTAGGATTAATATTTGATACACTGCCAGTGTAAAAAAAGTTTACACAAGCATGCCTATTTTCAAGTCTAAATTTAAATCCTAAAATTCTAACCTTAAAACCCTAAAAATCTAACCCCAACCCCTAAACCCCAAACCCTAAATTATAGCCATAAATCCTAAATTCTAAATCATACAACTTAAACCCATAACCTTTAAACCCTAAACTAAACCCCTAAACCCCTAAATAAACCCGCTTGTGGAAACTTTATTTTCCACCGCCAGTGTATAGGATATTAATCCATCTTTTTATTGCTTTATTGATATGGATTTTTTTATTGTGGTACTTTTTACCCTTTTCAAAATCTGTAAGGATCAATTTATCCATTTTTAATGAAGGATCAAAATATAATCCCAGATATAATATATGGACTGCTATGATATTTTTTTATTTGGGTTTATTGACTATTTTGTAACGTTTGAAATGGTAGTGATCAAAAGCATGTTTTTACAAATCTTAATTCTAATCTTAATCCTAGCTAACAGGGAGGGGAAAGGAAGAGAGACTTTAGGGGAATGAAGTGATGCTCCTAGTGAGTCTAGTACTCATAACTTAAGAGAATATGAGGGAATAAAGATGAGTTGCTTGGTCAACCGGTCAAATATGCTTCTTTAAAAAATTATATATATATATATATTTAATATGAGTATGTTAGTTTTATTAAAATAGAAAAAAAAATCTAAAAATACAATGAGAGTTTATAACTCAGGTAAACAAACTTGATCTGGACATATTCTTAAAAACACGAAAACTAACATCTTTAAATCATAAACAAGACCATACAAAGAAAGGTAAAAACCCTAACTCAAAAGTTTTAAACAAAAAAGATACAAAAATCATCAAAGTTCGACGATAAAAGGTAAAAACCAACAACAAACAACATAAAAAATGCATATTACAACAATAAGGCACGTTGACAACACAACAAGTACCATAACTCAATCACAAACAAGAACAATAACTGTGAACTCGTATCCAATCCAGTTCGAGGGTCCAAAATAGGGATATCAACAAGATAATCAAAAGAGAAGAAGTATATATTGTATAAGAGAAAAATAAATGAAAAAAATGACTAAACGGTCGATTAAGAGAAGAAAAACATGCCAAAAGATAGATAATACGTATCAAAAGGTGGAGAAAACGTGTCAAAAGGATAATGTTATTAAATTTAAAAATTAGAAAATAAAAAATTAAAGGCATAATGCTAAAAATACCCTTAACGTTTGACTGAATTGTCATTTTAGCCCCTATTCTTTTTTTGAAGCAATTTAGCCCTCAATATTTTATTTTTTTTTGTCAAAATAGCCCCTCTACGAATGAAAACTGTTAGTCAACTGGCGATAAACAACTTGAAATGGCTTTCCATAATGACACGTCAGAAGAAAAAAATATTTTATATTTTATACACTTTTATAAAATTATTTTTTGATTGATGAGTCATTTTGCAAAGTAGCATATTTACCTATATGACACTACTATCGCGACGTGCATTGTCATGTAGGTTTGTCATATCATTTCAAGCCATTTACCGTTGGTTGACTAACAATTTTCATCTGCATAGGGGCCATTTTGAAAAAAAATAAAACGTTGAGAGTTAAATTACTTCGAAAAAAGAATAAGAACCTAAATGACAATTCCGTTAAACGTTAGGGGCATCTTTTGGTATTATGCCAAAATTAAACAAAAGAAAAGATTACTAAGGTGGATAATCAAAGATTAAGGCTGGCGCCGTGTGGGTCACTTGCGGACGGTAAAAGGACAAAGAAAGGAGGCGGCTCGGTCAAAAATTTGGAGTGAAAACTTTAGCATATATGTAATTGACAATAAAAGATAATATGAAATTGCATAATTATAATTGCAACACTCTATGTTACTTACTCGCTAAGTAAAAATAATTTTACAAAAATGATAACATTCATTTTTAAATAATCAAAAGAGTTAATATTTGATGTACTGACAACATAATTTTTTTTACATAAAAATGTCTATTTAAACTTTCTAATATAAACCCTAAATTTTATACTCTAAAATTTTATCTTTAAACCCTGCATTAGACCCCCTTGTGAAAAAGAAGTTTTCTACCGTCAGTGCATAAAATATGTTCTCGTAATCGAATGGAAATTAAAAAAATAGAGAAATATTTTATATTTATTTTTATTGATACCATTAAGATTTTGTTACGAATATTTATATATGTGGATGTCTATAATGATAAGAACTTTATCTAGGAGATTTGATTTACTTTATCATTAGGAATATTATCTCCATTAATTAGAGTTTAATGTATTATGTACTTCTTATGCCTATAAATAGATGAAGGCATTGTACACAAGTCTAGTTTTGAGAATAATACAAATCTCCCTCTTTCTCTCATCTTTTATACTGTTCTTATTTATTTTATTCACAACACGTTGTCAGCACGAGTTTACTCGAAAGATTTTGATGTTCTTCGTTTGAATCCCAAAGGAGTTACCGAAAAAATTCGATTCTACGATGACCGAATATAAGTTTTTTTTTTTCTTTTGCTCATTTTTAAATTATTGATTGCCTTTATCTTGATATTTTAATTTGGTCTTTAATTTTTGAAAAAAACATGGTGGCATGTTTTGAAGGCTTGAACGAGCCATAAATTTTGAAACACGGTCTCGTTCAATTATCGTGGTTCTTGTAGGTGGTTTTCGAAATTTTTTTTTATTAGTTAATCATTCTTAAATTAAGAACAAAGGTGGCCTTGAATTATTTTCCCCTCGCCTTATCAAGCTGCACCAACCGATCCCCTACTAAAGCACAATCTTGCCTCAAGCCGTCCTTGTTTCATGGTAGGACGCATGGTAAAATATGCCTTTATTTTACTCATAAAACCGTTCTTATAGAAACTGACATCAACTTTTGTGGTTGATGAATTGGTTTTAGTACACGTTAATTACCTTCGTTTATTATTAGTTGTTTATTTCACATACTCTATTGAAAATACTTGCTACTTAATTATGGAGGATACAAATAATCAACACACATGCATCACTAAGGAAATATTGAAAATATTTTTAATAAGAGAATTTATTATAACAATTGATTCTTTGTTATAAGATTAATATTTGTTTATGATATTATAATGATGAGTTGATGTTTTAACCGTGTTTTGAGTTTTACATGATATATTTAAATGGTTTGGAGTAAGAGCATGACATAAAGAGATTATGAGAAGTTGTCTCGGCTGTTTGCTATGTCTCCATTGTCATCGAGAGGAAACACAATATTGGTAAACTCTATTTTTATTTTTATCCTTTAAAATACGATTTTAAAGTTCGATAAATCATAATGATTTTGAATTTACAAGAAGATTATTATAAAGTCTATATTTGCTCAAAATCAATAATTCTCATGTGTTGAACTCGACTATTGACTTCTCCCAAGTTCAAGTTACGAAAAATCGTCTTGATCCAAAAGGTTTTATGGGAGGAATTCCCTGAAGTGAATGCAAGCATTATGTTTATTCCATGTGATTATTGGATCTGTTTCATTCTCTGAAGTGAATGCAAACATGGTAAATCACTATTCAATTGGTAACATAACTTCGATATAATCCAAGTATATTGGCTGGACATCCCGTTCTACGAGGCTACTGGTCTCAAAGGAGGTTTTTAAAGGACCTTGTGAATTGGTTTAACAATACCGCGTACGAGGATTAAATCTTTGTTCTCTGTGATGAGGATATATTAATAAAAACGTACTCCACTTTTCGCGACAAATAATGTTGTCCTCAAACACAATATCATGAAAAAGATTTTAAAGGCCCATTGAGTCTACTCCATTCTCTGAAGTGAATGTGAGATTTTATAATGGAAAGAATAAATGCCACATTAGTAGTTGTGGTCATGGTTGTAACCCTCTTGTCCCGGTCCGGGCGACTGACCGGTCCGAGTGAGCTACACGGGGATAACCGAGGCGAAACCCGTTAAGGCTCCACTTCGGTTAACAACCCGAGGAAAAACTTTTCATTTATTATTATCTTATCTAGATGCATTAATATGTCCTATGTGACAAGGAAACAACGGAAGAAAACAAGCGAGGCAAACAACCGAGAAGCAGATAAAAAACAGCCCATTTTAACTTAAACTGCAGGCCGTATCGAAACGCCCAGAGGGTGTTTCGATACGCCTTGACTAGGTCAACTGGCCAAAGTCAACCCGAGGAGACCGTATCGAAACGAGGATGGACCGTATCGAAACACCCTCAACGGTCAACTTCTCGTGGTCAACGCTACGAAGCCCGTTCCGAAATGCCTAGGACCGTTTCGATACTATGAATTTCTCGCCAAAATCTCAGATTTCCAGTAGCAAAAACGTATCGAAACGTCCCCTTTGCGTACCGAAATGCCTGGCCTGAAACAAGAGGCTGTATCGAAACGAGACCAACCGTTTCGATACACCTGCTGCGAACAGACAGGTTTTAACTGGTTTATGGCACAAGGCTGCCTCAAACACCAACTAAAACCTCTCACAACAAAACATGCATTAATTCAAGATACAAGGCACCCTAAAACAGCATGCTTAGCACTCAATACACATATAAAAGCCATACATTAAAAGGATCAACAAAACAACATATGATTCAAACATAGCATTCAAGATAACATGCTTAGACAAGAGCATACACTTAAGCATTCATAAAGGACACAAGGCCATCATATTAAGCATAAGCAAACCTTAAACATATCATCCACATAACAAGGAGTCTAAACATGCTCCTAAGACAAAATATCAACATACATCAAAAGTTCAAATCCCATTGCTTGACTATTACAATCTCATAACTTAAAATCCATACTTGATAAAACCAAAAGCTCAACTAGTGCACTTGGAGGCCCTCTCCTTGCACAAGCAACCCACGAACTACGGATCTGCATTGTCGAACAAAAGAGAGCGTAAGCATAAAGCTTAGTGAGGGTAAGCTCATAAAACAAACCTCGACAATGCAGGGTCCAAGCACGAGCAACAACCAAGGTAGAATGCATGATCTTACCTTTGAACCACATGAGTCAAATATAAATGATGCATGTACATAATTATCAACATCATGCCATGCTCAACAACTCATAAGCTCAACACACGGAAATACATAAATCCAACATATTAGCAACGCAATCCACAATCTTTATTGGCACCTAGCTATGACCCGAATACGCGGATAACTGTTGGAAGTCACATCCAACACAACCATTACCTTACGGTGGGATTACACTCATCACCGTTTCACGCGGAGGGGATTCCACTCATCCTCACACCCCGTCGATGGGATTCCACTCATCACCGACTAACATATATAAGAAGATTTCGGGGCGAACCCGTACTCCATCTTGATGACTACCATCACCAAGACCGCACGCGCATTTAGACTCTCGTGTGCACACTAAACATCCTAATGATCGATCATTGTACCCAAGCATACTAGTGCCAATACTACCACAATTCATAACCTTTCACAACACCATTTCATATCAACTTCCGTGCTTAGCACGTACTCACCATGACTTACTGTCATACACAATCCACATGCATATAACAATGCATCAATACCATGCCTCAACATACATGTATAACACGATATACATAACCACCATAATCACAATTAAACATGAGGCATACACAACATTTAAAGATCAACCAAAGTCTCTAACTAAAGCTTGGGATTATACTACCAATCTAATCCCAAATCTAGGTGGGTCTACCAAGCCCAACCTAGTCCACATGCTTGAACCAACCTTTGAAAAATCAATTTAAAAACGTTAACCACTCAAATCAGTTCACAAATCAATGTAGCAAACCCAGAACACAAACCAAGCACAAAACATAAGATTTCAAGCTAAAGACAACCCCAAAACCTTCATTCCTGAGCAGCCATGAAGCACAGTCCAAAACCAATGATTCCAACACTTATATTACCCCCAAAAGCTTCCAAAACAACCCTTATACATAGTCTAACCATCAGCCAACAAATTCCCACATCAAACACCCCCAAAACTCAACATAAAACCCTTCTAAAACCTCTCTAAAACCCAATTTCGAGAAACACCATGAAACTTTGTAAAAATCGAGTATGTTTGACCTTTTAGATTGTAAACATCTTATCTAACATTAACCAACCGAAAACTTAAGTTAAAGCTAATAAAGTTCACATTTTTAATCTAAACTTTCAAAACTCCAAAATGGGAAATCATGGGTTTTAATGAAAAATAAAACTATAGACTTGTAGAGAATGATGAGGACAAGTCAAAAGTGGGTTTACCTTTGAAAAATCTCCAACAACAAGTAAGAAAGATGATGGAATAGTGAAATGGAGAAGGTGAGGTTTTTCACGTATGAAGTTGGGAGGTAGGAGATGATGAATAATTTGGGTGTTTTGAAATAAGAGTGTTTTTATTTTTACAAGTCAAAATATTTACCAATTTACCATTAATGAGATGGCTATCTCAAAAATCCTAAAATCCATGGAATTGGGCTTTAAATCAAAACAAGTCCACAAATCATTTGTTTTGAAAACACGAGGCCCAAAATAATATTTTAATATTTTAAATTCACCCGACCCCCAAACCCGAGTGTTACAACTCTCCCCCACTTAAGAAATTTCGTCCCCGAAATTACCTGACGGAGACAAGTACGGAAACTGCTCAAGCATATCAGCTTTCCTCTCCCACGTGGTCTCTTCCACACCTCTATGTCTCCACAACACCTTGACCACCTCTATGGTCCTGCCACGCAACACCTTGCTATCAGAAGCAAGTATCTCAACTGGTTCTTCATTGTAAGACAAATCCGGATTCAGTTCTATCTCCTCAACGGGCATAACATGAGACTGATTTGATCTATATCTCCTAAGCATCAACACATGAAAAACATCATGGATCTTCTCTAACTCTGAAGGAAATCTCAAACGGTAAGCTACTGGCCCAATCCGCTCAACTATCTCATACGGACCAATAAACCTCGGACTCAACTTGCCTTTCCGGCCAAATCGCATTACCTTCTTCCACGAAGATACTTTCAGAAACACTTTCTCACCCACTGAAAACTCAATCTCTTTTCTCTTCAAGTCTGCATAAGATTTTTGACGATCGGAAGCTGCTTTTAGACGGTCACAAATCAACTTCACTTTTTCAGTAGTCCCCTTAAGTAAATCCGGCATAGGTAACAATTTCTGACCCGTTTCAGCGCAACAGATCGGAGTCCTACATCGTCTACCATACAAAGCCTCATAAGGAGCCATCTGTATACTAGCTTGGTAACTGTTGTTGTAAGCAAACTCAACTAAGGGTAAATGCTTCTCCCAAGAACCCTGAAAGTCAATCACACAACAACGAAACATATCCTCTAAAACCTGTATCACTCGCTCTGACTGTCCACCTGACTGCGGATGATACGAAGTACTGAAATGCAAACGGCTACCTAGGGCACTATGCAAACAACTCCAGAACCTCGCTGTGAATCTCGGATCTCTGTCTGATACAATAGACTTCGGAACCCCATGAAGCCTCACAATCTCGCGAATGTACAAATTCGCCAACTTGTATAAAGAATATGTGGTGTTCACTGCTAATAAATGAGCACACTTAGTAAATCTATCCACTATCACCCAAACAAAATTCTTCTTCGAAGTAGACAACGGTAACCCCGACAAAAAGTCCATAGTGATTCTCTCCCATTTCCATTCCGGAATCTTCAAAGGCTGTAACAAACCTGAAGGAACCTGATGTTCTGCCTTCACTCTCTGACAAACCATGCAACGGCTCACACACTCGGCTACATCCTTCTTCAAACCAACCCAGAAATAATCATTCTTCAAATCTCGGTACATCTTAGTACTACCCGGATGCATCGAAAAAGGACTCGAATGTGCTTCGCTCAGAATCAGACGTCTCAACTCAACATCTTCAGGTACTACAACTTTGTCTCTGAAACACAACACATTCTCACCACTGAAGCTATACTCGGTCGGTCTACCTTCGGCTATGTCCTGAACATGAGGAACTAAAGACACATCTTGCAACTGTTTCTCTCTGATCAACTGAATCAACGAAGGCTTCACTTGCAACTCGGTGATCAAACCACCATCATCTGACACACTCAGTCTAGCAAACATAGCTCGAAACTCGACTGCAACTTTTCTGCTCAACACATCGTTTACTACATTTGCCTTACCCGGATGGTACTCGATAGTCAAATCATAATCCTTCAACAATTCAAGCCATCTTTTCTGTCTCAAGTTCAACTCTCTCTGAGTCATCAAATACTTCAAGCTCTTATGATCAGTGTAAACTGTGCACTTCTCACCATACAAGTAGTGACACCAAATCTTCAACGCAAACACAACTGCGGCTAACTCAATGTCGTGCGTAGGGTAGTTCTTCTCGTGCACCTTCAACTCTCTCGAAGCATAGGCAACAACTCTTCTTTCTTGCATCAGAACACAACCTAACCCTACGTAGGAAGCATCGCTATAGACCACGAACTCTTTCTCTGAAACTAGTTGTACCAACACTGGAGCATTCGTCAAAGCTTCTTTCAATTTCTCAAATGCCTTCTGTCTCGCATCTGACCACTCAAACTTCACTCTTTTTTGAAACAAGTTAGTCAACGGAGCAGCTACTCTAGAGAAACCATCAACAAATCTCATATAGTAACCGACTAGTCCTAGGAAACTCCTAATCTCTGTCACTGACTTAGGTTGTTTCCACTCAACAATAGCTTCAATCTTCGTCGGATCAACGCGGATACCTTCAGCTGAAACTACATGGCCAAGAAACACAACCTCTTGAATCCAGAACTCACATTTACTAAGTTTAGCGTACAACTGATTACTCATCAATCTCTGCAAAACAAGTCTCAAGTGCTCATCATGCTCTCCTTCTGATCTCGAGTACAAAAGGATGTCATCTATGAAAACAACTACAAATCGATCTCGATAGTCTTGGAAAACTCTGTTCATCATATCCATGAAAGCTGCTGGTGCATTCGTGAGCCTAAACAACATCACACGGAACTCATAATGACCGTATCTAGTCATAAAGCCTATCTTCGGAACATCACATTCTTTTACCTTCAACTGATAGTACCCTGATCTCAAATCTATCTTCGAAAACACTGAGGCACCCCTCAACTGATCAAACATGTCATCTATACGAGGCAACGGATACTTGTTCTTCACTGTCAGCTGGTTCAACTGCCTGTAGTCGATACACATTCTCATACTGCCATCTTTCTTCTTTACAAACAACACGGGAGCACCCCAAGGCGAACTACTAGGCCTAATAAAACCACAGTCTAACAACTCCTGAAGCTGACTTTTCAATTCTTTTAACTCTTTCGGAGCCATACGGTACAGAGCAATAGAAACTGGTGTAGACCTTGAAACAGTCTCAATCACAAACTCTACATCTCTGTCAGGGGGCAAACCTGGTAACTCTTTTGGAAACACATCCGGAAAATCACAAACTGTTCTGATATCTTTCGGTCTAACCTCGCTCATATTCAGATTCATCACATACGCTAAATAAGCCCCACAACCGGAATCCATCAACCTATGAGCCTCTAAAGCTGACACAACATTCGACAAGAACTTAATGTTCTCGCCTACTACCACCACCTCGTAGTCATCGGAAAGCTTCAACGAAATTCTCTTTGTCTCAAAATCTACACTAGCTCTGTGCTCAACCAACCAATCCATACCCAAAATAATATCAAAACTGTAAAACGGAAGCTCCATCATATCAACCGAAAACACATGACCCTAAATCTTCAGCGGACACCTCCTATACATCCGTCTAACTACAACTGTCTCACCGAAGGAACTAGTCACATGCATACCTACATCTAAGATCTCAACAGGTATGTCTAACTTCATTGCATGCTCAGTCAAAATGTAAGAATGCGTAGAACCCGAATCAACTAAGAAAAGCAAAGACATGGGTTGTAACTCAAAATTACCTGCTATCACATCTGTGTCATTCCCTGCCTCTCTCTGAGCGTAGACTCTAGCTGGTCCACCGACCTCTGGCTGTACTGCCACAACATGAGCAAGATTCCTCGGTGCCTCTATCCTAGGTGCATCAGCTCTCAGCTAGAAGTAACCACGACCGCACCCACGGTCTCTCTGATAGTCAATCGCTCTCGCAGGAGCCTGAACTGGTGCCTATGCCGCCTGAGGCAGACACTCTCTCCTAAAGTGGTCTCTCGATCCACATTCCAGCAAGCATGAAAATTACCCCAACACTCTTCTGAATGCTGTCTCTCACAACGAGTGCACTCGGGCAAACGCCTTCCAGCTCTATGGCCCTGGTGGCCTCTACCATGGTGGCCACCGCCACGCCTCTGATCAAACTGATGTCCACCGCCCCGATGCCTCTTGGCATCACCACGATCAAAGTTGTTGTGCCTCTTCCCAGAACTGGATCCTCCCGAGCGCTTGGTCAGCCCCAAGCTATGCTCAATGTCCTTGGCCCTAGCGACCAAGACATCAAAATCAGAATAATCTGAAGTCAAGGTGTACCTCTTGACTTCCTCATGAAGTCCATATTTGAACCAATTACAACGGTCTCTCTCAGTAGGAACCAACTCTAGAGCATACTGACTCAGTCGAACAAAGCGGATCTTGTAATCAGTCACTAATGCATCCCCTTGAACAAGAGCCATGAACTCCCGCTTCTTCTTATCCAGATATCTCGGCCCCAAATACCTCTTCATGAAAGCAGTCTCAAAGAAGTCCCAACCAATCTCAGCCTCAGGCACACCGGTAGTAATGGTGACCCACCAGGTGTAGGCATCACCCTGAAGCAACGAAACCACACAGCCCAACTTACGAGCTCCAACACATCCATCTGAGCTAGAATACGGACTGTCTTCTCTAGCAACAACTCTGATCTCTCAGGTAAAGATCCCCTGAACTCATCTGCTCCTAGGCTACAGAGCCTCTCTAACGGTAAACTAGCATCATCTCCTCTCGGCTGAGCTGCAGCCCTAGCTCCGGCAACTGCAGCCTGAAACGCTCCTACTATAGCTTGGACTAGCGGAGCCATATCTATTCATGCAGGACCTTGGCCACCCTGGCCAACCTGATGTCCCGCTCCTTCAGCTCCAGCCTCGCCTCCCGCTTCAGGCTGAGGAGGTGGTGGTGGTGGAGGAGCTCCGACTCCAACAGCAGGCTCTCCCACATGAGCCTCTACTCCAGCCACCGGCTCATTAACAGAAGCCGTAACACGTGGTTCCTGACGAACCAACCTCGGTCTATCTCTAGGCCTCGACATAAGCGCTCACAAATAACAACTAAAACACAACAACAACACACAAAAATAGGGTTAGCAAGGGCAAGGGTCCAAGTGGCTCAAGTATGTTCCCTCACTTAAAAATCCTTTTTCCGATGTAATAGAAGCAATGAGACTCTACTCAACATGCTTCAAACAACTTACATATACGATCAAACAAGCAAACATCAAGCATACTTGATAAACAAGCAAACATGCTTACATGGCAAGCAAACACTGTGTAATTTCAATACAAGAATTTAACTTACCTCACTTACCTGCCTAAGGTCTTGGAAACCTTAGGATCTGATACCAACAAGTGTAACCCCCTCGTCCCGGTCCGGGCAACTGACCTATCCGAGTGGGCTATACGGGGATAATCGAGGCGAAACCCGTTAAGGCTCCACTTCGGTTAACAACCCGGGGAAAAACTTTTCATTTATTATTATCTTATCTAGATGCATTAATATGTCCTATGTGACAATGCAACAACGGAAGAAAACAAGCGAGGCAAACAACCGAGAAGCAGATCAAAAACAACCCATTTTAACTTAAACTGCAGGCCGTATCGGAACGCCCAGAGGGTGTTTCGATATGCCTTGACTAGGTCAACTGGCCAAAGTCAACCCGAGGAGACCGTATCGAAACGGGGATGGACCGTATCGAAACGCCCTCAACGGTCAACTTCTCGTGGTCAACGCTACGAAGCTCGTTCCAAAAGGCCTAAGAACGTTCCGATACTCTGAATTTCTCGCCAAAATCTCAGATTTCCAGTAGCGAAAACGTATCGAAACGCCCCATTTGTGTACCGAAACGCCTGGCCTAAAACAAGAGGCCGTATCGAAACGGGACTATTGCGTGTAAAAGAGTCTATCGCAATAGAGTGCAAGTGTACACGACGCAAGTAGTAAAGTGATACACAAAGTATCGGATGTCGAATCCACATGGACTAGAAATAGCCTTAACCTTGGATTGCTGCACAAGAAAGAAATAAGATAATTTAATTGTTTGTAAGGGAATACTAAAGAATACTGAAGATAAAGGATTAAAGGATTCAGGATAGAGAAAATAGGCCGGTATTAATTTGCACAATAGTGTAGGTGTTGCACTGTATAGGACTCCCTGTTCTGTCGTTGCTCCTGTTGCGGCAGCACCTGCGGCGGCAGCGGTCTGTTGTTGTCGCGGCAGCGATCACACAACTCTGTACTTCAAGCTTGGCAAGAATCCCTGCTGTGACTCGTCCTATCCCTAGGTCCAAGTCTGTCGATGAACACGTCTTTGATGATACCTCCCGGCGTGAATCGAAGGATGAACACCGATGTTGTTGAACTCTTCCTTAGCCACTTAACCTCGTCCTATCCCTAGGTCCGAGATAGTTCAACCATAAACTGGAGAACCCGTACTTATTCCTTTCGTATACTTAACTCTCCCGATATTAAGTAAATGTATAATCTCACAATGCTCTCCCGATACTCTTACAAGATGTTGGAAACCAGAATAAGCAAACTTATATTTAATCTGCCCACGACTCCAGTATTTTCTGCAGCATTCTAGCTTATTTCCAGCATCACGTAACCTGCATGAAAACAACATAAAACAGCCCAGTTAAGTCCTTCAAACTTATATTTAATCGAAATAAGGACGAAAAAACATAACCAAAATAAATACTTATCAAAACCAGAATAAGCAAACTTGAAGTCTATTTTATTGAACGGAAAAAATCCTAAAACAATGCAATCTTTGCAACTACTTTACAGAATCAACCCTTAGCCCAAGGGGAAGTTTAGAATATGATGAGAAGGGGGAAAACGACTAGGGTTTTGGGGAAGACGGCTAGAGAATAAGATATCATTTCCTAGGTCGAATTACATGCCTTTATATAGGCCTTGGGTTCAAGTTTTCTAATATGGCAAGAATACAAGTTTAAATTAAAGTACAACTCTATTAAAGACTAAATCTTCAGAGTAGATGTCTTTAATTCGTCCTCTTTTCTTGCTTTAGGTTTCTTCCTTGAACTTTGGGCTTGGCCTTCATTCTGATCTAGGGCTCAGAAAAATATAGGAATGCTCCACGACAGACCGGCTTAATTTCCTCTTTCTGTCGAGCTCCACTTCACTTTTTCCCTTCAACATGGCTGTCGTCATTGGTTGCCACGGCAGCGGCCACGGCAACATCATTCTTCTCGACTACAGTTCTATGTTCCAGCTCTACTTCTCCACTGCCCTGAGTCTGCTACAACAGCTACCTGCAAAAGTAACCAAAATCAGTAGCAACTGTATCATTTAATATAATTGTGATGTATAAATGAAATCTATCCTAAATGCAATGAATTATGCTTGAATGCAGCAGAAATATGGGTTAAATAGGGGGTAAAATATAGAACTTTTACACACTCAACACACCCCGAAACTCAAGTTCTTGCTTGCCCTCAAGCAAATATTACCTAACTAAAATGAAATATTTTTTGTTTTGGCTTAAATCAGTGAACCCTACATTACCTACCACTTATATTCTATCAAGAGCAATACCTTGTCGGCAATTTCTGGATTCATTCGAAACCATGCTATAATTCTTGTGTAGTGTGTGCAGGTTTTGTGAACACTTATGCATCTAGACTACCTTAGTATATCAGAATAGTTATGCTTACAAACTTGAGGTTATGCCAATTCAATTTTTTCTGGAGGCAATTCTTAGGCTCCTTTAGTTTTTTATGACTCTTGAATTAACTGCATCTTTTCTGGAGGCAATTCTTAGGCTCCTTTAGTTTTTTCTAACTTAGCTCAAAAAGAAATCTCCTAAAATAAGTGCAAGGCAGTTTTGCAAGCAATTGAGTCTGAATATTTTTCTTTCTTTGTTTGTTTTCCTAGAGCCAGTGATAGGCACCTCTAGGGGCAGTTTCAAGCGGGTAAACATTCCTATTCCAGTGTACTAAAGTAATCTAGAAAGAATAAGAGTCACAAAGAGTGTTGTACAGGGTAGAACTATAGCAAGGCTCTAAACAGATCCTAAAATTTCCTAAAGGCACTGTCACGACAGCATATGTCGCGACAGGTAAGTTAAGTTCAAAGACTTAAGCCAAATTTTCTCATTTTTAAGCAAAAATAAACTAAACACTTAGACACAATTTTTAAACATAATAGACACTTCATTACTGGAGGGATGCCACCCCCAAACTCAAGGGTTACATTGCCCTCAATGCATGATGACAGAATAAAAAAACAGAAAATAACAACATCACAATTATAATAAAATAACAGACATCAAAGATAAGATAGAAACTTAAATTTAAGTGCTATCGTCGATGCTCCTGCTGCTGATCTCTAGCTACCGGCGGGCAGTGACTTTCGTTGTAGGTGCCGGCAGAATAATCGGAGAGGCGGAGGCAGTCTTTTTCTTAGCTTCCCTCGGGGGCTGGATTCGAGTAGGTGAGATCTGGGGTGGTCTTTCCAGCACTTGTACCTCCTCGGAAGAGCTGCTGCTGCTACTGCTGCCAGACTTCCCTTGGCCAGATGGTCCATCACCGATGTTGGGCTTCTGCCATTTCATCGGAGTGAACTCCTTTGAAAGGTTCCTCTTGACAGAGGGTTCGCCATCAGATTCCTCCCAGATTGAGGAGGAAGAGAATCTGACAATGAATTCTTCAAGGTCCGACGGTGGCTCATTTCGCTTCTCTCCTCTGGATGAGGCAGTGGCGGTGTGGCTGCAACCTTCAGCTGTCGCGGCTGGGGTTGGAGTGGACGCAACAGAGGGTGTTTTTGGTGTGGCAGCAGGGGTAGGGGTATGGGCATGTGTAGGGATAGCTAAATAGTGCTCGGGGAAAACAGGGAACTGCACTTTTGCAAAATTTAAATTACTTTGAATGAAATGTACCATTGCTGCTGTGAAGTCTCGGACAAAACTCATCAGACCCAGCTGTCGTTCCTCCATCTTCTTCAGGGTGGCTAGGATTTGAGTGGAGGAGTCTGCTGGGGGAGCTGTTGGTGTTGGCTGCTGTTTCTATGCGGCGGCAGGTTCTGTCTGGGTAAGCTCTGCTGGCTCCTCTGTCGCGGTAGACGGGTTGAAGCAGGAGATTGGTGTGGCAGCTTTCAGCTCCATCAGACTGAAGATATTTCGCTCCGTCCATCCTTTACCTCGAACCTTGTAATCTTCAGCAATTTCAAGGACGTTGTGGCCACGGAAGATTTCGATGATGAGGTAGGGGAAGACAAGGGGTCCCGATGGCCGAAGGGCACAGTCCAAAATCCCCTCCTGAATATAACGGTCGACATTAATGGGTCTCTCGTTTAAAATGGAATGAACGAGAGCTAACCTGGGTTGATCAACTGTGCTATTGTGGGAAGAAGAGATTATCCTCTTCTTCACGAAGTGGTTCCACAGTTTTGCCTCGGGAGTGAGTTGAGCTTGTTTCACTGTCCGTGGGTGTTTTGGGTTTGTATTCCACTGGGTCCCCTCCTCTTTCAGTTCTGCCATGACAGCGTCGTAGTCCTCTGACGACAGGCTCTCCACGAACCTCTTATGTCCGTCCTCTCGTTTGTTGACGTAGATTTTGTAGAGGGTATTGATGTATTCCGGCTCAAGAGGGACTTCCTTACCACGCACTGTCAGGGTCGTCGTGTCTTTTCTGTCGACGGCAGCGTAGAATTCTCTGACCAAAGTGGCATTCATCTCCTCTGGTTGGGCAGCAAACATCTGCCATTTAAGGGCTCTGATCTTGCGAGCGATGAATGGTTCGAGCCCGAGGTTCTCTGTGCGTTTGGTGTAGATGAACCCTCTCTCTTCCCACATCTCCCTTTTTTGGAAGGAGGTGTAGTAGTGGTCATTGGAGTCGGAGGTGGCAAAACGGTTGGGGATTCTGTCATGGCTGGGTGTGCCTGCTGCTGCGACAGAGCTGGAGGCAACACTTCTTCTTGTGTTTCTGGTACTCATAGTTGCAAGACTGTAGAAAAATTGAAAGAAAAAATCTGAGATCTAGAGAGGAAGCAAGTTGAGAGAGTAAAAGTGAGGTGAAAAATGAATAGTAAAACGAGGTTTATATAGATGAAGGGGTTGCTGCCCGTTGGAGCTATAATGGCAGGCACGAATAACGGGGCCAGCTATTACGCGGTTTCTGACGCGTCTGTCACACGTTTCTGTGTCTTCCGCGCGTCTGTTACGCGTTTGCGTGTCTGCCGTGACATGTTGTCTTTTCCGCGTCTGTCGCGACAGCTGTTGACAGGCTGTGACTACAGACTCCTACTTTGGGCCTTTTGGGCTACTGGTGAGATGGTGGGCTGGTTCACTTCTTCTCCTCTCCTTGTTTCCCTTATTTCCTAAAAATAATTAAAAACTTAGTCCTTAAAAATAAAATAACTCTAATTTCCTAATAAATATATATATATATATATATAATAAAAATGAAATTAAGTTAAATTATGGATGCCTTGAGGGGCATCTCCTAAAGTAACCACTTCCTGCATTCTTGGGGCTTCAGTCCCCTGATAATGCTTCAGTCTCTGTCCGTTGACTTTAAATTGGTGCCCGTATTTTAAGGATTTGATCGTGATGGCACCATGAGGAAAAACTTGCACAACTTGGAATGGGCCGTACCATCTAGATTTTAGCTTCCCTGGGAAGAGTTTCAACCTAGAGTTGAATAACAACACAAGCTGCCATGGGCAGAACTGTCGTGGCAGCAACTTCTTGTCATGCCATCTCTTTGTATTGTCCTTGTAGATCCTTGCGTTGTCATAGGCCATTGCTCGAATTTCTTCAATCTTATTCAAGTCAATTAACCTATTATGTCCTGCCTTTTCTAAGTCCATGTTCACTGCTTTGATGGCCCAGTATGCTCTGTGCCCTATCTCAACAGGTAGATGGCATGTTTTTCCATATATCAGCCGGTAGGGTGACATTCCCAATGGAGTCTTAAATGCTGTTCTGTAGGCCCAGGGTGCATCATTAAGGTGTAAGGACCAGTCCTTTCGAGTCGGTTTAACCATCTTCTCAAGAATGTTCTTTACCTCTTTGTTGGATATTTCATTATGTCCATTGGTCTGAGGGTGATAAGCTGTTGCGATCCTATGCTTAACGCCATATTTTCTTAAGGCATCAGCTATTACCCTATTGTCGAAATGTCTCCCTTCATCACTGATGATCGCCTTAGGAATGCCAAATCTGGAAAAAAATGTTCTTGTGCAGAAATCTCTGAATAGTCTTGGCATCGTTTTTCTGTGTGGCGAACGCTTCAACCCATTTGGACACGCAGTCCACTACCAGGAGGATATATAGATTTCCACATGATGCTGGGAATGGTCCCATGAAATCAATCTCCCATACATCAAAGATCTCGACTTCAAGGATGTTTTGCAGCGGCATCTCATGTCTCCTTGAGATGTTTCCAGTCCGTTGACACTTGTCACAGCTTTTGTAGAATGCTTGGGCATCCTTGAATAGTGAGGGCCAATAAAAACCAGGCTACAAAACCTTGGCAGCAGTTTTGTTACCACCTAAGTGTCCTCCATATGGTGAAGCATGACAGTGGTGAAGCACAGCTTCCTGTTCATCTTGTGGTACACACCTCCCGATGATCTGATCTGCACAATGTTTGAAAAGAAGAGGTTCGTCCCAATAATAATGCTTAACATCATTTTGGAACCTCTTCCTGGCTTGATAATTAAGTTCAGGAGGAAATATTCCGCTAACTAAATAATTAACAAAATCAGCATACCAGGGGAGTTCAGAAAGCTTACCTGCCGCCATAGCTGTCGCGGCAGTGCTCGTGGCAGCGAACAACTGCTTGTCAGGGAAGGTCTCCAGTATGTGTGTCTTATCTATTGGCAGACTCTTTCCCCTCTCTAATCTTGACAAGTGATCTGCAACTTGGTTCTCTGTCCCCTTTTTATCCTTGATTTCAATGTCGAACTCTTGCAGCAGCAGAATCCAACGAATCAATCTGGGCTTTGCATCTTTTTTAGCAAACAGATACTTTAGTGCATAGTGGTCTGTGTGGACCACCACCTTCGTTCCAAGTATGTATGAACAGAACTTGTCAATCGAAAATACCACTGCTAACAGTTCCTTTTCTGTTGTGGTGTAATTCACTTGGGCGTCGTTTAGTGTTTTGCTGGCATAATAAATTACGTGGAACAGCTTGTCCTTCCTTTTCCCAAATGCTGCCCCCTATAGCGTAATCATTGGCATCACACATAATTTCAAATGGCAAATTCCAGTCGGGTGGCTGTACAATTGGGGCTGTTACTAGCTTCTCTTTCAGAATTATGAATGCCTCAGTACATTCAGTATTGAAGTCAAAGGGACGATTCTGCTCTAGTAGGTGGCATAAGGGCTTTGTGATCTTCGAAAAATTTGCTATAAACCTTCGATAAAACCCAGCATGCCCTAAAAAACTCTGAATTCCCTTGACTGTGGTGGGTGGCAGCAGCTTTTCAATCACATAAATCTTTGCTCTGTCAACTTCTATGCCGCGGCAGCTTACCTTGTGGCCTAGGACTATCCCTTCATCCACCATGAAGTGACATTTCTCTCAGTTTAATACCAAGTTCGCTTTCTCGCATCTTTCCAGGAAATCCTCCACCATATCGGAGAATATCGCCATCATACACCTTTGGAAGGTTGCTGGTGCATTGCAGAGTCCAAATGGCATTCTCCGGAAA
This sequence comes from Hibiscus trionum, assembly GCA_030270665.1. Taxonomy (NCBI): domain Eukaryota; kingdom Viridiplantae; phylum Streptophyta; class Magnoliopsida; order Malvales; family Malvaceae; genus Hibiscus; species Hibiscus trionum. Next base: position 6,468,948 of record BSYR01000034.1, on the reverse strand, counting down.
GCGTAAGTACCGTATGGGCAAGTGAAAGTCGTTTTCTCTTGATCCTCCGGTGCGATGGCTATTTGGTTATAACCTGAGTAACCATCAAGAAAACAATAATAAGGCTTTCTCGCTAATCTATCCAGCATTTGGTCAATAAAAGGTAGGGGAAAATGGTCCTTCCGGGTAGCTTTGTTAAGCTTATGGTAGTCTATACAAACCCTCCAACCGGTCACAGTCTTGGTTGGGATTAATTCGTTTTCTTCATTGGTTACCACGATTATTCCTCCCTTCTTAGGAACACATTGCACTGGGCTCACCCACTTACTATCCGAGATTATCCCAGCATCTAGCCATTTGATAATTTCTTTTCGAACCACTTCTCGCATAGCGTCATTTAAGCGTCTCTGAGCATCAATGGTCGGCTTATGATCATCCTCTAAGAGAATTTTGTGCATGCATAGTGCCGGACTGATGCCTTGGATATCAGCTATCGTCCATCCAATAGCCTTTCTGTGCTGCAGCAACATCCCTATCAGCTGTTGTTCCTGTTCCTGCATCAACTTGGAAGAGAAGATTACGGGCAACGTATCATTTAATCCAAGAAAAACATATTTGAGCTGCCCTGGCAAGGGCTTAAGGTCTAGAACAGGTGGTTCTACAGTTGAGGGCTTTTGGATGATGTGTTCATTCGAGGTATAGTTTAAGGGCTCGAATAACTTACCTGGACGATTGCCTATCCAGTTTACCTCCTCATGACCTTCAGTGTCAGATATGTCAGAATCTGAGGAGTTGCTGTCGTCGTCGCTGTCGTGACAGTCTTCAAGGTGGCTTCTGTGGTAGTGACCAAACTTGATATCATGGCAGCACGACCTGATGCAGGGTTGATCAAGGATTACGTCAGTGATAGCCTTGCATTCTTCTTCTGCATCAGCATGTTTAATTGCTTGGAGAACATTTAGCTTGATCTCTTGATCATTCACTCTCATTGTAAGTTCTCCCTTTTCTACATCAATCAGTGATCTGCCTGTGGCTAAGAAGGGTCGCCCCAAGATGATTGGTGCATTCTCATCTGCTTCACAATCTAAAATAAGAAAGTCAGCAGGAAAAATAAACTTATCCACTCTTACCAGGATATCTTCAATCTTCCCTTCTGGTTGCACGTAAGAGCGGTCTGCCAACTGCAGCATAACTGTCGTGGGTCGTGCTCATCCAATACCTAATTTCTGAAATACAGATTTTAGCATTAAATTAATACTGGCACCTAGATCACAAAGTGCCTTACCGACGAATTTATCACCAATTGTGCACGGTATTATGAAGCTCCCAGGATCCTTCTTTTTATGGGGTGGATGCATGTGCAGAATAGTCATGCATCCTTCTGTCATTTTAACCGTCTCAAATTCCCCAAGTCTGGATTTCTTCGACATAGCATCCTTGAGAAATTTGGCATAACCGGACATCTCCTTGATGGCATCTAACAGCGGTATATTGATGTGAACCTGCTTAATAATATCATAGATTTTTTAAGCTGGAACTCTTGTTTCTGCTTCTGTAGTCGCTGTGGAAAAGGAGGTGGAGGACGATAATCTTCAATGCGTCCTTCCCATGGTATTCGAATCTGAGGAGGCTTAGGTTCTTCATCCTTCTCCTATGTCCCTTCTGCTGTCGTGACAGGTGTGGCGGCAGCAGGCTGTTTATCGCCTGCCGGAGCAGCGTTCTCGGCAGTCGAGTCTAGGGCTGGTTCCTTAACTGGTTCAGCTTTCTTCTCCGGCCCTGGTAATTGCTTCCCACTCCTAGTTGTGATAGCTTTGCACTGCTCATGTGTGGGTTGTCTAGCGACCTCAGTATCGCTAGGGAATACTCCGTTCTGCCTTGGCTTAATATGTTAGGAAACCTGACCCATCTGTGTCTCAAGTGATTTCAGAGTAGCTTCATGGTTAGTCATTCGCATCTATGTTTTATCCATGAACGACTCAGTCTTCTTGACGAAGTGATCCATGTTTGCTATGTAAGTTCCTGTCTGTGACATAAATGTGGCCAAGGTCTGCTCCAGTATACTAGGTGTGGCTGCTGGTGGCTGTTGCGGCTGCTGTTGCGGTTACTGCCGAGTCAGAATTCAAGGTGCCCCCTGATTTTGAATGTTTTGTACTTGAGGATTCAGGGCGTTGTTTGGGTTACTCTAGGAGAACTTTGGGTCTTTCCTCCAGTTGGGATTGTAATTGTTGGAGTCATAGTTCCTTGGCTTGTTATAATTTCGAACATACATCCCTTCCTCTAGCTGTAGCGGGCAGTCTTCCGAACTGTGATTCCCACTGCAAGTTTCACATACCTCTTCTGCAGAATAGACATGTTTTGAATCTTTCTTTAGAAAATTTTCTACTGCCTTTGTGAGGTACGCAACCTGTGTCTTTAGGGAATTGTCGGCTTCATAATCCTTCACAGCTAGTACTCGTTTACCTCTCCTCACTGTGGGAAATTGCTCTTCATTCTTCGCCAAATTCTTCAATACTACCATGGCTTCGTCTGGATCTTTATCCAACAGTAATCCATTGGCTGCTGAATCTATTCTCATTCGAGTGTGTAGGTTGGCAGCATTGTAAAATTTGATGACTTGATTCCAAACAGGGAATCCGTGCATCGGGCAATTCCTTAGAAGAGTGGTAAACCTGTCCTATGCCTCGTGCATTGGCTCGTCATCTTCCTGTTGAAAAGTAGCAATTTTGTTACGTAATCGCTCAGATAAATGGGAAGGATTAAAATGAGATAAAAATTCACGAGTTAAATCTGCCCAAGTTCGTATTGAACCCGACGTTAGTTTGTTCCACCAAGTTTTTGCTTTGTCCCTCAATGAATGAGGAAATAGCCGAAGCCTCAGTATCTCCAGATTTACTCCTGGTAGTCTAAACGATCCACAGATTTCTTGGAACGTTTTCAGATGTTCTCTGGCATCCTTTGTAGCAGCACCACTAAACTGGCCAGCGAAATTAATCATGCTGAACATGACAGGTTTTAGCTCGAAGTTTTCAGCTTCCACGTCTGGCAGGGTGGTCTCCAGTTCCACATGATCGTTGATCATGTAATCACGGCAGGACCGGCATGCGGCCGCGGCAGCGGCGGGCTGTCCGTTTCCTTCATTCCCAATAGGATCTTCAGGACCTTCGGGATTCTCTTGGTTGTTCCTCCCGTTATGCATGGCTTCTGACTGTTCCTCAAGATAATCGTTTCTGGCTATCAAAAGACGGACTCGGTTCCTGAGATTGCACGAGCGTTCAATTTCAGGGTCTAATTGATACTCAGGTTCTTTGCCTCGTCTCGATCTACGCATAAGCAAACGAAAAACCTTGTGAAAAGCACAGGGTGAACAATCCAAATAACAAAAACAGAAAAATTAAAAGAATGTGCAGTAAAAGTAGGGTAAAGATATGTTGCCAGTCCCCGGCAGCGGCGCCAAAAACTTGTTGCGTGTAAAAGAGTCTATCGCAATAGAGTGTAAGTGTACACGACGCAAGTAGTAAAGTGATACACGAAGTATCGGATGTCGAATCCACAGGGACTGGAAATAGCCTTAACCTTGGATTGCTGCACAAGAAAGAAAGAAGATAATTTAATTGTTTGTAAGGGAATACTAAAGAATACTGAAGATAAAGGATTAAAGGATTCAAGATAGAGAAAATAGGCCGGTATTGATTTGCTCAGTAGTGCAGGTGTTGCACTGTATAGGCTCCCTGTTCTGTCGTTGCTCCTGTCGCGGCAGCATCTGCGGCGGGACCAATCACACAACTCTGTACTTCAAGCTTGGCAAGAATCCCTGCTGTGACTCGTCCTATCCCTAGGTCCAAGTCTGTCGATGAACACGTCTTTGATGATAACTCCCAGCGTGAATCGAAGGATGAACACCGATGTTGTTGAATTCTTCCTTAGCCACTTAACCTCGTCCTATCCCTAGGTCCGAGATAGTTCAACCATAAACTGGAGAACCCGCACTTATTCCTTTCGTATACTTAACTCTCCCGATATTAAGTAAATGTATAATCTCACAATGCTCTCCCGATACTCTTGCAAGATGTTGGAAACCAGAATAAGCAAACTTGAAGTCTATTTTATTGAACAGAAAAAATCCTAAAACAATGCAATCCTTGCAACTACTTTACAGAATCAACCCTTAGCCCTAGGGGAAGTTTAGAACATGATGAGAAGGGGGAAAACGACTAGGGTTTTGGGGAAGACGGCTAGAGAATAAGATATCCTTTCCTAGGTCGAATTACATGCCTTTATATAGGCCTTGGGTTCAAGTTTTCTAATATGGCAAGAATACAAGTTTAAATTAAAGTACAACTCTATTAAAGACTAAATCTTCAGAGTAGATGTCTTTAATTCATCCTCTTTTCTTGCTTTGGGTTTCTTCCTTGAACTTTGGGCTTGACCTTCATTCGGATCTAGGGCTCAGAAAAATATAGGAATGCTCCACGACAGACCAGCTTAATTTCCTCTTTCTGTCGAGCTCCACTTCACTTTTTCCCTTCAACATGGCTGTCGTCATTGGCTGCCACGGCAGCGACCACGACAGCATCATTCTTCTCGACTGCAGTCCTGTGTTCCGGCTCTGCTTCTCCACTACCCTGAGTCTGCTACAACAACTACCTGCAAAAGTAACCAAAATCAGTAGCAACTCTGCCATTTAATATAGTTGTGATGTATAAATGAAATCTATCCTAAATGCAATGAATTATGCTTGAATGCAGCAGAAATATGGGTTAAATAGGGGGTAAAATATAGAACTTTTACACACTCAATAGGGACCAACCGTTTTGATACACCTGCTGCGAACAAATATGTTTTAGCTGGTTTATGGCACAAGGCTACCTCAAACACCAACTAAAACCTCCCACAACCAAAAATGCATTAATTCTAGATACAAGGCACCCTAAAACAGCATGCTTAGCACTCAATACACATATAAAAGCCATACACTAAAAGGATCAACAAAACAACATATGATTCAAACATAGCATTCAAGATAAGATGCTTAGACAAGAGCATACACTTAAGCATTCATAAAGGACACAAGGCCATCATATTAAGCATAAGCAAACCTTAAACATATCATCCACATAACAAGGAGTCTAAACATGCTCCTAAGACAAAATATCAACATACATCAAAAGTTCAAATCCCATTGCTTGACTATTACAATCTCATAACTTAAAATCCATACTTGATAAAACCAAAAGCTCAACTAGCGCACTTGGAGGCCCTCTCCTTGCACAAGCAACCCACGAACTACGGATCTGCATTGTCGAACAAAAGAGAGCGTAAGCATAAAGCTTAGTGAGGGTAAGCTCATAAAACAAACCTCGACAATGCATGGTCGAAGCACGAGCAACAACCAAGGTAGAATGCATGATCTTACCTTCGAACCACATGAGTCAAATATAAATGATGCATGTACATAATTATCAACATCATGCCATGCTCAACAACTCATAAGCTCAACACACGAAAATACATAAATCCAACATATTAGCAACACAATCCACAATCCGTATTGGCACCTAGATATGACCCGAATACGTGGATAACTGTTGGAACTCACATCCAACACAACCATTACCTTACGGTGGGATTACACTCATCACCGTTTCACGCGGAGGGGATTCCACTCATCCTCACGCCCCGTCGATGGGATTCCACTCATCACCGACTAACATATATAAGAAGATTTCCGGGCGAACCCGTACTCCATCTTGATGACTACCATCACCAAGACCACGCACGCATTTAGACTCTCGTGTGCACACTAAACATCCTAATAATCGATCATTGTACCAAAGCATACTAGTGCCAATACTACCAAAATTCATAATCTTTCACAACACCATTTCATATCAACTTCCGTGCTTAGCACGTACTCACCATGACTTACCGTCATGCACAATTCACATGCATATAACAATGCATCAATACCATGCCTCAACATACATGTATAACACGATATACATAACCACCATAATCACAATTAAACATGAGGCATACACAACATTTAAAGATCAACCAAAGTCTCTAACTAAAGCTTGGGATTAGACTACCAATCTAATCCCAACTCTAGGTGGGTCTACCAAGCCCAACCTAGTCCACATGCTTGAACCAACCTTTGAAAAATCAATTTAAAAACGTTAACCACTCACCGACTATTCCAAGCTCAACCACACTAGCCGATCAAGCTCCCAATGATTCCGGATTCGTTCCCGAGGCTTCACCAACACAAATCCTTGCTTCTAATCATCCCAACACAATCAAAATAACCTCAAATTAGTTCACAAATCAATGTAGCAAACCCGGAACACAAACCAAGCACAAAATACAAGATTTCAAGCTAAAGACAACCCCAAAACCTTCATTCCCGAGCAGCCATGAAGCACAGTCCAAAACCAATGATTCCAACACTTATATTACCCCCCAAAGCTTCCAAAACAACCCTTATACATAGTCTAACCATCAGCCAACAAATTCCCACATCAAACACCCCCAAAACTCAACATAAAACCCTTCTAAAACCCAATTTCGGGAAACACCATGAAGCTTTGTAAAAATCGAGTATGTTTGACCTTTTAGATTGTAAACATCTTATCTAACATTAACCAACCGAAAACTTAAGTTAAAGCTAATAAAGTTCACATTTTTAATCTAAACTTTCAAAACTCCAAAATGGGAAATCATGGGTTTTTAATGAAAAATAAAACTATAGACTTTTAGAGAATGATGAGGACAAGTCAAAAGTGGGTTTACCTTTGAAAAATCTCCAACAACAAGTAAGAAAGATGATGGAATAGTGAAATGGAGAAGGGGAGGTTTTTCACGTCTGAAGTTGGGAGGTAGGAGATGATAAATAATTTGGGTGTTTTGAAATAAGAGTGTTTTTATTTTTACAAGTCAAAATATTTACCAATTTGCCATTAATGAGATGGCTATCTCAAAAATCCTAAAATCCATGGAATTGGGCTTTAAATCAAAACAAGTCCACAAATCAGTTTTTTTTGAAAACACGAGGTCCAAAATAATATTTTAAATTTACCCGACCCCCAAACCCGGGTGTTACAATGGTCGAGGGCACAGACATTATGGTCATTTTAAGAATACTTCTACCCACTAGTAGTGAGGTTATAAGGATAACAAGAGTGATAAAAATAATTCTAAGGAAGTAAAATCCTTTTTTATTAACAATGTGATGTTATAAATCATTGATCTCGTACTTGTCGTACGTTGAAAAATCAACAATCATTGAATGATAAAGGAAAGAAAATATAAGCAAATTTTGTTTGCGAAAAGTAAGTAATTCTTAGGTTGCATTTTCTTGAGGACAAGCAATAGTTCAAGTTTGGGGGGTGATAAGTGTGTAAAAGTCTTATATTTTAGCCATGTTTTAGCTCAATTATTGTTATACTTAAGCATGTTCTAATTGCATTTAGTAGGTAAACATACAAAAAATTGCATAAATAAGATAATATGCCTTATTTTATGAAATCCACTATTTTTTTATACAAAAGGTTGCTCAGGCAGGTGTTTCACTGTGCGCAAGTACCCGCCTATGTAGGCACTACCGCGGCAACATGATGGGCAGTAAGAAGGGCAAAAGGAAGAAGCTGGAATATCAAAGAATAATGATGAGAGACCTGTTGAAGAGCCAAGATGCAGAAGATAGACCAGAATGAGGAGTTAGGCCGAGCATTCATTGAAACAGACTACCGCCCAGGCAGCAGATTGTGTGCCGCCGAGGCAGCAACTTAAGGCGGCCGAAAAATGCAAAGTGAAGTGCGATTGAAAGAGCACTTAAAGCCTTGTTTTTAGAGACCACTTACATGAAGACTGGAGTGCAGAATCTCGAGAAAAGCTAAGTTCAAAGTCAAAAAAAGGAATCCCATAAAAATAGGAGAACTTTGAGGAAAAGAAGATCTGAAGCCCAAAAAGTTAGTTTTACTTTAATGTTACTTCTTCCCCAAGGACTCCTACCCTAAACTGACTTTTTCCCTAGGTTTTCCCTATATATATGTACTCTAGCTGACTTGTATAGGACATTGAGTGATTTTGAGAAAACCCTAGATCTCTATTCGTCCAAACATGTTCTAAATTCTCTCTGGTGCTAAGGGTTGGTTTTGTTGAGTAGTTGTGAGGTTTGAATTGTATTCGTTTTAGTTTCAAGTTGCAATAAAATTTCAAAGTTTGTTTACTCTTGGTGTTATTCTTGTTTGCAATCAAATCGGGAGAGGAAGTTGCAGAGATCTATTTGTTCAACATCGGGAGAGTTGAACTCAAGAAACGAGTAAACACGGTTTTACCCAATCTAGGGTAAAACTACTTTGCCTTAGGGATAAGGCAAAGTCACGGAAGAGGGTCTTGCTGAACTTTGAAGTTTCACCTATCCGCTTGGGCGGATCAACAATGCTGCCGAGGCGGGTGCTGCCGAGGCATTGCTTTGACAATTGTCCAATTTGCTGGGTCGATTTTGCAGTACTTGAACGAGACGGAGCATTCTGAATCCACACTACGGCACATACGAATACCGGCCTATTTTCTCAATCTGATTGCTTTCAACTTTAATTTACTTGCTTTTAGTTTTAATCACACAAAGACAACTCGCAAACAATTGTGTTTTTACTTTTTCTTGTGTAAGAAGATAAACTTATGGAGGTTCCCAATCCCTGTGGAGGCGATATTTTAAATACTATAACTTGGCATCATGTACACTTACACACAATTTGCGCATCATTTTTGCACGCATCACTACTCATCCTTCATGCATCCATTTTGAGTATCATTCTTTTTTTCTTTCGACTAAAGGCAGCATCAGGAATCAAGATTAAGTGGTAACATATAATTATTAATTACCATAAAATATGAGGGATAATGTTTAAATGAATTAAAGTATTAGGGTCTAAGTACATAAAATTCTCTATTATATTTTATACTAGTAAAAGATTGGGGGCACAACCCTAAAGGATAATGTAATTTCATCCCTGATTTCGAAATCAACAATTAACTTTAATGAAATTCTATCATTGATGTATTAGATAATAACCTTAAGAATATAGAAAAAAAAGATAAATCTTTTGTGAATAAAATAAATAAGAACAATATAAAAGATGAGAGAAAAGGGGGATTCGTATTATTCTCAAAACTAGACTTGTGTACAATGCCTTCATATATTTATAAGCATAAGAAGTACAAGCAATGAGTGGCATCTAGCAATACATCATTGTTACCTAAGTTACATGAAGTCGTGGTTTGAATTTACATTTTTCCGTGATTAACTTCTTTTATGTATTACATTCTTTTGCCCTCATATCTAGATCGAACACAAGTCATGGATTAATCACACTTGTATAGTCCATCTAATATTTCTTGATATCTTGAGTAGCCTATGATAAACGAATAACTATGATATCTCATATCAATTTATTTGAGCATGGTCATGCATTTTCTAGTCTCACTCACTCAAGTGGCCTACAATATTACTCCTATTATGTAGGAGGGACAAATCCTATCTTTATCAACCATATTCTGCTATATAGAGTGTGACATATCTAATATCAGTCTTTACAGTGTAGTCTGTCACAACACACGTTTGAATGTATCAAAATACGTCACTCTCGATATTGAAATAATGATGATCTCAAGTCTGAGGATCATACACTTAGTTATCAACATGAGCAATGTTGTGACTGTTACATAATAATCCAAGAAACATGCTCATAGCGGGTCCGTCCAATATGTCGTTCTCTAACACATACTTTTGTATTGATTTTTGACATCTCTATGTCAATAACAACAATTTGTTATCAATCAACTACATATTAGTCTTAATATATTATTGTTGTCCACGCCCACAATAATTCTCGACTAAGGACATTCAAGAATAACTATATTATTCTAAGGATTTTATTATAATTTAGTTTATTTATAGATGCACAGAATAAGACTGAAATAATAATAATGACTTTATTAATAAACAAGATCAAATATGTATGTCTTTTACAATCATCTCATGATTGGTCTTTGAGCATACGCCAACAATCTCCTACTAGCACTAAGACCAATCACTCATGTATCTAATACCAAGAGACTTAGTGTGACGTTCATGCTTCTACTGTGTCAGAGGCTTTGTCAGTGGATCGAAAATATTGTCATCTGTTGGTACTCTATATATTTCTACATCTCCTCGATCAATGATTTCACGAATGTGATGGTAACGCCTAAGTATGTGTTTGGATCGCTAGTGAGATCTAGGTTCTTTTGCTTGTACGATGGCTCTGTTGTTGTCACAACGTAGATCTATAGCATTTGATATGCTAGGCACAACCCCTAGTTCAAATATGAACTTTTTGATCCAAACAACCTTTTTGCAGCACCGCTTGCTACAATATACTCGGCTTCTGTTGTAGAATCTGCTATTGTATCTTGCTTTGAACTTTTCCAGCTTACAACACCTCCATTAAGGCAAAACACAAAACCAGATTGTGATCGAGAATCATCTTTATCAGTTTGAAAGCTTGTGTCAGTATAACCTTTTATACTTAGTTCTTTATCACCTCCATACATAAGGACTGTATCCTCAGTTCTTCTTAAGTACTTAAGGATGTTTTCGACTACAACTCAATGACCTTCACCAGGATCTATTTGGTATCGACTTGTCATACTTAGTGCATATGATACATCTGGACGTGTACATAGTATGGCATACATGATAGAACCAATGGCTGAAGCATATGGAATCTTACTCATGCATTCTCTCTCTTGAGGCGTTGAAGGACATGTTTCCTTTGAGAGCGAAATACCATGTCTCATAGGTAAGAATCCTCTTTTAGATTCTTCTATACTGAATCTTTTTAGTACTTTGTCTATGTATGTAGTTTGACTTAGTCTTAGGAGTCATCTTGATCTATCTCTATAAATCTTGACTCCTAATATGTAGGTTGCTTCACCCAAGTCTTTCATAGAAAAACATTTTCCTAACCAAGTCTTTACATACTGTAAGGTAGGCATGTCATTTCCTATTATTAGAATGTCATCCACATACAATACCAAGAATGTAACAGTGCTCCCACTAGTTTTCTTGAAAACACATGGCTCATCTTTATTTTTAATGAAACCAAACTCTTTGATTGCCTCATTAAAATGAAGATTCCAACTTCGAGAAGCTTGCTTCAACCCATAAATGGATCTTTTTAGTTTGCATACTTTTAAGGTATCTTTTGGATCGACAAAACCCTCAGGCTATGTCATGTACACATCCTCATCTAATTTTCCATTAAGGAAAGCGGTTTTGACATCTATTTGCCAAATTTCATAATCGTAGGATGCAGCTATTGCAAGCAATATCCCGATAGATTTAAACATAAAAATAGTGGAAAAAGTTTTATCATAGTCTATACCATGAATTTAACGAAATCATTTAGCGACCAATCGCCCTTTGTATGTTTGTACAATGTCATCCATGTCGGTTTTCTTTTTGAAAACCCATTTTCACCCTATGGGCTTAACCCCTCCGGGTGGGTCGACCAAAGTCCATACTTGGTTTTCTGAAATGGAATCTATCTCGGATTTCATGGCTTCTAGCCATTTCTTAGAGTTTGGGCTCTCCACTGCTTCCTAATGAGTCTTAGGTTCATCTTGGTCTATGAGAAGAACGTCTCCATGTAGTGTGACAAGAAATCCATATCTCTCGAGCGCATTGCGTTCTCTCATAGATCTCCGCAGTGGTTGTGTTTAAAGAACAGTTGGATGTTCCTCAACTATTTGTGGAACTAGCAAGTGTTCAATCTCTAGTTCAGTGATCTGTGGTTGATCTTGAATTTCTTCAAGTTCAATATTTCTCCCACTTCCCTTTCTAAGAATAAATTCTCTTTCTAGGAAGACTCTTGTTCGAGCAACAAATACTTTGTTCTCAGATGGATTGAAGAAATAATATCCTTTAGTTTCTTTAGGATACAATACAAAATTACATTTATGAGATTTGGGTTCGAGTTTTGTAGACATCTGATGTTTAACATAAACTTCGCATCCTCAAATTTTCATAAAAGACATACTAGGACGCTTCCCAATTCACATCTCATATGATATCTTTTAAACTGATTTAGACGAACACGATTTAGTGTGAAAGTAGATGCTTCTAGCGCATGTCCCCAAAAAGAAGTTGGAAGATCGGCATGACTCATCATTGACCGAACCATGTCTAATAATGTTCAATTTCTCCTTTCAGAGACTCCATTGTGTTGTGGAGTACCTGGAGGTGTAAGTTGTGAGAAAATCCCACATCCTTTAAGAAGTTCATCAAACTCTAGGCTTAAGTATTCTTCTCCTCGATCTGATCGAAGAACTTTGATACTCTTTCCTAACTAGTTTTGTACTTCATTCTTAAATTCCTTGAGCTTTTCAAGGGCTTCAGATTTATGATGCATTAGGTAAACATACCCATATCTACTGAAGTTGTCAGTGAAAGTAATAAAGTATTGAAACCCTCCTTTAGCTTGTGTATTCATCGGTCAACATACATCACTATGTATTAGACCTAATAAATCACTTGCTCGCTCATTTTTACCGTCAAATGGTGATTTGGTCATTTTTCCCATTAAGCAAGGTTCACATAGATCTAATTGTTCGAAAACAAACGGATCCACAAATCCATCTTTATGAAGTTTTGAAATGTGTTTCTCACTTATATGACTCAAGCGACAATGCCATAGATAAATTTGATTAGATTCATTTGTTTTTTTATTTTTTCGTATTATGTTATATATGGAGTTGTCTTGATCTAAGATGTAGAGGCCATTGCTTAATTGAGCCGTACCATAAAAAACATTATTGAGGGAAAAATAACAACTATTATTCTTAATGATAATTTCAAAACCAATCTTGTCCAAACAAGAAATTGAAATAATGTTTTTGGTCAAACTAGGTACAGAATAACAATCCTCTAAATCTAAAACAAGTCCACTAGGTAATGACAAAATATATGTTCCTATAGTTAATGTAGCAACTCTTGCTTCATTTCCCACTCGTAGGTCTACATCTCCTTTTTCCAATTTTCTACTCCTTGTTAGTCCCTGTACAGAAGTACAAATGTGTGAACCACAACCGATATCTAATACCCAAGAAGTATATGTTGATATATTAATAGCAATAACATAAATACCTGATCCGGACTGTCCATTTTCTCTTGCCTTCTTGATGTCCTCAAGATAGACAAGGCAGTTTCTTTTCCAATGTCCAGCATTGTTGCAATGGAAACACTTTCCTTCTTTTGCAACTCCTCCTTGGGGTTTTAATGCAGCTTTTCCTTTGTTGGACTTTGGCTTTGTCTTGGTGTTGGGCTTTCCTTTTCTGTTATCCTTTCGAACCATCATAATAGGTTTGCAATCAACCTTTTTCATATTGTTCTCTGTTGTTCTTAACAGATCAAGCAAGTAGAGAAACGATTTGTTGATTTCATTCATATTGAAATTAAGAATAAACTGATTAAAACTATCTGGAAATGATTGTAGGATAACATCAGTAGTCAATTCAACTCTTAGAGGGAAGCCCAATTTTTCAAGGGTCTAAATATACCCTATCATTCTGAAAACATGAGTTCCCATTAGAGTTCCATCCAACCTTTTGCATCGAAACAAAGCCTTAGAGGTCTCATACCTATCTTTATGAGCTTTCCCCTCATATAATTCTTTGAGATTTTTAATCATCTCATAGGGAACCATGTCCTCATGTTGCTTCTGAAGCGCAGGGGTCATGGTCGCAAGCACAAGCATCCGACATCTACCATGTCATTTGAGTATTTCTCAAAGGCTTCCCTCTCATCTTTGAAGGCATCACCTGGTGACTTTTTAGGGACAGGTTCTTCGATGATTTGTAGTTTCTGTTCTTGCTTAAGGACAATCTTTAAGTTACGGAACCAATCAAGGAAGTTCAAGCCATTCAATTTGTCTTTCTCAAGAACGAATCACAATGATAATGTGTTTGAGTTTGCCATAAAATCTACAATGGTAAAATATGATTTATAAGTACCTTTTATCATGTTTATAAAGAAATTACATTCACACTATTAAAAACCCTCAAAATTGAAAAACTTACTAAAAGTATTTCTAGTGGGTAAGGATCCATATTTCATTTCATCTTATGTCAACTTTGGCTTTACTCCTAGAATTCAATTATTTAGGTAAGCAACACTTACTAATTAAATCTCATGTAATTCTTATATTTGGTGAACAATTATTGTTCCTAATCATCTCATGATTATCCAAATCATTGGTCTTTAGGTTTCTAATCTCATTAGAACAAACTAGTTTAACCAATATTACAACCAGTGAATATCACTTGCTTATTCTATGCGTTTAACCAAGATAGATCTAAGTATTTTGTCAAACCTACATAGTACTGATCGAGGCTTTAACGAGGGCTAATATTGGATTACTGTAGAAATAATGTTTTGATATAATAATTGAAAAATGTTTTGGACTAATTTGAAAAGAATTTAAAACATGTCTTTAAGTCCAAACAACTTGAAAATATGTTTGAGGTATTTAAAAAGGTTTTTGGCAAAGTTTTTAATGCTTTTAAGTAGTCAAACTTGACTTTTCAGCAAGCCCGTACCGATACGGTATACCCCGTATTGATACCCTTTTGCTCAAGTTTTGAATATGCCAAAACTCGTACCGATACGGGTGAGACCGTATCGATACGGAAAGGGATCGTTTCGGTACGCCCCTTAAGCGTACCGATCCCTATTTTAACAACCCCAACGACTATTTCCCAACGGTCTTTTAAATGACATACCGTACTGATACGCCCTCAAGCGTATCGATACACTTAGGCTGACAAAGAGCCCAACGGCTAGTTCTAGAGAAGGGCGTACCGATATGCCTCCACGTGTACCGATACGGTAGGCTACAGAACTGCATTTATGGTGAGAAATAAAGTTTACAACGGCTCCAATTCAACCTTAACGGCTAGTAACGGCTACAAACTCATTAAGGGGTATAAAAGGGACCTCCAAGCATCAAGAGAAGGCTAATGCTTCATTTTTCAAACATCATATGATCACAAATATGTCTTAGTGCCTAAGTGTCAATTTCTTGTATAGACTAACACTAGTGAGCCAAAATTGTTATATTTGCTCAAGTGTTTTAGGATTGAGTGAGAGCTTAATTGTGCAAACAAAAATACCTATTAGAGAGATTTGAGTTTGCTTATTTTTATCTCTTTGTAAAGAGGGTTTGATCAAGGCTTTGGGTAGAAAGATTGATCGGTTTGTAAGGGTTTCCTCCTAAGCCTAGAAAAGGGGACGAATCAATAGTGGATTGATTGGAAATCCTTAGCGAGAAGCTAAGGTAGTGGATGTAGACCTTGGTTAGAAGGTTGAACCACTATAAATCATCTTGTCTTTATTCTTTTTAGCTTCCACACCTCTATCACCCAAAATTCCACTTCTCCACCACTTGGCGAGCAAGAACGGTTGAAGGAATCGAGCACCTAAAAACCCAACAATGACTAATTTTAATTAAATATAGAGGGTTTTTTATATTATTCTCACCATTCTATCATGATCTAATCAATTACCATCATACTAAAACATACATTGTATCACATACATGAAAAGCAGTAAATATAAATGCAATAGTTATAGCCCTTAAAACTAAGGTGGCCCATCCCAAGCCAATGGGAGAACCAAAATACTAAAGATAAAACTTGCTTCTCAAGCATCTATCCACCTTTGATCGGCCCATCATTCTACTCCTTTGATCCACACTTTCTCCGCAAATATTACAATTTTGAGAAACTTATTTTACACACGAAGGAGTAAGATGAGAAGAGAATTACAATAGAAGAAAGAAAGGCACGATATGCATGATGTATTTATATCAAACCAAAATAAATGAGCTATTGGGCTATAAATATTCATTTCAAACATAACATCGACGCAATTTATTATCGAGATCTTGACATATTGTCCCTACATAGGGGTCAAGGGGCGAAGCCCCTTGCGGGGTATGGCTGCCCCGCACGTGTAAAAACCTCACGATTTGATAACTTTTATCAACATTATCGCTTTTTCAGGATTTCAAAATCTACGAGGTTTTTACTTGAACAACTCTTTGTTACTTTCACCACACGTTATCTATAGACTAACCATTAGTCTAAATTTAACTAGCACCCATATATGTTAACGCTTAACATCCGAAAACCCTAGCATATATGTGACTAACTCTTTAATCACTTGGAACAATCAATTTAATTTATTCAGATTAGGCGTAAAACGATTTAATACGTGAAAATATCATATATTTGTCAAAAAATCGAATGAATCCTAATCTAATACCATGCATCTCATACAAAATCATCATCCAAGTATTTAAGTCTGAATTCGTATCGTACAAGTGACTTTGATACCACTATTGGGAAACGCTAGTACACCACATGGCGCAGCGAAAAATTATCCGACGAATTCTGCAGTGATCCATGTACAAGGGACAAATTTAGGGTGAATAGGGATGAAATATTACCTTAATAAATCTGGTATCTTGATATCATTAGGGAGTTAGGATAAACCAAATTGAAACCGAGTCGTTACAATATCGCTCCGACCTCTACGCAATCCACCCGAACGAAACGAATAATATTTTCTCTTCTCTAACTGTTAAAGAGGTTTTCCGAAAAAGCATACTTTGGCTGCTAGACCTTATGCCTTTATATAGCATTCAAAAACCTAATTCTAATTAAATTTAGATTCATTAAATATACAATATATTTAACCGAATATAATTAAATATATAGAATCTAATTCTACTTTAATTCAAATTCATTAAATATACAATATATTTAACCGAATACAATTAAATATGTAGAAACTGATTATACTTTAATTAGGTTTATTTAGGGATATATATATTAATAGTGTTTGATAATTACAATAATTATCTAGTATTAATATATATATATATATATATAAACTAGATTATCTATAATTACAATAATTATAATAATTTCAGTTTTAATAATTATTACGTGTACAACAAGTTTGTACACATGCTATCTAGTCGATATTTGTTCGTTTCAATCATAGGGTGTGACCCTTGTAGGTTCATGTAACGTTAGTAGTAATATCTAGAATAATTCTAATATTACAAGCAATGAGTGACATCTAGCAATACATCATTGCTACCTAAGTTACATGAAGTCGTGGTTCGACTTTACCTTTTTCCATGATTAACTTGTTTTATGTATTACATCCTTTTTTCCTCATATCT
This sequence comes from Hibiscus trionum, assembly GCA_030270665.1. NCBI lineage: Eukaryota > Viridiplantae > Streptophyta > Magnoliopsida > Malvales > Malvaceae > Hibiscus > Hibiscus trionum. Next base: position 6,451,675 of record BSYR01000034.1, on the reverse strand, counting down.
AGATCGAACAAAGTCATGGATTAGTCACACTTGTATAGTACATCTAATATTTCTTGATATCTTGAGTAGACTATGATAAACTAATAACTATGATATCTCATATCAATTTATTCGAACATGACCATGCATTTTCTAGTATCACTCAATCAAGTGGCCTACGATATTACTCCTTTCATGTAGGAGAGATAAATCCTATCTTGATCAACCATATTCTGCTATATAGAGTGTGACATGTCCAATATTAATCTTTATAGTGTAGTCTATTACAACACACGTTTGACTGCATCAAAATACCTCACTCTCGATATTGAAATAATTATGATCTCAAGTCTGAGGATCATACACTTAATTATCAACATGAGCAATATTGTGACTGTCACATAATAATCCAAGAAACATGCTCATAGCGGGTCAGTCCAGTATGTCATTCTCTAACACATACTTATGTATTGATTTTGATATCTCTATGTCAATAACAACATTTTGTTATCAATCAACTACATATTAGTCTTTTTCTCAAAAGCTTTCATTAAATACATTGAAAGGATTTCATGAGTTTCCAATTTGAAGTTCTTCAGGTGTTCTAATGATATAATGAATCTTGATCAAACTCATTTATAAAATATATAAGGAAATATGATCATACTTATAGTATTTCCTCGATTAGTACCCACTAAGGCGATTATACCAAATGCGCCAAAATATAAACATTCAAGGGGCATATGTAAATAAATTTCCTCAAAAATTTCCAAATGCTTCTAGCATTTTAAATCCTTCAAGGATAAATAGGGATCCACAAAATATTTAGACGCATATAAAATATTTCATAACTGCCAAAGTAATTGCGTCCACCATGAAGTAATTAGAATTCTTCATAAATCATAATTCAGTTGTATTTACGACTACTTATTTGTGCCTCACTTGCATTACATCTTTAGGTGTTTGGGCTGCTGGTCCAAATACTTCTCTTTTGGAAGTTCAAAGCGTCTTTCTATATTAGCCAATTCAATATCTATACTTCTTGATAGATTTCTATACAAGATCCTCGTTTTCTTTCTTTACTTCTATAGAAGTATTCCATTTAAAATTGTTTGTAAAATCATTGTCGACAACTTTTTAATTTTCTGGTTCCATTCTCGTAGTGGCATAACTCATCGAGATCTCTTCAAGATTTCAATCTTTATTTCAGGTACCTGAAACTCTTCAAGAGTTTTATTATTAGTTATGTTTTGGTTCTCTTTAGGAGCACCCGCCTCCAATATATGACCATCTCATACTATTTTTTATTTACGAGAATTTTGATCATTGGAACCAATTTTCATGCTTCATGCATGATTTACATCCGTTCGCTCTAACATGTAATTCAAATTTAGAGCAATTTAGCTGGTATATGAAACTTAGTTACTCTCATTGGGTCAATAAATATGTCTGGCAGTTGACATATAATAGCATGAATTATCTTATGAACTTCTGGTTCATATATGAGGATCTAGATAACAATAATTTATTTTCCTTTATCCAGCTGATTATTATCTCCCCTGATGTTGATAAAAATCATGTCATAAATGATTTTCCAATTAATGTTTAAGAATTTAAACATAGAAGGAGACTCATACTCAATATATATTCTCAACCCTTTTTATTTACTCATTTTGTGTATTGTGGTGGAGCAATTCAACAATATATCGTACATTCAAAATTATAAAATGGGAAATGTATAGCTTCTAACAAAAAAACCAATCATAACGGTGAGTTTATTATAACTCGTTGGCTTGATGCGTATAAGTGCTACTATATGGAAATACCATATAAATGATAATTGTCTTATTCTTATAGTTTATCTATCAAAGAGGAGACATCCAATTAAAATTTTGCTAAACCATATTTTTCATAATCAATAGGCTTTGTAACAACTGATATAGCATAAAATATAAACCCACTAGCTTTTGCAAGACGAATAGTCTAACTACATAATCTGAATCTTTTTCTAATCAATCTCACAAACTTCTAGTTGTAAGTTGATAAAACAATGTAGATGCATCTACTAAAATCATATAAAAATTTCCATATTTGTGGATAAATGGGCCCATATTTCATTCAGATATGCAAGACATACAGTCTCAGCTTTAGTACAAGAACTTCAAGTTCTTTTGGTAAGTGGGATCTTAATCATTTACTTTGAGAACAAGCAATACAAGAACTTCGTGTTCTTTTAATAAATGTGCATGTAAATCTCAATAGCTTTCGCATCATTATTGATCAGGATGGTCTAACCGATTATGCCAACTATATACATGTGTGTATATACATTTCTGAATTTGTAAACTTTTGGTTTACCATAACATGTGATTCAATCTCACTTGTACATGTGTGGTACAAATTTTGAAATACAAGTTTCTTTAAAACTTGATAATACATTGTCCACCAAAAATTGTTTCTTTGAATAGGAATATATTTAGCTCTTTCGGAGCTTTCAATGAAAATTATCTTTTGGTAGTAATATATAGCTCTTCTAGAGCTTTTAACTGACTTTTGGCTACCAGAACTTATATCCACATTGGTTTATTTCAAATGTCAATTATTAACATATGCTATTTATAATTCCCGAAGGATTATTTTTGCGAATTCATATTGCTCTCTTAAAATTTCCACTTTTAGTGGTGACGATATCATTACCATTAGTGGTAATTATTACAATATTCGCAATACTGCACTTTTCAAAATGTGTTTTATCTCAAGAATATCATTACAATATTCTGGAGCATCAATATTTTCAGTACTTTGAGATATAGTACTCACATTATCCCTTGCATTAAATGAGAAAATATATCTTATGCTTCTGCTAAGCATAAATCGTCACCATAGATTGTATCTGATAAGTAATCATGTGAAACAAAATAGATAAATATCATAATATATAAATATAAATATAAATATAAAACATAAATAATTAATGTGTAAAGTAAATAAACATAAAGAAAAAGAAATAAACAGATAAATAATTCTCTTCAAAGTTATGAGAATAACTAGAAGATGATTTATTCCCTTCGAGGGTTGTAAGGAAATCAACAACGTCCAAATGAGTTAGACCAACAACGTCCAAATGAGTTGGACCAACAATGTTGAAATAAGTTGGACCAATATCATCTTCGTCATTTTTCGCAAACAAAATTTGCTTCTATTTTCTTTCCTTTATCATTCAATGATTGTTGATTTTTCAACGTACGACAAGTACGAGATCAATGATTTATAACATCACATTGGTAATAAAAAAGGATTTTACTTCCTTAGAATTATTTTTATCATTCTTGTTATCCTTATAACCTCACTACCAGTGGGTAGAAGTATTCTTAAAATGACCATAATGTATGTGCCCTCGACCATTGTAACACCCGGGTTTGGGGGTCGGGTGAATTTAAAATATTAAAATATTATTTTGGGCCTCGTGTTTTCAAAACAAATGATTTGTGGACTTGTTTTGATTTAAAGCCCAATTCCATGGATTTTAGGATTTTTGAGATAGACATCTCATTAATGGCAAATTGGTAAATATTTTGACTTGTAAAAATAAAAACACTCTTATTTCAAAACACCTAAATTATTCATCATCTCCTACCTCCCAAATTCAGACGTGAAAAACCTCCCCTTCTGCATTTCACTATTCCATCATCTTTCTTACTTGTTGTTGGAGATTTTTCAAAGGTAAACCCACTTTTGACTTGTCCTCATCATTCTCTACAAGTCTATAGTTTTATTTTTCATTAAAACCCATGATTTCCCATTTTGGAGTTTTGAAAGTTTAGATTAAAAATGTGAACTTTATTAGCTTTAACTTAAGTTTTCGGTTGGTTAATGTTAGATAAGATGTTTACAATTTAAAAGGTCAAACATACTCGAATTTTACAAAGTTTCATGGTGTTTCCTGAAATTGGGTTTTATGTTGAGTTTTGGGGGTGTTTGATGTGGGAATTTGTTGGCTGATGGTTAGACTATGTATAAGGGTTGTTTTGGAAGCTTTGGGGGTAATATAAGTGTTGGAATCATTGGTTTTGGACTGTGCTTCATGGCTGCTTGGGAATGAAGGTTTTGGGGTTGTCTTTAGCTTGAAATCTTGTGTTTTGTGCTTGGTTTGTGTTCCGGGTTTGCTACATTGATTTGTGAACTGGTTTGAGGTTATTTTGATTGTGTTGGGATGATTAGAAGCAAGGATTTGTGTTGGTGAAGCCTCGGGAACGAATCCGGAATCATTGGGAGCTTGATCGGCTAGTGTGGTTGAGCTTGGAATAGTCGGTGAGTGGTTAACGTTTTTAAATTGATTTTTCAAAAGTTGGTTCAAGCATGTAGACTAGGTTGGGCTTGGTAGACCCACCTAGAGTTGGGATTAGATTGGTAGTCTAATCCTAAGCTTTAGTTAGAGACTTTGGTTGATCTTTAAATGTTGTGTATGCCTCATGTTTAATTGTGATTATGGTGGTTATGTATATCGTGTTATACATGTATGTTGAGGCATGGTATTGATGCATTGTTATATGCATGTGAATTGTGCATGACGGTAAGTCATGGTGAGTACGTGCTAAGCACGGAAGTTGATATGAAATGGTGTTGTGAAAGATTATGAATTTTGGTAGTATTGGCACTAGTATGCTTGGGTACAATGATCGATCATTAGGATATTTAGTGTGCACACGAGAGTCTAAATGCGCGCGTGGTCTTGGTGATGGTAGTCATCAAGATGGAGTACGGGTTTGCCCAGAAATCTTCTTATATATGTTAGTCAGTGATGAGTGGAATCCCATCGACGGGGCGTGAGGATGAGTGGAATCCCCTCCGCGTGAAACGATGATGAGTGTAATCCCACCGTAAGGTAATCGTTGTGTTGGATGTGAGTTCCAACAGTTATCTGCGTATTCGGGTCATATCTAGGTGCCAATACGGATTGTGGATTGTGTTGCTAATATGTTGGATTTATGTATTTCCGTGTATTGAGCTTATGAGTTGTTGAGCATGGCATGATGTTGATAATTATGTACATGCATCATTTATATTTGACTCATGTGGTTCGAAGGTAAGATCATGCATTCTACCTTGGTTGTTGCTCGTGCTTCGACCATGCATTGTCGAGGTTTGTTTTATGAGCTTACCCTCACTAAGCTTTATGCTTACGCTCTCTTTTGTTCGACAATGCATATCCGTAGTTCGTGGGTTGCTTGTGCGAGAAGAGGGCCTCCAAATGCGCTAGTTGAGCTTTTGGTTTTATCAAGTATGGATTTTAAGTTATGAGATTGTAATAGTCAAGCAATGGGATTTGAACTTTTGATGTATGTTGATATTTTGTCTTAGGAGCATGTTTAGACACCTTGTTATGTGGATGATATGTTTAAGGTTTGCTTATGCTTAATATGATGGCCTTGTGTCCTTTATGAATGCTTAAGTGTATGCTCTTGTCTAAGCATCTTATCTTGAATGCTATGTTTGAATCATATGTTGTTTTGTTGATCCTTTTAGTGTATGGCTTTTATATGTGTATTGAGTGCTAAGCATGTTGTTTTAGGGTGCCTTGTATCTAGAATTAATGCATGTTTGGTTGTGGGAGGTTTTAGTTGGTGTTTGAGGCAGCCTTGTGCCATAAACCAGCTAAAACCTGTTTGTTCGCAGCAGGTGTATCGAAACAGTTGTACCCTGTTGAGTGTGTAAAAATTCTATATTTTACCCTCTATTTAACCCATATTCCTGCTGCATTCAAGCATAATTCATTGCATTTAGGATAGATTTCATTTATACATCACAATTATATTAAATGGCACAGTTACTACTGAGTTTGGTTACTTTTGCAGGTAGCTGTTGTAGCAGACTCAGGGCAGTGGAGAAGAAGAGCTAGAACACAGGACTGCAGTCGAGAAGAATGATGCTGCCGTGGCAGCCAATGACGACAGCCATGTTGAAGGGAAAAAGTGAAGTGGAGCTCGACAGAAAGAGGAAATTAAGTCGGTCTGTCGTGGAGCATTCCTATATTTTTCTGAGCCCTAGATCAGAATGAAGGTCAAGCCCAAAGTTCAAGGAAGAAACCCAAAGCAAGAAAAGAGGACGAATTAAAGACATCTACTCTGAAGATTTAGTCTTTAATAGAGTTGTACTTTAATTTAAACTTGTATTCTTGCCATATTAGAAAACTTGAACCCAAGGCCGATATAAAGGCATGTAATTCGACCTAGGAAAGGATATCTTATTCTCTAGCCGTCTTCCCCAAAACCCTAGTCGTTTTCCCCCTTCTCATCATGTTCTAAACTTCCCCTGGGGCTAAGGGTTGATTATGTAAAGTAGTTGCAAGGATTGCATTGTTTTAGGATTTTTTTCTGTTCAATAAAATAGACTTCAAGTTTGCTTATTCTGGTTTCCAACACCTTGCAAGAGTATCGGGAGAGCATTGTGAGATTATACATTTACTTAATATCGGGAGAGTTAAGTATACGAAATGAATAAGTACGGGTTCTCCAGTTTATGGTTGAACTATCTCGGACCTAGGGATAGGACGAGGTTAAGTGGCTAAGGAAGAATTCAACAACATTGGTGTTCATCCTTCGATTCACGCCGGGAGGTATCATCAAAGACGTGTTCATCGACAGACTTGGACCTAGGGATAGGACGAGTCACAGTAGGGATTCTTGACAAGCTTGAAGTACAAAGTTGTGTGATCGCTGCCGCGATAACAACAGACCGTTGTCGCTGCAGGTGCTGCTGTGACATGAGCAACGACAGAACAGGGAGTCCTATACAGTGCAACACCTGCACTACTGAGCAAATCAATACCGGCCTATTTTCTCTATCCTGAATCCTTTAATCCTTTATCTTCAGTATTCTTTAGTATTCCCTTACAAACAATTAAATTATCTTCTTTCGCTCTTGTGCAGCAATCCAAGGTTAAGGCTATTTCCAGTCCCTGTGGATTCGGCATCCGATACTTCGTGTATCACTTTACTACTTGCATCGTGTACACTTGCACTCTATTGCGATAGACTCTTTTACACACAACAAGTTTTTGGCGCCGCTTGCCGGGGACTGGCAACATATCTTTACCCTACTTTTACTGCACATTCTTTTAATTTTTCTGTTTTTGTTATTTGGATTGTTCACCCTGTGCTTTTCACAAGGTTTTTCGTTTGCTTATGCGCAGATCGAGACGAGGCAAAGAACCTGAGTATCAATTAGACCCTGAAATCAAACGCTCGTGCAATCTCAGGAACCGAGTCCGTCTTTTGATAGCCAGAAACGATTATCTTGAGGAACAGTTAGAAGCCATGCATAACGGGAGGAACAACCAAGAGAATCCCGAAGGTCCTGAAGATCCTATTGGGAATGAAGGAAACGAACAGTCCGCCGCTGCCGCGGCCGCACGCCGGTCCTGCCGTGATTACATGATCAACGATTATGTGGAACTGGAGACCACCCTGCCAGACGTGGAAGCTGAAAACTTCAAGCTAAAACCTGTCATGTTCAGCATGATTAATTCCGCTGGCCAGTTTAGTGGTGCTGCTACAGAGGATGCCAGAGAACATCTGAAAACGTTCCAAGAAATCTGTGGATCGTTTAGACTACCAGGAGTAAATTCGGAGATATTGAGGCTTCGGCTATTTCCTCATTCATTGAGGGACAGAGCGAAAACTTGGTGGAACAAACTAACGCTGGGTTCAATACGAACTTGGGCAGATTTAACTCGTGAATTTTTATCTCGTTTTAATCCTTCCCATTTATCTGAGCGATTACGTAACGAAATTGCTACTTTTCAACAGGAAGATGACGAGCCAATGCACGAGGCATGGGACAGGTTTACCACTCTTCTAAGGAATTTCCTGATGCACGGATTCCCTGTTTGGAATCAAGTCATCAAATTTTACAATGCTGCCAACCTACACACTCGAATGAGAATAGATTTAGCAGCTAATGGATTACTGTTGGATAAAGATCCAGACGAAGCCATGGTAGTATTGAAGAATTTGGCGAAGAATGAAGAGCAATTTCCCACAGTGAGGAGAGGTAAACGAGTACTAGCTGTGAAGGATTATGAAGCCGACAATTCCCTAAAGACACAGGTTGCGTACCTCACAAAGGCAGTGATTTCTCATTACTAGAATTAATGTAGAGCCAATTTCTAGCAACATCTTTAACCCTATACTAGAGCCATTGATTGACACCTCTAGTACATAAGATTTTTCAATTTTTAAACCCAAGTAATGTTCTAACCTTAACTCACTAGAATTCCTAAAATCATACAAGTTACAAGGTGTGTTTTTAATAGTAGAGTTCTAAGTACTTCTAAGTTCATGCTAAGGTTGCTGCTGGGGTGGCTAAGTAGGCGACAGTTAAAAACTATTCAAAATTGAAGCCAAAATTTTAATGGTAAGTAACAATGCATTAATTTATAATTTTACATCCTAAAAAACATAAACAAAAATAAAAGAAAAACAAAAGAAATGACATTTTCCCCCCAAACTCGAGAGGATCATTGTCCTCAATGCATGCCTACATACACAAAATTAAGCATAGATTAGATTAAAAAACAAAAAGAAGAATATTTAGAAGCTAAGAGGAGGAGGAGTCGTTTTCTTCCTTGATGAGGATCATCGTCGGCGGGCTGGGACTTTTACTCTTTTGGCCGCCCTAGGCGGCTGCTGGCGGGCGAATGGTGTGGGCTGTTTTTACTGTGGTAAGGGCTCTTATTTGCTGTCGTCGCTGCTACCCAAACGTATTTCCATTATTTCTAATGCCTTCCTCTTTTTCATCGGTGTGTACTCAGTTTCGAGCTTTTTCATGTTGGATTTGATCTTGTCGTCCCATATTGAATCAGATGACCAAGAGTTGAAGAAGTCTGAATCATCCAACTCAATTGCTGGTGCTTTGCCTTTCGCTGCTCGTGATGTCTGTCTATAGTCTCGGGCTGGGGCGGCTGCTATATCGGTGTGGTCATCGGGACTGGAGATGATGGTCGTGGGGTTGTTTGGTGCAACGGGCGGTTTAGAAGCGGCTTGCAGAGTATCCTAGACTGTTGTCGTGTGAGAGGCGCAGTCAGCTGCCCGATATGTTGCCAAGGCGGATGGTGAGGCCGAGGCGGATGGTGAGGCTGAGGCGGAAGGTGAGGCCGAGGTGGCTGGTTCTGTTGTGATGAGTATCTCGACTGGAAATTCTTGAAATTGGGCTGTGTTTTCTGGGAACTGCTCCTTGATGGCTACCACAGTTGCGGCGTGGAAGTCTTAGATGTAGGCCATAAAGGAAAATTGGCGTTTTTCTATTCTCTCCAGCTGGGAGGTTATGCCGCCAGATGTAGCTGCCGTGGCGAGCTAGTGGGGCGGCTACTGGCTACCCATTTTCGATGCCTCTGCGTAGTTCTCTAGGTTAGCTTTAGCAATTCTATCTTCTTGAGGACGGTCTGCTGCGTCCATCCGTCTCGATCTGGTGTGAAGGAGTCTGTTGGGGCGGTGGGGATGTGCATCTTCTCACATAGGGCGGTGATGAGGCTGGGGAAGTAGAGTTGCCCTTTTCGTTTCTACCCACACGCATAGATTTCATTGGCAATGATCTCGCCAACATTGATGATGCGATTGTGGATGATAGAGTGTAAAAGTGCAAGGCGGGGCTTGTCCACGGTTGAGTTGTGGGATGTTGGCAGCAACCGTCTTTTGATGAAGGTTATCCACAACTTTTCCTCAGGGAGTAAGTCTCTCTGGTTGACCGATCTTCTATGTTCCCCGTCGTTCCAAACAGTCCTCGGGATGCATAATTCATCTTTGAAGGCCTCATAGTTTTCTGCCGTTAAGGAATCCACAAATTCCTGATGTTGGTCCTCTTAAATGTGCAGCCTATACTGAAGGTTGATCTTATCGGCATCAATTTCCACTCGCCGCCCACAGACATTGATGGCGGCAACTTGGGCAGTGGGCTCATGAGCATAGTACTCGCGTGCGATGGTCATGTTGGCCTTTGGTGGCTGCTGGACAAAAATCTGCCACCGTTGATGCTCAATTCTGTGGGTGTTGTAGCCCAAAATTCCTTTGCCCCACCTCGTAGCAAAATCCTTGTTCTTCTCATACGGAGCGTTCTTTGAATCACTCATTGTGGCGTACTTTGATCTCCGGTGTTGCAAATCTGTTGAGGGAAGATTCAAATTTTGTTTGGGCGGCTTGGTGGCGGGGTGTGCGAGCTATCTCTCGGTGTTGTATTAAGGTTGGGAGTAGTGAGTGAGTTGTGAAATTTGAGAGGTTTGTTAAATAAATTTAAAACAAAAGAAAACTAGTCAAGTAAAAAGCAAGAGAAAAAGTAGAAGAGTGAATAGTGAAAATGAAGAGGGGTTAAATAGGGGTGAAGATGGGTGTTTTGGATGTTTTCGTTTTGGCTGCCGAGGCAACCGTTGCCTGGGCGGCTATCCGTTGGCAGCAACGATTATATCTACAACGACTATATTTGGCGGGAAACAACGACTGCCCAGTTTGTTATCGTGGCAGTCAATGATGGTGGGCTCAGATTGTTGATGGATTTGGGCTTTCTTCATCTTGATTCTCTTGGTTTATGTTGTTCCTAAAATAAACTGAAAAATAAAATAATTATTAGTGTAAAATTTTAAAATAAAGTAAATGTAGAAAATAAATGCAAGAAATTTAAATCTAATTCCTAAAACAGAAAAAATGTAAATTAAATCTTTAAGGGAGTGCATAAAATTGCGTCCTCTAAAGTAACCATGGCCTTATCCCTCATAGTGTGGGCTCTAGTATAATGCTTTAAGCGCTGCCCATTGACTTTAAACTCATGGCCATCTTTGGTTGACATGATCAACACGTCACCATGGGGAAATGCCTTTACAACTTCAAATAGACCAGACCATCTTGATTTCAGCTTCCCTGGGAACAATTTCAGGCAAGAATTGAAGAGAAGTACTTGCTGCCCGGGAAGAAAATGCCTCAGCATCAACTTTTTATCATGCCATCTTTTGGTTTTCTCCTTGTAAATTCTCGCGTTGTCGTATATCGAGGCTCTGAATTCCTCGATCTCATTCAGTTCCATAAGTCTTTTCTGCCTGGCTTTTTCCTAGTCCAAGTTTATCGTCTTGATGGCCCAGTACGCCTTATGCTCAATTTCGACAGGCAGGTGGCAGGTTTTACCATACACAAGGCGGAAGGGTGACATGCCCAATGGGGTTTTGTAAGCAGTGCGATATACCCACAGTGCATCATGGATGCGAAGAGACCAATCTTTCCTAGATGGGTTGACCACCTTCTCGAGAATGCTCTTCAACTCCCTGTTTGAAATTTCTATATGCCCATTGGTCTGAGGGTGGTATGTCGTGGCAATCTTGTGTGTCACACCAAATTTCTTCAATACTGCAGCAATCTTGTGTGTCCCCCGTATGGTTAATTGTGACAGTGGTGGAGGACTTCTTGATGTTCTTCCTCTAGTATACATCTCCGAATCACCTGATCTGCACATTTTTTAAACAAAAGACGTTCGTCCCAATAATAATGTTTTGCATCATTTTGGAACCTCTCCTTTACTTGGTAATTCATGTCAGTGGGAAAAATTCCAGTAACCAAGTAATTGACAATGTCAGCGTACCAGGGTGTTTTGGTGATGGCCGCCAATGTGTCTGCCACAGCGGCTATGGAGTATGCCGTCTGGGCGGCCAGGATTTGCTCGTTTGGGAAATGTTCTTGAATATCAATTGTATCTATAGTTCTTCCCTTTAATCATGACAGATGGTCAGCCACTTGATTCTCGGTTCCTTTTTTGTCCTTGATCTCTACGTCGAATTCTTGTAGCAGAAGAATCCAGCGTATCAACTTCTGTTTTGCGTCTTTTTTTAGAACAAGTACTTGATGGCTGACTGGTCTGTGTGTACTATCACCTTAGTTCCGATGAGATATGCGCGGAACTTGTCGAAAGCGAATACTACTGCCAACAGCTCCTTCTCAGTGGTCGTATAGTTGACTTGGGCTTCATTGAGCGTCTTGCTGGTGTAGTATATAACATGAAAGACTTTGTTTTTTCGCTTCCCTAGCACTGCCCCGACGGCAAAGTCACTAGCATCGCACATTATCTCGAAGGACAATGACCAGTCTGGTGGTACCACGATGGGGGCGGCTATGAGCTTCTTCTTCAGGGTCTCAAATGCATCAGTATATTTGGTATCAAAGTTAAATGGGGTATTCTGGTCAAGCAAAGTACACAGAGGTTTAGTTATTTTTGAAAAAAATTCAAAGAATCTTCTATAAAAACTTACGTGTCCCAGGAAACTCTTGATCCCTTTAACAGTAGTGGGCGGCGGCAATTTTTCGATCACGTCTATCTTGGCACTATCAACCTCGATGTCGCGACGGCTGATCTTGTGCCCCTACACAATTCCTTTGTCCACCATCAAATGGCACTTCTCCCATTTCAAGACTAGATTGGATTCTTCACATCTTTCGAGCACTTTTTCCAGGTTGCCATGGCATCTGTCAAAACTGTCCCCAAAGACCGAAAAATCATCCATGAAGATCTCTAGGAAATTTTCGACCATATCTGAGAAGATAGCCATCGTACACCTCTAGAAGGTTGTCGGTGCATTACAAAGCCCGAATGACATCCTTCTGAAGTCATAAGTTCCATATGAGCAGGTGAAGGTAGTATTCTCTTGGTCCTCAGGAGCAATTGCGATCTGATTATAACCTGAGTAACCATCAAGAAAACAATAGTAAGGTTTACCGCCTAATCTGCCTAACATCTAACCTAAGAAAGGTAAGGGAAAGTGGTCCTTTCGATTAGCTTTATTTAGCTTTCGATAGTCCATACAAACCCTCCAACCGGTCACAGTCCGGGTTGGGATCAACTCATTTTCTTTGTTTTTGATCACCGTCATTCCTCCTTTCTTAGGCACGCATTGAACCGGGCTCACCCATGTACTGCCGGATATGGGGTGGATGATATCGGCGTCTAGCCACTTTATCACGTCTTTCCTCACCACATCCTTCATGGCTTCATTCAGCCTTCTTTGGGCATCAACTGTCGGCTTATGATCATCCTCTAGGAGGATCTTGTGCATGAAAATTGTCGGGCTGATCCCCTTCAAGTCAGCTATGGTCCATCCAATGGCCAGTTTGTACCGCCCGAGCATTTTTACCAACTGCTGCTCTTATTCCTGTGTTAACTTGGAAGAAATAATTACATGAAGAGTGTCATTCTGTCCATGATAAACATACTTAAGCTGTTCAGGCAGTGCTTTAGTTTCCAGTTTGGGTGGCTGCTCAATGGAAGGTTTTTCAATGGTACTCTCTTTGGTGGTATAATTATGAGATTCGAAATACTTACTTGGATGAGTACCAGTCCAGTTTACCTCTTCGGATTCGTTAGGGCAGTCTTCAGATTGGCTGTCGAGGTAAATGCCCAGGCAGTCATTTGAGTAGCTGCCGAGGCAGTGACTGTCGAGGCAAGGGCTTCCTGATTGGCTTCAATGGTTGCCTGGATAAGATGGCACTCCTCTCGATTGTCAGCTTGCTTGAGGGTTTGTAGTACGTTGATCTTTATATGCTGCTCATTCACCCTCATGGTTAACTCTCCCTTCTCCACATCAATTAGCATTATGTCTGTGGCAAAGAATGGTCTCCCTAGAATAATGGGAGCATGTTCGTCTGCTTCACAATCTAAGACAAGGAAGTCAGTGGGAAATATAACTTATCCACTCTTACCAGAATATCTTCAATTTTTCCTTCAGGGTGCAAGTATGAGCGATCAGCCAGCTGGAGCATGACAGTGGTGGGTCGAGCTTTGCCAATACCCAGTTTTTCGAACACTGACTTGGGCATAAGATTGATGATTGTCCAAAGATCACATAGAGACTTCCCCACATAGTGATTTCCAATGACACATAGAATGAGGAAGCTACTTGGGTCTTTCAACTTAGGTGGTGCTCGGTTATGAAGCATCGCCATGCATTCTTCTGTTATGGAGACAGTTTCGAATTCCCCTATCATTGCTTGTTTTGATACCATATTCTTAAGGAACTTCACGTAATTGGGTATCTACTCAATTGCCTCAACGAGTGGGATATTTATGTGTACATGTTTAAGAATGTCCATAAATTTCTTAAACTGATACTCTTGCTTCTGCTGCTTCAGCCATTGTCGGAATGGAGGAGGCGACTGAATATTTTCGATACCTTCTTTACATTGAAACCTAATCTGAGGAAGAGTGAAATGTTTAGGTTTTTCCTGCTTTTTCCTTGTTTTTATCTGGGGTATCAGCAGGATTGGTTGCCGAGACTGAGGGTCCTGCTACCGCCGCAGCGGGTGCATCAGCTTCTGCCTGGGCGGCGGCCTTTTTAGGTTCTTTCCCCTTTAGTTCATCGGCTCTTGGTTCTTCTAATTATTTCCCACTTCTGGTTCTGATGGCTTTGCATTGTTCGTGAGTGGGTCTTCTCGCGAATTCAGTATCGCTGGGCAGTCCTCCTGCGGGTCGAGTGTTCAGTTGTTGTGCGAACTGCCCCACTTGTGTCTCCAGTGACTTCAGGGTTGCCTCATGGTTTTGCATTCGCATCTCTGTCCTGTCCATGAAAGCGTCAGTCTTTTTAACAAATGTATCCATGTTAGATATGTAAGTACCAGTGGTGGACATGAAGACATTCAGTCTGTTCTAGAGGGCTAGGTGCTGCCAGATGCTGCTATGGGGGTTGTTGTGGCAGCTGCAGCCTTTGCAGAACCTGAGAGAATCCTTGGTGTTGATTCGTCTGGTTGGGCGGATTCAAAGCATTGTTGGGGTTGTTCCATGAAAAGTTTGGATGCTTCTTCCAACCAGGGCTATATGTATTTGATGTCGGGTTGTTGCCTCTATTTTACTTTCCTACAAAACAGCTTGTCTCCTGCAATTGCTGGCATTTTGAGGAGACATAGTCTCCTCCACACTAATCACAAAAGGCATCAATAGCTTTAACTTGTTGAGTGTCATTCTGCCTCTACATTGCTTCCACCATCTTTGTGAGATGTGTCAGTTGTGCTGCGACTGCATCAAACGTTCCCAGTTCGTTGACAGTGGCCTGCCTCCTCGGCGGGCGGATGGAAACTGGTAGTCATTTTTGGATGTCCTGTTCAGTATCTGGATTGCTTCTTCAAGCTCTTTGTCAATCAGTGTATCGTTTGCTGAGGCATCCAGCATCATCCTTGTTGGAGTGTTGACACTGTTATAGAACATCATAACTTGTGTCCATTCTGGAAATCCATAAAACGGGCATTTGTTCAAAAAGTCACGAAAGCGCTCTCATGCCTCATACATCGGTTCATCATCAGCCTGTCAAAAAGTAGTGATTTCAGTACATAGTTTATCAGTTAAATTCATGGGGTTAAATCGAGCTAAGAAATCACATCCATCCAAGACTCAATAGACTCGGGCGGTTGACTATTAAACCAGGCTTTTGCCCCATCCTTCAGTGAATAGGAAAATAATCTGAGTCTCAGCACATCAGGTTGAACTCTAGGTAACTTGAAGGGTATGCATATGTCTAGGAAGGATTTCATATGCTGGCGGGTATCTTCAGTGGCGGAACCTCCAAACTGTCCAAGCGTATTGAGCATGTTGAACAGGAAATGTTTGAGTTCAAAGTGGTCCGCATCTATCTCAAGATCTACAATTCCAGTATTCAACTTCCTTAGATCTTCCTCCAAGTAATCTCGAACTTTTGGTCGAGGGGCTTGTGGTTGTTGCCCACCAACTTGAGGTATGTTGTCTACGCCGCTTATGGGCGGCAGAATGCCTTCGGCGGGCAGAACATCGTTTCTAGGTACTGCTGGTGGGTTTTAGTTTCTGATTGGATCACCCATGGTGGCTAAGATTCTTTGTCGAAGTCTGCGTGTAGTTCTTTCGAGTTCAGGATCAAGGTCTCGTAGGGGTGATTTCTGGTTTGCTCTGGTCATACACCAAAGAAAACCTTATGGTAAAAAAACAGACAAATAAAAAGTGAAGTAAAATAAAAGCGAAAATAAACGCCAATCCCCGACAACGACGCCAAAAAATTGATGCGTGCAAAAGTGATGCGCAAATTGCGTGCAAGTGTACATGGTGCAAAGTTATAGTATTTAAGATATCGTCTCCACAGGGATTGGGAACCTCTAGAATTTTATCTTCCTACACAAGAAAAAGTAAAAACACAATTGTTTGAGAGTTGTCTTTGTGTGATTAAAACTAAAAGCAAGTAAATTAAAGTTGAAAGAAATCAGATTGAGAAAATAGGTCGGTATTGGTATGCGTCGTAGTGTGGATTCAGAATGCTCCTTCTCGTTCAAGTACTGCAAAATCGACCCAGCAAGTTGGATAATTGTCAAAACAATGCCTCGGCAGCGTTGTCGATCCGCTCGGGCGGCTAGGTGAAACTTTAAAGTTCGGCAATACCCTCTTCTGTGACTTTGCCTTATCCCTAAGACGAAGTACTGTTGGCGAACACAACTAGATAATACCTCCCGGCATGAATCTAGGGATGGACACCAACTAATCCTAAGTCTCTTTTAGCAGTTGAACTTCAGAACTTATCCCTAAGTTGAAGTAGTCTTACCCTAGATTGGGTAAAACCGTGTTTACTCGTTTCTTGAGTTCAACTCTCCCGATATTGAACAAATAGATCTATGCAACTTCCTCTCCCGATTTAATTGCAAACAAGAATAATACCAAGAGTAAACAAACTTTAAAATTTTATTGCAACTTGAAACTAAAAAGAATACAATTCAAACCTCACAGCTACTCAACAAAACCAACCCATAGCCCTCGAGAGAATTTAGAACATGTTTGGACGAATAGAGCTCTAGGGTTTTCTCAAAATCACTCGATGTCCTATTCAAGTCGACTAGAGTACATATATATAGGGAAAACCTAGGGCAAAAGTCGGTTTAGGGTAGGAGTCCTTGGGGAAGAAGTAATATTAAAGTAAAACTGACTTTTTGGGCTTCAGATCTTCTTTTCCTCAAAGTTCTCCTATTTTCATGGGATTCCTCTTTTTGACTTTGACCTTAGCTTTTCTTGATATTCTGCACTCCGATCTTCATGCAAGTGGTCTCTAAAAATCAGGCTTTAAGTGCTCTTTCAATCGCACTCCACTTTACATTTTCCGGTCACCTTAAGCTACTACCTCGGCGGCACACAATCTGTTGCCTGGGCGATAATCTATTTCAATGAATGCTCGGCCTAGCTCCTCATTCTGGTCTATCTTCTTCATCTTGGCTCTTCAACCGGTCTCTCAGCATTATTCTTTGATATTCCAGCTTCTTCCTTCTACCCTTCTTACTGCCCATCCTACTACCGCGGCAGTGCCTGCCTGGGTGGGTACCTGCGCACAGTGAAACACCTGCCTGAGCAGTACCTTTTGTATAAAAAACAGTGAATTTCATAAAATATGGAAAATTATCTTATCTATGCTATTTTGTGTATGTTTACCTACTAAATGCAATTAGAACATGCTCAAGTATAACAATAATTGAGCTAAAACGGGGCTAAAATATAGGACTTTTACACACTCATCAAGTAGTATCCACGTTGGTAATGATTTTTAAAATATCGAGTTTAAGATAAACATGTATTTTACATGCTTTTTAAGATAAACATGTGTTTTGCCTTAGCCTAATCCCCTTCAATACAAGTAAATGGGGACGGGACGGCGTGTAACGTGGGAGGGACAATTGCCCCTTAAATTTGATGGATTAATTCTATTTTATGTCCTAATAATTTTGAAACTATTATAATTAAACCTTTTCCACTCCTTTGGCCTTCCTAAAATTAATAAAATTAAATCTTGATCCCTCATTTTTTTTGGTTTAATTACTTTTAAGTAGAGGTGGTAAACTGACCCGAGATCCAAGATTCGAGACACGAACTAATTTTACCCGATTCGAGAGCCAATCATGATGACTCGAACTTGATCCAAAACCTAAAAAAACAGAATCGAACTGAAATTGATCCAATTTTTAGTTGAATCGATATGGACCCGAATCGATATTCAACCGAACTGAATGGACCCGAACCGATTTTCAAGTAAATCGAATGGATCCGAACCGATTTCATCCTAACCGAAAGCAACCCGAAATAGAGAAAATATATTAAAAGACATAAAGAAAGATTTGATGTGAACTGTCGCACAACTCACAAAAAAGTCAAATATACTGGTTGCATATAGCCATATATGGGTGTAAACAATTGATCCAGCCTGAAAACTCATCTGATCTCTTACCAAACTTATATTGACCTGACCCGAAATCATCCGACCTGATGTCAATCGACCCAAAAGCAATCAAACCGACGTCACCCGACCCGATACCCAACCCGAATCACTATAGACCCGAATTAAAACCAAACTAGACCAGATTCGACCTGACCCGAACCGAAACTGAATGTAGTTAAAACAGAACTTGACCTAAACCGAAATGACCCGAACCCGACCCGTTTGCCACTATACTTTTAAGGTCTTTGAATTTTAAATTTTTTCAAATTAAACTAAACTCTTCTAATTTTTATGGTTTAATTACTTTTTAAGACTATATTCGTTTCAAAGTTAATCGGTCTGTCTCCCTCGTAGTTTAATCATGATTCCGTCCCTGCATGCAAACAAATCTTTTACACGTTTTCTAAAATGACGAGCTTAAATTGCTATCAAGTTGTTTTTTTTCTCTCAACTTTCTATAACTTTTTTCTCTTTCATTTTGTAAGCCCAAGGTGAGCTGTTCTCCGACGGTTTCGGCTACACCGGTGGCCGTCCAACCCCCTGTCGTCTCCCCCTTTTTCTTCTCTTTTGTTTAGACTTCTCGCTCTTTTTTTCGCCGTTACCTTCTCTTTCTTTCTCGACTTCTCTTTTCTTTTCGACATTCGTTTTCTCCGACTATCTCTTGGTCTTCTTGCTGCGGAGCCCCTCCCATGGTGACCAGAGCTCTCTTTGGGTTACGTTTTTGTGAGAGAATGTTGGATTCGTTAGTAGAATCGAGGGAGCGGCGCCTTGCCTCCTGTTCTGTCGGACTCCTTGTCGGGGATCTTGCCCTCCGTCTTGCTCGGGTGTCTTTTTGACCCTATTTCCTGTCGTCTCCTCCCGTCATCACCGCCTCTAGATCTTTCGTGATGTCTCGATTGGATCTCCTGCATTACCATCAGAGCACTCATCCTCTGCGCTGTCAGAATCGACATGCAGGCTAAAGAGCGACAACTGGCTTGATGTTTTTCCTCCCCCTCGGCGGTCCTGACTCTCCTTCGTGTTGGGAGTTGTTGCTCCACCTTTCTTGTGTGGTTTTCTTTGTTTGTTTGTTTTATGTGGTTTGTTCTTTAGGGCTCTGTTTGTTGTTTCTTTATCTTCCATTTCTGTCTTTGTTTTGTGTTTTTGTGTGTTGTTTGTCTGCTTTGTTTTTCTCTTCCCCTTGTTCTTCTGGTGTTTTTGTTTGAATGAATAAATGGCTTATTGTAAAAAAAATGACGAGCTTAAGAATCGTTTTGACAAATAATATCAACGTTGGTGATATTATGTACCTGAGTTGAATTGATAAAAACCTCACGTGATTCTTGGTTATAATATTTTTTCAAGCTACATACAATCGTGCTCTGCCATTAGCCTAATCTCTTCAACACAAGCAAACATGTTCACACCTTTTTACCCAATAAAATAAGAAATATTATTCCATAAACTCTGTAAAACTAAAAAAAAATCCACAAATATTTTTGAATAGATAATATGCGATATTTAAGGTTCGGAAATTATAATTTTAAGATTTAAAACATGCGACAAATATCACATACCGACTCATAAAATAATTATCCAAAAACCGGATGAAAATCATCTGACCCCAAAGTATGCCCCCATTTGTGCCCCCACTTTAAAATAGTGGGTTTAGGGTTTAGAGTTTGGGGTTTAAGGTTGGGGCTTAGGGTTAGGGTGTAGGGAATTAGGGGTAGGGTGTATTTTTTTGGGGATTGGGGTTTGGGGTTTAAGATATGAAAATTAGGGTTATGGGGCAAGATTTAATTTTTAAGTATTTTTAGGCAGGGACATAGAAGGAGGCGTGGTTAGGGGGCAGGAGATTTTTACTCCCAAAAACCACCCCTTGCCCCCAAACGTTTTCACACATGTGATTCCGGCTAAAATGAGACGACACACTTTTATTTCGGTATATATAGAAAGTCTTATTATTTTTTAAGGATTTTTGTATATACTAAAATAAAATAAAAAATCGGTATATACAAATTCTTACCAGTCTATACTCAAATTCTTATTATTTTTGTAAATATTTCTGTATATACCAAAATAAAAGTGTATATATCAAAATAAAAAAATTGGTATATATAAAAAAATTTACTAATCAATATATAAATTCTTACCATTTTCATAAGTATTTTTTGTATAACCTTATTATATTCTCATTTTAATCATCTCACGTTAAAAGTTACCCTTTCACACGCCCTTAACAAGAATCATAAAATCAATATCCGGTAATGATTTCACTACACCAAACAAAACACACACAAAAATCATCTTTAGAACCCAAAAAACAAAAGTCAAGAACCCTTCATAAACACCTATGTCGGCAGGATGGATTGAGAAAGTATAAGGAGTTGTATTTTTTAAATTTTCAAATTTTGTATAGTTGTGCTGTTGATAGCGAAAATAGAATGTTGGTGGTTGTAGTTTGTCCCTTCTAATTTGCACGAAAAATCGCGGTCGATGGTCGATTAAAGAAAAATTGAGATAAAAGAGGAAAGGAAGATACGGAGAAGATGATAAACATTGGATTGATATTGAGAGCTCCCTTTTTCAGTATCTCTAGTACTAGTATTTATATGCCCCGACTAATGACAGTACCATCACTAGAAGACTGTTAGGTTTGTTTGTGACCAGACAAACTTAACAACGATAGCGTGGGGATTGTAGTTAGGGGTGTGAAAAACTGACCCGACCTGGTAACCTGCCTGAAACCCGATCGAGTCAGAACCTGGTTTAACCCGAGAATTCAAAGACCGAACCCGACCTGCACCCGACCGAAACGAACCCGAACCCGAATTTGACCTGTAACTGTAGAAACCGAACCCGAACTGCACCCGACCGAAGTGAACCCGAACCCGAAATTGACCTGTTACTGTAGTAACCGAACCCGACCTGCACCCGACCGAAACGAACCCGAACCCGAGACTAACCTGCCAGATAACCGATTTAACCCGACCTGTTTGGACCCGACCTGAAATGAACCCGACCTGAAATGAACCCGACCTGTTTTGAACCCGACCTGTTTTGAACCCGACCTGTTTTGAACCCGACCTGTTTTGAACCTGAACTGTTATTGACCTGAACTGTTCTTGACCTGAACTGTTCTTGACCTGAACTGATATTGACCTGAACTGTTATTGACCTGAACTGATATTGACCTGAACTGATATTAACCTGAACTAATACTATTATTTGATTTGCTAATAATGATAATTATCTGACATTTAAAGAAGTTATATTTAATGAATATAAAATAATGTCAAGTATTGAAAAATTTGAAAATTAATAATAATTTCAAGTATTAATAAATTAATTAACTTAACTTCAATTAAAAGATAAATTGAATTAATAATAATTTTAAGTATTAATAAATTGTATTTCTAACTAACTTGTCTATTATTTTAAAATAACTTCAAAGATAAACTATTATACTTAATTAACTTAAGTGGAATGAATAACCATTATTAATTTAAAATTCCATACTTAATAAAATTAAGTTAAATGAGTAAAAATTATTAAATTAAATATATATTCTTAATTAAAATAAGATGACTTAAATTTTTTATTATAGGAATAAATTAATGCTAAATAATTAACTTGCATTCATTTTAATTGAAGTTAAGTTAGCTATTAAATTAACTTAAAATTAAAAATGAATTTAATTAACTTAAAGTTATTTTAAGTTAAGTTAGTTATTAAATTAACTTGCATTATGATAAACTACGTAATCTATTTAAGTTGAATGAATAAGCATTCTAAAATTATTTTTTTATACTTAACTAATATTAGTTTAAAGTTATTAAACTAAATCTGTATACTAAATTAATAAAAGCTAACGAAATTTTTTAATTAACATTACATACTTTACTGACTTTGTAAAAAACTGATTAACTTAAATGACTTAATTAAGTTAACATGTTTAAATATATTAAAACGTTCACATTGGATGGAATAGGGGACACTTCCAACTTTTTTTATAAGTAAAAAAAAGAATAAGGTAAAACTTAAGAAGATTAAAACATTAAATGACTTGAATTCAATAATTTAAGTTGTTAAACTTACAAACGTTACTGAATATTACAAAAAGTTTAAACTTACAAACTGAAACTTACAACAAACTGAAACTTACAAACTAAATAATCTTTACAAACTGAAACTTTAACTTTCACAGTACAAAATTTACATACAAAAGTTTAAACTTAAAGCTCTCAGATCTTATAACAAAGTTTTACAAACTTTGCTACCAGAATTATCATCATCGAGCTTTGAAGGGCAACCAAGTTTAAATTATGGGCAACTTAACTTTAAAAGCTAAGTCACCAACATAATTAAAACTAGGAAAACCAGCTACCACCAACAAACTGCAACAAGCAATTAAAATCATTAGTAACATTAACAGACTGAAATAATGCAAACCAAGCATATATAACTAAACAGAAACATACATACATACATTCATATATAACCCAACATAAAACAGAAGCATACATAGACATTACATAGTTAACAACTAAACAGAAACATACATACATTCATATATAACCAAACATAAAACAGAAGCATACATACACAATACAGAGTGAACAACTAAACATAAACATACATTCATACATACATATATAACCAAACATAAAACAGAAACAGACATACAGATTACATAGTGAACAACTAAACAGAAACATACATGCATATATAACCAAACATAAAACAGAAGCATACATACACATTACATACTGAGCAACTAAACAGAAACAAACATTCATGCATATATAACCAAACATAAAACAGAAGCAGACATACACATTACATAGTGAACAACTAAACAGAAACATACAAACATACATGCATATAGAACCAAACATAAAACAGAAGCATACATACACATTACATAGTGAGCAACTAAACAGAAACATACATACATGCATATATAAGCAAACATAAAACAGAATCAATGAGAAATATAAAACTAAAAAAAGACAGTGAATAAAAACAACTTACCAAACGTCTCCAGCTTTCAACAAATCAGAAACATACGTACCAGACCTTATGCTTCCTTGTTCTCAGAGGTCCCTACAAAAAAAAGAACAAATCAGTCCAGAATTCAAAACAAATAAAAAAAATACAAGTTAAACAAATCAGAAACTTACTCTGCACTAGGATCTTCATCCACTGCACAATCTTTCATAACAGAAAGATATTCCTCATCCTCTTCCTCAGGCTCAAACCCATACAACCAATTACGGGTTGTCACAAATATCTCAACATTTTTAGGAAGGAGTTTAGCCCTCAACTTATTTAAAATCCGACCACCAGTGCTAAAAGATGATTCAGAAGCAACTGAAGTGATGGGAATGGCTAAGATATCTCTAGCCATGAGAGAAAGAACAGGGAAAGACACAGATTGGGCTTTCCAGTAATCCAAAATATCAAAGTCTGAATCATCAGCATGAGGGAGAAGGGGCAAACTAATAAAAGAGTCAACATCTGACTTCCCACTCCTTGAAGCAGCTAGATTAGCATCAAAGTTCTAGAAAAAAAAAACAAGTCAGTAATTGAAACTGAAATAATAAAATAAAGGAAACTGAAATAACAAAAATAAAAACTAACCTAAAAAAGGTTAGACTTCTTAAATGTTCGAGGCCGACCAGTGGAGGACTCGGTTGTACTTTGAGAGGAGTTACTTCGAACAGAAGATCCAGAATTGCAAAGGACAGATTTTGAATAATAAACATACATGTTTACAAATTCATTGTAAACAATACTTACCCTTCTCTCAACCTCATCCTCAACATATAGGACAGAATACAACTCTTTCAGGAGTTGTAATTTATACCTTGGATCAAGCAAAACAGCAAAGGACAAAATGGTCGAGTGCTCAGACCAATACTTCTCATACAATTCAAGCATAGGTCCAGCCATTGCAGAGATGGCCTCACAAGGATCATTGTGAGCATCATACAACAGCTTCTCAATGGCAACCACATTAGCCAAATAAAGATTAGAAGTAGGATACTTAGAACCAGAAAACAGTGTAGTAATTTCAAAAAAAGGCTCCAGAAAATCACAGATTAATTGGGAAGTTTCCCACTCAGAATCAGCAATTACATCTAAATCATTTTCCCTATTAACAAACAAGTTTATGGCAAATTTAGCATCAATGGCCCTACGAAGCATTAGATAAGTAGAATTCCATCTAGTAGGGACATCTAGGACTAATTTACCAGAAAAAGAAGAACCACAGTCTTTAACAGCAGAGTCAAAGTTAGAAAGTCTAGCATCAGAAGAATCAATGAACTTAACAATTTCACGCAACTTAAGAACAGAAGAGTCAATTACCTTCAAACCTCTTTGAACAATTAAGTTCAAAATATGAGCAGCACACCTTACATGAAAGAACTTACCACTGCATGGTAGGGGAGAAATAGCATGCAAGTCATCCTTAAGCCTCTTCACCATTCGATCATTGGCAGAAGCATTATCAACAGTCATGGTAAAGGCTTTTTTCTCAAGGCCCCATTCACATAACATTTTTTTCACAAACTTATATATAGACTCACCATCATGTGGAGGGGGGAAACGCCTAAAATTCAGTATTTTAGACTGAAGTTTCCAGTTATTATCAACATAATTAGCAGTCAAAGCAAAATAAGAACGTGATGTGCAAGCAGACCATCCATCACATGTAAAGCAGATACGACTAGGAATAGAACTCATAGAATCAATGAGCAATTTTTTATGTTTTTCATGCTTTAACATGCAATGTTTAGTAATGGTATACCTAGAAATATGCTTAACATTAGGATTCAAATACTGATGCAGAACCCTAAGTTTTTCATGCTCAACAATACTTAAAGCATAACCATGACAGAGAACAGCTTCAGCAAACAGTTCACAATATTTTTTTTGATCAAAAACAGATGCAGAACTACTAGTAACATTTTTAGCAAGAAAATCTTTATAGGCTTGGCATTTATCAGTATGTCTTTTAGGTGTAGAAGTACCAACATAAGAATCAGCTTTATAGCTAGCCGTTTTGCAATACTTACACTGAGCAATGACACCATCAGCAGTCTTAATAAATGTATAGTGATCCCACACAGGAGAAGTTCTTCTCCCAATGTCAGTTGAAGCCCTCCTCCTAGAGGTAGGAGCAACTATTGACACTTGATCATTAGCTTCCCCTTCAAAAAAACAATTACAGAGTTAGTAACTTTAACACTGAAAACAAGTAAAGAATAAAGAAAATAAAAAGAAAGAAAGAACCTTACCAGTTTCACCAGGATAGTTCATCTCAAAAGAATCAGATTCCATTGCAGAACACAGAAATGTACCTGAGATCAAGAGGAACCACAGTTAGTAAAAAAATTAAAACAACTAGCATGCATACTAAATCAACAACACAGAAACCCTAGCATGCATACTAAACAAACAATACAGAAACAGAGGGTGGTTTCAGTTTAATCCTTGTACGTGGCGTTGTTTACACCGAACCCCAGGGTCCTTTAAAAACCCCCTTTGGCACCAGTAGCCCCGCAGGTCTGGTATTCCAGCCTATATACTCGGATTAAACCAAGGAAACCCTAGCATGCATACTAAATCAACAACAGAAACAGAAACCCCAAAAAAACCAAACAAAGTAGACATGCAAACATATAACAAGACTCCAACATGCAAACATATATACAAATCAGAAACATGCAAACATATATCAAAACTCGAACATGCAAACATATATCAAAACTCTAACATGCAAACATATAAACAAACCAGGAAAACAGAAGCATAAATCGAGACTGTAACATGCAAACATATATACAAAGCAGAAAAAATACATGCAAACATAAATACAAATCAGAAAGAGAAGAAACATTCAAACATATAAATGAAAACATATATACAAATCAAGACAGAAACATGCAAACAGAAACATGCAAACAAAAATCAAGATAGAAACATTTAAAAAATAAATAAAAGAGGAAGAGCCTAAACCCTAAACCCAAACGCAGATATGGAAGAAGACTCTTGAAGAACCCAGAAACGATCCTGAGATCAAAGGACAAGAGAGTTAGTAAAATGAAATTTAAAAAACTAAATAATTAAATGAAATATGAAAGGGTTTTGTACTTACCGAGAGAGAGAGAAGAAGACAACGAACAGTCTGGACAGTGGAATGAGAAGGGTCAGAGTGGATCTGAAGAGGTTTAGGGTTTGCAGATTAGGGTTTAGGGTTACAGGATTAGGGAATAAGGTTTGGGGTTTGAGGATCAGGGGTAAGAGTTTAGGGTTTCAGAATTGGGGTATAAGGTTTGGGGTTTGTAGATCAGGGGTAAGGGTTTAGGGTTTCTGGATAAGAGGTAAGGGTTTAGGGTTTCTGGATAAGGGTTTAGGGTAAAACAGAATTGAATTGGGGATTAGGGTTTGAAGGATTGAAAAGATAGAAATGGAAGAACATAGGGTTGTTCTTGAGAAAAAATTAGGTTTTGATCGAGAACAAACAGATGGAGAGTGGGCTAAGGTGTTTGTATAAGATCTGGAGAGGGGAAATTGGATGAACAAGGAAGAACTTTGAAAAAAAAGATGTTTTGATCGAGAATAAACAGGTTTTTGGTGGGCTAAGGTGTTTGTATAGGATCTGGAGAGGGGAAAGTGGAAGAACAGGGAAGAACTTGGTAAAAACCCAAGAGTTTGATCGAAAAAGAATGAAACTTTCTGGGAATTTTGTGTTTTTAGAGGAGAGAGAAGATGAGAGGATATTTTGGCAGAGTAACGGTAGGGAAAAAAGTGTAAAATGAAGGGGGGTGAAGGTCTATTTATAGAGTGAGTCCGGGTCAAAAGATCCGCGCGTCATTATACGGGTCACGCGGGTCTTGCTCCGCAAGGACTCTTAGTTTCAATTCTTTCATTTTAATCCTTTTTTATTTGAAATTGAGCTAATAATTTTGTTTTCATTTCAATTTCGTCATTAATGCAGTTTTAAGCTTTAGTGTATGGATTTAATTTAGGGTTTGGGGTTATAGTTTAGGGTTTTTCTTTATATATTATTAAATTTTATATTTTAGTTTTAGGGTTTAGATTTGTGTAATTATTTTTAGGTTTAGGGTTAGTCTTTGAATTAAGATTTGGGGTTTATGTTTAGGGTTTTAGGTTTATTTTAATTAATTTTTAGGTTTAATATTTCATTTAATTAATTTAGGGTTTTTGGTTTACCTTAATTAATTTAAGGTTTAGGGTTTAATAAACCCTATACCTAAACCCTAATTCTTAAACCCTAAAATACTAAAAACCATAAACCCTAAGCCCTAAACATGAATCCCTAAAAATAAAAACCCTAAACATGTAAGTTGTGGTTTAGGGTTTATTTTAATTAATTTAGGGTTTATGATTTAATAAACCCTAGATCCTAAACCCTAAATCTTAAACCCTAATCATAAACCCTAAACAATAACCACTACCCTTTAAACCATAAAACCCTAGATCGAGGGTTTAGTGGTTAGGGTTAATTACTTATGCTTTAGGGTTTAATGCTTAGGGTTTAGAATTAGACATTAGGGGTTTAAACCATAAACCCTAATCTTTAATCAATGAACCATAGTCCCTAATCCTAAACCCTAAACAATAACCACTACCCTCTAAACCATAAAACCCTAATATTTAATCTATAGCATATAGCATAAAACCCTAGATCGAGGGTTTAGTGGTTAGGGTTAATTACTCATGCTTTAGGGTTTAATGCTTAGGGTTTAGAATTAGACATTAGGGGTTTAAACCTTAAACCCTAATATTTTAATCAATGAACCATAGCCCCTAACCCTAAACCCTAAACAATAACCTCTACCCTCTAAACCATAAAACCCTAATATTTAATCTATAGCTCATAGGTTTAGGGTAATCCTAGATCGAGGGTTTAGTGGTTAGGGTTAATTACTCATGCTTTAGGGTTTAATGCTTAGGGTTTAGAATTAGATATTAGGGGTTTAAACCTTAAACCCTAATATTTAATCAATGAACCATAGACCCTAACCCTAAACCCTAAACAATAACCACTACCCTCTAAACCATAAAACCCTAATATTTAATCTATAGCATATAGCATAAAACCCTAGATCGAGGGTTTAGTGGTTAGGGTTAATTACTCATGCTTTAGGGTTTAATGCTTAGGGTCTAGAATTAGACATTAGGGGTTTAAACCTTAAACCCTAATATTTAATCAATGAACCATAGCCCCTAACCCTAAACCCTAAACAATAACCTATACCCTAATAATCATAAAACTAATAATAATAATAAGCATAGTAAATATATAATAATAATAATAATAATAATAATTGTATTTAAGTATATAATAATAATAATAATAATAATAATAATAATAATAATAATATTACTAATCATAGTAATAATAATAATAATAATAATAATAATAATAATAATAATAATAATAATAATAATAATAATAATAATAAAAACTAATAATAATAATAAGCATAGTAAATATATAATAATAATAATAATTGTATTTAAGTATATAATAATAATAATAATAATAATAATAATAATAATAATAAACCCTAAACCCTAATCACTTAACCCTAAAACCTAAACGCTAAAACCTAAACGCTAAAAACAAAAACCATTAATCCATCAATATATATATATATTACATGTACGTATGTACGTATCATTTTTGTATTAATTTAAGATTAGTAAACCCTAAACCCTAAACCCTAAACCCTAAACCCTAAACCCTAAAAACCATAATCCATCGATATATATAATTAATGTGGCCATGTGGGCATGTTTGTATTAATTTAAGATTACTAAACCCTAAACCCTAAACCCTAAACACTAAACCCTAAAAACCATAATCCATCAATATATCTATAATTAATGTAGGCATGTTTGTATTAATTTAAGATCACTAAACAATAAACACTAAACCCTTAAACCCTAAACCCTAAACCCTAAACCCTAAACCATCAAAATATATAATTAATGTGGGCATGTTTGTATTAATTTAAGATTACTAAACCCTAAACCCTTAACCCTAAACCCTAAAAACCATAATCCATCAATATATCTAT
This sequence comes from Hibiscus trionum, assembly GCA_030270665.1. Lineage (NCBI taxonomy): Eukaryota > Viridiplantae > Streptophyta > Magnoliopsida > Malvales > Malvaceae > Hibiscus > Hibiscus trionum. The sequence continues at coordinate 6,422,362 of BSYR01000034.1, read as the reverse complement.
AATTAATGTAGGCATGTTTGTATTAATTTAAGATCACTAAACCATAAACACTAAACCCTTAAACCCTAAACCCTAAACCCTAAACCCTAAACCCTAAACCATAAACCATCAATATATATAATTAATATGGGCATGTTTGTATTAATTTAAGATTACTAAACCCTAAACCTTAAACCCTAAACCCTAAACCCATAATCCATCAATATATATATATATATAATTAATGTAGGCATGTTTGTATTAATTTAAGATTACTAAACCCTAAACCCTAAACTCAAACCCCAAACCCCAAACCCCAAACCCCAAACCCTAAACCCTAAAAATTAATCCAATAGTACCAAATATATATATATATATCACATATACGTAATCCCCTAACCCTAAACCCTACACCATAAACCCTAAAAATAAAAATCATAATCCGTCAATATATATAATACACATAACACAATAAACCATAAACCCGAAGGAACCCGACCTGAAATAAACCCGACCTGAAACGAAACCGACCTGAAATGAACCCGACCTGAAACAAAACCGACCTGAAAAGAACCCGACCTGAAACGAAACCGACCTGAAACGAACCCGACCTGAAACGAAACCGACCTGAAATGAACCCGACCTGAAACGAAACCGACCTGAAATGAACCCGACCTGAAACGAAACCGACCTGAAATGAACCCGACCTGAAACGAAACCGACCTGAAATCAGCCTGTCAATTAACCGTTTTGACCCGACCTGAAATGAACCGACCTGAAATGAATCCGACCTGAAATGAACCCGACCCGAAATGAACCCGACCTGAATTGAACCCGACCTGAATTGAACCCGACCCGAAATGAACCCGAACCCGAACCGAATCGAGTCAAAACAAAAAATGACCCGAAATGACCTGTAACCGATTTGACCCGACCTAACAGAGCCCGACCTGAAACCCAACTGTTGACCTGTTTTTACATCCCTAATTGTAGTTAGTCGAAGGATGTGTGTGTGGAAGAGTATTAGTGAGGTACTCTGATTCTGAATGACCTCTTAGGCGGAGATACAACATGTATTCTTTTATAATTTTTATCAATAATTTAAGGGTAATCTTCACCCGTAGTCCCTTTTGTTTGGGGTTTGTTCTATTTTGGTTAGAATTCAAAAAAGATTATTTTGGTCACTTACGTTTAGAATCGTGTCTATTTTGGTCCCTTGGCCGTTAGTCTCCGTTACTTAAAAAATAATTTTTAATTTAACCCCCAAACTTTCAAAACTTCATTTTTCACCATCTTTCCCAAAAATCTTTTTTAAACTCAAAGCGGACCGCATTTGCCTGAAATTGCAAACAGAAACATCGGGATCGAAAGTAGAGTATGAGAAGTGACAACTAAAATGGTTGTTTAACAGTTCTTTTTGTCATAAAGTTTTGAAGAAGCTTCTACGTGTGCTAAACGATAGCCATGTCCATTTGGAGCAAGCAAAACTAGCTCGTGCAGGACATTTCTAAATCCGACTATCTCAATTAGGCCATCATCTACAAAAGGTGGAGTCAATCCTCTCTATAAACCAAAATTCGCAATCGAAATCTTCTCGTTAGAAATCAGTTTGTTACAAAAGGTAAAAATGACGAGAGAAATTGAACGAACATCGAGAAATTTCTTCCTATATAGTGTCCCCAAAGGATTGAATCCACCTGAAAAGCTTGGCAGGTTGAGGCAGAGAACAGATTCGATGCTGCATTTGAAAGAAAGTGCAATTACGATGAGAAATCAAAGTGTTGTTTATATATCTTTAAAGATGCAATGAGGAAGGTGACTTCGACCTTCGAGGTGTTTTGAGGTCTTTCCATTGGCCTTGTTTCTTCATAACCTTCACTTTTGTTAGTTGAGCTATGTTCCTGTATTGACATCGAGACATAGCTCAGGAACATAGGCATCAAAGTTAAATGTTTAATAACTAGACATGCAGCGCACTAAAACAAAGAAATGTATGGTGCTATTCAGTAGAAATTGTTTTAAACATGGCGGGAATTAATATTATCAAACATCTGCGAGAAGACTCACGTTGGAGAAGGACGAAAAAGAGAACCGAAAAGCCATCCTCGAGTACATCCAAGCTTTACGTAAGTACCCTGCTTCATCGTCAAAAAAAAAACTTGTAGGTTACAGAAACAATAATGCATAAAAGGTATTGCACTTCTGTAAACTTAACAAAAGATCATGTAATGTAGTATATAAGAGAGAGCCGAGAGGGATGGAAATTTTTATAATCAAAAGCACATTTCTTTTCAGATAGGAACTTCAAACTATAACTAGGACTACCTATGGTTCAAATGCTATCACAATTATGGAGAATTGAAGATTATTTCAGATTTAAACAACCTTTAACACAGAAGAACATATACTTTTACTTGATTAATTAATTGATTTCTGAATTTTTCTAGGTGCAACTTTCTCTCGGAGTGAAATGCATATGATGTTTGAGCATCCATTCCTAACCAGGATAAATCTTATTGGTGAATTTAAAAGTTACTGCACCATGATCTCATTATTACATTCAGAATAAAAGTTACTTCACCGAGATCTAGACATTGAGATAACAAGCTACTAACAATCATATGTAAAAGCAAAAGAGATATTAGGCTTAATTCCAGTTCCATAGAAAAATCAGCATCAAGAATCTAAATAAGAAGATAGCAAAACTATAGCTGGTTCAATTAGGTGAGCATAATTTTGCAATAACACACTCTCATTAGTACATTAACTGCAAAAATGTCTCGAATGATCAATTACACCGTATATATGGTGGGGGAAACCGTTTCAATAAATTTGACAGTTCAGGTAACTTAACTTGTGACCATCATGTCAAGGATAAAATTACATGTGGTGGATTTATATCAGGTTAACTTGGATCTTGATGTTTCTGTATGCAATTTTAAGAAAATACGGTCCGCTTTGAGTTTAAAAAGGATTTTTGAGGAAGATGGTGAAAATGAAGTTTTAAAAGTTTGGGGTTAAATTAAAAATTAATTTTTTGAAGTAATGGAGAGTAACAGCTAACAGACCAAAATAGACACGATTCTAAACGTAAGTGACCAAAATAATCTTTTTTGAATTCTAGTGACCAAAATAATCTTTTTTGAGTTCTAGTGACCAAAATAAAACAACCCCCAAACGAAAGGGTCTACGGGTGAAAATTACCCATAATTCAATTTCGTATTTTTCTAAAAACTTAAAATTTTCATGTAATTTTATTAAACATAAAAGTATGTACATCTAAAATAAAATTTTACATTCAGCCCCGACGATATCCTTCTATTCCCATATATCCCATGTTTAACATGAAACAGACGTTTTTTAAGACAAAATTCGATCCCAATTTTCTTCAAAGAAAGATTTGGTAAATATATAAAGTTTTCAACCAAAAATCTGACTTTTCTTCGCCTTATCTTTCAAATGGTAAACTAGAAAATGGCGTGTTTGTTAGGTTTGGTATCTATTAAGTTTTTACTTTTTGGGTAGAAGTAGCGACAGCTGCAGTTGTTAGGTTTTGCTGGTCTCTAATTTTGCCCCTTTTCGGAGTTTCCGGTCTCCATCTTTGAAAAACTGCCAAAATATGCGGTTGCAATCAAAATTAATGAGTATTCGATCAAGTCGGGTTAATGGGTCATATTTTATAATTTAATTTAGAGTAAACTACCTGGGTGACCACCTAACTATTGTATCTGACTTATTTTGACCACTGAACTATAAAAATTCAAAATACGACTACTCAACTATTTAAATGGACCTATTTTGACCACGGGCCGTTAAAATCTAACGGAGCGGTGACGTGGTTGTTAAAGAAAACTTGTATAATTAAACATTTGGTCCATATTAGTTACTTATTATATCAATTTAGTCCTAATTTTAATTTAATTTATTTAAGTGTTGTCATCTGATTAGGTGAAAAATTAACCAAATGAGTTTGCTAAGCATTGAACCATAAACCTTATAGGTTGAATTGCAACACCTCTGCCACTAGGCCAAGACCTTCAATTGGCTTAAATTTTCTAACTTTGTTTATTTAAACCGGAGTTTTGTGTTCTTTTCTTTCATTCAAAATTTGTTGGTCCTTCTCTTTGGAGTTGTTCGAAATTGCTCTCATTAATCTGAACTTTGATAGTCTCGCCATGACAAAGCTGGTGAAACCGTTGATAAGAACCTCCATCACATATATCATCGGCATAGAAAGAATATGACCCTGGGCTGCACTCAGTTCTAGCTCCGGGTGGCGGTGTTGCTACTGATGATTCGCAACCGTAAAAGAAAGTCATGTTTCGATTTGATGGGGAGAATTGAAGGAAAGGGTATGTGAGAGTTATATTCTAGATGGGTTTGGGAGGTGAAGGACAAATTGTTTCCCACAAATCTTCTCTAGCGATTGTCATGCTATAACCGGTTGACGGAAACTAATCGGAATTCAGTCTCGCCGATATTAATAACAGGCTGATCCTCCTCGCATTTGGTCAACCCAAAGCCTTCAATTTGACAGATTTCAGGGCTTCCCTCCCTCCAAAATGGGTATGTTTCCACAACACACTGCGTAAAACTTACAGCATCTTGGGTGAATGATATCGGGAGATGGATGAAGATTGGGGGAATTGAAAAGAACACAAAACACATGTTTTAAATAAACAAAGTTAGAAAATCTAAGTCAATTGAAGATCTTGGCCTAGCGGTAAAGGTGTTGCAATTCAACTCATAGGTTTACGGCTTGATGCTTAACAAATTTATTTGGTTAATTTTTTACCCAATCAGGTGACACGTGTTATCATCTGATTGGGTGAAAAATATTAAATAAAATAAATTAAAAATATAATAAATTCATCCAATCGGGTCATGACATGTGTTGTCATCTGATTGGTTGATTAATTTTATTCAATAAAATTAAAATTAGGACCAAATTAATATAATAAGTAACTAATAGGGACCAAAACTGTAATTATACAAATTTTCTTTAACAGCCACGTCACCTCTCCGTTAGATTTTAATGGTTGTTGGTCAAAATAGGTCCATTTAAATAGTTAGGTGGTCGAATTTTGAAATTTTATAGTTCAGTGGTCAAAATAGGTCAGACCCAATAGTTGGGTGGTCACCCAGGTAGTTTACCATTTAATTTATTATGAAATTTTTTTCGAGTCAAGTTAGTTATAGTGGTTCGAGTTTCTATTCAAATTTAATTGTAAATATTTATAATATTAGGGTACTAATTGATTCTAATTTAAATGGTTTTCTACCACTCTATATGATATACATATATATTTGTTTCATACTTTTTCATATTGGATATACATATATCAGATAGAGTTGAAGAACTTAATTCGAACTTAAAAATCGATCTACTAATTATGATTTCGAATTATTCGAGTCTCATTTTATAACTTAAATTTTATTAAAAATTCATTCAAATCGAATCAAATTTATAAAATTATGATCATAATCAAATCAAAGTTCGTGTCGAGTTAAAAAAAACATGCTTCGCATTTCCCGCAATTGCATAGTTTTAAATCCTTATTCCAAGAGATTCACTTGAAAAGTTAAAATCGATTTTTTGCTACGACTACGAGTGAGTTACCTCAAGTTACTTCATTTTTTAATTAAAGTTAGTTATAATAATATTTTTACAGTATTAAGGTTCGAACTCACATAAAGATGACGCTGAAAAATATTCGTGACTACAAAATCAATTAATGAATCTTTAGTTATTTTTTTTCTTTTAATACCAACCCTCCATTAAATGCAAAAAATAATTATGAGTAAAATAAGTTATTTTGATTAATACTTTTAAACTAATGATACTTTTTTTGTAACAATTTATTATTTTTTACTATTATTTTAGTTTTTCATTTCTCGAATTAAAAATTTTGAGATATTAAAATCTCATTTTATAACTTAATTTTTTAATTTTTTTAAAATCAAATCGAATTTATAAAATTACAATTTAATTTAAATTAGTCAAAAATCGATTTTTCGAAACGAGTTTGGTTTTACTCCCGTATATCCACGTGTGTCCCCAACCTTCAAATTATACAATCAAGATTCAAGACTGACCAACCCAAACCTCCGGTGGGTCCTTACCCTTTCCACCCTCCATCAAATATGTACCGTTGATTCACAACATCATATTATCAGACAGCATACATTTCAACATCAAAATCTGCACCACACGCGCTTACAGATTACCCCACACCAGAACCTCACCCGCCTTTGACCAACAACTCAGAAAAGAAAGTGATGACGTCAGCTATCCTTTGACTATTTCTCCTCCTTCCTTTAAACCCCACACATCTCTCCCACTTCTCTTTCACTTTCACTTTCTCACTGAAATATTCATTTTCCTCCACTTTCTCGCTTCCCAAACAAGGGGGGAAATATGCGTAGAGATGATTTGTACATCACGGTTCCCAATTTTTTCCGATGCCCGATATCGTTGGACGTGATGAAATCTCCTGTGAGCCTGTGCACGGGCGTAACGTACGACCGAACCAGCATCCAGCGTTGGCTAGACAGCGGCAACAACACGTGTCCCGCCACCATGCAAGTTCTTCAAACCAAAGATTTCGTTCCCAACCGTAATTTACAACGCCTCATTCAGATCTGGTCCGACTCGGTCGCCCGCCGTGAACTCCGCGCCGAATCCATCGTCGTTCCTTCTCAGGATCAGATCAAAGCTTTGGCCAAACAGCTCGATAACGGCAGCATTTCAGCTTTAACGAAGATCGCTTGTTTCGCGAGAGAATCAGAGGAGAACCGCGAATTCCTGGCGAGAATGGACGGGTTCTTGAACGCCGTTTACGATTTCATGAGGAATGCGGAAGCGGAGATCGAATCAATCGAACAAGTTGTTCAGATTTTGGATTTGATGATGAGTAAAATCTTGGACAAGAAACCGTTTTTGGAATCGAATTGCTTGTCGACGATTCATCTTGTTTTACAACGAGGGAGTCCAGATTCGCAAATCCGATCGCTTCGGATACTGGAATTCCTAGCGGTGGACGGAGAATCCAAGCTCAAAATATCCGAAAAAGATGGATTGTTCGCCGAATTGGTAAAATCATTAAATAAAAACAAGGATCCAAGGTTGATCGAAGCGAGTTTATCCTGTTTGATTGCAATCGCGACGCGCAAAAGAGTGAAAACAAAAGTAATCCAATCTGGAACAATACCGGAATTAAAGATCCTCTTATCGGAACCAAACACGACCGCCGTTTCGATAATCGAGAAATCACTGAAACTGCTGGAAACATTATCGTCTTGCAAAGAAGGGAGGGCGGAGATCCGGCGTGATTCAGTGTTGCTTCAAGCGATTGTGCAGAAAGTGCTGAAAGTGTCGAGCAGCGCGACGGAGCACGCGGTGACGATTCTCTGGATGGTTTATTATTTATTCAGGGACGAGACGGCGGTGGACGCGGTGGTTAGCGGCAATGGGATGACCAAGATTTTGTTGGTGATTCAAAGCAATTGTTCGCCGGCAGTTAGGCAAATGTCTGCCGATTTGCTCAAGATTTTTGGGGTTAATTCTAAGCCTTGTTTATCAAGTTATGATACTAAAACCACCCACATTATGCCCTTTTGAGGAATTTTCACGGAAAGCTTTCTCTTTTCTCTTTAAAAAAAAGAAAAAAAAATCAAACCCAAGTTTGTAAATCAAAGGAAAATTTTGTTAGTTCAATCTTAAAAAAAAAGAAATTTATTTGTTTTTAGTTAGTTAAATATCTTTTGTTTTCTTCAATTAATCAAAAGAAATACAATAAAAAGAATGAAGATGGTGTTGCATTATATTGTTTTGGGATTGGTAAAAATAGTAGATTAATTGGTTTATTTAGGGAGAGATTAAGGATAGTGTCGGGTTAAAAATAATTAAATCATAAAACTTAAAAGAGTTAAGGTTTAATTTAAATAATTTTAAAATTAAAAAGTTTTAAAAAAATAATTTAATAGGAAAAACGGGCCAAGACTTAATTTTAACTTATATAGTTTTAAAAATAATAATAAACAAGATAATTTTAGGAAGGACAAAGACTTAATTGCAATAATCTCAAAATTATTAATAATTTAAAATATAATTAAACCATTAAATTGGGGAGAAAATTTCCCCTTCCACCCACTGTGTAGGTTCATCTACCCTTACCATCACATTTAAGCCTCATTATTACATTGAAATATTTTTTAAAAGAGTTTTTAGATTGTTTGCTTTAAAATTGAAGTGATTGACATTGTTATAAAAAATGCTTATAAATAAATAGTTTGGAGTGGTTGACATTGTTCATGACATCTAGAAATTTTAACTTTTTAAGAGTGATTTTCAACACAAGTTTTATACCTCTATGTCATGAAAATTGAGAAAGTGTCTCATACTTTAATTTATTAGAATTTGATCATAACATTTTACAATAACTAAAAAATTAATCAAGTTGTTGGTAAACACATGAACTTGAATTGTTTTTTTTTGTTAATTATATAAATTTCTAAAGTTTTGATTTATACTAACTGACTGCATATAATTTGTCAAAGTATTGATTTTCATGCCAACAATTTAAAGAAAAAATTTAATATTGCTACTCAATTAGACTAACTTCATAATTTTCATTAATGTAAAAAAAATGAATTTTTACTAATTAAAGTTAAGATACTAATTTTTCAATTTTCTTAAAATAAAGGGATGAAATTTAAAAGCAAACCTTTTCTCCATTGCTAAAGTTTGCTTTTAAGTGCAAAGAATTGTTGACTTTTGAAGATTTGATGTGTAAACTTTAAAGTATTACTTGAATAGTTAATGGTGTTTGATGGATGGATGGTATCTCGTGTTCAATAATAGATGCATAATAGGTAATTAGAATAATGCATTTAGGCATCAATTAAGAAGCTATAGCCAATAAGTAAACATTTGTGAGTCGAGTTAAAAAATTTTGAGTTAGTTAAGTAGATGAGTTCTATTTTATAACTCAAATATCATTTGAAATTTTATAGTCGAGTCAAGTTGTTCGATTTTTTATTTAAATTTAATTGTAATTATTTATAATATTATGGTGTTAATTGATCCAATCTAAACGACTTCATATAACCATATAAGATGTACATATAACCATGCAGGGTTGAGAGACTCAACTCGAATTTGAAAATTGATCCACTAATTACTAAAAGTTTCGAGTTATTCAAGTCTCATTTCATAAACTCAAAACTTTATTTGAAAATTTTTCGCGTGGAGTTTATAAAATTACTGTTCGAATTGAATTTTTTCGAGTCGAATAAAAAATGACTTTTTGTAGTTGGGTCAAGTTCTGCCCATCCTAGTAGAAGGGGTAGGAGAGAAAAGAGGCAAAAACCAAGTTTCACAAGAAAGATCAAATATAACTATTAGCCGATGAAATATTGAATCAACAAATATAATTTATTAGTTGTACGAAGTGTTGAATTAGTAAAGTAAAATTAGAGGTTTAGTTTTTAATGTTATGAATAGTACAAACCGAATAAGGACGGTCACTTTTACATTAAATATTAACAGTATTAAATTAAATTGATCGATAAATAAATTAAATATCAATAGCTATAAAAATTAATAACGGTCAAATATGAGGAGGTGGAGTGTATTATTTAGAGAGACAGAGTGCCGCAATTGCTGAAATGGGGAGGGGGTGCTTTGCTGACTGTAATTTCAACACCCATCTTTTAAATCCAATAAACAAATTGGGTTTTGATTGGACAAAAGTAATGGAAAGGGGATTGGAATCACAATCTGAAAAGGAGAAATTAGCACAAAGTAGGGAGATTTGACCATTCCAATCTCCCTTCTATTAATATCTTACCTACAAACAAGAAAGATCAGCCCTTGAGAATGCCCCCACTTTATGTTAAAAACAACACTTTGAGGTCTTCAAAAGAAACTATCTCCTTTATCTTTAACTTATTAATTACATAATAGTTTTGTTTTGAATAGAATGAATGGTCTTAGTAGAAAAAAAATGATGTTTGTCTTACGAGATTCGAATTCAACCAGTTTTGACTGCAATTAGAGGTGCTAATTGAGTTGAGCAGCTCGCAAACAGCTCAAGCTTGACTTGGTCAAAATTCGATCAACGCTCGACTTGAGTTGACTAGACTTGAATTCGAGCTCGACTCGAGAATTTAGTGAGTCAAGTCGAGCAAGGTCCAACTTGACTTGATAAGTTCGCTAGTAGCTTGTTATTTTTTTATATTTTTTATAATTTTTGGCGGCTACCTTAAAAAATATGTTCAAAGAAGTTTAAATGCTAGTTGAAAACTCTAGAAAAGTTCATTGACTTGCTAGATAATTTACCTATAAAATATTTTGTTTCAAATTTCCAAAACATTTTTTATTTTACAAAAATTCAAAAAAGTTAATTTGTATTAATAAGAAATTAGATTATAATAATTAGTCATTTTTTCATTTATTATTACTTTATGTATAAGAATAGAAAAGGGAAAAATCTTCTATTTCCAAATAAAAATACGATTGAAAGTTAAAACCCTGGAATCCTTAAGGCATTCTTTCATTTGTTGTTCATCGAAGATTGTTGGAAAACTAAAAAGAGTCTCACGCTCAAATATTGACTTCATTTCTAACTCGGTCATGACAAGTTTGTTTATTTATCTCCTCAATTCTCACGTTTTTACTGAATATATATGCTTTTATTAAGCTCTAATAGTAACACTAGATTTTACCTATATTTTAAAAAACAAGGTAAAAATTTTGGTGAGCTTAATGAGCAATGAGTCGAGTCGAGCAATGGGATTTTTTAACGAGCACGAGTTGAGCAACGAGATTTTTTAACGAGCACTAGTTGAACAAATTTTTATCGAGCTTAATGAGCAATGAGTCAAGTCGAGCAACAAGATTTTTTAACGAGCATGAGTAAAAAACAACTCAACTCGCGATCGGCTCGCTCAATAAACATCCCTATCTGCAATATGTGTGTTACCAGAGAGTTAAATAATATGAACATATACTACATTGGAGTCACTTTTAAGACTAATAATTTTGTTTTGTATTGAATTTAGGTCTTCGAAAGCTTGGGGATTGCGCATGAAATGTTTGGACGGGTTGGTTTTGGTTCCCCCAAGCACTTGAAGGGTCATTTGCCTTTTTTAATATAAAGTTTGATTAAAAATTTTATAATTATCGATATTTTTTATTGACTGATTAATTTAAATCGAGTACTATATAAGTTTATTATAAGGCAATCTTTTAACTCAGTTTGTTTGAATTACAACACCAAGAATTAAATCATTGATCTTGTTTCAGTTTGGTTCTAGAGAATGGAGTCCGTTTTCATTTTTATTTTTTCGAAAAATGAAAAATGGGGAAGAAAACATATTTGGTTGTAAAATTAGAAAATAATTTTTAAAAAATAAAACAAAAATAAATGAAAATTTGAAAACATAAAAAAGATGCTTTCATTAGAAATGCTTTGAGAAAGTGGAAAATATGAAAAATAAGTTTTATAATTTTAACTCGGGTTCGAACCCTTCTAATACCATCTTTTTAAATTTTAGTTTATTTACTCATATTTTATTTATGTATTATTATAATAATATTTTTTAACTATATTTTATTTTAATTATTTAGTAACTATTTTTTCATTTTTATTTTGAAAAGCTAGATACCTGTTATGAATATTTATCTATGTGGATGTCTATCATGATTAGAACTTTATCAAAGGAGTTTGATTTATTTATTATTAGGAATATTATCTCTATGAATTAGAGTTTAATGTATTATGTATTTCTTATGCCTATAAATAGATGATTCATTGAAGGCATTGTATATAATTCTATATTTGAGAATAATACAAATCTCCCTCTTTCTCTCATCTCTTTGTTCTTCTTGTTCTTATTTATTTTATTCACAACACGTTATCAGCACGAGTTCGCTCAGAAGATTTTAGTTAAAGATCAAGTTTCATCTTCCCTTTAATTTGACGCGTAAACATGAATTTGGTGAGAATCATTGGTGTTTTTATAATCATTCTAAATATAAAGGAAGTATATTATGATTCATCATTTTGTTTATATATTTCATGATTTAAGGTTTGATTTTTTTTGTGTTAGTATATTATGATTTTTTTTGTATAGTTATAATTGTATATATAATCGAATTTGGTATGATTATATGTTATCATTTGATTAAAACTTATATATAATGTATTAGTTATTAGTAATGTTGACAGATAAATAAATAATTTTAAGTTTCATGCTTTTATCTATTTATTTATGAAATGATTAGATTTGTTATAAAAAATAACATACAATTATATCAAATGTCTATTTATTATTGACAATGCCAACATTTTCTTATGAAAAAGAAGTGATGTGTTTTGGTTGTTTAATGATTGACGTTTATAGTTTGTAACTTAAAGTTTTGTTACATGATAACATATTATTTTATATTTGTTCATTATTAGAGATGCGATCATTAAGTAGTAATATTATTAATTTGTTTAATTTAATTTATATCTCATTTTATGCTTGGTTTATAATTAGGGATTTCAATTCGCAAAAAGTGGTCCAATTTTATACTTTAATTGATTAAGACATATATAGATTTTAACAGATCTAGCCAAGCAAAATTTGAACATATTTATTTTTGTTGGTTAAATCATTTTTTTTCTTGTTTCTTATAATTAAAGATCAAATTTTATTTATGTTATTCTTTGGATAAAAGTTGGTATTTTAACCGTGTTTTGATTTTTACATGTATTTAAATGGCTTGGAAAGAGATGTGATATAAATGGACTATGAGAAGCTATCTCGGTCATATGCTATGTCTCCATTGTCTACGAGAGAAAAATCAATATCGGTAAATTTTGGTTTTATTTTTATTCTTTATATTATTATTTTAAAGTGCGATAAATCATGATGATTTTAAATTTACAAGAAGATTATTATAAAATCTATATTTGCTCGAAAGCAATATTTCTTCTTCGTCGAAAAACTCGACCATAGACTTCTCCTAATTTCAAGTTACGAAAATTCGTCTTGATCCAAAAGTTTTATGGGAGGCATTCCTTGAAGTGAATGCAAAGCATGATGTTTATTCCATGCGATTATCAATGATGGGGCATTCCCTGAAGTGAATGCAAGTATGATGTTTATTCCATGTAATTATCAATGATGGGGCATTCCCTGAAGTGAATGCAAGCATGATGTTTATTCCATGCGATTATTGGATCTGTTTCATTCCCTAAAGTGAATGCAAACATGGTAAATCATTATTCAATTAGAGACATAATTTCGATATAATTCAAGTATAATTGGTTGGACATCCCGTTCTGCGAGGCTACTGGTCTCAAAGGAGGTTTTTAAAGGACCTTGTGGACATGTTTAACAATGCCGCGTACGAGGATTAAATCTATGTTCTCTGTGACAAGGATATGTGAAAAAGGTTTTAAAGGCCCACTGGCTCTACTACATTCCCTGAAGTGAATGTGAGATTATATTATGGAAGGAATAAAAAATCACATTAAAAGTTGTGGTCGTGGTCGAGGCTATGAATATACACATGAAAAATATAGTCGTTTTAAGAATACTTCTACCCGCTGGTAGCGAAGTTATAAGGATGACAAGAGTGATAAAGATCATTCTAAGAAAGTGAAATCCTTTTACCAATGTGATGTTATAAACCATTGGTTTCGTACTTGTCAAACGCCAAAGTATTATGGACTTTATCCATAATCATGAATGATAAATGAAATAAAATATAAACAAAATTTGTTTATGGCGAAAATAATTATGACGTTATTGATCCAACTCAATTGGATATTGTTAATTTTCTCATAACCTTTGAAGAGAATAATTTACCATTTATTTTATTTCCCTTATAACCTCTAACAAGAATAATTGGTTTTTTTATTTTTTTTTTATTTTTTTTATGTTAATTCGTTTTATTTATTATTTATTTATGTTAGTTTGCTTTATGTTTATTTATTTCACATATTATTTATTTACGTTTTATGTTAATTTATTATTTGAAGAATATGATTACTTCCGGAATAAAATATACAATAAATTGTGGCTATTTATGCCTAGAATTGTGGCTATTTATGCCTAGCAGATAATGCAAGTACTCATATTGTACTTAAGCATAAGAAATATTTTTCCCATTTAAATGCAAGGGGAAATATGAGTAGTATTTCTCAAAGTACTAAAATATCAATACTTCGGAAAGCACTTGAAAGTTTATCTCTGATAGATAATCGACTTGATATGATGTGCTATATTTTATATTTTTCATTTCTCGAAGTGAATGATACAAAGTACATATTTTCATTACCTGAAGTAAATGAAACAAAGCACATTTTGAAAGGTGCACAATTATGCATTTCTCGATTAAAATGCAAGGGAATAATGTGAGTACTATATCCGGAAGTACTAATATCACAAAAGGCTCTGGTTGAGCAAATGTGTTATTGTGAAATGGAACTTTATTCCATATTCACAGTGCGTTATACTCGTCAAAGTTATAAAGAGAGCAATATGAGTTCGCAAACTATCCCTTTGGGAATTATAGATAACATATGTTATCAATTGGCATTTGAAATAAGCCAATATGGATATAAGTTTTGGTAGCCAAAAAGTCAGTTGAAAGCTCTAGAAGAGCTATATATTGCTACCAAAAGATAATTTCAATTGAAAGCTCCGAAAGAGCTAAATATATTCCTATTTAAAGGAACAATTTTGATGGTCGTACTAGACATGTACGAGTAAGATTGAATTACATGTTATGATAAACAAGAAGTTTACAAATTCAGAGATATATACACATATATATAGTTGGCATGATCGGTTAGACCATCCTGATCAATAATGGTGCAGAAATTATTGAGATTTACATGCACATGTATTAAAAGAACCTGTAGTTCTTGTGGTGCTTATTCTCAAAGGAATGGATTAAATTCCACTTATTAAAGAACGTGAAGTTCTTGTGTTGCTTAAAGGAATTGATTAAATTCCACTTACTAAAAGAACATGAAGTTCTTGTGTTGTTTGTTCTCAAAGAATATATATGACCCCACTTACCAAAAGAATTAGAACTTAAAGTTCTTGTACTAAAGTTAAGACTGTATGTCTTGCATATCTGAACGAAATATGGGCCAATATATCCACAAATGTGGAAAGTTTTATATGATTTTAGTAGATGCATCTACATTGTTTTATCGACTTACAACCAGAAGTTTGTGAGATTGATTTTAAAAAGATTCAGATTATGCAGTTAGACTATTCGTCTTGAAAAGCTAGTGGGTTTATATTTTAGGCTATATTAGTTGTTACAAAGCCTATTGATTATGAAAAATATAGTTTAGCAAAATTTCAATTGGATGCCTCCTATTTAATAGCTAAACTATGAGAACAAAAGAGTTATAATTTATATGGTGTTTTCATATAGCAACACTTATACGCATCAAGCCAACGAGTTATAATAAACTCCCTGTTATGATTGGTTTTTGGTCAGAAACCATACATTTCCCATTTTATGATTTTTGAATGTGCGATATGAATTGTTCCACCACAACGCACAAAATGGGTAAATAAAAAGGGTTGATAATATATATTGAGTACGAGTCTCCTTTTATGTTTAAATTCTTAAACATTAATTGGAGAATCATTTATGACATGATTTTTCTCAACATCAGGGGGGATAATAATCAGCTGGATAGAGGAAAATGAATTATCATTATCTAGATCCTCGTATATGAACTATAAGTTCATAAGATAATTCATGTTATTACATGTCAACTGCTAGACATATTTACTGACCCAATGAGAGTAATTAAGTCTCATATACCAGCTGAAATGCTCTAAGTTTAAATTACATGTTAGAGCGAGAGAATGTAAATCATGCCTGAAGCATGATAGTTGAAATGGTTCCAATGATCAAAATTCTCGTAAATAGAAAGTAATATGAGATGGTTATATATTGGAGGCGGGTGCTCCTGAAGAGACCCAAGACATAACAAATAATAAAACTCTATAAAAGTTTCAGGTACCTGAAATAAAGATTGAAATCTTGAAGAGATCTCGATGAGTTATGTCATTACGAGAATGGAACCAGAAAATTGGAAAGTTGTCGAAAACGATTTTACAAACAATTTTACATAAAATACTTCTATAGAAGTAAAGAAAGAAATCGAGGATCTTGTATAAAATCTATCTAGAAGTATAGATATTGAATTGGCCAATGTTGAAAGATGCTTTGAACTTCTAAAATAGAAGTATTTGGACCAGCAGTCTAAACACCTAAAGGTGTAATGCAAGTGAGGCACAAATAAGTAGTCGTAAATACGACTTGAACTATGATTTATAAAAAGTTTTAATTACTTCATGGTGGATGCAATTACTTTGGCAGTTTTGAAAATTTTACACGCGTCTAATTATTTGTGGATCCATATTTATTCTTGAAGGATCTAAAATGCTATAAGCATTTGGAAATTTCTGAGGAAATTTATTTAGACACGTCTCATGATTATTTTGGCGCATTTGGTATAATCGCCTTAGTGAATACTAATTGAGAAAATACTATAAGAATGATCAGATTTCCTTATGTATTTTATAAAGGAGTTTGGATCAAGATCCATTATGATAATTTTAGAACTCCTTAAGAGTTTCAAATTGGAAACTCATGAAGTACTTTCAATACAAGTACTTGAATCTTGACATCAAGTTTATCTCGACCTGAAGATCGAGCATTTTTATATATTTCTTTTGTCTATGAATAGACATAAGCTGAAAGAATCTTAAAGAAGATTCAATATGAATAGAGCATATCTATTGAGTATCCCAATAGTTGTAAGATTGTTTGATGTGAATAAAGATAATTATATCTTTTCTTGGTCTTGAAGCACTATATATTAGTTGGTCAAGAAATATCTATGTATATACAAAGATCATTACATTTAGATCTTCAAACATTCGTTGATGCATCCTCAAATGTCGTAGAAATAATTGTTATGCACGAGGCAAGCTAAAAAATGTGTTTGGCTAAGACTATTGACCCAACATATCCAAAAGATATGTGTATTTACTTTTATAAGATATGATAAAAGCTATATTGTGTGAAGATAGCGCAAGATGTATATCTCAGTTTGAAAGTGGATACATCATGAAACATATTACTCCAAAGTTTCATCCCTCACGATCTTTAGAAAAATGATATTCAAGATTAAATTATGAAGATTCAAAGATCTTCTGTGATGTTTGCATGAGGGGGAGGAAATACGCGTTGCACTCCTTTTCCCTTAACCGAGGTTTTGTCCCAATGGGTTTTCCTGGTAAAGTTTTTAATGAGGCAACATGTTATGCGTATCAAAGATGTGTGTACTCTTTTTCCTTCACTAAAGAATTTTTTTTCCCACTGGGTTTTTATCTTTGTAAGGTTTTAACGAGGCACATTATCTTCATAGACATCCAAGGGGGAGTGTTATGAATATTTATCTATGTGGATGTCTATCATGATTAGAACTTTATCAAAGGAGTTTGATTTATTTATTATTAGGAATATTATCTCTATGAATTAGAGTTTAATGTATTATGTACTTCTTATGCCTATAAATAGATGATTCATTGAAGGCATTGTATATAATTCTATATTTGAGAATAATACAAATCTCCCTCTTTCTCTCATCTCTTTGTTCTTCTTGTTCTTATTTATTTTATTCACAACAATACCAATCACATTTTCACTATTTTATTTTTAAAAACAAGTTTTCATCCCTGTATTTTTTACTTTTTAGAAAACTGAAAATAAAAATTATTTTTTAAAAATAAAAATAAAAAATATTTTCTAAAACTAAACAGACCTAAAATTTTATATCATTAAATTAATTGACAGTTGATAAATATAAAAAACCGTTAATTAATGTCGCTGAATACAAACTAAGGTCTAAAGTGATACATATTGAAAAAGTTATAATTTCTGGGTTTTTTTAATTTAGTAAAATTAATGTATTAAATATTTTTTTAATAATAAATAATATTCTTAATTATTTTTATAACCATAAATATTCAATCCGTTGGTGAATTAATATTAGGGCAAACTACACCGAATACCACTTAACTTTACCCTTTGAATCAAACATACTGTTGCGTGTAAATTGTGCTTCGTAATTATGCAAGTATACACGTCGCAAGTAATATAGGGATAAATATATGAGTATTGTCTCCACAGGGATTGGTACTCAACCTTCGGTTCTACTCCCTCTCACTGCAAAACAAATAAAGTAAAAACACAAATTAATTGGTGATTTGATATAATCCAAAAATAACTAAACTAAGAAAATCCAGTAAATAAAACAAAGAAGAAATCAAGATAAGAAGATAGGCCGGATTAGCGTGTGTCGTAGTGTGAAATCCTCTTGACTTTGTTTCTGTTCTTGAATGCAGCAACGCACTACTGCCGTGACAGTGACCCAAATCCCTGCTCAATGGCTGAAGTCCTGTCGCGGCAGTCCCTTGCTCATGGGCAGATACAGTTAAGGCTCGACAAAGCGTTCTTGGGTGGTTCCACCTTATCCCTAAGCATGAAACGCTGGTTGATGAATGAACTCTGATGATACCTCCCGGCATGTATCAAAGGACAAACACCAATTGTTCATACACTTCTTTTAGCCGCTAAAACTCTAACCTATCCTTAGGCCGAGTTAGTTAACACCACGTGGGGCGAAAACCATACTTATTCCTTTTGTGAGCTCAACTCTCCTAATATTGAACAAATGGATGATCTCACAAACCCTCTCCCGAGTAGAATGCGAAAATAATTAAAGCCAGAATAAGCAAACCTTAACTTTTATTGCATTAAGAACAAAAACTAAGTACAAAGAGTTTTCACACAACTACTAAACAAACTAATCTTAACCCCAAGAAATTTAGAACATAATGAAACTAAACCTAAGCTCAATCTCTTTTTTTTTATCCAATGTCCTCTCCCCTCTCCATGGCGGCAAGCTTTTATATAGGGGAAGGTGTAGGCACAAATCCTTCTTGGAGAGGAAGTTAAGTTAGAATAGGACTAGACTTTATTAAAGAAGTAAATCTCTTTAGGGTTAACTACTGGAATAGTCACTTATGTTTTCCCCTAGTACAGAGTTGGTCACCGATTTTGAAAAAACGACCAGTAAGGTCACTTACGTTTTCGGGGCGTAAACTTTTGGTCACTCGGTCGTTAAACATTGACGGCTTGCTGCCCTAGCAGCGAAAAAAATAAGGGTAAACTACTACAATGGCCACTAAAGTTTATCCCATGTACATTTTTTCTCCCCAATTTAAAAAATAAACATTATGGTCACTATTAAAAATGTTTCTTTATAACTTTACCCTTGAATTTTTAAAATTTTATTTTTAAACCAGCAAATTATGCAGTAAACTAGCAACTGGCAGTAGTGGGTATGAGGACTTCAAGTTCTTTTTTTAGGTTCAAGGGTATTATAAATCCTTGAACTTTAAAAAAATTAATTAAGTCTTTGAATTTTTTTATAACTAATTGAGCCTTTATACTTCGAAATTTTGTCAATTCACCCTTTTGATTAAACAATAATAGAATAATTCAGAGTGAAAAAAATAAGAGCAATTTGAAAGTTTAGTTATTAAATAGGAGAAATTTGGACACCTAAAATTTAAAAAGGGTATACTTTGGGTACCTATTTTTCATTTAAGCCTTTTATAATATTATTGTACTAATTGATTGTAAAGTTTTAGGGTTGAAAAATAATTTTTTAAAAATTCAAGGGTAAAATTATAAAGAAACCTTTTTAATAGTGACTATAATGTTTATTTTTTTAAAATTGGGGAGCAGAAATGTACATGGGATAAACTTTAGTGGCCATTGTAGTGGTTTACCCTTATTTTTTTCATTGCCAGGTCAGCAAGCCGTCAATGTTTAACGGCAGAGTGACCTAAAGTTTACGCCCCGAAAACGTAAGTGACCTTACTGGTCGTTTTTCAAAACCGGTGACCAACTTTGTACCGAGGGAAAACATAAGTGATTATTCTAGTAGTTAACACATCTCTTTAATTTATTAAAATATACACTTTTGTCCAAGAGTCTAACTTTATACTTCATTCCATGTTTTCCTCCTCTTCTCGAGCTCTAGTTGCCACGCAAAGTGTGTAGAAAAATTCAGCATTAACAACTCTACAAGTCGGCTACCACTTTGCTCATTTTTCCCTATGGCGAAATGCCGCCGCGGCCGAGCTTTTGCTGCCTCGGCATCAGTCTGCTCTAATCAGTAAGGCTTCCTCAGCTTCCCTCAGTAGAAGCTGTCATGTGGCTTAGCTCGATCAGGGTCTGTTATCTGCTACTTCGGCCTCATCTTCCCTCCTACTTTCTGTGCAGTGGCGGCATCTTCCTGCTACAGCAGTGCAAATCTGCAAGAATACCAATCATGCATTAAATAGTACATTTTCATAGACTAAACAGAATATAAGGTTCAAAGGCATAAATGATGAAATCTATGCATGAAAGGCCATAATGCAGCTGAAATGGGTGTAGGTTGAGTGATAATTTCCATGATAAGGGGTCAAAATATAGGACTTTTAGGCACTTATCACACCCCCAAACTCGAACTATTATTTGTCCTCAAGCAATGCAAACCATCAATTGTCAAACCTTAGTTTTTATAAACGGTCTCCTTGGTCTTACTTTTCCCTCTCTCTCCAAACCATGGCAAAGAATGCTTCGGCCCTTAAGTCTTTGAATGCCCTAGGAATTTCTCTGGAATCAAACTATAAGATTTGTGAGTGTGTGCATGTATTGTGAACAAGATGATTACAAGGATTCTAAGTAAACACTTAAGCATTAAACTACTTAACTTGGGTTTTTGATAAGCAGCCTAACCAACTAGAGCCAGTTTCGGGCACCTCTAGTGATTAGCCTAGAGCCGATTTCGGGCACCTCTAGGGCTTTCTTAAGCTAGAGCCAGTGGTGGGCACCTCTTATTTTTACCCAATTTTCTTTCTAAGCTAGTCTATGTCTTAAGTGTACTAAAATTACTTAAATTATGCAAGTAAAAAAGGTGTTTAAGTTTTAATCTCATAGTGTGATCCTAATTTATCTTCCTTTAAGCATCCTATAAATAAAGGCTCTAAACAGTTCTAAACAATGGTAAGAAGAGAGAGTTTTATTGCCAAGAAAGAAGATTTAATTAAAACAAAACTAAGGCAATTGATAGAAAGTACTGCCAGAGCATAAGCATAGTTCGATTACGATGGATGAAATAATAAAAAGAATTTTAACAAGTAAAAGCACAAAATCTGCATGGCAATTATATTATATTGCCGTAGTATGGCAGTGCATCGGCCTCTCAACCTACACCCCCAAACTCGAACCAAGCATTACCCTCAATGCTTACATTTCATACATAAGATAGAAAAAATTAAAATTAAATCACAAAATATGAGGGCATAATCAGATAAGCAGCAAAAAATTGAAGAGGAATTTAAATAGATTTAGAGGTGTCAAAATCATCCTCATCGTCTCTGTCGGACTCCAAAATTAGCCTCTTCGTTGGTTTAGAAGTTGTTCGCTTGATTCGTTTGGACTCTCGGGGTGGCTGGACGCGTGGTGGTAGGGTGGGGTTTGCTGCTGGGGCATCTACTTCTTCAAGGGAATCAAGGTCGACGTTGTCCATGTTCAGTCCCTTGCGGTTGATCAGGTAAAACACCTGGCTAACAGAGTGGTCACTATCTGAGGTGGTGTGGGGTATGGATCCGACTGGTGTGTCTAAGCCAGCCTTGCGCTTGCCTCTCCTTGTTGCAGCAGAAAGTCAATCGGAGGCTGTGGCGGGATGGGACTGGTGATGCATGGCAGTAGCGGAGGCAGGGGTTTCTTGGGCTCTGTGTTGGGCTACGGCAGAGAAGATGGCGGTAGGGAAGATGGGGAATTAGACTATTGGATCAGGGAACCTCCTTAGGATCCATTAAATTGTTGCGCTATGGAAGTCCCTAGTATACGCCATGAACATCTGCTGGCGTTGGTCCATTGCCTCCAGCTTGTTCAGAATCTTCTAGAGTTCTGTGACGGTAGGGGCTTGTGGTTGAGGTGTCACCGGGATGGATGCTGAGGCTGTTGCTCCGGCAATACTCTACATCGGTGTGGCATGCAAAGGTTCAGCGTCTGAGATCTCCATTATTCTATGGCAGGTCACCTTGTCCCATCCTTGTCTTTCTTTTGTGAGTTCGTCGGTTCTGTCGAACGAGACTTCATTCTCCATGCAGAGGCTGATGATGAGTGACGGGAAATAGAGCATCCCCTTCTCCTTCACTGTGCATTTGTAGATTTCCTGCACAATTAAATTACCTACATTAATTTTACGATTTTGCATAATAAAATGGATAAGAGCAAGCCTGGGCTGGTCAACGGCTGTGTTGTGGGAAGTCGGCAGAAGACGGTGGCGGATGAACTTGTTCCACAGTTTGGCTTCCGGCCGTAGATATTGCCGCTGCACCGAGCCTCTATGTGATCCGACCTCCCATGGTGTACCGGCGAAGCAAAGCTCCTCCTTTATGCGCAGGAAATCATCTTCTGTTAGGGCCTCCAAAACCTCGGCATGCTCATCTCTTTATGTGCAGGTCGTAGAGCTTGTTGATGGTGTCGGCATCGATGCAGATGGCTTTTCCCCTCACATGTACGAAAGGTGCGTCAGCACTTGGCCTATGAGCATAGAACTCTCGAACTATCGTGAGGTTGGCCTGGGCCGGCTGGAGGCAAAAAAAACTTGCCACTTCTGGTGTATGATCTTATTGAAAAGGAAGTTCTCGATGCCATAATTTTGTTCGCTTGAGGCATGGAACCCTTGCTCTTCCCACACCTGTCGCGAGAAGTAGTGCATTTTGAACCTTTCTTCCACTGATGCCGGTGCGAAGCGAGTATAGGCGGGTGTCGCGCCAACGCTGGAAGATGCTCCTCTGGTTGCCATCTGAATTATATAAGAGCGGTGAGAGAAATTGAGAGAGAATAAAAAAATTGAGAGCATAATAGAACGTGAATAACTGTGAGATTCAAGAAAGTAAAAGAAAGTAGGGAGTGAAAAACAAAGGAGAATAGTGGCCCTTTTATAGAGTCTTGGCTCATTGTGCCGTTGGAGCGCAATTCACGGCCGCGATCGTTACTAGCCATTACAGCCTATTGCGATTCTGCCTGTCGGAGAACTAGCCGTTGCGTCTCTCACGGCGTATTGGGCGTCTATTGCCGCGGCAACTAACGGTCACTTCTCCAAGATGTTGGTTCCTTATTTTTTTTCCTTTCTTGATCTCCCTCCTAAAACAAAACAAATAAAAATTATTCTGAAAAAAATGCGATAAATAAATATATATAAATAAAAAATTATTCAAAAAAAATAAAACAACTGAACCTAAAAATAAAAATAAAAATAAGTAAAGAGAGAAAAGATTAGTGCACTAAAGGAGTGCACTTGGATGCATCCTCTAAAGTGTATACTTCCTTATCCCTCATAACATGTGCTCCTGTATGTGGTAGCAGCCTTTGTCCATGTTCTCCCCCTTGTGTGCCGCAGCATGCATACTGGCATGGTCCAATATGTTTGCCGCGGCATAATACCGCTTCAGTGATGGGGTCATTTTGTTCCTTACTGCTACCTTGTTACTGAGTGGCCTGGAGTGCCTGACAAGTTGCTGAATTGTCGGCATGTTTTCTACTGTTTAGGACATGAATTGTAACATGGTCATCATTAATCCTCATTGTCAATTCTCCTTTCTCCACGTCGGTTACAGTCTTCCCATTTGCAAGGAATGGTCGTCCAAGTATCAACGGAGCTCTTTCATCTATATCACAATCTGAGATGAGGAAGTCAGTAGGGAAAATAAACTTATTCACTTTTACCAGAATATATTCGATTTTCCCTTCCAGTTGCACATGTAATCCATCGACAAGCTGTAGCATCACTGTGGTTGGTTGTGCTGTCCCAATCCCCAATTTTTGAAAGACAAACTTGGGCATGATATTAATGCTTGCACCTAAATCACATAGTGCTCTCCCCTCATATGTATTCCCGATTGTGCATGGTATGAGAAAGCTTCCAGGATCCTTGAGCTTGGGTGGAGCTAGATTGTGTAATGCAGCCATACATTCCTCCGTTACAGCCACCGTTTCAAATTCCCCAATTCTTTTTCTCTTTGACACCATGTCCTTGAGGAACTTAGCATCGTTTGGGATCTGCATAATAGCCTCCACCAGAGGTATATTGATATGTACATGTTTAAGTATATCCGAAAACTTTTTAAATTGATACTCTTGCTTGGGTTGTTTCATCCTCTGTGGAAATTGTGAAGTTGGTGGGCTATCTCTGGGATTTGTGGGTGATGCCACAAGGTCTGCGGTGGTAGGATTTGTCTTGACTGGTGTCGCAGCATACTCGTCCTTAGACTGTATACGGACAGTGGAGTCCTGTGGTGTTTGCTTTGCTGGCTGTTTGGTCTGTGGTTCGTTTAGTTCGATGTCGCTCCTGGTTGTTACAGCCTTGCACTGCTCGTATGACGTTCCCTTAGCGACTTCAGTGTCGCTAGGGAATCCTCCAACTGGCCTAGTGTTCAGGATTTGAGCAATCTGCCCTACTTGTGTTTCCAGGGATTTTAGTGTGGCCTCATTGTTCTGCAGCCGCATATCTGTTCTGTCCATAAAAGTTTTTGTCTTTTTAATGAACATGTCAGTGTTATCCATATATGCACTAGTTTGAGCCATAAAAGCATTTAAAGTGTTTTCGAGAGAACTAGACTACATTGGCTGTTGCGATGGCATGTGCTACTGCGACATGGCCTGCTGCGATTGCTGCTGAAATCCTGCTGGTAGAGCATTCATATTTTGCGGATTGAGGGCATTGTTAGGGTTGCTCCAGGAGAAGTTTGGGTGCTTTTTCTAGGCTGGATTGTAGTTGTTGGACAACTGATTGTTGCGGTTGGAGTTTCCAACATAGCATGATGACTCTTGGTTCTGCGGGCATTCAGAAAAAGCATGGTTACCTTCACAATTTTCGCAAAATAATTCCATTACCTTGACTTCTTGTTGATTGTTTTGCGACTGCAAGTTCAGAACCAGCTTTGTCAAGGTGGCGATTTGAGATGAAATTGAGTCTGAGGACCCTATTTCATTTACTGTGGGTTGACGGCAGACTCCTCCCCTTTTGGCCGTGGGAAACTGATAATCATTCTTGTCCATCCTATTTAAGATCTCCATGACTTCTTCTGGCTTCTTATCTAAGAGTAAGTCATTTTTCGAGGCATCGAGCATCATCATAGTCGCCGTGTTAACCGCATTGTAGAACATGGTCACCTGTGTCCATATTGGGAATCCGTGCAAAGGGCATTTGTGTAATATTTCTCGATATCGCTCTCAAGCCTCATGCATAGACTCGTCATCAGTCTGTCGAAAATAAGTGACATCGTTATGCAGTTTGTCAATTAAATTTGTAGGATTAAAACGAGCTAAGAAATCACGACAAAGATCACTCCAGGATCCAATTGATCCTGCTGGGATACTGTTGAGCCAGGTTTTTGCCCCATCCCTTAGTGAATAGGGAAACAACTTCAATCTCAAAATATCCTCATGTACTCCCTGAATTTTAAATGAGTTGCAGATCTGGAGAAAGGACTTGAGGTGTTGTCTAACATCTTCAGTTGTGGAGCCGTCAAATTGCCCCATCATGTCAATCATGTTAAACATCACGGGCTTCAGCTCAAAGTGGGTGGCCTCAATCTCTAGGGTAATAACTCCAGGGTTTAGTCCGTTCAGGTCCTCTTCAAGGTAGTCTGGGACTGTAGGGGTGTTGAACTGGTACGAATGGAGCTCGCAGATTTACTCCATCTCTTACCGGGAGCTGCTGCTCATCAACAAGTGGCTGCCTATCGGAAGTGTACTGCCCTATGACATCGTGTGTCGGGGCCACTTGGTTGATGCCACGGCCGTGACCTCGGGGTTGGTCCTCAGGTTGATGCATTTTGGCTATGATCTTTCGTCTAAGCCTTAAGTTAGAGCCTTCGATTTCCGGATCTAAGTCTTGCACTGGGCTGCCTGGGTCAACTCTGCTCATCCACTGAAACTAGAGCAAATTTTATTAATATTAAAATAAAAATAAAATAAATAAACTAAATAAAATAGAAAGTGCAAGAAAATAAAAACAAAAGTTGCCAGTCTCATGCAACGACGCCAAATGTAACACCCGTGTTTTGGGCCTAGGAGTTAACCGGGTTTATAGCTTGAGTCAATAAAATTTAAATTAAAACAATTCAACCTAATTTGTGATCTAATTGAGTCTTGAGAAAAGGGGAGGGACCAATGTTGTAATTGGACCCAAAAGTTTTAAAAGCAAGACAACTTTTAAATAAAAGTTGTCATCTTCCTTTTCCCTATCCCTTTTAACGTCAAACACCCCCATTCCCTCTCTCAAACTCTTCCAAACCTAAAACACTATTCCATTCATTCTCTTCTTCAATTCAAGGCGTTTTTGAAAGGTAAATATGTTTTCCAACTCTCCTCTTTATCCCCTATCCAACCATTGTCTTAGATTTCAAAAATATGGAGTTTTGGAAATTAGGGTTTATGTTAAAAATTGGGTTTTTAAAGGGGTTTTCCATTTGGTTTTGATAAATTGAGTTAGGGTTTTAGTTAATCTTGTTAAAAGGTGCAACATATATTAATTTAGTTGATTTTGGATGAAATTTCGTAATGGGTCCTTAGGGCAAATTTTAGAGTATGAAAACTTGAGTTTTTGGGGGGTTTAATGTTGTAAATGAAGGGCTGATGGTCTACCTATGTAAATAGGGTGTTTTGGGATGCTTTGGAAGTCATTTGGGTGTTTGGAAGTGGGTATTTCAGCAAGGGATTTGGGAAGCACGAAAATTGAGTTTTGGGAGATTATGTGATTTGGGAATTTGTGAAATTTGGTTTATGTTTGTGAAGTAGATTGATGGTTGAGTTTAGCATTGAATTGGGAAGTAATGTGTATGTTTTGTTTGGCTAGAAGCAAGAGGAAACGTGGAAGAGGCTTTGGGACCGAATCCGGGTGCGTAGGAGGATTGGTTCGAATTGCTAAGGAAGGGCGGTGAGTGGTCTTAACTTGTTTCAAAGTTTGGTTCAAGTATGTGTAGTGTGTGTAAAGTGTGCTTGGTAGGCCACTTCTATTTCAATTCAAGTTGATAGCTTAACCTTTGATATCCATAAATGCTATTGTGCTATTTAGCTATGCTCTTGTGATTTTGGTTGGTTGGTGCATGTATATTCATGAGATGTGTATATGTGTGATGAGCATGGATTGTGGTTGATGATATATATAAATCATGGTTATGATAATTGGCACTAAATAATTACCGGTTGTAAATGACCGATCATTAGGATAGTGTGCACACAAATTGAGTCAAAACGTACGTGGCCTTGATGGCGTTAAGTCATCAAGGAGGAGTACGGTGATGTAACATTCCACCGGAAGCTTTTATTTATTTCTACGGGATGATGAGTGGAATCCCATCCGTAGGGCATGTGGCGATGAGTGGAATCCCGCACATGCAAGGTCTGGTGATGAGTGTAATCCCACCGAGGTAAAGTGTTGTTGAGGTTTAAATCCGCACAATCGGGGTAATTAAAGTGGCCAATTAAACTTGTTTATGTAATGTGATATATGATGGTGATATGTGGTTTTGACATATGGTATTGTACATGATAATTGATATTGATGTGTAATCTTGCTAGGATTGAGAGACCATATATGCCACTTGAAAGACTAGCTAGGTCTACTTGATTATATGCAATGCTTGATATGTGTGAGATTAGGATTACATGCTTGAACCCTGCATTGTTGATGTTTTTCGTTTTAGAGCACCCTCACTAAGCCTATAGCTTACGCTCTCAATGTTCAACAATGCAGATCATTAGCGTGGTGTTAGCTCGAGGCAAGGCAAGAGGGGCTTCCAAGTTTGTGACTCAAGTACGGTGGTGATTTTGTATTAGTTAGCAATGTGGCAAGGGTTGTGTATGAGCTTGTATGACTCATTTACATGTGTTGATTTTGGTTGATTATGGTTTGTAAGCATGGTATGCTATGATGGATGTTGGGTGTGATAGCATGTTTTAGATGCTAGGTTGCCTTGTTTTAGTGCAAACCTCTTTAAGCTTATCATGAACCTTTTAAAGCCTTGGAGTTCTATGTATGACATTATATGTTAAATTGCCCTTTGTGATGCCATGTATGGATGCTTAGATTGTGTTGGAATGCTTAAGTTGCTTGATTATATGTGTACCTCTTTGTGTTGTTTAATGCCCTTTGGTTCTTGTGAAAGCATGCTTTTATGGTTGGTTTGCCTTAGGGTTGATGATAGTGTGTTGGTTGAGGTTTTAGAGGGATTTAGGGGCCTCCTTGTGCCCTAAATCAGCTCAAACCTGCAAATTCGTAGCTGGGGTATCGATACCGTTGGTCTGGTATCGATACTGCCTTTTGGTTTCAGGCCTCGTGTATCGATACTCGAGGGAGAGTATCGATACCTTTTTGGTCACTGGAGCCACTGTCAATTTCGGTATCGATACTGGCCTCTAGGGTATCGATACCGTTATCTTGGCCTTGACCGTGGGAAGTCAACTTTTGGGGAGGGTATCGATACACTCCTTGGGGTATCGATACGGTCTCCACGGGTTGACCAAACCCTGTTGACCTAGTCAAGGGGTATCGATACACCCCTTAAGGGTATCGATACCGCCTGCAGTTTATGGTTTAAAATGGGCTTTTAAATGTTAGTTTGGGTTCGTTTGATTGCTTCGTAAATGTTGTTCCGCTGTATGATCACTTAGGATGTAACTCTCATCTAGACAAGATTTAAAATAAAAAAAAATAGGGTTGCTAACCGAGGGAGAGTTCCTTAGGGAGTTTTCACTCGGTTTTCCCCGTGTAGCTCACTCGGACCGGTCATCTGGCCAGACCGAGACGAGGGGGTTACATTTGTTGGTATCAGAGCCTGAGGTTACCGAGACCTCGGGCAGGTAAGTGAGGTAAGCTTAATGCGTTAGATGCTTATGATGTTCGATGCATGCTTTGCCATGAATCCTTGAATGCTTGCTTGATTGTATGCTGTTTTGAAGCATGAATTGTCGTGTCTGGTGTGAGTGTGTGCCCATTGCTACTATTACTTAATTTAAAAGGATTTTTGGAAAGAGGAGTACTTGAGCACTATTGGACCTTTGCCTTGACTAACGTAATCCTTATCTGTTTCTTGTTGTAGTTTACCTTGCTAGTTGAACCATGAGACCACGTGGGAGGCCTAGGATGGTTCGACCGGAACCACGGGCAGAGGCTCCGGGAGTAGAGCCGGTAGTTAGAGTTGAGGCTCAAGTGGGAGAGCCTGTGGTTGGAGTTGGAGCTCCTCCACCACCTCCACCACCACCTCCTCCACCGGGAGCGGGAGGTGAGGCTGGGGCCGAAGGAGATGGACCACAAGGAGGCCAAGGTGGCCAGGGTGGCCAAGGCGGCCAAGGACCGGCCGGGATAGACTTAGCTCCGTTGGTTCAGGCAATAGCCGGAGCATTTCAGGCTGCTGTAGCTGGAGGTCAGGCAGCTCATCATCAGGGTGAGGGCACCGGGTTGCCATTAGAGAGACTTCGGGGCCTTGGGGCCGAAGAGTTTAGAGGTGCTACTCCAGAGCGATCAGAGTTATGGTTTGAGAAGACCGTCTGTATCCTTGCTCAGATGGGATGCACTGGTGAGCGCAAGTTGGGATGCGTTGAGTCTTTGCTTCAGGGTGATGCCTACACCTGGTGGGTCACCGTTACTTCAGGGATGTATGAGGCCAAGATTACGTGGGAGTTCTTTGAGACAGCATACCAGAAGAAGTATTTGGGTCCGCGATACCTCGATGAGAGGAAGAGAGAGTTTATGGCATTGCTTCAGGGGAGTATGTCTGTGACCGATTATGAGATCAGATTTGTTAGACTGAGTCAGTATGCACCCGAGCTTGTACCTACTAAGATGGAGCGTTGTAACCGTTTCCGTTATAGGCTGAATGAAGAAATCAAGACTTATACTCTAGCTTCAGATTACACAGATTTTGATGTCTTGGTCTCGAGGGCCAAGGACTTGGAGCACAGTTTGAGTTTGACCAGGCGGTCAGGTGGATCTAGTTCGGGTAAGAGGTCCAGCAACTTCGATAGAGGTGATGCCAAGAGGCATCGAGACAATAGGCATCAGTATGATCATAGGCGTGGTGGCGGTAACCACGGTAGGGGCCACCAGGGTCAGAGAGCTGGTGGGAAGTTGCCCACATGTGCTACTTGCGGGAGGAACCACACCGAAGAGTGTTGGGGAAATTATCACTCTTGTTGGAGTTGTGGTGCTAGAGACCACATTAGACGTGACTGTCCACATCAGGTGGGACAGGCACCAGCTCAGGCTCCTGCTAGAGCCAACGACTTTCAGAGAGGCCGCGGGCGCGGTAGAGGTAATTTCCAGCCGAGGAACGATGGTCAGAGAAACTTAGCTCATGTAGTTGCAGTCCAGCCGGAGGGCGGAGGACAGGCTAGGGTTTACGCTCAGCGCGGGGAGCAGCATGACACCGATGTGATCGCAGGTAACTTCTCGATACAGTCTTTGGGTTTGCTTTCTTTGATTGACTCTGGGTCTACACATTCCTACATACTGAGTGAGCATGCACAGTCTTTGAATTTGCCTTGTGAGTTGTTAGAGGTAGGAGTTAGTGTTACTAGTTTCTTTGGGGACACGGTAGTAGTTAGGAAGATGTACCGAAGGTGTCCGTTGATGGTTCAGGGATATGTGTTTCCAGTGGATATGATGGAACTTCCTTTCTATGGTTTTGATGTGATTCTG
The DNA here is from genome assembly GCA_030270665.1 of Hibiscus trionum. Classification (NCBI taxonomy): domain Eukaryota; kingdom Viridiplantae; phylum Streptophyta; class Magnoliopsida; order Malvales; family Malvaceae; genus Hibiscus; species Hibiscus trionum. The sequence continues at coordinate 6,391,514 of BSYR01000034.1, read as the reverse complement.
GGTATGGATTGGCTCACGGAGCATAGGGCTAGGATAGATTTTGAAACTAAGCGGATTTCTTTGAAGCTCACAGATGATTATGAGATTGTTGTGGTGGGTGAGAATGTGAAGTTCTTATCCAATGTGGTTTCAGTGTTAGAGGCTAAGAGATTAGTTGAGTTAGGGTGTGAAGCATACTTAGCGTATGTGATGAACCCTAACATGAGTGAGGTTAGACCTCAGGACATCCGGACAGTATGTGATTTTCCTAGTGTGTTTCCAGAAGAGTTGCCAGGGTTACCACCGGACAGAGAGGTAGAGTTCAGCATTGAGACTTATTCTGATTCAGCTCCGGTTTCGATTGCTCCGTATCGTATGGCACCGAAGGAATTGAAAGAGTTGAAGACTCAGTTGCAAGAATTGACAGATAGAGGTTTTATTCGACCTAGTTCTTCACCTTGGGGTGCACCAGTGTTGTTTGTGAAAAAGAAAGATGGAAGCATGAGAATGTGTATAGATTATAGACAGTTGAATCAGTTGACAGTGAAGAACAAATACCCGTTGCCTAGAATTGATGACCTGTTTGATCAGTTGAGAGGGGCAGCTGTCTTTTCAAAGATTGATTTGAGATCAGGTTACTACCAGCTAAAGGTTAGAGAGGTTGATGTACCGAAGACGGCCTTTAGGACTAGATACGGTCACTATGAGTTTTTAGTCATGCCGTTTGGGTTGACTAATGCACCGGCAGCCTTCATGGACATGATGAATAGGATTTTTCATCAGTATCTAGATCAGTTTGTAGTTGTATTTATTGATGACATTTTGGTGTACTCGCGAACTGAAGAAGACCACGACCGACACTTGAGACTTGTTTTGAAGACTTTGCTAGATCATCAGTTGTATGCGAAGCTCAGCAAGTGTGAATTTTGGATCCGAGAGGTAGTCTTCTTAGGACATGTAGTGTCAGCTGAAGGCATTAGAGTCGATCCGAAGAAGATTGAAGCCATTGTTGAGTGGAAGCAACCGAAGTCTGTGACAGAGGTACGTAGCTTCCTAGGTTTAGCCGGATACTATAGGAGGTTTGTAGAGGGTTTCTCTAAATTAGCCGCTCCATTGACACAGTTACTTCAGAAGAGTGTTCAGTTTGAGTGGACAGATGCGAGACAGAGAGCCTTTGAAAAATTGAAAGAAGCTTTGACCCAAGCACCGATCTTGATACAGCCTGAGTCCGGGAAGGACTATGTAGTCTACAATGATGCTTCATATGTAGGGCTAGGATGTGTCCTTATGCAAGACAAGAGAGTAGTGGCTTATGCCTCAAGACAGTTGAAGATCCATGAGCGCAACTATCCGACCCATGACATAGAGTTAGCTGTAGTTGTGTTTGCTCTGAAGATTTGGAGGCATTATTTGTATGGTGAGAAATGTACAGTATACACCGACCACAAGAGCTTGAAGTACATTATGACTCAGGGAGATTTGAATCTCAGACAGCGTAGGTGGTTAGAGCTACTAAAGGACTACGATCTTACTATTGAGTACCATCCGGGTAAGGCCAATGTAGTGGTCGATGCATTGAGTAGGAAGGTGGCCGTGGACTTGAGAGCTATGTTTGCTAGATTGAGTTTGTCCAGAGATGGTGGTTTAGTAGCCGAGCTTCAGGTTAGACCTACTCTAGGTCAGATGATTAGAGAGAAACAACTCTTAGATAGATCTTTGGCACCTCACGTGCAAGATATAGCCGAGGGTAGATCTTCAGACTACAGCTTTAGTTCCGATGGGGTTTTGTGTTTCAAAGACAGAATAGTTGTGCCAGAAGACAGTGATTTGAGACGTACGATCTTGACTGAAGCTCACAGTAGTCCGTTTGCTATGCATCCGGGAAGTACGAAGATGTACCGTGATTTGAAGAATGAGTACTTTTGGGTTGGCTTGAAGAGAGATGTAGCCGACTTTGTGAGTAAGTGCCTAGTGTGTCAAAGAGTGAAGGCAGAACATCAGGTTCTCTCAGGTTTGTTACAGCAGTTGAGAATTCCGGAATGGAAGTGGGAGAACATCACCATGGATTTTGTTTCGGGTTTGCCTTTGACTCCTACGAAGAAGAACTCGGTTTGGGTGATAGTGGATCGATTTGCAAAGTGTGCTCACTTCTTGGCAGTCAACACTACTTACACCTTAGATAGATTGGCCGATTTGTACATTGGTGAGATTGTCAGACTACATGGTGTGCCGAAGTCCATTGTGTCAGATAGGGATCCTCGGTTTACTTCTAGATTTTGGGAGAGTCTGCATACAGCTTTGGGTACCCGTTTGAACTTCAGCACTTCTTATCATCCTCAGTCAGATGGTCAGTCGGAGAGGGTTATTCAGATTTTGGAGGACATGTTGCGTTGTTGTATCATTGACTTCCAGGGTACTTGGGAGAAGCATTTGCCTCTAGTGGAGTTTGCGTACAATAACAGTTTTCAGTCGAGCATCCAGATGGCTCCATATGAGGCCTTGTATGGCCGGAAGTGTAGGACTCCAGTGTGTTGGGCCGAGGTAGGACAGAAATTGTTACCTATGCCAGATTTGCTCAAGGGGACAACCGAAAAGGTAAAATTGATTTGTGATCGCTTGAAGGCTGCTTCGGATAGGCAGAAGTCCTATGCCGATTTGAAGAGGAAGGAAGTTGAGTTCTCAGTGGGTGAGACGGTATTCTTAAAAGTGTCACCGTGGAAGAAAGTGATGAGATTTGGCCGAAAGGGGAAATTGAGTCTGAGGTACATAGGACCGTATGAGATTGTGAAGAGGGTTGGTCCCGTTGCTTATCAGTTGCGTTTTCCATCCGAGTTAGAGAAGATACACGATGTGTTCCATGTATCGATGCTTCGTAAGTATATGTCTGATCCATCACATGTTATGCCCGTAGAAGAAATTGAATTGAATCCGGATTTGACTTATGAAGAAGAGCCAGTGGAGATCTTAGCTTCTGACAGTAAGGTGTTGAGGGTTAGATCGATTGAGTTAGTAAAGGTGCGGTGGCGACGTAGAGGTGTGGACGAGGCCACCTGGGAGAGGAAGGATGATATGGAAAAGCAGTTTCCATATCTCTTTCAGTCAGGTAATTTCGGGGACGAAATTCCTTAAGTGGGAGAGAGTTGTAACACCCGTGTTTTGGGCCTAGGAGTTAACCGGGTTTATAGCTTGAGTCAATAAAATTTAAATTAAAACAATTCAACCTAATTTGTGATCTAATTGAGTCTTGAGAAAATGGGAGGGACCAATGTTGTAATTGGACCCAAAAGTTTTAAAAGCAAGACAACTTTTAAATAAAAGTTGTCATCTTCCTTTTCCCTATCCCTTTTAACGTCAAACACCCCCATTCCCTCTCTCAAACTCTTCCAAACCTAAAACACTATTCCATTCATTCTCTTCTTCAATTCAAGGCGTTTTTGAAAGGTAAATATGTTTTCCAACTCTCCTCTTTATCCCCTATCCAACCATTGTCTTAGATTTAAAAAATATGGAGTTTTGGAAATTAGGGTTTATGTTAAAAATTGGGTTTTTAAAGGGGTTTTCCATTTGGTTTTGATAAATTGAGTTAGGGTTTTAGTTAATCTTGTTAAAAGGTGCAACATATATTAATTTGGTTGATTTTGGATGAAATTTCGTAATGGGTCCTTAGGGCAAATTTTAGAGTATGAAAACTTGAGTTTTTGGGGGGTTTAATGTTGTATATGAAGGGCTGATGGTCTACCTATGTAAAGAGGGTGTTTTGGGATGCTTTGGAAGTCATTTGGGTGTTTGAAAGTGGGTATTTCAGCAAGGGATTTGGGAAGCACGAAAATTGAGTTTTGGGAGATTATGTGATTTGGGAATTTGTGAAATTTGGTTTATGTTTGTGAAGTAGATTGATGGTTGAGTTTAGCATTGAATTGGGAAGTAATGTGTATGTTTTGTTTGGCTAGAAGCAAGAGGAAACGTGGAAGAGGCTTTGGGACCGAATCCGGGTGCGTAGGAGGATTGGTTCGAATTGCTAAGGAAGGGCGGTGAGTGGTCTTAACTTGTTTCAAAGTTTGGTTCGAGTATGTGTAGTGTGTGTAAAGTGTGCTTGGTAGGCCACTTCTATTTCAATTCAAGTTGATAGCTTAACCTTTGATATCCATAAATGCTATTGTGCTATTTAGCTATGCTCTTGTGATTTTGGTTGGTTGGTGCATGTATATTCATGAGATGTGTATATGTGTGATGAGCATGGATTGTGGTTGATGATATATATAAATCATGGTTATGATAATTGGCACTAAATAATTACCGGTTGTAAATGACCGATCATTAGGATAGTGTGCACACAAATTGAGTCAAAACGTACGTGGCCTTGATGGCGTTAAGTCATCAAGGAGGAGTACGGTGATGTAACATTCCACCGGAAGCTTTTATTTATTTCTACGGGATGATGAGTGGAATCCCATCCGTAGGGCATGTGGCAATGAGTGGAATCCCGCACATGCAAGGTCCGGTGATGAGTGTAATCCCACCGAGGTAAAGTGTTGTTGAGGTTTAAATCCGCACAATCGGGGTAATTAAAGTGGCCAATTAAACTTGTTTATGTAATGTGATATATGATGGTGATATGTGGTTTTGACATATGGTATTGTACATGATAATTGATATTGATGTGTAATCTTGCTAGGATTGAGAGACCATATATGCCACTTGAAAGACTAGCTAGGTCTACTTGATTATATGCAATGCTTGATATGTGTGAGATTAGGATTACATGCTTGAACCCTGCATTGTTGATGTTTTTCGTTTTAGAGCACCCTCACTAAGCCTATAGCTTACGCTCTCAATGTTCAACAATGCAGATCATTAGCGTGGTGTTAGCTCGAGGCAAGGCAAGAGGGGCTTCCAAGTTTGTGACTCAAGTACGGTGGTGATTTTGTATTAGTTAGCAATGTGGCAAGGGTTGTGTATGAGCTTGTATGACTCATTTACATGTGTTGATTTTGGTTGATTATGGTTTGTAAGCATGGTATGCTATGATGGATGTTGGGTGTGATAGCATGTTTTAGATGCTAGGTTGCCTTGTTTTAGTACAAACCTCTTTAAGCTTATCATGAACCTTTTAAAGCCTTGGAGTTCTATGTATGACATTATATGTTAAATTGCCCTTTGTGATGCCATGTATGGATGCTTAGATTGTGTTGGAATGCTTAAGTTGCTTGATTATATGTGTACCTCTTTGTGTTGTTTAATGCCCTTTGGTTCTTGTGAAAGCATGCTTTTATGGTTGGTTTGCCTTAGGGTTGATGATAGTGTGTTGGTTGAGGTTTTAGAGGGATTTAGGGGCCTCCTTGTGCCCTAAATCAGCTCAAACCTGCAAATTCGTAGCTGGGGTATCGATACCGTTGGTCTGGTATCGATACTGCCTTTTGGTTTCAGGCCTCGTGTATCGATACTCGAGGGAGAGTATCGATACCTTTTTGGTCACTGGAGCCACTGTCAATTTCGGTATCGATACTGGCCTCTAGGGTATCGATACCGTTATCTTGGCCTTGACCGTGGGAAGTCAACTTTTGGGGAGGGTATCGATACACTCCTTGAGGTATCGATACGGTCTCCACGGGTTGACCAAACCCTGTTGACCTAGTCAAGGGGTATCGATACACCCCTTAAGGGTATCGATACCGCCTGCAGTTTAAGGTTTAAAATGGGCTTTTAAATGTTAGTTTGGGTTCGTTTGATTGCTTCGTAAATGTTGTTCCGCTGTATGATCACTTAGGATGTAACTCTCATCTAGACAAGATTTAAAATAAAAAAAATAGGGTTGCTAACCGAGGGAGAGTTCCTTAGGGAGTTTTCACTCGGTTTTCCCCGTGTAGCTCACTCGGACCGGTCATCCGGCCAGACCGAGACGAGGGGGTTACACCAAAAACTTGTTACGTGTAAATAGTGTTTCGCAATTGTGCAAGTATACACGTCGCAAGTAATATAGGGATAAGTATATGAGTATCGTCTCCATAGGGATTGGTACTCAACCTTCAGTTCTACTCCCTCGCATTGCAAAACAAATAAAGTAAAAACACAAATTAATTGGGTGATTTGATATAATCTAAAAATAACTAAACTAAGAAAATCCAGTAAATAAAATAAAGAAGAAATCAAGATAAGAAGATGGGTCGGATTAGTGTGTGTCATAGTGTGGAATCTTCTTGACTTTGTTTCTGTTCTTGAATGTAGCAACGCAATACTACCGTGGCAGTGACCTAAATCTCTGCCACGGTCGCAATGGCTGAAGTCCTGCCGCGACAATCCCTTGCTCGTGGGCAGATATAGTTAAGGCTCGACATAGCGTCCTTGGGTGGTTCCGCCTTATCCCTAATTATGGAACGCTGGTTGATGACTGAACTCTGATGATACCTCCCGGTGTGAATCAAAGGGCAAACACCAACTGCTCATACACCTTTTTTAGCTGCTGAAACTCTAACCTATCCCTAGTCCGAATTAGTTAACACCACGTAGGGCGAAAAACGTGCTTATTCCTTTCGCGAGCTCAAATCTCCTGATATTGAACAAATGGATGATCTCACAAACCCTCTCCCGAGTAGAATGCGAAAATAATTAAAGCCAGAATAAGCAAACCTTAACTTTTATTGCTTTAAGAACAAAAACTAAGTACAAAGAGTTTTCACACAACTACTAAACAAACTAATCCTAACCATAAAAAATTTAGAACATAATGAAACTAATCCTAAACTCAATCTCTCTCTTTTTTTTCGATCCAATGTCCTCTCCCCTCTCCATGGTGACAAGCCTTTATATAGGGGAAAGTGTAGACACAAATCTTTCTTAGAGAGGAAGTTAAGTTGGACTTGGACTAGACTTTATTAAAGAAGTAAATCTCTTTAATTTATTACAATATACACTTTTGTCCAAGAGTCCAACTTTATACTTCCTTCCATGTTTCCCTCCTATTCTTGAGCTCCAGTTGCCACGCAAAGTGTGTAGAAAAAATCAACGTTAACAACTCTACAAGTCAGCTACCACTTTGCTCATTTTTTCCTCTAGCGAAATGTTGTCGCAGTTGAGCTTTTTCTGCCTCGGCATCGGTTTGCTCTGCTCACCAAGGCTTCCTCAGCTTCCCTCAGTAGAAGCTGTCATTTGGCTTGGCTCAATCAGGGTTTGTTGTTTGCTACTTTGGCCTCATCTTCCCTCCTGCTTTCTGTGTTGTGGCGACATATTCTTGCTCCAGCAGTGCAAATCTGCAAGAATACCAATCATGCATTAAATAGTACCTTTTTCATATAATAAATAAAATATAAGGTTCAAAGGCATAAATGATGAAATCTATGCATGAAAGGTCATAATGCAGCTCAAATGGGTGTAGGTTGAGTGATAATTGCCATGATAATGGGTTAAAATATAGGACTTTTGGGCACTTATCACATACTACTAAATTATAAATTGATACTATTATACCACTAAACTTTGTTTTTTCTTCAATCCAAGCACTCGACCGTTAATATTTAACAGACCGTTAATTGTAAAATGACGTTGTTTTGGTATAGCTACTTGGATGCCTAAGATAGGCCAAAACGACGTCGTTTTGTTAGGAAACATTGCATTTGGGGAGGCTCAACCAAAGACCTCTAAGATGAAAGGTTTATACCAAACCACCAAGCCAACTTAAATAATTGATACAATCCTAACAAAAATAGTATGTAAATGATACTACAATTGAACTTCAAATTTATTTTTTCTAAAAATCCCAAAATTTACAAAAATGTTCAAATCAATCCCTAAATAATAAATCCCTAAATCCTCACTGCCGCCGCTGGCCGTCGTCTCCAACCCCACATGTTCGATCGTCAGAACCAGCATGTCATTTCCCCAACTCGCCGTCGTCAAAAACCGGCGAACGGTGTGCCAATCGAACAATTATTTCATGTTCGACGTTCAATGTTCGGCTGGCACACAGTTCATCGGTTTCCGGTGACGGCGAGTGGGGAAATGGTCGGTTGGGTCTGGCGATCGAAAGGGTGGGGCTGACGACGGTAGCTGACGGCGGTACCGGTGAAGATTTGAGGATTTATGATTTAGGAATTTTTAGGGATTCGGGGACTGATTTGAATATTTTATGAATTTCGAGATTTTTTTAAAACAATTAAATTTTAAGTTTAACTGCAGTATCAATTACATACTATTTTTGTTAGGAATGAATCAAGTATTTAAGTTGATTTGGTGGTTTGGTGTAAACCTGTCATCTTAGAGGTCTTTGTTTTGAGCCTCCCCAAATGCAATGTCTCCTTAATTTTTTTCCTAACAAAACGACGCCGTTTTGGCCTATCTTAGGCATCCAAACAGCTATATCAAAACGGCGTCGTTTTGCATTTAACGGTTCTGTTAGGATTTAACGTTGAGTGCTTGGATTGAAGAAAAAAACAAAGTTTAGTGGTATTCCGTATAACAATTTATAGTCCGGTGATATGAATTTAAAGGATAAAGTTAAGTGGTATTTAATGTTATTTACCCTTAATATTATTTATTAAATCGAGTCTTATTTATCTTAGTGCATTTGGTTAGATATACTATGGAATCGTTAGCACCTTTATGTATAGGTTCAAAAGAGAATGGGTTATATAGACAACTCTATACTATAATATTCAGTGAAAAAAATAATGTTTATCATAGAAGATACGAATTCGAGCATCTTTATGTGCAAAGTATTTTATCAAAAAATTAAAAAAATATAAATAGATATTACCATATAATTACACCAATAAATTAAAATAAAAACTACTTTTTAAAATTTTTAAAATTTTCAACACTAGAAATTAATTTTCCAAAATTTTAAGACCAAATCCATTCGGGCCCGTTACAATAGCTTTCAGTCAAAAGCCAAAAGTTTGAGCTGCAAAGTAACCACTCAATCAAATCGAAAACAGGAAGCACGTGTCAATTAGAGAACCCAAACAGTATACTATATTATAGTGATGTATCATTTATGCTACTAAACTTTCAAATTATTCAATTATAGCACTAGATTTTGGTTTTAGTTTCAATTATATCATTACACCGTTAACTCGATAACAGTTAGATGACGTGGACAAAACAACGTCGTTTTAGTATAGTTATTGATGATCAAAGCGATATTGTTTTAGACACTAAACTTAAAGAGTGTATCAATTTTTGTCACTAAACTTTCAAACGATTATATATTTTTCAATGAACATTTCATCCACCGCTACCGGCCGTCACCTATTATCATTCACGACAAGATTAGTATCAAAATGTTTGTATTTCACTCCTCTTTCTTATCTTCTAATTGGTTTTCCACGAAATCCACTCAAAACTAATGAAATTTAACAAAATCACCATTGGGGGGTTGGGGCTTTCTGGGATTTCAGGGGTTTGGGGTGTTTGTTCGAAAATCCGAATAATGAGAAGTATTCTTTTGAGAAGATGAACAACATACCTCGAAATTAGCTTCATCGGACGACCGCCAGAGGAGATCGAAGTATTATCACGAAGGACCTTTTGATGAAATTATGTTGATTTTGAGTGAAATTCGTGGAAATCGACATGATAGGAAGAAAGATGGGCGAAATGTGAACGTTTTGGTATTGTTCTTGCAATGAATGATGACTGGTGACATGCAACGATTGGTTGAAAGTGACGACAGAAATATTTAGTGGTAAAAATAGAATCGTTTTAAAGTTAAGTGACAAAATCGACACACCCTTAAAGTTCAATGCCTAAAACGACGTCGTACTGGACATGAATAGCCACATCAAAACGACGTCATTATTGACATGTCTATAATTTCCATCCATGTCATCACAACGTTATCGAGTTAATAGCCCAATGGTATAATTGAAGCCAAAATCAAAACTTAATGCTATAATTGAACAAACTGAAAGTTTATGTTAGAAATATACGAACAATAATCCAAGAAGTAATAATAAAAGGGTTTTGCTATACACAGTTGTGTATAAGAACTACTGAATTTCTATCATTAATGATTATTTTACTTTTCAATGGAATCTATTAGAATGTAATTAATTACACTCCTAAAATATTAAATATCATTAATTTATGTTGTTTAATAGAATCAAACCTTAAAACCTAAACCTTGACTCTAATCCTAACCCTAAACCTAAACCCTACACACTAAGCCATAAACCCTAAAACTATATATTAACCCTAAACCTTAACCACAAATCCTAACTCTAAACCCTAAGCCCTAAACCATAAACACTAAATCATAAACCAAAACCCAAAACCCTAAAAACCATAAAATACAACAACATTAAAACCCTAAAACAATACACCCCAAACCCAAAAATTATAAATCATAAACCCTAAACACCTAAACCCTTTTACATTATTATTAATTACATTGAATCAATGATATTTAATATTTTAAGAATGTAATTAATTACATTCTAATAGATTCCATTGAAAAGTAAAATAACCATTAATGATAGGAATCTAGTAGTTCTTATACACAGCTCATAATAAAAAGTAAAAAATTACAAACTTGCAGACATTCGCATTGCCCACAACGTGCAGGTGTGCCCCCAACCTAGATAGGTTCAACGAACTTCAATTTAGAAGCCCCACATTTGCACATGAGACACAATTTTAACCTAACTTATGCAATGACTAGTTAGTGGGATGGTGTATATAAACACTTCACATGCTTGTTTTCCTACCAATATGGGGATAAGGATTTCTCATTTTCCTTACATAATTCACAAGTATCCTACTTTGAGCATCAATTTCTCATTCATCACTCAACCACTTTGAGCATATTAGATACCTTTGTAAAGGTCTTGTCGCGACCTTTTTGAAACCTGTTTGTGGAAAAACTGCCTGACGAATAAAGTTTTCGAAATCATTTTTTAATTAATTTGATCTTGATATTAGGGTCTTTTCCATTTTAATTCAAATTTCCTTTATTTTCTTATAAATCGTTTTAGAGTCACCGCCGATCACTTTGGTAGGCTGGACACCATAAAAAGCGGACCAGAGATTCTTTTAATAAAATTCAAGTTCGGGAGTCGGTTACGTGTAGGGAAGGGTTAGCACCCCCTACAAACGTCTGTTATTGGTACCTTATTAATTCGACGTGGCATTTTGGCATTTTGTACATTAATCTGAATTTAATTAAGTCTTGTAATTTTAAATTGGATTTCATTCCAAATGAGAATATTCTTTTGTAAGAAAATACATTTTGGACGAATATAAGTTATGAAACGTCCAATTTCGTTAGGACACTTCAATTTATATTCAAAATGTATCTCAACACAAAAGGTTTAATGCATGACCAATTATTTTCTTGTTAATTTTAAGTAAGACCTAATTTAGGCTCCATTGATTTAATTAATTAAGATTCTATGAATATTATTATTTTTTGGGCTTTAATGGTAACATCATAGTAAGTTGGACACTACCTTTAATGTGTTCAAAAGTAATATTATTCCTAATTTAGGGTAATACTAATTATTTATCCTATTTTTTAATTTTATTTAAACTAACTATAAGTGATTTTCATTTTCTAAGTTTAAATGATGTATTAAATATTTCACGAAAATACTCACTTGATTGACATCTCATTGCAACGAGACACTAATTAAATTAGAATATTTAAGTGTTCATTTAAAACTCATTTATTTTTCTATAATGATCTCACCTATCAAATTGATTAAATTAATTAAAGAACCTAAGTAATAAAGGCTCTAAACTATTAGCATTAATTAAGTGACTAGATTGGCTAAATAATAAGATTATATGCTCAATTTATAAAATAAGCAAACATACAACAATTAAAATAACTAATTGAGAATGGAACTGGGATCAAATTGCATTAAAATTGAAAGCTATACACCCAAATTACAAAGAAGCGAGGACTAAATTGAAATGAAAATGAAACAACAAAGCTCAAAGTGCAAGAAACTAGAAGCAAGGCGCGCGGGTCAGACACGACCCACATGCGATGCGCGGACCCTACCGGGTCAACACGCGAGTCACTCTCCCCCTTTACCAAAACACTGTGTTTTGGTGAGGGTATTTAAACCCCCTTTCCCCCCCAAATTTCCCCCCTCTTATTTCATTTATTCTCAGCCCTCTCTCTCACTAATTCATTCCCTCTCGCTCACTACAAACACGAAAAACCCGGAATAACCCTTCTTTTTTGGATCAAAACGCTCAGTTCATCCAAAATTCAAAGCATGTTCATCATAATTTCCCATTTGATCCGTTCAAGCCTCACTTCGGTCACTCGTCATCGTTATCCGACCACCGGTCGCTCAACTCTGACCTCTGCACGCCTTCGGCCGGCCGCCGGCCAAAACCCTAAAAATCTAAAAATTCCCGATTTTGAACCTAAAACCTCGATCTAAACCTAAATCCAGTAAGATTCCCAACACCGACCATTTAATCTAACCTACCCAGCCCGATCCCTCTTTGACCCCGCCACAACTCAAACTTCGGCCGCCGCAAACGAACTTTCCATCCGCCCATTTTATTTTTAGTTTCATTTTCCTTTTTATTTCGAACTAACATTTACACATTTTTTTGCAGGAATCAAAAGATCGGAAGGATTATACCTTGGTGACGGTGGCTATGGAATTTTCAGCATCTTTTTTGGTGTCCGTCCGTTGCTCCGGTGTCTGTTGGTGTCTTCGAGGTTTCAGTTTTCCAAGAACGGTTCTGCTATGAGCGGCGGTTCACCTTCTCCGACGACGGTTTGTGGCTTTGGCGACTCCTGGTCTACTCCGGCGAATGGCTACAACTCCGATGATATCCCGACGACAATCGGCACCGACGACCTTTCAATTTCGGGCCGTTTCAAATTCTGAGAGTAATATTTCTCTCTCCCCCTTATTAATTAGTTCTTTATTATTAGTAATTTTTTTGAAAGGTAAAATAGGCCTCATTAAAAACCCCTTTCCTATTGAAAGGGGAAAAGAGTGCCCCACTAACAAGTATTATTTATACAAAACGTCTTACATAATAGGTTAAAATCAATACGTCAATACCAGGAAGACAACCCCTGATTTGCTACGATACACACTTGGATACACAATAGACTCACCCAATTCCTTGTTTAGCTAGAACATCAGCTTCTACATTTAGAGATCTAGGGATGTGACGTAATATCATTCCGAACTTATTAACTACATCCTTTAACTCACTTACCATGTTTTCGAGAGCCTGTGGAGGCATGCATGACCCATTCAACTAGTCACAAATTTCTTGGCAATCCGATTCGATAATGAGCCTCCAATTCCTTGCCCATTCTGATTTGAGGAACAACGTAACCCCAGTACGTGTTGCGAGGAGTTCAGACAGTGCAGGAGGAATGTTTCCCACAGCTTCAGCAAATTGGAACAAGGTTTTACCTGACTTGTCTCTTAGTAATCCACCAATACCCCCATCTTGCTTCGCGTTGGAGAAGGCCTCATCCACGTTCAACTTTAAAAAACCAGACGGAGGCGGTAACCATTTGTGGAGCTTTTGAATCTTCTTCACCGGATTACACAAAGAAATGCCGAGAGAAGGATTGGCAACCAACGCATCAATGGAGATAGAATTACCTGCAAATTTGGCTTTGAGCCATAAAGCCAACCTAAATCGAACGAGAATATCAACTTGGCTCCAATCAACAACTTTGCCTTTAAATGAAATCTCATTCCTGGTCAACCAGATTTTCCAGATGATCGCGCAAGGAATTAGAGACCACCACCACCTAGCCTTGCGAAGACCCAAAGAAAATCATTCCTCCAGAAACTTGGACGGGTTCTCGTGCAGTACCGAACTAACCCCAGTTTCATTACAATATTTACACCAAATTCTCCATACCCAGCACATGAGAAGAATAAATGTTCAATTGTTTCTGGGAAGTTATTACAAAAAGGGCACGAAATGTTGTCTGCATTTACCACTCCCCGCTTTGCCAACTCGGCTTTAACAGGTACCCTGCCATGGACAATTTTCCAGATTAAAATCTCCACTTTAGGAGGAGCAAAACCCATCCACACTCTATCCTTCCAAAAACTATCCATCGGTCGCGAAGAAGGCACAAGATCTCGGGCTGATTTCACCGAAAATCTTCCATCACTCGACCTACCCCAGCAAACCCAATCTTTATCCACATTGCTGGATTTAAAATTTTCCAGCAACCCCATCAAGTCCCACCATTGATGTTTTTCCCAATCGAAGGTGGGTCTTCTTAAGGGAATTACCCAGCTCCACTTCCCGTTTTCCTCCTTACCAAAGTCTCTAATAGCGGCTTGTTTGTTGACACAGAGGGAAACAATTCTTGGGAAAGAAACTCTTAAAGGGTCGTTACCTATCCACATATCAAACCAAAATCTTATAGAAGAGCCATCACCAACTTTTACTGCAAGATTGGCTCTAACAGCATTCCCGAAAGTATCATTTTTAAACAGCATGTTCGAAATATCAGACCAAATCCACGATACGTGATTCTTCTTAGCATTTTGAGGAAGTAGATTCGCCTCGCTTCCCGAAACCTTAGAGCTAATAACTTTTCTCCAAAGACAATTTTGTTCGTTCCCATATCTCCAAGCCCACTTACACAGTAAAGATCGGTTGATATACTTAATATTAGGAACCCCAAGACCACCTTTCTCTTTTGGCTCGCAAATCGTGGACCATTTAACCAGTGCATTTTCCTATTCTCACTGTCACCACCCCATAGGAAGTTCGAAATAAACATGTTTATAGAGTTTGCCACAGACTCAGGCATCCTAAAAATAGACATGAAATAAATTGGAAGACTAGACAACACATATTTAATAAGCGTTAATCGTCCTCCGATGGATAGAAACTTCGTTTTCCACCCCTTAAACTTCTCCTTAAACTTTTTTAACACCGGATCCCACAGGCTACTAGAATTTCTTGATGCACCAAGTGGAAGACCCAAATACATAGTGGGAAAAGATCCATAAGAACATCCTACTGCTGCCGCCCAGTCTCTAATGACTTGTTCCGAGATGTTTATCCCATAAACCTTACTTTTTCTCTAATTGAGCTTTAGACCCGAAGCTAATTCAAAAATTTGCAGTACCCTTTTAACATTTCGCACCTGCACTTCATTCCCCCCGCAGAAAATGAGCAAATCATCCGCAAATTGCAGATGTGAGATACCAATACAGGAAGCTTGCTTACCAATTCTAACCCCTTCAAATAAATTACAGTCCACTGCTTTCTTTAACAGAAGGTTAAGGGGTTCTCCTACCACATTGAATAATAAAGGAGATAACGAACACCCTTGTCTCAACCCTCGGACCATAGAAAAAGCTTTTGTCAGCACACCATTAACAAGCATTGAGATGGATGTTGACGAAACGCATTGGAAAATCCAATTACACCATCTCTCCGGGAAACCACAGGCCTTGAGAACAAATGATCAGTAAGTAATGAGGAAATGCCAGGTGTGTAACCCCCTCGTCCCAGTCCGGGCGACTGACCGCTCCAAGTGGGCTACACGGGGATAACCGAGGCGAAACCCGTTAAGGCTCCACTTCGGTTAACAACCCGAGAAAACTTTTTCATTTATTATCTTGTCTAGATGGGTTCAATTAGACATATGTGTGAAGTGGCAGCGAAAAACAAGACTCGCAAGAAGACTAACATCGAACTGGGCCTAAGCCCAACACTTGAGAACCTTTAGAGATGTCAAAAAGCCCCATTTCAGGCCTGGGTTTCGAAACATGCATTTCTCGTTTCGAAACACGGGCCCCAGTTTAAAAAGCCAAACACCCGTACCGAAACGCATCCACCCCGTTTCAGAATAAGGGTCCATTTCGCCTAGACGTTCCGAAACACGTTCCGGAACAGACTCTCACAGTAGCCAAAACGTTTTGAGACTCGTATCGGAACAGGGGCTCACAGTAGCCAAACCGTACCGGAACGCGTTCCGATACGGGTGTCCCTAGAACCACACTCGTTCCGAAATAGCCTGAACCGTTCTGAAACGCCTACAACCAGTGAGTTTCCAAAACCAGATTTAAACACCTCTAAACGATCCCAAACGACCCTAACTACTTCAAGAAGCAAGACACAACATGCATACACAACTCTAGAGGCATACACCCTATTACAAACATGCTTAAACACTTAACATACAAGATAAGAGCATACATTCATAAGGGATCAAGCATTCACCATAAAAAGACATACATTGCATTTTAAGGTTGCATGCCTTAGAAAAAAACACATAAGCATTCATGATACGCAACTTAAACATGGTTTACAATCCAAAATAAGGCATCAACAAGCCACACAAAACATCAACATATCAAAGGAGTCTAAACAAGCTTCTAACACCAAACAACAACACAAATCCCCATTGCTTAACTATTACATCAATTTCTTAAAAGTCCATACTTGATGATAGCAAAAGCATAAAGCACACTTGGAGGCCTTCTCCTTGCACAAGCAATCCACGAACTAAGGATCTGCATTGTCGAACAAAAGAGAGCGTAAGCATAAAGCTTAGTGAGGGTAAGCTCATAAAACAAACCTTGACAATGCAGGGTCCAAGCACGGGCAACACAACCAAGGAAGAATGCATACTTTCTTACCTTTGAAACCACATGAGTTAAATATATATGATGCATGAACATAATATCAAATATCATGCCATGCTCAACAAGTCCATAAACACAACCATATGGAAAAACATTTAACAAATGTATTGGCACCTAGCTATGACCCGAATACGCGGATAACAACCGTTGGAACTCACATCCAACCACACAACCATTACCTTACGGTGGGATTACACTCATCATCGTTTCACGCGGAGGGGATTCCACTCATCCTCACGCCCCGTCGATGGGATTCCACTCATCACCGACTAACATATAAAAGAAGATTTCCGGGCGTACTCGTACTCCATCTTGATGACTACCATCACCAAGACCACACGCGCATTTCGACTCTCGTGTGCACACTAAACATCCTAATGATCGATCATTTGTACCCAAGCATACTAGTGCAAATACTAACCCATTTCACAATCTTTCATAACATAAATTTCTTACCATTTCCCGTGCCTAGCACGTAGCCACCATGATTTACAATCATGTGCTCACATATTACATCAATCACATGCATACCTCAATTCATCAACAAATTATCATGCCTCAACACACATGTATATCACAATATACATAACAACATCAATCACGATTAATATGAAACAAGAGGCATAACAAACATTTAGAAGTTCAACCAAGATCTTCTAAACTAAGCTTAAGATTAGACTACCACTCGAATCCCAACTCTAGGTGGGTTTACCAAGCCCAACCTAGGTCCACATGCTCGAACCAAAAATGTTTGGAAACCATTTAAACCAAGTTGAAATCATTAACCACTCACCGACTACTCCAAGCTCAACAACTCTAGCCGGTCAAATTTCCACGCTTCCCGGATTCGAATGCGAGGCTTCACCAATAAAGTTCCTTGTTTCTAAGCAATCTAACACAATCAAAACAATCACATTTCAGTCCACAAATCACTGTAGCAAACCCGGAACACAATTCAAGCTAATATTCGACCCAAAAACACTCTCAAAACACCAATTTCGAGCAGCCCATTTGCACAGCCAAAACCCATTGATTTCAACACTTTTAACACACCTAAAAGCTTCCAAAATAACCCCTAACCATCAACCAACCATCAGCCATCA
Organism: Hibiscus trionum; assembly: GCA_030270665.1. Classification (NCBI taxonomy): domain Eukaryota; kingdom Viridiplantae; phylum Streptophyta; class Magnoliopsida; order Malvales; family Malvaceae; genus Hibiscus; species Hibiscus trionum. The sequence continues at coordinate 6,373,825 of BSYR01000034.1, read as the reverse complement.
ATTCCCAACACAAAACAGCCCCAAAACTCACCTTTAAACCCTTCTAAACCCCTCAAAAACCCAAATCCGTGAATCATTATAAAACCTTGTAAAAATTGATTATGCTGGACCTTTTAGAACCTAAATAACTTATCAAATGTCTCCAAATCAAAAACTTGAGTTAAAGCTAATAAAGTTTGGATTTTTATCATCAAGAACTCAAAACCCCAAGATGTAAAATAGTGAGCTTCAATGAAAACAAAATACATGGGAAAAAAGAGGAAGATGAGGGTAGTAAGAAAATGAATTTACCTTTGAAAAGCCTTCAAAAACAAGCAAGAATGGTGATGGAACAGTGATGGGAGATGGGGAGGAGAAAACTCACGTTCCAAACTTGGGGAGGAAGAAGATAGGTAAAATATTGGGTATTTGAAATAAAAATAAAATGGGTTTTATTTTACATGTCCCATTAATTACAAGATTGCCATTAATGAAATGGCTATTGGGCTTTGGTTTAAAAATTGGGTCCAACACCTTTGTTTTATTTGCAAACAAAACCTGAACCATTATTTTAATATTTTAATTTCACCCGACCCCCAAACCCGGGTGTTACAACATGGGCAGATTGGGCAGGAAAAATGTGTTTCTTTGGTTGTATAAGTGTGTTTGTTGGGCTATTGTTTACCAAATTTGGGCGGGAATGGACATTAAGAACTTATTTTTGGGCTTTGTAAATGGGCTTTGGGATATTATATGTAAATTGGACACTTATTGATGGATTTTATTTAATATGGACCTCTAGACTATTTTTGTTTATTTAATATTGGGCTTTATTATCTATTTATATTTTGGTTTTATTTATAGTGGACTATATATATATGGGTATCCGGACAAAATACGGGTATTACAGGTCTCATGGAGTAGAATATGAATTAATAAATTTATCATTCGAATCTCCACCTTTGCCCATAGAAAATATGTCTCAAATTTTCTAATTTTTTATAATTTTTCAACAGTTTAATGGTATAGACGATACAATATCTAAGTGATATCGAGTATAGTTTACCTTATAAAAAATTATAGGATAATTACTCCTTTATTTTATTGTCATACATTTATATAACCAATGATATGTTATAATTATATATATCATGTTGAACCCAACAATTGTCCCAATAAAAAATCGGATGATATTCATCTTAGGAAACATCGGTTCAAATTATTTTGTCTACAAAGTGTGTGCGCATTGTCAAAGGGTTAAGAATATGTATGAACATATACTATCTTGTAATCACCTTTAGACCATTCAAAAAAATATATGATATTATGTTATATATAAATTGGGTAATCTTCACCGGTGGTCCCTTTCATTTAGGGTGTGTTTTATTTTGGTCACCAAAATTCAAAAAAGATTATTCTGGTCACTCACGTTTAGAATCGTTTCTATTTTGGTCCCTTGACCGTTAGTCTCTGTTACTTAAAAATAATAATTTCTAATTTAACCCCTAAACTTTCAAAATTTTATTTTTCACCATCTTCCCCAAAAATTATAAAACTAAAACCTCAGAAAATTAATTCAAAACTCTAACCTCTGCCTCCCCTCCCCTACAAATTCACTGCACACAAAGAACACAGAAAATCACACAACCGATGCTATTACGTTGACATATGTTCGATGTGTGACTGCGGATTACACTTGGAAGACGCCATGGTTGATTTCAGACAAGGTCCTCTAGCACAATAGACTTGGGATTTTGATACAACCGTTCGTCCTCATCACGGCTCTGATGGAAGCGACCATTGCGCCTGCGCCGCCGAGCATAAATGCTTCAAATCGATTTTGAGAAGCATAAACGGTGTCAAGTCACTAACAATATGCATATGGCTTTTTGATGTATGCTGGATGAATGAAATGTTCATTTTTTTCTATTTTTTCTTCTCTTCTAAACTTGTTTAATGTGCTTTCATTTTTCCTTAGCAAACGATGTGCAAGAATTTATATAGTTCAAGTGGAGACCCTGAATTCTATTTATGCAGAATAAAAGAGCTGTGGTGGATTGATTGTTCAATGGCCATACACAACATCAATGCTTTGCTTTCTCAAGCTCTGTCCTAATTTGGAAAGACTTTATGTCACTGTAAGTCTCCCCATTTCCTTGATCTATCTTATTCGATTCCTCAACATGGACTCGAATACGTATCTGATTCGGACTCGAATAATGTCCATGATTGATCAAAACTTGCAGATTGATCCTAAATGCTATAAATTGAGTAGCGCGGAAGAATTCTCAGCCATAGTCGGTGCCACTGCAAATCTCAATGGTCTGAAGGTTGTGAAACTAGAAGGATTTGCAGACGAGCAAATAGAAAAATTTTTGTCCAGGCGATTGATACCTCTGTTCCGAGAAAACAATTCGGTGATCATATCGAAACCGGATGGGAAATGTTGGAAGCATCTGGTAAAAGTAGCCAAGTTGGAGAAGAAAGGGAAGTATCCGTACAAGTTCAAAATGGTTGAAAATGTTGATGAAAGATTCCCAGACCATATTCATATGAACCTTTTAAGTCTATTCGGATTAAATAAGGTTACATTTATGTAAGTCCCCCCCCCCCCCCCCTGGAAAAATGACATGCGAGGGTACCTCTTTCGAGTGGTAATTTTTGGTTGTGTGATTTTTTATGTGCTTTGTGTGCAGTGAATTTATAGGGGAGGGGAGACTGAGGTTAGAGTTCTGAATTAATTTTCTAGGGTTTTAGTTTTATAATTTTTGGGAAGATGGTGAAAAATAAAAATTTTAAAAGTTTGGGGGTTAAATTAGAAACTAATTTTTTAAGTAACGGAGACTAAACGTCAAGGGACCAAAATAGAAATGATTCTAAACGTAAGTGACCAAAATAATCTTTTTTTAATTTTGGTGACCAAAATAAAGCACACCCTAAACGAAAGGGACCACTGGTGAAGATTACCCATATAAAATTTGTTTTCTATATAGTACATATATTTAGTCTATATTTCTTAAATAATATATGTACTATATAACTAGAGTTATTTTTTTGATATATTGTCAGCATAAAAAATTACATAGGCATGCTTGTTTTAATTTTAAAATCTAAAATCTAAATTTTTAATACTAAAACTCTAACCAATAACCCTTAAAACTTAAATTATACTCATAAACCTTAAATTTAATACATGTAATCTAGATAATTAAACCCTAAACTAAATTTTTAAACCCTAAATTAACCTATTTTTGTAATAATTTGTTTCAGCGCTAGTGTATAGGATAATAATCCATGTAATAAAATATCTAAATTAACATTCACGTTTTTCCGTGATATATAGTAGGTCAAATGCTTCTATTAGTGCTTATGCTAGGACCATGTTGTGAACCTACTCCTTATACACTAATTTGATCATTAAACCTATTAAGTCACACTGTAGTCCTTAAACCTATTAAGTCAAATTTGACATTATTCTATGTACTGTACATAAATTGTAAATTTAGTTTTAATCTCAATTTTATTATTTTAAACTATATATTATTTCATTTACAACATTAAGATTTAAACTCTAGATATTATTTGAGCGACTTAATGCCTCTTTTTTCTTAATTGTGTTTATGTCCTTGAATAAATAAAAGGCAGAACAACCTTTATTGCCCTCCAACTTAACAAGTTTAGTCATTTAACTCTTAAACATTCGTTTTGTGTTTCTTTTGAACCTATTTTTTTTAAATTGACCCAAAATGTGACCTTTAAATCGATGTCTACAGCTGCCACCACTGAGTCTCCTACCACGTACGGTAAGTGCACTGGTGGGGGCTGACCATATACAACTTGGATGGCTGTATGAAATGTGGTGTTGTACCACCATTCTACCAGATTCCCTCCCTCATTTTCCTCAATTTTTTTCTTTCAGGTATCCCTGTTGCCTGTTGGTGCGATGAACCCGGATTTTCTAGCGTCCTTACCGAAGGTGATAAGGAGCTTCTCTGACCAGTGTTGCTGCCTTGATTTCTTCCAAGAAAGTATGGCTTTTTACGCCTTTTCCTCTATTTTTATTTCATTCCCTCCCTTGGATTTCACGGTGAAATTACTCGACCGCCAAGCTTTTTCGGTTGGACCCGAAGTTGGTATGCGGAGTATGGCTTTGCGTGTCTCCTCCTTTCACTGCTGGATGTTTCTCTTGCCTTTGGGTTGGGTTTGTAATGGTTCTTTGTGCTTGTATTTTGTTTCTTGCTATGAATGAATTTCGTCTTTGATAAAAAAAAATTAACATCAAATGTTTCAATAAGTACAAAGTAGCATGTTTCATCATTTTGGGCCAATTTGAAGAAAAATATTTAAAAACTTAAGGTAAAAAAATTACTAATAAATATCCAAAATTAAACACATAGTTTTAAATTGATTTTAGTTCATTTTGACCCTTTTATTTAATTTCATGTATTATAAACCATTAAAAAATTTCGAGTACCCCTATCAAAAAAATTAGAGTACAATAAAATTACATGTATCAAATCCTTATAAACAATAATACATTTTAGTATAAAAATTTGAATTTTTTAGTCCAAAAAATTTAAAAATAAATTATCAATAAAAATAAAAAAAATCAAAATTGAAAGTCAAAATTAGATTTTTCGACCCCTGCCGGCAATTTTATTGATTACTGTTCAGTCTACCATATTTCCCTAAAATAATCTCCAAACAACACATTTCTTTAATTAAAAATTTTATTCACCATTTCCACCTAATTTAGCCACATTTTTCATAATTAATTTTTTTTTACTTATCTAATAGAATGAAACACTAAATCAGTAGATCCCTTAAGCAAGGTAAAGGTTCTAATCATACATTGTAAATAGAAAAAATTAAATTAAAAAAATTATTCCATAATAAGCGTCTGCAATATCTAATTTAAATTAGTCAGTTAAATATTAATGGTTAAACTAAAAAAATTAGTATAAAAGCCTAATCCAAAGCGGTGACTCTTTTCATTTGATTATCATCTTCTTTTTTGGATTATTCTCCGACAAAAGTCGCATAACCCGGAATTTTGCTATAAAAAGAAGACACAGAGAATTTAATAGACAGAAACATTATATATATAAAAAAAGAAAACAGAGCAGATAAACACAGTTACAATCTTCATCCATCGCCAGTTTTATCAAACTATCTGAGGTTCATTTGCTGGGTTTGTTAGACAATCTAGATAGTGTTGTAACTTGGAATAACAATTTAGAGGCAACTTAAATTTTTTAAAAATAGGGAAGTTTAAACTAAAATTTTAGAAAAAAATTTAAGTTTTCAATAATTTAAAAGATTTAAAAAGAACTTTTAAAAATTACAATTAACAATGAGTTGGTCTAGTTAGATGAGGCACTAGACTCTTTAAGCAAGGTCAAAGGTTCAAATTTGATGTTTTGAATGGAGTAATTGAATTGGGAGGGTCGCTCTGATCTTGATTAGTCAATCAATGAGTTGGGTATGATTGAAGTCAATTTTTTTTGAGTCAGGTCAAGTTTCATTCACACCTTATATAATAAATAAGCTTTATCTTAATCGGTAGAGTCGACGTACGTTTAACCCTAAAATATAAAACGAATAAAAACTATTTTTATAAAAAAAAACTTATGGCTTCCATTCATAACAAAAAAAAAAAGTTTTAGTAACTATTTATATCTTACACCAAGAATATATGATATGCTATTGCCTAATGCCTATATTGGCTATACACGTCTCTCTTCTCGTAGTACTTAAAAGCTGAATTGTCAGCTTCTTTTGAACTTTTCTTGTCGGGTTACCAAGAATGATTTAGTGCATGCTATTACTATAGTTGCCTAATTCAGTCCGACCATAATTTTGGCTAATTTTATTGGTAAGAGAACCGTCACCATTGTTGGCACTTAGCAGAAAGCACAAGGGCGGCTTCTTGTGGCTCGTGCATCTGGTTTTGGTTCCATTTCTGGTGTTTTGGCTAGCTGCCTTTCCTTCCACCGCCAGTTTCTCCCCCTTTGTTCACACTTTACACCCTTTGATTGCTGTAAATTTTCTTACATACAGACCCCTTAGGGTCTGAATTTTAAACTACAAATTTGAATACTGAGCCACGATCACAGGGAAGTCGGTGATAGCTAGCTTTGCATTGAACCCAAGGTACATGTTCAAGTTCAACTCTCCGACTTTGGTTTTTTTTAATGTTTTGAATCTTGTATATTTTATGACAAGGCTTGCTGTTATTGGACCAGAAGTTAGTTCCTCGTATCTATCCATGTTTTAGAATTGTATATTCAGTTGCATTTTTTCTTCCAGTCCTATTATTTTACATAATCAAGTGAGTAATTGTCGGTCCGTGATTTGGGGATTTGGATTGTATTAAAGGGGTTCTAGGAAACTTCTTGAGTTGTATCAGTTGTGCTGGTTTTGATGTGGAACATTGGTTTTAAGACATGCTGAGGTCTTCTGAGGGACAAGATGATGCCTTCTTTGATTCTTTGGATGGGGAATTCGAGTATCGAATTTGGACGAACGAGCCGCGGAGTGTGACCGAACGGCGCGAGAGTTTTCTGCGGTCCATGGATCTGGTTGAGTTTGCAGAGTCATCTAGTGTGAAGGATTTGAAGAGGATCACAGATTGCAGTGGTGCTGTTACTAGTTCTTGCTTTGTATCGGTTAACAATGGCGGAGGAAGTTCGGATTGTTGCGAGAGGGAGATGGCTTGTCAAGCCAATCTTTCAGTGGATGAATCAGAACATGAACAGAACTCGGCTCTAGAGAGTCAGAATGTGGTATTTTCTTGTGAAGCACACTTAGATGAATGCGAAATCAACACGGAAAAATTCAAGAAATGGTGGAAACACTTGTTGAGACGTGCATCGAAGGTGTCGAAACATGGTACCAAAGCACATGATTCGAAGAAAATGATGGTTGAGTCCAACAAGAAAGGATGCATGGAGTTTACAGCACTTTCTATGGGACAAGAAATACAGGCTCACAAGGGCTGCATCTGGACGATTAAGTTTAGCCCGGATGGTCAGTATTTGGCAACCGGCGGTGAAGACGGGGTCGTACGTATATGGCGTGTCACCTCGACAGATGCCTCTAGTAAACCCTTCATGGCAGAGGGCAGTTTGATTCAAAAGATGAACAAAGGAAAGTTCAGTTTTGGTAGAAAAAAGTTGATCCCATCCCCAGTTGTTGTCCCTAATAAGATTTTCCGGATTGAGGAGTTTCCAATACAAGAGTTTCATGGACATGCCAGTGATGTTTTAGATCTTGCATGGTCCGGTGCAAATGTGAGTCGATCGGAGAAGCCTAGCCGTGTATGCATATATATATATATATATATGTACATACATACACTTCAATTCAATGCTCCTTTGTTTTTGTTGTTTTCATATACTAAACCAAATCTGTTGCTGCAGTTTCTTGTTTCTGCATCCATGGATAAGACTGTTCGTCTTTGGCAAGTCGGCTGCGATCGATGTCTAAATGTATTTCATCATAATAACTACGGTAACTATGAAACGACTCGATTCCCTGTCTTCTCTGAAATAAATGATTTCATAGTCTAAATTCTGATCCATGCTTTTTCTTTGGATGGAAACAGTCACATGCATTCAGTTCAATCCCATAGATCAGAACTACTTCATCACCGGTTCAATCGATGGAAAAGTTAGGATCTGGGGAGTCTCCGAGAAGCGAGTTGTTCATTGGGCGGATGTGCGGGACATTATAACCTCTATATGTTACCGGCCAGATGGCAAGGTCCGTGCTGTTCCGAATACTCGAATCAATGTTCATCTACCAAAAGAAAGATTCTTTTGGATTTCATAACTATTAGAGATAGTAACATTTCATGTCCTTTCATTATTCTTGCAGGAATTCGTGGTTGGTACCATTGCAGGCACTTGCCACTTTTATGAAGCATCAGGTATGCTAATCAGAGCTCTGTTCTTCAGTCATCCCTTCCTTTTTCTGCCACAGCTTCTAGTTTTTTTAATGTTTCTTTTCTGTGCAATAGGCACAGGCGCCGGTGTCGATTTGGAGGCGGAGATACATATTCATGGAAAAAAGAAAACCTCTGGCAACAAAATTACAAGTATTCAGGTTTTGCACCAAAAGCCGTTGCTGCTATATGTATGTTTCATATTTTCATTCGGTACTAATTAGTATCAATCCTACTTGCAGTTCTCTCAAGATGAATCACACAAAGTTATGATAACTTGTGAAGATTCCAAGCTCCGGATATTCGATGCATTCGATATGGTTCGTAAATTTAAAGGTACAGATTCGACTAAAACTCACGCGGTCGAGTTAGTCAAGCATTGAATATTTAATATTATCATGACTTGTGCACTAAGCTTGAAGTTGAAGGTTTTGTTGCACTTTTTTTATCACTTTGATCCTCATGTTGTGATTTTCATAAACTAATATTTGTATTGAATCAATGCAGGGCTGCCAAAGTCAGGAAGTCAGATGTCGGCATCGTTTACTTCAACCGGGAAACATATAATCTCAGTTGGAGAAGACTGTCGTGTTTATGTCTGGAACAACAATGGCTTGTGTCTCCAAACATCCAAACATCCGAAATCCATTCGTTCTTGCGAGCACTTCTTTTGCGAAGATGTATCGGTCGCGGTACCTTGGTTAGGCCAGGGTGTCGATCGCAGCCACTTGGATGACAACGGTTCCGGGACACTGACACCGAGAGAAGGCCGAATAGAGGGTGCTTCCCGGATCAGAGATTCGGACCGGTTCTCTATTGGTAATTGGTTCTCCAATGATGGGTCAGGAATAGGATCATCCAAGGGCTCTGCTACATGGCCTGAAGAAAAGCTTCCTATGTGGGATGCAACAGCTGTGGAACATGAGAGTTATACACATGACCACCACCAGCAACTCCGTCGTAATAGTGCCGACGATCACACGAGACTGCCGGAAACATGGGGACTCGTGATCGTTGCAGGGGGATGGAATGGAACAATTAGGACATTCCACAACTACGGATTGCCTGTTAAGCTATAGGAGTGTTGAGTCTGTTAGTAAAGAGGCTATCAAAGCGATTCACCTTTGTTTTTTTTGGTGAACTTGTGTAAGCTCGGTCAGCAGTTGCTTTGATGTTACGAATATCTAACACTATGGAATATAAACAGATGTGTACGTGAACACACGTGTAATATATTTCCTTTTCTGATGAGTTATATATATAGGGCTAGGATTCAGTTACACAGTGTAAAACTCTTTAAGTTTTACACATTTTTTGAATCGTTGAACAAAAAAAATGGATGTTTGAGATTAACTCTTTACTTTTTTCGCAAGTGATAATTTTCACATATTCTACTATTAATTTTAGCCATCCATTTCATCCATCCAACGATCCAAAAACGTGTAAAACTTTAAGAGTTTTACACTAATTCATGACCATTAGATGAGTAAAACTCAACTAGTTTTACACTAATTCATGACCATTAGATGAGTAAAATGGATGGATGAGATTGACTCTTTATTTTTTTTTTCAAGTGATAATCTTCACATATCCTACTTCTAAACTCATGAATCCATGTAAAATTAACTTAGTTTTACTTGGTGTTAGTGGATTGTGGAACCCATCTCATATATATGGGATATGATTTCCTCACACTATGTAAAACTTGAAAGTTTTACACATTTTTTAGACCGTCGGATGAAGGTAAATAGATATATACTTATGTTGGCCTTTGACCCGGCCCGTTTTAACCGGGTACCCGTGAAACCTGAGTACCTAGAAAATCGGGTAACGGGTACCCGGTACTAGGGGTGTTCAAAATTACCCGACCTGACGACCCGATATAAAATAGGTGGGTATTTTAAGTATTTTTTAATTTTTCGGGCCAGGTACCCGACTAGGTAATTTTTTTGGGACACGGGCCGAAAGTTTTCCCTTACCGGGTACCTGACTCGATCTGACAATTTTTAATATATATATATATATATTATATTTCAAATTACATTTTTATTTTAAGTTTCTTAATATTTTTACTCTAAAACTAAATTTAAATCCCTAAATTCTTTCTACTTTTGTATTATGTACTTTTAAGTTTAAAATTTTTAAAAAATATTTTTGTGTTTAATATGTGATTTTTTAAATTTTATAATTAAAAAAATCACATACTAAACACATAAAATTTAAAAGTTCATAATACATAATTCAAACACAAAATATAGTGATTTGAAGTTAGTTTTAGATAATATATATATATATATATATATATATATATATATATATATATATATATATATATTAAAGTTTATCACCAAAAAGACATTAAAAATATTAATCTCGTTTTTTTTTTCTTTCGAATCCCGGTATGAGAATGTAATACCTCTCAATTTAATCAAAAATATATTTAAAAAATTTCAAACTTAAGAGTGCATAATGCAAACATAAAAATAATTTAAAGATTTAAATTTAGTTTTAGGTAAAAATATTAAGGAATCTAAAATAAAAATACAGTTCAAAACTAAAAATAAATATATTAAAAGTATATGGTCGGATTGGGTACCCGATTACCAAAACAATTCGGCCCAGACTTGGCCCAACTACCCATAAAAAATCTCGGGTTGGGTATTTTTTTTAAGAAATTACCCAATTTTTTAAGGTTAGGGTCGCCGAGTTGGGTCAAATGGGTTGGGTATGTAACGCCTCGGTTATGGGCCTAGGTGTTTTGCGAGTCAGGTTGGGCCGGTGGAACCGGTAATCGGTTGTTCGAATCATTAAGAGGTGGTTTAGGGAAATCAAGGTTCGGAATGGGATAAAAATATGATAAAATTCCTAAAATCCTCTAAAATTATATTTAAGAGGTTGGTTAAATTAATTTTGCAAAATAAGTTTTGGAAAGTATACATTTTGAGCAGTGACCAAAGTGTAAAGTTTTAAAACTGTGAAAAAAAGAGTGATTTTCAAAAAGAGTCAAAGTCTTAGAATCTTTAGGGAGCTATTTGGAAATTAATCATTTTCTATAATTTGGCATGGTTTTTAAATGGTTTATTCAATAATTAAAATGACTTTTATTGATTTAATCAAAAGGTAGTTAATTTGATTAAGGAAAATTTGACGATCATTTCATTTCTCTTCAGCCAAGCACTCTCTATTTTCTCTCAATTTCTAAATTTTTTTATTCTCATTTTCTCTCTTGATTTTCAACTTCTCTCTTGTGACTTCTCTCAAATCTCTTCAAGTTTCTTGAAAGCAAACTTGCCAAATTATAAGAGAAGCAAGGATTTGAGGTAAATTTCGTGCTAACCCTCTAATCAAGGTTCTTTAATGAAATTCCAAAAATATTTGGCTCTTTATTCATGTTCTTAATTGAGGTTTCATTGAAGTTTTAATAAAATGTTGAAATCTTGTTGAAAAAGATGATTAAAATGCGATTTTTGGAGTTGTGTTGATTGGGTTTGTTTGAGGTGATATCTAAATGGGTTTTGAAAGGTTTATGATGTTGAAATAGAGTCTTAATCATGTTAATCCTTGAGATCCTTAGTTTTTAAGGTGTTTATAGTTGGGTTTTTGGGGTGTAGTGTGAAATCTGAGTTGCTGGAGGAATAAGGATGATTTTAGGTTGCTTTTGGATGTTGATTTATGGTTAAAATGTGTTGGATGTGTTGGTTGATGGCTGGGTTGAGGTTAGAGATCAATCGATTGAGTTTTCGGTTGTATCGATTGGGTAAATTGATGTTTTAGAGCAGGGTTGCGGGTTTCCTTTTGAGTGCTGGTGTTTTGGATGCATTTTAATGCATTGAACCTCTGTTTTAATGTGTTGAAAACAGGGGATAGTGTTCCGGAATCCAGCGAAGTGATTTTGGAGGCTTTGGGCGTTTGATTTGTGCGTCGACGAGTGTGGTTTCGCAAGTCAGTGAGTGGAACTTGGTTTTCCAGCATGGAAACGTTTTAGAAAAGGGTTTTGGGAACTTAGTAAGAGCTTGAAACGCTTTACTACTAAGTTCGGAAGTAAGTAAAGTGAATTTCTCTCTCGAATTGTGCTATTGTGAGATTTTGAATGTACTTGATTTAATTGTGTTAACATACTATTTTAAAGCATGTTTTGAGAATATAAAATGTGGTTGATGATGCCATGTGGTTTAAGGATGCACTAGGTAAGTGATCCTTGTATGCATGTGATGATGCATGAGATTTGAAGCATTGTTTAATGCTTGTGTTATGGCTTATCGTGAATGCTTTGGAAAAACAGTGAGGTATGCATGAAATATGGATTATATTGGCAAGTGATGTTGTGTAAAGTATTTTGTAAATGAAATCGGATATAGTTAGTTGGCTATAGGATTGAGTGCACTATAAACAAGTCGCCTTGGATGTTGAGGGGTTGTGATTGTACCGAAAACTCCATCTAAGTACCCTAACGATTGAGGATTGTTTAAGGTTGCAACAGTTGAAGGAAGCTCCTGGGTGCGAACCTTGTGCGTATCTCGTCTCTTGTTAGTGGGCTATACATCTACCGATGAGTGGTGTTGAGGGGTTGTAATTGTACCGAATACTACACCACGGGTGTCATAATGGTGGAGGGTTGCTCCCGTGTGTGAGCCTTGAGATACCGGTAGAGTGTATGAAAGGTATGGGACAACCCTTGGTAATCCATGTATCCGATATGTTTTTGAGAATGTTGTTAATCACTTGTGAGCCAATATAATGGGATGAAATGTTATGGAAATGTTGATGATGCATACTATGAAAAATGCATGTTTTACCTTAAGCTTAGCATAATGGTGTTTATGCTTGGAAGGCTTGATGTTTGAGTAGCAATGGTTTAATTGCTGGAAATTATGTAATTCATGTTGCATTGTGTTTAGCATGTTGATTTTAATGATAAAGTGCATGGTTTTCCAAAGGAGGCATGATGGTTTTCAAAAGAGTGAAAATGGTATTGTTGCATTGATGGTGTTTTTGGGTTTGAGCTTTCCTCACTAAGCATTTTGTGCTTACGCTCTCTTTGTCCGTCAATGCAGTAAATTCAAGCATTGGAGGTAGCACTTGCAAGGGATCGATGAAAGACTTTGATTGAAGGTATGTTTTGATTTTGGACTAGTGTAATAAAGGCAATGGGGGAGTCCAATGTTATGAATGTTGGTTGTTTTAGTGTTTTCTGTTTTGGTGCAATTTTGATGTGCATATTTGGTTATGTGCAAGGCCTTTAGATGTTGGTAATCGCTTGGATTTGAGAATTGAACTATTGGTGCTTGAATTTCTTAGAAAGCACGCCTTTAGATGTCATTGATGTTGATAGTGGTGCTTGATGATGTATTTGCCATGTATCCTTGAGTGTTGATGTGTAATTGTGTTACAAGCGTGGTTAATTGTATGTTGGAATGGTTCGAGAAGGTTTTAGAGGTGCTAAGTTTGCATTTTGGGCAGTTGCAGACTGAGGTGTATCGATACACTTCATAGTGTATCGATACGGCCTTCATAAATGAGAGGGGCGTATCGATACACGGAGGGCATATTGATACCCTTTTTTGCCACTGGTCGAGGGCGTTTCGATACAGTGGCCTAGCGTTCCGATACGTTCATGAAGGCGTATCGATACAGTGCCCTAGCGTTCCGATACGGTCATAAGGGTGTATCGATGCGGTGCTCTAGCGTACCGATACGATCTTGTGATGTAGGACCTGAGAAGCCTGATCGTCGGGGGCGTATCGATACCCTCCCTAAGGGTACCGATACTGATACATACATGAGAGGGACCGTGACCGTATCAGATACGTTGTTCGTTAAATTGGTTGAAACTCACATTTGAATGATTTAAATCCTTATATTTTAATCCATGTTTCTTGTGTATGCAATTAGATGAGTTCCAAAGGCAGTCTTGAGCTGAGTTTTTGTAGAGAAGCATGTAATAAACCTAATTAAAGGTTGGTAATCCTAATTTGATAATAACCTTTTCAATTTTTCAAACTTACGAAATGGTCCCTAAACCCGAAATTGGTGTTAATCGTTGAGCGTTTGTGTTGTCGTTTGATCCGCTGCTTTGATTGAACACATAGGAATCTATCTTGCATCTAGACAAGATAAAAAGAAAAAAATGGTCGTTTATTGAGGTAAACTTTCCCGGTTTACTTCAATATTCCTCGTGTGACTCGTTTGGTTCGGTCTATCGGCTAGGTCGGGTCGAGGGGGTTACATTTGGTGGTATCATAGACAGGTTACGAAAGGTTGGGATGATGGTAAGTTGTTTGTAAGTGATTTTGATGTCAATGTGTGTTTTTGGTGATAGTTGCATAGTTCAGTGAATGTCTTGAGCATGTCAATGTTGAATATGTGATGTTGAGGCTATAAATGGTGATTGTGGTATGAATATGAGCTGTTGTGTGATGATAGTTTGGACTGGATTTTAGTGCTTGTAATACATGATGGTTGTGACATACATGTTGTATGCTTTGTGCTATGTTGGGGGGAAATTGGATTGCCCATTGCCTTATTACCTAGTTAAATGTTTTAAGTTGAAATCGAAGTCTTGGATCATTGCTTGGAGCTGGCCTGAGCATTTTGCTTTGATTACTTTGTTAGTGGTTATCATGCCTTAATAATAATAGCACAATAAACCGATGAGAGAGTAGCAATCTGGTATGATTGATGTTGCCGTTAGGCAAGGAATAGAGGAGTGTGTAATGTCTCATGGGGCTGGACGCCTTGATGTGCCTCGATATAATTACAACCTGTGTCGGTTGGGTAAGTGTTGGATGGCATAGTGCTTGGAATATAGGCGATGTTTAGAGCTTGTGAAGCTGTTAATGTTGAAGTTCATGTGACTGCACTAGCTGGAGGACGTTTGTGAGCTATTGTTAGCGCTTACGTAATTGGAGAAGAAGTTGAACTCGAGGGTTATCACCGGAGGTATCCATGGAGTGGATGACCTGTGTGAATGAGATTATGGAATGAATGGAGTGTGGCGATGCCCATAGTGTAAAGATGAGTTGTATCACGGTTATATAGAGATGTGTATAGTTGGTGGACAACTGTGGTTGTGGGCATAGAACCTGACGTTGTGTTCTAAGAGTTCTTTTGAACTGTTTTAAAGGAGAAGTATTTGGGGGTTAGATATTTGGGTGACGAGAAATGTGAATATGTGGTTTGGGTTTGAAATCGTAAGTTGTAGTTGAGTTAAGGTACAAATTGTTTAGTTGAGCATGTGTGCTCTTGGATCGGAATTGGGTGTGAGACATCGATGCGTTGGCACTTTTATGGATTGGTGCATGATGTTAAACCATATCTGTTGAATTATTGGCTACATTGTTTTCGACGTGTTTGTAACACAAGTTGGGTATTTGAGCAGAACATGGGTGTAATAGTTCGTTCGAAAGGTTCTAACTCTAGAGAGTGAGTTGTGAACTCTAGTTTAGTGGTAGCATGTGTACGAATGGTCATGCTTAAAGGGGTATCGCCTGGGTTGAGGCGAGGTTGTAGTGGTGTTGGACAAAGATTGTGGGGACAGTGTGTCAAGGCTTGAGTAGCGTTTGATACCTAATAAGTATGTAGATCGTGTGACCTCGTGAAGTGAGTTTGGCCACGTTGATCGGTGGGGTATAGCTTTCTGTGCATGTTGTTGCACATTGCTTTTGGAAGTGATGGCTTGAACGTTGATGATATGATTGCTAAACCTCGTTCTGAAGATGAGCATCTGGTGAATTTAGAAAAATTCTTTCGAAGGTTGAGAAAATTCCAACTAAAACTTAACCCAAACAAGTGTACATTTGGGGTTACATCCGGAAAACTATTAGGCTTTGTGGTAAGCGGGAAAGGAATAAAGATTGATCCAGACAAGATTAAGGTCATACAAGAGCTCCCACCACCTCAAACACATAAGGAAGTTTGGGGTTTTATGAGAAGATTAAACTACATTTCCCGCTTCATTTCCCAGTTGACGGACAAATGTGATCCAATATTCAGACTACTCAGAAAAAATAACCCAAGCACATGGAATGAAGAATGTCAGGCAACCCTAGAAAAGATTAAAGAGCAGTTAATTAATCCTCTTGTGCTGGCACCACCAATTTCTGGGAAACCATTGATTTTATACCCGACGGTGTATAAAAGTTCTATGGGTTGTGTGCTGGGGCAACATGACAAAACTAGAAAGAAAGAAAAGGCGATATATTACCTAAGCAAGAAGTTCACCGATTGTGAGACCATGTACTCCTCAATTGAAAAACTATGTTGTGCCTTGGTATGGGCAGCTAAAAGGCTTAGGCAATATATGTTATATCACACTACATGGCTAATCTCAAGGCTGGATCCACTAAAGTTCATGATGGAAGCTCCACCCTTGTCGGGAACACTAGCACGTTGGCAGATCTTACTATCGGAGTTTGACGTTCAATATGTAAGTCAAAAAGCGGTAAAAGAAAGTGTCATAGCTGACTTTCTGGCAAGTCGAGCTTGTGACGACTATGAGAAACTGATTTTTAATTTCCCTAATGAAGACCTAATGTATATTTTGGAAGGTAGCGAAGTTCTGGCGGAGTCATGGGTCTTGAACTTCAATGGTGCAACAAATGCTTTAGGAAGTGGTATTGGAGCAGTTTTGGTTTCACCAGAAGGAGATTACTACCCTTTCACCAATCTTTTGAAATTCTTCCACACCAATAATATGATAGAATATGAGGCATGCATATTGGGACTAAGGGAGGCCATTGAAAGGAAAATGCGTAACCTAAAAGTTTTCGGAGACTCAACGTTGTTTATCTACCAAATACGTGGTGAACGGGAGACGAAAGATGCAAAGTTGGTAGAATACCACAAGATGGTTCTCAAATTAACTAAAGAATTTGATGAGATCACCTTCAAGTACATCCCCATAGAAGAAAATCAGATGGCATATTCCTTGGCCACCTTAGCTGTCATGTTTAAGGCAAGTGAAGGTTCAAAGATGATGCCCATCAAATTGCAAATGCTAGATTCCCCAACTCACTACTATGATGCGGAAGAGAAAGCAGATGGTTTACCATAGTACCATGATATTCTGAAGTATATAAAGTCACAACAATACCCGCCCTAGGAAACTGAGAATGATAAGGAAATTGGAATCGGGGTATGTTCTTGATGGAGAAATTTTGTACAAGAGAATTCGAGATCAGGTGCTTCTAAGATGTATGGACGCAAAAGAAGCTCAATTGATTCTAGAAGAAGTTCATGGGGGATTTTGTGGAACTCACCCTAGTGGCTTCAGCATGGGTAGAAGAATCATGCGCTTTGGGTATTATTGGTCAAACATGGAAGGGGATTGCATCAATTATTCTCGCAAATGCCACAAGTGTCAAATTTATGCTGATAAGGTTTAGACACCTCCTCAGTCGCTCCATGTTATGTCAACTCATTGGCTATTTTCCATGTGGGGCATAGATTTTATAGGTCAGATTCATCCAAAGGCGTCAAATGGATATCGATTTATTTTGGTAGCCATCTACTACTTTACAAAATGGGTTGAAGCAGCCTCATATGAAAATATTACTATATATACGGTTTGCAAATTCCTGAAAAAGGAAATCATTTGTCGGTATGGCTTGCCTGAAAGTATCATTACTGATAATGCTTCCAATCTGAATAACAAGATCATAGCTGGGGTTTGTGAGAAATTCAATGTCAAAAATCATAATTCAGTGATATATTGCCCAAAGATGAATGGAGTAGTGGAGGCTGCAAATAAGAATATTAAGAATATAGTCGCAAAAATGGTTGATACATATAAAGACTAGCATGAGAGCTTCTGTTTTCATTATATGCATACTGAACGGCAATACGAACATCCATCGGGGCAATACCATTTTTGTTGGTGTACAGAGTAGAAACAGTATTGCCAATTGAGGTAGAGATACCATCGCTTCGTGTCTTAATGGAGGCAAAATTGG
Organism: Hibiscus trionum; assembly: GCA_030270665.1. NCBI lineage: Eukaryota > Viridiplantae > Streptophyta > Magnoliopsida > Malvales > Malvaceae > Hibiscus > Hibiscus trionum. The sequence continues at coordinate 6,355,951 of BSYR01000034.1, read as the reverse complement.
AGGAAGCAGAATGGGTCAAGGCAAGATACGACCAGCTGAATCTAACTGACGAAAAGAGGTTGAAGGTATTGTGTCATGGGAAGATGTACCAAGAAGGATGATAAGGGCTCATAAGAAGAAAGTTCGCCCGCGAGAATTCCATGAAGGTGATTTGGTGCTGAAGAAGAAGTTACCAATCCAACGTGATTCCCGAGGAAAATGGGCACCAAATTGGGAGGGACCTTACATTGTAACAAAGGTTTTCTCAAGAGGGGCATTGATTTTGGTTGAAATGGATGAAGACGAACTTCAAAGTCCGATAAACTCAGATTCAGTCAAAAAGTATCATGTCTGAAGAAGAAGAAGAAGAAGAAGAAAAGAAAAACAAAAAACAAAAAACAAAAAAAATAGAAAAGAAAAAGAAAAAGAAAAGGGGGTTCAAAATGAAAACATGTAAGGGCATTTTGAAACCGAATGAGAACTTGAGTTGAAAACCTACAAAGGGCGGCTTAGGTAGAGGTGATAAGTGATTCTCTCGGGGACATGACATAGATGAATTATATATCTTCTCGCATTGGCACTATTTTTGAAGTCTACTCGGCATGGGTAGCATTCAGGACATCTCACGATGTTTTGATAGGAGGAGTTTTGGTCATTGATATCTGAATATTTATAACTTCTTTTCTGTTTGCCACAATATTGATAAGATTTTGTCTCTATAGCTTTCCTTTCTTTGTTTAGACCTTTTTCCCTTTTCACATAAGCATCTGCATTGAAATGAGAATTAATGAGTTTGACATCATTTAAAACATGCAAAAGATTTTTAGCATTACTTTGAAAAGTTTTAAAAGTACAGGGACTATGAGGCGTCCCGTGGTTAAGTTCAAAACTTGGGGCACAAAGTGCCAACACATAAAGACATTCAAGGTGGAAATAAGTTCTGTATGCAAAGATTCCCATGTAAGCAATTTAAAGTATTCTGCATATGCAAGAATCTGAGAACTTTCAAGGAGCTTTGAAGATTCTTGATATTCTAAGGCGGCATGTTGCAAAAAAAGAGGCCCTATTGATCGCCAGTCCGTCTACCATGATAATGAGAACAATTTTACAGACATTGGAGGAGGCGTCCTAAGATATCGGGATTTGCATTCAAGTTCCAGAGTCACTCAAGGAGGTTCGTCACTGAATATCGATGTATCAACTACAATGATAGTAGATTTCAAGACATTTGTATACAAAGATCATATTGTTTTCGAGGAAGCAAAGAGGTACAAAGAATGAGAATGGCGAAGTAGAGACAGTTGAAGAAGTCTATCCTTCCAACCAAGAGTACAAGATTACTAGATTAAGTGAGCAAAGATCATATTGTTTTCGATGAAGCAAAGAGGTACAAAGAATGAGAATGGAAGTAGAAATAGTGGAAATGGTTGTTCATCATGGCTAAACAAGTGAAAAAGAAACCATAAAACTTGACATGCATTCATGTTTTAGACATCCCTAGGGGCATGCTCATCATAATTGCATAGTGTATCGGACTTTCACAAGTATACAAAAGCTTCTCCAACAAAAGAACCCGCATATCCGTTCGGGCATATGGAGAATGAAACTTGCTTATCTATTCAAGCATGAGGAGAGTAGAACTTGCCTATTCGTTCGGGCATATAGAGAATGAAACCTTCTTATTTATTCAAGAATAAGAAGAATAGAACTTGCCTATCCATTCGGGCACATGGAGAATGAAACCTTCTTATCTATTCAAGCATAAGGAGAATATAACTTGCCTATTCGTTCGAGCTTGAGGAGGATAGAACATGCTTATCCGTTCGAGCAAGAGGAGAGTGGAGCCCACTAGTTCGTCGATGCAAGAAGTTTTGATGGTTTGGTATTTAGTGAAAATCAGTGTCATTTATTCTTTGTTCTATTTCTGTTTCATCAGAATAACCAAAGAGAGGCAACTGTTGTCACTGAATTTTCACTTAAGCTTTTGTTTTGTTATCATTATAGTCGTTAGTGTTGTTATAATTTCTATTATTATGTACACTTTTCTCTATCGTTAGTTTTGTATAATATTGTTAGTGTAATAGTTAGTTTAAAATTCAAGAATATAAAAAGCACAGCCCATTTGTATTAAAATAAAATTAAAAAGGTCCATTACAAAAAATAAACAATGAGTCCATTTAAATACATGTTTACATACAATAAGGGCTCGGTCGGCCTAATTTCAACTAAAGCCTAAACCCTAATGCTTTCATTTTTTCCATGCGCAGCCAAAGGGAGACTATTCAACAATTTTTTCATAGTTTAATGACTATCGGTGTACTTTACACTTTTATTATTGTGGCGGTACGAGTGATTAAAGAAGCATAAGTTGAATATGAGCAGAGAAGCTAAGGATTGCTTGCACTCAACTCAAAGTTGGATGCCACTGGTCTCAACAAATTAAGTAAAGTAAAGCTGAGAAGAATATGAAGCTTTTTTTAAATAAAATAAATCATATAAATAGTGATTTTTTATACATAAAATAGGACACAATCACCCATAATCCCACTTACTGAATAGAACACAGCAACCTTCCATGTAAGTATCATCAGTTCATCATCAAACACTTAATCACTTAATCATAACCCAATTTTCTGTTTGTTTTACTTATTTAGATCCGGGATTCAAGTTATATAGCCTTAACGGTACCATCCGAAATTGTTATTGCGAAAAATAACTGTCCGCAAGGATCGTAATAGCATTTGTTATGTCCGCAGTTTGATTCAATGCCATTGTATCCATTGCCATGCAGGAGCAGAAACTGAAACAAGTATGGCATTTGCAGGCATTGTTAATGAGAAACTGAGCGAAGACAACTACGAGAACTGGAAGGAATGTCTGAAAAACTATCTGATATCGGAAGGGCTTTGGGGCATAGTGAGCGGAGATAAAGAACCGCCGAGGGGTATAGGAGAACACGAGCGGTGGGTTAAAAATGCAAAGGCATTACATGCGATTCAAATCTCATGCGGGGCGAGCACCATTGCCCAGTTCCGAGGAAACGACTCGGCCAAAGACGAGTGGAACCGCTTGGCCGAAAAGCATCCTGCCCCACTACCAAATGGTAGTGGCTTCTTGCTCCATCAAGGTATTTATATTATTCTTCATACATACCGCTAAAAAAATATTGCTAACATTTGACTGAATAGTCAATTTAATCCTTCTTTTTTGAAGCACTATAACCCTTAATGTTTCGTTTTAGGCTAAAATAGCACTTTCGTAAATAAAAAAATATTAGTCAATTAACAGTAAATGACTTGAAATGATGCGAAAAATCTACATGACAATGCAAGCTTACCATAACAGTGTCATATAGACAAAGGCGCTGACTTAACAGAATGACACATCATTCAAAAAAATAACTATATAAAAAATTCTGCTGACATGTCATTTTGTTAAGTTATTTTATATTGTTTATCGTTAGTTGATTAACAGTTTCATCCATAGAAGGGTCAAAATGACCTAAAATAAAACGATAATGGTTAAAGTGACTAAAAAGAATAGGGTCAAAGTAATTATCCAATCAAACATTAAGGACACTTTTTGACATTATGCTTATTCTTTATATATAATGCAAGCATAGTTGATGCATGAAATATTGTCCGTTTCGAAGACGAAAATTATTCTTATAATCTATAAATGTTAAAGTTTGATGAATACAATTATTTTACTACTAAAAAAACTGATAAATTAATAGAACAAACTCATTATAACCTTAATGTTATCTACTAGTAGAAACAATCACTCCGTTAATGAAATTTTAAATATGAATAATTAAATTTAATGTATTATTTTCAAATTAGGACAACAATTAATAAAATGTATAAATTTTTTAGACTAAGATTGTTATTATACCAAACCGTCAATTTCAATTTTAACAACAAAATACTTTTAGAAAGAAATGATATATTTATTATTAAACCATTTAATGTATTTTTATCCTTTTTCAAAAGAAAAACATGTAAAGATCCTCTTTTATCACGTTGTGTCATCACAATCGGAGTCTTAGAAGTTAGAGGGGGGTAGCTTACAAAAATATCGATAAAAATCAAATTATAATTTTTTTGTAAAAGTCAAAATGTAATTTTTACCGTTGAATCCCTTTATGGTCTTTAAATCATAATTTTATCATTGTAGGAGGCCAAAAATAGAATTTTCACCATGTATTAATTTATAATTTAATGATTTTTAGAGGGTCATGTATGCAAATTTACCATTTTAGCAGTGAGAGGAATACCATATATATATTGCAATGCAGGGGAATCAAATGTCTTCCAGTATGATGAGCTATACAGGAAGATTGAAAATGGTGATTTGGAGGGCGTAAAAGAGTTCCTCGGCCGGAACCCTGACGCCGTGAGAGAAAAGATTACATTGAAAGACGACACCGCCCTTCACGTGGCGGTTCTGGCCGGAAAGACGGAGATCGTGGAGGCATTGGTGGAGATGATGGATTTAGAGGATCTCGAGATGAGAAACGACATGGGAGAGACGGCCTTCTCCATCGCCACCATCAACGAATGCTTCGAGATGGTGAGGGTGATGGAGCAGAAAAACGAAAAGTTGCTGACGCTGAAGAACAAGTATGGGGCGATCCCGGTGGTTGTGGCTTCCTTGTTCAGTGCTAAAGAGATGGTTCGCCATCTTTACATCAGAACTCCAATCGAAATACTCGAACCAGAAAATGAAGATCGAAGTGGCGCCACACTTCTCAATTCCCTCATTGCCGATGGGATTTTCGGTAAGTTGTATCCACATGTTGAGTTGTCCATGGTCAGCCATGTCCAACACCGGATATTGTTAGTACAATTTGAAGGGACCTAAATAGAACTTTTGAAAATTTTAGAGGTTTCAATTAAAATTTTCCAAAAAAATTGAATTAATGAGAATTTTTTAAAAATTTAAAAGGGGACTTAATTAAAAATATTCAAAGAAAATAATATTTGATAAGAATTTTAAAATTTTTGAAGGGTTTAAATTAAAATATTAAAATTTTTGAAGAGCCAAATAATAATTATACCAAATCTTGGGGGGACAAAAGTGAGAAAAAAAAATTTAGGGGTGGGGAGGGGCAATTGTAGCTCCGCCCCTGGTTGCAAGATTTGGATAGTTTTTAAGTTTTACACATGTAACGAGTCATGAGACAAAAATGAAAGTTATTAGTGCGAGTAGATGTGGAGAAAGCACTCTTCACAACCGACCCGCTCAATTGAAATCCCTATTCATACGGTGATAGATTAATGGATTATGGTGTGCATGTAGCTTCATATTTTAATTTATAAATTAAAAGGCTGCAACGACTTTTTTTTAATGATTATAATTAAATTATATCATAAATGTGATGAGAGTTTGCATGACATGCATTTTGTACTTTTTTCATAAAAAAATTGTTTATATTTATTTAACTGATACTTATAAATATATTATATAAAGTCGGTCATGGTAGGAGTATAGTGAAGATTAGGTGGATGTCGAGACCCAGTGGGTAGTGGTGTGTGAATGGTTTTAGTATTGTGGTTTGCAAGATTTGAATAGTTTTAGTCGTGGGACAAGAATAAAAATAAAAATTATTAGTGAGGGTGAATGTGGAGAGAGCACTCCTCAATCCTCATACCTGATCCGCTCAATTGACATCCCTATCCATAGTGTGAGAGATTAATGGATTATGGTGTGCATGTAGATTTAGCCATAAGTCTGGTGAAGAAACATCCACTGCTTGGTGTTACAGAAGATATAAACAGAAACTACGCCATCAAGTTGGTGGCTCATAAACCCTCGGCATTCATGAGTGGTAAGAGTTTCGTGTTCTGGAAACGTTGGATCTACGAATCCTGTAAGTCTTTTCAACACCAAACTATACAATCCAAAGCCATGATTGTTGACAAATGTGATGAACTGGTTTCTCCAATCTGCTCCGCAGGTATAAACATATCAGGAACTGAAATACAAGGCAATGGTGGTGATGTAGAGAGCAATACAAAGCTCAATCGGGGGCCAACCCATGGTATGTTGTTTAATCAAATATTACTACTTAAAATAGTCTGTTTAGTACCAAACAATAAACATATCACTTTTCTTCTAAAACTAACAATTAAAATTTTATGACAAACAAGTCACTTAATTATAGTTTTGGTAACAAGCATGCCACTTTTCTCTAAAATTATCAAATTAATCATTCAATTAAAATTTTGTGACAATCAGGCCAATTTGTCATTAAAATTGAAACGTAAGGCTTGATGTAATAACAATTTTAGTCCTAACTCTAAATAATTCAATAAATTTAACAATTCATATTTAAAAAAAAAAAACCATTAGTAAAGTGACTATGTCTACTAGTAGGCGAATTAAGGTGATAATGGGTATGTTCCATTAGTCTGTCAGCCATCCAATAGTGAAGTGATTGTATCTATCGACATATCACATATGTTAATTATCGAATTGAGGGAAAAAGAATGGAGTACATATAGTGGTCGGAGTATGCGACAGGGGTACAATATCGAAATTCTAAATATGAATGGATAAATTTATAGAATTGAATTAGGACTGAATTAATAGAATGTGTAAATTTTGGGACTAAAACTGCTATTATACCATATTATGTTTCAATTTTAACTATATAAGGACTTGTTTGTCATAAATTTTTAATTGAGTGATTAAATTATTACTTTTAGAAAGAAAAAAAAGTTACAGATTTATTACTAAATCTATAATTAAGTCACCTATGGTGTGATTTACCATATTACTATTATTGATTACTACGAGTTTAAAGCTAAAGTTGAGCTTTCTTGCAGTCCGCGGTTCGTTGATCATGCTTATTAAAAAGCTTGTGAAATGGCTTGGTATGCACCATCTCCTTCATTTTGCATTTTGTTTGTGTTTTTTTTTTTCTTATATTTTTCTCAACATATAATTTTAGTACATAGACTATACTTCCTAAACCCATCATTCTATCAATTTGAGGATATTAAGCTATTAAACATTTTCGATTACACATTCGCCTATATAGTATAAGATAATCTACAATGGAGGTCACTCAATTATGGATGAAATTACATTTGGGTCACTCAAGTATTAAAAGTTACATTTGGTCACTCAATTGTGAGTAAGGTTACATTTGGGTCACCCAATTATTAAAAGTTACATTTGGGTCACCCAATTATGAGTAAGGTTATATTTCGGTCACTGAATTGTGGGTAAGGTTACATTTGGGTCAACCTTCATATTTAAAAAAATATTAATTTAGTCATTGAAATCTATTTAAAATTGTATATGAAAACTTTCAGGTTTTAGTTACTACTGCCACATAGTTTTCTACAAAAGTTCAGGTTTTAGTTACTCTATCACGTAAGTTACTAAATTTTATTATAAAACAGATTTCTTAAGTTATCTACAAGTTCATTTTATAATATAAAAATTATTGCTACAAAATTTATTGCAAAAAATATACTTTTTAATGAAAATACAGAGAATTGCAGTGAACTTAAGAAATTTGTTTTATAATAAAAATGACTAAATTGATATATTTATTTAAATATGAAAGGTTAAATTTATTATATTACTTTGAATTTAGACTAAATTGATAGAATATAAAAGTTTCAAGGATTAAAATTGTCATTATATCTAATTAAACGACAACATTTAACGGTTGAGTGACCCATATGTAACCATAATATTGATTAAGTGACACAAATGTAACTTTACCCACAATTGAGTGATCTTCGTTAGTTTACCCTATATGATACGGTAACAATGTCAAATGAACTAAACTCAATCCAGATTTTCTCCTTATCCACTAAACTTTGTTTTTGGCTTCAATCTAAGCACTCGACCGTTAAATGCAAAACGACGTCGTTTTGGTATAGTTGCTCTGATGCCTGAGATAGGCCAAAACGATGTCGTTTTGTTAGAGAAAAATTAAGAAAACACTGCATTTGGGGAGGCTCAAACCAAAAAACTCTAGGATGAAAGGTTTACACCAAACCACCACACTAACTTAAAGTTCAGTGGTATAATAGTAGCAAAAAAATAATGTTCAGTGGTATAATAGTATCATTTTATAGTTTAGTGGTATTTTTGATACAAATGTTAAAGTTTAGTGGCATTTCGTGTAGTTTACCCTTAGGGGTGAGCAAAACTCGACTCGAAAAAATCAAAATTTTCGACTCGGGGCAAAAAAACTTGACTCGTTTTGACTCGACTCGAAATTTCATAAACTCGACTCTAAAAAATTTTAAATAAAGTTTGAGTTATAAAATGAAAATTCGAATAACTCAAATATTTTAATAATTAGTGGATTGATTTTTAAGTTCGAGTCGAGTCCCTCAAATTTTCTTGGTATATATATATATATATATATATACATTAATATAAAAAATATGAAGAAATATATGCTACATATAAAAAAATATAAAGATATATATATATGCATATCTTATATGATTAGAGAAAGTTGTTTAAATTAGAATCAAATTGTACTATAATATGATAAATAATTATAATTAAATTTGTATAGGAACTCGAAAACTCGACTTGACTCGAACTCGACTCGAATTTCATAAACTCGACTCGAATCGAAAAAATTTCAAATTAAATTTGAGTTATAAAATATGACTCGTTAACTCGAATAACTCGAAATTTTTTGACTCGACTCAACTCGATCGAACGCTTACCCCTAATCTACCCTAATATTAATTAAGTAACTCAAATGTAACTTTATATATAATTGAGTGATATGATAGGAAACAGTATCAACTGAACTAAACTCAATCCGCATTTTCTCCTTGTATTAATGCATTCCAAATTGCAGTCCCTGATATTAAGGAAATCCATGATGCAAAGTTGACACACGATCGAGCCGTGGAGCTCCTCAGGTGCATATTGAAAGAGATCCCGAGGCTGAGCAAGCAGCAACTGGAAACGATTGGGTTGGACAAGGCAATCTATGATGCGATCAAGCATGGCATGATTGAATTCGTGGACGAAATCATACAACTCTACCCTGAAATCATATGGAGGAAAGATAAAAAGGGTCGAACTCTGTTTGCAAATGCAATTGTCCTACGCCAACAAAACATCTTCGCCCATGTCTTCAGATTGGGTTCCAAGAAGCGTATAGCGTTGCTTCGACATGATATCTTTCGGAACAACTTCTTGCACCTCGCTGCCAAGTTGTCCCCTCCGTCTCGACTCGATCATATCTCCGGTGCCGCTCTGCAGATGCAAAGGGAGCTTCAATGGTTTGAGGTGCCATTCTTGATCTTGTTTACTTGCATAATTTGAAGCACTTTAATTCTCACAGTTTCATTTTAAGCTGATATGGTTTTTTCGTGGACGAAATTGTTAATCAATTAACGATAAATGATTTAAAATGACGTGATAAATTTATCTGACATTGTCCTACATGACACTGCACGTTGATATAAAAATGTCATATGAACAAAGGTCTTTAACTTGACAGAATGGCGCATCAGTCAAAAAGTAATTTTATAAAATTATATAAAACTATTTTTTTTAATGATGTGACATTCTGTCAAGTCATTTCAAACTGTTTATTGTTAGTTGACTAACAATTTTTATCTGCAGAGACATTATTTTGATCTAAAATGAAACGTTGAACATTAGAGTGATTCAAAAAAAATAAGAGCTAAAGTGACTATCTAGTTGAACATTAGGGACATTCTAACATTATACCTTTATATTTTTAGTTTACATAGTACTCCATCACAAGAATTTAAATTGCGGCCGTGGTCTTATCACGGTTGCGGATAATAACAGATATATTGTGATCATTGCGGGCCATTATTTTTCACAATAATAATTTTAAATAATACCATCACCGTTATATTATGAGTGTTATTACGGTAACAGATCATTATTTGAATCCATGATTCATCAATATTGATGTAATAAAGTTTCATGGTTTTGGTTGATATTGATCAGGAGTTAAGGAAGATTCTACCCCCAAAATTTGAGGAAGAGTTGAACGAAAACAACAAGACTCCGGCGTCATTATTCTCTCACGAGCACAAGGAGTTGATGAAAGAAGGGGAGAGATGGATGAAGAACAACGCCGCGTCCTGCATGGTAGTGGCCACTCTCATCGCCGCCGTCATGTTCACGACGGCCTTCACGGTTCCAGGCGGCATTGATGAGAAAACGGGAACCCCAATCTTCCTAAAATCCAATGCCTTCTTGGTGTTCATCCTCGCCAACTCTCTCTCCCTCTTTGCTTCGTCCACCTCGGTGCTGGTTTTCTTAGGAGTTTTAACGTCACACTATGCGGAGAAAGATTTCCTTCAATCGTTGCCGGGGAAATCGATACTTGGCCTCTTCACGCTCTTCTTCTCCATCGTGACCATGATGATTGCATTCGGCTCCGCCATCTTCATCACCCTCCGGGAACGGTTGGCTTGGGTGTCGATTCCGGTCATAGTTCTCTCGACCGTTCCGATTGCTTTCTTTACACTGTTGCAGTTCCCTCTCTTGATTGAAATGCTGGTTTCTACTTATTGTGGTCGCATCTTCCTTAGCTCAAATGGTCACAACAAACTCAAATAGCTGACGGCTAAGTGGATGTATTGTTGAGACTTGAGATGCTTGTGTTTTCCTTATGGTGAGAAGGTACACTGGTTATCCAGTATCCACTACAATATAGGTAGAATTCTTTCACACCATATAATTTTTTTTTATGTTTTACATGTTTTAAATAATGACTATGAATAAATTTTTAATAAAAAAAGTATAGTTTTAATATATAGAGAGAGTATTATTTTGAAAAATTAACAAAAAAGTATAGATTTAAAATAAAATAGTACTTGAAATAAATTTAAGATAAATATTCTATACACAGGCAGTGGAAACGAAAATTTCTACAAGTGTCTTAATTTTAAGGTAGGGTATAGGATTTAAGGGTTTAGGTGTGGGGTTAGAATTTAGGGAGAGATGTTTCAATTTAAAGTTTAGGGTTATAATTTAGGATTTATAGGTTAAAACCTAAATTCTCACCATATTACCCTAAAAACTAAACCCTAACCTATAAACCCTAAATTATAACCCTAAATCTTAAATTAAAACAATTATCCATAAATTCTAACCCCCTACACCTAAACCCCTAAACCCTAAACTAACTTCATATACCCTACAGCTAAGGCGCTTATGGAAACTTTTAATTTTCGCCGCCTGTGTATATAATATTTATCCATAAATTTGTTATCTAATTGAAGATAATTCTTTTTTTATTGAAGTTTACAATTACAATTAACAAAAATCAAAATTAATAAATATAATATGCAAATAGAATTAAAATTACAATCAACACATTTGAAAACGACTGGAATTAATCATTACAATGTACACATGGATAGAATGATAACCTAGAGCAAAATACATTTAAACAGAGCTCAAAAGAAAATATGATTGAAAATTTACACATGATATGTGGGAGCCAAACCTGGAATCTCAAAATTCTCAGAGAATCAGACCGATTTTCTAAAATTACCATTAAGACAGGGGTTCATTGGCAATTAAAGATAAACTTCTAAATAAAGGCTAAATTTAAAGTAATAAAATTACCAAAAAAAAGGTTATAACAGAAAAATGCTATTCTTTGTAGACAAAAGAAGAAAAATGAAAATATAGAGATAGAATAATTGTATTTTCAATTAAACTAAAGAAAATACCTGTATCAGAAGATGATGCTGTTTCTTAAATAGATTTCATCATATCCTCAAGAAAACATAAATTATGCCAAAATGGACCAGTTTTACATCATAAATTACAGGCCCATTCAATGCATGAATTTGATGAGATATCCTTGACTCTTCTGCACCAACAATGAATAAGCTGTGAAAAGAAAAAGGAAAGTGGATGAAGATTGTATGAGGATCCAAAATTGCATGCCGGCTCGGTATAGGGTTGTTAGTAAACTTCAGTAGGATATTCAGACAAAATGATGAGTAGGGTATTCATGCTCATATCCATTATAATCATAATAAAGCCTCTCCCCCTTAGCAATATCGCGAGTAGCGACCAAAAGGACCCGGCATTCGCCATTTACACTGTACCTCACACATTTACAGTTCTGCTTCTTCTTACCTTCCCTGCACAAAATCGGACAAATTTCAATCAAATTCACCAACTATTCTAAATTCAAAGCAAATATTTTGTTTTTTGGAAGTGAATATCAGTAGAGTATAACACCCGAACGAGAGACCATAAGGGAATATGACATTCAGAAAAAGAGACCCTGAGGGATAAATGTGATCAGCACGGTTGATTAGATGCAGATGAGTAGACAAAATAGGCTGTAAATGCTACATGATGAGAGGTTAAAACAGAAGTTGAGTAATATGATTTTAACCGAGACACACAAAATAGGCTGTACATGAAGAGAGGTTAAGTAAAACATAAGTTGAGTGATATGATTTTAACTGAGACATGGCGTTAGACACCAATGAGATAGGTCTTACGGGGTATGATTGTTAATGCCATTGATAAAGCGAGCAATGTTTCCACGTTTATCGGGGCAGATTACAAGACTTTCAGATGGGTTTGTTGCTAAAAGAAGGGTCATCAGGCTATCGCAATCATCATTTTCTCGGTTTTTAATGTAATCCACATCCCCTGTGTATTCTGCAATGAAGGTCATGTCCTTTATCTGGGCATCCGCTTCTACAGTATAACTGCACCACATGATTAAAATAAATATATTAAATATGCAGGTAAGCAATATAACTGCAGCAGCACAATCTCAGGCTAAAGGTACCCTTCACATAAATCAAAAACTACTATGAAGGGAGGACATTCGCCTCTCCTACTCATTGCTCTGCAGAGTTCCAAAGTCTCCATATCTTCCTTCGAAAGAACCTGAAAGAACAACATAAACATAACTAATAGGGAACATGATAGAATTAAAACTTCTAACTGAAACAATCGCGGAAATTCAAACCTGCATGCCACCATTTTCAAACTTGGCCTGATTAGCGGATCTAGGGGCCATGCCAGAAGAGTAGGTTAGTTCATCACTGAATTCCATCTGCATTGCTGTTAAAGCAGAAGCAAGGGTGCCCATTTGTTTCAACCGTTGATTAGGATCTTCAGATGGTATAAATGGCAAGAGCCTCCTCCTTTTCTTTAGCAACACCAATGATACAGAACGCCTGCGACGCTTTCTGGTATCTAGAAGTCCAACCAGAAGAAACAAGGAAAACAAGTTTATATTTGTCAACTAGGGCGAGATGATGGCCATCAAGTAAGCTTCACAAGATCCAAATTTATCAACATGGTTTCACACCCTCGATACTGTATGCAAGTAGTATCAGTATAAAAAGGCCCATGTGCAGCGTCGGAACTGGGATAAAACCACCCTGGGGGAAGGGGGTTAACAAATTCCCTAGCCTTAAAATTGACAGGTACCTTATAAGTATTTCAACCAAAACATAGTCATATACCCTCTAAAAAATGCTTTTATATGATTTATATATTTTGACATTTGATAAACAACATATTGCAACCAGGTGATATTTTACCCCAACTTTCTGTAAGAAAAATCCATATTTGCATAATGGAGCATATCATGCATTCTAACTAAGACGGATATGCAGGCATAAAGGATATAACAGTTCTTCTCACACGAAAGCATTCAATATATCAAATGATAATTTAAACACGAAAACAGTACATTGGAAAGGAGGGATAAAAGATCTAATGAATCAAATTGTGGAAACATGTGATCGTTTTTAGGGTTAGTATAAGGTGTAAGAGCACTACTGCCAGACGGCATTCAATTAACAATTTAAATTATATTTCACCTCTCATGGGTAGCTGAGGTTACATTATAGAAATATCAACAAGTTAAATGTTACTACTTTAATAGTTTGAAGAGTTTTGCTTTTAACCAAGTTTCACATATGACATGAAAAAATAGCTTCAACATATGATTTCATCACTTTTCCATTAAAACAAGATCCCTGAAAGGTCCTGGATTTTTTTAATCTGTTTTAATTTTCAGCAAATTTCTCCATTCCCTTAAACTAAAAGATTATACTAATTTCCAAACAAAGATTTTGCATGAACCCTGAAACAATGTGAGAATTTTATGAATGCATTTCAAATATTGTAGCCATTCAAAAATAAAGACGAATATAATAGAAATTTGTACAACAATTTGTTTTTTTTTTTACCTTGATTCGACGCGCATTTCTTTTTCCCATCACCACTCTTCTGAATCTTGAAGAAATCAATGATCTTTTTCTGCGAAAAACCTTTAAAAAAACAACATTTACCGTTTAAAAAAAAACTGGAGAAATTTTGAAAAAAAAATGCAACAAAACAACGAAATAAAAGGATAAGATAAAAATCCCTACTTCTTACTCGCCTATGGTCAGAGCATTTGGGGCAAAGCCATGATCCAATAGGAACACGAACCACAATTGGTCTAAGGCATCTCATGTGGAAGCCTTTATCGCATTTATCACAAAGGAGGAGCTCTTCGGGACGTTCACCGGAGCCGCATTGTTCACAGATGATGTCACTGTAGTCAGTTGGCTCCACCACCGCGTATTTCGCACGATCCAATATCTCCGACAAGGGTCTCAGCTTCCTCGGCGGAGACGACGGAGAAGGACGCCGTCGAGGTGCCTCGGTTCGGCGGCGGGAGCTGACATGACGCCGAGCCGCCGGTGTGATGGTGGCTGGAGCCATAGTTGGAAATGAAAATTGTGTGTTTTTTCTGGAAATCAGAAACGGAGAAGACAAAGAGAAGTTTGGTTTGCGTGTTGAGTTCTAATGTGCGCCGCGTGAGCGCATTGAAATCAAAATGCGCACCCTCCTGTTTTCCTTTGTTTATTTCCTTTTCTGGACAGAGTCAAACTTTTCATGGCGTACGGTTGCAAAACTAGCACGGTCTAACCCCCCAAAAAAATTAAAAATAAAAACTTAGGGTTCAAAGAGTCCTATTTTTTTAAAAAAATGAACTTAGTCCTAATTTTTTTTAGAAAATATATTTCATCCACTTATATTAAAAAAATTCTATAAACGAGGTTAAAATTTTAAATTTATGATTAGAGTTTAAATTTTAGAATTAAAGGGGTAGGTTCAGATTTTAGAGGATTTTAATTTTAATTTTTAAGGTGAAATTTAAACATGTTTGTGGAAAAGAATTCCATTGTCGATGTATATTATAATAACTTATTTTTAGGCATAATGTCAAAAATACCCCTAACGTTTGACTGGATTATCATTTTAGCCCTTATTTTTTTTGAAGTAATTTAGCCTTTAACGTTTTATTTTGGGTCAAAATGGTCTATCTGCAGATGAAAACTGTTAGTCAACCAATGGTAAATGGATTGAAATTACGTGGCAAACTTACATGGTGGTGCACGCCGCGGTAGCAATGTCATATAGACAAATATGTTGACTTTACAGGATGAATGATGATACATCAGTCAAAAATAATTTTAAAAATGTATAAATATAAAATATGTTTTCTTCTGACATGTTATTCTGCCAAGTTATTTCAAGTTGTTTATCGTTAGTTGACTAACAATTATGGGTGGAAATCAGGTGGGCTGGGGACGGTTTTACATTCCCCATTCCATCCCAAACACTTGCGGTTACGGTTTCGGGGAATACTCATTAAATGCTTCAGGGATTTTTTTCATCCCCATACCCTCCCCGCACGGATCCCCGCAATTTTCGAGGAATCTCCATCCTCAAAAAATTAAAAAAAAAATTTACTATTTTACTGAACAAAATAAATGGCCAATTTAGTTCAAAAATAAAGTTTAGATACTTCGATTGGAAACAATTACGAGATGATAAATATTGAAAGAGTGTTGTGTTGGAGAAGATTTAGACGATGGTTTTAGCTTAAATCTAAAAACTAAGATAGAGACATGTTGAGAAACTTGAGTGTGACTGGGTTTGAGAGAAAGTTGAAGTGATAATAATATAGTTAGATTTTTTTATTAAGATATATATTGGGAGTATATAGATAAAAAAATATATATTTTTCAAAAATTTTGTAAAATATTGGGATCCTTGCGCATATTTTTTGGGATCCACACGGTTATTTATACGGTTACGGTTTGGTTATCCCCACGGTGTGGATATTTCTTTCGAACCCATTTTTTCTCTCTCTTTTTTTGAACAGTTTATTCGAACTAAATTTCCTGCACTATGTGTTTTTTTCTGCACTGATTTTTTCTGCAGTATTCGAACAAAATTGTACTGTGTTCCCCTCTTTTTTCCGAAATAACCTTAACTTTGTCCTGAAAGGGTGACAAAAAGAGTAAAAACAGAAAAATTAGTTTGGGCTAAAAATGTGGTGAATCAAAGAAAAGGTAAAGGCTCAAAATTGGCTATCTAATGGATAAATAAACAAAGGGTAAGCCATTTTTTGGGAAGAGAATGGGGTTAAGACCTAGTGCCTATATCACACTAAAGCATCATAGTCAAAGAATGTAGTCTCAACGAGCATTTAAGCCACAAGTTCTAGAATGCAAAGAATTAGTTAGGCACACTCAAAGAAACAAAGCAAAAGCAAATAAATATGCTCATTAGGCTCAAAAACTCTCCTGAAGTGTCATGTATACCTAGGTAAGCAACATTTCAGCTAACAAGGCTAGAAATGTCATAAAAAGATTTATATAAAAATGCTAGTCAAACCGTTATCTATCATGCATCCTAAAGTTTCTAACAAAAAAGATGACAATTCATACGAAAAGCAAAGGGACAAGGCGAAATAAAAGATGGCAACAAGAAACTTAAATGAAGTAAAATCAAGAGAACACAAAGACAATCAATCGAATAAGCAAAAGAATTTGATGTGAATCCCACCCCCTCACTTAATCACATGTCCCATTATGGAAAATAAAGCAAAAAGAGAGGGAACAAAGATACTCCACGTGTTTAATAATTGTCGCGACCGCGGACAGGTGAAGATTCGGGTAGCCTTAGCTTCCACCCATTTAAAAACATAATCAACTACAAGAATGATATAAAAATTTTCAAATGAAGAAGTAAAAGGACCCATGTAATCGATTTCCCACACATCAAAAATTTCACAGACGTAAATCGGATTTTGAGGTAATTCATTCCTTCGGCTTAAATTCCCTACACGTTGACACTTACCACATGATTTATAATATAAATAAGCATCGCGGAATATAGTAAGCCAAAAGAAACCACTTTCTAAAATTTTATGGCCAGTCCACTTTGGTCCAAAGTGACCACTACATGAATAAGAATGGCAAAAGTCTAAGATAGAATTTACATCTTCCTCAGCGACGCATCGCCTAATTACCTAATTCGAACAATGCTTCCATAAATAAGGATCATCCCAAATATAATATCGAGACTCCTACTTTATTCGGTTAACTTCAAATTTAGGTAGATCTTGTGGTAACTTACTCGTGGCCAAGTAATTGACCATATTCGCGAACCATGGAACCATCTTTTGCGACAACATCAAATGTTCCTTTGGGAATTCTTCTTGAAGAGGTGGATCAATTATAGAAAGGGGTATGTGGCTCAAATGATATGAAACTAAGTTCTCACATCCTTTCTTGTCTTTAATTTCCAAATTAAATTCTTGTAAAAGTAGGATCCATCGGATAAGCCTTAGCATCGCCTCCTTTTTGCTCATAAGGTACTTTAAAGCTGCATGGTCAGAATAAACAATCACTTTAGTTCCAAGCAAATATAATCTAAATTTTTGTAAAGCAAAGGCAATAGAAAGTAATTCTTTTTCTGTTGTAAAGTAATTTCTCTAAGCTGAATCCAGAGTTCGTGAAGCATAGGCGATAACATGTGGTTCTTTGTCGATTCTTTGTCCAAGAACGGCTCCAACGCTCGTATCTGATACGTCACACACAAGCTTAAAATCATATTCCCAATTAGGTGGTTGAACGATTGGTGCTGACACAAGCTTTTCTTTAAGTACATCAAATGAATTCTTGCATCTCTCGTCGAAATTAAAGACTTAATCCTTCTGAAGCAAGTTGCATAACGGTTGCGCTATCTTTGAAAATTCCTTAACGAACATGCGGTAAAATTCTACATAATCGAGAAAAGAATGAATATCCCTCACATTCGTGGGATAAGGAAGTGAGCGTATAATATCATTCTTTGCCTTATCGACAGAAATTTCATTTAAAGAAACTATATGGCCTAGAACTAACCCTTTGTCGACCATGAAATGGCATTTTTCGTAATTTAACACAAGATTGAATTCGATGCAACGTCTAAGTATATTGGTTAAATTTAAAAGGCATTCGTTAAATGAACTATCGTATACGGTGAAGTCATCCATAAAAATCTCTATTCCTTTCTTTACGTAGTCTGAGAAGATTCTAAGCATGCCCCACTAGAATGTTGTAGGTGCGTTACAAAGGCCGAAGGGCATCCGTCGATAAGCGAAAGTCCCAAAGGAACAAGTAAATGCCGTTTTCTCTTGGTCTTCTGGTGCAACCGGGATTTAGAAAAAACCTAAAAATCCATCAAGGCAGCAATAATGAGATTTACCAGCTAAACGTTCTAGCATTTGGTCTATAAAGGGAAGTGGAAAATGATCTTTCCGAGTTAAAGAATTCAACTTCCTGTAGTCGATGCAGACTCTCCAATCATTTTGTATTCTTGTTGGAACTAACTCACCTTTCCGTTTTTAGATTACCGTAAACCCGATTTTCTTTTAAACCATGTGGATTAGACTTGCCCAGTCACTGTCCAAAATTGGGTAAATTACATCTGCATCAAGAAGTTTTTGTATCTCCTTTTTTACTACATTCATCATCGGTTGGTTCAACTGGCGCTGGCCTTGTCGTGATGGCTTTGCCCATTCTTCAGTTTTTATCTTGTGCATACAAGTTGAGGGACTAAGTCCTTTTATATCTGCTATGGTCCAGCCGATGGCCTCTTTGTGTGCTCGAAACACTGTGACTAGGTCATCTTCCTCTTCTTCAAGCATCTTGTTCGAGATAATTATCAGCAGGGTTTTGTTTTTTCCTAAAAATGCATATTTGAGGTGATCCGGCAACTATTTTAATTCTATCTCTGACACCTGCAAAACATAAGGTAACATTTTAGTTTTAGAGGGAGTTAAAAATAAGTCAGAATTGATAGAAAAAATATTTTCAAACTCTCTTTCTTCCTCTCTGCGGCAAAGTTCAAGATCCATGTAAAAAAAATTGAAAAAAAATAGTTTCAACATATTCATCAACTAAGGGATCAATAATATTTATATAATTAATTCTTTCAACTTGATCTGAGTATTTCATTGCTTTATAAACAACAAACTCTATGACCTCACCATCAAACTCCATTGTTAATATATCACTTCTCATATAAATCTTTGTCTGCGCGGTGCTTAGGAAGGGTCGGCCTAAAAGTACCTCAAAGCAAGTGTTTGTCCTATCGTTTTCCATGTCGATGACATAGAAGTTGGCAGGAAAAATAAGAACATCGACTTTCATAAGGAAATTTTCAAGCACTCCCCCCGGATAGATAATAGAACGATCAACCAACTGGATAGTTACTCTTGTTTCCTTCAAAGGCTCGTTAGTAACCATTTTATAAACAAAAGGTGGCATAACATTAATTGAAGCTCCTAAGTCGCACATTGCACGTTTAATTAAAATATTTCCTATTTTGCAAGGTATAGAGAACATACCTTGATCCTTCATCTTTGGTGGAAGCTTTCGCTGAAATGCTGCGGAGACATGTTCTCCCAGATTCACTTTCTCGTGACCAGCCAGTCTTCTTTTTGTGGTGCAAAGTTCCTTTAAAAATTGGGCATACCTTGGCACTTGTCGGATTACTTCTAGGAGAGGTATGCTGACATGTACTTTTTGGAACACGTCTATAATTTCCTTTTCTTCGGCTCTTTTGTCACGCCTCATCAACCTTGATGGGAAGGGTGGTGCGATTTTATGAGGAGGAGGAGAAGGTGGTGGTGATGAAGATGTACCTTGGAAGTTGGAAGGTGGCATTTCCTTCCCCTTCTTAGGTCGTGCGACATTCTCTTCTGGGACTTCAGGGTTGACAACGGTTCCACTTCGGAGGGTGATAGCACTAACGTTCTCTCTCGAATTTGACTCTGTTTGAGAAGGAAGTCTTCCCTGCGATTCTAGTCTCCCCACGGTTTGAGCCAACTGGACATTTGTTTGTCTAAATCTTGTAGGTGGGCCTCGGTGCGGTTTTGAAGTTTCTCTTGGGATATTGCCAACCGTTCAACGATGGATTTCAATGACGACTTCGGTTGCTGATATTGTTGTTGGATGGGTTGTCTCTGCTGATATGGTTGACTCTGCCTTTGATTTTGAGCATAACTGAAGTTTGGATGATCTTTCCAACCTGGATTATACGAGTTGGCATTGGGGTTGTATTTTTTTGTGAAGGTCCCGGAAAATTCCCTATAACATTCACTTGCGTAGTGTCCTCTTCTTGCACCATCGGACAGTAGTCCGTCGGATGCTCTGGGATCGTACATATCTCACAAAGCCTGGCTGTAATTCTTTTATCTGCAACAAGAGATTGAACAATATCAGCTAATTTATCAATTTTGTTTTCTAGCGAAATTGTACTTACCTCGTGAACCTGTCGAGATGGTTCACTTGAAGGGTGAAATCGTTGGGAGTTTGCGGCCATATTAGATATTAAGGTCCTTGCCACAGTTGGAGTCATGTTAACAAGTGTTCCTCCGCTTGCTGCGTCAATCACTTTCATACACATATGCGTTAATCCTTCATAGAAATACTGGAGAAGCGTATGTTTGGATAATTCGTGTTACGAACAGTTTGAGCATAGCTTTTTGAAACGCTCCAGTAGTCGTATAAAGATTCAGTATCCTTTTGCCGGATACTCAGGATACTTCACCTTAGCTCGCTTGCCTTAGCTGCTGGGAAAAACCTGTTAAGAAAAAGGTGAGCCATGTCAGTCCAAGTTGTAACCGAGTTAGAGGGTAGATCAAATAGCCAATCTTTGGCAATATCAGCTAGAGAAAAGGGAAAGGCGCGAAGTTTTATTTGATCTTCAGAGACTCCATGTGGTTTTGTGCTTAGATAGACCATGTGAAATTCCTTTAGATGTTTATGTGAGTTTTCACTTGGCAAATCGTGATAGGTTGGTAAAAGGTGTATTAAGCCTGTCTTGAGAGCGAATGGTGTCTCGCCATTCAGGAATGTTATGCACATCGGCTGGTTATCATCAGGGGCCGCAGTCAGTTGTCGAATAGTTTGGTCATTGTCTCCCATCGAAATTGGTTCTTCGGTTGTGTGGTCGAAATGTGATTCTGCTTCAGATGCTATTTCTAGATCACGTTCTAGTCGTTGTTTTTGCTTCTTTTCCCGAAGTGTCTGGGCGTGCAATCTTCAGGCATATGCTTCAATTTCTGGGATATAGTCTACTTGTTCTCCTGGATTCTTCTTGGTCATAAATCAAACAAAATAATTCAGTAATTTTGCTGAAGTCCCCGGCAACGGCGCCAATTTGACACGCGTTGTAACCCCCTCGTCTCGGTCTGGACGACTGACCGGTCTGAGTAGGTCACACGGGGAAAACCGAAGTGAAACCCGTTAAGGCTCCCCTTCGGTTAGCAACCCTAGAAAATTTCTTTTAATCATTATCTTGTCTAAATGCTTTCATGCACCCTATGTGAGATACGACAGCGGAAAGACAACAAAACGATACAAACATACAGAACAAGCAATTGAAACAACCCATTTTTACCCTTTAAAGCAGGTTGTATCGATACGCTAGAAGACCGTATCGATACGCCTTGACTTGGTCAACTACCCAAAGTCAACCTAGGGGGGCCGTACCGGTACACTGGTTGACCGTACCGATACGCCCTTAATGGTCAACTTCTCACGGTCAAACGATAAAAATCGTACTGATACACCTAAGACTCGTACCGATACACCAAAATCTCATCAATTTCTCAGATTTCCAGAGAGCTTTTGGCGTATCGATACACCCTCGTGTATCGGTATGCTAAGCCTAAAATGTAGTCCATAGTGTAGGACCGTATCGATACGGCTCTCAGGCGTACTGATACGCCCTGCACTGCAAACTGCATTTTGGCTGCAAGACACTCCTAGACTCAACTCTAGATGCAATTTACGACTCGTCTAGCAACAAACAAACTCTCATACAACATTTAGCAACCTAAAAGAATTAGAAGTGTATGGGTTCCTAAGGAACTTGTAAAATCTAATAATATTATTGCTATGTCATCTTGGATTCCTAAGGGAACCAAGGTTTTGGGAGCTAACACTCATGGACCCAAAATGATTTGGGTACCAAAAACAAAATCTTAATATCTTTGTTTGTAGGGGGAGCATTGCTACAAGGCCAAAGCACAAAGTCAAAACTCATGGTACCTTGATAGTGGATGCTCAAGGCATATGACCGGAGACAAGAGTAGATTCATGGATCTAAAGCCAAAAAGTGGAGGAGTAGTAACATTTGGTGACAACTCCAAAGGCCACATTAAAGGTATTGGCTCCATAGGTAATCACTCTACTATTCTCATTGAAAATGTCTTGTATGTCGATGGTCTTAAACACAATTTATTGAGCATAAGTCAATTGTGTGATAAAGGATTTAATGTTCTATTTGATAAAAATGGATGCAAAATTGTAGACATTAAATCTAATAATATTATGCTCATAGGTCATCGCATAGGGAACATATACATGGTGCATCTAGATGACATTCATACATCTCATGCATGCTTAGTTGCACAAAATGAAAATGATGCATGGTTGTGGCATAGGAAACTAGGACATGCTAGCATAAGTGTTTTAGAAAAACTAGTATCCCTTAATCTAGTTAGAGGTTTACCCAAGATAAAATTTTCAAATGATAAAATTTGTGATGCATGCTCAAAGGGTAAACAACATAGGTCTTCCTTTAAATCCATTAATGATGTTTCTACTAGTAGATGTTTACAACTTATCCATATGGATTTATTTGGGCCAATTAGGAATATGAGCTTGGGTGGTAAGTCTTATGCTTTTGTACTTGTTGATGATTTTTCTAGATTTACTTGGGTTCTATTTTTAAGTACTAAAGATGAGGCTTTGGAAAAATTCATCACATTTTCAAAATTAACCCAAAATGATCTTGAACTTAAAATTTCACATATTAGAAGTGATCATGGAACCGAGTTTCAAATTTTAGGGTTTGAAGATTTTTTAAATGAAAATGGTATTAGCCATAATTTTTCGGCTCCTCGAACTCCTCAACAAAATGGGGTAGTTGAGAGGAAAAATAGAACTTTGCAAGAAATGGCTAGAACTATGCTTTGTGAAAACAATTTACCTAAATATTTTTGGGCGGAAGCCACAAACACCGTTTGCTATATTGTAAATCGAGTAATGATTAGGCCAATTTTAAAGAAAACACCTTATGAGATTTTAAAATCTAAAAAGCCTAACATTAGCTATTGTCACCCCTTTGGTTGCAAGTGTTTTGTTTTGAATAATGGTAAAGAAAACTTAGGTAAATTTGATGCAAAAAGTGATGAAGCTATTTTCATAGGTTACTCTTTAACCTCTAAAGCCTATCGAGTATTTAACAAAAGAACTTTAGTAGTAGAAGAATATATTCATGTTGTATTCGATGATAACCTCCTTCCTAGGAAGGATTCTTGTGATGATGATGATGTAGGAATCATAAATGCCTTTGATGGAGGACAAACTTCAAAGGAGGATGAGATTCCAACAAAAGAAGAGGACACACAAGATCCACCTCTTGAAGCCTTGAAGGACTTGGCTCTTGAGGAAAAGGAAGTGAGCTACCCAAGGGAGTTGAACTATGTCAAAGATGGTGAAATCTTGGGTGATCCATCCAAGGGGGTAACCACTCGATCTTCTCTTAGATTAATGAATCATGTTGCATTTATCTCATGCATAGAGCCTAAGAATATTAAAGAAGCATTGAAAGATGACTTTTGGATTATGGCTATGCAAGAAGAGTTAAATCAATTTGAGAGAAGTAACGTTTGGACATTAGTTGATAGGCCTAGTAATCAATCTACAATAGGAACTAAATGGGTCTTTAGGAACAAGCTAGATGAGAGTGGTAACATTGTAAGAAATAAAGCTAGACTAGTAGCACAAGGTTACACTCAAGAAGAGGGAATAGATTTTGATGAAACCTATGCACCCGTAGCTAGAATAGAAGCCATTAGGATGTTGCTTGCATATGCATGTTATCATAATTTCAAGCTTTTTCAAATGGATGTTAAAAGCGCATTTTTAAATGGTTTTATAAATGAAGAAGTGTATGTGGAACAACCATCGGGTTTTGAAGACTCAAAATTTCCAAATCATATTTTCAAACTTACCAAAGCTCTTTATGGTTTAAAACAAGCTCCTAGAGCTTGGTATGAAAGACTTTCAAACTTTTTAATTGAAAAAGGATTTGAAAAAGGTAAGGTGGACACTACACTTTTTATAAAAATGACATCTTAGTAGTTCAAATTTATCTTGATGATATTATTTTTGGTTCTACTAATGAATGTCATTGTCAAGAGTTTGCTAAGTTAATGCAAGGTGAATTTGAGATGAGCATGATGGGGGAGCTCTCATTCTTTTTGGGACTCCAAATTAAGCAAAAGAAAGATGGCACCTTCATCAACCAAGCAAAATACATAAAGGATATGCTCAAGAAGTTTGGCTTGGAGAATGCAAAGCCTCAAGCCACACCTATGAGCTCATCTACAAAGCTTGACAAAGATGAAGGAGGTAAGTGTGTTGACTCTAAGCTTTATCGTTCTATGATTGGATCATTGCTTTACCTTACCGCAAGTAGACCGGATATCTTGTTTAGTGTTTGCTTGTGTTCTAGGTTTCAAGCTAGTCCTAGAGAGTCTCACCTTATAGCCGTTAAGAGAATCTTTAGGTACCTTAGAGATACTTCTTGTTTAGGTCTTTGGTACCCTAGAGACTCTACCTTCAACCTTTATGCTTATTCGGATGCGGATTATGGGGGTTGCAAAATCGATAGGAAAAGTACTTCGGGAACGTGTCAATTCCTAGGTAGTATGCTCATATCTTGGTTCTCTAAGAAACAAAATAGTGTAGCCTTATCTACCACCGAAGCTGAGTACATATCCTTAGGGAGTTGTTGTGCTCAAGTTCTTTGGATGAAGCAACAACTCTTAGATTATGGAATTAAAGTTGAAACCATACCCCTAAAATGTGACAACACTAGTGCAATATGTTTAACAAAAAATCCCATCCAACACTCTAGAACCAAACACATAGAAATAAGGCATCATTTCATTAGAGGTCATGTCCTTAAGAAAGATGTGGTTATAGAGTATGTAGACACCTTAAATCAATTAGCGGACATATTTACAAAACATTTAGACAAAGAGCGTTTTTGGTCCCTTAGGAGAGAGTTAGGTCTAGCTAGCCTATCTTAACCTTTTAGGACCTCTTTTGTGCTTAAATTTGCTTGATCTTGTGAAATGTCATGTTTATGTGTTTAGACTCCTAATTTCATTCATGCCTATAGTTAGGGAGAGTATGCTTCTATTAAAATATGCTTAGAACTGTTCATTCATCATTTGCATACTCTTAGGAGTTGTTATATTCCAGCCTATGGTTGTTCTTAAAACTAAATATGCATTTCTGGGCATAGGGTATTGATACGGATCTACGCGTATCGATACGTGTTCTTCATTCAGATTCCCAGAATTCATTTTGCTTAAACGGGTATCGATACGGCTAAACTCGTATCGATACGAGCTTCTAATCGTTTCGATACGGACCTCATCCGTTTCGATATGATTCTCCAACGGGCATATTTAAGGAAATGACGGTTCTACCCCCGTATCGATACACCCTCAGGCGTATCGATACTCGATTGCGCAGACAGCTTTTAATAAGGCATTTAAAGTGTTCAACTTTTACCAAAATTAAAACTCTTCAAAACCTAAAAACCCTAGCCGTTTTTGCCTATAAAAGGGCTCTTCCTCCCTCATATTTTCACACCTCAACTCAAATCTAAAAGAGTTTTTCAATCAAGCAAAGCTTTAAGCTCTCTCTCATCACAATTGTGCTAGAATTCTCTTCAATCTCTCAAGTTTCTATCAAGGTAATCTTTTCTTTCTTTTTCTTTTTCAATTTTTTTTGTTTTGTTTCATCTTTTTATCAAAACTTTTGTTCTTCAAAATTTTTCTTCAAATTTTTTTTTAAAAATTTTTTTTACCTTGGTTCTTACCCAAAATTGAAGAAAAACTTTTGCATAATTTCTCTTTTAGATCATGGCACCAAAGGAATCGAGGAAGTGTACAAGGGTTTCTCTAACCGGTGAATCATCCACTCTTGGAGCGATTGCACGTCCGAACTACTCTACCATCAATGAACAATCCTTTGAAAGTCTCACGGGTCTAGCATATTTTCGACAATTCGAGAATTACAAGATTCGTGCGGAAAGGGTAATATCCATTCCTTTTCTCGACTCGGAGCGCTTTAAATTTGAATATCTTCCTTTGCTTCGTCGTTGGAACTTCATGGATTTCCTATCTATTCCCGGTTTTTATTATCGTCTTTTGGTTTTGATTTTCTACACTAATGCCAAATGTATTTCTCGCAATGGGGAAGTTGTCGCCATTAGCTCCTATCTCATGGGAAAGAAATTCATCTTTGATGTCAAATCTATTTGTGAAGTTTTCAAATTAGAGGATGAAGGCATTGATGATGAGGATGCTTTGGGGCATGTTCTTAGTGGCTCCGTGACCGCCCTAAATGCTCAAGACCGGATCCTATATTTGATGGTGTCTTGGTGGTTTCGTCCCTCCGGAGGAAAATATTCTACCATCCGTCAAGTGGATGATTTTTGGATCCGTTGCTTCCGTGAGCGAAAGCGCCCAAATCTAGCTCAAATCATGTTTGGGAAATCGTCTATCATGTGCAACATCGTCAAACCTCTATCATCTCTTCCTTTACATATGGTACGGCTTTGAGTTATTTCTTTATGAAAAAGGATATTGATTGCTCTTTTGACTTCTCAACTCCCCTTACCGATCCTATTGATGAGCGATCTCTTGCACGGGGAAAATTCCATTATTTTAATGGCAATTGGGTTCGTCTTGCCGAGCTACCACTCGAATCCACCGCCGTTTTTGAAGAACCTCAAGGAGATCAAGCTCCTCAAGCTCCACAACCCTCCATGGATGCTCTCATGACTTACCTCAATGAGCAATTTACCGGGTTGCGCACGGACATGAACACTCGTCTTACCTCCCTTGAAACAACTTTTGATACAAGGATGACGAGTATGGAGAATCGCCTCTCATCCCTTGAAAGCGGTCACAATTCTTTGAATATTTCCATCTCCGCTTTCCATAATGAGTGGCGAAATAGCATGAGGGACAATGATCCAATGGGAATTGATGACGATGATGATGAAGACGATGAAGATGATGCCTAGACGTTTCTTCTTGCATCTCATGCATCTCATTTAGGATTTTCTATTTTGTGCATCTTTGTTTTATGTTCTTAGGATTAAGTTTGCTTTATGTTTAAACCTATGCTTTGATTTTCTATTTTTGTTTGGATTTTGATGTTTGATGCTATGATTAATAATAAATGTTGCTTATTTATACCTTTGCCTTTGATTATGCACTTATCTATTGTCTCAATATTTTTGATCTAACAAAAAGGGGGAGAGAAACTAGCTCATAACACTTCAAATATTTTGATTTTAACTCAAAGGTTACCAAGCTTATATTAAGGGGGAGTTAACTTTGTAAAGTTTTTCAAAGTGTCAAAATTTTAAGTTTTAGTTTTGTTATATCAAAAAGGGGGAGATTGTAAAACCTATGTTTGATTTTGATATAATTAAATCTTTAAGGATCAATTTGAAAAACTTAAAATTGTTTTATAAGTCCCTTAATAAGTTTTAAATCACCAACTCTTTAAAACTAATTTGAAAACTCAAACTCAAAATATTTTCTAAGTGTTCCAAGGCCAAACTATTGAAAAACGTCCAGGTGTATCGATACACTACCAAGCATATCGATACCTTTTTACCAAAGTTGGCTACTAGAGGAACACGTATCGATACGGCAAACCCTCGTATCGATACGCCCCTGTGTGAAAGTCTAAAGAGTTTGAATGGCGTACCGATACGTCAAACTCTTGTATCGATACGACCTTAATAAATTTTTAAATATAAGTCGGTTTAAATATTATGACCGTTGGTGTCAGTTGGTTGGTAACCAAATTTTAAATGGTCGTTGACCTGTATCGATACGCCAAACCCTCGTACCGATACAGAAATCGACAGTGAGCTAAGTTGAGAAAAAGGTATCGATACGACAAACCCCCGTTTCGATACCCCGTACCGATACGCTTACGCGCGTATCGATACCCCTTGTTTATTGTACATAACGGCTCTTTCTTTTCTGAGACAGGTATCGATACACCTCCCCGCGTACCGATACGCATAGCTGCAGAAGTGCATTTATGGTGGTAAGAGAGGGTTCCAACGGCTCCATTTATGTTCCCAACCACCCAAACGGCTAGAAATCAATGAGAAGGTATAAAAGGGACCTCCAAAACTCCAGCAACAACTATTGATCCTCAAGAAAACATCCATACATCAAATCCAAACAATTGTGCAAAAATCCCATATTGTCTAGAAACCCCAATTGTAATTTTCATTCTTATCTTGTTCAATTGGGTTGAGTGCTTGTAATTGGGCTACAATTTGTATTGAGAGATACTCTATTAGCCATCAAATTCTTTGTTACCTTGTTGTGAGGATTGGCTTAAATTTTGGGTAGAAAATTTAACCGAAATTATAAGGGTTGCCTCCTTAGCCTAGAAAAGGGGAAGAGCAATTAGTGGAATTGTTGCAAATCCTTAGTGAAGCTAAGGTAGTGGATGTAGAGTTCATTTGGAACTTGAACCACTCTAAAATCCCTTGTCAATCTTTTTAATTTGCAATTTCCACCACACAAACTTTAAATTTCCAATTCACCCCCCCTCTTGGTTCATACTGATCTTTCGATCCACTCAACAACGACCAATTTAAAATTTGGTTACTAACCAACTGACACCAACGGTCAAAATATTTAAACCGACTTGAATTTAAAATTCATTAAGTCCGTATCGATACGAGGGTTTGCCGTATCGGTACGCCATTCAAACTCTTTAGACTTTTACAAAGGGGCGTATCGATACAGGTGAAGAGCGTATCGATACGTGTTCCTCCAGTAGCCAACTTTGGTAAAAAGGTATCGATACGCTTGGAAGTGTATCGATACACCTGGACGTTTTTCAGTAGTTTGGCCTTGGAACACTTAGAAAATATTTTGAGTTTGAGTTTTTCAAATCAGTTTTAAAGTGTTGGTGATTTAAAACTTATTAAGGGACTTATAAAACAATTTTAAGTTTTTCAAATTGATCCTTGAAGATTTAATTATATCAAAATCAAACATAGGTTTTACAATCTCCCCCTTTTTGATATAACAAAACTAAAACTTAAAATTTTTGACACTTTGAAAAACTTTACAAAGTTAACTCCCCCTTAATATAAGCTTGGTAACTTTTGAGTTGAAATCAAAAATTTTGAAGTGTTTATGAGCTAGTTTCTCTCCCCCTTTTTGTTAGATCAAAAATATTGAGACAATAAATAAGTGCATAAACATAGGCAAAGGTATAAATAAGCAACATTAATATTATTGATCATAGCATCAAACTTTAAAAACCAAACAAAAAACAGAAAATCAAAGCATAGGTTTAAACATAAAGCAAACTTAGTCCTAAGAACATAAATCAAAGATGCATAAAATAGAAAATCCTAAATGATATGCATGAGATGCAAGAAGAAACGTCTAGGCATCATCTTCGTTGTCTTCATCATCTTCATCATCAACTCTCATTGGATCATTGTCCCTCATGCTATTTCGCCACTCATCATGGAAAGCGGAGATGGAAATATTGAAAGAATTATGACCCCTTTCAAGGGATGTGAGGCGATTCTCCATGCTCGTCATCCTTGTATCAAAAGATGTTTCAAGGGCGGTAAGACGATTGCCCATGTCCGTGCGCAACCCGGTAAATTGCTCATTGAGGTATGTCATGAGAGCATCCATGGAGGGTTGTGGAGCTTAAGGAGCTTGAGGAGCTTGATCTCCTTGAGGTTCTTCAAATACGACCGCGGCCTCGGGTGGTAGCTCGGCAAGACGAACCCAATTACCATTAAAGTAATGGAACTTTCCCCGTGCAAGAGATCGTTCATCAATGGGATCGGTAAGGGGAGTTGGGAAGTCAAAAGAGCAATCAATATCTTTTTTCATAAAGAAATAACTTAAGGCCGTACCATATGTAAAGGAGGTGACGAGAGAGGTGTGATGATTTTGCACAAGATAGACGATTTCCCCGAACATGATTCGAGCAATATTTGGGCGCTTTCGCTCACGGAAGCAACGGATCCAAAAATCATCCACTTGACGGATGGTAGAATATTTTCCTCCAGAGGGACGAAACCACCAAGACACCATCAAATGTAGGATCCGATCTTGAGCATTGAGGGCGGTTACGGAGCCACTAAGAACATGCCCCAAAGCATCCTCATCATCAATGCCTTCATCCTCTAATTTAAAGACTTCACAAATAGATTTGACATCAAGGATGAATTTCTTTCCCATGAGATAAGAGCTAATGGCGACAACTTCCCCATTGCGAGTAATACATTTGGCATTAGTGTAGAAAATCAAAACCGGGAATAGATAGGAAATCCATGAAATTCCAATGTCGAAGCAAAGGAAGATATTCAAATTGAAAATGCTCCGAGTTAAGAAAGGGAATGGATATTACCCTTTCCGCACGAATCTTGTAATTCTCGAACTGACAAAAATATGCTAGACCCGTGGGACCTTCAAAGGATTGTTCATAGATGGAAGTGTAGTTCGGACGTGCAATCGCTCCAAGAGTGGATGATTCACCGGTTTGAGAAACCCTTGTTCGCTTCCTCGATTCCTTTGGTGCCATGATCTAAAAGAGAAATCATGCATAAAGATTTCTTCAATTTTGGTTAAGAACCAAGGTAAAAAAAAAAAATTTAAAATAAAGATTTGAAGAAAAAGAAATTTTGAAGAACAAAAGTTTTGTTAAAAAAGATGAAACAAAACAAAAACAAAAAAAATTGAAAAAGAAAAAGAAAGAAAAATTTACCTTGATAGAAACATGAGAGATTGAAGAAAATTCTAGCACAATTGTGATGAGAAGGAGCATAAAGCTTTGCTTGATTGAAAAACTCTTTTAGATTTTGAGTTGTGGTGTGAAAATATGAGGGAGGAAGAGCCATTTTATAGGCAAAAATGGCTAGGGTTTTTAGGGTTTGAAGAATTTTAGTTTTGGTAAAAGTTGAACACTTTAAATGCCTTATTAAAAGCTATCTGCGCAATCGAGTATCGATACGCCTGAGGGTGTATCGATACGAGGGTAGAAACGTCATTTCCTTAAAAATGCCCGTTGGAGAATCGTATCGAAACGGATGAGGTCCGTATCGAAACGATTTCAAGCTCGTATCGATACGGGTTTAATCGTATCGATACCCGTTTAAGCAAAATGAATTCTGGGAATTTGAATGAAGAACACGTATCGATACGCGTAGATCCGTATCGATACCCTATGCCCAGAAATGCATCTTTAGTTCTAAAGAACAACCATAGGCTCGATTTTAACATCTCCTAAGAGTATGCAAATGATGAATGAATAGTTCTAAGCATATTTTAATAGAAGCATACTCCCCCTAGCTATAGGCATGGATATTTTCAAGAGTTACAACACATAAACATGCAATTTCACAAAATCAAGCATTTTTAAGCACAAAGAGGTTCTAAAAGGTCAAGATAGGCTAGCTAAACCTAACTCTCTCCTAAGGGATCAAAAACGCTCTTTATCTAAAGGTTTTGTAAATATATCCGCTAATTGGTTCAAGGTATCAACATATTCTATAACAACATCATTTTTCAAAACATGATCTCTAATGAAATGATGTCGAATTTCTATATGTTTAGTTCTAGAGTGTTGGATGGGATTCTTAGTAAGACAAATGGCACTTGTGTTGTCACACTTAAGGGGTATGGTTTCTACTTCAACACCATAATCTAAGAGTTGTTGCTTCATCCAAAGGACTTGAGCACAACAACTCCCTAAGGATATGTACTCCGCTTCGGTGGTAGATAAGGCTACGCTATTTTGTTTCTTAGAGAACCAAGATACGAGCATACTACCTAAGAATTGACATGTCTTGGAAGTACTTTTCCTATCTATCTTACATCCCCCATAATCCGCATCCGAATAAGCATGAAGGCTAAAGGAAGAATCTTTAGGATACCAAAGGCCTAAAGTAGGTGTGTCTCTAAGGTATCTAAAAATTCTCTTAATGGCAACTAAGTGTGATTCTCTAGGACTAGCTTGAAACCTAGCACACAAGCAAACACTAAATATGATATCCGGTCTACTTGCGGTAAGGTAAAGCAAAGAACCTATCATGGATCTATAAAGCTTAGAATCAACACACTTACCTCATTCATCTTTGTCAAGCTTTATGGAAGAGCTCATAGGAGTGGCTTGAGGCTTTGCATTCTCCAAGCCAAACTT
The DNA here is from genome assembly GCA_030270665.1 of Hibiscus trionum. Lineage (NCBI taxonomy): Eukaryota > Viridiplantae > Streptophyta > Magnoliopsida > Malvales > Malvaceae > Hibiscus > Hibiscus trionum. The sequence continues at coordinate 6,323,306 of BSYR01000034.1, read as the reverse complement.
TTTGAGCATATCATTAACGTACTTAGCTTGATTTATGAAGGTGTCATCCTTCCTTTGTTTGATTTGGAGTCCCAAAAAGAATGAGAGCTCCCCCATCATGCTCATCTCGAACTCACCTTGCATTAGCTTAGAAAACTCTTTACAATAACACTCATTAGTAGAACCAAAAATGATATCATCAACATAAATTTGAACTACTAAGATGTCATTGTTATATCTTTTTATGAAGAGTGTTGTATCCACCTTTCCTTTTTCAAAACCCTTTTCAATTAAAAAATTTGAAAGTCTCTCATACCAAGCTCTAGGAGCTTGTTTTAAACCATAGAGAGCTTTTGTTAGTTTAAACACATGGTTTGGAAATTTTGAATCCTCAAAACCCGGTGGTTGTTCAACATACACCTCTTCATTTATAAAACCATTTAAAAAGGCACTTTTCACATCCATTTGAAAAAGCTTGAAATTATGGTAACATGCAAATGCAAGCAACATCCTAATAGCTTCCATTCTAGCTACGGGTGCATAAGTCTCATCAAAATCAATTCCCTCTTCTTGTGTATAGCCTTGAGCAACAAGCCTAGCCTTGTTTCTCACTATATTACCACTTTCATCTAATTTATTCCTAAAAACCCATTTTGTTCCTATAGTAGATTGATCATTAGGCCTTTCAACTAATGTCCACACTTTACTCCTCTCAAATTGATTTAATTCCTCTTACATGGCCAAAATCCAAAAATCATCTTTTAAAGCTTCTTTAATATTCTTAGGCTCAATGCATGAAAGAAATGCAACATGATTCATTAATTTGAGAGAGGGTCTAGTAGTTACCCCCTTGGATGGATCACCCAAGATTTCACCACCTTTGACATAGTTTAACTCCCTTGGGTAAGACATTTCCCTTTCCTCAAGAGCCAAGTCCTTCAAGGCTTCAAGAGGTGGATCTTGTGAATCCTCATCTTTGGTTGGAATCTCATCCACCTTTGACGTTTGTCCTCCATCAATGGCATCAATGATTCCTACATCATCATCATCACAAGATTCCTTCCTCGGAAGGAGGTTATCATCGAAAACAACATGTATTGACTCTTCAACAACTAGAGTTCTCTTATTAAATACACGATAGGCTTTAGAGTTTAAAGAATACCCTAAGAAAATAGCTTCATCACTTTTAGCATCAAATTTACCTAAGTTTTCTTTACCATTATTCAAAACAAAACACTTGCAACCAAAAGGGTGAAAATAGCTAATGTTAGGCTTCTTAGATTTTAAAATCTCATAAGGTGTTTTCTTCAAAATTGGCCTAATCATTACTCGATTAATAATATAGCAAGCGGTGTTTGTGGCTTCCGCCCAAAAATATTTAGGTAAATTATTTTCGCAAAGCATGGTTCTAGCCATTTCTTCTAAAGTTCGATTTTTCCTCTCAACTACCCCATTTTGTTGAGGAGTGCGAGGTGCGGAAAAATTGTGGCTAATCCGATTTTCATTTAAAAACTCATCGAAACCTAGATTTTGAAATTTGGTTCCATGATCACTTCTAATGTGAGAAATCTTAAGTTCAAGATCATTTTGAGTTATTTTAGAAAATGTGATGAATTTTTCTAAAGCCTTATCCTTTGTACTTAAGAATAGAACCCAAGTATACCTAGAGTAGTCATCTACAAGCACAAAAGCATATGATTTTCCACCCAAGCTCATTGTTCTAATAGGCCCAAAAAGATCCATATGAATTAATTGTAAACATCTACTAGTAGAGACATCATTTATAGATTTAAAAGAACTTCTATGTTGTTTACCCTTTGAACATGCATCACAAATTTTATCATTTGAAAATTTAAGTTTGGGTAAACCTCTAACTAGATTAAGGGAAATTAATTTTTCTAAGACACTCATGCTAGCATGTCCTAATTTTCTATGCCAAAGCCATGAGTCATGTTCATTATGTGCAACTAAGCATGTATGTGATGAATGAATGTCTTCTAGATGCACCATGTAAATGTTCCCTATGCGATGACCAATGAGTATTAGTTGATTTGTTTTAATGTTTACAATTTTGCAACCACTTTTATCAAATATAACATTAAAACCCTTGTCACACAACTGACTAATACTCAACAAATTATGCTTAAGACCGTTGACATACAAAACATTTTCAATGAAAATAGAAGAGTGATTACCAATGAAGCCTATTCCTTCAATGTGGCCTTTGGAGTTGTCACCGAAAGTTACCACTCCACCACCTTTAGGCTTTAGTTCCACAAATCGACTCTTGTCACCGGTCATGTGTCTTGAGCATCCACTATCAAGGTACCAAGAATTTTTGCTTGAAGCTTTAGCCTTTTAGCAATGCTCCCCCTACAAACAAAGAAATTAGGCCTTGGTTTTTGGTACCCAAATCATTTTGGGTCCATGAGTGTTAGCCTTCAACATTTTGGTTCCCTTAGGAATCCAAGAAGCAATAGCATTCATATCATTAGAAATAATGAGTTCTTTAGGAACCCAAACACTCCTAACTCTTTGACCTCTAGATTGCTTATTAAAATTTCTTTGTTTAGGTACAAAAGGTTTTCTTTTTACATATTGGGATTTAGAATGATTTCCTTTTTCAAAATTATTTTTCCCAATAGCAATAGATGTTTTAAGATTATCCACTTCCTTTGTGTGATAATCTTGAAAATCAGAAAGAAGTTTTTCAAGTTCAAGATTTTTTGTTTTAAGATCATTTGAAAGATTTACTAAAAACAAAACCTTCTTTTCCAATTCGGAGTTAGCTTTAGAAAATGTCTCATTTTGTTTTTTCAAATCGGAAATGATTTTCTTGTTTTTCAAAATGGACTCTTTGTATTTTCCTACTAACTCATCATACACTTCTTGCAATTCATCATAAGCATCTTGAAGTTCATCAATAGTAAAATCGAAATTGAATAAGTGAGAGTTTACCTTAGGTTCATCATCAATGGACATGAGACATAGATTGGCCACTTCTTCCTCTTCCTCGGATGACTCATCGTCACTCCAAGTAGCTATTTGTGCTTTGAGCTTGTTCTTCTTCCCAAAGCTTTTCTTTTTCAATTGAGGACACTCGGAACGGATGTGACCCGGTTTCTTGTATTCATAACAAGTAATTTGGTCCTTCTCCTCTTCCTTGCTTTTACTTTTGAAGTCTCCATTTCTATTGAATTTTCTTCCACGATTTGACTTCATGAACCGAGTAAAACGTTTGGCCAACATAGCCATCTCCTCATCTTCATCCTCACTAGAATCGCTTTCTTGATGTGAAGCTTTTAGTGCGATTCCCACTTTCTTCTTCTCAACTTCCTTCTTCTCCAATATCTTCTTCTCTTGTTCTCTTCCATTCCTCATAATCTCATGTGTGAGTAGAGATCCAACAAGAGCATCAAGCTTGAGAGTCTTCAAATCTCTAGCTTTAATAATGGTCGTTCTCTTGCCATTCCATGACTCCGAAAGAGAGTACAACAACTTTCTCACTAGCTTGTCTTCGGGAATGATTTCACCGAAACCCTTCAAACCGTTGACAATGACCGAGAACCGATCAAACATCTTGGAGACACTTTCTTCGGGATCCATCTTGAAGTTCTCATAGATTAGATTGAGTAGCCCAATCTTTGTCTCCTTGACATCACTAGTTCCCTCATATGTTGTCTCGAGGGTGTCCCAAACCTCCTTGGCATTTTCGATTGAAGATACCTTGGAGTAGATATCCGGACCAAGTGCACAAAATATTACATGAAGAGCTTTGTCATTCACTTGCATCCTTCTTCTTTCATCATCCGTCATTTCGGCTTTGACTTTTGGGACAAGCCTTTCTCCATCTCTCTTCATGGGAATGTATGGACCTTCTTCAACTACATCCCACACCATATAGTCGGTAGACTTGATGAAAAGCCTCATCCTATTCTTCCAATAAGGATAGTTATCCCCATTGAAGAATGGTGGCTTGGTGGTGGATTGGGACTCATAGTTGGATGTGAATGCCATTGCTTGACTTGTTGTTGATCAAACTCTCCTAGAATCGACTCAAGAGGGTTGTAATCCTTCTAATGAGTGTAGCTCTGATACCAATTGTTGAGTCGATCGAACACTTGCAAATGGCCAAGAGGGGGTGAATTGGCAATTAAAAGTTTGGTGAAGAGAAAGATTGAAAATAAAATTGACACAAGGGGTTATAGTGGTTCAAGTTCTCCAAATGAACTCTACATCCACTACCTTAGTTCCCACTAAGGATTTTCAAACAATTCACTACTTGAATTCGTCCCCTTTTCTTGGATGAGAAGGAAACCTTACAATTTTGATTAAGCTTTCTACCCAAAGCTTAATCCACTCAAATACAAAGAAAGATTTTGGTAAACTCAAATGTTTCCTCTCAAAGGATAATTGTCTGCCCAATTACAATTTCAACAACCCCAAACTCACAATACAAATTGACAATTTGAAACACACTAGAGTTGGGTACAAAGATTTGACTTTGAATAGCTCAAGGGTTTGGATTTTTGCTTTGATGATGCTTGAATGTTGAATAGTTGTTGCTGACCTTCAAAGGGCTTCATTTTATACCTCCTCCATTAATTCTAGTCGTTTGGGTGGTTGGGAACATAAATGGAGTCGTTAGAACCATCTCTTACCACCATAAATGCACTTCTACAGCTATCCGTATCGGTACACAGGGATCCGTATCGATACCTGTCTCAGAAAAGAAAGAGTCGCTGTGTGCAATAAATAAGGGGTATCGATATGCACGTAAGCGTATCGGTACGGGGTATCGAAACGGGGGTTTACCGTATCGATACCTTTTTCTCAACTTAGCTCACTGTCGATTTCCGTATCGGTACGAGGGTTTGGCGTATCGATACGGGTCAACGACCAATTTAAAATTTGGTTACCAACCAACTGACACCAACGGTCAAAATATTTAAACCGACTTGAATTTAAAATTCATTAAGTCCGTATCGATACGAGGGTTTGCCGTATCGGTACGTCATTCAAACTCTTTAGACTTTTACAAAGGGGCGTATCGATACAGGTGAAGAGCGTATCGATACGTGTTCCTCTAGTAGCAAACTTTGGTAAAAAGGTATCGATACGCTTGGAAGTGTATCGATACACCTGGACGTTTTTCAATAGTTTGGCCTTGGAACACTTAGAAAATATTTTGAGTTTGAGTTTTTCAAATCAGTTTTAAAGTGTTGGTGATTTAAAACTTATTAAGGGACTTATAAAACAATTTTAAGTTTTTCAAATTGATCCTTGAAGATTTAATTATATCAAAATCAAACATAGGTTTTACACTCTTCAACATAAAACCACACTAAAAACCAAAGTTTTGACACTTTTAAAATACCCATGAGAACCCATTTCGGGATTCTTGCTAAAACCCCACCATTTTAAGTTATAATGTACCCTAGGGCAAGATTAGTTTATAACTTAACTTTACAAATCGAAAACAAATCAAAATGTCATTAAAGTTTCACCCTTTTCTTTCAAAGTTTTGAAAACTTGAAATTCTTTACAATTGTGTTTTTCAAAAACTAAAACCATCAATGTGCTAGGAATTGAGAGGACAAGTCAAAAATAGTCTTACCTTAAAGAAAACACTTGAAATGATGAAGGGATTTGATGGAATAGTAACTTGGGAGGTTTGGGGGTCTTTGTCGTGGAAATGAAACAAGAAAGAAGATGAACCTCTTTTTTGTCAAAAAGGCTCTTTCTTTTACTCTTCTTACTTCCTTTGTCTAAAAATTTACGAAATTGTCATTACTGAAATTCAAATCTTTTTAAAATAAAATTAAAGTCTATTTTAATTAAATCGAGTCCAACGACTCGAACCCGACTCACACACTCGACTCCCGACCCCAAAACCCGGGCATTACACGCGTCGTTTTTTCACGTCAAAATAATTCCTTCTTCTCAAATAATAAATAAAAGAAATTAAGCGTAGTAAGAGATAAGTAAGGGTCGAGACTAAGAAAACTTCCTAATTTATGCTTGTTTAATCTCTGAGCCATGAAGTGAGTTGAATAATATTTAAGTAAAGGTGGAGATTTATGGATAAAAGTAAGAAAATAAGGAGATTATAAATGAGATTAAAAAGAGATAGATTCAATATTGTGTAAGTCAGTCTTAGGCTTTTGCTTTGACCCAATTTTCTCGAATCATCGAAAAAAGGTTTTTTTACTTTGGGATTCACGTCGGTTACTTGTCTACAAGGACCAATCCTTGTGACTATGCTTTGTATACCGAATAGGGGTGCTAACGAGCCGAGCCAAGCCTGACCAAGCTCACCTCAGCTCGGAAACAATATCATTAGGCTCAGCTCAAACTCAAGGCTCATCAAACTCAAAATTTTAGGCTTGAGCTCAACTCAAAAATAATATTATTAAACTCAGCTCAAGCTCAAAGCTCGTCAAGCTCGGCTCACCTCGACTCAAAAAAAACCATGCTAAACTCAAGGATTATTAAAATAATCTGAACTTTAAAAGCTCAAATTTAAAGACATTTCAACTAAAAATTCATGGGCACAAAAAAACCATGTTTAGTTGATCTCAACCAAAAGGCCAAGAGTGAATTAGCTTATTGTTTAAAGTTTAAGCATCTATTTATAGGATGCTTGCTCTCCTTGCTTTATGTATGTTAAAGATGTGGAATATTGGGTGTGTATTGTAAGTGTAAGCTGTTTTATTCCCCTTCAAGCTTTACAAGGATAGGTAAATACTCATTTCAGCCATGCTACTTTTTAGTTTTATTATTTTAGTCCTTTATTTATTTTAATTTAGAGTGTAAATTTTACTTTAATTTAATTCAGTCATTAAATTTTAGTAATCTACTAATATAAGTGTTAGAAAATAATCTAAAAATTATTAGAAGTGAATTTAAATAATTGCAACTATAATTGTTGTTTAATACAACTATAATTTAGAAGTGATTTTTTTCTTAATTGTTGTATCTTTTTCTAAACAAATTACTTTTAGTGTATATATATATATATATATATATATATATATATATAATTATTTCGAGCATGTTCACAAGCTTTTCGAGGCGAGCTTGGGTCGACTCGGCTCGACTTGTTAAGGTCTCGAGCCGAGCCTGAGCCCGAGTAGCTCGCAAGCCGGTCAGGCTCATTATCACTCCTAATACCGAATACCCAAGTGCAATCTTTGATATCGGTTTTGGAAATTGATCTAACCAACAACAATGTTGTAGATAAAAAAACATTTAAGCTCGTAAAAGACCGACTCGGATTATGTTGTTTCAATAATAACTGATTTTGATCTCAACTTCCTCTTAGCAAACAATTTTGCTAAGTGTGTTCATGTAATCACTAATTTTATCCGGGATAACCTCTTTTTATTTTGTTTTATAATAATAGGCTTATATGGGCTGTTGTTTAATTATTAACTATATATATGTGTAAGTGGATGTCATTAAAATCCAAAAGCAAAAAATATTACTATTAGTATATATCTTATCATATTAACTATATATATATATATATATATGTTGCCATTTGAAAAAAACAAAAACATTACTGATGTTATGTTTTATTACTTTATCTCTTCATTTATCATTTCTTACCTTACTATATGTTATGTTATTTTAAAACCCAAAAAATACTAAGTGATATACATATGTGTTATTATTATGTTAGTATATTATGTTACTACTATATGTTGTTAGTATGATTGTTACTACGTTCGTATTATTACTATCATCATTTTATTATTATTATCACTATTACTATATCTTATTATTATATTTATGGGTTTTATTTTGATGCACAAGCTGTGTAAATTTTTTTTACACAATCCTTTTATAAAATTTAAAATCTAAATCACAAACCCTAGCAACCTAAACCCTAAGCCCTAAACTCTAAACTCTAAATTCTAACCATAAACCTTAAATTATATACCCTACATACTAAACCCCTAAACCCTAACATAAAACCCTAAACCCTAAACCCTAAAATTAAATGGCTTGTGTAAACTAAAGTTTACACAGCTTGTGCATCAAAGTATTTTCCTATATTTATTATGTTATTATGTTCGAAAAAAGCAAGAAATATTATAAACTATTAATAAAGCTCAATATAAATAAATAAAATTCAAGTTCATTGATATCCCGTCCATTTACAACTTATATAACCTATATACATATTAACCCATTTTGAGCCAAGTTGATTAACCTAAACCCTAATTTGAAAATTTGTTGGCTTACTTTTCTTTTTGCGTAGCCTAGTTATGACCATTAGATCAAGGTTGATCGAACGGTCCATATCGCACTAATTGGATGAAGCCCTAATCTGGATGTTTTTTGCCTTGGCTCCGCATCAAGCATAGCCCGTAGATTGAGGGGCGTATCGAACGGCTGAAATTACATCCAACGCGCGTGCAATCCACGTCCGTCTCGTCGTTTTCCCCACACATCGCACGCGCGACGCCTTGTCTCCTTCACGCGCGCGTGTAAGTCACGCCCCACAATTATTGAGATATAGCAATCCCTGTAAAATATTGGGATCTTTGCGGATATTTTTTGCGATCCCCACGGTTATTTATACAGTTACGGTTCGATTATCCATACGGTTTGGATGACAATCAATGTCCTCATCCCCATTTGAGTTTCGATGATAAAACTTCTCTCGTCTACGTCCTCGTGGGTGAAGATTTTAGTTATTCTCCATCCCCATTGGTTCGGATCCCTACGATTTTCAGATATTTCCCACCAAATTTCCACCCATACTAACACTTTTCAACTACAGATGGATCATTTTGACACAAAATAAAACATTAAGGGCTAGATTGCTTCGGAAAAAGAATAGGGGCCAAAGCAAACATTGAAGATTTTTTGACACTATGTCTACTTTTTATTTAATTAAACTTTTTTTTGAACCCAATAAAGTGGTCCTAATGAATAAGAAGATATTTATTTACTGGAGATTTGAGTTCGATTAGTTTTCTACATTCCCCTTTCTTTTCATTTTATAAGTGACGCTGATAATGATAACAACGATGAATGAGTGTGTGACGTCGGTTTGAGTGAAAGTGAGTTGGAGTTTCGAGGGTTTGGAGTTTTATTTTAAATTATTTTTATTATTTAATAATAATAAATATAATTTATTTTTATTTTAAATTATTTTTATATTTAATAATAATAAAATATGTCAAAACATACCAAAATATTAATAAAATAATTTAAATTAACTAAAATAGGTAGAAAAGTAAATTCTAATAAGTAAATTTATAGTTTTAAAAGTTGAGTGGTCCAATATAGGAACATTCAGCGATGATATGGGTAATTTAGCTTATTAGTTATACCTAACGAAGCACTTGAGCTGACCAAGCTTACTGTTCGAACTCCATAGACCATACTCTCTTCTTCTCTACATTGAAGATCAATTGGCGGCTCTACTCATATATACCCCCTTTTGCTCGATTCTTACTCCTTTGCATCTTCCTCGTTCTCATGGTGAGTCCTCTTTTATCGCACTCTCTTTTGTTTGTTTCTAGGGTTTTGTCTCTTGTCTTTGTTTAAAGAACTTTGGCTTTATCCTAAGAAGGGAAACTATTTAGGGTTTTTTTTCGGTTTCTTTAGCTCTTTTGATTAATGGGTCTCTGTTGATTTATTGGGTTTTCTTTGGATTTGACTTTGAAGGTCATTTATTTAAGTTTCCCGTTTTCAAGTAAGGAACTTTTAGGGTAGTTATAGTTGATTGAGTTGTTGAATTGTTCTGAAGGCTGAAAATCCTTGCTGGGGTTTCCTTTCTTGTTTGTTTTTCAAGCCATTGAGTTTTTGTGCAATGCGTGCTGAAATTTCTTTTTCTTTCTTGTGATTTTATTTTCTATTTTAGATTGAGGTTTAGCTAGACGCAAATAGGGAACAGTTGATCGAATGGATATTTGCGGAAAAATTATTAGAATAAATTCCAACTTGTTTTTGAATTATTTTGCTCAGGTTTAAAGCTCATAGCTTTTTCATTGTTTCATGGCTAGGAATTTGGATTGTTAAGTTCCAAGCTTAAAACAAACTGATATTTTACTCTTTCGGATAACTTGTTACTCAATTTAACTGATGATCTTTTGCACTCTGTTTTTGCTACAAAGAAAGTTGTAGGATTAATTTGCATTGTGGCTGGCTCTCTTTCAGATGGCTAGTTGCTCATGTCGAAATAAAATTTTGTGAAACTAGTGTGTTATTGTTACCATTGATAAAATAGGATTTGAAATTTTTATATGGTTGTGAACTTGTGATAGACGTGGACTATCTTTTTGTTGTTTAAATTGTATTTTTGGCGCCTATCAATTTGGGTAGCGAACACTCTTTTCTAGTGTGCTTTGTGACATCCATCTGCTTGAGTTTTATTAGGTTTTATTGTATTTCCTAGATATTGCTTAGACAGCATGAGATTAGACGTAAGGTTAGACAGTCCTGTGAATTCTATAGTTCTATGTATCTCATAAGAGTACATTTGTTAGGGTTCTAATATCAGACATAATTTTGCTGCAGTACTTTTTACAAGGTCAGTGGTTGAAGGAATTACCAAGTGCACTCCATAACTGATGCAATTGTTTTTGCAAAGGAATTCCTTCCTCAAGTGACACATTGGATACGAGCCCATATTAATGCATTAATAGCAGTTTGTTTAGTGAAGAGTGCCAAAGATTTTGACATACCCAATAAAAGTCTGGATCGTAATTCAAGAATATAAGTTTCTTAATCTTTGGAGCTTGTTTTGCTGAATCATCATGATGGTCAATATCATTGTTATTGTGGACTGAAGATGGGTTGGGAAGGAATACTTATTGCTTCCATGCATGAAATGACCCAAGATTGTGGTTTGGTTGGTTGGAACAAATATCTACAAGTACATAACCTGAATGTACTTCTCAACATAATATAAAACAGAAATTATGTAAGATGGTTCATATATGTATATCAAGGAATTTCGCTGACAATCTAAAGAAGAGCCGGATGATTCATGTGCCGAATTGGAGATTGTACATGGATTTGGCTTGTTTTACTGTCGAAATTCAAATTTGACTCTGGTCCCCGTATTTAAGATTAAATTTCTTCATTATGTGAATTACTATATCTATGTATTAAGATGACAATTTTTTTTGCATTTTAGTAGTATTGTTAAGAGCAATAAGAGTTCAGGTCTTGATGGATATCTGTTTTTTCCGAGTTAGAATTATTTGATTGTATTGATTATGCCCATTCTTACAAAATTATACTTGCTAATGATGTGGAGAAATAGGTAGTGGGCTACTAGAGCTTTTTGCTACTGACTGTAGAGTGCATATATCTCTTTGTACCTGGACATGCTACTTGGATTCTTAACAATTCATGAGGGTGCTATACAGAACTTTCGATAATTTTTAGCTAAATTGAACCTTGTAACAATTTAATTGATAAAAATGATTTTTTTTTAGTAAATAGCTATTTTGAGGACACTGAAAGCTTTTGACTATTAGTGTATATGGTTTATTCGCCCAAAATCCATGTCAGCTTTTGACTATTAGTGTATGTGGTTTATTCGCCCAAAATCCATGTCATCATTAAGTTAATTTTGGATTGTAGCACTTCAAATTGGCGAACTTGCATACATGGGTTAAAAGAATAGTTATGCACTATCAACTTAAAACTTTCATGCATTCCTTAAGGAACATGACATCAAATTTGATAGTTGATTAATAGATTTTGTTAGATACACTTAAAAACACTTTTCATGCACAAAGACAGAGTAGGCGTTAGTTTTACAAAAAAAATACTAGGTATATGGTGAGTGTATATTTTTCTGATGCTTTTGGGTGAAAACTCATCATTGCCTGATTGTAAGGTCACCTAGTATAACTTGGAGTGTTGGAGTAACTGATATTCTGAGTGTGTTTGGGTCAAGCCTTTGAATCTGAAGCTCCTTTCTTCTTTTATCATTGAGTAGCAGTTTCCATAGACAATAGTTTTTCAGAAATTGAAAAGCAAACTTAAGCTGAATCTAGTTTCAAACAGTACATAATGCTATACACTATTGCTTGCAATTATATCTGAACATTGACTTCTGCAAGCAGTGTATATTTATTTTTGTGTTCTGATTTTTGTTTTTGGAAATTTGACCTCTGTTTAATGAAATCAGGTTTTCCCCAAGGGAATTAAACCACACAGCAGAGTGGACATGAGATTGACTGCATGTGATCAGATCCTGAAATAATTCAACGGTAATCATAAGACGGACTGTGGCAGTTTATTAATGTCTTAATTCCATACAGATCATACGGCATAGATAAGAAATTGTTGCTGCTGAGATGAGTGGAAGTAGAAAACGCGGTTCTAAGTGGAATTCCGAAGAGGAACACCAGTATTCTCTTGAAAATAAACGAGATAAAGCTTGGTCTGCAAAAGCTGGTGTGTCTTTTCATGATAGAGAAGCAGCACACGGACATTTCTCTGCGGAGGTTGGTAGGAAGGACAAGTGGTCTGTTGTCAAAAATTGGAACACTGCAACCCCATGGGACAGGGATGAGACTTACAGTATGAAAATGTCACCTGGATTTGACGATTTGAGGCTTAAAAAACGGCACAGTTCTCCTAAAGTTGATTGGAACAGGTCTCACAGGTTGGATTGTCTACTCTGCTTATCCTTGGTTGTACTAATTTTTAATGTTGCTACAAAATTGAGAATCATATAGTTGATGCTTCTGTTTTGCATTTTCATGTATGTTGAAAATGTTTTATCTACACAAAATGTATTAAAAAATTTCCCAGTTTGTAATTTTCCCTCAAGTTGATTCTCTTAAAATCCTATGTTGTTACCGAGGTTACATCTCAGCTTATTTTTTTTTTTAATACAATGCTTCAGGACTCTCTTAAGTAATATTATGGTTTATGTTTATTTCATGGATAAAGGATTTTTATTTTCATCTTTCTGCTTGTATAACTCTCATCTTCCTTTTGAATAGTATTGTTTTCTAATTTGTCCCTAATCATAGTTCTACCCTCAGAAGCAGGAGTAGGAGCTGGAGCAGAAGTCGCAGTAGAAGCAGGAGCCGGAGTCCAGTTCGTGGCATTAGGTGGCAATCAGGATTCCATGACAGAACCAGAAACAGATCTGGAGTTCCGACTCAATTATGTAAAGAATTTGTGGCTGGGAGATGCAGGAGAGGCAGTCAGTGTCACTTTCTTCACCAAGATATTCAAAGTCACGAGGATGATTGGGATAATAGACAAAATAGAGCTGGTGCTTCAAAGTATATTACTCACGATGATGGTAAAGATTATCTCATTAAGAGTGGAAGATCTACTGATTGTTGCACTGATTATCTGAAAGGTAACTGCCGCAGGGGTGCCTCATGTAGGTTTGCTCATGATGGTGCTTCTGACGGCTTCAGTAGAAGACAAACAAATGAGATAAGTAGTGAAAGGGAACATGCCAAGTGGAATAGAGTTAGAACACCAGAACGTGATGGTGATCGTGAAGCTCGTAGAACCAGTGATATTCCTTGCAAATACTTTGCTGCTGGAAATTGTCGTAATGGAAAATATTGTAGGTTTTCTCATCATGGTCAGGCTCGTGCAAGCCATGAAAGAAGGTCATGTGGTGATAGAGGTGTATGGGGTCCTAGTTCTGTTAGTGTGGATAAGTTGCAGGATGGTGTATCGTTGAGAGATGCAGAACAAAGTGATGCTAATGCGTTAAATGAAGCTGAGACACCCTGGACTGGTCCAAAATGGAGTGATATTGATGCTTCAAATGATGTAAACAACTCATGGACTGGTCCAAAATGGAGTGATGCTGATGCTTCAAATGAAGTGAACAACTCATGGACTGGTTCAAAATGGAGTGATGCTGATGCTTCAAATGGTGTGAACAATTCATGGACTCGTTCAAAATGGAGTGATGCTGATGCTTCAAATGATGTGAACAATTCATGGACTCGTTCAAAATGGAGTGATACAGGTGCCTACGTAGGGGCTACAAAGTTGTGCAAGGACACAATTGAAACTAAGGGTGCCTCCGAACCAAGATACTCTAATTGGTCTGTGGATGAGACATGGCAGCACAATGAAAAGAGCGTTGAGGGTAATGCTCAGCATAAAACAGTAAATATTGGCAGGGATGAAGGATTTCCTAGGAAGATAGAAAATGCTGGTAATACTATGGGTGTATCTGAACCAAAAGGTGCTGAGGAGCTTCTTGGTGATATGGAAATGTCCCCGGAGTGGAATTACAGGATCCAATCTTCTGTTAAAAAGGAACATTCTCATACTTCAAAATCAACTCCTGTCGAAACACTTTTATCTGCTCAAGAGAAGAATATAACTAAAGAGGCATCGGGTCAGGTGCATGATGGACTTGCATCTCTGCAGCCAATGTTAGCTGAGAAATCTAGCATTCAACAGGACAACATGAGGGGCAGCAGTGCTCTTACCACAAATTGTACTTCACATATTGATCTAAATTTTTCTACCAACGTCTCGCCATTGCCAAGCTTTGACCCGCCTGGACCAAGCCCAAGTTCTGTACCTTATTCAAGCTTACATGCTGTTGGACAAAGTCAAGTGACAATCCCTTCTAATGAAATAAATATGAAAGGTACCCAACATAACCTGCTGTTTCAAGAGGAGAAAGCAAGGAACAAACTAAATGCCGGGGATGCAAACATATTACATGGTAATTCTGGATCTCAGTCAACTCAGACAATGGCAAGCAATGAGCAGCTCACCCAACTTACCAAATTTTCAGCCTCTCTAGCTCAGTTATTTGGAAAGGGACAGCAACTTCCATTACTTCATGTTGCTCTTAATTCCCATGATGGAATGCAGGTAAGTTCTTGTGCGAACTCTGGAGGTCACGTTGAGCCAGATTCTGTGCCAACTGCACAACCAGATCAAGACATTACATTCCCAAAACAACATGGCCCTATATCTGATAGCATTGAGCCTGCCAAGAAACAGGACACGGATACTAAGCCTTTGGGGTTTACATTACATCCTGTTGTGGAGAAAAATATGGCAACTGGCCAAACTGAACTATCAACTGGTAAGTTGTTAGCATCATCCCTTTTGGGTAGTGATACTGGTGATAATTATCATAATGATCACAGTTCCAAAAGGGAGCCTGATTTTTATAGCCATAAGCGAAACCAGCTGGAGCCTGTTGCAAGTTCTGAGGGGAAGAAGGAAAATGGAGGAGTTGAGGAAACTAAGAAAACTGAAGGGGAGAATGGTCCATCAGAGAATGTAGATGCTGATGACAGGACCGATGAGGGCAAAAAGAACAAGGATGGTAAGGGAATTCGTGCATTTAAATTTGCACTCGCTGAGTTCGTCAAGGATCTCCTCAAACCAACATGGAAGGAAGGTCAAATTGGCAAAGAGGCTTACAAAAACATTGTGAAGAAAGTTGTTGACAAAGTGATTACTACAGTTCAAGGGACTAATATTCCTCAAACACCTGAAAAAGTTGATCAATATCTGTCAATTTCAAAACTGAAGCTTGACAAACTTGTACAGGTGAATGCAGTTTCCTTTTAAATTGAAGGGTTTAGAACTGTGGTGGGGGGAAGAAAAAGAACATGAGACCTTCCCTTTGTTTTCTTTTCCCTTGTGCTCTGCATTTAGATATTGCTTTCATTTAAGCCATCATTTGCATGTTTTGTGTTATAAGTTATTACCCTTGAGTTGCAATAATAGACAGAGGGAACATCAATGTACTTTTTGTCATTCAAGGTGATAGTTATTATTTATGAACTTAGACCGTTCGACTTTATGCATAGCTTGCTGACCTCCTTACAAATTTTTATCATGTTGCAGGCATATGTGGAGAAGTTTCAGAAGAGGTAAAAGAAACAGGGGATCGTCATATCTTTTTGTGCTATTATTCTTACGGTTACATATCGAGGCTACCGTATCATTAATTTTTTGGCACCCTTCTCTGTCTAGTTTCTGTAGATTCAGAGAATACTAACCTTTTCAATTTGTATTTATGTTTAGTCCTTAGAAGTAAGTAGGTTCATGTAGATATTCTGCTGCTTCTGTTTTAGAAGTTTAACATATGATTCTAACGCTTCCCTTCGTTATGCTTGTGATCTCTATTTAGCATTTTGCTTGCTGAATAATGGTAGTTATGCTTCAGTTGATCCAGTTATACAGGGTAAAACTTTCTAAGTTTTACACGTTTTTTAGATCGTTGGATGGGTGAAACGGATGGATGAGATTAACAGTAGAATATGTGAAGATTATCAGTTGAGGAAAAAAAACCATCCGTTTTCCCTATCCAACGATCCAAAAAACGTGAAACTTTTATTTTTTAGACCGTTAAATAGATGGATGAGATTAACGGTAGAAAATGTGAAGATTATTATTTGGAAGAAAAGATAAAGGAAATAATTTTAGCCGTTTATTACTATCATCTAACATTTTAAAAAATCTAAAAGTAATTGAGTTTTATAAAATGTAAGTGGATTTTAACTCTATATATGTGTGCGCGCACGATAAATGATCTATGTAAAAATTAAAAGGTTTTGCAGTGATTTTGGGTCATTGTAAGTGGAGATTTTTAAAAGAGAAGAGAAAGGATATGTAAAAATTTTTAAAAAAAATACACTGAGTTTAGGTCATTGGATGAGCATAAATTTATGATTTTTTTTCTTCTTTTAAAACTATTTGAGCCAGAGCTTATTCAAAACTGGCTGCTCGAAACTGACTCAAATTTGATGGAAGATTGTTGTTTAGCATGAGCTCAACTCAAGTTAATATCAAACTGTTCGAGCTGGATCAAGCTTCAACTCATTTTAACATACAAGAAAACAAACTAGATTTGAATACATTTTTAGTAGAATCAATTTTGTATCAAAATAATAATGATTTTCGTGGTTCTTTCCAATAATATAAAAAAGTAGGGTTAATTCTATTGAAATTTCAACGAATAACATTTTAGATTTTGGTAAAAGTTCATTTTTTCAACTTGAGGACCATCCGTGTTAAATAACATTAATGGCATAGCCAAAGAACCAATAAATCTACTTTTTCAACGCGATTCAAGACCCAACTTTCTGGTGTTTGAAGGAGTCGATTCTAATTATGTATAACATAAACGATACATGATCACTAATTCAGCAGAATGCAGACAAAAAACTTGGCAATAAAAAGAGTGCCATAGCTCATGGATCGATTGCCATCGGAGTAATTCGCCGCTTGGCTGGCTTATTTGATACGGGAGTATTCGCTAAACTCGGCGACGCCTGTTTCCCTTCTCTCTTTTCTGCACATTCCGACGTTTTGTTATCTGCTGTGACTGGATCATCAACTTCAATCATCATGTCATCAGGTTTCTGAACAATGGGGCTTGTATTCTCAGTGTTCATGATTTTAGGTTCTAGGAAAAAGTAAAAGGGTCAGAAGAGAGGGAAGACCAAACGAGTAGAATATTGGTATAACAATTATAAATGGAAAAGCAAAACCAAACCTGATGGAGAAATGGGTAGTCCCACTTCATCCTTCTCGAATTCTACCAATGTACAGTAACCATCTTGAGATGACAATGCTAAATAACTTGCATCATGTGACCTTTCAACAACAAATAAAAGCAGAAACTTTCAACCCCAAGCGATCGAATTTAATCAAGGAATTACAGCCATTAACTATCTACTTGGGAAGTCGTAATGCTTACCAAGCTACATCGGTTATGGCTGCATAGTGAA
The DNA here is from genome assembly GCA_030270665.1 of Hibiscus trionum. Classification (NCBI taxonomy): domain Eukaryota; kingdom Viridiplantae; phylum Streptophyta; class Magnoliopsida; order Malvales; family Malvaceae; genus Hibiscus; species Hibiscus trionum. The sequence goes on along the minus strand of BSYR01000034.1, from coordinate 6,305,598 downwards.
GACCAGCCAAAATTGCTATTGGAGGAACACTCTCAGTATCATAAATATACAATGAATTCAAAGTTGCAACAGCAAAAACAAGGCGATAAGGAAGCTTGAATAAACCAGCTGTGCAAAGTCAGGATACAAAAATCAGATTACCATTAAAATTAATAGGTTACATGAACAATTGAGACCAACAAAAAGATACCTTGGTTTGAATTGGATCCCCTAAGGTGGAAAGTTAAAGGGCAGAAACGAACTGCGACAACTGGTTTGCTAGCACAAGGGAGCTGCAAAGCAGGTCTGCCACACAGAAATGATAAAAGCTAATGTAAATAGATTTCCTTTGTTTTTTGCCAAAGCTAATGTAAATAGAACTTAGTGCAAGCAATTTAGATTCTGGAATTCATAGAGTATTGTCAATATGGCTGATTTTAATTGTTAAGTGAATATGTCTAGCCTCTATTAAAAAAATAGGAAAGGTCTTTACCTAGAAAGGTCTTTTCTGGAAAAGACATAAGTGGTGTTTACTGTTTCAGATGAAGACGACATTTTATAAGAACCTGCAATGCAAGAAATGCCAAACAAAATGCAATGGTATCAATGGAAGCAAAGCAGCATGTACATGCTTTATAAAAGAATAAACAATTTGAGGAGCTACAGTTAAATTCTGTAAATGAGGTTGGTTTCAGAACAATTGAGGATAGAACCTTAAACTGGAATGAAAGTATTGAACTATACTCATAAGTAATCGAACTATACATGCATTTGGGAAAATACCTGCCGGCACTAGTAAAAATGATCCATCAGGTGACCAAGCTAATCGACGGAAGAATGATGGAAGTGTTTCATCATGAAAAAGATGGTTTTTTACCGACTGTATCTCAAACCAAGTGTAAGATTAGTTATAGGTAACAAATATACCTTGAACTTGAATACAGAAAATAACAAGATAGTTGCAACCTTGGCATCATCTATTGGTTGTTGTTCTGCCTTCATGATGGTATGTTGACAAATATAATTCAACTTCTCAGCACCCTTTGTTTTTGTTTGAGGCTTATTGACATAAATTCGGCAAGTCCTATCTGAACTGAGAGAAGCAACATACTTGGACAAAGGATCCCATGCAACACCTTGAACATAATGGAAATGTCCATCCAATATCTGATGGACAGAACCTGAAGATGATAAAAAAAACTATAATCATAATGATGAAAAAAGAATAAACAAAGCATTTTTATCAGCATTCCGCATATTCTCTTTTATACCTTTGTTAACATCCCATATGATACAAGAATTGTCAACAGATCCAGAGATGAGAAATGCGCCATCAGCTGACCATTGCAAATCTAGAACATCTTTACGGTGAAATCTAGGCAAGAAGAAGACCAGTCATGAGCACAGAACTCATACCAACAAGAACATACATTGAAAAGGGCTCCTAAACTGAAAATTTTACTTCAATATTAGCTATCTAATAGGTGAAGGAAAAGTCAAAATCTTCTGTTTGAATCCAAATACAGCTGAATAAGGTTAGCTTAGACTGTTGGCCCCTACCGACATTTTGATCACAGTTTTTACATATATTTTAAAGTTAATATGGTCTACTTCATCACAATGCATTTACTCGTATTTCTCAGAATATAATAAAGTCGACAGGATCATAACTGAGCCACAACAATTCATTAGTATTTAACCTGGCACTTATTAATTGAAGGATAAAAAGAAATATTTTAAACAAGGAACTTTCATCCTAATCAAGTTTCACCCAAATTCCAAAGCGGAAAACCAATTTGTAAGAAACAACCATCTTATAGAAGCTTTATAATGCATTCGGATTAGCGCCTTACAACAAACTCTTGAAAACTTTCCAACTTTGACCGGTTTCTGAAGTGTGCAATTTCCATATGATCAGCTCACCTCCTATCAAGCAGAAAAATCCTTTTCAGAATTTGATGCAAATATCATAATTTATTAACAAAAAGAATTTGAATGGCAACATATCATGTGATGAAAATTTAAATGATATACCATCAGCACCAGAGGCAAGCTGCTCTCCTGCACAGTATAAAAAGGAAAAGACTATCTCAGCCATCAAAGAGATAAGAAAACTTAGATTGTGCAAAAGTTAATTTTATCTTAGAGAAACACAGAACTTCAAAAATCTGTCATAAATTTAAGAAACAACAAACTACATTTCAAAATTTGAACAGCAATCAACCCGGGATCAATTGAATAGACATTGAATTCAGAGCTTCGGAATGTCCCTATGCATACCTTCACCGGGATCCCGATATACGATAAATTAAGCGCTCAAATAAGGGTTTTCATGTATTACCCGAGGGAGAGAAGCGGAGAGCATTAACAGCGGAGCCATGGTAAGAGAGACTATTTTGGTATGAAGCAGTAGGAACCTTCTTCTGCACTTGGCCTGAATTGATTGCCCATAGCTGAAAAGCTCAACAAAAAAAAACAATAATCGAATTAGCCTGGCATGGCACTCAATTACCAAAATAAAACCGATATTAAACCTTGAAATCCCTTGCCTAAGACATGGCTTAACTCAGCACTTTGACTTAACACAGTTCCTGATAACACGGGAAATGCAAAGGATGGATCAATTAAAATGAAATCTAGAGGGAGAAGAAAAGAAAAAACACCTTGATATCGAAATCAGCGCCGCCGGTGGCAAGAAGACCGGAGATGGGGTGGAAGTCTAGGGTTAGGACCGGTTTGGTATCGTGCCAATTTATCTGAACCGTACCTCCTTTCATAACTTGTTTTAGCTTGAAACGGAACTAAAGAAGTGGATCTGGTTTTTAGGGTTAGGCTGGGAGAGTGGAGATGAGTAAAGAAGATGGGTTGTTTTGGCGCCTTTTTTCAATTGGCGGGAAAATGTCTATCCCTCCTTTCTATTGAAACTGTCCGTTCATTCTTTAGGCTTGTATAAGAAATTAACGAGTTCCATAGGTGAAACTATACTATACACGCGTATTATTTATATTTGAAGGTCTTTGTGTTTGTTTATTGTTCGTTTAAATTTTTAATATTGTGTTCGCTTGTTTAGCACTTACAAATATGTTTGTCATAATTGTGAAATTATGTTATTAGTTCTTAAGTTTCTCAAGCTTCACAAACTCTAAAGTATACCCTATGTTCAATTTAGTCTCAAACTTCATTAGTATTTATAATGTAAAAAATATAAGGAAGAGGGGGACAGGTAAACGAGCTTTTAAATGAGTCGATAAACGAGCTTTTGAATGAGATTGTTCGTGAACATAAACGAACCGAACACACGTTTATTTAGCTTAATAAATAAACATAAACGAAAGTTATATGAACGGTTCACTAACAGTTCATCGAACGCTTTATTCCTTACACCTCTGTGAGTGATCAATAATGCTCGTGTTGCCTCATCTTATGTGTTCGAATTGCGACATTTGCGTTAAGAATGTAATGCATCTTTATTTAATAAAAATATTTAGAGCAAAATAAATCTTAGTTGGTATCTAAATTATTATTTCATAAACAATTAAGTATTTAAACTATTTTTTTTGTCAAAAACAAGTTTTTATTTTAGTTTTTTTTGTCTTAAGTGCATAATCCATTTTCTTATCAAAATAAATATTTAAATCTTTGTGACCAGTTAACGTTTTATTGATTGAAAGAAATTTTTTAATTGAGATAAGGATAAAACTTAATGTTATTTGGAAATAATAAATATTTGTTTTTTTACCAAAATTAGTTTAACAACTTAAAGAGAGAAAAATATAGTTTATGTAACTTTTTTTATTACAATGAACTCAAAGCTTAAAAATTAAAGTTGAGCATGTCTTCGATAGGGAGGACCATTAGAGTCTCGATCCAACAGCGAATGAACCGCTTCAAGTACTGAATGAAATAGTAAAAGCTCATGATGCAAGGAAAAGTATAATTTAGACATGGCATCCGCCACCATATTACATTCGCGAAGAATTCATTGAAAATCAACATCCCATCCACGACCACGAAGCGAATTAATAGCACGAATTAGGGGCAAAGAGCCGCTATCCACAGAAATTTAAGTAATTTTACTTTAAACAAAAAAATAAAAAGAAATTTAGGTTTCAGGTCATCCCAATTATTGCTTAGCAAAATAGACAGGGTTCAAATTATTGCTTTTTTCCCATTCTTTTAAATAATTCACAACTTTGACCATTAATGTTCATTTTAGTCTATTTTGTTAGATAATTGAGTGATTAGAGTTAAAATCCAACACATGCACCGTTGTTGGGTAAAAATCTCCTGCCCCTAACCATGCCTCCTTTTATGCCCCTGCCTAAAAATACTTAAAAAATTAAATCTTGTCCTATAACCCTAATTTTTATATTCTAAACCCCAAACCCTAAACTCTAAGAAATACACCCTACTCATAATTCCCTACACCCTAACCCTAAACCCTAACCTTAAATGCTAAACTCTAAACCCTAAACCCACTATTTTAAAGTAGGGGCACAAATGGGGGCATACTTTGGGGGCAGATGATTTCCATCCACCGTTGTTAGGTGTGGTTTGTGTCCCCATTAACACGTATCTACGACACAGACCACGCAATATATCTTTTTGATTTTTGAACACTGTCGCTTAAAATTATTGTGTCGAATCATTGGTCCAAATTTCTCTTTATTTTTTTATCTTGGTCCTTGAATTTTACACAAAAGTCATGACAACTTGTTATCAAATTTTAGTTGAACTAAAATAAATTTGAATTAATTTCCAATCGAATTAAAATAGATTTAAATTAATTTCACTCGAGCCGTAGGCAACATGAAATGAAAAATATATATTAAAAAATAAAAAAAAATGTGTGATGTAAACTACTGCACAACTCATCAAAAAGTCATACACATATATATAAATGTAAAAAACTGATCCGACTTGAAAACTCGACTGAAACCAACCAATCAAAATGTTGGCTCAAACCAAAAGTAACTGACCCGATATGACTCAAATCACCATAGACATGAACTAAATTCGAACTAGACCCAAACTGAAACTGAATATAATCAGACCTGAAATGACTCGAACCGAACAACTCATAAGCCACCTCTAATCCCAGCAGTAGAATGGTGGTGGATTTGAAAATATATGCTCTCAATCTGTTTCATTCGGTGGTAGAGTCACATACAAGAAAAGGGCATCCACATGGTGGACTTGCCTTTAAAAAGTTGAAAATTATGAGTGAACTTTAAAAAGGTTACACTAGAAATATATAAATATTGTACGAATCAACTTGTTTCAGTGGTTAAGGGAATAATTGTTGTTCTTAGAGTTTACAGGTTCGAGCACCAGCAACTGCAGCAAGGTGATTGAGCATGCATTGTTAAATGGTTGAGAGTATATTAAGAACAGATACTACTTGTAATCACCTTAGCTTCCAAAAAAAAGAAATATATAAATGTGAAATTATAAAATATTTTACGAGTATAAAATTAGATCATCAGTAAAAGAATATTATGAGAATTTACACCATCTGGTTCATCCAGATGAAGATAATGATAACACAATTGATGATGATGATGGTATCAATGATAACACAATGTTATTCAAATGCATAAATGGGAACCAAATAATAAATAAAGAAACAAGGATTAGGAATAAGCACAAACAAAGCGAAGTTAATCATTTGCATGCAAACTTTGTGACAAACCAACAAAAATTAAGAAGCAAGATGATCAACAATGCCTAATACCACATCACAAATATGTTTCAACCCATCCCCTCTGCGTGCAATCTCTTGCGGATAGACCAGTCCCGGGTACCTCCTAAACGTGTTGCGACAAGCGTTCGGATAATCCGCGGCCGCCATTACATGCATGTACACATAATCGTACAACTCCGACACGAAATCTTGAACGGAAGCTTGAAGAGCATCAGCGGCGTGGCCATACTTGTCGGAGCATTCTCTCAGTACTTTATTCATGACCGTGTCATTCGTGGTACTAAACAATTGGGACGACAAGAAGGTCGATGTGGCCGTGGCATTAGCCATTCCAACTCCAACCATGATCATAGCCAAGCCCTTTGTGTCCGAATTCGAGCTGCTCGGGTCGGATTCGAGGGAGGAGACACAAAGGTCATAGTACTTGGTGGATTTGCAAGTCTTTTGGATTAAACCAGCGTCCCCATTGACTAAAGCCAATGTTAGGGACATGATGGTGTTAAAAATGAGGAAAGAAGAGCCCATTTGAAGAAGAGGGCGAAGTTCAGTGAAGCAAATTAGAGCAGAAGAAGAGGCAGCAAGAGATATAGGATGGTGAATCAATTATGAGTTTTTTTTAACCACTAATATCTAACTCGTTGATCGACTAATTCGAATCAAGTTTTATAAAAAAAAACCCAATATAAATGTAATCCTCCCAATTCAATTTTATTATTCACAGAATTTGAATCTCTGACATTACTTTAACATCTTATTTCACCAGATCAACTAGTTCTCGATAATTTTGAGATTTTTATTTTTTTTCTTTTAAAAATAATGGCACGTAATTATGAGTTGTATTGAATGGGGGAGGCTAGGCTTTGTTTGGCAGCAGGCCAAGTGCCAAAAATTTGGGTCACGGGATATTATGTAAACAGCCGCGTCTACCATCTCCATTTTCCAATGAAATTTGTATTTTCTGCAGCGAGAAAACACATCACATCATAAAGAATCTGGACCCACCAATAATTGCACCTTTGTAATAATGGGATTAAATCAGAAAAAATATAGATCACGGGCAATTTTGGGGCGAAAACCCCTTTTAAATAAATATATAGAGTTTTGGCTCCCTCAAACTATTATTTGGGAAAATGACCCCCAAACTTGTCACGTCGGTTAACCTCGCATTTTGTAGGACGCGAGGTTTAATATCGCGTTCTGCATAACGCGAGTTCAGTCTACGTGGCCTTGTTGTTTGTGTTAACGGTTTTACAGAATATCTCGTTCTGCAGAACGCGAGGTCCCCGAGAATTTGAAAGGCCGGCTGAATATATCACGCAGACCTCGCGTTCTGCAGAACGCGAGTTCTGTGCAAAACTGGGCTGAAGAACTAGGGAAAACAAGTGTGGGTAGGCCTGTTCGAGCCCAATTTTGGGCGTGTAAATCGTATATTTTTAGCGAACATCGAGTTTGGAGTCGTAGTATTGGAAATTCTCTATCTTATGACACCAACACGATTAATTTCCGTCCATTCTACACTAGTTTAAAATGGCTTCCAAAACCCTATGCTATCATCCTTTTTTGAATGAAGTTGCCTTTGAACAAATGTCGATAGGCATGTTCGAGCAGAATTTCATACGTATAAATTGTAAATTTTTAGCTAACATCGAGTTTGGGGTCGTAGTACTGGAAATTCTCTATCGTATGACACCAACACGGTTAATTTCCGTCCATTCTACACTGACTTAAAGTCGCTTCGAAAACGCTATCATAACATATTTTTTTGAATGATTGAAAATATAAGATGACCTACTGTATATATCGAATTAGACTGACTTTATTGATTCGATTGTTATGGGCGAACTCACATATACAAATTACAAATAATTAATTAAGACGATGGGCTGAGCGATTAGGACACGCAGGCCTTGTGTGTCCAGGATTTAGGCATACAGTACAATGCTTTCTTTGTCCAATTTTTTCTCGATGTTCGACCATATCCTCGGCACAGTGTATTCTTGTAGACCGTGGGCGTCCTTTGGCTCTTAGTAGTGCTGGATCTAGGCGTATGGTCGGTTCAGTGTCCACGGCATTCGGATCAACCTCATTTCCGATTGGAGGAAAGTCTTTTTCGTAAACCTTAAACACCGTTTCGAGTAAGTATACCGGATCAACCAGATGCATGTATTGTATCCGTTGGTTTGTGCAAGCAGCAATGGCGTGTGCGCACGGGTATTTGAATGTTTGGAAAATTTCGCACTCGCAGGTTCTTGCTCTTAGATTTACTACGTACGCGTTGTGTTGAATGCCTTCTAACCGCCTGGAAAATTCTGAAACACGAAACTTGTGTCCTTCTCACGATAAGAGAGTTGCAGTCATCTGTCTTGATTGGCCCAATTGAGTATGCAGTTTTGTGCGGAAATTCGGATGGACTTTGTGTCCACCTGCCATGTACTCAGTTGCTTACCTTTCCAAGGTTGCAAAAAGGGTAGCCAAACGATAATAGGTCGTTTTGACAATGGAAGTGATAGGCAACTGTCGCACTCTCTTCAGTGATGAGCTCACTGCCTCAGCCAAGTTCGTTGTCATGTGACCATAGCGTTTACCCTTGTCATACGATCGAAGCCATTTTTCCCTCGGGATTTTTTTAAGGTATTCTGCGCCATGTTTGTTTCTCGCTCTCAGTTCCTCGAGCAGCTCATCCACCTCTTGTTTGTAGTGCGAGTTGTCTACGGGATGACAGCTGAATAGTTATGGGCGAAAAACACATGCAAAAAGGTCGTAAATGAAAATGACATAAAGGACATACCCATTGTGAGCACCATTTCACGTTCATCACGGTTCTTGAATTGCTGCAGGTAGTTTGCGGCTATGTAAATGAAACTATCGGTTAAAATGTTACCTTAACCGTATCGACAACCCACCAGTTCAAGCTACTATGGCGTGGATTGAGCGCGCTGGTTTTGGCCACGTAGCAATGATCATAGGGGTGAAGTGTAACTCATCGTTGATTAGCGCGCTAATAGAACGGTGGATGGCAGAGACGCACACGTTTCATCTCCCAATAGGTGAGGCAACAATAACGCTGGAGGATGTTGCCTACTATCTAGGGTTGCCTACAGACGGCAACGTTATTACAGGTGTCGCGTTGGGGCATTGGCCAACTGTATTTGCTGAACAAATGGGAGTGATGCCCCCTGAGGATGTGTGGGACGGTGGAAAATTAGAATTATCTTATTTGGAGGCTGAATTTGGAAACCCTCCCCCAATGCGGATGAAGTTACACTTCAGGTATTTTTTCCGATTTGTTCACTATTTTATATATTTTTAATATATTTCATTTATTTAAAAATTATGACGCCTTTATTAAATATTTAGGATGCTTTTATTAAATTTAGGATGAAATTACAAATATTTATTTGAAAATTAGGATGTCTTTATTAAATATTTAGGATGCCTTTATTAAATATTTAGGATGCTTTTATTAAATTTAGGATGAAGTTACAAATATTTATTTGAAAATTAGGATGCCTTTATTAAATATTTAGGATGCCTTTATTAAATATTTATGATGCTTTTATTAAATTTAGGATGAAGTTACAAATATTTATTTGCAAATTAGGATGTCTTTATTAAATATTTAGGATGCCTTTATTAAATTTAGGATGAAGTTACAAATATTTTTTTAAAATTAGGATGTCTTTATTAAATATTTATTTTCACAGCGGTTTGCGCGTGCCCACATCTTGCGCATTATCGGCGGGATATTAATGCCAAACAAATCCCGCACCAAGATGCACGCGATGTGACTTATTCATCTTACAAATTTCGATGAATCTAGAGAAAAATCTTGGGGAGCATCTGTCTTGGCGTTTCTTTATAGAGAGCTCTGCAGAAACATGGACGAATCTAGATCAGCGATGAGAGGATGTTGTTTACTCCTTCAGTCTTGGGCTTGGTTTCGGATGCCTTTTTTTAAGCCCGCAACGTAGATAGCCTGCCGCTATTTTATTTCCGCTTCTACGGAGGTACTACGTAATCTATTATATTTTTCTATTTTTAAATTATTTTATTTAACGAATTGTTTTTTTCATTATTGATAGGTGGAGCAGAACACTAACCCACAACGGCCTGCCGAAGACCCAAAAACAATACAGGCTTGTTTTGGATAAGTTGAGGCATGACCAGGTAATCCGAAAATTAATTTGAATTTTTTCATACTATTTTTTCCAATAATATTTCATATAACCGTTAGAAACGTTTTCATTTTTTTAGTTCGTGTGGAGGCCCTACGCTTCAGATGATATTCAGCAGATTACTCCACTCGAGATTCTGCGTGACTAGCAAGTATGGATATCCTTAGTGCCGCTGATCAACTACGAAATTGTCGTGTGGCATGCTACGAATAGGGTTATCCGACAATTCGGGTACGTCCAAAATATTCCACTCCTGGCTCCACAAAATATGGACCAATTCCACCATCTGACGCGCCAGGGGAAGACGAATGTTGACTGGTCCGATTACCACGTTGATTGGATAGCGTTTTGGGTTAATCGATTTGCCCAACGCCCACCCCTTCTCCGACCCATTATCGAAGGGGGCGATTCGGTCGATTTCAATTACTTTCAGTGGTATGAGCTCAATGGGAAGCAGCATATCCTTACTCAGGAGGAGCACGAGGAAGAGCTTCCCCAGCCTCCCAAAACCGCCCACGCGGCACCCGTCGAGCGACCCAGAGCCAGAGCCAGTCGAGGCAGCGCGGTCCGAGACCACGACATGACACTGCATGGGGCTCATCTTCTGGAACAACATTTCATACTTTTAGCGGTCCTTCGAGTTTCCAGCAGATGAGGCCTCCACCCGAGTTTGACTTCTTCGATGCATATCGTCCCCATATGCTGACGAGTGACCTTCCGCTTATTGATATTCCACCGTTGGCATCTCAGTATGACTTTAGCATTGTGGAGCAAACGCCGCCAGGTAGCCTGTTTTACTTCCCGCCTAGGCCCAGCAGAGATCCGCGTATCGCACACGATGGTGACGATGATGGGGACCAGGGCCCAGCACATGATGTTCGGAGGTATCCAGATCGTAATCGCCGTCCACCCGACTGCGGAACGGGTGGACATAGGCATCATTAGTCTTTTATTTTAATTGATATGTACTTATGTTTTTAATATTTTTATTCCATACATTTGTTTTTTATAATGTCGTATTTTAATTTTTTTTATCTATTATAATTAAACTTTAAAATGTTTATTTAATTTCAATTTCGAATTAATTTTATGCGATTACTAAACCAAAAATCGACATTTGTTCAAAGGCAACTTCATTCAAAAAAGGATGATAGCATATGGTTTTGGAAGCCATTTTAAACCAGTGTAGAATGGACGAAAATTAACAGTGTTGGTGTCATACGATAGAGAATTTCCAGTACTACGACCCCAAACTCGATGTTCGCTAAAAATATACGATTTAAACGCCAAAAAATTGGGCTCGAACAGGCCTACCTACGCTTGTTTTTCCTAGTTCTTCAGCCCAGTTTTGCACAGAACTCGTGTCCTGCAGAACGCGAGGTCTGCGCGATATATTCAGCCGCCCTTTCAAATTCTCGGGGACCTCACGTTCTGCAAAACGCGATATTCTGTAAAACCGTTAACCCAAATAACAAGGCCACGTAAACCGAACTCGCGTTATGCAGAACGCGATATCAAACCTCGCTTCCTACACAACGCAAGGTTAATCGACGTGGCAAGTTTGGGGTCATTTTCCCAAATAATAGTTAGAGGGAGCCAAAATCCTAAATATTTATTTAAAAGGGGTTTTTACCCCAAAATTGCCTAGATTACGATGTTAAATTTAAAAAAAAAAATTACGAGTGGAGTTAAATGGTGAGCACTGTTTTTTTAAACGGGTTAATATTATATTAAAGTGATGTTTATTCTATTTTTTAATGTTTTTAGATAATAAAAAAATTTGTACAATTTTTAGACAAAAGTTATACGTATTCATGTATTTTAATCACATTCGTTCTTGGTTTATGTTGGAAATTTTTTTCTATTTTCGGTGCTCTTATTTATGCCTCAATTCTGTGAACTAATTGAAATTTGACATGTGAGTGTTTTATTTTGTTTTAATTTAAAAAATCAGAATTTCAAAAAAAATCTTGAAACTCTGAAAAGTTCTCAAATAATCTTCAAATTCTTATTTTCAGTCGTTGTTACCAATCGCCAACAATGTGCTCACTGCTTCTGTAGTCGAATCCCCACGAACATTTACCTCACTTTTCCATCGTCAAAAGTCGACAGATAACGTACCTAATGTTGAAGAAAGTCGAACTCACAAAAAGAAGCCAATCGACACATATACCATCGATTATCAACAATGAGTGGTTGGGGAAATGGGTGGCAGCATCCTTAAGCAGTAGTGGTGGGTTTCGGTAAGGTTGTCGACAACGACAATGGTGACAATTTTAAGAATTTTGTGTTAGAGATTTTGAAACTATTTTGGAGTTGAAATTTTTAAAATTATTTTATTTTCAATAAAAATAAATCTAAAAAATTAAAATCAAAGTCATGTGTTATTTTTTATTGGATAACAATTTTTTTAAAATACTTGTTAACATTCAGACACCTAAAGTTAATGAAATTAAACATCAGACACATGTTTTTACCAAAAAGAATTTTAGGAATCTAAAGTTAAAAACATGTTTGGACACTTATTTTTATATTAAGCCTTTAAAATTAGATAATGATATCATTGTTGACATGTGATACAATGTTATGTTGTTACGACAAATTTGGGAGTGAAACACTTATAAAGTTCAATCTTTTTCATTTTGATTCGTTACGATCTAATATACATTACTTTTAATTTTTTAATAACGTGCGCACACAGTACAAATAAGTTGTTCAAACTCAAAATTTTCAAGAATAATAACACTTCGCGCACATACCTTGCAAACGACCTAATTTTTTAAATGTCAAATTTATTTTCTAAATATAAAAATGAAAATAATGCAATTAATTAAATTAAATTAAAAAAAAATCTGAAATGTATATTTGGGTGTTTATTCTAGTTGGAGACGAATGAATTTGCTTTGAAGTTGAAAGGAAGTCTCCTAGATGAACAAATCAACTTTGACATCTTCACGGTAACGTGACGTGAAATCCCTGCAAAGTCAACCATATGTTTTTTCTTTCATTTTTTTTTTGGAAAAAAATAATTTTATATTAAACATCAGTTGATTTAATAAGATGAAAGGTTAAATTTTTTAAACAATGTCAGAAATTTAAATTCTAACACTATAAATGAAGCAAATTAAATAAAAAGAACCATTCTCATATTTTTTACTGTATATATATTAAATGGCCTTTTCTAACCTATGCATGTGCATAAATTAAGGGTCAATTAATAACTTGTATTAAATAAAAGATCCTACTTGAAAAAATAACAATCATTTAATGTATTACAAATTCTTAAAAGATTCTATTGAAAAAAATTCTCATATAATGTATTAGGTTTAGGTCTAGGGTTTATAGTTTTAAGGTTTGGGGTTTAGGGTTGTATGATTTTATACTTATGGTTTTATACTTTTTAAGGATTAAGGTTTTAAGGGTATAATTAGGGTTTAGTGATTAGAGTTTTATGGTTAGGGTTAGAGTTTATAGTTTATAGTTTCATGGCTCATTGTTTAGGGTTTACATTTTTATGTTTAGGGGTTATGGTGTATGTTTTATGGTTGGGGTTTTAGGTTTTTAGGGTTAAGGTTTTAGGGGTATGGCTAGCGTTTAAGGTCTAGGTTAGTGTTTATAGTTTATGATTTAAGGTTTATAATTTAGGGTTTAGGGTTTAGGCTTTATTTTCATGGTTCAAGGTTATAGTTTGAGTTTAGGGCTAGTATTTTATGGTTTAAGGTTTTAGGGTTATGGTTTAGGGTTTAGGGGTTATGTTTAGAGTTTTGAATAGAATCTTTTAGGGTTGTGTAATACATTAAATGATTGTTGTTGTTTTCAAATAAAATCTCGTTAGGGTTTGTGTTTATATATTTTCAAATTGAATCTTTTAGGGTTTTATAATTTATGATTGTTGTTTTGAAAGTAAAAAAACATTAAATATAAGTTGATTTAACAAGACGAAAACGTTAAATTTCTTAAACAATGTCATAAATTTAAAGAGTTTTATTTTGATGCACAAGCTGTGTAAATTTTTTTTACACAACCCTTTTATAAAATTTAAAATCTAAATCACAAACCCTAGCAACCTAAAACCTAAACCCTAAACTCTAAATTCTAACCATAAACCTTAAATTATATACCCTACCTACTAAACCCCTAAACCCTAACATAAAACCATAAACCCTAAACCCTAAAATTAAAGGGTTTGTGTAAACTAAAGTTTACACAGCTTGTGCATCAAAGTATTTTCCAAATTTAAATTCTAACATTATAAATAAAACAAATTAAATAAAAAAACCATTCTCATATTTTTTTACTGTATATATATTAAATTAATCTATTAATTGGTCAAATATTATATTTATGAGGCGTGGATTATACGGACAAAATATAAAGACTTTGGGTGACTTGTATCACATGAAGAGACCAGGTGTACCAGAAAATGTAATTACAGTTTCCCTAATTAAATTCATTAATTATTAAATTATATATATATACAATTTAATAATTATAATGATCATTATATACAACTTAAAAGAATTTTTTAAAAGAAAATTACAATTAGGAATCTACGTTCTATTTCATAAAACAAGTTAATGTAGTTGATTGATTCTACTGTATAAATTGCTGATATATAACTTTATTAAAACGAATTTTGTGTTAAATTAAGGATATACCGAGGGAGCCGGGGGAATAGTTGCCTTCTTAGAAATTTAAAATTCGTGTAAAATTTAAATTATATATATATATATATATATATAATTGATCAAAAATCTATTTTGGCCTCTAAAATTTATAAATGCGTCCATCTAAAATTTTATAGATTTATCCCAACATAAAATCATACATCCATATATGTATTAAACCAAAAAGAAAAAAAGAAAAACAAAGATTGGCTTGAAACAATCCTCTTTTATAGATGAACTTCAATTTCAGGTAATAATTAGCGAGTTAATTTCATCAAACATCCACAAAACATTAAATTGTTTTAATTGTACGATTAAAATATCAATATCTTATCAATTAAATCGTTCTACTAATTTAACGTCAGCTCAAGTAATAAATGTTAGTAGTTCTAATATCACACGGAGCCAGGGATAAACCTACATAGTGGGTGAAAGTGGCAATCATTCGAATTTAGTAGTTTAATTTTATTTTAGATCATTGATAGTTTTAAAATTATTGCAATTAAGTTTTTGTTGCTCTCAAAATTACAGTGTTCATTATTTTTTAGGACACCGTTAGTTAAAATTAGTGAACTTTCTTAATTTTATGGTTTGTTACATTTTAAGATCCTATTCATTTCAAAATTAATTAATTCGTCTCCTCATAATTTTTTTAGAACATTTTTAGTGTGATTACATAGTAGTATCTATCCTATAATTTTAGTCGCTCTTTGAAAATGCACACATATCGTGTTGAAAAACTGCTCGAACTCATATCTCTTAAAAACTTTTTCACTAGGACAACTCAATAAATTTGTCCCGTGATAGTTCAATCTTAGCTCGGTCCGAGGTAATAAAGTTTAAAAACATGTTAATCAAAGCTGGAATCTTTGATTGCTGGTCAAAGACGATGGAGTGAAGTGTGGACAGGTGAAATGCTTTTGTTGGCCGATGATTACACTTTCCAAGTAGGAAAATTACTACCAAAATTCCTACTCTTTTCTGCTCAAATTCACCCCCACAGCTTGCTTATAAATTCATTCAGCCCCCTTGTTTCATTCCCACACCATAATCTCTACTTTCAACAGCCTAATGGCGTCATTGTTGGAGCAGCTGCCTTCCTTCTCCACCATCTTGTCCATGTATGCCTCCTTCTCCGCCATGGCCATGCTCCTTCGTACCGTCTTCAACGAAATGCTTCCCAAACGATTCCAAACCTACATTTCCGCCAAGTTTCTCGACATCGCCTCCACTTGCCTTTCCGCTGACTTCACATTCATCATTGAGGAGCGTTGGCAAGCCGTTCACAACGAAACGTTCCGTGCTGCGGAAGCCTACTTGCCCACCAGGGTCGGCCCCTCGACCGAAAGTCTCTTGATCGGATCCAACGAGCCGTTAAACCCGAGAGCCCCGCCGAAACAACGGATCCCCGTCGATTGCAAGATCGTCGACGAGTTCCACGGCATGCGTTTGGAATGGACACTTCGTAATTCGGTCGACTCGAACAAGTACTTCCCTAGGGAAAAAAGATACTTTCGCTTGAGCTGCAAGAAAAGGGATAGAGACAGAGTGATGCAAAGCTACCTTCCTCACATTGCAAGAACAGCGCAATCCATCTTGAACCGGCGCGAGACGCTCAATATCTACACCTACAATCAAGAATCATCGGTGTGGGAATCTGCGGTTTTTAAGCACCCTGCGACGTTTGAGACTCTTGCTATGGAGCCAGAGTTGAAGCAAGTCATAAAGGAAGACCTCGACACCTTCGTCGCACGAAAGGATTTCTTCGAGGGAGTTGGCAGGGCTTGGAAACGAGGGTACCTTCTCTACGGTCCACCCGGGACGGGAAAATCGTCACTTGTGGCTGCAATCGCAAATTACTTGCGGTACAATATATACGATCTACAAGTTCAAACTGCTCGAAGCGACGCCGACTTAAGGCATATACTAACCTCCACCACGAACCGCTCCATTCTCCTCATCGAGGACATAGATTGTGGCTCAAAAGTCTCCCATGATCGAACCAGGGTTCAAGATGACCACGAAGATACTCACGACGAGCAGCAAAATCCGAGTCGCATCTCTTCTAATGATCCCGGGGTAATAATGTTACATACATACATATGAATATATGACACTAATATATCCGAATATCCGATGGTCTAATTGAGAGCAACAAGTTGACTCTATTGTGCTTGAATTCACAGGTAACATTATCGGGCTTACTCAACTTTCTCGATGGATTATGGTCGAGTTGTGGGGACGAGAGGATCATCATCTTCACTACGAATCACAAAGATAAGTTGGATCAGGCTCTGTTACGCCCCGGACGAATGGATGTTCACATATACATGGGCTATTGCACGGCTGCTGCATTCCGAAAGCTCTCGGCCACGTATCTCGGAATCGAACACCATCCTTGTTTTGTCACCATTGAGAACCTCTTACAGAGTGTGACGGTCACACCGGCGGAAGTAGCACAGCAGCTCATGAAGAGTGACGATCCTGAAGCCGTACTCCGAAGTTTCATTCACTTCCTTGGATCGAAAAGGAACCGAGAAACCGAAATCGGAACTTAATTAAAAAGATCGAACGATGAAATTGGAAAACAGGATGAAAAGAAAAGGTGCAGATGATTATAAGACCTTTATACATATACATATACATATATGGATTTGCCATTCATTTGATGGTATTAGGCAATCCTCTTCTTGGGTTGCGCTTGAGTTGTTTTATGGTTTAATGCATTAATTAGTCCTCAAGTATACGGCTTTTCTCACTTCAATCTTTCAACTTTTTTTTCCTTATCAGGACCTAACAATATTATTTTTCTCATATTAGTCCATATCATTACTTATGCCGTTTAAAATTGGACATGTAACGTTTATCAGAACGTGCCACGTAACACATCCGACCCCGGACTCAATCAGCCGATCCTTGAGGATGTTCAACAACACTTACGAGCATGCGAGTAAGATCGAATCTGGGAATGATTGAGGATTTCGGAAGTGATGTTTTTTCTTCTTCTCAGAATCCGCCATGTTTGTCCATAGCTAGCCGAACTGATGGTATGTTGATTGCTGGTATAGATTTTTGCAGTGGAAGAAACCGTTAGCCGATCATAGAACCACCTAATTATGGATAGACAGAAATTAATCACTTAATTACAAAAAATCAACCACGAATCTTGAATATAAATTATAGAATCGACTTGAAGTATATAAAAATAGTAATTCAATTATTTATATTTAGTTTTAGATTAAAATACTCTATTGGTCACTGAATTATAGGTTGAATTTTATTTTGACAATAAAAAAATATTAATTAAATCACTAAACGTTCAATTTAATTTAATTAGCCGACTATTAAAAGAATTGTTGACGAAGAAGTTAAGCGTAAAAATAGAGTGACCTAATAATTTAAAAGTTATAATTTGATATATAAACTGTGTAAAAATTATACAATCTTTTTTTATTTAAATTATAAAATTTTAGATTAAAAAAATTATAAAATTTTAAACCTAAATTTTCATCCCTAAAATCTTAAATTTTAAACTTTTAAACCCTAAAATCTTAAATCATAAAGTACAAACCCTAAATTCTAAATTATAACTATAAATCCTAAATCATAAACTAAACTCATGAGCCATACACAAATTTGTGTATTAAAATATTTTCCTAATTTAACCACGATATTTAGGTGAGATAGTAATAGTCCCTTCTACTTTACTTAATGGTTTAGGGTTCGATCCTTTCCATAGGCATGAAGCAGTTTTAAACTTTGGACAGTGTCTATCTTGATATAGATAAAAAAACACGAAGAATTAATCATTGGATAATTATTCGATATATTGGCGGTGAAAACTTTTAGTTTTTACAAACGCTTTAATTTTAGAGTTTAGAGACTTAGTTTAGGGTGTAGGGTTTAAGAGTTTAGGTTTAGTAGTTTAGAATCTCGTGTTTGTGAATAGAGTTTAAGGTTTATAATTTAAAACTCAAATCCGAGCATATTACCCTAAACTTAAACCCTAACCTTTAAACCCTAAATCATAACCATAACCCTAAATATTTAACTATTGCCCCTAAATTCTAAACCCTTAAACCTACACTATAAACTAAATCCTTAAACCCTAAAACTAAGACGCTTGTAAAAATTAAAAATTTCACCGCTAAAGTATTATGATATAAATCCTTAATCATTAGACTCGCTTCAATGGATAGTCTCGAGAACAGTAAAAAAATATTTTTTCTAATTTAATAATGAACAAGGCCTTATCTATTTATTAGAAGAAAAAAGGTTAATCTTCGCCCGTGGTTCTTTTTGTTTGAGGTTTGTTTTATTTTGGTCACCCGAATTTAAAAAAAATTATTTTTGCCACTTACGTTTTGAATCGTGTCTGTTTGGTCCCTTGGCCGTTAATAAAAAAATTAATTTCTAATTTAACCCCCAAACTTTCAAAAATTTATTTTTACCATCTCCACCAAAAACTTTATTTCACTGCAATTAGAGCAGCGAACAACAAGAGGATAGCCACAGAGTTGAGAATTAAAGCAGTCATCTTCTGTGAATTAAGAAAGTAGGAAAAAACGACATTGACAACTAACTAGGTGGAACAGATGAGGGAATAAGTAGAGGCTGAGCGAACAACATATTGTCGAAGGAAAGCTACAAGAATATTTTTTTTTTTAATTCGAGTGACCAAAATAAAATAAAGCACAAATGAAAAGGACTACGAGTGAAGATTAAAAAAAAAACTTGATCCCAAAGCCAAACTTGAAAGAAACCTTCCACATTTCCCCTCTCTTTCTCGGCTTTGAATCTGTAGTAAAATCTAAACCATGGGTCAAGGCACACCGGGCGGTCTGAACCGGCAAGGTCTTCCCGGCGACCGTAAGGGCGACGGATCGAACAAGAAGGATAAGAAGTTCGAGCCGGCCGCACCCCCTGCGAGGGTGGGTCGGAAGCAACGAAAACAAAAGGGTTCAGAAGCGGCTGCTCGGCTTCCGACGGTAACCCCACTGAGCAAATGCAAGCTGCGGCTGTTAAAGCTGGAGCGGATCAAGGATTATTTGCTAATGGAAGAAGAGTTCGTGGCCAATCAGGAAAGGCTAAAGCCGCAGGAAGAGAAAGCCGAGGAAGACCGATCTAAAGTCGACGATTTGAGAGGCTCACCGATGAGTGTAGGCAATTTAGAAGAACTCATAGACGAGAATCACGCTATTGTTTCTTCTTCGGTCGGCCCTGAATACTATGTGGGCATTTTATCGTTTGTTGATAAAGACCAGCTTGAGCCTGGTTGTGCTATCTTGATGCACAATAAGGTAATTTGAATACGATTATGCCCTGAATTCTGTGAACATGGAATTTAGGGTTCATGGTAGTTATAAAGGTTTTGTTTTTAGTTCAAAACTGATCTCTGTGTGTGCCCCATATTTTAATATAGAATTTCTCATTCACATGCTTTCACAATTGTTAGATTAAGGTTAAAATTAGTGGTTTTTTGGATGATTATTGATTAATTAAATAGAAGAGAATTCATTTTCAAATTGTACTGGTAGAATAGAAAGTTGGGTTTTTATCATGTTGATTCTTAAGCTCAAATCTGGGTTAGAAAAAGGAATGTTTAATTTAGCTCGATGTAGATAAGCTCGACCACGGGGCGTGTTTGGTTTTATCAACTTGGCTTGTTTGCATTCTTATTCAGATCATATTCTTAACTTTGGGGATATTATTTAAGCCAAATTGTGGATATCAGTTTCTAATTCAAATCTTCTTGTTTTGAATGGGGCCTAAATTGTGCTGGATAAAATGACTCTGTTCTTGCTTTTTTGGTTTTTGCATCTATTCTTTTGTTAATCATTTTAGCATTTTCAAAGATATTATGTTTTGCCTCATGTCGACTCTCTGTTCTTGGGAAAGTAAGTTTTATGGTCTCTTATTTTATGTGGCTTCTCAGGTTCTTTCTGTAGTTGGACTTCTGCAAGATGATGTGGATCCAATGGTATCGGTGATGAAGGTTGAAAAGGCTCCATTGGAGTCTTATGCTGATATAGGAGGATTGGATGCCCAGATACAGGAGATTAAAGAGGCAGTTGAACTGCCTCTCACGCATCCTGAATTATATGAGGACATTGGTATTAAGCCTCCAAAAGGAGTTATTTTGTATGGAGAACCTGGGACAGGCAAAACCTTGCTTGCAAAGGTTAATATTTTTATCTTACCTTCCAGACTATCTTATTTATATGGATATCAATATATGACTTTTGATGATTTTATCTTTGTTCTTGTCCCAAATTAAAAAATAATAACGATAATTAACCAGGCATGCAAGAACTTCCAAAAATGAACATAGAGAGCCATGCATTTAGTTGTACTAAGACAAGTGAGTTCCTAAAATGTCAATTATGTATAGTTTTACAGACAAGCAGATGCAGCATCCTTGTAAGTATTCGATGTTGGGACCTTCCTTCTTACTTGGATTTCGTTTGTCGATGTCTCCTATTTTTCTACATTTATGGGCTTTATTCTCTCACTACCTCTATTTGCATGGCCGGCAGTTTGTTGTTGTATCATTCATCATCTTAACATTAATACTAATTTGAGGAATTCCTTCTGTGACTTACGAGGCACAGCACATACATGACATGCATTTCCATTTAAACTACTTCATTGGCATTGCTATTTTCGTTTTTATGCTTTTTAGTTCAGTTGCTATGGAAAAATGAATTTATGTATGCAAAATTAGTATTTAGAGAATAATTTATGATTTCTGCTCGTTTAGTCCCTTTTTTAATTGGATGATGGCTATTTGTATGCACTTCTATGACATGGTTAGCTTTACTTGTTGGTTCTGCCGAATCATATAGTGCCCGTCATGTCATTTGTGCAGGCAGTGGCAAATTCTACATCAGCAACTTTTTTACGTGTTGTTGGCAGTGAATTAATTCAGAAGTACTTGGGAGATGGTCCCAAGTTAGTGAGGGAACTCTTCAGAGTTGCTGATGATCTCTCCCCTTCAATTGTCTTTATTGATGAAATAGATGCTGTTGGTACCAAGAGGTATTTTTGTGAAACAGTTATACCTTGATGTAAGTTCACTTTGATTGTTTCTCATTGATATGCGTATGCCCGTCAGGTATGATGCCCATTCTGGTGGTGAACGTGAAATTCAGAGGACCATGTTGGAGTTGCTGAACCAACTAGATGGTTTTGATTCAAGAGGAGATGTCAAAGTGATTCTTGCAACAAATAGAATTGAAAGTCTTGATCCAGCTTTGCTTCGACCCGGCCGAATTGATAGGAAGATTGAATTTCCACTCCCTGACATCAAAACCAGGAGGCGTATTTTCCAGGTAAACAGTTGCATTGCATGATTGTGTTGATGCTGTAAGTTGAATACCTCTCTGTGTGTGTTTATTCTCATTTTTCTTTACGTAGGTTGAATATAAAGCTTGATTTGTTATTTTACGTTTAAAACTGTGGATTGCAGATACATACCTCAAGGATGACATTGGCTGATGATGTCAATTTGGAAGAATTTGTTATGACTAAAGATGAGTTCTCTGGAGCTGATATAAAGGCAATATGTACTGAAGCTGGTTTACTTGCTTTAAGGGAGCGCCGCATGAAGGTTAGACATTTTTCTTCTTAATGAAGTTCTCTATTCTTTGAAGGTGGAAGGTGTTTTAATCACCAACTTTCTGTTTTATAGCTAGCAGAAGTGAAAATAATGTAGAAAAAAATAAATATACTACAGATTGATTCTCTCCTTCAGATTTTTGTTGGATGCCACATGGAGCTTGCTAACCTAATGTCTTTGTTATTTTGAGAAAGAAAAGGAAAAAGGATTTAGTGCAGATATCTTCTATTATGTTATTTAGTATATCATTCATGGTTAAACAATAAATGTAAATGAATAATTTGAAACTGTAGCATCAAGAAGTTCCGTACCGAGACAGTATTAAACCCCTATGTTTCTGCACTCTCTGCAAGTGGAGAATGACCCCCTTTGGGGCTATTTCCTCAGTAACCTGCTTGTTTTTATTTGCGGCGTGTTTAATGCTATGCCCTTTTTAGCTGCACTGTTAGTGGGACTGTAATTCTGTTCAATTCGGAATTAGGCTAGTCACTCAGTACCTATAATGGGTACTGTAAATTGCTCTCGTCGCACATGGTTGATAAGATTCATGTGGCTCCAAGAGATTTTACTTGAATTTGCTAATTACTTTCAAGTGTTTTGATTCTGTAAATCCGATGTTTCAGGTGACACATGCTGATTTTAAAAAGGCCAAGGAGAAGGTGATGTTCAAGAAGAAAGAAGGGGTTCCGGAGGGTCTTTATATGTAGAAACTCTTGTAAACGCCTGCATTTCTTGAGCATTATGATTAAGCAGTTTGTGTGAACCTAAATAAGTCTTTTAGATAATTGAAAGAACTCCGACCGAGTTTCTTGTGCAATCTTTTAGATGGTAACAACCTAAATCTTTTATATTCGATATGTATTCGAACACAACTAGTTTGTATCATTGAATATGAGAAACAAAGAAATAAAACAACAAGAGTTGGATCATCTGAGCTTGATGGCTATGCCATTTGAAGTTTGTAGTAAAACTCTCAACTCCTGATTGTGGCTGTGACAGTGACCCCACAAATTTAGATTCCAAAGTGGACCAATAGGAGTCAGGCAATCTCAACCTTATCCAATTCATCATCTCCTTTTGCCACATCACAATTCTATTATACCACAATTATGCTCCACTTTCCTTGGTAAACTGACTTCTTTTCACACAGCAATGGCAGCCATGAACTCCAGTGTTTTGGCATGCAACTATGCCATCTCAGGCACTGGATCATCTGAGCTTAATACCAAGCTTCCTTCAGTTGCTTCCCCGGTTGTGTCTGGTGGTCACAAGTTGCCTGTGATCAGAGCTCAGCAGTCCAAACTTTCTTATTCCAAAAAATCAGATGCTGGCGAAGGAAGAAGAGCTGCTATGCTCTATTTGGCAGCCACCCTTTTCACCACAGCTGTTGCTTCTTCTGCAAATGCTGGATTCATTGATGATTACCTTGAAAAGAGCAAAGCTAACAAGGTGTGTTTTCGCGATGAAAACGGAAAAACGATTTGTTGCAGAGAAATATAATAGATTAACTTGATTTGCTGCAGGAATTGAATGACAAGAAGAGGTTGGCCACTAGTGGAGCAAACTTTGCCAGAGCATTCACTGTTCAATTTGGCAGCTGCAAGTTCCCTGAGAACTTCACTGGCTGCCAGGATCTTGCCAAGCAAAAGGTTCAAATCCTAACATTGACTCCTTTTCCTAGTTTCAAAGGTTCAGTTGATGATTTCATGACAATGTTTTTGTTGGTTTTGTGAATGCAGAAAGTACCATTCATCTCTGATGATTTGGCCTTGGAGTGTGAAGGGAAGGACAAATACAAGTGTGGTTCCAATGTTTTCTGGAAATGGTGATTAGATCCAAAATGTACTTTTCACTTGCTACCTCTCAGCATGTATCTAATTTTTCCCATTTTAGTAGACTTTCGAATCCGTTTGTTAGCTAGTTTTCAGACAATAGTGTGATTTGTACATGTTGTGTGTCTATGAGTACTCTATAGATGTTTGGTTCTGTTTCATCGGTTGAACGAACCCTGATCATGCAATCAATCTTCCAAGTATCATCGAAACCAAATCTTAAAGATCGAAGTTTAAACCGCATCGTAAATCCGGTTGACATGAGACTAACCTGTGCACCAGCCAAGCAAGCCTAACTGATCAATGAATCGTATATCTCAACAATATGCTGGAGGCTAACAAAATGCAGAATCGACTGAGCAACTGATATCTGCGCTAATCAAGTTAGTGAATGATTCACCTTAAAAATCGAAATTTGTTCAAGGCATCCACAGGTGAAAACTGAAGTGACCACAAACTTGAGCCTAAAGGCATCAGGTTGAGGAACCATTGTTCTGCAATTGCGGACATGACAATGGAAACACAGCATTGGTACAAGGTGAAACGAACTCACAATGCCATGCCACAGTTGGGTCGGCGAGTTCGAGTAGTGTAACATTCTTTAAAGCACACCCCCTTCAAATGATGCACCCTTGAGACCAACAGATTTGAGCGTCCTGTACAATTTATTAAAATAAGACCATCATGTTCCACCATAAATCCGACCATATCCTACATTGATCATCATATCTCCATTCCGTCCTACAAACATTAAACTACTCATCACACGTACTTGATGAAGACGGTAGAAATGCTTCACTGACAAGTTTCCTTAGACATGGTAAATTTTCGAAACAAGTTAAATGATGATGGCAGCTAGCTGCTGTGTTGGAAGTAGAGACATCAAGATGTTAGACTGCTTTTAGATAAACCCAACTACTAAATATAAGTGTTGGGGAATAAATCCAATGCACTTTTTGGTGTCCTTATCTATATTCCAATATTAAAAAAATAGGACCTAGGACTGAAGTTTATGGTTATAGTTTAGGGTTTATGATTTAGAGTTTAAAATGTATGATTTATGTTTTAAGTTTTAGAGTTTAGGATTTATAATTTATAAATTAGAGTTAGAGTGTAGGTTTAATTTTTTAGTTCTGGAGCATAGATAAGAGCACCAAAAATGGCTTGTGATTTTTTGTTCTCCAATCTTAGTAAGATAAATCTAATCTATGCATGCGCGCGCGCGCACACATATATTGATAGATTGAGTCAAGTCAAATCGAGTAGAAAAAATTCGAGTTAGTCGAGTCCACGAGTATTATTTTATCATTTAAATTTTATTTGATTTTTTCAAATCGAGCCAAGCTTTTAAAATTTAAGTCGAATCAAATATATGTGTTTGAGTTTATGTACAAATTTAATTATAATAATTTATAATGTTATAATACTTAATTTCAATTTAAATAATATAATTAAACCATAAAACTTATATCATAAACCCTAAACTCTAAAATTATAAACCCTAAATAATAAGCCTAAACACTAGAAAATATAAACCAAAAATCCAAGCCATAAACTATAAAAATTAAAATTCTGAAGCTAAATCATACACCATAAAACCATACACTAAAACCCAAAACCTAAAATCATATTACGTGATTATTAATTACATTAAACACTCTAAATTAACGGAATAATTTATTTAAAAATATAATTAATTATGTTTTAATATATTTCATTAAAAAATAAAATAAGTATTAAATAAATTTTACTAATTTTTATATGCAACCTTCAGACTGCGTAAAACAAAACCTAAGTAAAATAATAATCAATGAATAAATAAATGTATCAAATGCAGCCCTCTTAGTTTTAGTGGGAATATGCTTTATTTTAGTGGGCGGCTATCTGTCACACCAGTTTTTTTTTTTAATAAAAATTCCTGTTTTATGGCTTCAGTCATTTAACTTCATTGGATAAATGAGTCAAACTTGAGCAAAGGTTTTACAATTTCATTGGATAAAATGAATTCTATAATAATCCAGTCATTCATTTTATTTTATGAGTTATATTTTAATACATAAGTTGTGTAATTTTTTTATACAATCCTTTATATTTGAGCTGTAAAATTTAAAATTTAAATTTTTAACCCTAACACCTTAAACCCTAAACTCTAAACTCTAACTACAATCCTTAAATTCTACACCCTACACATTAAACCTCTAAACCCTAACTAAAATCCCTAAACCCTAAAATTGAAAGACTTAGCTTACACAAGCTTGTGTATCAAAGTATTTTCCTTATTTTATTATCTAATAACAGATATTAATTATTATTAGGCTTAACTACAAAATAAATGCTCAAACTATGTCATTCTTTTTGCAATAGGTGTCTAAAGTATTTTTTTGCAATAATAGGTGCCTCATTTTAGCTTATTTTAAAGTCAACTGAGGCACCTACTTTGACACTTATTTTAACTAAAAATAAAACTTTAGGCGCCTATTACACAAAAGATATATAATTTAAACACTTATTTTATAGTTAAGCCTTTATTATTAAGATATGAACAAGAAACCTTAATTACTATTTCTTATGTCGTTATTATTATTATAGCTACTTTTATGGGTTGTGTAACCAAATCTATTTGTACTCTAAAATTTAATAAATTCCTGATCATTGAAATAGGTAAAGAGAAAATTGAGGAAGAGGGTGAGAAGGGGACGAGGATAGAGACGGAGGTAGTCGGAGCCATCATTGATCGAAAAAGATGGTCGACACAACGACAACATGAACTAAAAGTGAGGTTAAGAGAGTTAAAATGTTAAATTGATATTTTATCTAAAGTCTATAGGTCAAATTAAAAAAGTAACATTTTTGACTAACATGTTATATCATCGGAATAACGAGAGTTAACGACACAATAACCAAACTAAAATAAATCAATAACAAAAACGATCAAAATATTTCACTTTTCCAAAATTGATGACTTAAAATCAAACAGATTGAAAACAAAAAGGACCACCCTGTAATTCACTCCTAAAATAATTAAAGATGAATGTTAAAAAGAGTATTTATTTGATGCATCGATACTAGATTTTTTTTACAAGCGGGCTTCTAATTAGAGGTGTGAAAAAAAAATCGATCCAACCGATTTGATTCAAAAATTTGAATATTCGATCTGTTTTTTATTTTTTAAATCATTCGAATCGAATATGGATAGTGCTTTTATATTCGAGTCGTATATGAATAGTGCTTTTACATTCAGATCGAATATCCGAAAATTCAAAATTTTTATGTATATGAATCTTATTATATTCGATATTTTTACATGTTATATATGAAAAATTAAATTTTTTATGGATACAAGTCTTGTTATATTCAATAATTTGGTACTTTTTATATTCGAAAATCTGATATTTTCATGGATATGACCGCCAAACTAAAAAATATGCTTAAATCAAGTTATAAGTTCGGATATTCGGATATCCAAATATTCGATCCGAATATCTCCGATTTTTTGAATAAGATATAGATCACTAATTTACTGATCCGAAAATTTTGGATATTCAAAATTTCCGATCTGATATCCGAAATGCACACCCATACTTCTAATGATGACCCTAAATCATAACCCTAAACTCTAAACATCAAACCATAAAATTTATTACCATACCTTAAAACATAACCACAAATATTAAAACCCTACCCCTAAAGCTTAAAAACTAGGCATTCCTTTCCCTAATCATTCCAGTCCTTAATTTTCTTTTGTCAGTTTGTGTCTTCCAACTTTTGTTTTTTTTTAATTCTCAAATTAAACCAAATGATAAATAAGTTTTTATTAAATAATATATATATATATATATATTTACAATTTTCTTATTTTTTGGTAAAGTACACAGACGGTCATTAAACTTTGGTAAAAAAAATAAAATGGTAACCAAACTTTCAAAAATCACAGAATGACAATTAAACTTTATATTTTAAAACAAAATGGTAACTGGGGCGTTAAACCCCGTTAACCCTTAACGGAAATATGACTGTATATGCCACGTCACCGCCTTTTTCCCACCTCATATTTAAAAAATAAAAAAAATATTTTTAATCACCCCTTTAAAAAATAAAAAAACAAATAATTTCAAAAACACAAAGTATTCGATTGAGGAAATCAAATCTCCTCCCAGACAACCTAAAGTATCTGTCGAATGAGGAAATCAAATCCCCCATACATACTTCAACCTTGCAGACAACCCAAAACAATCCAACAAAAAAAGACAGAGGAGACAATTCTCAGTTACTTTCTTTCGGTGGTGCATATTTTCACCCGCCGCAAATGGGTCAATCCCCTTCCGCCGCTTTGCCCCGGGAAACCTCCCTCACCTTCTTATCATCTTCTGTTTTCCTTTCTAGCGAGAAATTTCTCGATGAGATCGTAGCGAACCAGAATTACACCGCTGAGATTCCCGACGAGTGTTTGGCTTATGTTTTTCAGTTCTTCGGCCCTGGCGATCGAACGGTGTTCCTTTGTCTGCAAGCGGTGGTTTCACGTCGACAGTTGGAGCCGCCACCGCCTGTCTCTCAACGTCCAATATGAAATAGTTTCTTCTATGCCTTCTCTTTTTAAGCGTCGACGAGTGTTTGGGGGATTTGGTTTCATCAATCGACCTACTTTGGGTTTTTAAAGGGGTGATTCAAAATAATTTTTTATTTATTTTTTAAGTATGACGTAGAAATGGGTATATTATTTTTAAATATGAGGTGGGAAAAAGGCGGTGATGTGGTATATACAGTCATATTTTTGTTAAGGGTTAACGGGGTTTAACGCCCCAGTTACCATTTTGTTTTAAAATATAAAGTTTAATTACCATTTCGTGATTTTTAAAAGTTTGATTACCATTTTATTTTTTTTACCGAAGTTCAGTGACCGTCTGTGTAATTTTTTTTTAATGTTGCACAACTCAAGTCGAATAATTTATCGGATTCGGTTCCTTATAAGGAATTCCGAATGAGAGCCAGAAAAGTGTCCCAATGGGTGTTGGCCATTCCTCCCTCTCTTCTTCGGTTGACTCACTTTGCATCACTGCTTTTAACCCACGCCCAAAGACTGCTGCTTTATACAATCCCAGTCCGCAATACCCTCTCTTTCCCACTAACAACCACTCCCTTTTTGCTGGTCTAAAAATCCGGACTTTGAACTGCGGGAGAGTAGCTGGGGAGATGGAAATCCAAAAGGGTATTGCCGCTGCACAAAAACCCATTGTTGATTTCCATGCTATTGATGAAGGCTTGATTCAGAAGATGGTGTATGATGCTCTTGTTTGGACTTCTCTTCATGGCCTTGTTGTTGGTGACAGAAATGTTCAGGTTTTTCATTGTTTCCTTTCCTTTCTCATTTCTGTGTTTACCCTCTTATTCTCCATTGATGTTGATCATTTTGTGGTAGACTGAGTAAAAAATATGGGTAGAATATGGTTTAAGCAATTTAATTCTTAATGCTTGTTTTGATGGTGAAAGAGAAGCCAAAATCTGAACTTGAATTGCTCAAAGTGTTTGCTTCTTCTTCTTTTTTTTTGGCTTTGAGTAACTTTTTAGTTCATCAACTGTTAGGTGTAGCAAAAATGATTGTTCTGAAATCATATTTCATCCTATATGCTCTGTTAGGATTCTTCTCATTGAAATGAATTTCGTTTGCAATTCTGTCACCATCTTTTGATGTTGACTGGTTTACTTCTGGTTGACCTTTAAATTTGAATTTAGAAAGTAAGGGTGTGGATTGTTAACTTTTTTGTGCATGACTTTGATGGGGTGGGGGGGGGGGGTCTAATTACAGAGATCTGGGAAGCTACCTGGTGTCGGCATGGTGCACGCTCCGATTGCTTTGTTGCCTACATCATTTCCAGAATCACACTGGAAACAAGCATGTGAACTAGCTCCGATTTTCAACGAACTAGTCGATCGTGTAAGTTTAGATGGAAAGTTTCTTCAACACTCCCTAGCTAGGTATGCTCTCTCTCTCGGGCAATCTCTCCCCACCATTTATATTGTTGTTATGTATGTACTTTGTTCTCGTAGCTGCAATTAATTGATATGCCATTTTGTGAACTGTAATTTAGTTTGTTCTGCGAGAATACAATTTTCTGTAAATTGATATCGTCTATGGTTAACTTTGCAGGACCAAAAAAGTGGATGCTTTTACCTCTAGACTTTTAGATATTCATTCCAAGATGCTAGAAATGAACAAGAAAGAGGTAAGTGGGTTAAGGATTTATTTTGATTAAGGAAGTGGAGTATTCTAATGTTGAATTGGGATATACTTCTAGAATCTCTGGGCGCTTACCTTTTGTTCTTCATGCTCTTTGTCACTTTTTCAACCAGTGTTCATTTTCCATTTTTATGGTACCTTGTAAACTAGATTCTATTTAGAACAAAAAGTTACTTCATAAGCTCTTATCTTTCCTTGGTTTATGAAAATATTGTTAAAGCTCTTTGATAATAATGAAATTTTGTTGAAGTTTCAGTGATATTATGTTTTATATTATATGAAACAGGTACTTTAAGGTCAATTATTGGTACCTATTAAATTGTTTTGGTATATTTGCCAAACCATTTGCTCTATACGTGAAAACACATGTTGTTTGACTGTTGCTGAAACAGGAAATACGCTTGGGTTTACATCGATCAGATTACATGCTTGATGAGAAAACCAAATTACTCCTCCAAATAGAGTTGAACACTATTTCATCTTCGTTTGCTGGTCTTGGTTGTCTTGTGACCGACCTTCACAGGTTGAGCAAATAAGAATTTTTGCTTAGTATCTCCAACACAACTTTATCTTTATTTGCTGTGCTGGAATTTGCATGTTGAATGAAGCTTATTGAAAAAAGAATCGTCAAATGGCATGCATTTGTTCTTGTCACTTCAACATTGAGTTTAGTTTCCGGGAATTAGGTGCAGCACTCTTTTAACATGCGAAGAAAAAACCATGATGTACATTGATAGGATATCTTATACTTGTAGTTGTAATCAAGGTCCCTTTGTTAGGATTTTACTCTGGTAGTGATCAATTACTAAAGAAAGTTTTACCAGTCTATATTAGTTGCTAACCCAAATTGAAAAAAAGCATAACCATTATAGGTGTGAAGTTTAACATATTTTATGCAATATGACCCCTTCTTTATGCCCCTAATATTTGGAAATAATTATCCCCCCCAAAATATTTGGAAATATAGCATGAAGGAGTGGTAGAACTATTTGTTGGTATACTGATGCAAAAGGTTGAAAGATATTTGGAAATTTGAATTATCAAGTAGTTTCTCAACCATAGCTAATCATTTTGCAGGACGCTACTTAATGATTATGGAGAAAACCTTGGCTTAGATTCTAGAAGGATCCCGGGAAACACTGCAACACCGCAGTTTGCTGAGGCATTGGCTAAAGCTTGGACCGAATATAATAACCCCAGGTTAACTGCGAAAGAATGTGCCCTGGTGGTTTTTGCCTTGCTGCAATCGTTCAAGTCATTTTTCTGATTATAATATCTTCTTTTTTGGGGTTCAGGGCTGTAGCTATGGTTGTTGTTCAGAGCGAGGAACGCAATATGTATGACCAACATTGGCTTTGTACAGTGTTGAAGGAAAGATATCCTTTTTAACCTTATCTCTATTGATTGAGCAAATATGGTAAAACGTTTTCGTAGAAAACAAAGCATTTTTTTAATTTTGGAAGCTTTGATCCAGACCTTATTTGGCATTGCATTCCTTAGTTTGGTATCACATATAATGTGAGATCTATTAGGAAAACACTGGCTGAAATTGACAGCGAAGGCCAACTCCTACCTGATGGCACACTTCTTGTGTATGTATCTTCATACGATTGCATAGAGTTGATTTTTCTTATCTAGATTTTAGAATAAGCATGCATGCTTCTACTTTTAATGTCTGAAATCCTTGTACCTGTAGAGATGGCCAAGCAGTTGCAGTTGTCTATTTTAGAGCAGGGTATGCGCCAACTGATTATCCTTCAGAATCAGTAAGCAATTTAACTCTATTTTTTCTTGCCACTTGTCACAAATAATACTGTACATCCACACAGTAGCTCTGTGAAGTACTCATCCTTGACAATTACAGCAACATTAGACTGTTATGTACTATTTGTGCTTCTGATGTGTTTGTTACATTTCCAATTTGTAGGAGTGGAGAGCTCGCCTGCTAATGGAGCAGTCTTCAGCTATCAAGTGCCCATCGATATCATATCATTTAGCAGGAACTAAGAAGATTCAACAAGAACTTGCTAAACCTAATGTGCTTGAGAGGTAAATAATCCTATACTTCTCTGTCCAAGTTATTGATGGATTTATTAGACTTAAGAAACCCCCTCTTGAAAGATCTACTGCCAGTGGCTAGAAGTTGCTTTAAAATTGTAGCATGTTGTTTTCTTGGTAATGCTATTATATTATTCTAAATTTTTAATGAACTTGGGCTTGTATGTTTTCCTCTGATTTTCTCTTCTCCATGCAAGTAGGTTCCTCGAGAACAAAGAGGATATCGCCAAACTGCGGAAATGCTTTGCTGGATTGTGGAGTTTGGTTGACTCAGACATCACCAAAAAGGCAATAGAAGAACCCGAGTTATTTGTTATGAAGCCCCAAAGAGAAGGAGGAGGTGCCATATCTTAAGGCTTTATGATATAAATATTGTTTCTTCATTGTATTCTTTTAGTTGAGAATTGAGTCCTCGGTTCCACTTCAGGGAACAATATCTATGGTGATGATGTGAAAGAAACCCTCCTACGATTGCAGAAGGAAGGTTCTGAAGAAGATGCTGCTTACATACTTATGCAGAGGATTTTCCCAGCTGTTTCTCCAACATTTTTGATTCGTGACGGCATTTGTCATAAAGATCATGCCATATCAGAGCTTGGAGTATACGGTGCTTACTTAAGGTACATCTTCATGGTTTTGTTTTGTCTGTTTATGGTAGCTAGTGTCATTTCATATAATGCTGTTAAATTCCTTCTTCACTTATCACATCTCGATCGTGGGTATGTCTGAAATGGGTACAATTTCATGTATTTGAATCACTTTATACATGTCCAGATATTTGTTGGTAGTTTAATTAAAATGAAGAGTCAAGTAACATAGATCGAAACAGTTTTCGCATCTTTAAAGCTTTACTCTCAACATTTATAAGCTGCGATGCACGGTAAAGTTCATCAGTTTGCACTTGCAGGAATAAGGAGAAGGTCATCATGAATGACCAATGTGGCTACTTGATGCGGACCAAGGTATCATCATCGAACGAAGGAGGGGTGGCAGCCGGATTTGCAGTCTTAGATAGTATATATTTGACTTGATGAAGCTGAGATTTCGCGGTTACCATCAATCTTACGTTTACTTTTGAGTTATTTACATGGCACTCAGTTTGGCAAATAATGGTCCCTTATATCTTGAAACAGCTTGAGGAGCTGTTCAGGTGTCTGCTTACACAGAAAAGTAAATGGATTATGTTTTCTATCTTTTCTAATGAGATACTCCAAAGTTGCATCTTGTAACTATTGTGGGTGAGATGCTTTTTAGACCGTTGGATGAGAATAAACGGATTGTTGAGATTGACCGTAGGAAATAAGAAGAATTTTATGGAAAAAGAAGACAATCTCATTCATCCATTTACCCTCGTCTAACAGTCTAAAATGATGTAAATTTTATGTAATTGTTTAGTTGGAGAACCCAATTAGGTGAAAAAAGTAGAAGCATAATTGTTTCTTTTTCAAAATAGCTAGATTGCCTTTTTTTTTAACCTTTAACCTACATTTCCTAAATGCACATATTGAAAAACAAATATTGATTTAGAATAGATATAAAAATTGTTACTTTCTAAGTCCAACAAAAAGTAGAAACCAAAAAGTATAAACAAAGAATATCAGCTAGGAGTAGGAATAGGAATACCTCCATGACTATGACCACCAATCCTTTTTCTTCTAAGGTATATTATACCAAATATCAAACTTTTAGGCTCGTATCCATTATACTACTAAACTAAAAATTGATACTATTAAGCTTCAATTATACTACTGTGCTGTTAAAATTTCTCCATGTCATGGCAAGCAGACCGTTAAGATTTGTCCACGTTTATTTTAATGGCTCAGTGGTATAATTGAAGCCTAAACTAAAATTTAGTATTAAAATAGTATCGATTACTAAAGTTCAATGTTAAACTAGTATCAATTTTTAATTCAATGGTATGATTTATACTAAACTTAAAGTTTGGTGACATTTGGTGTAGTTTACCCTTCTTTTAATTAGGTTGAAATTAATGATCAAGGGCAGTTAGGGCCTCTACCAGGGCCACCAAAGTAGAAGTAGGTGCCCCATTTGGCTCCCTTGCCAATCTCTACATCATAGCAGCTGGATTGGTCAGTGAAAGTGTCAATCCCTTTAGGAACCCTGAGATTGTTGGAAGCATCAACAACTTCAATATCTTTGAAGTAACCAGCTCTGCCAAAACCTTCTTTAGGGAAATGGCCACTGCCCATCTGTGTGGAAGTGTGCTGCCCATTTGACTCTGAGTTTACAACCTCTCCCCCCCACTCAATCATGGAAGCAGGGCCTGAGAGATGGGAAAACAACAAGCCTGGCCAATATCCCACCACCTTATCTTTGCCAAACTTCATCCACCAGTTCCCATCCTTGGGGTCCTGCCAAGGTTATTTCTATTTCAATCTTGGAAAATCTCATAATTTTGGCTTAATTGAAGTTATCCTTAGGTACTTCAACTATTTTTTTTTGTCAAACTAGGTACATAAATTATAATTTTGTAACCATTTAGGGCCATCTGTTATGTCTGTTAAAAAAATCTTTAGCCAATGAAATGAGGGATTATTGTTGAATTAAGCCAATATTATACTAGCTTGGATTCTTACTTTTCTTACCTTCCAAACAAGGATGCTGATATCATATTGGGAAGCATGGTAGCTAGAAACTGGGTAGATGCTGCCACCCATAGCTATTTCATTGTTGGTTTGAACGAAGCCTGAGCATAGGAGATTATAGCAACCAGTGTCTCCATATGCATCACTCTGTTGTTCCATAATTTCCCAGAAAAAAAGAGAGAGTAAAAATGTGTTAAACAAGAGCTAAATGAACTGCTTTGAAAGGAGTAATGGATAGTAAACACTGAGTCTTACAGTCCAATATGTGAAGAGTCTTGTGTGGTTATCTCCGTATAAATCTGGGCTCACCTGCCAACCTGCTTCAATGCTGTTGAGATCTTGGCCGAAAGAACCCCCCAATATCCAGATTTGGGACAAGCTGAATTCGCCAGGCTGCTGTATTTTGGGTTCCCAAACGTTTATGGTTGCCTTTGCTCCGTAGTACTTGCCTCCTTCCACATATGCTATTGCATGCTAAACAACATACACAGCAGATGTCAATGGAGGAACAAGAAACACTTTTGTTACACATTGACACAAACTCTAATTAGTAGTTAAGTTGAATTTTATTGTAATTCTGGTTGTTGGATCTCATCTATTGTGCATGTCTTATTTTCTATTGATCTTGCTTTGATTATTTTTACGCGTACAAATTTCGAGCAACTTTCTGCTAATTAACATAGTACCTGGTGGCCACTTTGACTGATCTGGTCAGGGTCTGCAGACCTTGGCTGAGGGAAAGCTCTATGCTTCTTTTTCCCAAATGCTTGGATAGAGCTTGCTCTCAACAAGTCACCCTTTCTAGTTCTTCTAATGGGAATGGTTCCTTTGGGACACCTTCCATTCAAGTGCCACAACTGGCTATTGGTCCTTGATGATGATGATCCTATGCCTTGCTTCTGAGCAGAAACACCTTCAGGGTGAAAGCTTGGTGTCACCTGTAATCAAAAACAACCTTCAACGGAAGTCGAGTAAACTCGTTTCGAGCATCAATGGTAATAAAATCCACCTGGATTGTATGGTTTCTGAGTAAAGGATGATCAAAAGCTGGTTGATGGGTTATGTTGATGCAGTCGATTATGTCTCCATCTGAGCTCTGTTCAAGCCATCATACATGTCAATTAATGGAAGAAACTGAACTCAATTATGTTAAAAAAACAACATGGATGCCACAGATGAGTGACTGAAATTCAGACCTTGATGGACCAAACAGCAGGCTTGTTCAGGATCTTCAACTGGTCTTGAACCTGCAGATTCTGGCTGCTACTACTGGATGCCATGTCTATAGAGAAAACCATGGACATACACAACATGAACATTCTGCTCAGTAAATATTGAATCCCCATGCCCATTTCTTTGGCTTCAAACGGATAATACCTAAACCAGATGTTCAATTGTCTTTCTTTTTAACCATGTCTTTGTCTTGGTCTTCCACTACTAACAACAGTTTCCAGTGGTAGAAGCAAGGACGATCGTAAAACTTTATGTTAAGGGAACGAATCTATAAAATTTTAAGGGGCGAACTTATAAAATTTTAAAAGAACAAAAAATAAATTTTTAATAAAAAATACATGAAAATTTTCTAAATCATATACAAATTTCAAATTTTCAAGAAACGACCGCACCCATCCAACCAATCGTTCCATCCCTAGGTGGAAGTGACCCAATGTTTTGGTCATATTCCCTGAAAATATCACGGGTTTAGCAAAAGGTCAATCTAAATCTAACCTAATTCTGTATAAAGTGAAGGTGAAAACCTACTAAGACCAAAATGTCAAATAAACAATAGGATAAGTCAACTTTCAGACTTTAGTCCTTGAATTTCGTAAAAAAATTTCAACTTGATCCTTGAATTTTATTTTGGTCTACATTAGACCATAAGCATGGCAGTTTTTTTTCTCATTTTTAATGGCATATTCTCAAAGTATCGCATCATCAAAAGGATTAAAAATGCAGAAGTTTTAAAAAAATTAGAATATGATGTGATCTCATGGTAGTATCTATTCATTTTTTAGTCTTTTGATATTGTATACACACACCTTACAGACAAACTGTTCGAATCCGAATCTCTTAGAAATAACAACATTTTCTTTTTTTATCGAAACCACTCGAATTAACTTAAAAACGTAGAATTGATACAAGCACAAGAACTTGTTTTTCTTCATGTGTGTAGAAATATGGTTCTTATCATATGAACTCCAACTCTCCAAGCACGTGGGGCTTAAAAGTTGCAAGGAAAATGGGCTTTGAACACATCAACATGCGTTTGGTATTAGAAACACGTTAAGCCCATTCTCCTTAGACCTTTCAATTACGGGTCCAACAATTGGCTGAAGCGCATCCATAAGTTATTTTTAAGCAGTTAATTCCGATCGAGTACTGTATAAATTTATTATAAAATATTTTTTTAATTTAATTTTTTATTTATAATGTTATGATTTAATTTTTTGACTTTATTGTATTTAAAAAAATTCTGATCTTATTTTAAAAAACCTAATATCTTATTTCACTAAACTAGTCAATAGTTGGTACAATTGCCCTCTCGGTTCCTCAGGGTTATACTCTAACTAATCTGGATCGACCTGAGTTGCACACCTTGCTATGGTAGAATGGTGGATGAGTCTCCCAACGAAAATTTTATGCATATACAAAGTGTACGCATCAATTTTTTTTCCTTTTGAATATTAAAACAAATTCAAACCCAAACAAATTGAATCCAACTAAAACTCTACCACCCCATCGTTAATCCCTAAAATCTAGCCACAATACACCAAAAAAACATTCAAAAAAATCTGAATATTATCCTTAAAATTTGTATTCAACTACAACACTACCCACCTCCCCATATCCCTAAAAATAGATAATCCCTAATCAAATTTGAACCCTATATAAACCCCACCCACCACCATCTAGAGAACACGGAGGCTAAAACAAAAGGGTAATAGTAGGTGAAATCTCAGTGTTAAAGTCAGAAGAAAAAGTTAGAAGTAAAACGTTTCTTACTCTTTTCCGGTGACTGGAATTTTATTACACAAATCTGAACGGTGGAAGAGTCTACAACGACCAAGGGACCAATATACTCCAAGAACAATACAATCCAACGGCGAATTTCGGAGTTTGAGCAAGGTATTTTTCAGATTTTTTTGTTGTAAAATTTCAAAATTAGAGATAAAAAAGGGTGTTTTAGAACTTACATTTTTCTGATTTGGCTGTCGCCGGGAGAGTGTGTAGCATCAGCCGGTGTGTGCTTGTGTGAGAGATGAGATAAAAAATTATATTTATGTTTGATACAAAGAGCCAATTTTTTTTAGTTTCAGTCGAAACTATTGAAGAAGATGAAGTAATAAAAAGGGGTTGCCTTTTTTTTTTTCCATTTTGTTATCTGTAGTAAAACGTGTAGTCTAAATAAGAAGGGTCCCACATTTTTTTTTGATATGTGGCAGGCAACTCACGCATGCCTTAGGATTAGGGGCTTTTTGCATTATAGGTCCTTAGATGTTTAGGTGTTTAGGTTTAGGTCTTTTGGTTTATTTTATTTTAGTCATTCTAGTTTAAATTAATTAGATTTTAACCTTTAGGTTTAGATTATTTTTTAATTAGATCCTCCTTTATATTTTTTTTAAACCTCGTTTTTTTCTTTAATTTGATTTGGTCTTCGTATAAAAACTCGGTAATTATTTGGCCCTAATAAATTAATTGATGCGTGAATTGATTTCTAATTAAATTTTATTAGTAGTGCTATTAACCCCGTTTTGAGTCTCCTTTTAGACAACCATAACCCTTAGGTACCAATTTTGGGCGTAGTGGGGGTGCTATAACCTTCCTCACTCGTAACCGACTCCCGAACCCGATGACGATTTCGGTGATGATGCAGACCAATTTTCAGGTTTTCGGTCGTACCCAACCCAAAATGACTGATGGCGACTCCAAATGTTTGATGGGCTTTTGAAGGCCCAACTCAGTTAGGCCCGGACGAAAAACAATGTCTACAGCTTGGCGACTCCGCTGGGGACATTAGAGAGTCAAGCCACAAAAGGGTAAATGTTGTCTCAAAAAAAAGAAAAAAGAAATTGAAATATTGGTGATCGTAAAAATTGAAGGTTTTTATATTTTTACGGAGATTGTTCAATATTGGTCACCTCGTGTTCAATGTTCCTTTGCGCATGAGCATATCATAAGCTCTCAACCCGAGCTTCGTCCCGCTTAAGTGGTTGCAATCGCTACCCTTCGAGAGGTTAATCCTCCGTACAAGAATGTGTGTTGCTTCCGGGTTTTACATACTTTTTGTCTTCGAGAGGTCAATCCTCCGTACAAGCTTAAAGGAGTGAGCCGCCCTAAACTAAACTTGGTCCATAGGAGCCTATAATGGGTGAGGATCGAGGTCTTTGTTGACCTTCATAGGTCAGTAAGGACAGTTTGGGTACCCTTTTAGAACCTTGAACCACATGTAGTGAGCCGTAGGAGCCCACCCGTTTAGAGCCATGATGAACCACAATTGTTAGTAGTCACCTACATATGTACACTCACACACTTTTTACAATGCATTAAATTTATGTTTGTACATATTTATTTGTTTATGATCTACTAACCATGTTTTTGTGTTTATTTTTTTCACACATGCATCATGTTTATAATGTGTAATAAAGAGATGTTGATATACGATTGGCCTCTCGAAATAGAAGGTTCTTGTAATTGAAATTACGAAAATTATTCTATGAAGGGACTATTATAAATCAACACCTTCTAGGCATTCTTGCATCAACATTGCATTCTTGAAGCATGCATTTATAACTCACATGAGTAGGCGATCAAACATGGACGATGCGAAGAATAAGAAGTTCAAGCAGAAGATTTTTTTGATGCCCACACAGAGAAGACCCTTGTCATGA
Organism: Hibiscus trionum; assembly: GCA_030270665.1. NCBI lineage: Eukaryota > Viridiplantae > Streptophyta > Magnoliopsida > Malvales > Malvaceae > Hibiscus > Hibiscus trionum. The sequence continues at coordinate 6,265,835 of BSYR01000034.1, read as the reverse complement.
ATTTCTCGAAACTTTTTTGAAACTTATTTTGTGAAATGATCTTTGTATATAATCTTTTAAGCAATGAATAAATGAGAACGTTTTTTTAATTCAAAAATGAGTTTTCAGACTATAGGCTATGAACAATGAACTAAATTTATAAACTTTGAAGTTCTTTAAAAATCGAATGAATGAAATGCTTTTTTGAGAATTGAGATTATAGAGCTTTGACATATGAAAATATTAACCTTTCATATTTCACTTGAAACCAAAAACAAGATTCCTTGATCTTTTATCAAAAATTCCTCATGTTTAATACTGGAAAAGCCAAACATTCCAAGGAAGACGATCATAGAGTAACACCATTGTTTTTTTTTTAAGTTTGACTTAAAGTTAACTTTTTTTTACAAGATTAGCTTTCCGAGGAAGACGACATCCAAGCCACGCCTTTGATTTTGAAAGTTCGACTTACTGTCAACTTTTTTTCTGACCAATACCTCAAAGACATGAAAATTAAAATGTTCATTGGTGTACGAATCTTCCAACAAGAAGATAAGGTGGGGCATCCTGTGTTGATTCTGCGAATGAGATCAAATAGTTGGGGCATGTATGAAGAAAAAAGAAAAAAAAAGAGAAAAAAGATTAACTTTATCATTCATTATTTGTTTTTAGATGATTCTGTGAATAAATGAGTTAATTCTGAATACCTATTATTCTAAGGGTAACTCTTTTGCGAAAATATCTATGTATGAAATGACATTTGGCATTCCTTCATCACCCCTTCACAAAAAGAGAAAATTATCATTTGTTGTTCCCATTTGAGCCCTATAATTTTCTTTAAATTGAACCCTAACCAAGGATCACCCTCCACACCGGGGGGCAAAGGTGAAGAAATATCTGCTTACATGAATAAATTGACGATTCTGATCATACTACAAGGATGAAGCCTTATAGACCAGGGGTCAAGAACAAAAAGACGTGTTTCAACCACAAGAAGTGACTTGTGCTCAAATCAAAATAAAGTTCTGAATTCATGAAAAAAGAGAACGAAAAAGAAAAAAAAGAGAAAAGAAAAAAAAACAAAAAAATATGAAATGAATAGAACAGAACGAGGAGCACACATGTGGGGTCCCTCTTCAAAAATGATTATCTTGAGTCCAGTTATCTTCAAGATGAAGCGTGCGACACAATATTGTTCGAAGTTTTGGTTCCAACATTCATGGAAATATCATGAATCCTTGAAGATAAAAATAAAATAAAGGAAATGAACTCTGGGGTGAAAACCCAAAAATGGGCAGTTTAGAGTGATCCGAAAAAGAAAATATGTGGAAGTAGATTCAAGTCGAGCAAAGTGAGATTCTAACGAAAACAATTGATCCTTGGTTATTGACCCTTAAACACTTGTTTGAGCCTATGTATCCTTTCTTTTATAACTCTGAACCATAGCCTACGTTACATGCCTAAAGTCCATGATCATACATGGATATTTGAGTTGAAGAGTCTATTTTTAGAATTGATACCTCCTCTTAGGGTTAACTCGTTTGTTTGCAGAAGATTTCTAAACCTTTATAATGCATGATGAATAATAAAAAAAGAAAAAAAAAGGAAAAAATAAAAGGAGGGTTTCAAATGAAAACCCGCAAAGGGCATTTTGAACCAATGGTGAATTTGAGTCGAAACCTGAAACGACGGTTCGAATATGAAGTCAAATATACATGATTAGCATGCGAGAGATGATCCCCTAGAAGTCCAATGAAGTTCCACACACCCTAAAATTATGAGAAAGAGTTTGAAGTTAGTAAACAGTTCCAGAAATCGCACACGAAGCTCCCAAGATCATTCGATCATTTCTAAACAAATCAATGAACATTTGAAGAATCATGTCTCATTCAAAACAACCGATCCCAAAACACATTGTACTCCAAACAGACTCGTACCTTGAAATCACTAATACTCTTGACACATGTTAAAGAGCTATAATTTTGAAAGATTGAAAGAGTAATTGATTTGTTTGATCTTCAACGAACTTAAATTTTTATTAAATGTTTCAGTTGTGAGCCTTGAGTGTGGGGTACATTTTCCTTTTGCAAAAATATTTTCGAAAGCTCTTTATGATTTGAAAAATATTTTAAACACTCTTGAGAATGAAAAAGATTCTTTTGACAAGGTTCACTCAGATTTGAAAAGCCTAGAATCAAGAATGAGGCAAGGAAAAGAAAAGACGAAAGTTTAGAAGACAAATTTGTTGGGGCAAAACTGAATTGTCACATTCTGGAATTGATGAATTTACGCCCAATTGGAGGAAAAAGGAAGTCGAGGTGATCAAGCTTGGTTTGAGAAGGAAGACTTCCCAAGCATCTTTGCATCACCATTAACTATGAGAGCATGCATTTACATCATTGATATACATGTTTCCGTATGCATTTTTTGCACATTGATTATCAAACAAGTACAAACAAAACCTTGTCTCAATCACGAATGAGTGGTTCTACATCCAATCCAGACTCAAGAACAAATGAGTGCATCTTCATTTATCGAACCTTGCCGTAATCAAAAGTAAGCGATTTTACATCAAATCCCGCTTCAAGCACGAATGATTAGATGGAATGCTACCCTAAAGCCTTCAAGATGAAGTGCTACCCTAAAGCCTCTAAGATGGAGTGCCACATTTGCCTTCAAGAAGAAGTGTCACTATTTGTCTCCAAGATGGAGTGCCACCATTTGCCTTCAAGATGAAGTGCCACCAGTGACCTCTGAGATTGAGTGTCATCAAACTTCCAAGATGGAGTGCCACTAATGACCTCCGAGATTGAGCGTCATCAAGTTTCTAAGATAGAGTGCTGCCGATTACATCAAGAAATGAATTCTTGAATCCCATTACTCTTGAAACGAGCGGGGTACATCTTACAGTGCCCTTGAGACGAGCGAGGTGCATCTTACACCAAAAGATTATTTTTTTCTTTCAATGCCCTTGAGACGAGCGAGGTACATTGAGTTCTTGAATCTTAGTACCCTTGTGACGAGCGGGGTACATCTTACAGCGCCCTTGAGACGAGTGGGGTGCATCTTACACCAAGAGAAGAGTTTTTGAATTTCAATGCCCTTGAGACGAGCGGGGTATATTGAGTTCTTGAATCCTAAAGCCCTTGTGACGAGCGGGGTATATTTTACAACGCCCTTGAGACGAGCGGGGTGCATTTTACACCAAGAAATGAATTCTTGAATCCCAGTTCCCTTGAGACGAGCGGGGTACACCTTACAACACCCTTAAGACGAGCGGGGTGCATTTTACATCAAAAAATGAATTCTTGAATCCCAGTGCCCTTGAGACGAACGGGGTACACCTTATAGCGCCCTTGAGACGAGCGGGGTGCATTTTACATCGAGAAATAAGTTCTTGAGTCCCAGTGCCCTTAAGACGAGCGAGGTACACCTTACAGCGCCGTTGAGATGAGCGGGGTGCATTTTACATCAAGAAATGAATTCTTGAATCCCAGTGCCCTTGAGACGAGCGGGGTACACCTTACAGCGCCCTTGAGACGAGCGGGGTGCATTTTACATCGAGAAACAAGTTCTTGAGTCCCAGTGCCCACGAGATGAGCGAGGTACACCTTACAGCGCCCTTGAGACGAGTGGGGTGCATTTTACATCGAGAAATGAATTCTTGAGTCGCAGTGCCCATGAGATGAGCGAGGTACCTCATATAGCGCCTTTGAAACGAGCGAGATACATGTTTTTATCAGTAGGATGAACGGTGGTGTCTTCTTTGCAAATTTAATATTCAATGTAAAAATTTGTTGCTTTGGTCTTTGCTTCATTCCTCTTACTCGAGAAATGAGCAAAGAGGGGCAGTTGTACGCATCAATTTTTTTTTCTTTTGAATATTAAAACAAATTCAAACCCAAACAAATTGAATCCAACTAAAACTCTACCACCCCATCATTAATCCCTAAAATCTAGCCACAATACACCAAAAAAACATTCAAAAAAATCTGAATATTATCCTTAAAGTTTGTATTCAACTACAACACTACCCACCTCCCCATATCCCTAAAAAATAGATAATCCCTAACCAAATTTGAACCCTATATAAACCCCCACCCACCACCATCTAGAGAACACGAAGGCTAAAACAAAAGGGCAATAGTAGGTGAAATCTCAGTGTTAAAGTCAGAAGAAAAAGTTAGAAGCAAAACGTTTCTTACTCTTTTCTTGTGACCAAATTTTATTACCCAAATCCGAACGGTGGAAGAGTCTACAACGACCACGGGACCAATATACTCCAAGAACAATACAATCCAACGGCGAATTTCGGAGTTTGAGCAAGATATTTTTCGAATTTTTTGTTGTTGTAAAATTTCAAAATCAAAGATAAAAGGGGTGTTTTAGAACTTACATTTTTCTGATTTGGCTGTCGCCGGGAGAGTGTGTAGCGTCAGCCGGTGTGTGCTTGTGTGAGAGATGAGATAAAAAATTATATTTATGTTTGATACAAAGAGCCAATTTTTTTTAGTTTCAGTCGAAACTATTGAAGAAGATGAAGTGATAAAAAGGGGTTGCCTTTTTTTTCCATTTTGTTATCTGCAGTGAAACGTGTAGTCTAAATAAGAAGGGTCCCACATTTTTTTTTGATATGTGGAAGGCAACTCACGCATGCCTTAGGATTAGGGGCTTTTTGCATTACAGGTCCTTAGATGTTTAGGTGTTTAGGTTTAGGTCTTTTGGTTTATTTTATTTTAGTCATTCTAGTTTAAATTAATTAGATTTTAACCTTTAGGTTTAGATTCTTTTTTAATTAGATCCTCCTTTATATTTTTTTAAACCTCGTTTTTTTCTTTAATTTGATTTGGTCTTCGTATAAAAACTCGGTAATTATTTGGCCCTAATAAATTAATTGATGCGTGAATTGATTTCTAATTAAATTTTATTAGTAGTGCTATAACCTCGTTTTGAGTCTCCTTTTAGACAACCATAACCCTTAGGTACCAATTTTGGGCGTAGTGGGGTGCTATAACCTTCCTCACTCGTAACCGACTCCCGAACCCGACTTCCCAACCCAAAACGACCGATGACGACTCCAAATGTTTGATGGGCTTTTGAAGGCCCAACTCAGTTAGGCCCGGACGAAAAACGGTGTCTACACAAGGCTCAAACTTAAGACCTGCTTAAGCGATATCAAGCTGTTTACAACTCGGATCGACCCATTAGTTATTGGTTGCTTCTTTTGCAAACAAAGTTGCACACAATTTAACTGTGTGGGCTCGAACATGCATTGCGCCTTTTTTTTTTAATTCTACTCAAAGAATGGTCCCAATAATAAAAGATAGGGTAAACTATACTAATGACCACCGAACTATGGGGTTGGTGTCGATTTGACCACTATATTTTCAATTGTGTCAAATATACCACTTAACTATTTAAATGGTTCCAATTAAGCCACTCGCCGTTAAAAAAAACAAAAAAGTTGACGGAACTGTTAAAAAAATTGGTATAATTACACATTTGGTCCTTTATATTTATACAATATATCAATTTACTCCTAATTTTAATCTAATAAAATAAATTAATTATTTAATAAGATGGTGACACGTGTCACCACCTTATTGGACGTCTTTAATTTTTTTTATTTAATTTATTTAATTAATTTTCCACCTCCAATCAGGTGGTGACACGTGTCACCCAATTGGAGGTGGAAAAATGAGAGGAATAAAACGCCCCCATCATAGATCGAACCTGTGACCTTGGAGCAGCCAAGGTTTGTTTTTGCCACTGAACCAAGCACACTTTTGTGCTTTAAGGTACAACATTTAATATATGTGTTTAATAATTGTTAGTGCCCAGGAAAATGAAAGAAAAGAGAATGTGCACTTGGGTGGATTCGAACCAGGGACCTTAGGATGCATAGCACAAGTGCTTGCCATTGCACCAAGCGAATAATTTGTGATATGTTGTACAACATTTAATATATGTATTATATAATTTTTAATGCTTGGAAAAAGGAAGGAAATGTAATTTTAAGAAACTCGAACATAATATTCTTATGATGTATAAAAACATTTAAACCAATTAAATAAATGTAATAACTAAATTAAAGTTAAGAATATTAAATTATGTTTGTGAGTTTGAAATCGCTAAATGAATTAAATATAATTTTTAATTTTTTAATATAATTATATATATAATAATTTAATTAATTTTTTAGTAAATATTAAAATTATTAATCAAGTTAAAAAATCATTATATACGTGAAATTATAAAAATAAATCTGGAACTAAAAAATATAGTTAAATTTAGATTAATATATAAAAATTTTAAAATGATTTTTCTATTAAAAAATTAAAAAATAATATTAAATTTTTTATTTTAAATCGTGCACTAACTATAATTTAAAATATATACAAAATATTCTGAACTTTAATTTAGTTATTAGATTTATTTAATTGGTTTAGATGTTTTTATGCATCATAAGAATATTATGTTCGAGTTTCTTAAAATTACATTTTCTTCCTTTTTCCAAGCATTAAAAATTATATAATACATATATTAAATGTTGTACAACATATCACAAATTATTCACTTGGTGCAGTGGCAAGCACTTGTGCTATGTATACTAAGGTCCCTGGTTCGAATCCACCCAAGTGCACATTCTTTTCTTTCATTTTCCTGGGCACTAACAATCATTAAACACATATATTAAATGTTGTACCTTAAAGCACAAAAGTGTGCTTGGTTCAGTGGCAAAAACAAACCTTGGTTGCTCCAAGGTCATAGGTTCGATCCATGATGGGGGCGTTTGTTCCTCTCATTTTTCCACCTCCAATCAGGTGGTGACACGTGTCACCATCTTATTAAATAATTAATTTATTTTATTAGATTAAAATTAGGAGTAAATTGATATATTGTATAAATATAAAGGACCAAATGTGTAATTATACTAATTTTTTTAACAGTTAACGGCGAGTGGCTTAATTGGAACCATTTAAATAGTTAAGTGGTATATTTGACACAATTGAAAATATAGTGGTCAAATCGACACCAACCCCATAGTTCGGTGGTCATTAGTATAGTTTACCCTAAAAGATAACATGTTAAGTATTTTGAGTTCGAACAGTTTTATCTCCGGGTTTACGTGACATCATTTTTTGTTCTCCCCTACTCAGTTACAAAGCGCACGAACAATCGAGTTGAGTCGTGGCAATCCTCAGGCCATCAACTCATTATTTTTAACTCTTTTTCATTTTAGTCCTAACAATATAACTCAGAAGTCAGAACAGGCCAAAAACCATAATCTATACACTCTTCTTAACAAAGATGTTGAGAAACTTTCTGAGAAAAACAAATCTCTTGTGTGGAGGAGAAGTAGAATTCTTAACGTGGAGAAGAGGTTTGAGTTCATCAACCTCAGCCCAGCCTGCAAGGAGATTCGCTGCTGTGTGGGGTAATGGCGATTTCGGGCGTTTGGGTGTTGGGACTCTCGACTCTCAATGGTGGCCTAAACCTATCGACTCTTCTTCCTTTCATCACCAAACCCTCAAGTCCATCGCCTGCGGTGGCGCCCATACTCTCTTCTTAACAGGTCCTTTGGGTAGTCAGTAGTCTCCTGAATTTATGATTGATCGTTTTTGGATTCGGTCGCTAATTAGATCATTCTATGTTTTGACAGAAAACGGGAGGGTTTATGCCACTGGTCTCAATGATTTTGGGCAGCTAGGTTCGCCAGACCCTGTAAATTACTCTACAGTAAGATTTTTCTCCACTTTTTGTTCTACCATTTTTGTTTGTTCAATCATAGTGAAAAATTGCTTGACAAAGATAGGGTAATTATAATTTTGTAATTGTTTTGTCTATGACAAATTGAACTTATAATTCCAGTCATATATGATATGTAGGGATCAGGTTCGCAAGAATGAGTAACTAAATCTGAATTTCGTCTGTCTATAAGTTTTTTGTTGCATAGGGATCAGGTTGAACAGTATTGAGTGTTTCGATAATGCTAGTCAATATGGATATAACAATTATATACAAAATTTAAGGTTTTTTTTTTTAAAGAATTTATTTGTGCCTTTTTTTTTGGGGGGGGGGGATAAGTGGCAGGAATCATGAAGTTACTGTTGTTACATTAGCTGACAGTAGAGGGAAACTATTAGTTTAAATTCCAGTCTTTACATAGCGCCGAATTAATAGAGTCTATTAGTGATCATGCAAATGTAAGGACACTGTTTCTCTAATCTGCTCCAATATCTTGTCTTTGTGGAGCTCGGCATGCAAGTGCAGCTTGTTATTTCTTTCCCTCCAAAAGAAGTAGATCAGTGCTTTCCAAGCAATAAGGATTATGATGGTGGTTGAGGCTCTGCCTCTAAGTTTGCTTGTGGCCCATTGCGATCAATGCATTCTAGCCTCTTCTTTTGATCTTGTGCAATTCCCTCAGATGCTGCCATATCAATAAGTGTACCTGCAGCTGAGAAACAAACGTTCCTTTGATTCCTTCTCTTGCTTGCCCAAAAGGCATCCTTTGATACTTTCCTTTGCTTGCATATTGATTTCCGGTTAACAGATCCAGTTTTAGGAGAAGAACCTCCAGTAACAACATGCTTGAAGCTTATTTGCTCGAATCTCAACCCTTTGTGAATGCAATCTCTCTTCATAACCCTGAGCTTCGAGGAAGTTTGCAAAGAGCTCATCTCCAATTGTGAGGAGATGGGAGTATGAGTTGATCGAAAAGATGATGAAATAATGTAAAAGGATCAAACAAAGATGAAATCCGTGTCAAGAATTGAAATAGTAAAGAAAACTGTGAAAAGTGGTGTAATCTGACAAGAAAATCTCCAACTCATGAAAATTGTGCTAACATGAGCTGCGAGCATTTTCTTAATGTGCGCCAGAGCATTCCTTGTACACTTTTAGGAAGTAACCTATTTATATATTCTTTTAGGATCCAATTGAAGTTTTGGGACTTACAAAAGAAATTGTGCAAATTGCAGCTGGTTATCATCATTCATGCGCCATTACAGGTATAATACTATTAGAGTTGCTCATGTGCATTCATATAAATGGACAGATATGGATGCACATTGTTCCTCCTACTGTTTGGAAGATAGGGCTTTTGTGTCTCATCACTATTAGAGTTGCTCATGTGCATTCATATAAATGGATATAAATTAATTCTTGAAATGCGCTTGGTTTTAAGATGAATGACACTTGCCTTCTTCAATGGCAAATGCCCTTCATGTGAAAAAGTAACATTTTCAAACCATTGGTATTAAAAATAAAGGCTATATTTTTATTAAAGTGATGCATCTCATTTTATGACAATTAATTTAATAATACGATAAGATGCATTCACATTTTGCTTGCAGGTATAGACAAGTATATAATCTTACCGTGGAATCTTTCGTCTTACTTCTTTTTCATTTGTTCTCTCTTATGTGATGGCTTTTTTTGTTTTTGTTTTAAGTTTATGTGTATTATGAACTTAAGATTCAGTGCAATATGTCCTTGCTTCTGATTCCATCTTCTGTATATATTCTGAGAATGTGGTTTGACCTGTAGTGGATGGGGAACTTTACATGTGGGGGAAGAACTCAAGCGGGCAACTTGGACTTGGAAAAAGTAATAGCTAAATGAGCTCCTTTTATTTGAATGCTTATAATATTTAAGTTAAATTATTAAGTTTGCCCACTCATCAATGTTATTTTCTTCTTCTTCTTATTAACATTATTGTATAATCAACATATTCTCACTTGTTTGGGATGGATGGAATATTGTACTTACAGAGGCTGCAAAAGTGATTCATAGGCCAACCAAAGTGGAATGCTTGAGCGGGCTTACAATTAAATTGGCAGCTTTGGGTTCAGAGCACACAGTTGCTGTTACTGGTATGAAATTGGAAATGCTTCACAAGATTAGGATTCTATTTTCTAGCATTACCATTTTGGAGATGCTTTTGATATGTATGCTTGGGGTAATGTCTGTGTTTCCTTTTTATGTTCTTCGCCAGATGGAGGTGAGGCTTTAAGTTGGGGTGCAGTAGCATCTGGAAGACTTGGTCATGGCCTCGAGTCGAGTATTTTTGGTTTTTTAACAAGCAACAGGTCAATTTTATGTTTTTTTTTTTGCTTATTGGCTGATATAACAAGGCCTTCAATTTATCTCTTCTTTTTCTCCTTATGCTTTATATGACTATCTCTTCAACTTATCCTTTACTTCTTTTCCATTTGGGTAGTTAGCCTGATGCCGATTCATATTCCATAAGAGAAATACATATTAGTACCTGTTGAATTACATACAAGCACTGTGCTCCGTTCTCCAAAATCTAGCGTGTGAATATTAGTATGTCAGTGTGTCATAGTTGGGAAGGGATTTGATTTTTTTTGGGGGGGCGGGGAGCGGGAAAAGTCAGAGTAAAATACTTCTAATATTTCTTCCTAGGCTAGATAATCTTGAGTGGTCCAGGTGCATTCCTTGGTCGTATCTAGAATTGTGAGAAAGGGGCCATGGTGGCCGAAGATGCAATGAATAATGGTGGTTTGTGTGTGATCGGTGGTTAGAGATTTGTTGTTTGAAGAAGATGAACAATATATTTTCTAGAGAGAACAATGTGCTTCTCTGTATTTTCTTATTATTCTCTTAATTACCAAATGTATACAGAGTAAGCCTTTAAATAGGCTTATATAGAGTTCTAATATAACTAAAATTATACTTTTATCTTTAATTTAAATAGTACTTATTCCTAATTTAAATAAGACTTCTAGTAAATCTAAACTACCGATTAAGAATAAACTCTAATTACACATTAAATAAAAACTCTAACACTCTCGTCAACTTACACTCCCCCTCACACTCTAACACTTCTCGGATAACTTACACTCCCCCTCAAGCTGGTGAGCAAACGTAATAGAGCACCAGCTTGGATCTTGGATGTGATGCCCTACTCATATTTCTTTTGCTGAAAAAAATGCTCCTTATTCTCGGGAGTCTTTGATTTGAAGAGTGAGGACAGAACCATGATCTTCTTGCGCAGCAATTGTTGATGCCGTTCAACTTATGGTACGCTTGAGATGGTTGATGCATCGGTTGGACCTCTTCTCGCCTCTTCGCCTATCTTTTAAGATGGATGGCTAAGATAGAACCAAATAATTTTTTAAGGCTAAACTTTAACCTTTTCATCTATCTTTTTGATTGGCTAAGATAGAACCATAAAACAACAAAATTAAACAAGTAGAAATTTCACTACAGATGTAAGATTCTAAGGAGGGAGAAGCCAAGGAACGAGTGTGGCCTAATAATGACAGCAGCGGAAGAGAAAAAAGATGTACATCTGAAAAATCAAATCGTCGATCTGTTTCAAATTAGAGATGGCAGCAATGGTGACGACATCAAGACCGTTGTTGGCTCTGATACCATGTGAGAAAGGGGCCATGGTGGCCGAAGATGCAATGAATAATGGTGGTTTGTGTGTGATCGGTGGTTAGAGATTTGTTGTTTGAAGAAGATGAACATGATATTTTCTAGAGAGAACAATGTGTTTTTCTGTATTTTTTTTATTATTCTCTTAATTATCAAATGTATACAGAGTAAGCCTTTAAATAGGCTGATATAGAGTTCTAATATAACTAAAACTGTACTTTTATCTTTAATTTAAATAGTACTTATTCCTAATTTAAATAAGACTTTTAGTAAATCTAAACTACTGATTAGGAATAAACTCTAATTACACATTAAATAAAAACTCTCAACTTACACTCCCCCTCACACTCTAACACTTCTCGGATAACTTACAAGAACTTCCTTCCGTTAATCATGCATGTGGCTTGATGAATCATTGTACACCCGTCAGGTATTATAGAGAATGGGAAGGACAGGATCTGATTCAGTAGGCATGTCAAAGACAAAGTAAGACTGGTGAATGGTTGTTGTTGCCAAGGCCTACTCAAACATTTTAGATCGAAAATCACCTATTCAATTGAAGGAAGAATGTGTTTTTCTGGGTCGGGGAAGAACATTTCAAAATACGAGATTATATAACGAAATATAAGAATAAAAATACATCAGCATTTGCAACGTTTTAAGGTGTTCCCAATGTGGGCATTGTCTGAAATTTTAATGTGCATGAGAATAAGTTGTTTCCAAGGATTGCGTGGTTCAATTAGCGTTTGACATGGACAAAGCTACATTCTTTTCTACTGCCTAGAAATGGTGTAGCGTTTGCTTCATTTTCTCTGTTTCCTTCTTTCTCTTCGTTTTGTAATTTCTTTTAGAGTTCTATTTTCATTTCATCTTGAGCTTTCTATTTTCTCACTGTAATGTTTTTAAGTTTACATGGATATTTATGATTTTTGCAGCGAGTATACTCCAAGGCTTATAAAGAAATTAGAGGGTATCAAGGTATTGCTTGTTAAACTTTGAACTTTTTACTGGTGTAACTAAAATTAAGGCAGATGTTTAAATTTATTCTCGCTGATAATGGTCATTTGGCTTCATTATTTATCCCTGCATTAGGTTAAAAGAGTTGCTGCTGGGTTGTTGCATTCAGCATGCATTGATGGTAAGTTAGAATGATCCTCTTATGGTTAATCATTTTTTTACCTCTAATTTGACTATCTATTGCAGAAACTGGGTCTTTGTTTATATTTGGGGAGAAAGTGGTAGCTAATCTTGTAAGTTCTAAAAATTGTCAGCTTTGAACATAACTTAATCTGTCTAAACATATGGCATCTTTTGAGTGATGATCTCTTAATGAAAATATTTTAGGGGTTTGGAGAGGCCAAGAATGCAACAATTCCATCCATGATCAACACATTACCATATTCGGAAGAAGTTGCATGTGGTGGCTACCACACGTGTGTTGTAACAAGTAATTCTCTCGGCTTCATTTTCATATGTTTTTGCATGATTTATACTGCTCAAAATATGGAGCCATCATAGCAAACATTTTTGTTGTTTGAAAATCTTAAATCGATGTACCTTTTAAAATTTTCTTGCTTCAATATTTTCTGAAAATTGCAATCTCAATGACTATGTAGGTTAGAATGAGTAAAGGCTTGAAGAATAAAAAACAAAATGTCCATAAACAATTACAGGAATTGCAGGAAAATGTGGAATCATTTATGGTCTTATGTCTGAATCATGTTCCAGTGCTTTACAAGTAAGTTCAAGTTGATGTCAATGACAATGTCCTGGAGATCATCTAGGAAAAAAAATTAAAACATGCACCTTAAAAAGGATGATCGGGAGAAATAAGAATTGGATTTTAAGGATAAAAGTGTAGCAAATGTAAAGATGATTTGAAACTCACTTGAGTAGCTTAAAGGGGGTTAAGTTTTTCTTATCACAATAACTGAAGTCGGACACCTTGGAAGGTTGTGATTCCCTTTCTACTTTGTTAGATGGCCTGATTATTGATTTTATCATTCATATTTCATAACTATTCTGATGAAGTGGAAGATGAGAGCTATTGCTTGTTATCAATCTTGTGGTTTCAAGGATGCATTAAGGTTCAAAACACTTTGTGGTCAGCAAATAAATAGTTTCAAACTTGTAATCGCCTCTACTATAGTTCTTCATTTGAGGTTGATTTTCTCCATCGAGGGTAGAGTTATCCGCAGAGGATATACACTAATTAGGGATCTATTTTTTTAGTTTTTGTATATTTTAAGGTCTCAAATACTATTTAGTTGAGACAGCTATCAATAACATTGTAAATTAGATCGTGTCCCTCTATCCCTACATTTCTCCCTATAGTGCTGCACTGAAGGTAAAACCAACAAACTGCAATCGTGGACCTTGATATATTGGCTATGGATTTGAGAACAAGTTGCCATAGATCTTTTTGTTATCTTTGTTAAATAAGCATTGGCATAACTAGGAGGGAGTGTTGAAATAATTAAATTGTTGATGGCCAAACTTGTTTTGGCTTTCCTTTTAGTGACGAGAATTAAAATTGCATATTATGCTAGCCACTGGCGGAGCCAATAACTGACACCCCAAAAAATTTTAAAAATAATATATTCTTTGTAAATTTTATTTAAATTTTTTTAAAAAGTAAAATAAACACCATACTAAAAGAGTACTGACGCCGCTTTAAAAGAGTATTACACCCCTTAAAGAAAATTAACACCCATCGTTTGCCCCCACTCAATTAAAAGAATCCCTTATATATATATATATATATTTTAAAAAATTGACACTGCAATCTAAATTTTTTGGCTCTGCCCCTGATGCTAACATTGTCTATTGTTAGTAGCTTGTTCAAGTTTCGTGTACAAAAAAGAAAGATTTCAATTTCACAATTTGACATCAACGTCTTATCCTTATTTCACTGTGAATGATTTATAAATATCCATGTTATTTCTGTTGATATTTCCTTTTCAGGGGAAAGAAACTAGCCAAAATCTTAATGCTATTTCTGTTGTGCTCGTCATCGTCCCATCCTCCATTGTTTAGTGAGCTAAAGGTTCTTTTATGCCTGCATCTGAATCTAATCCTAGTTTTGTTTCTTTTCATCAATTTTCTCATAGGAGGTGGGGAACTTTATACTTGGGGTTCAAATGAGAATGGTTGCCTTGGTACCGGGTATTCAGTCGGGACTTTATTTTGAAACCCTACCCTGAGAAATTGATTTGTTACTGTTTTTTTTTGTTTACATTTTGAATCATAGAATTTGGATATCTTTAAAATTGGTCATCTTTGGCTTTGGCAGTTCTATTGATGTTTTTCATGTACCGGAAAGAGTTCAAGATCCTTTTCTGAAATCTCCTGTTTGCAAGGTTTGTGCTTATGTTTGGTTATCATTACTATATCAATGAGATTTGGTCACTCATGATAGAACCAGAAGCAATGTTGTGTGCATTGGTCGATGCTGTTGCTCTTCACTCTCAAAGGGACAGCAGCAGTTGTTTTTTTTAAAGAATCAAAAGCAATCACTCTCCAAGATGCCTGAGCTTATGCTCTTGCATATAATTCAGTTTTCTACCTTTTTTATTTTGAAAGTGTTCATCGGCAGGTCTCTTGTGGTTGGAAGCATACAGCAGCGATTTCAGGTAAGAACTTATCATGGGATCAAGCATAAGAGATACTTGCTTCCCGTCACTTGAAAGAACTATTAATTAGAAACTGTAACTCCTGCTTTTCAATTTTATTTGTTCTTATATATTTGGTATCGAATAGACATTTAAAGATAAAATATTATGAGAAGTTGCTCAATATTAGCATCAAATCACATAAAGACTTCAACAGCTTAGGTCTTGAATGGAAAACTAAGTTGAAGGAAAAGAAAGTTTCTAAACCATGATAGGAAGACTTGATATAAATATAATACTTTAGGACTCAACATCTGCACTGTCCAGTCACCTGCTAAGAATTTACAATATGCTGTTGAAACTAAAATCTGAAGAAAGGAAAAAACAAATAAAAGCTGCTCCTTTTGGCTCAAAGAATCATAAAATTAAGACCTGTAGAGAATAATTTCTTGTGTTTTATTCATAAAACATATGAGGCTATATATACAAATCTAATTTACCTAAACTAGGTAACATAATATATAACATTAATTACAATATATTCTAGCCTAATAAAAAGCCTAGATATTAGCCTAAGAATCTGTAACACTCCCCCTCAAGTTGGATCATAGATATTAATCATGCCCAACTTGTTACATAGATAATTGATTCGAATTCCATTGAGAGCTTTGGTGAAGATGTCTCCTAGTTGTTCTCCGATTTTCACATAACCAGTAGATATCAAACCTTGTTGTATCTTTTCGCGAATGAAGTGACAATCAATCTCAATGTGTTTCGTTCTTTCATGAAAAACTGGATTCGAAGCAATGTGTAATGCAGCTTGATTATCACACCAAAGTTTTGCAGGTATTGAGGCTTTAATTCCAATCTCACCGAGGAGCTGATATACCCATATAATCTCACATACGGACTTGGCCATTGCTCTATATTCGGCTTCTGCACTAGATCGTGACACTACGTTCTACTTTTTACTCTTCCAAGAAATCAAGTTTCCTCCAACAAACACAGAATATCCTGAGGTGGATCTTCTATCCTCCTTGCATCCTGCCCAATCCGAGTCGGAAAAACATTCAATTCTAGTATGACCATGATTGCCATATAGAATTCCACGCCCAGGAGCACTTTTTAGATAACATAAAACTTGCTCTACTGCTTTCCAATGATCAACAGTCGGTGACGACATATATTGACTCAGAACACTCACTGGAAAAGATATATCAGGACGCGTCACCGTGAGATAATTTAATTTACCGATAAGTCTTCTGTACCTTTCAGGGTCATCAAATAATTCACCTTCTTTAGTTAACTGTAGATTAGGGACCATTGGCGTACTACAAGGTTTGGCGCCCAATTTCCCTGTTTCCAATAAAAGATCAAGCACATACTTCCTCTGAGATAGGAAGATTCCTTTTCTATTTCTGTTCACCTCAACCCCCAAGAAGTATTTCAACGTCCCCAGATCTTTAGTGTGAAACTGAGTATGGAGAAAAGACTTCAGTGAAGAAATTCCACTAGTGTCATTACCAGTGAGTACAATATCATCCACATATACGACTAGTAGAATAGTGCCCCCATCAGACTTTCTAAAGAAAACAGAATGGTCTGATTCGCTTTTTTTGCATCCCGAACTTTTCAATAGCCTGACTAAGCTTACCAAACCAAGCCCGAGGACTTTGTTTCAGACCATATAAAGATTTCTTCAGATAACATACTTTCGCAGACTCCCCCTGAGCAACAAACCCAGGTGGTTGCTCCATATACACCTTCTCCTGAAGATCACCATGAAGGAAAGCATTCTTGATATCCAACTGATACAAAGGCCAATAAAAAATTGCTGCAAGGGAGATAAATAGCCTGACAGAAGCAAGTTTGGCATTAGGAGAGAAAGTATCATAATAATCCACACCATAGGTCTGAGCATATCCCTTAGCAACAAGACGGGCTTTCAAACGATTAAGAGATCCATCAGGATTAAATTTGACAGTAAACACCCACTTACATCCAATAGCTCGTTTACCGTTAGGCAAAGAAACCAAAGTCCACGTGCCATTGACATCTAGAGCAGTCATTTCCTCAAGCATAGCCGCACGCCATCCAGGATGAGATAATGCCTCGCTAACAGTTTTAGGGACAAAAATAGTATCTAGGGATGTAACAAAGGTACGAGAAGAAGAAGACAAACAATTATAGGAAACAACAGAGGAAATGGGGTAAGTACAAGCACGTTTACCTTTCCGAAGAGCAATAGGAAGGTCAAGATCAGCAATACGAGGCGAATCTGATGACGAAGATATTGGCTCATCAGGACATGAATCTGGAACATCCGGAACGTTTGTAATTGGGTCGGAAGGGGGTGGTTGTGGTCGACGAGTATAGATGTTTTTTATGGGGGCTTGACAAAAGAGGGCGGAACCAAGGAGGATGAGGACAACTCCAAAGGCGATAGGACCTGATAAAACAAGAAATCCTCGTCCTCCTGAGCGATAGACCCTGAAGAAAACAGAAAAGGTTTGTGTTCCAAAAAAGTAACATCAGCAAACACAAGATACCTACCTAGACCCGGACAATAACAACGATACCCTTTTTGACCACGTGAATACCCCAAAAACACACATCTCAAGGACTTAGGATCAAGTTTTGTAACTTGAGGACGGACATCCCGAACAAAACAAATACAACCAAAAATTTTCGGGGAGAGGGGAAACAAATTTTTAGTGGGAAAACAAATTTTTAGTGGGGAAAAGAGTATGAAAAGGGATGTTACCCAACAAAACTGAAGAGGGCATACGATTGATCAAAAAACAAGTTGTGGAGATGGCATCAGCCCAAAAACATTTTGGAACCTGCATTTGAAATAGCAAAGCTCGGGCTGTTTCAAGGAGATGCCTATTTTTGCGTTCAGCAATACCGTTTTGAGAAGGGGTGTCAACACAAGAAGTTTGATGGAGAATACCGTGTTCAAGCATATATTTCTGAAAAGGACCTGAAACATACTCTTTTGCATTATCACTTCTCAAGTTTTGGACAGGCGTACCAAATTGGGTTCGAATCTCAGCACAAAAAGAAGAGAAATGAGTAAATAATTCTGAGCGAGATTTCATTAAATAAAGCCATGTCATTCGAGAATAATCATCAACAAAAGTAACAAAATAACGAAAACCAGGTTTAGAAGTAACAGGGCTAGGACCCCAAACATCAGAGTGAACTAACTCAAATGGAGCAGAAGCTCGGTTATTGACTCTAGGACTGGAACTAAGGCGATGGTGTTTAGCAAACTGACAAGACTCACAATCTAATGATTTTAAACTAGAAAATTGAGGACAAAGTTTCTTCAAAGAAGGTAGAGAAGGATGACCCAATCGACAATGTTCTTCAAAAGTATTGACAATTCCAGTGCAAGCAACAGGGTCTGGAGCATGGGTGTCAAGGATGTAGAGACCATCAGACTCATGCCCTTTACCAATAATCTTCTTCGTCAAAAGATCCTGAAACACAATAACCAGGAAAAAAATGAGACATAACAATTAAGGGTTTTTGTAAGTTTACTAACTGACATTAGGTTAAAGGATAAATGCGGTAAACTCAAAACAGAGGACAAAGTAAGAGAGGGAGTGGGGTACGAAGTGCCAGAGCCAATAACAGAAGATGTGGAACCATCGGCTAAAGTAACAGGATTGATAGAAGGATGGGTTGTAAAATGAGAAAGAAGATTGGGGTTACCTGTCATGTGGTCTGTGGCACCAGAATCAATGACCCACTTGGAAGAGGTGGAAACAAGACATGTATTGGGTTTACCTGACTCCACAAGGGCAGAAACAGGTCCGGAAGGATGCTTGACAGTGTCTTGAAGGTGAAGAAGCTTGACATACTCATCCGCAGATATCGTAACAGCCGATGAAGAAGTGTCTACACTAGAAGCAACATGAGCAGACGAAGTTTTCTTAAACTGCAGCTCCCGGCAATCACGCTTGGTATGTCCCGGCTTGTGACAATAATGACAGATAACTGCACTGTGATCCGGACCACGAACTCCAAACTGTGGATCGCTTTTGGTAGACCCCGACCCCATGGAACGACCAGGACCACTACTCTTGAAATGTTGCTTGCCGGAGTCAGAAGGAAGAGCACGACTAAGCAGAACACTGCCATGTTGTGGGGATGGAGTAGGCAAAGAATTCTCAGTACGACGTACTCTCTGAAAAAACATCATCGAGGCTAGAGATCTCGGAACCAGAGAGAATCTGAGATTTAGCAGTCTCAAATTCTGGTGGAAGACCAGCTAGAAAACTCATAACCGCCATTTGCTCTCGCTGACTACGTTGGACCTCGATATCAGCACTAAAGGGAAGCAACATATTAAGCTCTTCATACGTTTTCTTAAAATCCATAAAATAACTAGTTAAAGTCCGGTCTTCTTTGTCAACCCTGTAAAAATTCTGACAAACATCATAGATACATGAAAAATTTCCTTTGCCAGAATATAAAAATTGCAAATAGCTCATCAACTGTTTCACCGTCTTGCAATGATTAACCAAACTGTAGATAATTGGCATTTAAAATAAAGATTAGATTGTAAATTACATAAAGTTAGGAAATTATATTCCCAAATATTTAGCTGCTAACATTTAGGGATTTAGCAATAATATAGTTGCTGATTTTATGTAATTTTCCTAGATTAGTCTCCTTTTGTAACCTATAAATAGGTACTACTTTATCAATAAGAGAGATCAAGAAATACAGAGAAATAATCTTTCTTCTCTGCACATACCACTTTTCTACATGGTATCAGATCCTAAAATTTGCGAGATGTATACATCTTCTGCAATCAGTTCAGAAAATATTTCAGATGATGTATTTCAACCTTTAAAAAAATTCCAGCAGCCCACTACTGTTGGCAATTTCCAGCCTTACAACAGATTTCAGCAGCTCAATGTTGTTGATAACTTCCAGCCATCTTCAACCTTCCAGCAGCCCATTGATGCTGATAATCTACAGCCACATTCATCCTTTCAGCAAACCAATGTGACTTCTAAGACTCATGGAGGTAGTACAATTTTTACAAATTTGGTTGATAATAATTGTACATCATGGATTGTGGATTCAGGGGCATCAGATCACATGAAAGGAGATGTGACGTTGTTTCAGAAGTTTCAGAAATTAAATTTTCCCTCTCACATAAAGACTGCAAATGGCTCTTTATCACCCACTGAAGGGAGTGGTTCAATTCGAGTTTCTGAAAACATTGAATTATTGAATGTGTTATATGTGCCTAATTTAGCTTGCAATCTTCTCTCTGTCAGTAAACTCTCTACTGATTTCCGCTGCACTATTAAATTTTCTCCACATGTTTGTGAATTTCAGGCTATGGACTCGGGGAAGGTGATTGGAAGTGCTAGGTTGTGTGGTGGCCTCTACATTCTTCAAGGCCAACCATCTCTACATAGACAAGCCAACTCAAGTTGTTCTCAACCAAACTTTTTTCCTAATCATGGTTCTAATTCTTCTCCAAATGTTTTATTATGGCATTACAGACTAGGACATTCTAATTTTCAGTACCTTGCCAAAATGTTTCCTCATTTATTTCAAAATACAAGTCCAATTTTTTTTACTTGTGAAATCTGTCCACTTGCTAAGCACACAAAAAATTCATACCCTCCATCCAAATACAAATCCTCTCATCCCTTTTCCATTGTTCACAGTGACATTTGGGGCCCTTCGAGAGTGAAAAACATAGATGGTTCTAG
This sequence comes from Hibiscus trionum, assembly GCA_030270665.1. Taxonomy (NCBI): domain Eukaryota; kingdom Viridiplantae; phylum Streptophyta; class Magnoliopsida; order Malvales; family Malvaceae; genus Hibiscus; species Hibiscus trionum. The sequence continues at coordinate 6,245,095 of BSYR01000034.1, read as the reverse complement.
GTGGTTCATTACTTTTATAGATGACCACTCTAGACTCACTTGGACTTTTTTAATGAAAGAAAAATCTGAAACTGAGAGTGTGTTTAGAAGATTTCAGAACCTGATTGAGACTCAGTTTAAAACAAAAATTTAGATTTTTCACACTGATAATGGCAGTGAGTATTTCACTAGAACTCTAGGATCCTATTTTCAGGAGAAAGGAATTCTTCATATTAGCTCTTGGGTTGATTCTCCTCAACAGAATGGGGTTGCCGAGAGAAAAAATAGGCACCTTTTAGAGGTAGCAAGGTCATTATTATTTTCCACAAATGTTCCTAAATTCTTTTGGGGGGAAGCCATTCTTACAGCCACATACCTTATAAATAGGTTGCCTAGTAAACCCTTGCAATTTAAGGTACCTCGAGATGTTTTTCTTCATCATTTTTCTAATTTTCAGCCACTTTCTTCCAATCTGCCATTAAAAGTCTTCGGGTGTACCGTTTTTGTCCATATTTATCCTCATTCTCGGTCTAAACTTGATCCTTGAGCTCTTAAGTGCATTTTCTTAGGATATTCTTCCACTAAGAAGGGCTACAAGTGTTACTCACCTGTCACTAAAAGAACCTATACCACCATGGATGTTACTTTCTTGGAAAACAATCCTTTTTACTCCAAGGCTGAAATTCAGGGGGAGAGTGTAAGAAAACCTCAACTTTTTGATGATTTTCAATTTATTGATGATTTTCAGCCTTTTATAGCTCAACCTATCATACCTATACCTTCTCCTTCAAAACCCATACTTCCTTCAGAACCTACAGTTCAACCCTTCATAACTATAACTTCTCCTTCAAAACCTATACCATCTTCAGGACCCACACAATCTCCAGTTCCTAGCTCACCACAAACTCCTCAAAAGACCCAACCTGAGCAATTTGAGAAGAGGGAACTTAGTGTCTATAAAAGGAGACAAAAGCCTATTAAAGAGACCAACATACAACCTGGAGACTGCCGAGAACTGGAACTCAGCCCTACAGCCTCAGAACACTTGGAAGGTATGGGAATTTCTCAAAATACAGCTCCTATTCCTATTATTGATACTGTTGATTTGCTCATTGCTCAAAGGAAAGGTGTGAGAAAGTGCACTAACCATCCAATTCAAAGGTTTGTAGCATATGGAAAACTAAATCCTTCATTCAAGGCTTTTACTGCAAATGTTGACAGAATCTTTGTCCCTAAAACAATAGAAGAAGCTCTAGAAGATCCTCAATGGAAGAGGGCAGTTGATGAAGAGATTAGTGCACTTGAAGGTAATAAAACATGGACTCTTGTCGATTTACCACCAGGTAAAAAACCAGTAGGTTGTAAATGGATTTTTACAGTGAAGTACAATTCTGATGGCAGTGTGGAGAGATTTAAGGCTAGACTTGTGGCCAAAGGATTTACACAATCCTATGGAATAGATTATGAAGAAACTTTTGCTCCTGTTGCAAAACTAAATTCAGTTCGAGTGTTGTTATCTTTGGCAGCAAATAAAGATTGGGAACTTCATCAACTGGACATTAAGAATGCATTCTTGAATGGGATTCTGGAAGAAGAGGTCTACATGAAAATTCCTCCAGGTATGAAACTACATCGTAATGATCAAAAGGTTTGTAAATTGGAAAAATCTTTATATGGATTAAAACAATCTCCAAGGGCCTGGTTTGATAAATTTACTAGAGTCATTCTTAAAAATGGGTACAAGCAATGTCAAACTGATCACACTTTGTTTGTAAAAACAGCTCCATGTGGAAAAAAGGCAATTCTAATTGTTTATGTAGACGGTATTATCATTACAGGAGATGATGTTTATGAGATAGAACAACTAAAGAAGATACTGGCCTTTGAATTCGAAACCAAGGATCTTGGAAATCTCAAATACTTCTTGGGAATGGAGGTAGCAAGATCCAAGATGGGCATTGTTATTAATCAGAGAAAATATGTTTTAGATTTACTTGAAAAAACTGGAATGATGGGTTGTAAGCCAGCAGAAACTCCTATGGAGATTAACTTGAAGTTAAGGAAAGATGAGTTGGGAATTCCTGTTAACAAGGAACAGTACCAAAGACTTGTGGGGAAATTAATTTATTTGTCACTTACACGACCAGATATAGCATTTTCTGTCAGCATTGTAAGCCAGTACATGTGTGACCCGAGAGAGGAGCACCTTGATGCAGTCTACAGAATTCTAAGGTATCTAAAAATGACTCCTGGCCATGGTTTAATTTTCAGAAAGAATGAAGACAGAACAGTAAAAATCTTTACTGATTCAAGTTGGGCTGGAGAGTTAACAGACCGAAGGTCAACTAGTGGATATTGCTCCTTTGTTTGGGGAAATTTGGTGACATGGAGAAGTAAAAAACAGTCAGTTGTGTCAAGAAGCAGTGCTGAGGCAGAATACAGAGCTCTTGCTTTGGGAATTTGCGAGGGAATATGGCTTAAGAGACTTTTGGCAGAACTGGGACTTGATAGTTGCAGTCAATTTGAATTGCAAACTGATAGCCAATCAGCTATTAGTATTGCTAAAAATCCAGTCCAACATGACAGGGCAAAGCACGTGGAGATCGATAGACACTTCATTTCAGAAAAGGTCAACAATGGAGTGGTTAAACTTAACTTTGTCTCTACAAAGAAGCAGCTAGCCGATGTACTCACCAAGAGTTACCTTTGACGAATTCATATCCAAGCTGGGACTACAATATATATTCACCAGCTTGAGGGGGAGGGTAGATAATTGGCATTTAAAATAAAGATTAGATTGTAAATTACATAAAGTTAGGAAATTATATTCCCAAATATTTAGCTGCTAACATTTAGGGATTTAGCAATAATATAGTTGCTGATTTTATGTAATTTTCCTAGATTAGTCTCCTTTTGTAACCTATAAATAGGTACTACTTTATCAATAAGAGAGATCAAGAAATACAGAGAAATAATCTTTCTTCTCTGCACATACCACTTTTCTACACAAACCTACCACCTCACTGTCAATAGAATTACGAATCTGGATATACAGGCGAGCATCTTCTCTCATCCAATGAAGGCGAGAATCATCCGTCGGAGGATCATCCGTCGGAGGATCATCAGTCAAATGTCTGTCCATAGAAAGGCTTAACAAATACAACTCAATTGTATGGTTCCAATCGAGAAAATTAAAGCCATTCAATTTATGATCAGTAATCTTAGACGTAATCGGAACGATATCAGACATAAAGTCAACCTTTTTATCAGCCATGAGATCAAAGAAGCAAAAACAAAACCCTAAAGGTTCCAAAAGACAGGACACCCAACCCAAAACAATCCGAAAGCAAGGACCGGCGGCAGGGGTGTGATCGGAATGAAGCAGCGACGTCGGTGGAAAAATCGGCGGCGAAAAGGGGCCACCACGCGCTCTCACGCGCCGGCGCGTGAAGGACAGACGGAAGCTTGGGGCGGCGCGTGAGGCTCACGCGTTGGGATTCTGGTGACCGGAATCTCCAGATCGGCAGATCGGCGGACGGCGGTTCCCGTGGTACGGGCGGTGTCGACAGAGGAGCCTCCGAAGGTGGCCGGTGAAGAACGACCAAAAAAGAGGCTTTAGGTCAAAACCCTAACAGCCCAAAAAAATAGCCTAATAATTTTAAGAGTATTCGAAAGAACCTAGGACAACTGATACCATGTAGAGAATAATTTCTTGTGTTTTATTCATAAAACATATGGGGCTATATATACAAATCTAATTTACCTAAACTAGGTAACATAATATATAACATTAATTACAATATATTCTAGCCTAATAAAAAGCCTAGATATTAGCCTAAGAATCTGTAACAAGACCCAAAGCAACTAATAATTGATACACGAGCTAAATGTAGTGATTATTCTGTACCGTATGAATGACTGAGTTCTTATATATTCGAAATGGTTTGTTTGAGAAATGTGTATTTGCTGCTATTCATATCCAGATGGCAAGGTCTTCACATGGGGTTGGGGAGGTTCTCATGGAACATTTTCTGAAGACGGGCATTCTTCCGGAGGACAACTGGTTTGCTTTTATTCTTCTTGTATTATTAACATTTTATTGTTTCTCATTTTGAATTTTTCTATGAAATAATAGTTGAACCATTTGCCATTGTAGTTCTTGTACTGTGGTTCTGCATGAAGCATTAGGGCAATGAAAACCTCATTTGTTTTTAGTGCTTTTTTTCCTTTTATGGCATTGGTTCCGTAACACAATATACCAAAAGAATAAGAAAAGGGGGATGTTCCTGATTTTGTTTCCACTTTTTTCTTGCATACCCGTGTCAGCACAACTAGACCAAACCGAAAACTAGAATGTCACTATAACTGAAGTGTAAATTTTAATAAGAAAGTAACCAATATAAGAGTGGGAAAAAAAAGGACCTGTTGGAGCATAGTTTCTTTGTTGTTTATTATGATATTCCCATGTATTCCATGTCCTAGACGCCTACTTGGGACCTGGCTCCATTTTGCTAGCCAGTCCACGTTATTGTTTTTTTTTCCTCTTTGCTGGTATCATTTTCTCAGGAAACGAATGGAATTTAACAACTAGGAAGAAAAATATAGAATACTCTGATAATTCTATAACCTAACAGCATTTCCTCTGATATTTTATGCTCTTTATATGCCACTGTCCCCGACACTTGTTGGTGCTCATAATCTTCATCTTCTCGTCATTTTTGTATGCTTGGATTGTTGGGGTTGCATGTATATGGATGCTATTTTTTTGGTTTGCTCTTTGTCCAGGGTCATGGAAGTGATGTAGATTACATAAAACCTACAATGGTCCGTGTTGATGAAAATGTTAAAGCGTTGGATATATCATGCGGATTCAATCATACCGGTGCCATATTTGAATATGTTTAAGCCCCGGCTTGAAATTTAACAGGTGAGCTGTGCTTTTCAATGTTCTCGCCGGTGCTCATGCATGCAGGCAGGTCCGTTAATTCCTTCTGATGTCTGCTGATTCTTTGATAGTTTTTGTATCGATCGATAAATGTGTTCGTTTATCATGTCTTAAACTTACTAATGTCTATAAGTTTTTCGGCTGTAGAGCGACTCAGAGCAGTGGATGGAAGTCAGTTCCCAATCCCTTGTAATTTCATGTGTGTGTAAAATCATTGTGTGTTCAACAAAGACATAGAAAGCATGGAATTCCATGCAAGTTACATTGACATTTCTTCTAAAAAAGAATAAATCATGAGTTGCATTTTAGTTCAGCTCATAATTTGTAGTGCATGTTACTAAAAGTATTTAACGGATGGAATATTATCATTTTAGTATGATGGTTGGATTCCCATTAATATACTTTAAATCATTAAATCAGAGTAAAAATTTGAGGTGGTCAACTTAAAATTTTAAAAAAAATTGGAGGTTTAAACGAAAATTTATAAAAAAAATTAAGGGTTTAACTAATTTTTTTTAGAAAACTACAGAGGGAATTAGGTAAAAATATTCAAAATTTTGAAGTTAAATATGAATTTTTAAAAGTCTTGAGGGGATAAATTAAAATTTTCAAAAAAAATTAAGTAAAATTTAAAATTTTCAGAATTTGGGAGCGTTGTGCCCCACTGGTCCCTTAAAGTATACGCTCATGTTTCAAATGTGAGTTTTATTCGCATGTTATTATTACTCCATACATCACCAGTAATGTAAAAAAAACTACTTTACAAGCATGCACAATTTCACGTAAAAAAAAGTTAAAATTAAATCTCAAGTCTTAAAATTCTAAATCTTAAACATAAACCCTAAATTTTAAATTAAAATTTTAAATTAAAGCTGATCTGAGTCGTAATATTGGAACAATTTATGGTTCATGAATTTGTAAATCATGGACTTAATTTTTTTAAAAGGAATGGGCCTCGTTAAAAAGCTTTGGATAACTATGGCTTTGGGTAACCAAAGTTATTGAGGGAAAAGAGTGTAATTATAGCATGCACCGGCGGTGGAAATATTTTGCTTCCATAAGTGCTTTAATTTTAGGGATTAGAGATTTAATTTAGGGTTCATAGTTTAGAAGTTTAAGTTTATATATTTAGAATTTAGAGACTGTGGTTTGAATTTAGAATTTAGGGGTTATAGGTAAAAACTTAAATCCCTAGCATATTACCCTAAAACCTAAAGCCTAACCTCTAAACACTAAACCCTAAATTTTAACCACATATTCTAAATTTTAAACCCCTAAACCTTGTTTTTTTTTTGAAATTAAAGATTTTATTAATGACTCCTTAGTTCGGTGCCTCATTAAAAAATCTCCCTAGCCTATAATGGAGGAAAAAGAGTGCAACCGAGACAAGGGGAAAGTTTAACAGACAAACCACAGACTCAGAAAAAGCATGAGTATCACGACACAACATAACTTATCTACCAAGATTACAGCAATAAGAAAGAAGATAAGAACAACACACATCAGCCCCATTCACGTAGTCGAAACAAACTAGCAGCTACCAAAAGACGTCTTGATCACAAAGCATACACAAGCTGCCCCATCACTCGATAAAAGAGATCCATCCACGACTGCATCAGGTCAATATAGTGGTCCCCAAACAACCCCTATGGTTACCGTCCCTTGGAACCAAAACAGCCTTCAAGTGAATCTGATTCCTGCACCTCTCCCTAAATACTTCAATTTTCATCTGCAAACACAACCAGCAAATTTCTTTGTCGGTTGATACCACTTTTAGCTAGTCTGTCCGCAGTCAAGTTGCCTTCTCTATGAATTGTCTGAAACACACATTCAACTCCCTTTAAACACTCCAAACATAGAAGGATCATTTGCTTGAAAACTTGGGGAGCTGAAATTGAGGTTCTTAAACAGTCGATGATCATAGAACAATCACTTTCAATGATGAACTTAAATTGACCATACCATTTCGACTGCCTAAAGAGTTTCGCAGCTTCCAGAACAGCCCTGAGTTCAGTAGTAAGAACATCCGCACAGCCAATAGACATGGAAAACAATATTAGGATCTTCGAGTATTCATTGGATAAAAATCCTCCAATTCCAGCAGATCCGAAACCGCCTTTTACAGCTTCGTCTGTGTTGAACTTGACGAAACCGTTGTTCGGAGGGCTCCAACTGTGATTAATGGCAATCTCGTCCCTTGGGCTGAGATTTCCCAGGCTGTCGGGACATCTCACGATATTCGAAATACACCAGCGTTGCTCCGGCCACTTAGCCTTGCTCCACCAACACAAATGGACCAACATCATATCAAAAAGTGCATTCTCATCAAACTTCGCCTTCTTGAAAATAATATCGTTTCTGTGTTTCCAAATTGACCATACCATAGTAAAAAAACTTAGGGACCAGATTTGGATATTGATCGTTGCCTTGGGAATGGACTGTCATAACAATAATAGCTCAGATATTGTATTAGGCATGATCATACATACCTTCCAAATATTTCACCACCGATTCCAAAAACGCTAGATACCCTTACACTGACAGAATGGATGGGAAATCATCTTTACTTCAGCATTACAAAAAGGCAAAGAGCATCCTCAGGATTTACACATTTCCTTTTGATCAGCTCGGATTTAACTGGTATTCTCACTAGACATAACCTCCAAACAAACAGCTCAACACTTGGGGGAGCCAAGTTACACCAAACCGATTTCCAACACTGAGAGTTCGACACACCTGGCCTCGGCACAACCATACGGAAGAATTTAGAGGAGAACATGCCATCTGACGAAGCTGCCCATCTGATGCTATCTTTTACACTTGGCAAAGGCTTGAGGCCACTGATTGTATCCATAAAATCTCTCCATTGTTGAGCCTCCCAATCAAATAATCTCCTTCTGAGATTAATTGCCCAATTCCAAGTTCCATTCAGCATAACCCCGAACTCAGCTATAGGGCCCGTCTTCTTGGCCGCCAGAGCATAAACTCTTGGAAAAACATCTTTAAGCACACCCACAGCTGTCCAAGCCTCAGACCAGAATTGTATGGAACTGCCATCACCAACGCAGTACCTGATATGGTTATTGAAAATAGAGTTACTGCCCACACTAAATTTGATAACATTTCTCCATATCCACGACATCTTATACGAGGATTTGTTGCTAGGTAATAAGGCCTCATTAGCAGGACCATATAAGGCTGAGATATTTTTTCTCCATAAGCTATTTCTTTCCGTCCCAAAGCGCAATAGCCATTTGCTCCTCAATGCCTCGCTTCTAACATTGAAATCGATAAACCCAATGCCTCCTTCTTCCTTCGGTAAACAAAGAGTATCCCACTTAACCCAGTGAAGGGTGCTTTTGTCTAACGACCCCCATAGGAATTTTGTGATAGTCTTGGATAATTGTTTGCTTACAGAAGCTGGTAATGGGAACAAAGAAAGGAAATAGACAGGAACATTAGCTAAAACTGACTTTATAAGCATAACCCTGCCCCCGAAGGAGAGAAATTTTGATTTCTAACCAGAGAGTTTGGCTTTCACTTTAGCCACAATTGGGTTCCATATCGAAACTGAATTTTTAGGTTGGCCTAGCGGAAGTTCAAGGTAAGGGCTAGGAAACTTGTCACTCCGACAGTGAAGCCATCTCGCCCACTCATTCACAGTATCGTCTTTTAAATTTATGCCCAGAAGCTTGGATTTGCTTAAATTTAACTTGAGTCCAGAGACTAACTCGAAGCCCCTTAAGATCCAGACCATATTTCTGATGTATAATTCATTGGCCTCGCTAAATAAAATCAGATCGTCTGCATACTACATGTGAGAAATCTCCATCTTATTATTGCCAATCTTGAGACCACTAATAAAACCCGTCGCCGAAGCCTTTTTAAGCAACGTACTTAAACCTTCCGCAACAATATTAAAAAGGAGGGGTGACAAAGGACAACCCTGTCTTAGTCCTCGAGAAATACCGAAGCTCATGGATGGAGACCTATTTATCAGTACTAAGATACTTGCTGTGCTAACACACCATTTAATTCATCTACACCACTGCTGCCCAAAACCCATTACATTCATCAGATATAGCAGAAATTCCCAACTTACCGAGTCATAAGCTTTCTCGAAGTCAGCTTTGAACACTGCTCCCTTTAAACCCTTGCATCTGACACTTTCGATAACCTCATTAGAGATAAGGAAACAATCTAAGATTTGTTTACATGCACAAAAAGCAAACTGCGATTCTCCAATAACTTCGCTAACTACTGAATTCAGTCTGGACGTGAGAACCTTTACAAACAACTTATAGATGCACCCTACCAAACTGATCGGACGATAATCTGAAATTTGTGTAGGCTCTTGAACTTTCGGAATTAATACGATGAAGGATTGATTCAGAGAGGGATTTACCGTCTTGTTTTCAGCCATATCCTGGAAAAACTTATCAACGCTCTTCCAAACACTAGGCCAGAATTTTTTTTAAAAACCAATGTTAAAACCGTCAGGACCAGAGGCTCACGAGCCATCCATCGCATCCAATGCTGCTTTAATTTCCGAATCTGAGAATTTATTTTCAAGTAGCAGGGCAGTTTCCTTATCCAGCTTACGTAGATCACAATCCAAATGTGCAACACGCACCTGCTCTAACTGTGGATTATACTTCTGTTCAAAATAACTTCTGACGCCCTCCTTCAGCTTCTTAGGATCAGTATACACCTTCTTCTCAATTTTCAATTTAGACATAGAATTGACCATTCTTCTAATGGACGCAGCCAGATGGAAAAATCTGGTATTTCTGTCACCGTGAACAAGCCATCGAAGTCTTGATTTTTGTTACCATTCCCTCTCGAGTTGTCTATTAAGTTGCCAAAGTTTAACTCGGATCTGTTTAATTTCCTTCTGATTCTCAGCCACATTGCAGCCTCTTACTACCTCATCATCAAGGGTAGATTGTCTCCTCTCTAAATCGATCAACTTTGAGTTCTCTTTAGCTTTCATAGTTTTTGCCCAATTAGAGGCCTTGTTTTTACACATCTTCAATAATCCAGAAATATCAGTGGTCACCTGCGACTTGCAAACCTCTTTGATCATCTCATTGAAGTCATTATGCTCAGTCTAGTAATCAAAGTACCGAAAGGGTTTTGGACCCCCGTCGAAGCAATGAAGCATAAGGCCAATCGGATTGTGATCCGATATGTTTTTTGCAAAGAGTTGTTGAGTCAGATTGGGCCACCATTCTAGCAATTCTGGAGATATCAGAAAACGATCAAGCCTGCTCTGGGATGGACGCTCTCTAAGGCTGGACCAAGTAAACCTTCCACCTATTAACGGGAGATCGAATAGAGACAATGATTCAATAAAACTTGAGAACACCTCACTTTCCCCTTTCAATGAAGCATTCCCTGTTCTCTCCCTTGCAAATCTAACCACATTAAAATCCCCTCCGATCAATACCGGGACATTGTAGACTAGTAGCTGATCCGCAAGGGACCTCAAGAAATCCTTTCGAAGGCCGCCATCATTAGGGGCGTACACATTTGCTAACACACAACTAATATTTCAGCCTTTATATTTGATAAACCCACTCAACAGTATGCAATTCGATTGGATAATAAAGGACTTACAGTCAAAGAAATTCGAATTCTATGCCGATAATAAGCCTCCAGCAGCCCTAGTGGAAGGAGAGAAATTCCACTCCAGTAATTTATCTGAACCAAAAATCCTTTTAACACCTCATTCGTCCACATTCTACAATTTGGTTTCCTGGAGAAAAATCATAGCTGCTTTGTTAGAGTTTATAAATCTCCTAACCGCCACTTTCTTTTCAGACCTACCCAAACCCCGTACATTCCATGATAGAAACAAAGCTTCCTGCATTAACAAATTTTCATTACAGAAGAACATGCGAAACTGCTCCACCTCATCCTACTGTTTCCTTGCCTGCCTCTCCGACTCCGCCAATCTTCGACACACCTCCTCCTCACTCGCTTCAAAGAACAATCCAGCTCCATTGCAAACAGTGAGACACATTCTTGCTTCCTTTTCCTCTGCAGACTCTGCACCAATATTCTGGTGGCCCGATAACGGATTAGAGTTTTTCCTCATTTCTTCTGCACTCCTAAATTTTTTTTTAGGTGGAATGGCTATCGAGAGTCCTGTTAGCCAGCCCCATTAAACAAGGGGATCGGGAATTAAAGCTAGGGGAGAACGGCCACGATCTGCGATAGAGCTTTGGTTTGATCGAAAACAAACCAGAAACTTTGTCAATTACAGGGCCATCAGACGCACTAGACCCAAAGGTTGAGCTGGGCATATCCTGTGCAATGACCGGAATATCAAATAAATTGTCTGAGGTTGCAGGCCCACCCAAATCAGCTTGCGTTTTATCCAAAGCTTCTAAAGCATTCCCATTGGTTTCTGGCCCACCCGGAATGTCCAAGTCATATGGGCCCAAGTCAGACCTTTGTAGTGTCTGAGACCGGTTTAATTCAATATTATCTGGGTCAGCGTTTGAGATATCTTTCTCGAAATCATTTCCCACTTTCCTGGAAAAAGGGGCAGCCGTATTTGACTTAAAGGAATTGATATCAGTCCCGAGATTGCAATCATTACCGCCGTCCTCTGATCTATGAACATTCTCGGTGTCGTTTACCCTACCGCCATCCAACCAGCACCGTTCGTCCTGAAATTCCGATGTAGAGACTTTCACCTGAAAGTTTTCCCCATTAACCGTGAATCGAGCAGTAGCCGAAATATCCGAAAACGAACCAACGCCAATAAGGATCCGTGCTGAATTGAAAGTTTTACGTTTGAGAGTCTCCTCTTCCACTTTAATCACCTTCCCCCAGCAACTAGCAATCGCAAAGAACACCTGCTCGAACCATGCATAGACCGGGATTCCTTCAATAGATATCCACAACAGAAGCTTCCGATTTGCAGAGAAGTTTGCGATTGTGTCCACGTCATCAAACCAGGTATTCAGCAGAGATTCCTTGAGGTCCAAAAAATAGGAACCTGCTCAGCTTCCAGCAGCTGGATAATAACAAAGAAACCTGACCATACCCCCACATTGACTCTAAAACCTTCTGATTCAAGAGCTTGCTGGATGAAATCCGCGTCATACATTCCTTTTATTTGCCCAACGAAGCTTCTATTCAACCATTCTTTTTCTGGTTCAGGAATGTCCACTACGATGGGTGTAGCTTTCATCTGTTCAGCAACTAAGTCAGCAACTCCGGGCACCCTGATAGAAGCCACCGGGATAGTAAGAGGAATCTGACGCCCCAAAATTAAGGAGAGCGTCCTTATAGGACCTGTTTTTTGTCACGAAAGACTCCATTCTCACGGGGCTGGGGGGTGGGGGGCCTTTTGGGATAGACCTAGATTGCGAGAACTGAGAGGGCGTCGACTTATCTGCCGCTATTGACACTGAAATGATCTGGCCATCCATTCTCCTTTTGTTACCTTTCTCGACGGCTCTCCTAGCCTGACTACTGTTATCGAAACTGACGAATGCAAAGGTGGTCCTATTGAGAAGTCTTCTTCTATTGTTGTAGGCAATATAAACCATAGTTACCTTTCCGTAAGCGAAGAAAGCGTCGCTAAGAGTCGACCTGTGAATCCGTTTGCTGACATTCCTCACGAACACCTTAGTACCGGCTTTATCTCCACCGTTGACCCTGCCGTCCTTCTTCTGCCCCGCCGATCTTCTGGCTTCCATTCTTTGTTTAATAGGGGCGAAGAGAACTAAAATTTTTTATAAGTCCTAAACCTTGTTGAAGTGATCAATTTATTGTAAGTGGCAAAAAGGGGTAAATTGACAATTAAAAAATTGAAGGAGCAAGTTGGAAAGATAAACATGAAGATCAAGAGATTTAGAGTGATTCAAGCTTCTAACAAGCTCTACATCCACTACCTTAGCTTTCCACTAAGGATTTCAAACAACTCACTACTGAATTCATCTCCTTTTCTAGGCTTCGGAGGAAACCGTTACAAAATGATCAAGCTTTCTACCCAAAGTTTGATCAAAATCACTCTTTTACAAGGAATTGTTAGCAAACTTAAATTGACCTCTCTGATAGGTTTATATGTTGCCCAATTACAAGTGAATTCTCCTCAAACTTGAAATAAAAGATTACAATAAAAAATCATAAGTTGGGTATAAGGGTTTGACTCTAAATGGCTAAAAGAGGTTGAATTTTTACTTAAATGCTTCTCACTTGATAAATAGTTGTTGTTGTAGCTTTTGAGTCTTGCTTTTATACCTCTCATTTATTTCTAACAGTGACCATTTTTCTCGCAATAAATGCACTTCTCATGCAGAGCGTATCGGTACACGAGAGCCCCGTATCGATAGTTATAAGACAAAAATTAGTGTTGCAAAGTAAATGTAGGGCGTATTGATACGCGAGAAGGCGTATTAAAACGGTCTTAGTGTAAAATGGAGGTCGTATCGAAACGGCTAGGTCGTATCGGTACAAATTTTGTTCACTGGAATTTGAGGAAAAGTCTTTGGAAAAATTGCATCGGTACGCTTCAAGGGCGTATCGAAATGGTATACTTGTTTTTACAAAGGCGTATCGAAACGGACGTCACTGTATCGGTACGAGTTAACTGAATTATGAAGTTTTAACTAACATCCAGTAGTCAAAAAATTTAATGCAAGGATTTCAAAAATCTTAAGACCTCGTATCGGTACGCTGACGTGTAATACCGAAACTGAGGATCGGTACGCCTAAGGAGCGTATCGAAATTTACAAGTATAAAAACCTAATTTGAAGGTCGTATTGAAACGGGCAAGCCCGTATAGAAACACTGCATCGAAAAGAGGTGAGCCGTATCGAAATGATGTGTTCAATTAAAATTTCAGCAACTGAATTCCGTATCGAAACATTATAGGGTGTATCGATACGTCTGGGAGATTTGGTTAAGTTTGGCTTGAAATACTTAGAAAAATTTTAGGGTTTAAGTTTTGACTTGAAATAAATTTTAAGGTTAAAATACTTGTCATGTGTGGGACTTTTGAATACTTAAAAATTTATTTACTTTTGCAAATTGGTCCTTGAATATTTTGTTATAGCAAAATCAAACATAAGTTTTACAAACCTAAACCTCTAAACTATAAACCTCAAACTAGATCCCTAACACATAAATTAGGGCGCTTGTGGAAATAAAATATTTCCACCGCTAGTGCATCATATATTATCCCTAATTTTAATTGTTTTATAATGTAAAAACCAACATTTCATACCTAAATATACTGTATGTGAATATTAATTTTTATTTATTTAAAAAAATTAAATTTTTAATAAATATTTATAAAAAATACTTTAAAATTTTACCAAATAATGTTTAAAAGTATTTACAATTATTTTAAAAGTCATAACATAAAACAAAGTTCTTTTGCAAAATAAAAAACAAAATTTTAAAATCCAAAGTTAATATAAAAAATTGAAACCCGTATACATCCTATACTACAAATGCGAAATTTATGAGTGAGTAAAACTCAACTCGAAAAAAAATAATTTTTTTGATTTGTTCCAATGTGAAAAACTCAACTCGAATTAACTGGAATCGAATTTCATACTCAACTTGAAAAATTTTCAAATAAAAAAATTCAAGGGTTTGTTTCGTTCTAGAGAATGGAGTCCGTTTTCATTTTCATTTTCTTAGAAAAATGAAAAACATGAAGAAAACATGTTTGGTTTAAAAAAAAGAAAATATTTTTTTTAAAAAATAAAAATAAATGAAAAATTAAAAATATAAAAAAATGTTTTCATTGAAAATATTTTGGGAAAGTGAAAAATCCGAAAATAATGGTTTTTAATTTTAATTTTAACACGAGTTCTAATGCTTCTATTTTTAAAAAAAAAATTTGTTTTATTTACTCATATTTTATTTTTTATTATAATAATATTTTCAACTATATTTTATTTTAATTATTTAATATTTATTTTTTAATTTCTATTTTAAAAAGTTTGAATATCAAATACATTTTCATTTTTGAAAACAAATTTCAATTAAGTATGTTTTCTAGTTTTTAAAAAATTAAGAATAAAATTTATTTTTTAAAACCAAACAAAAGGTAAAAAGACTAAAGGCCGTTCTTGCAACGAAGCACGGCGTCGAACCACACATTCTGGTTTAGTAAACGACAAACCGGGAGTGAGGGAGCCAGAAACTGGTGGTTCTCCCTCTACTTCAACTCCATTCTCCATTCTCCATTCTCAAACCACCATGAAAATCTGGGTCTGCAAGCCTTCAACCCCTTCATCTCTCTCTCCGTATTCCTTTCCCCTCAACACCGACGACCCTTGTCTCTCCACCAAACACCGCCGCATTGCGTTTTCCGCTCTCAAAACCCCACCCAAAACACGTTCCCTCACAACCACTTACGTTAAAAGAGCTGCTGATTCCGGTGGAAACGAAGAAGAAAGAGATAAGCTGCACAGGAACAAGAGGGTGCACTGCGAAGTGGAAGTGCTTTCTTGGAGGGAAAGACGGATCAAAGCTGAGATTTCGGTTTCCGCTGACATTGATTCTGTATGGGATGCTCTCACTGATTATGAACGTCTCGCCGATTTTATCCCTAACCTTATTTGCAGGTTCTGCTTTTCACCCATTTATCGTCTTCCTCCTTTTATTATTTTCATCATATAATGATATCCTAGAAAGTTGGAAGTCTATGCTTCTAGGAGTGAAAATTTGATTTTTTCGACTAACTGAGTTGCGAAAAAAACTCAAGACTCTATTTAACTTTAAGTAGTGGATTGATTTTCAAGATTGAGTCAACTGCATCAACTTTATATATATATATATATATATATATATATATATATATATATATGATTAGGGCTCAACATTCGATCGAGTAGAGTAAAAAAAATCCTGAGTTAGTTGAGTTTACAAGTCCTATCTTACGGTTCAAACTTTATTTGAAATTTTTCCAATCGAATTTCATAGTATATGTACATATTTAGTTGTAATTAATTTATAATATTATAATACAGATCGATCCAATTTAAATGGCTTTATATGATATATATATATATATATATATATATATATATTCATATTTTCACATGTGATAATATCGGTCAAAATTGAGAGACTAAAAAACTAATCATTAAAAAATTTCGAATTATTCAAATTTTCATTTTATAACTCAAACTTTATTTCAAATCTTTTCGAGTCAAGCCGAGTTTATAAAATTATGAGTCGGGTTTTTTCGCGTCATAATTCAGTTTTTTCGAGTCAAGTTTTGCCCACCCTATATATGTTTATAGAAATCCATTTAAATTGGAATCGCTTAATACCACGAAACTATAACTATTTACAATTAAATTTGAACATAAACTCGATTTGACTTGACTCGAATTTCATAAAATCAACTAAAAAAAATTCAAATAAAATTTGAGTTATAAAATAAGAATCTAACTGTCAGGTGTGTGGATGGTTGCTAGTCTTCAGAAGAAAGGAGAAAGGAAATAGGAAGCATGTTAGAGGTTATGACTATGTAAATCAAGATTAGTTAGAATCTGTTGAGTTTGTTATGTAGCAGTTAAAGAACTGCTTAGTTGTCAAGCTTTGCTTATCTGTCAAGCTTAGTCTTTAAGCTTCATTAAGCTTAGTCTATATAAACAGAGATGTAATCCTTGTAAAGTTAGTTGAGCTTTATCATTGAGATCTTGTAATTCTACATTCGTTTCTACTTCTTGTTTCTCTTCTTCTTCTCTGTTATTCATCGATACCTTTCCTTGATCTATATTTCATCACTAACTCGACTAACTTGAAATTTTTTGACCCGACTCGATCGAATACTCGCCCCTATATGACGACATTGCAAATTTGATGAATACCCTATATATTAAGCCCTTGAAATCTTATAAAGAGAATTCGATCTCTCCTTGAACTGTGCTCATAGTGTACATAGGAATTCAGCTCCCTTTTTTAGAGCATGAAGAACTTACTCCATGGTAGAACATGGCGGTTCATGCTGTGGTCGTGTGTTTGTCAATTTTGATTAGATAATTTCTTCCACTTTTACTCTTGTTGCATGCAATAGAGCATTGTGAAGTGTACACTAATCGGTTTCGTACAAATCATTAACTCTCCACACCTTTACTTTTAGTTAATATCTGTTTGGATCAAAATTGTTTCTTATCTCCATCTCATTCCCTTCTCTGTTACTTGACTGGAATGAACTTTGTCGGGTTGATAGTGGACGGATTCCTTGCCCACATCCTGGACGAATATGGTTGGAGCAGAGAGGTCTGCAAAGGGCATTATATTGGCATATTGAAGCACGTGTCGTTCTTGATCTCCAAGAAATCCCCAATTCAGTAAGCATCCTAAACCTTATAGTTTATGATGTTGAACTGTGTTATAGATACCGGTAATCGTCTGTTAGTCAATCGCAGGATTTTGCTCGTCTAAGACCTTGCCGTAATACAAATGTGCAAGGCCTTGTTCTTCTCAAGTTGGTACCTTATAGGCTAGAAGCTATCTTTGTATAACATCTTCCATTTCCCACGAACACTACTATCTCCATGAGTCCATGTTAGGCACATTGAATCGGTAGAAGTCCAATCTGCAACGTTTTCACTATAGATTTTTCTTCGCAGCTATCATCATGATTATATATAGCTGATTGCAATTTGCAAGGAATGAATCTGAATTTCGGAGAAGATATTTGGGATCTGCTTGGTTGGCTTAGGAGTAAACAGAGGGAGCTTGTCTCTTCCATCCTCTATGCACTGTCATTGTGTGGTCTTTAAGCTTAAAATTAATAAAAACCTTAGTTCCTCCCACTATGTTGATTGTCTAGTAAGTGTCACTATCTGAAATAGGAAATAGGATTTTGAACTGAAATTGGATCATATTGCATGTTTTCTTCCAAAATTGATGATAGAAAGCTCTGGCTTTTAATCTGTGCAAAGCTTTTTTCAAAGAACTAAATTGCAGATCCTTGAACTGAAAGAGGTGGTTGGCATTCATGAAAACAAATGGATATGTTTTTGGCTGCTATGTGTGTGAACTGCTGTGTGGAGTAGAGGTTTATGTAGATTTATTTCTTTGGATTGTTAGTTCTGCAGAACTGAATTTGATCTCGTTTCATTTGTCTTGGTAGCTTTAATTTTCACAAATGGCTTTCTGTATTCTTTAATACCTACAAGCTTTACAAATTGTTGCTTGTAATTCAGTCCAATGGTCGTGAACTCCATTTTTCCATGGTTGATGGAGATTTTAAGAAGTTTGAAGGCAAATGGTCTGTCAAATCTGGAAAAAGGTAGCATCAGTGTTCTCTATTTCACAGCCAACTTGTTTAGGAATTCTTGCTTTTACCACAAGATAAAAAATCCTTTGTTCTCTTTGACATTATTGTAGGTCCGGTACTACAATTTTATCATATGAAGTTAATGTAATTCCGAGATTTAACTTCCCTGCCATATTCCTGGAGAGGATTATCAGATCTGATCTTCCTGTGAATCTTAGAGCCTTGGCCTGTCAAGCTGAAAAGATTTTTCATGGGAATCAGAAGATGTCAATAGCAAAAGATTTGGTTAGAACATCTTATCCTGCTCTTTCTTCACCTGGCTTGAACTCGGATGGTGCACTCTTAAGAAGGGAGAAACCACCACCAGTAGACCTAAAAATAACTGGGCCTCTACCGTCTTCAAGTGAGTTGAACAGTAACTGGGGTGTTGGAAAAGTCTGCAGAATTGATAGGCCTTGCATGGTGGATGAAGTTCATCTTCGTAGATTTGATGGTTTATTGGTAAATAGTTGATTCAAGACCGTTCCCATAGGGTCTCCTGTTTTCTGGAAGCCACTTTTGTTTTAGCTATTTCTGATATAATGACTTCTGTTTTAGCTGTTCCTGATAAAATGCTTTTGGGCTGAAGGAAAATGGAGGCGTCCATCGTTGTGTTGTTGCTAGCATAACCGTAAAAGCTCCTGTTCGCGAAGTTTGGAATGTTTTAACTGCATACGAGAGTCTTCCTGAGTAAGTAATTTTTGTCCTCTTTCTTGGACTCCACTCTAAGGATTTAACTGCCTTCTTTCCAGCTGAACTTATTTTTCAATTTCCAATTCTATTGGCATTGGTTATATTTCGATCCCAAAAGCTGTACGCATTAGTTGTTATAATCTGTTAGTATGGCAGTTTATTGAACTCTTAAAAATTTTACATTCAACAGTTTTGTTAATTAGGGCACTACTATTTTTATGTTGGTTTGAGACGCTAGTAATTAGAATAATCTAACCTAGAAAAGTCCAAAGTATTCTATGACACTTGGGGAAGTACAGAGTAAGGATGTATAGAGGTATGGTGCCGAAAATTAGGGATCTTAGGCTTTAGGGCTATCATAGGGATTCAAAGGACTGTCTAACTCAATTGATATTTTATCCGAGGCAAGAAAGGATTTTAGGGAAAAGCATGCTGGAAATCTAGGTGGCAGCAGAACTAGAATAAATCTGTAATGTATTGTTCTGTTTAGAAGATTAAAGAAGGTTATGCATACTGTCTTGTGCCGTGAACAGTAGCTAAGGTGTTCTAGATGTAGAAAGAGAAGAGAAAAAGAAGAAAACTGGAAGAGAAAACACTCTGTAGCCATATTATTTTACATTCTGCTCTTGGTCTCTTTAAAGTCGTTGGCATCCTTTGTTACTCGGACTTAGGTGTAAGTGTCAAATACGGATATGTGTACGAAACACATATGTTCTGTTTTTAATGTGATTAGAAGGTCTTTGGAGGATCATGTCCCTAAACTCATGTGTGATATGTTATTGGACATGATTATTTCAAGAAAAATGTAGAGTCCAAGCAACATAATTGCTATCTGTCTTGGTAGAGTTGGCCATGATGATAATCATGATGATAATTGAGTACTTGGCCACGATGATAATCATGAAAACTATTTTTTTCTTTTAAAATTTTGTTTTCCTATCTTTGAACACACATTTTTATCTTGTAATGCTTAGATTATACCAGAACTTCATGGAAGTGATGAACTACTGTAGTGTTGACTTCTAACTATTAGGGACAATTCCCTTGGACGAAAAGGACCTCTTTCTAGAAGAAGAATCCTCGACTTTGGCCTTTGTCACTCTGAATAGGTCAACTAAAATACCAAACTATTATCATGACATGATTATGTTTTATCCTAGCATTCGTTAACAATTTAGGAATTCACAGCAAATGAGAAAGGGAGAAATGGCAATGAAAAAGATCTCATATATTTATTTTCAAAGCTGCATTTCATTCTGTAGTTCTTGATACTTCAATTTTCCTGTGAAGACATACCTACATGAGAATTTCTTAGTTTATTTGAACTACGAGGACACATTGCAAGATATGTTCCTTGGGCTTAAATCAACATTCAGGGTATCATCATCATTCTTTTTTGAAGCATACACTAGCCACAGAACTTATTAGTTACCAATTACTACACATTCTCCATTGCTCCTAGATTGATGATAAAATTGAACAATTTAGATTAAATAAATCCAGAGTATTCAAATATTTATATCATTCTAATTGAATATTGTTTTGTGTCCCTGTTTTTTCCTCAATAAGTTTCATTTTGGCAGGATTGTTCCAAACTTAGCTATTAGTAGAGTCTTATCACGCGAAAACAACAAAGTTCGCATTCTTCAGGTACGAGTAATATTTATTTATGAACGTTTTCATTTTCAGGGTGCCATAATAAATGCTTTTAGATTCTATTGCTTTTAGCGGATGAATGATTATCCCCCCCCCCCCTCTATCTTGTCTTATATGGATTTTCCATAGAGATTATGCAATCCAATTAATCTTTTGAGAATTCTGTAATCATCTCACTATTGGATAATGAATCTAATTAAGTTTTCTGTTATTTGCTATCTTATCCAATGCATGCTTCACATGTAACTTAAGGATGTTTCCATTCAAAAGATCAATTGAAATAATTAATTATGCTCCTTGTCGTTTGAGGTAAAACTGTTGGTGTTTTATTCTGTAGTAGAGCTCCTATTTCTAAACATATTGTTTTGATCTATTTGACTTTGTAACAATGGTTAACACGTACTCTTGCAAGTCTCCCGAACCATGGTTGTGGTGATTGCTATAGGCTACTTTCTCTTTATACCCTGGTGGAATCTGCATATAAATTTCCTCTTCAAGTTCACCATGCAAAAAAGCATTTTTGACATCACCATACCTTAAATATGATGCTTTTGTCGTAGTTCTATATTTAGGACCGTTTCAGCTATGGCCTCTTAACATCATAAATTTGGAGATCTTTATTAGCTCAACCGAATATGAAGCAAGTTAAAGTCTATGGCCTATTTTATGATGTAACCGATTCTTTTTTGCAGGAAGGCTGCAAGGGCCTGTTGTATATGGTACTTCATGCTCGAGTTATTCTAGATCTGCATGAACAGCTTGAGAAAGAGATCAGTTTTGAACAGGTCGAAGGGGATTTTGACTCCTTTCAGGGAAGATGGCTTCTGGAGCAACTTGGAAGTCATCACACACTACTGAAGTATTCTGTCGAGTCAAAAATGCACCGAGATTCCGTTCTTTCTGAAGCTCTCATGGAAGAGGTGTGTCAATTATGCACTTTTACTGTATCTTAGGCATTCTTGTGGTTCCTTAACCATTGGAAAGGAAGGCAAAATGAGTCTAATCCCTTAACATATTTGGCCTTCTGTTTCTTTATCTGTACTCGACTGTTTTGTCATTTACAAATAGGAAAGAATCTGCTAACAAATGAAGAAGTTTTACTCTTCTGACCTCGTAGGTTATATATGAAGATCTACCATCCAATTTATGTGCAATTCGAGATTATGTTGAAAAAAGAGAGGCTGAAAATTCCTTGGAAACACAAGAAGATCGACTGCTTTCAGGGCAACAAACTTCCTCCTCCAGCAATGGCGATGAAACAGCCTATAGCGACACTGCTCAGTCGGATGTGGGTTCCAGTAGTGCTAATTCACTTAGACAAAGACCCAGAGTTCCAGGCCTGCAAAGGGATATTGAAGTCCTCAAAACTGAGCTCCAGAACTTTATATTTGAGCACGGACAGGAAGGATTTATGCCGATGAGAAAGCAACTTCGTTTGCATGGACGAGTGGATATCGAGAAAGCAATCACACGCATGGGTGGATTTAGGAGGATTGCAGCTTTGATGAATCTCTCCCTTGCATACAAACAACGCAAACCAAAGGGCTACTGGGACAACCTCGAGAATCTGCAGGAGGAGGTGAATTGTTTTCGCAACTGTTTCATGTGTTTTTTCCTTTAACTCAACGCTCTGGCACCGTACACATCCGGCAATCAGCCAAATGAAATTCAGTAAAATGTTACAGATTAATCGATTCCAGAGGAGCTGGGGGATGGATCCATCATTTATGCCCAGCAGAAAGTCGTTTGAGCGTGCAGGTTTGTTGAAAGTTGTTCAAAGGAGCATCACTGTCAATACATAATATATCTTTAACCTTATGAATTCTGGTGTATACGTATAGGTCGCTACGACATTGCGCGTGCATTGGAGAAATGGGGTGGCCTGCGTGAAGTTTCACGTCTACTGTCGCTCAAGGTAAGGAAGAAGCACATGAGCAGACAGGCGCAAAGCAGCGGCGAGGAAAAACCGATGGACAACATAGCAGCAAGTAGTGGCAATGAAGGGGAAGAAAAGACTCGGATATTAAAGCCATATGTCTCGCAAAATACACAAAAGTGGCTCACAAAGCTAAAAGATTTGGATATTAATTGGGTTGAATAATTGCATGTACTTCCCTACTGCTGTTGTTTCTCTACTCTCATTTTCTTCATAATTTAATTGAGTTTAGCAATCTGATTAAATCGAATTCAAACTTGATTCCACACAATAAAAAGTTATTCAAAAAACTCAATAAATAAATGAGTAAAATTAATGGTTAAGATTAAAACTATTCGATAGAAGATTATTCATTTCTTTTTCTTGAAAATTCTCCTTATTTTTTATTGTTAATCTCGACTATTAATTTTTACTCATTCAATGGATTATTTCTATAAAAAGAAGTTATTGTAAACTGTTAATGGCTTACATTGGAAAAAAGGAGAGAGATATAAATAATATGCAGCCAATTGGAACTTGTAAGTAACACATTGCACAATTTATTTTGTTGCCAAAAAATGACATCACAAGAATTTGAATCACTTTCCTACCGTTAATGAATAATACTATATATTTAGAAAATTTTACAACGCTCGACGAGTACCGTTGAGCATCATTAAATAAGAAATGCACCATAAAAGAGGAAACGAGTTACATCAGTCTCGAAAGTTCGGTAGGGGGATGGGAAAGCCAATCGTGAGGGCAGTGTCCCTTAAGACAGGATTTAGCAACCCAATCCGCAATCTTATTACAACACCATTTAACGAAACAGAAAGAAAAATAAAGAAACGGCGCAGAAGATGATAGAATATTCTCTTCCACCGCAGTTGACTCTCAAGCATCGAGTCATATATGCCACCAATTTCTGAATCCTAACTGCATGATCGTAACTGAATCCAGAAACTTTCCGGTAGAGCTTTGAAAGCACAAAGAAAGGAAGTTAATTTTCAAGCAGTAGCAAATGTTAGAACCAAACCATAATAGATATGAAATCTAAACCCAGGATCAATCAAGTCAAATCATCAAGAACAATAAACCGGAAGCGTACCTGAATTAATCGATAGATGAAAACCTTGAATCCTTTGATGAAGATCGCCTAAAAGGTGGTTGTGATCTTCCAAGAAGATAGGTTAGCCCTTGCCGTAAAAACTCTCTGACGGGGACAAGAGTAATACAAGTTAACCTATTTCTTGGGGACCACTACCTCTTTATATAGTTGATTATTAAATCAACTATTAAATATTTATAACTCTGCCCCTCATTGAATTATAAATATATCTTATGGTATCTACACTTTTATTTCTATGACACTTTAATACCTATGACACGCTTAACTTAATTGGTCACTTTATTTTGTGTCATACTTTATAATAGCAACATACATTTTTACATATGTGCCCACAATTGAGGATTTTAATCCAACAATCTCCCACTTGGGCAACATATGTTTCCTGATAAATGTACAACCTTATGAGCTCAAAATTTTTGCTATTATATAATAGGTATTCTATAACAATCTCGTCCATCAATTATATTCATATAGGATCAAAGCGGTCTTCGCCATATCAATCATGACTGGACCCATCAATGGTCACGTATACAAACATAATCAAATGACATAGATCAATCATGGATGTGTAGCATGGAAAATTACATGAAATGTGAACCGAACGTGTCTATTTCCAACTGGTCCTCCTAAACATTAGTGAGATCAACTTTACTGAATTCAGAGTGTACATAAACCAAAAGAACTTTATTTCTGCAGAAAATAATCTTAAATAACTTTAAACTGAAGTAACTGAAATTGTGTCTAAACCGAATGAGCATTATTTCAAAATTACAAACTCCCACTAAAACCGAATATCCTTAAATAACATTACACCCACATAAGTAGTGTGCTCATGAAAGACCTAAGGTGACAGTTTCTTAATTGCGCGCAATTATGGAGTTTGTACCAACATGCTCTATAGACACACAACCACTCTGAATTTTCTTTAACAACTAGGAACTTAATATTTATGTTCTTCAAATTTGAAGTGCTCCTATTGTCTATAGAATAAATGAATGCATATTTATTGTCACAAAATAACTAAAGTGGTCTTTTTATTCAATTTAAATTAGCAGTTTATGTGACAAAATTCGTTTGCATCAATATTCTATTAGAATCGAAGTCTGTAAACCTAATGATCTCTAACTTACCAGAACTTCGACATGTGAGCATGTAATTTTTGTTCTCTAAAGATATCTCATAACTCTATTGGTTGCTATCCAATAGTCCATACTAGAATTTCTTAAATATCTATCTAACATTTCAACAATGTACACAATTTTCAAACGCATACATACTTAAGCATAAATTAGATTCTCAATAGCTTATGTATAGAGAATCTTTTGGAATTTCTAAATTTTCAAGGTTACTTTTAGGGCATTGAGCAAGATAATACTTATCTACTTTAGCAATATGAGTGTCACTTGGTTTACTCCCACTGAACTTGTAGTATATACAAGTGCCAACCAAATTTATCTCAAAACCGAATGAGATAATCAACATGAAATTTATAATTTCATTAATGAGAGTCCTACTTAAGCTCATATATAGATTTCTTTAATTTACATATCATTGATATTGTATCATAAGGCACAACTTTATGATTGTACCATATAAATAGTTTCTTCAATGTCGTCATTGAAAAAAAAAACAAGCTTAACATCTATCTAATGTAGCTTAAGACTAAAACAAGCAACAAGTGTAATAATTATCTTGAAAGAGTCTTTCAATAAAACTGAAGAGAAAGTCTCTAAAAATCAATGTCTTCTTTTAGAGTATATCCTCTAGATACAAGACGTGATGTATACTTATCCACATTACCATTTTCATCCCTATTGATTTTAAATATTAATTTACAACCAATTGGTTTGCACCTTAAGGTAATGAGACAAGTTCTTAAACTTTATTATCTTGCATAAAATTATAATCTTCTTGAATGACATCAATCTACTTTTAAGAGTTAGAACTTTTATGGTCTGATATAAATGATTGAATCATTTTCTATCATTCTATTATTGCCTTATTTTTTTTGAAGAAATACAATAAAATAATCTGAAATAGTATTTCATCTTCCTCTCGTGGACCTCTTTAAAGACACTTGTTTTTTTTTAAGGTTGTTGAGTTTGTTCTTCTGAAACAATTACCTTATCTTGAATGGGAGTTGTTCAACATTATTTTGCTGAGGTACTTGATTCACTTCTTGATTAATGATAGGTGTGAAAACCTAAACATCATCAAAAGTGATAGTATGAATTAAATTATAATTCAATTCCTCCTCAATAGTAATGTATCTAACCTTATTTCTCCCCCAAACTCAACATCCTAAAAAAATTATAAACTCTCCTTAAAATAATCTTAATTGTGGGATCATAAAATTTACGGCCCATGGATCACTCAAAATAACCGAAGTAGTTGCTCACTTTTGAAGTTTAATTACTTCACATATGTTCTAACTTATACAAAAGAATCAACACTTTGTAACTTATTGTTGTTTTTTTTGACTAGAACCCTTAGCAACTTTATTCTAATATTTTCTTTTATTGCCCTTATTCTTAGAGACACTAACTAAATGAACACTAACCAAATGAGTACTTTTACACTTATAATGCTTCAACTTTTTTTCCTCTTGAACATAATGAGAAATGAGCCTAATTAGAGTCTATTTCTCCTTTTGGCAGTTGTAACTGAATCTGAATTGGTTAAACTGTATAGGAAGCGGTACCAAAATCATAAGAACAAACAATTGTTAGAGAGTTTGATCTTACGTGCCTTAAATTTTGAAGCAATATTAAGAATTTTCATAATCTACTCCCTCACATTTCCTTGACCCTTATACTTCATAGAAGTAAAAAAAAACATAAGTGATGTCATCTTAACCTTAATGTTTTGGGTAAAACATTTCTTAATTTCGTCAAGGAAACCCTTAGTCTGATTAGTTTCTTTAAATTTGTGCTCCTAAAAAATAGAATGTTGTACTTTATGATCATTAGACTCACGCGATTCGAACGATTTCACCTCTCAAAATATTTTTTTTATAGGTGCTTACCCCAGTGAGAGGTGCAAAATGTTCTTTTCTTAGTACAAAGTCTATGCTCATACAACCAAATACTATATGTAAGTGTCTTTTCTTATTCCTTGAAATTAGTTTCACTAAACATGAGTTTAGAATGTATTTAATAGATATTGTGACAAGAAATGATAAATTAACTAAATATAGAACAAAAATAAATAAATAAAATTAAAACAAGCTCACATAAATATTCATAAGTAAACAAATAAATTCAAAATAATGGCTAGTTCCCCTCAAGATACCAAGCACAACGTTAATATCAAGTCTTTGGACAGTAATATTAACTGTAAGCGGTACTCTTGTTGTAGCAATCAAACATTGACAATAAACTATGTCAAACAATAGGCTAATCTTTGGACTAACGTATTGCTCACATAAAATACCTTATAATTGTCACATATTTATCGCCACAGTTGTCGTTGTAATTCTGTCAAATATTAACTTTCCTTTGGGCCAATTAATAAACGCATGAATTACAAAAACCCATAATCATCTTAATATTTTAAATAAACTAATCTACACAAAAGCGGTCACTTTGGTGACATTATGTTTCAACTAATCTATTAAAATATTAGATGTCCGAAGCCAAAATATGAATTTATTTATTTCAAAAAAAAAATCTTAATTTTTTTTCTTTCAATTAAATTAAAAGATAACCAAATTAATAATAAATTTGAATAAAAGTAAACCTCATATTAAGATATCGAACACTCCATTAATATTTCATCGTTGGACAAAACATTAACTTGCAAGTGATATCTTGGTATAGTAATCAAACATTGATAATAAGAACATGTCAAACAGAAATCTTCCTTTGGGCCGATTTATTGCTCACATATAAAACTGAATAATTATCACATGTTTATTACCACAGTTGCACATGTAATAATGTTAATTATTAATCTTCCTTTGGGCCGATTAATACTAACATAATCCGACTTACATGCACAAAACCTTCTATATTTTAAAATAAAATAATTTCCACAATAGAGGTCACTTTGGTGACTTAATGTTTCAATTAAATTATTTTAAAATATATACAATAAATATACCGATATCCAAATTTAAAATTTTGTAACAGTCAAAACCGAAATTTCTGATAACACTTAGTTTTCCGAAATAACCCAAAATAAGGTTGTCTGAATGGGGCTATCAGAAATCGAATAAACCAAAATCTTTGACTGTTTCTCAAAAAAAAATTCCTTAAGCATGCATTTTCCAAAATTAAAGTTGAATTCAAAACAATGAATCTTTAACTAAAAGTAAAAAAAAAAACAAAAGTATCGTATACATGAATAATTCATATAATGATCACATGAAACTTTAATAGACATAATAATCTAACGATCAAAATCGAAATTCTTGATCAAACCGAATTGAATATGAATTTTATAAGATTAATGACATGCTTTCCAAAATCAAAAAACAAATTTATATTCCATAGATCATATTAATAGCATAATTAAGCATAATATCAAACAAAATTAAACTAAAAATTTTGTACATAACTAAAAAAGATTCAACAAATTCGAACCATAATTAGTTGAAAACTTTAACTGCGTATACTTAATACCAAATCCAAATATATACTTGAATAACCAAACACAATCAGGATTGTATATACTTGAATAGCTATGTGCGGGAAAAAAAGTTTAAAAAAGTTGCTTAATTCAAAAAGGCAAAAAGCCTATTCTAACAGTCTAAAGATCACTGTTCCTAATAAAATTCCCTAAAAATTGTAGATAGGGCACGGATATGTATGATATAAAAAATTCAAAAAACCAACAGTAAAATTGTAGAGAGTTTCTGAATCATAAAGCCATACAATCACTATAATAAAATTGATTAGCTAATGTCAAAACCAACTCACTTGAATCGACCATTCGGTAAGCATAGTTGAAACCATAATCAAGAGCAGAGATTAGCGGCAGTTTTAGAATCTTTAATCGTATATATCATACGTAATATCACCGAATAATAAAACCCTAAAACTTTCATCTGTAATAATTAAAAACTTAAAAAAATTCAACACCGATATTTAACCCAAATATCAAACCAAAAATATTAAATTCATATGTATGAACGAATCAATCAAAAACAATTTATTCTCAATGATTTAACTTGACGAGGCTCTGATGTCACTTGTTAGAACCAAACCATAATAGATATGAAATCTAAACCCAGGATCAATCAAGTCAAATCATCAATAACAATAAACCGGAAGCGGAAGCGTACCTGAATTAATCGATAGATGAAAACCTTGAATCCTTTGATGAAGATCGCCTAAAAGGTGGTTGTGATCTTCCAAGAAGATAGGTTAGCCCTTGCCGTAAAAACTCTCTGACGGGGACAAGAGTAATACAAGTTAACCTATTTCTTGGGGACCACAACCTCTTTATATAGTTGATTATTAAATCAACTATTAAATATTTATAACTCTGCCCCTCATTGAATTATAAATATATCTTATGGTATCTACACTTTTATTTCCATGACACTTTAATACCTATGACACGCTTAACTTAATTGGTCACTTTATTTTGTGTCATACTTTATAATAGCAACATACATTTTTACATATGTGCCCACAATTGAGGATTTTAATCCAACAGCAAATCATTTCTAATGTCAATTTGAATAGGACCTGCTTTAAAATTGTCATATTCAAAACCTGGCAAAATTAGATGAACAATAAAGCATCCATCAATGACCATCATTTTTAAGAAAACTGGAGGACTAAGATCATGACGGAGAAAACTTTATATACCCAATGGGCAGCTGACATGGCACTTAAATATAAATTTTTAAATTCAAACAAATAATGAATAAATATAAATTTAATATAGAAAATAAAAGTTATTACTTCATTAATTAATTATCTCACTCCTATTAACTCAAGTAGTTAAATATGATTAAAATTTTTATTATTACAAAAATAAGAAAGAAAAAAAAGAGTGAAAATTAAATAATAATATTTATATTGTGGGCAAGAAACCAATACTAGTACTCCATATGTCCCGACAAAAAAATGTCTTTTATTGACCTTTTAAAAGTCAATTTTTTTAAACTTTGACTATAATTATGTTAAATATTTTAAATAATTAAAATTTGTAAATTATACATTTTAAAACTACTTGATCGGGGTTTTTTAAATATAAATTTTCATATTTTT
Organism: Hibiscus trionum; assembly: GCA_030270665.1. Classification (NCBI taxonomy): domain Eukaryota; kingdom Viridiplantae; phylum Streptophyta; class Magnoliopsida; order Malvales; family Malvaceae; genus Hibiscus; species Hibiscus trionum. The sequence goes on along the minus strand of BSYR01000034.1, from coordinate 6,215,247 downwards.
AACAATTATAAATTTTAAATAATAATAATAATAAGTCAAAGTTGAGAAAAATTTACCAAAAAAAGTCAATAAGAGACAAAATTAATGGGACAGAGGAAATAATAGATTGTGAGCACCTATATCTGAAGAGGAAGGAATAAAATTTTGGAACATTTTTTGCTATTTTGTTTTATATCTTCCTTTATTTATGTCTTGTACAATAGAATGTATGTAACCCCCTCGTCCCGGTCTGGCCGGATGACCGGTCCAAGTGGGCTACACGGGGAAAACCGAGCGAAAACCAATTAAGATTCTCCCTCGGTTAGCAACCCTATTTTTTTTTTTTTCATTTTCTAGATGCCTGAAATAAATCTTATGTGATGGGACATACAGCGAACAAACACAGATACAAAACCCACAAGACATGCAATTAAACAACCAAATTTTTCCTTTTAAACAGGCCGTATCGATACACCTACAGAGGGTATCGATACGCCTTGACCAAAGTCAACCCTCTCAGTCAACTCAGAGAAGACCGTATCGATACACCCTTGAGCGTATCGATACGCCCCTCTCGGTCAACATTTAGAGGTCAACGAGATGGAACCGTACCGATACGCTACAACCCCGTATCGATACGACCTAAACTCACCATCTCCTCTGAATTTCAGAGAGTTGGGACCGTATCGATACACCCTTGTGTATCGATACGCTCAGCCTGTCTTGAATTTCAGAGAGTTAATACCGTATCGATACACCCCAGTGTATCGATACGCCCAGCCAAAACTGAGTTCTGCAGGCAAGACCGTATCGATACACCCTTGAGCGTATCGATACGCCCTGCTTTGCAATACTCAGTTTTCAGCATAAACACATAAGACTCACACTCTAGATGCATAACAAAATCTCCCTAGACATGCCCAAGCATTCATACCACCTCCATTAACTAAAATATAGTCATACAAGGCACCAACATGGACGAACATCATTCACAAGACATGGTTATAAGCCTCCCAACAAACACTTAGGCATCAACATAACATGGTTTACAAATCCATCAACATAAGGCATTAACAACATATCATAAAGAACATGCCATCAAAACAACCTTAATCATTTAAAAGGCATACATATTAAGACATATTTACACAAGCAACATCTCAAGCTTAATTACAATTTTCTAAACTCTATACCCCATTGTCTAGGCAATTTATCAAAACACAAACCATACTTGTAACTAGCTTGAGAACTCCAAAAGCTCTTTCCTCACCCGCTTGCCTTCCGAACTCTAACGATCTGCACGTTGGAAACAAAGAGAGCGTAAGCCAAATAGCTTAGTGGGAGAGACTCTACAATTCACAACGCACAGTTTTTCCAAAACACGTTTATATATATAAGAAGACAATGAATGCACAAGAATCAATCTCAATAACAACAACACACATGGTTTGCACAAGCACAACCAACATACAAGTACGGTGGGACTACACATCACCGTTTCAACTAGTGAGTTTCCAATGGGACTACACATCAAAGGAATACCCAACCAGTGACTACCGGTGGGACTACACATCACCAGAGTCTTATACTTTTGCTACCGGCGGGACTACACATCACCGGAGCAACGACAACCATCACGTGAGGCACGAACTAAACTCAACTACACAATTAACCACTCAAATGCACTTAAAGCTCATGAATTATAAACATTCATCATACCACAACAACATGAGAGTAGAGAGGCTTACACACGGGTTTAGGTGACCCTTCAAGGTCCCACCCAACCCCAAGAGAATCCATATCAAGCACAATGCATAATTCAACAATTCTACTCACCGTTGCTACCCAAAAGAAGATCGAAGACCAAGATCACAACTTCCGAAATCCTCAATTTGTCCCCGAAGCTTCACCAACCAACTTTCTCGTTTCTACACATTTCAACACAATTTAAATAATCCCAACTCAGTCCATATTCCAAAGTAATCAACACAATTACATACCAAGCACACAACATCAAAAATCCATAATCTCGAGCAGCCCCTAAACACCCCTCAAACCAATGATTCCAAACTTTAATTTACTCCATAAAGCCTCCAAAACAACACTTTCATATAGCCTAATCATCAGCCATCAAAATTTCACCTAAAACATCCCCAAAACTCAACTTAAAACCTCTCAAAAACCTCATTTTTCCCCAAATCCGAAAATTCCATAAAACGTTGTAAAAATCGATTTTGTTGATCCTTTTTGAGTGTAGACAACTCATATAACTTAAACAAATAGAAAACTTGGTTAAAGACATCAAAAATAACATATTTGAATCCAAAACCCTCCAAACCTCAAATCTCAAAACATGTATAAAAATGAAAACAAATGGTATCAACATGTAGAGAATAACAAGGACAAGTCAAAAACGTCCTTACCTTTGAAAAATCTTCAAAAACGGATGAGTTATGGAATGAAATAGTATCTCTAAAGGGAGATAGATTTTTGACGTTGGAATGGAATGGAAGAGAAGTGAAGAAGATGATGACTCAACCCTTATTTTATATTTGTTTAAAATTTTAATGTTCAATGACCAAAATGCCCTTAAAGAAAAAGGGAAACCACAATAGTGCCATCCATGGCTTTTGGGCTCAATTTAAAATTAGTCCAAATCTTAAAACCCGAGGCCCAAACCATTACTTTATTAAATAAAATATTAAAATTGAAACCCGAGACAATACTAAAATATTATTTTCACCTAGCCCCTAAACCCGGGCGTTACAACTCTCCCCCACTTAAGGAATTTCGTCCTCGAAATTACCTGGCGGAAACAAGTACGGAAACTGCTCAAGCATGTCGGCTTTCCTCTCCTACGTGGCTTCTTCCACACCTCTATGTCTCCATAAGACTTTGACTAACTCAATAGTCTTGCCACGCAATACCTTGCTATCAAAAGCAAGTATCTCAACTGGTTCCTCGTTATAAGACAAGTCCGGATTTAACTCTATTTCTTCCACTGGCATAACGTGGGACGGATCCGATCTGTACCTCCTAAGCATCGACACATTGAATACATCATGAATCTTCTCCAGCTCAACTGGGAGTCTCAATATATACGCAACAGGACCAATTCTCTCAACTATCTCATAAGGCCCTATGTACCTTGGGCTCAACTTGTCCTTTCTCCCAAATCTCATCACTTTTTTCCAAGGTGAGACTTTCAAAAACACTTTATCTCCCACGGAGTACTCCACCTCTTTCCTCTTCAAATCGGCATAGGACTTCTGCCGATCTGAAGCCGCTTTCAAGCGATCACATATCAACTTTACCTTTTCAGTGGTACCCTTAAGCAACTCGAGCATCGGTATAAGCTTCTGTCCAGTCTCGGCCCAACAAATCGGGGTCCTACACTTCCTACCATACAAGGCCTCTTAGGGAGCCATCTCAATGCTCGACTGAAAGCTGTTGTTATACGCAAACTCCACTAGTGGTAGGTGTTTCTCCCATGTCCCCTGGAAGTCAATGATACAACACCTTAACATATCCTCCAATATCTGAATCACTCTTTCCGACTGTCCATCCGACTGCGGATGATATGAAGTGCTGAAGTTCAACCAAGTGCCCAAAGCTCGATGCAAACTCTCCCAAAATCTAGAGGTGAATCTCGGATCTCTATCCGACACAATCGACTTTGGTACCCCATGTAGTCTTACAATCTCACGAATATACAATTCAGCCAACTTGTCTAAAGTATAAGTAGTATGAACCGGTATGAAGTGAGCACTCTTGGTGAATCTATCTACAATCACCCACACTGAATTTTTCTTCGAAGGAGTCAACGGAAGTCCTGACACAAAGTCCATAGTGATACGCTCCCACTTCCACTCCGGAATTTTCAACGGTTGCAACAACCCTGAGGGAAACTGGTGCTCAGCCTTAACTCTCTGACAAACCATACATTTACTTACGAACTCGGCTACATCCCTTTTCAAGCCAATCCAATAATATTCTTCCTTCAATCCTCGATACATCTTCGTGCTACCCGGATGCATAGCAAAAGGACTATTGTGAGCATCACTCAAGATCATACGTCTCAACTCAGCATCCTCCGGAACTACTATCCTATCCTTAAAACATAGGATCCCATTCTCTCCAAAACAATACTCGGTTGGCCTATCTTCGGCTATGTCTTGAACGTGTGGTGCCAAAGACTCATCCCTCAACTGCTTCTCACGAATCAACTAGATCAATGATGGCTTAGCTTGAAGTTCAGCTACTAACCCACCATCTGTAGACACACTCAATCTTGCAAACATCGCTCGCAACTCAACGGCCACCTTTCTACTCAAGGCATCGGCCACCACATTCGCCTTGCCCGGATGATACTCTATGGTAAGGTCATAATCCTTAAGAAGCTCTATCCACCTTCGCTGTCTGAGGTTTAACTCCCTCTGAGACATCAAATATTTCAAACTCTTGTGGTCGGTATACACAGTGCACTTCTCACCTTAAAGATGATGTCTCCAGATTTTCAACGCAAACACCACGGCAGCCAACTCTATGTCATGTGTGGGGTAATTCTTCTCATGGACCTTCAATTTTCGCGAAGCATAAGCCACCACCTTACCATCTTGCATAAGCACACAACCTAGTCCCACGTACGACGCATCACTGTAAATCACAAACTCTCTCTCCGGCTCAGGTTGAACCAAAATAGGAGCTTCGATCAAAGCTTTCTTCAATTTCTCAAACGCTTCTTGTCTCGCATCTGACCATTCGTACGGAACATTCTTCTGTAACAATTTGGTTAATGGTGCCGCTATCTTCGAGAACCCTTCAACGAACCTTCTATAGTACCCCGCCAAACCTAAGAAACTGCGGATTTCGGTCACTGATTTCGGTTGTTTCCAATCCACAATGGCTTCTATCTTCTTGGGATCTACACTAATCCCACTAGCCGAGACCACGTGACCTAGGAAGACCACCTTCCTAATCCAAAACTCACACTTACTTAGTTTGGCATACAATTGATTCTCAAGTAGGGCCTGAAGCACTAACCTTAAGTGTTCATCGTGCTCCTCTTCGGTCCTAGAGTACACTAGGATGTCATCAATAAACACTACCACAAACCTGTCCAAGAACTTATGGAAAACTCGGTTCATCATATCCATGAAGGCTGCGGGAGCATTGGTCAACCCGAAAGGCATCACTAAAAACTCATAATGCCCGTAACGTGTACGAAAGGTTGTCTTCGGTATGTCCGCATCCTTTACTTTTAACTGATAATATCCAGACCTCAAATCAATCTTTGAAAACACGGAAGCACCTCTCAACTGGTCTAGTAGGTCATCTATCCTTGGCAAGGGATATTTGTTCTTCACGGTCACCTTATTCAACTGTCTATAGTCTATACACAGTCTCATACTACCATCCTTCTTTTTCACAAACAACACCGGAGCACCCCACGGGGAAACACTAGGCCTAATAAAGCCTCGGTCAGTCAACTCTTGAAGCTGTGTCTTCAATTCTTTCAACTCCTTAGGTGCCATTCTATACGGAGAAATCGACACCGGTGCAGAATCAGAATATGTCTCAATAACAAACTCAACAGCTCTATCTGGAGGTAAGCCTGGTAGTTCTTCCGGAAAAACACTCGGAAAGTCGCATACAGTCCTGATGTCCTGAGGTCTCACCTCACTCATATCCGGGTTCATTACGTAAGCTAAGTAAGCCTGACACCCTGCACCCAACAATCTCTGAGCTTCCAAAACCGAAACCACATTGGACAAAAACTTGACATTTTCCCCAACCACCACAACCTCAAAGTCATCGGTAAGCCTCAAAGAGACTCTCTTAGTCTCGAAGTCAACCCTAGCTCTATGCTCCACAAGCCAATCCATGCCCAAAATCACATCAAAGCCATAAAAGGGTAATTCCATCATATCGACCGGAAACACATAGCCTTGAACCATCAAAGGACACATTCTATACACTTTCCTAACTACCACTGTATCACCAAAAGAGCTAGTGACATTTACACCTACCTCTAGCCAATCACAAGGTAATCCTAATGACTTTGCGTGCTCACCCAAAATATACGAATGTGTTGCCCCCGAATCTATTAGAGAAAGTAAACTCAAGGACTGTAATGTGAAATTACCTGCAATGACATCAGTATCATTCCCAGCCTCTCGCTTAGCGTACACCCTAGCCGGTCCTCCTCCCTCGGGCTGGACTGCTACAACATGAGCCAAGTTTCTCTGACCCTCATTCCTTGGCTGAAAGTTCCCACGACCGCGCCCACGGCCTCTCTGATGCTCAAAACCCCTTGCTGGGGATGGTCCTCCCTTAACTGGGTGTGGACAATCACGCCTCAAATGGTCTCGGGAGCTACAGTTCCAACACGGCCCGAATCTACCCATACACTCACCTGAGTGGCGTCTCCCACACCTAGTGCACTCAGAAATGTATCCAACGGCTCCATGGCCCTGACGACCCTGACCTTGGTTACCACCCTTAGGTCTCGTATCCTGCTGGTACCTCTTATCCTTATGCCCCTTGGCATAATCTCTATCCCAGTTCGCATGTCTCTTCCCGGAATCAGATCCACCAGCACGTGTTCTAGAGTTCAGGTTCTGCTCTATATCCTTAGCTCTAGAAACCAAGACATCGAACTCAGTGTAGTCAGAGGCCAACATGTAAGTCTTCACATCAGTAGTCAATCCATATCTATAACGCTCGCATCGTTTCGTCTCATTCGGAATCAATTCCGGCGCGTACTGGCTCAACCTCACAAACTGGACCTCATACTCAGACACGGTCCTATTACCTTGAACCAAAGCCATGAATTCTCTTCTCTTTTCATCCAAGTACCGAGCTCCTAGGTACTTCCTCTTGAAAGCATTTCGGAAAAACTCCCATGTGATATCCACCTCGGCCATACCGGAAACAATAGTGGTCCACCAAGCATAAGCATCTCCCTGAAGTAATGAGACAATGCACCCCAACCTATGGGCATCCGAACACTCCATCTGACCCAAGATGCGAGTAGTGCTCTCTAGCCACCCTTCTGAACCTTCCGGAGACAACCCACGAAACTCAACCGCCCCTAAATTACGAAGTCTCTCTAGGGGTAGTCCTGTCCCCGCACCCTGAGGTGGTGCTGCAACATGCATACCAGCCAAAGTTGTCTGAAAGGCTCCGGCTATGGTATGAATCAGATGAGCCACATCTGGACCTGCCTGACCTTGGCCCGCTTGAGCTCCAATTCCTCCCACATTAGCCTCAGCCTGAGGCCCAATACCTTCACCTCCGACTTTTCCTCCATCACCACCAGGAGCATTAAGAGCAGGAGGCGCATTTTCAGGTGCTTGGCCACCCCTCCTAGGTCGTCCCCTTGGTCGCACCATAGCAAATAAAGTAATCTAAAACAACAACACACAACAGTAAAGAAACGTTAGGTTAGCAAAGGGGCAAAGGACTCCGGTTCTCAAGCTCTTTTAAACCAAAACAATTTCCATTTTTATTTTGACAACAACGCCTAACAATGGGGACTCGAACCAACTCTCAACAATTACAAGATTACCATAGTATGCATTCATACACCATGCTTAAAGACAAAATTTAGACATACATAGCAAAACACTAATAATACCTTATCTTACATCACTTACCGGCCCGAGGTCTCGGAAACCTCAGGCTCTGATACCAATAAATGTAACTCCCTCGTCCCGGTCTGGCTGGATGACCGGTCCAAGTGGGCTACACGGGGAAAACCGAGCGAAAACCAATTAAGATTCCCCCTCGGTTAGCAACCCTATTTTTTTTTATTTTCATTTTCTAGATGCCTGAAATAAATCCTATGTGATGGGACATGCAGCGAACAAATACGGATACAAAACCCACAAGACATGCAATTAAACAACCAAATTTTTCCTTTTAAGCAGGCCGTATCGATACACCTACAGAGGGTATCGATACGCCTTGACCAAAGTCAACCCTCTCAGTCAACTCAGAGAAGACCGTATCGATACACCCTTGAGCGTATCGATACGCCCCTCTCGGTCAACATTTAGAGGTCAACGAGATGGAACCGTACCGATACGCTACAACCCCGTATCGATACGACCTAAACTCACCAACTCCTCTGAATTTCAGAGAGTTGGGATCGTATCGATACACCCTTGTGTATCGATACGCTCAGCCTGTCTTGAATTTCAGAGAGTTAATACCGTATCGATACACCCCAGTGTATCGATACGCCCAGCCAAAACTGAGTTCTGCAGGCAAGACCGTATCGATACACCCTTGAGCGTATCGATACGCCCTGCTTTGCAATACTCAGTTTTCAGCATAAACACATAAGACTCACACTCTAGATGCATAACAAAATCTCCCTAGACATGCCCAAGCATTCATACCACCTCCATTAACTAAAATATAGTCATACAAGGCACCAACATGGACGAACATCATTCACAAGACATGGTTATAAGCCTCCCAACAAACACTTAGGCATCAACATAACATGGTTTACAAATCCATCAACATAAGGCATTAACAACATATCATAAAGAACATGCCATCAAAACAACCTTAATCATTTAAAAGGCATACATATTAAGACATATTTACACAAGCAACATCTCAAGCTTAATTACAATTTTCTAAACTCTATACCCCATTGTCTAGGCAATTTATCAAAACACAAACCATACTTGTAACTAGCTTGAGAACTCCAAAAGCTCTTTCCTCACCCGCTTGCCTTCCGAACTCTAACGATCTGCACGTTGGAAACAAAGAGAGCGTAAGCCAAATAGCTTAGTGAGAGAGACTCTACAATTCACAACGCACAGTTTTTCCAAAACACGTTTATATATATAAGAAGACAATGAATGCACAAGAATCAATCTCAATAACAACAACACACATGGTTTGCACAAGCACAACCAACATACAAGTACGGTGGGACTACACATCACCGTTTCAACTAGTGAGTTTCCAATGGGACTACACATCAAAGGAATACCCAACCAGTGACTACCGGTGGGACTACACATCACCAGAGTCTTATACTTTTGCTACCGGCGGGACTACACATCACCGGAGCAACGACAACCATCACGTGAGGCACGAACTAAACTCAACTACACGATTAACCACTCAAATGCACTTAAAGCTCATGAATTATAAACATTCATCATACCACAACAACGTGAGAGTAGAGAGGCTTACACACGGGTTTAGGTGACCCTTCAAGGTCCCACCCAACCCCAAGAGAATCCATATCGAGCACAATGCATAATTCAACAATTCTACTCACCGTTGCTACCCAAAAGAAGATCGAAGACCAAGCTCACAACTCCGAAATCCTCAATTTGTCCTCGAAGCTTCACCAACCAACTTTCTCGTTTCTACACATTTCAACACAATTTAAATAATCCCAACTCAGTCCATATTCCAAAGTAATCAACACAATTACATACCAAGCACACAACATCAAAAATCCATAATCTCGAGCAGCCCCTAAACACCCCTCAAACCAATGATTCCAAACTTTAATTTACTCCATAAAGCCTCCAAAACAACACTTTCATATAGCCTAATCATCAGCCATCAAAATTTCACCTAAAACATCCCCAAAACTCAACTTAAAACCTCTCAAAAACCTCATTTTTCCCCAAATCCGAAAATTCCATAAAACGTTGTAAAAATCGATTTTGTTGATCCTTTTTGAGTGTAGACAACTCATATAACTTAAACAAATAGAAAACTTGGTTAAAGACATCAAAAATAACATATTTGAATCCAAAACCCTCCAAACCTCAAATCTCAAAACATGTATAAAAATGAAAACAAATGGTATCAACATGTAGAGAATAACAAGGACAAGTCAAAAACGTCCTTACCTTTGAAAAATCTTCAAAAACGGATGAGTTATGGAATGAAATAGTATCTCTAAAGGGAGAGATATTTTTGACGTTGGAATGGAATGGAAGAGAAGTGAAGAAGATGATGACTCAACCCTTATTTTATATTTGTTTAAAATTTTAATGTTCAATGACCAAAATGCCCTTAAAGAAAAAGGGAAACCACAATAGTGCCATCTATGGCTTTTGGGCTCAATTTAAAATTAGTCCAAATCTTAAAACCCGAGGCCCAAACCATTACTTTATTAAATAAAATATTAAAATCAAAACCCGAGACAATACTAAAATATTATTTTCACCTAGCCCCTAAACCCGGGCGTTACAATGTAAAAAACAACAATTTTAAATTTATATATTTATAAGTAAGATCATTTATTTTTTCTGTGAAGAAAGGTATTGGACATCCATCTACTTTTAAAAAATAATATCTCATTATAAAAATAAGTAGTGTTCACATGTATACGTGTTTGTCTCAAATACTATTAATAAATAGAAGGGACAATATTTCGATTTTTGAATAGTCTAAAGGTGCTTATAAGGTAGTATATGTTCATTGTTCTGATTGTATTTAGAGTTTTAGTCTGAATTGATATTTGAACTTTTGTCACATCTTTATGTACTTCACTTGTTGTCAAAATATATGTCATTTTTTTTAAAAAAATAGATGAATGTTCAATATCTCTCTCAACACAAAAATAAATAATCTTTCCAAAAAATATATAAATTTAAAATAATTGTTTTTACTTTCGAGTGTATTAGACATAAACAAAAGAATGGATAAAACTAAATAGTAGAAAACGACCCAAAATTGTATCTTTTCTTCATCACGCTGAGGTGCTCACTAGGGGCGTGCGTATAAAGTTTGTAACACCCGGGTTTAGGGGTTAGATGAAAATAATATTTTAATATTATTTTGGGCTCGGTTTTATACTCTAAATAATATTTCGAGTTGTTTTCAAAATTAATCTACTTGGGGTTAATCATGTTTTAAGATTAAACCACATTTAACCATGGATTTACCTCCCTTGTAGATATTCCATTTCATTAGGGGTAAACTAGACTTTTAAGCCTCAAATTATACCACATGTCAAATAAAACACCCATCTTTCTACTATTCATCTTCCCTTCAAAACCCACCAACGGGATACCAAAGCTCATTACCCAAATCACTGTTCCATCCTATTTCTCACTCATTTCAGCCCCAAATCGAAAGGTAAGGACGTTTTTAACTTCCCCTCATCCTCCTCTTCATAAAAGTACCATTCTTTTTCATTTTCATGAAGTTTTTGGAAAGTGGAGGTTTTGAATGTTTTGATTAAAAATGGTGTCTTTATGTTGCAAAGTTAAGTGTTTTGATTTAATATGTTTAGTAATGATGTATAGATGCCAAATGATACTACATATATGAATTTCAAATGATTTTAATCAATTTTCGGATTTTGGCTTGAGAGGGTTTTTGGAGGGTTTTAATGTGGGTTTGGGGGCTGTTAAAGGTTGGAATTTGGGGGTTGTAGGTAGTATGATATATGAGGATCATTTTTGGTGCAATTGATGCTTGTTTGGGTGCTTGAAATGAGAGTTTTCAGTGGGTCAAGTGGGGTGCTCGAAAATCCTGTTTTTGGTCTTGTTTGAGTGTTGAATGCTTGGTAATGATAATCCGGGTTAGTTTCGATGATAAGATATTGATTGTGGATGTTTTGTTTGTGTTTGGGATTGATTAGAATCAAGTTTGGGCATCGGTGAAGCATCGGAAGTGAATCCGGAGAATTGAAGACAATTACTTGCTTGGTCTTGAGCTCGGGGGTTTAGGTGAGTGGTTAATCGCTTTAACGGTTTTAAATTGGTTGGTTCGAGTATATGGATTAGGTTGGGCTTGGTAGACCCACCTAGAGTTAGGATTAGGGTGGTAGCCTAATCCTAAGCTTGATCTAGAGCCTTTGGATGAACTTGAATGTATGAATGCATATGCCTCGAATGTGTTGTGATATGAATGCTTATGTATATTGTATTATACATGTGAGATGAGGCATGATTTGTATTGCTTAAAGCATGCATGGTGTTGGTTCATGATTTGTGTTCATGGTGAGTACGTGCTAAGCACGGAAATGGTTGGAATGAGTAATGTGGAATGAGTAAAATATTGACACTAGTATACTTAAATACAAATGATCGATCATTAGGATGTTAGTGTGTACACATGAGTCAAAGTCGCGCGTGGCCTTGGTGGCGTTGAGTCACCAAGGAGGAGTACGGGTACGCCCGGAAATGGTATTTAAATATAGTCGGTGATGAGTGGAATCCCATCGACGGGGCGTGAGGATGAGTGGAATCCCCTCCGCGAGACCGGTGATGAGTGTAATCCCACCGTCAGGTAAAGGTTGTGTTGTTGGACGTGAGTTCCAACGGTTATCCACGTATTTGAGTCATATCTAGGTGCCAATGTTGTTTGATATATGTATCCATGTGTTGAGACTAATGATCCTTGTGAGGATGTTTGATGTGGCTATTTATGTTGTGAAAGTAGAGCTTAATGATTCATGACATGTACTTGTATATATTGTTCATGCATCTTATATTGTGGCTCTTGTGGATCCTTGGTATGTGTGTGTAATGCCTTGGCTAGATCGTGCTCGGACCCTGCAATGTTGAGGTTTGTTTTTAGAGCTTACCCTCACTAAGCATCATTGCTTACGCTCTCTTTGTTCAACATTGCAGATTCTTAGCTCGTGGGTTGCTCGCGCAAGTGGAAGGCTCCAAGTGTGGTTTTTGGCTTGAGTTCTTCAAGTATGGTTTTTAAATGTTAGACATGTAATAGTTTGAGCAATGGGACATGTATGGCTTTTATGAGTAGTTGTTGGTTGTTTGAGAGCATGTATGGACTCCCTTATATCTTTCTTTAGCATGGTTTGTGTTGCCATGATGAATTGTAAGTCATGCCTAAATTGCTCTTTGAATGTTAACATGTGCTGTGGATGCCATCTCTATGGTTGTTTGATGTTTGAATGAATGTATGGTTGTGGAATGTTGCCTTAGTGTTAGACATGTCTAAATCATGTTGAAGCATGCTAATGTGGTTGTTATGTCTTGAGTTCTTTGGTTGAATGATGTTCGTCCATGTTGGGTGCTTGAATGACTAGATCTTGGTTTGTAAATGTTGTAATTACGTTCGTATGTGTCTAGAGAGGTCTTGATTTGCATCTAGGTTCGAGTCTTGTGTTGTTTTTGCTGATTTTGGAGACTTGCAGTGCAGGGCGTATCGATACGCCTAAGAGTCGTATCGATACGGTCTTGCGTGTAGGCCTCAGTTTTGGCTGGGCGTATCGATACACAGAGTGTATCGATACGGTCTCAACTCTCTGTAATTCAGAGGAGTTGGGGAGTTTAGGGCGTACCGATACGGGGTTAAGGCGTATCGGTACGGTTCCATCTCGTTGACCTCGATGTGTTGACCGAGAGGGGCGTATCGATACGCTCAAGGGTTGTATCGATACGGTCCTCCCTGAGTTGACTGAAAGGGTTGATTTTGGTCAAGGCGTATCGATACCCTCTGTAGGTGTATCGATATAGCCTACTTAAAAAAAAAGAAAATTGGGCTGTTTAATTGCTGACTTGCGAGTTTTGTATCCGTGTTTGTTCGCTGCGTGTCCTATCACTTAGGAATTAAATGGGCATCTAGACAAGATTAAAGTTAAAAGAAATTTTAGGGTCGTTAACCGAGGGGGAATCCTTAGGGGTTTTCACTCGGTTTTCCCAGTGTGGCCCATTCGGACCGGTCATCCGACCAGACCGGGACGAGGGGGTTACACTTGTTGGTATCAGAGCCTAAAGTTACCGAGACCTTGGGCAGGTAAGTGAGGTAAGTTCGAGTTTTTGCTTGATATACACGGTGTTTGCTTGCTTGTGAGAATGGTTGCTTGTTTGACAAGTATGTTGCTTGTTTTATTCAAAGTATGTGTGTGTGAGTCCCATTGCTACTATTACATTGGAAAATGGTTTTGATTTAGTGAGGGAACGTACTTGAACACTTGGAAGCCTTGCCTTGCTAACCCAACTTGTATGTTTTGTTGTTGTGGTTGTAGTTAATATTTGTGAGAGCGATGTCTAGACCGAGAGGTAGACCGAGAGTGGTTCGTCAGGAACCACGGGTTGCGGCTCCTGTTGAGCCGGCTGTTGGTGTGGAGGCTCATCTGGAAGGGCCGGTGGCTGCGGGAGTTGGCGCTCCACCACCACCTCCTCCACTTGGAGCTGGAGGTGAGGATGGGGCCGGAGGAGAGGGACCTCAAGGTGGCCAAGGTGGCCAAGGTCCAGCTCGAATTGACATGACTCCGCTAGTGCAAGCGATAGCGGGAGCGTTTCAGGCCGCAGTTGCGGGAGCTCAGGCTGCAGCTCAGCCTAGGTGTGATGATGCTAGTCTCCCTTTGGAGAGGCTCCGTAGCTTGGGAGCCGAGGAGTTTAGAGGATCTACACCGGAGAGATCGGGGTTATGGTTGGAGAAGACAGTTCGTATCTTGGCTCAGATGGGTTGTGCGGGCGCACGTAGATTGGATTGTGTGATCTCGTTACTTCAGGGTGATGCCTACACCTGGTGGGTCACCGTTACCGCCGAAGTTCTAGAGGCTGAGATAGATTGGGATTTCTTTGAGTTTGCTTTCAGAAAGAGGTACTTGGGACCGAGGTACCTAGATGAGAAGAAGAGAGAGTTCATGGCTCTCACTCAGGGAGATGCTTCAGTGACTGATTATGAGATTCGTTTCGTTCGTCTGAGTCAGTATGCTCCGGAGTTAGTGCCCACTGAGAGGGCTCGATGTGATCGTTTCAGATACGGACTTCATGAGGAAGTTAAGAGGTATACCTTAGCTTCTGATTATTCTGACTTTGATGTCTTGGTTGCTAGAGCCAAGGACATTGAGCATAGCTTGGGGCTGGCCAAGCGTTCTGGAGGATCTAGTTCTGGCAAGAGGCACAACAACTTTGATGGTAGAGATGCTAAGAGGCACAGAGGTGGCGGACATCAGTTTGATCAGAGACGTGGCGGTGGCCACCAGGGTAGGGGCCATCAGGGCCATAGAGGAGGAGGGCGTTTGCCCGAGTGTGCACAGTGTGGGAGACAGCACACTGGTGAGTGTTGGGGTAACTTCTATGCTTGTTGGAACTGTGGTTCGAGGGACCACTTTAGGAGGGACTGTCCACGTCAGGCAGCTTAGGCACCAAACATAGCTCAGGCTCCTGCGAGAGGTAATGATTTTCAGAGAGGCTGTGGGCGCGGTCGTGGCTACTTCCAGCCTAGGGCTGATGCACCTAGGGGTGATGCTCAGAGGAACATTGCTCATGTTGTGGCTGTGCAGCCAGAGGCGGGAGGACCAGCGAGAGTTTATGCTCAGAGAAAGGCCGGGAACGACACCGATGTGATAGCAGGTAATTTCGAGTTACAGTCTATGTCTTTGCTTTCTTTGGTTGATTCTGGTTCTACGCATTCCTACATTTTGAGTGAGCATGCACAGAAGTTAGATATCCCTGTTGAGATCTTAGATGTAGGTATGCATGTTACTAGTTCCTTTGGTGAGACAGTTGTAGTTAGACGTATGTATAGGAGGTGTCCACTGAAGATTCAGGGTCATGTGTTCTCAGTTGATGTGATGGAACTTCCTTTCTATGGTTTTGACATTATTCTGGGTATGGATTGGTTGGTTGAGCATCGGGCTAGTGTGGATTTTGAGACAAAGAGAATTTCTTTGAAGCTTTCTGATGACTACGAGGTAGTGGTAGTAGGCGAGAACATTAAGTTCTTGTCTAATGTGGCGTCAGCTTTAGAGGCTCATAGGTTGATGGACTCTGGATGTGGGGCCTATTTAGCTTATGTTATGAATCCGGACATGAGTGAAGCTAGACCGAAAGATATCAGAACAATGTGTGACTTTCCAGATGTGTTTCCTGAAGAGTTGCCGGGTTTGCCTCCTGACAGAGATGTTGAGTTTGTGATTGAGACAGTCTCAGGGTCTAATCCAGTTTCGATAGCTCCGTATCGCATGGCTCCGAAAAAGTTGAAAGAATTGAAGAGTCAGTTGCAAGAATTATTGGACCGTGGTTTCATTAGGCCTAGTAGTTCTCCGTGGGGTGCTCCCGTGTTGTTTGTGAAAAAGAAAGATGGTAGTATGCGCATGTGCATTGACTATAGGCAGTTGAATCAGATGACTGTGAAGAACAAGTATTTGTTGCCTCGTATAGATGATTCGTTTGATCAGTTGAGAGGTGCTTCAGTGTTCTCGAAGATAGATTTGAGATCCGGGTACTATCAGTTGAAGGTGAAAGAGTGTGATGTTCCAAAGACAGCTTTTAGGACTAGATATGGTCACTATGAGTTTCTTGTGATGCCATTTGGGCTCACGAATGCACCGGCAGCATTCATGGACATGATGAACAGAATTTTTAGAGACTACCTAGATCGCTTTGTGGTTGTCTTCATTGATGATATACTTGTGTACTCGAAGACAGAAGAAGAGCATGATGAGCACTTGAGGTTTGTCTTGCAGAGATTGTTGAGCAATCAGTTGTATGCGAAGCTTAGTAAGTGTGAGTTCTGGATTCGAGAGGTTGTGTTTCTTGGCCATGTTGTTTCGGCCGAAGGTATCCGTGTTGATCCGTCGAAGATTGAGGCTATTGTTGAGTGGAAACAACCTAAGTCCGTGACCGAGATTAGGAGTTTCCTAGGATTAGCCGGTTACTATAGGAGGTTTGTTGATGGATTCTCTAGAGTAGTTTCTCCCTTGACTAAGTTGTTGCAAAAAGGAGTTAAATTTGAATGGTCAGATGCAAGACAGAAGGCCTTTGAGAAATTGAAAGAAGCTTTGACGAATGCTCCAGTGTTAGTGCAACCTGTTTCAGGTAGGGAGTTTGTGATCTACAGTGATGCTTCCTACGTAGGCTTAGGATGTGTTTTGATGCAAGATAGGAGAGTTGTTGCTTATGCTTCTAGACAGTTGAAGATTCATGAGAAGAACTATCCTACTCATGATATAGAACTAGCCGCAGTTGTATTTGCATTGAAGATTTGGCGACACTATTTGTATGGTGAGAAGTGTATAGTTTACACCGATCACAAGAGCTTGAAGTACTTGATGTCACAGAAAGAGTTGAATTTGAGACAGAGAAGATGGCTAGAGTTGTTAAAAGACTATGATTTGACCATTGAGTACCATCCGGGTAAAGCAAATGTAGTAGCCGATGCTTTGAGTAGAAAAGTGGTCGTTGAGTTGAGAGCTATGTTTGCTAGATTGAGTGTGTCCGATGATGGTGGTTTGATCACCGAGTTGCAAGTGAAGCCTTCCTTGATTTAGTTGATTAGAGAGAAACAGTTGCAAGATGCGAGCTTAGTTCCTCATGTTCAGGACGTAGCCGAAGGAAGATCGACTGAGTATAGTTTCAGTGGTGAGAGTTTGTTGTGCTTTAGAGATAGAATTGCCGTACCAGAAGATGTTGAGTTGAGACGTCAGATTCTGAGTGAAGCACATTCGAGTCCCTTTTCTATGCATTCGGGTAGTACCAAGATGTACAGAGATTTGAAGAATGATTATTTCTGGGTTGGTTTGAAAAGAGATGTAGCCGAGTATGTGAGCCGTTGTATGGTTTGTCAGAGAGTGAAGGCAGAACATCAGGTTCCTTCAGGATTGCTACAACCTTTGAAGATTCCGGAATGGAAATGGGAGAGAATCACCATGGATTTTGTATCGGGGTTGCCTTTGTCTCATTCGAAGAAGAATTCAGTTTGGGTGATTGTTGATAGGTTCACTAAGTGTGCTCACTTCTTAGCAGTGAACACTACGGATTCCTTAGACAAGTTGGCAAACTTGTACATCCGCGAGATTGTGAGACTTCATGGAGTTCCGAAGTCTATTGTTTTAGATAGGGATCCTAGGTTTACTTCGAGGTTTTGGGGTTGCTTGCATAGTGCTTTAGGTAGCCGTTTGCATTTCAGCACGTCGTATCATCCTCAGTCCGATGGGCAGTCAGAGCGAGTGATACAGATTCTAGAAGATATGATTCGTTGTTGTGTGATTGACTTTCAGGGTTCTTGGAAGAAGCACTTACCGTTGGTTGAGTTTGCCTACAACAACAGTTATCAGTCTAGTATTCAGATGGCACCTTATGAGGCTTTGTATGGTAGACGGTGTAGGACTCCGATTTGTTGGGCTGAGACAGGTCAGAGATTGTTACCTATGCCAGACTTGCTTAAGGGAACCACAGAAAAAGTGAAGTTGATATGCGACCGCTTGAAAGCAGCTTCCGATCGTCAGAAGTCTTATGCAGATTTGAAGAGGAAGGAGGTTGAGTATTCAGTGGGTGAGAAAGTATTTCTGAAGGTATCTCCGTGGAAAAAGGTAATGAGATTTGGTCGGAAGGGCAAGTTGAGTCCGAGGTTCATTGGTTCGTATGAGATTGTTGAGCGGATTGGGCCTGTAGCTTATCGTTTGAGGTTACCTTCTGAATTAGAAAAGATCCATGATGTCTTTCATGTGTCTATGCTTAGGAGATATAGATCGGATCCTTCTCATGTGATGCCCGTTGAAGAAATAGAGTTAAATCCGGATTTGTCCTATAATGAAGAGCCCGTTGAGATACTTGCTTCTGATAGCAAAGTGTTGCGTGGCAAGACCATAGAGTTGGTCAAGGTGTTGTGGAGACATAGAGGGGTGGAAGAGGCCACGTGGGAGAGAAAAGCAGACATGGTTGAGCAGTTTTCGTATTTGTTTCCACCAGGTAATTTCGGGGACGAAATTTCCTTAAGTGGGGGAGAGTTGTAACACCCGGGTTTAGGGGTTAGATGAAAATAATATTTTAATATTATTTTGGGCTCGGTTTTATACTCTAAATAATATTTCGAGTTGTTTTCAAAATTAATCTACTTGGGGTTAATCATGTTTTAAGATTAAACCACATTTAACCATGGATTTACCTCCCTTGTAGATATTCCATTTCATTAGGGGTAAACTAGACTTTTAAGCCTCAAATTATACCACATGTCAAATAAAACACTCATCTTTCTACTATTCATCTTCCCTTCAAAACTCACCAACGGGAAACCAAAGCTCATTACCCAAATCACTGTTCCATCCTATTTTTCACTCATTTCAGCCCCAAATCGAAAGGTAAGGACGTTTTTAACTTCCCCTCATCCTCCCCTTCATAAAAGTACCATTCTTTTTCATTTTCATGAAGTTTTTGGAAAGTGGAGGTTTTGAATGTTTTGATTAAAAATGGTGTCTTTATGTTGCAAAGTTAAGTGTTTTGATTTAATATGTTTAGTAATGATGTATAGAGGCCAAA
The DNA here is from genome assembly GCA_030270665.1 of Hibiscus trionum. NCBI lineage: Eukaryota > Viridiplantae > Streptophyta > Magnoliopsida > Malvales > Malvaceae > Hibiscus > Hibiscus trionum. The sequence continues at coordinate 6,196,033 of BSYR01000034.1, read as the reverse complement.
TGATACTACATATATGAATTTCAAATGATTTTAATCAATTTTCGGATTTTGGCTTGAGAGGGTTTTTGGAGGGTTTTAATGTGGGTTTGGGGGCTGTTAAAGGTTGGAATTTGGAGGCTGTAGGTAGTATGATATATGAGGATCATTTTGGGTGCAATTGATGCTTGTTTGGGTGCTTGAAATGAGAGTTTTCAGTGGGTCAAGTGGGGTGCTCGAAAATCCTGTTTTTTGGTCTTGTTTGAGTGTTGAATGCTTGGTAATGATAATCCGGGTTAGTTTCGATGATAAGATATTGATTGTGGATGTTTTGTTTGTGTTTGGGATTGATTAGAATCAAGTTTGGGCATCGGTGAAGCATCGGAAGTGAATCCGGAGAATTGAAGACAATTACTTGCTTGGTCTTGAGCTCGGGGGTTTAGGTGAGTGGTTAATCGCTTTAACGGTTTTAAATTGGTTGGTTCGAGTATATGGACTAGGTTGGGCTTGGTAGACCCACCTAGAGTTAGGATTAGGGTGGTAGCCTAATCCTAAGCTTGATCTAGAGCCTTTGGATGAACTTGAATGTATGAATGCATATGCCTCGAATGTGTTGTGATATGAATGCTTATGTATATTGTATTATACATGTGAGATGAGGCATGATTTGTATTGCTTAAAGCATGCATGGTGTTGGTTCATGATTTGTGTTCATGGTGAGTACGTGCTAAGCACGGAAATGGTTGGAATGAGTAATGTGGAATGAGTAAAATATTGGCACTAGTATACTTAAATACAAATGATAGATCATTAGGATGTTAGTGTGTACACATGAGTCAAAGTCGCGCGTGGCCTTGGTGGCGTTGAGTCACCAAGGAGGAGTACGGGTACGCCCGGAAATGGTATTTAAATATAGTCGGTGATGAGTGGAATCCCATCGACGGGGCGTGAGGATGAGTGGAATCCCCTCCGCGAGACCGGTGATGAGTGTAATCCCACCGTCAGGTAAAGGTTGTGTTGTTGGACGTGAGTTCCAACGGTTATCCGCGTATTTGAGTCATATCTAGGTGCCAATGTTGTTTGATATATGTATCCATGTTTTGAGACTAATGATCCTTGTGAGGATGTTTGATGTGGCTATTTATGTTGTGAAAGTAGAGCTTAATGATTCATGACATGTGCTTGTATATATTGTTCATGCATCTTATATTGTGGCTCTTGTGGATCCTTGGTATGTGTGTGTAATGCCTTGGCTAGATCGTGCTCGGACCCTGCAATGTTGAGGTTTGTTTTTAGAGCTTACCCTCACTAAGCATCATTGCTTACGCTCTCTTTGTTCAACATTACAGATTCTTAGCTCGTGGGTTGCTCGCGCAAGTGGAAGGCTCCAAGTGTGGTTTTTGGCTTGAGTTCTTCAAGTATGGTTTTTAAATGTTAGACATGTAATAGTTTGAGCAATGGGACATGTATGGCTTTGATGAGTAGTTGTTGGTTGTTTGAGAGCATGTATGGACTCCCTTATATCTTTCTTTAGCATGGTTTGTGTTGCCATGATGAATTGTAAGTCATGCCTAAATTGCTCTTTGAATGTTAACATGTGCTGTGGATGCCATCTCTATGGTTGTTTGATGTTTGAATGAATGTATGGTTGTGAAATGTTGCCTTAGTGTTAGACATGTCTAAATCATGTTGAAGCATGCTAATGTGGTTGTTATGTCTTGAGTTCTTTGGTTGAATGATGTTCGTCCATGTTGGGTGCTTGAATGACTAGATCTTGGTTTGTAAATGTTGTAATTACGTTCGTATGTGTCTAGGGAGGTCTTGATTTGCATCTAGGTTCGAGTCTTGTGTTGTTTTTGTTGATTTTGGAGACTTGCAGTGCAGGGCGTATCGATACGCCTAAGGGTCATATCGATACGGTCTTGCGTGTAGGCCTCAGTTTTGGTTGGGCGTATCGATACACAGGGTGTATCGATACGGTCTCAACTCTCTGTAATTTAGAGGAGTTGGGGAGTTTAGGGCGTACCGATACGGGGTTAAGGCGTATCGGTACGGTTCCATCTCGTTGACCTCGATGTGTTGACCGAGAGGGGCGTATCGATACGCTCAAGGGCTGTATCGATACGGTCCTCCCTGAGTTGACTGAAAGGGTTGATTTTGGTCAAGGCGTATCGGTACCCTCTGTAGGTGTATCGATACGGCCTACTTAAAAAAAAGAAAATTGGGCTGTTTAATTGCTGACTTACGAGTTTTGTATCTGTGTTTGTTCGCTGCGTGTCCTATCACTTAGGAATTAAATGGGCATCTAGACAAGATTAAAGTTAAAAGAAATTTTAGGGTCGTTAACCGAGGGGGAATCCTTAGGGGTTTTCACTCGGTTTTCCCCGTGTGGCCCATTCGGACCGGTCATCCGACCAGACCGGGACGAGGGGGTTACAAAGTTCGATTTGAGTAATCTGATCTAATATACTTGATCTATTTTTTTTATTTCCATGTACTTTGAATTGAATATTTGAGAAAAATCGAATACGGATCACCTAAATTGTAGTTTTGGATTATTCAAAATTAAAAAAATATTTTAACCCTTTAGAGTTTAGACATGTCTAACTTTAACCCTTGATTATATGATTTTTGAATCTAAGCACTCAAGATTTAAAATTTTTGTGTGTACTTTGGACTTGAAATTGACGTTATTGGAGAATGATTTGTAAATTTTATATGAAAATAAGGCTCCCAATACTGATATTTGTTACTGACATTTTATTATGAGATTATAAATCCGCATGATATTTATTTTATTATCGACATTTTTAATTTATTTCTTAATCCGACTTTATTGGTAAATTTTTATAGAAAATTTGTAATGATATTACATTTTTTCTTTTTGGTGAAATTATTATTTTTAATTCATATAGTTTGAAATTTTAACTTACTTCAAAGATTAACATATGTTTCATAATTTCAAAAAAAATATGAAATATGAAATATGATTTTTTTTTGTTAAACCAAGTCATATACTCGGTCTAAAATTTTGAATATCCTAAAAATTGATTATTCAATTTTCGTATTTGATACATATCGATATTTTAGTGTTTTGAAAATTTTGGTGCTTAGATTCAAAAATCATATAATCAAGGGTTAAGGTCAAGGTTTAAAAATTTTCAATCATATAAATATTACTTGATTATATAATCAAGGGCTAAGGTCAAGCACTCAAGATTTAAAATTTTCAATCATATAATTATATAAATATTACTTGATCAATGGTGCTTAGCGGTGTTCATCGTTAGTGGTGCTCGGTGGTGCTCGTCAAGCGTGGTAGATTCATCATATATATATATAATCAACAACCAATTGATCTAGTAGGACGAGGCACCAGATCTCTTAAAAAAGTCAAGAGATTGAATTCTGACATTATGAATTGAATAACTGAATTGGATTATCACCATTATGAACCTCTGCAGTGCCTGATTTAAGTTAGTAAGTAAATAAATTAAATACCGATAATTATACTAAAAATAAATATAATATATATTTAATTATTTTGTTCGCATATGTGATGCAAGATATGTGCAATGTCAAAAGGTTAAGAATATGTATTAACAAATAATATCTTGTAATCACCTTAGTCTACATGAGGATACTAAAAACCCCTATCTTTTTTTTAATAATAATAAAGAATTAAGACAAAATTTTAGTTCAGTTGGTATTATTATTATTCTAGCTCGAATCAAGCCTGCTTAGATGCAAATATTTCTCATTTTAGTTAGTTTAAGGTTTGGGATTTATAGATACTAATAATAATAATAATAATAATAATAATAATAATAATAAACCTTCCAGATCAGATGCCCATACTTCAAGTCGAGTAATGACTAATGACAACGAGTTTGATACATGGGCGGAGCTACATTCATCATTGGGGTGTCGGTTGACACCCCAATTTTTTTTAGAAATTGTATTTTTCTATATAATTTGTATATAAAAAACAAAAAATATATGAAATTGACACCCTATTACAAATAAAATGACACCCCTTTATAAATAATTTATTCCTCTTAAATACCGTTCGAAAAAATGACACCCCTTGAATAAACTCCTAGCTCCGCCCCTGGTTTGATATCTGCAAATTTTGAATTATCCAAATCCAATTCCGTGAATCTACCTAAAAATTTGAATATGATTTTTATTCGCAAATTATCAAGTATTACTATCTAAATTCGAATTAAATATTATTATTAGTCAGGTATTCGAATTCACTACAAATTAGAGGACCAAAGTTCGAATCTCCTTCCAAGCAAACATATCTTCCATTTTGAAACTTGGAGTTGGAATCGGATATCTTAATCTAAATTTATAAATTATCCGAATACTCAAAACCCGGATCAAAAGATAAAAATAAACCAGAAGAAGAAGCAACTAGGCCTACCTCATATCTTTTGGCACTAAAATCTCGATCATGGATTTTTTATAAAACATATGTTATTACGGATAATACGGTTTGGAATAGTGTTAAAATCGTTATATAAAGGCTGTTATTGTGGTTGCTGATAATTATTTATATCCTCGGTAATATTTTGATGATGATGATGATACTTGTCGTCTCTCTGCTTGCCCCATTCATGAATCCTGAGGTGCAACTCAGCAGCAGCTATAAGAAAATGCACGCCCTGGATCGGATTCAGTATGTCGATCACGGCTCTCAGTGTCCGCAGCCGGAGCTCATCCGCCCTCTGCAGCACCTCCTTCAATCCTTCCTCCTTCAACTCCATGGCGGACTCTACTTCACTCTTCTCTACTTCTTCCCCTCTCCTCATCATTTCCGATACCATATTCGATAACTCCACCATCGACGAGTCCGCCACCGTCTCTTGATGTGTCGCCATCTTTTCGTTCATCTCCTTCTCCTCCCTTATAGTCCTGACCTGCAGCTCATTGATCCTCCACATCTGATTCGGCGACAAATCACCCAAATCTCCCCTTCCGAGTCCCCGAATCAGCTCGTCGAGTTGGTCCTCCAGCTGAATCCCTGATTTCGAGTAGAGCAAGTGAAAAGCCATGCTCGGTCGCCACCCGCCGATCCAAAGAAAAGCATCCTCGAACCTGCTGATCCATGAAGGTGATAACATGGACAACACATCTTTCTTACCCCACCTTGCTTTAGCCTTATAGTAATGCTCGTAATGCTCCAATACCCTTCGGACGAGCAGAGACAAACTCTGCTCGTCTGAACTGCTCTGCCGCTGCTGGGACACAGCGACAAGCTCCTGGAGATATCGGTTTTGCTCCACAAGCCAGCATTCGAAGAAGCTTTCGAATGTTTTGGGCTCCATGTGGGTATCACCGGCAGTGGCACAGGCACAGTAACAGTTTGTTTTGGAAGTAGAGATACGGGATTAATGTTGGCGAAAGCTGAGACATCTTTAAATGGAAGAAGATTGAGTTCTGGTTCAATGCACCCAAAGGATAAGGCATTAAATCCGACAACTTGAGGGTTTGATTAAGGAAACCGTAACAGTTTGTTTTGCTTCTGTCATCTATTGGTTTGTCGGATTTGAAGGTGTTTGTGCTGGCCAATCAGAGTTGGAGGTTTGTTTATTTAAATCAAGCGTATTTGTGTATGTACCACATATTTGATACGTCCTCATATCAGATACAGCTCAGGTATCGCAGTCATTTTTTCTATTTTTTCTTATTCTTTTATTATCCCACATATTTTCTGTCTTTTTCTTATTTCTTTTCGACATTATTTTGCTCACATGAATCAACTATAAGTATATAAGTAGTGTAATGTCATGTTCACATTATTTTTGTATGAATTTTTATTTATATATATTTTTAGAATATAAAATTTATTTTATACTTATCGTACTCTAACCATACCCGTATGCTATAATTTTAAAAATTACTATTTTTGGTGCTTGTTTCTGTATCATTGCAACGTAGGATTTGTTTTTTGATCTGATTGGGGCCAGCAATTGTGCTGCTGCATGTGCGTCGCCGTCGTGTATATCTGAGCATGGGGACAAGAACAAGAGACAATTTGCATGCAGGTTGTAACTTGTAACTTGCAATCTGAACCGCCAGCTGCGTCCTGTCATAACTTTTTGTCGGATTTGTAATCTCTGCTTCGTTTCAAAGCAACTCAGAGAACCTGGTTCATTAGTAGGATTTGTGGCAAATCCTCTCTTCTTGTATCTTCTAAATAATTAAATAAATAAATATCTAACTCGATCTAATATATATATGGTACTTAGGGATGAGCACGGGTCAGATCTAATTTTATAAAAACTCAAACTTGATTCGAAAATAATTACCAAAATCCGAGTGAGACCCAAGCCCAATCTTAAAAAGACTCAATTTGACTCGATAATTATATACCGAACCCGACCCAATCCAATATATATATATATATATAATTTTATGGACCTAATTGCAAAAAAATAATTTTAGGGATCCAATTGTAAAAACTCAATTTTAAGAACCTAATTGTAAAAAATCGATTTAAGGAGTTAATTATAAAAAATATATATAATGGGGCATTATTAAAAATATCCCTAAAAATATAAGTAAAAATTACACTATTAATTTGGGATCATGTTGGATATTTTTACCTTAAACCCCAACTCAACCCATAACAAAAATTTGACATGACCTGAACCGACCTCCAATTTTGTTTTTTACCAAAAAAACTTGTCATGATTGGATCGAGCCGGATGAAATGTCCATTCCTAATAGTACTATACGTGTGAACAATACAAGTTCATTTGCAACACACGTTTTCAAATCATGTTCTTTATTTTAAACCCGTTTTCTAAACTTTTAAATGTTCAAATTTCATTCTCAAACTATGATTCCATTCTAAATTAGTCTCAAACTTCTGAACGTTTCAATTTCATCCTCCGTCTATGACCCTCGTTCTAAGTTGGTCCATAAACTTTCGAGTGTTCTGATTTCGTTCCTTAATTATCATTTACATCACATCATAGTATTACATAATGCATATTAATGTTTACATTGTAATTAACATACAATTAGCACATACTGATAATTTGAGAATGAAATTAGAACGCTTAAAAGTTTAGAAACCAATTTATAATAAGGATTATGTTGACAGCCAAAAAGCCATCGAAAGTGTATCAAATTATGGGTTGTAAATTGGGTGGAAAAGTGGTTGAAAAAAGTGGAGTGGGATAATTAATTTTTGGTCCCTAAAGTTTAGGCTATTTACAAGTTTAGTCCCTAAAGCTCAACTATAAATAGGCCTAGCATTTGCCATTCTTACACATCCCAAATCATTCTAACCTCCTCCCAATACTAGAGAAATTAGAGAGTTTTCATAGAGTTGTTTTCTCCTTTTTATCAAGAGAGAATTATCATTGTTTTCTCCTTGTTAGATTGAGAGAAGTTGTAATTCCTATTTTCTCATAGTGAAATTCTTCTACCTTTGTCCGTGGTTTTTACCCTATATTATTTAGGGGTTTTCCACGTAAAATCTGTGTCTCTTTTATCTTCATTATTATTTTCTCAAATTATCAGTTGCGTTTTTGCTCTATCCGACGACCGCATTCCGCAACAATTGGTATCAGAGCCAGATTTGGGTGCGTATATCTACTTACCGTATTCTCTGTTGGTTGCCACTGGAAAGTGGATCCTCCATCATAAGAAAGTAAGTTAGATATTACTCATTCATTGAAGGTGGTGGGCACTATTCACATCAAAAAGGTGAAATAGTGGGAGCTATCTGAAATAGAAGCTATGGCAACGAAATTTGATATTGAAAAGTTCAATGGGAGAAATTTCTCACTGTGGAAATTGAAGATAAAGGCCATCCTAAGAAAAAACGGATGTCTAGCGGCTATCAGCGAAAGGCCGACAGATTTTACGGATAACAAGAAATGGAATGAGATGGACGAGAATGCTATTGCAGACCTTCATTTAGCATTAGCAGATGAAGTACTATCAAGCATCGAGGAGAAGAAGACAGCCAAGGAGATTTGGGATCACCTCGCAAAATTATACGAGGTCAAAACGTTGCACAATAAAATTTTCCTTAAGAGGAAATTGTACACTCTTCGGATGTCAGAATCTACTTCAGTGACAGAGCACTTAAACAAGTTGAATACTCTATTTTCTCAGCTTACATCCCTAAGCTATAAAATAGAGTCACAAGAACGTGCTGAACTTCTGCTTCAAAGTCTACCTGATTCGTATGATCAACTCATCATCAACTTGACAAACAACAATCTTACAAGTGATCTAGTCTTCGATGACATTGCAGCTGCTGTTCTGGAAGAAGAAAATCGGCGCAAGAACAAGGAAGACAGACAAGGAAATCTGCAACAAGCAGAGGCCTTAACGGTGATGAGAGGAAGATCAACAGAACGTGGCCAAAGTAGCAGTCACAATCATGGTAGATCAAAGTTAAGGAGTAAGAAGAATTTAAAGTGCTACAACTGCGGAAAGAAGGGTCACTTGAAGAAGGATTGTTGGAGTTTACCTAAAAACTCCAATCCTCAAGGAAATATGGCAAACACTTCAGATGATGGAGATGCTCTCTGTTGTGAAGCAGCAACAGCCATGGAAGGCAGAAAAAGATTTGCAGACATATGGCTTATTGACTCGGGAGCCACATATCACATGACCTCAAGAAGAGAATGGTTCTATAATTATGAACCTATCTCATGAGGATCTGTGTACAGCTGCAATAATCATGCCTTGGAAATTGTTGGCGTTGGAACCATCAAATTGAAGATGTATGACGGGACAACCAAAGTTGTTCGAGATGTGCGACACGTGAAAGGCTTGAAGAAAAACTTATTATCCTAAGGATTGTTGGATAATAATGCAAGCAAAATTGAAACACAGAAAGGAATCATGAAGGTGTTCCATGGAGCGCTTGTGGTGATGAAAGGTGAAAAGATAGCTGCAAATTTGTACATGCTGAAGGGAGAGACTTTGCTAGAAGCTGAAGCCTATGTTGCCTCATGTAGTTCAGATTCTACCATGTTATGGCATCGGAAACTTGGACACATGTCAGAACAGGGAATGAAAGTCCTTGTGGAGCAAAAGCTACTTCCGGGTTTAACAAAGGTATCACTTCCTTTGTGTGAACATTGTATTACAAGTAAGCAGCATCGATTAAAATTCAACACATCAAATTCTAGAGGCAAGGCTGTTCTAGAATTGGTTCACTCTGATGTATGGCAAGCACCGGTTACATCCCTAGGCGGAGCAAAGTATTTTGTCTCCTTCATTGATGACTACTCTAGGAGATGTTGGGTGTATCCTATCAAGAGGAAGGCAGATGTGTTTTCAACCTTCAAAGTTTTCAAAGCGCGGGTGGAACTTGATTCTGGAAATAAGATCAAGTGTTTCAGATCAGATAATGGAGGTGAATATACAAGTGATGAATTTGATGACTTTTGCAGAAAAGAAGGCATCAAAAGACAGTTCACAATAGTATACACTCCTCAACAAAATGGAGTGGCAGAGCGGATGAACAGAACTCTGTTAGAAAGAACACGAGCAATGTTGAGAGCTGCAGGGCTAGAAAAAGCTTTCTGGGCAGAAGCAGTCAATACCGCCTGTTATTTGGTGAATCGGGCTCCATCAACTGCAATTGAGTTGAAGACACCGATGGAAATGTGGACTGGTAAACCAGTTGATTATTCAAACCTCCATATATTTGGAAGTATTGTGTACGTGATGTACAATGCCCAAGAAATTTCAAAGTTGGATCCAAAATCCAGAAAATGTAAATTCTTGGGGTATGCTGATGGAGTAAAGGGGTATCGCTTGTGGGATCCCACTGCCCGCAAAGTGATTATCAGCAGGGATGTTATCTTTGTAGAAGATAAGCTATAAAGAAAAGAAGAAGATGATAGCACTGATAAAGAAAAGCCAGAGACTACACAGATACATGTTGAAAATGAGTTTGAACAGATAGATTGTTCTGAAGCAGAACCAGAGCTCGAGGAATCAGAACCAGAGAATTCTGAAGCTCCAACAACTCGTCAATCAGATCGTGTGAGAAGACGCCCCAATTGGCACTCAGATTATGTTATAGAAGGTAATGTTGCATACTGCCTTTTAACGGAGGACGGTGAGCCATCAACATTCGAGGAGGCAATGAACAACTCATATGCTTCGCAGTGGATGGCGGCAATGCAAGAAGAAATCGAAGCCCTTCATAAAAATAATACATGGGAACTTGTGCCACTACCACAAGGAAGGAAGCCAATTGGTAACAAATGGGTCTTCAAAATCAAGAGAAATGGTGACGATCAAGTGGAGAGGTATCGTGCAAGACTGGTGGTCAAAGGATATGCTCAGAAAGAAGGTATTGATTTCAATGAAATCTTTTCTCCTGTGGTTCGACTAACAACGGTTCGAGTTGTCCTGGCAATGTGTGCTACATTGAATTTACATCTAGAGCAGCTAGATGTTAAAACAGCTTTTCTTCATGGAGATCTTGAAGAAGAGATTTACATGCTCCAGCCTGAAGGTTTTGAAGAAAAAGAAAAGAAGAACTTGGTTTGCAGGTTGAACAAATCTCTGTACGGTTTAAAGCAGGCGCCGAGGTGTTGGTACAAGAGATTTGACTCCTTCATCATGAGCCTTGGATACAACAGACTTAATGCAGACCCTTGTGCTTACTTCAAGAGGTTTGGTGAAAACGACTTTGTTATATTGCTGTTGTATGTAGATGACATGTTGGTTGCAGGCCCCAACAAAGATCATATTGAAGAATTAAAGGCACGACTGGCTAGGGAATTTGAAATGAAGGACTTGGGACCAGCAAACAAGATTCTAGGGATGCAAATTCACCGAGACAGAAGTAGTAGGAAGATTTGGCTTTCACAAAAGAATTACTTGAAAAAGATCTTGTCACGATTCAGCATGCAAGATTGTAAGCCAATTTATACCCCTCTTCCTATTAACTTTAAATTATCCTCCAGTATGAGTCCTAGCAGTGAAGAAGAGAGGATGGAGATGTCTCGAGTACCGTATGCATCAGCAGTGGGAAGTTTAATGTTCGCTATGATTTGTACAAGACCAGACATTGCACAAGCAGTGGGAGTGGTTAGTCGGTACATGGCGAATCCAGGCAGAGAGCATTGGAATGCTGTGAAAAGGATCCTGAGATACATCAAAGGGACCTTAAATGTTGCATTATGTTACGGGGGATCAGACTTTCTTATCAGCGGGTATGTCGATTCTGACTATGCAGGAGATTTGGATAAAAGCAAATCTACAACAGGGTATGTGTTTACAGTTGCTGGTGGAGCTGTAAGCTGGGTTTCAAAACTGCAATCAGTTGTGGCTACGTCAACAACGGAGGCAGAATATGTAGCAGCTACACAAGCCAGTAAAGAAGCAATATGGTTGAAAATGCTATTGGAGGAGCTCGGGCACAAACAAGAGAATGTCTCTTTGTTTTGTGACAGTCAGAGCGCCTTGCATCTTGCAAGGAATCCTGCTTTTCACTCAAGAACAAAACACATTCGGGTCCAATACCACTTCATTCGTGAGAAAGTGGAAGAAGGGACGATAGATATGCAGAAGATCCATACCGATGACAACATAGCAGATTTCATGACAAAAGCAATCAACACTGATAAGTTTACTTGGTGTCGATTCTCTTGTGGCTTGTTAGAGACGTAAGCAACATGAAAAGTACGAGGTAGAAAGAATGGTGTGAAGATATGATTGTTCCAATCAAATCTTCAAGTGGGAGATTGTTGACAGCCAAAAAGCCACCGAAAGTGTATCAAATTATGGGTTGTAAATTGGGTGGAAAAGTGGTTGAAAAAAGTGGAGTGGGATAATTAATTTTTGGTCCCTAAAGTTTAGGCTATTTACAAGTTTAGTCCCTAAAGCTCAACTATAAATAGGCCTAGCATTTGCCATTCTTACACATCCCAAATCATTCTAACCTCCTCCCAATACTAGAGAAATTAGAGAGTTTTCATAGAGTTGTTTTCTCCTTTTTATCAAGAGAGAATTATCATTGTTTTCTCCTTGTTAGATTGAGAGAAGTTGTAATTCCTATTTTCTCATAGTGAAATTCTTCTACCTTTGTCCGTGGTTTTTACCCTATATTATTTAGGGGTTTTCCACGTAAAATCTGTGTCTCTTTTATCTTCATTATTATTTTCTCAAATTATCAGTTGCGTTTTTGCTCTATCCGACGACCGCATTCCGCAACAGATTATAGTTTGCGATGAGATTGGAACGTTACAAACTTTAGAAACAAATTTAAAATTAATCATTGTTTGAGGATGAAATTGAAATGTTTAAAATTTTAGGGATCAATTTAAATTGAAGGTCATAGAGGACATGTGGTGCAATTAATTAGAACAATATATGTTTCATATATGTAAAAATTATTAAAAATAGTTATATTATAAAAGTAATTTAATTAAAATTTAAAAACAATTATTTATTACTGCAAAAATCTATGATTTTTATTTAGTGCATTGGATTTTATTTACCTTTTCAATTAAGACATCAAACTCAATTACACATTGTAGAAATATACATCGAAAATATAAAAGAAAATTTTTATGAAATAATTGTATTTGACAAAATAAAATCAACAAATAAAGTAATTAAAAAAAAAAACATCTCGAGGGATGTTTATGGTTGGACTCAGGAATTGAAATGGACAGTGCAACTCCTTCGAGGCAAGTCATTGATAGCTGTGATCTTGAGAATTGCTTGGAGCTCCTATATTTATTTTGTGGGAGGGAGAGGAATTGCAGGATCTTTCGTAACACATGGTCGAACAGTTGAGGGTTTGAGGCTCAGAGGGAAAACTATAAATAGAGTAGCTGTGCTACTTGTATAAGGTTCGTGTTTTGTTTGGTGTTGTATAGGGTTTATTCTTGTTTTGGAGTTGTATTGGTTTTGAAGTAGCAGACTCTGCTTCTTGACTAATAAAATCAAATTATCCAAAATAAGATCAACAAATAGAATGGTAAAATGTTTGTTTTTGAAAGTTTTGCTAATGTAATCAAATTCGAAGTAAATTAGGAAATTAAATAATACAATATAAGAAAATTTTCAAGCAAATTAGGAAACATGTCTACGTGGCACGCCTACATATATAATAAGTATGCTATTATGAAGAAAAAAACACTTGCAATTTTTTAAGAATAATTTGATAAATGAACTTAAAAAGTGATCACAAAAAAAAATAGATGATGTTTATTTTAGGAGACCCGGATTCAAATCGCTTAATTTACAAAGTGTGTATACATTGTCAAAGGTTAAAAATATGTAGGAATATATACTATGTTCAGAATTAAATTTAATTTTCATTTAAAGAAATGCATGTATATATATATATATATATTGAAGATAAAGAAATGCATATATAAATAAGTATGCTATTATGAAAAATAGCATTAGATATGTGCAGAATGTATCTTGGGTTGCTGGGAGATGCAGTAATAATTCTTAGCAATTTCAAATTTTTATATAATTTAGATCTTTTTAATATTTTTTATTGATGATTAGAAATTTTATAATTTCACATTTTTAATTTTTAACATAACTTTTTAAAAGTTCGTACATCTAACCTAAACTAATGTGTTTGTCTTTGAATATGTATATATACCTTTTTTTTTTTGAAATAAGCATATATACCTTCTATGTTATATGTCTTATTTTACAAAGATAGAAAGTAAGATAAATAGTTATAACTTATGAAATAACAATTTACATATGCAGTGACGGAACTTAGAGTATAAGTTTGAGGAGGCTAACTTAAATTTTTTTAAAATTTTGGAGGCTCAAACGAAAATTTTCAAAATAAAAAATTGAGGGTTTATCCAACTTTTAATAATTTTCAGAGATTTAACAACAACAAAAATTGAGAGGGAACTTAATTAAAAATATTTAAAAATTTAAAGTTTAATATGAATTTTTAAAAATTTTGACGGGGCCAAATTAAATTTTTAAATATTTAAAAGGTAAAATTTAAATTTTTTAAAATTTTGGGGGCTATGCCCCTAGTCCCTCAAACGATCCACCGTTGTATATATGGCAATTAATCTGTGTAGAGACCGGGATTGTAAAAGGTTTGTCCTCACAAGCACTTACTAGATGTACATGTGTAGCAATAGTGGAAATTGATCTTGAATCACACACCGATTGATAGAGTGTTCATAGTAGATTAATCGTATCGTTTCAGTTTAAATTATTGGTTAATTATTATAACGGTTATTGAATCGTAATTTAATCATTAAAAAATGACTAACCGTTTTAACCACTAATGGTTAATTATTATTAACGATTAATTGTAACAAATTTTTTAATATGTTTACTGCTTCTTTTGAGAATAATAAAATTATCTCTTTCGATAAATATTATATTATATTATAAAAAGTACCAAGATTGATGTAGTCAATCTTGTGAACAAAAAATGTGTATAAATAATTTAATAACAGTTAACATATAGGTTAACCATTAACCATTAATTATTATTTTTAATGGCTTAGTTAGTCAAAATCATTTAACCTTAATGGTTCGATTTATGAGGATAATATGTTGGTGAAGAGCGTTCGCCCTCAGGACCATGTAATTTGTATTATTTCATAGTACTTTGGGTACTTTTACATTTTATATTTGCATTTTGCATAAGTTGCATTTTTTATTACTTTTAGCTTATTTATATATCTTATATTGTTTATAACGTAAGAGTGTTTGAAGTCCTTAAAATTTTAAAGAAAAAAATTAATTAAGTCTTTAAATATTTTTGTACTAAATTAAGTTTCCGAACCAATTAACTAACTCAGTTAAGTTCTTTGACTAATTTTGACCATCAATTTTTTATGGTTCTTTTCTTAAGATACTATTATCACGTGATACACTGCAGTTTGTCATGTGAAATTTACAGATTTTTAGAAAACTATTTTTTATAACTTTTATAAGTTTTTTTTAGAACTTTTAAAGATTTTTTAATAAAATAAAAAATTTGAAAATGCCGAGTGAAACATTGTAACACTACACGTTGCACCAACTGATCTAAAAAAAATTAAATTTAATAATCAATATTGGTCAAAAGAGTGAATTGATGATAATTTGAAGTATACAGATGTAATTTGAATAAAAAACGTTTATCGAAAGTTTGAGGGCTTCAAGGAGAAAGTGTACATATAGAGAAAATTTTTTATAGCAAAACAAACTACTAATAGTTGGAAGATTCATCTCAGACATTTTTATAGCCTTGAGCGAAAATTCAAAAATAAGCATGTATAAAATAAAATTATGTTTCATTATTTTGAACAATTAAATTAATATTTCATTAATAAACCATTGAAACATGATTAAAATTTATCAAATCTATTATTTACGCCATAAATAAAACTAAAAAACAGGGACAACCACTAACTTACTATATTGTCACTTGAAAAATCTATGACGCTATGAAGGTAGAATGTGAAGTCCCTAAGCAATCTTATGTTGTTCCCCTTGCTAGACGCCACTGGTGGTTGGTCTACTAAAATAAAACACTAATTTATTAAAAAATCCACGATCAAATATTTTTTTGAATGGTCTAAAGGTGATTATAAGATAATATCTGTTCATACATATTTTTAACCTTTTGACAATATACATACACCTTATAGATAAAGCGATTTGAACCTGTGTCCCCTAAAATGAATATCATCTGTTTTTCTACTGAGACACTTGTTAGGTTTTGCACGATCAAATATTTAGATCTCAAGAATATGAATAAAACAAAATATGGCAATCGTAAGTATTTTATGTACATATACAAATCCTTACACAAATAATTAGTTATGTACAAGCATCGTAAGAAATTATGTACAATTTTTACCCGGTAAACCGCTCGACCTTCATTTAGCCTTCAATTAAGGGTCGTTCCCTAGAACTTCACGCCAGGAGTTATAAAAAGGCTCCGTTGGATTTTAGGCCAAATGAAAGTCAACATTTATAGGGTTAACTACGGAACCACTATACTATAGCCCCGAACTTTAAAACTCTTCAAAACTAGCATTGAACTTTAATATTTGAGTCGAAAATGCCACTCCGCCGTTAACTGTTAACTCCCCCGTTAAGTCAAAATGACGTCGTTTTGAAGCCTAATTTGGCCTAAAACGACGTCGTTTTGAAGCCTAATTTGGCCCAAAATGACGTCGTTTTGGGAAAAAAATTAAAACCATGCACTTGGGGTGGTTTGAACCCAAAACCTTTAAAAGGAAAACCTTAACCTTTGAACCAATATAACATTATATAATATTTTACCACAAATATTATATATCTTAAACTACTTCAGATTAATTCAAATTATTTTATAAAATAAATAATATTAAAATATATAAATAATATATTTATATTATAAATATGTTGGGTTTTTTTTTGCACGCTCGAATCGATCACCGAAACCGTCAAGTGGGTTGTGTTTGGTTCTTGGATGAATTGGCTAAAAACCGAAAGAAAGGTAGACAATTTGCACAAGGATTTTAGAGTGGTTCGACTACTCAACCGAGTCTACATCCACTACCTTAGCACACCACTAAGGATTTCCCAATTCAGTCAACAATGAATTCGTCCCCTTTTCCCGGCTCAGGAGGAAACCGTTACAACCCTATCTTTTGAACTTGGCTAAGATAGAACCAACTCTAGTTTTTCTCTCAAGGCTAAACTAGAACCTCTCCTTTTACAAGGGTAAAAAGATGTAAACAAATAAACCTCACAAGGTGGGTGTTTACACAATTTAGCTCACAAGAAAGAGTGAAGGATAAAAACAATAAAAATCACTCTCTACAGACTATGTACAAGAGAATAGTAAAATAAAGATTTAGACTCTAATTCTCTTGACCATATTGCTTGGATGTTGTCTCTTGCATTCTTCAAGTGTTCCAGCCTTCAATTTATAGTCCCAAATGAGTCCCAAATGAGTTTGTAGCCGTTTATAGTCGTTGGGAATATTGCCGTTTATAGCCGTTGGAATAATGCCATTTATGGCCGTTGGAAATAGTACCATTTATGGCCGTTGGGAATAGTACCATTTATGGCCGTTGGGCTATTTCAAAACACACCGTATCGATACGGCTAGGCGTATCGGTACGGGTTTTGGCTACTGGAATTTTGGTAGTTTGAAAACCCTAAGGTGTATCGGTACGGTCCAATACCGTATCGGTACGGTTACTTGAAAATTATGGTTTTGACTACTTTAAATACACTTTAAAACCATTCCAAAGCCTTTAAAACCCTTAAACATATTTTCAAGTTGTTTTTGACTAAAAACATATTTTAAATTCTTTTCAATTTAGTCCAAAACATTTTTCAAATATTATATCAAAACCTTGGTTCTACAATCTCCCCCTTTTTGATATAATAAAACCAACTTGAAAAATTGTTTGGGATTCTCCCCCTTTAACTTTAAAATTGTGAATAAGAGATTAAGATATGAAATCAAATAAAGCTCCCCCTTATTCGTTTGAAAATTCAATTTTTCAATTTTTCAAACCATTTCTCCCCTTTTTGTTATATCAAAAAGAATTTAAAATGACATTTAAGTTCAAGATAACATAGGAGGCAAAAAAAATTTTTTGACACACTTAAAATTTTGGTTTAAAAAAAATTGGCTCCCCCTTACTCATTGCATCATATTAGGCTTAACAGATAATCCAAGTCTTTAAACAAAAGTTAGATAACCAAATGTATAAAATAAAAGCATTAAGCTTAGAGGTTACCTAATCTTCTTCTCATGTGTGATTTGAGCATTCTTTGATTTTGCTTTGCTTGCCATTGCTCCAACACACCTACAAAAGACATTCACTTGATTTTTGGTATCCAAATTGCTTTGGATCCATTTACGTTAGTCACAATGTCTTTAGTTCCTTTAGGAACCCATACTTGTCTAATCCTATAAGATTGTCTCTTCCTAATAGGACAAGTATGTAAGGAATGACCATGATAATGGCAATGTGAGCATTTTGCCATTATGTGACAAGATGAATTATTGAAAACAATTTCTTTTTCTTTTGTTAAGCTTTCAAGCTTAACTTTCAAATCAAGATTTTCTTTTTCTAAAACATCTTTACTTGTTTTTGAGAACTCTAAATCATTTTTCAAAATTTCATTTTGGTTTTCAAAATCCACTTTTGTTTTCAAAAGAAAATCATTTTCAAATTCAAGTTTTGAAATTATTTTCTTAAATTTAGAATTCATGGTCTCAAATTCCAAAAATAATTCATCGAAAGCATCTTGCAACTCATCGAAAGAGTAAGAATTAAGCTCATTAGAGTTAGAAGATACCTTAGGCTCCTCGAGAGCCAAAACACCATCCACATTTGGATTGGAGAGAGAGTTTGCACATGATTGATCATCATCTTTCTTTTCTCCCTTCTTGTTGCCATAAAGCTTCTCAAGTTTCTCCCACAATTCTTTGGCACTTTTGCATGTGGAGATCTTTTTGGAAACTTCTTTGTTGAGGCCACAATAGAGAATGTGCATCGCCTTGGTGTTTAGCTTTGCCTTCGTGTCGTTGGCACTCCTTTGCTTTTTCTTCTTCTTTGGAGCTTCCAAATACCCATCTTCAACGATGTCCCAAACCTCATAGTCTTGAGACTTGATGAAGAATTTCATGATATTTGCCCATTGGAAGTATGCTTCTCCTTTGAAGAGCGGAGGACACGAGATAGAGCGGCCTTCTTCAAATCTTGCCATTTTTTTGAACGGTGGACTTCGAGCAAATGATCTTTACTCCCGGATGTTAGTCCTTCGATGGAGACGAGGCTCTGATACCAATTGTTGGTTTTTTTTTTGCACGCTCGAATCCGATCACCGAAACCGTCAAGTGGGTTGTGTTTGGTTCTTGGATGAATTGGCTAAAAACCGAAAGAAAGGTAGACAATTTGCACAAGGATTTTAGAGTGGTTCGACTACTCAACCGAGTCTACATCCACTACCTTAGCACACCACTAAGGATTTCCCAATTCAGTCAACAATGAATTCGTCCCCTTTTCCCGGCTCAGGAGGAAACCGTTACAACCCTATCTTTTGAACTTGGCTAAGATAGAACCAACTCTAGTTTTTCTCTCAAGGCTAAACTAGAACCTCTCCTTTTACAAGGGTAAAAAGATGTAAACAAATAAACCTCACAAGGTGGGTGTTTACACAATTTAGCTCACAAGAAAGAGTGAAGGATAAAAACAATAAAAATCACTCTCTACAGACTATGTACAAGAGAATAGTAAAATAAAGATTTAGACTCTAATTCTCTTGACCATATTGCTTGGATGTTGTCTCTTGCATTCTTCAAGTGTTCCAGTTTTCAATTTATAGTCCCAAATGAGTTTGTAGCCGTTTATAGCCGTTGGGAATATTGCCGTTTATAGCCGTTGGGAATAGAGCCATTTATAGCCGTTGGAATAGTGCCATTTATGGCCGTTGGAAATAGTACCATTTATGGCCGTTGGGAATAGTACCATTTATGGCCGTTGGGAATAGTACCATTTATGGCCGTTGGGCTATTTCAAAACACACCGTATCGATACGGCTAGGCGTATCGGTACGGGTTTTGGCTACTGGAATTTTGGTAGTTTGAAAACCCTAAGGTGTATCGGTACAGTCCAATACCGTATCGGTACGGTTACTTGAAAATCATGGTTTTGACTACTTTAAATACACTTTAAAACCATTCCAAAGCCTTTAAAACCCTTAAACATATTTTCAAGTTGTTTTTGACTAAAAACATATTTTAAATTCTTTTCAATTTAGTCCAAAACATTTTTCAAATATTATATCAAAACCTTGGTTCTACAAAATATTATATAAAAACTCTAAACTCTAAATCCTAAACCTTAAACTACAAAGCTCAAACCTTAAACCCTAAACTTTATGATTTGAGTTTTGGATTTATAGTTTTTTATATATTATTTATAATATAAATATATTGTTTTATGAATATTTTTTTAAAAATAATATATTTTTTTATTGATATATGTAAAAACAATATATTTTATATTATTTATAGAATTATTTTTATAAAATAATTTGGTTGAACTAAATAGATAAGTTTATATAATTTAAATAATTTTTTTATTTTTTTATTTTTATATTATTTATAATATAAATATATTATTTTAAAAAATATAAATTTTAAATATAAAAATTCCTTAAACCTTAAATCCTAAACTCTAAAGTTTAGAATTTAAATTCGAGGGTTGGGGTTTGTGGGTTAATAATTTAGAATTTAGTGTTTTTATATATTATTAATAATATAAATATTTTGGGGTTTTAAAAATAATATTGTTATATATATATGTGCAAATAATATATATTTATATTTTTATATGTTAATATTATTTAATTCATAAAATAAATTGAATTAATCTGAAGTAGTTTAAGATATATAATATTTGTGGTAAAATACTACATAATGTTGAATTAATCTAGAGTTTTAAAGTTCGGTGATATTTTTGACTTAGGGGCTATAATTTAGTGGTATCTGGTGTAGTTAACTCATATTTATAATATAAGGGATGTTAGAAAATATTTGAGGATATATGCCATTTTCTACAGTACACGGGAACCTCGCCACCTACACATGGTGAGGTTTGAGAAAAAAGTATTAAAAAATTAGACTTCGCCACCTATACACAGCGAGATTTGGAAAAAAATATTAAAAAATTAGACCTCGCCATCTGCACATGGCGAGGTCCCCGTATACCGTAAAAAATGGCCTATATCCTCAAATATTCTTCAACATAATGCATTTCAAATATTTACTTTCATTTGGCTTATTCTCGAAATTTCTCCTATAAAAATGGTTTATCTTTTTTTAAAAATGTTTTTAAAAAATAAAGAATATCATATATTTGAACTTGAGAAAAATAGGGTGCCGCAAAAAATGAGAAGAATCCATGAAAGCAGCCACGGAGGATGAGAAAGGGAGTGGTGGAAGAGAGAGGGCCACTTAATCCCCATTCTCCGATTATCTCTATCTCCTTCCCAACTATTTCTGCTTCATTTCAGCTTTGTGAACTCACAAAATCTGTGGAAAATGAGCAGCCAACCGGTGCCTCCTCCGACCCGCCGGGATTCTCAAAGAAGAAGACAATCCGCCGCCACTAAGAAGTCTTACTCCTCCCACCATTCCAACCCCATTTCTCATTCCTCAGTATACTATTACCTTTTGTTTTTAATTTACCAAACATTGTTTCTTGTTGTCAGCTCCATCCCTGCTGAGAGGACGGTGAAAAAGCTGAGGTTGTCCAAAGCCCTCACCATCCCCGAAGAAACCACCGTGTCGGAAGCTTGTAGACGGATGGCAGCCCGTCGTGTCAATGCCGTGTTGCTCACCGATTCCAATGCCTTGCTCTCTGGGATTGTTACTGACAAGGTTTGTTTTTTTCTTCTTAATTTTTGTTTTAGTATTGCCTAAGTATATGTATGTTAATTGTTAATGTATATGTCATTGCCAGGACGTTACTGTTAGAGTAATAGGGGAAGGGTTGAAGCCCGAGGAGACACTTGTATCTAAGATCATGACGCCCAGTCCAATTTTTGTTTCTTCGGACACTTTGGCCATTGAGGCACTTCAGAAGATGGTTCAAGGTAGTTGAGTATGCTATTTTCATGAAATAATCCCATCAGGGGGAAGCTAGGAATTAGAAGTTAAAAGGGACAAGAATAAAATGTTGCAGTAAGAGTTATAAAGAAATTCGAAGAAAAAACAAGACTATAAATGTCAATAGTAGTATTTCATCTTTTGACTTTATGTAAAACAAGATTACTTTCACTTACACACTCTGCCACTAAGGTAAGAACTATTTAATTGAAGGGGCCAAATTAACTAAAAATAGATCGCAAAGGTAAATATATAGACGGTAAGGGTCGGCCGCGGGGGCCAGGCCTCTGCCAGCCACAAGGGGGGCTACGCCCCTGAATCCTATTGTTGTTGCTGTTATTATAGAAATAATTGGATATATTCCATTGAAGTTGGACAGAGGAGAACTATTTTAATGTTGGTTTTTGACAGTATAGGGAAGGGACGTTGATATGTTTGTAAAGTTTAAATGGTGGTGATTGTATGTTATTGGAAGATATTTATGTAGAGAGAGACTTGGGAAAGACATAGGGGTGGGTGGAGTGGAGAGTTCATGGATTATTGTTTTTATCATTATTTCATCTGCTCAAACTCATTGGTAGCTAATTGTATGAGAGAAAGATACAAGACAAAACCAAGTTTTGTTGTTGAATTTGGATTTCATGCGGGATCTTGTTATATGTGCTTTTGACAGGATAGGCTAGGAATCCTATGTTACCATCGAACATTAGGCTTTGACTTAACCCTCGATAGAAGTGGATGTTTTATACAGTGGGATGAGTTTGAGGTGAATTTGGAATTTAGCAAAAGTATTTTTTGTTTCTGAATTACTATCTTTGTAATAGCCTTCAATTGTATGTCTTTTGGTTTCAAAATTTCAAATAGTTCTCAACTTTCAATATGTATGGTTTTATACAGTTCAGGGTCATATGTGAATTTTCCTTTGTCAAAAACTACTAGATAATTTCTCAAATTAATGGTAGAACTGCGGATTGTTGACTTGATATATGCCAAAGCCGAACTGAGGTTAATTACATTTACAATAGCAATATCGTTTTAAACCTTAAGTGCTGGTGTTCAAACATGTAAGTCAATCTCATTGACTGGTTCTTTGACAGGAAAATTCAAGCATCTCCCTGTTGTAGAAAATGGTGAAGTCATTGCCATGTTGGATATTACAAGATGCCTTTATGATGCTATCTCGAGAATGGAGAAGGCTGTTGAGCAAGGAAATGCAATTGCCACTTCGGCTGAAGGGATTGAACACCAAAGTGGAAGTAAAGGTTCTGGTTGGTTACTTTGTTTTCATTCCATAACATTCTAATGATTCAGTGCAACTGCATGCATATGTTTGAGAAGCTCTCTTGTTGCCTCTGTTGTTCCGGCAATATTTATTTTCAGGAGAAGATAGAGAATAGGAAGGGAGGAGTGATTGGAAGAAAGAGTAATGTAATTCAATGTGATTTCATGTTTTTTATGTGATGATGGCAGTGAGTGGTGAAAGTACATTGCTAATGTCTGTTGCATAGTTGTTGTTAACTGCTTTCTTTCGCTATTTTGGTGTGTGTGTGTGTGTGGGGGGGGGGGGGGGGGGGTGGTGAACAATAGTACTTGTCTTCTGTTCTTAATGTATATACATGTCTTCATTTGTCAGAAATCCTGTGTTTGACATCTTGTCTCTACTGTCACTTGACAATTGTCTCCATGCTTGTAGCATTCACATAATTTACCTTCTGAGTTTGAGGAAATTATTTGTTAAGTTTTGGAGGTGTCATACTCGGTAACAATTTGCTGGTATTCCTAATTTATATATCAAGAGGGAAGGCATAATTTTAAATCATACAAATTAAAAACTTTTGTAACGTTCTACTTCTCCTTGCTATTATATTTCTTTATATCGATATATATAAAGAAAGGTTCATATGCAGTAACAACATATCTTTGAACAAGATGTGTGATCAATCATATAGAGTAGTGTGCATACCGTACAGATCGAAACCTGTGATTTCTTGGTTAACATTTTGCTTTGTTTGTCGTGTTCTTGTCAGGATCACATGGCTTCATGGAAACTTTGAGGGAGCGGATGTTCAAACCATCCTTGTCAAATATTGTTGCAGAAAACTCGAAGTATTTTTTATCCCAGCTGTCTGATTGCCTGTTATTTTAAATTCAATTTCCTAATAGTCATGTCTGTTTTATTATTTGCTTTACCAACCCTTGTAACTTCTTTTTCAGTGTTGCAATTGTTTCTTCATCAGACACCGTCTCTGTTGCTGCAAAAATGATGCGGGATTTGCAGGTTGATTCAGTTGTTACAGTTGCGGGAAACAAAATTTTGGGCATACTAACGTAACTTTTTTACTCTTCATAGGCCTTCCATGAATTTTTTAGTGTTAGTTTTTCACATCTTTTGCACTGTTACATGTATTTGGCATGTATTTAAAGATCTAATTTGAGTCATTTGGCATATATTGTGATTTCTTATGGTTGCTTTAATGCTATGAACTGCAGTTCAAAGGATATCCTTTTCCGAGTTGTGGCACAAAATCTATCTCCTGAGCTTACTCCGGTGGAAAAGGTTCATCTTGATATTTTTTATTTACCCTCCACTGATGTTTACCGGAGAATAATCTTTATTTAAAATATATTGTATTTGTATAGATATATATATTGCATAATACTTTGACATGAGATATGTAATTTTGCTTATTTGTTTTGCTGGCATCTTAATTTATATGATGTTTTATTTCTTTTTTGATAAAAAAATGATACTTTCTTTTTCTGATAAATAAACTTTTGATACTTATGACAACACTAATATTTTCTTTGTCATATAGGTGATGTCACCAAACCCTGAATGTGTGACCATAGAAACAACAATCCTTGATGCACTGCATTTAATGCATGATGGGAAGTTTTTACATCTTCCTGTTCTAGACAAAGGTGAGCTTCGGTTATTCTATATAGTTCTAGAATCCCAGTTCTTTCATTTTTATGTGCATGGAAACGATGGTTGTGCAGATGGAACAGTTGCTGCTTGTTTAGATGTTCTGCAGATCACTCATGCGGCAATTGCTATGGTATGCATTTAATGCAGTTTTTTATGTATATCAAACTCTTATTTATTTTCCGTTTATGTACTAAATGAGGTGACCTGCCCATCTTTGGCGTATCAGCATCGTTGTTTTAACAGAAAAAAAAAGGTTTGGTTTCATTGGAAATTGTCAGGAATAGTCTTTTTGAATACTGGAAATTGGTATGACCTACTCTATTCGGAAATTACAGATTACTTGTAAGTTGAGTTTGTTTTCCAGGAGTATTAAGACTGTTAAGATGATAGAGCCCTGCATGTACCTTAGCATTGCCTATCATCCTCCCTGATTCTAAGTCCTAAAATTTACAATGAGTTGGGGGAAAATTAGTAACATAGTTCAAATCTTAGGTGAGTTTTTTAATGAACAGAAAGTTATAAGTCAAATTGGGAACCAATAACAATTTAAAACCAACCTATCAATACTAACTACCAGTAGGTCTAACAGAATGAAGTTCTAGGCCCCTTAAGCAATGTCATGGGTTCGAATTCTGGCGTTTTGAATGTAACAAAATGAGTTGAGAGGTTCACTCCGTAATAGGGCTCTGCAGTACCTGATCTATATTAGTCGGCCAATGGGTCTGATACTAGTGGTTATACAAAAAATATCAGCCTATCAGTGATGATTACTGATCCCATCCTTGCACTTTGGACAGTGGCACATAATAATCTGAACCTTGAGATTTTCAAAGCTTGGTTTATAAGTACTAAATGATGTAGCATTACCAGTCATATTGATATGATGCACTCGAGTCTACAATCCAAGAGTTGTTTTTCTGCATTTGGGTGCTCAAAGCCATAGGGAAATTACCTATTTGAGCAACAGAGCATGTTCCAATGATATTGTCGGTAGTAGGACTTGGGTTGAATGATGACTTTGGATGGTTGCAGCTTTCGAAGGAATTCAATCTGTTGTCTGCTAAAAGGTGTGGCTTCACCATAACTATTTGAAGTGGTATTTTTAGAGTTTAAGGTTGGTTTTTTTATAGTCATTTCGGAGGCTAAACGTCTTTCATCATAGAAGAATCAATTTTCAAGCTCTGATGCCATGTAGAATTTCAGAGATGAGAATAGCATTGAGAGATGGAGAATTTCAGAGAGGCAAACTCTGTTATTTTTCTCGTTCCGTAGACGTGAAACTGCTACAAGTTAAGTTATAACAGTTTCTAGCCTAACCCTTTTAACTTTTATTCCAAAATTTTGATCTTTTGAAGGTTGAAAGTAGCTCTGGAGCTGCTCTTAATGGAATGTCAAACACAATGATGCAAAAATTCTGGGACTCTGCCCTTGCTTTAGAGTCGCCACGTGATTATGACACACAGAGGTATTACTCATCCTGCCTCACTAACAGTCCTAACCTGTTATACCGTGGAATTAACAGTTCTGAATGTTCATTTCAGTGAAAAGTCATTTTCACCCCATCATTCCCTTGGCCATGGGAACTCATTTTCTTTCAAATTTGAGGATCGTAAGGGTTTTCTACATCGGTTCAGCTGTGGTACGTTGCAAGATCTGAATTTATTTAGATATATGTCATTTCATGCCTAGAAGCAACAATGAACTGATACACGGACTTTTGTATTGGAAAGAAGGAAATATTCTATAGGCTAGGACTGAATATTATGTAAGCACGCTCGCAGGCTTTGCTAGTATCCTTTTTCCCATTATGTTGCGTGCATGCAGAAGTAGCATACTTATATTTTGTTCTTCAGGTACTGAGAATTTAAATGAGCTTTTATCAGCCGTGATGCAAAGAAATGCTTCATATAACGATCATAGAAGCCCTCAGCTTTTGGTGAGTCATCGGGTTTTCTTGTTTATTTTGTACTTACTTCCCGTGGTTGTCTATTTTTTTTTCTTGTTTGTCCTCGTACATTCATTGATTCTTTTTGGCTATATAGTATAAAGACGATGAAGGCGATAAGGTTTTACTCGCCACTGACGGTGATCTTATTGCTGCTGTTAACAGTGCTCGATTGCAAGGAAAGAAGGTACATTGTTTACATTCGACTATTACTACTCTCTTGTCATACTTCTGTTTGGTACATACATTCCAAATTTATATTTCTCTCTTCCTTGGACCCAGGTGTTAAGATTGCATCTGGATTTTTCCGAGTGCGATCAAGAACTACCATCGGAAGCAACTGTAAGTGCCGAGAGAAGTGGAGGGATACCTCTTCACTTTGGCTTATTGGCGGGTGCAGTTGTCGTGACCAGCATCGGCGTGCTTGTCTACGTAAAGCGCTCACAATTGTGAGGAGGTAATGTTAATTAGTGTGTGATAACATCCATTGGTTAGGGAAGGGAAGGAAATGAGTTTATATTTGGGAAGATAGAGGTGAGAAATGGGGAGTAGGTAGCACTTGTGAGGGTAAACATTTTAATTTAATCATCTTTGTATAGCATTTTGAGTGACACAATGAAACACTCCCTTGTACATGTTTGTTATGTTGTCTAGTTATTTATTACAAGGGAATTTTTTAAGAAGACTATTTGATTCGTGGGTCGTCTAAATTTAGACTCCACACTTTTATCTATTTAAGGTTTCGGGTTTAGGAATCAAATGGTTGTACAAATAGATTTTCTCATATTCAAATTCAAGCGGGGAAAGCAATATCATATAACAATTGTGAGGAGGTAATCTTAATATGAGATGACTGTACAGGAAGGGAAAGGGGTGTTCAATTGGTTAATTCGGTTAATCGACTGAACTGAAAATTTTAACCTTTTAACTGTTAACCAAACTAAGTTTTTTTAAAATTAACCAAACCGAATTTTGTTCGGTTAATTTTCAAATTAATTGAATAACTATGGAAAATATTTAAATTTTCGGTTAATATATATATATGGGTAAACTACATAAATGACCATCATACTATTAGAAAAGTCGCGATTTGATCATAAAAATAAAGGTATAATTATACATTTGGTCCTCATTACTTATATACTCTATTAATTTGATGTTAAATTTTATTTTAATTAATTAATTTTCCCTGAGATGTCATTGTGGAGATTTGAACCTAAGTCTTTGAAGAATAAGACATACTTACCACTAAGCCAAGTATATTTTTGTGATACGTGATACAACCGGTGAGTAGTTATGATTTTTGTTGTTTTCGTGGATGATGTTGATTTATTACGTCGACATCAATAATAAACACGGCGATACGCAAAGAAATGCATTCATTTACACCATTTTCCGGCCTCTCTTTTTTGGTTAAGCTCAACTGTGCGTTATATCGAACAGCAACCAACACTTAAATGCCCCATGGCAGGGAAACATCAGCATGACAACCGGCGATTATGTACGGTGTACCACTTGTGTCTCCCTTCTGATCCACCGTTGTCTATTTATACATGTATTTTGGAAACCCTTTTTCCACAAATCCGAATATCCAAGTTTTCGTTCTAATTCGAAAACACAGGTTTTGTTTTTGTATGATGTCTCCAGCAGGGTCTACTAAGTGGTGTCCAACACCACAGCAGCTTATGAGTTATGATGCTGAAAGAGATGTATAGGAGTGGGGTTAGAACCCCAAATGCCACTCAAATCCAACAAATCACTTCTCACCTCTCTTTGTATGGCAAGAATGTTTTTATTGGTTCCAAAACCATAAGGCAAGAGACAGACAAAAAGCTTAGAGAGAAACTTTCCAGGCATTAAATATAACTTAGCGAATCCAAACTCACGAAAATAATTTAATAAATTTAATATAATTTTAATTTTTTTATTTTAATCGTGCACTAAATATAATTTAAAATATAAACAAAATATTGTTAACCCTAAAGTCACATTTTTTTCTTCCTTTTTTCGGGCATTAATAACCATAGAAGACATATACTAAACATTGTACTTTAAGTTATAGAAATTTACTTGGCTTAGTGGTAAGTACACACCACTTGTTCTCTAAGAACATTGGTTCAAATCTGCCTAGGACCATTTTATTTTCTTTCATTTTTCTGGGCATTAAAAATCATATAAGTCATATATTAATGGTTGTATCACATATCACAAACATAAGCTTAGCCCAGTGCTAAGCATGCCCCACTTACTCTCTAAAGACCAAATGTGTAATTATACTCTTATTTTTTAAAACTGTCACGTCACCCTTCCGTTAACCTCTAATGGCTGGTGGTCAAATTACATCCAATTTAATAATATAGTGGTTTGATTGCTTCGAAAAAAGTAAGGTGGTCAAATCGTGACTTTTCTAATAGTATGGTGGTTATTTATGTAATTTACCCTATATATATTCACTTAATTTTCGCTTTATATATATTAATATATATTATATTTAATATCAATTTTTTGAATATTTAAAATGTTTCAAACCGAATTAATCGATAACCGATTTTTTTAAAAAAAAAACCGTTAACTAATCTATAGCATCTACCGAATTTTCTTTTCAGTTGGTTAATTTCGTTTTTGCCGAATAGTGAACATCCTGGGGGCTATGCCCCCAACTCACAAAAATTATTGTTTACCTTTATGTTGTAGAATTAAAAAAAATTATTTACACATTTTCCCACTCACTTTTAGATATTTAAACTTGTTTTTAATTTTAAATTCTGACTCCGCCTCCGCATATAACATTAAACAAAAAAGATAACACGGGATTAATAATAAATTTCATATAAAGTTAATTATTTACCCGGCAAATATATAAATTCCAGATCAACGACTAGCTTGTTGTTATGAATTTTGAAAAATATAAATCGTTAATTTTTTATTTGAATGGAGAGGGAAAAACGCCTAGCTAATGAGCCGGCTTACAATAAGGTGGTCCCAAAATGTCACGATGCAGTAAAGGAAATAAAACTAAAGGAGGTTGATTTAGAAAAACGACAGAATGCTCTAAAGGGTCAGCAAACTTTGCAAGCATGTCGGCTACCATGTTTGCTTCACGCGGTATCCAGTGGAAATAGATAGACCAATTCTTTTTGATCATAGAGACAATGGCTCGAACAAGAGAAATAGGACTTCGGGATGCAGACGGTGCTTGGATTAGCTTCAGTGCCTCCGTGCTATCTGATTGAACTGTCAAGCTAGGCAAGCCCTTGCTCCAAGCAATTTGTAAACCTGTGAGAATTGCCCATAGCTCTGCATGCAAAGGAGAGACGATTCCAACAGATTTATGAAAGCCGAAGTGCCACTCACCTCCCTTGCCGCGAACTACCCCTCCAATGTAGCCAACTCCGGTGGACGGCGAGACACCTCCGTCAATATTCAAACAAGGCCCATCCAAGGTGATAACAGGCCATTGTACTTCCACAACATGGTTGTTTCTAGAAGGTGCTGGACCTGCGCTTGCATTATTATAATGACGAACCCAAAGGAAGCTTCGACTTAAGACAGTTTCATTTGAATCATAGGTCCCATTAAAGACCAAGCTATTCCTATTCTTCCACACATGCCAAAGGATAGAGATGAAAAGAATATGCCATGGGAGTTCATAACTGGTGCAAGGATCTCTGCATGTTAAATTACCTTGTAGCCATTCATGAGGGAGCTGATTAAAAAACATCGGCGCAGCAGCTTGGGGTATCAGCTGCAACCAGATCGCTTTCACAAACCTGCAGTCTCGAAGGGTATGTAGGATGGATTCATCCGATTCTTGGCAACATGGACAGGTTGGACTATCACCAATGAAGCGATGGCAACGCTCAAGGTTTGTCATCAGACATTGCCGATAAGCTAGCCAAATGAAGAGTCGAAGGCGTTGCGGCACAGGGAGGTGCCAAATTTGCTTCCAAATCGGTTGGTGAGCGTCCCACTGCTCATTTGACAAACAAGCATAAGCAGACTGAATCGTAAAGACATGCTTGCTGTCATGCTTCCAAAAGCAGGAATCAGAAACATCCTGGA
The DNA here is from genome assembly GCA_030270665.1 of Hibiscus trionum. Classification (NCBI taxonomy): domain Eukaryota; kingdom Viridiplantae; phylum Streptophyta; class Magnoliopsida; order Malvales; family Malvaceae; genus Hibiscus; species Hibiscus trionum. Next base: position 6,165,508 of record BSYR01000034.1, on the reverse strand, counting down.
AAGTAGGACATGTGATGCCCGCAATATGCTGAACTGCATTTTGGGTAAAGAACGGTGAAAGCTTTGGTAGGTCCCAAATGCCATCATTGGTGATAAACTCGGCAAATGAGAAGGTGGAGTCAAGCGGGACATGATGAAGAAGATGGTTACGCAAAGGCCCTAAAGCAGGGATCCAAACATCCTGAAGGAAACTGACAGACTCACCATTTCCTAGAGACCAAGCAAGGTTGTCGCGCAGCAAATCCCATGAGTTCGCTATTGCACGCCATAGAGAAGTGCATGAACCCTTGCGAACCGACTGAGGGAGAGTCTCTTGCATCCCATATTTCTCACGTAGAAGAGTGACCCAAAGGGAACTAGTGTGAGTGACAATAGAATAGCTTAGCTTAAGGATGAAAGCCATATTAAAATTATGCATACGACGTAAGCCGAGACCCCCTGATTGCATAGGTTGACAAACAGCCTCCCAGTTGATCAAAGAGATCTTTTGAGTTGGGGAAGCCGAGCCCCATATAAAGCGTCTAATCAAGCCTTCAATGTCATTACAAACTTTTTTTGGGAGGATCATGGTTTGCATAAAGTAAACGGGAATTGCCGAGATAACTGATTTGGCCAAAGTTATCCATCCAGCCATAGATAAAGTATGTGCCGCCCATCCATTGAGGCGAGCTTTGATTTTATCCAAGATGAAGTCGAAGTCAGAGCAACGGAGCCGCTGGTGAATGACTGGAACACCTAAATATTTACCCAAGGAGTCCACAACTCGGAAGCCAAACACGACACTAATCTCTGCTTTAATAGAATCAGATACAGCTGCCGAAAAATAAATCTGTGTCTTATTCTTACTAACCCTGTGCCCAGAGTAATTGCCAAACGCAGAGAGAATGTTGTTGATGATCAAAGCTTGAGAGACATCCGCCCGAGCATATAAGATTAGGTCATCCGCGAAGAATAAGTGGGAAAGGCATGTACCATTTCTTCGGAAGAAAAAGGGCGACCAATCCCCTTGAGCTACAGAATGGTTGATGAGGTGTCCCAAACGCTCCATTGTCAAGACAAAAAGATATTGCGATAGGGGATCGCCTTGCCGAATGCCCTTCTGAGGAAAGAAAATACTTGAGAGGGAGCCATTCCATTGTATTTGCATGCTTGCGGAGGTGATACAATTCATAATGAGGCGTCGAAGAATCGGTGGGAAGCCTGCCTCAATTAAGGAATCAGATATAAAATCCCAACGTAACCGATCGAAAGCCTTTTCAAGATCGACTTTGATCGCCATCCATCCATTCTTAGCTTTAGAATTCTGCATGGAATGGAAAACCTCTTGGTTTATGATAATGTTCTCTGTAATCGATCTTCCCGAGATGAAACTTGTTTGATTAGGAGCAATAAGTTGGGGGAAGAGAGGCTTCAAACGGCGGACGATAGTTTTTGTTATCAGCTTATATAACACAGTGCATAAGCTTATTGGACGGAAGTCAACAAAACTTTGGGGAGAGTCGCACTTAGGTATGAGAACAAGGATGGTCCTGTTGAGATCATGCTCGATAGGGTCACCTCGAAAGACTCCTTGGATCATCTTGCAAACGGACGGTCCTACCCATTTCCATTGGCGTTGAAAAAATTCTGCGTGAAGCCCATCCCACCCCGGGAATTTTAAAGGTGCCATGTCCAAAAGTGCTTCGTGAATTTCCTGTTCAGAGGGCATAACATCAAGGGATTGCAAAGTGTCATGATCCATTGTAGGAAAGCCATCAATTTTTGGCCAAGGATTCACCGGTGATGGGTCCAAAGCAAAAAGAGACTTGTAAAACTCAGTCGCGGCATTTTGTAGTTGGGAAGGGTCATTACACCAGCTGCCATCGTCAAGCTTCAGTGACGAAATATTATTACGTTGCTTACGAGCAATAGCTTGTCGGTGGAAAATTGGGTGTTGCGATCCCCATGGACAATCCAATCAGAGCGAGATTTCTGTTTCCACAAAAGTTCTTCATGATCAAGCACTGCTTCAAGCTCAAGTAAGAGATCCGCTTCAAGATTCATAAGAAAGCGAGAAGTGCGGACACTAAGGGCTCGCTGAATTCCTCGGAGGCGAGCCATAATTCTGCGCTTTCTTGCGCCAATGAAGCCAAAAACCATGTTGTTCCATTCCTGGATATAAATCGTTAATTGATATTTAGAAACTAGAAGAAAAAATAACTTGTTTTCTTGTTTCCCAAAATTTTAAAACAATTTTAATGAAAATATTGAAAACATTTTTATGCTTTTATATTCACTTATTTTTATTTTTATTTTCTGAAATTTATTTTTTTAATTTTACAACCAAACACTTAAAATAAAAGACATTAAAAAAACCACGTTTATTATAAATCATTTATATAAAATAAAAATAAGTGAGAATCTAAAAACATAAAAAAATTCTTTCACAACTTTCATTGAAAATATTTTAGAAAAGGTTGTTGATGAAAACAATGATTTTTTTAATTTTACAATCATAATTTTAAAATATTATTTTATTTAATTATATTTTTTATTATAATAACATTTTTAATAATTATATTTTAATTTAATCATTTAATAACTATTTGTTCATATCTATTTTAAAAATCAGATATTAAAACACATTTACAATATTTTTATTTTTCAAACAAAATCTCGTTTATATTAACCAGACGTATTTTAATATTAAAAAAATAAAAATAAAAATTATTTTCTTGAGAATGAAAATAAAAACATAAACAAAAAAAATTAGAACCAAACATACCTACATATGTTTGGACAAAAATTTTGGCTTTTTTTTTATCTCAACACTGAAAAATCAAATTATAAGTTATAATCCTAAATTTTAAATCTTAAATAAGACATACACCCAATACTTCAAACCTTAAACACTAAATTCTAATTTTAAATTTAATCTTAAATCCTAAACACGAAAATTAAATTTCAAATATACAAATTTGTTTTGTGCTTATATGAATATAATAGAGCGTAAATAGATACTTGGTTGCATTGCATTGTACAAATTTCTTTAGTTGCAATGCCTCGAAGCTTATCCCGGTCTCGCTCTCGCTCCCCGTCGTACCGGTCCAGGCACAGCCGGCGAAGCCGAAGAGAGCATAGCAGGAGAAGCCGCTCACCCTCTCCACGCCGGCGTCGGAGCCGGTCACCATCTCATCGACGCCGTAAAAGCCGCTCTCCGTCTCCAAGGAGACACCGTAGGCGAACCTCTTTATCTCCTTTGCCCAAATCTCCCTCCCCAGCTCTTCCCATCCAGCAAACCAATAGGTATCTTTCAATTTCCTTTATTTGGAATTTTATTTCTTGTTTCGGTTAAAATTATTTAGTCTACTTAATTTCAACTATGTGGAATATTTCTTAATATCGATAGTATTCAGATTACGAATTTTTGTACGCTCTGTTGTCTTATTTGTTCTGTAAACTTCGATCCAAAGCAAAAACATTGGAGTAATACGTGAAGTAAATTTTTAGTAAAAACATTAAGCATATTCATGTGTGGTTGTTTTAATGTAAACTGAAAATTTTCTATATATTAAGAGGAGAACATTTTACACAAGCTTGTCAAATTTAGGGTTTAGTCTAGGATTTAGGTTTTAGAGTTTAGATTTTATGATTTAGGGGTCAGGGTTTAGAGTTTAGGATTTAAGGTTTTACGGTTAAGGATTTAGAATTATGATTTTATAGTTTAAATAAGATGGGTTGTGTATCAAAATATAACCCTTATTAAGAGTAGTTTATTTGGTTATTAGGCTTCAACAAGAGGCTGAGTTGAAAATATTAGAGGAAGAGACAGCGAAGAGATTGGAGGAAGCAATTCAGAAGAATGTTGAGGAGAGGTTGAACTCAGAGGAAGTTAAGATGGAAATAGAGAGACGGGCAGTGGAAGGGCGTAAGAAGTTGTTCGACGATGTTGCCACTCAACTCCAAAAAGAAAAGGAAGCTGCTCTTGCCGAGGCAAGGCTTAAACAAGTAAGCGTCTTCAACTCTGTATCTGCCTGCTTGTTCTTCGAACTGAAATGTTCTGGCAATTGTATTTATATTTTATACGGCTTTGCACTTTAGACTGCACAAATGAAGCTTGTTATTTAATTGCCCAAAAATATTAAAGCTGATTATTTCTTAGAAAACTAAAGGAAATGATCAAATAGCTTCTTTAATATAGATATTAGTAAGCGACATTTTTTGGAATATAGATAACATTTTTACTTATATTCAAGGTGAGTGCCTTATTTACAACCAGATCAATACAAGGACAACCTTAAGGCACTTTGTGCTTATGCACAGAAGGTGCTTTTTCCCTTTAGATAAATGGGAAACATGCTGGTTTCCCGCATAGCCCCTTTATTTTAGCGGCTTCTCGAGTCATTTTGTTCTAAGCATAGTGGTCTGGTCCATTGTATGTCTTGATTCATTATATTGGAATGAAAATGAGATTCACCATTTAATTTTTTTTTTGGTACAAGAATCATAGGTTAAGTTGGTGTGCTATTTCAGGTTATAGTATACCTGTGTTACTTGAACTCGAGAGAGAGAGAATCAGGTACAAGTCTGTGTCCGAACTGGGTATAACCAATTTTTCTATGATTTTTCAATTACTTGGATGATTATATCCCATATTCATGTCTAGAAATGAGATTGACATGAGTTTCAAACACGGGCATGTCAAGAAAAATGAAGAGTTGAAGCAACGCAGTAGTGTACTATAAGCTCATTTTAGAAATGATGGTGGCGGGCTTTTTATGTTTGCTCTTACGGGAGTAATCAATAGGGAGTTGTTGATTTCTCAAAAACACTAAAATTGAATGTACAATATTTAGATTGTGAATTTTGAACAGTTTACTTAAAATTAATATCGCAAGCAATTAAACAAATAAAAGAGTAGGATAGGGGGGTGGAGGAGGCTTTGAAAACTGCGAGAGATGAATGAGATTGCTTTGATCTTTCTATTTTGATGTCTTTTACTTTTGGAAGTGTTAGAGACTTCTATCTAATGCTTGGGAGTCATTTATGATAATTGGGGAAGTATTGAAAGTTGAAAGTGAGAAGAGTCACAAACTTTGGAAACCGTTTTGTGCTCGAGGGATCAAGTCAGAGTTGAAAAATATGGCCGTTGAGAGCAGAGTAGGTGATCTCAGGGATCTACCCTTCAACATTTCCTCTAGAGGATTGCCATATCTCAAAAATCTTTGTATACATAAATATTCACTTGAAGATACAATTTTGAGAAATCTGAGTCAATTGTTTTAGCATTTTTAAAAATATTTTTAAATTGATTTAACAAATAATGCTAAGTTGAAAACATCCATAGTCAAGCTAATTGAATTTGAAGCTAATATAGTTAATATCTTCGTTTCTGAAATATATCTCTATATTTCTCATTTTTTTCTACCTTGCATGTTTCCTAGATCTGACTTTTTCTTCAGTTTGTTGGTGGTAGCCACTATTGTGCTTCTAATGTTATTATCGCATGCTATTTTTTATATTTTATGTTCTGATGTCAATTCCCTTTTATCTTAAAGATGAATTCCGATTATAGGGATCTAGATTGCGTACCATGTGATCTAGGATTGAAAAGGAACTGCAACCTGGAAATTGGATTTTGCAGTTCTAGGGGAAGGAGTGAACCTGTTTACTCGGGCTTGAACCAGCTCTGTTATCAGTGCCTAACTATTCTATCTAAACTTGTCTTTGTCCGCTTGTTTCGTTTTGATGTTATATTAACTACTTGGGCAGGAACAAGCACGGAGAGAGAGAGAAGAGCTGGATAAGATGCTTGAAGAGAACAGGCGGAGGGTGGAAGAGTCACAAAGACGAGAAGCGTTGGAGCAACAACGGAAAGAGGAGGAAAGATACAGGGAGTTGGGGATGATTCAGAGGCAAAAGGAAGAGGCTGCACGGAGGAAAAAGCTTGAAGAGGAAGAAGAACATGCGAAGCAGATGAAGTTGTTGGGTAAGAGTAAGTCTAGGCCAAAGGTTCCATTTGGAATTGGATGATAACAAGAACATGCATCGTATCATAGTTCCGGTATCGGTCTCGATCTTTGTTTGTTTGGAACTTTTGCACCAAATCCAAATGCCCCTCCTCCGTTCTTCTCCTCGATTGCGACGTTTGGTTCACCAGAACCTACCTACTTTGAAAAAACTGTGTTGGACTGGAAGTGAACATCACACGGTTGGTTGTAAGCTATTTTCTGGAAAAAAAATCAATGGAAGGATTATGTTTTTCCTTTGAATCTATTTCGTCTGCTTCACTTCTATTGAGTTTAACAGGCAATTCACTTAGATAATTAAATGGCATGAGTTAAATTTATGTGGCAGGTTAAACTTTTTATGATTTAAACTCTAATTATATATATATATATATATATATATATATATATATAACTTACATTATAATCTAAATTGAGAGTAATTATATATATATACATAAATGAGTTTTACATGTAACTTGATCCCAAAGATTTTCTTGAACTCTAATTGTTTTATGTTACTATGCGAGGATCTTAGCATTTGTTTTTTTTTGTTGTAAATTTTAATTATGATTCTACCTAAAGGAGAGGGGAAGGAGGAGTGTATCACGAAATAAAAATGAGCAACTTAGCTAATCGGCCAAATATGCTTACTTCAATCTTAGCATTTTAATTGTAGTTATATTATCTAAAAAATTAATCTTGTGTATAATTTTGATACATAATAACTTATGAATTTGTATATTATAATAGCCATAATGTCAAAAAATACTCTTAACATTTGACTGAATAGTTATTTTAGTCCCAATTTTTTTGAAACATTTTAATCCTTAATTTTTTATTTTGGGTTGAAGTGGTCTCATGTGGTGATAAACAACTTGAAATGATTTGACAAAATAATACATCATCAGAAAAAAAAAATTAATATAATTTTATAAAATTATTTTTTAACTGATGTGTCATTATGTAGAATTAGCATAGTTGTCAATGTGGTACTGCGATGTTAGCGTACATTGTTATGTAGGTTTTTCATGTCATGTCAAACCATTTAATGTTAGTTAACTAACAGTTTTCATTCATGAATGAGTCATTTTGACTTAAAATTAGGGGTGAGCTTTCGATCGAGTCGAGTCAAAAAATTTCAAGTTAATCGAGTTGACGCGTCATATTTTACAACTCAAACATTATTTGATTTTTTTATTCGAGTTGAGTTTATGAAATTTGAGTCGGGTTTTCGAGTCTCTGCACAAATTTAATTGTACTTATTTATCATGTTATAATACACTTTGATACTAATTTAAACGACTTTCTCTAAGCATATAAGATATGCATATATATTTCATCATATTTCTTTATATGTGGCATATATTTCTTTGTATGTTTTTATATTGGTATATATATCAGGAAAATTTGAGGAACTTGACTCGAACTTAAAAATCAATCCACTAATTACTAAATTTTTTGAGTTATTCAATTTTCTATTTTACAACTCAAACTTTATTTGAAGATTTTTCGAGTCGAGTAGAGTTTATGTAATTTCGAGTCGAGTCAGAACGAGTCGAGTTTTTTTTTGCCTCGAGTCGGAAATTTTGGTTTTTTCGAGTCAAGTAGAGTTTATGTAATTTCGAGTCGAGTTTTTTTGCCTTAAGTCGAGTCAAATTTTTTTGTTTTTTCAAGTCGAGTCGAGTTTTGCTCACCTATACCTAAAATAAATCATTCAGAGTTAAAATACTTTTAGAAAAATAAAGACTAAAATAATTATTCAATCAAATTTTAGGTGTTTTTTTTACATTATGCAATTATAATATATACAAAAGAGTGAAAGAGAAAGGCAGGTGAAGACTTGTAGTGGACACATCTCCAATCCAGGACACAACCACAATTATTATATTTCATGCCATTAAAAGAAAAGAAAAAGTATTAGGTTCTTTAAATAATGTGGGATTATATATTGAACGAAATAACTTGAATTGGGAGGGTCATTTTTATAATAAATTTTTGTACTACTAATCTAAATTAATCGAACAATAAATCAAATACTAGTACTTATAAAATGTAACCTCAGCATTTTGGAAAACAAGATTGTGGCACCACCACCTCCCCAGCCCAATTGCTATATGTTATATAGGTGGGTCGATTCTTACAAATTCCTCAAGTTGATCCATTCCCTTTGAAATCTCACCAATTTCTTTGGCTTGATATTTGATCGTGACTCATTATACTGTTGTGGTTACAATACTTTACTACTTTAGCAACTAGATTTGTAAATGCATATAAACTTTGGGTAATTGTTCTATACACAAGCGCTTGTGGAATTTTTTTTACACAAGCGTCTTAGTTTTAGGGGTTAGGGACTCCATCTAGGGTTTAAAATTGGGTAATTGTTCTATACACAAGCGCTTGTGGAAATTTTTTTACACAAGCGTCTTAGTTTTAGGGGTTAGGGACTTCGTTTAGGGTTTAAAATTTAGGGCTATATGTGTAGTAGTTTTGAATTTAGGGATTGTTGATAAAATTTTGAATTTAGGGTTAAAATTTAGGGTTTATAGGTTAAAACCTAAATCCCTACCTATATTACCCTAAAACTAAACCCTAACCCTAAACCCTAAATTCTAACCCTAAATCCTAAATTCTAAACATGAACCCTAAATTCTAAACCTTTACACTAAAACCCCTAAACTTTAAACCCTAAACCCTGTAATTGAGGCGCTTGTGGAAATAAAAAATTTCCACCGCCAGTGTATAGGATATTAATCCTTTAAAATTTAGGGGTATAAGTGTAATAGTTTTGAATTTAGGGGTTGTTGATAGAATTTTGGGTTTAGGGTTAAAATTTAGAGTTTATAGGTTAAAACCTAAATCCCTACACATATTACCCTAAAACTAAACCCTAACCCTAAACCCTAAATTCTAACCCTAAATCCTAAATTCTTAACATGAGCCCTAAATACCTAACCTTTACACTAAAACCCATAAACTTTAAACCCTAACCCCTAACCCTAAACTCTATAATTGAGGCGCTTGTGGAAACAAAAAATTTCCATCGCCAGTGTATAGGATATTAATCCATAAACTTTTTATCGGTATTTTAACCACAACAATATTAATTCAAAATTAAAAGACACGTAATAGAGTCAACTGAGTCATATTTCGGTTGACATCATTATTGTTATAATATCTTAGATCTTTTTGTATTACATGCATGAGTGTTTGAACTAGTTTAGGCATTGTACAAGGAAGGTTAGGGGTTCCGATCTTAACATTGTGAATGAAGTAAACTGAATTTAGAATATCACCCTCATAATAAATCTTTGCAATACTCGTTAGCTGTAACCCCCTCGACCCGAGTCTAGACGCAAGACCGAATCGGGAGAGTAACACGGGGATAATCAGAGAAAAATATGAGAATTTTTCTCCGATTAACAATCCTAGATTAAAATTTATCTTGTCTAAATGTAATTTACGGTCCTATGGTGTTAAGGGGGTCACATCGGAAGAACAACGTCTCAATCAGACACCAATCGAGAGTCCAATTAAAGAGGAACAGTCACGAAGGACCATTTTGCAAAGGCTACACTAAACAGGAGAAAAAAGGTAATTTAATGTTACCAATTGTTAATTAGTCAAGTTTCAAGCACACGAGACAAAACCAACACCAACAAGACATATAAACTCATCCAAAAAACATACAAGCATTAGGGACCAAAACGTAACGTTTGGAAACCTTCCAAGATGCCATTTAACCATTTTAACTACATGTGTTTCGGAATAGGGCAGCCCTGTTCCGAAACGCGGGCTCTCAGCAAAAAGCAAAACTAGGTTGTTTCGGAACGTCCCTCTTGGTTCCGAAACGGGAGCCTCTAGTGGCAAAACGTACCGAAACGACACCACCCCCGTTCCGATATGGGTGCCCCAAAAGCCTGACCGTTCCGAAACCATACCAGATGTTACGAAACGTCTAGGCACAAATGAATTTCAAAAAGTCATTTTGGCATCCCCAAACATTCCTAAACTCGTCCCAACATATACCAAACAACATGGCAGCACGATAAATAAGGAAACTAGAGGCCAGACACCCTAAAACCAGCATCAAACATGCATACACACACAAAATGGATTCATGGACAAAAAAAATAAAGGAAACACTCATGCTTGGCATTCATAAAGAGGTCAAAAGACAAACCATGACATACTTCAACATTTTAAACATGTCAAAAACAACAACAACCACATAGGAGTTTGGATAACAACAACCACATAGGAGCTAGCAAAAGAACTCCAAGGTTCCTGTAGAACTAATGTTTTGATATAATAATTGAAAAATGTTTTGGACTGATTTAAAAAGTATTTAAAACATTTCTAAAGTCCAAACAACTTGAAATTATGGTTAGGGAAGTTTTTAAATGGGTTTTTAATGTGTTTCAAAGCCAAATTATTCAAACCTGTCCAGGTGTTTCGAAACACCATAGGGCGTTTCGAAACAGGGGATTCCAGTAGCGTTTTCGTTTCGAAACACGTTTCGAAACGGGCCTTCCCTGGACTTGATTTTTTGCCCAGCGTTCCGAAACGGGCTAGGCCGTTTCGATACGCCCACGTGGCAATGACCCTAACGGTCATAAACACCAACGGCTCTTTTCCAACTAACTTTTAAATGCAGGCGTTTCGATATGGGCTTATAGCGTTCCGAAACGCGTTTCGAAACGGCAAGAGGGTGTTCCGAAACGGGTACCCCGACAGACTGCAACGGCTATCTCTATAAAGAAGGTGTTTCGAAACGGCTTAGAGCGTTTCGAAACGGGGAGCAGCAGAACTGCATTTAAGGTGGAAATTAAAGTCCTCAACGGCTCTATTTTGATCCCAACGGCCATAAACGGCTACAAACTCATTTGGGAGTATAAAAGGGACCTCCAAGCATCAAGAGAAGACATGGACTCATATTGTCAAACATCAAATGATCAAATATTGTCTTAGTACCTAAATTGTCAATTCTTGTATAGACAAACACTAGTGAGCCAAAATTGTCAAATTTGCTCAAGTGTTTTAGGTTTTGGGTGAGTGCTTCATTGTGCAAACAAACACCTATTAGAGGGTTCAAGTTTGCTTCTTATTTCTCTTTGTAAAAGAGGGTTTTGATCAAGGCTTTGGGTAGAAGCTTGATCGGTGTAAAGGGTTTCCTCCTAAGCCTAGAAAAGGGGACGAATCAATTAGTGGAATTGGTTGTGAAATCCTTAGTAGGGAGCTAAGGTAGTGGATGTAGACCTTAGTTAGAAGGTTGAACCACTATAAATCATTGTGTCTTTATTATTCTAGCTTCCTAAACCCTTCCACCCAAAAATCCACCTCTCCACCACTTGGTGAGCATAATCGGTTGAACGAATCGAGCACCGAAAAACCCAACAATTGGTATCAGAGCTTGGCTCAATTGAAGGGGATTCACATCCTATTGAGAAGATCCGGCAAGCTCGATCAACATTTTACCAACCAGCTCAAATGGCGCAATCCATCAACATACCGCCTTTTTTCGACGGAGATCACTATGCCCATTGGAAGACAAAGATGAAATTCTTCTTGAAGGCAAATGATTAAAAACTATGGGACATAGTTGAAGATGGTCCGTTCGTGCCTCAAAGAAGCAAAGCGAAATGGAATACCGACGATCGCAAGAAGATGGAGCTTAATTGCAAAGCCTTGCACATGCTCTTTTGTGCTCTTGGCCCAACCATCTATGAGAAGATGTCTTCTTGTGAAAGTGCCAAGGAGGTATGGGACAAGCTTGAAGTCACATACGAAGGAACCGATGAAGTCAAGGAGAACAAGATTGGGCTCCTAACCTTAGAGTATGAGAACTTCAAAATGGATCCGGAAGAGAACATCGAGAAGATGTTTGATAGATTCTCCACCATCACCAATGGTCTTAAAGGTTATGGAGAAGCCATCCCGGAAGAAAAACTTGTCCGAAAGCTCATCTACTCACTTCCCGAGTCTTGGGACTCAAAGAGGACCGCCATCATCGAAGCCAAAAATTTGAAAACTTTGAAGCTTGATGAACTTATGGGGTCACTCCTTACTCATCAAATCATGAAGAAGAACAAAGAGAATGAGAAGAAGAGGGAAGAAATTAGAGCTATGGGAGAGAAGAAAATCAAAGGGCTTGGCATCAATGCTAGTGCCATGGCTCTCAAATCCTCCACTTGCCATCATGTATACACAAGTGAAGAGGAGGATGAAGATGAAGAGATAGTTCATCTCTTCAAAAAGTGTGCCCCGTTCATGAAGAAAGCCTTGAGAGAGCTTGAACGAGAACCTAAAAAAGGGGAGAGGGCAAGCACTTCAAGCCATAAGAAGAAGGCACATTTGGCTACTTGGAGTGATGAAGACTCCACCGACAATGAACAAGCCAACCTTTGCCTTATGGTCATCGAGGAAGATTCAAGGGTAACTTCTAATTCATCTACTTCATGTTCTTATTCTTTTGATGAATTACAAGATGCCTATGATGATTTGGTTTTAGACTTTAAAAGCCACATTTTGAAAAACAATAAATTGATTTCAAAGTTAAAAATTCAAAATGATTTGCTTTCTAAAACCAAACTTGAACTTGAAGCAAAACTTGAAAAGTTTGAATTAAAATGTTTTGATTTACAAAAATTGCTTCAAAAAGTTCAAGAAGAAAAAGATTTGATTTCCAAAGAGCTTGAAAAGAAAAACAATTTTGGAAAATCAAATTTTTATGTTAGACAATCTAGTGCCCCTAGATTTAAAAATGGTAAATGTTTTAGAAGTGCTTGGGTCCCAAAAGGACTAACCACTTCAATTAAAAAGGATGACATTGAAAAATGGATTCCAAAGGGGACTAAAATTTATGCTACTAACGTTTATGGATCCAAAGCAATTTGGATACCAAAAATTACTTGATTGTCTATTGCTAGGTGTGATGGAGATGTTCAACAAGTTAACCATTAAGGGGGAGCTCCATGCACACAAGGAAGAACACTTGAAGAGGAAGGCTTCACATCCTCCCTTGGGTTCAAGTGTTGGTAAAATCTAGTTGCTTTAGTGTTTATTTGTTTTTATTTTTATGTCAACTAGATGATCATTTATGTTGGACTAACATTTTTGATGATGCTTTGAGTAAGGGGGAGCCATTTTAAACCAAATTCTTATTTTGTCAAAATTTTTACCTTTATTGTTATTTTGAACTTAATGTTTCAAATTCTTTTTGATATAACAAAAAGGGGGAGAAATAGTTTGAAAAATTGAATTTTCAAATGAATAAGGGGGAGCGTTACTTTAATTAATTTTTTAATCTCTTATTCACATTTTTAAAGTTAAAGGGGGAGAATCCCAAACAATTTTTCAAGTAAGTTTTATTATATCAAAAAGGGGGAGATTGTAGAACTAATGTTTTGATATAATAATTGAAAAATGTTTTGGACTGATTTAAAAAGTATTTAAAACATTTCTAAAGTCCAAACAACTTGAAATTATGGTTAGGGAAGTTTTTAAAAGGGTTTTTAATGTGTTTCAAAGCCAAATTATTCAAACCTGTCCAGGTGTTTCGAAACACCATAGGGCGTTTCGAGACAGGGGATTCCAGTAGCGTTTTCGTTTCGAAACACGTTTCGAAACGGGCCTTCCCTGGACTTGATTTTTTGCCCAGCGTTCCGAAACGGGCTATGCCGTATCGATACGCCCACGTGGCAATGACCCTAATGGTCATAAACCCCAACGGCTCTTTTCCAACTAACTTTTAAATGCAGGCGTTTCGATACGGGCTTATAGCGTTCCGAAACGCGTTTCGAAACGACAAGAGGGTGTTCCGAAACGGGTACCCCGACAGACTGCAACGGCTATCTCTATAAAGAAGGTGTTTCGAAACGGCTTAGAGCGTTTCGAAACGGGGAGCAGCAGAACTGCATTTAAGGTGGAAATTAAAGTCCTCAACGGCTCTATTTTGATCCCAACGGCCATAAACGGCTACAAACTCATTTGGGAGTATAAAAGGGACCTCCAAGCATCAAGAGAAGACATGGACTCATATTGTCAAACATCAAATGATCAAATATTGTCTTAGTACCTAAATTGTCAATTCTTGTATAGACAAACACTAGTGAGCCAAAATTGTCAAATTTGCTCAAGTGTTTTAGGTTTTGGGTGAGTGCTTCATTGTGCAAACAAACACCTATTAGAGGGTTCAAGTTTGCTTCTTATTTCTCTTTGTAAAAGAGGGTTTTGATCAAGGCTTTGGGTAGAAGCTTGATCGGTGTAAAGGGTTTCCTCCTAAGCCTAGAAAAGGGGACGAATCAATTAGTGGAATTGGTTGTGAAATCCTTACTGGGGAGCTAAGGTAGTGGATGTAGACCTTAGTTAGAAGGTTGAACCATTATAAATCATTGTGTCTTTATTATTCTAGCTTCCTAAACCCTTCCACCCAAAAATCCACCTCTCCACCACTTGGCGAGCATAATCGGTTGAACGAATCGAGCACTGAAAAACCCAACAGTTCCTCCTTTGCCCCATTTGCCTTCCGTAGCCACTAACGATCTGGATTGTTGGAAAAAGGAGCGTAAGCTTAAAAGCTTAGTGAGCGGAGCTCAAAATCACAACAACAACAATGGAGTTCAAAACATGTATTTAGCTTAAAGACAACCATTTGGAAAGGTAATATACTAAACCGAAAGCATAAGAATGAGTCATGGTATGCATATGCATAACCATTCCCGGTGGGACTACACATCACCGTTCACAACAACTAGCATCTTTCCTGTGGGACTACACATCACCGTACTCATCTACTAGTCTACTCCCGATGAGACTACACGTCACCGTATTCAACAACACACTTCCCATTAACCATCACGTGAGGATTTGACAATAACACAACATCATAACAACTTTCAGATGAGGTAAAAGCAAACCGTAATTCACCAAACAACATGTATAATTGCATGCACCAACATTTAACGAAACAAGGCAAAATTAGCTAAACTTACACTTGGGTTTAGGTTGGCCCCTAGAGCTCCACCCAAACCCCAAGAAAACCTCTTTGAAACATTTTAAAGCTTCAAAATATTACCACTCACCAGCACAAAACCAAATCAAGCTAATGGTCCACCTTCAAGCTTTCTCAACTCCTGGTGTAGCGTCCGAAGAACCTGAATCTTTATCTGCTGCTTCTACCCAAATCAAAACAAGGAATTAACACACTTTTCAACAATCAAACCCACTGGAATCAATCCTATCAAAATCCGACAACAACAAGTTTTCGATTCCTATCTGAAACTAACCAAATCCATCCTCATTTCTACTCTAACAATAAATCAGCCATAACTTCATCAATTTATCACCCAAACCATGTTCAAAATCCCCAAAAACATCAACCCAACACCATCAAAACATTAGAAGTCCTTTTCCACCATTTCCAAGCCAAAAACCCAAATATCCCCTAACCAAAAATTACCCATTTTCCAAATTCCGGGATTTCTTGATAAACCCATTATCTTAGCATCATTTTACACTCAAAATATGATTTACAACTCATATAAAACACTGTTTTGACCTACTTTACTTAAACCCTTCAAAAACCCATTATTTCTCAAAAGGAAGAACTTAAGAAATCCTTTCAAAGTTTTAGAAGGAAATTAATAGAAAATAAGAAAATGTGAAGGAATATTAAGAATAAAGCACTTACCTTGATGAAACCTCAAAAATGGTGGAGGTTTGGTGGAAGGAAGCAAAATAATGTGAAATGAGTTTGGGGAAGGAGAAGAGGTGGAATTTTTTTGAAATATAGTACTTTATTTTAATTCAAAATCCATCTCCAAACCTATTTGTACCCATTTTACCAAAAATTCCTTTAAAATTTCCCCTTTTTTCAAAAGCTTTAAAATTTGTTTATTTTAATTGGTTTCCCCAAATTAGCTTAACCCGAACCGGCTTAACCAAACCCGAATATCTCACAGGCCCTAAACTCGGGCGTTACAATAGCTGATTTAGATTAGTCAATTAATAGGTTAGATATCGATATAAATTCATTTTTTTACTTTTTAGTCATGTATAAGATTTCAAACATAATTACTTATTTATATTTAAGGTAAACTACACAGATGACCACTTAATTATAGAGTTGGTGTCTATTTGACCACTATACTTTCAATTTTAGTAATTTTACCACGTAATTATTTAAGTTGGTCCCCATTATTTACACAATCTATCAGGTTGTGACGTATCACCTGATTAGAGAAAGAAAATAAATGAAAGAAGCTTGGCTCTAAAGGGAATCAAACCCATGCATGGTTGGTGTAAAAGGTGTGCTTTTGCCACTAAGTCAAGCTCAATTTTGAGATAAGGAATACAAAATGTAATATAAATGTTAGTTAGTTGTTAATGCCAGGAAAAATGAAATAAATGTGGATTAAGGGGACTCGAACATGACGCACTTAAGATGCATGAAAACATCTAAATCAATGAAATAAATCTAAGAATTAAATTAAAGTTAACAAGATTTTGTATATTTTTTAAAGGGTAAACTACCCAGTGACCACCGAACTATTAGGGCGTACTTATTTTGACCATCGAACTATCGAACTCGTCAATTAGACTACCAAACTTATTAAATTGACCTATTTTGACCATCACCGTTAAAAAACTAACGGATGAGTGACATGTCAGTTAACGGATGAGTGAATCACGTGTCATCACCCGATTGACAATTTATTTTAATATGTTTTGTTTAATATTTAATATATTTAATTTCCTCCAATATGACGCAAGCTCAATTTAATATATATGTTAAAGAATTAAGAAGTAAGCTTGGCATGGTTTGAACTTAGGACCTTTAAAGTAAAAGAGCCATGCTATTACCATTGCACCAATCCATTTGTATTGATACAAATTACACCCTTATATATATAATAGTCCAAATTATCATTACCCTCACACCATTAGCCATTGAGCAGCATCACCCTTTTCTCAACAACCTACCCATCACTATTCTCGACTGGAACCAGCGAGAGGCAACACGAGCATCCTCCACCTAAACTGAAAGTTCTCTTCAATACCCATGTTGTCGTGATTCACTCTAAAGCCACCTCAAGCTTCCCCCAACCATTCCTTTTATCCAAACATTGCTGCTCATAATCGTTCATCATCACCGTTTTACAAATGAAATTAGTATGTAGATGAGGCTAAAATACATAGATTCTCAACATTGTAACAATTGCAGGAGCAACCAAAAGCCTTGAATTCATGTGGTTTTCTAGGGGAAACTTGAATTCATGCTTGCACTTGATCTCCTCTCTTGTTGGAGCTTCCAAAACCTAATCAACAATTCAAAATACATAGATAAGGCACCGAATAAATACTTCTGAATTCAACACTACTCAAACCCCCAATTAGTTCTATGTGGTTAACAGTTTAACAAGATTGGGGTAGGGTTCTTCCTCGTCTGTTTTTAAGAATAAAAGTACTCGATGCTTAAGCTTAAGGGAAATGATATTCGGATGCTCCATCATTTGCATAATCTGCAACTTCCTATTCTTGTACTTGTAGTGCTTTGAAGAACCTTTATTGTAACCCCCTCGTCCCGGTCCGGACGCTTGACCGATCCGAGTGGGCTACACGAGGATAACCGAGGCAAAACCCGTTAAGGCTCCACTTCGGTTACCGACCCAAGGAAAAACTTTTTCATTATTATTATCTTATCTAGATGAGACATTAAACCCTAGGTGAGAAAAGCAACAGCGGAAGAAACATTGAGGTAAACAGACAACAACCCAATTAAAACAGCCCATTTTATTCTTATACAGCAGGCCGTATCGAAACGCCCATAGGGTGTTTCGATACGCCTTGACCTGGTCAACTGGACAAAGTTAACCCGATGTGACCGTATCGAAACAGGGGTGGCCCGTATCGAAACGACCTCAACGGTCAATTTCTCGTGGTCAACGATACGAAGGCCGTTCCGAAACACTAAAGCCCGTTTTGATACGTCAATTTATCGTCAAATTCTCAGATTTCCAGTAGCAAAATCGTATCGAAACGGCCCTTAGCGTACCGAAATGCCTGGCTCGAAACAAAGGGACTGTATCGAAACGGGACCAACCGTTTCGAAACGCCCTCTGTCTGCAGATTGGTTTTAGCTGGTTTTTGGTACAAGGCTGTCCCAAAAACACCACTAGAACCACACACAACACACAAGCACAACCCTAAGGCAAAACCAAACTTCTACAAACATGCTTAACACTCCAAACATATCAAGACCATAAATTAAAGGAATCAACACATATGAACATTCAAACATTCAAGATTCATGCTTCAACAAGCATACACTTAGGCATCCATAAAGGCACAAGGCCAACATACAAGATAAGCAAACAAAACATGGTTTACAAACCAAACATGGCATCCAAAATCCAAACTAACAACATAACATAAAAAGGAGTCTAACATGCTCCTAAACAACCAACACCAACATACTTCAAAAGCATCAAAGCAACAAATACATATCCCATTGCTTGACTATTACATCCTTTAACTAAAATGTTCATACTTGATAGCTAAGATAGCACCACAAGACACACTTGGAGGCCCCTTCTTGCACTAGCAACCCACGAACTACGGATCTGCATTGTCGAACAAAAGAGAGCGTAAGCATAAAGCTTAGTGAGGGTAAGCTCATTAAAAAAAACATCGACAATGCAGGGTCCAAGCACGAGCACAACCAAGGTAGAATGCATGATCTTACCTTCGATCCACATGAGCCAATATATCAATGATGCATGCACATAAACTCATAATATGCCATGCTCAACAAGCCATAATCTCATTATGTGTAAACACATATAACTATCCGTATTGGCAACACATCTCAAATCATATTGATACACATATCAACTCATATTGGCATCACATATCACAACATATTGGCACCTAGCTATGACTCGAATACGCGAATAACACGTTGGAACTCACATCCAACACAACCATTACCTTACGGTGGGATTACACTCATCACCGTTCACGCGGAGGGGATTCCACTCATCCTCACGCCCCGTCGATGGGATTACACTCATCATCGACTATCATATATATAAGAAGGTTTTCCGGGCGAACCCGTACTCCATCTTGATGACTACCATCACCAAGACCACGCACGCATTTGACTCACGTGTGCACACTAAACATCCTAATGATCGATCATTTGTACCCAAGCATACTAGTGCCAATATTAAACACAATCCACAACCTTTCACAACATCATTTCATATCCAATTCCGTGCTTAGCACGTACTCACCATGATTAACATCATGCACATTCCACACGCATATAACAATGCATCAATCCATTCCTCAACATACATGTATAACACCATATACATAGCCAACATAATCACAAATAAACACGAGGCATAAACACATTCAAAGATCAACCATAGTCTCTAACTATAGCTTGGGATTAGACTACCAATCTAATCCCAACTCTAGGTGGGTCTACCAAGCCCAACCTAGTCCACATGCTTGAACCAACACTTTAAAACCATTTAAAAGCATTTAACCACTCACCGACTATTCCAAGCTCAACCCACTAGCCGATCAAGCTTCCAACGATCCCGAATTCGTTCCCGATGCTTCACCGACACAAACTCTTGCTTCTAATCAACTCAACACAAACAAAACAACCTCGAATCAGTTCACACAACAATGTAGCAACCCGGAATACTCGTCAAGCATAAAACACAAGATTCTCAAGCCAAGAACAACCCCAAAAACTCCAAACCCGAGCAGCCAACAAACCCAATCCAAAACTCTTGTTTCAAACACTTTTAACACTTCTAAAAGCTTCCAAAACAACCCTCAACTATTATACTAACCTCAGCCCTCAAATTCCAAAATTAAACACACCCAAAACTCATCTTAAAACCCTTCAAAAACCCCATTAAAACCCAAATCCGAAAATCATGGTAAAACACTTTAAAATTCACATATGTTGGACCTTATGGTTCATAAACAACTTATCTAACCATAATAAATCAAAAGGTTTGATAAAGAATCATAAAGCTTCAACCTTTGATAAAAACTTTGAAAACCCAAAAATATAAAATACATAGCTTTATTGGAAACTAATGGTACCAAAATGTAGAGGAAGACAAGGCCAAGTCAAAAATATATTTACCTTTCAAAAAGCTCTAAAGATGAAGGTGGAAGGGGATAGAATAGTAACTTGGTGTAGAGAGCTCTTCAATGTCGTGTAAAAAAGAAATGGGGAAGTGAAGAAGAAGATGACAAGGCTTGTTTTAACATAAAGGAGATTTTTAATTGAAAGTCCATCTATTTACTCTTTTGCCATTAATGAGATGGCAATCTCATTAACAATTAAAATTCATGGAATTTGATTTTCAAAACAATTTAAGTCAAACATAAAATGTTTGTTTTGAAAATATGAAGCCCAAATAATATTTTATTATTTTAATTATAAAACCGGAACCTAAAACATTATTTTATTATTATTTTCACTCGACCCCCAAACTCGGGTGTTACATTTATGATGCCAACAATTTCCGCTTTCACCACATTTTGCAACTGATTTTTACAAGAAAACAAATTTTTCATTTGGAAACAAATACTAACAAAGCACAAGATATATATAAAAGGGTGTAACTTGTATTAATATAAATAGGTTGGCGTAGTTGTAATGGCATGGCTCTTTTACCCTAGATGTCCTAAGTTCAAACCACACTAAGCTCATTTCTTATTTCTTTAATTTTCCTTTAACCAGGTGGTGACCTTCTTATTTCTTTAATCAGGTGGTGACTTATTTCTTTAATTTTCCTTTAACTAGGTGGTGACACGTGTCACCACCCGATTGGAGAAAAATAAATATATTAAATAAAATAAATTAAAAATTAAAATAATTTGTCTAATCAGGTGGTGACACGTGTCTTCATTCGATTGGATGATTAATTTTAATTAATTAAATTAAAATTAGGACCAAATTGATATTATAGATAAATAACTTGGGCTAAATGTATAATTTTACGAATTTTCGTTAACTGCCACATCATCCATCCATTAGTTTTTTAACGGCGGTGGTCAAAATAGGTCAATTTAATAAGTTTGGTGCTCTGATTGATGAGTTCGATAGTTCAGTGGTCAAAATAGATACGCCCTAATAGTTCGGTGGTCACTGGGGTAGTTTAGCCTATTTTAAATTATAGTTAGTGCACGATTTAAAATAAAATGGTTTTAAGATTTTTATATTTTTAAACTAAATTTAATATATATTTTTCTTTTCCACCTTTATTTTTATAATTTCATATATATAATCATTGAATTGATTTTTTTAACTTAATTAATAATTTCAATATTTATTAAAAAATAATTAAATTATTATATATATATATATGAAATTATATTAAAAAATTTTAAATTTTAAAATTATATTAAATTCATTTAGTGAATCCAAACTCACGAACATAATTCAAATGAATTGGTATTTTAAAATTTTGAATTTTTTAATAAATGAAAATAGCTTGGCTTTGGGAAATCGAATCCATGCCTGTGAGCATGTCTGGTGTAAGTGACATTAATTAAATTTTAGGTTCATTTGAATTATGTTTGTGAGTTTGGATTCACTAAATGAATTTAATATAATTTTCAAATTTTGAATTTTTAATATAATTTCATATATAATAATAATAATAATAATAATAATAATAATAATAATAATAATTTAAACAATTTTTTAATAAATATTGAAATTATTAATTGAGTTAAAAAACCAATTCTATACTTATATATGTGAAACTATAAAAATAAAGGTGGAAAATAAAAAAATATTAAATTTAGTTTAAAAAAACAAAAATCTTAAAACTATTTTTTAAATCGTGCACTAATTATAATTTAAAAAATATATAAAATTTTGTTAACTTTAATTTAATTATTAGATTTATTTAATTAATTTAGATGTTTTTATGCATTCTAAATGTGTCATGTTTGAGTTCCCTTAATCCACATTTATTTTTTTCCTGGCATTAACAACTAACTAATATATATATATATATATATATATATATATATATATATATATATATATATATATATATATATATATATGGGATAAGATCAAATTACACTGTGTAAAACTCTATAAGTTTTACACCTTTTTTGGATCGTTGGATGAGTGAAACGGATGAATGAGATTAACAGTAAATTATGTGAAGATTATCACTTGGGAATTAAAAATACGGAGTTAATCTCAACCATTCATTTCCCCCATCCAACGATCCAAAAAAGGTGTAAAACTTATAGAGTTTTACACAGTGTAAGTTGATCCTAACCTTATATATATATATATATATATATATATATTAAATTTTGTATTTCTAATCTCAAAATTGAGCTTAATCCAGTGGCAAAAGTATGCCACTTACACTAGCCATGCACTAGTTTGATTCCCTTCAAAGCTAAACTTCTTTCATTTATTTTCTTTCTCCAATTAGGTAACACGTGTCACACTTTGATTGGATGTGTAAAATAAATTTATTAAATTAAATATAAATAGATAAATTCCTTTAATAAGGTGGTAACACGTGTCACCACCTAATTGAATAATTAATTTATTTTATTAAATGAAAATGAGGACCAAATTGGTAGATTGTGTCAATAACAGGGATCCAATGTGTAATTATATTAATTTTATTTAACAGCCACATCAACCTCTCTGTTTTTTAACGATTGGTAGCTTGATTGGAACCACTTAAATAATTACATGGTAAATTTACCAAAATTGAAAGTATAGTAGTCAAATTGACACCAACCACATAATTAAGTGGTCATATGGATAGTTTACACTTATATTCATGCACAAGCTTGTGTTCTAGTTGGAATTAAACTTTTCCAATACTAATTAAAATAAAAACATACCCAACAAGTGTGTTAATGAAAAAGCGGATGATGTTCATCCTAAGAGACACATGTTCAAATCATTATGTCTACATAATATATAAGTGTTGTCAAATGGTTCAAAATATCTATAATACTACTTTAATCACATTTAGACTATTCAAAAAAACTAATTATTGCAATTATGAAGAGCAAAAATTTAACATTTTCTTACTGTGCAATCATAACACTTATAAGTTATTAGAGTTTGATTGAAAAAATAATTGAGCTTAAATTATTCTTAAAATTAGACTCAAATAACTTATGAGCATAAATGATTTTTTTCTTCAATTACCATTGAAAATATTTAATTCCACTTAAATAGTAAGCTTGAGCTCAAAAATACTTGATCTCAGTCATTTTACCATGTTATTGCTATCGATCAATCACTGATTTAATGAAAAGGAGTGGCAAGCCGGAGATAGTATTTAAGGCGGATTTCAGGAAAGCCTATGATTCTATGAATTGGGGCTTCCTTATGTTCATCATGAAGAAGTTCGGATTTGGAGAAATATGGATTCATTGGATATTCTCTTGTATTTCAACAGCCAACATAGCTGTCCTGGTAAATGGGTCCCCAACAACATATTTTTCAATCAACAGAGGACTTAGACAAGGATGTCCCTTGTCTCCAATTTTATTTAATCTGGTCGCGGAAGCATTGAGCGCAATTCTTAGCAAAGCAGTGAGTATGGGGTTCATTGAGGCAATAGAAATTGGCAACAGTAGTGTCAAGGTTTCTCACCTATAGTTCGCTGACGACCTTATTGTTTTTAGTGGGGCAAGCGAGACGCAACTTCGGAACCTAGTAAGATTGCTAAGGGGCTTCGAGATCGCATCGGGGCTTAGGCTAAATGTCCATAAATCGAAAGTGATAGGGATCAATGTGGATACGGAACTGCTAGCAAACTGGGCGGATGGAATTAACTGTTTAACTGAGAAACTGCCTTGCAAACACTTAGGATTACCTCTCGGTAGTCCAAAAAATTCAGATGTACTGTGGGCTCCGGTAGTGGAAAAATTCAGAAGAATGTTAGCATGTTGGAAGGCGAGGATGCTATCATTCAGTGGGAGAATAGTAATTGTGAAAGCGGTACTTTCTAACCTCCCGATTTTCTAAATGTCCTTATTTAAAATGCCCGCTAGAATTTGCAATCTGCTGAACAAAATCATGGCAAGGTTCATCTGGGGTAGTAATGAAAGAAGAGTGGTTCACTGGATCAAATGGAAGGATTTATGCAGACCCAAAATCTGCGGGGGTTTGGGAATTTCAGAAATGAAAGAAAAAAATAGGGCGTTGTTGAACAAATGGATATGGAGGTATGGAGCTGAACCGGAGTCACTGTGGAGACAGATATTGAAAGCAAAGTATGAAAATAAATCTTCAAGCCTCTTGCCATTAAACACGAGTAATTCAAATAAATCATGGGTGTGGCGTGGCATTATCGCCCCCTTAAGGAAGTTGACGACCCGTTCTGTGGAAATATTAGACTTATTGTGGGAGATGGAAGGAGAATTAGATTTTGGGATGAAGTGTGGATACGTAATGAAATTCTTCGATCTAGATTCCCTAGAATTTTGTGTTGGCGGTGAAGAAAGAAGGGGTGATAGCTGAATTTGGGAAGTTGGAGGGGGAAGGTGGTGTTGGACAATTTCACTTAGAAGGAGATTATTCGACTGGGAGTGTGCAGTTTGGGAAGAATTCCAGAGGGTGCTTTTATCTTTTAAAGGGGAAGGAATTTCTCAAGATTGCATTCGGTGGAAGAGATCGTCCAATGGGTTGTATAGTTCTAAGGCATATAGCAACTTGGTGAGAGACAGCGACACGATGCCGGACCGATTGTGGAAGTTGGTTTGGGCTAGCCCCCCCCAAGGTGGAAAGTTTCGTGTGGAGATTACTGTGGGGCAGAATTCCTACTAAATCCGAGCTCATTAAAAGAGGTATCTCTTCTATCCCTTCTGATCTTTGCGAGTTATGTGGAATAATGTTAGAGTCACCAAATCATTTATTCTGCGAGTGTGAGGTATCTTGGAAGCTTTGGCAAAGTTGGTGCAGGACTTGGGGAATTCAATTGGTTATGCCGAATAACCCAAAAGCACTGTTACTCAGTTGGAACGGATTGGCTAGCTGCTTTAGGAAAGAGTCTATTTGGAGAATGTCGTTTTTAGCCTGATTTGGACTATTTGGTTATGCCGAAACGATGCTGTATTTAAGGGGAAGAGAGTTTCGGTTAATTGGATGTTTGACATGGCAGTGTCTAAGTTAGTGCTATGGTGCAAAGTAAAATGGCCTAGTGCAGTTGCATCTGTTTCTAATTTTTGCAGATATCCGAAGCATTTCAAGCATCTGGGCTGCAGAGGTAAAGACAAGATAGTGTCGGTATGGAACCCCCTTGTAGCGGCACCCTTAAGTTCAATGTTGATGGGGCAGTGGCGGGTAGTTTCGGAGAAGCTGGTATAGGGGGCATATTGAGAGACAACAATTCTAAATCACTGATAGTATTTTCCAAAGCAGTGTGAGTTATGGATGCATCGTCGGCTGAAGTGTACGCGGTGAGGGAGGCCCTGAAAATCTTCAAGGAGTCAAAGTGGGCGAAGAACAACACCCTCTTAATCGAGAGCGACTGCAGCATGGTTGTCTCATGGTATCAAAATCCGCTGCTTGCACCAGCCCCCTTCAAACACACGATCGTCTCAACAATCAAAGAGGCTTCAAATATCAGCTGGTGTGTGGCAACAATTCCGAGGGAGTCAAACCAAAGTGCAGATGTATTGGCAAAAAAAAGGAATCAAGAGAAGTAAAGACTTTGTGCTTTTCGAACCAATTTAAAGGAAGGTAAGCTATTGTGTAGGTGGAACAGTTCACAAGAGTAAGAAGAAGCATCATGTATGTAGGGGTTTCGTAAGTGGAATTGGAGTATAGTAAGGTGAAGTGAGGGTAAATCAGGTTAATTTTGTTCTGGCAGCAGGGTTGGTTGGCTGGGTCTTCCTCCGGTAGAAGAGGACCGATCGGTGTATGGTTGTATAAAAGCATAAACATCGAGCACTCTTTTTCCTCTATAGGTCGTAGAGAAGTTTTTTAATGAGGCCGATGTTTTATGCGTATCATTTTTAAGCAATAATACATTCGATTTTCAAAAAAAAACTATTATACTTTTTTGTTACTACATTTGATCATTAAACTTTAAAAGCCGTTTTTTTCTTTAAGAAAAATGTAGACAAAAACATTAAATTTTTGACACAAGAAATGTGAGTATTTGAGTGAGAAATTGTATCGACACAATATTTTTAATCATTTATATCTCACAATATAATTCTTATTAAGTTCAAGCATAATCTTTCTTTGTAATTGTTCGGGTAAAGACAACGTTTGATTGTGCTAAAACCAGAGACAGATGCAGAACTTTATGTTAGGGGGCAAACCTATAAAATTTTAGGAGACGAACTTATAAAATTACAGGGCGGCGAAAATAAATTTTCAACAGAAAATACATAAAAGCTTTCTAAAAAAAATTTAAATCATATAAGAATTTCAAAATTTTAGGGGCGACCGTCCCCTGCAGTTCCCCTCTAAGTCCATCCCTGGTCAAAACACAATATTCCTCATATTAAAAACTATAGTAATTTTAGGCTTAACAATTCAACAACATAATTGTTTTGAGATTAAATTATAACCTTGATCCATATATTAATCTTAAAACAGGTTAATCCAATATTTGTTTTCAACAAACACATAAAAGATTTTTTGTTTTCCAAACATATATTCATCTCTTTGATATTTATGAAACTTTATATTAATTTAATTTATTGTTATTCCCACAACAACAACAACAACCGAATTGGGATACTTAAAATAACTTTAATCAAGGATTTCATTTTCATTATTAATAACATTATTTATCTATCGGAGCCGACATACTATAAGTTAGTCGAACTATTTGTCAACAAGGAGAGACAAGATTATGACATGATCTAAACGTGTTATATATATATATTTTTTTTGTGTAAAACCTTACAGGAAAGATGGTCTAACTCTAATCGTGTAATGGAATTCTTGTTAGAATCAAACGTTCATGGTAGAGGATACTGTGGAACTAGTGGTGAGCCGTCACCAGATTCGTTTAAAGTCTTATCTTTTCTGAGAAATGATGTGATTGTGGTCATTTTTTGGTTAACTGGTACCATGCTCACCAGGAGTTTTCATTTTTGGATATCTGATCCGATCCGATTTGAAATTTTAGATATTCAAATTTTTTGAATCGACAACTTAATGATATGTATTCTATTTAAAAAACTGGATATTCGATTTTTTAGATCAGATATCTGAATATCTGAATTTATGACTTAATTTTAAGTATTTTTTTAATTTGACGGTCTTATCCATAAAAATTTTGAATTTTCGAATATAACAATCAACAAATTATTGAATATAACAATATTTGTATCCATGGAAATTTCAAATTTTCATATATAACAAGTAAAAATATTGAATATAACAATATTTATATCTATAAAAAATAAATTTTCGGATTTTGGATAATCAAATATCTGATCCGAATGTGAAATAACTATCTTTATCTGCTCCCAAATTTTTGGATATCCAATATGAATTATCCGAAAAATAAAAAACAGATCGGATATCCAAAATTTTGGATCGGATCGATCAGATCAGTTTTTTTGCACACCCCTAAATTGCTCGCATACGATAATTATATGTAGGAGTGTAAATGAACAGAGCATTCGACGAAGTATTTGTAAATTTTCGTTTAGTAAGTTAAATGAACTGGTATGAACAAAATTTATATGTTTGTTTAGCAAACGAACGAACATGAACAGAGGTGAGTTCGGTTCGTTTATGTTCACGAATAAGTTCATTTATAAACTCGTTGATCCGGTTCTCCTTTTCCTTATATTTGTTTTACATTTTAAATATTGGTGAAGGTGAGGACTAAATTGAACACAGAGTGAGCTTTGGAATTCAAACTATGGAGCCTAATGAGCTTAATGATTAGTGGTGTAATTTTACCATTTTGGTGAACATATAAAAATTTAAACAAACATGAACACCTTCAAAAGTAAACAAACGAACGCGAACACAATATTAAAATTTTAAACGAATACAAATCGAACATAAACACCTTAATAAATAAATAAAAAGACACAAACAAAGTCTTGTTCGTTCAAGCTCAGTTAATTTACCCCTAATTGCTTGTAAAAAAAGGATATGTGTCGATTCTACTCATTTGAAATTAAATATCAAATCTTATTTTTTAATAAATTAAAATTAAAATAGTTTAATTCAAAATAATTAGAAACAAACCTAATATAAAGGGTTGAAATTAAGTCCTACAAAGGCAGGTAGAAATCCCTGGAATTCAATATACTCTCCTAATCTCCACTTTACTTTTTGGCAATGAATATCGGGGATAAAATAATCAACTTTGTATAACAATTACCTGCCCACTTCTTAATCAATTTACTTTTCAAGCAAAATATCTAAAAAAATATTTTTTGGTATAATCATTCATATTCGATTTATTGATCGATTGATTCAAATAAAATATCACAAAAGTTCGTTGTAATACGATTCTTCCAATCTAATTTATTATATGTGAGTTCTTAACTCATATTTTATTTTGATTTAAATCTCATGTGAGCTTTGTTCGGCTAAATTTTGATTATTAACCCGATTGTACTTTGTAATGATTAATTTTTATGATAATTATTCAGATGCGTAATATTTATTTTTACAATGATAATTATAATTACACTCATTAATTTCAGAAAAGACATTGTGGTCAACAACTTCTAAATTAAGTGATTACAAACTCTCAATTGACACTTCCATTTTTTATTTATAAGTTCTAAATAGAGTAGGAGCCAATTTTCCCTACCCTAAGTAGGTTTTGTTTAAGAAAAACATCGTGACCCTTTTAATTATTTTTTGGGGAATTTTTTATTTTCTAAATTAAATATAATATATCTAAGGTTCAATAGTCAAAAAAGTGTTCGACCTATACTTTCTTTTTCTAGTTTAGTGTCTAACGTTTTTTTGGCAACTTTGGTGCCTAACGTTTCATTCCGTAACTCACTCCATCAACGGCGGTTAAATTGTTTTCGTTATCCAATAAAAACACGACACGTAGTCTGCTTTTTTATTTATTTAATTTTTGAATTTCTTTAAAAATATAAACTTCTTAAAAAACCTCAAAGTTTTAATTTCCTTCAATCAAACCCTCAAATCAAATCTCTCTCATCATCCGACATCCCCACACGTCAGCAGTTCACTGTTCACCACCCAAGCGTCGTGTACCTCACCGTTCAACATCCTCACCTTCTGGTCGTCGATTAAAAGCCCAATCGATATATTTTTCTTCATTGTTGGATGTTCGTTGACGGAGCAATCGACATTTCATTCGCCAATTTTCGACGACGGGATGATGGAGGTTTCAATCGCAGGGGGCCAACAAAGACAAATGTGGCCGGTAGTAGAAGGGAGGAATTTAGAGATTTAGGGTTTGTGAGTTTAGAGAAATTAAAGATTTTTTATTTTTAAAAAATAAAAACCAAAAAATACCAGAAATATGCCACGTGTTGTGTTTTTATTTGAAAAAAATGAATTTTTTTAATGTACATCACGTAAAAGCTTGATTTGAATTGCGAAATAAACCATTAGGTACTAAAATGACCCGAAAAAATATTAGGCAATAAACTGAAAAAAAAAGTATAAGTTGAGATTTTTTTTACTGTTAAGCCTATATCTAATAATCTAAAAGAATAGTTAAAGTTGTAGAAAGATGAAGATATGGAAATCCAAGGCAAAATAAGTGAAGAAAAGGACACATCTTCCAGCAAAGAGGTTCCACGTCCTTGTCTACGCGGCTCACGCCATGAAGGGTCAGTCTCAAAGGGAGGGCAAAAAGGAATGAATAGAATAACCACACCCAAATTTGTGAACCAAATGGAAAGCCCCACTTCATCACTCATCCTTTATGTATAAAGTACTAAGACCGTATATATCAACAATTATTATTTCTATTTAATTATCAGTACCTAACTTATTATCTGACTAATTTAAATTAAGTACTTAAAAAGTATGTTATTAAGGCGACCCTCCCAACCCAGTCTACTCCATTCACCCTGACCTTACTTAAAAATTAGTATCACATTCCACTAGACCAACTTATGTAGGCTTGTAATGTTAGATTCTAGTTTTTAAAGAGTAAATATGTAGGCTTGTGTAATTATTTTTTATATAACTACGGATATCCAACTTATTGACTGACTAATCAAAATCGAGTATTGCATAGGCTCATTAAAAGTACAACCCTTTCAATCCAGTGTGTTTAATTTACAATATCAGAATTCGAACCTCTAACATTGCTTAAGTTATCTAGTGTCTCATTTCACTAGAGTAACCGGTTGTTGGTGGCTTGAGTACTTCTCTTTACACTGCATGCAGTGACGGATCCATAACGTTTTTTAAGGGTGGACACAAGTCAAAATATTTTTTAGGGTGGCCACAAGTCATAAAAACCTCAAAATTTCATGGTGGGCACAAGTTATAATATTTAAGGACTAATTTATAAAAATTAAGAAAAATAAAATTAAATGTATAAACTTTAAAAAGTTCAGGGTGGGCATGAGCTCACCTAAAGATATATGTGGCTCCATCACTGACTGCATGTGTATAAAAATTTACTCATTCATATATATATATATATATATATATATATAGGTAATTGTTCTATACACAAGCGCTTGTGGAAACTTTTTTACACAAGCGTCTTAGTTTTAGGGGTTAGGGACTCCGTTTAGGGTTTAAAATTTAGGGGTATAAGTGTAGTAGTTTTGAATTTAAGGATTGTTGATAGAATTTTGGGTTTAGGGTTAAAATTTAGGGTTTATAGGTTAAAACCTAAATCCCTACCCATATTACCCTAAAACTAAACCCTAAACCCTAAATTCTAACCCTAAACCCTAAACCTTAAATTCTAAACCTTTACACTAAAACCCATAAACTTTAAACCCTAAACCCTAACCCTAAACCCTATAATTGAGGCGCTTGTGGAAATAAAAAATTTCCACCGCTAGTATATAGGATATTAATCCTATATATATATATATATATATATGTCTTATAGTTTTAGGGGTTAAGGTTTTAGATTACGGTTTAAAGTTTAGGGGTTTATATGGTAGGCTTTAGAATTTAAGGTTAGTGTTTAGAATTTAGGGCATATATGGTTTAAAGTTCAGTTTTTAGGGTTAAGATTAAGAATTTAGGATTCAAGTTTATAGTGTATGTAAAATTTGTTTTACACAGCCTGTGTATCAAAATTTTACCCTATATATATATAATGATAAGGAAATAATCTGAGCCATTAATTACCATCATCCAACGGTCCAAAAACTGTGTAAAAGTAATTGAGTTTTACACAGGGTAAGTTGATCCTAACCCTATATATATATATATATATATATATATATTAAATAGAAGATTTTTATTTCATTAAAATGGTAGTCACCACAAGTGCTATAGATATCAACGGTTATAAGTAAGCATCAGGCTCAGCTAGCTTAGAACCAGCAGTTGGTTACAAATTGTGTTGGAAGAGATAGAAAAGAAGATAAACATAAACGATGGTGGAAGAGAAGAAGCGAGAGAAGGTGAAGAAGGGATGGCTGGCGGTTCAGGTTGGAACGGAGGAGGATGACGGAGGGCTTCGCCGGTTTGTGATTCCGATATCATACCTTTACCATCCACTCCTCAAGCGGCTGTTGGAGAAGGCTCACGAGGCATACGGCTACCACACGATGGGACCTTTAAGGCTGCCGTGTTCTGCCGACGATTTCCTTAACCTTAAGTGGCGGATAGAGAAAGAGTCCAACCATCATCTGCATCATCTTCCTCTCCCTTTGCCCTTCCACTCTTGTTGACTTTCTTTCATCAAAACACACTCACATATACTGGTTATTAATTAGATATATAAATGAGAGTTTTAATTTAGCACTACATTTAAAGTTTTATTTGCAAATTTAGTACAATAAACTGTAAAACAATTTTTCAGGAGGTTGGTTAACCAAGTGTAAAATTATCTTTGATAAATGAACTACCAGAATGTAAGAGGAGTGTTCGGTTCACGGAATATAAGATTATAAAAATCATCTTCTTTTTGTAGGAGAGAATTTCAAACATACTCTTGGAAGTCCGAGAAGGTTGACAAGTACATGAAGCTCATGAACAGCTAGAGGAATGCTGATGGAAAAAATACATCCACTGCAAATTTAGTCCAACTAATCCTAGGCCAAGAATAGAGAAAATTGAAAAGTACTTCTAGCATTTCTTAGTCCATCCCTCCGGATTTGATTCCATCAAACACGTAGTTCTATATCGGGACTAGGAGCAAAGGTGTTAAATGTGTTATGTTAACTATTTTCAACAAATCCTTATTGATTCTTTAGATATAGTGATCATGATATGTGTGTGGTTATCTAGTGAACTATGAACTAATATGCAGGTCTAGTACGTTTTAAAGAATGTTTACCTCGTTCATCAATGATGATCCCTCTATAGGAGCTTGACCTTCTTCCTTGAGCTGTAGAAATAGGTGAACTAAAAGCCTCCATAGCTCTTTAGGACAATAGCTCAAGTACATTGCCCATCTAGTTTTGATTAGCTTCAATACACTTCCGTCGTTCTTCCCACCTTCGTGGATCGATGTTATCACGAGTTCTTGCTTCGCGAGAAGAAAAGGAAAAAACAAGAGAGAGAGAGAGAGAGAAATCTAGTATGAAATTTCATAATGGAAATGGCTGAAATCAGCTGATACAAATATTCGGCAACAAACTGTAATAGAATGCAAGGTATTACTATTGTCCTGAGCTAAACCTTATTGAATTACCCTTTATCCCCCTATGTCAGCTCCAACCTGTCCTCTAGTGATCACATTAAACCAAAATCTATCCTTTACACTTTCTAAATCTATCTTCCCATTTCTTATTTTGTTGGAAAATTGAGTGGGTGGAAGAAAGATACGGATAGTAAATTACAATTCATATATATTTGGTAACCTGGTCATTTTTCACCTAACAATGATGCAAGAAGAGCAGCCTCTTCCTCCTGTAAAATAAATAAATAAAAGCCTGAATGATTCATTTCAGTAGTAGATTGACAATAAGTTTAGTAGGATGTTCATACCACCAAGGCATTAAACTCGGTTTCCACATCAATGGCACTTGTGATCGCAGGGTCGTCCAGGAGATCCTATTACCACATCATCGGTACACGTCTACAATTTTCGTTTCATGTAACCTTTTTCAAAGTACCATGCCAAAATTCATAAGTGATAGAAGATAGTTAAATTGTGCCGAATTACATTGGGACATTATTTAAGCTAGTGAAATCCAACAGCAAGAAAGGTACATTAAACTGCAATATTGTTTGATAACAAAGAATGCATGCATTCCATTCTGATCCTGAAGAAATCAAAACTTAGCTTTATCAGCTTCCCGGTTCATCATAATCTTCTCTTTTTATTTCCCTTTTAGTGGTTCACAAGTTATGTGCTTGTAGACATGAATTTGAAATCCAGTCCTTAGATGTGTGAGCATATAATTCAATAAAAAGAGTGGAAGTCGAGCCACAAAATTCCTCTATGTTTTCAGCTTTCCACAATAATGCTTAGAATCATAAAGAATCATGCTGTTTTCTTAATTTTCATTAAGCTGTACTAGTAAGAATAATGGCATTTTCTTCCCCTAAATTCCTCTATGTTTTCAGCTTTACCAGAAACAAGCAAGTTACAAAATCAACTATGAAACTACAGCAATGTAAATGAAAGTAACAAACCAAACCTACAGCCTAAAAAAAAACTCACAATGGTGGCAATTCTCAACATCATCATTTGCCTCCAAAATCTCACATTCGAAGCATCTTCGCATTCCTTGATTTCTCGACAGGTCCGCCTGCCTGTGACTTTGCAGCAAAGCGAAGAGGGGTGTCAAAAGATAGTGCAACTTGCTGTTATTTGTTATTTGATTTTCCTTTATTTTAGGAGTCAATTAATAGTTAGTTTTATTCCTTGATTTGTGCAAATAAAGTTACTCTCAGTTGAGATATTTTTGGAGACTTTTTAGTATAAATAAAGCAGTGTTCTAAGCTAATATACAACACTTCAATCTCTGTTTTCCTTTGTATTCTCTTGATTGAGTAATAAAAGTTATTTTATATCTTTATTTTGAGTGTCCATATTTGTGTCAATTGGTATCAGAGCCAGGTTGTTCACAAAGTGTTTGTTTTTATTACTCAACTAAGATGAATGGTGGGAGTTCTTCTTCGGGTATTGCTGTAGAAAAACTTGTTGGTAACAATTATAATTATTGGAGGCTATGTATGGAGGCTTTTCTACAGGGGCAAGATTTATGGGATTTGATTGAAGGTGATGACACTTCGATCTCAGAAGATACTTCACAAAATGTTGAATTACGACGGAAATGGAAGATCAAGTGCGGTAAAGCTTTATTTGCTTTGCGGACATCGATTAGCAAGGAGTACATTGATCATGTTCGTGATTTAAAGTCACCGAAGCAAGTGTGGGAGACTCTTCAACAGTTGTTTACTAAGAAAAACACAGCTAGATTGCAATTCCTTGAGAATGAATTAGCCTTGGTAACTCAAGGTAATCTTTCTATTGAGGAATATTTTTTGAAAGTTAAAAATTTGTGTTCTGAAATTTCAGAATTAGACGTGGAGGAGCCAGTGAGTGATGCACGGTTGCGTCGTTATCTTATTCGTGGGCTGCGAAAAGATCTTATGCCCTTTTGTTTCTTCAATACAAGGGTGGGCAAATCAACCTTCAATTTTTGAGTTAGAGAATTTGCTCTCTAATCAGGAAGCTTTGATAAAGCAAATGACAAGTACTAAGCTTTCTTCCAAGTCAGAGGATGTGTTGTTCGTCAAGGATCAAAGGAGAAAAAATTTCTACTCGAAGCCTTTCTTAGGTGACAGAAACCAGTCTAGAAGCGAGGAGCAGCCCAAAAGATCTGTAAAATCTTGTTACAGGTGCGGAAAACTTGGGCATATCAAACGAGATTGTCGAGTGAAAGTGGTGTGTGATCGATGTGGGAAGCCAGGCCATATTAAGGCGAATTGTCGAGTCAAAATGCAAGAGGAGGCAGTGAATGTTGTACTTGACAACAATGAGTTTCAACAACCGAATTGGGAGCAATGTTTGTCTATTGAGGTGTTTGATCAGCCAACAAATGTGACTTCTCTTGTGCACCAAGATGATGTACCAGTTGATACTCATGCTTTCATCAACTATGACGAAGAGTGGATTGTGGATTCTGGTTGTTCTCACCATGCTACCGGGAATGATACTCTTTTGTCGGATGTTCGTCCACATCATATGAAAAAGGTTATCGTAACCGCCGATAATTCACTACATCCTGTGACGAAAGAAGGTGATTTGAATGATGGAGGCGTTTTTCTCAAGGATGTTTATCATGTTCCTGGCTTAAGAAAAAACCTTGCTTCTGTCTCACAAATAACAGATTCAGGAAGGTATGTTCTTTTTGGCCCTAATGATGTTCAAATTCTTTCAAATATAAAACATATCGCTGCTGATGTTTTATTTTGTGGAAGAAGGAAAGAATCTTTGTATGTTCTATCTGCAAGTGATGAATATGTTAAAAAGGCTGGTCATAATACAAGCTCAACGCTTTGGCATGCTCGTTTGGGTCACGTGGGATTTCAGTTGCTACAGAAGATATCCAAAAATCAACTTCTAGATGGTATTCCTATTTTTAAGGACTTTCATTATGGTGAGATCTGTCCAGGTTGTCAATATGGAAAATCTCACCGTCTTCCTTTCTCAAGTTCTAAGAGTGAAGCATCAGTGGCATTACAATTGGTTCACTCCGATCTTTTGGGACCAACGAGAACGCCAAGCTACACTGGTTTTCATTATGTGATGGTGATTGTGGACGATTTCTCTCGTTTCAGTTGGGTATATTTTTTGAAACATAAAAGCGAGGCTTTTTCAAAA
Source organism: Hibiscus trionum (assembly GCA_030270665.1). NCBI lineage: Eukaryota > Viridiplantae > Streptophyta > Magnoliopsida > Malvales > Malvaceae > Hibiscus > Hibiscus trionum. The sequence goes on along the minus strand of BSYR01000034.1, from coordinate 6,129,534 downwards.
TTTGTTCAGTTTAAGCATGAAGTGGAAAAAGAACTTGGGCTGCCAATTAAGTGCTTGCGCATAGATAATGGAGGAGAATTTCTATCAGATGAATTTATGGATTATTGTAGAGAGCATGTAATTCAACGTCAAATGACTTGTCCAGATACCCCACAACAAAATGGGGTTGCTGAGCGCAAATTAGCTCATCTTACATCTATTTGCTTGTCTTGGTTACATGCAAAGAATCTTCCGAGAGAACTATAGGCAGCAGCTTTTCAAACAGCTTGTCATGTCATAAATCGACTACCTCCATGGCCAGGGACAAAACCATCTCCTTTCGAGCGTTTGTATCATCATAAACCCAATGTGAGTTACTTTCGTATTTTTGGGTCTGTTGGTTATGTTCATGTATTAAAACAAAATCGAACTAAGCTTGATCCAAAGGCCAAGAAATGCATTTTTGTTGGCTATGATACTTATAGGAAGGGCTGGCGTTGTATGGATCCGGAAACAAAGAAGATCATTATTTCTCGTGATGTGGTGTTCGACGAAGTCTCTCGTCATAAAGATAATGGCGACAAAGGTACAACTAGTCTTCCACTCTTCCTTGATGATGTTCCATCAATTGAGGGATGCACTCAATTTGAGGAAAATATTGATGTCACTACAAGTACTGAGGATGCCATACGAAAGAATCCACCACGACAGAGGAAGCCTCCATCACATTTGTCTGATTATGTAGTTGAGATGAATTATTTTTCTGTTTTGTCTTGTTTTTTCATGGAAGATTCATGTGGAAGTGAGCCCAAATTGTACAATGAAGCTAAAGGAGTTCCAGAATGGGAAGATGCAATGGTAGAAGAAATTTCAGCACTTAACAAAAATGACACATGGGAGCTTGTACCAAAGCCCGTTGATGTTGATTTAATTACTTGTAAATGGGTTTACAAGTTGAAGAAAAAGACTGACGGTACAATTGATAGATACAAAGCTCGTCTCGTTGCTCGTGGTTTTTCTCAACAGTATGGTCGAGATTATGATGAGACCTTCAGTCCTGTCGCAAGAATGACAACAGTTCGAACGATTATCTCCCTAGCTGCTAGCAGAGGCTGGAATTTATGGCAACTAGATGTCAAAAATGCTTTCCTTTATGGTGAGTTAGATCGTGACATTTTTATGGAACAACCGCAGGGATTTATATCTAAGGAGTATCCAAATCATGTGTGCAGACTTAAGAAAGCTTTGTATGGTCTCAAGCAAGCTCCCCGTGCTTGGTTTGGTAAGATTGCTCAATATCTTGATTTTTGTGGTTTTAAATCTTCAAGTACTGATCCGAGCTTGTTTACTAAGAAAACATCCACTGCGTGCACTTTACTTCTACTTTATGTGGATGATATGATTATTACGGGTGATGATAGTGCTGAAATTAGTAGTCTTCAAGATGCCTTGATGGTTCGTTTTGAAATGAAAAGTTTGGGTGAAGCTAGTTGTTTTCTTGGTTTGGAAATTGAAAAATGTGATGGCTATTTTGTCTCTCAAAAAGGGTATGCAGCAAACTTGTTACAAAGGTTTCGCATGGAGGATTCAAAAGCAAAGTCAACTCCCATGGAATTTAGTCTCAAGTTAGCTAAAAATGAAGGGAAGATTCTGGAAGATGCAACAATTTTCCGTCAACTTGTTGGTAGTTTATTTTATTTAACTATCACAAGACCTGATATCGCATTTTCTGTTGGAGTTATTTCTCAGTTTATGGAACAACCATGTGAGGGTCATTTAATTGCAGCAAAGAGAATTCTTCGTTACATCAAGGGCACTCTAAGTTATGGCTTAATGTACGAGCAAGCTAAGACATTTTCTTTGAGTGGCTTTGTAGATGCAGATTGGGCTGGTGATGTGAATGACAGGCGCTCTACAACAGGTTTTTGCTTTACAACGGGTTCCGCTGCGATTTCATGGTGTAGTAAAAAACAAACTACTGTGGCTCTTTCAAGCTGCGAAGCAGAATATGTTGCAGCTACAATGGCTACTCAAGAATGTTTGTGGCTAAGAAGACTCATTCAAGAAATAGTAACTATTTTCAAGCATCCAATTCCGATTTATTGTGATAATGAGAGTGCTATAAAGCTTGCTGGAAATCCTGTATTTCATGCTCGTTCAAAACACATTGAAACCCATTATCATTTTGTTCGAGAGAAGGTGTTATCTCAGGATATTGAGTTGCAGAAAATTCGGACTGATGAACAGGTTGCCGACATCTTTACTAAGGCACTCGCAAAGGCTAAGTTTGAAGGTTTTCGTGGAAATCTTGGAGTTAGTGATAGGAAGCTTGCACTAAGGGAGGCTGTCAAAAGATAGTGCAACTTGCTGTTATTTGTTATTTGATTTTCCTTTATTTTAGGAGTCAATTAATAGTTAGTTTTATTCCTTGATTTGTGCAAATAAAGTTACTCTCAGTTGAGATATTTTTGGAGACTTTTTAGTATAAATAAAGCAGTGTTCTAAGCTAATATACAACACTTCAATCTCTGTTTTCCTTTGTATTCTCTTGATTGAGTAATAAAAGTTATTTTATATCTTTATTTTGAGTGTCCATATTTGTGTCAGAGGGGGTGGCGCCGAGGCAGAGGTGTTGTTGGGACTGATCGGAAATGAAGGTGAAGGAAATGGAGGAGGACGTCATGTTAGTTATACAGTGCTAGCTCTTGATTTGTTAACTCAGGTGTAGAGTATGCACTGCTACTACTTGTGTATTTCTAGTAAGGTAAAGCCAACGGCGGAGGCGGAGGCACCAACTTGGGCGTCGCCTCCGCATAGGCTTCGGATTTTTTGAATTTGAGCTGCTCAATGTTTTATTAATTTTGGTTATACTACAACATCAGTCGGTCAACTATTAACGTTTTTATACTTTGGTCACCGAATTCTTTATAAAAGTGTCATTAACGTTATTTAAAAAAAAGTTTTGATCTATAAACTTTTTAAATATTTAAAACTAAACATATATAAAAAAATTATATCTAATACATTGGCGGCAGAAACTTTTAGCTTCCACAGGTGCCCGAATTATAGTGTTTAGGGACTTAGTTTAGGGTGTAGGGTTTAAGTGTATTAGTTTAGGTTTTAGGGTAATATGTTGGGGATTTAGGTTTTAACCTACAAACTTTAAATTTTATTCACAATCGCTAAATTCTAAACTATTGAACCCAAACCCCTAAACCTTACACCTTAAACTGAATCTCTAAACCCTAAAACTAAAACGCTTGTGGAAACTAAAAGTTTCCACCGCCAGTGTGTCAAATAATTATACATATAAATATAAATTATTTGAAAATTAATCTTTTTTGTATAATCCCCCAATATCATATCTAATGGTCAAATAATTTAAGCTTGGGTAAAACTATGAAGTGACCGTTTTAATTTAATTTGTTGATTTACAATACCAGAATTCATAATCTAATTCAGTTTAGGTACCAATGTAAGTGATTTGATTTAAAACTAATAAAAATTGTAACCCCCTAGACCCGCCTATGCGTTACGACGAATCCTAGGAAATCACATTAGGGTCACAAGAGCGACCCACAGTAAGATTTCAAATAAACCTATAGTTAAACCTTTAAAATCATAAAACAAATATCTGATTTAAAATACAATTTCAGAAATCGTTTAAAACGATAAAACAATCATGATACCAGTTGCAGAAAATAAGTTTCAGACTCAATTGTATAATTCAAACACGACACACATGCCCCCTAGTTACACAGATACCATACTCCTTGACGAGCCGAAGAAACTCCCATACCGACGTTGATAGGTGCAACTTGTCTGATCTTTTATCCTGAGATGGTAAAAACAACATGAGCTTGGGAAAGCTCAGTAATACAGAACTACCAAAAGATGCTATAAGCTCATGCAGACATACGGAAGGCATAACATTTTTATGATGTTCCAGGCAATACTTGTCTCCATTTATGTTTCGCTGATTTAGTGAAGCACTATTTTTGAGGACTACAAGATTTGTTCTTTCTATGTTACTGAGTATTATGATAGAGCTTATTGTTCAGAGAGTCAACAGAGTGGCAGGTTGGAGAAGTTAAACCACGAAGCCTAGTGTGTTTTGATAAGTTGCAAAACAACATACATAAGTACTTAGCATCATATCATATGAGCACATAACAAATTAAATGCAAATGTTAAATGTTCAAACAGAAGTTTACAAGAACTACCCTCCAACCTTACACCAATGTGTAGTCCCCCAGAACTGTATACAGTAGGTCTTATCCTAAGCCTGAGGCGTAGGAGCCTACCTAAGGGAATGCCTTAGGTCCAGAAAGACTTACCCTAGGCCCGTTGGCGTAGGAGCTCAACAGAACAGCTGGATCAGGGCTGTGACAGACACTTCAATCATAACCCGAGAGTATACCCCAGACAGTAATCAGTGTTCAGATTCCAGATATGAATAATATAATACATGTATCAGACATATTCTATTCAGAGTATCAGAAACAGAAGTTCATGCTTTTAACAGATAAATAGGTATACTATTGAGCAGAGCAGAGCAGACACTTATTATTCATCATGCAAACAGATTATACCATCATAGGTCAAACTAACCGATCATACTATTGAGTTTATCAGGCAATCAGACAAAACCATCGACAAAACTCAGACAACAGTCAGATAACATTTTATCATTTAATGATCAGATATTTCTATTTCAAATCAGACATGAGGTATACCTTTTTAACATATCACAATAAACAGATATTCATCACATTATAAATATGCTTTTCAGTAGTCATGCTTTACAATTACCAGTGCAATCTATAATGTTCAGAGAATCGTAACAGGACCCACGCATATATATATATATATATATATATATATATATATATATATATATATATATATATATATATATATATATATATATATATATATATATATATATAGATATATAACAGATATAACAGAATGTAGCACACATGGAAACACACTAGATGAGACAGATCAATTCTTAGAGATATTTGACATTTACGGAATGGGACATATTAAACTTTTGACAACTTGAACTGAGTTCGGAAACGTGGCTCCTCTTAAACAGGGGGTTCATACTAACGGTTTAACTCAGATATTCAGAAGGTGATACTTCAAGATCTTAGAAAGTTCAGATATATTATGGGTACTTTAGTCCTTTAAGTATACAAGGGCAATATGGTCATTTTGACGTTCACAGACATTCTGGTAATCATACCAACATTGAAAACAATGGTTCACAGAACTCGGGTATCATATTTGCTCATTAGTTTTCTATCCAGATATGCAAGAATTTCTAATTCAAAGTCTTTTTAAGTTATTAGATATTTTCAGTGATAATCCGATTATTTAGGCTATCATTGCCTTTCAGTTATTTTGGCCTTATTAACAAATCCAGAATTTCATCAAATACATAGTTACTGATTAACTCAAGAGGGTATTTCGGTTATTTTAGACTGAGATAGATCTACCATTTCTTTCTGAATTACCTGTTTGGTACCTCCATCATTCACTTACTTAAACGAGATTAAGGAGTCCTAACTCTTCGGCCCTTTACAGAAAATTCATTTATTTCAGAACTTGAGGTTTATCGTCATTCCAATTAATCAGATATTTCGGTACTCGAGGGCACTATCATCTTTTCGATCATTGTGATCATTCTTATCATATCCACGTATTACTGTCAAAAGGGTCGACTTAGGATATCAACAATATTTCCAGAAAATTCTTATTCATGTATTATACAGAGATTGAGGGATTATCCAAGTTTGTATTACACGTATTGCATAATGATGCCGAATGCAGATTTTAAGTCATTTCCTTTATCAGATGAGTAGTTTAGTCAAACTGATGCTTTAAGGGTATTTCCGTAATTTCACATCCAACATCTCGTACTCCACATTCTGAACATTGGTTCTTAGACATCATTGATAGAGTTTCAGATTTAACTGTATTATTTATTACTATTAGCACTTTCGATACTCACGGTCTATTAATATTCATTTCTGAATTCTATTTATATTCTTGTCTGAATACTTTGATCTTACTGATTCTGATACTTAATTTTCGTATCCAATTCGGCTTAAGCAGAGTTCACAGATACACTTCATCACAAACATGCATGCTTTAACCGGATATTAACATGTGCATAAAGCATACTAGGGGTAGTAAGGTATTACCTTAGTTCCGAGTTATACCGGTTGACTCCCGATACTACATTCGATCGCATTCGAATCCGGACTGGATGTCCCATGACATTTCGAATACCGAGATATTATCATACCTTCAAATACACAAATTAACATTTCAGTTCTTATCCATAGAGCTCTTAACAGAATTAAACACTTTCGGGTTCAAGGTCAGATTCGGAGGATTTCGGGTTAGAATTTCACAAAACGGGCTTCAAAATCGGACTCAGGACGTCGAAAAAACATAAAATAGGGCTTTTCAGAAAATTTGACTTTTTGGTCAAAGTCAAAGTCAACGGTCAACGCTGACGTCATCAGGTCAACGCTGACGTCAGCAGGTCAACGGTCAACGGGTCAGAGTCAATGCTGACATCAGCATGACGTCAGTAGTCAACTGAGTTGACTCGGGTTGACGGGTCGAATCGGGTCGGATGGGTCGGGTCAGGTCGGACGGGTCGAATCGGGTCGGATGGGTCGGGTCGGGTCGGACGGGTCGAATCGGGTCAGACGGGTCGAATCGGGTTGACCGAGCTGACCGGTTCAACCGGTCCAGCCGGTTCAGACTGAGTTTGGGTTTTGGGCCAAACCGGTTCGATTTGGTTGGGTTCAGACCGGTTTAGGCCGGTTCGCTCACCTATCGTTACCATCTCGCCGGACGATCGCCGGAACAGTCGCCAGAAGCCCCCAAACGCATCTGTTTTGACGGAAAACATGAAACATCAACCTAATATCCAACCCAAACGTCAAATATACCAAAAATATGTCGGAATCACCTCGGATTTTACCCAAAATGCCAAGGGCGACCGGAGAGTGACGTAGCTCCGACGAGGTGCTAAACGGCAGCGATCGGATGAGCAACCGGTTGGGTTTTGTTCACCTCGCGACGGGGAGCTCGCTCGAGGCGACGGCGCGGCGAACAGACTCCAATCGGCATCGGGATCGTGGAAAAACAGTGGCGACAGAGGCTTGGGTCACTGCCGAACCTTCAACCCAAGTTTCACGGCAAACGGTTGGGCTTCGCCACGAGTGGCAGACATGAGCAGAACCGCGGTGTGGAGCTGGTCACGCCAACGCCGGCGGTGAACACCACGATGGCGCGGTGGCCGAGATCGGCGCAATGCCGGAGGGGGAAAAATGATGGGTCAGGGTAGACTCTCTTTTTTTATATATTCAAAACAAGATAAATGAACCAGGTGGTTGTCCAATCTATAATTAATATCAGTCATGACACTAACATATATTTTAAAACAAAGATTGTGCATAGCCTAACCAAGAGTGGTCTTCAGCCCAGACGGTTAATGCTCAAGTTTACCAAGTAGGAGGTCAGGGGTTCAAAACCCCTTAACAACACTTTCCTTTTTTTTATTCTCATATTTTAACCAAATTTTAGGGTGTTACAATTCTCTCCCCCTAAAAGAAATTTCGTCCTCGAAATTTATCAGAGTCAGAGAAATGCAAAACAAAACTTTCATCCGTTTTTGTACTGAAACTTATCTATCAGGGTATCCTTGTTTCTCATGACGCTCAGAAGGTCATGGATCATTTTGGTATCGATCCGGTCACTCGGGCTGACATTAGACCCAAAACATCTCATGATGCACGTCAATCCAATTGGTTAACTGCAGTACACAAATCGATACAAAGCTTCTTACGGAGCTGCACGAACACTTTTCTCGTAGCTGCTATTATTATAGCATGCTCAGTCAAGAATACAAAACATTCTCGCCACCACAGAAGTCGATCATACAGTCTGAAAGTACGTCTATCAGAATCTGAATTACTCTACAAGATTGACAATCAATTTATGGATGAACTGTGCGTGAAGTTTATGCGAGTACTCAAAGCGTCAACCAGGGCCCTCCAGAATCAGGATGTATCACCAAATTTCAATCAGGGATGATATTTATCGATATACCAAGCCACACCATGGAGGAGATGCCTTTCTTCATACTGATCGAACACATCTAAGGTCATTAATGGATATCACTTACCTTCAACGTAATATTCAGACAATTATTTCTTTTGTATTTAACAGAGGCACCACAGATTATACACTTTCTGCACAATTGCAAACACTTCACTCTGAAGTTCATAGTTTTTTTTTTTTTGACATTTCCGTTAGGGTATTTTCAAACACAGTCGTTATCACCGAATAGCCTTTCATGAAATCTTACACCGGTTAACCCGCATGATCAAACATTTATTCTTAATCTGTTTCACAAGTATAGACCATCTCAAGTTCCTTATCCAGATTCAAATTTAACCATTTATTTCAAAACACAGACGAATGTTATAGACATTTCCTGTAAGCAGATGTTGAGCTATGGAATGCAGAATATTCAGATTTGGTTATTTCAAGAGAAATGATTCAACATCAGAGTTTCGGCTCGGTGGAGTACGGTCAGGACCTAGGGGCATGCACATACCAGACACCCTATGACAGATGATCGGCCGATCTACCCAGAATGACGCAACTCTAAGCTCTGATACCACTAAATGTAACCCCCTAGACCCGCCTATGCGTTACGACGGATCCTAGGAAATCACATTAGGGTCACAAGAGCGACCCACAGTAAGATTTCAAATAAACCTATAGTTAAACCTTTAAAATCATAAAACAAATATCTGATTTAAAATACAATTTCAGAAATCGTTTAAAACGATAAAACAATCATGATACCAGTTGCAGAAAATAAGTTTCAGACTCAATTGTATAATTCAAACACGACACAGATGCCCCCTAGTTACACAGATACCATACTCCTTGACGAGCCGAAGAAACTCCCATACCGACGTTGATAGGTGCAACTTGTCTGATCTTTTATCCTGAGATGGTAAAAACAACATGAGCTTGGGAAAGCTCAGTAATACAGAACTACCAAAAGATGCTATAAGCTCATGCAGACATACGGAAGGCATAACATTTTTATGATGTTCCAGGCAATACTTGTCTCCATTTATGTTTCGCTGATTTAGTGAAGCACTATTTTTGAGGACTACAAGATTTGTTCTTTCTATGTTACTGAGTATTATGATAGAGCTTATTGTTCAGAGAGTCAACAGAGTGGCAGGTTGGAGAAGTTAAACCACGAAGCCTAGTGTGTTTTGATAAGTTGCAAAACAACATACATAAGTACTTAGCATCATATCATATGAGCACATAACAGATTAAATGCAAATGTTAAATGTTCAAACAGAAGTTTACAAGAACTACCCTCCAACCTTACACCAATGTGTAGTCCCCCAGAACTGTATACAGTAGGTCTTATCCTAAGCCTGAGGCGTAGGAGCCTACCTAAGGGAATGCCTTAGGTCCAGAAAGACTTACCCTAGGCCCGTTGGCGTAGGAGCTCAACAGAACAGCTGGATCAGGGCTGTGACAGACACTTCAATCATAACCCGAGAGTATACCCCAGACAGTAATCAGTGTTCAGATTCCAGATATGAATAACATAATACATGTATCAGACATATTCTATTCAGAGTATCAGAAACAGAAGTTCATGCTTTTAACAGATAAATAGGTATACTATTGAGCAGAGCAGAGCAGACACTTATTATTCATCATGCAAACAGATTATACCATCATAGGTCAAACTAACCGATCATACTATTGAGTTTATCAGGCAATCAGACAAAACCATCGACAAAACTCAGACAACAGTCAGATAACATTTTATCATTTAATGATCAGATATTTCTATTTCAAATCAGACATGAGGTATACCTTTTTAACATATCACAATAAACAGATATTCATCACATTATAAATATGCTTTTCAGTAGTCATGCTTTACAATTACCAGTGCAATCTATAATGTTCAGAGAATCGTAACAGGACCCACGCATATATATATATATATATATAACAGATATAACAGAATGTAGCACACATGGAAACACACTAGATGAGACAGATCAATTCTTAGAGATATTTGACATTTACGGAATGGGACATATTAAACTTTTGACAACTTGAACTGAGTTCGGAAACGTGGCTCCTCTTAAACAGGGGGTTCATACTAACGGTTTAACTCAGATATTCAGAAGGTGATACTTCAAGATCTTAGAAAGTTCAGATATATTATGGGTACTTTAGTCCTTTAAGTATACAAGGGCAATATGGTCATTTTGACGTTCACAGACATTCTGGTAATCATACCAACATTGAAAACAATGGTTCACAGAACTCGGGTATCATATTTGCTCATTAGTTTTCTATCCAGATATGCAAGAATTTCTAATTCAAAGTCTTTTTAAGTTATTAGATATTTTCAGTGATAATCCGATTATTTAGGCTATCATTGCCTTTCAGTTATTTTGGCCTTATTAACAAATCCAGAATTTCATCAAATACATAGTTACTGATTAACTCAAGAGGGTATTTCGGTTATTTTAGACTGAGATAGATCTACCATTTCTTTCTGAATTACCTGTTTGGTACCTCCATCATTCACTTACTTAAACGAGATTAAGGAGTCCTAACTCTTCGGCCCTTTACAGAAAATTCATTTATTTCAGAACTTGAGGTTTATCGTCATTCCAATTAATCAGATATTTCGGTACTCGAGGGCACTATCATCTTTTCGATCATTGTGATCATTCTTATCATATCCACGTATTACTGTCAAAAGGGTCGACTTAGGATATCAACAATATTTCCAGAAAATTCTTATTCATGTATTATACAGAGATTGAGGGATTATCCAAGTTTGTATTACACGTATTGCATAATGATGCCGAATGAAGATTTTAAGTCATTTCCTTTATCAGATGAGTAGTTTAGTCAAACTGATGCTTTAAGGGTATTTCCGTAATTTCACATCCAACATCTCGTACTCCACATTCTGAACATTGGTTCTTAGACATCATTGATAGAGTTTCAGATTTAACTGTATTATTTATTACTATTAGCACTTTCGATACTCACGGTCTATTAATATTCATTTCTGAATTCTATTTATATTCTTGTCTGAATACTTTGATCTTACTGATTCTGATACTTAATTTTCGTATCCAATTCGGCTTAAGCAGAGTTCACAGATACACTTCATCACAAACATGCATGCTTTAACCGGATATTAACATGTGCATAAAGCATACTAGGGGTAGTAAGGTATTACCTTAGTTCCGAGTTATACCGGTTGACTCCCGATACTACATTCGATCGCATTCGAATCCGGACTGGATGTCCCATGACATTTCGAATACCGAGATATTATCATACCTTCAAATACACAAATTAACATTTCAGTTCTTATCCATAGAGCTCTTAACAGAATTAAACACTTTCGGGTTCAAGGTCAGATTCGGAGGATTTCGGGTTAGAATTTCACAAAACGGGCTTCAAAATCGGACTCAGGACGTCGAAAAAACATAAAATAGGGCTTTTCGGAAAATTTGACTTTTTGGTCAAAGTCAAAGTCAACGGTCAACGCTGACGTCATCAGGTCAACGCTGACGTCAGCAGGTCAACGATCAACGGGTCAGAGTCAATGCTGACATCAGCATGACGTCAGTAGTCAACTGAGTTGACTCGGGTTGACGGGTCGAATCGGGTCGGATGGGTCGGGTCAGGTCGGACGGGTCGGATGGGTCGGGTCGGGTCGGGTCGGACGGGTCGAATCGGGTCGGACGGGTCGAATCGGGTTGACCGAGCTGACCGGTTCAACCGGTCCAGCCGGTTCAGACTGAGTTTGGGTTTTGGGCCAAACCGGTTCGATTTGGTTGGGTTCAGACCGGTTTAGGCCGGTTCGCTCACCTATCGTTACCATCTCGCCGGACGATCGCCGGAACAGTCGCCAGAAGCCCCCAAACGCATCTGTTTTGACGGAAAACATGAAACATCAACCTAATATCCAACCCAAACGTCAAATATACCAAAAATATGTCGGAATCACCTCGGATTTTACCCAAAATGCCAAGGGCGACCGGAGAGTGACGTAGCTCCGACGAGGTGCTAAACGGCAGCGATCGGATGAGCAACCGGTTGGGTTTTGTTCACCTCGCGACGGGGAGCTCGCGACGGGGAGCTCGCTCGAGGCGACGGCGCGGCGAACAGACTCCAATCGGCACCGGGATCGTGGAAAAACAGTGGCGACAGAGGCTTGGGTCACTGCCGAACCTTCAACCCAAGTTTCACGGCAAACGGTTGGGCTTCGTCGCGAGTGGCAGACATGAACAGAACCGCGGTGTGGAGCTGGTCACGCCAACGCCGGCGGTGAACACCACGATGGCGCGGTGGCCGAGATCGGCGCAATGCCGGAGGGGGAAAAATGATGGGTCAGGGTAGACTCTTTTTTTTTATATATTCAAAACAAGATAAATGAACCAGGTGGTTGTCCAATCTATAATTAATATCAGTCATGACACTAACATATATTTTAAAACAAAGATTGTGCATAGCCTAACCAAGAGTGGTCTTCAGCCCAGACGGTTAATGCTCAAGTTTACCAAGTAGGAGGTCAGGGGTTTAAAACCCCTTAACAACACTTTCCTTTTTTTTTATTCTCATATTTTAACCAAATTTTAGGGTGTTACAAAAATAAAATGATAAAATTTAATTACATTAAAAGTTTGTGATGTAAATAAAAATGAATATTATATTTAGTGATAAAAATGTAAATTACCCACAGAATCAAAAGCATAAAAAACAAGAGGCTCGCCATAAAAATTGTATAATGATTAATAAGGTAAAACATCTTATGCACTTACGGCGGAAAACAAAAAGTTTCCACAAATATTTTAGTTTTAAGGTTTAAGGATTCGATTTAAGGTTTATAGATGTAAGTGTATAATTAGAATTTAAGGTTTATTGATAGAATTTAGGGCTTAAGGTTAGAATTTAGAATTTAAAGTTTAGAGGTTAGTGTTTAGGTTTAGGGTAATGTAGTTAGGGATTTAGGTTTGAACCTATAAACCCTAAATTTTAACCCTAAAACATAAATTCCAACTACACCCTCTAATAATTTCAAAACACATACACTTAAACTCATAAACACTAAACCCTAAACAAAATCCCTAAACCTCAAAACTAAGACCTTTGTTTCCACGAACGCTTATGTATGAAATAATTACCTTTAATCAATATTAAAATAAAACCAACCATTTTTTTCAACCAAGAGTAGGGCTGAGCATGGTTAACCGCAAAACCGAAAACCGATCCGAACCGAGGCGTTTGGGCGGTTTATGGTTCATAAGTTTGTAAACCGTGGTTAACCGAATTGAACCTAATTTGACATTTTATTTAATTTATAATTATTTTTTTAATGTAAAAATATGTATTTTATACTTAAAATATTATAAATGCATTTTTAATTATTATTATTTACTTAAAAATTAAGTTTTTAATAAATATTTATGAAAAACACTTTAAAACTTTAACTCTTATTGTTTAAAAGTCATCAAATAAAGTTATTTTGTCAAAATAAAATACAAATTTTCAAAAACTAACGTTAATATGAAAAAAATTGAAAACCGAGATTAATCGAACGGGAAACTGATGGTTAATAAAATAGCTTACTAAATTAAACCGAAACCGAACCGTATACACCCCTAACCAAGAGACATCATTTCAGTTTTGTCCCAAATAAAATACAAAATTTCAAAAACTAACGTTAATATGAAAAAATTGAAAACCGAGATTAATCGAACGGGAAACTAATGGTTAATAAAATAGCTTACTAAATTAAACCGAAACCGAACCGTATACACCCCTAACCAAGAGACATCATTTCAGTTTTGTCCCACTTCAGTTTATCTAATTTGAATTAGTTCATGATATTTAACAAAGATTTTACATTGTAATGATAACTAAACATCATTTTAGTTTTGTCACACTTCATTTTATTTTGTTTGAAAAGTTAAGAATTCAGTTAAAATACTTTAAAGTTTTAAGTTATATTAAGAGAAATCATTTCATGCAGCGGTAATAAAATAAATTTTATAAGCGGATCTCTTATGTTGTCATATGTTTGATTTATAGTTTTAGGATTAAGAGTTTAGGATCTCCTAAATATGAAACACGACAACATTAAAAAATTCGTTTGTGGGAAAAAATTATACTATTAATATACGGGGTTACCAACCTTGTAATGATCGAATACAATTAAACCGAATTTAAATTGGTTCGACGACCGAATTCGAACCCAAATTACGTATAAATGTCGTTACAACTCACATATGATAATGATAGAAAAGTAGAACAAGAAAGGGATTTTGATTTTGGTAGAGATGAGAGTTAGAGTGAGGGCCATTAGGAGAATAGGATGCTTTCAACGATGGTGCTCGTTTTGATTTAGGCATGTGAAATTCACTTACGTAACGCCTTATAGCTTTGAAAATCAATGATAGTGAATGTGCATGTGGTTTGAGTCGAATAAAACTCAATTCGAAAAAGTCAGTTTCTTTTTATTTGATTCGACGCGAAAAATTCTAAACTGATTTGATTAAAATCGTAATTTCATAAATTTGATTCCAAAAAAAATTCACATAAAGTTTGAGTTATAAAATGAGACTCGAATAACTTGAAGTTTTTAGTAATTAACGAACCGATTTTCAAGTTCGAGCCTAGTCCATCAACTATGTCTTATATATGTATATCACAAATAGGAAAAAAATAAAGAAATATATGGTTATAAAAAGTCGTTTAAATCGGAAACAATTAGTAGTATAAGCAGATGGGGTAACTCAACATTATTTATTGAGGGGATATTTAAATTTAGAGGGACCAACAATATAGATTATATGTTTTTAGGGGACTAAAATATAATTTTACCATTATCCTATTTTAAAATTTTCTAATTTTAAAATTTTTTGTAGTTGTAGCCCTCATCGGTCCCTTAGAGGTACCGTCCTTGACTATAAGTCTATAACATTATAAATATTTACAATTACATTTGAACAGAAACTCAAACAACTCGACTTAGTTCAACTCGAAATTTTTTCAAATGAAGTGAATTATAAAATATGACTCGTCAATTCGACTAACTCTAAATTTTTTGACCGGACTCGATCAAATACTCATCCTACTTGCATGATCCTATATACGTCCGAGGTGATGCTTTCCCCCTTTCCACTTCCTTTCCTCATTGATTGATGCTTTCTTTTCAAAATATGCCATTTGCTTCTTTTGTTTCACAAATGCTCTTTCAACTTGTATAAATAGTTCCCCACTTTCATTTCATCATACATGAACACTCCATACTTGTCTCTACGGTTGGAGTTTAAGTTGCAAGCATGGGTGAGAACCATAACCAAACAAACCACCAAATCTTTATCGACGGCCTCTCTCGGAATGGCTCCAGATGTTTTGACGACGATGGCCGCGTCAAACGAACTGGAAGTTTGTGGACAGCGAGTGCACACATAATAACGGCGGTGATAGGGTCGGGTGTGCTTTCGTTAGCATGGGCGATTGCTCAATTGGGGTGGATTGCTGGACCTATTGTTATGTTGTTGTTCTCCATTGTCACTTACTACACTTCTTCTCTCCTTACCGAGTGTTATCGAACGTGCGATCCGGTCTCCGGCAAGCGCAACTATACTTACACCCACGCTGTTGGCTCCATTCTTGGTATCTTTCTTCCTCCCTCCATCTTGTTTTCTTTTTCTTCTCTTTTAAATAAATATCAAGTTACTCTGAACTTTTAAATTAAAATATTTTTTATAATTATACATATTTGATTTATTATCCACTAATTCGAAATTTCATTTTAGTTTTTCTAAGCTCACATTTACCTATATATTATATTTTAAAAATATAAATAAGAATATGCAGACTTGTAATTTATCAAAGTTTGAAATAATTGGTTCAGCTTAAAAAGGGCAATTATATTATGCACAAGTGCCTTAGTTTTAAGGTTTAGAAATTTCGTATATGTTTTAGTGTTTAGGTGTTTAAGTGTAGAAATTTTAAATCTAGGGGTGTGGTTTTTATTTAGGGTTTAGACTTAAAATTTATGTTTATATGTTAAAACCTAAATCCTTAATCTCTAAACCTTAAATTCTAACCATAAACCCTAAATTTTAACCATGAATCTTAAATTCTAAACGCCTACACTTAAACTCCTAAACCCTAAAACTATAACACTTGTGAAAACTTTTCTTTTCCACCGTCAATATATAAGATATTTTTCCACTTAAAAATTGTGTACTTATCAAAATTTATTTACTTGGGTCAAACTAAGTTTTTAAATTAAAATAAAAGTATAATTATAAATTTAGGCATTAACTTTTTTTTTAAATAAAGAAGAATTATATTCTCGACTAATGTGAAGATTCGAACCTATACAAAATGGATAATATAAACATTCTTGGTACCAATTAATGAATCTCTTAGTCATTAACTTTCATGTCTTTGTCAATTAGTTTTTTTTTTTTTGCACGATGCTGACTTGTCAACCATGAGACAACTTATGTTTATTTCATTGTTGCAGTGGCATTGAGTAATTTTAAAATTATAAAAATATTTTTAAAAATTAATTTATCACAAATTAATGTAAGATAGGATGAGTAAATTCGATTAAGCTTAAAAAATAAAAAAAATATTTGAAGTTATTGGAGTTGTTCAGTTTTTTAAATTGATTTGTTCAAGCTATTTGATTTTTATATTTGAGTGGAGTTGAGTTTTACCATTCAAATAAACCAAAAAACAAATTTGTACAAGCACCACTTTGGCCTGACATTTTTGAAAGTATGCAAATTGATCACTCTCAACAAAAATTTAAAAGCATAAACAACGACACATTTTTTTAAATATTTTATAATTTTTTCATTATTTAAACGAATACTCACCTTTAAACGAATACTCACCCTTAACGAAATATAACATAAATTATCACGTTAGTAAAATAGTGTTACATTATAAATACAAATTATTTAATTGAATCAATATGGTAAATGTATAAAAATTAACATAATACAAAGAATTATATCAATATTACACGTATGTACAATTAGTTGGTCTAGTAAGTTGAGACACTAAATTCCTTGAGCAAGGTTAAAATTCGAATCACAGCGTTGTGAATAGAAAAAACTTAGTTGGGAGGGTCGCTCGTATAATAGACCTCTGCAAAATCCGATCTGAATTAGTAGATCAATGAGTCGAAATCCAGTGGTTAAATAATAAAAAAACAAATCTACCAAAAATAGACTAATCATATTTTAATACCCAAATTGATCCTCAAATCTTGCTTTATGACCAAACTTAACTGTCCCCTAAGCATATACTCTTTTGACTGGAATGCATCTTCAAATTTAGGTGTTTGGCACACCTTTTTGGCTGGGGATGCTTGTTCTAGTGGATGCAATGCAGTACAATGACAATAAAATGTTTTTTAGAGTTAATTGTGCCACATGTCCTCAAACTATGATCATTATTTTAAATTGGTCCTTAAATATTTAAATGTTTCAATTTCATCTCAAAGTATGAATCTCAGTCTAAATTGGTCCCCAAACTTTTAAATGTTCCAATTTCTTCCCCAAATTATGATCCTCATATTAATTTGGTCCTTAAACTTTTGAAAGTTTTAATTTCATCTTTAAATTATTGTTTATGCCACATCATATTATTACATAATAAACATCAATGTTTACATGCCAATCAACATTTTTTATATTTTTTTTTTATAAAAATGGGACTTGATTAACATATATTGATAATTTGGGGATGAAATTAGAACATTCAAAAGTTTGGAGACCAAATTAGAATGATGGTCATAGTTTGGGATGAATTTGGAATGTTCAAAAATTTTGTGGACCAGATTAGAATCAGAGTCATAATTTGAGGATGAAATTAGAATGTTCAGAAGTTTAATGATCAATTTAAAATAAGAGTCATAGTTTGAAGACGTGCAGTACAAAACTAAAATATTAAAGACATTGTATCTTTCAATTTTTTTGACTAACACAGTTTTAGTCTTGTTAGTTTGAATACATGTCAAATTGAAACTATGTTAATTTTAAAATTAGATACTTTTGTCCGTCTCATTATCTAATCCTAGCTTCGTATCTGTAGATTGAGAGGGTAAATATAAAACCAAACATGTAAAAAATTCTGAACAAAATTAAAATCTTACAGCTAGCCAGACTAATGTGTTTGTTGCTTTGCCTCTGTTGATAAGGTGGATACAAAGTGAAGATATGCGGGTTTATTCAGTATCTAAATCTTTTCGGCGTTTCCATTGGATATACAATTGCAGCATCAATGAGTATGATGTAAGTAATGTATATGTATAGGCGTTTTCTTTAAGCTTTTGACTAAGGCCGGGCGATTTTTTAGGTCGAAATTCTAGTCCTGTGACGGTACTTATATAGGTTTTTCTCATAAGAAATTGATTAAAGTTCTGACATCTTGAATTGGTAATGGTAGGACAATAAGAAGGTCTAATTGTCTCCACTACAGTGAGGGGAAGAAGCCATGTCATATGTCCAGTAATCCATACATGGTGATCTTTGGGGTTTCTGAGATCTTGCTTTCTCAAATCCCGGATTTCGACCAACTTTGGTGGCTCTCCATTCTGGCTGCTGTCATGTCTTTTACCTATTCCACCATTGGCCTTGCTCTTGGCATTGCCAAAGTTGTAGGTATATACTTCAACACCATGCATGTTTCGACCGCCTCTCGGACCGAGAGATCCGACATGGCTTAAACACCATGCATTCTGATAATACTGTTGTACTCTTCTTAGACTGATGGATTGTGCTCATTTTGATTTGGCAGGTATTGGAACTTTTAGGGGTAGTCTTACCGGAATAAGCATCGGAACGGTTACGCAAGCTCAAAAGATATGGGGGAGCTTCCGAGCTCTTGGTGACATTGCTTTTGCATACTCATTTTCCATGATTCTTATTGAAATTCAGGTATATTTCTCAGTTCGAATGTTACATTGTCTGAACCGGTAATTTGAATTACGGATTCGAGTTCGACTCTTGTTGATTTTGTAGGACACATTGAAATCGCCACCAGCAGAAGCGAAGACAATGAGGAAGGCCACGAGACTTAGCATTGCTGTAACAACAGTGTTCTACATGCTGTGTGGGTGCATGGGGTACGCCTCCTTTGGAGACTCTGCACCTGAAAATCTCCTTACCGGTTTCGGCAATCCGTTTTGGCTTGTCGATATTGCCAATGCCGCTATCGTTATCCACCTGGTGGGAGCCTATCAAGTGTTTTGCCAGCCAATTTTCACCTTCATCGAAAAATGGGCGGCACAGAGATGGCCCGAAAGTAAGATCATCACCAAAGAGTTTGAGATCCCGGTGCCGATCCGGGGTTATCGTCCCTACAAACTTAACCTGTTTAGATCGGTTTGGAGAACAGTGTTTGTGATGTTAACCACTTTGATATCAATGTTGCTTCCGTTCTTCAGCGATGTAGTGGGGATTCTGGGGGCACTCGGATTTTGGCCTTTGACAGTTTACTTTCCAGTGGAGATGTACATTGAACAGAAGAAGATATCCAAGTGGAGTAGCAGATGGATCTGTCTGAAGACTCTAAGCTTAGCTTGCCTGATGATTTCGATCGTAGCCGCCACCGGTTCGATTGCTGGTGTGATTCTTCATCTTAAAGTTTACAAGCCATTCAAGACTACCTACTAATTGTTTCTTTTGCTTGCCTTTCTTGGTCAAAACCGAGAAAGATCCGACAGAGTAAAATCTACCCGGTTATTGATGTTTAGAGAATTCAAGTAATAAATTGATTAAATGTTAGAATATATCTCTATCTATTTCATACATGAATGCATGCATTTGGCTTCGAAAGAAAGCAACAGAGAACATGGAAACAATATACACCATGATTTTTCGATGATAAACGAGTAACGGCGAGTGCTTCACATAAGCATATATCCATCTTACATCTTACATGTCGTCCCTACTGATGACCCTTCCCGATCTACACTACATATTCGAAACATCTTCGTCTTTTAAGTGAAGACAATTTATGTTATAATCAGTAATGTTGTGTCCTTCACTCCTATTAGTTAATAATAATAGTAGTAGACAGCATCGACTTTCGAGGATTTGCAGTATGCAGCGATACAATCGCCTTATTATTTGAGATGCAGCATCTACTTACAATGGAAGGCTAAAGGACCTCAGCTTGGCACTTTCATTTCATCCAGAATTGAAGCTGCAACTATAGGGTTCTCTAATGGCAGCTCATTCCGCTGCACAGAATCACATACGCATACGCTTCACATCATTCTGGGGGACGTTCACGTCACCGCTGTTCCCCTTCTCCGAGTTAACTGTTTGTCCCTGTATGCATTTAACATCAGCAGTCATACGACCCTATTGACGGTGTGGCCATAAACTTAACATGGTATTGAAGAGATAACATAGAAGAATCTTAAAATTTCCCTGGTCGAAGTACTTTCATCAAAGACTCGATCTTTTTCGTGTCTTGCAATATCGGCACCTTCCATGATTGCATAGTTAAAATTTTAGAATTGTGATCACCTAATGTAGAGGTCTAAAGATATTTTTCCTACAAATATTTGCAAGCTAGACCTGTGAAATATAGGTTGCTTAAACAGTCGGTCATGAAAATCAAATGTTTCGAGTTTTTCGGGTCATGCTATCCAATTTCATAAGAACTTACAGTTTCACCAGGAACAACTGCATATCGCTCAGCCGGAGAAACCCAGGATTTACCTGCCAATAGAACATTTACATATTCAAGAATGTATACGTATATACAGAAGAAGATCGCGGAGCAGGACGGATGTCTAATGTAATTATATAAAACCTGACAACGGATCGAGCTTTGAAGATTCTATCTGTTGCCCACTGGAACCATCAACACTCAAAGCCTCTATAATCTTCGGAAAATTCCTGAAAATAAGAATCCAGAATGTCATTACATTAGTCCAAGTAACATAGCATTCTATAGTATCATGAAACCTGTCTTGTAATGTAGGAACTTCACTCATCTTGTTCCTGAATTCAAGATCACAAACCTCGAATCCTCGACCATAGAAAACAGATACGAACTTTCCGGCTACATGAAGTCAAAGAATTACCCCCCCCCCCCCCCCACCCTCTAGACTTGGTTGTAAAACATATTATTTTGATCAGTCCTAATCAAGAAGATAAAGAAAACTTCCTCCGGTGATCATCGGTGTAGATGAAAATGCTATTACCGGTCCATTGATTCTCCATGTCCAAGCTGTCCATTTGTGCCCCTTCCCCAGGAGAAGACGTTTTTCTCTTCGGTAATTGCAAGTGTGTGCCTCCACCCACACGAAACCTGAACTACTTGCTGCCAAGTAACAAACAAATATGTGAGAACATGATTTTGGAAGATTTGGACCGTCATAACCAATATTTGGAAGCTACAGTGACAAGAATGTGCCTGCTCGTTAGGAAATTTAACTTGCACAGGAGAGCAAATATCGGCATTGTCGCCAACCCCGACCTGTCCAAACTGCAAATGAGGAAGGAAATCTTATCAACAAAAGCTTTAAAATGTCAAATACACTTGCACCAGTATATTACTATTGTGCAGACAAGTCCATTTGCATGTGTTCATACATGTCAATGAAAATTGACAGATACGGAGAGGGAGTCGTATATCAACTAAAATGTGTACGAAACGGCTCTGGATTTATGTCTAATGTAATTCAAAGATATAAAGTAAGAAAATTTTCTTTTTCTACCTTGTTCCATCCCCAGCCATAGAGTTTTCCGCTTGACGTGAGTGCCATTGTATGTCTCCATCCACCTGATATCTATAAGATTCGAACCAAAACGATACAAACAATCTTAGAACAGTTTTGAAGTCAACATATATTTGACAGAAACAACAAATCTATCTATAATCTATAATACATATAGAAGCTTGACTTTGGAAAAACTTTCGAAGCGACGAAAAATTATGACCTAAACAAGTTTCTTTTTCATATTTTAATGAAATATTGGTTTTATGTTAGATCTAAATCAATTGCTCAAGTTATGATTGAGAATTCTTTAATTTTTAAATACTATTCGTATGAAACAAAAACAAAAACAAAACCGGGGTGGGGGGACCATACACATTTTACTATGATATTTCCAAATAAATCTAGCTGTTAGCCGCGATATTACCCTAAACCCCACCCTCTGCTAAAGACATGATTAGGAGACCATTGAGTTTATCTCATTTCCTTTCTGATGCGGGACTAATGTAGCCACCTCTCTAAGGCGTGACACTTACACGTACGTGATAAGACATGTGAAAAACCATGCCTTTTATGTTTAACTAGTAAGGCTCGTGTAAGAATGTCAAACTATGTTTCTTGAAAACTCTAAGGTTATAAAACTGTCATTTTCCGGTATTAAGAGATGGGGGCACCAGAAGATCACCTGTTTAATAAAACTGTCAGCTAAAGCTTCCACCTTAAAAGGAACAAGATGATCCTCGAAGTCCCCATGTCCGAGTTGGCCGTACTTACTCCATCCATAAGTGTATAATCCACCGGTAACAGAGACCGATATGGTATGCCGCCATCCACAAGCAACCATGTCCATCTTCTCACCCTGCAACTTAAAGTTTTTACTACTCCTTCAAACAGAAAAGATCGAAATAAAGGAAAATTACCCAACAAGTGTAAAACAAGAAAGAAATGCGCTTTTGAATGCCGAGGATGACAATGAAAGCACCTATACAAGGTTTTACACGATCAGGTCAACTCATATGTAGATGGCATTCAACAGTGCTTGAGTGAGGAAACATACCAAATAAGTATTACTAGCTTGTTGACTTACATTGAGAGAAGAAACCTTCTCGGGAACTAAGCGATCGTTTCTGTCACCTAAGCCCAAGTTACCATATCGGCCCCAGCCCCATCCATAGAGGGTACCGTCTTCTGAAACAGCCGCGGTATGCTCCGCACCAGCAGCAACCATTTTGATAGGAATACCCTGTAACACACAAGAACTCAAGGTGATAACCACTTCGACGAAGCGCAAAAGCAGCTCGTAGCTTGGTCAAAATATTGAAGCAGAATTATTCTGTAATCAGAGGGAAAGAAATAGAATGCATTGAGATTTTAAACTAATTATCAGCAACATTACAGGGCTCCAAAGTTTCCTTCTTTTGGTTTGTGGGGAGGGGAGGGCTAATATGCAAATACTATTTCAAAAAATCTACAACTGTGTTAGAGATATCAGAACCCTTGAATTTAATAGACCCGATAACAGGTCTTGTTCAGATAATTGTATGTTTTTATGAGATACTTGAAAAGAAACCTAGTGACAAGGCCTCTTTCTTCTCTGGCCAGTTGATGCATGCCTAGGAGGCAAAAAGCAATTAATTTCAATATTTCAAACAGGCCCTATCTTCTCGTTTTCTACATCAAAATCATGCTTTCTTGCCGATGCAGATTTGCTGAACTTGGAGTTTTGGATTATTCTTGGATCCTGGGTGTCATATCACCAGTATAACATGGTAGATGGAGCAATCATTGAATGATTTAAAGTCTTACATGGTGCAATTTTTAGTGCAAGCAATTCGTAACAATCATATAAGTACACATTTTCTGAGGTCAACAAAACCGAGCAACCTCGACGCAAGCAAAGGCTCATTCCTCTTAATGCTAAAGTGCAAACAAAAGATAATGGAGCATGACATGACCATTTGTTAAAAGAAAACCAGATAACATACAGTACCTGAAAGGCTTGAATCTTTTGAGGCACTAGAGAGTCTTCAATGGTTCCGAGACCAAGTTGACCATTTTGATTTCTTCCCCAACTTCAATTATATTAATCAGATTGAAATGAAACATAAACATTTATATTAATCAGATTGTAGAAAAGTAAAAAAGCAAGTGAAGAATTGTCGAAAAGCCATACGAACCTTTGCACCTTGCCTTCCATTGTCACGGCTAAACAATGGCTGTCTCCACAAGCAATTTGTTTTATCCTCAGACCATGTAATGCTTTTATTGGTTGAGGAGTGAACAAGTCACTAGAATTTCCATGACCAAGTCTTCCAAAGTCACCCCTGGAATTAATAACAGTAAGAAATTATCAAAGATTTTAGTTCGAATTGAAAATAGATAAACTGCAGAAACATAAACGTTGATCGAACATATATGAAACTTCTCTTAGGAACAAATATTGAGGTTCATGAGGACATCACAAGGAAGAAACTATCCTTTGGCGCGGATCCCTCTAGAAGGGGTGAACCTTCTCTTAGGAAGGCATCTTAAACACCACTTAGCATTTAAAGCATCTATCAAATTATGACCTTGACTTACAGGAGGAACTCGACTCGCAGTTAATAGAGCCAATATACCATCCAAATCCATCCCACGTATGCAGAAAGGTCGAATATTTCTTATTTCTATTCCAAAAGTGTTTGTCTCCTTTTTCTCAAAGTATATGACACAAAGCACCATAGCTTAACAAGGAAGAAACTTTATCCTCTGGCTCCATCTAAAAAGAAAATCTTTGTATAGCTTAACAAATATTCGTGACAACAATTAATCAAGTAATCATATTATCAACTTTACTTTTGACTTTTGAGAGATTGGAATTGCTTAGCAGTAGCATTGATGCTAGAAACCATGTACTAACTAAGAGAATAAGTTGATTGTCTCTAAAATTAACTAAAACAACAAAGGATAGAGAGCGTACCATCCCCAACTATAGGCTTCCGCACGTGACAACGAATATGCAATTGTGTGATCAGCTCCACAAGTAATAGATATTATGTCCTGTCCATCTAAGGCACTCAATTGTGTAGGAATAAGTCGATCCTCTGCGTCCCCGTGGCCTAATTGACCATCCTCCCCTCGTCCCCAAGAGCAAATAATATTCCCAGCTATAAATGAACAAGAACAAGATTAAGCTCTATGCAAATGTAAGTCAAATGAATGCATAAAGTAAGATGAATAAATTTACACATACAAGGATTCAAAAGACAAATTATGATAAATGTCAAATTAGAGAAGCAATCAGACAAATTATGAGGGGGCACTTAATTTTTCGAAGCTTAGTTAAGGATCTGCAGTTTAACTATGTGATGAAACTATTTATGCCTTAAGCTCTAAACAAATGTTCAGCATCAGAGAACAAAAAATTGAAGAATTGTTGCTTTATACCCTACGAAGTAAAATGAAAGATCCTAAAAGTTTCTTCCAAAATGAAATTTTTGATAAATCAAAAGGCAAAATGACAACTTTCCACACTATGAAGTGAGTTCTAGAAACAAAACTCCTGAACTACATGTTAGAGAGTTATATTAGAAATTTAAGGGTGCGAAATTACAAAATTTTAGCTGTTCGAACCTAGATCATCGAATACAAAGAAAATGTAAAGAAAATATATAAACTATATGGGAATTTGAAAATTCCAGGGGTGCGACTGCCACTCCAGCACCCCTTAGTCCATCACAATAAGCAGAATATAAGTGTAAGATGGGACATTTCCAGAACAACAGAAATTGAAAACAGTAATTGCAGATCCATAAGAATTTTTTTTTAAAAAAAGGAAGAAAAAGAAGAGAAGAGAGAAGGAGCTTACAAAGAAGAGCAACAGAATGGCTAGCACCAGCAGAGATAAAAAGAACCTGACGAAATGGAGCAGTGATCTCACTCACACTCACTTCCTCTTCTGCCATGTGTGGCTGTGCTGAAGGAGGAAGTGAAACAAATGAGTATTTTAGAAGAAGAGGAGGAAGAAGAATGTTGGGTAGGGCTTTGTTTGAATGAAAAGGAAAAGGATAATACTTAATAGTAATAATAATAAAAATGGAGAAGTAATAAAGAGGCCGAGGGAGTGGGAAAGGGTTAATTATAGCGACAGAGATAAGACATGTGCATGATACATGCAGATAGAAACAGTAGAAACAATGACAACACTGAATTGAACTTTGTTGGTTCATTCAAGGTTATTGGTTAATGCAACATGCTTGGTCGGTTGGGAGGTATAATAGTAAAGTTTCGAACCCAAGTTTTTACAATTATTAATAATTTGTCTGTAACATGTGTGCATTGTCAAATAATTAATGATTTGTATGAACAAATATTACTTTTTTTAAATGGAAGGTTTTATATTCTCATAGCGTGATTTGAACTCATACAAAATGAGACAATACGAGAATTTTTAGTCACTAGGCCAATTAATGGATCTCGAACAAATATTACTTTGTAATCACTTACTATTAAAAAAGATAATATCTCATGTGTAGGGCTTTAGAATTTAGTGATTGTGGTTAAAATTTAGGGTTTAGAGTTGGAATTTAATAATTAGAGATTAGTGTTTAGATATTAGGATAATATGTTAGGAATTTAAGTTTTGATCTATAAATCCTAAATTTTAAATCTAAACTCTAAATTCAAACCACAATTTCTAAAACACCAAATTAAATCTTTAATCTCTAAAATTAAAACGCTTGTGAAAACTTTTTGTTTTCACCGTCGATATATAAGATATAACCCTTTAAAAAATAGTGAAGTTTAGTACTTTTATTTGAATGGGGTGGAATGGTTTGGTATGGGGGTTGGAAGAAGTGATGCAGAAACAACGGCATTGATTGCAGAAGGGACCCATCTGGCATCTTCAACCACAAATGTCTTCCATTACCTTCCAAACTTGAATGTCCGCCACACAAACCCACCCACTCCCTCTGTCTTTTGACTCTTAAGCAACTATCCTTTTTTTACTGCCTGCCTGATTGGGGAATCTAGTTAACTAAGCATCTGTATTCTGTAACTGTATGCAACCAGTCTTTACTCCTTTATGGCTTTACACTGTTGCCTGCCTGGAAGGGTAAATTATTTTGGATTATTATTTCATACATTGATATTAAAAATTTTAATTTTTACAAGCGGGTTAATTTAGAGGTTTAGTTTAAGGTTTAAAGATTAAGGGTTTAGATTGTATGGTATAAAATTTAAGATTTATGGTTAAAATTTAAAATTTATAATTTAGTATTAGAGGGTTTAGAATTAAAAATTTTAATTTTAAATTTTAGTCTTAAAATAAGCATATTTGTGTAAAAACAATTACACTGTATATAGAGAGAATAATTATTTTTAACCATTCAACTATATTGTATTCCTCCATTGTAAAAAAAACTATATTGTATTCCTATTTTGATAATTCAAATTTTAGAAAATATAACTCAACAAGTGTCTTAATGAAAAAGCGGATGATATCCATTTTAGAAGACACGAGTTCAAATCGTTTTGCCTACAAGTTATATGTCATCACTAGGCCTGACATGGTCTCATCAAGCATCACTTCATTTACAACTCTAATGAGGTATAAATACTCCCAAGATCGAAGACAAAAAGGACGACCCTCCACGAGGCTATAAAGCCCAGTCTACATCAACCGCTCTCCCACTTGATTTTCGACCAGTGGTTTTACATTATTGTGGCTCTCGGCTCCAAGTCAATCAAGAGTGAACTGTTCGACTTTACGACCCACCATGATCCACGGTAGCTCTCAACCCATCCAACAATGGGTGAACCACCATCCTCACCGTCCGGCCTAAATCAACATCAACATATCTGTAGTTATGTCGTTTGATAAGTTGAAATAAAGATATTGTTCATCTCCTCTCCTCTTTCCTTATTTATCCACTACAGGGATTTGGAATAAGATATTTTAAGATAGGAGAATCATAAGGAATAGATGTTATACCAAAAGCAATGTTAATCCGAAAATGAAACAAATAAATAAAACTTTTTATTGAGGTAAAATATTGGAAAATAAAAAATAATGATCGAAACCAAAAAAAGGAACAAAACATTGGGGATTTACCTTTGCAAGTTAATTAATAAAACATGGGCAGTACCTTGTTTGAGAGTTCGGCCGCAATTCTTGATTGTTCGAGTGTGCGGCAGACATGACTCGACTAGAGTTTGAATGGTAGATTCAAATTGAGGCATGTGAAACACGATTTTTTTAAGACAAATTTTCGGCCACTTTGATGGTGATTGAGTACGTTGGTTGTCTGTTTCTCATGATACAACAACTATATGATCAACTATAGTTGCACGAGTGCAAAGATCACGAACTGTACCATTGTCTTCTGTTGTGTATTGTAACTTGGATTGAAAGAAATGGAATGAGAAGGAAGAAGAAGGAGAATTCAGGTATGGGAATTGAAAATAATCTAGAGGTTTTTTACGCTTATCTCATAACATTCCACTTTTATTTATACTCTCTCTCTCTCTCTTAGAAAAAGACAAAGTCCGTTAGCTTGCCAGGTAGCTTCCTTTCCTTGCGGCTTTTTCGGTTCGCCTCAACTGCTTTGTATGATCTTGCTGACCCGCTGCTCACTTGGACGCTCGCTGGATGCATGGCTACATCTTGGTCCATAACATCACTCCCCATGGAAAATGAACCTTGTCCTCAAGGTTTGGCACAGGTACCGCCAGAGATACATCCTCCCTGAGCAAGGGTAATGGAGTAATTTGCTGCAACGACACTCCTTTACACGGCTTAAGCTGAGAGATATGAAACGCCGAGTGAATGTGAGTGGAATTAGGTAAGTCGAGCTTGTATGCTATGTGACCCACACGCTGCAGGATGTGATACGTACCAAAATATCGCAAATTGAGCTTATGTTGTCGTTGTAAACGAAGGGACAATTGTTGTTATGGCTGAAGGCGAACAAACACCCAACTACCATCTTCCAACGACAAATCACGACGATGCTTATCAGCCTGAAACTTCATGCGATTCTGTGTGTGCTCCGGATTGCGCTTCAATTCCTTCATAATGGCATCACAATCAATAAGATCCCGAGCTAGTTGATCATGGCGAGAACTTCCCTTGACATAAGATAGAATTGTAGAAGGATCACGACCATAGAGTACCCGAAACGGAGTCATTTCTGCCAACGTTTGAAAGGTCGTATTGTACCAATATTCCGCTCACGCCAAATACCAAAACCATTTACGCAGATCATCGCAGGCCATACAACACAAATACATCTCGAGAATTCTATTCAAAGCCTCCGTTTTCCCATCGAATTGAGGATGATAGGCAAACATAAAGCAAAGTTTTGTACCATGTAACCAAGCCAACTCAGTCCACATAGCACTCACAAATAAACAATCTCGATCGCACACAATGGTCTGAGGAATGCTATGAAGTTTGACGATGCCTTGGACCGAAATTTGAGCCACCATGGTGATGTCAAAGTGTCGAGGTATGCCAAAAAATGACCATACGTAGTGAGGCGATCAACAACCACAAAAATAGCTTTCCGGCCCTCGAATTTTGGCAAACCAACCACAAAATCCATCGAAATATCTTCAAGCACCTGATTAGGAATAGGTAAAGGTTTGAGAAGCCCGGCGGGAGCCAAACTCGAGCTCTTCATACGCTGACACACCTGGCATTTGCTCAAAAACTTACGAACATCTTTGCGTAAACCATCCCAAGAAAAACTCGCGGCTAACCGCTGAAATGTACGAGTAATCCCAGCATGGTCGCCTAAAACAAACCCGTGAAACTCACGCAACAACAACGTATGCAAGGCAGTTTCTCTCGGACCACAATTCGACCATGCAACAATAGCAACTTGTCTTGCAAGAAATAACCAGGATAAGCAGAACCACCCGCAAAGAGATTGGATTGAATGTGTTGGAGCTCGGAATCAGTAAAGCTAGTAGCTCGAATAGGCCCGTCCCAAAAGATGTGTGGGACCTATGATAGTTTTTAAAATAAGGCCCCTAAAATATTTTATAATAAGATGAAATTATAAAATATAAAAAACTATCATATTATGTTCGTTTCTTACAAAATAAAAAAAACAAACATATGAAACTAAAACAATATCACAAAGCAACTCTATATCTTGTCTCTTTTTTCCTTACGCTTTTCAAATCCAGAATAATGTTTCCTAATTGCAGGACTCATGATCAAATTCTCAAAGAAAGATGCCAAGTGATAGATTAAAAACTAAAAGGATAGAAAAAACCTGAAATATTAGAAGAATAAAAGTCTGGAACATTAGTCATCAATCGATCAAGATTTCAAGAGCCTTAGCCATCCATTTTATCTTCCAATTAAAAATTTTATCTTCAGTTAATGACCATCAAACAGACAAAAATATGAGAATACTAATAAATTTACGATACTAAAAAATGAAAAGAGTAATTTATATCCTAAAAAAAGAAGCATTATACCTTCAACAAAACCACCGAATTAGAAAAAAAGACAACCTTTAAAATTCTAAAATCTTCAGATTTCTCAATTAGAAATTCAAATACTAATAAATTTACGATACTAAAAAATGAAAAGAGGAGGAGGAGGAGGAAGAATTTATTTTTAACCTTTAGAAGATGAATATAATTGATTAGTAGTTGAATCTAAAGTAATTGAAGAAGATTGAA
Organism: Hibiscus trionum; assembly: GCA_030270665.1. Taxonomy (NCBI): domain Eukaryota; kingdom Viridiplantae; phylum Streptophyta; class Magnoliopsida; order Malvales; family Malvaceae; genus Hibiscus; species Hibiscus trionum. The sequence continues at coordinate 6,098,996 of BSYR01000034.1, read as the reverse complement.
ATTAGGATGGACAAAAAAAATTGCCCGTTACACACCATAAATTTGAAGAGTTTTTTTAGAAAGAATTGATTACAATTAAATTCTTGAGATAGTAAGGGAGAAAATTAAAAGGTTTTCTTAAGAACTTTTTTTTTGCATTAGCAGATTTTTTTTGCAAAGTGAAATCCCAAAATTTGGGGTCATGTGACGTGTCACATGCTACACTAGTGAATGGACAGGCCTGAGCTCGAATAGTGTAGAGCGTTTAGGTGTTCTCTATTTATGAGCGCAAGTGCACACTCCTGACAAGTTATAGTATATAAGATATCGTCTCCCACAGGGATTGGACAGCTTGATTCGAATTGTTGTTCCTGCACAAGAAAAGTAAATGCACAAGTAAGGTGGTTGTATTGAGAAGACAAGTAAAATAAAAACACAGGTAATAATAAAGGAAGTGATCATATTGATAGAGAGGGCAGGGTTATGTTGCTGCTTAGTGTGAAACTGGGTTGAATAGGTCAAGTTGTTTTGCGCTGCCATGATCTGCTGCCTTGGCGGGTAATGGCGGATTGAGGCGATGGAAACTTTCGCTGCCACGACGACACTCTGCTCTTGCAACTTTCGCTGTCCCGGCAGGTGAGATGGAGAAAAGTCCTGGCGGCAAGTCTGGCAGATACTCCAAGTTCGGCGAAGCAATTCTGAAGTGGTCCTACCTATGTCTAGGCTAGGATTCTGTTGTTGCGCGATGTAGGAAATACCTAGGAATCTCAGTGTAAACCTAACACATGCAGTCAACGTTTGGTTGCTCCTTTTAGCCGCTGAAATTCTAACTTATTTCTAAGTCGAATTAGTCAACACCTCGTCATGATGAGATCGTGCTTAATTCTTTCGTGAGTTTGACACTTTCGTGCCCGATAAATGGATTCTTCAACTGGACTTTTGGAACCAATTGAAGGAAGTGGAGCACATGAATTAAGCAAACTAAGAGTACTTTATTGCAAAAAACAAACTTGAAAATCTAAACAACCGTTCTCACAACTAATTACAACATAACCCAAACCCAAAGAAAGAATTAGAACATGTCGACGGCAAGAAAACCCAAGCTATGCCTAAGGAAAACCTATGCTTCTCTCCTGAAATACAAAAATATGTGAAGTATATATAGGCCATAATCTAGGTTAAGTCCCCCTTGGAGTAGAAGTCTTCAAAGAGCTTTTACATTAAATGCAACATTAAATTCTAACTTCTTTGAGTTGGATTTGGACTTCTTTTCCCGTTGCCTTGCTCCTCAAGTAAGCTCATTCTTCTCCTTTGGCGGCTCTGTCTGCTGCTCCAAGCGTCAGAAAATTGAGTGGACGACATCGTTAGAATCAGGATTTTCTGATATGTCGATCGCACTCCAATTTACCAACTCCTCACTTTGCTGCCCTGGGCGGCAGGCTCACTTTGTTGTCCCGGGTGGCAGGTATGGCAATGGGAGCTACTCGGCAGCTGGTGTCTCTATCTAAAACTGCATCAGTACAGCTTCCTGATCTGCTGCCTCAGCATCATGTCCTCGACTCCTTTCTCCTTCTACCAGCCTCTAGTGCCTGAAACTAAAACTAAACTAAAATTGTACCTTTTCCTTACCAAATAAGAGATAATCAACAAAAAGCATGGCAAAGTAAAGAATACTGTAAAATGCATTGCATGATCCTAATTATGCCTAAAATGTACTTAAAAATAGCAATAATATGAGATGGAATTTGCATGAAATATAGAACTAATGGACACTTTACAAATATCATCCATGATACCCAAGAGAGGTCGAGAAAATGCCATGCATGTAACACTGGACTCCCGTGACAATGCATCTGCGACATTATTCAACTTGCTCGACCGATATTGATTCGTAACAATAATAAACTTGCGACCAACCAAGTACTAACGCCATTTTGCAACAGCCTGCATAATAGAAAACATCTAGCGACTATACGTGGAGGCTTGTTGCATACGCGGACATAACTTTTGGCTGAAGAAAACCAACGAACGACCCTTCTAACTCAAAATAGCCCTCACGCCAACCCCTAAAGCATCAATTTCCACTTGAAACATCGAATCAAAGTTTGGAAGACCCAAGATTGGAGCATAACACAAACAAGCTTTGAGTTGATCCATTGCGGATTGTGCCTCGTCAGTCCATTCAAAACAAACCCATTTGCGAAGGAGATCAAAAATAGGCTACGCAATATACACGAAACCCTTAATAAACTTGCGGTAATAACTGGCCAAACCTAAAAAACTTCGAACCTCCTTCACCTTAGTGGGCGTAGGCCAAGTGCGAATAGCTTGAACTTTCGTTGGATCGACACCAAGCCCCTCGCCCAACACAATGTGTCCCAAATACTCGACCGAAAAATGGCCAAAAGAGCACTTGCAGCGTTTAGCCACAAAACCATGATCTCGTAAGCACTGCAACACTAAACAAACATGGTGCAAATGGTTAATCTAAGAGCGACTATAAACGAGAATATCATCAATAAAAAGCAGCATAAATTTACGAAGATGTTGTCGAAAAATCTCATTCATGGTAGCTTGAAAAGTGGAAGGAGCATTAGTCAACCCGAAGGGCGTGACGAGGAACTCGTAGTGGCCATCATGTATGTGAAATACAGTCTTATGCACATCCGATTCCCGGATGCAAATTTGATGATACCTAGCCAATAAATCAAGCTTGGAGAAAAACTGGGAAGAACCAAGCTCATCAAACAACTCCTCAGCCGTCGAAATAGAAAATTTATCTTTCACCGTGACTACATTCAAGGCCCGATAATCTATGCAAAAATGCCACGAACCATATTTCTTCTTGGCAAGAAGAACGGGTGAAGAAAAAAGGACTATTGTTGCGATGATTCGGCATAAGTTGCACTTGTCGTTCCACCTCCGCCTTTTGAAAATATGAATAACGATAAGAACGGACATTCACCAGTTTCGCCAATGGCTGCAAATGAATAGCATGATCATTCTCTCGAATGGGTGGTAGGTCTTGAGGTGGCTCAAACACCATCGAAAATTCAGCCAACAAGTCTGCCAAATCAAGCGATACAGTCTCAGTTGCAACCCCCGAATCAGATTGCATATGCAAGTAATAAAATACAGCCACAACATGCGTTGAAGAGAACCGATGCAAGGATTGAAGCTGGACTTGCTTAATGCTATCCGTAGGCTCACCGTGACAATAATGCACTTGGTTCCCTTACTGAAATTGAAACTGAAGGGTTGAGAAATCTATCGTGATTGGCCAGAGAGTGGTCATCCAAGCCACACCAAGCACCATCTCGGTCCCCTCCAATGGTAATACATAAAAATCAGTATGAATCTCGGTTTCTTGTACTCGAAGATGCAAATCACAAAGACACCACTCATTTGGCAGCATATGACCATTACCCACCATAACGCGAAAATTGGGCGCAGACGTGACCAGAAGTTCAAGATATTTAGCCACATGCGACTACACAAAATTATGTGTGCTACCCCACCAATTAGAATACAAACATGCTTACCCTTGATTTCCCCAGGAAACGAATAGTACTGGGATGAAAACAACCAGCTAAAGCATTAAATAAAACCAAGGATTGCTTCTTACCCATACCATCATCATTCGTATGAACAAGGTGCTCCGATGACTCGAGAGGCAACAATTGAGGAAGCGAGCAATCAGCACAATCATCTACGAGGCAAAACAATTGCGGATCGCGACACTTATGACCAAGTACATACTTTGCATCGCAATAATAACAAAGACCTTTCTCCCGTCACGCTTGAGCTTCGGCAGACAATATACGGCGAGGCTGCAATGGAGAGAAACCGTCATGAGACTCAGTAGAAGGAGGACGACCAGGTTGTATCTTAGGTGCCGCATGAGCCAGTGGAGGACTGGGCAAAAGAGGTGGTGATTTAGAGCCAGTGGATCGTCCTAGAAAACGTTTGTCTTGGAATCGAGCCTCATGAAAACGAGCCAAAGCAGCCACCTCCACCATTGACTTCGATTGGTGACTCAAAACCTCGTTCTTAATGTCATGATGCAACCCCGAAATAAAATATTACGTAAAGAAATCATCGGACATATTGGTTGTACGTAAGACCAATTCCTCGAAATGTTTCTGGTAATTATCTATTGTGGTGGTTTGAGTCAATTTAGAGAGCTAACCTTTAGGGGATTCCACCTCTATAACCGCGAAACGTTTGTAAATTGCTTAAACCAGATGAGTTTAATCGACCAGTTGTCGTTGTCGCTACATCCACCGGAACCATCCATCCGGAAGGACGCCATAGTAACGCGGTGGTGATCCTCCGTCCCATAAAAATCAAAGAAATCCTGGGCCGAGGTAATCCACTCCTCTGAATCCGTGCATGAGAACAATGGAATCTCAACTTGAACTGGTTTTGGAGAAAAAGGAAAAACATCATCGAAATCCCATTGAAACCTTCATTTTGCCGCGATTCACCGTATAGGCAGATAACAGTTCACCACCGCCTGACGTGGTGGCCGATATCCCAAGCTGGGAATAGATCATCTGCAACTAACGAGCCATCTCCTGCAAGGTCTTCTCAGTATTGTCATTCCAACGTTTTTTATCTTCAACATGAGTTTGCAAGGATGAAAGAGCTTGAGCATGGTGAGTGGTAGTATCTTAGAGAGATTTAATAGAATTCGAATGATTGGCCATGGTGAAAGGATCAATGAATGCACCAATGTTGTGTATTGTAACTTAGACTGAAAGAAATGGAATGAGAAGGAAGAAGAAATTCAGATAAGGGATATTGAAAATAACCCAGAGGTTTTTCACGGCTATCTCATAACATTCCACTTTTATTTATACTCTCTCTCTCTCTTAGAAAAGGAAAAAGTCTGTTAGCTTGCCAGGTAGCTTCCTTTTCCTGCAGCTTCTTCGGCTCACCTCAATTGCTTAGCCTGATCTTGCTAACCCGTTGCTCACTTGGACGCCCGCTGGATGCATGGCTACATCTTGGTCCATAAACCTTCTTTTATCACCAAAACTTGTTGAAAGAATGAGAAAAAAATTTGTGTGTGCTTAACCTAGTAGGTTTACACAGTTTATATAGAGTTCAGAGTTTCATTAGAAGTAAACTTGTAAATTATTTGAATTTTATTTAAAATAAAATTCATTAATTAAATAGCATTATCACAATAATATATGCATTAGAAGATAATATTTTATCATATATTTATCCCTTTTTAATTCAGAATATTCAAATGATAATATCCAAATAAAAGATGATATATTATCATATACTTATCCTTTTATTTGGATTATTAAAAAATGCTATATATTTAAGGAAAATTATCTTATAGTGTGTTAAAATATCTACAAGCCCATGGAGGGCACGATCTGTTCAAACATTCACATCACTCATATCATATCAGCTTAAGTTATTTAATAACTACCAAGTAGAGTCTTGTATATAAACATATCTCACACTTGGTAACCCATCAATATGGGATATAAGATTTTCCTTTTTCATTAACTCAATTCACAAGCATACTTTGAGCATCAATTTCTCATTCATCACTCACCCGTTTCGAGCGTATAAGATATTGTTGTAAAGGTTTCATGGATTAGAGTATGAATCTATAATTTCATTATTCGAATCTCCACATTTACCCATAGAAAATATGCCTCAAAGTTCCCACTTTATCATATTTTTTCCAACAATCCCCCACGTGAATGAAATTGATGATTTTTATCAAAATATTGTTAACTCAATGTGGTGATAGAATCTACGATCAATAGCTGCATAAGATAGGTAGGTGTCCACCCTTGAACCTTCCCTTGTGAAACTATATTTACTTCACCAGCTGACCAGTAAACGTGTTGTCCTTGAACTGTTCTACCGCTTGTGTAAACGATGATATAATTATCGCAACTATTAGTTTGGCAAGAATATTAGTTCTCATGGGTATGTCCATATAGTCGTGGACTATGCCCAATAGTCTCCTTGAAGCGATCCCACTTCACTCTCACATAGGTGACTTATGTTGTTTGGTTCACCGAAACACACAATGGTCATTAAAAGCATTGCTTAACCTAACCCACTTTTGATCATTGTTTACATAATAAGAATGAACTTGGGATAAGAAACCCACATAGTGACCGCACATGGTCTACGCAAGTAGGCTGTCCTTTTAAACCTAGATCTTGGTATCTCTAGTCAGCTAGGTAGGGTTTTCCTTCACATAGCCCCTTGAATTTTCATGGGCTTTAGTCTCATTCCTTTTGATGTCTTCTAACATTGGGGACCCGCTTGTGAATACATTTCCACTTGTACCTTTTGTATATTTGAGATATCTCAGTATCCTCACAATTTCTTTCCAATGGTTTTCCCCTGGATTGCTTGTGAATATGCTTAAACTGCTCACAGTAAAAGAATATCTTGTCTAGTGCAGCTCATAAGGTACATTAGACTGCCTATGACCCTTGCATATTCCACTTGGTTAATATTTTCACCTCTATTCTTAGATAGATTTTGGCTCGTATCTATTGAAGTTATGGCAATACCGGGATCATTTTTGCCAAATTTCTCAAGAATCTTGTCTACATAGTGTGGCTGAGTTAATATGAGACCTTCAGGTGACCGTTTGATTTGGATGCCCAAAATCGTATCGGCGAGTCCTATACCTTTCATGTCAAATCTTGAATTTAACATGTCTTTGTTACGTTTTACCATTTCATTGTTGCTTCCAACAATGAGTATGTCATCAACATACAGACATAGAATAATATATCCTATGTCGGTGGTTTTGACATATACACATTTTTCACACTCATTGATTTTGAAGCCATTTGTCATCATGACACTATTGAACTTCTCATGTCATTGCTTTGGTGCTTGATTTAGTCCATACAAAGACTTCACCAATCTACAGACTTTCCTCTATTGAGCTGAAACTACATGACCCTCAAGTTGTTCCATGTATATTTCTTAATCAAGATCTCCATTTATGAATGTTGTTTTAACACTCATATGATGTACTTCTAGATTTTGCAAAGCAACAATTGCAAGTATCATCCTTATGTAGGTTATTCTTGATACAAGAGAATATATATATATATATAATTAGTCAAGATCGTCCTTTTTTTGGTAACCTTTTATAACCAATTTGGCCTTGTACTTATCAATTGTTTCATCTGTTTTCATTTTTCATTTGAAAATCCATTTAGAATTTAATGGTTTATTTCTCAGAGGAAGATCCACTAATTCTCACGTATGGTTTTGCATGATGGAATCAATCTCACTCTTAATGGCATCATTCCATAAGATGCCTTTAGACGAACATATAGCATCATTATATGTTTGAGGTTCAACCTCTAGTGTATAGGTTAGAAAATCTGATCCAAAAGATTTTTCTACCCTTGCTCGTTTACTCATTCTTGGCTCTATTTTCGCTTCAACATCTTGTTGATCGTTTGAACTATCTTTAGTGATAATCTCTAAAGTTCGTTTTATTAAACTTGATCCAAGCTCCCTGGTCTTACAAGGGAATACGTTCTCAAAGAATGATGCATTCTTTGATTCCATTATCGTATTCTTGTGAATCTCAGGGTTCTTTGATTCATACATAAGAAACCGATAGGTGTTACTATGTTCTGCATAGCCTATGAAAATACAATCCACTTTTTTGGGTACTATTTTCATTTGCTTAGGTAACGGGGTTGTTACCTTTGTAAAACACCCCCATATTTCAAGTGTTTGTAGGAAGGTTTTCTACCTTTCCATAACTCATATGATGTCTTGTTATTTTCCTTTAAGGGAACCTTATTTAAAAGGTAATTAGCTCAAAGAATAGATTTCCCCCACATGTTCCGTGATAACCCAGAACTTTATAACAAAGCATTCATCATTTCTTTTAGAGTCTGATTTTTCCGTTCGGCTACTCCATTAGATTGATGAGAGTATGGTGGTGTTACTTCATGAATAATACCATGTTGTGAACAATATTCATCAAATGGTTCAACATATTCACCCCACAATCACTTCTTACCATCTTAATCTTTTTATTAAGTTGGTTTTCAACTTCCTGCTTATAGAATAAAATTTCTCTATAGCTTCGTCTTTACTTTTAAGCAAATATACATAGCAATATTTTGTGCTATGGTCGATGAAGGTAATAAAATATTTATTCCTTCCTCTTGTTTGAACAAATTTCAAGTCCAAACGCCGCTATGTTAGATCAAGCGGATCAGTATTTCTTTCAACAGTTTGAAATGAAGACCTTGTTAATTTTGCCTCAACACATAATTCACATTTATGTTTATGATTAATATGAAACGAATGAATGTGTTCCAAGTTAATTAATCTACGCAAAGTATCATAATTAACATGTCCGAGTCTACCATACCATAAATTAAGTGACCCAAGTATATAAACAGAAGAAGAAACGATATTCTTATTCACGTTTTTAGCTTTCAAAAAGATAGCATTGAGTTTTCTCATATCATTCAATACATATCCTCTACCCACAAACATTTATCCCTTAGACAAAATTATCTTTTAGGATTCAAACACCATTCTAAAGCCGTGAACACTTAAACGTGTCCCAGAAACAAGGTTTTTGCATATGTTAGACACATACATCACATTTTGTAGCTTGAGTTCTTTGTCATAAGTCATCTTCAAGACCGTAGTACTCTCCCCCTTGATCTTGGAAGTTGCAACATTACCCATTTAGAGCTTCTCTCTATTGTCGCAAGGCATCAACTCAAAAAAAGAGTCATTGTCGCAGCAAATATGACGCGTAGCTCTAGTATCAAGCCACCATTCTCTTGAGTTAGAATTAATCATGTTGACTTCAGAGATCACGACACATATTTCCAAGTCCTCAAAGTCTTTAGCAATTTCTTCCACAGAATTGGCCTCGTGAGCTCTGCTTTCTTTGGAAGTCTGCAGTCAGAAGACTTGTGTCCCACCTTACCACAGTAGTAGTATACTCCTCGAAAAAAAATTCTTGGAGACTACACCTTTAGGTCTCAGCTTCGACTTATTTTTGAGGTTATTTTCCCCTTTTGGCTTCTACAATGTTTGCCTTGGCACTAATGGTGTTGAGCTTTTTAGCATTACCTTTATTGTTCTCTTCTACTCGAAGTTTGACAATAAGGTCCTCCATTGTCATTTCTTTTCTTTTATGCTTCAGGTAACTTTTTGAAGTCATTCCAACCAGGAGGTAACTTTTCAACAATAGCTGCCACTTGAAGGGATTCACCTATAACCATCTCTTTAGAAGGAATTCTATGAATGATTAGCATCTTCTATTTTGTTTGGTGGTCTAATGCCTCCCACAGTTTCTTAGTCGTTTCATAAATAACATAAACTCAATACAAGGAATTTGATAATCCATTCAAGATATAGCTCCGATATAGGTAATCAGAGTTTTCCAAAGCTTCAACACCTTGTTTAACAATTGAGGGTCTTCCTTTAAAAATTTAGCCAAATTCAGCATGGTCAGATAGAACAACATCTTTTGTTGACATGTCTTGAAATTCTTGCCAGCTTTTCGTTGTGGTTAACTGATGGCCATTGAGTTTAGATTCTAAACTTGACTCAAAGTCTAAGTCAAGATTAACACTCCAACGTTCGAATTAAGTGTTTTAGTGGAATTTTCCATAGCCATTGTTTTGTTCAAAAAACAGAACCGGAATTAATAATAATTCTAACAAATAGAAAATTAATTCTCGATTTTTTATTTTGTTAACGAACTGAATCAAAGTTCTGAAACAAAATGAGTAGCCAAAATTACTTATGATGACAATTTATGTTAAACAGATTTGTCCACTTTGATAGTGAAATCAAGCAAACCCGTTAAAACAGCAGGATAAATCCTGAAAACGTATTTATCTACTATCTCGATTTCACCAGGGTTTTCAATTTGTCTCGAATTTGATGGAATGTAATCTGTCTTAAGATTGTTAGACAAAAAGTAATATTAATCCAAAACTGAAACAAATATATAAGAATTTTTATTGAGGTAAAATATTGGAAAATAAAATAGAATTAGAAAATAAAAAATAATAATCGAAACAAAAAAAGAAAAAGAACAAAACAGCGGGGATTTACCTTTGCACGTTAATTAATAAAACATGGGCAATACCTTGTTTGAGAGTTCGGCGGTAATTCTTTATTGTTCGAGTGTGCGGCAGACATGGCTCAACTAGAATTCGAATGGTAGATTCGAGTTGAGGTGGTACTTGAGTACATTAGTTGTATTATATCACGAATTGTAATATTACCTTCTCCTATTATCAAAACTTGTTGAAAGAATGAGAGAAAATTTTTGTTTGTATTTAACCTAGTAGGTTTACACAGTTTATATAGAGGTAGGAGTTTCATTAGAAATAAAACTTGTAAATTATCTAAATTTTATTAATTAAACATCATTAACATAATAATATCCGAATTAAAAGATAATATTTTATCATAATGAATTAAAATATCTACAAGTCTAGAGAGGACACAACCAATTACAATCACATCAATCATATCATATGAGCTTAAATTATTCAATAAAACATGGGCATTACCTTGTTTGAGAGTTCGGCGGCAATTCTTTATTGTTCGAGTGTGCTGCAGACATGGCTCAACTAGAATTCGAATGGTAGATTCAAGTTGAGGTGGTACTTGAGTACATTAGTTGTATTATATGATCAACTGTAGTTGCACGACGGCATTGATCACGAACTGTAATCTTGCCTTCTCCTATCACCAAAACTTGTTGAAAGAATGAGAGAAAATTTTGTGTATATTTAACCTATTAGGTTTACACGGTTTATATAGAGGTAGGAGTTTCATTAGAAATAAAACTTGTGAATTATTTGAATTTTATTAATTAAACATCATTATCATAATAATATCTGAATTAAAAGATAATATTTTATTATAATGAGTTAAAATATCTACAAGTCTAGAGAGGACACAACCAATCTACACATTCACATCACTCATATCATATCAACTTAAATTATTCAATAACTATCAAGTAGAATCTTGTATATAAACATATCCCACGCTTGATAACCCATCAATATGGGATATAAGCTTTTCCTTTTTCCTTAACTCAATTCACAAACATACTTTGAGCATCAATTTCTCATTCATCACTCACTCATTTTGAGCGTATGAGATACCGTTGTAAATGTTTCATGGATGTCTTGTGTCATGTATGTGCTTGTATGTTGCTTAAATGCTTGCTATATGCCTCTCGTGTTGAGTCCTTGTGTTTTTTACAGCTAAAATCAGTTTTACAGGGCAGGGCGTATCGATACGCTCAAGGGCGGTATCGATACGATCCCATGTATTGGGCAAGGCGTACCGGTACGCGGGGGCGTATCGATACCCAAATGCTCTCTGGAAATCTGAGAAATGGACGAGATTTTGGCGTATCGGTACGGGTCACGGGTGTATCAGTACGGTCTTCGTAGTTGACCAAGGGAAGTTGACTGTTGAGGGCGTACCGATACCAGCCTTGAGGGTATCGATACGGTTTCCCTATGTTTGACTTTGGGGTGTTGACCAAGTACAGGCGTATCGATACGGTCCTTTAGCGTATCGATACGACATGTTGTAAAATTGAAAAGGGTTATCGTAATTGCATGTTTTGCTTGTTTTGTATCCATGCGTGTTTTCCGCTGTGTGTCCTCTCACATAGGATATGATTAATGCATCTAGACAAAATAACTTTTAAAGAAATTTTCTAAGGTTGCTAATCGGAGTGGAGCCTTAACGGGTTTTGCTTTGGTTTTCTCCATGTAACCCATTCGATGCGGTTTGGCGGCTAGGCCGGGTCGATGGGTTACATTTTTTGGTATCAGAGCTTAGGTTTCGCCTAGGTTCGTTGAGTTTCCTCAAGCCGAAAGGTAAGTGAGGTAAGTTTTATAGTGTAAGCTTGTTGATTGTGATTGCATGGTGATTGTAAGCATGCTTGTGGCTATCTTTGTGTCGGTTGAGAAATAGTTAAAGGCACTTATTGCTAGTATACTGTTATTGTAAGTGATTTTAAGTTTAAGGACTTGAGCACCTTGGACCTTGTTCCTTGCTGACCCCAAATCATTTCACTTGTTGTGTTTGTTGTTTAGATTTGCATCTGTTAGCACGGTGAGACCGAGGGGAAGGCCAAGAATGGATAATCCGAGGGTTGAGCGGATTGAGAATGTGCGAGGAGAAAACTTGCCTCTTCCTCCTCCGGCGGGTGGAGTGAATGTTGAGGGTGTTGGACCCTAGGCTGGTCAGGGACAGACATGTATTAATGTGAATCCGTTAATTCAGGCTATAGCCAGAGCTATTCAGACAGCTTTAGCGGGTGTTCGGGTTGCAGTACCGCCTCAGGGTGCAAGTTGTGGTTTACCGTTAGAGCGACTCCGTAGCTTGGGCGGGGTTGAGTTCCGTGGGTTGTCACCCGATGGTTCAGAGGCATGGTTTGAGAGCACAGTTCGTATTTTGAGTCAGATGGAGTGCTCTGAAGCACATAAGTTTGGGTTGCATTGTCTCTTTGCTTCAGGAGGGATGCCTACACTTGGTGGACTACTATTACTACGGGTATGCCAGAGGCCGAGGTTACTTGGGAATCCTTCAAGACTGCTTTCCGTAAGAAGTAATGTGAAACCAATATTTTAATTTTGATATAACTAAAGAACCTAAGGACTAAATTGAAAATGTCAAAACGAATTTTTAAGTCCTCAAACATCCCCATATGATTTAAAGAATCTGCCTAAGTTAAAAACTAAGCTTTCTAAATATTTTCTAAGTGTTCTTAAAGCCGAAACAGTGTTTTTCAAGTCCCTGTTTCGAAACGGCCTAAGGCGTTTCGAAACGATTTCACCACTGCCAACCCCTGTTCCGAAATGGGTATCGAAACGACTTTAGAACATAAGAACTCGTATCGAAACGAGTTCAAGTGTTTCGAAATGGTTCTTCATTTTGATTTGAAAAATATGACCGTTGCAAAGTTTTTAACTGAATTTTCAGAAACCGTTAGGGTGTTTCGAAACAGGCTCAAGCTGTTTCGAAACGACCCTTGACAGTGGCAAAAGTCTTTCGAAACGAGTTCAATCCGTTTCGAAATGGGCTCTTAAATGCACCCCAACGACTCTTTCTATTTTGGTCCGTTTCGAAACAGGTTCCCGCGTTCCGAAACGGGTGGTTGCAGACTGCATTTATGGAGGTGAGATAACACCCCTAACAGCTCTATTGATGAATGCAACAACCACAACGGTTAGAAATCAATGAGAAGGTATAAAAGGGACCTCTAAAAGCTCCAGCAACAACTATTGATCCAAAAGCAAACATCCATACATCAAATCCAAGCATTTGTGCTTAAATCCCAAAATTGTCTAGAAACCCCAATTGTAATTTTAATTCTTATCTTTTTCAATTGGGTTGAGTGCTTGTAATTGGGCTACAATTTGTATTGAGAGATACTATCTTAGCCATTAAACTCTTTGTTATCTTTGTGTGAGGATTGGGTTAAATTTTGGGTAGAAAATTTAACCGAAATTGTAAGGGTTACCTTCTTAGCCTAGAAAAGGGGAAGAGCAATTAGTGGAAGTGTTGCAAATTCTTAGTGAAGCTAAGGTAGTGGATGTAGAGTTCATTTGGAACTTGAACCACTCTAAAATTCCTTGTCCATCTTTTTAATTTGCAATTTCCACCACCTAAACCTTTAAAAATCCAATTCACCCCCCCTCTTGGTTCATATCGATCATTCGATTCACTCAACAATTGGTATCAGAGCCTACCTCTTTGAGGATTAACAACCACAAGAGGAGTTCCTAGGAAGAGTGTGATCATCAAATATCAAGAGATGGCTTCAACCTCCAGTTCGGGCTTGTATGAGTCTCAATCCACTACAAAGCCTCCCTTCTTCAATGGTGACAACTATTCTTTTTGGAAGAATAGAATGCGTCTCTTCATCAAGTCCAATGACTACTTAGTTTGGGATGTCATTGAAGATGGCCCTTACATTCCATTGAAGCAAGATAGTGAAGGCAAGATAGTCTTGAAGAAAAAGGTGGAGATGAAAGAAGAAGAAAGGAAAAAGATTCAAGTAAATGACAAAGCTCTCCACATGCTCTTTTGTTCATTCGGTCCGGACATCTATTCTAAAGTGTCATCCATTGAGAGCGCCAAAGAAGTGTGGGACACTCTTGAGACTACCTATAAGGGAACCAACGATGTCAAAGAAACTAAGATTGGAATTTCAAGATGGAGCCCGATGAGACAGTGTCCAAGATGTTTGATCGGTTCTCCACTATAGTCAATGGGATCAAAGGTTTTGGAGAGATCATACCAGAAGACAAGCTTGTCCGGAAGCTACTCTATTCACTTCCCGAATCATGGGATGGGAAGAGAACCGCCATCATAGAAGCTAAGAATTTGAAGACTTTAAAGCTTGATGAGCTAGTGGGTTCTCTCCTTACACATGAGATTATGAAGCAAGGAAGGGAAGAAGAGAAGAAGAAAGAAGAGAAGAGAGTAGAAAAGCTAGAGGTTGAAAAGAAGAAGAAGATGTGAATAGCTCTCAAAGCTTCACTACTTGAGGAGAGCTCTTCTAGTGAGGAGGATGAGCTAGAAGAATTGACTGTGATAGCCAAACGATTCTCACGCTTTATGAGGTCCAACCGGGGAAGAAAAATTCAAAGGAAGATGGACTTCAAAGGCAAGAACAAAGAAGAAGCAAGGGATCAAATCATTTGCTTCGAGTGCAATAAACCCGGCCACATACGTTGGGAGTGCCCTCAACTCAAGAAGAAGGGCTTTGAGAAGAAGAAGCTCAAAGCCAAGCTTGCTACTTGGAGTGATGAGGAGTCATCGGAGGATGACGAACAAGAAGTGGCCAACCTTTGCCTCATGGCACTTGAGGAAGATTCCTCCATGGTAACCTCTAACTCATCAACTTTAGATTTTACATATGATGAATTGAATGATGCATATGATGAGTTACAAGAGGTCTATGATGAATTAGTTGAGAAATATAAGGAGTCGGTCATTAGGAATAAGAAAATCATTTTGGAACTAAATGAGAAAAATGACTCACTCTCTCAAGCTAATTCAAAATTTGAGAAAAAAATATTAGGGTTGAAAGATGAACTAAAATTTTTCCAAGATGAAAATGTTGATCTTAATAATCTTTTGTCTCAATGTAATAGTGAACACCAAAAGGTGTTGGATGAGCTAAATGAGCTCATAAAGTCTTTTAAAAATGTTGGTAGTGTCAAGCATGAGATAGGTGAATCTTCAAGAACAAACCAACCTAAGAAAAAGACTAACTACTACAAACAAGGTAGCTTTCCTAGACATAGTAGAAATAAAAGAATTAGAAGTGTATGAGTTCCTGAGGAACTTGTAAAATCTAATAATATTATTGCTATGTCATCTTGGATCCCTAAGGGAACCAAGGTTTTGGGAGCTAACACTCATGGACCCAAAATGATTTGGGTACCAAAAACAAAAGCTTAATATCTTTGTTTGTAAGGGGAGCATTGCTACAAGGCCAAAGCACAAAGTCAAAACTCATGGTACCTTGATAGTGGATGCTCAAGGCATATGACCGGAGACAAGAGTATATTCATGGATCTAAAGCCAAAAAGTGGAGGAGTGGTGACATTTGGTGACAACTCCAAAGGCCACATTAAAGGTATTGGCTCCATAGGTAATCACTCTACTATTCTCATTGAAAATGTCTTGTATGTCGGTGGTCTTAAACACAACTTATTGAGCATAAGTCAATTGTGTGATAAAGGATTTAATGTTTTATTTGATAAAAATGGATGCAAAATTGTAGACATTAAATCTAATAATATTATGCTTATAGGTCATCGCATAGGGAACATATACATGGTGCATCTAGATGACATTCATACATCTCATGCATGCTTAGTAGCACAAAATGAAAATGATGCATGGTTGTGTCATAGGAAACTAGGACATGCTAGCATTAGTGTTTTAGAAAAACTAGTTTCCCTTGATCTAGTTAGAGGTTTACCCAAGATTAAATTTTCAAATGATAAAATTTGTAATGCATGCTCTAAGGGTAAACAACATAAGTCTTCCTTTAAATCCATTAATGATGTTTCTACAAGTAGATGTTTACAACTAATCCATATGGATTTATTTAGGCCAATTAGGACTATGAGCTTGGGTGGTAAGTCTTATGCATTTGTACTTGTTGATGATTTTTCTAGATTTACTTGGGTTCTATTTTTAAGTACTAAAGATGAGGCTTTGGAAAAATTCATCACATTTTCAAAACTAACCCAAAATGATCTTGAACTTAGAATTTCACATATTAGAAGTGATCATGGAACCGAGTTTCAAAATTTAGGGTTTGAAGATTTTTTAAATGAAAATGGTATTAGCCACAATTTTTCGGCTCCTCGAACTCCTCAACAAAATGGGGTAGTTGAGAGGAAAAATAGAACTTTGCAAGAATTGGCTAGAACTATGCTTTGTGAAAATAATTTACCTAAATATTTTTTGGCGGAAGCCATAAACACCGCTTGCTATATTGTTAATCGAGTAATGATTAGACCAATTTTAAAGAAAACACCTTATGAGATTTTAAAATCTAAAAAGCCTAACATTAGCTATTTTCACCCTTTTGGTTGCAAGTGTTTTGTTTTAAATAATGGAAAAGACAACTTAGGTAAATTTGATGCAAAAAGTGATGAAGCTATTTTCATAGGATACTCTTTAACATCTAAAGCCTATCGAGTATTTAACAAAAGAACTTTAGTAGTAGAAGAATCTATACATGTTGTATTCGATGATAACCTCCTTCCAAGGAAGGATTCTTGTGATGATGATGATGTAGGAATCATAAATGCCTTTGATGGAGGACAAACTTCAAAGGAGGATGAGATTCCAATAACAAAAGAAGAGGACACACAAGATCCACCTCTTGAAGCCTTGAAGGACATGGCTCTTGAGGAAAAGGAAGTGAGCTACCCAAGGGAGTTCAACTATGTCAAAGATGGTGAAATCTTGGGTGATCCATCCAAGGGGGTAACCACTCGATCTTCTCTTAGATTAATGAACCATGTTGCATTTATCTCATGCATAGAGCCTAAGAATATAAAAGAAGCATTAAAAGACGACTTTTGGATTATGGCTATGCAAGAGGAGTTAAATCAATTTGAGATGTAACACCCTCTTCCCGGCCTGGTAGAGAACCGGGTCGGACAGTGTTATCAGAAAACATATTTAGAGATCAAAACTTATTTCAGAGTTCAAAATTATTTCAGAGTATTTTATTAATCTCTTTTAAGACTTAACACATTAACTTATTAACATCTTACTCAAACTTGGTCAATTTTAAACTATTTCAAACTCAGTGATTAAATTGTAATTTTTACAAATTAGGGGTCCTTATCTGAGTTCGTGTTACTATACTGAAATTAAACTTACTAACTATTAGCTTGTGAAATATCATTACCAACGGAGGTCATTTACCTATCCGATGAGACGATACAATATTTAGTGACTATTTTGTAAATTGTTCAAAACAGTTTCCATTCGAATTAACCTATCAAACGAATTTCGAATCTTACCAAATTTTATCTGCAAGTATAAAATCTATATTTCTAATAGCATGTCAAGTATTAAGACATTTCGAATCAATTTACCTAGTTTTCACCTTTTAGCACATATAAGCTCATTTTACTAGCTTTAACCATTCTCGAACATGATAAATACCATATTTACTTCTTGCACAACATTATTCTATCAAAAAGCACACATGTGACATGTCTAGACCATATGCCACCATACTAGGAGTTCAGGGCAGAAAAATATACATGTGATTCGTAAGAGTGACTTGCAACTGCACCACACTATCAGAGGTTGGAATCTATCAGGGTCATGAAATGCATGTGACACACGAATGTTAGGCTTACATAGCCTAGTGAGGTAGTTTCAACAAATGTAATGAATGTCCACAATTATGAATGGCATGATGAACAAATACATAACATAGATATAATCCAATAGACATATCATATTATAATCATATATCATATCATGAGCATGGCATAGCATAACATATCGAACACATATTATATTGGTACCATTGGATACGCAGATTCCCTGTACACCATATCATGAATCATAAATGAGCAGTAGCCCTGAGCCGTAGCTCCATGTATCCCTTACACTGCCATCCTTTTATCTCCCACATATAGGCCGTAGCCCTGGACCGTAGTCTTCCCTTACATGGTGAGCTCGAATAATCCTATGGCATGCCAATTGTATCCAATGTCTATAAATACACAAATTCACATAGTTCATGATCATATCATATCAAATAACAAGATGAGTCGTAGCTCAATATCAAGTAGCATTTCATATTATTTTCACATACATGTAGCATATCATAGTCATATTCGAACATATCAAAGTAATGCAAGGCACTTACCAAATTTGCCATTCGAACACAGTTGCTTTACATGAGCCCTTAACAAATGCAAACATAATCATAAATAATGCAACGGGACGGCACCGAGCCTATCCCTTGACGCAACTACACTCACCTCGACAATTCGAGGCCTTTAAGGATCTCAAGTAATAACATCCTTATCTTTGATTTTCAACGGTTGTTCTTTATCGACTTCTTGAACTAGATTAAATAAGAATCAGTTAGGACCGACAGGACAATATCGAATAAAAAATATTAATCAGACTCGATACCGAAACTTAGACCAACCAAGGATTTGAGCTTACCCCGACATCGGCAGAGATTCGTTATTACTATATCCAAAATATCGGACCACCAATCTAATATTGAGCCACTTTATCACTTGATGTATCTAAATTTCTTGAATCCCTTTCTCATTTAGCCGTGAATGGCCAATGCCTCCCATGACCCTTATTTATACTTTAAATTGCCGCCCCTTAAATTCTCTAATTTTCCCCCACATCATCATGTATCGTGGCATGAAATTGGAATTGAAATTCCTTTGCTTTGACCACGTGTGGCTTTTGGCCACCTTATAAGCTTGTAAAAAGCCACGCAATGGCTTACTCACCCTTTAACTGGCCGTGTAATGCCCTTGGCCGTGGCATTTGCTTGGGGCATAAAGCCCTTGGGGGTGGCCACGTGTAGTGACTTCATGCCACCTTGCGCCACTTAATTTCCCAGGTGGGAATTCATGGTGGAATTCCTTCATTTTGAAGGAATCTGACCGTAGGTTCCACATCTATTTTTTTAATTAATAATAATAATTATTATTATAATTCTATAGAACTAAGCCGTATATTTGATTTTGAGTACCAAATCGAACCGACCTTTAATCGAAATGAAAATATTCGATTGCTGGAACTTGACCCCGAATTTATAAATTGACCCGATTATCCTAATAAGATCGAATAACTTATAAAACCGATATATAAAATACTCGATCATCGGAACCTAATTTCGACTAAACCGGTTTTTGGGATGTGACATGAGAGAAGTAATGTTTGGACATTAGTTGATAGGCCTAGTAATCAATCTACCATAGGAACTAAATGGGTCTTTAGGAACAAGCTAGATGAGAGTGGTAACATTGTGAGAAATAAAGCTAGACTTGTAGCACAAGGTTACACTCAAGAAGAGGGAATAGATTTTGATGAAACCTATGCACCCGTAGCTAGAATGGAAGCCATTAGGATGTTGCTTGCATATGCATGTTATCATAATTTCAAGCTTTTTAAAATGGATGTTAAAAGCGCGTTTTTAAATGGTTTTATAAATGAGGAAGTGTATGTGGAACAACCATCGGGTTTTGAAGATTCAAAATTTCCAAATTATGTTTTCAAACTCACTAAAGCTCTTTATGGTTTAAAGCAAGCCCCTAGAGCTTGGTATGAAAGACTTTCAAACTTTTTAATTGAAAAAGGTTTTGAAAAAGGTAAGGTGGACACTACAGTTTTTATAAAAATGTATAAAAATGACATCTTAGTAGTTCAAATTTATGTTGATGATATTATTTTTGGTTCTACTAACGAATGTCATTGTCAAGAGTTTGCTAAGCTAATGCAAGGTGAATTTGAGATGAGCATGATGGGGGAGCTCTCATTCTTTTTGGGACTCCAAATCAAGCAAAAGAAGGATGGCACCTTCATCAATCAAGCAAAGTACATAAAGGATATGCTCAAGAAGTTTGGCTTGGAGAATGCAAAGCCTCAAGCCACACCTATGAGCTCATCTACAAAGCTTGACAAAGATGAGGGAGGTAAGTGTGTTGACTCTAAACTTTACCGTTCTATGATTGGATCATTGCTTTACCTTACCGCAAGTAGACCGGATATCTTGTTTAGTGTTTGCTTGTGTGCTAGGTTTCAAGCTAGTCCTAGAGAGTCTCACCTTATAGCCGTTAAGAGAATCTTTAGGTACCTTAGAGATACTCCTTGTTTAGGTCTTTGGTACCCTAGAGACTCCACCTTCAATCTTCATGCTTATTCGGATGCGGATTATGGGGGTTGCAAAATTGATAGGAAAAGTACTTCGGGAACTTGTCAATTCCTAGGTAGTATGCTCATATCTTGGTTCTCTAAGAAACAAAATAGTGTAGCCTTATCTACCACCGAAGCCAAGTACATATCCTTAGGGAGTTGTTGTGCTCAAGTCCTTTGGATGAAGCAACAACTCTTAAATTATGGAATTAAAGTTGAAACCATACCCCTAAAATGTGACAACACTAGTGCTATATGTTTAATAAAAAATCCCATCCAACACTCTAGAACCAAACACATAGAAATAAGGCATCATTTCATTAGAGATCATGTCCTTAAAGAAGATGTGGTTATAGAGTATGTAGACACCTTAAATCAATTAGCGGACATATTTACAAAACCTTTAGACAAAGAACGTTTTTGGTCCCTTAAGAGAGAGTTAGGTCTAGCTAGCCTATCTTGACCTTTTAGGACCTCTTTTGTGCTTAAAATTGCTTGATCTTGTGAAATGTCATGTTTATGTGTTTTGACTCTTAATTTCATCCATGCTTATAGCTAGGGGGAGTATGTTTATGTTTGCATATGTTTTGCCTGCTCATTCATGTCATTCATGCAAGTTAGGCCTTAGAAAAACTCAATTTTCTGCACTTTTAGAGCCTCATCTGCACTTCCAGGCCCAGGTGTATCGAAACGGGTCAACCTGTTTCGATACGGATGCTTTAAAATTTTGTCTGAGAGAAGGGCGTTTCGAAACGCCTCAAAAGGGTTTTGAAACGTTTTTGCTACTGCCAAGGGGTGTATCGAAACGAGTTTCGATACGAGTCAACGGGGCTTCGATACGGTCAACACCGTATCGAAACGGTCAGCTGAAATTCTAAAAACGGTCAAACTCTCATGCTCGCGTTTCGTAACGGTCAGGACTGTTCTGAAACGGTTTAACGGGCAGGTTTAAGTAGGGCTTTTAATGATAAAGTTCTCTTTAAATTAAAACTCTTTAAAACCCTAAAAACCCTAACCCGACTTTTTCCCTATAAAAACCCTCTAAACCTCCTTGTTTTTCATCAAATCTTGAGGGGTTTTTCTCTAAAACACTAGTCTAAGCAAGATTCATCAACATTGTGCAAGGATTTTCTTCCATTCATCCAAAATCCCAAACTAAGGTATTTTTCCTCTTTTTCTTTTTCCTTCAATTTCTATTCGAATCTTAGGTTAGAAAAATTTATTTTTGTATAGTTTATATGTTTTGATGCTTGGGTTTTTCATATTTTGTAAAAAAAATTCAAAATCTTCAATTTTCTGATTCGAATATAAATTTTTTCAGTCGTATTTTTTCTGTTTTCTCTTTAAAAAATTCTCTTTTTTTATTTTGATTTGTTTATTTTTTAAAAAACTTGTTTAAACCTAAGTGGGATTTATTATTGGATTGAATTACGAAATCTATGCATACACTCACTTTTTTTAAAACTTGCTTGATTAATGTTTTTAGGATGTCGGAAAATGTTAGCAAAAAGAGTAAGTCCGTTCAATCCGGTGACTCGAGTGTGCGTCCGAATCTCGCTCAGCTCTTTCAAAAATCCCTTCGAACTCTAGAGATGCGAGCTCGTTTCAAATATGTCAAGGATTTCGAAGTTCGTCGTGAGCGTGTCATTGATCTTGAATTTCTTAACTCCGAGTGATTCCTTTTCCGTTACCTCGAGCGTTTGAGCGAATGGAATCTTCTTCCTTTGTTGAGCATCCCGGACATTCGCTACAAACACATGGTACTCATCTTTTACTCCAATGCTCGTCTCATTAATGATGAAACAAATACCGAGGTTGTTGGGATTGAATCTTTTATGTTAGGGAAAAAGTTTGTTGTTGATGTTGCTCTCTTGGAGTCTACTTTTTCCCTTAAGGATGAAGGAATTGAGAATGAACGTCACTTTGGTACTAATACCGGTCAAGTGCTTACTTTGGATGCGCACGATCGTTTTCTCCACTTGATGGTTTCATGGTTCCTTCGCCCCTCCGGAGGTAAATATTCTCATATCCGTCAATTTGATTACTTTTGTCTTGAATGTTTCCGTCGTGGTGAGCGCCCTAATGTTGCTAAGATCATATTTGCCGAGATGGTTAATAATGTTAAGCTTATTGACACTGATGCCTTGAAATCCTTTACCTATGGCAAGATTTTAAGTCACATCTTTAGCAAGATTGGTCTCGATTGCACCTACGACTCTCCGGAACCCCGCAAGTCCAAGATTGGTGAGTCCTCTCTTCGCAAGTCCAGTTTTCACTATGTGAACCATGTTTGGGAACGTGTTGATAGAGCCGCACCTCCTCCTCCTCCTCTCGTTGAACCTCAAGCTCCAGTTACAAACAATGATGCTCTCACGGCTTTGATTACCGAGCGGTTCAATGCCATAGACTCTAACATGGCTTCGGGTTTTGGTGCCATCAACACTCGCTTGCAAAATGTAGAGGATCGACTCCAATCCCTTGAGGCTTCCCACTCGAACATTGATTTGTCCTTCTCTACCCTCTATGGCCAATGGACGAAGTTTCGCCGTTCTCAAGTCAAGAGCGATGATGAGACTTCGGATGATGATGATGGTGGTGACGAGGCCTAGGATATTCATATCATATCATATCATATTATCTATGCATTTTAGGTTTAAGTTTGCATCTTTATGTTTCATTATGTTTTAGAAACCTATGCTTTTGATCTTATTTGGGATTATGTTTTGAACTTAATGTTGATTTATGTTTTGGATATTTTAATTTTATGAATTAATATTATTGTTGCTTATTACTTAATGCTTATTGGTACTAACCATTTCTCTTCTCTATGAGCCTTCTTTATTATTTTTGATCTAACAAAAAGGGGGAGAAGAAATTTAAGAGCCAAAAAATCGTTTTAAATGTTTAAAGTGTTTTTAAGTCTTAAAACTTGAATTTCAAAGTTAAAACATTTTTAAAACTTTAAAAACCTATCTTAAATTAAGGGGGAATTAGAATATGTTCAAAATTTTCAAAACTCTTAAAAATTCTAACTTTGGTTTTGTTATATCAAAAAGGGGGAGATTGTGAAACTGATATTTTAATTTTGATATAACTAAAGAACCTAAGGACTAAATTGAAAATGTCAAAACGAATTTTTAAGTCCTCAAACATCCCCATATGATTTAAAGAATCTGCCTAAGTTAAAAACTAAGCTTTCTAAATATTTTCTAAGTGTTCTTAAAGCCGAAACAGTGTTTTTCAAGTCCTTGTTTCAAAACGGCCTAAGGCGTTTCGAAACGATTTCACCACTACCAACCCCTGTTCCGAAACGGGTATCGAAACGGCTTTAGAACATAAGAACCCGTATCGAAACGAGTTCAAGTGTTTCGAAACGGTTCTTCATTTTGATTTGAAAAATATGACCGTTGCAAAGTTTTTAACTGAATTTTCAGAAACCGTTAGGGTGTTTCGAAACAGGCTCAAGCTGTTTCGAAACGACCCTTGACAGTGGAAAAAGTGTTTCGAAACGAGTTCAATCTGTTTCGAAACGAGCTCTTAAATGCACCCCAACGGCTCTTTCTATTTTGGTCCGTTTCGAAACAGGTTCCCGCGTTCCGAAACGGGTGGTTGCAGACTGTATTTATGGAGGTGAGATAACACCCCCAACGGCTCTATTGATGAATGCAACAACCACAACGGTTAGAAATCAATGAGAAGGTATAAAAGGGACCTCTAAAAGCTCCAGCAACAACTATTGATCCAAAAGCAAACATCCATACATCAAATCCAAGCATTTGTGCTTAAATCCCAAAATTGTCTAGAAACCCCAATTGTAATTTTAATTCTTATCTTTTTCAAT
Organism: Hibiscus trionum; assembly: GCA_030270665.1. Classification (NCBI taxonomy): domain Eukaryota; kingdom Viridiplantae; phylum Streptophyta; class Magnoliopsida; order Malvales; family Malvaceae; genus Hibiscus; species Hibiscus trionum. The sequence goes on along the minus strand of BSYR01000034.1, from coordinate 6,074,698 downwards.
TGGGTTGAGTGCTTGTAATTGGGCTACAATTTGTATTGTGAGATACTATCTTAGCCATCAAACTCTTTGTTATCTTTGTGTGAGGATTGGGTTAAATTTTGGGTAGAAAATTTAACCGAACTTGTAAGGGTTACCTCCTTAGCCTAGAAAAGGGAAAGAGCAATTAGTGGAATTGTTGCAAATCCTTAGTGAAGCTAAGGTGGTGGATGTAGAGTTCATTTGGAACTCGAACCACTCTAAAATTCCTTGTCCATCTTTTTAATTTGCAATTTCCACCACCTAAACCTTTAAAAATCCAATTCACCCCCCCCTCTTGGTTCATATCGATCATTCGATCCACTCAACAAGTACCTAGGTCATCGATACCTAGATGAGAAGAAGAGAGAGTTCATAGCTCTAGTTCAAGGTAGCTTGACCGTATCCGACTATGAGGTGCAGTTTGTCCGTCTGAGTCAGTATGCTTCTGAGTTAGTTCCCACTGAGGAGGAACGTTGTGAGACTTTCCGTTATGGGTTGGTTCAGGAGGTGAAGACCTACATGTTGGCTTCTGACTATACAGATTTTGATGTGTTGGTCGCTAGGGCCAAGGACATCGAACAGTCTTTTGGACTTGCGGATCGCAAGGGTGGATCTAGTTCAGGAAAGAATACTGTTGAATGGGACATAGATCGTGCCAAAAGGCACAAGGATAGGAAACCTCATCATGGTCATAGACGCAGAGGTGGTAATTCGTGGCGAGGCCATCACGGCCAAGGGACTGAGAATCGTACTCTCGAGTGCAACAAGTGTGGTATACGTCATTACGGTGAGTGTTGGGACACTTATGGCTCTTGTTGGAACTGCGGGTCTAAGGTGCACTTGAAGCGCAATTTTCTATATCCGTCTAGGGATGGATAAGCTTCTGCACGAGCTGTCGAGCATCAGAGAGGCCGTGGGCGCGGTCGAGGTAACTTTCAGCCTAGGAATGAAGGTCAGAGGAATGTAGCTCATGTTTTAGCAGTTCAGCCCGAGGAAGGTGGGCTAGTTAGGGTGTATGCACACCGTGAGGACAGTAATGACACATATGTGATTGCAAGTAATTTCTCGTTACAGTCTTTGACTTTGCTTTCCTTGATTGATTCCGGTTCTACGCATTCGTACATATTGAGTGAGCATACAAGATTTCTAGATATTCCGGTTGAGATATTAGATGTGGGTATGAATGTCACTAGTTCCTTTGGTGAGATAGTGGTGGACAAAAAGATGTACAGAATATGTCCTTTGATGGTTCAGGGTCATATTTTTCCCGTGGATATGATGTAATTGTCGTTTTATGGTTTCGATGTAATATAGGCATGGACTGGCTTGTAGAGCATAGGGCTAGGGTAGATTTTGAGACAAAGTAGGTATCCTTGAGACTTTCAGAGGATCTTGATGTAGTAATAGTGGGCGAGAACGTTAAGTTCTTGTCCAATGTAGTTTCAGCCTTAGAGGCTCGGAAATTATTGGATGTGGGTTGTCAGGCGTACCTAGCCTATGTTATGAATCTGAATATGGATGAGGCACGGTAGCGAGACATTAGAACAGTTTGTGACTTTCCGAGTGTATTCCTAGAAGAATTGCCTGGTTTGCTTCCAGATAGAGATGTAGAGTTTGCTATTGAGATATATTCAGATTCAGCTCCAATATCGATTGCACCGTACCGAATGGCTCTTAAGGAAATGAAAGAGTTGAAAACACAGCTTCAGGAATTGATAGACCGAGGGTTCATTCGCCCGAGTACTTCACCTTGGGGTGCACCGGTGTTGTTTGTGAAGAAGAAAGACGGCAGTTTGAGAATGTGTATCGACTATCGACAGTTGAATAAGTTGACAGTGAAGAACAAATATTCGTTGCCGAGGATTGATGACTTGTTTGATCAGTTGAGAGGTGCTTCAGTGTTCTCGAAGATAGATTTGAGATCCAGTTAATATCAGTTGAAAGTAAGAGATCAAGATGTACCGAAGACAACTTTCTGCACTCGTTATGGGCAGTACGAATTCTTAGTGATGCCCTTTGGTTTAACTAATGCACCAATAACTTTTATGGACATGATGAATAGAGTGTTTCATGAGTACTTGGATCAGTTTGTGGTAGTGTTCATTGATGATATTTTAGTGTACTCTCGTACCGAGGAAGATCATGATCGGCATTTGCGTTTGGTGTTGCAGAAATTGTTAGACAATTAGTTGTATGCCAAGCTAAGCAAGTGTGAGTTTTGGATTAGGGAAGTAATCTTCTTAGGCCATATTGTATCAGCCGAGGGAATCCGAGTGGATCCCAAAAAGGTTGAGGCAGTTGTGAATTGGAAACAACCAAAGACATTGACCGAAGTTCGTAGTTTCTTAGGTTTGGCTGGTTACTATAGATGTTTTGTTGAAGGTTTCTCAAAGGTTGCAGCTTCTTTCACTAAATTACTACATAAGGATGTTCTGTTTGAGTGGACAGATGTAAGACAACAAGCATTTGAGAAATTGAAAGAAGCCTTAATCGAAGCTCCTATTTTGATTCAACCCGTGTCAGGGAAAGAATTTGTAGTCTTCAGTGATGCGTCGTATGTTGGCTTAGATTGTGTGCTTATGCAAGAAGAAAGAGTAGTGGCCTATGCATCTAGACAGTTGAGGACTCATGAGCGTAATTACCCTACGCATGACATAGAATTGGCTGCAGTGGTTTTCGTTTTGAAATTTTGGAGACATTACTTGTATGGTGAGAAATGCATAGTGTATACGGATCATAAGAGTCCGAAGTATATAATGACACAAAGAGAGTTGAATCTTAGACAATGTAGGTGGCTAAAGTTACTTAAGGACTACGATCTCACGATTGAGTACCATCCGGGTAAAGCCAATGTAGTGGTCGATGCTTTGAGTAGGAAGGTAGTAGTGGAATTACGAGCTATGTTTGCTAGATTGAGTTTGTCCAAAGATGGTGGTTTAGTGGCCGAGTTGCAAGTTAAACCTCCGTTGCTTCAGTTGATTAGAGAGAAACAGTTGCAAGATAAATCATTAGCATCTCATGTACAAGACATAGCGGAGGGTAAACCGACAGATTTCTGTTTTAGTAGTGATGGAGTCTTGTGTTTCAAGAGTAGAGTAGTTGTTCCAGAAGATGTAGACTTGACACGCACCATCCTAACTGAAGCTCACAGTAGTCTGTTTGCTATGCATCTGGAAGTACGAAAATGTATCGCGATTTGAAAAATGAGTATTTTTGGGTTGGTTTGAAGAAAGATGTTGCTGAGTTTGTAAGTAAGTGCATGGTTTGTCAGCGAGTTAAAGCCGAGCACCATTTTCCTTCAGGTTTGTTACAACCATTGAGAATTCCCGATTGGAAGTGGGAGAGAATTGTTATGGATTTCGTATCGGGTTTTCCATTGACATATTCTAAGAAGAATTTGGTTTGGGTAATTGTTGATCATCTGACGAAATGTGCGCACTTTTTGGCCGTTCTCACCACTTATACTTTAGATAAGTTGGCCGATTTGTATATCAGTGAAATAGTGAGATTGCATGGTGTACCGAAATCTATAGTGTCAAACAGAGATTCGAGGTTCACGGCTAGATTTTGGGAGAGTTTGCATAGTGCTTTGGGTACTCGACTGAATTTCAGCACTTCATATCATCCTCAGACCGATGGTCAATCAGAGAGAGTCATACAAGTGTTGGAAGACATGTTGAGATGTTGCATTATTGAATTTTAGGGTTCATGGGAGAAGCATCTACCGTTAGTAGAGTTTGCATATAATAACAGTTATCAAGCGAGCATTCAGATGGCACCTTATGAAGCTCTGTATGGTAGAAAATGTAGAACACATGTTTGTTGGGCCGAAGCAGGACATAAAGTGATACCTTTGCCTGATATGCTTAAGGGTACTACCGAGAAAGTACAGTTGATTTGCGACCGTTTGAAGGCAGCTTCGGATAGACAGAAATCTTATGCAGATTTGAAAAGAAGAGAAATGGAGTATGCTCTGGGCGACAAAGTGTTCTTGAAAGTCTCACCTTGGAAGAAGGTGCTAAGGTTTGGTAGGAAAGGTAAGTTGAGCCCGAGATTCATTGGTCCGTATGAGATAGTTGAGAGAGTTGGTCCCGTTGCCTATAGATTGAGACTGCCGGCCGAACTAGAGAAGATTCACAACGTGTTTCATGTTTCGATGCTTCAGAGGTATAGATCAGATCCGTCACATGTTATGCCAGTTGAGGAGATAGAATTGAATCCGGATTTGACCTACGATGAAGAACCAGTTGAGATTTTGGCTTCGGACAATAAAGTATTGCGAGGAAGGACCATTGAGTTGGTTAAGGTTAAGTGGCGACACCGAGGAGTGGAAGAAGCCACTTGGGAGAGGAAGGATGACATGAGAAAGCAGTTTCTGCATCTCTTTCCGCCAGGTAAATTTCAGGGACGAAATTCCTTAAGTGGGGGAGAGTTGTAATGCCCCGGGTTTAGGGCCGGGAGATAATCATATTAGTCAAGCCAAGTCGGGTTAAATTTTAATTGGAGAAAAACTATTTTTAACACACCTAAAAGTGTTTTAAAAGAGAAAAGGGTAAAAAGGTAATTTTGAAATTAAAGAAAAAGGGTTTTGAAAATACCCTCACCTTCCTAAGTTGTCTTTCACGTCATTTTTCAAAGGAAACCCATTTTCACTATTCCATTGGTTTCAACACTTCATCCAAGCAATATTTCTCAAGGTAATTTCTTCCTTACTATGATTTTTACTTATCTGAGTTATTCTCTTCAAAACCTTTCCTTTAAACCCATAAAAATACATTTTTGGTTTGGGTTAGAAAAATGGGTATTTTTCATGGGATTTTCGTGGGTTTGTTTTTTCAGGGTTAAACATGTACTTTAATTTAAGCTTTGAGTAGTAAAATATGTTGGGATGATGGTTGGATTTGGGGAAACCCGAAATGGGTCTAAAAATGGGATTTTTGGGTTGAAAAGGGTGAGTTTTTGGCTTGGTTTTGGGGAGAAATCGTGGCTGATGGTTCCCTTGTTGTTGGGGGATGTTTTTAGATGATATTTGGTGTGTTTTGATGTTTGGAAATGGTGGGTTCAGCTTGAGGTTTTATTAGAACAAAATCGGGTGAAATTTGGGGCTTGAATCGATGTGTGTTGTTGCAAGATTGTTGAGTTCCGGGTTTTTGATATGTTTGTGAGTCTATTAGTGTTCTAATGTTCAGTTTTGGGTTGCTTAAAACAGAGGAATCAGATTCGGGCTTTGTGGACAGAAATCTGGGTAGTTCGGAGGCTTGATTCGGCATCTTGAACATCGATTGTGTGTTGGCTGGTGAGTGGATCAATTTTAAAAGCCTTAACGTGGTTAAGGGAATGTTTTGGGAGTTTGGATTGAGCTTGAAAGGCCAATCCAAGCTCAAGAGTAAGTTTGTTTTATGCAATTAATCCGTGTTTTATGATTCTTGATGCAATGTGAACATATCATGTTGATAATGTGTTAGTTTGCATTGTTATACATGTTGAGACTTATGACTTGTGTCTATACTTGCATCGTGAGTCAATGCTTTGCATGGAAGCTTGGATATGGTAAGTGGTTCAAGCATCGGTAATGCTTGTGGTTGTGAATGAGTATATTGACACGTGTTGAGTGGTTACCGAATATAATTGATCGATCAATAGGATTAGAGTGCAGTCGAGGTGAAAGTCGCGCGTGGCCTTAGTGATGTTAGATTCCACTAAGGAGGAGTACGGTGATGTGAGATTCCACCAGAAGTTATGTTTTTACTAGACGGGTGAGTAAGGTGATGTGAGATTCCACCGGAAGTGTCTAGTGGGTTTGAGAAACTATCTGCATATCTGAGTAAAAATGATGAATGTCAATATACTCATGATGCTTTAATTCTCATGCTAAGCATGTTGTTGATTTCTTCTATTATGCTTATGCATTGTTGGTTCCTTTGCTTGCGTTATGGGAATGAGCGTGTGGTAAGCCTATGGCTTGTGGTTGCATTCGGTAAAAGTACGTGAAGGTAAATGCATGTTGTTATGTGTTCAAGCACATGAAAATGATTTGGAAATGGTTTTGGTTTTCAAGCAAACTAATGTTTTAAAACTGCATTGTTGTAACTACCGTTTTGGAGCACCACTCACTAAGCTTGAACGCTTACGCTCTCTTTTCCAACAATGCAGGCCCTTAGACCTTCGGAGCAGCTCGGGGAACAAGGGAGAATCCAAAGGAGTTTGGTTTGCTCAAGTGTGAGTTTAGACTTCAATAATTAGTATTAAGCAATGGGATATGACCTTTATATTTTGAGGTGTTGTTGGCATGTCTCTTGCTTTAGACAAGTTTGCTTAGTTGTTTTGGGCTTGCTTTGCCTTTTATCTTGTTGGTTTATGCCTTGGTTTAGCTTTTGGCTATGTTGGTGAATGCTATGTATGCTTGTTACCTTTAAGAATCTTGTCTTGTTGGTTGTTGCATCGTTATGTGATTAAATTGCTTTATATGTATACCCATGGATGCCTTGTGTCATGTATGTGCTTGTATGTTGCTTAAATGCTTGCTATATGCCTCTCATGTTGAGTCCTTGTGTAAAATCAGTTTTGTAGGACAGGGCGTATCGATACGCTCAAGGGTGGTATCGATACGGTCCCTTGTTTTGGGCAAGGCGTACCGGTACGCGGGGGCGTATCGATACCCAAAATGCTCTCTGGAAATCTGAGAAATTGACAAGATTTTGGCGTATCGGTACGGGTCCCGGGTGTATCGGCACGGTCTTCGTAGTTGACCAAGGGAAGTTGACCGTTGATGGCGTACCGATACCAGCCTTGAGGGTATCGATACGGTTTCCCTAGTTTTGACTTTGGGGTGTTGATCAAGTACAGGCGTATCGATACGGTCCTTTAGCGTATCGATATGACATGTTGTAAAATTGAAAAGGGTTATCGTAATTGCCTGTTTTGCTTGTTTTGTATCCATGTGTGTTTTACGCTGCGTGTCCTCTCACATAGGATATAATTAATGCATCTAGACAAGATAACTTTTAAAGAAATTTTCTAGGGTTGCAAATCAGAGTGAAGCCTTAACGGGTTTCGCTTCGGTTTTCCCCGTGTAACCCATTCGATGCGGTCTGGCAGTTAAGCCGGGTCGAGAGGGTTATAGAAAATATGCCTCAAAATTCCTACTTTTATCATATTTTTTCCAACAATAAAAATTTAGGTTCAATTTTTTTTTAAATTTCAGAGGCTTTCACGAAATTATAAGAAAATTTCTCAGGTTTTATGTAATTTTAAATGAAATATGTAATGTACTAAGGATGTTAAATAATTAACAATGAAGTGACGCAAAAAATAATTTCAAAAGCTGAATGATGAATTTATAAAATTTTAAAGTTTGATGATCAAAACAAATACAAGTACATAATTAATGACGAAAAAGTTGTTTACTAATTTTAGGGTTTAGGAGTTTATATTGTAAAGTTTAAAATTTATAGTTTAGTTTTAAATATTAGAGTTTAGGATTTAGGGTTTAAAGTCTAGTATTTAGGTGTTAGAGTTAGGGATTTAAGTTTTAAATTTTATAGTTTAAATATGGAGGGTTGTGTAAATATAATATATGGTGTTAGTATTTAAGTTATGTAAAAAATTACACTTAAACTATAAAATCTAAAACCTGAATCTCTAAATCATAAACTATAATTCTTAACTCTAAATCTTAAATCCTAAATTCTAAACATACAATCTAAACCCCTAAATTCTAAACTTCAACCTACCATAAACCTTAAAATTAAAAAGCTTGTATAAATTAAAATTTACCCAAGCTTATATATCAAAGTATTTTCCTTATAATTTATTAGTGTGTGATATCAAAGATTATCACTTAAATTTTGTAGTAAATTATGTTTTTTTTTCTTTTATAATAAATTTAAGTCTAATGAGAGTCGGTTCTTTATAAGATATCTCTTTAGATTTATGGCAAGAATCTTTCCTCAAGCTTATAATAGAGTAATGAAGAATGAAAATTGATTCATGTGCAAGTCGACTTCAAGTTATTATTACCCAATATTTTAGGCCAACAAACCTATTGAACTCTAATTTCATGGCTCAAGTTTGTTGTCTAAAAAACATGTTTTGTGAAATAATGTTGGGATGGCTATATTTTATCAATTATTGACTTTTTGAACAACATTAGGTAAAACATGTCATCAAATATATATATATATATATATATATATATATATATATATATATATATATATATATTATGGTATATATGTGGCCTTAATTTACAGAGAACAAAATTATTTATAATTATTTTTGGGTAAACTACACTAGATATCACTAAATTTTAAGTTTAGTATCAATTATACCATCGAGTTAAAAATCGATATTATTTTAGCACTGAACTTTAGTTTAGAGTTCAATTATACCATTGAGTCTTTAAAACCGGGTGTGGAAGGATTTTAACAGTCCATGTGTGATGACATGGAAGGATTTTAGCGGCCCATTGGTATTATTGAAGCCTAAACTAAAATTTAGTGCTAAAACAGTATCGATTTTCAATTAAATGGTATAATAGATACTAAACTTAAAGTTTTGTGGTATCTAGTGTAGTTTACCCTTATTTTTAAAAAAAATGATAATTATTGATGAGATAATGAAAAATGCATATAATTATCGATAAAAAAATAAATGAAAAAACGAGATAAAGAAGATTTGGCATGGTAATTTAACACCAACCTAATATGTCCGGAAATATCGGAAACCCTATTGCCTCGTTAAACCCTAATGGCACGGGCCTGGACGGCGCCGATGGAAGACCGCCGGACCCTGCCAGTGAGGATGGCCTGGCCAAACCTGTTGCTGCGGAGAATGACGGAGAGGACATGCAGAAGGAGGCTGCCGGTGAGGACTCTGTGATGGCTGCCGCCACTGGGGATGCTGAAAACCCTGGAAATATCGTTGTGAATCTATTGGATGATATCAGCCATGTTTCGCCCCCCTCGGCCCTGGGAGGAGACCAGCGTCAGGATCCACGTCAACCGGCTATGCCTGTATGTGGAGCTCCTGTCGGCACCGGAAGTGAAGGAAGCAAACCTTCTTTCCGTGATATCATGATCGGGCAGACTATGCAAAAGGAGAACGATAGTGTTATCGATGATCTGGACGTGGTAGTCCTTGATGAGGACGTCCGTGTGCAGGCTGATGGCGCGATACCGGAGATCACTTTCTCCGAGAGGGTCCATGCCGCGATCAATAAGAGACTAGAAAACTCAGTGATTGTGCGACTGCTGGGAAAGTCGATCAGATATAAGGCTCTTCTTACCAGAATCGAGGCGTTATGGAAGCCAAAAGGGGGGATGCGCCTTGTTGATTTGGACAATGAGTACTATCTCGTTCGGTTTGCGAAGGCGGAGGATTGTGAGAGAGTGCTAACGGGAGGACCGTGGGTGATCTATGGGGCTTACCTCACTGTCCAACCTTGGAGCCGAAATTTCTCGACGGCAAAGGATTATCCCTCGAAGATCATGGTGTGGATTCGCATCCCGGGGCTTCCCTACAGGTATTACACCAAGAGTTTGTTTAGTCATATTGCTAGCTCCCTGGGCACTGTGGTTCGAATTGATTACAACACTTCGGAAGGTTGTCGGGGTAAGTTTGCCCGATTGGCTTTGATGGTTGATCTCGAGAAGCCTCTAAAGAGTGGAATCATTGTGGACGGTAAACGACAGATGGTTGAGTATGAAGGCTTATCGGCGATATGCTTTGCCTGTGGCAAATATGGCCACACAAAGGAGAGTTGCGGAACACTAGCTACAGACAAGGCAACTCAGGTCCCTCAAGAGCCGGTGGCTTCTGAGAAGGAGATATACGGACCTTGGATGCAGGTAACTAGTAGACGAAGGAAATTGCCTTTAAATAAGAAAGAGGTTAGACCCCCGAATAAAGTGAATGCTGTCGATGGCAACGTGAAAGGCTCTCGGTTTGCTTCTTTGGGCGTAGTGGAAGATGACAGTAGGGATATGGTTCTAGGGAATGGCCAGGAGAGTGTGACGCATGATAAGCCGGGGAACGTGCCGTTGGCTCGTGTGAGACAGGTTGATAACGGTCACGTGGGTTCTAGTAAGCAAGGAGCGCGGGCAAATGTGCGAAAGACCAAGGTGGTCGAAGCAGCAATGGCTACGGAGCAGACAACCTCTGCTACAGTGGTTCAATCTGCGGATGAACGGGGTTTGCGAGGGAAGGATGTAGCTGCTGTATCGAAGGAGAATGTGGTGCATGTCCCCTCGTCGTTAGACAATCGACACCATGGGGTTGTTCATGTGATTGACTCGTCCGCAAGGCCTGTGTTGAGTGAAAGGAATGGACGTGTACTTCTTGCCTCTATTATGAGTTCTGCTATGAAAGGTAACGAGAAGAACAAGGTGGCTATCCCTGGAGTGACTCGAGCAAAATTGAAAAAGAAAGCTAGTAAACAGTCTATCCAACCGGCACTTCAGGAATTGGTTACGTCGTTATCTTCAGAACTTGACCATGCCCAAGGAGTGCTTGATAGCTCGAATAAATTGGTAGCGGTGTCGGATAAGGAAGGGGGTACATCGGCTGATGAGCCTGCTGTTATGCAGGAATAAAATGTGGTACTCTACCTCTCAATTTTTTTTAATGGTTAAGTTTATTATGTGGAACTCCCAGGGTGCTCTAGACCTTGCATTTAATCGTTACTTCAGGTTGCATGTGCGTAATAAACGCCCAGATATTTTTGCTGTCTTTGAGCCTCAGATTGGAGGGGATAAGGCGGATAGATTCATTCGTCGCTCAGGTTTTGATTCGTCCTATCGGGTTGAAGCTGAGGGTTTTTCCGGTGGGATTTGGATTATGTGGAATTCAACAGTTGAGGTTGATGTGGTGGCAGTGTCTTCGCAATTTGTTCATGCTTTCTGCACCATACCGACGATGAAGAGGAGCTTCTTTTCCACGTTTGTTTATGCGAGCCCTTGTGCCTTGAAGCGTCGCGATCTATGGTGGCATTTGAGAGTGATGGATCCGGGGGTTGGTAAGGCTTGGGCAATTGGTGGTGATTTGAATGCTATTGCGGACAATTCTGAACGATGTGGTGGTTCTCAATGTCGGTCTGGGGTTTGCCCGCATTTTGCTAATTTCATCTTTGATAGTGGGTTAATTGATATGGGTTTTAGTGGTCCTAAATTTACTTGGAAGCGGGGGGATTTGTCGCAACGGCTTGACCGTTATCTCTGCAATGAGGAATTGTTTGAGGTGTTTGCGAATTCGGAAGTGTCACATTTGCAAAGACTGGGTTCGGACCACCGTCCTATATTGCTTGATACTAAGGAGGTCTCGGACAGTGTTGGAAGTAGGCCTTACCGTTTCTTAGCCCTGTGGCTTGACCATTTGGACTTCTCGCGGATGTTGGAAGCTTCCTGGTCGGAGACGGAATCGCTTGAGTCCAATGTTACACGGTTTCAGGTGGAAAGCAGTGCATGGAACAGCGCCACTTTTGGGCATATTGGTAAGCGGAAGAAGCAAATTTTGGCTCGGTTGAGAGGTATAGAGAAAGCCTTAGAACAACGCGAATCTCCTTTTCTCTTGCACTTGGAAGAGTCCCTAAAATCTGAGCTTGAAACGGTACTAATTCAAGAGGAGAAATTGTGGCATCAGAAATCACGTGTGAAGTGGATAAGCGATGGCGATCGGAACACATCCTACTTTCATGCTTGTGCGATGGTTCGAAGAAGGAGGAATACGGTCCGCATGCTAGAACTCTCGGACGGAACATGGTGTGATGACTCTGTCTTGCTGCGACATCACGCGTTATTGTTTTTCCAAGGGCTGTTTACAGCTGAACCAAGACATCAAGCTACTGCCCATACACGCAATGGTTTCCACCAATTTGAGCAGGCTGAATTGAGTTCAATGATGCTTCTTGTGCTACCGGATGAGGTTCGAAGTATAGTGTTCAATATGGCGCCTTTGAAGGCGCCTGGGTGCGATGGCCTCCCAGTTCTTTTCTACCAGCAGAATTGGAGCATAGTGGGACCGACTTTGGTCCACACGGTTACTAAATTTTTGGAAGATGGTCATTTGGATGAATGGTTGAATAGGACATTTCTTGTGCTAATTCCGAAAGTGGAAAGCCCTACAAGAATTAACCAATTCCGCCCTATTAGTCTCTGCAATGTGGCGTACAAGATTATCTCCAAAGTCATTGTTGATCGTATTAAACCGTTTCTGCCTAAATGGATTGCGCCAAACCAGGCGAGCTTCGTTCCGGGAAGGCAAATAACGGATAATATTATCCTAGCGCATGAAGTAATTCACTCCATGAGTGTTAAGAAAGGCCGTAAAGCGTGGATGGCTTTGAAGGTAGATCTCGAAAAAGCCTATGATCGGTTAGAATGGGATTTTATTCAGGAAACACTTGAATTAACTGGCATGCCAAGCAGTCTCATTGATCGTATTATGACTTGTATCCGGTCGGTATCGCTGCAAATTCTTTGGAATGGTGAGACATTGGAGAGTTTTAAACCTACGCGTGGGATAAGACAAGGAGATCCCCTATCCCCCTATATTTTTGTCCTTTGTATGGATCGGTTGTCTCAATCGATTTCCCAATGTGTTGAGGAGGGACGTTGGAAGCCAATTCGGCTAGCTCGTAATGGACCGGACATCTCGCACCTTTTCTTTGCGGATGACCTTGTGCTATTTTTGGAAGCATCGCTTGATCAAATGGTTGTGCTACATAGGGTGCTGGACGATTTTTGCCGCGAATCTGGGCATAGGGTGAGTGTTGCTAAAACACAAATTTGCTTCTCCAGTAACACTTTGACACCGTTGCGGGAGAGGATTGGTACGGGTCTGGGGTTTGAGGAGGTCAAGGATCTTGGGAAGTACCTTGGTGTGCCGCTTCTTCACTCGAAAGTAACCAAAAGTACATATGCATATTTGTTAGAAAAGGTACGGGGCCATCTCACGGGTTGGGCGGCACGTTCCTTTTCGCTTGCAGGGCGTATTACTTTGGCAAAGTCGGTTCTACAGGCAATTCCAACATACGCCATGCAATCTACGTGGCTTCCTAAAGGATTTTGCATGGAATTAGAGAAATTAATACGGCGCTTTGTGTAGGGTAATGGAGCTAGTAACCGTGGTGTGCCACTTGTTAGTTGGGACGAGTTGAAGCAACCGATTGAAGGAGGCGGACTTGGCTTCCGTGATATGCATATCCAAAATAAGGCGTTGATTATGAAGATTGGCTTCCAACTTGTATCTAATGAAGACAAGCTGTGGGTGAAGGCTCTTAAGAACAAATATGGTTGGGGTGCCGAAATTCCGCAAACATTGCGAAGGAACAATTGCTCACGCCTTTGGCAGGGATTATCCCATGTGTGGGGTGATGTTTGTGGCAATATATGTTGGAAAATTAACGATGGTGCGACGACGGATTTTTGGTACGACAATTGGTTGAACCTATCTATGCCATTGGCTAGTCTGAGCATCCATGAATCCCCCCCGGCGCCAATGAAGGTGTGTGATGTAGTTGCTGTTAACGGGCAGTGGAATTGGGAGTACCTATTGCAGGCACTCCCACACAGCATTTTGCCGCATATCGCAGCTGTTTGCCCACCACTTGGCGATGCAGGCAACGATACGGCCGGTTGGAAAGGAGAGGAGTCTCGTCTTTTCTCGACAAAGTCAGCTTACAAGGCCCTGAATTTGTCCAGCACTGTTGGTTTGTCTACTAACTGGAAATTAGTTTGGAAGTTACAAGTCCCTCAACGGATTCGTGTCTTTGTTTGGTTAGCCTTGCGGGGTAGGTTACTGACTAATGTGGAAAGAGCCCGACGGCACCTAGCAACCTCAAGTTCATGTCGCATTTGTGGTGGTGTGGAAGAAAGCATCGTACACGTGCTGCGGGACTGCCCCAAAGCTCGCACTGTGTGGGCGAGGGTGCTACCGTCCAGTGAGTATCACCAGTTCATGCAGAAGGAATGTCATGCTTGGCTGCTTGGTAATATCGCCACTGCTGGTAATGTTCCATTTCGTCCTGATTGGCAGATTTGATTTGTCGTGATTTGTTGGCGGTTGTGGAAGCGTAGGTGCAGCATTGTCATGGATGCTTCATTCGTGGAAAGTGGGGATTTCATTGAGCAGTGCCATCGTTTTGTTGAAGAAATCACGCATGCGAATGCGTTAAGGGTGCTACCTCCCTCAAATCGGAACTCGGCGGAGGAACCTTGGAGATTACCGAATGGAGGGTGTGTCAAAGTAAATGTGGATGCCGCTGTAAGTACTGTGGATGGATCGGCTGCAACAGGGGTGGTTGTGCGAGGCTCTGATGGTATTTGGTTAGCCGGCTGCGCGCGGAGCTTAGGCGTGTGCTCGGTGTTATCAGCTGAGTTGTGGGCAGCACATGATGGGCTGCATTTGGCATGGTCGAAAGGCTACCGTCGGATTGAGTTGGAAACGGATAATATGGAGGTATCGCGAATTCTTCAAGGGAGATCATCGGCGTTTCAAGGATCAGCACTGTTGCAGTTGCTTCGCAGGTTTTTGGCCTATCGGTGGGATGTAAAGATCCGGCATATCCGGCGGAGCGCGAACAAGGTTGCGGATGCACTGGCGAGGATGACCCGTGGGAATCCGATTGGTGCTCGTATGTTCGAGGAACCTCCAATGGAGGCTGCTGCACTGGTTCTTCTTGATGCTCAAGGAGTTGATTCACAACTGTAGTTGTTATAGTTCTCCTTTATCAAAAAAAATAAATGAAAAAGAAAGGGAATAGTTTTTTTTTCAATGAGTTTTTATTTTTATTATTTAATAAAAATTAAATTTAAAAATGTAAAAGTGGAGATGGAGTGAGTAATGGTTTGTTTATATTATTTTTTAGATAGAGGAGAAAATATGTTAGAAAGTGTGTTAGGATTGATAGGCTCGATTTTCTTTAACCGATTTAGTTAGCCAAGTGGTGGAGAAGTTGGATTTTTGGATGATTAAGGTGTGGAAGCTAAAAGATAAAAGACACGATAATTTAGACTTTTAGAGTGGTTCGGCCTTCTAACAAGCATCTAAATCCACTACCTTAGCTTCCCACTAAAGATTTCACAACCAATTCACTAATTGATTCGTCCCCTTTTTTAGGCTTAGGAAAAAACCCTTACAACAATCAAAGCTTTCTAGCTCAAAGCTTGATCAAACCCTCTCTACAAGAGATAAAGGTAAGCAAACTAAAATCTCTCTTACAAGGTTGATGTTTGCTCACTAAAGCACTCACCCAAACCTAAACATTTGAGCAAATTTGACAATTTAGGCTCACAAGTGTTGTCTATACAAAGAATGGATAATTAAAGCCCTAAGACAATTTTCTCATCATATGGTTGTTGACAATTGAAGCATTAGTCTACCCTTGATGCTTGGAGGTCCCTTTTATACTCTCAATTGAGTTTGTAGCCGTTGAGGACCGTTGGGATTGAATTGGAGTCGTTGGAGACTTTATTTCCCTCATTAATTGCTGTTCTGGAGTTGTCCGTATCGAAACACGCGAGGCCGTATCGGAACGGCCTTCTTCAAAACTAGGCGTTTAAGTCTGATGCAACATGCCGTATCAAAATACCTGGGGCCGTATCGAAACGCCCGTATCAAAACGCTTTGTGCTGTATCGAAACGTCCTGCAATTCAAATGACTGTTTAGAAATAGCCGTTGGGGGTTTTGACCGTTGTGATGTATGTCACGTAGGCGTATCAAAACACCAAAGGGTGTATCGAAACAACCCATGTCCGTATCAAAACAGGTAAGCCCTGTATCGAAACGGGTTCTGGCAGTTTCAAAACGTATCGATACATATTGTGCATGTATCGAAACGGGTACATTAAAAACACTAGTTTGACTACTTAAAAACGTTTCAAACATTACCAAAATCTTTTAAAAACACCTCAAACTTATTTTCAAGTTGTTTTTAACTTAGAAAATATTTTAAATTCTTTTCAGTTAAGTCCAAAACATTTTTCAATTATTATACTACAGAAAAATAATTTTTAATATAATAATTAAAATTGTAGTTATATATTTAATAAAATGTTTTTTTAACATTTCCTATTTAGAGGAGCGAAATTTTACTCCTAATAGATATTAAACTCACAATTTAGAGAGAGTAGAGGGTGTTAACCGAGTGACTTGCCACTAGACCAAAACTAAATAATGAATATATTTAATAAAAGATTTATATTCAATACACAGGTGGTGGTATGGCTTAGTTTTAAGGTTTAAGGTTAGGATTTGGAGTTTAGATGTTATGGTTTAAGTTTATGTTTAGAATTTAGGGTTTATTGTTAAGATTTAGAGTTTAGATGTTAGGGTTTAAAGTTAAAGGTAATATGGTGAGGGGTTTAGATTTTAACCTATAAACTCTAACCCCAACTCCTAAATTTCAACCACAACCCATCAATTCTAAATTATTAAACCTAAACCCATAACAGACTCTAAAAAACCTCAAATCCTAAAACTAAGATATTTTTGAAAACTTTTTATCTTGACCGCCTGTGTACGGAATAATAATCCTTTGCTAAAATGGTTTTAAAACTTCAAACAATACTGTGTGAAGGGTAATTCTAAGGTAAAGAACCTTAGAAAAAGGTAGGGTGGCAATGGGGCGGTTCGAGGACAGTTTTGTATTATCCACTTTGTTCTCAATACTTGCGGGTACGGTTTTGGGAATCTCCATTAAATATTTCAGGGATTTTTTAGGACTCATACCCATCCCTTATGAATCCCCGCGGTTTTCGGTTATTCTCCGTATCCAAAAAAAAAAAATAATAATACATTAAAATAAACACTCACCATTAAATTTCCAAAACAAAAAAATAAATGACTAAAATATTATTTTTGTACAATGACTAAAATATTAACTATTGAAACATATCGACATACACTACGTTTAAAAGAAAATATGTTACTAGTACTTTACATATTCAAATCATGATCCGTTTGTTGTAAAAGGAAGAACTAGAAGAGTTAGATTCAATAATCTTTTCAACCATATAAATTGTCTCTTATAATTTTACTTGTTCGATTTATGATGAATTTTTGATGTTATTGTCTTCGTTATTTTTAGAAACAACCTACAGTCTTTTCTTCTGACCTTTGTTCACTCAAAAATTAATAACTCTTAATACATAACTCAAAATCAAGAACCCTTTGTTTTAAACGAATCTAGGCTTCCGTATGGTTATATAAATATAAGGCTCACTTTATGATTTATCTTTTAGATTTTTGGTGGTTTTTCAAAGTTAATGTTAAAACTTCTTTCTAAGGAATGTGCTGCTAAAATTTCATGACCTTTCAACATTCAAATATTCATATTTTTTAAAATACATATCGAAATCGATCATTGTGTATTTTAAACAAAATTAGACTGAATCACATTTACAACGATGTATAGACTACTTTCTAATTACTTTTATGAAATTTACAGAGAATTTTCAAACTTACTCCACACAACCATACTTTGGTTATAGAAGATTAGGTTTTTGTTGAAAATGAGTAAATTACCCTTATGTCCATTCAAATTTGTAAAATATTGGGATTCCTGCAGATATTTTTGGGATCCCCACGGTAATTTATACGGGTACGGTTCGATTATCCCCACAGTTCGGATATAGCAATCCTCGTCCCCATCTCCATTTGAGCTTCGGTGATAAAATTTCACCCGTCCCATCCCCATGGGTGAAGAATTCGGTTATTCCTCATACCCATCAATTCGGATCCCCACAATTTTCGGTTATTTCTCACCCGATTGCCACCCCTAGAAAAAGGGTAGAATTACACGAATTGTTATATTTTTGTTAACGTTTTGTGTAATGCCCAATTGCATAAAATATTGCCAAAATCATAATATTTTGTGTAATCACGTAAAATGTTTTCAAAATTTTAACAAATTTGGTAACATTTTATGTAATTTTAATTGATATTAACTATTTGAACCGACTAACGATAACCTATACAAAGTAGAGGAATGAAATCGTCCAAAGAAACTGCAAGAGGATTTTCAGAAAACATTTCCTTTCATGTTTTCTACTGATCACATTAGAATTTTATGTAAGGGGTGCGGACTTTTATACTTAATAAAATTATATAATTTTAAAAATTCAGTTCGAAATTAGATCATCAATATAAAATACAAAAATATATATATATATATATATATATATATGGGAATTTAAAAAATTTAGAGGTACGACTATCCCCTAACACCCCTCGATCCATTTCTACACGTAACCGACATGTAGTGTGTTAGGTTCCAACCCCATATTTGCATAGGATCCATAGTTCTTACTCTGGTTTTGCAGCAAGCCAAGCCATAAATGAGTACTAGGAAATATGTCATAAAACCTTATTCTTCCTTGTCCTCAATCTATCAACTTCCCTGTGTTAGATGCAACCTCGTATGCTCTCGATTCCTTGCTGCGACAGCAAGATCATTGCGTTAGACCTCCTCCGCTTCGAGGTGCACGACTCTGCTCTCGGCTATTCTTTGCTCCCTTTGCTGCAGTTTTCTTGTCTTCCTTAAGAAGACTGCACCAGTAATTTTGCATGCTAAAGAACATGGACTCTCCCTATATTGGACAAACTCTGTCAACTAGCATTTGATTCAACTAGAAATCTTGTGCAACAAAATATAAATCAATACTTACTCGACAATCTTCCCGATACCAAAAGCATCCCAAGGTACTGCACTGGTAGTGTCTCGTGCTTAAAACCAGTACAAGAACAAATGTCCTGTATAATAGTTGGATCCATATTTGTTGCATAGAATTTAACTATTTCCTTATTCAATGACAGTCCTGAAAGCATGTAAAATCAATTGTACCCCAAAAGGATTTCTCCATTACCATATACCAACTATATTTTATACTTCTATCATTTCATAAATATCAAGCTTAAAGAGTTCATAATTTAGTTTATTCAATGTATCATACATGCATATGTTTACATCTGTATGAATATATTGTGGGAGCGAAATAACTACCAATTCCAAAATCACCAGTAAAATAAGAGAGCTTTGGCTAAGGAGTTTTGGCATTCGAAGTACTCGGCATGAAGTTTTCAATGTTCACTTGTTCAGCAGTTTCTGTAACATCATGGTTCTCTCCAGTTCCTACGTTCGGTTTAGATATATGAAGAGGGTGTTTCTAGGGCAACACTTTCCCTGACTGCTGCTTTATAGCACGTATACCAAGGTACGTGTATAACGACATTCCACCGATGGCTATAAACGCACCAAGAATACTGGTTGTGCCAGGATTTGAACCAAAAAGATAGTAGTTTCCGAGGAGGATAACACAAGTTTTGAATTGTCCAAAAACAGCAGAGGAGATGGCAGATGTAGCCCTTAAAAAATAAGAGAGCACATAAACCAAACAACAAATGAATTTAAACAAAATTGCTTAATATATGAGTATAACTACTAGTTCCTATGGAAATTAATTCTCCATCCTTTTAACATATTTATCACCACTCCCATTTAGATATCTGAAATTGTTAAGCATCTTGAAAAATCGGAATATATCAAATCATATCCTCTGTTTTATAGTTTCTTTTACTTGGAACAGTTTATTTCGTATAAAATAACTTCTACAAATGAACATAAAAAATGCAAAAATCAATGGAACTTACCCAAGTGTCAAAGCACTTGACCACTGAAGCAAGAAGCCGAGAAAAGCAGACATGAGAATTGCTGATGTATTGCTGAAGCTCCAATGGAATGCAAGCACACCAGGAGGATCCAAGAAAGGAATCATAAAAACCAAAAAAAGAAAAGTGATTGGTGTTGTCTTCCACATTAACCTGTTAAGCAAGTTCACAACTTCAAGCAGTGAGAAATTTTGAAAATTTCAGTAACATGATTAACATAAAGGAATAGAATAATTTCTTGCATGCAGATAAAGAAAAGGAAAATAACTATGAAACCTATGTTTGGGTATTAATGGGCAAGGAAGAGTAAAAGTAAAAGTTCTTTTTTCCTTTCGTTTTCCTCTTTCCTTTCTCACAAGCTACATTTATTCTTGGCATCCCTCTCAATCTAAAACAGCCAAATAAGCTCAGATGAAACATGAAACATACGCCAATGCCGTCCAGTTTTGTTGTTGTTGCACATTGGACCAAAGTATTTTATTGACTGCACTAGGTATTATCCATGCCAATGCTACACAAGCACCAAAGAGGCTGAATTGCAAATCAGTTACAGTAGCAATGGCAACCCCAACAGATACAAGTGTTAATGCAATCACCTGAAAGATTTCATAGGAGGAAAGTTTAAGAGAGAGAGAGAAGGAAATTGACAACATTTGAGTGGATAAATACCACAACAGTAAGTCAAATAATTATTTAAGAAAGCTCCTACCCTTTATACATACAGAATAAACCAAAATCAAAATCAAAATGTCACATTAGCACAAAATTCAAGAACTTTCGGCAAAGCTAAAATCCGCAGCCATTCACAAATGAGACGAGGCATGAGCTGCATGAGAAAAAAAGATTTGAGTACTTATTTTTCAAATAAGCCTTCTAATTACTACATCTAGACATATACTGATGAGTGATGATAGAGGAATTAGCTTCTTGTTTCAGATCAAAGTTCAAACAGACTAGTCCCTTAATGGCATGCATGAACAATTTGCACCGAGGCGCATGGGCAAATGGGATGCAAAGACAGATGTCTCACTAGAAGAAAACCATGATCTCGAAATAAAATTAGAATTAAAAGGGAAAACAGAAAACAAGGCACCAATATATTATCAATTCCCTAAGACAATGAATGGAACAATTTGATCCCTTCCAAATATGGGATAGACATTTCCTAAGGCTGATGGAAACAAAATATTTCTCTATTTTGAAGAAATTATGTTAAGAATGTCTCGTTTTCATCCTCTCTGTTAATTTAAGCTTAAGCATTTAACACGACATCAGAATACACCAATAAATGAGTGAAGAATTAGAAACGCAAAATTACCTTTGAGAAAGCAATTCTCTTCTTGTACCACATAAATTCTGCCAGGACAATCAATGGCGTAATGGCAATCTTAGCCATCTGATAAAATCCCACACTGAGGGAAACAAATGAATTGATGTATAAACACAGGGTGACACCAAGGAAACTGAAATTAGTTATTAGCTTATTATCTCACCTGTTGTACTTCAAGCTGACATTAGCAAGGCCAGTAGACACAGAGTTAACGAAGCCGAAAGTAAACAAAGACAAAGGGGTCAACTCTGAGGAAGGAGATGCAGGAAGGATAGAAAAGAATTTCAAACTTGCCATTAATGCCCAGCTTGCAGCATAATGAATAACAGTCAGAAATACTGGGAACTGGAACCCAACATTTTTAAGAACCTGGATGAACAAAAAGGAGTGAAGCATCGAAACATTAGAATGCTGATACATCTAATCCAGACAATGCAGGGAAAGACTTATTTTACATATACAAAATTAAGCATACAAACCCATTTGTTCATGAAAATGATGCCAACAGCAACCACTAAGTTGAAAGTAAGAGCAGCAAGAGGTCCACAAATCTGCCGTTGTTCATGCTTTGCACTTCCGGGTGAATGCAATGTCTCGAACAAAGAAGCTTGACTGTTGTTCGGATCTCTACCTTTTATTCGAAAGGGAAACATATTGTAATGTTCAAGATTTCTTACATAATTTATAGAATTTACAAATGTTAAAAAGATGCTATTGCCTCCATTGATCAAAATGGTTCCAATGGAATATGTTGATCAGAGATTTAAGTAGCAGTTCGTGAGCACAATAGCGGCCGTCATATAGCGGTTTTGGCACTGTCTGAAACCGGGATACCCGCAACCGCTATGTCCGTGGTAGCATCTGTTATTAAAAAAATTCATGGCCGCAATACCCGCAGTGACCACAATAGCATCCGTTCCATAAGTGCAACACAACTTGAAATGCGGCCGCGGCCGCAAGCGCAACTTAAATGACTGATGTTGATAAATAGAGATCCAAACACCCAAAGGGACTATTGTAAAAAACAGAAATTTGTGTTTTACATATCAAGTTAGGAGACTAAATATGCTTAACCAAAACTACAACATCTCATCCAAAATTCGAAATTAAACAATATAAATACTAACAGAGTTGTCGATGGGAATTCTAATAAAAACAGAAGCAACCAAAACTGGGGAATTAATAGCTTAACAGCAAGCAAATTTCCAAGTAGAAAAAGGAAAGATTGGAAGTGAAAAAACAAATACTAATGCAATTACCTGGTTTGGGGTTTTGGTGCCTCACATCTTGACTAAAGAAAAGACCCGAAATATGATTAAGGAGATGCATCTTTGGAGTTGAAGTTTTGGGTCAAAATTTGTTCTACAAGGAGGATAAGCGGAGCTGATTTCCATTGCAATGGAGTTCAAAAACAAGCAACTGTTAGGAAACTCTATGTTGACCCGCCGGCCGAGGTCTTTGTTTTTTCTTATTTTAAAATTAAAAATACCTTTTGAGTCGAACTGTTAATTTGGTAAAAAAAAAATGGAGTATTATGTTTGAGCAAGATTTAGTTCAAATTGGATTGCCTCTGAATGTATCGAAAGCTAGAACCTTCGGGGAATGGATGGACTTATTCTGATATAACTCTGGTGCAATGCGATAAGGAACACTATCAGGTAAGGACGACGGAGATTGAGTATGGTCATTGTTGCCGGCTGTTACACAAAGCCTGAGTCGGGAAAGGTTACCGGAATTGCCAAGGCGTCGAGAAATGAACAGATCCGGGAAGTGAATGGAGGGAAAGAATGGTACCAACCTGTCTCCTAAAATACATTTTACCCACTTTTACCTACTAAATTTTTTGCCGTTAGCCATATAACTCCAAAAGACTAACACCATTAAAAAAATATTTTAACCCATCAAAATGTGACAGTCATTTTCTTTATTTATTTTTAAATTTTAAAGTAAATATAAATATATTAAAATGTTTATTAATTTAATTATATCTCCTAAAAAACTTAAAAACATCCCATCTTCGTCCTCCCATTATCTTCTTCGCACCATGTTATTTTTTTTATTGTGAGGTTTTCTAGTATAAAATTAGAGAAGAATATGATGAGAGGATGGAGATGTGGTGTTTTGAGTATTTTGAGAGATATAATTAAATTAATAAATATTTTAATATATTTATTTTTATTTTAAAATTTAAAAATAAAAAAAAATGACGTGATGCATTCTGATTGGTCAAAACAATTTTTTAAACAGTGTTAGCTTTTTACGGCAAAAAATTTAGAAGGCAAAAGTAGGCAAAATATAATTTAAGTGATAAGTTGTGAAAACATGTAAAATTTAAAGGCACGTATATTAAGCCTATTTTCTTTATATTTTCTATTGATATTTTGCTTTGGTATGTTCAAATGCAACATCATTCCCGAGAATATAACATTTATTTGGGGAATCTCTGTCCCTCAAACTTGAAAATATGATTTCAAGAACCGTAAGATTCATTAATTGGGGAATGTAGCATCTCACTTGATGAAATAATAATTGGAAAACCAAAAAAGAATGTGCTTACCTTTTTCTTTACCTTTATAATGTGTATGGTTTACTTCCTGCTAGATCATCGTATAATGGTTGTCCCACCTTATATCTTTAAGCATTCACACAACAAATAACAAAAAGTCTCACTGAGGATTAGATTAAGTTGGAAAGACCGTCCTCGCAAAGAGCCTCTATAGTACTATATACGAATTAGTTAGCAATGGATTGGATGGATACTAGTGGTTATAAAAAAAAATCTCCCTTTGTAGTTCACACAAGTTCATCCTCCAGCATTCCATGATATCACTCACCTTCATGGATTCAGAAATCAATGGAACCTCAAGACATGTGATGGAAAATAAGTTACTCAAGTTTTTTTTTTGTCAAAGTAGGTGCTTAAAAAAATTTCAAAACGGACCAAAAATGAATCATTAGACAACTATTTCAGCAAAAAAAAAAACATTAGGCACCTATTTCAGATAAAGAGTATAGTTTGAGCACTTATTTTGGTATTAAGCCAAAATGAAAAGCAATTTAATGACAAAAATCAATCAAGACAAGATGCTCAACTTTCAGCAAGCATCATTCCACCACCATAACTTTCATCAAATTCCAACTACACCACCAAGATCAATAGAACACAGAGCATGAGTCCAAAACCTATATATCTTGCAAAGAATTCTGCATCAAACTTTCCATCCCTCCAAAAATCTCCAACTATTCAGTTATCTCTTCTAGAAGCAGTCCACATATAAACAACAAACAAAATTAGAGGCGCCTTCATCAGTTTCATTCATTTTTTGAAGTCTCAACACAGCTTAGATACACATGGATATCTGTGTTTTACAATATGTAAATTCTTTCACACTATAGCACCAAAGATATCAAAAGGGATTAAATTTAAGCAGCATTCCAAAATAACATATACCATCAAAAACACAAAGAGCAACCCAAAATTGAAAGCTGAATCCAATAACAAAAAGTAACAATAATGATTACTAACCAGTAGGAACAAGAAGCAGTAAGGTTCAACTTAAAGCCTAGTTTACTAGGTCGTGATTGTGAGCAGGACAAATCATTAAGAAGCTACCCTTTTCTTCTTTTTCTTATCCTTGACCTTCATGTCAATGGGGCTTAACTTTTTTGAAGCAGTCTTCTTTTTCTTGGTCGTGATTTCGTCGGTCGTGATTCTGTCTTTATCGGCCCCGGAATTGGAGTCATTGATATTCTCTTGATCATCCATGTACTGAACTTCATGTATTCTCCCCTTGCTTTTCTTCTTCTTTTTCTTCTGATGAGAACCATCTTCTTCCTCTACTTCAACTTCTTGTTTTTCCTCCATAGGAGTAGCGTTATCGGCTCCGGCGCTGGCGACAATCTTGAGACGCAGATCAGGCATAGACTGATAAACAGGCAGAGCCAAGCTATCAGGCAACTTCAAATGAAACGACCTGATAGAACCCCACTTGCTCGGCACAACCTCGGCGATCCCATTAATAGCAGCCACCACGTTTTCGACAATCTCCTTCTTCGAGAGCGAAAGCTTAGCCACCTTCACCACGCAGCAAGTCCCACTACCCAAGAATAACATAGCAGAAGAACAAGCCTTCTCAATCTGCTCCTTCCAGTTTTTATGGTTAAGGTTCACAGGAACTGGGATCTTCTTCTTCTTGAAAAACTGCTTCCCCAATAACCGAGGCAGAAGGGGGATAATCCTCTTATCGGCGAAAAACATGTTGTACGAATCGCAGAGTTTTCTTTTGGCCTCGAATGGCTGATAATCGGTCTTGAGCTTTGACAGTTTGATCAACTTGGTGATAGGTATGTTTTCCGACTTGATTTTCTTGGAGGCGGCGTCTTTGGTGAGGCCTGACTTGGGGCGGTCGTCGATGAACATGCAGAGCTCGGCGGAATCCGACGAGGGGTCGATGAGGGGGTGAGGCAGAGGCACCTTAATCGGATTAACGCGATTCTGAGGGATTTTCTTGAGGCTGACGATGAGATAGAGAAGTTCATCCTCCTCAAGAAGTTGGAGTTTTTGCAGATGAGACTGGGAATCTCTCCACTTTAGGAGAGCGTTCACAGCTTTCTCCACCGTCGCCGTTGCCGCCATACTCTGCTCTGCTTAATTTCTACTTTCTCCACTTTAGGGTTTAATTCCTCCTTTCTCCGCGCTCTAGGGTTTTAATAAAGCTCAATAGAATTGCCGGGTTAATGTTTTTAAATATTTTATTTACTTTTTTTTTATCAAGAAATATTTTATTTACTTAATTAATACTCATAAATAAGAATTAATAAATAAAATATGAATGGGTTGATCCAAGTGGTAAGTAACTTAGTATCGTTTAAAAACAGGTCTCGAGTTCGAGGACTTGTGTATACAAAAAAATTTCACTCGAAAACTCACGCACTAAAACTAGTGTGCGACGCAAGATTAATTAGGGCAAAGTTTTAAATAACTGAGAGGGCAACCAAAAAATTAATAAATAAAACGATAATAAAGTTATCACAAAAATATAAAAAGAGCGTTGTTACAAAAATATCTCTAAAAATATAAGGGACTTTTCTAGTATGCGGCCGCCTAATATACGGCTAAGAAACGCCGTTACCGGAAATATTATAAGATAAATAATGTATCTAGTAAAGCGCTACCGGATATGTTGATATAAAATGATGTATCCGGTAAAAAACATAAAAAAATGAAAAAAAATGGTAACCGGCAAATTTAAGTTATTGGTCAAAGATAACAAAATCGGTAAAATTACCTATTTTGTTGATCCGAATATCAATATATTCGGTAGCGCTTACCTATTTTGTTATTAAAGTTTAAGCTGATGGGGCCTTCGAAAATATCTATACTTTTTTAAAAGTATCCATACTTTTTTAAAAAAGATAACAAAATCGGTAAAATTACCTATTTTGTTGATCCGAATATCAATATATTCGGTAGCGCTTACCTATTTTGTTATTAAAGTTTAAGCTGATGGGGCCTTCGAAAATATCTATACTTTTTTAAAAGTATCCATACTTTTTTAAAAAAGATAACAAAATCGGTAAAATTACCTATTTTGTTGATCCGGATATCAATATATACGGTAGCGCTTTACCTATTTTGTTATTAAAGTTTAAGCTGATAGGGCCTTCGAAAGTATCTATACTTTTTTAAAAGTATCCATACTTTTTTAAAAAAGTATAGTATAACAAAATAGGTAAAATTTTACTTATTTTGTTGATAAGAGTATCAACATATTCGGTAGTATTAAAGTATCGATACTTTTTGTTAATACTTTTTTAAAAGTATCGATACTTTCGAGCCACATTGCAACCGGTTACATTGCTTTTTAAAAAAATTTCGATACTTTTAAAAAAATATGGATACTTTCGAAGTATCAACAAAATAGGTAATTTTACTTGATATGTTGATACTCTTATCAACAAAATAGGTAATTTTACCGAATATGTTGATACTCTTATCAACAAAATAAGTAATTTTACCGAATATATTATGTTTACCGGTCACCTTTCTAACCGGTTACGTTGTATATTAACCGTATATTAACAGCCTTACCGCAGAACTACCCAAATATAAGGGATAAATTCGGGTTAAATATTTTTCACCCAAGACTCGAACCCGATCACACCCTTAATAAAAATTTGACATGACCTAACCCGAACTTGATTTATTTACAAAAAAAAAAATCATCCCTATTTAATCGTATCAAAACTCAATCGAATTTGGTGAAATGTCTATCCCCACTTTCTTTCTTGTCTAAGGAAAGCAATGGTTGTGTTTTTTTTCTTCTCTTGTAATATTTTTCTTTTGTTATTGTAACATGTTTTTTTTTTACTTTTGTTATATGTTCATTAAATTTTATTTAATATTAGATTTGATGTCGTCTCTCTAAAATATTTCTTAAAAAATTAACAAAATATAAAAATAGAGTTATACTTATAGTTGAGGGCTAAATGAAATATTTTCTACTAATTTTAATGTTACGTCATCTATTTAATAACAATTAACGAGGTGATGTTATATTGTAATAAAATTTAAAATTTATTGTTTATTTTTTAATATTTAAAAGTTGGATGACCAAACTAAATGTTTTGAGAAAATTTAGTGATAATTTTTTAACTTCACCTTAGTAACTGATAGGGTAAAATGCTCTCCAAATAATTCACTATGTGTGTTGATTATAAATAATTTCAATTAAAATTTTCTAGCAAAATAAAATTAAAACGTGTTATTGTGAAATAATAGTTTTTCCCCAAGTTTATACATTTTATCTATCATAATTTAAAATAATTTGATAAATTTAACTTTTCATATTTAAATTGTTAAAAAATAAGAAACGTTGCTTCGAGACCATATTAAGAATATTAAAAATTTATCGTATTTAATTTTTTTGACACTACACTCTTTGACCATTTGCCACACTCCTTGATATTGTCCATCAGCTCAATTACCGACATATGAGATAGCTCAACAAATACAATCATTTTAATACTAGACACCTAACAAACTAATAACACAAACCTATTATGACGTTAACATTACCTACTAGTAGACACAATTATTTCACTAATAAAGTTTTTAAATATGAAAGATTAATTTTTTTAAATTATTTCAAATTAGGACTAAATTAATAAAATGTTTAAATTATAAAATTTAAAGGCAGGAAGCCAAAATTTTCCCCTAACGTTTACACTTTTTGTCATTTTAGCCCTAAATCTTTTTTTGAAGCACCTAACCCCTCAACGTTTTCTTTTCTGTGCAAATACACCCTTAAATGGACGGAATCGTTAGTCAATTAACGGTCAACCGTTCTCGCACACATGTCATGCTGATGTGGCATGCCTACGTGTAGTGGAGGTGACATGACAATTTGCTGACATCATTTATTTATTTAAAAAAATAAAAATATATATTTTTCGTGCAACCACCCATAGGTTGTCATGTGTCGTTTGATTGGGCATGAATAAAAACTCAATGCATTAAGCCTTGGTTAAGGTTCGAACACAAGTTCTTGGGTAAAGGAAACAAACAACTTAACCATTGGATCAAATAACCTTATTTAATGTTTCTTAGATGCTATAATTTTTAAACAAAACACAACACATGATTATTTAAAAAAATTAAACATAGAAAAGCACGATTGAACCCCGAGAATCCCCACTAATCTATTACAATATAACCAAACTGAAGCAGTTAAAATCATGTAATAATATAACCAAATTGCATTGATAAGAGAATGTCGCAACAACATCACCAGTGAACCAGCAAAAAGTAATTCAACTACAAAAAGTAACCTATGAACCAACTCACCATCAACAAAAAAAATATTGGTAAACCAATAACAAAAAGTAATGCATACCAATATTGTTATAGGAATTGTCAATAGTTAATCCATGCTAGTAAGCAGTTATCAATCATATCGATATTGGTACACGAACTAAGTAACTAACTTAGTGAATGTTTTTCGATATACCGAACAAAATCACCATTTTGACAGAAACTAATAAGAACCCCAAATGGAGATTTCATTTTTTTTTCATCTTTGTTGCAACTGACTCTTGAGTGGCTAAAGGCTCTCTGATCACCTTCCTCTTCTTTCGAGTATTTTTCATCGGAGACTTTACATTACTTTATTGAACTGCTGGAGTGACAGTGGTTCTTGTGCTTGTACCAGACTAAGAAATAAAATAAATACAATAACAATGATGCGAATATATATTGTGTTTTTAAATTCGGTGTACTTACATATAAAGTTTGTTCCCCAGTCTTTAGATTAGTGTAGAGGTCAAACCCTTGAAGTCTTGTGCTCCTTCTTGACTTAAGTTTCATAGCATTGACTTTTTTCTTGCCTTTATGTGATGATGGTGTGGGGTATTTAGATGACTTATTACTTTGCATGTTTGCAGAATTTTCACGTACATTGGTCTCATACAACAAAGAATAATAAGTTAAAAGTATAAATTCATAAGTCTGATATATAATTGTGTAACCCCCTAAATCCGACCCAAGGGTTATGGGTCGAATCTAGGAAGTCGGATTGAAAATGTGTCCCTCAAGTAAAATGATTATTAGGTTTTGAAAATTAAATAATTAGATTATTTATTGAAAACGGTACCGTTTCACTTTAAATTCCATCAAATTCAAAACGCAGTTGTATAGGTAAAAATAACAGAAAATGAATTATCAAAAATATCCTATTTAAATCTCCATGCGTGATAAAACAGCTTAAAGTCTCAAATAAATGTAAAAGTAGCGAAAATTACATAAAATCCCCAAATAATAAAATAACTGATGTAAATCTGAAATCTAAAAATATCTATACTGAAAACTGTAAATAGTCTGATAAAATGTGATCCTCCAAGTACTGAACTCTTATGTCTAAGAATCTGAAATAGAAGTTAAGGGGGAGTCAGCTATTAAGCTCAGCGTGTCTCCAAAGTGCATCAGACAGAATATCACAAAATCATACAGTAAACATAATCATTTAAGTACACATATATGCAAAGCGCGATGCACCTAAGTCTATGTCATGAACCCATCTACATCATCGTCCGAAGAGTAAGGTTTCCCTAAACCACTCTCTACATCGTCGCCAAGTCCGAAGTGGAATTCAACCCGAAGGGTGAAACCACTGATCTTTTTCGTACATTTCCCAACCCAAATGATATGACATGATAATCCAATACTAATCTGAATGTAATAATAAATAATCCGAAAATGCATGAGCATTTAGTCCTACAGATTTTTATTTAAATTCCGATGTATGCAAGGCAAGTTATACACAAACCATATCACATAACTCATATCAGAACATATATTTACAAACCAAACATCATACAATATCAAAATTAGGGGTGTAAACGAGCCGAGTCGAGCTCGAGTAGTGTTGAGCTCGACTCGAGCTTGAAAAGCTCGAAGCTGAGCTCGACTCGACTCGAAAGCTTGCGAGCTCAAAATTATTGAGCTCAAGCTCGAACTCGAAATCAAAAATGAAACTCGAACTCGAACTCGAAAAACTGAAAGGCTCGGATTCCAAAAGCTCGAAAAGCTAGAATTCCAAAAGCTCGAAAAGCTCGAACTCGAAATATTCTCAAACTTATATAGGTGCTCGATTCAAGATTAAACTCGAACATGAACCTTAAGTGCATGAAGACTTAATACTATATTTTTAAAAACACAACATATAAATGTTTTTTCACTCTAATAAACCAACGTCACATTGTAATAAAAATATTGTGATAAAAATGTCTCGAGTCATATAAAAGTTCTGGAAAAAAATAAAAGTAACATTACAAGAAATTTAGCATAATTAAACCGATAACATATTCATAAGCCAAAATTCTACCAATAACACCTGTCAAAAAGAGTAAAGGATAATAGTTAATGATAAATTATTCTATAAAAAATTATGAAATAATTATAAACATAAAGTAAAAAATATATAAATTTAATCTCTTAAGTTTAAATATTAAACCTCTTAATTTGTCAAGCTGTTGATTCCTTCGACGATATTGGTATAATAATTTCCTTCTGTTGCTTGTCATCATTCTGCAATAATTTAAAAACCTAAATAAATTCATATATATATATATATATATATATATATATATATATATATATATATATATATATATATATATATATATATATATATATTTAAAAAGAACAGACTTTATCATAAAAATATATATTTACCTTGTTCTTCCTTTTCAGTCCATGAAAGGATCTACACCAATCACATGTGCACATAAACATTTGCACTGTTTCGGGAGCAAGAGAAGCCCTATAAGGATCAATTATACGACCCCCAGCACTAAGCGTGGCCTCAGAGGCCACAGTAGTAATAGGAACGGCTAATATAGTTACCGCCATCCTAGACAAAATGCGAAACTTGTTCGACTTTTTCCTCCACCAAGCTATGTCATCAAAACTAGCATCTTAACTAAAGACGCACCCCTCATCCAAATATGATTCAAGTTCAGATTTTACACGAGGCACAAAAGTTTCTCCGCTAAAAACATCTTGCAAAAGTTCAGACAAATCACTTGAAGTAACATCTCCATGAACATCTGTAGAAAATGCACATTCTCCACTTTCTTCCGCATTACAAGATGAAGAATACATCCTCACATACTCATCAAAAAGTTGACACTTGATATCTTTAACTTTACTAATGTTCTCTTTAACTAAATGTGACGGAAATATTTTAGGAAATGCAATTTCTACCGCCCTCATTTTCAATCTAGGATCCATCACTAAATCTATTGCCATTAGCAAATTACATTCACCCCAATACTTGTTAAATCTCTCTTTCATGTTTTCTACCATACTTCTAACGAAATCATCAAGAGATTCTTATTTTGCATCCAACAACACTTTAATTTTTGTATCTCTCCAAGAAACAAGTTAGCAGTTGGATATTCAGAGCCTGATATAATATTAGTAGTGGCTTTAAACACTTTCAAAATTTCAAATAATTTTTTAATTTTTTTCCACTCATCGTCATCAAGACAACATTTATAAGAAGGCTCATCCAAAGCATACCTAGAAAATACCTTTTTGAACTTGATAGCACAATCCATCATGTCATATGTTGAATTCCAACGTGTCTTGCACTCAAGGATCAATTTTCGCTCTTGCAAATTGTATTGACTAACAAGCTCACCAAATCGTTTGAGTCGCGCCTCACTTGCATTCAAGAATTCTACCGTGTCATGGACCTTCTCAATGATATGTTGCACTTGTTGAAGACCATGTTGCACTATTATGTTAAGAATATGCGCACAACAACGAACATGAAATAGTTTTCCATTGCAAAGAAGTCTTCCATTTGTTGCGAAATTCTCCTTCAATATCTAAATACAAGAATCATTTGCAGATGCATTATCCACTGAAATTGTAAAGACCTACAAAAGAATCAAATAAAAATATTTAAATATTCTATATTTATAAAAAAGATCAATACTAATAATTAATAAGTATATCAAAAGAAAAAAAATTAAAAACACACTTACTTTGTCTTCAATTCCCCATTCCTTTAAACATGATAAAATAGAATTAGCAATATTAGCACCTCTTCTTGGAGGTGGTAAATAAACAAAGTTGAGCACCCGCTTTTGAAGCTTCTAATCAAGATTCACAAAATGGGCTGTAAGAACCATGTATTCAATTTTTTGTGGTTTAGATTTCCACAAATCTGTAGTCAAATTAATTCTATCCACTTTTTTCAACAAAGCCTTCAACTTCTTCTTCTCAAACTCATAAACTTTGAAGGAGTCATTTCTTATAGTAACTCGAGAAACACTTGTCCATTGTGCCATTCCTCGTTTCATCATCAAATTAAATCATTCTTCTTCAACAATGCTAAAAGGATGTTCATGCATCGTAATCCAATGAGCCATAGTCTCTCTCATCTTCAACATGTCAAATTTACCATCATTGTAAAGTACCAACAAATCCATATTGACCAGTATCAGTGCTCGACTCAGATGGTAAGAAGTTAATTAATTTTTGTTGCTTATAAAATTTTGATTTCTAGATGCAACCTTCTAAGTGTCGTTTCAAATGAGAAGTACTCTTAGATTTTAAAAGAGAGAGAGGATGCTTGCAATACTTGCACCTTACTTTCCATTGCTTGTTTATGAGTTCAGGTTCTAAGAAATCATCCCACACCTTTGATCTTTTTGGTTTTTTAAAGGCTTGAAAAGAATTTTCAACTTCAGCTTCTTTTGTGTTGGTGTCAAATAGAGGATTAAAAACTTCTAGATTACATTCTTCTTCTTCGATAATAACGTCATCATCATTCACAAGTAATTTTTCAACTCTTGAAACACCAATGAGCGTCGAAGAATTTTGCTGTCCAGTAGACATCTGCTAAACAATTAAAATAATACCACTATCAAGTCAAAATTAATTCATCACTTTAAAGCAATGTATAGATATAATCGACCAGAATTATCGTGTCATTTTTTCAAACTACAACACAACATTAAAAAACAAATATATTAAGCAGATTTAGAAATGTCCATTTGTCACAAGTGAAAATATTTGTTATCGAAAAGATATAAGATATAATCGACCAGAGTTAAAGTTTTAAAAGTTCAGAAAATGAAAATTATAGAACCATGTGAAGGACAATGATTTCTGCAAAAGAAACACGCATCTATATCAAAAAGAGAGAAAATTCTTGCTTACTTTTCAAGTGCTATCAACTTCAGGAAACAAGTATCAGAATAAAGAACAATACAAATGAATTAACTATCAAGTATCATCACATGAATATACCCCCAGATTCAAAACTCTTCTTAACCATTAAAATTACAAGAAGTGCGGTCAGGAATCAAAACTTTTTTTGTTTTTTTAAGGTTACTGAGCTTAGCTGCTAGTTTTATATCAAGAATATTCTCCTAAAAGCAACTTTACAACTAGAATAATTCAAAACCGCTTAAAGTGAATTTTTGTTAATGCTTGCGCCCATAAAACCATCATCCTTTTCCAATCTAAGTTTTCAATATTATTAAAAGCTCATCATATTGCTCACCCACTGGAGATGCCAACAACAAACATAACTCTTTATAACCAGTTCACAGCAAAAACTCTGACTCTTAAGTATATATTAAATTGAATTGATAACCTTCCAAATCCACTACAAGCTAAATTGTTTGTCAAAAAGCCAATACAAAATAAAAGACTTAAACTACACATTCATCCGAAATTCAGATGCTACATCAACAAATATTCAAGAAACATGAAATCAACAGAAAGAAGAGGGGGAGGGGGTAGAAACAAAGTTTGGATTGTAATGAATAATGGGTAATACTTGTTTAATCCGAAAAAACTAAAAGCTTCGCACTTTGGGTTTGTGTTCCCAGAATCAGAGGTGTCCATTTTCCACTTTCCGAAAAACATGGAGTTTAGGGTTCAAAGAAAAGTGAGAAAGGGGGGAAATACGATTAGATAGATATGGAGAATGAGTGGGTTAGATTTAATTTTTTGGTTTAAATTTTAAATCAAAGATAGAGATTGTCTTTTAAATCTCACCCATTTAATTTGTTAGTTATTTTTTATTAGAAATATCATCTTATTGAAGTAAAATTTTAAAGAGAGTAGAGATTATTATATATATTTAATTTTAGTTATTGAAAATCTCAAATATTATGTCTATTATTACTAGAATATTTTTTTAAAAAAATTTAAATAACTTAAAACTAAATTTTATTAATCAATTATTTTTAAAAATAAAAAATATATATTTAAATACTATTTTTTCGAGTAGCTCATGAGCTTTTCGAGTCGAGTATCGAGTAGCTCGACTCGGCTCGTTAAGAACTCGAGTCGAGTTCGAGTTCGAGTCGAGTCCAATCGAGTCGAGCTTTGACCGAGCTTTAACCGAGTCGATCTCGAGTAGCTTGTGATCTGTCTCGTATCATTTACAACCCTAATCAACATAGATAATATATCACATATAGAGAACACACTTTAGACAACTAACATCTCAACGTCGGGAGTGACGTCTCCCACGCTCAAATCTAGTAACGGGCTGAACAGGATCGGCACCTACAAAGGTAACACTATGTAAGATTTCACTACTATTATGCCACAAGCTACTAAACATAACTTATTTAATTACATGTACGCGCAGAACTCAAAGGTTGTGATGCTGGAGGTCGACCAGACGAAGGAGGAGGAAGAATCTCGATGTTCGAATCTATGTCACCTAAACGCAAAAGAAATTCGATTCAGAAACCAATTACACAATTTCTCAACTGAGCATAAATTAATTCAAATGGTCAAAAACAGATGTTCAGGATCGAATTTGGAAAAGTGGCCTGCGAAATTGGAAACAGGACGTCGAAAAATGTATAGTTAACTTTGACAAAAAAAGTCAATGGTCAAAGTCTACGGTCATAGTCAAAGTCAAACTGTTGATGTCATTCGGTCAATGCTGACGTCAGCAAGGTCAACGCTGACGTCAAAAGCTTACATCATCTATTGCGTTAGTAGATGACGTCATCATGATGTCACCCAGTTCGGTTCAAGCTGCACTCTGACAGTCCGGTTCGGCTGACCCAGTTCACATGTTCTTCTCAATTAAGCTCCCTTGACTGGTTTGGCATTCTCACCCTTGGGCTCACCACAGATTTGGGCTTTACCCAAAACACCAACATGGCCCGAGAACAAACCCCTTCACCTTAGCACTCTGATAACCTAGGGTTCCCACCCTCGACGGCGCGACGCCGACGGCCAACACGGACCCTTTTTCTAACTGATTTACCCAAATCCCGAACACCCCTGCAAGAGCTCGAATTGAAGATTTCAGTATAGCCGTTGGAGCTTTTTAATTTACCGTTGAGTGGTGTCGTTTTGATTAGAGTTGTTTTTAGTTTAATGAAACGGTGCGTGTTGAGTCTAATAAGAATTGTTAGAACGCTATCGTTTTGGTGTGGTAGGGTTTTAAGGGGCTTGCTGAGAAGCAGCCATCCTTATCGTTGTTTTGATGTCTGTTATTTGGGATCTCTATTGAGATTTTCTCTGTCTACCTCCTATTTCTGTTTTTCCTCTTTTAATATCATTCTGCGATTTGAGTTCTTCATTTAC
The DNA here is from genome assembly GCA_030270665.1 of Hibiscus trionum. Taxonomy (NCBI): domain Eukaryota; kingdom Viridiplantae; phylum Streptophyta; class Magnoliopsida; order Malvales; family Malvaceae; genus Hibiscus; species Hibiscus trionum. Next base: position 6,038,554 of record BSYR01000034.1, on the reverse strand, counting down.
AGTGATTACAAGGGTATCAGAGCTATCATCGATCCGGAATATGGTGGAAACAAGGCAACAATCGAGTCAGGCATCCACATGGCAGCTGGAATCGGAGAGATTGCAGTCCGAAATCTCAAAGTTGGATGAGAAGGTGAAGGCTAAGCTTGCGGGGTTTAAGGTCCAATTGATGGTCGATTTCTAGAACTTACTTGATGAATCGATTGGGAAAGTAGTGGGTTCTGTGAACACTACCTCGACCACTTAGGGGGCAACGGGAACAACCCTGAGTTCTTCGAATCCAATCAACACCAACACGACTGGAGCAGCGATGAACGACACGGGACCGGAAGTGACTGTATTAGATGCTGAGAATCCGAAGGAGCAAAACGATGACCAGGTTCACACTGGGGATTTGGCGTATAAACTGATGTGCCCTAAGTTCGATGGGTCTGATTTTAAGGGTTGGCTCTGCAAAGTGGAACAGTATTGTGAGGCGGAGCATACTCCCGAAAATGCCAAAGTAAGATTGGTGATGCTCCACTTAGAGGGGAAGACACTACAATGGCATCACTTCGCAAGTAAAAGCATCTCTTAGCTGAATCAACTTCCATGGAGTCAATATTTAGCAAAAATGAAGGAAAGATTTGCGCCTGGAGGTTTCGAGAACCCGTTTTTAGATTTGGTCGGGCTATGGCAGATGGATTCAGTGGAGAAGTATTATGAGGACTTCATTGATTTGCTGAATCAGGTAAACCTTCATGATGACTATGTCCTAAGTTTGTTTAAAGCACATATAAGGTTGGAGATTAGTCAGTATGTTCAGCTTTTACATCCTACATCTTTATCTGAGGCATTTTAAATGGCCAAACATCTAGAAAGTATGTTTTTTCCTAGGTCGAAGAGATCCTATTCTAATTTCAGTCGAACAGTGGTTCCTTCAGCAATTTCTATTCCCCTAGGCATGCGTTGGTTGGGTTTAAAGGATCTGTGAGTGGAGTGAATTCTTCTGCCCCATCAATAGCCTCTAGGAACACGACTCCTAAAGTATTAAGCCCGGTGCATCCTAAAGGGCCTAGTAACAACAATCCAAGAGGAGCAGGGAAGGCTTTGTCAGCTGCTGAGATTGAAGAGAGACGCAGGAAAGGCTTGTGTTTCTGGTGTGCTGCGAAATATTCACCAGGACACAAGTGTCAAAAATCCCAACTGTATCAAATTCTAGTAGAAGGTATTGAAGAAGAATGTGAGCAGGAGGAGTTTTTAGATTGTGAGGACCATGGAGAGTTGACAAATATGGAAGGACCTGCAGCAGAGTCACCTATACTGTCCCTACAAGCCATATGGGGGACTGATCAGTGGGAAACCATGAAGTTGAGGATTAGAGTGGACAATGTGGATTGTGTTGCTTTGTTAGACTCTGGAAGCACACATAATTTCATCAGCTTAGCTGTAGTTAAGAAATTGGGATTGCTGATGGATAAGAGGAAACAGTTGAAGGTCACTGTGGCAGATGGCAATTCATTGGGCACCCTGGGAGAGTGCTTGAAGGTGAAGTGGGAGACACATGGTCATAGTTTCCAGTCTGATTTTTTGGTACTAGCCCTAAGGAACTGTGATGTTGTTCTTGGAGTTTAATGGTTTTCCCAGTTGGGGACCATTAAATGGGATTTTGCAGAATTAAAGATGGAGTTTAGATAGAATGGTGGATCTGTGGAGTTGAAGGGATGTAAGTCAGAGTCCTTTCAATGGACTGATGCAAAGGTCTGTGCTAAGTTGATGAGGGGTACAAATAGCCCATGCAACTTCTCCCTGATGGCTCTCAATGCTCATTTGGAGATGAAAGGAGCAGTTGAGAAGGACAATCAAAGGATTCAAGACCTGTTGAAGAAATATTGGGATGTTTTTGAAGAGCCAAAAGCTTTACCACCTGAGAGAGCCCAGGATCATAGAATTCCCTTGATCAATGAAGATGTTGTGATTAAAGTGAAGCCCTATAGGTATCCTAGTGTTCGGAAAGATGTCATTGAGAAAATGGTTGCTGAGATGCTGCAATCAGGGGTTATTAGGGATAGTACTAGTGCTTTCTCATCCCCCATTGTGATGGTTAGGAAGAAAGATGAGTCATAGAGAATGTGTATTGGCTATAAGAGATTGAATGAGATCACAGTTAAAGATAAATTCCCCATGCTTGTGATTGAAGAGCTCTTAGATGAATTGGGAAGAGCTAGAGTATTCTCCAAACTGGATCTAAGGTCTAGATACCATCAAATAAGGATGTGGGGTCCTGATATTCATAAGACAACATTCAGAACGCATGAGGGGCATTATGAGTTCTTAGTAATGCCATTTGGGCTTACTAATGCCCCTGCAACATTTCAGGGACTCATGAACAAAGTTTTTAAAAGGTTACTGAGAAAATCTGTGTTAGTCTTCTTCGACGACATCCTAGTGTATTCAGAAGACTGGCAATCTCATTTGAAGGACTTGTAAGAGGTTTTGGGAATTCTAAGGGAGCATAGGTTGTTTGCAAAACTGAGTAAGTGCTGCTTTGGGGCAACCGAGATGGACTATCTATGATACATCATTTCTGGTGGAGAGATTTCCATGGACAAAGAGAAAGTGCAGTGTATACTTGAGTGGCCAGCACCTGTCACAATCAAGGAGCTGAGGGGATTTTTGGGGTTATCAGGCTATTACAGGAGGTTCATAAAATAGTATGGATGGATTGCAAGACCCCTAACCAACTTGTTGAAAAAACGAGGATGGAAGTGGACTCATGAGGAAGAAGTGGCTTTCCAAAAATTGAAAGAAGCTATAAGCTCAGCTCCTACATTAACCTTACCCAACTGGGAAATGGAATTTATTGTAGAAACTGATGCATCTGATATGGGAATTGGAGCTGTTCTGACTTAGAGTGGGAAACCGTCGGCTTTTCTCAGTAAAGGATTGGGGGTGAGGCACCAGGTTTTGTCAGTATATGAGAAGGAAATGATGGCTGTGTTGGTTACAGTGAAGAAGTGGGCCAATTACCTGATTGGGAGACATTTTAAGATTAAAACTGACCATCAGAGTTTAAGGTTTCTCACTGAAAATCAAGCTGTGACTCTAGCTCAGCAGAAGTGGGTCATTAAAATGATGGGATATGATTTTGAAGTGTGCTACAAGAAAGGGATCAATAACACAGTGGCTGATGCACTCTCTAGAAGACCTGGAGGTGCTCAATTTCAGAACCTGGTAATCAGTTCAATCTCCACTGATTTCTTCAAGAGAATATCCAGTTCATGGGAGGAGGATGATAAATTAAAGAAGATTATTAGGGACTTAAAAGATGGCTCTGGGAAACACTCTAAATACACTTGGGATGGGAGACAATTGAAGAGGAAGGGAAAGTTGGTGGTTGGGGAAAATTCTGAGTTGAGGAAGGAATTGCTAGAGTTATTCCATGCAAGCCCTGTAGGAGGCCATTCTGGGGCTCATGCTACTATTAAGAAGCTGGGAGCCCTAATGTATTGGAAGGGGATGAGGAATGAGGTAAAGAGATGGGTCAGAGAATGTACAACATGTCAGAGGAACAAGGCTGATCTGATGCACCCTAGAGGCCTTTTGCAACCTTTACCTATCCTTGAATCTGCTTGGTCTTCCATCAGTATGGATTTCATTGAAGGACTACCAGTATCAAGAAGGAAAGATGTTATTATGGTGGTAGTTGATCGGCTAACTAAATATGGGCATTTCATAGCAATGACTCATCCTTTCACTGCCAAGGATGTGGCTCAATGCTTCATGGAGAATATTTTCAAGCTGCATGGACTACCTGGAGACATAATATGTGATTGAGACAAGGTCTTTATGAGTTTGTTCTGGAAGGAACTATTTGGGAAACTTGGAGTGAAGATAAAACCTTCAACAGCATACCATCCCCAAACTGATGGCCAAACTGAGAAAGTGAACCAATGCCTAGAAGCTTACCTAAGATGTATGACTGGGGAAAAGCCTAAGGAGTGGGGAAATTGGCTGCATTTAGCAGAGTGGTGGTATAATACCTCCTTCCACTCTACTATACAAACAACTCCCTACCAAGCCTTGTATGGCCAAGCACCATGAGAGCATTTACCTTACACAGCAGGTGAATATATAGTTGCTTCAGTGGATAGAAACTTGCAACACAGAGAGCTGCTTTAAAGATGCTGAAATTTTATCTATAGAGAGCTCATGTCAGAATGAAACAACATGCAGATAGGAAGAGAACTGAATGTGAGTATCAAGTTGGGGATCTGGTATATTTAAAGCTGCAACCTTATCGACAACAAACCATCAAACAAAGATCTTGTCAGAAACTAGCCCCAAAATAGTTTGGTCCCTTTTATATTATTGGCAAAGTGGGGTCTGTTGCTTATAAACTGCAGTTGCCAAGGGATTCCAAGGTTCACCCTATATTTCATGTTTCCCAGCTGAAAAAACACATTGAGAGTACTGATTGCAGTTCTGAGTTGCCTGTTATTAGTCCTGATGGGGAAATCAGTAAGGAACCATTGAGAATTATTGACAGAAGAATTGGGAAGAAGGGAGGCAGGGCAATCACAGAAGTCCTTGTGGAGTGGGCCAATGCTTTTCCAGAAGATGCTACGTGAGAGTCGCTTCATCAGCTCCAACTTCGATTCCCAAACTTTCATCCTTGAGGACAAGGATGTTTCGAAGGAGGGAAACTTGCAAGAGCTCGAATTGAAGATTTCAGTATAGCCGTTGGAGCTTTTTAATTTACCGTTGAGTGGTGTCGTTTTGATTAGAGTTGTTTTTAGTTTAATGAAACGGTGCGTGTTGAGTCTAACAAGAATTGTTAGAACGCTGTCGTTTTGGTGTGGTAGGGTTTTAAGGGGCTTGCTGAGAAGCAGCCATCCTTATCGTTATTTTGATGTCTGTTATTTGGGATCTCTATTGAGATTTTCTCTGTCTACCTCCTATTTTTGTTTTTCCTCTTTTAATATCATTATGCGATTTGAGTTCTTCATTTTACAGTGATTACAACCCCACTCACAACCCATGCAACAAAACCATCATCTGAGGCTTACCCAAACAAATTCGGACGAGAGCAGGCAGATGGGACGGTGGTGCGCTGGGTTTTCAAACAGTTCTAACCGTTTCCGACGAAGGACGATGGTGCAAGAAGAGTTTGAAGGTCGGGCTTTGGTCGCACGATCACATGAGCACATCGATAATCACAAAACGGTGAACATGCGGTGGTAGAGCCCTCACCGGAGCTTGAACAGAAAGAGAAATGGGAGATTTTGAGTGTTTGGTTCGTACGAGAGAGAGAATGAGAGGGGAAGGGTGCGACTGATACACTCAACTGGTAGATGAAAAGCCATTAGGGCCTATTTACCCTAATTTTCGGGTAAATTACCCATTAAAGACCCCAACATTTACCCACTTAACCGAAAGGACACCCAATTCCTAATTCGTTCCAATTTAGCCCCTAGATCAAAATTAGGTTTTAAACAAAAATTCCCAAATTAAATTTAGATTTTAGAATTAGGTATTCCTTCAAATTAGGGATTTAATTAGGGTGTTACAAATTGTAAATAAAAAAATGACTTATACATGAGTTGTACTTGTTTTAGGTTGTGTACAAGATCGTTTGTTATGTCCTTCCCCACCACATTTCTTACAAGTTATAATGAGACCAATCTTACTCATAAGCCCGGGGTTAAGATATTTACGTTCTCCTATTGTCTTCCTCCTATTTTTCTTTGGCCTTCTAGGCATTATTCTTTCAACAGGTGGGAGAACAGGCTGAATTCCATTTTTCCACTCATGGCACCCATTTATAGGCTGTAGAGCTTATAAATATGCATTAATATATGTAGCTTTGTGGTAACAGGAATCTAGGTATTCGTCTGGGTCTCCACCAGTATTTCAGATTGCACAATAAACATGTGGACAAGGAATCCCACATAGCTTCCACTTTCTACCAGTACAAGTTCTTTTTTGTTAGTCCACAGTGAACTATTTTTCCCTTTCTTTATCTCACAACTATGGTCTCCATTCTAAATCATTCTCCAGTCAATGTTGTTCTTCTTAGATTCATCAAACTTTTTCTTGATAAGTAGACTGTAATTGTACTTTTATGTAGTCATGAATCTCCTCTTCTCAACAATCCTAGTCATAGTCTTCACTCTAATTTCGTCCAATATTGTAATAATCTCTTGTATCTTGCCTCAATAATGCTAGAATTAAAGGCTTCACACACGTTGTTGTCAACTATATCCGACTTAGCATGCAGCCCTTGAAAAGTTTTAGTGTTAATTTCTTTTTTTGTCAAACACTTCAGACGCCAGTTTTTCATCAATTGCAGATAATGCATCTTTGTTTTGCTACCATTCCCTTTCAGTTGTGAACTTCACAATTTTTCAAAATGCAAACTCATATGATTTTGATCTCTTCCCCCAGTCTAGTTTGCAAACACATGTCTTGCACAATTATTGTGCTCAACTCGTGGTAGAATATCAATGTCAGTATACTCAAGACCCTACAAAAAATGAAACACAAAAAATACTTACATATTCAAAATAATTAAACAAAAAATAGAGGCTTAATCTTTACCTTATGCTGGTCAGTGATGATGGTGTATCCAAATTCATCTCCTATTCCCAAGTCTTCCTTGAGAAGACTTAAAAACTATGTCCATGAATCTTTGGTTTCACTCTCAACAATGGCCCAAGCAATAGAAAACATTTGATCATTGTTGTCTCTATAAATAGCCGATAATACTTCACCTTAAAATGGACCTTTAAGAAAACACCCATCTAGACCAAAAATATGCCTGCAACCTTCTTTCCAGCCTCTTTTTAATGCATCAAAACAATCATAAAACCTTTTGAAATGAGGTGGAGAATCGGCAGTAACCCTATTTGCAGTCATATATATAGTATTTTCTGGATTTCCCCCTTAACTCATGTGCATAATCTCATAAATTAGCAAATTCTTCCTTTACATTTTTCACCAACTTTGATGACACGAAATTCTTGACTCTTCTACATGCACTAAAGTTAACATTAACATGAAGCTCAAATTGAACCCTTCTATAATTCTTCTTCAGCTTCATTTTTGGGTGGTCCTTAATGGTTTCCTCAAAGTGTCCTACAATCACTTTCACATTCATATCCTTATTTTTAAAACTAACTGGACAATTGTGTTTCTCTATAAATGTCCTCGCTTGCATACACTTTGTCATCTTATTGGTAATTGCATGAATTCTCCATAGACAATAGGTAGAGGCATTGTATTTAGCAGTAGTCCTATTAGACTCGTTCTTAATAAATTTTAGTTCTCTTCTACTGCATTTAGAATACTTACGGATTGCCTCCTTGAATTGTTTCTCATCTTTAAACATCCTTAAACAGAACTCGGGACTCTCAAAATTTGGGTTGTACTTAGAAAATTTAGATTTTTTCCTAGCAGCATCATCATGTTCCTCATTACCTGAAGAAACTAAACTCTCATGGTCCTCACCATCAAAGTAATCAGTCTGAATCCTATTTACCTCGCATGTAGTTTCAATATTTTCTTCTTCAATTATTGTCTCCTTTCGTATTTCAGGTTGAATTTCATCCCGATCCCTATCACTGTCAGTCTCAACATGTTTCTTACCTCTATTAACACATTTCCCTTTAAAACTTTTAAATGTTTCCCTAGCAGATTGTAGCTCATCATCATCATTATCATCAGACAAATACCTAACTTTCATCAAATATACACCATCATGACTTTCACTTTCACTCTCATCATCATCATCATTGTCATTAACTTTTCTTGAACGTCAATAGCATTCTCATTGATATTTTGTTCAATAGCAGCACTCTCATTAACTATTTCTTGAACACCAGTAACAACATTCTCATTAATATTTTGTTCAACATTAGCACCCTCATTAATTGTTTCTTGAAGACCAGCAACAACATCTTCACTTTCACCCTCATTCATAGTTTTTACACCACCATTAACACTTTTATACACCCCCTCAATAGAAACCTCCACTCTCCATTTGAGACTGTTGCAGCCATTTAACATCATTCAAATCAATAGGAGAATTCTCATGGACAACCTCATTAGCAGCATCCCAGCAACATCACCATCACTCTCATGAACACCCTTAGTAGTAGCATTTCCAGCAGCATCACCACCACCCTCAATAACAGTATCCCCAACAACATCACCAGCACACTCATTAGAACCATCACCACCATGTAATTGTAACCCCCTCGTCCCGGTCTGGCCGGATGACCGGTCCGAGTAAGCTACACGGGGAAAACCGAGTGAAAACTCCCTAAGGAATTCCCCCTCGATTAGCAACCCTATTTTTTTTTCATTTTAAATCTTGTCTAGATGAGTATTTAATCCTATGTGATCATACAGCGGAACAACATTCACGAGGCAAACAAACGAACTCAGCCTAACATCTTACAGCCCAATTTTAAGCTTCAACTACAGGCGGTATCGATACCCTTAAGGGGTGTATCGATACCCCTTGACTAGGTTTAAGCTTTAACTGCAGGCGGTATCGATACCCCCTTGACTAGGTCAACTGGTCAAAGTCAACCCGTAGAGACCGTATCGATACACCCAAGGAGTGTATCGATACCCTCCCCAACGGTTGACTTCCCACGGTCAACGCTAAGATGACGGTATCGATACACCAGAGGCCGGTATCGATACCGAAATGGACAGTAGCTCCAGTGACCAAAATGGTATCGATACACCCCCCAAGTGTATCGATACACGAGGCCTGAAACAAGAAGGTGGTATCGATACCGTACCAACCGTATCGATACCCCTGCCACGAACTTGCAGGTTTGAGCTGATTTAAGGCACAAGGAGGCCCTTAAATCCCACTAAAACCCCAACCAACACACTAACATCAATTCTAAGGCAAATCAAACATAAAAGCATGCTTTAACTTGAAATCAAAGGCACAATCCAACGCTAGATGATACACAAACCATACAAGCAACATAAGCTTTCAAGCATAGCATTTCGACAAAAGGCATTTCAACATTTAAGGTCATACATGGTGCTCGAAGGCCTTAAAAGGCACATGATAAGCATAAAGAGGTTTGCATTATAACAAGGCAACCTAAACGTCTATAGACATGCCACCACACACAAGCATACATCAAAGCATAACATGTTTTACAAACCAAGGCCAAATCAAAACATCAACATACACCCAAACTCAAACAACAATACATATCCCATTGCTTAACTATTACATTCTATCACTTAAAATTCTTACATTGAGCTCACCAAAGCAACACTTGGAGACCTTTCCTTGCCCTTGCCACCCTCGAGCTATTGATCTGCATTGTCGAACAAAAGAGAGCGTAAGCATAAAAGCTTAGTGAGGGTAAGCTCATAAAACAAACCTTCGACAATGCAGGGTCCAAGCACGAGCAACAACCAAGATAAAATGCATGATCTTACCTCCGGTCCACACGAGCCATAATTACAAATGATGTATGGACATATATTCAATGTCATGTCGTGCTCAACATGTTTAAATCCACAACATATGAAGACACATATATTAAACCATGTTAGCAACACATCCCCAAATCACATTGGCTCACAATTAATCACATATTGGCAACATAAACCACAATCCGTATTGGCACCTAGCTATGACTCGAATACGCGAATAACCGTTGGAACTCACATCCAACGACACAACCATTACCTGATGGTGGGATTACACTCATCACCGTTCATGCGGAGGGGATTCCACTCATCCTCACGCCTCATTTCACGCGGAGGGGATTCCACTCATCCTCACGCCCGTCGATGGGATTCCACTCATCATCGACATATAAATATATAAGAAGATTTCCGGGCGAACCCGTACTCCATCTTGATGACTACCATCATCAAGACCACGCGCGCATTTGACTCACGTGTGCACACTAAACATCCTAATGATCGATCATTTGTACCCAAGCATACTAGTGCCAATACTAACACATTCCACAATACCATTTATTAACAACTTCCGTGCTTAGCACGTACTCACCATGACTTACCATCATGCACAAACCACATTTCCATGCCTAGCATGCACTCACCATGATCCTCGGATCAAGCAATCACCTCATAATCTCATTTCACATGACAACACACATGTACATCATTAACAACCATATCACATCATATTTTGCACATGTGAATAACCATATCATATCTATCATCAACATACATATAACAATGCATCCAACATGCCTCAACATACATGTATACAACATATACACAACCAACACCATCACAATTTAACACGAGGCATATACAACCATTAAAGAGTGCAACCAAAGTCTCTAATCAAAGCTTGGTATTAGGCTACCACTCTAATCCCAACTCTAGGTGGGTTTACCAAGCCCATCCTAGGTTCATATGCTTGAACCAAATACTCAAAATCATTTGAAAAACATTTAACCACTCACCTCTACCTCCAAGCTCAACTACCAAGCAAGCATCACCTTCAAGTTTCCGGATTCCTTCCCGAAGCTTCTCCAACACAAATTCTCGCTTCTAAACAACCTCAATGCAAGCAAAACAACCTCAAATCAACTCAAACATCAAAGTAGCTAACCCGGAATACAATTCGAATATCAAACTCAACATTTCAAGTCACGACCAAACCCCGACTTTATCTAATTCAAGCAGCCCATAAACCTTGATCAAAACCCAAGTTTCCAACACATTTTCCACTCACAAAAGATTGCTAAGTTCAGCCACAACCCCAACCCATAGGTGCAAGCCAAGCTCCAACAATTTCCAACCCAAACAATCACTAAAATTCCCATTTTCGTACTCCTATTTTACCCAGCAGAAAAACATGTTTTTAAACACCCAAATGACATCTAAATGGTTCCAAAACATCCTCCTAACATACATAAACCATCAGCCCTTCAATTTCCACTTAAAACCCACCCAAAAATCAAGTTTTGACACCTTAAAAATTGTCTCAAAAACCCATTTCGGATTTTCATCCAAAATCCTCCATTTCAACATATAATGTGTATTTTCATGAGCTTAAACCAAAACCCAACATAATAAATCGAAATCAATTGAAAAACCCAATAAAAACTTAAACTTTTATCAAGCCCTAATTTTCCAAAGTTCATGGTTTTAAAATCCATAACCATGGATAGATAGGAAATGAAGAGGAGAGTAAGAATATACCTTTGCTTTTGAAAAAGACCTTGAGGTGATGGAGAAATCAATAGAATAGAAAACTTAGGGTTTGGGGGGGTTTGAGAGCTCTTCCACGTGAGATGTAAAAAAAATGGGGGAGGAGAAGACCATTTTATTTTTTTTGTTCTCTTTAACTTTCAAAAAGTGGTCTAGCTTTTTAAAACATTTGAGTTAAATCACCGCATTGGTCCCTCCTTTTTATTTTAAAACCCAATTAGCCCAAGTCAAGGTCAAATTGATTTAATTTAATTTTACCGACTCGGACCACTAACCCGACTAACTCCTAGCCCCGAAACACGGGTGTTACAGTAATAATAAAATGTCATCAACAATAATAGGGGTGTCAACTTCATGTTCTACATATATGTCTATAAAACCATATTTCACCCAATAATTTAACATATCAATAGTGCTAGTACCATCCCAAAGTACCCTAAAATTATCTTGTAAACGACCACTGAATGGTTCATGGAAGTACATTATTTAGATACTATTGAAATGTAACACCTTTTCAACTAGCTTGTGAACTTCAAAGTAAGAGATAATGTTCGGATCCTCTTTCAATCTAACAACCTCACCACCTACATACCTCACAAAAGGGTCTCGAACAAGTTTCCCACCAACATGTAGATTCATGTAATACTTCTTGCTTCCATACATCTGCATTAAAATAGACTACAAAGTTATAACACTTTACAATATTTAACATTAAAAATAAATAAATATTCAAACAGAAATCATTGTAACTAGAAGCACGTAAAATACATAAGCATTTTTTGATATTACAGCTAAAAAAAATCACTTTTTACTAATAAAAAATCATATACAATATAATAATATCATCAAAACACACATGGAGGGACCACTTCTATAAAGAAAACCACAAACTCACAACAAACTAACTTTAAATAGCCCGACGATATGAAAAAACCACAACGAAAATATCTCTCTTGTCTTCCGATTTAAAATAATCTTCTCTACAAATCGATTTAGGTATTCTTGTCAATTTGAGTTTAAGAAAAGTGACGATAGAGTGGGATTTTCTCTGACGATTTAGGTTTAAGAACTAACCCAAATGACTTGATTTGGAGATTCTCGGAGTTCAATCATGCTTTTGCATGTTTAATTTTTTTTTAAATAATCATGTTTTTTGCTTTTTGTTTAAAAATAATAACGTCTAGTAAACATTAAATGGGGTTACTTGATCCAATGGTTAAGCTGTCTACTTGCTTTACCCAAGGACTTGGGTTCAAACCTCAACCAAGGCTCAATGCATTGGGTTTTAATTCATGCCCAATCAAATGACACATGGCAACCTATGAGTGGTTGCGCGAAAATATATATATATTTTTTATTTTTTAAATAACTAAATGACGCCAGCAAATTGCCACGTCACTTCCACTACTCGTGGGCATGCCACATTAGCCTGTCATGTGTTCGAGAACGGTTTACTGTTAGTTGACTAACGGTTCCGTTCATCTAAGGGTGTATTTGCACAGAAAAGAAAACGTTGAAGGGTTAGGTACTTCAAAAAAAGATTTAGGGTCAAAATGAAAAAAAGTGTAAATGTTAGGGGCAAATTTTGACTTTTTGCCAAATTTAAAATCATTATTATATCTAGGGGTGTTAAAAAATATCCGCTCTGATCGATCCGATTATTCGTTGACCTGATCTGAAATTTTGGATATTTGATCCGTTTTTTATTTTCGGATCGAATATTTAGTACAATTTTAAATTTTTCGGATCAGATACAGATGACAATATTTCAAGTTTCGAATTATCCGAAAATTTAAAGTTTCATGAATATTATTCTTGTTATATTTAACAATTTGATGCTTGTTATATCTGAAAATTAAAAAAATAGAAATTTTCATAGATGCAGATCTTGTTATATTTAACAATTTGTTGTTTGTTATATTCAAAATTGTAAAATTTTCTTAAATACAACATTCAAATTCGAAAAAATAGTTAAATCTTATTATATTTTCGAATAATCGGATAATCAGATATCCGAATATCCAATCCGAATAGTCAAATATTTAATTTTTCCGGATCGGATACGAATCACTATATTGTCGATCAAAAAACCTAATATCCCAAAAAATCAGATCGAATACGATCTGATATCCAACAATGAGCTCCCCTAATTATATCAGACTATATTAAAAAATGTGTTTTTTAATAATAAAATGACTTAATTGTAACAAATTTTTAATTAAATTATTAACTTACAAAAAGGACCAATTTAAATGGAACCTGTAAGTTACCCCAACTAATATGGGGTAAACATTTTACCAGAGACCCAGAGGACCGAAATGATTCAAATCAAATTCAATGGATTTGTCTGAATAACACGACTTCTTCAACAGCTTAAACCCTCTCTTCCCCGAGAAAGATCACAGTTAATTTCTTCTGATCATCAATGGCAGCAAATTCTTCAACCCGAATGCTATAGAAATCAACAATTTCCGAGAGCTGATCTCATGGAGGAAGGCGATAAAAGCATCGGTGTTGGTGAGGAAACCTCTACGATGGTTTCAGATGATGGTTCACAATCTTGGTTGTTTGCCAAGCGGCAAAGATTCACCATTGAGCTCAGGCCCGGCGAGACCACGATAGTTTCTTGGAAGAGACTAGTCAAAGATGCTCACAGCACTTCCCCGCCTTTGGCTGCCCCAAACACTGAGGATTCTCTGGTGAGAGTTTTTGGTCCAACCCTTTTTACTAAATTGCTTGCTTTTACTTATATATATTTGTTTTCTAGGATTGGAGTTTGGAACTTTTTTTTCTTCTTTAATTGAATTTAACTTTGCAGGAATGGAATGTTAGTTTTAATTCTGATGGTATTTTGTAACTTATGTGATACTGTATTAATAATTCTGGGTTTGCTTTTTTTTTTTTTGTGATACTGTATTAATAATTCATTATTTGAAATAACTAATATGGGTATGCTTGGAGCAACATGTTTTAGGTCAATGTATGGTTCTAGGGCTGTATATGGGACGAGAGATCGCTAGCTACTCGAGTTCAACTCGATCAAAGCTCGGTCAACACTCTTGAGCTCGAACTCTGCTTGAGTTCTTAACGGGCCGAGCTACTCGATATCTGACTCGAAAAGCTCGGTCAACATTCGACACGATTGGACTCGACTCAAGCTTGAACTCAGCTCGAGTTATTAACGAGTCGAGCTCAACACTACTCAGGCTCGACTTGGCTCATTTACACCCTTATATGGTTCTTTGAAGCCAGTTAATTTGGACTTAACCAAACTCATAACTGCTTGACATTCAAGAAAAAAAATGATGCAATAGGACTACCTATATTTCAGTAATGGAATCTGATTTAAATCCTAAATGTGGCAAGATACCTTGCAAGCATTGGCTTCTGTTCTGGAGGAATAAAAGATGGAAATTCCCCTATCTGTCCATGCTTTAGTGGCTATATGGCAATTCTTTATAGCTAATAGGTTGATAGATTTAATTAGTTGGTTTCTTTTGGTGGGTTGTCTATGAAAATATTACCTACGGACTACGGTATTTGATTTTGTATCAACTGCAGCGTGATCCGCAGCTCATCTTTTTAAACATAATTCTGATTTCCTTTACCCTAAATATTATTGGCATATAACACTATGACAGGTCTTCGTTGCTTTACTTATGGCTGAATTACAATCAACTTTAAGATCTAGAATATTCTCTCTGCCTGGCTTATTAACTTCAAGTTGTAAATGCAATTGAATTCCTGAATTGGCCTTTGTGGTTTTCATTGTGATTTCTTAAATTACAATTGTTCAAATAGATGGACCATGTATACTTTACGAAGTTTCCATTTGTTATTCTATGATTTTGGATGGGCAATGTGGCAGCATTTTTGTTGAAGATGCTGTTTCAGTTTAAGATTAGCTGCCAATGAACCGCTTAAATGTTGAAATTTTAACAAAATAATGATTACTTTCTTGACACAATTTAACCTCTAATAGTTCACTCGATGTTTATAAACTTCAGGAAGCCATAAAGGGTAGAGCTAGGTTAGCCACTTGTAGCAATAATTGTGATAATCGTGGATCTATGCATGATCCTTTTTCCTTAATCTGTGCATTATGGTGGATTTCATCATTTTAATGATCGCTAAAATTGTTCATTTGTCCATTGTTATGCAGGATGAATGTTTTCAAGTCGACAAGTCAACAAGTAAACAGAATGGATTACTTATAAACTCTGATAAATTGGAACTCACGTGAGTTTATTTCCTTATTTAAGTCATTCTTCTTTTATGCTTTTCATGTCCCCATTGTTGGGATGATTCATGAAAATGATATTTTCTTTTTGTATTTTTAATCTTAAAGCATAGTTGATAAATGATATTGAGTTTTATGATGCTCGATTTCCTTCAACCGATGTGTTTGTCAAGTTTGGAGAAAATTTGATTTTGGGGTTTTAAAGTGGAAGCTAAAAGATTGTAATTGGACACAATGATTTATAGTGGTTCTAACAAGCACCTACATCTACTACCTTAGCTTCCCACTAAGGATTTCTAAACAAATTCACTAAAAATTTCGTCCACTTTTCTCGGCTTAGAAGGAAATCGTTACACCGATCAAGCTTTCTACCCAAAGCTTGATCAAACACTCTCTTACACAAGAAAGACTTAGCAAACTAGAAATACCTCTACAAGGTATTGTTTGCACAAATAAAGCTCTCACCTAAAACCTAAATACTTGAGTAAATTTGACAATTAGGCTCACAAGTGTTGTTTATACAAGAAATTGAACAATAAAGGCCTAAGACAATTTTCTTATCATAATGTTGTTGACAATTGAAGCATTAGTCTTTTTCTCTTGATGCTTGAAGGTCCTTTTTATACTCCCAAATGAGTTTTTAGCCGTTGAGGACCGTTGCGAATATTTTGGAGCCGTTGGAGACTTTATTTTCCACCATAAATGCTGTTCTGCAGATGTCCGTTTCGAAAAAATCGACTCTGTTTCGGAACGCCCTTCTTCAGAAACTAGCCGTTGAGGTCTGATACAGCAGGTCGTATCGAAACGCCTATGGCCGTTTCGAAACTCTTCGAGCCGTATCGAAACGTTTACAACCCGTTTCGGTACGATTGACAGTTAAGCTGCAATTTATATTACCGTTGGGAAAATAGCCGTTGGGGATTTTGACCGTTAAGGTTTTTGCCTCATAGGCGTATCGAAACAGTAAGACCCGTATCGAAACGCTATGTAAAAATCCTCACCCAGATTAAAGCCCATTTCGAAACAGACAGAGCTGTATCGAAACGTTTTGAAACTGTGAATGGTTGTTTCGAAACGCCTAAGGGTGTTTCGAAACACTTGGATGGTTTTGTAAAGTTTGACTTTAAAAAACACTTCAAAACCTTTTTAAACAACTCTCAAACATATTTCTAAGTTGTTTGGATTGAAATGCACTTTTGAAATCTTTTCAATTTAGTCCAAAAATATTTTTTCAATTATTATATCAAAACAATAGTTCTTCAATCTCCTCTTTTTGATATAATAAAACTAACTTGAAAAGTTGTTTGAGATTCACCCCCTTTGTATTTAAAAATTTGAATAAGAGATTTCAAAAATTAAAAGAAGTTAAAGCCCCTCTTATTCTCTTGAAAATGCAATTTTTCAAACCATTTCTCTTCTTTTTTGTTATATCAAAAAGACTTTAAATAACTTAGGAGGTTAAAAAAATGACACAAATAGGAATTTTGGTTTTAAAATTGGCCCCCCTTACTCAAAGCATCATTAAGGAATGTTAGTTCAACACATGATAATCTAGTTGAATTAAAAGTAAATAAATTGAATTAAACAACTAAAAAATAACTAGATTTTACTAACACTTGAACTCCAAGGGAGGATGTAAAACATTCCTTCTTCAAGTGTTCTTCTTTGTGTGCACGGAACTCCCCCTCAAAATTGGACTTGTTGAACACCTCCATCACACCTAATCAAGACAGTCATACAAATTTTGGTATCCAAATTGTTTTGGATCCATAAACATTAGTTGTAAAAAATTTAGTCCCCTTAAGAATCTATTTTTTAATTTCATCTTTTTTATGTGAAGTGATTAGTTATTTTGGAACCCAAACACTTCTAAAATATTTTCCATTTAAAAAGCTAGGGGCACTAGATTGTCTTTGGTAAAATTTTGATTTCAAAAATCATTTTTCTTTTCTAATTTCTTGGAAATCAAAATCTTTTCTTTCTTAAGATCTTCAACTTCTTTTTGATGATATTTTTCCATTATTTGAAGCAAGTTTTGTAAACTAGAAACTTGTTGCTCAAAATCCTTCAATTTTGCTTCAAACTCAAAATTAGTTTTCAAAATCAAATCATTTTCGTTTTTCAACTTTGAAATCAACTTTTATTTTTTGAAAATAAAGCATTGAATTCGAAAATCAACTCATCATATGCTTCTTGTAACTCATTAAAAGTATAAAAAATTTGAAATAGATTAGTTAGAAGTTACCCCTCCCTCATTGAGGGCCATCAAGCATAGGTGTGCTACCTTATCATCGGTGGAGTCTTTATCACTCCATGTGGCCACATATGCTTGCTTTGAAGATGATCCCTTCTTGTTGGACTTGTGAGATTCCTTCATCTTCTTCTTCGATTCATGATAAGATCTTTCCATTTCATTCTTCATGAACCGGGTAAATTTGTTGAAGAGATATGTCATCTCTTCGTCTTCACTTTCATTCTCACTTGATTCAACATGTCGGCATTTGGAGGATTTAAAAGCAACGACACTCCCGTTGATGCCTAGCCCTTTGACTTTCTTCTCTCCATTTTCTTTCTCTTCCTTTCTTTATGATTTCGTGTGTGATGAGAGATCCCATGAGTTCATCGAGCTTTAAGGATTTGAGATCTTTAGCTTCGGTAATGGTCGTCTTCTTTGAATCCCAAGACTCGGGAAGAGAGTAGATGAGTTTGCAGACAAGTTTGTCTTCCTGAATGATTTCTCCATACCCTTTGAGTCCATTGATGATGGTGGAGAATCTATCGAACATCTTCGTAATGTCCTCATCCCGTTCCATCTTAAAGTTCTCATACTCGAGGTTGAGGAGTCCGATCTTGGTTTCCTTTACTTCGTTGGTTCCTTCGTATGTGACTTCAAGCTTGTCTCATACCTCCTTGGCATCATCACAAGAAAACATCTTCTCGTAAATGTTGGGGCTCAATGCACAAAAAATGATGTGCAAGGCTTTGCAATTGAGCTTCATCTTCTTGTGATCATCCGCGCTCCAATCCGCCTTCCTTCGTTGTAGCACGAACGAACTGTTTTCTATTATGTCCCAAAGCTTGTAGTCCTTGGACTTTATGAAAAACATCATTCTTGTCTTCCAGTGAGCATAGTGTGTTCCGTCGAAGAATGATGGCTTTTTGATGGATTGTGCCATTTGATCGGTTGGTTGATATGTTGTATCGAGCTTCCCGGATCACCTCAATAGGATGTTAATCATATTCGATTGAGTCTCGCTCTGATACCAATTGTTGAGTTTTATGATGCTCGATTTCCTTCAACCGATGTGTTTGCCAAGTTTGGAGAAGATTGGATTTTTTGTGATAAAATGAAAGCTAAAAGATTGGAATTGGACACAAGGATTTATAGTGGTTCGGCCTTCTAACAAGCACTTACATCTACTACCTTAGCTCCCACTAAGGATTTCAACCAAATTCACTAAGAATTTCGTTCTCTTTTCTAGGCTTAGGAGGCAACATTTACAATCCTCAAAGCTTTCTACCCAAAGCTTGAGTAAACCCTCTTTACAAGAGAAAATCTAAGCGAACTTGAAATTTCTCTAATAGGTGTTTGTTTGCACTATTAAGCTTTCACCTAAAACCTAAACACTTGAGCAAATTTAACAATATTTAGCTCACTAGTATTGTCTATACACGAAAAATGGACAATTGAGCTCTAAGACAAAATCTTAATCATAGTGTTGTTGACAATTGAAGCATTAGTCTTCTTTTGATGCTTGGAGGTTCTTTTTATACTTCAAAATGAGTTTGTAGTCATTGAGGACCGTTGGGGATATTTTGGAGCCGTTATGGTTTCTATTTCCCACATTAATTGCAGTTCTGGTGCCTATCGTATCGGTACACGGGGACCCGTATCAATACGCCCTTCTTCATAACTAGTCGTTGGGCTCTTGGCAGCCTAAGCATATCGATACGCTAAGAAGCGTATCGGTACGGTCTGCATTTTAAAAGATCGTTGGGAAATAGCCGTTGAGGTTTGTTAAAGCAGGGATCAGTACGCTTTAAAGGCGTATCGGTACGACCCCTATCCGTATCGATATGAGCAAGCCTGTATCGGTACAGGTTTTGGCAGAATCAAATCTGGAGTAAAAAGGTATCAATACGGGGTATACCGTATCGGTACGGTAGTGCTGAAAAGCCAGGTTTGACTACTTTAAAGCATTCTATATTTTGCCAAAAACCTTTTTAAATTTCTCAAATATATTTTCAAGTTGTTTGGACTTAAAGACTTGTTTTTCTTTTCAAATTAGTCCAAAATATTTTTCAATTATTATATCAAAACACCTAGTTCTTCACTAACACTCCGGTCCCTAATCCAGAGAACATTTTCCCTACACAACAAATCAGCTCACATCCTAGCCCTAACAAAACACCTCCTCCAACTCTCAAAGCCATTTCCAGTTTATCTCCAAACCTTGTAACACCTTTTAAACCACTCAGTGTGTATACTAGAAAGAAAAGAGTTCTTCTTGAGGCTGCTATTCAACCTAACACTTGCCAAGAACTAATCTTGAGTCCTACAGCTATTAAAACAGAAGGTAACAATCTTATTCAGAATTCCTCCAATGCTGGTTTAAATGATTTCCCTATTGCTATTAGAAAGGGAGTAAGGAAATGCACTATTCATCCCATCAATAAATATGTTGCCTATGGAAAACTTCTGTCTCATTTTAAAGCTTTTACAGCCAGCCTAGATAGTGTACAAATTCCAAATACAGTAGATGAAGCACTTAAAAATACTGAGTAGAGAAAAGCTGTGGAAGAAGAAATTAAGGCACTGGAAAAGAATCAAACTTGGAGTCTAACCAGTTTACCAGAAGGAAAGAGAGCTGTTGGATGTAAATGGGTATTTGCAGTGAAATATCACTCGGATGGCAGTGTAGAAAGACACAAAGCAATGCTTGTAGCCAAGGGATTCACTCAATCTTATGGGGTTGATTATCAGGAGACTTTTGCACCAGTGGCTAAATTAAATACAATCAGAGTTTTGCTGTCAATTGCTGTTAACAAAGATTGGAAATTACACCAATTGGACATCAAGAATGCCTTTCTAAATGGGAATCTTGAGGAGGAGGTATACATGGAAATTCCACTAGGCTTGAAAGAAAATTCAGCAAATGGGACAATGTGCAAGTTGAATAAGTCTCTATATGGATTGAAGCAATCCCCTAGAGCTTGGTTTGATCGATTTGCTAGAACCATGATTAAGAATGGGTTCAAGCAAACCCAAACTGATCATACATTGTTCAAAAGGGTGACACCTAATGGCAAAATGACTCTCCTAATAGTCTATGTCGATGACATAATCATCACTGGAGATTCCATAGAAGAAATAGAAAGACTGAAGACTGATTTAGCAAGGGAATTCGAAACAAAAGACTTGGGAAGTCTTAGATATTTTTAGGCATTGAGGTGGAAAGATCTAAAGAAGGATTAGTGATCAATCAGAGGAAATATATTCTGGATCTTTTGACTGAAACCAGAATGCTTGAATGCAAACCAATAGAGACTCCAATGGAGCCAGGCTTAAAATTCAGCGAGGATGAAGAAGGCAGTCCAGTAGATAAAGAATCTTATCAAAGATTAGTGGAAAAACTAATCTATTTGTCACTTACTAGACATGACCTTGCAAATGCAGTGAGCATTGTGAGTCAACACATGAGTGACCCTCGAGAAGAACATATAGAGGCAGTGAGGAGGATTCTTAGATATCTAAAATTTTCATCAGGAACTAGACTTATATTCAGAAAAAATCAAGATAGAACTGTGAAAGTGTACACTGATTCAAGCTGGGCAAATGAATTAACAGATAGAAGATCTGTAAGTGGTTATTGTGCATTTGTGTGGGGCAACCTGGTTACTTGGAGGAGTAAAAAACAAGCTGTGACATCTAGAAGCAATGCAGAGGTTGAATTTAGGGCCTTAGCCCTAGGTATTTGTGAAGGAATTTGGATTCAGAGACTTATCACTGAACTTGGACTCAATGAACATGGAGACTTTGAAATTTACAGTGATAGTCAATCAACAATGAGTATAGCAAGGAATTCAGTTCAACATGATCGAACTAAACACATTGAAATAGATAGACACTTTATCTATGAAAAGGTCAATGGAGGGACAATGAAGCTGAACTATATTCCTACAACAAGTCAGACTGCTGATGTGTTTACCAAGGCACTTTCAAGAGTTACCTTTGATGGCTTCTTATCCAAACTAGGTGTATATAACATATACAAATCAGTTTGAGAGGGAGTGTAGAATATACTGTAAATATGTTAGTTCGGGTAACTTAGTTCTTATGGTAAGATATCTTAGCATTTGTATTTAGAGTAGTATCTTATGTATTTACTGAGGTATATTTAGTTTCCTAGATTACTTAGTTACTAAAGATACTTAACTAAGTCTCTCTATATATTCTCTTATTCCTATGAATAAAACTAAGAGTATTTTTTCTATTATTCTTCATAAACCATTAAGGTAATTAAATCAAAACTTTTGAGCTGCTTCCTCTATCCTAATTAAATTGACAAAGTATGCATTTTGGTCAAATTTTCAAAACTCTAACTTCTATTAATTTAAATAATTTTTAGTTAATTTTATAAAAATATATACTTAAAAACTACTTCAATCAAAGTTTTTAAAATATACTATATGTTTTTCAATTTTTTATCAGTAGTGGATTTAAAATAGTAGAAAGCCAGTTAAAGATTTTGACCATCAAAAGTCAAAATGTGACAAGTTCATTTCATGCGGGGAGTATTATTTTTAGCATATTTTACAGATTCATGATGCATACTTGTTTTTGTTTTCTGATTCTAATAGTTATTCATGTCATACTTTTGTTTTAGAAAATAACTTGTTAATTTTATTGTTGATTTGACTCTTTTTAATGATGCATTAATTTGGTCCAGAAATGAAACTGTTTTGCCAGTGGCTCAACCATCAAGAAAACGGAGAAAAAATATGGCTGAAACTCGAGGAGAGAAAGTTGATGATCTTGTACCTAGTAAACATGCAAAAGTGGAACAGGGAAGGCTGGATTTTGCAGCGACAAATGCAGTGCTTGACGAACAATCTTCTGCCCTCTTGCAGAACTCAGTTGCTACTAGTGAACCTGATAGGAGATTTCATGACCTGTTTAGTTCTGTAAGATCTAGTAGCAAACCTGCTAACATTGGAATTAAATCTGAGCATTCTTCATGCACAGAAGTCTCAAATAAAGATGCTTCTATATCCCCATCAAATTCAAAGGACGCTGATAAATATAGAAGTGTAACCATCTACTCTAGTGATTTAGGAAATAATACAAACTCTTTAGCAACACATCAGAAGCACCTGGAAAAAAGGTTTTGTAAAAACCATAAGTCTCCGGTGAGTAAATTGGCGACTGAAAACAGTGAGGAAGGAATTTCCACTGAACTAGAGAAGAGGGAGAAGAGGGAAACATGTGGTGAACTGCCAGATCTTAATCTTCCTGTTTCTCCGGTGCAATCAGAGGTAAGCAACTGTATCTCCAAAATTTCATCAAGAATATGCAGGAGTTGATCTTATTTGTCACTTGTCACATTTTGTGATCATGTGTGATTCATTTGTCAGGACAATTTTATTATAATTTGCTATATTTCATGGTTAGAATCCTTAGTCCCATTCCATTATAGTGGGGGGCTTTTGCACTGTCTTATCCTAGCAACTGTTGGGGGTACTGGTGCTCGATTGTTTTTTTTCGTCTTTGCTGTTTCATAGCTGCATAATGATTTGCATGTGCTCAACTAACTAAGGTGATCTTATTTTCAAAATTGCTCCTCTCGGCAGTCAAAGGATGTTTCTAATTTGAGGCTAAAAGGGACAATGCTTGAAAAGGCCATGAGAGAGTTGGAGAAAGTTGTTTCAGAATGTGAGTTGTGTGGTTACCTTAGTATGTTTAATATTTTGCTTATGAGGAAGTTTAAGATTTGTTCTCTATAACTGGCTGGTGTCTGCTCAATACTCGTATCAGCAAGACTGTCAACTATGGAAGTTCAGGCTATGGATGCTTCATCTGATGCTATCCAAAGAAGCTTGTCATGTGAAGTGAAGCAGAAGCTTGCTAAAGTTGCCCGACTAGCAGTAAGAATATAATATAGTCTGTTCAATTATTCTGTAGCTCCTTCCTTTTTTCTTTTTGGAGAGAGAAAAAAAGGGGGGGGGGTGCGCAAAGGGTTTCAATTTCAGTTAAAAGTTAAGATTAGTTTCTAAGCCATTTTCTATGCTAATTTCAGCACTCAAGCCAAGGGAAAATATCCAAGGAGTTAATCAACAGGCTTATGAATATTCTTGGGCATTCGGTGCAGTTGAGAACATTGAAGGTATGAGCTCAGTCACATAGACATGTAATTCGTGTACAGTAGTCCAGTGCATCAAAATGTGGATACTAAAACTTGATTAGTGTAGCGCATAACATTGTCGTTTAATCACATTGGAGTTCCTTGAGACCATATGAGCATAATTGGGATGTATGTAACTTCTTCTTCTTCTTTTTTAAATTAAGGATTATATATACCTATTTTATGTATAAATTTCCTCTTTGTATTTGCGTTACGCACATGCATTATTATTAACTAGTATAATTTTTCCTTAAATTTCTTTCTATCTCGCAGTATTTATTATGTACATGAACAATTATTTTCAATTTAGTTGCGAAGTCAAACCATGTGCCTAGGCTAAGATGCAGTGCAATCTAGGAAAGGCACCTTAAACCCCTCTAGACTAGAGGTCTTTGTTGGGGCAGCATGCTTTTTTGCTGATAAGTGTTTGCCTTGAAAGGCAAAAGCCAAAAGGCACATAAGGGATACATTAGTTGAGTTCTTTTCTATGAGGCATGGATGCTGTTCCCTCCCTCTCACATCTGTTTCTGGTACCATTGCATCTTGGAAATATTTTATGCTGAAATGAAGTATCCAATAATAAGATACAAGAGAGTGGCAAAAATGTGTATAAATTATAATGTTCAATCTTACCTGGCATCATCATAACTTATTTATGCTTTAATTATGTACTTGCATGCTAACCTTCTTTCATGCCCCTGCCCCAATTGATTGTTTGGATTCAGAGGAACTTAAAAGAGATGATTTTAATGGAAATCCCAGCAAAGCAAGGAAAAGCTGATAGATTTCAACAAATCAAACTGGAGGTCACTGAAATGATCAAATTGCAGGTTTCCTCGAAAATCACTTTGAACAATTGCAAAATTGTGTTGGGTGCTTTGGGGTTGTAGGTTCTTAATTTCTTTCACAAGAAGCTGTTCTCTCTTTGGTGCCCTAGTTCCACATTGGTGTTTGAGTAATTTTTGACCTCTTGCTATCATCATTGATGCTCTACCAAAATGAAAGATATGGATAATATCCCTTTGATCACCAGCATCATAAGACTTTCTTTCTCACAAGAGACAACACTTATAGCAAAATATAGACTAGAACTTTGTCGTCCATTATATGCTCCAAGAATAATGTGATACAAACATTTATGGCTGCAAATTGTTGTCTTATCACTTAGTTAGAAATATATTCTTATCACCGACTACCAGATGGTTTAGCGGGATGAGGCTCTAGATCACGTAAACAACGTCTAGGGTTAGAATCCTGGTGTTTTGAATGGAGCAAACTGGGTTGGGAGGTTCACCCCTATAATTGGCCTCTACAGTACTCGATCCAAATTAGTTAAGCAATGGGTCGGATACTGGTGGTTATATTAGAAATATACTCTTATCCGCAATATATTATTTGGCATGTGTACATATTCAGTGGAAAATGAATGATAAATATTTCAGTTCTTTGCTTATTAACATGCATAGCTTTCCAGGTATCTAAGCTAGGAGATGTAGCAACTGGTGATAAACAGGAAGTGCTTGGTTCTGAAGAGAAAGCTGCCCTTAAAAAACAATACTGCATGGATAACATCATGGAGGACAAAATTTGTGATCTTTATGATTTGTACATTCAGGTACTTTTATCAACCAACTATTCATGTTCTCTGTATTATAAATAGCGTTATCAGGTTATAAGTTCTTTACATTCTTAATGGATGTAGGGGATAGAGGGAGACAAAGGTCCACAAATCAGAAAGTTCTATGTTGAGGTATTCATTGCTCCTATGCAATTTTGTTTCCACTTGCTTGTTCCAATTTATTTGCTTTTCTTTTGTGAAGGAACTACCTTGATATTTTCCTAGGCATTGGCTTATTCTTACCTGATAATAAAGTGCAAGCATGAGGTGTTGCATTATCAATATTTGACCTACTGTTTGAAACATTGGTCTCAAGCCGTTTGACTTGGGTGTCATCCTTTTTCTCTATTCTCTTCAGTTCAAACTGTTTCAGTTCTTTGAGCTGCCAAATTTTTAACTACTTGTAGAAAATAGGTTAGGCAATGGACGACTGTCTGTTTGAAACTTAGACGGTGATGACAATCATAGTAGTTAAATGGTTAGATGCTGGTAGA
This sequence comes from Hibiscus trionum, assembly GCA_030270665.1. Taxonomy (NCBI): domain Eukaryota; kingdom Viridiplantae; phylum Streptophyta; class Magnoliopsida; order Malvales; family Malvaceae; genus Hibiscus; species Hibiscus trionum. The sequence continues at coordinate 6,012,586 of BSYR01000034.1, read as the reverse complement.
TGTGTAGTATGATTAAATTTGGAACTGAAAATCTGCTAGTAGTTGACCAGGGTTTTAGTTCATTTTCTTCTTCCAGGTGTATTTAGATTGGTAACAAGTCACTTCTCTATCTATTTAGGGTTCACTTGCCCATTTGTTGATTACCTGTCAAGTAAGCAACGAATTGAAGTTTCCATCAAAATTTTTGAATTTTTATTGAGATGGGGGTGTTGAAAATGGCCCATTTCTTAGGGGAAATATTGCTTCAATTAGTAATTTTTCCACAAATTAAAATTCACCTCACAAATTGTTATAATATGTTCACTAATTTCCTTTTTATTTTAATTTTTTATTACTCCTGTTTTAAGATTTATATTAATTACATTCTTTTCTTTCATCGGGTTATTTTACTTATAATCTATATGTGTCATCCAGCTTGCACAACTGTGGCCAAATGGAATCATGGACAAATACGGGATAAAAAGTGCAATTTGTAGGGCTAAGGAACGCAAAAGGGCATCGTGTGAAAATGATAAGGTATGCATGTGTTTTGTAGTTGTTGCTTAATATAAATATTTAGTCCAATCCCACATTATAACTTGTTGTCATTAGATATCGAAAAGAGAAGATGATGATCAAAGGCATTAATTTAAAGTAGAATAATAGATACCGAATGTAAAGTGCTCTGTTTTAATGAATGGAGGCCTATGTCTTGATGGGGTAGGCTGTCGAAGGACTGGATTTAGATCATTTATATTAGCAAGTTCTGATCTTTGATAAAGAAGATTGGAATGAAGGGGATTTGTTGAGGATATGGCTAAAATCAATTGGCAATTGGTGGAGTCCGGCTTGAAGTTGAACATTGGATATCCTAGAATTAATAGATGTGGGATGACACTACTCGACAATCATGGTGGAATTTCTAATTTAAAATTTATGAAGTGATTTGACTGTTGGTTTTGCCATCTATATAAAATTTAGGAAACTGCAGAGGCAAAATATTTATGACGATTGATGCATGCTTGATAGAAAGATTAGATCACATAAAGTCAACGAATGAGGTGGGTTCATTAACAATTCACAGATGAAAAAATGGCAAAAATAAAGAAGCATTCACTCCCCTTCTATATTTTGCATCTATAGTATTTTTGCCCTGGCGGATCTCTCTTCCCCGTTGAACCTTGAAAAAACAAAAATGAAAAGGACTTTTCTCTAGTTAATAGAGATAAATAAAATTTGTAATTCTTGCATGAAATTGACCATGGAGCACTGTGAAATACATGCTTTAATTGGATTTTAGATGCACTATTTAGTGCTCGGATCCTTGGCCCTGATTCAATGAACAGAACATGTCATTTTCTTGTACATTGGTGTTGGACTAAAATGCTGTATTGCATGGACGCCATTAAAGTGTACAATTAACATACTGTAGAGAGCTTTTTCTATTTTCACGAGACCCGTGATGCTGCAATCTATTAAAACATGATTTGCTGAATTGTCAGTTCCATCAGCTTTTTGCTTGTACTGGCAGATTCGAGTCTTGTTACTAGTTACCAACTTAGAATGTAGTGTATAATTAACATCCTGTAGAGAATTTATATACTCTGGAGAATCATGATGTGGCAGTCTACTTAAGATTTGGTTTGCTGCATTTTCATTTCCAACGCCTACATATGCCGGCATATTTGAGTCTTGTTACTAGTTAGTAACATAGAATGTAGTTCCTTTTATTCTGAAACTGAAAATGTTTGGGCATGTTCATTGTTAAAGGTTAGAGAGGTCAGTAGGAAGAAGTCGGCACAGAAAATGGAGGTTGGTGTTCAAGGAGAAGCTTGTTCAGTCTCTCAGTTGCAGGCTGTGCAAGAGAATGAGGATTCTGCATCTAGTAGTCACATTTTGGCTTTGCCTTGTAGGACGACTTCCTGTGAAGAAACCCTGGATCAGCACCTTGCCGCGCCTCTTGAAGAGGAGAAGAATGAGAAAATGACAATCCCATCGCCGAATGAGCAAATGGAACAGAAGGGGAAATCAAAGAATAGGGTGAAGAAATTATCGACAAAACTGGAGAAGGAATCTCGCAAATCTCATAAGGCTATTGGACACGCAGATGCAGCGAGTTACGAATTGGCTGCCCCCCCAAGCAGTGGAAATCCTCTTTGACTTCTCCATTCTCAACTTAAATTTTACAACTCGGAGAGCGTGGTGATGTAAATTTTCTAATTTGCATGTATAATTTTATGGAATCAGCTGAGTTTTAGAATTACAGATTGTGAAGTTGCTTTTCTGCTGTCTTTGACCTTACAGACACTTCACAATGGAGAAGATACTAGCAGAATTGATGCAGCTGAATTCGAGTTTTTGTGATAGAGAGAGCAGAAAGAATGTTGCTGTCTTGGAGGAGAAAGGAATTTGATCGACATTATGCTGTAGGGGATGGGTTCTTGAATTGGTCACTCGTAGCAGATTCATTAACCTTGAAGTACTATAATTCTTTTTGTTACTTGTTTTACACGATTTATTTATTTTTCCTCCGACCAAGCATTGAATCTTGACTGAAGTATAAATGATTTATACCCCGTAAAATTTGAAAGTTTTACACCTTTTTTGGACTATCGCATGAAGGTAAATGGATGGTTGAAATTAATCGTAGGAAATAAAAAATTATCACAAGAAAAAAAGATAAGAAAATAGTTTTAGCCATTCATTTACCCTCATCCAACGATTCAAAAAAAGTGTAAAGCTAAATGAGTTTTATATTGTATAAATGGATCTTAACCCCGAGATCTTAGGAGACTAAAAAGGTGTGAACTGAACTTTTTAATGATTTTTAGTTGTCGGTAATGCGGTACACAACAATGAAGACGGTGACAATGAGCGGTGATTGGAGTTGATCGGCGTCTTGAGAATTAGGAGAAAAAATTAATAAGGGGAAGGGAGAAATTATTAGATGAATCCGACTCACCACGTCATCTGTGGTCCTAACCAATAAAGTTCTTCCACTTTAAAATAATTGCCTAATAATTATTCACTCTTTATTTTTTTTCTTGAATAGGAATGAGATACTATTACAGGCCTCGTTAAAAACTCCTCTAATTCCAACGGAAGAAAAGAGTACCCATAATAGTATGTTGCAGAAACAACGAGAAAAAACTTGGAACAAACAAAATCAAACAGGCCTAAGAACCACAAACATCATGATCAATGAAAGGCTAAATAATATCAGGTACAATCTCATAAAGTTGAAGCTGGTAAGGCCGCAAAGAAAGGTGTCTCGACATGCCATCAGCAACCTTGTTGCAATCACGAGGGATCCAAGATAGCTCAGTATACCAAGTTCGACAACGAAGAGCGGTGATGGCTCGAACAAGGATGCTGATTGGTTGTTGCAGTAGACAGCACCAGATCGACTACATGTTTGCAGTCAGACTGCTTTAAGGCATTCAGCACCCATCGACCACGCAACTTCAAGACCTACAAGAATACTCCATAGCTCAACCTACAAAGAAGAAGTGATCCCGATGTGCTTGCTGTAACCAATGACCCATTCACCTTGTGAACCATGAATGACACCCCCAATATAGCCCATTGTCACAACCCGCCTATTTTCTCCCACAAGTCCAAACCGAGGTACAAGACACTTCTTGGGCCATTTTGACGCCAACTAGCACAAAGGAGGGCTCTAGAAGCATCAAGGACGGCCAACACTTCTCTTGAAGGGTCCATAGCGTTCTAGAAAGATCCGGGACGTTCTCTCCAAGTCTAGACACACCCAGGAGAACCTAGAAGGCTCGGGAAAGCTCGGGACAACTCCGGAAGACCCTGGAACTCTCTAGAACATTTTGGATAGTTGTAGATATCTATAGACATGTATAGATACATAGAATACTCTAGAAAGATATGGATGTATGCTAGATATTTTAGGAGGCACAATCGTGACCGTTGGATCAAATCGATCCTAGCCGTCCATTAGGGAGGTGGGAGCCTATAAATAGGGCCACCCCTCATTTTGTACTCACTCAGAAATTGAACATTGTAAGCACTTCAAAGCATTCTTGTAAGCCTTCTTACTTAAGCTAATACAAGTTCTTTACTTGTAAATCTACTAGCCTTCTCTTGTGTTCGTTTTAGCCAAGTGTTGCGAGGGACATCAAGGCTTGTTAGCATCATCAAGGCTTGCTAACGCCGCACGGATCGGGTTTGAGATAATATGTTTGTGACAGTTGGTATCAGAGCGTGTTACGAGACCCGGGATAATGGCCAAGACAGGAAAGAACCAATGTGCTAGCTCAACCGAGGCAGAAGTCATACGGGAACAGTGAGGGCGCGAGGAGGTGGCCGATCCTACTGCGACTAGGCAAAGGGCCAAGTCTAAGGACGTGATCTCTAGCTTTGAGAACCGTCTAGCCCGCGTAGAGGATAACGTGGGAGGCATAGGGGCCAACGTGGACGACCTTACCCAACGGGTGGAAGGCCTTGAGGCAGAGGACGTCGAGCTCCACACCGCCATGAAGGCTGTAGAACTAATGTTTTGATATAATAATTGAAAAATGTTTTGGACTGATTTAAAAAGTATTTAAAACAAACTTCCAAAGTCCAAATATCTTGAAACAATTTTTAGGGATGTTCTTAAAAAGTTTTTCATGTTTTTCAAAGCTAAACTTCACAAAACTGTCCAGGTGTTTCGAAACACCTTAGGGCGTTTCGAAACAGGGGGTTCCAGTAGCAAAATCGTTTCGATACTTGTATCGAAACGGAATTTCCATGGACTGAGTTTTTGCCCAGCGTTTCGATACGCCTACGTGGCATTGACCACAACGGTCATAAACCCCAACAGCTATTTTCCCAACTAACTTTTAAATGCAGGCGTTTCGATACGGGCCTATAGCGTTTCGATACGGGTTTCGAAAGGCAAGGGGGTGTTTTGATACGGATGCCCTAACAGACTACAACGGCTCTTTCTACTTAAAGAGCGTTTCGAAACGGGTTCGAACGTTTCGAAACGGGTTCGAACGATTCGAAACGGGGAGCTGCAGAACTGCATTTATGGTGGGAATTAAAGTCCTCAACGGCTCCAATATGATCCCAACGGCTAGTAACGGCTACAAACTCATTTGGGAGTATAAAAGGGACCTCCAAGCATCAAGTAAAGGCTAATGCTCATATTGTCAAACATCAAATGATCAAGAATTGTCTTAGAGCTTAAATTGTCATTTATTGTATAGACAAACACTAGTGAGCCAAAATTGTCAAATTTGCTCAAGTGTTTTAGGTTTTGGGTGAGTGCTTAATTGTGCAAACAAACACCTATTAGAGGGTTTTAAGTTTGCTTTGTTTATCTCTTTGTAATAGAGGGTTTCAATCAAGGCTTTGGGTAGAAAGCTTGATTGTGTATAAGGGTTACCTTCTAAGCCTAGAAAAGGGGAAGAGCAATTAGTGGAATTGTTTGAAAATCCTTAGTGGGGAGCTAAGGTAGTGGATGTAGACCTTGGTTAGAAGGTTGAACCACTATAATTTTTTGTGTCATAATTCTTTTTAGCTTCCTAAACCCTAACACCCAAATATCCACCTCTCCACCACTTGGTGAGCTACTTTGGTTGATCGAATCGAGCCCCTCTCAACTTAACAAAGGCCATGATGGTGAAGCTAGAAGAGGCCATGCAAGCGGAGTTGGGACAAGTTCGTGACCTTCTCATGGGTGAGCTCTCCAAGGTACGTGCTTCTCTTCAAGAAGAGCTAGACAACACTCGTGCCCAAGTCGAGGCACTACAAGGCGATGTGGCCTTGTGTAAGCGTGCTATGGTTGCCGGGCCAAGCACCTCTTATGAGTCTAGGAAGGTTGAGGTGCCCAAACCAAAGACCTTCTCAGGAACCCACAACGCTAAGGAAGTCGATAACTTCCTATATGGCTTGGAGCAATACCTTGGGGCCGTTGGCATTATGGACGAGGCCTCCAAGATCCAAACCGCTACTTTGTACCTCACCGACACCGCCATGCTATGGTAGAGGAGAAGGCGCCAAGACATTAAGAAAGGTACGTGTACCATCTCTACTCTCGATGATTTCATAAAGGAGCTTAAGAAACAATTCTACCCCGAGAATGCCAAGGAAGAAGCTCGGGCCCGCTTGCGAAGGCTAAAGCAATCAGGGAGCATCCGAGATTATATCAAGGAGTTTACAAATCTAGTGCTTGAGATCCCTGACATGTCCGATAAAGACTCCCTCTTCAACTTCATGGATGGACTCCAACAGTGGGCCAAAGCCGAGCTAAGGCGTAGAGGAGTGCAAACCCTTACCGACGCCATAGTCGTAGCCGAGAGTCTTGTTGACTATTCAAGCCACAAGGAGTCGACCGCCAAGACGAAGGACAAGAAGGGTGGTCATGCTAAAGGTGGGGGAGACAAGGGCCATCGCAAGGAGAGCCACCAAGAGGAAAGCTCGCCCAAGCACAAGGATTCATCCTCTTGGAAGAACAAAGACAAAGGCAAAGCCAAGGACACTCGAGGCACGAGGCGTCCCCCATCCAACAAATGCTTCATTTGTGATGGCGACCATTGGGTCCGAGAGTGCCCACAAAGGCAAGCGCTTAACTCGCTCCTAGCCAAACATCGAGAGGGAAGCGACACCGACAGGGATGAAGAGGGTGTCCAGATGGGTTCCCTACAACTTCTCAACGTCCTTCAATCCGCCCCAAAGAAGGAGGCTAAAGGCTTGCTTTACGTGGACGTGACCATCAATGGGAAGGTGACTAGAGCTATGCTAGACACAGGTGCGTCCCACAACTTTGTTTCCATTGAAGAGGCCAAGAGGTTAGGGCTCAAGGCATCAGGAGAGGGAGATTCTATCAAAGCAGTTAAATCTGCCGCTCGACCCATCCATGGCATAGCTCGTGGAGTCAAGACCAATGTAGGGGCTTGGTCGGGTCACATCGATTACTCAGTCGTCCCCATGGACGACTTCAAGGTTGTTATAGGACTTGAATTCCTAGATCGGGTCAAGGCCTTCCCCATGCCATTTGCCAACTCCATGTGCATCGTGGATGGCAACCAAGCTTGTATGGTCCCGACGACTAGGGCAACCAAGCAAGACGCCAAGGTGCTCTCAGCATTCCAGTTCAAGAAGGGCATCAAAAGGAGCGAGGAAAGCTACTTAGCAATTCTCCGAGAGTACGATGATGAGGAACTCTTACCCGACGAGGATCTACCGAGGGAAGTAGCCCAAGTGCTCGAAGAATTCAGGGATGTTGCACCCCCGGAGCTACATAAGAGGCTGCCACCAAGGAGAGAGGTGGACCATGCTATCGAGTTGGAGCCAGGGACCAAGCCACCAGCCATGAGTGCTTATCGCATGGCACCCCCTGATTTGGAAGAGCTAAGGAAGCAACTCAAGGGTCTACTCGATGCAGGCTTTATCCGACCATCCAAGGCACCATATGGGGCACATGTTCTTTTCCAAAAGAAGAAGGATGGTTCTCTCAGAATGTGCATCGACTACCGAGCGCTCAACAAGGTCACCATTAAGAACAAGTATCCTATTCCTTTGATCTCAGACCTGTTCAATTAGCTCGGGCATGCACATTACTTCACCAAGCTCGATCTTCGCTCGGGGTACTACCAGGTGCGCATAGCGGAAGGTGATGAACCGAAGACCACGTGCGTCACCAGGTATGGCTCTTATGAGTTCTTAGTCATGCCCTTTCGGTTTGACGAATGCCCCAGCCACATTTTGCACCTTGATGAACAAACTGTTCCATCCCTATCTCGATCGTTTCATGGTGGTTTACCTCGATGACATAGTGGTGTACAACAACACCTTAGAGGAATATGTGAAACATCTAAGGGTGGTGCTCAAGGTTCTCAGGGAGAATCAGCTCTACATTAAGAAGAAGTGTTCCTTTGCCAAGCCCGAGGTAATGTTCTTGGGACATAAGATAAGGGACGGACAACTCATGATGGAGGATGGCAAGGTGCGTGCCATCCAAGAGTGGGAGCCACCCACTAAGGTGCATGAACTAAGGTCTTTCGTTGGGTTGGTGAACTACTATCGACGATTTATCAAAGGCTACTCTGCAAGGGCTACGCCGCTCACCGAACTTCTAAAGAAGAACAAGCCGTGGGTATGGTCACCCAAGTGCCAAGAGGCCTTTGAAGATTTGAAGAAGGCCATAAGCGAGGAGCCAATACTTAGCCTACCCGACCACACTAAGCTTTATGAGGTGCACACTGATGCTTCAGACTTTTCCATTGGAGGTGTACTCATGTAAGAGGGGCATCTGATTGCTTACGAAAGTCGAAAGCTCAACGACAGAAAGGCACTACACGGTCCAGAAAAAGGAGATGACAGCCATCATCCATTGCCTAAGAGTGTGGCGACACTATCTTCTTGGGTCCAAGTTCCTGATCCTCACCGACAACATAGCCACAAGCTACTTTCAGACCCAGAAGAAGCTAAGTCCAAAGCAAGCTCGGTGGCAAGACTTTTTAGCCGAATTCGACTATGTGATGCAATACAAGCCGTGCAAGGCGAACGTGGTCACCGACGCATTGACTCGCAAGGCGGAGCTTGCATCTTTAAGCCAAGTCACCAGCCCTATCCTCGAGAGGATTAAGGAAGGCCTTCAACACGAGACTCTCGCCCAAAGCATCATTGCCTTGGTGAACGAGGGCAAGACCCGGCGATTTTGGTTGAGTGATGGCCTACTCTACACAAGGGGTAACCGTCTTTATGTGCCCAAGTGGGGCAATTTGCGCAAGGAACTCATCAAGGAGTACCATGATTCATTGTGGGCAGGCCATCCAGGTATGAGACGTACCTTAGCACTCCTTCAGTCCACCTACTATTGGCCTCGCATGCAGGATGCCATCGATGAGTATGTGAGGACTTGTCTCATGTTCTAGCAAGACAAGGTGGTTCAACACCAACCAGGTGGACTCTTAGACCCTTTGCCCATACCAAAGAGGCCTTGAGAGAGTGTCTCGATGGACTTCATTACTTGTGTAGAACTAATGTTTTGATATAACAATTGAAAAATGTTTTGGACTAATTTGAAAAGAATTTAAAACTTGTTTTTAAGTCCAAACAACTTGAAATTATGTTTGAGGTATTTTAAGAGGTTTTTGGCAAAGATTTTTCATGTTTTTAATAGCCAAACTTGTGTTTTCAAAGTACCCGTACCGATACGGTCTTACCCGTATCGATACCTTTTTGCCCCAGTTTGGCCACTGTCAAAACCCGTATCGATACAGGCCTTTGCCGTACTGATATGGATCGGGATCGTTTCGATACGCCAGGTAAGTGTATCGATCCCCTTTCAACCAACCCTAACGGCTATTTCCCAACAGCCATTTAAATGTGAACCCGTACCGATACGCCCTCAAGCATATCGATACGCCTAGGCTGGCAAGAGCCCAACGGCTAGTTTCTGATGAAGGCCGTACCGATACGGTTACACGCGTATCGATACGGATAGTTGTAGAACAGCATTAATGAAGGGAAATAAAGTCTTCAACGGCTCCAATTCATCCCTAACGGCTAGTAACGACTACAAACTCATTTGGGAGTATAAAAGGGACCTCCAAGCATCAAGAGAAGGCTAATGCTCATATTGTCAAACATCAAATGATCAAGAAATTGTCTTAGTGCTTAATTTGTCATTTCTTGTATAGACAAACACTAGTGAGCCAAAATTGTCAAATTTGCTCAAGTGTTTTAGGTTTTGGGTGAGTGATTAATTGTGCAAACAAACACCTATTAGAGGGTTTTAAGTTTGCTTTGTTTATCTCTTTGTAAGAGAGGGTTTCAATCAAGGCTTTGGGTAGAAAGCTTGATTGTGTGTAAGGGTTACCTCCTAAGCCTAGAAAAGGGGACGAATCAATAGTGGATTGATTGTGAAATCCTTAGTGGGGAGCTAAGGTAGTGGATGTAGACCTTGGTTAGAAGGTTGAACCACTATAATTCATTGTGTCACATTTCTTTTTAGCTTCCACAACCCTTCCACCCAAAAATCCACCTCTCCACCACTTGGTGAGCAACATCGGTTGAACGAATCGAGCTCCACACAACTCAACAATTGGTATCAGAGCTTGGCTCAATCGAAGGGGATTCACATCCTATTGAGAAGATCCTACAAGCTCGATCACTTTTTCATCAACCGGCTCAATGGCACATTCAATCGACAAACTGTCTTTCTTTGACGGAACTCACTATGCCCATTGGAAGACAAAGATGAAGTTCTTCATCAAATCAAGAGATTACAAGCTATAGGATATAGTTGAAGATGGTCCGTTCGTACCTCAAAGAAGCAAAGCGGAATGGAGTGCCGACGATCACAAGAAGATGGAGCTAAATTGCAAAGCCTTGCACATTCTATTTTGTGCATTTGGTCCATCCATCTATGAGAAGATGTCTTCTTGTGAAAGTGCCAAGGAGGTATGGGACAAGCTTGAAGTCACATACGAGGGAACAAATGAAGTCAAGGAGACCAAGATTGGGCTCCTAACCTTAGAGTATGAGAACTTCAAAATGAATCCGGAAGAGAACATCGAGAAGATGTTTGATAGGTTCTCCACAATCACCAATGGTCTCAAAGGCTATGGAGAAGCCATCCCGGAGGAGAAGCTTGTTCGAAAGCTCATCTACTCACTTCCCGAGTCTTGGGACTCAAAGAGGACCGCCATCATCGAAGCCAAGAATTTGAAGACCTTGAAGCTTGATGAACTCATGGGGTCACTCCTTACTCATAAAATCATGAAGAAGAATAAAGAAGATGAGAAGAAGAGGGAAGAAATTAGAGCTATGGGAGAGAAGAAAATCAAAGGGCTTGGCATCAATGCAAGTGTCATGGCTCTCAAATCCTCCACTTGCCATCATGTCTACTCAAGTGAAGAGGAGGATGAAGATGAAGAGATAGTTCATCTCTTCAAGAAGTGTGCCCCGTTCATGAAGAAAGCCTTGAGAGAGCTTGAACGAGAACCTAAAAGAAAGGAGAGGGCAAGCACTTCAAGCCACAAGAAGAAGGCACATGTGGCTACTTGGAGTGATGAGGACTCCACCGACGATGAACAAGCCAACCTTTGCCTTATGGCCATCGAAGAAGATTCAAGGGTAACTTCTAATTCATCTACTTCATGTTCCTATTCCTTTGATGAATTACAAGATGCCTATGATGATTTGGTTTTAGATTTTAAAAGCCACATTTTGAAAAACAACAAATTGATTTCAAAGTTAAAAATTCAAAATAATTTGCTTTCTAAAACCAAACTTGAACTTGAAGCAAAACTTGAAGAGTTTGAATTAAAATGTTTTGATTTACAAAAATTGCTTCAAAAAGTTCAAGAAGAAAAGGATTTGATTTCCAAAGAGCTAGAAAAGAAAAACAATTTTGGAAAATCAAATTTCTATGTTAGACAATCTAGTGCCCTAGATTTATTAAAGGAAAATGTTTTAGAAGTGTTTGGGTCCCAAAAGGACTAACCATTTCAATTAAAAAGGATGACATTGAAAAATGGATTCCTAAGGGGACTAAAATTTGTGCTACTAATGTTCATGGATCCAAAGCAATTTGGATACCAAAAATTACTTGATTGTCTATTGCTAGGTGTGATGGAGATGTTCAACAAGTCAAACATTGAGGGGGAGCTCCATGCACACAAGGAAGAACACTTGAAGAAGGAAGGCTTCACATCCTCCCTTGGGTTCAAGTGTTGGTAAAAATCTAGTTGTTTTTGCATTTACTTGTTTTATTTTTAGTTTATTCAACTAGATGATCATAAATATTGGACTAACATTTTTAATGATGCTTTGAGTAAGGGGGAGCTATCTTAAACCAAATTCTTATTTGTGTCAAAGTTTTTACCTCTATTGTTATTTTGAACTTAATGTTTTAAATTCTTCTTGATATAACAAAAAGGGGGAGAAATGGTTTGAAAAATTGCATTTTCAAATGAATAAGGGGGAGTTTTATTTGATTTCATATCTTTAATCTCTTATTCACATTTTTAAAGATAAAGGGGGAGAATCTCAAACAATTTTTCAAGTTAGTTTTATTATATCAAAAAGGGGGAGATTGTAGAACTAATGTTTTGATATAATAATTGAAAAATGTTTTGGACTAATTTGAAAAGAATTTAAAACTTGTTTTTAAGTCCAAACAACTTGAAATTATGTTTGAGGTATTTAAAGAGGTTTTTGGCAAAGATTTTTCATGTTTTTAATAGCCAAACTTGTGTTTTCAAAGTACCCGTACCGATACGGTCTTACCCGTATTGATACCTTTTTGCCCCAGTTTGGCCACTGTCAAAACCCGTATCGATACAGGCCTTTGCCGTACCAATACGGATCGGGATCGTTTCGATACGCCAGGTAAGCGTACCGATCCCCTTTCAACCAACCCCAACGGCTACTTCCCAACGGCCATTTAAATGTGAACCCGTACCGATACGCCCTCAAGCGTATCGATACGCCTAGGCTGGCAAGAGCCCAACGGCTAGTTTCTGATGAAGGCCGTACCGATACGGTTACACGCGTATCGATACGGATAGCTGCATAACAGTATTAATGAAGGGAAATAAAGTCCTCAACGGCTCCAATTCATCCCTAACGGCTAGTAACGACTACAAACTCATTTGGGAGTATAAAAGGGACCTCCAAGCATCAAGAGAAGGCTAATGCTCATATTGTCAAACATCAAATGATCAAGAAATTGTCTTAGTGCTTAATTTGTCATTTCTTGTATAGACAAACACTAGTGAGCCAAAATTGTCAAATTTGCTCAAGTGTTTTAGGTTTTGGGTGAGTGCTTAATTGTGCAAACAAACACCTATTAGAGGGTTTTAAGTTTGCTTTGTTTATCTCTTTGTAAGAGAGGGTTTCAATCAAGGCTTTGGGTAGAAAGCTTGATTGTGTGTAAGGGTTACCTCCTAAGCCTAGAAAAGGGGACGAATCAATAGTGGATTGATTGTGAAATCCTTAGTGGGGAGCTAAGGTAGTGGATGTAGACCTTGGTTAGAAGGTTGAACCACTATAATTCATTGTGTCACATTTCTTTTTATCTTCCACAACCCTTCCACCCAAAAATCCACCTCTCCACCACTTGGTGAGCAACATCGGTTGAACGAATCGAGCTCCACACAACTCAACAACTTGCCTACCCAAGTCCGAGGGGTTTCGAAGTATTATGGTCGTGGTGGACCGCTTCAGTAAGTATGCTACATTCATTGCTTCCCCAGCCGATTGCACCGCCGAGGAAGCATCCAAGCTTTTCCTACGCAACGTAGTCAAGCTTTGGGGCGTCCCGACAAGCATCGTGAGTGATCGTGACCCTCGATTCATAGGAAGATTCTAGACGGAGCTATTCAAGATGCTTGGGTCTGATCTAAACTTCTCCACCAGCTTCCACCCTCAAAGCGATGGGCAAACCGAGAGGGTCAGTGCTTTGTTAGAGCTATACTTGAGACACTATGTAAGTGCCAACCAAAGGGATTGGGCCAAGCTCCTAGACGTGGTACAATTCTCCTACAACTTGCAAAAAAGTGAGGCCACTCACCAAAGTCCCTTTGAAGTTGTCTTAGGACAACAACCAACCACTCTGCTCTCCCTTGCCACGCGCTATGAAGGGAAGAGCCATGCTGCCTTTAAATTTGCCAAATCTTGGCATGAACAAAACGAGTTAGCCCGAGCCGCACTTCACAAGGCTAGCAAGAGAATGAAGAAGTGGGCTGACTCCAAGCGAAGGCATTTGGAGTTCAAAGAAGGTGATCTTGTCATACTCAAACTCTTGCCCCAACAGTTCAAGGTCTTTCGAAAGGTGCACAAGGGACTTGTTCGTAGGTACGAGGGACCTTTCCAAGTGATCAAGCGAGTGGGCAAGGTATCCTACAAGCTCCAAATGCCTCCGAGGCTCAAGATTCACCCAGTCTTCCATGTAAGTTTGTTGAAGCCCTATCACGAGTACGTGGAAGATCCAACACGATGGGTGTCCAATCGAGCACCCACAGCCGTGGTCACTTCCTTTGATAAGGAAGTGGAGGAAGTACTAGCCGATCGAGTTGTTCGAAGGAGGGGCGTTCCAAGCTATAAGGAGTATTTCATCAAGTGGAAGGGACTGCCCATTGTCGAAACAAGTTGGGAAACCGAAGAAGCTCTTTGGCAGTTCAAGGACAAACTCGATCAGTTCAACCAAGGCACGACGAGGGCGTCGCGAGCTTAGGTGGGGGAGGATGTCACAACCCGCCTATTTTCTCCCACAAGTCCAAACCGAGGTTGAAGACACTTCTTGGGCCATTTTGACGCCAACTAGCACCAAGGAGGGCTCTAGAAGCATCAAGGACGGCCAACACTTCTATTGAAGGGTCCATAGCGTTCTAGAAAGATCTGGGACGTTCTCTCCAAGTCTAGACACACCCGGGAGAACCTAGAAAGCTTGGGAAAGCTCGGGACAACTCCGGAAGACTCTGGAACTCTCTAGAACATTTTGGATAGTTGTAGATATCTATAGACATGTATAGATACATAGAATACTCTAGAAAGATATGGATGTATGTTAGATATTTTATAAGGCACAATCGTGACCGTTGGATCAAATCGATCCTAGCCGTCCATTAGAGAGGTGGGAGCCTATAAATAGGGCCACCCCTCATTTTGTACTCACTCAGAAATTGAACATTGTAAGCACTTCAAAGCATTCTTGTAAGCCTTCTTACTTAAGCTAATACAAGTTCTTTACTTGTAAATCTACTAGCCTTCTCTTGTGTTCGTTTTAGCCAAGTGTTGCGAGGGACATCAAGGCTTGTTAGCATATCAAGGCTTGCTAACGCCGCACGGATCGGGTTTGAGAGAATACGTTCGTGACACCATGCTAGACAAAGTAGAGACCGCAATATCGGTATTTATACACAACCATCCTCCTGGCGGCGGCTCCCACTTTGGCGGGTCAGCGGGGGCAACCATGGGGGACCGGGAGATGGAATCTTGTCTGACAAAGTGCATGGCCCATGCAAGGCTGATGCGGTAAACTCCATGAAGCGGAAAGCATGAGTCTGAAAAAATAAAATCATTAGTTCGCTTCCATACTTGCCAAACAAAGGATGCAAAGAACTGTCGCCAATGAGGAGTCACATTACCCATCAGTGTATGGATCGCAATGTTAGCAATGATCCAAGTATCAAGCGACATCGTAAAGAAAATGTCATGGTTTTCGCTACACACAATTTGTTGTCACACACTCCGCGTAGGCGGGCAATCGCGGAGAATGTACAAAATTGTCTCATTATGACAGCCACAACTAGGGATGGCAGACGGGTACAGTTTCGCGGATTCTGCACTGCACCCGCCCCAGTTGGGGTGGGGATGGGTATGAGTTTGGTGGGTAGTGGGCGGGTGTGGATGTAAAAAGTCATACCCGCCGCGGGTAGTGGATATGTGGTGGATTTAAGACCTTACCGCCCCGCACCCGCCCGCCCCGCACCCGTCTTCCTCGTATGCTACCCACCATATTATGTGGCTTTGAAGATATATGATTCAATATAAAATTTGTTTTCTTTATTCAAATTTCAAGTTCATTGCTTTAGTTCTTTGCACTGTCTTACCCTCAGATTTCTCACATAATAACTAACTTACAACGGTGTAAATTAGTCATAGTTAGTTAGCTATAGTTCAGTAGAACTTACACCGGTGTAAGTTAGTTATACCATATCACAAGTTAACAGTGTTAGGGTCGGGGGCGTTTTAAATGACGGAAGAAAACTTCAGGGGCACATTAAACGCATCCAAAGTTCAGGCACCACATTAAACTTTCCGTCAAAGTACATGGGGCATTGGTGCCATTATCACTTCATGTTTTATGTGATATGGTTGTTGCCAGGCGGGCGGGTACAGGCGGGTATAGGCGGGTACAAGATGGGTAATGGGTATCCAATTGGGTGGTGGGTGTGGGGATGGATTTAAGAATATACCCACGTGGGCGGGTGTGGATTTGAAAATTATACCCGCCGTGGGTGGTGGGTAGGTGGTGGATATGAAAATTTTAGGTGGGTATGGGGATGGGGAAGGGATATCCGCACCCGCCCCGCCCATTTGCCATCCCTAGCCACAACTGGGGCAAGATGGGTCTGACGTTAAAGAACGTTGCATTCTCTCGATATTTGTCAATAAGCGATGGCACAAGAAGGTCCGCAGCTGTTGAGGAACGGGTAATGCCCAAACAGTCTGCCATAGTGGGTTAGCAGCATCCCAGGTTGCCTTTACCTGAACTTTATAAGCATTCTCAAATGTAAAATCACCAGATAACGTCCCTTTCCAAGCAACCGAATCAGTACCACTAGTGTAGAAGGCGGAAAAACTCCCGGGATATGCAGAAGATCAGTTGCGGGAAAACGCAGCAAGGCGAGCAACGTCCCAAGCAACCTCACTACAAAGATCGGAAAAATCAGCAACTTGTTGGAAAGCATTAGACAATAGAACCCGATGAAATAAGGGGCCAAGCGTCGGCACCCAAACATTGACTTCAGTACCATCACCCAAAAGCCAGTGAATATTTGTACGAAAGGTATCCCACACCTGGGATATGCCACGCCATAATGGAGAACATTGCAGACGGCAAAGAGAGTGAGGGCACCGAGATAAAACTCGATATTTCTCACGTAATACCCAAACCCACAAAGCAGAATGATTGGTAACCAAAGTCCAAGCGAGTTTAAACATGTATGCCAAATTACGTTCATGGAACCGGGGAACACCTAGACCTCCATAACATAGGGGTTGAGTAACCGCCTTCCAATTAACCAAGGAAATATGACAATTAGTTGTAGTTGATCCCCAAATAAAAGTACGTATAATTTTATCAATGTCGGCGCAGACACGAGCCGAAAACTTAGTCGTCTGCATGAAATATGCTGGAATGGCAGCAAGAACAGATTTAGCGAGCGTAATGCGACCCGCCAAGGAGAGGCAACGTGCTGCCCAACCACTTAGTTTATCTCGGATAGGATCCAACAAGAAGTAAAAATCAGCGCGCACCGCATGCGAGCATGCTGAATCGAAACGCCCAAATATGTGCCTTGAGACAAAGTATGCTGAAAACCAAGGATAGCACAAATTTCATCCTGTAGACTAGAACCAGTATTAGGAGAAAACCAGATTTGCGACTTGCGCGCACTAACTTTATGACCCAAAAAATGCCAAACTCCGTTAAAATATCAGAAATAATTCTAGCTTGAGAAAGATTTGCCTTGGCATATAAGATAAGATCATCAGCAAAAAAAAGATGCGAATGCGGGATATTTGATCGAACCATCCAAAACGGAATCCAAAAGCCATTTGCAACTGCAACACAGATAGCCTGACCCAATCGCTCCATCGTGAGCACAAATAGATATGACGAAAGGGGATCACCCTGTCGAACCCCTCGCTCAAGAGAGAAAGTCATAGAAGATGAACCATTCCATTGTACTTGGATTAAAGATGAAGATACACAATGCACAATTATGCGGGTGAGAGCCTAGGGAAAACCTGCATCAACCAATATGTAGTGTGGAGAAAATCCCAACGAATCTTATCAAAGTCCTTTTCAAAATCTATTTTTATTGCCATGAACCTGAACAGAGTTGAGCCAACAAAGCCAGATACCACCAGAGAAACCGATTGCTTCTATTCAATGCGAGGACGGAAAACCCAGAGATCCAATGACGGCATCAGCCCTCCCCCCACTTATGCGTGGTTCAACAATGCCAAAGAAATCAGGCCTATAATCTCGAATATACTGTTTAGCAGATGTAATGAATTTATGGTGCCACAACCTTGGGCATTCCAACATATAGCTTTAATATTCATTAAAACAAAAAGCAAAAAGGAGCCGAACTAGACCTGCATTGGAGCAGTAGAAGGAGCATCGACTGTCTTGCCAGAAACTAAAGGTACAGAGGCATGCTGTATATTCGAATCTTTCCCTTGATCGGGAGGTTGTGTGGCGAGAATCGCGGAGGGGCTGCGAGACATAGAGATATCAGAAGGCTCTCTAGCCCGGGTGGCAACAAGAACCTGTTTTTGGGCAGGCATTGCTAGATTAGGATCATCACTTTCATTAACAATGAATGCGGTATGCATCGACTTGCCGATCTTGGCGCCAACACGGCCAGACACAAGAGATGGAGAGATATTCGAAGGTAAGGGCTTATGAGAGACCGAGGTCGATGGCAGAATGATTCAATTGTTATACATGGAGAGTTTTGGAGTGATGGCAGTGCCACGGGGCTTAGTTACACGAGTGTCAACAGAAGCTTTCCCTTTCCCACAATTAACAGTAGGAGCTGGAGGGGGGCCAAAGTCGTGTCAACAGAAGCATTGGTTGAATTATGTATAGAATTAGGAGGTGCATGATGGGCGTCAACAATGTCGTCTTCAAAAATGGGATTGAAACGAGACTCAGATACAAATGTGTCCTGAGGGCCAGTGCTGCTACTTGGGTCCTTCCGCGTGGACTTACGTTGGCGGCGTCCGAATGGGGCAGTGTTAGGAGCTGGTGTCGAGGTTGCTAATGCAACATTCTCAGTATTCAACTCTCCCAATGGATTAAGGACCGAAGGGCAAATATCCGGCACATTCAAAACATATTGTAGGTAAAGACTCATACTCAACAACCTGCACACGGCCATTGATGACCAGCTTAGAAATAAGAGGCTTGCGAAGGTCCAAAGTGACCGCGTCGACCATGCTCAGTTTGATACTCAAGTTTGACGACGGGGCCAATACAACGTCCAATCTCAGTGATGATATTGGGTTTGTAAAGCAAAACCGGCAAACCCGGAAGACGAATCCAGACAACCACGCGATTAGGATGTGGCTGTGATGTGGAAAAATCAACGAACCATGGCTTGACACTAAGGTAATGGCCGAAGATGACCCAATGACCACCAGAAATAGCATTCAGGAAATCGTAGCTGGTACGAAAGGTCACCAAAAAGTAGTCATTCTCAATGTCCATAAGACGAAATGCTCGTTTCGGTTTTCATAAATCATTGAGCCGGTTGCGCAGAGTGGTGTATCCGATCCGAAGACCTAGGAGTTTCATGAAAACGGTGTGATCCAAACTCTTAACTGCCAAGGACTGGACTCTCTCAGAAAACTCAATCGAGGGAAATCCATTCAAAGTGGAACGAACAACATCCTTTGAAGCAAGCGCACACACCTTGCAGACAAAGCGATTGAACTCGAAATTCTTAAGACGAATATTAAAGAGAACGACAAACATAAGAGTAGTGGTAGTGGTAGGTGGATGCGTAGGAAATGGAATGGTCAGTTTTTAAGGAGTGTCAAATGAGAAGAAAATAAATTTACTTATTTTTATTATATTAATATAGAACCGGTAGTAAATCAATCGAACAAAAAAACAAAATTTGTTCGGTTAAATTTCCGTTCTAATTATAAAATTTGACATTTAATTAAAAGAATTACGATTGAGTGACAACTCAATCATATAAACAAATTGACTTAATAGTTATATAAGTGTTTAAACTATATTTTTTCCAGATAGATATTTGTATTATACTTTTGGGCTAAACATGTGCCTAACATTTTCTTGTATGATCCATTAAAGGTTTTTTTTCATGACGGACGTTATTTTTTCTGTTATCCAATAAAATGGGAACACATGACATAATTTTTCATTTTCTAAATTCAAAATATGAAAATGAGAAAATAAAAAACATTAATTAACCCAACGATCTTTAATTTCTCTAAAAGGGGTTAAACTCAAACCCTAAATCTTTAAATTCCTCCACTTCGACCATCGATTTAACTACCACCGGCCACCCTTGTCTTCATCGGACCCCACTACTGAAAATTTCCTCATCTCATCGTCAAAAACTGACGAATGAACCGTCGACGAACACCCAACAAAAAAAGGCCGATTGGGTTCTCACCGACAGGTAGAGGATGGCGGATGTCGAATGGTGAGGTGTACGTCGCTTTGAACGATGAACCACCGACTTGTGGGGATGCTGGATAGTGAGGGAGATGTGATTTTAGGGTTTGATTGAAAGATATTAGAACTTTGAGATTTTTAAAGAAATTCAAATTTTTTAAAAATATATTAAAAAACATGCCACATGTCATGTTCTGATTGGATAACGAAAATTTTTTAATGGTCGTTGACAAAAATTCCTTAAATGGGTCATGAAAAAAAACGTTAAACACCTATTTAGCTAAAAATATAGCTCAAATATATATCTAAAAAAATAAGGGAAAACTAAACCAGTGACCACCGAAGATATTGGGGATACCTATTTGAACCACCGAACTAAAAAAAACGTCAATCACACCACCAAACTTATTAAATCAACCTATTTTGACCATCGCCGTTAAAAAATTAACGGAGGGGTGACGGAAGTGCCACGTGGCAGTTAACAGGACATTTTTAAAATTACATGTTTAGTCCCTGTTATTTACTTATTAAATCAATTTGATCCTAATTTTATTTTAATTAAATAAAAATTAATCAACCAATCAAATTATGACACGTGTCATCACCCAATTGGATTAATTTAATTTATTTTGTTTAATATTTAATATATTTTTTCCTCCAATCAGGTGGTGTCACCACCTGGTTAAAGGAAATTTAAAGAAGAAAATGAAGATGGCATTATGGTGGTTTGAACTTGGGACCAAGGGGATAAAACCCCCAAGCTTTAACCATTGAACCAAACTACTCTTAGTGCTATAGTTTGCACCTTTTATATACATATCTTATAGTTTAGTAAAAGTTCAAATATCTTAGAGATTTACCCTAGAATTTTCATACACTAATATCAAGTTTTAAGTTGAGATAAAAGATAGTTGAACTACTAACAATAGTATTAAGTATGTTCTTTAATTTGAAAAGAAAATTCCTCCATTTCTATGCAACTGAAACTTACCTTTCTATATATCTATATTTGGTGTCCTTTATGATCATTTTATGTTTCTTGTGGCCTGGCCTAGATACTCAACATGATTCCGAAGGAGACTGAAGGTGAACGTTTCGAGGATGCTCTTGCTCGGGTTTGCCGTTGTATTGGTGGTGGAACAGCAGCAGACAATGGTGATAGTGACAGTGATCTAGAAGTTGTTGCAGATTTTTTTGGAGTCAACCTACGTTGCCCTGTGAGTTATAAGTAGTTTGCTAGCAATCTCTTTCCTATAAATTTGAGCAGCTATGCGCCATCTTTCTTATGCTATGGATAATTCATGTTTAATTCATGGGCATCATTCTTGAAATATTTGATTAGTTCTTGTAAAGCATGCCTAGAAGAGAAATGGTTATTGTGCCTTGTGATATTCACGGATCAGATGCTTCTAAGTATCACTTTTGAACCAGCATAGTTGCTAGACAATGTCTATTGTCTAAAGGGGAAGTATCTAAGGTTATGTTTGTTTTGTAGCATATTCTAGCTGAGGCTATAATGTCAAAAAATGCTGTTCGTTCTTTATTGAGGTGCTGGTGCTATTTATTTTGCTTTTTGTTGTAAAGTTGCATGTGTTCCCTTTCAACCATTGGAGCCAATACTGTAATAGGCTTGCTTTGGCGAAGTTCATGGACCTATTTGACAGATTTGTTAGTCTACATGGATAATATGTGCTGTCATATTCTTTTGGTTTGTTTCAGAAAGAACTTAACTTTATCATGGTACCATTTGGGTTCCATATATTTGTGTGCTTATCCTATGACCTGCTTTTTTAATGTTCTATTGGTGTCTTTATCATGTAAGAGGGGATAATTCTCCTACCTCTCTTTTTCTTCTACAATGATGAATGTTAATGGGATTGGAATATAATATTTCAGTACTGCACCCTTCTTGAAGTTGCTCTAATTATATCAAACTTTATTTTTTATTTGTTTACCTGTGACAGATGAGTGGTTCAAGAATGAAGATGGCAGGAAGGTTTAAACCCTGTGTTCACATGGGTTGTTTTGATCTTGAAGTTTTTGTAGAGCTAAACCAACGTTCTAGAAAGGCAAGCAACTATTATAACATGTTCATTTCCAGTTATAACTATTTCAGTCTTTTGACTAGCATTTGTATGTTAATGTGATTGCAGTGGCAGTGCCCCATTTGTCTGAAGAACTACACGTTGGATGATATTATAATTGATCCTTATTTTAATCGCATCACATCCAAGGTGAGTGCCTTCTGGTTCTCCTCTATGTATGCAGATGGCATCTATGTGATAATGATGATTAACTCTGATGCAGATGAGAAATTGTGGAGAAGATATTACAGAGATTGAGGTCAAGCCTGATGGTTCTTGGCGTACAAAGGCTAAAAGTTTCAGTTGCATAGAAATGGAGGAATTTTCTTTTCAAATTAAAGAACATACTTAATACTATTGTTAGTAGTTCAACTATCTTTTATCTCAACTTAAAACTTGATATTAGTGTATGAAAATTCTAGGGTAAATCTCCAAGATATTTGAACTTTTACTAAACTATAAGATATGTATATAAAAGGTGCATACTATAGCATTAAGAGTAGTTTGGTTCAATGGTTAAAGCTTGGGGGTTTTATCCCCTTGGTCTCAAGTTTGAACTATCATAATGCCATCTTCATTTTTTTCTTTAATTTTCCTTTAACCAGGTGGTGACACGTGTCACCTCAACACGAATCCCACATTTTCTCATTCAAACTTTCTCACCAACGTAACACTCTTACACACTGTTAGGGTTTTAACCCAAATTTTATTTTTAGTTGACCCGAATATTTATAAAGAAACAATGATAAAAGTGGGGGCTGACGATATCGAAACTAATCAATTCGTGTGGAACTCTACTTCACTTTTTGAATATACGTTGAAGTGTATGAAACTAAATTTGAGTATAACTACTTTCTATGCAAGTTTCTTTATAACCAAACAATTTATCCCTATAAATAGATATTGAGGTCTAGGGTTAAAATCTTCTGTTGTAATTATTTTTGACATAAATAGAAGGGATGGGGAAGAGAGGTAGAGTAGATTTTGTTGTTGTTAAAGAAATTGATATAATAAGTAATTAATAAGGATCAAATGTGTAGTTATACAAATTTCTATTAACAGTCACGTCACTTTTTTATTAAATTTTAACGGATGATGGTCAAAATAAGTACAATTAAATAATTAAGTGGTTGAATTTTAAATTTTTGTAGCTCGATGATCAAAACAGGTCAGACTCGATAATTAGGTGGCCATCCAATTATTGCTTCAAAAAAAAACTACACTACCTCTCTGCAAATAATGTGATTTTAGATTGTAGCCTCCGAACAAATCTTCAAAGCACTTGCTCTCCCAAGGTTCTAACTGTTCAGACTCAAGATCCCATCCTCATTTACATGTTCCTAAATCGTTCTTCATAAATTGCACTGATGGTGAGAAATGCATGAGTTCAAAATAGATGACCTGCTGCTAATTACCGACTACCTCCGTTAATGCGTCCAGCGTGTTTTCAACAGCATCTACCATGACAGAAGCATGCATCTGGTGTCTTCTAAGTTCTTGAGCTTTTCTTCGGTTGCTTTCGAGTATAATCATAAGAGCAGTGATGTCTGCTGGACTAACCCCACCCACTCTGCTCGCTTGACCGATAGTTTGCGGCCTGACCTGTTGGGATTAAAATTAAATTTCAGTTACGATTGAACAAGTCTAATCTGAGGAGAACAATCCTCACAAACTTTCTAATTTATCCAGGCATATTCCCTCTATTGTGAACTTAAAGTTAAAGTTGTGTATTCAACGCAATCTGGCAAAACCGGAAAAGAAATATCATATATTACCGTGAGATATTTCAAACACCACAAACGCACAGACAATCACACATTAATCATTGCCAAGTTACTCTCAACAGGATGAATGTGTAAAGACGATCACCCAAAAGTAAAGAATTTCCACTCCTTTTGGAGCATGCTTTAAAATATATTTCAAATCCAAATTCTTATGCTACAGACCTTGGAGAGTTTTTCACGCGCTTCAAGGGACAAAGTTGTCATTGCATAGTAATCCAAGTCGTCGGGAAGTCGTCTATGCTGTTGATGGACCATCTGCAAGCAAAGAGTGTTGGATTTGACAAAGAAAATAAACAAACCAAAGAAATATCGATAAGTAATTCCTCCCTATATGTTATCGATGCAAAGGTTGATGTTTCACCCTGCAACTCTAAATTCATACCTGTTGGAGTTGGATTTTTTGGCGATTAATGAAGCCTTCATACTTTATATCTATTTCGACACATTCTTTCTCTATTCTCGATAACATTTCATTCCCAAAACCATGCTTATCAAGAAGTTTATATTCAATGTGTGGCTTCTTTAGCAGACTCTCTAGTGTTGAAGATTCTTTCACAGGTTGACCAGAGAGATGAGAAACCTCAGCAGTAAAGTCGCCTCCTGGAAAGCAATCACAAAATGTAACCACTTTTTAATTCCAACAAATCACAAACTTCTATCATTGCTTATAATACTATCAAGGATTACGTCAAATCAAAGTTCGGATTAATGATAAAATTTGATGCAAAGATCAAAACAATCAAGCATAATATGACAACATGCATGAAATTTGGCCAAACTTCCAATTTATAATTGTTTAGGAACAATATCCTCACACTACGATGACAACTCTCTTCAATTTGGTTGTGGTTAAATTTTTTCAAGAGCACAGAAATCTCAGATACACATACGACCTCTCTCATAGATTTGCACTAATAAGTCTATAATGCAAGTTCGAGAAAATTAAGGGTCAACAGAGTGATGGGAAACAAATAAAACGGTAAAGAGTAACGATGTTCCATATATATATATATTGGATTAATCTTAGTCCACCATACAGAAAAAATACCAGAGAAAAATAAATGTTCCCCATGTATGAATCGGGATCACTGCCATAAAAGTTTTCCCCTTTCCCAACTATTTATTAGTCTTGGTCTTCTTCCAAATTATAATTAAAAAAAACTCCGGATATGAGAAGTATAATTTGCAAGCCGCAGGTGTCGAGGAGGGGGGTAGAGATAATACAAACCTGAAACCCTGACAGTTTTCAATCGCTTTTTTTCCTCTGAAATCCTTGCTTGTTTGTCCTGGTATATTTTCCAGCGCCTATCATTTATCAACCCAATCTCACGCCCCAAAGGTGTGAGACGACTATCCGCATTATCAGATCGAAGAAGTAACCGATGTTCTGAACGGCTAGAGAAAGGAAAAGAAAGAGACACAAATAGACATGTGGTTAATTTGTTCAGTTCGATGCTAAGAACCGCATCAATCAAGTTCACCAAAAGAGAGAAAAGAATGGATGATACAACTTCAGGAGAACATCACTTATAAACTAAAATGGAACTTCATAAACACAAGCCGTTCTTCCGAGAATAATAATTCCAAGCAAACAGCGTATGGATAAAATGCCATGAAGACTTTTCCTCCTAGCTTTTTCCCTATCCAAGATTTGCAAAGCATTTCCAGTTGTATATCATTTCAGGTTTGTGCGTAAAAAAAATGAGGGAATCAAAAAACTAAATTGAACCGAACCAGCTTTTTAATGGTTCTGGTTTGGAGAAGAATGAAATACATTCATTTCAGGTGAAACAAAACCAAAAATCTAAGATTAAACCAAAATTTAAGTTTTACTGATATAAATGCTAACCATTCTAATTTAAAAGATGAATTTGTAAAATCATTACTATTATACTAGTAAAAATCAAGCAGCCAAACCAATCCAAAGTCCAAACCATGAGAATTCAGTTTGGTTTTATTAAACTTTTTACACAATTCCATTTGGTTTTAGTTTTTCCTTTTTCCTTCTTATTTCTCTCCACTGAAAAGCTAAACCCTTCAATTTCATTTGAACTTCAAAAAATAAAAATAGAAAAGAAACAGACAAACAAACAAACAAACAAACAAACCAAATCTTATACAACTTTATTGAAAAGCATTTCATGTTAATTCAATAAAACTCTTTTATGATACTAATTAGGTTCATTTGAGTGTTGACTTTAATAGTTCTTGGATTATTATCATGTGCACTGGCAGTGGAATTTTTTTTTTCACAAGCATGATTAAAATGGTGACAAGAGTCCCATTCTTTTTTTAGTTCTTAAATTTACTACAAAGACACTTGTCATTATTCTATCACTGCTTGTGGAAAAAATATTTTCCATTGGCAGTACACCAAATAGTTGTCCATAATTTTTTACATCAAATAAAAAAGGCTCAAGGGTGCTTGAAGCCTTTGAACTTTTGAAAAAAAATCAATTAATCTCCTGTACTTTTTTTGCACCCAATTAAGTCCACAAACCAATAAATTAAATCAATTAAGCCCTTTGACCAACTTTGATCATCAATTTTTGACGGGTTTTTTCTTGAGATACTACTGTCACGTGACACACCAAAGTTCTGTCACGTGACATTTACAGGTTTTTCAGAAAACAATTTTTTTTTAAGTTTTACAAGTTTTTTAGAATTTTTTGAACTTTTAAAGAATTTTTTAAATAAAATAAAAAATTCTGAAAATGCCAAGTGATTGCACTGTAAGACGACGCGTTGCACCAACTTATCCACAAAAAGAAATGGTTAGATTTAACAGTCAACGTTGGTCAAAGGGGCGAATTGATGAAATTTTGAAGAATAAGGGCTTAATTGGCTGCAAAAATAGTTCAGGGATTAATTGATTTTTTTTCTTCAAAAGTTCAAGGGCTTCAAGCACCCTTAAACCAATAAAAAATGATTAAATACTTTTTAAATGCTTCTAAGATATCTCAAACCCATACAATTATTAGCTAGGCAAGAGCCAATGAGATAATACCTTTTGGCCTAGATTAAGACTAACTGGTGTCGGTGCATGTCCCGGTTATAATTAAAAGAAAAGCCCTAAGTTTTCCCCTATTCTTTTTTATTCTTCCAGATTCAATAAAATCTTTCACAAATGAAATTTTTGAAAATTTGGAAGTGTTCTCATATCCATAATCATTTCCAAGCATGAATAACTTCAAAATCCTGCGCTCGGCATATGAGAAGAATGTGTAATTGCTTACCTGGTTAACATTCGGTAGGGCTCTCGAAGATCCTTAGTGACCAGATCATCAATCAATGTTCCAACATAACTGCTTTCCCTCTCAAGAACAATAAGGGGCTTCCCATCCGAATGTCTGGCAGCATTGATACCGGAAATGATGCCCTGTTTAAACGAGTTTTTTTAAAAATAACTGATAATAGAAAGAGCCAAAAGAATTTGTTGCCATTTGATACATAAATTTTCAAAAAAAAAAATCTATTTTGAATTGGGAAAGGCACCCTAATGTACAGAAGAAAGTTAGAAACTTAAATATATAAACCTGTGCAGCAGCTTCTTCATAGCCAGTGGTTCCATTTATCTGACCAGAGAAGAATAAACCTTCAACTTTCTTTGTCATAAGAGACCTAGAGCACTGATGAGCTGGTAAATAATCGTATTCAACGGCATATGCAGGTCTTAACATTGAACAATTCTCAAGTCCAGGCAAAGTTCTCAAGAGTGGCAACTGTAATCTTTCTGGTAAACCAGTTGAGAAACCCTGTCAAGTTGATAAAACAATAAACCATTTGTGTTAACTGTTAAAGAGAAGATGAATGAGAATTTGCTTTATAAGCACATACTAAAAAGCAACATGTGGCTATTAATATGATAAAATGGGCAACTCAATAGAAAAAGAAAACCGGAAATAAAACATTTATAGCACAACCCGGTGTAGCATTCTAGTTACATGAACGAAACTAATTACAGAACCATAGTAGAAAAAGATTTTTTCATAAAGAAAGGTTTTAGTCAACACTTCCAAGTAATAAAAAGCAATGTAGCACAAACATGAGAATTTCCTATAGGATACCCTTCATAGGACAGCTCAACATAGCAACTAGGATACCCTTCATATGAAAACCCAGAATAGCAACAATGCATATTGTACTCGCATTGAACTTCAGTAGAAAAATATTTTTCAAAGAGCGTGATCAAACTTTCCTATTAATAAAGGCAACATACAATAAAAAGGAAAGAAATTTTCATGACACCCTTCAGAGGAGTCAAACATCATCCTTTGTTACTTTCCCAACCTATTTTCCTGGGCCCAAGTATCTATAAATGACAATTCCACACGTAAGGGAGAAAAGGGAATCAAAAGGCATAGCCAAGCAATCATCTGCTGATTTACCACATATTATTAGTAAATGAGGCATAAAAGCATTACCTGCACATAGAGCTCAGGCACAGTCCGACCCTCTGGTTCAAGAAAAATCTGATGAGATTCTTTGTCTTGAAATCTCACAATCTAATGAACCAACGCGAAAAATGTTAAAAAAAAAAACTATATTACATTATTTGAAAAATTCAAATTCAAATGCTTAAACAGAAAGGGCTTCTTGTTTTCTTTTTTATTTTCTTGAAAAATATTATCAGCAAATATGATTGAACCAACAGTGCAGCAGCGTACTTGGAGGCTAAACTGTAACAAAAACATAACTTTTGAAAAAAAATCATCCAAGTATTATCAGAAAATTAGCTTGATGGATACTGCAGCTTTTAATTCTATAATTCTATGGTACATTTCATATCTGTATGAGAAAAGTTAAGTTAATAAAAATACAGAACCATGGATTGACACAGCACCTAGCATAAACTAATCAGCAGCATTTCACTTCCACACTTGATGATCACTGATAGAAAGAGAAAAGCTTTTTATGCTGACAATCTATATAAGATAATGGGTTGGTCAAATAAAAAAATTAAATATAAAAAAAAATTTGAATGGTAAAAAGAGCCAGAATTGCACTTGCAGATATACTATCAAAAGAGCATATTGTCAACAAATAAAAGTCTCATGTGATAGCCAGAATCTTCTACAGGTGTGCGTGTGTGTGAACAGAAACAGCTTAGAGTTTAGCCACCTATATCACAAAGAATTCTTGGTACTAACTTTAAACCAAAGCACATGAAAATTTACATTCTCATAGCATTATGAACACAAGTCAAAATATAGTTCTTTAAAAATTTAAGTATCATGTAGGCTATCACACAGAACTCAAGAAATGCATGGTAAAAGTGAAACAAAAAGGGAAGACCTCAACTAGCGAGAAGTGAAGCATCATGGACAGATAAATGCACTACACCGCATAGAAAGACATCACTGCAAGTTCAACCAATAAAGTAAACACAAGAGAAAATAGTCTTAAAAACTCTAAGAAGCCAACGTAGGAATGAAAACTAAAAGTGAATACTTCAACTAGTTACAAGTGAAACACAGTACATGCCTACATGGCTATAACACTACAGTGCTTAACAAGACATTTCAATGCTAGTTCAGCCAACAAAAGTATAATTCAAACAATAAGAAGTTACCTTATCTTCAATTGAAGGGCAGTATCTAGGCCCCTTAGCTTCAACCCATCCTCCATAGGTAGGAGTTTCATGCAAATTGTTCTTAATAAGCTGGTGTGTAATCTTAGTAGTTCGTGTCAGATAACAACACATTTGTTCCCTTTCAATGTGGAAATCAGGATCAAAACTAAACCAACTGACCTGAGAAATATTGAATCACATATCAAAACTATCATAAGAACCAAATATATCAGAATTTTCTCTTTTTTTCCTTACCAGAATAAGTAGGAGTAACTTATTGGCAGGAAAAGGAAGAATAAGGCATAAGCAGCCTACAAGCTAACAGTATTGCATCATGGAATCTTATGTTGTTATCAGGTACGTCTCTAATCAAGAAGAATGAATGACAAAAACCAGACTGAACCCAATTCGCTGTGTAATTGAAATTATAAAGTTCTTACTGTGGTGAAACTAACAACTTTGCCTCTTTCACTATTTAGCATGTAAGAAAATTACCATACGGCCCAAAGATTTTTTAATCTATGCACCCTGTTAGTGGGTGACAATTTTTTAAGCATGATTTAATATCTTAAATGTTACAATATTAATCCACTGAACCTACATATGAGATTAAATGGAAGGACCTCTTCATCTCCATGCTGAGGCTCCAAGACAGAGAAATCAACAGTACGACAGTCCACTCGTGCCGGGGTTCCAGTTTTTAACCGATCAGTTTCAAATCCAAGACGCTGCAAGTTCTCTGTCAGACCATGTGATGCAGACTCGCCAGCTCTTCCAGCAGGCAAAGAAGTTCTACCAACCCATATTTTACCACTCATAAAAGTTCCAGTAGTCAGTATAACAGAAGGGGCGTAGAAGTTCATTCCAAAAAACGTGCAAACACCTTCGACATTGTCATTCTTTCCAAGCAAAATATCCGTCACCATTGCCTCCCTAATTGAGAGATTTGGAGTGCTGAAAATAGAAGCCATCCCACAGGTTAGCAAAAAGAACAGTAACAAAATAGTCATCCAAGAATGTAGGCATGTTAGCATTATGATAAACATTGGCAAAAAGTAGGCAAAAAGTGGTTAATGAAGTTTATATCTGATTTTGGAAAATTAAGGATCTCAACTGCTAATAACTGTTTTTTTTTTGATAAGAAAGGGAGGAGGCCTCGTTAAAAACCCCTTCATACTCGGTGGGTTTAGACAACCCCACGAGCATTGGAAGAGGAAAAGAGTGCCTCTAGTTTTATTTCATATAGGAGAATAAACAACATGTAAGACCCATTGAACAGGAGCACCACCTCAAGCATACTACTTACCCTTGTTAATTCTACCCCCTATATTACAGAACCCAAAAGAACTTAAGCAAACTAGTTACAAAATCACCCAATCCCTTGTTTAGCCAAACTATCAGCTTCCCTGTTGCCCCCTCTTTTTATATGTCTAAGTATTACATTCCTATGTAGCACCTTCTTCTTAATGTCCTTAACTAAATGACCGTAGATACTAGGGCAACCTTCAGAGTTCCCAATCCAACTCAAAGCCACTTCCGAATCACTTTCCAGGATCAGGCGACCTTTGTTACCCCATGTAGACTCAAAGAACAGATCCAACCCTTCTCGAATGGCAGTTAATTCTGCCAAAATTGGCGGACCAGGACCAGCAGCCTTCGAAAAGGTTCCCAGGCTCTTACTCTCATCGTTCCTTAAGATGCCACCAATTCCACTACACCTCCAATCACTACTCACTGCTCCATCAACATTAACCTTAAAGAAACCCGGTGGTGGGGGAGCCCACAAATCCATAGATATCCTTTGTGTTTTTACCCGATCAATTGAATCCGCAAGAGTTGGGTCGCCCATTAAACAATCCAACTGAGTTGACAGCTTAGGATTTCCGGACACAAACCAAGCTGCTAACCTGTATTTTGTTAAGAACAGCAAAAGCCTCTGATCTAAGCTACCTCCCTCAAACACCAATTTGTTCCGACACTTCCAAACTGACCAAATTACTGCAAACGGGATTAAACACCAGATTTCTGACTCTGGGAGTAGAGAGACCCAACTTAAGATGAAGTTCACAGGGTGCTTCGGTAGGGCAGCAGGCATGTTCCATAGTCTTAAAAATGTCGCCCATAGTTTCCACACCACTTTACATGAGAAGAGTAAATGCGAGACTGTTTCCGACTCCAAGTTGCATAGGGGACAACTGATCTCTGTGACTCCATTTACTCCTCGCTTGATGAGCTCTGTCCTCACCGCAATTCTCTCATGGCAAACCTGCCACACAAACGTCTTCACTCTAGGGGGAGCGGAACCAGCCCACACCTGTTTTGGCCAAAGTAATGTCTCCTCAGATCTTCCAAGAGTAAGGTTGATGCAAGATTTAACTGAGAAAATCCCCTCTCCGCTGCCTTTCCAAACGTAGCAATCATTGACATCCTGCCTAATGGTAACATTGTTTAGCATGGATATTAACTCGTCCCATTGCTCCACTTCCCAATCGAAAAGATTCCTTCTTAACTTGATGTCCCAACACCAGTCCCCTGTCTCGGCTGTTCCGAAGTCTGCAATCGGACCATCTTTGTTGAGAGAAAGGGCAAAGATTCTTGGGAAAAGTACCTTCAACGATTCTGCACATAACCAACACTCTTGCCAGAAGAGGATGAATCTCCCATTCCCAATTTGCGGCTTCAAATTGCTTCGGAAGCAGTTTCCAAATGTATCATCTGCCCAGACGTTATTAACAACATTTTTCCACAGCCAAGATGAATTATTCGGGGCAATCCTTTGTAACGACCCCCTCCTGTTATCTAGCTTATACTTACAACACACCAATTGTTTCCACCATGTCTCCCGTTCATTTGCAAATTTCCAAGCCCATTTGCCTAGTAGGGCGCGATTCATTGTGTTCAAGTCAGAAATTCCTAGGCCACCAGTGACCTTCGATCTACATACCAAGGGCCATTTTATCCAGTGTATATGCCTCCTCTGTGAAGAGTCTCCCCATATAAAATTAGCTATTAAGGAGTTAATCTTCTTCATAACCTTGACCGGCACTCGGAACATAGACATGTAGTATATCGGTATAGCATTCAAAACTGACTTTGTAAGAACAGTCCTTCCAGCTAACGAAAGTGAGGCTGCTTTCCAACCGGCTAACTTCGAAAACAGCCTCTGAATTATAGGCTCCCATAGTGCTTCTGAATTCCTTTTCGCTCCTAAAGGAAGACCAAGATAATCGGAAGGAAAAGTGCCTACTGTACAACCAATCGAAGACGCCCATTCTTTTAAGGTTGTATCCTCCGTATTGATTCCGAAGATCTTGCTTTTCGACATATTCAGCTTCAGCCCCGAACACACTTCAAAAACTACCAACACTCTTTTTATGTTCTTAAGCTGCCCCTTGGACGCCTTACAAAAAATAAGTAAGTCGTCCGCAAATTGGAGGTGAGACAACATGAAAGAATTATCCGTACTTCCAATCTGAAAGCCATCAAAGAGGCCTATCCTCACAGCCTTGGATAGTAGAAGACTCAGCATCTCCCCCACTATGTTAAAGAGCAAAGGTGACAGCGAGCATCCCTGGCGTAAGCCTCTCGCAGTGTTGAAACTGGCTGTTGGAGACCCATTTACCAATACCGAAATAGAAGCAGTAGATAGACATTTAAGAATCCAGGCTCGCCATTTGGATCCGAACCCCATGTGTTCCATAATTTTCATCAGCAGCGACCAATCTACATAATCATAAGCACGCCTAAAATCCACCTTAAAAGCGATGCCTTCCAAACCCTTTTTCCTCCAAAAATCCACTCCCTCATTGGCGATGAAGGAACAGTCGAGGATTTGTCTTCCCGGGGCGAAAGCAAACTGTGAGGGCCCAATCAAATGGTCGATACATGTCCTAAGTCTTCTTGCAAGAACCTTGGACAATATCTTGTATAAACCCCCAACCAAGCTGATCGGGCGGTAATCCTCCAATTTCTCCGGATTTAGTTTCTTCGGTATCAAGGTGATGAAAGAATGGTTTACCCCCCTCTCCCAATCTTTTCCAGCGTAGAAATCATAGAAGAAGCTGCAGATATCCTCCTTTAACTCCATCCAAAAATGTTTGAAGAAGCCCATATTTAGACCATCCGGGCCGGGAGCCTTGTTGCTATCACACGACGCAATCGCATCCCAAATTTCCTCCTCCGTAAACTGTTTTTCCAGTTGTGCGCACTGGTCATCCGAGATTACAGCAAAGTCCAGATCCATCTTTTCCACCTCTAATGTTGGCTTTAGATTATAAGCCTCTTTGAAGAAACTAGCTACGGCATTCTTGATCTGTCCAGGGTCCTCCAGCACTTTCCCTTCAACCTTCAGAGAACTCAAGGCATTTGTCCTACCTCTGATCATGGCACATTGGTGAAAATATCTAGAGTTTTGATCACCATCCTGAATCCACTTCGCTCGGGATTTTTGGAACCAAATCAGTTCCTCCTTCCTATATAACACCCACAGCTTCTTTTTTGCATTTGCAAGGGCTTCCATAGAGGCTAGGGCTGAGCCTTGTTGAAGAAGTAACTCCATGCTAGAGATCTGTTGTTCCATCACTTGTATCTCAGTCGACAGATTATAAGATTTATTTATGGACCAGCCCTTAATTGCCTTCTTCGACTCCTTAAGGATGTTGAAAATGCCCCTTCCATTACTATTCTGCTTCACATCATTGAAGGTCGACACCATCATATCATGGAATCCGTCCTCCTCTATCATGTAGTTGAAAAACCTGAAGGGTTTCGGCCCCCAGTTGGCAGCGCTCCGTGACAACATTATTGCGTGATGATCCGAGATTGATTGCGGCTGAAGGACCTGACTAACATCAGGAAAAGCTTCTAAGAATTTTGAGTCCACCAAGAACCTATCCAACCGAACAAAAGTTGGTGGTTCTCTATAGCTACACCAAGTGAAACCTCCACCCACTAAAGGCAAGTCTATCACCTCAGCATTCTGAACAAAGTCTCTAAACAACTTCATCGAGTGGGTGTTCTGTCTCTTCCCAATTTTCTCTTCCGGTGCTAGGTAGGCATTGAAGTCTCCTCCAATGCAAAGGGAACAGTCCACCTGCTTTGTGAAAGAAAGAAGATCTCCGAAAAAGGTTTCTTTCTCGGACTCGACTACTGGACCATATACATTGATCAAGCAGCACTCCAAGTTGGATTGAATAAACCGACCTTTGATTGCAATAAAACGCTTGGATATGAACTCTTGCTGCATACTGAACCAGTTTTCATCCCATAAAGATAAAATCCCTCCTGCTGCTCCTTCCGACGGTGCCCAAACCATCCCCTGTAAATATTTCCCACCTAATTTCCTTAAGGTTGCGGGACTTATGCATTCCAGCTTAGTTTCTTGTAGAAACAGAACCGCTGGTTTCCTTTTATTTACCAGACTCCTAACAGCTCTCGCCTTTTCCTTCCTTCCCAATCCCCTAATGTTCCAAGAAACACAAGAAAAACTTGACATGAGGAAAAAGTCAAAAACCCAGACCCTCTAAAAGGTTATACTCCTCCTTCCATGTCCTCATTCCTCCTCAGCTCTGAGAATTTTTTCATGAAAGCTTCCCTTCCACCTTGAAAAGAGATACCCATTAGCTCACTCACTTCCCAAACGGCCCTCGCTTCCTCCTCTTCCACCGACTGACGCTCTTCGAACTCCACAGCGCCTCCACCCTTCTCGCGAGAGGTTTTGCTGCTTCTGGATCGGCTGTAAACTCTCCCATATCGCCCCGACTTCGTTCTCCGAACGGCTGTTTCCCTTTCTAATTGCCGACCCCTCACTGTAGATGAAGACGAGCGATGTTCAGGTGAGAAAGATCGAGCTCGCTGAAAGCCCCTCACTATCAGATCGTGAGATTGCGCAGCAGTATGTTGACTGCAGGGAGCTTTGGGCCCTTTCACTGATTTGGGCCTTTGAGCATCTGGGCGTTGGGAGTTTCCCACAGAAAGAAAATTTGGGCCGGCACTATGGCCCGCCCCACTCAGCCTACAGGGAGAAAATTGGGAGTTTCCCAGAGACCCACGCCCCGAGTCATTTTCCTTGTCATGCGCCATCGCCAAGGCCTGCTGTGTGGGGACCATATTATCGAAGGAAGATCCCAAAAGTTCATCCTTTGAACACGCCCGCTGCAGTCCGTCGGAACTCATCTTCCCACTACAACCCCCACCAGCTCCACGTGTCAAGTTTCCCTTTAACCGAGGCTCCACCTTGCTCGGGGTTGGCTCATCGATCTTCTCGTCTTCCTGACCCCTGCAGCCCCGTACCTCGTCGGACCAGGCTGTCTCCGACGAGTTCTCCTCCCCGAAAACCAGGTTATCTCCATCGTCAGCACCGCCGAAAAGCTCTGGGAACCCATTCTCTACCATTTCGACCATAACTTTGATTGGGTACGATCGACCATTGGTGTTGATCGTAATGAGGTCAGGGATATCGAAGGGGCTCGCCGCTCTGAGTAGCATTTGAGCAACTCTACAGTCCGATTTCTGACGCGTTTCCTCCCTAATCTTTACTAACACACCCCACCTATCCGCCAGCCATGAGAAAAACCTCTCGTTCCAACAGTTTAGAGGAACCCCCATTAACGATACAGAGCAGAACGCTAACGGCACACCATCTTCCATGGAGACTGGTACCAACCAATCAAACCAGAAGTTTATCTCTTCAGTTTTTTTGTCCAAAGCATCTCTCATCGCTTCCTCAGAAGGAAACGAAACTAGGCAGGCATTCTTAGCGTACCCCCATCTTGCCACCTTCGCATTCAGCCCATCGCTGGTCAATCCTTTCTGCACCAGTTCTACGTCGTAAGCTTCCTTAACTATACCAGTTAATGATGTCTTGATCCATCTCCTTTCTTCATCGGAAAGCAACACACTCTGGGGGCAATCCATACTTGAAACATCAACTGAGCTTCTCCCTCGTTGCCTCGCCAATTCTTCTCCCTTCCCATTTACAACCTCTCTATAGGAACGCCCGTCGTAAAACTTCCTAAACAGAGACTTGTTAACTTCCTGTGACCTCTCATGTGCCTCAGCTCTCTTCTTTACCAACCTTCTTGTATCACCTGAGAGGTCCCGCACATTCCCACTCTTCGGGTACTTCGCCACCTGCACTAAGATCCTCTTCCCATCTATCCACGCAAGGTTGACGTTCTCCACCGCTTGTAGCAAATCCTTTTCACTCTCAAAGTGTACGAAAGCAAAAGTAGACTCTCTGTATCTAGGCCTTCTATTGACAAGAGGAATGAAAACCTTAACCACCTTTCCATGATGCATGAAACGTTCCCTCAGAGATCTCCTAGACACTCGTTTACTAAGGTTGTCAACGAAGGCAGTCCACGCCATTACCAGACCAGGTGAAAAACCTAGCAGCCTCAAAGATGCTGGTTTATATTTTGCACCCGAGTTATAGCTGTAGGGAACTGCAATTTTATTTCTATCAATTGCCTTTGAATATAACAATACAATAAAAAGTGCCCATATAAGATATGCACCTAACTATAAGCTAGAAATATCATGATACAAAAATTAAACAGCTAGTTAGCTAGTGTTAATGTTGTTACAAAATCAAGGTTTACTTCTAGTTTAACATATTAAATTATTAATTACATTATAAAAATATGCTTTCGATATATGCTAATTACTACAAATGGATATTTAAATAGGAATAAAAAGAAAGAAACTTGCCTCTCTACCACATTTTTCATTTCCATCGCATATTCCCTTTTGTCGGTTTGTGCACGCAATGCTCGGACAGCAGGACCTCTTGAAGCATTAAGAACACGCTTTTGTAAATAGCACCTAAATGTACCAAAAGTCCCAATAAGTAAATAATTGGATTGCAATGTTTTGCTTAAAACAAATAAATTTGAAATCAACAATTAAGATGAGAATAAGCAAATGGCTACAAAATGTAACAAAACATTCAAACATAAATGTTTTGTAAAAAAAAATCAAAACTACACACATTTTACTTTGAGACTAAAGCCTCCCAAACCAAACCAACACAATTAGCCAATAAAACTACATTTGGAGAATTAAGGAAATTACTTATCCGCAATCTTTCCAATTTCACCACCAAGCGCATCCACTTCATGTACAAGTTGTGATTTTGCAAGTCCACCCACCGCTGGATTGCAAGGCTGTAAGTAAAGAAAATCATCTTATGTCAGTAAGGAACGTAAGAGCCATAAGCCAGCAAATTTCGCAAGTTAAATAAAATAAAATGATAAAAGAAAGATAACCAACCTGCCAAGCTATCCGATCAATGTTTAGAGTAAGAAGCAGAGTTTTGGCCCCCAACCGAGCGGACGCAAGGGCAGCTTCACATCCCGCGTGTCCTCCTCCAACCACGATAACATCATACTTTTCTTCGCCAGCTCCAACAGGAAGATTCCAATCTGCAAATTTTTCAAATGAGAAATTTGAATTTGAAAGTTGAATAACTACCCAACCCAAAACCTGCTCGATGAAATGTCTGAATGACTAAACATACTCGAATGGGTAGCAGAAATAGAGCAAAAGCAGCGGAAGGAGAATTGTTTGAGCTGGGAGAAACGGAGATTGCAGCGGGAAGGAGCGAAGGCGTGGTTACGATGGCGAGAGGAGGGAGAGAATATGGAAGAGAAGGGGAAGCGGTGGCGCGTGAGGCGCGTGAAGTGGACGGATAATATTGACATTATTTGAGTGTTAGAACTGCTCAGTGCGTAGGTCTTAAACTGGTTGTTGTAAGGCTCTCAGCCTCCTGCAATTCGCTACGCTATAGCCTATCGGACACTAATCCGGCAAAAAGACCCCATAGGTCCTCTAAATTTTGAAATTAAGTAAATTGGTCCTCACAAAAAAATATGAGCAATTTAGTCCTATCAATTTCATAAGTTAGCGGTTAAAGATAATTAATCAAAATATGGTCGTTTGGTTTTAGAAAATATTTTTTATTTTTGTTTTCTACTTTTATTTTCAGAAATTAATTTTTATTTTTATTTTTCTAAAAAATAAAAAAAAACATGTTTGGTTAATAGAGATGAAAACTTGATTTTAAAAATGAAAATAGTAAAAATATGTTTGGTATCTAACTTTTCAAAATAGAAATGAAAAAATAATTTAAATAAAATATATTTTGAAAAAAACTAGTATATAATAAATAAATAAAATATGAAAAAATAAACCAAAATTTTAAAAATGACATTAGAATGATTTGAACACGTGTTAAAATTAAAAAAAAAAACTTTATTTTCATATTTTTTATTTTCTTAAAACATTTTCAATGAAAACAATGAAAATATTTTTTTTATATTTTCAAATTTCCACTCATTTTTATTTTCATTTTCTAAAAATTATTTTCTAGTTTTTCAACCAAACACGTTTTTTTCATTATTTTCTATTTTCTTAAAAAATAAAAATGAAAACAATCTCCATTCTCGGAACCAAATGAACCCTTAATTTTTTATCTGTTTTATATGATTTTGATTGACATAATAGTAAATCCAGCCATCAACTTTACGAATCGCCAAAAATATTAGGCATAATGTCAAAATTAGCCCTTAAAGCTTGATTAAATAGTTATTTTGGTTTTTATTCTCTTTTTTTAAAGTAATTTAACCTTCAATGTTTTATTTTGGGTCAAAATGACACCTCCGTGAATGAAAACTGTCAGTCAACTTAAGATAAACAACTTGAAATCACTTGACAAAATGACACGTCCGAAGAAAAAATATTTTATATTTTATACAATTTTTTAAAATTATTTTTTGATCGATGTATCATTTTATAAAGTCGTGATATTTGTGTATATGAAACTGCTATCGCGACGTGCACTGCCTTGTAGGTTTGTCACGTCATTTCAATCAATTTATCGTCATGTTGGGATTTAGGGGGCTCGATTCCTTCAACCGTTCTTGCTCACCGAGTGGTGGAGAAGTGAAATTTTGGGTGGATGTGGTGTGGAAGCTAAAAGATAAATGACACAATGATTTTAGAGTGGTTCAACCTTCTAACCAAGGTCTACATCCACTACCTTAGCTTCCCACTAAGGATTTCCAATCAATCCACTATTGATTCATCCCCTTTTTTAGGCTTAGGAGGAAACCCTTATACACCGATCAAGCTTTCTACCCAAAGCCTTGATCAAACCCTCTTTACAAAGAGAAAAGATAAGCAAACTTAAATCCCTCTAATGGGTGATTGTTTGCACAAATAAGCTCTCACCCAAAACATAAAACACTTGAGCAAATTTAACAATTTTGGCTCACTAGTGTTTGTCTATACAAAGAAATGACAATTTAAGTACAAAGACACTTTTTGATCATTTGTTGATCGACAATTGAAGCATTAACCATTACTTGATGCTTTGAGGTCCCTTTTATACTCCTTAATGAGTTTGTAGTTGTTACTAGCCGTTGGGGATGAATTGGAGCCGTTGAGGACTTTATTTCCCTTCATTAATGTTGTTCTGCAGCCTTCCGTATCGATACGCTTAGACCCGTATCGGTACGACCTTCATCAGAAACTAGTTGTTGGGCTCTTGCCAGCCTAGGCGTATCGATACGCTTGAGGGTGTATCGGTACGGTATGACGTTTAAAAGACCGTTGGGAAACATGACCGTTGGGGTTGTTAAAATTGGATCGGTATGCTGACTAGGCGTATCGATATGATCCCTCACCGTATCGAAACGGCCAAGCCTGTTTCAATACGGGTTTTGGCAGTGACCAAACTGGGCAAAAAATGTATCGATACGGGTTGGACCGTATCAGTACGGGCACTTTGAAAACACAAGTTTGGCTATTTAAATCAATAAAAACATTGTCAAAA
This sequence comes from Hibiscus trionum, assembly GCA_030270665.1. Taxonomy (NCBI): domain Eukaryota; kingdom Viridiplantae; phylum Streptophyta; class Magnoliopsida; order Malvales; family Malvaceae; genus Hibiscus; species Hibiscus trionum. Next base: position 5,972,421 of record BSYR01000034.1, on the reverse strand, counting down.
ACCTTTTTAAATACTTCAAACATATATTCAAGTTGTTTGGACTTAAAACCAAATTTTAAATTCTTTTCAAATTAGTCCAAAACATTTTTCAATTATTATATCAAAACACTAGTTTTACAATCTCCACCTTTTTTATATAATAAAACTAACTTGAAAATTTGTTTGGGATTCTCCCCTTTAAGTTAAAAAATGTGAATAAGAGATTAAAGATATGAAATCAAATAAAGCTCCCCCTTATTCATTTGAAAATTCAATTTTTCAAACCACATTTTTCCTCCTTTTTGTTATATCAAAAAGAATTTAAAACATTAAGTTCAAAATAACTATAAACACAAAATTTGACAAAAATAAGAATTTGGTTTTAAAATGGCTCCCCCTTACTCAAAGCATCATTAAGAATGTTAGTCCAACATATATGATCATCTAGTTGAAATAAAAAGAAATAAATCAAATAAAATAAAAAAAACAACTAGATTTTTACCACACTTGAACTCAAGGGAGGATGTGAAGCCTTCCTTCTTCAAGTGTTCTTCCTTGTGTGCATGGAGCTCCCCCTCAAAGTTTGACTTGTTGATAACTCTCCATCACACCTAGCAAAAGACAATCAAGTGATTTTTGGTTTTTTGGTATCCAAATTTCTTTGGATCCATAAACGTTAGTGGCACAAACTTTAGTCCCCTTAGGAATCCATTTTTCAATTTCATCCTTTTTAATTGAAGTACTAAGTCCTTTTGGGACCCAAATACTTCTAAAACATTTTCCTTTTACAAATCTAGGGGCACTAGATTGTCTTACATAAAAAATTGATTTTCCAAAATTGATTTTCTTTTCTAGCTCTTTGGAAATCAAATCTTTTTCTTCTTGAACTTTGTGAAGCAAATTTTGTAAATCAAAATATTTTTGTTCAAACTCTTCGAGTTTTGCTTCAAGTTCAAGTTTGGTTTTAGAAATCAAATCATTTTGAATTTTTAACTTTGAAATCAATTTATTGTTTTTCAAAATGTGATTTTTAAACTCTAAAACCAAATCATTGTAGGCATCTTGTGATTCATCAAAGGAGTAAGAACATGAAGTAGATGAATTAAAAGTTACCCTTGAATCTTCTTCGATGGCCATAAGGCAAAGGTTGGCTTGTTCATCGTCGGTGGAGTCCTCGTCACTCCAAGTAGCCACATATGTCTTCTTCTTATGGCTTGAAGTGCTTGCCCTCTCCTTTTTCATGGATTCTCGTTCAAGCTCTCTCAAAGCTTTCTTCATGAACGGAGCACACTTCTTGAAGAGATGAACTATCTCTTCTTTTTCATCCTCCTCTTCACTTGAATCAACATGATGGCAACTGGAGGACTTGAGAGCAATGACATTTGTGTTGATGTCAATCCCTTTGAGTTTTTTCTCTCCCATAGCTCTAATTTCTTCCCTCTTCTTCTCATCTTCTTTGTTATTCTTCATGATTTGATGAGTAAGGAGTGACCCTATGAGTTCATCAAGCTTCAAGGTCTTCAAATTTTTAGCTTCGATGATGGCGGTCCTCTTTGAGTCTCATGACTCGGGAAGTGAGTAGATGAGCTTTCGGACAAGCTTTTCTTCCGGGATGGCTTCTCCATAGCCTTTGAGGCCATTGGTGATAGTGGAGAACCTATCAAACATCTTCTCGATGTTCTCTTCCGGATCCATTTTGAAGTTCTCATACTCTAAGGTGAGGAGCCCAATCTTGGTCTCCTTAACTTCATCGGTTCCCTCGTATGTGACTTCAAGCTTGTCTCATACCTCCTTGCACTCTCACGAGAAGACATCTTCTCATAGATGGTTGGGCCAAATACACAAAAGAGGATGTGCAAGGCTTTGCAATTTAGCTTCATCTTCTTGCGATCGTCGGCACTCCACTCCGCTTTGCTTCGTTGAGGCACGAACGGACCATCTTCAACTATGCCCCATAGCTTGTAGTCTCTTGACTTAATGAAAAACTTCATCTTTGTCTTCCAATAGGTATAGTGGGTTCCGTCGAAAATGGTGGTTTGTCGATGAATTGCGCCATTGAGCCGGTTGTGTGAAATGATGATCGAGCTTGCCGGATCTTCTCAATAGGATGTTAATCATCTTCGATTGAGCCAAGCTCTGATACTAATTGTTGGGATTTAGGGGGCTCGATTCCTTCAACCGTTCTTGCTCACCAAGTGATGGAAAAGTGAAATTTTGGGTGGATGTGGTGTGGAAGCTAAAAGATAAATGACACAATGATTTTAGAGTGGTTCAACCTTCTAACCAAGGTCTACATCCACTACCTTAGCTTCCCACTAAGGATTTCGAATCAATCCACTATTAATTCGTCCCCTTTTCTAGGCTTAGGAGGAAACCCTTATACACCAATCAAGCTTTCTACCCAAAGCCTTGATCAAACCCTCTTTACAAAGAGAAAAGATAAGCAAACTTAAATCCCTCTAATAGGTGATTGCTTGCACAAATAAGCTCTCACACAAAACCTAAAACACTTGAGAAAATTTGACAATTTTGGCTCACTAGTGTTTGTCTATACAAAGAAATGACAATTTAAGTACAAAGACATTTTTTGATCATTTGTTGATTGACAATTGAAACATTAACCATTACTTGATGCTTGGAGGTCCCTTTTATACTCCTTAATGGGTTTGTAGCCGTTACTAGCCGTTGGGGATGAATTGGAGCCGTTGAGGACTTTATTTCCCTTCATTAATGTTGTTCTGCAGCCTTCCGTATCGATACGCTTGGACTCGTATCGGTACGACCTTCATCAGAAACTATTCGTTGGGCTCTTGCCAGCCTAGGCGTATCGATACGCTTGAGGGCGTATCGGTACGGTATGACGTTTAAAAGACCGTTGGGGTTGTTAAAATGGGATAGGTACGCTGACTAGGCGTATCGATACGATCCTTCACCGTATCGAAACGGGTTTTGACAGTGACCAAACTGGGCAAAAAATGTATCGATACGGGTTGGACCGTATCGGTACGAGCACTTTGAAAACACAAGTTTGGCTATTTAAAATCAATAAAAACATTGCTAAAAACCTTTTTAAATACCTCAAACATATATTCAAGTTGTTTGGACTTAAAACCAAGTTTTAAATTCTTTTCAAATTAGTCCAAAATATTTTTCAATTATTATATCAAAACACTAGTTCTACACGTTAGTTGACTACCAATTTTCATTTTACGGGAGTGTTATTTTGACATAAAATAAAACGTTGAAGACTAAATTACTTTAATAAATGAAAATGGGCTAAAATGACTATTCAGTCGAACATTATAGACATTTTTTTAGTATTATGCCAAAACATTACTCCATAAACAGAGAAATTATATCATAAGTCTGGCTTACCACATCTAGGGGTGTTTATATCCGGGTACCCGGACTTTCGGGTACCCTAAATTTTGGGTACCTAAAAGTCGGTCCGTGACCCGGCCCATAAAAATCGGGTACCCGCAATTCAGGTACCCACAAAATTCGGGTACCCGTAAAATCGGGTACCGGGTACCCAATTTACTTTTTTTATATATTTTTTAAATCTGTTTTTTTTTAAAATACATAGGAAACACATAAAATTTTATGATATATATTTCAAACAGAAAATTATTGGTTTGAGGTTAGTTTTAAGAGAAAAATATTTGAATATATATATATATATTAAAGTTTACCGACAAAAAAATATTAGAAATATTAATCTCGATCATGATTTTTCTTTCGACTCTCATATTGACAAATTAATATAAATATTTTTTTGAAAAATTATAAACTTAAAAGTATATAATACAAGTATAAAAAGAAGTTAGGGATTTAAAATTAATTTTAAGGAAAAATAATAAGAAACATAAAATGAAAATATAATTTAAAATATAAAATATATAAATATTAAAATTAGCGAGTCAGGTCAGGTACCCGGTTATAAAAAAATTCGGCCATGACCCGGCCCAACTACCCGAAAAAAATTGCGGGTCGGGTACCTGGCCCGAAAAAATCGGGTACTTTAATATTAAGGATGTGATCTTTGCTATGAATGGTAACAAGGCTCCTGGACCGGATGGTTATTCTGCGCAATTCTTTCAGGCATTTTGGGGAATTATTAAGGATGATGTTTTAAAAGGAATCCAATTTTTCTTTTCTACTGAAAATCTTCCTTCTGCTTTAAATTCCACTGCCATTACTCTTATGATTAAGGTGTTGGCCCCTCGGATAACTGTTGATTTTAGGCCGATCTCTTGTTGTAATACCATCTATAAATGTATTACGAAGATTATCACAAACATGATGAAGAGGTGATTGCCGAGCTTAATTCTGCCAAATCAAAGTGCCTTTTTGACTGGTAGAGACATTGTGGATAATGTGTTGCTTGCTCAGGAGATTGTGCAAGGATATGGTCGTAAGCATGTTTCACCAAGGTGTGCTCTTAAGATTGACCTCCGTAAGGCTTTTGACTCTGTAAATTGGAAGTTCATTTTTCAAGTTTTAAAAGTTCTTGGGTTTCCTGCTCAGTTTTGAAGGTGAATAGAGGCTTGTGTTATGCATCCAAAGTACTCTGTAAATGTGAATGGAGGATTGGTAGGCTACTTTGCTGGAGCAAAAAGAGTTCGACAAGGAGACCCTCTTTCTTCTTATCTCTTCATTTTAGTTTTAAATGTTTTATCTGAATTGCTGAATGGTGCTGGTAGGCATGGAATTTTTTATTTCCATCCAAAATGTCGAAAGATACAACTTTCGCACATTTGTTTTGCAGATGACATACTGGTTTTTACAAAGGGAGACTTGGACTCATACTGGGGGTAAAAAATGTTTTAGGTGTTTTTTACAAGATGTCTGGATTGAGTATAAATGAGGCCAAATGTAAAATGTTCTTTGCAGGCATTTGTAGTTCTGATGTTCAGATGTTGAAAGAACAATCTGGCTTTAAGCTAGGTAGTCTGCCAGTGAGATACCTAGGGGTACCTCTTGTCTCAAAGAAGCTTTTCGTACCTGATTGTGAGGGATTGGTGGAGAAGATTGTTAGCAAAATCAGAGGATGGCCTACCAAAAGATTGTCATTTGCTGGTAGGCTTCAACTCATTCAGGCAGTGTTGTTTAGCATACAAAATTTCTGGTGTAGGATGTTTATTTTACCCTCGAAAGTGGTAAAGAAGGTCTCCCAAATTTGTAATGCCTTCCTTTGGAAAGGTCCAGATGGTGATACTAGAAGTGCTCGGGTTAGTTGGGAGGCTATTTGTCACCCTAAGCATGAAGGGGGGTTAGGAGTGAAAGACATGGTGGCATGGAACAAGGCTTGTGTGATGCGTGGCATCTGGCTATTGATTACGCAAGCTGGGTCCTTGTGGGTGGCATGGGTGCAACAATATATATTGAAGGGGTGTCCAGTCTTGGATGTCTTAGTCAAAAATTCTCATAGTTGGGCTTGGAAAAAGCTTATGAAGCTTAGAGATGAATGGGTAACTGTTGGAAGTTTGTAGGGGAACTTCAAAGCCCGGATAGTTTGGGAATACCTTAGGCACATGAGTGATAAAGTCTCTTGGGCTCGTGTTTTTGGGGGCAGTTTGGCAATACTTAGGCAATCTTTTCTTACATGGTTGCTTATATTGAACAGGTTGCCAACTGCAAATCGTTTGATTAGATGGAGAATTCAATCGAATCCTTCTTGTCTACTGTGTGAAAATGGTGTTGAAACCAGGGATCACCTTTTCGGGGAGTGCCCTTATTTTTTGCAAATTTGGACCTTATTGTTGCAAGAGTGTGATGTGCAAGTTCAGCAGAATGGGTGGTCAAGTATTTTAGACTGGATGCAACGTGTGGGAAAAGGGAGATTTATGAAAGCTGTGATTGTTAGGTTAGCTTGGTGCAGCATGAATTACTATGTTTGGCATGAGCGAAATTACAAAAGGCATGAAGCTAAGCCTCGTACGGCTGTTCCTATTTTTCTGCTGGTGAAAAATGACGTTCGTTATAGATTACTGGGTTGTAATCATTTAAGAAATTTTGACAATTTTTTAGCTGGAAAATGGGGTTTGTGTTAATAGATGTACTTGCATAAGGAGTTGTCTGGTATAGGGTGATTTGGTTGTAAATTTCATTTAGATGGTTTCTTGGATGAATAAAGTTCAATTTATCCAAAAAAAAAAGATATGCCCAATCCAAATGGTATCTCAGAGGAGTTGAAGTCATTGTGCCCGCCCTATGCATACGACATTCAACCAAATGAGCCTATAATTATGGACTATGGTTTCATGCTAGCCTTTCATTGTAACCACTACCACATTAGTCATATTCACTACTCCCAACCAATTATATAGTCATATTCACTTTTCTTCAACCTTCCTCTACTTCCAAAGTTTTGCAGAGCTTGCAGCCATCTATTAGTTTTTAATGAAATCAAACCAAATCATTCTTAGATCTACCCATATATGGCTGCAAGTTCTGCAATACTGTGGAAGGTACGACTGTAAATGAGATGAGACAGGTCACGAGCTATTTAATCTGATTCGATCAACACTCGACTTGATTAGACTCGAGCTTGAGCTCAAATTTGACTCGAGTTCTTAACGAACATAGCCGAATTACTTAATATTCAATTCAAAAAGCTCGCGAGCTACTCGAAAATATAATATACTATAATTATAAGTGAGACATGACAGATCACGAGCTACTAGAGTACGACTCGGTCAACACTTGACTCGAGTTCTTAACGAGTCAAGTCAAGCTCAACACTACTCGAACTCAACTCATTTACCCCCTAGTAGGGATGAGCGTTCGATCGAATCGAAATTTTCGAGTAATTCTAGTTGACGCGTCATATTTTACAACTCAAACTTTATTTAAAAAAAATTTCGATTCAAGTTTATGAAATTCAAGTCGAGTTTGAGTTCCTTTATAAATTTAATTGTAATTATTTCTCATGTTATATTAGAATTTGATTCCAATTTAAGCAGCTTTATCTAATCATATAAGATGTGCATATATATCGGCATATCTATAAATTTAATTGTAATTATTTCTTTATATTTTTTCATATGTAACATATATTTCTTCATATTATATATATAGAGAGAGTTAGGATCAACTTACACAATGTAAAACTCTTCAAGTTTTACATATTTACTGTTAATCTCATCCATTCGTTTCACTCATTCAACGATAAAAAAAACGTGTAAAACTTAAAAATTTTACACTATGTAAACAGATCTTATCTCTCATATATATATATATATATATTTACAACTCAAAATTTATTTAATTTTTTTTTTGAATCAAGTTATAAAATTTCATATCGTGTCAAAACAAATTGAGTTTTTTTGCCTCTAGTCGAGTCAAAAAATTCAATAACCCTAGTGGAAGTAAAGCAAGGATGAAGAAAAGTGACGTGATAGGAATCTTAGTAAAAGTCTAAAATTTTTGTTTAATTTTTTTGAGATAATTTATTAATAAAAATGACATGAAAAAATAATTTGGCGAGGTATTATATAATAAGTTAGGACACGCGGTAGGAAAAGTCTACCTAATAATTTCTCGTAAAAAGAAATCGACATTGCAAAGCACATATGACACTTGGTGGCTGGCTCACATCATCATTTCCATGAATGACACAAATAATATCAGCTACAACAGGAATGATTTTTCGAACTCAGTTTTCGACTAAGAGCACGCGCTCCTCTCTTAAGCCAAACTGATCAGTATCCACAATTTTAGTACCTGCAGCTGCTAAATGCATGAATATTGTTGCAACAGTTAAACTGACGGCTAGCGATGCCTACATTCCCTTCAAGTCTCCGTTTGCTGATCATGTTTAGATCATTCAACATCAATATACATCGCATATTAGTCTACACAAAAGGGGGGACACGCCTGATAAAACATTTTAAGTTTTGAAACTTCATAAACAAGTCAACATGGACTCCGGTTATAAACAAAACCTCAGCCTCCAGCAATAAAAATACACGGCACCCCAACACCTTTCGCTCCCATCATCTTCTGTACATGGTACACCATGTCTACTTCCTATGAGTTCTCACTGAGTGCCTTGTCAATTTCCTCTGCATGATCCCGTAGAGTATTCCACTGAACCAGAAGAAAATTGAACAAGTGAAAAATGTCGTCATAATCATCATAACAGAGCATGAACTTTATAATTCATACCTGATCCAGACTTAGCGAAATACCTACAAGGAGCATATGAAGATGTTAGTTCATGAACATTAACAATGACACAAGAAAAAGAAAATGGGAAAGAAAAATACTAACCCTAAGCTTCAGAAAGTAAAATTCTCAAATGCTTTTAAGCATCAGCAACAAGAATATCAGTGTGCACCAAGATAAGCATGGAAAAAAGAGAGAGAATCGGTGTCGAACTTCTCCAAAACAAAATTTCCAACCCAAAAAATCATGAACAATACATAGCTTCTTCAAATAAGGATTTCTCCTTATATAGGATATATGTAAGGGGGATTCTCAACTTTAACAAGTCTATTCATGTTGGTTGAAATGCACTCATTAACCAAATTAATATAAGGAAAACCGGTGCTTTAATCTCAACAAAGAATACCAAGTGTAATTTGGAGTATGCACGCCTTGGTGCCAAGTCCTAAGCAAATCATCTATAATCCTCCTGCCACTTCGGGTCAGGCACCTTCAATCAAACAAACACATTTTCTGCGTAGGCCAACTCTTTTCAAGGTAAATGGGGTTAAGAGTAAGAGGTCCCTCTAATTTAAATGCCACTCTACTTTCTTTTATTATAGCGTTTCTACTAGTAGTGAAAAAATAACAATGTTAAATCTCTTGAATAATAAGCAAAATACTCATGCACAAGTTTTTTTGAAGATGGAAGTGGCTACATGAACTTCAACTGATGATTAACTTTAATAGAGACTAAAAAGAAATCCAATTCACAAACACAAGACAAAAGGCAACGAATAACAAACTACTAACGATAAAAGGAGTACTATTTTTAATCCAAACTAAGACAATTGGCAGTAAAGGAAAGGACCAATCTGAATGAAAGTCACATACCAAACTTAATAACAGCACTTAACATTACCTTCAACACAACACAGAAAAAAATACACCGATATGCTCAAAAAAATAAAGCATGTTTGCAAGGAAGTGGAACTGGATACAGCAAAATAACACAAAATGGAACTCTCCTTCTCAGTTAAAACACCCATGCATAACATATCAGAGATGATTAACTAAATCAAACTTCAAACCTAAACGATATATATAGCAAAAAAGCACATTTGAAATCATAATCTTTGGAAATAAAACAAAGGGACCTTTTTTGCCAGGCAATTGCTTTCCATCCTTTATATAGAATTCACGGATATCAACCCAAATTTTCCCGTTCCAGTTCCTCACTGAAACTCTTCTATTCTTAGATATCTGCAACCCAAAAGGGAGGAAAATCCGCATTTCATTAACTTAGTTCAATGTTAAATTCAAAACCCTAGAATCGCACATGTCGGATAAATAAAGCCATCAAATATAAAAAATAGCTGGAGAATGTGGAGAGTGACCTCGCAGACAACGATGTCGTCGGAATCATCAGAATCGTCGGCGGCGGCGGCGGAGGCAGAAAACTTGGAGGTTTTCTTGGGAGGCGCGTGGGAATCATTCTCGTCGGAAGGGTGATCCTCTCCGTCCTTTCTCTTCCCTCTAAACGACATCCTCTCCGCCTCCGACTGGATTTCTTCTTCGCAAATTGCAAGTTGCTTCTGTTCCTGATTTTTCAATTGCTTTTAAAAGCTTACAAAAAGGATGCTAAGCATTAAGCAGGGGTGGGCAAAAACCCGAAAACTCGACGACCCAAACCTAAAATGTCAGGTAATTTCTGAAAAAAAATTAAGTGACCCGACAAATTTACCGGGACACGGACCGAAAGTTTTCCCTTACCGGGTACCCGACCCGATAAAAATTAATATATTTTTTTATATTTAAAATTATATTTTTATTTTATGTTTTTTAATATTTTCACTCTAAAATTAAGTTTAAATCCCTATATTTTTTCTATGTTTGTATTATATTCTTTTAAGTTTTAAGTTTAATTTTTTTGTTTAACATGAGATTTTTTTTAATTTTAGAATTAAAAAAAGAACCGGGTACCCAAATTTTACGTGTACCCGAATACCGGGTACCCGGATATAATGGACCGGGACACGGGCCACTTAATGAGGTACCCGGATGAACCGGGTACCTCGACAATGCCCACCCCTAGCATTAAGCCATCCTCTTATACTTAAGGGAAGGTAACCGGACCCGACTAATCTCAACCCGATTCGACCTTATATTCAATTTCGTAGAGACAATTTTTTAATAAAAAATATAATATAAAAATAAGTGTCTAAACTATATATTTTTTTTATTTTTTATGAATTTTAAGTGCTTAAATTCTCTAAATTACTTTTTGATAAAAACAAAAGACATAATATTTTATTTCGTTAATTTTTAGTGTTTGATAGTTAACTACAGTTAAAATAATCATTAACTAATTAAAACATAACATATCATATGTTTATTTTATTTTTCTTAAATTAAAAAATTAAAACAACTTTCTTACCTAAAATTTTCAAGTTCTTTTAGAGATTCCTGAATTTTTTCAAAATTTACAAAATAATTCTTAAAATTTCTCAAACCTAAACTCTAAAATTATCATCGATCATCGTCCTTGAGCCCACCTCTTTAATGGTCGGATATAGTCGGTCATTTTTCTGACATTACGTCATTGGAAAACGGCGAATGACATGCCAGTTAAAACGTCGATTTCGTGTTTATCGTTCGGCTAGCACGTCGTTCATTATTTTTCGACGACACAATATTGGGAAAAATGACCCGTAAGGTCTGGAGATCAAATGGGTGAGCTAGCACGTCGGTAATGGTAGTGCTATTGCCAAGCGTGCTGGCAGGGGTAGCTTCGACGGCGATGGCAGCGGTGCAACTGTTGGTGATAATGGCATTGTTGTAGGAGAAATTCTTGATGCCAGTGCAAAACCTCAACCGAATTCCCCTAGACACGGTGGCTGAGGTATCGGAAAATGGGGTAGGCCTTCCTCCACCAGTTCAAATGATGTGTCCATTGATTCACATGAGAGTGAAATGCCATTGTCATCGTCTAAGCATCGTGATTAAGGTTTGGTGGACCATTTTCAAAATTAATCAAATTGTGTAAAAATGTGAGGTCCGATGTATCCGATTCCAGATTCCCGTTTAATGGGTTTAAGACAATTCTATCAAATTCCGATTTTATATCAGTGATTGAACCGTCAGACCACTCGGTTTTTTATTCGCCCAATCAATCCGATCCGGTTCCGACAACATTGGTTTCAATAGTCATTCTAAATGGATGTAAGGTGCCTTTGGCTAAAGAGATCAGGATGTTTTCAACATTGGTGTCTTCAACTACTGAACTGTAATGGTTTTCTCTTACAACCAGGAGACCGAATGACAATAATGTCGATACCCCACTAAATAAAAATTTTCACCAACCGGACTGCAATCGGATATTCGAGAGCTTGACATAAAGGTATTTTCAGTGATGAGAATAGCAAGTAAAGCAAGGCTAGTCTCTATCGAGAAAATCGTCCTAAATGTACCGTCACAACGATCATCTCCTAAACATACCCGAACTTAATAATGTTCTGCTATACTCGGCAATAATAGGAGAGCTCTTCACCAATTCCCATATCTTGGCAGAACTTTTTAACCACTCGCGTTCAGAAACATTCCTCGTAAACGAAGGGCAGTTCATAGACAAAACCTGTTAAGAACACATGGTAATGGTATAAGTCTGATACACATATAAAGAAATGACTTACGAAAAACTAAAACATTACAAGATCCCCTAAATGCGGGAGAAAGAAAGAAGCAGGACCAAGGAGAATAGCAGCAGGACAAGAAAAGGTGCATAGAAAGAGACCTGATCGCGTAACTTTGATAGCGAGGAGACATAGCTTTCACACTGAGCTCTGGGAGAGTCGTCTTTGTTCTTATAAGGGATTACAAATAAATCCAGCAACTCTTTATCTTTACCATTAATCTGACTCATAGCCGGTTGATCATCGGGCTTTTTTCCACATTTAAGTCTCATAAATGATGAGGAACTGAAATATTGTACAAGCGCCTTCTTCGTTTGCACAATATTATGCGGAGAAAGGTCTTGATCTTGTAGCCTATAAACAATAAGACCACAGATACATATGTTACTATTGTGGATCTTTAAATATCTACGGGCAGAAGAAAATGTACTTGTCTAGCACATTCATATAAATATGAAAAGACTACAAAGTTCTTGTAGCATTACATTATGTAACAATCATGAGATCTGTTTAAGATAAAAAAAAGTAAATAATGCAATCCCCAACTTTTAAATCATGCAGAAAATATCAAATACCAATTCACACACCTTGCATATATGTCAAGGTACAGAATATTTCTTTTTATGCAAAGAAATAAGTGAAAATGACGCAAGTCAGAAATTTAAGCAAATGTTCTAACAAACAATAATCTGTTGTTCCCTCCGTTCAAGCACTGTTTTTTCCCCCTATATTCACAGCAGCTATTGTTTTGAGGCTCTATCGTAGTAAGAATATTGCAGGGGACTCGGGTAACAGGGATCTTTGTAATGGTAGGGGGCTAGATAAGATTTTTGATTCTACTGCAGAAAGCTGACTTTTATGTATAGCACTTGTCTGGTGCTTTTTGGATAAATAAAAGTTGCAAATATCCAAAAGAAAGAAAAAGATTACCAATTAAAAAATAATAATTAATGGCCTTCAATTACCAAGTTGATAGCCGCCAAACACCCGTGTCATAAAGGCAGCATTGATCATAATATGTTCTATGTAAGGAAGAGTGGTTTTGCAGGTGGTGACAGATCACGAGGGAGTGTCAACATAGTGGCAAGGATTGCAAAGGTGAATGCTAAGGAAATAGAGAAGTAATCATCACTCATCATGGATTGTTGAGTGTGATATAAATGATAATAAAGACATAATATACTACCAAGTTATATTATTATTTATTTATTAAATTTGCAACATGATTCTAACAGAATCATTGAGGAAAATATAACTCACTTTGTATGCACAAAAACAGGAGTACCGATATACTCTTCAGCCTCATGAACTTTATCTTTGTTCTCTTTGTCAGGCCCCGGTGTAGAGCTCTGTGAATGGAGAGGGGCTAACGAAGATGGATCAGGAATGCCATGTTTCAGCAAGTCGACCTGCAGAGACAGAGAGAGAGAGAGAGAGAGAGAGAGATTAGTATAAACAAGAATCTGTTGCAAGAGTTTCAAACATTAAAGAAAAATAATCAGCATATTTTTTTTCTTTTTGGCCATAATCAGGTCATTTCTTTACCATATGGAGAATCAAAAGGAGAGAATCTGGATTATATTCTCCTCTAATTAAGGGGACATAAGATCTGACTTCAAAGACTTGCAGGCTCTTTTTTCCTTTTCTCTTGTTCTTGTAGCTCATTCAAGTGTAAAAATTGCATGCCTCTCCCATCAGAAATCCAAATTAAGAAACATAGGCTACTTAACAGAAACAGAAATGCCATATGTTCTTCTTCAATTTTTTTCTAAAGTGGTCATCTTAAACGTCATACGGTATTTATAGGTATTAACTGGTCTCCTTTCAGACGGCCAAATACCAACAAAACTTGTATAAGAAATAGAGAAAATCAGAAAATTACTGAAGGCTCTAAATCATCATCTATCTACATTGAGGGGGTTTTTTTCATCACTTTTTGCTTGCAACTACAAATCTGAACTACAGAAACCAATTATTTATACGAATTACCAATGTAACAGACTAGCAGCATATTATGGACATTTAAAGGGGAAAGACAAGAATATTACCGTCAGCATCATGTGCCACATTCTGTTATCATGAACTCCATCAGACACCACGAGCAAAATGTGACAAATAGATGCTAGAAGAACACCAAGCTAAAAAGATTCCTTGCAGCATCCCAATAAGAGACATACTATCAGACATCTTAATTCAAGACGTAAACTATAATGTAAATGAAATATATAACATTAATATATAAAACAAAAGGCCCAATGCTTTCAATTCAGTTACCTGGATGTTCATAATTTCATGAGCCAACTCAGCAGAGAGTGACTCACCACTTAGTACAGAAACTGTGGATGAGCCATCAGGTCTCATAATCTCAGATAAAACCGAAGGACTGAAAACAGACTGCAAGTCAAGAAGAAAACAGTGATGACTCACAAACTAGTACAGAAAATCTCGCTATGTAAAACAAGAAACATGGATGCAGGACGGGGGGGGGGGTATGTAAGTAGGAAAACACGTGTTAAAGTAAATGGTGTGCACTAATGCTCAAAATTTCTTGTTCAGGAAAGCACCAAGATATCATAAGAAAGGGCAACTGAAAGTTTCAAATTAAACTAGATGGTCTTATTTGGAGAGGTGAAAAAACTAATAAATGGTGATAGGAAAGTAAATTTTCAGAACACTAAGGGCTATGGCTTATTACTAATTTGTTACGAGTCACATTCATGCCTATTTAGACAGTAATTTCATTTCTGTAAAGCTTCCCAGTTCCCAGTAAGCTCAATATATTGTGGAGACTTTCTATCCAATTACGTAAATGACCTCTAAAAATTAATCGTTTTCAAGGTTCCATGCTTTTCAAACATAATTGGCCGGGGGGATCAATAGTCAATAGAACATCAAAGGTGATCAAGTTTCTTCTAGTATTCCCCCAAAAACGTATACTTTGTCATAATCTTCTCCAATTCAGATAACTTTATAATAACATCAGAAAAGCTCATAATTTCTCTTTGTATAGCTTGAACTAGATTTCTGAAAATTCTAAACAAGCTTCAAAAGAAAAAATATATATCATTTCATGATTATAGTCTATAGAAAAGGAAAAAGAACACGGGAGAGTAGTAAGCTTGGAAGTTGGAACCTGGGTATCAAGTAGTATAAGCCGCTCAGCAGAAACCCTGGGTTCGATACCTACAGTACAGTGCCTTGCCATTGCTCTGGTTTCATCTGATTGTATGGCAAAAGGTGGCAGCATCCCTGCAAATTAGCATGTAAGAGTTATCTAGTAGTGGATATAGCAATGTGCAGATAGATTTGAACTTAAAAAGCAATAGCAAGGCATTCGAGTATCGATCACAAAATGATACACACCAGGTGAGATTCCATCAAAACCATAAAGCTCATTCATGATTGTCGACTTGCCTACGCCCGGTGGACCAATGATTCCAACCACCTTAAAATCGGTATTCTCAGTCAAAAACTGCAATTCACAAACATTTTAGCCAAAGAAACAATCTGATTCTTCACCTCATTTAAAATACCCAAAGTTTAAGGCTATCTATATTCTATGATCAGTACCTTTGCTAAAAATAATTCAGAATTTTATCATTTCCCACAAATTAATTAAAAAAACAAAATGCAAAATTAAAATACTTAACATAGCCAAAAAAAATCAAATGGATACCTAAAACTGCAAATAATTTAATTTCAAAAGAAACTATTTTCAGTTCCAGTCCATCTGAAGCTTTTTCATAGGAAGTTAAAAGGAAGAGAAAACTTTAACTTACAGGCAAAAATCGATCAATGTGAAACTCCCACGAATCAGAAAGAAGGTTGAGGGAGCCAACGGGAGGGAGACGGGTCCGATGTGGCGCCGTTTCATCTTCGCCACCTCCGCGTCCAAATTTACCGGGGACCGGCCCAACTGATGGCTTGGCTAATAGGATTTTGGGAGCAGAAGGGTTTAATGAGGGATTGGAAGAACCGGTGCCGACAGTGGAACCCGCCATAGCTAATAAGAGTTTAGCCGGAGTCACCTTTCAGTACTGCTCCGATCCGCACAGCGGAGAAAGTGAGGGTAGATTGGACGCAGAGAGAAAAGGCAAGTACGGCCGATCGTCAAATAAAGAAGTTAGAAATATACAAATGGTAACTAACTTTGATAACATTTTCATTTTAGCCACTAATATTTGAAAATATATGTTTTGATCACTAACATTAACATAAAGTTAATTTATATATTTTGTAACCTAACCTATTACCTATTAGTAGGGTAAGTATTCAATCGAGTTTTTTTAAATTCCCGATCCACTCTCATCTCCTCCTCCGAACAAGCCTCTAATCTCCACTCCGGCCAACAGTTCAAGCGTTGTCTTGCTCAATTAAAAGATCAGGAAATTAAGTAAGGTAGTTTCTGAAACCCTACACTTAACTCGATAATTTCTACTTGTGTCATGAGATCCTTGATTTGAAATTTATTCACACTGCTATTAAGGTCCTTACCAGTAGCAGATGGTGCCGCTACTTGGAAATAGTGGTCGCCAACACTATTTGAAATCCTGAAACCCGAAAGTCAGGAAAATTTAGAAGGTACCTGAAATATTTTTGGATTGACATATTGACTGCATATTTGGCAGGGCAAAAACGAAGAAGAGATGGGGAAGAGGGGAAGAGTATGTGTGGTGGTTCTAGGAGATCTTGGCCGTAGCCCTCGTATGCAGTATCATGCCCTTTCCCTTGCACGTCAGGTATTGCACTAATTTTCTTTTGTAATCTGGATTTAGGGTTTTGTTTCTTTGAGAAAAAAACTTTTGCTTTATTATGCACGATGTTTTAGTTGAACTGAAATATTTATACTAACTAAAATTTAGTTTAGTTAATGGAAAGGGAATAAGTTCGACAAATTCATTCAAATTGCCTTATTTATGCGATGATGCTACAATTTTGTTGATTTGTTTGCATTACTGATTTATTATGTCATATAACGATGGGTATTGGCATGAAAGATTATTGTAATAGTTCTTATTGATGAACTGTTCATTTGGCATTACTTGTTTTACTTGCTTTTGTTTCAGAGGCAAAATAAATACATATACATATATCTATATATATATATATATATATGTTAACAATTTGAAGAAATATGTTAACAATTTGAAGAATTAAAAGCTAAAATCTTAACCTTTCTTTTTGGCTAAAAAGTGCAACATTTTATATTCAGATGGAGTAATTATGTTAGGATTGATGATTTGTTAAGTTTTAATCAATTGCATTTTGCTTTCTACCACCTGCTTTTACGTTTTATTAGTAGAGCTTATTGTAAATAGCAAAAAGCAACTGAGAAGATGAATGACCTACTGGAGCCTAAGTAATTGGTTTGTGCAAAGGCCAAGGAGGCTTACACAAAATTACAAATGTGTGTGTATTGGTTCTTTTTTCTTCTTGTTTATTTGATTTGAACAAAGTGAGTACCCCTGGACTTTGCATCTACATTATTTTTATAGATCTTAAATAATCACCATAGGAACAAAGTTTGTTAATAATCTATAGGATTCGGCATATGTAGGCATTAGTGTAGCAATGGAGTGTGCAAACATTTGGCAGCTTGTGCCTCTCTACGTACTGTGTAGAAGATGTTGACTTTATGTCATTCTTTATGTGACTTCAATGTGCTATGATGGTTGTCAGTCACCTTAGATTTTATATTTTCCTTCAATTCATGCCTAATCCTTGGTGGATTGGCCCGGATATTTACCATAGTTTTAGAAGTCTTAGATAGAAGAAATTAGTTCTGAATCTTCTGATAAAGATGGGCTTCTACAATTTCTGAGATATCATACTTTCAGTTATCATATTTAAAGAAATTTTTCTGTAAGGTTAGGTCTTGTAAAATTAGGTCACTTCTAAAAGTTTAGCTGGAAGTGTTTTGCTCCCCTTTTCCCCCTCTTGGGTGCAGGATAATCGATACTTATTGATATTCAAATTTATATGCCCAAATAGGCACCCTCTCCCTTCATATCATCACATATCTGCCACACTGCAGAAGATGAAAAGTAATATACTTCATCGTCCTGTAGATACTTGCCCTATGCTTATCTGACATGTCCTACAATAGTGGAAAAACTGAACATGGTAAAGAAATCATGTTACTTGTTCTAGGAGGTTCAGTTTGTCTCAGAAATGAAGAAAAAGAAAATAGTAATTCGGGTTACCATGTAAAATATCTTTTGTTTTATTTTTTGTGTAATTAAAATAAATGAATAAGCCGCTCATTTTCGGATTACAATTGTTTTTTCAGGCATCCTTGGAAGTGGATATAGTTGCTTATGGAGGTATACCTTTCTACATACTGATGAGTTAAATTGCACACTTTTTCTTCTTTCTCTTCCCTGCCATGGAATATTTATTTTAGTAAAATTTTATTAGGAGAGAATCATGTGTATAAAACAGTTTATATTAAGAAAAAACCTTAGGGATATTTTCATGTAGGATGGAAGTTTTCTGAACCCAAATTTTGCATTACGCAGTATGCACTAAATAGGAAAGATTATTCTATTCAAAATCTAAATTTAAAGAGACTATCTTAATATTTTTTTAATAAATTTACTAATTGTATCTGAATTTCAATGTTTTGATAGGTTCGGAACCCCACTCTGCTGTTATAGAGAATGAATCTATTCATATTCACACAATGGTATTGTCTGGAGGAATATTTTTGGGGCTAAGGTATTATTACTAGGCTATTAATATCTGTTATTTATTTTATTTTTTTGTTGACTTGCAGATTCAATGGCCAAAAAGCTCTCATGGCTTACCAAAGATACTTTATCCACTAATGCTCTTACTGAAGCCAATCATTCAGTTTATAATGCTTTTTTGGTTTCTTTGCTTCAAAGTTCCTCCTCCTGATGCTTTCATTGTGCAGGTGAGCTTTTATTTTGCAGTAGAGAGAGCACAAGTTCTGTTTTCTCTATTGTTTAGAACAGATAGTCTTGACTGCTATTGAATGTTGCTGTGGCATTTCCACCAGACTTTGTAGAATCCTTTCAATGGAATTGGTGTTTCAATGATTTTGATGTACTATTACGCTGTATCAAAGTTTTAAGTAGAGATTAACCACACATTAGCTCTTCTATTAATTGCTCGAGAGGCTGAGAATGAAAGTTTTCTAAAGCTCGAGTGATGAGTGGCAGCTTATGAGTAATGGTTTTCAAAAGAGAGATGCATATTTTGAAAGGATCAAAAGACATATAGATAAAGAAAGGAACAAACAAAAGGATAGGGATTATTTCTCTCCTTGGACCAATATCTAAATTAGTTTCTTTTCCTTTTCCATTTAAGTTACAAAAATAAAGTTGTGGGGGTGGGGGTGGGATGGGAGGGGGAAGGATGTACAGAATGCTTGAATAGCATCTCCTCATCATTTATTTTAAGAACAAGGGACCTTGTGCAAACTGTATTCTCTATGAAGCTTTTTGGTTGTTTCCCGAGTGATTCTTCTTTACCAAGCTTGAAGTTCTTTTTAAATGTGAGATTTAACAAGAGTTATCTCCTCATCATTTATTTTTGTACGCACATGCATGATGTTGGGTGTACATTTGCTACCTTTGCATGTATGAATGAGTTTGGTTATTCAGATTTTACAATTTCGAACTTTCATATTAACAATGAATAAATTAAAAATCCAATTATGTGTTGCGAACAAAGGTCTAGTAGCCATTCTTTTGTAATGATACGTGGAGTCTTTTTTTTTTGTTTTTATATTTTTTCAAAGGGGAATTCCTGTGGAACATCCTAATACATGATCCATATTCTTAAGGTAAAAAACTTTGTGGATTATGTATTGATGATTATACTTTTATTCATGATATACCCATGCTAGTATTGACATCATATAAGGCGAATATCAATAAGTGGTGATGGAACCCTACCATCATATTTTTGTTTTTGTCATGTATGACATCCTACGTGGATATGGTCTATGCAACAATAGGTAAAACTCTTCTGTTTCTTATAAAGCCACTGCTTTCCCCAAATTTTGACCGTAGGCCTAGGAGTTAAAAGCTTCAAGTTGTGACGTGAAACTTTATAATGTTCCTTCGTTGGTCATGTCTTAGCATCTTATTATATCTCCCAAGTTATCAGTATCATATTTTTCAGTTAGCTTTTTTTTTCTTCTCATTGCAGGTTTTAAAAGTTGTAGATGCCTGATTTTTCATTAGAAAAAATTTAGCTAGGTCTTCCCTATTCATTAATTTATGGAATTCTTTTTTCCCTTCTCTCTAGAAAATATCTTGATATTTCCTCCACTTGTGTAGAATCCTCCTTCTGTTCCAACATTAGTGGCTGTAAAATGGGCGAGCTCATTGAGAAAGTCGGCCTTCATTGTTGATTGGCATAATTTTGGATATACCTTACTTGGCTTGTCTGTGGGAAGAAGCAGCCCGTTTGTTTCAATATACCATTGGTAAGTTATTTTTAAGAGGACCTTTCTGGAGTTGTTCGATGGATGGATGTGATCTTTTTTTTTTTTAATTTTAAGTATCTGCTTAGGTTTGAGAAGCGTTATGGGCAGATGGCAGATGGTTCCCTATGTGTAACAAGGGCAATGCAACATGAATTAGCTCAAAACTGGGGAATTAAGTAAGATTTAGAGTACATTGTTGGTTACTTATTTACATTTTTCAATGAAATTTTATGGGAAAATGTATAACTATACTGCATGTTATAATGGTTAAATTTATAGAGCCACAGTTCTATACGATCAGCCTCCCGAGTTTTTCTGTCCAACTTTACTTCAGGAGAAGCATAAGGTGAGATTTATGTTTTTAAATTCTCATAAAGATTTCTGCTCTAAGATTTATTTTGTAATTGTGTTTCATTCTTAGTTGTTTTGTAGATTAAATAGAGATCTTTGTCACCTTCTTGGTGTTCGAGATTGTGTAACTACTGGTAAGCCTAATAAATAATTGAATTTACTTTTGATTGAGCAGCCTTAAAGAACACAGTTGACTGATTTTATCCATCATGCAGCAACTACAGGAATTGGGGAAGATGACCAAAATGAAACATTATTTACAACTCAGGTTGGCTCTGACATCTTTTTGAAGCCAAACAGGCCTGCTCTTGTTGTAAGCAGTACAAGCTGGTGAGACCATCCTTTATGAAGGCCTTATTCAATTATTCATGTACTTCTTGCACTCAATTTTCTACTTTCTTTTCTTCTTTGTCATACTCCTACCCTTAGTTACCCATGCCTTATTAAACTTTAACCATGTAAGATGATAATTGAAGAATATGCTGATAGATGTTAGTCTATGGAATAAGAAAAATGCTCAAATTGATCAAGTTTGGTTCTTAAAATTTACTTTTTCACGATTTCTGGTTTTCTTATATGTTGCTAACTTATGATGGTTTTTTGGTCGTAACTTCTGATTGAGATATTTGTGTTTCGGCTGCTTTAGATCCTAGATGGAATAAGTTTATCTCCCATTCTATTTTCAGATAACTTAATTTCATTTGCAACCATTTCCTTCCTTTCATTGTAGTTATGCTCTTTGTAGAAGTTCGTCTTCTAGTCTATTTTAAGGTTATTCAATCTCAGTTGTAACCATTTTCTTTTTATTCAAGTATATATATGCTCATTTTTGCATAGTAAGTATTTATAAATCTATTAAGTAATTCATTCTAGAGAATATCATCTTCCCAGGACGCCAGATGAAGATTTTGGGATTCTATTGGAAGCAGCAGTAATGTATGATAGACGAGTTGCTGCTATACTGGATGAAAATGATTCCACTGATGAAGGGGCCCTCTGGCAGGAGATCTCTGGTGGAAAGCAATACTTGTACCCAAGGTTGTTGTTCATCATTACAGGTAATGCTTCCGTATGTCCTAGAACCATCAGCTTTCTGTGTTCCATTTTTTCTTAAAAATTTCCAATCTTCATTTAGGCAAAGGTCCTGAAAAGGAAAAGTATGAAGAGAAAATAAAGAGGCTAAATCTTAAACGTGTTGCATTTCGTACCATGTGGCTGTCAGCTGAGGATTATCCATTGCTTCTTGGTATGGTATTCGTCGTCTATTTCTCCGGCGTTCCTTGTAGTCCATTAGGAAGAATGGAAAAGTGCTTCATGAATCATGCTACCTGTGTGACATCCGTTTCCTTGCTTCATTTTACAGGTTCAGCAGATTTAGGCGTTTGTCTGCATACTTCCTCCTCAGGATTAGACCTTCCCATGAAGGTATGTCATTTTGGAGCTCCTTTAAAAGCCTTATTAGGATAAGAACATGTGCAGTAATAGAACTTTCTCACTTCACTGTAATCTTTTGGCCATAACTAAAACTTGTATTGGGTAGTAGGTGGTGGATATGTTTGGTTGTGGGCTTCCAGTATGCGCTGTTTCCTACTCTTGGTAAACTCTTGTTGCACTCATCGTTTCATGGTTTATTGGCTTATAATTTGATTCCTTTTAATGCTAAATTATCTTTTGTAATCTGCTACTGGTTTGACTTCTGAAGCATTGAAGAACTTGTTAAAGTTGAGAAAAATGGACTGCTCTTTTCATCGTCATCAGAGCTAGCCCATGAGCTCTTGGTAAGTGTTTTGTACTTCACAAAAACAATTGGTACTTGCAAGTAAAAACGGAAATTCACGTCATGACAAACTTAATCCACAGCAACAAATTCCCCAAAAATGAAATATTACGCATGATCATGTGAGGTGGAGTGCAATGGTAATATCCCACATCTG
This sequence comes from Hibiscus trionum, assembly GCA_030270665.1. Lineage (NCBI taxonomy): Eukaryota > Viridiplantae > Streptophyta > Magnoliopsida > Malvales > Malvaceae > Hibiscus > Hibiscus trionum. The sequence goes on along the minus strand of BSYR01000034.1, from coordinate 5,949,859 downwards.
TTAAGTATTAGGTTCCAACCACTGATTACCAATTTGCTTTAGATGGGAATGCTCAATAATCATTTCTTAAAAACGAAGAAAAACAATCCCCTAGTATTGTCCATCTGCAAAATTCCTTCAAAATTCTCTGCTATTCATTTTCCCACAGCCTATTGGTGCACCAGCATGAATAATGAATGCTTTTTGCTCAGGTGTCTTTGATTTGGAATCTAGTGTCTCAATGTGATCTCATGTTAGCTTGTGTTTGGCTGTTGAACCTTAGTTATAAACTTGAACCATAATTATTTAACTTTATTTCCCGAGACTGTACAGTTGATATTTTTCCTATAGATCATGGTTTTCTATTCTACTTGTCAACTTTGGCAGATGCTCTTCAGGGGATTTCCAGATGAATGTGATGCTCTGAAATCTCTCAAGAATGGTGCACTGGAAACAGGTTCTTCAGCAAGATGGGCTACTGAGTGGGAAGAACATGCTAAGCCGTTAATATCGGAGGTTAGTTAATACAGCCTTACGGCTTTTGATTTTTATTTTTTACCTCCTCTGATCTGATGTTTCTGAACAAACCGATGTCAAATTAAACCAGCATGATCTTGAACCGTCACCTGATGTATGTTATATCTGTGGTGAAAAGTCTTACTCATTTCTCTCCCTTCCCAACCATAGTTGACAAGAAGTTTTGCTTTAATTTTCTCGTTTTTATTAGAGTAAGTGGACTTGAATTTGCAGGTTATATCCAGAAACTTGAAATAATCAACTTCAGCTATCTCGTGTTAAAGCTAGCAATCCCTGCCAACTGCCTCATTTGTACAAAGTAATTGCCTCACTGGACATGCTTAGTCCATTTTCCCCAGGCAATCCTTTGGTTAGAACACTGTAGATTATAGTTTTTGTAGTTCCAAAATGAGGTTTGGATTTCTCATGTTTAAAGGGTTCATGACTGCTTCTACCCCTGAAATCGATACAAATACATGGTTGGTTGCTCTTATGATTGTGCTGAGCAACAATTAGACCCGATAAACTTGACCCGAGATCCGAATCTATCTATTCGATTTGAGACTCTATGTGGATTTGAATATGATGGTCTAAACTTGATTCGAACACAAACCTGAAGCAAATCGAAGGTTAGCTGAAACTAAAAATCAACCGGAATTGAAAGTAGACGAAATTGGAAATAACCTGAACCAAAATCAACCCGAACTAAAAGTAACCTGAACCAAAAATCAAACCGTATCGAAATTAACTCAAATTCAATTTGCTCAAATATGAATGTTTTTATTCTATTTTGTTTTATATTACTAATTAACAATCACCTTTAGTAATGGTTTAATATCATCATTTCTCCTTTAAAATACCATTTTTATATATTGACTCAAATTGAAAATTGATTGATATGATATTGATCTGACTTAGAAAAGCAATTGGTTCGATATTAACTTGAATTGAAAATTGACTGATCTGATATTGATTCGAACTGAAAATCGATCGATTTGGTATTGATCAAACCTGGAATAATATAGACTCGAACTAGATTCGAATTAGTCGAACCCAAATTGTAAGCAACTCTAACCATAAAATCAACCCAATTTAAAATGATTCAAACTGAATTCGATTCAAACGACCCAATTGCGAACTCTAACTACAACCGATCAATCTCAAGTCAAGAAAAGGTGGACACAATATCTTCAGAAAGATTCTTAAACTATATGTATTCATAGAAACAATATCTTACTTCAGCTTTCCCATTTCAAAAAAGATATGTAAACAGTTAATTATGATTCTTTTTTCTCCGTAAAAGCATCTCATATCTTGAGACTTTTATATTATCTACTACAGTAAAAAAACTCTTTTATTTTGTATTTATTATTGGTAAGTATTAAATGATGTATTTTAGTTTTTTTAAGAAAACAATGAATTAAGTATTTCAAATACATATTGTCATATTTAGGTTTAATGTTTTTAGGGTTCAAATACTATGAAAATTTTATTTTAAACGGTTTATATATCAAATAACTAATATCTTTATTATATAATATTTTAATATATAAGTTGTGCAATTTTTTGACACAATCATTTTTATTTAAACTATAAAATCTGAATTTTAAATTTTTAACCCTAAAACTTAAATCTTAAGCTAAACCTCTAAACCCTATAATTAACATGATTATGTACACTATAATTTACACAGTTTTTGTATCAAAAATATTTTTTTTATATAATATATATGTTTGGGGGATTTTAATCAAAAACAACATATAAAAAATAATGTCAACAAACTCTATAGCAGGTGGTTAAAACTCTCAAGTTGACACCCTCCCCTTCCTCTAGGTTGTGGGTTCAAGATCTAGTAGGAGCAAAAATTCTCCTTTCCTAAGTAAAAATTGTTAAAAAAATATAAAAAGTAATAACATAGTACGAAAAGATATTTGACAAGTTTAGTGAATGCATTTAGTATAAAATTACACGAAGGTTAAATTTTAATGGGTTGTTTTATTTAAATCTAATAACTATTTAGGGCAGGTCATTTTACTCGAATCTTGGGGTTTGACCCAAACCCATACATATTTTCAAAAATATCATTTGAAATATTTACAAAAAATGTTACTCTAAATTTGATTCGGAAAAAAGTGTTGTTGAATTGATTAGGGTACGATCATGCCGAAGTTGAGTTTTTACTTTAAATTTCAGGTCGATAACAAGTTGGATAAAACTCTCTAAATTTAAAGACGGTCACGTAACGGGCGAAAGTGTAATATTCAAGGACGGAGCCAGGATTTGGGGTTAGGGGGCAAACTATAAATATTTGAAAGTGGGAGCAAATTCATAAATAAATCAATTTTTAAAGAAATTTAAATAAGAAGACAAAGGTGAAATAAAATTCTTTAGGGAGGGGGGCGATTGCCCCTCCCCACCTTCATGTAAATTCGTCCCTGATAATATTTTTCGGGTTAAGTTGAATGAGATATATCTAAAACTTAACCTTACCTAATCGATGACCATCCCTATAACTATTTGGACAAGGTATCACATAAATAAATTGTTGAAAATGTAGTACATAATTCAATGGAGACTCTAAAAAATGAGGCTGCTTCTATTTTTTTTTTTGAATATGAGGCTGCTGCTACTGTGCAGGCATTTGTTTTGATAGTATATAATTCAGAGAAGAATCTAAAAATGAGGTTGCTGCTACTGTGTAGGCTTAAGGGTAGCCCTTAAATTTTTGAGAAAAATTAATTAAGTTTTTAAATTTTTTTTCACCCAATTAAGCATTTTACATTTTATTTAATTCACTCCTTTGACTAATGTTGACCGTTAAATCTAACATTTTTTAGATCAATTTGTGCAACGTGTTTGTCATGTTACAATGTTTGTCACTTGACATTTTTTTATTTTATTTAAAAAGTTCTTTAAAAGTTCTAAAAATTCTAAAAAATAGTTGTCTAAAAATATGTAAATATCACATGACAGAATTGTAGTGTGTCACATGACAGTAATATCTAAAAAAAATCTGTCAAAAATTGATAATTAAAATTAGTTAAAGGACTTAATTGATTTTTGAGTGCATGGATATTGGGAAAACATTTCAAAAGAATCCTAAATCACCCATTTAACTCTCTTGATTTTTTTGATAATACTGAAACTGAACAAAGACACTACTCTGTATCAGCTAAATCATGCAGTAGCCCTAAGGCCGCTTCCGCAGGTGGCTCCTGAAAATGCAATGAACCGAGTGAGGCTCCACTACTCATGCGAGTCAAGCTATCAGCAACACCATTAGCTTTGCGGTGAACATGGTGAATCGCCGTTTCCTATATACACTTAAGCAACTGTCGAATACCAATCACAAAAACATGTTGTTGCAGTGCATTAGAATCTCCTGTAATAATCTTTGAAGCTTCTAAACTGTCAGTCTCCACTTCAAGTCGATGGTAGCCAAGGTCCCAAGTGAGACTCAGCGTCTCATAGATTGCCCATAGCTCCGATAATAAGACGGAACACGTTCTAATACTTTTGGAGAAGCCAAAGATCCAGTTGCCATCTTCATCGCACAACCCACCGCCCACCGCTGCTGCACTAGTAGCAGGGTGCACGGCCCCATCGACATTTCCTTTAATCCAACCAACTTTTGGACTTCTCCATTTTCCACCATTGGCATGTTTGTTTACACCCCATGCTGGTTCCTAACATGGCACACTGCAAATTTCTTTGCAAGCTTGAAGCAGTAATCGATGAAATTCAACTTTTTCACATAGTGTTCATCGAATAATATGCTACAACGTCTCCTCCACAGCGGCCAAAAGAGAGCCACAAATTTGCATCGCCAATTACCTTCCTCGCAGCCAAACATTCTTGGTTTAGATAGGTTATAAACGATCCAATCCTGCACATGAGTAGACATAAAACTGTAGAACTTGTTAGTGGGAATTAAAAGCAACCAAATAGATTTAGCCTTTGAACACTTCCTCAGAATGTGATCAACATCTTCCACGTCTCTATGACAAAGTTGACAGAGATTCGTATCGGACATATGTCGCCGCATGCGCTCAGCGTTGGTTAATAGAGCCTCATGCATAATGAGCCATAGAAACACCTGAACCCGTTGGGGTGCTTGTGTTTTCCATACGATATGCCGCTGCGAATTGTTTTACGTCGGACCGACTTGGGTTAGGAATTTATATGCAGATTTTGTGGTGAACATGTGCTTTTCATCCCATCTCCACATTGGTGTGTCATCTCCCAACCTCTCATTGGGCGGTTTAACTGCCGCGATACGCCTTATCACATGATCCAAAACACATTGGGCAAGGCGATTCCAATCCCAATCCCCAGAAGGTGTCACAAAGGATGCAACCGACACTGGTTCTGGGAAATTAGGTAGCAAACACTCCATCACAAGCGGTTTTGGCAGATCAAGCCAGATATCAAATCAAAAATCCGTTTGTTTTCCATCCCTTATATTCCAGAAAATACAATTGCACAGATCCGACCAACAATTGCTAATCCTACGCTATAATCTAGAGAAGTTGTTTCGGTGAATAGAAATTGGAATTTTGGATTGCAAGGCATATTTTGCTTTACATACACGAATCCAAAGCTTATCATCATTCGAAACAAACTGGAAACCTATTTTCATCATAAACGCCCTGTTTTGTTGATGAAGGTCTCTTAGGCCTAACCCGCCAGCCTCGATAGGTTCTTTCACTGAGCTCCACTTTACCAATGGAATACCTGCCTTATTAGACGATTTACCCCATACAAATTGGCGGATCAACCGTTCCATCTCCTCACAGATACTCTTTGGTAACCAGGATGACTGTATTGTGTACACAGGGATCGCCTGAAGAACTGCTTTCGCCATAGTGATCATGCCCGCTAAGGATAAGGAATCTGCTACCCAACCCGAAAGTTTGTGTCTCACATTCTCAACAAGATACGAATACACTGCCATGGCAACTCTCGTATGTAAGATAGGTACTCCGAGATATTTACCCAAGTCTGAGACCTCCTCAAATCCCAGACTTTGTATAATGCCCTGTCGTAGGTTATTATTAACATTTTTAGAGAAAAATATTTTGGTTTTCGAGTTACTAACCATGTGGCCAGAATCAATGCAAAATTTCTCAAAGACAACCTTGACAACATCAATTTGTTGCATCGATGCTTCTATGAAGAGGACTAGGTCATCCGCGAAGAAGAGATGTGACAAGCCCATGCCATGTTTCGAGAGTTGAATTTGCCACCAAGCTCCCTCATTGACTTTACGCATGATGGCTTTCGACAATCGTTCCATGCAGAGGACGAATAAATACAGCGACAAAGGGTCACCTTGGCGTATGCCACGAGTTGGTTTGAAACCCTTCGTCAGCTCCCCATTCCAAAGAACCTAGGTTGACACAGAACGAACACAAGTCATAATTAAATGAATAAAATGAATAGGTATACCTGTATGATGGAGTGTTTCCTCTATGTAGTCCTATTCGAGTGTATCATATGCTTTCTCGAGGTCCACCTTAACTGCCAACCACCCCTTCTTGCCGAACTTATTGTTCATTGAATGACTAATTTCCTGAGCAAGGATAATGTTATTGGTGATATGTCTGCACGGGACAAAGCTTGCCTGTGTTGGCGATATCCAACTTGGAAGAAAGGGCTTTAACCGCTCCACAATAACCTTTGATATGATTTTGTATAACACATTGCAGAGACTTATTGGACAGAATTGAGTGATCGAGGAGGGGCAATCAACCTTCGGAATCAGTACAAGGATGGTTTCATTAATCCAACTATCAAGGTTACCCCCTTCAAAGAAATCACGGACAAGCTTATGTGTTAGGCTCAATGGTCACAACCGAAATGCTTGCCAAGTGTGGAGAAGATTGGATTTTTGGGTGATTTGAGGAAGCTAAAAAAATAAGAGTTAAAAACAAGGATTTAGAGTGGTTCGACTTTTTAACCCAAAGCGTACATCCACTACCTTAGCTTCCTACTAAGGATTTCAACCAAATTCACTATTGAATTTCGTCCCCTTTTCTCGGATGAGGAGGAAACCGTTACAACGATCAAGCTTTCTACCCAAAGCTTGATCAAACACTCTCTTACAAGAGAAATTCAAAGCAAACTAGAAATCCCTCAAATAAGTATATGTTTGCAACTCTAAGCACTCACCCAAAACCTATACACTTGAGCAAATTTGACAATTAAGCTCACAAGTGTTGTCTATACAAGAAATATACAATTTAGGCTCTAAAGAAAATTTGACATCATAGTGTTGTTGACAATTGAAGCATTAACATTTTCTGATGCTTGGAGGTCCCTTTTATACTCCTAATTGAGTTTGTATCCGTTAAGGACCGTTGGGGTTGATTTAGAGCCGTTGAAGACTTTATTTCCCACCATTAATGTTGTTCTGCAACTGTCTGTATTGGAATATACAAGCTCGTATCGGAACAACCTTCTTCAGAACTAGCCATTGGAGCCTGATGCAGCAAGCCGTATCGAAATGGTATTGAATTGTATCGAAACGATTATAAACCGTTTCGGTACAATTGACCGTTGAGCTGCATTTAAGAAGTCGTTGGGAAATTTGACCGTTGGGGAGGTTTTGACCGTTAGGCGTATCGATACACCAAAGGGGTGTTTCGAAACCGAACCCCTCCGTAACGAAACGGGCAAGACCCATTTTAGTACGTGTTTTGGCAGTTTCAAACTGTATCGATACAGGTTAGCTTGTATCGAAATGGGTACCTTGAAAACCTTGGTTTGGCTACTTAAAAAACATTTCAAACCTTGCCAAAACCATTTAAAACATCCTCAAACTTATTTTCAAGTTGTTTGGACTTAAAGGCATTTTTGAAATCTTTTTAATTTAGTCCAAAACTATTTTTCAATTATTATATCAAAACATTATTTCGACAATCTCCCCCATTTTGATATAATAAACCCAACTTGAAAAATTGTTTGGGATTCTCCCCCTTTGTATTTTAAAAATTTAAATAAGAGGTTTCAAAAATTAATAGAAGTTAAAGCCCCCCCCTTATTCTTTTGAAAAATCAATTTTCAAACCATTTCTCCCCCTTTTTGTTATATCAAAAAGAGTTTAAATAACTTTAAGTTCAAAATAACTTAGAAGGTTAAAAAATTGACACAAATAAGAATTTTGGTTTTAAAATGGCTCCCCCTTACTCAAAGCATCATCAAATAATGTTAGTCCAACAAATGATAATCTAGTTGAATTAAAAATAAATCAAATTAAACAAATAAAACAACTAGATTTTACCAACACTTGAACTTCAAGGGAGGATGTGAAGCCTTCCTTCTTCAAGTGTTCTTCCTTGTGTGCATAGAGCTCCCCCTCAAATTTATACTTGTTGATCAATCTCCATCACACCTAAAAAAAGAAAATTAAACAAATTTTTGTATCCAAATTGCTTTGGATCCATAGACATTAGTAGCACAAAGTTTAGTCCAGTTAGGAATCCATTTTTCAATTTCATCATTTTTTGTTGAAGTACTTAGTCCTTTTGGGACCCAAATACTTCTAAAAACTTTTCCGTTAAAAAATCTAGGGGCGCTAGATTGTCTAACATAAAAAATTGATTTTCCGAAATTGTTTTTCTTTTGAAGTTCATTGAAAATCAAATCTTTTTTCCTTCTTAAGATCATCTACCTCTCTTTGATGATCTTTTTCAATCGTTTGAAGCAAATTTTGTAAGTCTAAAACTTTAAGCTCAGAATCTTTAAGTTTTGCTTCAAACTCTAGATTTGTTTTGGAAAGCAAATTATTTTCCTTTTTCAATTTTGAAACCAACCTTTTGTTCTTTGAAAATGATGCCTTAAATTCCAAAAGAAAATCATCATAGGCATATTGTAACTCATCAAAAGTATATGAATTTGAACTAGATGAGTTTGAAGTTACCTCCCCCTCATTGAGGGCCATGAAGCATAGGTGGGCTACCTCATCATTGGTGGAGTCTTCATCACTCCATGTCGCCACATATGCTTTCTTTGAAGATGATCTTTTTTTGTTGGTCTTGTAGGAATCTTTCATCTTCTTCTTCGATTCATGCTTAGAATTCTTCAATTCTCTTTTCATGAACCGGGTGAATTTCTTGAAGAGATAGGCCATCTCTTCATCTTCTCTTTCTTCCTCACTTAGTTCTACATGATAGCATGTTGAGGAATTGAGAGCAACGACGCTTGCTTTGATGCCTAGCTCCATAATCTTCTTCTTCCTCGTCTTTCTTATCTCTTCCTTCTTCTTCTCCCCTTCTTTGTCTTTCTTCATGATTTGGTGAGTGAGAAGTGACCCCATGAGTTCATCAAGCTTTAAGGTCTTGAGATTTTTGGCTTCAATGATGGCGGTCTTTTTCGAGTCCCATGACTCGGAAAGGGAGTAGATAAGCTTTCGGACAAGTTTTTCTTCCGGAATGACTTCTCCATAGCCTTTTAGTTCATTGGTGATGGTGGATAATCGATGGAACATCTTCTCAATGTCCTCTTCCTGATCCATCTTGAAGTTCTCATACTCATGGTTGAGGAGGCTGATCTTGGTCTCCTTTACTTCGTTTGTTCCCTCGTATGTAACTTCAAGCTTTTCCCATACTTCCTTGGCACTCTCACAAGAAGACATCTTCTCATAGATGTTGAGGCTAAGTGCATAAAAGAGGAAGTGCAAAGCCTTGCAATTAAGTTCCATCTTCTTGCAGTCGTCGGCACTCCATTCCGCCTTGCTTCTTTGTGATACGAACGAACCATCCTCAATAATTTCCCAAAGCTTGTAGTCTTTGGATTTGACAAAGAACATCATTCTCGTATTCCAATAAGCGTAGTTGGTCCCGTCGAAGAAGGGTGGCTTGTCGATGGATTGCGCCTTTGAACTGGTTGTTTAGATTGATGTATCAAGCTTCCTGGATCACCTCAATATGATGTTAATCCCGATCAATTGAGCGTCGCTCTGATACCAATTGTTAGGCTCGATGGTCACAATAGAAATGTTTGCTAAGTGTGGAGAAGATTGGATTTTTGGGTGTTTTGTGGAAGCTAAAAAATAAGAGTTAAACACAAGGATTTAGAGTGGTTCGGCTTTCTAACCCAAAGCCTACATCCACTACCTTAGCTTCCTCCTAAGGATTTCAACCAAATTCACTATTGAATTTCGTCCCCTTTTCTTGGATGAGGAGGAAACCGTTACAACGATCAAGCTTTCTACCCAAAGCTTGATCAAACACTCTTTTACAAGAGAAGTTCAAAGCAAACTAGAAATCCATCTAATAGGTATATGTTTGCAACTTTAAGCACTCACCCAAAACCTATACACTTGAGAAAATTTGAAAATTAAGCTCACAAGTGTTGTCTATACAAGAAATATACAATTTAGGCTCTAAAGACAATTTGACATCATAGTGTTGTTTACAATTGAAGAATTAACCTTTTCTTGATGCTTGGAGGTCCCTTTTATACTTCTAATTGAGTTTGTAGCCGTTAAGGACCGTTGGGGTTGATTTGGAGCCGTTGAAGACTTTATTTCCCACTATTAATGTTGTTCTGCAATTGTCCGTATCGGAACATACGAGCTCGTATCGGAACGACCTTCTTCAAAACTAGCGATTAGAGCTTGATGCAGCAAGTCGTATCGAAACGCCTCTGGTCGTATCGAAACGGTTACAAACCGTTTCGGTACGATTGACCGTTGAGCTGCATTTAAAAAGTCGTTGGGAAATTTGACCATTGGGGAGGTTTTGACCGTTGGGCGTATCGAAACACCCAAGGGGTGTTTCGAAACTGAAACCCTCCGTATCGAAATGACAATCCCTGTTTCGGTACGTGTTTTGGTAGTTTCAAACTGTATCGATACATGTTAGCCTGTATTGAAACGGGTACCTTAAAAACCCTGGTTTGGCTACTTAAAAACGTTTCAAACCTTGCCAAAACCATTTAAAACATTCTCAAACTTATTTTCAAGTTGTTTGGACTTAAAGGCATTTTTGAAATCTTTTCAATTTAGTCCAAAACTATTTTTCAATTATTATATCAAAACATTAGTTCTACATTATGGATCGAAGCACCAATGATGGACCAATTCTTTTGGTAGAACAATACATGCCACCTATCAATTCCAGGGGCTTTTAAATGAGCCATTTGGAACACGATTTTATGAACCTCAACCACTAAAGATCGCATATCCATATCAGATCGATTAAAGAAATCTTCTCCCGTAGCAATGGACCTAAGATGTCGACCCTCACTTGTAAACAGTTTCTGGAAAAAACCGCAGGCATGCTCTTGAAGGATCCGCACATTATCACACCATGAGCCATCATCTAGTTGCAACATCCTCACTGTATTTCGTCTCATCTTTACCATTGTGCTTGAATGGAAAAATGAGGTGTTTCGATCTCCTTTTGCTATCCAATCTTGTCTCGACTTTTGATGCCAAAAGCTTTCATCTTGCTCAAGAACAGTATTCAGCTCATCTTTTAATTCTTCTTCAAGGTTCATCAGGAGCGATTTTCTTTTTCCAATATGGCCAAAGACCGATTCATTCCAGACACAGCTTTGCTGCTGAAAAAGTCTCACATTCTCTTCTAACGATTAACCCACATTCCAAACTTGTTCAAGCGTAGGTTAGAATTCCTCATGATCACTCCAAGCTGCAAGGAAACGATAAGGTCTTGTGTTACCCTGCATCGTACGAGCACCCAACTCCAACATGATGGGACGATGATCGGATCCAAGGCGTTGGAGGTGGATAACTTCCGAGGTCGGAAAACAACTATACCACTGGCTGTTACAAATAAACAGTCCAAACGTTGAGATAAGCCGCCTCTCTTCCAAGCGAAAAATAGGTCATTAAACCTCATGTCGATCAACCCAGATCTAAACATGAAGTCATTAAAATATGGACAAATACCATTGCGTTTCTGAGACCCTCCATCCCTCTCCGACATGCTACAAATCATGTTGAGACCCCCCTCGCCTTTTGACTGAGACAAGGCTGACGTACACAACAGTGAATAAGAAACTCTATCGCTCATCAACAATAGCAACCACACCATGAATAAACTGGTTAGAGACATCTAGAACATCAAAACTGACCTTCCTACTCCACATCACCCAAATCCCTCCGGAAAACCCATTAGCCTCAACCCTATATGAAAACTCAAAACCAGTTCTACGGATAAAAGCATCGACTTTCTTCCCGCTAATGCGTGGTTCTAAGACAATAAACATATTCGGTCTCTGTAATCTAACAAAAAAACTTAAAATAATGGTTAATTTTGGAGTCAAGAGCTCATTGCGAATTCCATGATATAATCTTAATCATAATAAAATAAAATAGAAAAGGAAGAAGACACCTTAAACCTACATATCAGACTGCTCGCCTGATTCAAAAATTGTATTCACCTGCCATTGAACAACATTATTGTCTGCCACAATGTTATCTTGGGGCCCCAAATTTGATTGCAGTGCCGCATCCTTAGCTTGGTCTAGCTCCGATGTGAGCGCTTCAACTAGACCCGCTAGAGTTGGTTGACTCTTGGATTTGCCATCTTTTTTCCTTGATTTCATGTTTTTGCGAGATACACCCTTAATCAAAGCCAACGTCTTTCCACCACTCCTCAAATTAGCTCCAGTTATTGAAGGAGGCAGAATACGCCCATTCCTTTCATAGAGAGCGGGACAATTCTCATCATCAATCACATGAACAACAACGTGATTTTCAAGGTTTAAACTAGTATTAGCATTAATCACCGTCTCCTTTGATGCCACATGATCCACTTGGGCGGGATTCTTGCCTCTCAAAACATCTTGATTTTGCATCACCGTCTTACCCAGGCTATTTATGCTCTCCTTAGGTGTCATCCTGCCAGAACCTCGTCTTGCTCCTTGTTCACTACTTTCAGCTCTCATATCACCAAAAAAATTTCCACGAGGCAGGAACGATCCTGAACTGTTACTCAAGTTTTTGTCCTGAGGCAAGTTCTTCCACGTAGTACGATGCTCTTCAGTAGGCGTTTCTGGTATATCAACTAAAGCAGAAAATTTGGAGCCAATATTACGGTTGTTGACATTTAAATTGTTCTGCGGAATACTAGTGTCTCATTTCGTCATTGCCTTCTTTCTCCTATTAACGACATGCATCCAAGGCCCATATAAATCATCTTGATTGGTATCCTCATTTCTTGGTTCCGCAGATTCACTAACATGAGGGTTATCCACGCCACACTGCTCTTTAGAATGGCCATACTTTCCACAGCCGTAACAGATAAGTGGCAGTCCCTCGTATTCTATAGGTTGCTTTTTGCCATCAATGATGATCCCGTACATGAGGGGTTTCTCAAGGTCGATTATCAATGCTAACTGTAATCACCTATTTTGTCCGGGGTGTTAAACCCGGTTTCTTTTCTTTTCAATGGGCTTTGATATTTTGTTGATTATATATATATATATATGTTATGATAAAAATAAAAAATAAAAGAGAAAAAAACAGTATATATATTGATATTATTATTATTATTATTATATCTATTATTATCCTATTATGTTATTATCATTACTATATAGTTATTAATACTATTACCAATTATTATCATTAATATCTATTACTTATTACTTATACTATTATTAATATTATCTATCATATTGCCATATTAGTATTATATATTATTATTATTATCATTATTAATGTTTTTATTATTATTATTATTATTAATCAATTCTGAAAAAAAACAAAAATATTAAATAACAAAGCCCAAATATTTATAATAATAATAAAGCCCAGTTTATTTAATTCAAAGTCCCTTTTACAAATTAAAAACCCAAAAAATAATATATATACACAGCCCAATTCGGGCCCAAATAATTAAAAGCCCTAATTTACAAAATAAAACCCTAACTCTCTTGTGTTTCTGTGCAGCCGCCACCCCCTCTCCACCGTCAGATCTAATCTAGATCTGACGGTCCAGATCGCACCAGATGAGAAGAAACCCTAGCCGCCCCTCAGGAACCCTAGCGCCGCGCCATGTCCACCGTTGGATCCAGATTGGGATCAACGGTCGAGATCGAGCCGGAGAAGGTTCCAGATCCTCACGCGCGACGCCCTGTCTCCCACGCGCGTCTGTCCGTCTCCCGACGCGCGCGTGCATCACACGCCCAAGCCTCTTCGAGTTCCCTGACCGTCCGGATCGCTCCACGTCGTCCCGAACCACACCGAGCCGTCCCAGCCTCTCTGGTCCCATCCCCCTCGTACGAGAGCCCTCACATGCAACGAAAACAAGAAATGTCAGAAAATGCAACAAAATACAGAAATCAGAGGCAATCAAGGGCAGCAATCGTACAAATCAACCATTTTCCAGCAATTTTATGCATTTAGGAAAAATAAAGAACATGTAATATTGTGGCTATAAAAGCCCGAAACGGATGCAATGTAGGGGGGATTTTCAGAGGATTTTCGGAGAGGTTTTTAGAGGGTTTTTTTTTCAGAGAGTATTTTAGAGAGAGGCTTTGTAATCAAAAGTTGGAATCAATACAAGCAGAAAAGTTCACAGAGGTACATCGATTTTGTTTTTCAGTTTCCATTACGAATCGAAATAAAAACATAGAAAAGGGTTTATTGCTTTACCTTGTCGATTCATCTTCTCTTTCTCTTTCGGTTTCTCATCTCGCCGGTGACAAGCTTTCCGGTCTCCCCCGAGACCATACGGTGAGCCGGTGAGAGGCAAACATTGAAGGAAGGGTTTTAAAGTTTTTTTGGCTTTCGGTTTCAAAGGTTTCGAAAAGTTTTTTGGTTCCGGGTTTCAGAAAACAAAGAAAAGGAGGGCTGATCTCTGTGTTGGTTTCAAAAAAAAAGGGGAAAAGAAAGGTTTTTCTAGGGTTCCGGCGCCGGCAACGGCGACCGGAACCCCTTGCGGCGCCGGAGTTTTCGACAGAAAAGGGGGAGAAGCTTTTTAGGTTTAGGGTTTTAAAAATGATAAAAGGGGCTAAGTTTTTTTTAGGTCGTATTTATAATGTTTTCCTCCTTTTAAAATTGGGTTAATAGCTTCCTAAGCCCCTCCGCGTATTGTTATTACGCGAGGGAGGACTTCCGCAATTTTAAATCACGTCCCAAGTCCCTTCAGGTTTTCAAGTATTTTCGATTTCATCCCTAATCTGGTTCTGATCGATGGCCGGATGGGTTAATTCCCATCCTGGTCCCTGTTTCTTTTCGTGTTCTTTTATTTTAGCCCTGATTTCGAGTTTTAATTGAATTTCGAATGAATAATTTATTTTTTAGGTCCTTGCTGGTTTCCGTCTTTTCAATCGAGCCCCGTTTTGCTTTTTCAATCAGTTTTCTTTTATGGTATTATTACCATTGTGGCCCCTGGCAGTTTGCTTTTGTTTACTTTGCATTTTTTTATTTTGCATATCAAATGTTGTTAGTTATGAGTTTTCCCATTTTTAATTTATGTTTGCATCGAATATATATTTTACCACATTGTTTATGTTAGTTTGTACATATATGTTCTTAAAGTTGCATGCCTATTTGTTTTAATGCCATTCGAATATATATTTGTTGTATGCTTTTTTAATGTCGCTCGAATATATTTGTGACATGCATTTTCATTGTCATTCATGTGACTTTTAGCCCTAATTCGCATGTTAATTAATTTTAATTATAAAACGAAGATACTTATTAATTCGCGTATTCGGGTCGACTAGCCTAGCTTATTGGATGTCCCCCGAACATTCGGATTAATTCGAATCGTCTAAAGGTAAATCCGCATTTAAAACGAACAAGACCATAGCACCATATTTGCCTGCATCATGCATAAAGGTGACGTACGGGATCCGAACCCTAAACTAACACGGCAGCCAGTCTTATATGATGTCGGTTTAGTCTTTGGTCCGGTGTACCGTCATCCTTTTTAATTAAATGGTAAATTAATCTGATACCGCCAATTTGAAAGAGCTCGTACGATTAAAGTTTGGTTTTCAATCAAGAACCCCTAATTAAAGTCTTCTTAAATTTTGAATAATTTCCATCAATTAAAGGCAACAATTGTTTTGGTACCGATTTCCGGGTGTGATGGGGGTGCTAACCCTTCCCCACACGTAACCAACTCCCGAACCCTTTCAAAAGAATCTCTGGTTTTGTTTTTTACGGTGTCCGGCCTACCTTAGTGGCCGGTGGCGACTCCAAACCGAGAAAAAAAGATTTTTTTAAAAGGTTGTTTTCCCGAAACCCGAATTAATTTTTAAAAGTCCCTCATGTTTTAATTAAATAGATGTTTTCTTTCAAAAAGGGCGGGGGAACCCCTTTAGTAACAAGGACTTCGAAAAAATCTTGTTACAGCATGGCGACTCCGCTGGGGACAAATTTTGTTTTTCAAAACAAAAAGAGAGTTAGGCCAAAGAAATAATTGTTGCTTTTAATGATGGAATTTTTTGAAATTTAATTTGACTTTAGCGAGTGGTTCTTCCTTGAAAATAGAACTTGAATTACACGAGCTTCGGTAATTGGTGGTCTTTGAATTAATTCTTCATTTAATTTCAAAGGAATCACCGACATGTGTTGCATCACGCATTAGGCTCTATACCCGAGCTTCGTCCTTTAAGTGGGAGTGAAACGCCCATACCCACGTGAGTCTCCCTCCACGGGTCGGTAATTCACTTCCGGAATCCACGCCTTTGACATGTGAGCAGCCCTCCACGTCACTAGGTCGTGCTTTCCCCCAAACCGAAACCAATTCGCAAGCTTGTAATGGGCCAGAATTGATGTTCTTGTTACCTTAGTAGGTGATAAGATAGGTTCGGGTACCCTTGCAAGAACCAAACCACATGTGTGAGAATTTAAGAAGCCTACCCCAGTTAGAGCCATGCGGTTAACCGTAGAATTAGAATTTATGCTATTAGGTCTTGCATCGTTAATTTGCTCTGATGTGTTTCCTTTTGCTTGTTTTATCAAGTATTCATTATTGGTGTTACTAACCCAGTTGCCTTCTTGTCTTGTTTTGATTATTTTTGCATGTTCATCGCATTTTCATACGAAGTGTTGATTCGAGAACAGTCTAAAGTTGAAAACTTTCACAATGGGAGAAAGAGTCCATAGCAACGGAGTTTTCGGGACCCTAATTTGAAGGGAAGAGACGAGAAAAAAAGAAAAAGAAAAAATCGTAACCTGTGTATCTATTTTCTTACCTCGTTGTAACAAGATTTGATCTCCATTATGGAAAGTTGTTTAATGAGGATGTTTGTCGAATCAACATTTCCTTGCATTCGATTTTATTTTTTAATTTGTTGCCTTCAATCATTTGTTTCAGTTATGCATACACATTTCATGCATTACATCATTAAGTCTCGGAATTAATTGTTCGGAGTTATGGCAGCATTCGTGACTAGCAAAGATTCCGCACCCACACTTTACTCGCCACCAAAGGAAGCAAATGGAGGAGAGTTTTTCTAAGTTGGAAGCTGATTTGAGAGGTCAGTTAGAGCAAGCCCAGCAAGAGTTGAGGGACACCATCATCAAGTCCCAACAAGAGATGATGAACGAGATATCTCAACTGTTGCAAGCAAATCTGAAAGGAAAGGGTGCTGCCGGAAACCCTAGTCAGGATAAGGGAGACCCTTCGTTTTCTCCCGGCTTTGTTACCAATACCCCTAAGCCCTCGCAAGGAGCGGCTACTCAAGGAGATGGGGCAACATCGCATCAGGCGGGCGCCTCTACCCATGTTCCGTCGGGTCTGATTTTTAATGTGGAAAATGCCGGGGATAGTGTCCCAAACTTGGATGAGATTGAGAATTTGAACAAAGTGAAGGCCGAGTTCTCAAAACAACTA
Organism: Hibiscus trionum; assembly: GCA_030270665.1. Lineage (NCBI taxonomy): Eukaryota > Viridiplantae > Streptophyta > Magnoliopsida > Malvales > Malvaceae > Hibiscus > Hibiscus trionum. Next base: position 5,932,541 of record BSYR01000034.1, on the reverse strand, counting down.
GAAGAGACTCGGAAAGACCTCGAGGAGAAATTTCGTACAAAAGAAGGAGAAGAGGGGGCATACGGGATGAATGCCAGAGACCTCAGCTTGGTTCCGGATCTGATAATCCCGCCCAAGTTCAAGATACCGGAGTTTGAGAAGTTTGACGGGACGACTTGCCCTACTGCTCACATAACCATGTTTTGTAGAAAGATGACGGGGTTCATTGACAACGAGAAGTTGTTAGTCCACTGTTTTCAGGACAACTTAGCGGGGCCCGCGGTGAGGTGGTACAATCAGTTAACCCGTGCTCAGATTAGGTCATGGAAGGATTTGGCCAAGGCTTTCACCGATCAGTATAGGCATATAACCGACATGGTTCCGAACCGACTCATGCTACAAGGTTTGGAGCAAAGGCACAATGAAAGCCTCCGTGAATACGCCCAGCGTTGGCGAGATGTGGCGGCACAAGTTCAACCCCCACTTCGTGAGAATGAGATCTCCCCTATGTTTGTTGACACTTTGAAGGGGGCCCTCTATGACCGCATGATAAGCAATCCTATCGGTAACTTCTCAGATATGGTTATGACCGGTGAGCGGATCGAAGTAGCCATCAAGAGTGGTAGGATTGATGGAGGAGAGAATGCCCGAAAGCAGTTTAAGAAGAAAGACCATGAGGTGAACAATGTCGGTGCTTACGAGGCTTCTAAGAACTTCACAGTTTCAGCGCCTCAAGCCGCAGTCGGGAATGCACAAGGCCAGAACCGAAGAGAGAATATGGCTCCCAGGAAGGAACAAGAGAGAATGACCTTCACTCCTCTACCTATACCGTACAAGGAGGTATACAAACACCTATACGAGGCTGATCTGGTCCGCCCGTATCATGTTACTCCCTTCCAACCGCCTTACCCTATATGGTACGATGAGAAGGCACACTGTGAGTACCACGGCGGAGTACCGGGACACACGATAGAAAATTGCACAGCGTTCAAGAAGCTAGTGCAAAACATGATTAACACCGGGGTCCTAGAGTTAGAGAAGCCCAATGTGACGACCAATCCACTTCCGAGCCATGGAGGTCAGGGCGTGAATGCTCTTGAAGAGGTAGATGCGAAGAAAGTAAGGGTGGAGCTGTCAGAAATCAAATCCCCTCTGAGTTGGGTGTATGAGCAGTTGTGTACAGCGGGCTTGATTGAGAAGGGTCCGAATGAGGCATATGATGGCCGTGAATCATTTTGCGAGTACCATCAGACTGCGGGGCACGAGATTCAGAGTTGTTCAGAGTTCAAGCAGTTGGTTTAGGAATTAATGGACAATCGGGAGGTTGAGTTCCTCGAGGAAGCTTAAAGGGGTGGGATGGACGGCCAACTTAGTCAAGAGTTATAATGCATCCATGTTTGTTTGCTTTCATTTCATTGCATTCTAGTTTTTTTCCCCTTGAAGTGATGTGTGGAATCCAGTTTGCTACCCTTTGCCCGAAGGTAGCAAAGATCTTTTTGTAAGGGCCCCAGACTGCATGTTTTTAAATTTCAATAAAATGATGCATTATGTTTCAATTACTTTTTCATTTTGTGTATATATTTGTCTATCGAGTCCCCGTATATCAATTGCATAAGGGACATAGACTTTGACCCCAAAGGTTGACTTCGAGCCGCCTTTGTCCAGTGGAAATCGAAAGCTTTGAAGATGATGAATATGTGGCTTACACTCCAACTTAATTTGGTCATCTAATTAAGTACACATAGAATTAGGGCCTTCGGGAGAATAACCGGAAATCTTCCGTGCCAAAAGAAAGAGAAAAAGAAAATGAAGAAGAGTAAAAGAAAAAGAAAAAGAAAAAGAAAGAAAAAAGAGAAAGAAAAAAGAGAAAGGAAAAGAAAAAAAAGTAAAAAAAAGGGAAAAAAGAGAAAAAGAAAAGAGAAGACAAAAGAGAAAAAATACTAAAAGCCTAACAAAAGCACTCCAATGTTCGAAGCCTGGTAATAGGCATTTTCGGATACGAGTGTGGAATTTTTGGGGCACTCCGCTGTAGCAAAAAGACCAATAAGGTTGCTATGCACCATTCACTTTAGCTACATGAGTGATGGTAATATTTTCAAATCATGACAATGCCGAGTAGCTCGGGGTTTTGTTGTTTGCTCCATCATTTATTTCGAGCCAAAGGAATGTGATGAGTTGACTTCCCCAAAATTATAAAGAATTGATAAAGGCAAAGCCTATAGAATATGAATCCAATTGATTAAAAAGCCGAAATAACTTGGAGAGTATGTCACATTTTCAGACATCATCTCAGCTTTCGAGGTCTCCTAGACACATGATGCTTGAGGCTATCCTTGGTAAGCCATAGTAGTGTCGTTCGTACACTTGATATTCGGGGTATTTAATTTGACTTGATATATCCCTAATGTGAAAGAGAAAACTTTGTTTTTGAAAACGCATCTCATTTTGAAATTAAAAAGATGCAACCTAAATCTTTTTTTGAACACAAAAATATTCCCATTACTTCGGGGATAAAGTTTAGAATGCAATGTCATGAATACAAATGACAACTTGTCAGTGGCTATGGTGAGGATTGTAGTAAGATTCCACATGCTACAGTTCAGGGACTTGAAGCGATTTTTTCGATTACTTCAGAAGATGAGAAGTGGACCTTATTGAACTTAGGAGAAAAGTTCAGGAACTTGGGGGCATGTGTTTCCCCTATTGTTGAGAAGAGAAAAAATCGTCGCGTTGAGTAAAGACGAAGAGTAGTTGAGCACCTAGTTTGAGAAAGGGGCAATATTTTGATGGCAAGCACTATGAGAAGTGTTGTGACCAGTCTGACCAGTGAAAGTCAGCAGTCGTCTTTTGAGAAGAGGCCAAAAGACTGATATCTGGCAAAGATGAGAAAACCCGAAGAAATTGAGGAAAAGAAAAGAAAAGAAGAAGAGGGTCGAGATTGACCAATCTGAAGAGTGGGAGCGTCCGAGCACCCCTTAATGAGCTTAAGAGAAAAGTTCAAAGACTTGGGGGCATGTGTTCCCCCGATGTTAAGAAAAGAGAAAATTCGTCACATTTAGTAAAGACGGAGAGAACGGTTGAGCACCCAGTTTAAATAGGGGGCAATGATTTGAGTATGTGCACTGCGAGAAGCGTTACGAGAAGAGACCAAGAGATCAAGATTTGGCAAAGATGAGAAAGCCAAAAGAGATTGAGAAGAAGAAGAGACAAGAAGAAGGTCGAGATTGACCAACTCAGAGAGTAGAAGCATCCGAGCATTTTGATGTCATAATTCATGCATCACTTGTAGTTAGGCATCCCTAGGATTAGGGGCATGCTAACTCACATAATCATATTATTTTTACCTATTTCGACAGGTATTTTAAAGCTTTCCCCGTAAAAGGAAACCTGCCTATCTGTTCGGGCTTTCAGAGAATAGAACCTGCCTATCTGTTCGGGCTTTCAGAGAATAGAACCTGCCTATCTGTTCGGGCTTTCAGAGAATGGAACCTGCCCATCTGTTCGGGCTTTCAGAGAATAGAACCTGCCTATCTGTTCGGGCTTTCAGAGAATGGAATCCGCCTATCTATTCGGGCTTTCAGAGAATAGAATCCGCTTATCTGTTCGGGCTTTCAGAGAATAGAACCTGCCTATCTGTTCGGGCTTTCAGAGAATAGAACATGCCCATCTGTTCGGGCTTTCAGAGAATAGAACCTGCCTATCTGTTCGGGCTTTTAGAGAATAGAATCTGCCTATCTGTTCGGGCTTTCAGAGAATGGAACCTGCCCATCTGTTCGGGCTTTCAGAGAATAGAACCTGCCTATCTGTTCGGGCTTTCAGAGAATAGAATCTGCTTATCCGTTCGGGCTTTCAGAGAATGGAATCAGCCTATCTATTCAGGCTCTTGGAGAATGGAACCAGCCTATCTATTCAGGCTCTTGGAGAATAGAACCAGCCTATCCATTCAGGCTCTTGGAGAATGGAACCAGCCTATCCGTTCAGGCTCTTGGAGAATGGAACCAGCCTATCTATTCAGGCTCTTGGAGAATAGAACCCGCCTATCCGATCAGGCCCTTAGAGAATGGAACCCGCCTATCCGATCAGGCTCTTAGAGAATGAAACCAGCCTATCTATTCAGGCTCTCGGAGAATAGAACCGGCCTATCCGTTCAGGCTCTTGGAGAATGGAACCCGCCTCTCCGTTCAGGCTCTTGGAGAATGGAACCTGCCTATTTGTTCGGGCTTTCGGAGAATAGAATCTGCCTATCCGTTCGGGCTTTCGGAGAATGGAATCTGCCTATCTGTTCGGGCTTTCGGAGAATAGAACCCGCCTATCCGTTCGGGCACTTGGAGAATGGAGCTTCTGCTAATTATCTGTTTGATCGGACCTCGAAGGGTTGAAGAGTGTTGAAATGAGAAAAACAGCTTCAGGCCTCTGCGACCGTTGCATTTTCCCGTACTGACTTCCGAACCGCCAGTAGTTCAAGTGCATGGTGACTCGGAATCCAAACAGGGAAGTCGGACAAAATTGGTGCTTATGGCCTTTGCTTTATCCTTGTTCTACAAGTATAAGCAAAGGGGGACAGCTGTAATCACCTATTTTGTCCGGGGTGTTAAACCCGGTTTCTTTTCTTTTCAATGGGCTTTGATATTTTGTTGATTATATATATATATATATATATATATATATATATATATATGTTATGATAAAAATAAAAAAAAGAGAAAAAAAGAGAAAAAACAGTATAGATATTGATATTATTATTATTATTATATCTATTATTATCCTATTATGTTATTATCATTACTATATAGTTATTAATACTATTACCAATTATTATCATTAATATCTATTACTTATACTATTATTAATATTATCTATCATATTGCCATATTAGTATTATATATTATTATTATCATTATTAATGTTTTTATTATTATTATTATTATTATTAATAAATTCTGAAAAAAACAAAAATATTAAATAACAAAGCCCAAATATTTATAATAATAATAAAGCCCAGTTTATTTAATTCAAAGTCCCTTTTACAAATTAAAACCCCAAAAAATAATATATATACACAGCCCAATTCGGGCCCAAATAATTAAAAAGCCCTAATTTACAAAATAAAACCCTAACTCTCTTGTGTTTCTGTGCAGCCGCCACCCCCTCTCCACTGTCAGATCTAATCTAGATCTGACGGTCCAGATCGCACCAGAAGAGAAGAAACCCTAGCCGCCCCTCAGGAACCCTAGCGCCGCGCCATGTCCACCGTTGGATCCAGATCGGGATCAACGGTCGAGATCGAGCCGGAGAAGGTTCCAGATCCTCACGCGCGACGCCCCGTCTCCCATGCGCGTCTGTCCGTCTCCCGACGCGCGCGTGCATCACACGCCCAAGCCTCTTCGAGTTCCCCGACCGTCCGGATCGCTCCACGTCGTCCTGAACCACACCGAGCCGTCCCAGCCTCTCTGGTCCCCTCCTCCTCGTATGAGAGCCCTCACATGCAACAAAAACAAGAAATGTCAGAAAATGCAACAAAATACAGAAATCAGAGGCAATCAAGGGCAGCAATCGTACAAATCAACCATTTTCCAGCAATTTTATGCATTTAGGAAAAAGAAAGAACATGTAATATTGTGGCTATAAAAGCCCGAAACGGATGCAATGTAGGGGGGATTTTCAGAGGATTTTCGGAGAGGTTTTTAGAGGGGTTTTTTTTCAGAGAGTATTTTAGAGAGAGGCTTTGTAATCAAAAGTTGGAATCAATACAAGCAGAAAAGTTCAAAGAGGTACATCGATTTTGTTTTTCAGTTTCCATTACGAATCGAAATAAAAACATAGAAAAGGGTTTATTGCTTTACCTTGTCGATTCATCTTCTCTTTCTCTTTCGGTTGCTCATCTCGCCGGTGACAAGCTTTCCGGTCTCCCCCGAGACCATACGGTGAGCCGGTGAGAGGCAAACATTGAAGGAAGGGTTTTAAAGTTTTTTTGGCTTTCGGTTTCAAAGGTTTCGAAAAGTTTTTTGGTTCCGGGTTTTAGAAAACAAAGAAAAGGAGGGCTGATCTCTGTGTTGGTTTCAAAAAAAAGGGAAAAGAAAGGTTTTTCTAGGGTTCCGGCGCCGGCAACGGTGACCGGAACCCCTTGCGGCGCCGGAGTTTTCGACAGAAAAGGGGGAGAAGCTTTTTAGGTTTAGGGTTTTAAAAATGATAAAAGGGGCTAAGTTTTTTTTAGGTCGTATTTATAATGTTTTCCTCCTTTTAAAATTGGGTTAATAGCTTCCTAAGCCCCTCCGCGTATTGTTATTACGCGAGGGAGGACTTCCGCAATTTTAAATCACGTCCCAAGTCCCTTCAGGTTTTCAAGTATTTTCGATTTCATCCCTAATCTGGTTCTGATCGATGGCCGGATGGGTTAATTCCCATCCTGGTCCCTTTTTCTTTTCGTGTTCTTTTATTTTAGCCCCGATTTTGAGTTTTAATTGAATTTCGAATGAATAATTTATTTTTTAGGTCCTTGTTGGTTTCCGTCTTTTCAATCGAGCCCCGTTTTGCTTTTTCAATCAGTTTTCTTTTATGGTATTATTACCATTGTGGCCCATGGCAGTTTGCTTTTGTTTACTTTGCATTTTTTTATTTTGCATATCAAAATGTTGTTAGTTATGAGTTTTCCCATTTTTAATTTATGTTTGCATCGAATATATATTTTACCACATTGTTTATGTTAGTTTGTACATATATGTTCTTAAAGTTGCATGCCTATTTGTTTTAATGCCATTCGAATATATATTTGTTGTATGCTTTTTTAATGTCGTTCGAATATATTTGTGACATGCATTTTCATTGTCATTCATGTGACTTTTAGCCCTAATTCGCATGTTAATTAATTTTAATTATAAAACGGAGATACTTATTAATTCGCGTATTCGGGTCGACTAGCCTAGCTTATTGGATGTCCCCCGAACATTCGGATTAATTCGAATCGTCTAAAGGTAAATCCGCATTTAAAACGAACAAGACCATAGCACCATATTTGCCTGCATCATGCATAAAGGTGACGTACGGGATCCGAACCCTAAACTAACACGGCAGTCAGTCTTATATGATGTCGGTTTAGTCTTTGGTCCGGTGTACCGTCATCCTTTTTAATTAAATGGTAAATTAATCTGATACCGCCAATTTGAAAGAGTTCGTACGATTAAAGTTTGGTTTTCAATCAAGAACCCCTAATTAAAGTTGTTGAGTGGATCACACGAATGATAATTACCAAGAGGGGGGTGAATTGGAATTTTAACGATGTTGTAACGGAAATTGCAACTTAAAAATATTGACACGGGAATTTAGAGTGGTTCAAGTTCACCAACCGAACTCTACATCCACTACCTTAGTCTCACCAAGGATTTCCAACAATTTCCACTAAATTGTTCGTCCCCTTTTTCCAGGACAAGGAGGCAACCTTTACAATTTCGGTTAATTTTTTTACCCAAAAATTAACCCAATCCTCACACAAAAGAACAAAGAAATTTGGTGGCTAATAAGGTATCTCTCAATACAAATGATAGCCCAATATCAAGCACTCAACCCAATTGAACAAAATATAAATGAAGGATACAATTGGGGTTTCCAGATAAAAATGGGATTTCAACACAAATGCTTGTATTTGATGAAAGGATGTATGCTTGTAGCTCAATTGATTATTGCTGGAGCTTCTTGGGGTCTATTTATAGCCTCTTGATGATTTCCAACCGTTGTGGGTGATGGGCTAAAGATTAGAGCCGTTGGGGTGTTTTTCTCACAACTTTTCAGCTCCCAGACGCCTACCGTTTCGGAACGGGGTCACCTGTTTCGGAACGGATTTCAAATAATATAGCCGTTGGAGCGTCTACGAGAGCCCGTTTCGAAACGCCTAGGGGCCGTTTCGGAACGGTTTTGCCACTGCCAAAGGGGTGTTTCGAAACGGCCTTAGCCCGTTTCGGAACAGGTTTGCCACTGTCAAAGGGGTGTTTCGAAACGGCCTAATCCCGTTTCGGAACGCCCTGTTTATTTTCAAATTTCAGTTTATAGCCGTTGCCCTTGTTCGTTTAAATGAAGAACAGTTTCGAAACGAGTCATACCGTTTCGAAACGCCTTGACCCGTTCCGATACGCGTTTCGGAACAGGTGCACATCGAACTGAAAGTGTTTCGAAACGCCTTGGGCCGTTTCGAAACGGGGCTTGAAAATTCCCTGTTTTGACTTTGAAATACTTAAAAAATATTTTGTAAGTCTTTGGTTTTAGCTATGAAGTGATCTTTAACAAGATATAGGAAATTTTAAGGACTTTAAAATTTGTTTTGATATTTTCATTTTAGTCCTTAGGTTTTTAGTTATATCAAAATTAAAGCATATGTTTCACAATCTCCCCCTTTTTGATATAACAAAACCAAAGTTAGAATTTTTAAGCATTTTGAAAGTTTTGAAGATATTCTAACTCCCCCTTAATTTAAGATAGGTTTTGAAATTTAAAACTTGTGACTTTTGAAATCAAGGATCAAAACCTTAAGACAAATTTAAAAATTTGAAAATTTTTGGTGGCATGGCATGGCAATTCTCTTAAATATCTTCTCCCCCTTTTTGTTAGATCAAAAAGAAACAAGCTCATAAAGAAGATTAGTACCAATAAGCAATAATAAGCAATCATAATTAATATCATCAAAATATCTAAAGCATAAACAATAAGTTCATAATCAAATCCCAAAATAAAAGATCATAAGCATAGGTTCCTAAAACATGAGAAAACATAAAGAAGCAAACTCAATCCTAAATGCATAGATAATATAATCTGATATGATATGAGTATCCTAGGCCTCGTCATCATCATCCTCATCATCATCATCGTTCTTGGCTTGAGAACGGTGGTATTTTGTCCATTCTCCATAAAGAGTAGAAAAGGAAAGATCAAGGTTGGCATTGGAAGTCTCAAGGGATTGAAGACGATCCTCGACGTTCTTCAATCGATTTCCCATAGTTTCAAAGCCCGAAGAAATACGAGTATCCATAGTGTCAAAACGAGAATTCAAGGCATTGAAACGTTCGGTAAGAAAAACCGTGAGAGCATCTTGATTTTCCATTTGAACTTGAGGTGGAGGAGCAACAGGAGGAGGAACCGCTTCCCTATCAACCCTTTCCCAAATACCATTCACATAAGTGAATCCTGACTTGCGAAGAGAGGACTCACCAATCTTGGTCTTGCGAGGTTCCGGGGAGTCATAGGTACAATCAATATCGAGATGATGGAAGAGGAAACTCAAAACAATCCCATAGGTGAATGAAATTAACTCATTCGTGTCAATAAGCTTAATGTTATTGACAATCTCGGCAAAAATAATTTTAGGGACATTTGGGCGCTCACCCCTACGGAAACACTCTAGCCAAAAGTGATCTTTTTCTCGGATGTGGGAGTATTTACCCCCGGATGGTCGAATAAACCAAGAAACAATGAGATGAAGCACACGAACATGCACATCCAAATTTAGAGCTTTCCCGGTAAAAGTGCCAAAATGGCGTTCATCTTCAAGACCCTCATTTTTGAGTTTAAGGGCAGACTCCAAAAAAGCAATATTGATAACAAACTTCTTTCCCAATAAAGATGACTCAATTCCTACTATCTCAGTTTTGGTTTCATCGTAAAGAAAGCAAGCATTAGAGTAGAAAAGGAGTACCATGTTTTTGTAGCAAATATCTTCGATGCTCAAGAAGAAAAGAAGATCCCACTCTTCCAAACGATGAAGATAGCGAAAGAGAAATCGCTCGGAATTAAGGAATTCGACATCAATAACTCTTTCCTTACGAACTGCAAAGTCCTTGACATAAGCAAAACGAGCACGCTGGTCTGGAGTTCTAAGAGATTTTTGAAAGAGCTGAGTGATATTTGGACGAATGCTCGATTCACCGGATTGAACGGCTTTGCGCTTTTTGTTCGATTGATCCGCCATCTAAGAATATTAAGCAAGAGTTTTAAAATTAAGTGTATGCATTGATTTCTAATATCATTCCACTAATAAATCCCACTTAGGTTTTTGAAAACAAAATTAAAAAAAAAATAAATAAAAAAAAATACGGTTAAAAAAAAATTTTATATTCGAATCAAAAATTTTGAGATTTTGAAATTTTTTTACAAGATTCGAATAACCCACAACTAAAAACATATAATGTATACAAAAATAAATTTTTCTATCCTATGATTCGAACATAATTTGAAAAAGAAGAAAAATAAGAAAAATTACCTTAGTTTGGGATTTTGGATGATTTGAGTGAAATCTTTGCACAAGATTGATGAAGCTTGCTTAGATATGTGTTTTAGAGCAAAACCCCTCACAATTTTGTGAAAAACAAAGGGTTTGAGAGGGTATTTATAGAGAGGAATCGGTTTAGGGTTTTTGGGGTTTTAAGGGTTTGATAAAAATTAGGTTTTTGAACTTTTAGAAGCCCTAAATAGGGCTGTCCGCGAGTCCGTTTCGGAACGGTCATGACCGTTTCGGAACGGGGCGGCTAGGGTTTGACCCTTCTTAAAACCTTCGACAGATCGTTTCGAAACGGGGATGACCGTTTCGAAACACGTTTGACCCGTATCGGAACGCGTTCCGATACACCCTTACATCGAACCGAAAACGTTTCGAAACGCCTGGGGCCGTTTCGAAACGTCCTTCTCTCAGGACAAATTTTAAGGCATCCGTATCGGAACGGGTTAACCCGTTTCGATACACCTGGGCCTGGAAGTGCAGATGAGGCTCTAAAATGCAGAAAAAATGATTTTCTAAGAGGCCAAACATGCATAAATGATATGAATGAGCAGGCAAAACATATTTAGGCATAAGCATACTCCCCCTAACTATATGCATGGAAGAAATTGGGAGTCTAAAACATATAAACATGATATTTCACAAAATCAAGCATATTTAAGATTGAAAAGAGGCCCAATAAGGTCAAGATAGGCTAGTTAGACCTAACTCTCTCCTAAGGGACCAAAAACGCTCTTTATCTAATGGTTTTGTAAAAATATCTGCTAATTGATTTAAGGTGTCTACATATTCTATAACCAAATCTTTCTTAAAGACATGATCTCTAATGAAATGATGTCTTATTTCTATGTGTTTGGTTCTAGAATGTTGGATGGGATTTTTTGTTAAACATATTGCACTAGTATTATCACATTTTAGGGGTATGGTTTCTATGTTTACACCATAATCTAAGAGTTGTTGCTTCATCCAAAGGACTTGAGCACAACAACTCCCTAAGGATATGTACTCGGCTTCGGTGGTAGATAAGGCTACACTATTTTGTTTCTTAGAGAACCAAGATATGAGCATACTACCTAGGAATTGACAAGTTCCCGAAGTACTTTTCCTATCGATTTTGCAACCCCCATAATCCGCATCCGAGTAAGCATGTAGGTTGAAGGTAGAGACTCTAGGATACCAAAGGCCTAAACAAGGAGTGTCTCTAAGGTATCTAAAGATTCTCTTAACGGCTATAAGGTGAGACTCTCTAGGACTAGCTTGAAACCTAGCACACAAGCAAACACTAAACAGTATATCCGGTCTACTTGCGGTAAGGTAAAGCAAAGATCCAATCATAGAACGATAAAGCTTAGAGTCAACACACTTACCTCCTTCATCTTTGTCAAGCTTTGTAGATGAGCTCATAGGAGTGGCTTGAGGCTTTGTGTTCTCCAAGCCAAACTTGTTGAGCATATCCTTTATGTATTTTGCTTGATTTATGAAAGTGCCATCCTTCATTTGTTTGATTTGGAGTCCCAAAAAGAATGAGAGCTCCCCCATCATGCTCATCTCAAATTCACCTTGCATTAACTTAGCAAACTCTTGACAATAACATTCATTAGTAGATCCAAATATAATATCATCAACATAAATTTGAACTACTAAAATGTCATTTTTATACATTTTTATAAAGAATGTAGTGTCCACCTTACCTTTTTCAAATCCTTTTTCAATCAAAAAATTTGAAAGCCTTTCATACCAAGCTCTAGGAGCTTGTTTTAAACCATAAAGTGCTTTTGTAAGTTTGAAAACATGATTTGGAAATTTTGAGTCTTCAAAACCCGGTGGTTGTTCTACATACACTTCTTCATTTATAAAACCATTTAAAAATGCGCTTTTAACGTCCATTTGAAAAAGCTTGAAATTATGATAACATGCATATGCAAGCAACATCCTAATGGCTTCCATTCTAGCTACGGGTGCATAGGTTTCATCAAAATCTATTCCCTCCTCTTGAGTGTAACCTTGTGCTACAAGTCTAGCTTTATTTCTCACAATGTTACCACTCTCATCTAGTTTGTTCCTAAAGACCCATTTAGTTCCTATTGTAGATTGATTACTAGGCCTATCAACTAATGTCCAAACATTACTTCTCTCAAATTGATTTAACTCTTCTTGCATAGCCATAATCCAAAAATCATCTTTCAATGCTTCTTTGATATTTTTAGGCTCTATGCATGAGATAAATGCAATATGATTCATTAATCTAAGAGAAGAACGAGTGGTTACCCCCTTGGATGGATCACCCAAGATTTCACCATCTTTGACATAGTTCAACTCCCTTGGATAGCTAACTTCCTTTTCCTCAATAGCCAAGTCCTTCAAGGCTTCAAGAGGCGGATCTTGTGTGTCTTCTTCTTTTGGTTGAATCTCATCCTTCTTTGAAGTTTGACCTCCATCAAAGGTATTTATGATTCCTACATTATCATCATCACAAGAATCCTTCCTAGGAAGGGGATTATCATCGAATACAACATGAATAGATTCTTCTACAACTAAAGTTCTTTTGTTAAATACTCGATAGGCTTTAGAGGTTAAAGAGTGACCTATAAAAATAGCTTCATCACTTTTTGCATCAAATTTACCTAAATTATCTTTTCCATTATTTAAAACAAAGCATTTACATCCAAAAGGGTGGAAGTATCTAATATTAGGCTTTTTAGATTTTAAAATCTCATAAGGTGTTTTCTTTAAAATTGGCCTAATGGTTACACGATTTATAATATAACAAGCCGTGTTTGTTGCTTCCGCCCAAAAATATTTTGGTAAATTATTTTCGCAAAGCATAGTTCTAGCCATTTCTTGTAAAGTTCTATTTTTCCTTTCAACTACCCCATTTTGTTGAGGAGTTCGAGGAGCTGAAAAATTATGGCTAATACCATTTTCATTTGAAAAATCTTCAAATCCTAAATTTTGAAATTCGGTTCCATGATCACTTCTAATATGTGAAATTTTAAGTTCAAGATCATTTTGAATTAATTTTGAAAATGTGATGAATTTTTCCAAAGCCTCATCCTTAGTACTTAAAAAGAAAATCCAAGTGAATCTAGAAAAATCATCAACTAATACAAAAGCATATGATTTGCCACCCAAGCTCATAGTCCTAATTGGCCCAAATAAATCCATATGGATTAGTTGTAAACATCTACTAGTGGAAATGTCATTAATGGATTTAAAGGAAGATCTATGTTGTTTACCCTTTGAGCATGCATCACAAATTTTATCGTTTGAAAATTTTATCTTGGGTAAACCTTTAACTAGGTTTAGAGAGACTAGTTTTTCTAAAACACTTGTGCTAGCATGTCCTAGCTTCCTATGCCACAACCATGCATCATTTTCGTTTTGAGCAACTAAGCATGCATGAGATGTATGTATGTCATCTAGATGCACCATGTATATATTCCCTATGCGATGACCTATGAGCATAATATTATTAGTTTTAATGTCTACAATTTTACAACCGGTTTTATCAAATATAACATTAAAACCTTTATCACATAGTTGACTTATGCTCAATAAATTATGTTTAAGACCATTGACATATAAAACATTTTCAATGAGAGTAGTAGAGTGATTACCAATGGAGCCAATACCTTCAATGTGGCCTTTGGAGTTGTCACCAAATGTTACTACTCCTCCACTTTTTGGCTTTAGATCCATGAGTCGACTCTTGTCTCCGGTCATGTGTCTCGAGCATCCACTATCAAGGTACCATGAGTTTTGACTTTGTGCTTTGGCCTTGTAGCAATGCTCCCCCTACAAACAAAGATATTTAAACTTTTGTTTTTGGTACCCAAATCATTTTGGGTCCATGTGTGTTAGTTCCTAAAACTTTGGTTCCCTTAGGAATCCAAGGTGACATAGCAATAATATCATTAGATTTAACAAGTTCCTTAGGAACCCATACATTTCTAATTCTTTTAACTTTACTATGTCTAGGATAGTTATTTTGTTTGTAGTAGTTAGTCTTTTTCTTATATTGGTGTGTTCTAGAGGATTCTCCTATGTCATGTTTAACACTACCATTATTTTTTAAAGACTTTTTGAGCTCATTTAGCTCACTTAACACCTTTTGGTGTTCACAATTATTTTGAGATAAAAGATTATTAAGATCAATATTTTCTTTTTGAAAGAATTTAAGTTCATCTTCTAATCCTAATACCTTTTTCTCAATTTTAGAATTAGTTTGAGTAAGTGAGTCATTTTTCTCTTTTAATTCTATAATAATTTTTCTATTCCTAATAACCGACTCCCTATACTTCTCAACTAATTCATCATATACCTCTTGTAACTCATCATAAGCATCATTTAATTCTTCATATGAAAAATCTAAAGTAGATGAGTTAGAGGTTACCAAGGAGGAATCTTCCTCAAGTGCCATGAGGCAGAGGTTCGCCACTTCTTGTTCGTCATCCTCCGATGACTCCTCATCACTCCAAGTAGCAAGCTTGGCTTTGAGCTTTTTCTTCTTCTCAAAGCCCTTCTTCTTGAGTTGAGGACACTCCGAACGTATGTGGCCGGGTTGTCCGCACTCGAAGCAAGTGATTGGATCCCTTCCTTCTTCTTTGTTCTTGTTTTTAAAGTCCATTTTCCTTTGGATTTTTCTTCCTCGGTTGGACCTCATAAGGCGTGAGAATCGTTTGGCTATCATAGCCAATTCTTCAAGCTCATCCTCATCACTAGATGAACTTTCATCAAGTTGGGATGTTTTAGCTTTGAGAGCTATTCCCATTTTTTTCTTTTTCTCCCCTTCAAGCTTCTCCATTCTTTTTTCTTCTTTCTTTCTTTCATCTTCTCTTCCTTGCTTCATGATCTCGTGAGTAAGGAGAGAGCCTACAAGTTCATCAAGCTTTAGAGTTTTTAAATTCTTTGCTTCGATGATTGCGGTTCTCTTCCCATCCCAAGATTCGGGAAGTGAATAGAGTAGCTTTCGGACAAGCTTGTCTTCCGGTATAACTTCTCCATAGCCCTTTAGACCATTTACAATTGTGGAGAATCGATCAAACATCTTTGACACCGTCTCATCAAATTCCATTTTGAAATTTTCATAACTAAGATTGAGAATTCCAATCTTAGTTTCTTTGACATCGTTGGTGCCTTCATAGGTGGTTTCAAGAGTGTCCCACACTTCTTTGGCACTTTCAATTGATGAGACCTTTGAGTAGATGTCCGGACCGAAAGCACAAAATAGCATGTGAAGAGCTTTATCATTTACTTGGATCTTTTTCCTTTCCTCTTCACTCATTTCCGTTCTTCTTTTAAGCACCATCTTGCCATCAACATCTTGCTTCAATGGAATATATGGTCCATCCTCAATGACATCCCACACAAGGTAGTCACTTGATTTAATAAATAGACGCATTTTATTTTTCCAAAATGAGTAGTTCTCACCATTGAAGAAAGGAGGCTTTGTGGTGGATTGTGAGTCGTACATGCCGGGAGCGGAGGTTGATGCCATCTCTTGATATTTTGATGATGATCACACTTCTTCCAAGGATCTCCTCTTGTGGTTGTTAATCCTCAAAGAGTTAAGCTCTGATGCCAATTGTTGAGTGGATCACACGAATGATAATTACCAAGAGGGGGGGTGAATTGGAATTTTAACGATGTTGTAACGGAAATTGCAACTTAAAAATATTGACACGGGAATTTAGAGTGGTTCAAGTTCACCAACCGAACTCTACATCCACTACCTTAGTCTCACCAAGGATTTCCAACAATTTCCACTAAATTGTTCGTCCCCTTTTTCCAGGACAAGGAGGCAACCTTTACAATTTCGGTTAATTTTTTTACCCAAAAATTAACCCAATCCTCACACAAAAGAACAAAGAAATTTGGTGGCTAATAAGGTATCTCTCAATACAAATGATAGCCCAATATCAAGCACTCAACCCAATTGAACAAAATATAAATGAAGGATACAATTGGGGTTTCCAGATAAAAATGGGATTTCAACACAAATGCTTGTATTTGATGAAAGGATGTATGCTTGTAGCTCAATTGATTATTGCTGGAGCTTCTTGGGGTCTATTTATAGCCTCTTGATGATTTCCAACCGTTGTGGGTGATGGGCTAAAGATTAGAGCCGTTGGGGTGTTTTTCTCACAACTTTTCAGCTCCCAGACGCCTACCGTTTCGGAACGGGGTCACCTGTTTCGGAACGGATTTCAAATAATATAGCCGTTGGAGCGTCTACGAGAGCCCGTTTCGAAACGCCTAGGGGCCGTTTCGGAACGGTTTTGCCACTGCCAAAGGGGTGTTTCGAAACGGCCTTAGCCCGTTTCGGAACAGGTTTGCCACTGTCAAAGGGGTGTTTCGAAACGGCCTAATCCCGTTTCGGAACGCCCTGTTTATTTTCAAATTTCAGTTTATAGCCGTTGCCCTTGTTCGTTTAAATGAAGAACAGTTTCGAAACGAGTCATACCGTTTCGAAACGCCTTGACCCGTTCCGATACGCGTTTCGGAACAGGTGCACATCGAACTGAAAGTGTTTCGAAACGCCTTGGGCCGTTTCGAAACGGGGCTTGAAAATTCTCTGTTTTGACTTTGAAATACTTAAAAAATATTTTGTAAGTCTTTGGTTTTAGCTATGAAGTGATCTTTAACAAGATATAGGAAATTTTAAGGACTTTAAAATTTGTTTTGATATTTTCATTTTAGTCCTTAGGTTTTTAGTTATATCAAAATTAAAGCATATGTTTCACAAAAGTCTTCTTAAATTTTGAATAATTTCCATCAATTAAAGGCAACAATTGTTTTGGTACCGATTTCCGGGCGTGATGGGGGTGCTAACCCTTCCCCACACGTAACCAACTCCCGAACCCTTTCAAAAGAATCTCTGGTTTTGTTTTTTACGGTGTCCGGCCTACCTTAGTGGCCGGTGGCGACTCCAAACCGAGAAAAAAAGATTTTTTTAAAAGGTTGTTTTCCCGAAACCCGAATTAATTTTTAAAAGTCTCTCATGTTTTAATTAAATAGATGTTTTCTTTCAAAAAGGGCGGGGGAACCCCTTTAGTAACAAGGACTTCGAAAAAATCTTGTTACACTAACCTAGCAAATCTCTCCCTATTTGCCTCATCAGTGTTATAATCAATTCTAACTACTTCTCCGAGTAAGTTGGCAATGCAACGGAACAAGCTCTTTGTGTAATATCTATAAGGCAGCCTTGGCAGACGGATCCATACTATAATTTTCTATGGGTGATCTGCAGATGTGGAGAAACTTCTACTCTCTTGATTTTTGTTTATAAACAAATATTTGTTATTGTGATTTAGGCTTGTATGATAAAATCGAAAAGATAATCTCACACGTATGAAATCTGAATTAAAATTTTAAATTCTAAATCTTAAATTTTAAACTTTAACTCCTAAAACTTAAACTGTAATCATAAATCATAAATTCAAATCCTACGGTTTAAATCTATAAAACCTAAACTTTAAACATTAAATTAGACACGCTCGTGCAAAACAAATTTACATCATCAAAAAAATATTTTTCAATTTCAAACTTGATTATTTGATCAACTTTTTCCTAAAATTTATCAACGCTACTTTTGACTAACGTTTCTTTTTTTAGACGTCTACTTTTTTCTATTTTAAGAAGAGCATGGATCCCACAAACACCATGCATTGTGAACTTTTTAAAACACCATAAAATTTTTATAATAAAAGTATTTGTTGAATCCAGGAGAATACACTTGTCACAATAATATTCATAAATACAAACACTTCAAGTAAATGGAGGGCCCCTTTTGTACAATCTTTTCACCGAGTTTTTGGTTGTTGAAAGATCGAGAAGAGCTCTTTAAATAGTCGTTTCGAAAAAATTAAAATTTTTAATTTCTCCTGAAGTGACCGTTTTCACCTAAACCATCAAACGAAAAATTATACCGAACGAACCTTGAGATAACTTCCCTCTCCCGTTTCTGATGTACTATTTATAACACATTTTACTCTGAAAAGATGATTTATATTTGAACCTTGAAGATAATAATCATGGAAGAGACCGTGGGCAAAACAAAGAAGGGACCTGTTTGAGGTCACGACTCTCTAAAAATTTAAAAAATTAGAATTTAGTCTTTTAAAAATTTTAATTTGGCTTTCACAAAATTTTTAAAAATTCATATCAAGCTTAATTATATTTTAATTAAATATCTCTAATAATTTTAAAAAGTTCTTATTAAGCCTTTCAAATTTTGAAAATTTTAGTTAGACCCTTTCAAAATTTCAAAAAATATAAATTGATCCTTTTACAAAATTTAATTTAAACCTCTGTTTTTTAAAGTTTTAACTTGTCTCTCATAAACTATATTACCAAATTCTGTCATTGAAAGGACGATTATGAACCATGTTATTGGAAGAGACAATCTCAAACTTCAAAAAAGAAAAGACATTAAATGTACCGTAAAATAAGACGAAATACTGTGTGTGTATATATATGACATAAGACCCTAATAATGAAGATTGACAATACAAGTAATTGATATGACAAAAGATGCCCTAAATTATGATGTCAACACGGACGAAAGGATGTATGGGTTGGAAAGGGATCTTATTTCTTTCAAAAAAAATTAGTATAATACTAGTATTTTATATTTTTTTAATTTAAATACTAATCAAATAATATTTTTGTCCTTCAGTTTATAGATTTAAAAGTCTTAATAGATTTTCATATTTTTTAACATTTGATCATAATTTCGTCCCCTGGATGCGTAGAGGGGAAGATGGAATATCATTTGAAACTTGAATGATTTGATAAAGCATGGGTCCCCGGGGCTTGAGGTTTAGGACAAGGGTTCACGTGCAGGGCATCACCCTAAGTGGTGTGATGGGGACACCCACACCAATTGTGGGAAGGAATTAGGGCATCAGCCCACGTGAAGTGGTGTGATGCAACTCATTTATTTAGCAAGCTTGCTTTTCTTCTTCTTCTTCTTCTTCTTTCCCCATCAATCACTCTCCTTCTCCCTCTATTACAAAATACATCGTTGTCGGATAAAGCCCCCCCGGTGGACACTTGGTGTTGTTTTTCTCAAGCTTTTTCTGCTGTCTTTTTCCAACAGTTTAGGCTCCCCCTGCATGCATGGCCCTTTGTTTGTCCAACTCAAACCCCACCCAAACCAAAACAAATGGATCATCTTATTTCTCTTTACTTATTCCCTCCTTCATCTTTGATTTTATAAATTTTATCCTTTGACAGAGCTACTCTTCGGAGAATAAAAATTCTCTATCCTTTTTAGTACGTTTATTTACGTCACTGCACTAAAAAAAATAAGATTTATGGTTTAGGGTTGAGGTTTAAGGTTAAAGTTTAGGTTTTAGCTTTTAGGGTTAGAGTGTAAGGTTTAATTTTTAGTGTTGGGACATACATAGAGACACCAAAAAGAATAAAAAATTGATCATGTGTTTGATAAAACAATGACATATACTTTTGTTATATAGAGATACAATTTTGAATTTTCACTTAGAAACCCTAAAGCATTCGTGACTGTTATAATTATTGAGAGAATCATGTCGAAAACAAACGACCACAACAACATAAAAGGAAAATAAACACCAAGATTTACGTGAAAAACTCAAACCGTGAAAAACCACGACAGAGGAGGAGAGATTTTCACTATGACGAAGAAAGAGATTACAACTGATTATTTTAACCTCAATCGCTAGTATCTATTTATAAGGATAAGTTGATTTTAGTTATAAAAGAAACTTGCATAAAAAATAATTTTACTCAAACTGAGTTTCTTACTATTCCACACAAATTGATCAGCTATGTTATCATTAATGCCACTATTTCTTTATTAATATTCGAACCGATTTAAAAAAGAATTTAAGTCATAACTATAACGAAAACAATTCTATCATGCATCATAACATTAGAAAATGGCATAACAAAAGTAAAAATTTCTTTAAGAATCAGAGTATCCGTCGGCTAAACAAAAGCAATCCGCACCAGCAAAAACAAACATCAAACAACCAATATGAGAAGACGATAAGACTGCACTAAAGAACAGTCCCCACAGCCACCACCTTCGACTCCACCGCTCCAAAACAAAACCAAACCCAATAAGCATCCTTACAAATCTATACTAGAAAGTGTTGGAAACTCCTTTCAAGTCATGATTTGACTTCAATTTCTTTATTTGTATATCTTCCATGTTAGCTACTATCTACTTTTATGGTCACAAATCGATAAATAAAATATCTTTCAATAAAATAATATATTAAAATTCTGTTGGTTAATGTTTTTTAAAAGTATATTTACTGTGAAAAGTATTTTTTAGGTAAAAACAAGGTTTAACAGTCAAATAAAAGCTCGAATTATACTATTTTTTTCCAGATAAGTGTCTAAATTATATTTTGGGCCAAATATGTGCCTAACGTTTCATTTCGTGACTCATTTAAGATTTTTCTGCAACTAACGTTATTTTTTCGTTATCCAATCAAATTCGAACACGTGGCATGATTTTTCATTTTCTGAAAATAAAATTCAAAAAATAAAATATATTAATTAACCCAACAATATTTAATTTCTCTAAAAACCCAAAAACCCTAACCCTAAATTCCTCTACTTCAACCACCAATTGTTGCCACCATCGGTCACCCTTATCTTCATCGTACCCCTCTAGAAAATTCCATCATCTTGTCGTCAAAATTGACGAATAAATCGCCGATTGCACCGTCGACGAACACCCAACAATGAAGAAAAAAAGAGGCCAATTGGGATCCCACCAATGGGTAGCGAATGGCAGATGTGGAACGGTGAAGTACACGATGCTTGGACGGTGGACGGTGAACCACCAACTTGTGGGGATGTCGGATGGTGAGAAAGATGTGATTTGAGGTTTGATTGAAAGAAATTAAAATTTTGTTTTTTTAAAGAAATTTAGATTAATAAACAAATTCAGAAATAAAAAATATAAAAAAGGCCACATATCATGTTTTGATTGGATGTCAAAAAAAATTTAACGTCCGTTGACGAAAAAACCATAAATTGGTCACGGAATAAAACATTAGGCATCTGTTTGACCCAAAATATAGTTCATGCACCTATCTGAAATAAAAAATGTATAATTTGAGCACTTATTTAACTATTAAGCCTAAAAACAATACAAAACACACAACTTTTAAGGTAAAAAGTATTTTCAGAAGCCGGAATTTATAACTTTTAATTTTTTCATCATTCATATCACAAAAATACTCATTTATCATTTTTTATATCACATTCTTTTATATTTTTAAAAAAAAGTATCTAAAATAAATATTTTATATACTTAAAAACTCTTATTGACAAAAAAATCATATACTTCTATTTTAAACCAAACAATCTAAAAATACTTATTAAGACGCACTCCTCAAAAGTAATATCAAACTAATTTATTATTATTATTATGGATGAGTCTACCACGTGCGACGAACATTGATGAACACCACTAACGATGAACATCGATGAACACCATTAATTTTTTTTTCAAAATTTTAAAAATGTAAAGGACTAAAATTATAATTAAAATTATCTCTTTAAAAAATAAAAATCAAATGTAATAATTACTGTAACGCCCCGGTTTTGGGCTTAGAAGTTGTGGGCGTTGACCGGTTTGGTCAAAGTGCTGTTCGAATCTAAAGAGGTGAAATTAGGAAAACCTAGTTCAGGTTGCATTAAAAATATGGAAAAATGTTCTAAAATCATCTTTTAATATAATTAAGTGAATTGTGAAATCAATTTTGAAAAATGGGTTTTGGAAGAGTGACATTTTGGCTAGTGACCAAAATGTAATTTTTGAAAGTTTTGTGACTGTTTTATAAAGAGTTGAAACTTTGAATCTTTAAGGAGCTATTATTCCAAAAGTAGTTTCTCCAGATTTTTCTAAGATATTTTGAGATTTATTCTGATTTTAAAACATGTCAAAAGTGGAGGGAAAGGCCATTTGGCTATTTTCTTAACTAACTTTTCTATTTTCTTTCTCTCATTTTCTCTCAATCCAAACACTTGTTTTCCAGAGAATTGTTTCTGATTTTCTCACCCAAAATCCTCCTTTCAACACTCTTTTGATTCCTAAACATCATATCTTCAAAACCTCATCATTTGCTAGTTGATTCAACAAGGTTTTTGATTTCAAAAAGTGGAGAAACACAAGTTTGGAGGGGAGGCATCTTTGGATCCAAGAGTTGTTGATCCGGAAGCTTGAATTGGTGCTTCGGCAAGAGGCGAAGTGGAATCGGTGAGTGAAATTGGGTTTCGGCTTTGAAACCATTGTCTTGAGAGCTTAGTTTAAGTCTAAACAACTTTGCTAAGCTCAAGTGTAAGTTTTCGGAAATACTCTCTAGTGGTGGCCATGATTTGATTGTTGTTGCAATGTGGTTTATTGCATGATTTTAACACTGTTTTGAAAGCATGATTTAGCATGGTTAATGCTGTTTTTGTAAGCCATATGTTGAAGGTAACTCAAGGTAGGAGTTCCTTGTTGTTGAACATTGATTAAATGTGATTTGATGCTTTTAAATGCATGATGAATATGGCTTGGTTTTATGCTTTAAAACAGTGGATAAATTGATGATAATGATGTATATTGGCAAGTGATGTTTTGAAAAGGGTTAAGGTCACTAAGGTGGTTAAAAGTCCTTGAGTGAGCCTTGTTTACTTAAGAACATCAAGGTGGTTAAAAGTCCTTGGATGGTTCTTGCTACGGACACAAAGGTGTTTAAAAGTCCTTGTGTGGTCCTTCCATGGTGGTTAAAAGTCCATGGGCCAAGGTGTTTAAAAGTCCTTGGGATCAAGGTGTTTAAAAGTCCTTGATGTGATACATTTCATGGTGTTTAAAAGTCCATGGCCAAGGTGTTTAAAAGTCCTTGGGGCCAAGGTGTTTAAAAGTCCTTGGGGTGAAAGTTGATGAACTTGTTTTTAAAGAAATGGAACTTATCACTTGAGGCCAATATGACATGTTGTGATGTGATGCATGAGATGCATGTTTAAGTATGCTTTTAAGCATGTACAGTTGATGTTTTGAAGCATGATTTATAAATGTTTTGTTAATGCATTATTGAATGGTTTTACGAGCATTCCTCACTAAGCTTTTGCTTACGCTCTCTTCCGTTTTCTTAATTCAATAATGCAGAGCATTAGAGTACTTGAGGGCAGCAAGGAGGGCAAGCATCCAAGTGGAAACAAAGCTAAGTATGGAAGGTTTTCTAAGTACATTTTAGCTTTTGGTAATTTGGCAATGGGGGACCAATGTATATGTTTTGGGAGATGTTTAGTACACCCTAAGTATGTTGTTTGATGTTGAGAATGTTGGTTTGGTGTTGGATCTTTACATGCTTGTTTTGGAAGTTTATGCTTGAATGGTTAGCTTGTGTAGGAAGCATGCCTATTGATTTGGGGCTTTTCTCATATGATGTTAATAAGTTGAATTGATGATGCTTATATGTCCCTTCTATGTTTAATTGCATGCTGGTAAAGTTTGGTGGCATTTGGTGCATGATTGGATGTTTAATTGCATGTTTATTAATGCTTTTTGAGGCATTTTGTGCAGGGTGTTTCGGAACAGCACCTACCGTTTCGGAACGGGTGCCTTAATTGTGCCCAGGCGTCCGAAACGGGAGGGGCCGTTCCGAAACGGAAAGGCTACTGCCAGACCCCCGTTTCGGTACGCGTTGCGGAACGGCCCCGAGTTTCGAAACGGGCTATGCCTGTTTCGGAACGGGTGACCGTTGGGGGCTGACATTGGCAGTTATATGTTTTAGAATGTTTGCGTTTTGGTCCTGAAACTTGTTTGTGCAATTGTATGAGTTTGGGAAGTCCTTTCGAGCTGAAATTTCACAGAGAAGCATGAAACCTGATTAATTTCAAGTTGGTAACTTTAATTTGGATTAAGTCCTCATATTTATCAGAATTTACAATTTGGTCCCTAAAGTTGTAATTTGTTCAATTGAGTCCCTGTTTGATCTCTGATGTTTGTGATCTTTTGGTATGATGCTTGTATGATCACAATTAGGTTTTAAGTGCATCTAGACAAGGTTAAAAAGAAAAAAAAGGGTCGTTAATCAAGGTTGACTTTCGGGTTGACTTTGGTTTTCCCCGTGTGACTTTCTTAATTCGGGTCAACCGTCTAGGACGGGTTAAGGGGGTTACAATTACTTTATAATATTTTTTAATAGGTTAGAATCAAATATACCCAATTCTCCTAAACCCTAACAAAATCAATCTCTTAAAAAATAAAAATCAGTTTATAATTTTTTAATAGATTAGAATCAAATATATCCAACTCTTCTAAACCTAAACCCTAACAAATTCAAGCCGCCGCTAGCCTCTGCCGCCGGCCACATACTCGCCGAAAACAACGGTCAATGTCCATGGCCGGAAACTCGAAAGAACCAATACCAGATTTGTCGGGGAAAATCTTGAAGAATCGGCAACAAACCTTTCAATTTTTTCTTGGAATCGGCATCCCCATTAAATTATAACCTTTCAATTACTTGCAAATAATTATAATTATACCAGATTTTTTTAGAATTGGCATCCCCTTTAAAAAAAACCAGATTTAAAACCAGATTTGCAGATTTTTTTTTCTTTATAACTATATTTTAAAGGTATCCCGATTTAATGATCTTGCAAATAATTCAAAAAAATTCTTGGAATCGGCATCCTGATTGCCGCAAGTGGCAGTGGATCAAAATATTTGATTCAAACCTATTAAGAAAATAAACTGATTTCTATTTTTTTAAGAGATTGATTTTGTTAGGGTTTAAGAGAATTGGGTATATTTTATTCTAACCTATTAAAAATATTATAAAGTCACTATTAAATTTGATTTTTATTTTTTAAGAGATAATTTTAATTATAATTTTAGTCCTTTAAATTTTTAAAATTTTAAAAAAAATTAATGGTGTTCATCGTTAGTGGTGTTCATCAATGTTCGTCGCCCGTTGTAGAATTTTCCTATTATTATTCACATAAACAAGTTACATTACATCCTTTAATTTAGATTAATAATCACTTAATTATAATAATTATAACATTAATTATAGCTAAGATTTAGTACATAAACAAGGTAATGTAAAGTGGACGTATAATTAAATGGCGTACCTTATCTGATTAAGATTTTTCATGAAGTATTCTCAATTTGCCTATACAAATATGTTATCTGGTATGTTTTTATCTCATATAGAATTTAAGGATAATTGCTCAAATAATATTGCTGGAAAATGATATTTGTTGAAGTGGTGTGCTCATTTCCTCATCTAGATATAAAGTTATAGAATGGAGTTCCATTTGAGCATACAACCAAGCATGAGTTTATATTTTGACTCAAATTCTAATAGGCAATTAAGTTTGATATTATTGCAATTCTAGTGGTTGGATATTACTTGGTAATTAGGGTTTACTTTAATGAGTAAATATCTATATTAGATTAGAGATCTTATTGAATAATGTTTCTTGGTGACCAAGTATTTAGGTCTATAAATATAGACTAGGTTTAACCTTTAGAATCATGCGAGATAGAGAGAATTACTCTGGAGAGATGTAACCACTTTTAGAATCTCTGTAACTATAGTGGCTATGTTGTAGAGATGAGTATTGTAGGGACGTTGAGAAAAGTGTTTTGGTTACACCGGATTTTGGGTTATAAATACCAGGTAATGAGATTAGATGAGATATCATATATTTATACTCTTTATGTTCTCTACGCTGATAGTGGATTATTCGTTTCTCTCATCCGTGAAGGTAGGCAAGGTTAAACCACGTTAAATCTCGTCTCTTGTGCATGTCTTATTTTATATTGATCTCGCTTTTATTATTTTGTCGCATACCAAATTCTTAACAGAGTTTTATACCAAAGTCCTTGCGCAATGTTGATGAATTTTTCTAAAGTTGTCATGCAATGTTGATGACTTCCTTTGGTACTGTAACAATGTCCCTAGTTCAACAAATAATTTTTGACGCATCCCATTTCACCAATTTTTTAATATCATTATTGATAGGCTCGATGCACTCCAATTGATTGTGCCAAGAGGGTTGAATTTGCTTCCTGAATGAAATGGCTAAAATCGAAAAAATAGTGGACAATATTTCACGACGATTTTAGAGTGGTTCGACTGCCCAACCGAGTCTACATCCACTACCTTAACACACCACTAAGGATTTCCCAATTCACTACTACGAATTCTTCATTTTTACAGGCCAAAGGGGTAACCTTTACAACCTTATCTTTTCAATGGCTATGATAAAACCACTCTAATTTTTCCTTAGGCTAAACTAAAACCTATCCCTTTTTACAAGATTCGTTTGCTAAACTAAATACCTCAAAAGGTGGGTGTTTACACAAATGTTTAAGCTCACAGGAGTACAAAAGATAAAAATAATTAAGCACTCACTATACACTATATACAAGCGAAATAAAGAAATAAAGGCTTAAAGAGTAATTCTCTTGATCATGAAGTTTATATATATTCTTTAACCATCTTCAAGTGTCTCAAATCTTCTTTTAAAGTGTGGAATGAGCAACTAGCCGTTTATGGCCGTTGAGGGTGGTTTGGGACTTAATTTCCAACAGCAAATGTAGTATGGGCAAGTCAGTATCAGTACACGGGCTTCGGGTATCAGTATCTACATCAAAATAGAAAGAGTCGTTGGGCAAAATTGCATTTGGTATCAATCCACGATACATGTGTATTGGTACACGCCATTGCGTATCGGTACGGCTGAAGCCGTAGAGATACCCGATTTTGCTACTGGAAAACTGAGTTTTGGGGAAACAAAAGGGCGTATCGGTACGGGTAAGATGGGTACTGGTACAGCTGACTGGGTATCGATACATTAAAGAGTGTATCGGTACATAAGGCCTGCTTTTGACTTTTGGCTTATTTTAAAGCATTTAAACAAGTCAAAAACCCTTTAAAAACCTTTCAAACACATTTTTTAAGTTAATGGACTTTTGACATATTTTTGCAAATTAGTTTAAGTCTAAAAACATTTTTTTATTTTAAGTTATATCAAAATCAATATCTCAACAATTATCCAATCAAGGAAGCCAAATTTATGCACGTATAAATAAATATTATAAAATTATATCATATGTTATGCCGAAGATATACTAGAGAAGAATGAGAACGACAAACAATGAAGATGGTGATTGCAAATAAAACAATTTAAATAAAGAACATCAAGATTTATTTGATAAAACCCTAACAGAAAAAATCAATAGCAGAGAGGGATGACAATTACCCATGAATAGTGGCCCACTCGATCCAATTAAATGGGGAAAATCCGTCAAAATGTGGGTTTTATTTGTTTGAAGTGGGTGGCAGATGGAAAATGTGATGGATTCGAGTGGAAAATTGTTGGGCTCGATAGTCACAACCGAAATGCTTGCCAAGTGTAGAGAAGATTGGATTTTTGGGTGTTTTTGTGGAAGCTAAAAATGTAAGATTTGGACACAAAGATTTAGAGTGGTTCAGCTTTCTAACCCAAAGCCTACATCCACTATCTTAGCTTCCTACTAAGGATTTCAACCAAATTCACTAAGAATTTCGTCCACTTTTCTCGGATGAGAAGGAAACCGTTACAACGATCAAGCTTTCTACCCAAAGCTTGATCAAGCACTCTCTTACAAGAAAAATTCAAAGCAAACTAGAAATCCCTCTAATAGGTATATGTTTGCAACTCTAAGCACTCACCCAAAACCTATACACTTGAACAAATTTAACAATTTTGGCTCACAAGTGTTTTGTCTATACAAGAAAATGATAATTAAGCTCTAAAGATATTTTAACATCATAATGTTGTTACAATTGAAGCATTTTTATCTCTTGATGCTTGGAGGTCCTTTTTCTACTCCTAATTGAGTTTGTATCCGTTGAGGACCGTTGAGGTTGAATTAGAGTCGTTGGAGCCTTTATTTCAAACCATAAATGTAGTTCTGCAGCTTGGCGTATCGATACCCTTGAATTCGTATCAATATGGTCCCGATAAGGAAATAGCCGTTGAGCAGTTCAAGCTGGTGTGTATCGATACACATAGTAAGCGTATCGTTACGGTCCTGCAATTTAAAAGACCGTTGGGAAAATAATCATTGGGGGTAGTTGGGCGTATCAGTACGTGAACTAGCCGTTGACTGTTTAAAACATACTGTATCGATATGACGAAGCGTAAAGGTATGTGTTTTGGCTATTGGAATTTTACTGTAGCTGAAACCCAAGGGCGTATCGATACATACCAGACCGTATTGGTATGAGTACTTGAAAAACACGGTTTTGACTACTTTAAATACACTTTAAATCATTCCAAAGCCTTGTAAAACCATTAAACATATTTTCAAGTTGTTTTTGACTAAAAACATATTTTAAATTCTTTTCAATTTTATCCAAAACATTTTTCAATTATTATATCAAAACATTTAGTTCTACAATCTCCCCCTTTTTGATATAATAAAATCAACTTGAAAAATTGTTTGAGATTCTACCCCATAGTATTTAAAAATTTGAATAAGAGATTAAAAATTTGAATGAAATTAAAGTTCCCCCTTATTCTCTTGAAAAATCAATTTTCAAACCATTTCTCCCCTTTTTTTGTTATATCAAAAAGAATTTAGAAAAACATTTGGCTCAAAATAACTTAGGAGGTTAAAAAAATTGACACAACTAAAAATTTTGGTTTTAAAATTGGCTCCCCCTTACTCAAAGCATCAAACAATGTTAGTCCAACATATATGATTAAACTAGTTGAATTAAATGAAATAAGACTCAATAAAAAAATTCAACTACCCCCTTCCTTCTTCAAGTGCTCTATTTGTGTGCATGAAGCTCCCCCTCAAATTTGGACTTGTTGATCACTTTCCATCACACCTAAACAAGACAATCAAGTAACTTTTGGTATCCAAATTGCTTTGGATCCATAGACGTTAGTTGCACATAGTTTAGTCCCCTTAGGAATCCATTTTCAATTTATCCTTTTTAGTTGAAGTACTTAGTCCTTTTGGGACCCAAATACTTCTAAAAACTTTTCTATTTAAAAATCTAGGGGCACTAGATTGTCTAACATAAAATTTTGATTTTCCCAATTTATTTTTCTTTTGAAGTTCATTGGAAATCAAATATTTTTCCTTCTTAAGATCATCAACTTCCTTTTGATGATCTTTTTCCATCTTTTGAAGCAAATTTTGTAAATCTAAAACTTTAAGCTCAAAATCTTTGTTTTTTGCTTCAAACTCTAAATTGGTTTTAGAAAGCAAATCATTTTCGGTTTTTAACTTTGAAATCAATTTTTTGTTTTTCGAAAATGAAGCCTTGAATTCAAAAACCAATTCATCATAGGCTTCTTGTAACTCATCAAAAGAATATAAATTTGAACTAGATGAGTTAGAAGTTACATCCCCCTCATTGAGGGCCATGAAGCATAGGTGGGCTACCTCATCATCAGTGGAGTCTTCATCACTCCATGTCGCCACATATTCTTTCTTTGAAGATGATCCCTTTTTGTTAGACTTGTGGGAATCCTTCAACTTCTTCTTCGATTCATGTTTGGATTTATCCATCTCGCTCTTCATGAATCGGGTGAATTTCTTCAAGAGATAGGTCATCTCTTCATCTTCGCTTTCCTCCTCACTTAGTTCTACATTGTGGCATATGAAGGATTTGGGAACAATGACACTCGTGTTGATGCCTAGCTCCATAATCTTCTTCTTCCCCATCTTTCTTATCTCTTCCTTCTTCTTTGTCTTTCTTCATGATTTGGTGAGTGAGAAGTGACCCCATGAGTTTATCAAGCTTTAAGGTCTTGAGATTTTTGGCTTCGATGATGACGGTCTTTTTCGAGTCCCATGACTCGGGAAGGGAGTAGATAAACTTTTGGACAAGCTTTTCTTCCGGAATGACTTCTCCGTAGTCTTTTTGTCCATTGGTGATGGTGGATAATCGATGGAACATCTTCTCAATGTCCTCTTCAGGATCCATCTTGAAGTTCGCATACTTCTGGTTGAGGAGGCCGATCTTGGTCTCCTTTACTTCGTTTGTTCCCTCGTATGTAACTACAAGCTTGTCCCATACTTCATTGGCATTCTCATAAGAAGACATCTTCTCATAGATGTTGATGCTAAGTGCACAAAAGAGGAAGTGCAAAGCCTTGGAATGAAGTTCCATCTTCTTGCGATCGTCGGCACTCCATTCCGCCTTGCTTCGTTGTGGTACAAACGGATCATCCTCAATAATGACCCAAAGCTTGTAGTCTTTGGATTTGATAAAGAACATCATTCTCGTCTTTCAATAAGCGTAGTTGGTCCCGTCGAAGAATGGTGGCTTGTCGATGGATTGCGCCATTGAACCGATTGTTTGAAATGTTGTCCGAGCTTGCTGGATCGCCTCAATAGGATGTTAATCCTCTTCAATTGAGCCAAGTTCTGATACCGATTATTGAGCTCGATGGTCACAACCGAAATGCTTGCCAAGTATGGAGAAGATTTGATTTTTAGGTGTTTTATAGAAGCTAAAAATGTAAGATTTGAACACAAATATTTAGAGTGGTTCGGCGTTCGAACCCAAAGCCTACATCCACTAACTTAGCTTCATACTTAGAATTTCATACTTAGATTTTCATCCATTTTTCTCATGTGAGGAGGAAACCGTTACAACGACCAAGCTTTCTACCCAAAGCTTGATCAAGCACTCTCTTACAAGAGAAATTCAAAGCAAACTAGAAATCCCTCTAATAGGTATATGTTTGTTGTAATACCCCAATTCATAGCCAGATGAAAATGCTAAATTAATTAACAACAAAAGTGTAAACATTTGAACTTACACTAAACTATAAAACTGGAAATTTAGTAAATACTACCTAAATAATATTAATCTTAAATAGATAATTATATTGTATGTAAAATATAGTTGTGGCTGTCAACTATATCATATTATAATATATGATTAAAGTACCCAATTATATTATAAAAAAAACTATGAATAAATTATGTGGTTCAAGGAGGAACCAAGTGTCATTGAGCATTGACACCCGAAAATTCCACCGAAAACAAGAAAAGAATGAGAGAGAATGTGAGAGAGAAAGCTTGAAGAAGGATTTTGGGTTGGAAATTAAGTCTAGATTGTATGCATGTTAGAAAGAAATTTCAATTAAGTGAATCTTATGTTAACCAAATGCATTAGCTAAATTTATTCTCGTGTTGATTGTTGATTAGAGTTGAAATATGGAATTATAATGAATCAAAGTGTTTTTTGATCTTATATGTTGTTGGGTTTAAGATTAGAGTTGATTGAGAAATGGGAAAATTATATGTCATACATGTTTGTAAAGGTGTGTGAATAAGATTTCTATAATGGTAAAAATTTTGAATTTTTGATAAATAAATAAAAAGATAAGCCCAGAATAGTGATAGGTACTCAAAACTGCCAGTGAGAAAAACATATTTGAATAGTTGGTGTTTATTCATGTTTAAATAAGTTAAATGCTTGAAATGGTTTCTAATATGTCTTGTATATGTTTGTATGTGAATAAAAAGATCAAGAACTTGAAGAGATTTTGGAGGAATCAAGTGCTGGGCAACAAAATAGGAAGAACAAGAGCATTGCTATCAAAGAACAAGACTAGCTTGGAGTTGTGAGTGTAGTTATCATTAGGGTTAGGACTTAGGTCCTAACCAAGTTATTTATGTTTATAATGTTCTTGAATGATGCCAAGAAATTGACTTTAAAGTATACTTGGTAAACATATAAGGGAAGGATGATATTAATTACAAATGGTAACATGTGATAAAATAAGTGAACTGATGTGTTACTTGTGCTATAATGAGTTTGAACATGAACTTGCTTGCTGCCTTGATTGTCTTGATTTGTTCGTTGATGAAACATGACATGAAATGATCTCTCTTGAAATTGAACTATGGTTAATTAGCCTAAGGGCTCTTGATCTTGATACATGATTATTGATCATTTGAACATGTCATGATTCTTGTCTAACTTGTTATATGATCCTTGATTCTTGATCATGTGATTAAATAATGCCTTGGTAACTAGTGAGTCATAGGTAGGGTGGCATGCCATAAAGTCTTGAGCACATTTGTGTTGGGTGGTATAACCAGATACTTGTTTTGACGACAGTTGGTTGGCGACTCGATTACCTAGACTCGACTATAAACCAAGTCTTACACTTGAAATTGAATAAGAAAGCTTGCTGATATGAATTTGCGTTTACATGAAATGAAATTGATCTTGTTATGCTTGCTTACATGATATCATATTCCATGAAACTTGATAGATTGTTATACATTTGACTTCTTGTTGACAATATGTAGTTGATTGGTTGAAAAATCATATCGATATATGTACTCATATGACCTTGATTTTCCATGTTTAAAGGTTAGAATAACTTAAACGAAATGATATGAAAATATGTCTAAATATGCTCAATTGAATACAAGCCTTGCACAAGCATGATTCTTGTGAACCGAGCTAGGCCTTCCTTGATCTAAAATACACCTGTTAAATGAATATGCTAGCCTAGCTTAGGTTGCTACCTCACTAAGTACTTAACCGTACTTATCACTCTCGTTTCATTCTTCCCAAACTACAGGTTCGTAGATTGCAAACTAGCTTGATTGGAGGCAAGGCAAGACAAGCTAAAGCACCAAGTATGAATATGTTTCTAGTAGACTCCTAGTTGGTGGCCATAGTCCTATATATAAATTACATGTTCATGCATTTCCAGTCTGTGTTTAGCTATGTATATATTTGAGATATCATAGTTTGTATAACTTGATAACTTTGTTTGGTTGGCAGCATACTTGAGCTAGACAACATATGATGGTATGATATGTTTATGGTTAAGTGCCTTGATGATATACCTATGTTTGATAGCTTGATTAATGTGTGGATGTTTTCTTGAAATAGATGGATTGAGATGTGATAAAGAACTATGCCATAGGATCATGTTAGTATGTTTGATTATTTGATAGGTGAAGTAAGTCATTTTAACATGTATAGTGAGTATGTATGAGCTTATGATTCCTTGGTCCATTCGAATAGAAGAGAATAAGAATGAGATATGTCCTAATTCATGAAATAGGTCCATGTTAGTGTGCTAAGTACCTTGTTACATATGGTTATATAATTCGAATGAATGCAATGAATCAAGTTTAGTCTACATGCCCTTAATCTATTCGAATGGTCATGGCTTGAACATGTAACCTTAGTTGATCTATGTTAATGTATTGTACCTATAAAGTATGAACTAATAGTCTAATATATTGAATAGTATACATGTAAGATCCGAATGATAATAAGAATTAATCTTGATCTTCTAGGTTGTTTTGAATGTTAAGATGGATAAAAGAACGATCTTAGATGTTTTCATGTTTTAAATTCTTGTGCCTTAGGTTATCAAGTGATCATATGTTATAAGTTATGTGTTATGGAACATGTATGCTCTTGTTAATGAAAATGTTGGTTGTGATAATATGAGTAGAAGTTTAACTTATCACATAGGGTAAGTTAGGCAAAAAAAACTTGATTATTCGAGTTTTTGTTGCTTGAGTAGCATTCCTGAGCTGGTTTACGACTAAACCGGGTGATAGGTGTTACATTTATTGGTATCAGAGCTTCGATTTAGTCGATTCTCAGACAAAACCGGGCCTATTGCATCATGTAGGAATAAATTGGTCACCTAGGAGTTGTATATTCTCAATTAAGCTTGTCACTTGCCTAACCAACTCTTCCTTGTTTAACAATATAGACACATGTCTGAAACGGGACTAGCAAGGGACGGTGAAAATCTCGAGAGGTCCTCCAACGAGGGCAGGAGTGTTCATGTGACTCAGAGACCATTGAACACTAGAAAGGGAAAAGGAAAGATACAAGATGAACCAAAGAATAACGAACCGGAAATAGTAGCCTCTGTTACTAATCCAGTGCAACAAGAGTGCTTTAACAGCATGAAAGAAATGTTTGATTAGCTCATAATTTCCTTAAAACGAGATTTCCCTATTCAAGATCATGTTTTTACACCATCTAGGGCTCCTATCGACAAGCTCGCTCAACACCGAGCTTAGACTTTCACCAGTACTGATGAGGCTAATCCCGAAGTTGTTGAATATTGGTTTGAGGCCACTATTAGAATTCTGACCAAACAACTTTCTTGTTCGAATGAACATAAGCTCAAGTGTGATGTTGCACTACTTGCAGATGAAGCATTAAGTTGGTGGGAAACCACAACTTTAACCATACTTCCTGAAAATGTCACTTGGAAATTCTTCCTCGATGAATTCAAGAAGAAGTACGTTAGCGAACAATATCTCGCTGAATTTCGGAAGTTGTTCTTGTATTTAAAACAAGCTGAGAGACCTATTGAGCAGTACGTGAGCAACTTTTGCAAGTACTGTAAATACGGGTCTGAATATATCAAAACCGAAGTGAACACGTGTCGGATGTTCATTGACGACCTTAACGATGAACTCAGCTCTATTTTCACGGCCCTTGAAATCACGGATTTCAAAAGTCTCGTCAATCGAGCTATTTCCACTGAAGTGAAGATGAAAGCTTCGGAAAAATGCAAGCACAATCAATCCCAGAAGAGCAAGCGGTTGAGGCAAGATGATCAACCCCAATGGCAATCTAAAAAGTCTAAGTACTCATGTGGAAGTTCATCGAGTTATATTCCCTCCCAAAAGAGTAATTATATACCGAAACCTCAGTCGGTAATCAAGTCTTCAACCCCGACAATGTCTGTTGATAGTACGGGTAATACGGGCAAAGCTTCATAGGTTCCTACCTGCAAATACTGTCAGAAACATCACTCGGGACAATGTAGAACCAAGTCTAATTTGTGTTATCTTTGCGGAGGATCCAATCACTACATCAAGGATTATCCGCAGAATCTGAACAAGCTTCCTACTCGATCTTTGGTGGTTGCTAGCTCAACACCAACTGTCCGAAACAAGGCTCCTCAACCTATACACTCGGGGAATCCGGGTAAAGGAAGAAAACAACCTTCGGCCACTACTAATCAAGAATCCCGAGCTCCCACTCGTATTTATCATATCCGAGGAAAAGAAGAGGAAGAAGCTTCTGATGTAATCGTAGGTACAATCGAGTTAAATTCAGTTCTTGCTTATGCTTTGATTGATTCGGGATCTACTCATTCCTTCACATGTTCTGCTATGTTGATGAAAGCTAGTTTGAAGCCTAAAACTGTTGAAAATCATTTGGTAGTATCTAACCCAATAGGAGGCTTAATGAATATAAACTTTGTTTATAAAGACACCCCTGTAACTATTCAAAATGTACCCTTCCCTATTGATCTTTTTGTGTTACCAAATTGTGAGTTCGATCTAGTATTGGGGTTAGACTAGTTGTGAAAACATGAAGCCTGGTTAGATTGCCAAAGTAGGAGACTATACTTACGGGGTTTAAGAAAAGAATAAATCATGTTAATAGACAAGAAACCGACATCTATCTTCGTCGCTATGGCTTTACAAGATGAAATTGATTTCAGCTTACCTAATATGCTTGTTGTTTTTGAATACATCGATGTTTTTCCCGAGGAACTCCCTGGTCTTCATCCAACTCGAGAAGTGGAATTTGGAATTGAAGTTCAGCCTGGAACAAATTCGATGTCCATTACGCCTTATCGTATGACACCCGTAGAATTGAAAGAACTCAAGAAGCAGATTCAAGAATTAGAGGATAAAGGATTCATCCAACCTAGCACATCTCCCTGGGGTGCTTCGGTCTTGTTCGTTAAAAAGAAAGACGGTACAATGCGACTTTGCATCGATTACCGGCAATTGAATAAAGTGACGATAAAAAACAAGTATCCTTTACCTAGGATTGAAGACTTGTTCGATCAACTCAAGAATGATGCCGTGTTTTCCAAGATCGACCTTCGATCGAGTTATTATCAAATGAGGGTGAAAAATGAAGATGTACCCAAAACAGCCTTCCGAACTCGTTACGGCCATTACGAGTTTCTTGTGATGCCATTCGTGTTAACGAATGCCCCTGCTGCGTTCATGGACCTGATGAATCGAGTTTTCAAGCCTTATATCGACAAGTTTGTAGTCGTCTTCAGAGATGACATCCTTGTCTATTCCTGGAATAAGGAGGAACATCTCCGAATCGTTCTCCAAACACTCCGAGAACGTCAATTATTCGCCAAGTTCACTAAGTGCGAATTTCGGCTATCGAAAGTTTCATTCCTCAGACATGTTATCTCAGCCGAAGAAATCAAAGTCAAATCCAAGAAAGTTCAAACCGTCTTAGATTGGAGACTACCAAGAAATGTGAGCGAGGTCCGAAGCTTCCTCGGTTTAGCCGAGTACTACCGAAGATTTGTGAAAGGGTTCTCGGTGATTGCCACACCGTTAACCAAGCTTCTTAGAAAAGATGTAGCATTTGAGTGGTCGGAAAAGAAGCAACAAAGTTTCGATCAACTCAAACAAGCCCTGACTCATGCCCCGATTCTCGTCCAACCAGAATCGGGAAAAGAATTCACCGAGTATAGTGATGCATCACATTCGGGCCTCAGGTGTGTCTTGATGCAAGAAGGCAAAGTGATCGCGTACGCATCTCGGTAATTGAAGCCTCACGAACTGAATTATCCTACACATGATCTTGAATTAGCGGCAATTGTATTCGCGCTCAAAATTTGGAGACACTACTTGTACGGTGGAAGGTGCAAATTGTTTACCGATCATAAAAGTCTCAAATACATCCTGACTCAAAAGGACTTAAATTTTACTAATAGAAGATGGCTTGAACTACTCAAAGATTATGATTTGACTATCGACTAGCATTCGGGTAAAGCAAACGTGGTTGTCGACGCCCTTAGTCGAAAATCATTCTCGGGTAACTCTTCGAAATTAAATCTCAGTGAATTCCTTCGAATTAGTTTTTTCTTGAAATACAAGTAATCATTCGAACATCACTAAATAAACTTGTTCGCACCTTTTTAGCTTCCATGGCTATCAATACGCATTCCCGTATGATTAAGAAACGGGGATTCTTATCTGAACTACAAGTGCAATCCAGCTTAATCCCGAGAATTAAGGAATTGCAACAAGTTGATCCTGATCTTCAAAAGATCATTTCGAAGCTTGATTCTGAGCCTAACCTTGACTTCTCCCTAAAGTTAAATGGACTCCTATATTTCCGAGATAGAGTATGTATTCCTGATAACGACGATCTGAAACGCGAGATGTTACAAGAATCTCATCAAAGTCCTTTCCCGATACACCCGGTTTCGGTCAAAATGCATAAAGACTTGAAATCCTTTTATTGGTGGTCAGGCATGAAGTCGACTATCACTGAATTTGTGTTCAAGTGTCTAACGTGCCAACGAGTCAAAGCCGAGCACAAAGTTCCTACGAGATTGCTTCAACCGATTGAACTACCGCAATGGAAGTGGGATCAGATCACTATGGATTTCGTAACCAGTCTTCCTTGTACTCCAAGAAAGAATGATGTCGTGTGGGTGATCGTTGATAGATTTACGAAATCGGCTCATTTTCTCCTTGTCCGAATGAACCTGAGTTTAGATAATATAGCCGAGCTGTACATCTGAGAAGCGATTCAGCTACATGGTGTACCAACCAAGATAATCTCCGATAGAGATCCTAGATTTTCATCCCGGTTTTGGAGATCTTTACAATGTGCTCTCGGAACCAAATTGAACTTGAGCACGACATTTCATCCTCAAACCGATGGACAATAGGAAAGGGTGATACAAGTACTCGAAGATATGTTGCTTGCTAGTGTAATTGACCCCGGAAAGAATTGGGAGAAATTTATACCACTCGTAGAATTCGCCTACAACAATAGTTACCAGACGTCGATCCAAATGGCCCCGTATGAAGCCTTGTGCGTGAGAAGATGTAGAACACCCTTGTGTTGGTCGGAATTGGGTGAAAACAAAGTCTTGGGACCTCAATTGTTACGGGAGACGGATGAACAAGTTCGGTTGATTCATAATCGTCTGAAAGAAGCCTTCAATAGAAAAAATGCGTATGCTGACTTAAAAAGGAGAGACGTCCAATATAACGTTGGAGATAAAGTTTTTGTCAAAGTGTCACCCTGAAAGAAAATTTTCAGATTCGGGAATAAAGGAAAGCTTGGTCCTCGTTTTATTAGACCGTTCGAAGTGATTGAAAGAATAGGTCCGATGGCTTATCGACTCGCACTTCCTCCCGAGTTCGATAAAATCCACAACGTCTTTCACGTTTCGATGCTAAGATGATACCAGTCTGATTCCTCTCATATACTTGAGCCGGAAGATATTGAATTGAATCTTGATTTATCCTACGAGGAAGAACCAGTCCAAATCTTCGATAGGGAAATCAAATGGCTCCAAAACAAGAACGTACCCCTTGTAAAAGTTCTGTGGGGGAACCACAAAGTTGAAGAAGCGACGTGGGAACTAGAGGATACGATGAAGAAACAATATCCACACCTGTTCAATTCAGGTAAGTTCGAGGACAAATTTATTTTTAAGGGGGAGGAATTGTAATACCCCAATTCATAGCCCAATTGAAAATCCAAAATTAATTACAACAAAAGTGTAAACATTTGAACTTACACTAAACTATAAGATTAGAAATTTAGTAAATACTACCTAAATAATATTAATATTAAATAGATTATTATATTGTATGTAAAATATAGTTGCGCTGTCAACTATATCATATTATAATATATGATTAAAGTACTCAATTATATTATAAAAAAACTATGAATAAATTATGTGGTTCAAGGAAGAACCAAGTGTCATTAAGCATTGACACCCAGCAATCCCACTTAGACAACTTTGGTTGTCTTTGTTTTTCATTCTTCTCCACATGCACTACCAAAAACAAGAAAAGAATGAGAGAGAGTGTGAGAGAGAAAGCTTGAAGAAGGATTTTGGGTTGAAAATTAAGTCTAGATTGCATGCATGTTAGAAAGAAAATTTAAGTAAGTGAATCTTATGTTAACCGAATGCATTAGCTAAATTTATTCTCGTGTTGATTGTTGATTAGAGTTGAAATCTGGAATTATAATGAATCGAAGTGTTTTTTGATCTTATATGTTGTTGGGTTTAAGATTAGAGTTGAAAACATAATGAAAATTACAAGAAAAAACTACCCGAATTGTGTAATCTGTCCAGTACTGCCCTGTTTTGGACAATGACTTTAAAAAATTCACCAAAATTAAAATACATGGAATTTAGACCTGAAATTTTGATAGAAAATACTCAGGGATGTCTATTTTAGCTAGAACAAACGACACTAAAATTTGATCTCTATAGAAAAATCTGGAACTAAAATCGTGAAGGTACTACAAACTGCCAGAACTGCAAAATGACCTATGATTAAATTATAAATTGTATTGATTGAAAAATGGGAAAATTATGTGCCATACATGGCTGTAAATCTGTGTAAATAAGCTTCTAAAATGGTATAACAATTGAATTTTGGATAAGTACATAAAAAGATATGCCTAGAATAGTGATAGGTACTCAAAACTGCCAGTGAGAAAAACATATTTGAATAATTGTTGTTTACTCATGTTTAAATAAGTTAAATGCTTGAAATGGTTTTTAATATGTCTTGTATATGTTTGTATGTGAATAACAAGATCAAGAACTTGAAGAGATTTTGGAGGAATCAAGGGTTGGGCAACAAAATAGGAAGAATAAGAGCATTGCTATCAAAGAACAAGACTAGCTTGGAGTTGTGAGTGTAGCTATCATTAGGGTTAGGACTTAGGTCCTAACCAAGTTATTTATGTTTATAATGTTTTTGAATGATGCCATGAAATTGAATTTAAAGTATACTTGGTAAACATATAAGGGAATGATGATATTAATTACAAATGGTAACATGTGATAAAATAAGTGAACTGATGTGTTACTTGTGCTATAATGAGTTTGAACATGAATTTGCTTGCTGTCTTGATTGTCTTTATTTGTTCATTGATGAAACATGACATGAAATGATCTTTCTTGAAATTGAACTATGGTTCATTAGCCTAAGGGCTCTTGATCTTGATACATGATTATTGATCACTTGAACATGTCATGATTCTTGTCTAGCTTGTTATATGATCCTTGATTCTTGATCACATGATTAAATAATGTCTTGGTAACTAGTGAGTCATAGGTAGGATGGCATGCCATAGAGTCTTGAGCTCATTTGTGTTGGGTGGTCTACGGACCGGGCTAAGGCCCTTTATTTGGCGACAGTAGGAGGGATGCGTGTTATGGTCTTTGGCGACAGTGGGAGGGATATGACCAGATACTTATTTTGGCGACAGTAGGTAGACGACTCGATTATAAACCAAGGCTTAAACTTGAAATTGAATAAGAAAACTTGCTGATGTGAATTTGTGTTTACATGAAATGAAATTGATCTTGTTATGCTTGCTTACATGATATCTTATTCCATGAAACTTGATTGATTGTTATACATTTGACTTTTTGTTGATAAGATGTAGTTGATTGGTTGAAAAATCATATCGATATATGTACTCATGTGACCTTGATTTGCCATGTTTAAAGGTTAGAATAACTTTAAATGAATTGATATGAAAATATGTCTAAATATGATTAATTGAATACAAGCCTTGCACAAGCATGATTCTTGTGAACCAAGCTAGGCCTTCCTTGATCTAAAATACACAAATTAAATGAATATGCTAGCCTAGCTTAGGTTGCTACCTCACTAAGTACTTAATCGTTCTTATCACTCCCATTTCATTCTTCCCAAACTACATGTTCGTAGATTGCAAACTAGCTTGATTGGAGGCAAGGCAAGACAAGCTAAAGCACCAAGTATGAATATGTTTCTAGTATACTCCTAGTTGGTGGCTATAATCCTGTATATAAATTACATGTTCATGCATTTTAAATCTTTGGCTATGTAAATATTTGAGACATCCTGGTTTGTATAACTTGATAACATGGTTTAGTTGGTAGCATACTTGAGCTAGACAACATATGATGGTAAGATATGTTTATGGTTAAGTGCCTTGATGATATACCTGTTGGGAAAATGTGAGAAATTGGAAATTTTGAGCCATATTTTCTAGTGGTAAAAGTGGAGGTTCGAATGATGAATTTATTAATTAATATTCTACTTCATGAGACCTTTACAACAGTATCTCATATGCTCAAAACGGTTGAGAAATGAATGAGAAATTGATGCTCAAAGTGAGGATGTTGTGAATTGTGTAAAAGAAAATAAAAACCCCATATCCCACATGGGTGGGATAACAAGCTTGGGAATGGTTTAAATACACCAACCCACTTGGAAGTCATTGAATGACTTGAATGAACACTATGCCTCGCGCGCAGGCCCAGGGGGTGTAAATCGAAGCTCGTCAAACCCATTCGGGCTTGGGCGCTCTCGCACGTCGTGGGCGACGTGAATGTCCGGACCGGTCGAGTCCTTGCTTGGACCTGCGGATATTTTACCCACTTTGAATTAATTTTTTTCTTACATATGACATATCTTTTGAATATTCCGAATTTAATAGGATAATATTTGACTTTCCATTAAATTCGGATATTAAAAGGTAATAAAGCAATTCACAGAAAACATATCCGTTTAATAAGGCATTAAATTGATTAATTTCGAATTAAATCGGATGTAAAGTCAATGGCCTTTAATTCGGAATATTTTATTTTCCATATTTTCCTCCTCCACTCCCCTATATAAACCATGCATCTCCTCAGTTTTCAACACACTCAAAAATCGTTTTCCTTCTCTCGTTCTCTTTATCGCGGTGATAGGCTAAAGCAAGAGTTCAAGTTCGAGATCTCTTTAGTTCGTGCTTCTATCGAAGATCTTCTTGTTGTTGTATCTTGGGAGACGAACGACCAACCAAACTCAAGCATCGTGGAGTGGTCGAAATTTGTCTTAAGGAAACTGCTTCTCGCAGGCCTCAACACCTTCTCTACTCAACTTTAATCTGGTTTTGTATTTTCTACTCTTTTCAATTATTTGATTAACGTTTTATCCTTCTTTTATTATCTTGGATTGATTACTTTGTAACAATCTTAAGACAAAATTCTTTTTCTACCTTTCTTCTAATCCGAGACGATATATTCGTGATAAAGATAGCAAATAAATTGATTTCAGGATTCATCCTGCCGTTTTAACGAATTTGCTAAAATCTCAAAGTTGGACAAATCTGGTTACAGAAATTGTCGGTACTAAACGAGAAATTTAGTTTCTGTTTATTGGAATTTATTTTAATTCCTCTTTTTTTCTTTTGAACAGAAGCAATGACTATTGGAGATTCTGTCGATTCCACTGCTAAGGTCCATGTACCTGCACAGACTTCGAAATAACCGATATCGAATCTGAATGCAACGGTGGTGGCAATGAGCCACAATGAGAAGCCGTCGAAATTTTGCGGACAAAATTTCAAGACATGGCAACATAAGATGTTGTTCTATCTGACCATGCTGAATCTGGCAAAGTATTTAAAAGAAGATCCCCCAGTTGTCGTCGTAGGGGATGGAGAAGGAGAGATGGATGATCTCACTGCCTTCAGTATCACAGAGGCTTGGAACAATGCCAACTTTCTATGTCAGAACTACATCCTCAACGGACTGTAAGACTCGTTGTATACGGTATATGATGTGTACAAAATAGCAAAACAGCTATGGGCAGCACTGGACAATAAGTACAAAGCAGAGGATGTTGGGGCTAAAAAGTTTTTAGTAGCCAAATTCTTAAATTTTACTATGGTTTATTCAAAACCAGTAGTAAGTCAAGTTGAAGAATTCCAACTAATCATTCATGGAATTCTTGCAGAAAGGATGCTTATTAGTGAATCCTTCCAAGTAGCCGCCATCACGGAAAAGCTGCCTCCAGAATGGAATGACTTCAAAAATTACTTGAAGCACAAGAGGAAGGAAATGTCAGTGGAAGAACTGATTACCAGACTTCGAATTGAAGAGGACAACAGAGGTAATGCCAGGAAACTTACTTTCAAAGAGGCCAAGGCAAATGTTGTCGAAGTCAAGAAGGGGAAGCAACCTCAACATCACCAAGCCAAGCCAAATCTGAGGCCTAATGGCGGAGTCTCCAAAAAGGAGAAATCGTGCTTCAACTGTGGCAAGG
This sequence comes from Hibiscus trionum, assembly GCA_030270665.1. Lineage (NCBI taxonomy): Eukaryota > Viridiplantae > Streptophyta > Magnoliopsida > Malvales > Malvaceae > Hibiscus > Hibiscus trionum. Next base: position 5,889,168 of record BSYR01000034.1, on the reverse strand, counting down.
TGGGGCACATGTCCTCTAAATACAGACATCCGAAAAGAGCTAGAGCCAAGGAGGCTAATGCTATGGAGGATGAAGATCTATGCGCGGTAATTTCTGAAGTCAACCTGGTTGACTCTAACCCAAGGGAATGGTGGCTTGACACTGGAGCCACACGTCATATATGTTGTGATGATAACTCCTTCTCTGAGCTGATACCTTGCGATAATGGGGAAAAGCTCTACATGGGAAATGCTACGACTTCCAAGATCAAAGGGAAGGGAACAGTGGTCTTGAAGATGACTTCTGGAAAAGAACTCAAGCTGCAGAATGTATTGTACGTGCCTGACATACGCAAAAGCCTTGTTTCTGGAACACTTTTAAGTGTTCACGGTTTTCAAATGGTTTTTGAATCCCAGAAGCTAATTCTGTTAAAAGGGGGATGTTTGTGGGTAGGGGATATGTATTGAATGGAATGTGGAAACTCAATGCTATCTCCGTAAAATCCAAAATAATGAATAAGAATGCAGCTTTTTCTTTTGTTTACATGCTCGAATCATTTAATTTATGGCATGGTAGACTTGGACATGTTAATTATGATACCTTGCGTAGGTTAATTAACTTGGAACACATCCCTTCATTTCACATTAATTATAACCATAAATGTGAAACGTGTGTAGAAGCAAAATTAACAAGGTCTTCATTTCAAACAATTGAAAGAAGTACAAAACCACTTGATCTAATACATAATGATGTTTGTGATTTGAAATTTGTTCAAACTAAAGGAGGAAATAAATATTTTATTACCTTCATCGATGATAGCACAAAGTATTGCTATGTATATTTGCTTAAAAGCAAAGACGAATCTATAGAGAAATTTATACTCTATAAGTAAGAAGTCGAAAACCAACTTAATAAAAAGATTAAGGTGGTAAGAAGTGATCGTGGTGGTGAATATGTTAATCCATTTGGTGAATATTGTTCACAACATAGAATTATTCATGAAGTAACACCACCATATTCTCCCCAATCTAATGGAGTAGCCGAACGGAAAAATCGGACTCTAAAAGAAATGATGAATGCTTTGTTAGGAAGCTCTAGGTTACCACAGAACATGTGGGGGGGGAAGCGGTTCTTTTGGCTAATTGTCTTTTGAATAAGGTTCCTCTAAAGGAAAAGAATAAGACACCATGTGAGTTGTGGAAAGGTCGAAAGCCTTCATATAAACACTTGAAAATGTGGGGGTGTCTTGCCAAGGTAATGGCTCCATTACCAAAACAAATGAAAATAGGTCCAAAAACCGTGGATTGTATTTTTATTGGCTATGCTGAACATAGCAATGCTTATCAATTTCTTGTGTATGAATCAAAGAATCATGAGATTCACAAGAACGCGATGATGGAATCAAAGAATGCACCATTCTTTGAAAATACATTCCCTTATAAATCTAGGGAACTTGATCAAAGTTCAACAAAACAAATTTTGGATGAAATGATTCCAAGTGATCAACAAGAGGCTAAAAATGAAATAGTGCCAAGAAGGAGCAAACGAGCAAGGGTAGAAAAATCCTTTGGATCTGATTTCTTAACCTTTATGCTGGAGGCTGAACCTCTAACGTATAGTGATGTTATACGCTCCTCTAAAGGCACCTTATGAAAAGATGTCATTAAGAGCGAAATTGATTCCATCATGCATAACCATACATGGGAATTAGTGGACCTTCCTCCTGGAATTAAACTACTAAATTCAAAATGGATTTTTAAAAGAAAAATAAAAGCAAATGGAACAATTGATAAGTACAAGGCAAGGTTGGTAACCAAAGGATACTGACAAAAAGAAGGCCTTGATTACTTTGATACATTTTCCCCTGTATCAAGAATAACATCCATAAGGATGATACTCGCAATAGCTGCTCTGCGAAATCTAGAAGTATATCAAATAGATGTTAAAACAGCTTTCCTAAATGGAGATCTTGATGAAGAAATTTACATAGAACAACCTGAGGGTTATGTAGTTTCAGGTCAAGAAAGGAAAGTATAAAGATTGGTTAAGTCCTTGTATGAACTTAAACAAGCACCAAAACAATGGCATGAGAAATTCGATAATGTCATGATGACTAACGGTTTCAAAATAAACGAGTGTGACAAATGTATATATGTCAAAACTATATACATTGGATATGTCATCCTATGTTTATATGTTGATGACATACTTATTGTTGGAAGCAACATGAAATGGTAAAACGTACCAAAAACATGTTAAATTCGAAATTTGACATGAAAGATATGGGACTGGCCGATACGGTTCTGGGCATCCAAATCAAAAGGTCACGGGAGGGTCTCATATTAAGTCAGTCACACTATGTGGATAAGATTCTTGAGAAATTTAATAAGGAGGATTCTGGCATAGCCTTAAATCCGTTAGACCCTTGTTCGCATCTATCAAAGAATCATGGGGAAAGTATCCATCAAGTGGAATATCCAAGAGTCATAATCAGCTTAATGTATCTCATGAGCTGCACTAGACCAGATATCGCTTTTACTGTGAGTAGTTTAAGCAGATTCACAAGAAATCTAGGGAAAGATCACTGGAAAGCAATTGTGAGAATACTGAGATATCTAAGATATACTCGGGACTACAGACTGCATTATTCCAGAGACCCCGATGTCTTAGAAGGATACTCTGATGCCAGTTGGATATCTGATATTCAAGATACCAAAGGCACAAGTGGATATGTATTCACTTTGGGGGGAGGAGCCGTGTCATGGAAATCCTTAAGACAAACTATTATAACCAGATCCACAATGGAATCTGAGTTTGTTGCTCTAGACAAATATGGAGAAGAAGCAGAATGGCTTCGTCAATTCCTTGAGGATCCCTGAATGGTCGAAACATGTGCCCACGGTACGTATTCATTGCGATAATCAAGCAACAATTGCTAGAGCACAGAGTTTCATGTATAACGGTAAGTCAAGGCATATGCGCCGTCGACATAACACCGTCAGGCAACTGATCTCAAATGGAGTTATCTCTATTGACTTTGTAAAATCAAATGATAACATTGCGGATCCACTAACAAAAGGATTGAATCGAGATCAAGTTGAGAAAACATCTAAAGGAATGAGACTAAAGCCCATAAGAAGTAAAGGCACTATGTAAAGGAAAACCCTACCTAGTTGACTGGAGATCCCAAGATCCAGGTTCAAAGGGACAACCTAATTACATAGACTTGTGCGATCACTGTGGGGGATCTTTCCCCAAGTCCATTCCTATGATGTAAACAATGATAAAAAGTGGTACAAGTTAAGCAAAGCTTTTAATGACCATTGTATGCTTCGGTGAGCCAAGCAACATAAGTCACCTATGTGAGAGTGAAGTGGGGCCGCTTCAAGGAGACTATTGAGCATAGTTCTTTCAAACTCTTGCAGAACCAGGCGATGTCCACGGACATATGGACATAACCATGAGAACTAATACTCTTGTTAGAAAGGTAGTTGTGTGAAGTATATCTTCGTTTACACAAACAGCTGAACAGTTCAAGGACATCACGTCTACTAGTTAGCTAGTAAAGTAAATATACTTTCACAAGGGAAGGTTCAAATGAGGAAACCTACATATCCTATGCAATTATCAATCGTAGATCTTATCACCACATCGAGTCAAAATATTTTGATAAAATCATCAATTTCATTCATGTGGGGGATTGTTGGAAAAATGTGAGAAATTGGAAACTTTGGGCCATATTTTCTAGTGGTAAAGGTGGAGGTTCGAATGATGAATTTATTAATTATTATTCTACTCCATGAGACCTTTACAACGATATCTCATATGCTCAAAACGATTGAGAAATGAATGAGAAATTGATGCTCAAAGTGAGGATGTTGTGAATTGTGTAAAGGAAAATAAAAACCCCATATCCCACATGGGTGGGATAACAAGCTTGGGAATGGTTTAAATACATCAACCCACTTGGAAGTCATTGAATGACTTGAATGAACACTATGCCTCGTGCGTAGGCACATAGGGGTGCAAATCGAAGCTCGTTGAACTCATTCGGGTTGGGGCGCACTCACATGTCGTGGGCGACGTGAATGTCTGGACCGGTCGGGTCCTTGCTTGGACCTGCAGATATTTTTACCCACTTTGAATTAATTTTTTTCATTACATATGACATATCTTTTGAATATTCTGAATTTAATAGGATAATATTTGACTTTCCATTAAATTCGGATATTAAAAGGTAATAAAGCAATTCACAGAAAACATATTCGTTTAATAAGGTATTAAATTGATTATTTCCGAACTAAATCGGATGTAAAGTCAATGGCCTTTAATTCAGACTATTTTATTTTCCATATTTTCCTCCTCCACTCCCCTATATAAACCATGCATCTCCTCAGTTTTCAACACACTCAAAAATCGTTTTCCTTCTCTCGTTCTCTTTATCTCGGTGATAGGCTAAATCAAGAGTTCAAGTTCAAGATCTCTTTAGTTCGTGCTTCTATCGAAGATTTTCTTGTTGTTGTATCTTGGGAGACGAATGACCAACCAAACTCAAGCACAGCGGAGTGGTCAAAATTTGTATTAAGGAAACTGCTTCTCGCATGCCTCAACACCTTCTCTACTCAACTTTAATCTGGTTTTGTATTTTCTACTCTTTTCAATTATTTGATTAACGTTTTATCCTTTTATTTTCTTTATTATCGTCTTGGATTGATTACTTTGTAACAATACCTATGTTTGGTAGCTTGATTAATGTGTGGATGTTGTCTTGAAATAGATGGTTTGAGATGTGATAAAGAACTATGCCATAGGATCATGTTAGTATGTTTGATTGTTTGATAGGTGAAGTAAGTCATTTTAACATGTATAGTGAGTATATATGAGCTTATGATTCCTTGATCCATTCGAATGGTAGAAAATAAGTATGAAGTATGTCCTAATTCATGAAATAGGTCCATCTTAGTGTGCTAAGTCCCTTGTTACATATGGTTATATAATTCGAATGAGTGCAATGAATCAAGTTGAGTCTATATGCCCTTAATCTATTCGAATGGTCATGGCTTGAACATGTAACCTTAGTTGATCTATGTTAATGTATTGTACCTATAAAGTATGAACTAATAGTCTGATATATTGAATAGTGTACATGTAAGATCCGAGTGATAATAAGAATTAATCTTGATGCTTTTAGGTTGTTTCGAATGTTAAGATGGATAAAGGAATGATCTTACATGTTTTCATGTTTTAAATTATTGTGCCTTAGGTTATCAAGTGATCATATGTTATAAGTTATGTGTTATGGAACATATATGCTCTTGTTAATGAAAATGTTGGTTGTGATAATATGAGTAGAAGTCTAACTTATCAATAGGGTAAGTTAGGCAAAAAGTTTTTTATTATTCGTGTTTTTTTTGCTTGAGTAGCATTCCTTAGCCGGTTTACGACTAAACCAGGTGAGGGGTGTTACATTTACAACTCTAAGCACTCACCCAAAACCTATACACTTGAGCAAATTTAACAATTTTGGCTCACAAGTGTTTTGTCTATACAAGAGAATGAAAATTAAGCTCTAAAGACATTTTGACATCATAATGTTGTTACAATTGAAGCATTTTTCATCTCTTGATGCTTGGAGGTCTCTTTTATACTCCTAATTGAGTTTGTAGTCGTTGAGGACCGTTGGGGTTGAATTAGAGTCGTTGGTGCCTTTATTTCAAACCATAAATGCAGTTTTGCAGCTTGGCATTTTGATACCCTTAAATTCGTATCGATACGGTCCCGATAAGAAAATAGTCGTTGAGCACTTCAAGCTGATGCGTATCGATACGCATAGTAAGTGTATCGGTACGGTCCTGCAATTTAAAAGACCGTTGGGAAAAATGACCGTTGGGGGTAGTTGGGTGTATCGGTACGCGATACAACCGTATCGATACGCGAACTAGCCGTTGACTGTTTAAAACATACCGTATCAATACGGCGAAGCGTATCGGTACGGGTTTTGGCTACTGGAATTTTACGGTAGCTGAAACCCTAGGGCGTATCGATACAGTACCAGACCGTATCGGTACAGGTACTTGAAAAGCACGGTTTTGATTACTTTAAATACACTTTAAATCATTCCAAAGCCTTGTAAAACCCTTAAACATATTTTCAAGTTGTTTTTTTTACTAAAAACATATTTTAAATTCTTTTTAATTTAGTCTAAAACATTTTTCAATTATTATATCAAAGCATTTAGTTCTACAAAAAAATTAACCCCCATCCGATCCATCACCCGCCCCATCTATCCATCCATCAATATAATACTAATTTTAAAAATCCTAAAGTTTAAAATGAATTTTGACATTTTGAACCTTAAAGACTTTTTTGGGCTAAACCCTAAAAACATTTTTTATTTTCTCATTTCAACGCCATTTTTCTGTTCCTACTCTCACACTTCCTCTCTACCATGAACCACCTCTCTCTCTTGCAATTTCAACCAGGAATTGAACCAAAGAGGTATATAAACTTATTACTTTTTTATTTTAATTTATATCTGAATATTTTTTTTTCTTTCTCTTGCAATTTCTTATGTAGTTTTTAAATTTTTAGCTCTCAATCGTTCTTAACTTTTCTTTTAATTTTCTCTTCATTTCTCTAATTTCAACTCAGAGTTTCACCAAGGTATGTAAAATGTTAACTCTATGTTTCAATTTTTAATTGTTGTTTTGTTTTTTTATATGGGTTAAATGTTTTCATTTGTTGTTTTTGTCTGAAGAGGGTGAAAAATGGTAATACAATGGTAAAACTTTGTGTTCTACTTTTTGTTGATTAATGAAAAATGATTTTTTTTGACATTTCAGAAATTGATATGAGAGATATGAATAGTAGTTAAAACTAGAAGTTGGAAGTAGGGATTTAAATTGTCGATGCGGTTGTGTTTTTAGTCACGGTGTTTTAACGCGGTTGCGGATATAACATATGCTATTAGAGTCATTGTAAACTACTGTTTTTCGTAAGAGTAACTTTGAACAGTGCTGCATATGTCCGTTATATAACAATCGTTATTGCGATAACATATTACTATTTTGATAGTGGACAGCTATTTGAATCCCTGGTTGGAAGACTGGAGCCATGGGAAGAAGCTTTGGAGGGTGGCCACGTCAGCTCGATAGTGGTTTTGTGTGAACTCCAGCAAATCAGACCATGTGAAATCGGGATACTCTCTTGTCTCTCCCGATCTGTACATTAGATCCTGTGGGGGTCTCACCACTTTGTCCTCTTTCGGACACACAAAGTAAACCAACGATCTCCTCTCTCTCTCCCTGTTCACCACTGCCCTATGCAGGCAACTCTTGTATCTCCCGTTACACAATGCCTGCACCACATTTTTCTTGTTAATTTCGACCATAATCGAACATCAGAATATGCATACAGTGTTTGAATTGCAGAAGATTTGGCTTACCATGAAAGTGTCACCGAGGTTGATGACAAGGGCGTCTTGTCGAGGTCGGACAGCATGCCATTTGTTGTTGGTGAACACTTCGAGCCCTCCAACTTCATCTTGGTGAAGTATCGTTAAGGAAGTTGGATCAGAGTGAGGGCCGGTGCCGAGGGTGAGGCCGGAGTTGTTGCACGGCGGGTAGTAGTTACACCGCATTATCGAATTGCCATCTTCGAAGAATTCTCGGTAGTGGAATCGATCGATGCCTAAACTGACTGCAAGGAGCTCGAATATGACCAGCGACAACTCCCTCATGCTTTCACAATACTTTTGGTAAATCCACCTACGAATATAAAATTATTATTAGTATTACTATTGTGTATATTTTATCAATATTCAATTAACTAATCGATTAATTAAGATAAAATATAACGTGACATCGTTATTATTATTTAAGAAACTCTACTGCTGATTTTGATTCAATTTCACACTACCTCGTATCTCGTCCTAATGCATTAAGGACTTTTTGTTTTTTTCTATGTGGTACGTGACGGTATTTATCTATCCAAGTTTATATTTAATGCATTTACTTTAATATTTTGGGTGAATAAAATAATAAACCTTATCCTAAAATTTTAAAATTAAATGTACAGTACAAAACCTTTTTTTAAGGTCTAATTACGCTTTTTCATACTTTTACTTTATGAAAATTACGAATTTAGTTCCTCTAGTTTAAGTTACCCGTTGTTAGTAAACACATTAATATAAACTATTGATTTTTGTTAATATACTTTATATAAATGATTGAATTATTGATTTTATTAATTTGTTTCGTATAAATTGTTGATTTCCATATCGATGATTAAACATAAAGTTCAGTAACGTTGACTCACTTTTCTAATTTTGTAAGGGAAAACTATCTATTTGGTACCCACCTTTGTCTGTGCTTTTGTTTTAGTATCTCACCTATTTTTTTTTGGCTTAATAGTATCTAATGTTACATTTTGTTTCTACTTTGGTACCCCACCATTAAAAAACTTAACAACATACTAAATGGGAGAAAGAAAATCACATGTGTCATGCTAACAAGGCGAGAGAAAATCACACGTGATATGCTACCACGTCATTTTCTCTCTCCTAGTCAGCATGTCACATATGATTTTTTATGATTTAGGTCGACGTGACATGTTGACTAAGAAAGAAAAAATGACATGACAATCTGTCATCTGAAATTTTCTCTCTCCTAATTAGCATGTTATTAATTTTGTAACAGTGGGATACCCAGAAAAAAAAAAACAAAATACCAAAATAGAAACGCAAGTAAATGTGAGGTATTAAATTTGTAGTTTTCCCTTTTATAAATTACTATAAAGTTCTACTCATTTTGATAAAGTATAGGGATGGGACTCACAACCATACTTATTTTTTTAGTTTTTTCAATTTATTGATTAATTAATCTGAATCAAGTATTACAAAGGTTTGTTATGGGACCATTATTCTAACCTAATTTATTCTATTTAAAAACATCATAAATTTAGTATCTCATCGTATTAGATCAACCGGTCGGTAAAACCGAACCTATTTTTGAGTGACCATGAACATCACATATAAAAGTAAGCAACAAAGTCTTACCCGGTGTGTTCAAAATCCTCCCCCAAAGCAGACCTAAAATAACGAACCACAGAAGCGTCGGAGTCGAGTCCCCGGTAACCGAACGAAAACGTTTCCTTCCACGGCAACTTCGACGAGTACCGGTCGGCATGAGCAGCAGAATAGCCGGAAACCCCCCCAGGCTTCCTTTTGAAACTGAGCTTCTTGTTAAGCGGTAGCTTAAACACTGCATCAATCTCTCGGTAAGCATCTCGAATAAGCTTGGAATCGACACCGTGATTAGTAACTTGGAAGAAACCATGGTTGGAGCAGGCAGTCCGCACGAGCTCAACTGCATGCGCGGTGGCCTCGACGTCTCCTTTGACGAAGCCTTGCAGGTCTATCAATGGCTCGTTCAGCTCGTCCTGCGTGTGAACCAGGTCCCCGCGCGGCCATACGAACTCTGTGGGCAAGGCAGATTGTTTTTGCAGGTCGAAATGGATACTCGTTTCATCTCTTGGTTCAATGGAGGGACGCAGGAGAATGGGTGAAGGGGTCGATTCCATTAGGACAGAGAGAGACATTTTTGAGATAAAAGTGGTTCCAATGTTTTAAAAAGGGTTGTCTTAAGCTAAAGTGAAAGTGAGTAATACTAGGGAACAAGAGCACGGCATATATATTGATGGATAGAGAGAAGACAAAGAAATTTCTTTTCTTTTTTTTTTATTTTATTTTGTTGGAAACCCGACGGACCCAACACACCCACTATGGAGGACCTAAGACTGACCACTAGTGCTACACCAACTCCCTGAGTCGATTAGCCTTTCTATATTTAATTTCTTAGTGCACAACTTAGGCGGCAGTGCCGACCATATACTAATTAGGCGGTAGAACCGACCATATACTATTCAGGCGGCAGAGCCGACCATATAACTTAGGCGGTATAACCGACCATTATAATAACCAATTTAGGTGCACTAAAGAAATACATAAATTAAGGCTTAACCGGGAAATTTCTAACTACATAAAAAAAATAACACTTTTATTAATACACAAAATATATTACAAACTCGTACCTTACAAATACACGTTCACTCTCCATTTGCACCTCAGACTTCACGCCACTCACTTGCACGCCTTAGCACACACACTCACCTTTCACTCCTCACTTGCACACACTCACGCCGCTTGCACTTTCACACACATTCCACTTTGCAAATAGCCTATTTATATGCACCCATCAATGTCGGTGGACATTGAGATATTTTTACATTATTATTATAATAATATATTAGTTAATTATTAGGACTTTATAGGTTTTTCTAGAGAAGTCGGTTGACTTCTAACACTCCCCCTCAACGACTTCTCTCTTTATAGATGACTTGCAGATCATATCGAGTGCTTCTTTGAATTTTCAAACTTCAGTTTACTGCAACTTCTTCATCTATCTTTGATGGCCTCGTCTTGATCTCTCTTTCAAAGATCTCCTTGATAAACTTGTTTGTTGCTCCATTGTCGACTAAGACACGTACCGGTTGTCCTCCAATCTTCACTTGCTCCAACAACAATCCTTTCTTTTCAAACGTAGGCACTTCGTCATTGGCTTTGATAGAATTCAGGATATGGAGAGATTGCATACTCATATCTCCTTGTTGTTGAGTAACTTGCTCTCTTTCTCCTTTGTCATATCTCTTTCCCTTGAAGGCTTCTTCCTTGTATGCTAGATTTAATCTTCGCCTTTTGTGTGATTTATTTCTTCCCGCATTATGGCTTTTGTTCTCCTTTTGCTTGGAGTTCTCGCGTTTCTTAAATTTGGTGTGGGGTTCGATAATAGCAATGGTACGAGCTCCCTTCTTCATTTTTCCATGCTTACGCCACAACCATAGCAGCGTAGTATCTTCCAAATAAAGTAAGGCATGGTCGATCTTTCTAGCTCGGTTGATCTTCTTAGCACCCTCTCCGACGTTTCTGGCTTGGATGTATTGTTCCAAGCTCCACGGAAAGTTATCTACATCCTCCGCGTTATAAGACTTGGCTTTAGAAACTTCTATTCTCGAATAAGTTGGAATTGGGACGGATGATGCAGCTCCCCCGTCATGAGCTAATGCCTTCTTAAGAAACACCATCTTTTCCTTCATATCTTCCAATTCCCCACGTACCGTCTTAAGCTCTTCCTTTAGGACTTTGTTCTCTTCTTTGAGAATAAGAATTTCACTAGAAAAAATCTCACATTGTTGTGAACACTTGCATGTAGCCTCATTTAGGACTTCTGACATTTCTTCTCGAAGCTCGTCGACTTCCACTTGGCTTGGACGAAGCTCCTCAGATGTAGGTTGATGTACAACCGTCTTCCAGGGGCTTTTATCTTTCGAGGGTGAGCTTTCTCTTTCTTCACTTGGATCCGATGCTTGCTCTTTACCTTCTTTATTATCTTCTGAAATCTCTTCTAAATCATGAGATTCTGGAAGCTCGATATTCTGAGGCGACCTCCAAGAAGAAGCTTCATCAAACACCACATTTCTTGAAGTGTAGCACTTGCAATTGGCTGGATCACAACATCTCCAACATCTCTCATCATTGGAGCATCCAGAGTCGACGATCCAATCCTCCTCGTAATCAATTTTTGACTCCATGGTTGTTGCAAGTGCTGGTTTCTCCATGTCTTCTTTCAACTCTTCATCCTTGTATTTTGTATTTGTAGTTGCAACGAGAGTTGGTGCCTCCATGTCTTCTTCGAACTCTTCTTGTTCCACTCCAATAGAGAGTCCAGCTTCTGCATCCCATTCTTCTTCGCTGATGGAAGTTTCCAACATGGCCTCTCTCTTCTCCTCTTTTGTGGTGGCCATGTTTCCTTGGAAAGTTTGTCTCCTGGGCACTCTGCAATCTTGAGCAAAGTGGCCCTTCTTGCCACAATTGAAGCATTCACGACTCTCCCTCATGGGTAATCTACAATCTCGAGCAAAGTGACCCTTTCTTCCACAGTTGAAGCAATCACCACTTTGTCTTCTATCGTTCTCCACGTACTGTTGGTGATAGTCTTCTTTTCTACGTCGAGCTCCCCCTGAAGTGTTACTTCTATCTCTTGAGTGAAACTTGTCTTCTTGCGTCCTTATTTCTTTTGACACGCCTTGTCTTCTTGTTGTACCTTTCCTCCTGTAAGTGAAGAGTGCCTCCTCTTCGTCTTTTATGGTTACGCCACTCATCTGTTTGGCTAATTCCTCCTGGTTAGCCAATAGATTCTCCAGCTCCACTAAGGATGGTTGAGTAGGCCATCCCCTCACAGCAGCGATAAATCCATTGTACTCGGGTCTTAGGCCATGGATGATAATTCTTTTCATCCTTGCCTCGCTAACCTTCTCATCTGGTGCAAGTTGAGATATCTCACGGCATATAGATTTCACCTTGGTGAAATACTGAGCAATAGATAGGCTTCCTTGTGAGATGCCCGCGAGCTCATTCTCCAAGAGTTGGAGGCGTGCTTCATTCTTCTTTGAAAATAATTTTGCCAAAGTTTCCCAGGCTGCCTTTGGTGTCTTCTCATCACGAATATGCTCCAATAGGTCCTCCTCGATTGTGGTCTTCAATATATATAAAGCCCTTCCAGCCTTGATCTTCCATTTTCTCAAGGCTTCGGCATTCTTCTTCGGTGGAGGAGTTGTGTCGGTGCCTGCGACTATTTCCCACAAGTCCTGACCTTGTAGGTAGGACTCTATGCATGTCTCCCAATAACCGTAGTTGTGGTTATTGAGCTTCATAATCCCGTTGCTTGTGCTTCCAAAGTCTGCCATGCTGACTGACGCCCGGCGTCCACTAAGCTTGGTTCCAAACCAATAGCTTTACAGTCCCCGACTGTATTCTGGCAGAATCTCCCCTTAGCACCTTGATACAACGTCGACTAATGTAAGCGTCCAACGCTTACCGAAACTTTACAGTCCCTGACTGTATTTCGACAGAATCTTCCCTCAACGAACTGATGCACCGACCAATGTAAGCGTCCAACGCTTACCGAAGATTTCTCCACTGGTAACGGTCCCGGACCGCCCGCTCTGATACCAATTGTTGGAAACCCGACGGACCCAACACACCCACTATGGAGGACCTAAGACTGACCACTAGTGCTACACCAACTCCCTGAGTCGATTAGCCTTTCTATATTTAATTTCTTAGTGCACAACTTAGGCGGCAGTGCCGACCATATACTAATTAGGCGGTAGAACCGACCATATACTATTCAGGCGGCAGAGCCGACCATATAACTTAGGCGGTATAACCGACCATTATAATAACCAATTTAGGTGCACTAAAGAAATACATAAATTAAGGCTTAACCGGGAAATTTCTAACTACATAAAAAAAATAACACTTTTATTAATACACAAAATATATTACAAACTCGTACCTTACAAATACACGTTCACTCTCCATTTGCACCTCAGACTTCACGCCACTCACTTGCACGCCTTAGCACACACACTCACCTTTCACTCCTCACTTGCACACACTCACGCCGCTTGCACTTTCACACACATTCCACTTTGCAAATAGCCTATTTATATGCACCCATCAATGTCGGTGGACATTGAGATATTTTTACATTATTATTATAATAATATATTAGTTAATTATTAGGACTTTATAGGTTTTTCTAGAGAAGTCGGTTGACTTCTAACATATTTTATTTTTTCTTAAAAGATTAGAAACAACTATGATAACATATATAATTTAAGAAGTGGATAATTACATTGGTAGTAGAAATTAATTTATTCTAAATCATATACAAATTCTAAATTTTCAAAGGGGAGATCGTCCTATCTGCACTCTTTCGGTCCAACCCTAATGGAGGGGGTGAGATCAATTCGGCTAGGTTGTGTTTCTTATATTTTTTTGAACCTGTCCAATTTCATTTGGCTAGTTGAGTTCTAATTTTTCCGACTTTATTTCAACAAAATGACTTTGTTTTATGTTTTTTGATTCAGAGAACCATGATTCTTATATTTGTAAACCATTAATTATCCAAATATTATAGTTCAAATCGATTTGAATTTTGATTAATTCGAATTCTGTGTGCACCTTAGTAGGTGAAAATATATAAAATTATTAAACATTAAAGATGAATTTACTAACAGGATGGTTCAAGTGGTAAGCAGCTTAGTATCGCTTAAACATATCTCAAATTCGAGGCTTTGTGCATGTAAAAAATTCTCGCTGAGAAACTCACTTATTAAAATTAAATGTGCGACGCTGATCAATTTGATTTAGTTAAGATAAAGTTCTGAAAAATCAGATGGGCAACAAAAGAAAATAATTTGATGAAAAAATAGATGTGAGATGAAGATAGTAAATAAAGGGGGATTGAGTAGTGAGAAAGGGCAAGGGGCATCCATTGGTAAGGTCGTAGGTGAAAGTTGGAAGGTTGTGAGTTAAGGAGCAAACAGCTTATGAGACGAGTGGACGTACGCCCTTTGAGCCCCCTTTTCGTCCCTTTGCTAATATCAAAACAAACACACATACAAACCGCCAACCCTGCTGCTGCCTCCGTCACTTTCCCTTTATTTATTTCACTCCTACCCCTTCTTGTCTCTTCCTCTATTCCATTTTTTGCTCCTTCCCAAGGACCCCATCTTTTCTTTTCCTCTATGTATCCATCAATATTTCAATTAATTATAATCTACAACTGATGGATCTAGTATTACGAAGTATTAGATCTCTTAAGTAAGCTCAAATGTTTAAATCATAACGTTATGATTGAATCAAATTAGATTGAAAGGGTCATCTTATAATGAGTCTCTACAATACTTGACCCAGATTACTTAATCAATAGATTAGATATTGGTGGTTAAGGGTGAGCATTCGATCGAGTTGAGACGAGTCAAAATATTTCGAGTTAGTCGAGTCGACGAGTCCTATTTTACGACTCAAACTTTAGTTTATGAAATTTGAGTCCAGATGTTGAGCTTTGCACAAATTTAGCTGTACAAAGTTGAGGGACTAAAATAGTTTAAATTTGGTCAAAATAGACTTAAAAAGGAGGAATTGAATAAATGAGAAAACCATACAAAGTTGAGGGACTAAATTGCAAAAGGAGGAAATTGTTTTATTTTCTTTTGACAAATCCTAATTCTACCTAGAGAAGGGGGTGCTCCTAGTCGGTCTAAAACTCATGACCTAAGGAAATATGAGGGGAAAAAAGATGAGCAGCTTGGCCAACCGACAAAAAGTGCTTGCTCAGGAGGAAATTGTTTTAAAAATATGAATTGAAGTTAAATATATATTCTATAGTAGTTTAAGAGCATGTGGTTCAAATTTGGTCAAAAGAACTTAAAATGAAAGTGGAATTGATGAAGAAAAAAAAGATAAAATGGACTAAATTGGGAAAAAAAATAAAATTCAAGTTGGCAAAACTGAACTCAAAATTTTCATGAGTTACTCGAATTGACTCGAATAACTCGACTAAAATAACTTGAAATTTAAAAAAAAAATCGAGTCATATTTTACTCACACTGATTGGCGGTTATACCAACATAAAAATTCAACTAATTATATACATATGTATATCTTAGACATTTCTTTTCAAAATTTTATGAAATAATTATAAATTGTTCCGTATTTCAAAAAATTATACTTTGCCCATCAAGCTGGAATCATAACTCCGTCCCATTATACTTTATCTTTCTTGAGTCTGATTCCTCTCCATGTCATAGCTACTATAATTTGTGACCCTTCAAGACAACCTATGTTTCTTTTGAGTCTAGATTTCGAATATTTTAGATAAAATATTTATATTTAAAATTTTTAAATAGGTGGAGTAATAAAAATCTTTACATAAATTTATGAATTTTATATTAGATCCTTGAGTAGTATTTTATAGTTGTTTTATTTACAGTTATGAAAATGTAAATACACTTTTATAATAAAATAATCATTTACAAAAAGAATTTTTGATAAAATTAGTTAGTATCCGATTAATCCGTGAAACCAATTAAATAATAATAATAATAATAATAATAATAATAATAATAATAATAATAATAATAAGGGTAAACTACAACAGAGATCACTAAATTATGGGTAAGGTTACATTTGGGTCACTCAATTATTAAAAGTTACATTTATGTCACTCAGTTATGAGTAATGTTACATTTGGGTCACCCAATTATTAAAGGTTACACTTGGATCACTCAATTATGGGAATAGTTACATTTGGGTCACCCTCCATATTTAAAATAATACATCAACTTAGTTATCTTTTCTTCCAAATCACTTGTATACCCTCATTAACACTAGAGTACTTCATTTGAAATCATTAATTAATCTAATACACAAATTGATCTATATTTTTAAAATATGAAGGGTGGCCCAAATGTAACCTTACCCATAATTGAGTGATCCAAGTGTAATCTTTAATAATTGGGTGACCTAAATGTAACCTTACCCATAATTGAGTGACCCAAATGTAATCTTACCCATAATTGAGTGACCCAAATATAACCTTACTCATAATTGAGTGACTTTCCTGATAGTTTACCCTAATAATAATAATAGAGTTGGGTTAAATGTGATACATTGACCATATTCAAATTTATATATATATGGGCAATAAATCAAATAACAATAATGGTTTGTTTTTGTTTGGCGCATGAATATATTTTTAAAAAAAATATATATTAAAAAATGATATAATAATATATAATTTTTTGTTTAACCACTGGTATCTGAATTATTGGCCAATTAATTCGGATATGATTTTGTAAATTCAAATATGAGGGTGACCCTCCCAATTAGGGATGTGCAAAAAAATCTGATCCGATCCGTTTATCCGCTGATCTGATCTGATCTTAAACTTTGAATATTCGATCCATTTTTTATTTTTCGAATAATTCGAATCGGATATCCGATATCCGAAAATTCAATTTTTAGATATATATGAATCTTGTTATATTCGATATTTTTACTTATTATATATGAAAATTAAATTTTTCATGGATACAAATCTTGTTATATTCAATAATTTGTTGATTGTTATATACGAAAACTTAAAATTTTTATGGATAAGACCGCCAAATTTAAAAAATAATTAAATAAAGTTATAAATTTGGATATTCAGATATCCAAATATCCGATCCGAAAATTTCGGATATCCGATTTTCGGTTACGCGACTTTTTCGGATCGGATACGGATCGCTAAATTATCTATCTAAAATTTTCGGATATTCAAAATGCACACTCCTACTCTTAACTCAACTTTTTTCATTCACAATATCAGAATTCGAACTTTTAATCTTGCTTAAGGGATCTAACACCTCATCCCGCTATATCTTGTTGGTAATAATTATATATCATTTAACATGCAACTTCATTGTATTCAGTATCAATGTATAAATCTATATGTGGACACGACAAAAAAAATATAAATTCTAATACTATTAAAAAATAATTTTGATTATTTTAAAAACTTTAATAAGATGGAGTTTTGTTTTCTTTGAAAACGATAAGATGAAATTAATTAATTAATTATAGATATCTACAACATCAATGATCAAATATAAACCATTTTTAATTAATTTGAAATCTTGCAATTAATACATATAGATGTCTGAAAGGTGACACATTTGCATAAAGACAAATTATATTTACAAGGACAATAGTTTTGTTTTTTCCCCTTGTGTACACAAAAATGTTATCCATTATACATTACGACCCAAGATAAAGTGATATATAAATAAGATGTTTTTATATTGCTTTGAATTTTGGGTAAAGTATATCAGAGGTCCCTAACCTATGATCAAATGATTATTTTGACCGTTGAACTTTTAAAAATTATAAAACTATCATCAATTTTTTTTGAATATGTTGGTGTGATGCAAGGGTAGCATCTATTCAACTTTCTTAGTCTTTTCAAAAACGGCACACACAACATGCATTACTGGTGCTCGAACCCGGGTCCTAAGGGATGATGAACATCTACCTTTGCCACCAGGACACAAAGGGATGAGCAACTATCATAAAAAATTTTAAATGGTTACAAAATGGTCATTGTGATGTTATACCCCTTTAAGGGAGATGATATTGCACATTAACTTAATGGTTAATGTCTCATTCCGTCCCTCGATTGTATCTAAAATTTCATTTTTAGTAAATTTTCAATATTTCTAAGCAATAATTTAAAAAAATAAAAAAATGAAATTTCATAATTATTTTAAAAATATATAAAAATTCATATTTTTAAAATAAAAAAATATTTATTAAATATATAATTTTGTGACTTTTATTTGAAAATGAAAATTCTTCCGAGGAAATTTTAAAGATTTTTTTTAAAAATTCATAATATTTTTTATTTAAAAAAATAAATTATGAATTTTCATATACATTTTTAAAATAAGTATGAGATTCGGATTTCTCCATAATAAAAAAAATGTAAAAGAGAAAAAGGGATAAAGAGGAGGGTTTCCAAGATATAAGAGGATGAAAGAGAAGGTAGTGATAATCAATTTCTCAAAGAGAAAATCAGTCTAATAGTCGTAAATGTTCATCCACTTCGCTCTTTGTGTGGGTTTAAATATAGACATTTGTCTTGAAAACAGGTTCATTCTTGAGATTTTGATGGTATAAGAACGAATCTAAAAATTAGGCCCTTAATAATAAGTATTGAAAAAAATAGACCCCTAATAACAAGCATTGAAAAATAAAATAAATTTTAAGAATAGACTCCTAATAACAAGTATCGGAAACAATTGGACCTCTAATAACAAGTACTGAAAAATTAAATCCTTATAATAAATATTAAAAAAACTATTATTAAAATTGAACCTCTCTACTTAATAAGACAATCGGTGGCGGAGCCATATAGAGATTAGGGAGTCAATTGACCTCACTTGATTTGTTGTGGTAAGGGATTTTTAAAGAGTTAAATGAGGTTTTTCAAGGAGTTATATAAAAATTTTCATGAAAAATATTAGAATTGACCTCACTTAATTTGTTTGGGTATGAGATCAACAATATTTATATTGTAATGGTATGAGAATCCTCGTACCTCATACTCTACTCTGATCACACTATATAAAAATTCTGACTCCGCTCTTGAAGACAATAAGATTTGAATAAGCGGTGGGTCTTGGGCCGTCATCCTTATTGTCTCCCTCAAGGACGAGCTTGCTTGGAAATGTATTGCAACGCTATTTAATCAAAAAAATCCCAAAGAGAAAGTTGATTAGGGTTTGTCTTGAACATGGCACAAGAAGCAGTAACGTGAGCAGCCTATAACACATAAGGCCTAAACTGCAAGGCAAGGTGACATATAAAGGAGGATCTGTTCCTTAATCATTCTCACCGGTACTGCCTTAATTTCTAGAATTAGAAAGGCCCATTCAAAAGTAGAAGCCTTAAGGTTTAAAAGTAATAAATGAAAAAAGCCCACTCTAATAAATGGATTTTAAAATTACAAATAATAATAATAATAATAATAATAATAATAATAATAATAATAATATCTACTAAAAATAAACATCTAACTTACCAACAACTATTTAGTTTAATAGGGTGAAACACTAGATTCTTTAAGTAAAATTAATGATTTGAATCTTGTCATTGTGAATGTAGTAAATTCAGTTGAAAGAGCCACCACATAATAGTTCTTTGAAATACCTGATCTGAATTGATTAAATAGATTAGATACCAATAATTATAAAAAAAATCTAACTTAGTGCTAAATCTATCCAAAATTCAAATTATTTGTCCAAGTTAAAGGCCCATGGGAAAGAAACTATGACATATATTGTATGAGAGAGTGTTTGTAACTAATGAAAAGTTGGGTTACAGATTAAGGGTGTCTGAAAATATATAGTGAATTTTCCCTCTAAATAAGTCTATGTTGTGCTCGTTTAAGTGTCCACTCCCTAAACTAGTGCCCAATAAAACCAAACCAACAATCATTATCCCCTTAAGGCGAACACACCAAATCTCGATTAATATTGGTTCTAGAGAGTAAATATTTTAACGAGGCTCATTTTTTTTTTTTAAAAAACAATCATTATCTTAATAATTTATCCTGCAATAGCATGCCTTTTTGTCTCTACTAGATTAATGAGGTGGACCAGTGGCGGATCCATATGGTGACTTGGGTGGGCCTGTGCCCACCCTGAATTTTCAAACCTTACACATTTGGCTTCAATTTTTATAATTTTTATGAATTAGTCCTTAAATTTTATGACTTGTGCCCACCCTGAAATTTTGAGATTTTTATGATTTGTACCCATCTTAAAAAATGTTTTTATTTGTGCCCACCCTAAAAAATTTTTTTGAATCCGCCACTGAGGTGGACAGAAAAAAATAAGAGCATTCTCTTCTAAGCATGTAGGGGAACTTCATTTTGTTTCTAAAGTATTCGAGCCATATACACATAATTTCATAAAATTGTACGATTCTCCCGATCTAAATCAAGCAAGTTTTACATGAAAAAGGTTTGCCTCAGCATGTTCTACTCGATACGAGTAGGAGAAGTAGTATTCTTAAAAAATAGAAAAATTAGAACCAAGTCAAGATGATACGGATCAACCCCTTCTTCTTGCGCCAAAGATCTTACCGTTTCCGAAGGAACTGAAGTTACATCTCTTTTTCAGTTCCATTCAAAAATTTTTATGTATTTTCACGACCTTTTAAGACCAGAATTTTGACAAATTCTTTTTCTTTTCTTAGTAACACATACAAAGTTCGGCCGAAACCATGTAACATGGATTGTAGGAACTCAAACATACATACATTGGCAGCTTTTGGAGCCAATACTCATTGAGAAGTTGTGGGAACTCAAGAATATGGGAACTCGCTTGCATGCTGTGTTGCGCCACGTGTGCAGGAATGGATTGAGGAATGTTAGAGAATACAATTATATTTTCTTTATATTTTATTTTTTGTATTTTTTTTTATCGATAATCTTTTAAAATAAGTCCTCGAACTTTTTTAAAAAATTAATCAAACCATCTAATTTTAAAAAAAAAAATCATTTGTAACTCAGCCAAATCGATTTATTATTAATGAAAAACTGCTATGCAGCAGTGCCAATACAAAAGTTTTGAGGTTTAAACCACACAAACTTGAACAACAAAACACCAAGAGATCAATAAATATAACTTTGTTACTATAATGCCAACAAAAAGGAAAGAACCACCTGTTGCGACTCGATAGTTCACACTGCAGTTGACACAAACAGACACTAAAATATCTCGTTCACTATATAACGGTAGCAGCATCGTCTAAAATCGTTATTACAAAAAATAGTGATTCACAAAAATCGAAATAGCATTTGTTATGTTCACAATCACAAATGACAGATCTGTGCAAATCCTGAACTTTTCAAAGTTCATATATTTGATTTTAATTTTTTTAAATTTTTATGAATGAGTACTTAAATTTGACTTGTGCCCACCTCAAAATTTTAAAATTTTTATGACTCGTGCCCTCTCTAAAAAAATCTGAATCCGCCAGTAGTGATAACGATAAAACACCGTAATCGAGAACATGATCACGACCGCATTTAAATCCATGTGAATGCCTAAGAAACCCCACCCTGCTTGAACGAGGTGTTGCAAACAAAACAACGAAACTCCTTGCCACCTAACTCTTGTTTCCCAAACTAACATTTCTCCACAAAAGTAGTCGAACCTTGACCTTGCTTAAGAGATTTAGTGTCTTATTCTATTAGACCAACCGATGATTGACAGACGATATATGTCTCTATTTATTGAATGAGAGTTTATATTCGCTAATTAAATTATTGAAAAACGTATAATATTGCTAATATTACATAACAATACAGTACATATCCAAGTGTGTGTATGAAATTAATTAACAACATTGCCATGCAAAACTTGTTGTCAATAAGGAAAAAATGAAAAGAAAAAAAAGAACATATTTCCCGTTGCTCTTACCAGTACCCCACTGAATCAATCTGGTCTTGCTGCTGTAATTGCTTCTGAATGTTATTGGACGAGAAAGGCAACGAAAATGGTTGATCAGGAGGCACAAAAGAATATACACTGCTATTGAAATTAGGTATATTTTGTTCGTGTTTCGATTGTTGTTGCTGTTGTTGTTGTTGCTGCTGCTTTAGCTCGGATCTTTGTTGCTTTGGAATGTTGACCTTCTCTCCTTCAATTTCTCTATACTTGCTTAGGTACAACTTTAACGGTCCTACGTATTCTTCGAATCCTAACGTCGTGATTGCCCAGATGATGTCGTCTCCGTTGATGGTCTTCCTCTTTTCTCTCTGGCACTTGTCCGAGGCCTCCCCCGTGACGAAGCTGATGAACTCCGACACGCATTCCTGGACGGTTTCTTTCGCGTCTTTCGATATCTTCCCGTTGCTCGGAATCACTTTCTTCATGATCCTCCCCACGTTCGCTATGGGGAGGAAACGATCCTGCTCTTTGTTGCTGTTGCTGCTGGTGGTGCCACCAATTCTGGCACATGGGCTCTCGGGGCTTCCTTTGTTGAGCCCATGTGCCACATTTTCATGGCTGGTTTCGTCTTCCATTTCGGTTTTGTTTAGAAATGTTTACTACTAAATATTCTCCCACAATGTTTGGGAATTGAGAGAGAGTATAGCTGCTAGGTTTTGAGTTTTGTGGATGTTTATTGGGGTGAAATAGTTGGGTACAATTGCTTAAAAGTAGGCTGTTGAGGGGGAAACTGAAAATTCTCCTGTTTTGGGCCAAGTGAGTCCCCGGGACTCGGTCCTCCTATTTGTGAAGTTGTTAGTTATGACTATGACCTAATCAAATCAACTCTCATTCTTGTTTAGGACAACATGACACTAATCAATTTTAGGTCTAATACCAATTTTATCCCTCAATTTTTTTTCTTTCAAAAAACCATTTTACTTTTTAAATTTTTTTACGTCTTATTTAACCCCTAAATAGGGACGAAGTCAGAGTTGAATATAGGGTAAAACATAAAGTTTAAAAAACATGGGGCAAATTATATATATATATATATATATGGGATGTGATCCAATTACACTATGTAAAACTCATTTAGTTTTACCCTAATCCATGACCATTTGATGAGTGAAATTAACAGTAGAAAATGTGAAGATAATAAACTTAGTCATTAATTATCATCATCCAACGGTCCAAAAAAAGTATAAAAATAATTGAGTTTTACACAATGTAAGTTGATCCTAACCTTTTATATATATATATATATTTAAAGTTACAAAGTTAAAAGAAGTAAAAAAATAAGTGCTAAAATGATATTTTTAAAAGAAGTTTGAGATTTAAAAGTCATTAAGACTATGGGTGATAACGAGCCGAGCTGAACCTGAGCTTGGCCAGGCTCGGCTCAGAAACAGTGTTATTGGGCTCGGCTCGGGCTCGAGGCTCGTCGAGCACGAAATTTTAGACTTGAGCTTAGCTCAGAAACAATACTATTGGGCTCGGCTCGAAGCTCGTCGGGCTCGGCTCGGCTCGAAATAGACAATTTTTCTATAATTTTTTTAATAAAAGATGGGGCCTCGTTAAAAGCCTATTTCATAACCAACACATAAACGAAATTCAATGTCGGGAAATGAAAAAAGAGTGGCCAAAAATTAGATTAATCCAAATAATCAAGAAATATTCTTACAATACAAACACATAATCAAAGAAAATACAAAATCAAACAACAACCATGTTGGGTTTTTCGACGCTCGATTCGAACAACCGATTATGCTCGCCAAGTGGTGGAGAGGTGAATATTTGGGTGGAAGGGTTTAGGAAGCTAGAAAGAATAAATACACAATGATTTATAGTGGTTCAACCTTCTAACCAAGGTCTACATCCACTACCTTAGCTTCCTACTAAGGATTTCGCAATCAATCCACTAATTGATTCGTCCCCTTTTCTAGGATCAGGAGGAAACCCTTTACAACGATCAAGCTTCTACCCAAAGCCTTGATCAAAACCCTCGAAGCTTTCTACCCAAAGCTTGAAGGAACCCCTCTCTTACAAAGAGATAAACAAAGAAGCAAACTTGAACCCTCTAATAGGTGTTTTGTTTGCACAATGAAGCACTCACCCAAAACCTAAGACACTTGAGCAATTTTAACAATGTAAGCTCACAAGTGTTGTCTAAGCAAGAAATAAACGATTTAAGCTCTAGACAAGTTTTTCACTCATAATGTTGTAACAATTGAAGCTCTTTTTATTCTTGATGCTTGGAGGTCTTATTTATAGTCCCAATTGAGTTTGTAGCCGTTTATGGCCGTTGGGATCAAAATATAGCCGTTTGAAGACTTTAATTTCCTCCAAAATGCAATTCAGCTGCTACCCGTTTCGGAACGCTTCAAGCCCGTTTCGGAACGCCTTCTTTATAGAGATAGCCGTTGCAGCCTGTCGGGGTACCCGTTTCGGAACACCCTATAGCCGTTTCGGAACGCGTATCGGAACGCCTTAACCCTGTTTCGAAACGCCTGCATTTTGAATATTAGTTGGGAAAGAGCCGTTGGGGTTTATAGCCGTTAGGGTCGTTGCCACGTAGGCGTATCGAAACGGCCTATACCGTTTCGGAACGCTTGGCCCGTTTCGATACGAGTATCGAAACGTTTTGCCACTGGAATCCCCCTGTTTCGAAACGCCCTATGGTGTTTCGAAACGCCCTTTGGTTTTTGAGAAATTTGGCCTTTGAAACACATTAAAAACCATTTAAAAACTTCCTAAACATAATTTCAAGATGTTTGGACTTTAGAAATGTTTTTAAATTCTTTTTAAAATAGTCCAAAATATTTTTCAAATATTATATCAAAACATTAGTTCTACAATCTCCCCCTTTTTGATATAATAAAACCAACTTGAAAAATTGTTTGGGATTCTCCCCCTTTAATTTTAAAATTGTGAATAAGAGATTAAGATATTAAATAAAATAAAGCTCCCCTTATTCGTTTGAAAATTCAATTTTTCAAACCATTTCTCCCCCTTTTTGTTATATCAAAAAGAATTTAAAATGACATTTAAGTTCAAGATAACATAGGAGGCAAAAAAAATTTTGACACTTAAAATTTTGGTTTAAAAAAAATTGGCTCCCCCTTACTCAAAGCATCATTAAAATGTTAGTTCAACATTTATGAATATCTAGTTGACATAAAATAAAATAAATCAATAAACACTAAAACAACTAGATTTTACCACACTTGAACTCAAGGGAGGATGTGAAGCCTTCCTTCTTCAAGTGTTCTTCCTTGTGTGCATGGAGCTCCCCCTCAATTTTTGACTTGTTGATCATTCTCCATCACACCTAGCAAAAGACAATCAAGTAATTTTTGGTATCCAAATTGCTTTGGATCCATAGACGTTAGTAGCACAAAATTTAGTCCCCTTAGGAATCCATTTTTCAATTTCATCCTTTTTAGTTGAAGTGGTTAGTCCTTTTGGGACCCAAACACTTCTAAAACATTTTCCATTTAAAAATCTAGGGGCACTAGATTGTCTTACATAAAAATTTGATTTTCCAAAATTGTTTTTCTTTTGAAGTTCATTGGAAATCAAATCTTTTTCCTTTTTGAGATCATCGACTTCTTTTTGATGATCTCTTTCCATCGTTTGAAGCAAATTTTGTAGGTTTAAAACTTTAAGCTCAAAATTTTTAATTTTTGCTTCAAACTCTAAATTGGTTTTAGAAAGCAAATCATTTTCGGTTTTCAACTTTGAAATCAATTTTTTATTTTTCGAAAATGAAGCCTTGAATTCAAAAACCAATTCATCGTAGGCTTCTTGTAACTCATCAAATGTATACGAATTTGAAATAGATGAGTTAGAAGTTACCTCCCCCTCACTGAGGGCCATCATGCATAGGTGGGCTACTTCATTATCGGTGGAGTCTTCATCACTCCAAGTGGCCACGTATGCTTGTTTAGAAGATGATCCCTTCTTTTTGGATTTGTGGGAATCCTTCATCTTCTTCCTCGATTCATGCTTGGATTTTTCCATTTTGTTCTTCATGAATCGGGTGAATTTGTTGAAGAGATGGACCATCTCTTCATCTTCACTATCCTCCTCACTTGAATCTACATGATGACTTGTGGAGGATTTGAGAGCAATGGCATTTACATTGATGCCAATACTCTTGAGTTTCTTCTCTCCCATAGCTCTAATTGCTTCCCTCTTTTTCTCATCCTCTTTATTTTTCTTCATGATTTGATGAGTAAGGAGAGACCCCATGAGTTCATCAAGCTTCAAAGTTTTCAAATTTTTGGCTTCGATGATGGCGGTCCTCTTTGAGTCCCAAGACTCGGGAAGTGAGTAGATGAGCTTTCGGACAAGTTTTTCTTCCGGAATGGCTTCTCCATAACCTTTAAGACCATTGATGATGGTGGAGAATCTATCAAACATCTTCTCGATGTTCTCTTCCGGATCCATTTTGAAGTTCTCATACTCTAAGGTGAGGAGCCCAATCTTGGTCTCCTTGACTTCATTAGTCCCCTCGTATGTGACTTCAAGCTTGTCCCATACCTCCTTGGCACTTTCACAAGAAGACATCTTCTCATAGATGGTTGGGCCAAATGCACAAAAGAGCATGTGCAAGGCTCTACAATTTAGCTCCATCTTCTTGCGATCGTTGGCACTCCATTCCGCTTTGCTTCCTTGAGGCACGAACGGACCATCTTCAACTATGTCCCATAGTTTGTAATCATTTGCCTTCAAGAAGAATTTCATCTTTGTCTTCCAATGGGCATAGTGATTTCCGTCGAAGAAAGGCGGTATGTTGATGGATTGCGACATTTTGAGCTGGTTGGTGAAATGTTGATCGAGCTTGCTGGATCTTCTCAATAGGATGTGAATCCCCTTCGATTGAGCCAAGCTCTGATACCAATTGTTGGGTTTTTCGACGCTCGATTCGAACAACCGATTATGCTCGCCAAGTGGTGGAGAGGTGAATATTTGGGTGGAAGGGTTTAGGAAGCTAGAAAGAATAAATACACAATGATTTATAGTGGTTCAACCTTCTAACCAAGGTCTACATCCACTACCTTAGCTTCCTACTAAGGATTTCGCAATCAATCCACTAATTGATTCGTCCCCTTTTCTAGGATCAGGAGGAAACCCTTTACAACGATCAAGCTTCTACCCAAAGCCTTGATCAAAACCCTCGAAGCTTTCTACCCAAAGCTTGAAGGAACCCCTCTCTTACAAAGAGATAAACAAAGAAGCAAACTTGAACCCTCTAATAGGTGTTTTGTTTGCACAATGAAGCACTCACCCAAAACCTAAGACACTTGAGCAATTTTAACAATGTAAGCTCACAAGTGTTGTCTAAGCAAGAAATAAACGATTTAAGCTCTAGACAAGTTTTTCACTCATAATGTTGTAACAATTGAAGCTCTTTTTATTCTTGATGCTTGGAGGTCTTATTTATAGTCCCAATTGAGTTTGTAGCCGTCTATGGCCGTTGGGATCAAAATATAGCCGTTTGAAGACTTTAATTTCCTCCAAAATGCAATTCAGCTGCTACCCGTTTCGGAACGCTTCAAGCCCGTTTCGGAACGCCTTCTTTATAGAGATAGCCGTTGCAGCCTGTCGGGGTACCCGTTTCGGAACACCCTATAGCCGTTTCGGAACGCGTATCGGAACGCCTTAACCCTGTTTCGAAACGCCTGCATTTTGAATATTAGTTGGGAAAGAGCCGTTGGGGTTTATAGCCGTTAGGGTCGTTGCCACGTAGGCGTATCGAAACGGCCTATACCGTTTCGGAACGCTTGGCCCGTTTCGATACGAGTATCGAAACGTTTTGCCACTGGAATCCCCCTGTTTCGAAACGCCCTATGGTGTTTCGAAACGCCCTTTGGTTTTTGAGAAATTTGGCCTTTGAAACACATTAAAAACCATTTAAAAACTTCCTAAACATAATTTCAAGATGTTTGGACTTTAGAAATGTTTTTAAATTCTTTTTAAAATAGTCCAAAATATTTTTCAAATATTATATCAAAACATTAGTTCTACAAACCAACTAAAGAAAATGCCCAATTTATTTTAGTTAATTTGCTTTTAGTGGATTTTCCCTAATTTATTTTATTGATTTTCTTTTGCTAAACAGATTACTTTTAGGGCATATGTAGCATATATATAATATATATAATTATTTCGAGCTTGTTCATTGCTCGGCTCGACTTGTTAAGGTCTCGAGCCAAACCTGAACACGAGTCAAGCTCACTCAAACCGAACTTTGATCGAGTCTAGCCCGAATAGCTCGCGAGTCGGTCAAGCTCATTATCACCCCTAATGAAGACCTTAAATTTATCTTTTAATGACGTTGAGCATTATAGAATGAGAAGATATTAGAGAAATTTGTGAGAAAAATTATGTTACTTTCAACATGCTCTCCTGCTCAAACTAATGACATGTATCAAAAGTTTTAGCACTATTTTTCTCTTATATTACAAATAAGTACTTAAATTATATTACCTAATCGGTGATTGTATCGATCTTAATCTAGTCATCGACTGTCGATGATTTATATATATATATATTTGATTCTATTTGTTTTGTTTTCTTTTTCTTCGTACATCTTGTTGCACTTTCCTCTACCCTTGTGGCACGTTTCCTCTGTTTTTATGATAGTCTCTTCATTATGTCATATTTTTATGGTTATTTTTGTGAGTGTTTGCCGGTTTAGGGGGTTTCATCTAGTTCGTGTTTTGACAACTCCTTATGGACCCTTCAAACAATGGACCGTAAAAATTTTCCTTGGTGCAAAGAGAAAGTGTCTGATCTAACCGATACAACGCTTATCTTTTCTTTTTAGATTTACCATATTTTGTTGTTCTTTTTTGATGTTTTAAAACCTCTAATAAATTATACTATTGTTTTACTTTTGTTTATCAATAACGTTGTATGGTTGATATGTCAAAAAATACCTAAAGTACCGACCTTTTCATTTAGGCGCTTAAAGTATGATTATTTGATTAAAATAAACATCTAAAATATAATATTTTTTTTATCAAAATAGGTACCTAACTTTTTTTGTCAACTTAATCAAATGTGCCTAGATAGGAATTTCGTTCCTCATTGACATGCAAATGAGTGTCTTTTCAACCAAAGGTCCTGGGCCTAGATAGGAGAAGCCCAACCTTTCAGCCGTTGGAACTGATGCAATGGGCTATAAAATGGTAAGAAAGATAAAAAGGCTGTTCTGGCCCATTAATAACACAAACTCTAACAAGTTACATGCATCAATTGCCGGGGGGCTACACTTCTGCACCAATTGGGCCACAAAATATGTGATGCAATTAAGGCATAAGGAAGTCCAAGTTAAAAACAAATATTTATGTTATTAATCCTCTAATTTACTTATCTGAACTTATTCCTATTCATTATCAACCTATTATTTTTGAATTCAAGCAATGATTTCAATAAAAAAATGATATTTTTTAAGAGATTTGGATTCGAACACATATGTGTAAAAATGTGTACGCGTTCTCAAAAATTTAGAAAAAAATATAATCAAATACTATCACATACCATGTAATCACATCAGTATATTCAAATAAAAATTAACTATCTTTTGAGATTGATGAAATGTTATTATCTAGTTACTCCCGAAAGAAATACTATGTGATAAAACAATATCAATTTCTAAAACACAAATGATTGATACTGACATATGAAGTACAGTGTACTACTATTCTTTTTTAATCCATGGCACTATGTATTCATCGGTGAATCTAAATGTAAATAATGTTAAGATTTTAGGGGGAAAAAGTCAGTAATTTTTTGTGAACTACATTAAAATTTCATCATATCCATCAACTTTTTAGAACAAGTTTTATTTTTTTTAAATGCCTCTAAACGAACTCATTGAGCGGTCCTAGTGATAAAGGGTGAGATGTTTTTTTAGGTTACATGAGTTCGAGCAGTATAGTCTACTAGTGTGCGTGAATTTATCCAGATATGAATCTCAACTAAGATGTTGGCAGAGGATTTTTGTTCATAAGAAAGACCCGAAATCAATGATGTGGTTAACTTATGGATTTATATTCAATACACTGGCAGAGGAAACTAAAACTTCTCACAAGCGTCTTAGTTTAGGGGTTTAGAATTTAGGGTTAAGGTTCAGATTTTAGGGTGGTATGATGTAGGATTTGGGCTTTAATTTATAAACCCTAAATTTTTATCCTAAACCCTAAATACTAATCATAGCCCATAAACTTAAACTTAAACCCTATCTCCTAAATTGAATATCTAGACCCTACACCTTAAATTGAATATCTCAACCCTAATATCTTTCGGTTTACGAGTATAGAGAGATTAGAAGGAAAGGTGGAAGAAGAGTGTTTTAGAATTGAATAAAAAGAAGAGAAGAGGGTAGGGGTCGTAAGAGGAGAATATTAGGGTATCACCAACCATCCAACAAAGACACAAACAGTGATTATGGCATCAAATATACAACAAAAGTTGTTGTCGAAATCATTGTAAAGCAAGAAAGGGTAAAAATAAGAAATGGTGAGTGAGTGAGTTGGTGTGGGGAAGGGGGCTTCACTGTCAACAAAAAGAAAAGATTTGTGGGACAAGTGCCCTACACCGACTTACCAGCTTAGTGCCAAGAGAAAATATTCTGAAGGACACCTAACCGCACCTCTTATTATGTGAAAAACAAAGCACAACAGCACTCAGCATGGAATTGAAAGTGACGTTTTCGGGACTCTCCCTTGGCGTAGTCGGCAAGAGCAGGAATGAGCCGAAGAGTGTTGGAGAGGACAGTCACACTCTTTATAAATTTTAAATTTTTTTATAATTTATGTAATTGTTTTATATTTTTTATTAATTATAAAGTTTTTAATTTTTATATTATTAAATTTTTAATATAACTCTTTAATAGTCTGTACTCCTGATATAAAACTTTGTGTCTATTCCAGGTATGTGCAGGGATAATGACAACCTACACTTGAAGCCAAAACTTTTATATATCTCTTCCATGTGCCCTTCCACTGGTTTCTAACTTGTCTAATATTCTTTTCGTTACTCTTTCTCCATTATGACCCCTTCTTAATCTGTTTTGTTTGCCTTTAAATATATTACTTTTTAATATACTTTTAATTGCTACATATATATATATAAGTTTAAATCTACCTTCAACTATATTTGAAGTGAGAACCTTGTGTAAGTGCTGTTTTTGTCTTACAATTTAGGGATGAACGCATTTGTATTCCTAAAAATTTTAAATTCTTATATAATTTAAGTATTTTTTGTAATTTTTTTATTAATTATTTGACTTCGCACTCCTAAAAATTTTATAATTTCACACCACCTGATATAAATATCCCGCGTCCGTCTATGTTGCAGTTGTTGATAGTGGTCACTAGAGAAAACACTGATAACAAAAATGTAAACACTAAACATAGAAGTTTGTTTGTTTAGTTTCAATCAAATCCTACTTCTGTAGAGACTCGTTTAGAGAGTAATCCGTTTCCCATCTATATCAACAATACAAGAGACTCTCCTTTACATATATTCTCGACTTACTTTTCCTAAATATTCCCCAATAAATATTTAGTTTACACAAACATTCTCAAATTCTTGATTATTAACTTAAATTCTAGACATTATTTAGAAATATCAAATATATGCATTGAAATCGGATTTCAAGTGACAAAGATAATGCTCGTTGGCATCATTAACCAGGGTTCGAGACCTGTGTCACCCATTCTCCGTCTCAAATTTTGTAATGATAAAAAAGTATTACATATATCAAAATTGTCACAATCTAGCAATGTAAATGAACAAAACTATATTGGGAAGGTCGTCTTCATATTAAACTTCTAACTCGATCTAAATTAATTAATTAATGAGTCGGATACAGATGATTATAAAAAAAAATGCCACACTATGCTGACCGAAAGCACTCTAATTATTTTGGGTTAATTACCCCATCCATAATGAACTATACCAAATTCTCACTTTCATACATAATGTTTTAAAATTATCGGTTTTTATACATATGGTATTTCGCCGTTAACGAGTTTGCCCACTTCCATCGCGGAAGCTGACGTGACATTTTTTTTCAAAAAAAAATCACCATTTATTTAAAGGCATAATAGTCGAATTGGTCCTTCAAGGTTTATTATTTTTCAATTTCAACTTTAAAAGTTTATTATTTTTCAATGTCGACCTTAAAAGTTTAAAAATCCTAAACCCTAAAACTTAACCCTAAAGTTTTAAAAAATTAAACCATAAACCCTAAACCTTAAATATTAAAATCTAAAAATACTAAACCCTAGAAACCCTAACCCATTTTCCAACAACCAATTTTGATCACCCACCAGCCGGCCGTTACAACCTTCGGCAACTATCTCCATAGCTTCTCCACTTCCGTCCGACTTCGCCCAAGCCCGTAACGTCTTCAACCATGTTCTCCATTG
The DNA here is from genome assembly GCA_030270665.1 of Hibiscus trionum. Classification (NCBI taxonomy): domain Eukaryota; kingdom Viridiplantae; phylum Streptophyta; class Magnoliopsida; order Malvales; family Malvaceae; genus Hibiscus; species Hibiscus trionum. The sequence goes on along the minus strand of BSYR01000034.1, from coordinate 5,856,799 downwards.
ACCGTTCGAAACTCTCATGGCCGATCAAGTTCCTGTCACTACCCAAATTCGCCGCAAGCCCTATCGTTTTAACCCAGCCCCGTTCAACTGCCCCTATCGCTCGGTTCTTTTACCCAGATCCGCCTCTCCTTGCGTCGATGGAGATCACCGAACGGTGCGTCTAAGAGCAGTGACAGAAAATTGAACGGCCAGGGGTTTCGAGTGGTCGATGGAGGTCACGACTGAAGACGTTACAGGCTTGGGAGAAGTCAGAAGGAAGTGGGAAAGCTATGGGGACGATCACCGGAGGTTGTAACGGCCGACTCTTGGGTGACCGAAGTTGGTGGTTGGAAAAGGGGTTAGGGTTTCTACGGTTTATTAATTTAGATTTTAAGATTTAGGGTTAAAGTTTTAGGGTTTAAGGTTTAAATTTTTTAAACTTTAGTATTAAGGTTTATGGTTTATGAATTTTAAAATTTTAAGGTTGAAATTGAAAAATAATAAACTTTTAAGGTTGAAATTGAAAAATAATTGACCTTAAAGGACCAATTCGGCTATTATGCCTTTAAATAAGTGGTGATTTTTTTTAAAAAATGCCACGTCAGCTTCCGTGACGGAAATGGGCAAACTCATTAACGGCGAAATACTATATGTATGAAATTAAAAATTTTAAAACGTTATGTATGAAAGTGAGAATTTGGTATAGTTGATGTATGAATGGGATAATTAACCCTAATTTTTTTATATTGCGTCACGGTGGCACCATGGGCATAATATCCATATTATTTTCTTTAAGCATCTCATGTTTAGATAGATTAGTAAATGATATATGAAAATCAAAAGTAGATTGTCTATTTGTAGATAAAGTGCAACTGTGTGCAATTCAACTTGCTAGCTGATAATTTATCAATTAATAAGACTAAGGAAGATGCTATTATAGAAGTATCAACTTAAATTTGTTGGTAAAGTTATAAAAATATTATTATAATAACATCTTTTTATAATAATTTCAAATTTTCAAATCAGTCAAATCGTACCAAACTTTGAATAAATGATTACTTTATTTATCTGACTCGACCCATAGACAGATCTAAATAAAGATCACACTTGTTAACTTAAACTTTACAATAAATATTTGAATTGATCAAATCATACTAGACTTTGAATATTCAAATCAGTCAAATAATACAGAACTTTGAATAGATGATTACTTTATTTATCTGAGTTGGCCCATAGTCATCTAAACATAGATCACACTCGTTAACTTAAACTTCACAATAAATTTTTGAACAGATCAAATCATACCAGACTCTGAATATTCAAATCAGTCAAATCATACCAAACTCTGAATAGATGATTACTTTATTTATCTGACTCGACCCATAGAAAGATCTAATCAGAGATGAAACTCGTTAGCTTAAACTTTACAATAAAATTTTCGAACAGATCAAATCATACCAGACTCTGAGTAGATGATTACCTTATTTACCTGACTCAACTCACAACCAGATCAGAATAGAGACCACACTTATATTTACTTAAGTTTTACAATAAATTTTCAAACTAATCATATCATACCAAACTCTGAATCGACAACTACTTTACTCACACACCCAAACCATGAATAGGTCTAAATAGATACAACGTAAAATTAGGTTTTGCTCTCTTTTATGTCCTTGTCCCTTTCATTTTCAAAACTCCCAACTAAAACGTTATCTTGGAATTGTAAACCTACACATATATTTGGCCGACAAACTTGTGTGATGTTCGAGAAATTCATAGTTTTGTAATATTCGTTTTTTATTGTGAAAGTAACACTACATGTAATGCAATTACAATATAAAAATGTGACCTACCAATAAGAATTGAAGGCTTAGTTGACAGCATAAAGTGTTGAAGTTGAAGACAAAGAGAAAAATGGAGGGGAGGGGGCCTGGCAAAGGTACCCTTTTTACTTCTAATCTCATGACATTTACATTCCTCTAGGGTTGGGTCGTCCACCCCTATAGTTTGAATACCAGTTTTTTCTTGGTCATTTGGGTGCTATTTGAGTGTATGACCTATTTGTCTTTGGTGGGTTTTTGTTTTATAGTTGTGATTTGCATCTCATTTGGAGTATTTTGAGGGCAAAATCAGGCATGATCGTGAACGGTAATGAGTATAATATAAAATTTAAAATTTTTATTTAATTATCTTTTGTGTGTGATACACATTTGAGGGAAAGGGTCATGACCTATTTTTACTCCTACGTTGTCTTGTCATTGGGGTGTGTTTTGGTTTGTACCGAGTAATCTTGTAGTCACATGCGACATAATGATTTAAGATGTCTTGTACAATTTATTAAAATTGAGTCCTCAATTTTTTAAAAAATAAATTCTTGTTGACTTATTGGGTGTGATACGTTAACTTTTAAATAAAAAGGTAGATTACACTAAAGGTCACTTATTTATAGGTTTAATAACAAATATGTTGCTCTTATTCTAAAAGTAACAATTGAGTCACTCAATTATATGTTTAAGAACAAACATGTCACTCTTCTCCTAAAAGTAACAACCCAGTCACTCAATTATAAGTTTAGGAACAAACATGTTATTAAATTAAAATTTTGTGACAAACAAGTCACTATATTATTAAAAAAACAATGGCTTCGTATGATAACAATTTTAGTCCCTAAAACTTATGAATTCTATTAATTTGGTCATAATTCAAAATAATTCAATAAACTCAATCCTTCATGTTTAAAATTTTCATTAGTGAAGTGACCGTGTCTACTAGCAGAAAACGTTAAGGTCATAATGCGCCTATTCCATTAATTTGTCAATTGTCTAATAGTGAAATGACTATGTCAATCGAACTATCACACACGTTGATTATCGAACTCAAACCAATAAAGTAAAATAACATTTTGTGTCTCTTATGTGCTTTTCCACTAGTCTAAAACTAATATTCTATTTTTTACAATCACTTTCATTACATATGTTCAGAATTACCACGGTTTATAACTAAACATTTGATGTTCATTTTTACTAACTTTTTGTTAGTTGGACCCTTTTTGGATTTTATTAAAAATTTTCTTTGGCTTATAAAAATGTAAAATTGTTTATGAATAAAATATTTTATTTAAATTTAATTGTAAAAATATATAAATGTAAATATAAGATGATATAAATTTCAACCCATGAACAATGGTACTTATAATAATGGAGTGAGAATAATGAAGCGTGAGGCTTCAAAGCGAAGTTATTATGATACCTAACAACAAACAATCTCCTTAATCATTCACTTCTCTTCAACTTATTATGACACTGACAATAGACCTATTCTTTTTCTTTAAAAAAAGAAAGAAAATTGGAATGAATCTATTCATTATTAATTATATTAAGTTAAGCTATCAATTTAACATAGATTTAAATTTTATTTAAAATTAAATTCGTATATAATTTAGAAAATTTTTAAAAAAATTATACATTTTGTATTAAAAATTTATTTTCGCCCCTTAAAATTTTATAAGTTCGTCCCTTAAAATTTTATAGTTTACCCCCATAATATAAAATTTTGCATCCGTCTCTATCTCCGATCACTTGTAACATGGAATGGTCTTTATAAAACCATAGACACATTTAACTTTCTCCCTCTCTCTTTCCCATAGGCTCCATGCAAACCCTTTAAATGTAAGGGTAAAATACACTTCAAATCTCTTAATTATTTGGTTATAAAATGGTCACATTTAAAAAAATTATAATTTAGTCAGTCAATTATTTTTTTTACAAACAAGTAACTCTACTATTCATATTAAAACATTGTATGATATAATAAAAATTTTAGTTTCAAAAACTTATATATTTTATCAGTTCGGTTCTAATACAAAGTAATTCAATAAGTTTAACTATTCACTTTTAAAAATTTTGACAATCCACCCTCATGCCACACTCTATGACTACTTTCCACACTCTTTATTACTTTCCATTAACTAGAAAACCGAAAAATAAGATAGCTCGACAAATAAAGCTACTTCACTAATGAACCAAATTAATAAAATATATAAATTTTAATAACTAAAACTATTATTATATCATCACATGCTTTATGGACCACAAGCTACCTTTTGAATAGAATTCCAACCAAATCAGTAGATAAAACATCATATGAGATATGTCATTGCAAGAGATCAAGTTTATATTTGGTAATTATTTGAAGAAGTTCAAATCTTATCTACAATAATTTGCTACAATAGATTCTGTAATTATTTGTTAATACAATGATTATTCATTAAATGATTTATTAATTTAAAACATCTAATTTAGGTTTTTCTCTGCCCCAACCTTGCGGCATAGCCTCTTCTTCATTTGATTCCTTGGTCGGTGGCCGACAATTAGTCTTAGTACCAGTTGTCGACCACCGGGGTTCATTAGTTTTTTATTTTATTTTTTATTTTTTAATAAGAATCTCTATCCTTGTGGCACAAGTTCTCTTTATCTTTGTGACACGCTTTTTTTATTTTTATTTTTATTTTTGTGGTTCGTTTTATCTGTCGTTATGACATGATTTCAACATACTTTAGCGGTCGTCTGGTGCTCGTACAAAGATCTTCACGGTTCTATTTTCTGATTTTAATTTTGCTGGTAGTTATAGAAAGATAGATCCCCACTCAGTTGATGGTTGTTTGCCAATGTAATCAAATATGGGTATCGAAGCAATCTGCCTGATAGTTTGGTTCTCTCACCACTCCTTTTTCACCCTGTATAGCGTCTCGTTTGGATATAGACAATGAGATTCAGGAAGGCTTCTAGATTTTGTCGGTATGCTAATCTCTATGAAAGTATTTACTTTTCTTTGCACCTTTGGGTAGTATTTACTTTTCTTTGCACCTTTAGGTTTTGTATGAGATTTTAGTGTATTAGTCCCTATTATTTTTCATTCTAGACACGTTTTATTTGGTGTTGGAGGAAACAAGGTTAATTCGAAATAACCAATAAATTAATAAATCAAATAAAATAATAAAATAAACAAAAAAATTTATTCGAAATACATATTCGAAATAACCAGAATCGGATGGCTGAGTCATGCAGAAGCGCAATTTCCTTAAGACAGATTCAAACACGCCTCAGTGCTAGAGATCTTAGGTCGTCAGTCTCCTAGGATCATCAACAACAACACCACCAGAGAGATCACGAACAAAAACTTGCTTTTGACTATCATCGAAAAACAATGTAGTTTTGAAAGAGAAAAGATTTCTATGTTGTCTGTGAAGCAGAATAATGTCATTTTATTTATAAGGGAGAATTAGGTAAAAACCGTGGGAAACAAATGTTCCGAAAATAATGGTCATTAATTCTATATCCGATTTAATTCGAAAATCTCAGTTAATGTAATATTAAAAAAGAATATTTCCGTGAATTGTTCTCAATACCTAATTAATATCAGAATTTAACTAGAAAGCCAAAATTTATCCTATTTAATTCGAAATATTTAAAAGATATACCAATTATAAGGAAATAAAAAATATTAAAAGTGTGCCAAATATTCATAGGTCACAAAAAACCCAACTTACTTTTGACTATCATCGAAACACAATGTAGTTTTAAAAGAGAAAAGATTTCTATGTTGTCTGTGAAGCAGAATAATGTCATTTTATTTATAAGGGAGAATTAGGTAAAAACCGTGGGAAACAAATGTTCCGAAAATAATGGTCATTAATTCTATATCTGATTTAATTCGAAAATCTCAGTTAATGTCATATTAAAACAGAATATTTTCGTGAATTATTCTCAATACCTAATTAATATCAGAATTTAACTAGAAAGCCAAAATTTATCTTATTTAATTCGAAATATTTAAAAGATATACCAATTACAAAGAAATAAAAAATATTAAAAGTGTACCAAATATTCATAGGTCACTAAAAGCCCAAATAATCTAATCATTTGAAACACTCACATTGTAAGAGTGCACCCCATCCCAAATAAGATTGATTTGCACAGCTTGTGCACAAGGCATAATCTCCATTTAAATCACTCAATGACTTCAAAGTGAGTAAGTGTATATAAACACTTACTATTCTATTTAATTTACCAATATGGGATTGAGGGTTTTTATTTCCTTATTCAATTCACAACTACCTTACTTTGAGTATCAATTTCTCATTCAACACTTAACTATTTTGAGCATATGAGATACCGTTGTAAAGGTCTCATAGAGTACAATAATACCCAAAAGAATTTTTATTCGAATCTCTACCTTTACCCATTCGAAATATGGCTCAAAGTTACAGTTTTTCTCATATTTTTCCAACATTTAAGATATCTTCTATAATTATTAATAAAATCCAGTTATCATTGTCAAAAAAAATTAAAACTTCTAATTTAGAACTATTTAACACACGGACTGAATTTTGTGAGTTAAAATCCAAGTCATTAGGTATACATAACTACAATATGAAATGAAAAATTAAATTTCAAAGATTTTTTTGTTGCATTCTTGATTCCTCAAGGCTTTATCTTGATTAATTCGGAATGACACACGTCGTACACCTAGTTTTAGTGGGTGAGTCTCACAGTGAAAATTTTCTTCATACATAAGACGTCAAACTCGAAACTTACTTAAACGATACCAAGCTCCTTATAATTTGGACCACCTCTATAAGTAAATTTCAAAAACTTTTAAGGTGCATGATTATGATTAAAAGAAAAATAAAAATTTCAATATATCTTTGATTCATTAATAAGGTGGATCCATCAAATCGTTTCGTAACTATCATCATTTCTAGTCATCCATATTGGTTTAACGCGTTTGTCATTGCTTCAAGATTTTCGATAGGTATAAAAAACCGTAAAAGTAACCATCTAAATAATTATCTGTAATTTTTTATGATATAATCACCGATATTTAATTTATTAATCAATTAATTAGAATAAAAAAAATTTATTATAAAATGATCACTTCAACCTAATTTACACCAATTATAATTAGGATTAATATCCTATACACTGGCGGTGGGAATTTTTTATTTCCACAAGCGCCTCAATTATAGGGTTTAGAGTTTAGGGTTAGGGTTTAAAGTTTAGGGGTTTTAGTATAAAGGTTTAGAATTTAGTGTTCATGTTTAGAATTTAGAATTTAGGGTTAGAATTTAGGGTTTAGGGTTAGGGTTTAGTTTTAGGGTAATATGGGTAGGGATTTATGTTTTAACTTATAAACCCTAAATTTTAACACTAAACCCAAAATTCTATCAACAATCCCTAAATTCAAAACTACTACACTTATACCCCTAAATTTTAAACCCTAAACGAAGTCACTAACCCTTAAAACTAAGACGCTTGTGTAAAAAAGTTTCCACAAGCGCTTGTGTATAGAACAATTACCCTTATAATTATACGTCTCTTTAATTCACCCACAAAATCAACCTAAACTATACGTGACATTTTCAAGTTCCATTGATTTAAAACAATATTAGTTCATGTTAATTGGATTGGAATAGTTGAGATTTGAGACCTTCAAAAAGTTGTCAAAACACTTCTCCCTTGCCATCCCCAAACCCTTAGATTTTCATATTCAGACCCCCAAAGTGACATCATTGTCTCATTATATTCGTGAATTTCTTAAATTTAGGGATGGACCAATGGGGGCTAGAGGAGCAGTCCCCAATAAAAATTTGATATGTGTATATGATTTTGAAAATTTTAAAATATTTTTATTAAAAATCTATTTTTTCCCCTATCAAATTAAATCCCATTTAATTAGGTTAGATTTCAATCCCCTTTGATCCTAATATTCATAAAAATTCTTAAACTTCATCATGTGTATAGGATTTATGTTTTTTAATAGGTGAAAAGTCTATTTTTGAATGAACGTTTTTAATGTTAAAATCAGAGTTCTATACTATTGCATCTCTGTTTTTCTTTTCCTCTTATTTTTTTATCAGATAGTATAATTTTATTAAGTTTTTTTTTTTTTTTTGCTTCAACTTGAAAAAGAAAGAGATTGATGGGTATCCTTTAGAATTTTATGATCAATACCCATTTTAATTTCACTAACATGATTTTTTTAACATGTTTTTCTTCCAAAATTTGGTTCTTTGGGAGGGGCTGAAGCTCTGAATTTTTTTTTGTCAAGTCATCTTCCATTAAAAAATTAAACAAAAAATCAGTTTATTACCTTTTAAAATAATTGAGTAATAATTTTATAATTTTTCATAATCAGAGACCCGATAAAAACACTCGTAATCGAATGATTATTCATATATTTTACCCTAAAGATAAAGAACATTATACTATAAAACTAGCTAGAAAAGGCCAAAAGGGCCAATGTCTTACTTGATCAAGATAGAAGTGAAATGGTGATTTGCATATGGGAAATTGAGATTGACATCTAAAAGAGGAAATAAAAGAAATAAAGTAGAATCATGGAAATCCTGTCTCATTGCCCACAAGACTAAAATAGAAAAAAGACAAAAATTCAAATATTTAATATTCCAAAGTGGCCGACTTGTTTTTGAGTTTTGACATGGTAGCATATTTTATTTACCTGATCCCTACAAACCTAGTTATGTCATCTAATTAGGGATGATTATAAGTCAGGTCAGACAAAAAAATTTCGGGTTTGGATCAAATAATTGGGAAATTTTAAAAAAATGGACTAATATACGGCTAAGAAACGACATCACCGAAAACATTATAAGATAAATAAAAAAATAGGTAAAGCGCTACCGGATATGTTGATATAATATAATGTATCCGGTAGAAAACATGAAAAAATATTATAAAAAATTGGTAACCGACAAACTTAAGTTATCGGTAGGTATCGATACAAACATAACAAAATCGGTAAAATTACTTATTTTGTTGATAAGAGTATCAACATATTCGGTAGCGCCTAATTTGTTATTAAAGTTTAGCTGATGGGGCATTGGAAAATCCCACGATAACAAAATCGGTAAAATTACCTATTTTGTTGATAAGAATATCAACATATTCGGTAGCGCCTAATTTGTTATTAAAGTTTAGCTGATGGGGCCTTGGAAATTCTAAGAAAAGGCGGACTAATATACGGCTAAGAAACGACGTTACCGAAAACATTATAAGATAAATAACAAAATAGGTAAAGCGCTACCGGATATGTTGATATAATATAATGTATCCGGTAGAAAACATGAAAAAACATTATAAAAAATTGGTAACCGACAAACTTAAGTTATCGGTAGGTATCGATACAAACATAACAAAATCAGTAAAATTACTTATTTTATTGATAAGAGTATCAACATATTCGACAGTGCCTAATTTGTTATTAAAGTTTAGCTGATGGGGCCTTGGAAAATCCCACGATAACAAAATCGGTAAAATTACCTATTTTGTTGATAAGAATATCAACATATTCGGTAGCGCCTAATTTGTTATTAAAGTTTAGCTGATGGGGCCTTGGAAATCTCATGATAACAAAATCGGTAAAATTACCTATTTTGTTGATAAAAGTATCAACATATTCGGTAGCGCCTAATTTGTTATTAAAGTTTAGCTGATAGGGCCTTGGAAAATCCCACGATAACAAAATTGGTAAAATTACCTATTTTGTTGATAAGAGTATCAACATATTCGGTAGCGCCTAATTTGTTATTATTTTATCGTTTACATTAATATTATAACTTTAAACAAACCGATTACTAGTGTAACGCAATAGGTAGCGAATAAGTATCGATATTCTATTACAAAAGTATCGATATTTTATTAAAAACATTGTAACTGGTTGAAATGTGGCTCGAAAGTATCCATACTTATATTAAAAGTATCGATACTTTCTAGCCATGTTTCAACCGGTTCCATAAAAAGTTTCGATACTTAAATTAAAAGTATGAATACGTAAATTAAAAGTATGAATACTTATATTAAAAGTATGAATACTTATATTAAAAGTATAAGTAATTACTTTAATAGTATCGATATTTTACTATAATTTATTGCACAACTAACTTTGTCCTAAGAAATAAATGTTGTAGCCAGACCGGTTACATTGTTTTTACAAAAGTATGGGTACTTGCATAAAAAGTTTCGATACTTAAATTAAAAGTATGGGTACTTGCATAAAAAGTATCGGTAAAATTACCTATTTTGTGGTTTCGGTGTTGGTTTTACAGATACAAAAATATTTGGACGTCAAGAAACCCCTTATTAGTTGAAAATGAGCATTTGGAGTAAGACAGAAGGATCATATTAAATTTAAGGAAGAAGTATATTTATGAAACAAAAAAAAATCTGAAGTCCCAAGTGCTTCAATTACATATTGAAATAAAAATATGAAACTAAAAGAATGGGGCCTCCTCAATCCTCATCCCTGGCTAGGGAAACGACCTCCATGCCCTCTGCCACCCATGGCACTTGGACCAGCCTCTCTTTGTAAACTGTGCAGACCAACAATCTCTGTATATGATCGCATCTCAAACTTGAACCTATAGTTGCCTAATGAACAAAACATGTATGCATAAGTATGAGCATAAGTGCATCTTGTATAAAAGAAGAAAATGATAGAGAAAACCTTGAGAATGGCGGTTGAAGTTGTCGATGTCTTCTTTGGCAGCCATATAACCATAAAGTTGGCGCTGTCTGACTGGACCATACAAGAAGCCATGACAACGTTGCCAAGCCTCTCTATCGAAACCTTGGGCAGCAAACTAGGTATATGATGCGTGCAAAATAGTCTATCGCAAAGTAGTGCAAGTGTACACGTCGCAAGCAATAAAGTGATACGGAGTATCGAATATCGTCTCCACAGGGATTTGGACAACTTCAGAATTAATTTTCCTGCACAAGGGAAAAGATAAATTTAATAAAGAGTTGTGAAAATTCTTAAATAAAGTAAAGGATGAAGGAATCAGATTGAGAAAATAGGCTGTTATTGATTTGTTCAGTAGTGCAGGTGTTGCACAGTTCAAAGGTCTTCTGTTGTGTCTGTCGCCGAGCCTGTCACGGCAGCACCTGTCACGGCAGAGGTCTGTTGATGTCGTAGCAGCGAACAACAACTCTGTACTTCAAGTTCAGCAAGAATCCTTGTTGTGACTTGTCTTATCCCTAGGTCCAAGTTCTGTCGATGAACACGTCTTGGATGATACCTCCCGGCGTGAATCGAAGGATGAACACCGATGTTTGTGGATTCTTCTTTAGCCGCTTAACCTTGTACCTATCCCTAGGCCAAGATACTTTAACCATAAATTAGAAAACTCGTATTTACTGATTTCGTATACTTAACTCTCCCGATATTAAGTAAATGGATAACCTCACAATGCTCTCCCGATACTCTTATGATATATGAAAACCAGAGTAAATAAACTTGAAGCTTTTATTGAATTGAACAGAAAAATCCTAAAAACAGTATAACCCTTACAACTACGTTTACAAGATCAACCCTTAGCCCTAGGGGAAGTTTAGAACATGGTGGAGAGAGAGAAACGATTAGGGTTTTGGGGGAAGACGGCTAAGAGCTAGGTTGTTCTTTCTCTAGGTCGAATTACAAGCATATATATATAGGCCTTGGGTACAAGTTTTCTTAATGGCCAAGAATACTAGTTCGAGTTAAAGTACAATTCATTAAAGACTAAATCTCTGAATAAACGTCCTTTAGTTCGCCCTATCTTCTTGCTTTTACTTTCTCCTCAAACTTTGGGCAAGGCCTTCCTTGTGCTTCTGGGCTCCAAAAATTATGCGAGTGGTCTCAAAAAATTAGGCTTGAAATCCTCTATCAGTCGAACTCCACTTCGTTTTTTTCATCTCGTCTTCTTCACTGTCGCCACCTCTGTCACGTCATATGCCACGACAACGAGTTATAAGACAGTTTGCTTCAACACTATCACCACTTCTGTCATGACAACTGTCACGGCAGCTGTCACGACAGTAATTTATAAGGCAGTTTTCTTCAACACTGTCGCCACTTTTGTCACGGCATCTGTCACGACAGTGATGTATGAGGCAATTTTCTTCAACCCTTCACTCATGCTCTGCAGTTATCTTCTGTTCCTCTGCCGCCCTAGATTCTGGCACGACAGTTATCTTCTGTTCCTCTGCTGCCCTAGATTCTGCCACGACAATTATCTTCTGTTCCTCTGCTGCCCTGGATTCTGCCACGACAATTATCTTCTGTTCCTCTGCTGCCTTGGATTCTGCCACGACAGTTATCTGCAAGAATTGACCGAAATCAGCAGCATCTGTGCAAAATTATCCATCTTTGATGTTTATGCAAATTCTATCCTAAAATGCAACTAAACATGCTTGAGTGCATCAATAATATGGATAAATGGGGGCTAAAATATAGAACATTTATTCACTCAACACACCCCTAAACTCGAATTATTGCTTGTCCTCAAGCAAATGCAACCTAACTAAGAATAGTTTTTTTTGCTCGGCTTAATTCAATGAACTTTCATTACCTACAACACATTCACTATCAAGAGCAGTACCTTGTCGTGTGTTTATGGATTTATCCGGAACAATGCTATAATTCTTGTGCAAGTGTGTGCAGGTTTTGTGAACAAATATGTGCCTAGACTCCCTTAGTTACCAAAATAGTTATGCTACTCACTTGAATTTTATGCCAAATTTTTTTTTGAGGCAATTCTTAGGCTCCTTTAGTTTTTTCTGAATTAGACTTAGTGTTTTTCTTATTTTGATTTGACTAGAGCCTATTTTTGGGCACCTCTAGCTATCTTCCTAGAGCCGGTATTAGGCACTTCTAGGGGTATTGAGTCTAAGTTTTCTTTTCTTTTATTCTTTTCTTAGAGCCAGTGTTAGGCACCTCTAGGGGCAACTCAAGTGGTTAAGCTTTCCTACTCTAATTCACTAACAGAAACGTAGACATCATATAAGTCACAATGGTGTTTTTGAAGTTCAGAACTATAGCAAGACTCTAAATAATTCCTAAAACATCCTATAGGCACTGTCACGGTAGAGAATGTCACGACAGGTAAGTTCAGTTCAAAGACTTAAGCTAATTTTTTTAGACACAAAAATAAATAGTTATAAACACAAAATATAATTAGTCCATTAATAATAGAAGGACTGCCTACCCCCAAACTTGAGGGTTGCATTGTCCTCAATGCATGACAAACATAAATATAAAAACATCACAAATTCCAAATAGATACACAGACGACAGAAAGAGTAAAAAAAAAACTTAAGTTGAAGTGTTGTCGTCACTGCTTCTGTCTATGCGGAGCTGTCGGCAGGTAGTTTCTTTTGTAGCAGAGGCTGGATTTGTGATTGGAAAGGAGAAGGCTACCTTCTTCTTTGCCTCGCGAGGTGGCTGGATTCTGGTAGGTGAAACTTTTGGAGCTTTGTCCAGAATCTCAAGCTCACTGTCTCTTTTTACTGTTGTTTTCCTCATTTCAGCTAGATTCGTGTGCAGAGCGACAGTATCAGTACTGTCGGGTGGCGGGTGCAGGGCGGCAGCATCAGTACTGTCGGGTGGCAGGTGCAGGGTGGCAGCATCAGTACTGACGGGTGGCAGGTGCCTGGGTTTCCGATCTTTCAAAGGATGTCTCCTCTGCTGCCAGGGCAGTGAAACTAGATACTGCCGAGGCAGAGACCACCATGTCTTGATGGCCTTGGGTTTTTAGGTTGCTGTGAGTTCTTTATTAGAAAAAACAAGAAAAACAAATAAAATAAAAACTTAAGAGTTCAAGAGGGAATTAATCCTTGAAACTCTTATCCTAAAATAACGAAATTAAAAACTGAAACTAAATAAAATTTGAGGAGCGCCGTTTCCTATATTTCTTATGGTCCATCCGCACCCTCCATCGAGTTACAATTTTTCCCGAAAAGGGTTGGGCCAATGTGCTCGTGGCTACTCCTTTTTGTTTTATCATGGTGGAGGGGACTTTCTTTCTGGTTCATTTGTAGTCCATAAAGTCCTCCCATCTTGGCATTGTTCCTGAACACATGAACATATGTTTAGGAAAAAATATATTTATATCCAACCATGTACTTACCTCATTCTCGTCGAAGTTTGTTATGGTGGAAAGTAGCCTTTGCTGTCGTGTTTGCTGCTGCGACATCCAGTTATTTTGACAGTCCTTTGTCAGGTTGCTTTGCAGGTCAAGGGGACATTGGAAAGTGCCATGACTCCCCATATCAATTTCTGTTGGCAACTCGTAGGTCTCCATCAGTAGAGATCTCAATGATTCTAAATCCACCGACGTTGGTTCCTCAAATACCTGCAATGGAATTGGTGAGTTTTCAAAGAATTCAAAAGATTCGTTTATTACCTGCTCATATTCCATTGGCGAGGAATTGTAATCGGGTTGCTCTTGCATGTAGTTGTGAGAGTGCCATGGCGAAGGTGGATGTATGCAATCTTTGTCGGGCATATCCGAGGCAGTGGGTTGAGGTTTTGCCTCGGCAGTGGTTGCTGCTTCAGCTTCAATTGCTGCCAAGGCGGCAGTTTCTGCTTCGACTGGGGTTTCTGCCTCGGAAGTGGTTGTCGCCGTGATATTTTTCTCAACTTCACTAGGTGTTGTTGCGGTGTTGTTCTGTTGAGGCTCCTCTATCAATACCAAGGCAAGTTGCTGCTCAGGATCATCATGTGTTAGGCAGTCTCTTTCACTGTCATCCTTGTCATCTTGCCTCCGGATTTCAGGTTCATCCGTGGCATGAATGAAGACTGGTGTACTCAAGATTGCATCCACTTTGGCGATTCTTTTGTCCATAGAAGCTGACAATTCTTGAGTGAGTGCCATGAAGGCTTGCAGTGTGTCTTCTAAGGATTTTGACTGCTCTTGAGGATGATGACATTGCCAGGGCATGTTGGGTTCTGTAGCAAAACTGTTATATTACTAAAAATTTTGCGGGTTTTGATCATACCATAAAAAATTTTGCTGCTGCGGCAGCAGCATCTGTTGTCCCTGTTGCTGCTGTGGCGGCATATCTTGTTCTTGTTGGTTCCATCGTTGGTTGTCCATATATTCACCGAAAAAATGGGGACAACTTTCGAGTGCATGATTACCTTCACGATAATTGCAAGAACTTTCCCACATCAGGTCTCGAATGGTTTTTCCTGACATGTTGATGCCCTTGAACCTGTATTGCACCTGAGTTTTGTTTTACAAAAGAAAAAAAACAAATAAAATAAGGCAGAAAATAAATATAAGTGCAAGAAAAAAACACGAAGTTGTGCGCCAATCCCCGGCAACGGCGCCAAAAACTTGATGCGTGTAAAATAGTCTATCGCAATGCAGTGTAAGTGTACACGTCGCAAGTAATAAAGTGATACGAAGTATCGAATATCGTCTCCATAGGGATTGGGACAACTTCAGAATTAATTTTCCTGCACAAGGGAGAAGATAAATTTAATAAAGAGTTGTGAAAATTCTTGAATAAAGTAAAGAATGAAGGAATCAGATTGAGAAAATAAGCTGGTATTGATTTGCTCAATAGTGCAGGTGTTGCACAGTTCAAAGGTCTTTTGTTGTGTCTGTCGTCGAGCCTGTCGCGGTAGCACCTGTCGCGGCAGAGGTCTGTTGATGTCGTGGCAGCGAACAACAACTTTGTACTTTAAGTTCAGCAAGAATCCCTGTTGTGACTCGTCATATCCCTAGGTCCAAGTTCTGTCGATGAACACGTTTTGGATGATACCTCCTGGCGTGAATCGAAGGATGAACACCGATGTTTGTGGATTCTTCTTTAGCCGCTTAACCTTGTACCTATCCCTAGGCCAAGATAGTTTAACCATAAACTGGAAAACTCATATTTACTCCTTTCGTATACTTAACTCTCCTGATATTAAGTAAATGGATAACCTCACAATGCTCTTCCGATACTCTCATGAGATATGAAAACTAGAGTAAATAAACTTGAAGCTTTTATTGAATTGAACAGAAAAAATCCTAAAAACAGTACAACCCTTACAACTACGTTTACAAGATCAATCGTTAGCCCTAGGGGAAGTTTAGAACATAGTGGAGAGAGAGAAACGATTAGGGTTTTGGGGGAAGACGGCTATGAGCTAGGTTGTTCTTTCTCTAGATCGAATTACAAGCATATATATAGGCCTTGGGTACAAGTTTTCTTAATGGCCAAGAATACTAGTTCGAGTTAAAGTACAATTCATTAAAGACTAAATCTCTGAATAAACGTTGTTTAGTTCGCCCTATCTTCTTGCTTTGACTTTCTCCTCAAACTTTGGGCAAGGCCTTCCTTGTGCTTCTAGGCTCCAAAAATTATGTGAGTGGTCTCTAAAAATTAGGCTTGAAATCCTCTATCAGTCGAACTCCACTTCGCATTTTTCATCTCGTCTTCTTCACTGTCGCCACCTCTGTTACGGTATATGCCACGACAGTGAGTTATAAGACAGTTTGCTTCAACACTGTCACCACTTCTGTCACGACAACTGTCACGGCAACTGTCACGATAGTGATTTATAAGGTAGTTTTCTTCAACACTGTCGCCACTTTTGTCACGGCAGCTGTCACGACAGTGATGTATGAGGTAGTTTTCTTCAACCCTTCACTCATGCTCTGCAGATATCTTCTGTTCCTCTGTTGCCCTGTATTCTGCCACGATAGTTATCTTCTGTTCCTCTGTTGCCCTAGATTCTACCACGACAGTTATCTTCTGTTCTTCTGCTGCCCTGGATTCTTCTACGACAATTATCTTCTGTTCCTCTCCTGCCATGGATTCTACCACGACAATTATCTTCTGTTCCTCTACTGCCCTAGATTTTTCCAGGACAGTTATCTGCAAGAATTGACCGAAATCAGCAGCATCTGTGCAAAATTATCCATATGTGATGTTTATGAAAATTCTATCCTAAAATGCAACTAAATATGCTTGAGTGCATCAATAATATGGATAAATGAGGGCTAAAATATAGAACATTTATTCACTCAACAGTATACAGACGCTGAGCATCGAAATAACCTCTTACCGTGCTCTAAAAAATTAGAAGGCTCATCCCACGATGGCCTTGAGGACCGTAAGAATGGCGAGCCTTAACAACAGTATCATAGGACCTGAAATAGTCAAGAAGCTCTTGGTTTCCCATACCAAGCCACTGAAGCAGAAAATTCAAGAAATTAGAAGTTAAGGAATTGTAATATTCATGAAAACATAATTCAAAAGTTATATAACTACCTTCCCATTTGCATCTTGATGAAGCCTTGTGTTCATTATCATCACCATGGGTGGCCAGAGTATTTGGTGACCCTCTTTCTCATTGTTTGAAGGTAGGGGGCAGACAATAACATCATCATTCTGATCATCTCTCAAACCATTCCATTCCCCATAAGCTTGACCTTGAGGAACAACCGAAGTACCCCTTCTACGCAATTCCTCGTCCAATAGCTGAGCAAGTTGGCGATGGAGTTTGAGCTTTGGTCCGCCTTTGGTTTTGGCATGTGTCATCAGGGACTGAAGGCCAAGAAACCATTGAGCCGCACCTGGACCTCCTTGACATGCTGGACACTACCATTGAGTAGAAGGGTCATTGATTGTGTCCATTCTATCGAAGGTCTCGAAAAACTTCTTGAACCATCTACTTGTTTTCGGTGTCTCATGCCTTTGTTCCTCCTCTTCATCAGAATCAAAATAGACATCATTATCGTTGTTTGATTCTGAGTCGAAATCAAGTTTCCTCTTTGGAAATGGCTGCGGATTGTGACTAGAAGCTCTACTCAAACTCATTCTATCTGAAGATATTGAATAGAATATGGTGAAGGAGAACTGATTATAGAAATAAACGAAGGGTTGAGTATATTAAGTTGAAGATGTTGTAAAGAGTAAAGAGAAGCGTTGTTAATTTATAGGGAATTTCAGTTGGGAGAGAAAATGAAAACTAAGAAGGGAAAGTTAGAAGGCACAATGCCTGTTCATCGAAGGTACATGAACATGAAACGGTGCATGTGATACAAGTGAAAAGACACGAAACTGAAAAGGCAGATTCGTTCTGGGGGGTATCGAAATAAGCTTTATACATGATGAACAGTAAACGGTGCATGTGATTACAGTGAAAAGGCATAACATTGCAAATTTGATGTAGTCAATAATGAAAACGGTAACATTGCAACCATAAACATTTTTTTTGAAAAGTATCGATAATTTTAATCATAGCGGGAAAAAAGTATCGACACTTTGTTTCCAGTAAGCTATGGCAATCCTTTTTTTCAAAAGTATCAATAAATTTGTTCGTAGAGGGAAGAAAGTATCGATATTTTCGAGCAAATTTGCTACTGGAAACATTGATTTTTTCAAAAGTATCGATAATTTTATTCATAACGTGAAAAAAGTATCGGCACTATGTTTCCAGTAAGCTATGTCAATCCTTTTTTTAACGTATCGATAATTTTTATCATAGTGATAAGAAAGTATTGATATTTTTGAGCAAATTTGCTATCAGAAACATTGATTTTTAAAAAATTATTGATAATTTTAATCATAGCGGGGAAAAAGTATCAACACTTTGTTTCCAGTAAGCTATGATAATCCTTTTTTTTTTCAAAAGTATCGATAATTTTAATCATAGCGGGAAAAAAGTATCGTCACTTTGTTTCCAGTAAGCTATGACAATCCATTTTTTTTTTCAAAAGTATCGATAATTTTTATCATAGTGGGAAGAAAGAATCGATATTTTCGAGGCAAATTGCAACCGGAAACATTGATTTTTAAAAAAGTATCGATAATTTGTTTTTATAGCGGGACAAAAGTTTCAACACTTTGTTTCCAGTAAGCTATGTCAATCCATTTTTTTTCAAAAGTATCGATAATTTGATGCTAACATTTATAGTTTCATAACATTTATACTTTGTACCGATTATGTCAAATTTTCCGGTTATGTCAAATTTGCTTCTATTGTACCGATTCTTTTGTACATGTTCTTACAAAAGTATCGACACCAAACAAACAATCCGGTAACGATTTACCGGTTACATGATATGTATTAATAATGTAACCGGTTTAGCCTTTTTTTACCGGTTATGTCAAATTTGCTTCTATTGTACCGATTCTTTTGTACATGTTCTTACTAAAGTATCGACACCAAACAAACAATTCGGTATTTACTTTAATAGTATCAATATTTTACTATAATTTATTGCACAACTAACTTTGTCCTAAGAAATAAATGTTGTAGCCAGACATCAACCACCATCAACCACCACCACCTAATGAAATTGAAAGCAACACACAACTCCTGTTTGGACCACTTCCACCGATCGTGTTTACCAAAATGGACGATACTTCATCCAATGATGTTCATTCAAGCGGGGAGGGGCATGAAATATTTATCGTTGATGAGTCGGAACGGTTGCTCGGTCAGCTCTTTTCTTCACGCAAGGAAGCTTGAGATTTTTACAAAGAATACGTTAGGAAACATGGTTTTAGTGCACGTCGAGGAACAACACGGCTGGATACGGAAGGGAATGTGAAGACACAAGAATTTTTTTGTTCAAAAGAAGGGTTTCGGTCATCCAAAGTTCATACTGTTTATCGTCAACATGCTCATATGCCAGTCACAAGAACATGATGCAAGGCGAAAATCGTGGTCATAGCAACAAATACAAATGATCAGTGGGTTCTAAGTAAGTCTTTTCAAGAACATAATCATGCATTGTGCACACCTGTTATGACACCATTTATGCGTTCAAATAGAGCTGTGAGTGATGCTGATGTGGATGAGGCAACAACATTGAAAGATGTTGGTGTTGGGACATCACAAGTAATGAATTATTTCATGAATCAGACAGAGGGTTATCAGAATGTTGGATTTACAAGTAAAGACCTCTACAATGCACTTGAAAGAGGTAAAGCAAAAGAAATCGTCAATGGGGATGTGAATGCACTAATTGCTTACTTTGATTATAAGAAAGAAGATGATCCGGGGTTTTTTATGACATACTCAACAGATGAATCAGGGGCATTGCATAATCTTATTTGGGCTGATTCAACATCGAGACCAGATTACACTTGCTTCGGTGATGTAATTGCGTTCGGCACAACGTACAAAGGTAATTTGTATGGACGACCAATTATGCCTATTGTGGGTGTCAACCATCACCATAGCACAATAGTATTTGCTACTGCAATCATCGCTGACGAAACAACTCAATCATTCGAGTGGGTGCCGCGTAATTTTTTACAAGTCATGATGAATAAATCGCCTCTTTCAGTTGTCACCGATAGGGATAGGGAAATGCAGAGGCTATCAAATGTGTTATCCCTTTTGCTAAGCACATATTATGTTCTTGGCATCTTTCTCACAATGTACAAGCTAACATTGGTGACATCAAATTTAGCACAACATTTTCTAGATGTATGGGTTCCTGATGGACAACAGAAGAATTTGATATTCAATGGTCTGCAATGATTTCAGAATTTAATGTCGGAAATCATCCATGGATGATTGAGAAGGGAAATACTCAGAACTTATGGGCTCAAGCATATCTAACCGGTCATTTCTTTGCGAATATTCGCTCCACACAAAGGTGCGAGTCCTTGAATGCTTCACTCGCAATTGCACTAAAAAAGAAGAAGACATATGTACATACAAAATTATGTTAACATATTTTACAACAACCTAACTGTGATAAATAAGTACATAAAAAATTATCTTAATTCAACAATTATGAAATTTATAGTTTCATAAGAATTACTTTTTCATATGTTTCAGGCAACCGTTTGTCAACTGATCTCTCCTTTTATTACCTTCGTGATTTATGAGATCGTTTAAAATTTTCATATGATCCCATTCCCTAACAACCTACATTCACATTAGAACATTTTGTTACCACATCATTCAATGTAAGAGTACCCAAATTTTATTTTAAAAGTCCTTTTCAGACCACTTACCAAATCATCCGTTGACCTCCCATCAGCAATCGCTTGCATCCACATAATCACATACATTCCGCAATCATCTCGGTTATAACAATTGATTGCCGCAAATGTCAAATAGTTAACCATGATAAATATTTGACTTAATAAATACTCAAATTTCATACCCGTTCGTTTGCTCCTTTGTCTTACGGTCCACTAATTTTAAATCCATCACTGGGACCTTCATCTTCCCAAATGCATCAACAAAGCTTGCGTCCTTATTATATTTATCTAAACATCTCATCTGCGTCAAAAAATTATTAAATTAGATTACGAAGAAATTATGCATTATAAATTACATAATTTATCGACACATACCAATTGCATGCAATTTTGCACTCTTGTCTTATGCCGGTGAGATGAATATAGACTATCAAGAACCGTTGCTACACGCTCAACCATATCCAACACCAAGAGATACCAATGACTCTTACTATCGTTTATTGCAAAGAAGATCTACAATAAATGTCACACCCAAGACAAGAAATTAGAATATTTATTGTAATTATTTAAATAAAAAACAACATTTACGCAAAAATATCTTATCGTGTCACAATCGTTCATTTTATTATAGTCTACCATTATGCTACTCCAAAAGCTTACAATAGTCTCTACATCTGGATTGTACTCTAACACCGATGACTGCATTTCTAAAAACAATCACTATTATTGACCAGCCATAACACAACTTTTCAACATGTATAAATTTAACTTACCACAAAGTTGTATGGAATATAACAAATCTTCCGGTTCCCTGATCTCATCTTCATCGAATCGTCAGCCAACAACCAGCCGACCAAATCAATAACCTGACCAATAACCCATTTACTAGTTTTTAACGTCTCAACGTCGCCTACTGTGGCGTGTTGGTCACCGAAATCTATGATAACATCCCTGTATAAGCAATTTTTTGGATTAATTTTTTTCACATGAATATTTAAATATCACTCACAAAGCAATATATATTACTTACCTATCATCTAACCCACTATTCGATACATACTCACACATTGCACCCTCTATTAAACCAATTTCTTTTGGTATTTTTGACCTTTTCAACCTACAATATTGATTATAGATATTAGCCACAACACGATAATCAAAATGGATGTCAATTTCTTTTATTCATTTTACCTTCCGCTTCTTCTTTGGTGCACGACACTCTGAATCCAGATCTGCATCTATGACATTATTCGGTATCTTCATATCTAGATCAGAATGATCAATATTTTCCTTCCTCATACTCAATTCTTTCACATTTCCTTCATCATATTTTTTAAGTTCATTATATTTTTGCTCAACATAACTCCTCATTTGTTTCATTTCAGAACTTAAAATTTTCCCCTCATCCATTTTTTTCTACCACTCCAATCACCCCCTTCAACTCACCCCTCAATTCCACCACTTCTTTCACCACTCCATCAACCTTTTCCCCTACTTCCCCATTAATGCTCTCAATTGCCTCTTCGTTTCTGGATTGTCTTTGCAAACAATCAGAAACAACCTTTTTCAGCTCCGCCAACTCAGACATCAAAATGTCATATTTACTTCCCCCTTCTTCCTTCTGTTTCACCTTCTCTTTTATCTTCTCCTCTTCCTCCTCGCCAATAACCTTCAAAAATAAATTACAATATTAGAACATCTTTTTTAAGTCCTTACTAATATATAAATACTTTTATTACCCTTACTTTCTTTTTCGGTCTTTCAAACTTTAACTTTGCCATCACTCGGGTGACTTCTTCCTTGCCCCATACAATGATGCGTGCCACTCCGGTTCTTTGGAAGGTCGGCACACTTGAAGAATCAGACTAAAAATCAAACAATGCAACCTGCATTTATAATAAAATTTATCATTTTCTATAATAACTATACTTACAAAGTTTACTAAACCAACACATCCTTCAACTCATTTACCTCTAAGACAGCGATGCACCCTTTGAGGTATGTGGGGTTTTCAGCCTTCTGAAAGCTCTCGATTGCATCAAATAATTTCTCATTGACAAATGAGGCTCAATTTAATTCACCTTTCAACCTGGAGTCGCAAATCAACTTCATATATTCCTTGCTCGGGGATGTATCACCCGTTGGACAAAGAAATACTCTGACAAGGTACAATAGTACCCAGGCCTTCAGATGATCCCCATCATACTTGCCGCTTTTAATATCGTCCTCGAGTGCAGCATATGTCACCTTGGACTTTAAGCCATACTTGTTCACAAGTTTTTTCCAGTCCTCCCTCTTAATTACTTCTTGCACACTCTTCCTTTTATTTTCTAGCCCCAATACGACTTCAACACATCGGACACCAAAATGAAAAGAATATTTACCGTAGCAAACTTCACACCTTTCCAAATCAAAATCTCCCATCAACAATCGACACAATTCCTTCTGAATTGGTCGGTCCTTCAATCCAATTAGAGATCCAAACCCCATTTCTTCCAATACTTTGGATTTATCCTTCACTTTCAAGTCTTCTATTATGTGGTGAACTCGTTTTATGCTGCACCTTGTCGACACTTCTTAAATTATTTACATATAATGTTAGAATTTTTATATATCATTTATCACAGTATTTACAATTTTAACGAATACCTTCTTCTCAATGTTTTCATGTTCTTTCCTCGAAGCCGAATATTTTGCTCTCGCCTTTTTGGACAACAAACAAAATGGTTCATTCTCAGTATCACCCATCGAGTGCCATTTCTTCACCACCTCTTCTATCACCTGAAACTTATGCATAAACGTTTCTTAATCAAAATATTAAAGCTAAAAAAACTCATTATAAATTTAGTTTACATACCGAACCGCTTTTGTAAGTACCACATTCCTTCATCCTTTGCACTTCATTCATACTGTCATGATTAGAAATTTTAAATGTTCTTAAATACTTTAATCCAATTACCATTTCAAGAACAAGTACACAAATACATTGATACTTACTAGAAGTACATATATCGACCCATTGGTTGCTTTCGATTTTCATCAGTTTCGATACTCTCCGGCTCCATTTCATTGTCATCTTCACGAACAACATTTTCATGATCCATTTCAATGTCATATTCACGAACAACATTTTCATGATCCATTGACAACCTTTTCAACATTCAAAATTAAATTAAATCAAATGGGTGGATAAATATATATTATCCAATTTACAAATCGAAAAATAACTCATCTTATAGTAACCGCTTGAGTTCTTTGAAAAAAGTATCGATATTCATTTTCTACCGACAATATCAATTTCTACCTATAAGTTCTCTGAACAAAGTACCAATATTTATTTTCTACTTATAATTACAATTTCGACCTATAATCGATCCGAAATCCTTTTTTACTTCAAAATCCCTAAACCCAAAACCTTAACCCCAATTTCCGAATACTACATTACTAAAAAACTAGGGTTTCGACAACATACCTTTCCTTTCGATTCTGATACACCACAACTTCAAAAACGCCTCCCTTCTATTTCGCAGCAACCAAAATCGGTTCGATTTCAAATACTAAGAGAGTTTTCTATAAATGCAATGCAATAAAAGGATTGTATTAGAGTAGATACTTTTTAACCGGTTATATAAATTATATTTAATCGATACAATTCCCCAAGTGTCGATACTTTTTTGAATTGTGTCGATTCTTTCGACCCCTTTTCTGTTTCAAAATCCTTTTAAAATACTAATGTACCGATTCTTTTGTACATGTTCTTACAAAAGTATCGACATCAAACAAACAATCCGATAAAGATTTACTGGTTACATTATATGTATTAATAATGTAACCGGTTTAGCTTTTTTTACTGGTTATGTCAAATTTGCTTTTATTGTACCGATTCTTTTGTACATGTTCTTACAAAAGTATCGACACCAAACAAACTATCCGGTACCGATTTACCGGTTACATTATATGTATTAATAATATAATCGGTTATGTCTAATTTGCTTCTATTGTACCGATTCTTTTGTACATGTTCTTACAAAAGTATCGACACCAAACAAACAATCTGGTAACGATTTACTGGTTACATTATATGTATTAATAATGTAACCAGTTAAGTCAAATTTGTTTCTATTGTACCGATTCTTTTGTACATGTTCTTACAAAAGTATTGACACCAAACAAACAATCCGGTAACGATTTACCGGTTACATTATATGTATTCATAATGTAACCGGTTATGTCAAATTTGTTTCTATTGTACCGATTCTTTTGTACATGTTCTTACAAAAGTATCGACACCAAACAAAAAATTCGGTAACGATTTATCGGTTACATTATATGTATTAATAATGTAACCGGTTTGGCCTTTTTTTACCGGTTATGTCAAATTTGCTTCTAAAGGATAAATACTTTTTATTAGTACCGTGGAAACAAAATCGATACTTTCGATCCCTTTGTATCGATAAAATTGTATAACTAGTTACAAAAGTATTTGTTTTTTCGATACTTTTTTCAATTAATTACAAAATACTGTGCACAAAGTATCAATTTTTTTCGATACTTTTTTCAACCGGTTACATTGCTTTTAAAAAAGTATCAATACTTTTAAAAAAATATAGATACTTTCGAAAGTATCAACAAAATAAGTAATTTACTCAAAAATATCAACAAAATAGGCGCTACCGAATATGTTGATACTCTTATCAACAAAATAAGTAATTTTACCGATTTTATTATCTTTAACCGGTCACGCCGTATATTAGCCGTATATTAATCGCCTTACAGCAGAACTACCCCAAATAATTATTCCTATTTACAATCTAAAATAGTCCGACTTTCAATTCACGATTCAATCAATTAAATTATTTAAATTTAATTTTAGGGTAAAATTCTTAAATCACTCAACTTTGCTCTCAGACCTATTTTGATCATTGAACTTTCAAAATAATTTACTTATTAAACTTTATTTTGACCTATTTTAGTCACTTTAAATTATTTTATTAATATTTTAATATGACTTGTCATATTTTTATTATTATTAAATATAAAAATTAATTTAAAATAAAAATAAATTATATATTATTATTAAATAAAAAATTAAATTAAAATAAAACCCCAAATCCCCATCACTCAAAACCTCAAACCACTTTCACACTCACCAACCATCTAACCCTTCGCCGACGTTACTCTTACAGGCCACCATCCCTTAACCATCGTCATCTACTCTTGCAGATTCAATTTAAAAATTTAAAAATAACCAGCTTTAAAAGAGGAATTAAAAGCATAGTCTTTAAAATTTGACTAAGAAAAGCTTCTGCTTTACTTGCCATTGTTTTCTTACACTTTCAGAGTACCCAAACAAAACTTATAAAAAAGAAACACTTACCATCGTCTGAATCCACCAAAATCCAAACAAAAGAGAGACACCTAGAAGACAAACTGCAAACGAAATGCCAATACCAATGCCATCATTTGAGCAAATGACGACATTTCTAAGGAAATGACTTCACCTTTTCAACACACCGACATGGAAACAAGCTCACGCCTTTTTTTAAAGATACTTCGATTTTGATTATTTTCCAACAAATTTAGCTCTTTTGAAGCGTTTTCCTTTACTGGTGAAACGAGAAGATCAAGATGATGAAGAAGATGAAGCAAAGGACTGAGGACTCTGCTCGTTATATACGGGTAGCGTCGGCGAAGGGGTGGGTAGCCGGTGAGGGTGGAAGTGATTTGAGGTTTTGACTGTTTGGGGATTTGAGATTTTTAGTTTAATTTTTTATTTAATAATAATAAAATATAATTTATTTTTATTTTAAGTTAATTTTTATATTTAATAATAATAAAATATGCCAAGTCATATAAAAATATTAATAAAATAATTCGAAGTGATTAAAATAGGTCAAAAAATAAAGTTTAGTGAGTAAATTGATCGTTTTGAAAGTTTGGTGACCAAAATAAGTTTTAGAGCAAAGTTGAGTGATGATTTAAGTATTTTACCCTTAATTTTATACTATATTAGTAGTAAAATAGTCCGACTGTGCAGTCCACCAACTCTCACAGCATGGTGACAAGAAGCAAGGCTGGTATATACAAGCCCAAAATTTACAATGTTGAACATCACTTTACCCCAGAATCTGCGCATCAAGCTCTTGCTCATCCCAAATGGTGTGAAGCTGTTCATTCTGAGTATGAAGCTCTCATTAATAATCAGACAGGGGAGTTAGTACCTTTTCCACCAGACATGTAACCTATTGGTTCAAAATGGCTTTTTAGAATCAAGCTAAATTCGGATGGGACAGTCAGTCGATACAAGGCAAGGCTTGTTGCCAATGGCTACTCACATATTCCCGGGTATGATTTTGGTGAGACTTTTAGTCATGTTATTCGATTCTTTACTGTTAATATATTCCTTTCTGTGGCTGTTACTAATGGGTGGATAGTTCATCAAGTGGATGTTAATAATGCTTTTCTAAAAGGGGAACTCTTAGAGGATGTTTACATGTCTCAACCTGATGGGTTTGTTCAAAAGACTTTAGATGGTACAGTTCTTGTTTGCAAACTTAAGAAGGCTTTGTATGGTCTTAGACAGGCTCCCAGAAATTGGTTTAGTAAACTCAAAGAGTTCTTGTGTAGTCTTGGCTTTAGATGTTCTAGTGCTGACAATTCTTTCTTCATAAAAAATGAGCCAGTTGGTGTGACTTACATTGCTGTATATGTGGATGACATCTTAATTACCGGTGCTTCCGAAGATTACATTAAACATATCATTCATGAGCTTGATGTTAAAATTTCTCTTAAGGACCTTGGCCGTATTCATTATTTATTGGGAATTGAGGCTATCCACTGTGCTAAAGGTCTATTTCTCAATCAGAAGAAATTTATAGAAGAACTTCTTACTAAGACTAATCTCAATAGTGCCAGACCTGTTGATACACCAATGATCTCTCTACCTAAGTTGAGTAAAGATGTAGGTGTTGAGTTCATTGATACACAGTTGTATCGTAGTACTGTAGGAGCTCTTTTGTATGCTTGCCACACACGACTAGATATTTCATTTTCTGTTAATAAAGTATCGCAGTTCATGCAACGTCCCATTGATTTACACTGGGCTGCTGTGAAAAGGATATTACGATATCTTAAAGGGACTCTTGAGTATGGTGTATGGTTCTCTCCTCAAACTCTACCTTTGTGTCTTCAAGTGTTCACTGATGCTGATTAGGGAAGTGACATCGATAATCGGCGTTCAATCTCTGGATATTGTGTTCGTATGGGGCTTCACTTGTTGTGTTGGAGTTCAAGGAAGCAACGTTCAGTGTCCAGGTCTACTGTAGAGGCAGAGTACCGTAGTCTTGCAAATGCTACATGTGAACTAATGTGGGTTCAGACCATTCTGCATGATATGTGAATTGTTCTTCCAGATACATCTCAAGTCTGGTGTGACAATACAAGCACTATGGCTATGGCTGCTAACCCATTTTTGCATGCAAAAACTAAGCATGTGAAACTTGATTTACACTTCGTGCGTGAAAAGGTGTTTCGACAACAACTTACGGTCAACTACATTCCGACTCACAATCAATTGGCAAATGTCTTCACTAAGCCACTTCCTACTGCTCGTTATCATGAACTACGAAAGCATCTGAATGTTTGGTCACTCACTCAAGTTCAAGAGAAGTTAGAAAGCGGGGTGAATATTGAAGCATAAGCTTTAGCCGTTTGATTGGATTTGGTTGAAATCGGTTGTAACTGATAATTTGGTGGTTATTTTGTTATTGTAACCATCAGGCCCTAACTGATCTGTTAGCTAATTGACTCTCTAGTCATTAGCATAATCAACTGGGCTATAAAAACCCATGTGTGGGAACTGGCCCAATCAATCTTTGGCCTACATTTTGTAAAAAAAAAATTAATTCCAATTTTATTTTCTTTTCTCCTGTTTCTTTCACCCGTTCAACTTTCCCTTTTTCAGTTAGGGTTTCCTTTCATCTTCTTTATTTTTCCGGCAACCGTCACACCTCAATATGCACCTCAATATAATGCTAAGGTTCTATCTGTGATGGAAGAGTATGTGGCAAGATGACTCTAACGTATCTTATAAAATTAACTTTATTATGCTCTGTGTTTTTAGATATGTCATCATTTTACTGTGTGTCATGTAATAACAGGCACGCACGAGCTTGACGTGTTTTTACAAAAAATAATTTTAACGGAGTCGCCACTATTTTTTTAATTTAGGTGAGATTTGATTATCTAAAAATTCGGTCATTTTAATAAAATTTATTTTGTAATTTTATTAAAATAACAAATTTTGGTATGTAAAACCACAAAAAACCATGTTTAAGAGTCGGTTAGTATGAGGAATGATTATCGCCCTCACAACGCTCAAAATTAGTACCTAATTGATTACATAGTGTCTTAGTGGTGGAAATTATGAATTCAAGTATAATTTAAAATACGATCCCAAATGCATAAAAATTATTTTGTTCAAAAATATTTTAAAGAATAATCCTTTAATTAGGACTAACGTGAAAATTACATCTCTTTGAGCTCGAGACATAATTTTCAGATAAAAGGAATATTGTCTCAAATGTTGTGATTTAGTTAAAACGTATTTTATTTAGGATTATCGAGAGAGAGAAAAACGACCATGTCTCTTTAAGCTCGAGACATGATATTACCGAGGATCCTAAATAAAGTATTTTGGTTAAAATATTATTTTTATCTAGGATTAGTAAGAAAACCACACCTCTTCAAGCTCGAGGCTCGATTTTATCAAAAATCCGAAATAAATGAGTATGAAAAGTAAGAATAGTATATTAGTTGATATAATTAAAATAATATATATTAATCAAATCGTACCATAAATATATACATATAGTAATATTCAAACTAAAAAAAGATGTATTTTGGTTAACATGTATATGTACATAACGTAGATACATAATATATATATAAGGCAAAGTAGACAAAAAATATATATCCTAGAACAACTCTGCTTCTTAGCACGCTTTCTCTCTGCTTCTTAGCACGCTCTGTCTGTCTTTTGGCACGTTTTCTTCTTCTTTTCTCTTGTCTTTCTTTTATTTCCTTAATGGCAGACCATGTTGAAGAGGATTTGGCTGGATTGTCGATTGAGGACGATGAAGACTTGGAGGTTCCATTGGAGGAGAGTGATCAACAGTTGAACATCTCCTATGATCTTTGTTTGGTTGGCCGTTTTCTTACACATAGTATCGTTCATTTTCAATCGATGAGGACGACCCTTGCGAATCTTTGGAGGCCGCTGGGTGGGATAACTATTTCTGACCTGGGGAACGACAGATTCCTTTTTCGTTTCTACCATGGTGTGGATCTGGATCGTATTATTTCAGGGGGACCATGGACGTTTAATTCGCATCTCCTGCTTTTTCATCGACTTAAAGAAGGCGAGGACCCTCAACGAGTTCCTTTATTTGATGCAACATTTTGGGTTTTAGCACATGATGTCCCGCATGGATATGTATCCGAAAAAGTGGCGAAACAACTAGGTAATTTTATTGGATCTTTCATTGATTATGATGTACAAGCAGTGGGGCTGGGTTACCGAGGAATTATTCGTATTCGTGTTTGTTTTGATACTCGGAAACCTCTTAAAAGGAGGAAAAAGTTTCTGCTCAAGAATGGTTCTTCACATTATGTTCGTTTTGAGTACGAGAAGCTTGCTCTTTTCTGTTTTATTTGTGGAAAGTTGGGACATGGTGAGAGTTTTTATCCGGTTCGTCTTACAATGCCCAAGGAGGATATTGTGTTCGGCTGGGATCTGAGTCTGAAAGCGGCACCGAGGCGGTCGGCGGGAAATCTGTCGAGTCGTTGGTTGCGTGAAGAGGGAAGACGGTTTGGATACGATGCTACAAATCAGCAGATTAATCCTCAGGCTCAATTTTCGGAATTTTTTGCGGCTGGAGATAAGGGTAAAATGGCTTCTGCTGATTTTTCGGCGGGATTAGATCCTAAGAGTTTATCTATGCCAGCTGGGTCTTCTAAGCAGGTTTTATCTTATCCCACCTTTTCAGCCATTCAACAGGAGGGTTTGAATAATTTTGGGGACGTTCAGATGCTAACTGTTGAGGAGAATGATGCTGCTAAGCTGGTAGAAGGTTCTAAACGCCAACGTATCAAGGATTCCGGGTTGGATGTTTCCGGTCAGGATTCATCCATTCCTTCTAATGTCTCATCGGCAGGCCCAGATCATCGGGCCAGCCGGGTCCAATGAGGATCCTCAGCTGGAATGTCCGAGGCCTGGGGCAGTCTCGGACTGTTGGACGTTTCCGGAATATGGTTCGGGACGTTAATCCAACTGTAATATTTGTTATTGAAACAAAATTGCAGAGCTCCAATATGGAAATAGTTCGGAAGAGTTGTGGTTTTCAATCAGGGATTGAGGTTAGCTCTGTGGGACGAAGTGGGGGCCTCTCTCTAGCTTGGAAGTCGAATTGCAAAGTTACTCTTCGTTCTTTTTCGGCACGGCATATAGATGTTATGATTGATGAAGATTTGGATGGATTTTCTTGGAGGCTAACGGGATTTTATGGTGCTCCAGAGGTTGAGAATAGAGCTGAATCATGGGACTTATTGCGGCAACTGGATGTTCTACCGGAAGTTCCGTGGATGGTGATAGGAGATTTTAATGAGCTGCTTCTTGCCTCGGAAAAGTCTGGGGGCAGAATTCGAAATGCCCAGCAGATGGATAGTTTTAGAATGGCCTTGGAAGATTGTTCTTTAAAGGATGTTGGTTATCGTGGCCCTTGGTTTACGTGGGAGTGGGGTCGACTTGCATCGAATAATATTCGTGAGCGGTTAGACAGAGGTGTTGCGAATGATCCATGGTGGGCGCTTTTCCCACAGTTTGATCTTGAACATCTACCACATTCTTTCTCGGACCACTGTCCTTTGTTGCTAAACACGAACACAACCAATGCCTCTGGTCAAAAAATACACCATTTCCGGTTCGAAGCTGCTTGGCTGATCGAAGAAACGTGTGAATCGGAGGTGGCTCGCCTTTGGGATGAATCGGCTGGTACAGTGCCGAATCGTCTCAAGCATGTTAGTGGAGGGCTGGAATTATGGTTTAAAAGATTGAGGGCGGAGAAGAAAGTTTCAACAAGAACTCTGAAGAAAAGATTAGAAGAGTTGAATGATATGCAACCAACAGAAGCTAATCTTGGTGAAATTATGGAGACAAAATTAGCGCTGAATTTAGAGGCTGATAGAGAAGAGCTTTATTGGGAACAACGGGCTCGAGCTAATTGGTTAAGAAATGGAGATCGAAATACTAAGTTCTTTCACAGTTTTGCATCTCACCGAAAACGTCGAAACCGGATTAGAAAATTACGAGGAGAGGACGATTTAATTACTGAAGATACAAATGTTTTTTTCCCTATTGCTCTTAGTTATTTTGAGAAGATTTTCTCATCTATTGAGCCGGAGGACCCTTCTGATATTTTGGAGGGGGCCACAACTTGCGTTACTAATGACATGAATGCTGCCCTTCTTACTGAATTCACTACCGAAGAGGTTCTTACTGCAATCCGGTCGATGAGCCCTCTTAAAGCATCTGGGGAGGATGGACTTGGGGCGGTGTTTTATCAACGTTTTTGGCATATTATAGGGAGGGAGGTGTCGGCTTATTGTATTGATGCTCTTCATGGGATGCACGATCTTTCCGATATAAATGCAACTCATATAGTTTTGATTCCTAAAGTGGAGGATCCGATTAGTATGACTCAATACCGGCCTATCAGTTTGTGTAATGTTCTTTATAAGATCATTTCTAAGATGCTGGCTAATCGAATTCAAAGTGTCTTGCCGGTTTGCATTGACGAGGCACAGTGTGCGTTTCTGCCAGGCCGTTTAATCTCGGATAATATTCTAGCGGCTTACGAGATTTTACATTCTTTTAAGCACAAGAGGACGGGAAGAAAAGGGTCTTTTGCTCTCAAGCTAGATATGAGTAAAGCCTATGACATGGTGGAATGGTCTTTTATAGAAGCAATGATGCTTAAATTTGGTTTTGCATCAGAGTGGGTTTCTATGGTGGCTCGATGTTATCGTTCAGTGAAGTATTCAGTGGTTATTAATGGTCTGATTAGCGATAGCTTCTGTCCTTCGAGGGGGCTTCGGCAAGGGGATCCTCTTAGCCCGTATTTGTTTCTTATTTGTGGTGAGGGACTATCAGCGTTGTTGCGGAAGGCGATTTCCCACAATTTATTACAAGGTGCTAGAATTGTTCGGGGTGCACCTTTAGTCTCGCACTTGCTATTTGCTGATGATAGCATTATTTTTGGGAATGCAACAGCCATGGGAGCGGCCCACTTGAAGACTCTGCTGGAAAAATATTCTCGGTGTTCAGGTCAGTGCATTAACTTTTCCAAGTCAAGTGTGTTTTTTAGCTCTAATGTAATTGAAGAAAATAGGAACGATGTTTGTCGAATTCTATCTGTCTCTCATCAAACTTGCCCAGATAAATATTTAGGATTGCCGTCTATGGTTGGGCGGAATAAACGGCAGTCCCTCATTTTCCTATCAGAGAAGTGTTCAAAGAGTTTACTGACTTGGTCTCCAAGATTATTATCTATGGGAGGGAAGGAAGTATATATTAAGTCGGTGTTGCAGGCTTTACCGCTCTATGCCATGTCTGTTTTTCTTCTACCTAAGGCTCTATGCAAGGATTTTGAAAGCAAATTTGCGAGATTTTGGTGGCAGAAGACCAGTGAAAAACGGGGTATTCACTGGTGCTCATGGAGTTCTCTTTGTATTCCAAAGGAAGCTGGTGGAATGGGCTTTAGGGATATGAGTAAATTTAATGTTGCTTTACTTGCAAAACAGGGATGGCGGATCATATCCAATCCTACGTCTTTGGTAGCTAGGTTATTTAAGGCCCGATATTTTCCAACGGCCGATTTTATGAACTCTAATCTGGGTTATAACCCATCATATATATGGCGGAGTATTTGGGCCTCGAAGCGAACTTTGGAAATGGGCTTGTATTGGAAGGTCGATGTAGGCCGCTCGGTATCGATCTGGAATGACTTCTGGCTCCCTGTTTCCCCTCCTCGACTGGTCTCGTCTCCACAAGTGCCTGGTCTTTTCATGGTGGCTGACTTAATCAATGATGCTCATCGACAGTGGAAAACTAATTTAGTACGGGAAGTGTTTTCAGACGAGGAAGCTAAATTAATACTCTCTATCAGACTATCATCGGTGGGACAAACTGATATTCGTGTTTGGGGAGCTGAGCCTACAGGTCTTTTCACTGTTAGAAGTGCCTATCGTCTTCTTATGCAGTATACCCCGACGAATCCTGCTTTCCAGAAACTCTATTCTAACCTCTGGAAATTGAACTGCCCTTCGAAGATTAGAATCACATTATGGAAGTTTTTAATGAATTACGTCCCTACTTTCAATAATTTGTTTACTAAACGCATTTCCAATTCTAAGTTATGCCCGAGATGCAACATGGCTACAGAGGATGTCTGTCATGTTTTAAGGCAATGTCAATTTGCTCAACAGGTGTGGTTTGCGTTAAATTATCAGTGGCCTTTGCATTCAGTTTATTTAGATTTCCCTAACTGGTTAGTTTGGGTTTTTCAAAATATTAATCAGAGCAGGCACGCAGAGTTTGCTATTACTATTTGGTGTCTCTGGTTTGCAAGGAATAAATTAATACATGAAGGGGTAAGGCAAGACTGTTTTACCGTGGTGTCTTTTGTTCGAGGATACTGCTTGGAGCTTCAGTCTCTTTCCTCCTCTTTACAGCATCCACCGACTAGGGCTGATGTCATATGGTCACCACCGTCCCCTCCTTTTGTGAAGTTAAACTTCGACGCGGGTTATTGTGGTACCGGAAAAACATCCTGGTCAGGCCATATTATCAGAAATGAACAGGGACAGATTTTAGGGGCATCTTACCAAAGGAATGAAGGGATTTCAAACGTCTTTGAAGCGGAGGCTCTTGCATGCATTCAAGGGCTTCGTTTTGCATCTGATTTGGGGTTTTCGGATGTTGTCGCCGAGGGAGACTGCCGCTCGGTTATACAGAAACTGAGTAATACGACGGAGGACGTTTCGGTTCTCAGACCGTTGATTGCAGACGCCAAACGGATGGCCGCTCTCTTTCGCAGCTGTCGTTTCAACTTCGTGGGCCGGAATGGCAACCGGGCAGCGCATGCAATGGCGGTTTTAGGTCGGAGAGATCAAACGGATAGATATTGGGTCGAGGAGGCACCGGCTTCAGCGATGTTAGCGGCGGACGAGGATCGCCGGCTACTGGATCCTCCGTAAACGATCGTGACGGAAGGATTTTCTGAGCCAGAAAAGGCTCTCTGGTGTTTTGGGGAGAATATCTAGATGCTTCCCCGTGATTTGAACCGTCTCTTGGCTTTCACATATGGTTATATTTTTCTCTGCCAAGTGGGTTGGGCCACCGATTGCGTTTGTTTTAGCAGGCTTTTTCTGCTTTGTTTTATTTTGTATTTGGATTGTTTTTTAAGCTTTATGGAATACAGGGTGGCACCGTCTTTTCAAAAAAAATATATATATAAGGCAAAATAAATACAAAGTAAATGAGTAAAAGAAATAAATATGAAAGGAAAATAAACTATTATGTAACGCCCCGAGTTTAGGGCCGGGAGTTATTGGGTTTGTTAGACTGGGTCAGTTAAATTAATTTGGAGACAAACTATTTTTAATACACCAAAAAAGTTTTAAAAGACTAAAGGGGCGAAAAGGGGATTTTTCATAGAAAGAAATAAAAAAGGGAATTTATCAAAAAGTCACATTCTTCTCTATTTTGAAATCCACGTTCTAAAAACCTCCCTAAACCCTAGTCACTATTCCATTGGTTTTCAAGTTCTCAACTAAGTGATTTCTTCAATGTAATAACGTTTTTGACTTCTCCTCTTCATCCTCAACATTTTCATGGTCTTGGGTTTCCATAAAATCTATTTTTGAGTTGTTTCAAGTGTTTAAAGTTTTAAATTAAAGATGGAAGGGAAAACATTGGAGAAGCTTCGGGCTCAATTCCGGGGAACTTGGAGGCTTGATCGACATTCTCGGCTTGTGTTGGGTTTCATCGGTGAGTGGATTGATTTTAAAAGCCTTAACGTGGTTAAGACAATGTTTTGGGAGTTTGGATTGGGCTTGAAAGGCCAATCTAAGCTCGAGAGTAAGTTTTAAAGGTTTATGCAAGTAAATTATGTTTTTACGATTCTCGAATGCAAGTTGAGTATGCTATGTTTTTATGCTTGAATTGCACTATTATGCATGTTGAGACTTATGTCTTGTGTTTATACTTGCATTGTGAGTACATGCCTTGCATGGAAGTTTTAACTTGGTAAGTGGTTCAAGCATCGATAATGCTTGTAGCGGTATTTGAGTATATTGACATGTGTTTGGTTGTTACCGGATATAATTGATCGATTAATAGGATTAGAGTGCACTCAAGGTGAAATTCGCGCGTGGCCTTAATGATGTTAGATTCCACTCAGGAGGAGTACGGTGATGTGAGATTCCACCGGAAGTCGTGTTATTACTAGACGAGTGAGTACGAAGATGTGAGATTCCGCCGGAAGTGTCTAGTAGGTTTGAGAAAGCTATCCACATATCCGAGTAAAAACGTTGAATGTCAATATCCCTATGAATGCTTTAATTCTCATGTTAAGCATGTTGTTGATTCTATCTATTATGCTTATGCATTGTTGTTTACTTTGCTTGTGTTATGAAAATGAGCATGTGGTAAGCCTATGGCTTGTGGTTGCATCGGTAAATGCACGTGAAGGTAAATGCATGACATTGTGTGTTCAAACATGTGGAAATGATTTGGAAATGGTTTTGGTTTTCAAGCAAACTATGTTTTAAAACTGCATTGTTGTAGCTACCATTTTGAGCACCGCTCACTAAGCTTAAACACTTATGCTCTCTTTTCCAACAATGTAGACCCTTAGACCTTCGGAGCAGCTCAGGGAACAAGGGAGACTCCAAGCGAGTTTGGTTTTCTCAAGTATGGTTTAGACTTCAATAACTAGTATAGTGGGATAGGACCTTTGTGTTTTGTGATGTTGATGGCATGTTGTTTTGCTTAGAAGAGTGTGTTTAGTCGTTTTGGCTTGTATTGCTTTATGCCATGTTGAAGTATGTTTTAGTTTAACTTTTGGCTATATGGGTGAATGCCTTATATACATGTTTCATATAAGAACCTTATCTTGTTGGATGTTTCTTCGTTGAATGTTTAAATTGCTTCGTACGCTTATCCATGGATGTCTTGTGTTGTACTTGAGTTTGTACGTTGCTTGACTAGTCGTTAAATGCCTCTAGAGTCGAGTCCTTGTGTTTTTAGCAGCCAAAATAAGGTTTGCAGTGCAGGGCGTATCGATACGCTCAAGGGATGTATCGATACGGTCCTCTGC
This sequence comes from Hibiscus trionum, assembly GCA_030270665.1. Taxonomy (NCBI): domain Eukaryota; kingdom Viridiplantae; phylum Streptophyta; class Magnoliopsida; order Malvales; family Malvaceae; genus Hibiscus; species Hibiscus trionum. The sequence continues at coordinate 5,819,598 of BSYR01000034.1, read as the reverse complement.
TTTGAACCTTGTTTTAGGCTGGGCGTACCGGTACGCGGGGGTGTACCGATACGCCAAAAGCTCTCTTGAAATCCGATAAATTGACAAGATTTTGGCATATCGGTATGGGTCCTGAGGGTATCAGTACGGTCTTTGTAGTTTGACCTTGGGAAGTTGACCATTGAGAGTGTATCGATACGGTCTTCTAGCGTATCGATACGGTCTCCCTAAGTTGACTTTAGGGTGTTGACCAAGCCCAAGCGTATCGATACGGCCCTCTAGCGTACCGATACAGCCTGCTGTAAAAGTTAAAAAGGGTTTGTTTAATTGTTTTTTTCGCATGTTTTGTATCCATGTGTGTTTCTGATGCGTGTCCTCTCACATAGGATATAACTAAACATATAGACAAGATAATCTTTAAAAGAATTCTTCTAGGGTTGCTAATCGGAGTAAAGCCTTAACGGGTTTCGCTTATGTTTTCCCCGTGTAACCCGTTCGATGCGGTCTAGCGGCTAAGCCGGGTCGAGGGGGTTACATTTGTTGGTATCAGAGCCTAGGTTCTGCCTAGGTTTGTTGAGTTTCCGCAAGCTGAAAGGTAAGTGAGGTAAGTTTTGTGGTGTAAGCTTGTTGATTGTGAGTGCACGATGATTGTAAGCATGCTTGTGGTTATTCTTGTGTTGGTTGAGAAGTAGTTAAAGGCACCCATTGCTAGTATACTATTATTGTAAGTGATTTTAAGTTTAAGGCTGAGGGTTGAGCGGATTGAAAATGTCGAGGATGTACGAGGAGAGAACTTGCCTCCTCCTCCTCCACCTCCAGGTGGTGGAGCAAATGCGGAAGGTGCTGGACCCCAGGATGGTCAGGGACAGGCAGGTATTGATGTGAATCCGTTGATTCAGGCTATAGCTGGGGCTATATAGACAGCTTTAGCGGGTGTTCGGGTTGCAGCACCGCCTCAGGGTGCATGTTCTGGTTTACTGTTAGAGCGACTCCGTAGCTTGGGCGGGGTTGAGTTCCGTGGGTTGTCACCCGAGGGTTCCGAGGCATGGTTTAAGATCACATTCCGCTAGAGCGACTCTATAGTTAGGTTGCATCGTCTCTTTGCTTCAGGGAGATGCCTACACTTGGTGGACTACTATCACTACGGGTATGCCAGATGCCGAGGTTACTTGGGAGTTCTTCAAGAATGCTTTCCGTAAGAAGTTCTTAGGTCCTCGATACCTAGATGAGACGAAGAGATAGTTCATGGCTCTAGTTCAGGGTAGCTTGACTGTGTCTGACTATGAGGTGCAGTTTGTACGTCTGAGTCAGTATGCTTCTGAGTTAGTTCCCACTGAGGCGGAACGTTGTGAGCGTTTCCGTTATGGGTTGGTTCAGGATGTGAAGACCTACATGTTGGCTTCCAACTATACAGATTTTGATGTGTTGGTCGCTAGGGCCAAGGACATAGAACAGTCTTTGGGACTTACGGATCGCAAGGGTGGAACTAGTTCCGGAAAGAGGAATGCTTATTGGGACAGAGATCGTGCCAAGAGGCACAAGGATAGGAAACCTCATCATGTTCATAGACGCGGAGGTGGTAATCCGGGGAGAGGCCATCACGGCCAAGGGACTGAGAATCGTACTCTCGAGTGCAACAAGTGTGGTAGACGTCATTACGGTGAGTGTTGGGGCACTTATATCTCTTGTTGGAACTGCGGGTCTAGGGCGTATTTGAAGCGCGATTGTCCACATCCGTCTAGGGATGGACAAGCTCCTGCACGAGCTGTCGACCATCAGAGAGGCCGTGAGCGTGGTCGAGGTAACTTTCAGCATAGAAATGACAGTCAGAGGAATGTAGCCCATGTTGTAGCAGTTCAGCCCGAGGGAGGTGGGCCAGCTAGGGTGTATGCACACCGTGAGGACAGGAATGACACAAATGTGATTGCAGGTAATTTCTTGTTATAGTCTTTGACTTTGCTTTCCTTGATTGATTCCGGTTCTATGCATTCGTACATATTGAGTGAGCATGCAAGATTGTTAGATATTCTGGTTGAGATATTAGATGTGGGTATGAATGTCACTAGTTCTTTTGGTGAGACAGTTATGATCAGAAAGATGTACATAAGATGTCCTTTGATGGTTTAGGGTCATGTTTTTCTTGTGGATATGATGGAATTGCCGTTTTATGGTTTTGATGTAATATTAGGCATGAACTGGCTTGTAGAGCATAGGGCTAGAGTAGATTTTGAGACAAAGCGTGTGTCTTTGAGACTTTCAGAGGATCATGAGGTAGTAATAGTGGGGGAGAATGTTAAGTTCTTGTCCAATGTAGTTTCAGCCTTAGAGGCTCAAAAGTTGTTGGATGTGGGTGTTCAGGTGTACCTAGCCTATGTTATGAATCTGAATATGGATGAGGCACGACCACGAGACATTAGGACATTTTGTGACTTTCCGATTGTGTTCCCAGAAGAATTGCCTAGTTTGCCTCCAGATAGAGATGTAGAGTTTGTTATTGAGACTTATTCAGATTCAGCTCCAGTATCTATTGCACCGTACCGAATGACTCCTAAAGAAATGAAATAGTTGAAGACACAAATTCAGGAATTGATAGACCGAGAGTTCATTCGTCCGAGTACTTCACCTTGGGGTGCACCAGTGTTGTTTGTGAAAAAGAAAGATGGTAGTTTGAGAATGTGTATCGATTACCGACAGTTGAATAAGTTGACAGTGAAGAACAAGTATTTATTGCCGAGAATTGATGACTTGTTTGATCAGTTGAGAGGTGCTTCAGTGTTCTCGAAGATAAATTTGAGATTCGGTTATTATCAGTTGAAGGTAAGAGATCAAGATGTACCGAAGACAACTTTCTGCACTCGCTATGGGCACTACGAATTCTTAGTGATGCCCTTTGGTTTGACTAATACACCGACAACTTTTATGAACATGATGAATAAAGTGTTTCATGAGTACTTAGATCAGTTTGTGGTAGTGTTCATTGATGATATTCTAGTGTACTCTCGTACGGAGGGAGATTATGATTGGCATTTGCGTTTGATGTTGCAGAAATTGTTAGACAATCAGTTGTATGCCAAGTTAAGCAAATTTGAATTTTGGATTAAGGCTTCTTAGGCCATATTGTGTCAGCCGAGGGAATCCGAGTGGATCCTAAGAAGGTTGAGGCAGTTGTGAATTGGAAACCACCGAAGACAGTGACCAAAGTTCGTAGTTTCTTAGGTTTGGCCGGTTACTATAGACGTTTTGTTGAGGGTTTCTCGAAGGTTGCAGCTCTTTTGACTAAATTGCTGAGTGGACTGATGTAAGACAACAATCATTTGAGAAATTGAAAGAATCCTTAACCGAAGCTCATGTTTTAGTTCAGCACGTGTCAGGGAAAGAGTTTGTAGTCTTTAGTGATGCGTCGTATGTTGGCTTGGGTTGTGTGCTTATGCAAGAGGGAAGAGTAGTGGCCTATGCGTCTAGACAATTGAAGACTCATGAGCGTAATTACCCTACGCATGATATAGAATTGGCTGTAGTGGTTTTCGCTTTGAAAGTTTGGAGACATTACTTGTATGGTGAGAAGTGCACAATGTATACGGATCACAAGAGTCTAAAGTATATAATGACACAAAGAGAGTTGAATCTTAGACAACGTAGGTGGCTAGAGTTGCTTAAAGACTACAATCTCACGATTGAGTACCATCTGGGTAAAACCAATGTAGTGGCCGATGCTTTGAGTAGAAAGGTAGTAGTGGAGTTACGAGCTATGTTTGCTAGATTGAGTTTGTCTCAAGATGGTGGTTTAGTGGCCGAGTTGCAAGTTAGACCTTTTTTGCTTCAGTTGATTAGAGAGAAGCAGTTGCAAGATAAATCATTAACATCTCATGTACAAGACATAGCAGAGGGTAAACTGACAAATTTTTGTTTTAGTAGTGATGGAGTCTTGTGTTTCAAGAGTAGAGTAGTTGTTCCAGAATATGTAGACTTGGGACGCACCATCCTGACCGAAGCTCACATTAGTCCGTTTGCTATGCATTCGGGAAGTACGAAAATGTACTGCGAATTGAAAAATGAGTATTTCTGGGTTGGTTTGAAGAAATATGTTGCCGAGTTTGTGAGTAAGTGCATGGTTTGTCAGCGAGTTAAAGCCGAGCACCAGTTTCCTTCAGGTTTGTTACAACTGTTGAGAATTCCCGAGTGGAAGTGGGAGAGAATCACCATGGATTTCGTATCGGGTTTGCCATTGACACCTTCTAAGAAGAATTCTGTTTGGGTAATAGTTGATCGTCTTACGAAGTGTGCACACTTTTTAGTCGTTCACACCACTTATACTCTAGATAAGTTGGCCGATTTGTATATCAGTGAGATAATGAGATTGCATGGTGTACCGAAATCTATAGTGTCAGATAGAGATGTGAGGTTCACGACTAGAGTTTGAGAGAGTTTGCATAGTGCTTTGGGTACTCGACTGAATTTCAACACTTCATATCATCCTCAGACCGATGGTCAATCAGAGAGAGTCATACAATTGTTGGAAGATATCAAGCGAACATATCATCCTCAGACTGAATTTCAGGGTTCGTGGGAGAAGCATCTACCATTCGTAGAGTTTGCATATAGTAACAATTATCAAGCGAGCATTCAGATGGCACCTTACGAAGCTCTGTATGGTAGAAAATGTAAAACACCTGTTTTTTGGGCCGAAGCGGGACAGAAATTGATACCTTTGCCTAATATGCTTAAGGGTACTACCGAGAAAGTACAGTTGATTTGTGACTGTTTGAAGGCAGCTTCAGATAGACAGAAATCTTATGCAGATTTGAAAAGAGAGAGAAATAGAGTATGTCGTGGGCGACAAAGTGTTCTCGAAAGTCTCACCTTGGAAGAAGGTGATGAGATTTGGTAGGAAAGGTAAGTTGAGCCCGAGATTCATCGGTTCGTATGAGATAGTTGATAGAGTTGGTCCCGTTGCCTATAGATTGAGATTGTCGGCCGAACTAGAGAAGATTCACGATGTGTTTCATGTTTCGATGCTTCAGAGGTATAGATCAGATCTGTCACATGTCATGCCAGTTGAAGAAATAGAATTGAATCCAGATTTGACCTACGATGAAGAACCAGTTGAGATTTTGGCTTCGGACAGAAAAATGTTGCGAGGAAGGACCATTGAGTTGGTTAAGGTTAAGTGGCGTCACCGAGGAGTGGAAGAAGCCACTTGGGAGAGGAAGGATGACATGCGAAAGTAGTTTCCGCATCTCTTTTTGCCAAGTAAATTTCGGGGACAAAATTCCTTAAGTGGGGGAGAGTTGTAACGCCCCAAGTTTAGGGCCGGGAGTTATCGGGTTTGTTAGACCGGATCAGTTAAATTAATTTGGAGACAAACTATTTTTAATACACCAAAAGAGTTTTAAAAGACTAAAGGGGCAAAAAAGGGATTTTTATAGAAAGAAATAAAAAGGGATTTTTATCAAAAAGTCATCTTCTTCTCTATTTTGAAATTCACGTTCTAAAAACCTCCCTAAACCCTATTCACTATTCCATTGGTTTTCAAGCTCTCAAATAAGTTATTTCTTCAAGGTAATAACGTTTTTGACTTCTTCTCTTCATCCTTAACATTTTCATAGTCTTGGGTTTCCATAAAATCCATTTTTGAGTTGTTTCAAGTGTTCAAAGTTTTAAATTAAAGATGGAAACTTTGTTGGTTTTTCGTTGAGTTCTTAATTTGTAAAGTTCATATATGTTATAAACTTGCTTTTATGCTTAACATATGTTAAGATGGTGAAGTTTTAATGAAATCCTGAATTGGGTATTAGTGGGTGAGTTTAGAAGTGAAAATCTTGAGTTTTGAGGTAGTTATGTGAAGGGAAAGTTGGGCTGATGGTATGGTTACACTTGGGGGGGGGGGGGGGCTATTTTGGACATGTTTAGTGATAATTTGGATGATGAAATTGATGGGTAACTGATGGGTTGTGTCCAGTCCGAAAATAAAGAGTTTGAGTTAGTTCTTGGCTTGGAAATGTAGCGAAATTTGTCTTGGGTTGTAATCTGATTTGTGGCAGTGATTTTGTGGATGTTTTGATGTGTAATGCACTGTTTTTGGTTGATTAGAAGCAAGGGAAAACGTTGGAGAAGCTTCGGGCTCAATTCCGGGGAACTTGGAGGCTTGATCGACATTCTCGGCTTGTGTTGGGTTTCATCAGTGAGTGGATCGATTTTAAAAGCCTTAACGTGGTTAAGACAGTGTTTTGGGAGTTTGGATTGGGCTTGAAAGGCAATCCAAGCTCGAGAGTAAGTTTTAAAGGTTTATGCAAGTAAATTATGTTTTTATGATTCTCGAATGCAAGTTGAGTATGCTATGTTGTTATGCTTGAATTGCACTGTTATGCATGTTAAGACTTATGTCTTGTGTTTATACTTGTATTGTGAGTACATGTCTTGCATGGAAGTTTGGACTTGGTAAGTGGTTCAAGCATCGATAATGCTTGTAGCGATATTTGAGTATATTGACATGTGTTTGGTTGTTACCGAATATAATTGATCCATCAATAGGATTAGAGTGCACTCAAGGTGAAATTCGCGCGTGGCCTTAGTGATGTTAGATTCCATTAAGGAGGAGTACGATGATGTGAGATTTCACCAGAAGTCATGTTATTACTAGACGGGTGAGTACGGTGATGTGAGATTCCACCGGAAGTGTCTAGTGGGTTTGAGAAAGCTATCCGCATATCCGAGTAAAAACGTTGAATGTCAATATACCCATGAACGCTTTAATTCTCATGTTAAGCATGTTGTTGATTCTATCTATTATGCTTATGCATTGTTGTTTACTTTGCTTGTGTTATGAAAATGAGTATGTGGCAAGCCTATGGCTTGTGGTTGCATCGGTAAATGCACGTGAAGGTAAATGCATGACATTGTGTGTTCAAACATGTGGAAATGATTTGGAAATGGTTTTGGTTTTCAAGCAAACTATGTTTTAAAACTGCATTGTTGTAGCTACCATTTTGAGCACCGCTCACTAAGCTTAAACGCTTATGCTCTATTTTCCAACAATGCAGACCCTTAGACCTTCGGAGAAGCTCAGGGAACAAGGGAGACTCCAAGCGAGTTTGGTTTTCTCAAGTATGGTTTAGACTTCAATAACTAGTATAGAGCAATGGGATAGGACCTTTGTGTTTTGTGATGTTGATGGCATGTTCTTTTGCTTAGAAGAGTGTGTTTAGTCGTTTTGGCTTGTATTGCTTTACGCCATGTTGAAGTATGTTTTAGTTTAACTTTTGGCCATGTGGGTGAATGCCTTATATGCATGTTTCATCTAAGAACCTTATCTTGTTGGATGTTGCTTCGTACACTTATCCATGTATGTCTTGTGTTATACTTGAGTTTGTACGTTGCCTGACTAGTCGTTAAATGCCTCTAGAGTCGAGTCCTTGTGTTTTTAGCAGCCAAAATAAGGTTTGCAGTGTAGGGCGTATCGATGCGCTCAAAGGCTGTATCGATACGGTCCTATACTTTGAACCTTGTTTTAGGCTGGGCGTACCGGTACGCGAGGGTGTATCGATACTCCAAAAGCTCTCTAGAAATCTGAGAAATTGACGAGATTTTGGCGTATCGGTATAGGTCCTGAGGGTATCGGTACGATCTTCGTAGTTTGACCTTGGGAAGTTGACCGTTGAGAGCGTATCTATACGGTCTTCTAGCGTATCGATACAGTCTCCCTAGGTTGACTTTGGGGTTTTGACCAAGCCCATGTGTATCGATACAGCCCTCTAGCGTACCGATACGGCCCACTGTAGAAGTTAAAAAAGGTTTGTTTAATTGTCTGTTTCGCGTGTTTTGTATTCATTTGTGTTTCCGCTGCGTGTCCTCTCACATAGGATATAACTAAACATCTAGACAAGATAATCTTTAAAAGAATTCTTCTAGGGTTGCTAATCGGAGTGAAGCCTTAACGGGCTTCGCTTCGGTTTTCCCTGTGTAACCCGTTCGATGCGGTCTGGCGGCTAGGCCGGGTCGAGGGGGTTATATATTAATTATTAGAAAATTACAATTTATAAAGATTAAAAATTTAAAGTACTCACCGTATAATTATAAATTATTTAAAAATTAAAAGGTAAATTAATTAAAATATATTATTTTATTTTTAATTTTCTTTTAAACATAGATTAAAATACATATCTACCCATAAATTACAAAATCTTAATTTTTGTTCATTTGAAATTTAAGTCACCGTCGCTGCCTCATTCCGTCGCCGCCGTTCCCCACCGATGAACAAGATTGGGTTCCTGCCATTGTCAAACACTATGGAAAATGTTTCACAAAATGAAGGAAATGTGACTTGTTCCTTCGGTTGTGACTCATAACACATTAATAGCTAGATTAGGGAAAGAGAGTAAAGCCCAAAAGGCGATTGAATTGTTCAAGAGTATGGTCGGACATGGGTGTTACCCTAACACAATAACTTTCAACAACATGCTGGATTGCCTTTTTCTATACCTTTTTAACTCTGAAATTGCCCAGACTTGTATGACTGTGCAGGTAGCGGCGACGATGGCAACGGCGACAGTGACGACGACGGCTTGAATTTTAAATGAACAAAAATCAGGGTTTTATAATTTAGGGGTAGATAGGTATTTTGATCTATGTTTAAAAGAAAATTAAAAAAATAATATATTTTAATTAATTTACCATTTAATTTTAAAATAATTTATAATTATATGGGGAGTCCTTTAGATTTTTAATCTTTATAAATTGAATTAATGATGCTCATCGGTGCTCATCGTTAATGGTGCTCATCGGTGCCCATCGAGCGCGGTAGACTCATCCATTAATTATTATACATATATTTAGTAAACTTTACATATATTCGTATAAAATAAATTATTTTACTTATGTATATTGTCACAGCCCAACTTCCCACGACCGAGCAAGCCGCACCCATAGGGCTTGCCTTAGCACACCACGTCCTTCACCCGACCGAGGGACCCGAGTAGTTGCCAACACCACACACCAAGGGGCCATGCACAACACCCAATGTGGTGTCCACAACCGAGAGAGCCGAGCCAGAGCACTTCCCATACACCATGGAGCCAAGTCAAGCACCCCATGTGCCGCCCACAAGAGAAGGACCCGAGGGGGCACGCTGCACGCACCCGAGGGGGCCTTTCCGAGCACACTCCATGTCGTCCAAGCCATGGAGCCCGAGTCAGCACCCAACGTGCATACCAAGAAGGCCGAGACAACACCCAACGTACACACCGAGGGGCCTAGGGGAGTCCCGTCCAAGTTGCCCACACCCCTAAGGCCCGATTTAGCACCAAGCCTGCTACAAGAGGGTTTTGGATGAGTCAACCGGGCCATGCACAACACCCAATGTGGTGTCCACAACCGAGAGAGCCGAGCCAGAGCACTTCCCATACACCATGGAGCCAAGTCAAGCACCCCATGTGCTGCCCACAAGAGAAGGACCCGAGGGGGCACGCTGCACGCACCCGAGGGGGCCTTTCCGAGAACACTCCATGTCGCCCAAGCCATGGAGCCCGAGTCAGCACCCAACGTGCACACTAAGGAGGCCGAGACAACACCCAACGTACACACCGAGGGGCCTAGGGGAGTCCCGTCCAAGTTGCCCACACCCCTAAGGCCCGATTTAGCACCAAGCCTGCTACAAAGAGGGTTTTGGACGAGTCAACCGGGCCATGCCAAGCCCAATCCGCCCAAGAGACCAAAACCCATGGCAAGTTGTCATCTTTTGACCAACACACAAGGAAAGTTATCCACAATGGAGCCAACTTGGGGAAAGTCTTCCTTGCCACCCAAGAGATGATGTCATAGCCATAGTACTTAGGCAACTTTGTATTATATGATATTGTTGCCATGTTTAGGAGATAAGATTCATCCATAGCCCTTGGATCGAATCATTTTTAGCTGTTAGATCGAGAGGGCCAAGGCTATAAATAGAGCCTTCCCCACCCTTGTAAATCATCTTCCATCTTTCATTCTTTGAGTATTTTCTTGAGTAAGAGTTTAGCATTTTTCTCTTCATCTTGCCTTGCCTTCTTTCTTTGCGTAGCCATCCCATTTTCCCACAAGCTTTCCCACGCTAGTCTAAGCCTTTAGTGCTTAGAGTTAAGGCTGCTTAGTCGCATTTCAATTGTTCCACGACTAGGGCCGCACGGTGCTAAGCAATCCGAGACCTAGCCCCGTGACAAGTGGTATCAGAGCCATTTTCCGCATCCATACGAGTCGAGATGGCAAGCAGCGGATCCAAGAACGAGCACGAGGGTCGTCATGTGACTCGTCATACCGAGAAGGCTAAGAGAGCTAGCTCCAAGGATCGAATCACGTTGCTTGAGGAGAAAGTTGCCCGGGTTTAGAGTGTCATAAACGAATCGCGAGGTAGACTCGACATGGTTGATGTCCACTTAGAGAAGTTGGACACGATGGGCGATAATCTCAAGGATGAATTCGAAGCCACTATCATTAGTGCCATGAAACATGCCGACGAGCAAGACGATTCCCTCAAGGAAGAGGTAAAAGCGCTCAGAAAGATCATGTAGATCTTGCTAAACAAGCCGAGGTAGCCGCGCTCAGAAAGGAGATTGAAGATCTCAAGAGTGAGGTGCTTGTTTACAAAGCCGCCGTGAGAAATGGCGTAACGTCTAGCCCAACGAGAGTGCTAGTCGATGTCCCAAAGCTGAAGCACTTCTAGGGGACGAGATCAGCCCAACACGTGGAGAATTTCTTGTGGGGGCTCGCTCGAGCAGTACTTCAAAGCATCATGCATCATCAAGGATGCCAACAAGGTAAGTACCGCATCAATATATTTAACTAATCATGCTTTACTTTGGTGGAAATGCAGGTGATCCGATAAGAAACATGGAGGCACTAGTGTCCAAACGTGGGATAAGTTCCAAACGGAATTCAAGAACCAATTCTACCCCGCAGATGCCGAGAGAGAGGCGCGATCCAAGCTTAGAAATCTCAAGCAAGAGGGATCAATCCGAGACTACGTTCGGGAGTTTAGCGAGCTACAACTCTAAATTTCCGACTTGAGCGAGAAATATGCCTTGTTCCATTTCATGGACAAGTTAAAGTCATGGGTAAACACCAAGTTAGAGAGGAGAGACGTGAAGGAACTCTCCAAGGCAATAGCAGTTGCCGAATCCTTGAAAGATCATAGTGTTGATCGAAACAAATCACCCAAGTCCAAGTCACGTTCGAATGCTTGGAGAAACTGAGAGAAGGGGAATGAGGGTGAGGACTCATCGAATGGTAGTGGTAAGCCATCGAATGAAAAATCCATTCGATTCACGAGGCCTTGGGAGAGGAAGGACCGAGGTCCAATAAAGTGCTATAATTGCAAGGGGCCACACCTCATCAAGGATTGCCCGAAAAAGGCAAGCCTTTCCGCCATCCAAGGAGACGATGGTAAAGAACACAAGTTTGCCCAACTTGGTGCGATAGTAAGTTCGCTTCAAGGCAAGAGTGGCCATAAGAACAAGGGACTTATGTTCGTGGACATGAAAGTTGCCGGCAAAAAGCTAAGCGCACTTGTGGACACTGGTGCATCCAAGTTGTTCGTGTCTGAGCAAGCGGCCAAGCGATTGAACCTTCGAGTCGAGAAGGTAAGTGGATGGAGAAAGACCGCCAATTCCAAAGAAGAACCGATTGCGGGAGTTGCAAACGGAGTGGACCTTCAGATTGGATATTGGCACGATAAAGCAATCATCAAGGTAATCCGTTTAGATGACTACGATTTTGTTTTGGGCTTATCTTTTCTTGAACGGATTGACGCGCTTGTCTTGCCCAAAAAGGATGTGTTGTGTATTTTAGATCCCCGCCAACAATGCGTTATGCCGGTGAAGCGAGTTGCGGACAAGAGCACCAAGGTGTTAGCAACGATCCGTTTCTTCGAGGGAGTGCCCAAGACAAGAGTCAACGATGACGAGGCCATGGTAGAATCCATGGAAGTCCCTGAGGCAAAGGGACGAGTCTTTGAAGATATCAAAGACGAGAAGCCTTTGGAGTTACCAAAGACACCACCACCAAGGAGCAAGGTGGTTCATGAGATCGAGTCACCATTCAAGTTTGATGAAGTGGATCAAGCCAAAGAAGGCGAGCCCAAGGCGTTGCTAATCCATGACGAACCATGGATGCCGAAGGAAGAGGGGCTAGTACTTTTCTACGAAGAGTTGCAAGCCGAATTTGTCGAGTGGTCAAAGTCCATGGACGAGTGGTATGAGCCCATAGAACCGAGCCAAAGCACTATGATGGAAGGAGCAAGCCGAAAGTCTCCAACCATCATGCAAGCCGAGGGAGAAGTGCTAGAAAGCACCGAAGGGGGCCTATTCTGAGACCCCGTCATCATCGCTTGCCTTGAGTATCGACAAGGCACAGTGAAGCCAACCGACAAGGACCTTGTGTCCGAGGTGAGTGAGCCTCTCTTAGATGATTTGTGTCTAACTTGCTCTATTTCCATCCACATGTTTCTTGCGAGATTACCTAAGGAGCCGAGTCAAACTGTGGAGCAAGTAGCGAGAAGGCCTATGAGATGGAGTTACCATCGAGAGAACAAGCGGACCTTGCCATCATCTCTAAGCCATTGGACGAGGATGCCAATGGTCAAGAGTGGAGCAAGTCGAGCCAAGCACGAAGCAAGGCGAACGTCTCCCATGACGAGGAGGCACCACCCATCGAGACGGATCGAGACCCAAGGCATGAAGGCCTTACACTCTGCACGAGAGTTCCCTTAGCTGAGCGGGAACTTGACGAGGAGCTGAGGCCGTTCGAGGACGAGACGACCGAGACTCATCATCGCCTATCGAGGAGGGCGTCGATAGATTCAATGGGGGAGAATGTCACAGCCCAACTTCCCACGACCGAGCAAGCTGCACCCATAGGGGCTTGCCTTAGCACACCACGTCCTTCACCCGACCAAGGGACCCGAGTAGTTGCCAACACCACACACCAAGGGGCCATGCACAACACCCCATGTGGTGTCCACAATCGAGAAAGCCGAGCCAGAGCACTTCCCGCGCACCATGGAGCCAAGTCAAGCACCCCATGTGCCACCCACAAAATAAGGACCTGAGGTGGCACGCTGCACGCACCCGAGGGGGCCTTGCCGAGCACACTCCATGCCGCCCAAGCCATGAAGCCCGAGTTAGCACCCGATGTGCACACCAAGGAGGCTGAGACAACACCTAACGTGCTCACCGAGGGGCCTAGGGGAGTCCCATCCGAGTTGCTCACACCCCTAGGGCCCGATTTAGCACCAAGCCTGCTACAAAGTGGGTTTTGGACGAGTCAACTGGGCCATGCCAAGCCCAATCCGCCCAAGATACCAAAACCCATGGAAAGTTGTCATCTTTTGACCAACACACAAGGAAAATTATCCACAATGGAGCCAACTTGGGGAAAGTCTTCCTTGCCACCCAAGAGATGATGTCATAGCCATGGTATCTTAGGCAACTTTGTATTATATGATATTTTTGCCATGTTTAGGAGATAAGATTCATCCATAGCCCTTGGATCGAATCATTATTAGTCGTTAGATCGAGAGGGCCAAGGCTATAAATAGAGCCTTCCCCACCCTTGTAAATCATCTTCCATCTTTCATTCTTTGATTATTTTCTTGAGTAAGAGTTTAGCATTTTTCTCTTCATCTTGCCTTGCCTTCTTTCTTTGCCTAGCCGTCCCATTTTCCTACAAGCTTCGGCACGCTAGTCTAAGCCTTTAGTGCTTAGAGTTAAGGCTGCCTAGCCGCATTTCGATTGTAAATCATCTTCCATCTTTCATTCTTTGAGTATTTTCTTGAGTAAGAGTTTAGCATTTTTCTCTTCATCTTGCCTTGCCTTCTTTCTTTGCCTAGCCATCCCATTTTCCTACAAGCTTCGGCACGCTAGTCTAAGCCTTTAGTGCTTAGAGTTAAGGCTGCCTAGCCGCATTTCGATTGTTCCGTGACTAGGGTCGTACGGTGCTAAGCAATCCGAGACCTAGCCTAGTGACAATATGTACTAAATAATTTCACGTTAATATAACATTTATAATATTGGTTACCGACCGCCGAAATCTATTGTTTCATTTGTTTTGTTTTTAATTTTTAATAAATTATTCTGCTCTTGTGGCACGATTTTACTCTACCTTTTAGTACATTTTTTCTCTGTCTTTTGGCACGCTTTTTTATTTTTTGTTTTGATTTTCTGTTAGGGTTTGATCTGACGACTCCACGATTGGTGAAGGCTGCACTCTTTTCCTTATGTTGTTGATCTCCCTATCTTGGACCCTCGAACTGGATTTCGATACGCGATTAAATCTACTGTTCCTTATTCGCGATTGAGTTGTGGTAATGACCTTATTGTCAATGTACCTTCATTGTAATATACATTTTTATGTTGTTTGTTGATGATTTTACCTATCATCGTTGATTTTGGTGATGTTTGTATCCTTCTTTTGTTTCGAGTCTTTGGGTTAGGTTCTTACATTTTCCTTGTATGGTTCTCTTATAATCTCGAGACGCTAGTGTTTTTTTACTAGGAATATGTCTGGATTTATGTGTTTTGTTTACTAAGTTGTGAACTTTCATTGTAATTTCTAATATATCCTCATTTAATAAAATTAGTGGATTTCAATTCAAAAAAACATTTATAAAATAGGAAAAGATATTATACTATGTTTTATAATTGGTAATATAATAAACCATATATTATAGGCATAAATAATAAAGGAATTAATGACTAAATTGCATGAAAATAGAAAACCAAAGGCATAAATATAAAGAAAATAACGCGAAAAAGGAAAAATTGAACATAAAATAGAAGCGGAGGGACTGAACTGCAATTAACCCATTCAATTAAAATTGCGCGGATCCTTCCCGGGTCACAGGTCAACGTGCGGGTTACAGAGGGCCAAAACAAAGTCGTTATACATGGTGTTTAAATTCCCTTTTAAGACCAAAAAGTCATTTGACATGAATTTTCTATAAAAAAAATCAGAGCTCTTTCAAACACTCTCTCTTGCTCTCTGTCTTATTCCTCTCCGATCACCTAGCTCTGTCGTGGGCCGCCGCTCATCAGCGAAATAAATTACTGCCTCCGACGGCCAGGTGACATGCAAAGTTGGAGATCGACTCTGGTAAGTGTTCTAAACCCGAATATCCCCTTTGTTTTCCCAAAAACTCCTTCTATTCTTTTTGATCTTAGAAAATCGAAAGGGTTTCTATTTTTTCTACATTTCGTTTTGATCTGGAAATCGTTTGAGATTCTCTCTATATTTTCCACTAAAAATCCATATTTGAAATTGCACGTGTGTCGAATTTCTAAGGGAATGGAGCATCCGTCGTCCTGCCATGTCGAATGGTGACGAGGATACTGATTGACGGTGGCAGTAAGGATAAGGATGGTAGGTTTGGGCGGTGTGACATAGGGGATAATGTTTTGGGAGGTGGTGGTAGAGGAGATGATATATTATATGTTTATTGGTTATTTTAATTTAAGGTTTGTTGGGATTTTAGTTAGGGTTTCTTTGGGGTTAATTTAGGGTTTGGATGATAATGGTCGGAGCTGGCGATGACAGTAGACAATGGCGACAGCTGCAAGGGTAACTAACAGATAGGGTTGCAAAGACTAGGGTTAGGTTTAAGTATTGGGTCTGGATATTGGGCCTATTGGGTTTTTGTTATATAATGAAATAGGTATTTTGAATATGGGGTAAGTGGGTATGTAATTATTGGGCCCCGGATGAAAATGGGCTTCTACAACTACCTTTCTTTGCTCAGTATTGTGTAACGACAATGGAGAAAAGATTAAAGATGACCTGTTTCTTCCGGTCCGGTTGAATGTATTCCTTTTTGTCGCAACTCCTCTTTCTTCATTTAGTCCTATTGTCTTCACTTCTTAAGAGGTGTAAAACTCTTTGATCGATATGCTCCTCTGCTTCTTTGAGAGAGATAGACTTTGCTCGATCAATCTACTTCGTTCTTCCTTCAAGAAGATAAGACCTGCCAAAGGTGAAAGAGTGCTTGGTCAAAATGAGTTATAAATTAACTGCTTTATTTCAAAATTGTAACACTGAAAGGTTTGATCTAAATAATATATCTGGGAATCGGTTGATCCACTCTGCCAATCTTGGAGAATTAGAATCTGTAAATTGGGATGATTCGCTCCACCACTAACGAAGAGACAAGATCTAAAAGAGGTGGTCGATTCGCTACACCACTAACAGAGAGACAAGGTGTGAAGGAAAATTTTTGATCCGCTACACCACTGACGAAGAGGCGGGATCTGAAAAAGAGAATTTGATCTGCTACACCATATTACGTGTGAGATATGACCTACAAAAGTTAAAAAAAATGCTAGTCAAAATGAGTTATAAATTAACTGCTTTATTTTAAATAAAAAACTGAAAGGTTTGATCTAAATATTTGATTTGGTTGATTCACTCCTTCGTGTCAAGGATGTTGGATCTTGTTAAAGATTGTCTATTCCATCTTGGTTGAAGGCACCAAACAATATTTTCCCCACTTCTTCATGTCAAGGATATTGAAATTTGTTGACAACTATCTGCTCATTCTTGTTTGAGGAAGCCAGATCTGTAAATTATTTGTCCTTTAAGAAAAGATCAAATATCTTTAAGAAAAGATAGAGTTGATTTAAGAAAAGACCTTAAGAAAAGATCCAATTAAAAAATTTTGTTTTAAAAAAACATCCATGTGAAAAGGTTGAATTTTGAAATTCATGTTTTAAGAAAAACGTCATTATGAAAGGATGGAATTAAGAAATTCAAATTTTGAGAAAAAGTATTTTTATGGAAGGGTGGAATTAAGAAATTCATGTTTTAAGGAAAACATCCTTATGGAAGGATGAAATTAAAAAAAATTTAAGAAAAATATCCTTATAAAAATATGGAATTAAGAAATTCATGTTTTGAGAAAAATGTCATTGTAAAATGATGGAATTAAGAAATTCTTGTTTTGATAAAAAGTACACTTTTGCAAGGATGGAATTAAGAAATTTCTGTTTTTGAGAAGAAAAAAATGTCCTTGTGAAATGGTTGAATTAAGAAATTCATGTTTTTGAGGAAAAACTTCATTGTGAAATGATGAGATTAAGAAATTCTTGTTTTGAGGAAAACTATCCTAATGAAAGGATGAAATTAAAAAAATCATGTTTCAAGAAAAAATTCATATGCAAGGGTCGAATTGAGGAATTCGGTTTTAAGAAAAATATCCTTATGAAAGGATTGATCTTAGAAAATTTATTTGAGCAATGAGTGCGAAATTATTTTTATGGTAATGTATTTATGCGAATGATATGGATGTGCATGTTTTCGTGATGATGCCAAGATGCATGGAATTCTTGTCGAAATCTTCAAGTTATGAATGATTTATGACAAATTAGATGTCATGATGTATGATCATCTTTAGTAATGCATATGCTTACATGTATGCTCTCATAATGAATGAAGATTCATGAAATAGTTGCAGAAGTCTTCTTCTTCTAGCTCAGCTTATTCTTCTGATTTTATTCTTTTTTTAAGTTGTCCCAACGAAAGTTTGCCTCCAAATTTTCATTATTCTCATTCTTTTTTGAATTTGAACTTTTGAGCTAAATGACCTTTGTTGACATCATCCCTTTTTTCTTCTCAAGGGAAAACAATGTTATCATTGGTCAAATCTTCTCAGATTTTGCTCTAACTAATCTTGAAATTTCTCTTGTAATGATGCCATACTTATTCTCTGTAACACCCCTTCCCTTCCTGGTAGGGAATCGGGTTGAAGTATGTTATCGATGAACAACACAATAATCGATGCAACTTTTAACTAGTAATCAGTAACACGTTACGATACTATGTAGTAAGGAAAGGTCGGTAACTCTATGTGAAGCCATGATTACCAACTTAGGACCCATTTTAAACTTTTACAATGTTTAGGGGATTAATATGTAATTTTAGTATCTTAAAGGTTCATTACTGGAATTAGCCTTACTACCATGAGATTCCATCAGGGATGAGGGGGCATGCAAAATTTCATGTCATCCCAAGTTCAACTACTCATTCAATTAGGACAATTAACAATCAGTGACCAATATACAAGTTTTTTTTTCCAGAAAGTAACCAGAAAACCAGTTCGTAGCCAAGAAAACCAGTTGCTAGCCAAGTAAACCAGTTGGTAACCAAGAAAACTAGTTGCTAGCCAAGAAAATCAATTGGTAACCAATAAAACCAGTTGCTAGCCAAGAAAACCAGTTGGTAACCATGAAAACCAGTTGCTAGCCAAGAAAACCAGTTAGTAACCATGAAAACCAATGACAACCCAAGAAAACCAGTTGCTAGCCAAGAAAACTAGTTGGTAACCATGAAAACCATATCCAAATTTCATAGTCACATGAATTCGTTTACTAGGTTTCCACCTTTAAGAGCCAAGTATGTAAATATATATGCTTTTAGCCAATTTTAAACTAGCATTTTAGACCTTTAAGACTTATACAAAACATAGGCAATGCATACACAACAAGAGAACTAAGACTAACTAGTTTAACTACTTTGCCACCATTCTAGGAGTTCGTAGGGGGTAATAACATTATGTAATACTCGTATTTTGTTCGGGTATACCTATATATATACTATATTCTCATTATGAATAAAGCCAAATATAAATCAATAATAAGCCTAATATTATATAAAAAAATAGTCCAAAAATCCCAATAGTCTATAAATGTCCACTATCCATAAACATAAAGCCCATTACAAAATTAGGCCCAATTGCTATATCTTTAACCCCAAACACTCTTCTTGGTAACCTTTCCCGCTCAAATTTAATAAAGCCAAGCCAAACAAACACAAATCCAATATGTGTTTTTTTCCTGCCTAAATCAGCCACGTGGCATCTTCCTATTGGCTCAAACCCAATTCACATGGATTAAGCCCTTTTGTTGATGTCATCCCCTGCATCACTATAAATAAGAGAGAGAGAAAAAGTCAGCACAATTAATACCATAATAATTATCTACCAAAAATAATAATAAGATAATAAAAAGTAAGAGAGAGAAAAAGGGGTAATAGGGGAATTTTACCTCTCTCTTGGTAGCCGAACCGCCTCAGAATCCGAGGCGCCTTCAGAATTCGAATCATCACTAGAAGAAGAAACGGTCGCCATTGGGAAAGCGAAGAGACACCGAAAGCTGCATCTCTGCCATTGCGGAAGTCAAACCGTCGCCTAAAGCTGAACCGATAGGAAAGTGAACCACCGGGAAGCCGAAGGAACACCGGAGATGTGAACTGCCGTGGAAGAAGGCGACCAGACGCCTTCAGAGATGCCGCACACGTCACCAGTAGGTAACTCTTTTCCACGATTTCATTTCCCTGCAAGAAAAACACTAAAATGTTAGATCTAATAAAAAAGGAAGAAAATTGTGTAAAATATAAAAAGAAAGGAGATTGGAGTTCTTTGTTATGGTGGCCGGAATCTTATACGTGGTGGTTGGAGTGGTTTTAAGTCGCGGTGGAGTCGAAAAGTGAGCACCGAGAATGGGTAGTTTAGTTTTAGGCCGGAATCTTATATGGGCCGGGTTAGATTTAGGGATTTAGGCTCGAAATTTAGGGATTCTTAGATTTTTTAAGGTTCCAGCCGGAAATCACCTCACGACGGCTGACCGAAGGAATGTGGTTGCCTGAGTGTTGATGCGGTGGCATACAGAGTTGGAAGCGGTGGTTGGGCTGTTTGGGAGTTGAGAGCATTTGGGGTTGAGAGAGGATGAAGAGTGAGAGAGGGAACTAAAAATGAGTGAGTTAACTCGGTGGGGGAGCTTATATAGTGAGTCCGAAATGACGTCGTTTAGGTTGTAGGATCCTCGCGGGTTAACCGAGTCGGGTCAAGGGATCCGCACGTTTTTCAGGGAATTGGGAAAATTAGGGTTTTGGTCCCTATAGTTTTGATTTGTATTTTAACTTGGTCCTAAAATCATGTAATTTGGCACCATAGTTTAAAATTTAATCATTGTTTGATTTAAATGCAATTAATTTATATGTATGTTTGCATGTTTTTAATAGCATATAGTATAATTGTTTAGGAGATTTTAATCACTTGGAGTAGTTAAATTAGAGCCTTTTAGGACTAAGTTCTTTAATTAAGTTTAATTAATTGGATATGTTAGATCATTATAGAAAATACATGAGTATTAAACGAACACTTTAATACTCTAATTTGATTATTGTCTCATTGCAATGAGATGTCAATCAAGAGAGTATTTTCGTGAAATATTTAATATGTCATTCAAACTTAGAAAATGGTATTCACATAGTTAGTTTAAAAAAATTAAAAATAGGGTTAAACAATTAGTATCACCAAAATTAGGAATATTATTACTTTTGGTCCCATTAAAGGTAGTATCCAAATTATTTGGGTGTCACCATTAAAGCTCAAAAATTAATAATATTCATAGAATTTTAATTAATTAATTAATAAATGAAGCCATAATTAGGTCTTACTTAAAATGAATAACAAAATAATTGGACATGCATTAAACCTTTTGTGTTGAGATACATTTTGAATATAAATTGAAGTGTCCTAATGTATTTGGGCGTTTCAAGACTTATATTCATCCAAAATGTATTTTTTTACAAAAGGATATTCTCATTCGAAATGAAATCCATTTAACGATTAAAGATTTAATTAAATTCAGATTAATGTTCGAAATTTCAAAATGCCACGTGAAATTAATGAGGTACCGATAACGGATGTTGTAGGGGTGCTAACCCTTCCCTACACGTAATCGACTCCTGAACCTGAATTTTATTAAAAGAATCTCTGGTCCGCTTTTTATGGTGTCCGATCTACCAAAGTGGCCGGTGGCGACTCCAAAATGATTTTTAAAGGAAATAAAGGAAAATTGATTAAAAATGGAAAATACCCTAATTTCAAGATCGAATTAAAATGAAAAGTCCCAATATCCAAAACCCTAATAGTCAGGTTGTTTTTCCACAAACGGGTTTTAAAAACGGCCGCGACAGCTTGGTGACTCCGCTGGGGACAAAATTGAGAGTTAGGCCTATTAATTAATTCCACGTGACATTTTGAGTATTAATCTGAATTTAATTTTTTCTAAAGAAATTGTTGGATGGATTTTCAAGAAAAATGGTAGTAGCTTTTGTGTATGTTATATATGTCATTCATGCATAAACCCTCAACCCAAGTTTTCACCCTTAAATGAGAGTAAGACAATATCTAACGTGATGCTCTCAAGCTCTGAGTTTGGATCTTTGTCTTCTTCCGGTATACTAACCTTATGCATCGTGGGGCTCACGCTTCCGTTATAAGGGATCTATACTAATGAATCGATGTCTTACTGTCGCAGTAGACAGTAACGACAGTTCGAAAATCGAGAGTCTAGAATAAAGCCCATATTCTATTTTAGAAGCCCACCCCGCTAGAGCCAGACAAAGACCTAGGACAGGTGCGGCCGGTTTAAATACATTTCTCTAGTTATTTTCTTTGCTAAATATTATGTTCTTTTCTATGTCGATAATTTTCTTATTTGTTTTTCATATTAATTCACAATACTGACATTGTTTCCTTTTGTTTTGTTTTCTTGTTTTTTTACCTTGCATTTTTTGCATAGTCAGAGGTATCGATTCGAGGGTTAGTCAAGTTAGGCAGTGCTCTTAGTGGCCAATGAGTCCGATAGACAAGAAGAAGACAATACGGTGGTATAGACCCAGTCAGAGAAGACTCAGTTCAAGAAAGAGACAGTATTCAATGAAGTCATATGTCAGAATGCAAGCAATTACAAAAAGACATTTAAAGGGCAATGAGAGAAGATTCAAGAATTGACGGATTCAAACAGTCAGATCAAACAAGTATTATAGGAAGAGCAAGTTTTGAGTTCAGTAGTGTCGTCACAAGTTACAAAGCTTGAGAAAATAATTAAAAGGATACAATAATGAGAAAATGTCGATCTTTAGTTAGAAAATAAAGAGCTGAAAAAGAAGATGACATAATTGAAAAAGGGTCGTACAACATTCGAAAGATTAGTTTAGGAGCCTCAGAAAAGAGACTATAAATGAAGAGTAAGGTACTGAAAGCCGAGCTTAAAGTGGTTATCCAGATTATCCAAAGGCAGAGTCATGAAATGAACAAGTTTAGAAGCCATGCGGGGAGTCGCCCGATTCGTGCATATTTTATCCATTGAAGCCATGGACCTATAACAACACCTTGGCATCAGCACCAAGCCAGGACAAACACTGATTCGGAATCAGAACAAAGTGATTATCCTAGGGACGAGGGCGACCTGATCTCTGTAATCAAATTATCTATTTCTTGTATTCGAACTTTTGGCTAATGGATGTTACTCTAAAGACTAGTCCTTGAAATCGATACCTCGTGCATTCATGCATTGTATTGCATTCATCGCATTTTTTAAATAACATCATTTATTAAATAATAATAATAATTGCATTTTGATTAAATAATGTTACATTATTTTTTAGATAATAGTGTAAAAATTGAAAACCAATATTTTAAGAAGCATGAGCAATAGGCTTGTTAAGATAAAGCAATCTCAAAAAGTTGTTGAGGACCGCTTGGGTGAAGTTGAGCAAAGGATTGATCAGACTCAGAACGAATTAGTAATTCGAGGTGCCGTTTTGCCTAGAATTGGGGAAGCCAGAAAAAGAATGTTTCAAACAAAAATACTGATATTAATAAGCAAGCATGTATCACATCTCACATGAGGGTCCAGCCTGAATTATTTTCCAGACAAAAGAAAGAAAAGTCAAAAAAGAAAGTCAAAAGACCAAAAAAGATAAAAGGGTCAGAAATAAGAAATCAAGGTAAAAAGAAGCAAGTTCAGATTAATATAGCAGAGGCATTTATGAGAAGTCTAATAGATCAGAAGGAAATAATGAAGTACTCTGTCTTAATGCACCTAAACTATGAAAATACTAAAAACAGACATGGAAGGATTGAGTGAAGGCAAATTTCAAAGTTTCTGCAAAAAAAAACTTTTCAATCAAGGGTTCAGTGATAATTAAAAGACTTGGGGATTTTAGCAAAGTTGAGGGATCACAGAGTTTTTCTTCGAAATGTTGAAAGTCAATGATCCAGTTGAACAATGAATTTTTCCACAAAGGAATTAACTGCAAGAGGAGTAGAGAAAAAAAATCAAGACATAGAGATTGAATGGTTCAACAGGAAAAGAGATACATTTATTCCTAGTTCAATGTCGTATTCAGATTTGTTGCACAACCTTGTGTAGAATCCATATTTTGATGACAGTGCCTTGAAGTTTCTTCCGGGTATGGATCCGAAACAGAGTCAGTGATTCCATCAAAAATGAACATTTACTATGTGAAGAACTTCGATGTTACAAAATACCATTGCCTGCTGAAAGAATTAGGATAAAAAAGGAAAGGGTGTAGTCCACAACAAGCATTTGAGAGTGATCCGTTATAGTTCGGGCTCAATAAGAATTAGAATAATATTTGGACGTCAACTTCTTCGATGTTTCTTTCACTAAAGAATACATCAAAGTCAAATGCTCCAGATGCTCCTGTCAGTGGAAAATCAAAGACTAAACTGAAACTCATTCATGCTTTCTATCGAGAGCTGTATTATTCAAAGCTTTACTGTGTCATTTGAAATCTTCAAAGCCCCGTCACTCGAGTAGTTACAACATCAGGAATCATTGTGAATATCGTGATGGAGTTCATGACCATGAAATTGAGGACTATTACAATTTCAAGCGACAAGTTCAAACTTTTTGAACGAAGGGATTTTGGAGGCCGACATTGAAAGGTCAGTTCATTAAGATTTGTAATTCAAGATGTAGTCACCTAATCGGAGCCAATGTGATTGGGTTACTTGGAAATCGAATGCTGAAAAGGTGTCAAGAAAAGAAAGAGAAGAAAAGGCAAGGTGAAATTAATTGAGAATCAGTAGCTATCAAGGAAGAAACCCTGAGCAGACATGCCCGTTAAAAGCTTCAACACATCCAGTCAACATCTTGACAAAAAAAGTTCATCTAAACGCCAGCCAGGGGAAGTTGTCAATTTCCACATGCAAATTACTGAACATTCCATGAAAAAGAGCAAGCAATTGATTGAAGAAACATATAAATTCATAAGCATAATGGTCTTACTTCGAGATTCTATAATAATATCAGAACACGAGCAAAAAAGACACGTCTTTGTGTTGGTAGAGGAAAGTAAATGAAGATATGTTGATGGAATTGAAGCGGCTGAAATTCACTCAGGTTTTCCTTGACCAATGATTGACAGTTTGACCGTAGGGGATATGTCAGCATTTTTAGGACTGTTACAGAATAATACCCTAGACTATCTCAATCGCTTTTGCTCGCGAGCATTGGGGGTCCTTTGTAAGAGGGGTTAATCGATTTATTTATTTACTATGCGTGTTTCCTATATATATACTTTTCTCAAATGGCAAGCATTTTTGAATTCTTTGATTCTTTTAAATAATTCATCAATTCTTTGTTATGAGTTAGCTTTTGTTCTCTCATACATATATGCATATATCTTCTTTATCATTTTTATCAGGTCCCTGGATATTAATGGCAAGAGTGACCAAGAATCAAATTCAGAGATCAATTTCGAAATGTGGCTCTTTTCCAAGTTATTTAGGCCAACAGGAAGACATTAATGAGTGTTCAGGAATCAGGAGAGAATCCCAAATACAAAATATGTGTGAACTTTCCTCTCAGGCATTGTTGACTAAGGTCCTTGAATGAGGTGATAACCCAAAACAGCTACCACTCGAAGGCTACTTTTCTTCAAATATATCCCTATATGGGAGGAAATTTGGCATTCCTTCATATTCCTGCGCAAAAAATTAAGAAAAATATCATTTGTTGTCCCCTTTGAGCCTGATGATTTTCTTTCAATTCAACCCAAATCAAGGATCACCCCTACACTGGGGGCAAAGAGGATCAAAGTTTGTTCGCAAGTGAAAGATGTTTAGTTTTGATCGTGCTATAATAGTGATGCCTTGGGAATCAGGGGTAAGAAACAAAAATGAATGTACAAGAGCAAAAAATGCAAGCTGAATGAGGACACATATTCAAAATCAAGTCAAAAAAGGAAAAAAAAAAGAAAGAAGAGAAAAAATAAAAAAAAGAGGAAAAAATAAAAAGAAAACAGTGGAAAGTTCAAAGAATCAACTGAATCAAGTTGAAAATTGTTGACATAAAGTTGAAGTAGTTGAAACAGAAAGCACAAAGTTGAAAAAGTGCAAGATAAACAAGCGACAAATGTGAGATCTTCCATTCAAATGAATCTCTGTCTAAAAGAGAAGCGGAGGATTGATCACTTTTGATTTCAACAAAAGGAAATGAACTCTAGGGTGAAAACCTAGAAATGGGAAGTCTAGAGCGATCCACAAAAAATGAGAAAAAAAGAAGAAAAGAAGAAGAGAAAGAAAAAGAAAAAGAGTATTTCATCCAAGCATGTTAAAATCAAAGATCACAAGAAATAAGATTTTACTTGGAAGAAATGATCCTTGGTTTCATCACCCTTAAACATTAATTTTGAGCCTATATATCCTTTCTTTCATAGCCGTGAGCCATATCCCCATTACAAGCCTTAAAAGACCATTTTGATCATATACGGGTATTGGAGTAAGAGGAGTTTGTCTTCAGAATACATCCCGCTTATCATGGTTAACCTTTCTTTAAGGATTTCTAGACTTCTAATGCTTGATTGAGATTAGAAAAGAGGGAAGGATTGGGTTGGTGAGTTAGTGAGGCAAAGAGTGTCACTTAAACGGGATAGAATTAAGAATATAGAAATGTTTCTCTTGGAGGTCGAATAAAGTGGAAGGGGTCACATTTGAGTTGATCTTTGTCAATTTAGTTTGAGGGCACTCTCGCACTTAATATCCCAGGGCCTAATTTTGTTATTTATTTTGTATGCCATGACTTATCAAATTATTCCGATTTAATAAGATAATATTTTGAGCCTTTCACTTATCGTTTCAACAAGCATCCTGCATATAAATCAATTAAAGAAAAGAAAAGGATTTCATGGGTATTATTATGATGTACTAATCCTTTAAGTGGAGGCAGAACAAGAGGTGGCCTCGGTACTTGTTTAATGATGAAAAATATGACGAGGAAAAGACACAATTCTGAGTGTCAGAAGCATTGAAACAAAAATTGCAAGAAAGTGACACAGGCAACCTTGGGGCAAAAAGAGAACATGAACCATTTTGGGGGCAAAAGCCGCAACAAGATCAATTCATTAAAGATTCGCATTATTCAAGAGCAAATATCATTACTTCTGAGGTACTGCAAGACAAGAAAGCTTTACGAATGTTAGAGTGAGCAAAGATGACAGTTGAATCAAGAATTGGCCAATACTACAAAGAGCAGACTAGAAGAATGTGTTATGTTCCAAAGGTGATGGTCTCTGTTGGGAACCATGATTCCTAGATAGTAAAGAGGAGAGTATGAAGTGAAGATATTGTTGAATCTCATGCCAACGAATACATAGAAATGGGTCTCTATACAATGTGCAACCTGGAACCGATATTGACAACAAAGTCTGTCACCCGAAGAACATTTTATCTCTGTTGGGATGATCGAAACCACAAAGCCAACACATTATCACGTCTTCTTGGATCAAGTTGGCTTTTCGGCTAATGATCTGCAGGAACTTTTCCATTCTCCAACCTAGGTGTATCAAAGGAACACTATTTCCATCCTTGTCATCGCTCATATTTGCTATTTTTGGCAGCATCTCAGTTGAGACAGTTTATGAAGTGTGAAGCAGATTCTTAGATATTGATCGACAGCTTCTTAGATTTGTAGCCCCATGTTCCTTCGTTGGAAAAGAATTTGAATTGTCAACTGTTGAGATATTGATGAAGTCAATTTGAGTCCTCAAAAAAAGAAGAAGAAAAAAGAAGAAAAGAAAAGGAAAAAAGAGAAAAAAGAAAAATCAAGGTGAAAACCCGAAAGGGCACCTTGGAAAAAGAAAAAGAAAAAAAACCAAAGTGAAAACCCGAAAGGGCGCTTTGAGAAAAACAATCTAAACTGAAAACCTAAAAAGGCACTTTAGAACAAAAATTATAGAAATCATGAAGATTGGACTTCAGTGTGAGATGGGTTACTTTTGTAGAAAAAAGAGTTTTTGAAAAAATAAAGCAAAGAAAATTTTGAGTTTCCATGAAGATTAAAGCTCACCTAAGTGGTCCTCAATTTACAACATCCGTGCACCATATAGTTAGGCTTCCATTAGATAGGAGCATGCTAACTCATACATTCAGAGCATTTTTGTATATTTTGGCAGGAATCTACCAGAGTGAGCAAGAAGCAAGAAAATTTTCAATCTAAAGCTTCAAGGCTGGAGGAGTAGACCCAGTAATATATGCTCCAAGCGTTGAATGGATTGAACAATAAAGGAAGAGAAGCAAGAGACCTTACACGAGTTTCGGACTGAAAGATCGAGATACTTTAGATAGAATGAGCCGTGATTATAAAGATCTTGGAGCATCAAGCAGAAAAATCAAAGATATTTCACATTGCTACAGGAAGAATTCTTATTAACTGATGCTATTTCTTTTTGCAGAATCGACATTACAGAAGAAGGAAGCTCGTACCTACACCAATTTTCATTAATATATCAAGGAAAGAATGCATATATCAGAAAGTTTAGGGGCATGAAGTAAGTTTCTGCCTTGGTTTTTTGATCGAGTCTAAAGAATAAACTTGAAGAAAGTACAAGGACTTCGAGAAAGTATAGGGACTGGAAGAAAGTTCAGGGACCCGAGGCATTTGCTCACCCAAAATGATGAAAGATGGACAAATTCTACGTGTCAGAGCCAGAAACAAAGAGATTAGTGGGGCATGATTATACAAAAGAGTGCAGGTCAAGATGGAAAAGGAAGAATGTCAAGCCTAAAGAGAATTTGTCCACTGAAGAAGTCAAGATTTGCTCTAAGAGAATAAGAGCTCAACAACAAGATTTTGGGGCAAGTTTTGTCGGGGCATGAAGAAAACAAGAGCTTCAAACCAAACTCAAAAAGATCAAACAAAGAAAGACTTGATAAGAACAATCTTAAGAGATGAGGCACCATTATAACAGAAGCAGAAAACCTAACGGAGAAGTAAAGAAGATTAGAATCCATCAAAGTGGAATTTACAAGAATCAACAAAGAACAGATAAGGATTTCAATTTGCAACTTTGAGATTGCAAAAATAGATCCAGCAAAGACTAGCGAAGATTCCAATCACGTTTTCGTGAAGAAAAGATTTCAATTCGTTTGAAGAGGTGGATATCAACAAGATTCCAATCCGTTTGAAGATGCAGATCTCTACATAGATATTCGATTGTTTGTGCAGGAAAGAAAGTTTATTACAACTCTGAATCCTTTGGTTAGTCAGTAAGCCCTTCGGGTAGCGTAATTTCAAATCTTCCAGACATCTCCAAAAATGATGAGAACTTTCTGGATGGTGTCACAGTAAGACAATTGGGGCATGGTATTGACAAAGAGATTGATTTTATGGGGCTTCAGTTTGTGACAAGAAAAAAAAGAGAGAAAGAAAAACAAAATGGTTCATGCTGTCAGGAAGGAAGCACGAGAAAGATCAGCCTTATGATCAAATAAGAAAGATGCACAATTTAATTGTTCAAAAATTTCAGAGTTTCTCGATGAAGTACTTAAAGTTCCTTAATGTTTCACTCAGGTTGCAAATTTTCTCTATAATTAATGTTGGAGAGATAATGGTGGATTTTGCTTGTGCAGATCACTTACAGTAGAAGGAGATGGACTTGTATAGAAGGAAACAAGAGATCTTATCTGTGTTTCAGATTGAAAGATGAAGATACATTTGAAAGAAAGCAGTGACTCTAAAGATCTCGGTGCTTCAAAATGGGAATTGAATATGTTTCATACTACTCCAATTTGAATTCTTATTAACTGGTGATATTTCTTTATTGCAGGTTTCAGTTTTTTCCTAGAAACGGATCCCAAAACATATCGTTTACAGAGGTGGATTTCAAAAACATTCCATTTACAGAAGCGGATCTCAAAACATTCCGTTTACAGAGGCGGGCCTTAAAGACATACTGTTTATATAGACAGATCTTAAGACACTCCGTTTACAGAGGCGGAGACGTTTTGTTTACAGAGACGGATCTCGGTAAAGATTTCAACATCTTTAAAGAAGCGGTGGATCCCGACAAGGATATTAACCTCTTGGGTTA
This sequence comes from Hibiscus trionum, assembly GCA_030270665.1. NCBI lineage: Eukaryota > Viridiplantae > Streptophyta > Magnoliopsida > Malvales > Malvaceae > Hibiscus > Hibiscus trionum. The sequence continues at coordinate 5,790,420 of BSYR01000034.1, read as the reverse complement.
CTAATTAAAAAGAGAGAGAATGGAAAGCAAGATGGATTAACGTTGAGCTCAAATGAAGAAGATTCACAGTTTAACTGGTTATGCAATTTCTGAGTGTAGAAAGAGATACACCAATGAAGAAAGCAACAAGAGATCTTATACGAGTTTTAGATTTAAAGATCAAGACACCATAAGAAGAGAATCAACGACTAAAGATTTCAGTGCTTAAAGTAGAAAATTGAAGATATCTCATATTACACCAAGAAGAATCCTTATTAATTGATGATATTTCTTTTTGCAGGAATAGTGAGCTCCCAATGAGAAGAGTTCACTCAGCAAAGACAGAACTCCTAATAAAAAAAGTTTGTCCAGCAAAGAAGGATTCCTAATAAGAAGAGTCAGCCCCAGCAAAGAAGAACTCCTAATGGGAAGAGTTGACCAGCAAAGAAGAGCTCCCAATAAGAAGAGTTCGCCCAGCAAAGAAGAATTCCTAATGAGAAGAGTCTGCCTTGACAAAGACATAATGTCTAATGAGAATAATTCGTCCAGCAAAGAAGAACTTCTAATGAGAAGAGTTAAATACTTGGATGATACGAATGAGTAAGATTCCATATGCTTCGACCATTGGTTCAAAGAGAGAACGCATGAGTAAGATTCCATATGCTTCGGCCATTGGTTATATTATGTATGCCATGCTATGTACACGTTTGGATGTATCATATGAACTAAGTATGACAAGTCGAAACCAAGTAGATCCCGGTGAAGGTCATTGGGTTGTAGTAAAAAACATCCTTAAGTACTTAAGAAGAACTAAGGATACATTCCTTATGTATGAAGGTGAGGAAGAACCAAGTATAAAAGGTTATATTGACGCAAGCTTCCAAACTGATAAGGATGATTCTCAATCGTAATCGGGTTTTGTGTTTTGCCTTAATGGAGGTGTTGTAAGGTGGAAAATATCAAAGCAAGATACATTAGCAGATTCTACAACAGAAGCTGAGTATATTGCAGCAAGCGATGCTACAAAAAAGGCTATTTGGATCAAAAGTTCATATTTGAACTAGGGGTCGTGCCTAGCATATCAAATGCTATAGATCTACGTTGTGACAACAACGGAGCCATCGCACAAGCAAAAGAACCTAAATCTCACCAGCGATCCAAACACATACTTAGGCGTTACTATCTTATTTGTGAAATCATTGATCGAGGAGATTTAGAAATATGCAAAGTTCCAACGGATGACAATATCGTCGATCCACTGACAAAGCCTCTGACACAGCAGAAGCATGAACGTCACATTAAGTTTCTTGGTATTAGATACATGAGTGATTGGTCTTAGTGCTAGTGGGAGATTGTTGGAGTATGCCCAAAGACCAATCATGAGATGATTGTAAAAAATATACTTATTTTATCTTGTTTATTAATAAAGCCATTATTATTATTTCAGCCGTATTCTTTGCATCTATAAATAAACTGAATTATAATAAAGTCCTTAGAATAGTATAGTTTTTCTTGAAAGTCCTTAGTTGAGAATTATTGTGGGCCTGGACAACAATAATATATTAAGACTAATATGTAGTTGATTGATAACAAAGTGTTGTTATTGACATAAAGATGTCAAAATCAATACATAAATGTGTTAGAGAAAGACATACTGGACTGACCCGCTATGAGCATGTTTCTTGGATTATTATGTGACAGTCACAACATTGCTCATGGTGATAACTAAGTGTATGATCCTCAGACTTGAGATCATAATTATTTCAATATTGAGAGTGACATATTTTGATGCAGTTAAACGTGTGTTGTAATAAACTACACTATAAAGACTGATATTGGATATGTCACACTCTATATAGAGAAATATGGTTGATCAAGATAGGATTTGTCCCTCCAACATAATATAAGTAATATTGTAGTCCACTTGATTGAGTGATACTAGAAAATGCATGGCCATGCTAGAATAAATTGATATGAGATATCATAGTTATTCGTTTATCATAGTCTACTCAAGATATCAAGAAATATTAGATGGACTATACAAGTATGACTAACCCATGACTTGTGTTCGATCTAGATATAAGGACAAAAGGATGTAATACATAAAAGAAGTTAATCACGAAAAAAATGTAAAGTCGAACCATGACTTCATGTAACTTAGGTAGCAATGATGTATTGCTAGATGCCACTCATTGTTTGTAATATTAGAATTGTTCTAGATATTACTACTAACGTTACATGAACCTACAAGGGTCACACCCTATGATTGAAACGAACAAATATCGACTAGATAGCATGTGTACAAACTTGCTGTACACGTAATAATTATTAAAGACGAAATTATTATAATTATTGTAATTATAGATAATCTTGTATATATATATATTTTAATAATTAGATAATTATTGTAATATCAAACACTATTAAAATATATATCCCTAAAGAAACCTAATTAAAGTAGAATCAGATTCTACATATTTGATTGTATTCAGTTAAATATATTGTATATTTAATGAATTCGAATTAAAGCAGAATTAGATTCTACATATTTAATTATATTCGGTTAAATATATTGTATATTTAATGAATCCAAATTTAATAAGATTTAGGTTTTTGAATGCTATATAAAGGCATAAGGTCTAGCAGCCAATGTATGCTTTTTCAAAAAAACCTCTCTAACAGTTAGAGAAGAGAAAATATTGTTCGTTTTTTGTTCGGGTGGACTGCGTAGAGGTCAGAGCGCTATTGTGACGACTCGGATTCGATTTTGTTTTTCCTAACTCCCTAAGGATATCAAGATACAATATTTATTAAGGTAATATTTCATCTCTAATCACCCCGAATTCGTCCCTTGTACATGGATCACTGGCGGAATTCGCCGGATAATTATTTCGTTGTGCCATATGGTGTACTGGCGTTTACCAATAAGGGTATCAGAGCCACTTGTACGATATGAATTCGGACATAAATACTTGGATGATGCTTTTGTATGAGATGCATGTTATTAGATTAGGGTTTATTCGATTTTTGACAAATATATGATATTTTACACATTAGATCATTTTACGCCTAATCTGAATAAATTAAGTTGATCGTTCCAGGTGATTAAAGAGTTAGTCACAAATATGTTAGGGTTTTCGGATGTTAAGCGTTGACATATATGGGTAACAGTTATATTCAGACTAATGGTTAGTCTATAGATAACGTGCGAGGAAAGTAACAAAAAGTTATTCAAGTAAAAACCTAATGGTTAGTCTATAGATAACGTGCAGCTGCGGGGCCGGGGACCCCCGCAAGGGGCTCTGCCCCTGGACCCTTGCGTAGGTACAATATGTCAAGACCTCAATAATAAATTGCTCGATGTTTTGCACGGTGTTTGAAACACATGGTTATAACCCAATAACCCTTTTATTTTGGTTTTAAATAAATACGGCCTATGTGTCATGTCTTTCTTTCTATTTTAATTCTCTTTTCATCTTACTCCCTCGTATGAAAAACAAGTTTCTGAAAAATTGTAATATTTGCGGAGAAAGCGTAGACCAAAGGAGCAGAATGATGGGCCGATCAAATGTGGATTAGGTTTTTGAGAAGCAAGTTCTATCTTTAGTAATTTTTGTTCTCCTATTGGCTTGGGATGGGCCACCTTAGTTTTAAGGGCTATAACCATTGCATTTATATTTACTACTTTATATGTATGTGATACAATGTATTTTAGCATGATGGTAACTGCTTAAATCATAATAGAATGGTGAGATAAATATAACAAATCCCTTCAATTTTAATAAAATTAGTCATCCATTATTAACCCTCGTTAAAACCTCGATCGGTACTATGTAGGTTTTGCCAAAGCAAAATACTTAGATCTATCTTGGTTAAACGCGAAGAATAAGAAAGTGATATTTAATGGTAGTAATATTGGTTAAACTAGGTTGTTCTAATAAGATTAGAAAACTAAAGACTAATGATTGTTCAAGGACTTTGGTAATTGAAATACAATATGAAAGTGCATGTCTAGGATTGGTTCTTTGAAAGACTTGGTTTTTAAGCGTGCCCAGTACACCATCTCTTTTCTTATAAGTAACCTACATAGTGCATTGTTCATTATTGTGCTTTCTATTAGACCATATGAACTTTTGTTTTGAACAAATAGTTGTTCGCCAAATATAGGAGTTACATGAGATGTAATTAGCAAGTGTTGCTTACCTAAATAATTAAATTCTAGGAGTAAAGCCAAATCTGACCTAGGATGTAATGAAATATGGATCCTTACCCACTAGAAATACTCATAGTAAGTTTTTCAATTTTGAGGGTTTTTAATAGTGGGAATGTAATTTCTTTATAAACATGATAAAAGGTACTTACAAATCATATTTCATCATTGTAGATTTTATGGCAAACTCAAACACATTATCATTGCGATCCGTCCTTGAGAAGGACAAATTGAATGGCTTGAACTTCCTTGATTGGTTTCGTAACTTAAAGATTGTCCTTAAGCAAGAACGGAAACTACAAATCATCGAAGAACATGTCCCTAAAAAGCCAGCGGATGATGCCTCCAAAGATGAAAGGGAAGCCTTTGAGAAATACTCGAATGACATGGTAGATGTTGGATGCTTGATGCTTGCGACCATGACCCCTAGGCTTCAGAAGCAACATGAGGACATGGTTCCCTATGAGATGGTTAAAAATCTCAAAGAATTATATGAGGGGCAAGTTCGTCAAGAGAAGTATGAGACCTCTAAAGCTTTGATTCAATGCAAAATATTGGATGGAACTCTAGTGGGAACTCATGTTCTCAAAATGATAGGGTATATTCAGACCCTTGGAAAATTGGGCTTCCCTCTAAGTGTTGAATTGACTAGTGATGTTATCCTGTAATCGTTGCCGGATAGTTTTAATCAGTTTGTTCTTATTTTCAATATGAATGAAATTAACAAATCGTTGCCCCAGTTACTTGGTCTTTAAGAACAACAGAAAATAACATGAAAAGGTTGGTTGCAAACCTATTCTGATGGTTCGAAGAGATAACAGAAAAGGAAAGCCCAACACCAAGGCAAAGCCAAAGCCAACAAAGGAAAAGCTGCATTGAACCCCAAAGGATGAATTGCAAAAGAAGGAAAGTATTTCCATTGCAATAATGCTGAACATTGGAAGGGAAACTACCATGTCTATCTTGAGGACGTCAAGAAGGCAAGAGAAAATGGCCAGCCCGAATCAGGTATTTATGTTATTAATATTAATATATCAACATCTACTTCTTGGGTATTAGATACCGGTTGTGGTTCACACATTTGTAATTCTGTACAGGGGCTAAAAAGGAGTACAAAATTGGCAAAAGGAGATGTGGACCTACAAGTGGAAAATGGAGCAAGAGTTGCTGCATTAGCTATAGGAACATATACTTTGTCATTACTTAGTGGACTATTTTAGATTTAGAGGATTGTTATTTCGTACCTAGTTTGACTAAAAACATTATTTCAATTTCTTGTTTCGACAAGATTAGTTTTGAGATTATCATTAAGAACAATAGTTGTTCTTTTTCCCTCAATAATGTTTTTTATGGTACGACTCAATTAATCAATGGCCTCTAAATCTTAGATCAAGACAACACCATATATAACATAAATATGAAAAAATCAAAAATAAATGACTCTAATCAAACATTGTTAGACATGGTTCGGTCAATGATGAGTCATGCTGATCTTTCAACTTCTTTTTGGGGACATAAGCTAGAAACAACTACTTTCACACTAAATTGTGTTCTGTCTAAATCAATTCAAAAGACACCATATGAGATGTAGACTGGGAAGCGTCCTAGTATGTCTTTTATGAAAATTTGGGGATGCGAAGTTTATGTTAAACATCATATTTCTACAAAACTCGAACTCAAATCTCATAAATGTAATTTTGTAGGGTATCCTAAAGAAACTAAAGGATACTATTTCTTCAATCCATCTGAGGCCAAAATGTTTGTTGCTCGAACATGAGTCTTCCTCGAAAGAGAATTTATTCTCAGAAAGGGAAGTGAGAGAAATATTAAACTTGAAGAAATTCAAGATCAACTACAGATCACTGAACCATAGATTGAATAGCCACTAGTTCCACAAATAGTTGAGGAACATCCAACCGTTCTTAAAACACAACCATTGCAGAGATCTATGAGAGAATGCAATGCGCCTGAGAAATATGGATTTCTTGTCACATTGCATGGGGACGTTCTTCTCAAAAACCAATATGAACCTAAGAATTATCAGGAAGCAGTGGAGAGACTGGACTCTGAGAAATGGCTAGAAGCCATGAAATCCGAGATTGATTCCATGTCAGAAAACCAAGTATGGACTTTGGTCGACCCATCCGAAGGGGTAAAGCCCATAGAGTGCAAATGGGTTTTCAAAAGGAAACCGACATGGATGGCAATGTACAAACATAAAAAGGGCGATTAGTCACTAAAGGATCTCGTCAAATTCATGGTATAGACTATGATGAAACTTTTCCCCTGTTGCTATGTTTAAATCTATTCGGATATTACTTGCAATAGCTGCATATTACGATTATGAAATCTGACAAATGGATGTCAAAACCGCTTTCCTTAATGGAAAATTAGATGAGGATGTGTACATGACACATGCTAAGGGTTTTGTCGATCCAAAAGATGCCCTAAAAGTATGCAAACTACAAAGATCCATTTATGGGTTGAAGCAAGCTTTTCAAAGTTGGAATCTTCGTTTTAATGAGGCAATCAAAGAGTTTGGTTTCATTAAAAATGAAGATAATCCATGTGTTTTCAAGAAAACTAGTGGGAGCACTGTTACATTCTTGGTATTGTATGTGGATGATATACTAATAATAGGAAATGACATACCTACCTTACAATCTGTAAATACTTGGTTAGGAAAATGTTTTTCTATGAAAGGCTTGGGTGAAGCAATTGTTGAGTGTATAAAAGTTCTATACTTTACCCCTCATTTACCCATATTTTTGCTGCATTCAAGCATATTTCATTGCATTTAGGATAGATTTCTGAATATACATCACAACTAGATAAATGGACACAATTGCTATTGATTTTTGGTCACTTTTGCTGGTATCTGCTGCGGCAGACTCGGGGTAGCAAAGGAGCAGAGGTAGATCGCAGAACTAGGAGTCGAAGAGCAAACGCTACCATAGCCACTGCCGTGGCAGCCAAGACGATAGAAGGGTGAAGTGGAAAAGTGAAGTGGAGCTCGACAGATAGAGGATTTCAAACCGGTCTGTCGTGGGCCACTCCCATATTTTTCTGAGCCCTAAGACAGAATGAAGGCCAAGCCCAAAGTCCAAGGAAGAAACTCAAGGTAAGAAAAGAGGACGAATTAAAGGCATCTACTCAGAAGATTTAATCTTTAATAGAGTTGTACTTTAGTTTAAACTTTTATTCTTGCCATATTAGAAAACTTGGACCTGCGGCCTATATAAAGGCATGTAATTCGACCTAGGGAAGGATATCTCAATCCTAGCCGTCTTCCCCAAAACCTTTGTCGTTTCCCCTCTTCACCATATTCTAAACTCCCCCTAGGGCTAAGGGTTGATTTTGTAAAGTAGTTGCAAGGATTGTACTGTTTTAGGAATTTTCTGTCAAGCAATAAAAACTTCAAGTTTATTTATTCTGGTTTTTCTATCTTACAAGAGTATCAGGAGAGCATTGTGAGGTTATCCATTTGTTTGATATCGGGAGAGTCAAACATACGAACGGAATAAATACGTGTTTTCCAGTTTATGGTTAAACCATCTTGGCTTAGGGATAAATACAAGGTTAAGTGGCTAAGGAAGAATTCAACAACATTGGTGTTCACCCTTTGATTCACGCCGGGAGGTATCATCCAAGAAGTGTCCATCAACAGAGCTTGGGCCTAGGGATAGGATAAGTCATAACAGGGATTCTTGCCAAGCTTGAAGTACATAGTTGTGTGATCGCTGCTGCGACATCAACAGACCTCTGACGCGACAGGTGCTGCCGCGACAGGAACAACGACATAAAACAGAAGTTCCTCTTACAGTGCAACACCTACACTACTGAGCAAATCAATACCAACCTATTTCTTAAACCTGATTCCTTATTCTTTTACTTTAGTTGTTTATCAAGATTACTTCACCAATCCAATTAAACTATTTCTCTCTCTTGTGCAACAATTCAAGGATATAGTTATTTCCATTCCATGTGGAGACGATATCCGACACTCCAAGTATCACTTTACTACTTGCGTCGTGTACACTTGCACTATTTGCGACAGGACTCTTTTACACGCATCAAGTTTTTGGCGCCGTTGCCGGGGACTGACAACTTATCTGTACCCTTTTTATTACTGCACCTTTTCTTTTTATTTTTCTATTTTTAGTAGTGTTATTTACCCCGTGCTTTTCACAAGGTTTCCTGTTTGCTTATGTGTAGATCTAGATGAGGTAAAGAACCTGAGTACGAACTAGACCCAAAAAGCGAACGTACGTACCAACTCAAGAACCAAGCCTGACTCTTGATAGCAAGAAACAACTATCTTGAGGAGAGACTAGAAGAAATGGTGAACGGAAGGCGAGACGACGGGGTATATGACCCAAACAACAATAACCAGAGAGTTATTGCTGATCCTCCCCAAGATGCCCGGAATCAACGGCCCGCTGCCGCTGCCGCACGACAGTCCTGTCGAGACTACATGGTCAATGACCATGTTGAACTGAAAACCACCTTGCCAGATGTTGAAGCTGAAAACTTTGAGCTGAAACCTGTCATGTTTAGTATGATAAATTCCGCTGGCCAGTTTAGTGGTTCTGCAACTGAGGATGCCCGAGAACATCTGAAAACGTTCCAAGAAATTTGTGGATCGTTTAGACTGCCAGGAATAAATCCGGAAGTACTGAGGCTCCGGTTATTTCCCCATTCATTGAGAGATAGAGCTAAAAATTGGTGGAATAAATTAACGCCAGGTTCAATACGAACTTAGGCAGATCTCTCTCGTGAATTCCTTTCTTGTTTTAATCCTTCTCATTTATCTAAAAGATTGCGTAACGAGATTGCTACTTTTCAATAGGAAGATGATGAACCAATTCACGAGGCGTGGGACAAATTTACAACTCTTTTAAGGAATTGTCCGATGCATGGATTCCCCGTAAGGAATCAGGTCGTCAAATTCTACAACGCTGCCAACACACACACTCGACTGAGAATAGATTCAGCAGTGAATGGGCTATTGCTGGATAAGGAACCAGACGAGGCAATGATAGTTTTGAAGAATTTAGCAAAGAATGATGAGCAATTTCCTATAGCTAGGAGAGGAGGCAAACGGGGAATATCTGTAAAGGATTACGAAGCTGATAATTCGATGAAATCACAGGTTGCATACCTCACAAAAATAGTGGAAAATCTGTAGCGGAAAGATTCTAAAGCCGTATATTCTGCAGAAGAGGTATGTGAAACCTGTAGTGGGAACCACAATTTAGAAGACTGTCCTTTACAGTTGGAAGAAGGGATGCATGTTGGGAATTATAACAAGCCGAGAAACTATGATTCCAACAATTACAATCCCAACTGGAGGAAAGATCCTAAGTTTTCCTGGAGCAATCCGAACAATGCACTGAATCCTCCGATGCAGAACAACCAAAATCAAGGGGTACCCAGAATTCTGTCACGACAGAAGCCACAACAGCAACCACAACAGCAGCTGGGACTCGCACCTAGTATACTGGAACAGACCTTGGCAACTTTTATGTCACAGACGGGAGCATACATGGCGAACATGTATCACTTTGTCAAGAAAATTGAGTCATTCATAGACAAGACAGAGATGAGGATGAAAAACCATGAGGCTACCCTAAAATCTCTGGAGACACAAATGGGCCAAGTTTCTCAGTATATCAAGCCGAGGCAGAACGAAGGATTCCCTAGTGATACTGAGGTCACTAGAAAACCCACACATGAGCAGTGTAAAGCGATCACAACTAGGAGTGGGAAACAATTACAAGGGCCGGAGATGAAAGATATACCAAGTAAGGATCCGACTCCAGAAACACCTGTCGTGAACACTGTCCCGGCAGAGGAAGAACAACCTGCTGTCGACACACCTGCCGCGACAGCAGAAGGGACAGAGGAGCAGACAGAAGATGCTGACGAACTCAAGCCTCCTCAAATCCGAATTCCATGTGAAGGAAGCCTTAAAGATTACCGTCCTCCACCTCATTTTCCACAGTGGTTACAGAAACAGAAACAAGAGTACCAGCTTAAAAAGATTTATGATATTTTTAAACAGGTACACATTAACATATCGTTGTTAGAGGCCATCAAGCAGATGCCCGGTTATGATAAGTTTCTCAAAGACGCAATGTCAAAAAGGTCCAGACTTGGGGAATTTGAAACGGTGAAGATGACAGAAGGATGCATGACAATCTTGCATAAGCATCCACCCCAAAAGAAGAAGGATCATGGGAGCTTCATCATACCGTGCATAATTGGCGATAAATTTATGGGTAAGGCACTTTGTGATCTTGGTGCTAGCATAAATATAATGCCCAAATCAGTGTTTCAGAAATTAGGTATTGGACAAGCAAGGCCCACGACAGTCATGCTGCAACTGGCAGACCACTCTTACGTACAACCAGAAGGGAAGATCGAAGATATTCTGGTAAGAGTGGATAAATTTATTTTCATGCTGACTTTCTTGTTTTAGACTGTGAATCAGATGAAAACGCACCGATCATCCTAGGGCGACCATTCCTAGCCAAAGGCAGAACTATGATCGATGTTGAGAAAGGAGAACTGACCATGAGAGTGAATGATCAGCAACTCAAAGTTCCCCAAGCAATAAAACAGGAAGATGCAGAAGAAGAGTGTAAGGCAATCTCTGAAGTAGTCCTTGACCAACAATGCATCAGATCAAGCTGCCAGGACAGACAGTTTGGTCACTGCCACGACAGCAACAACGATAGTGACTCCTCAGACATAGAAACATCCGACATTGAAGGTCCCGAGGAGGTAAATTGGATATGCACACGTCTAGGTAAGTTCTTCGAGCCTTTAAATTATACCTCGAATGAACATGTAATCCATAAGCCTTCCATTGAAAAGCCACTTGTTCTAGATCTTAAACCCTTGTCAGGGCAGCTTAAATATGTCTTTCTTGGTTTAAATGATACGTTGCCTGTAATCATCTCTTCCAAGTTGATGCAAGAACAGGAACAACAGCTGATCAAAATGCTACAGCAGCATAAGAAGGCCATTGGATGGAGTATAGCCGATATCCAAGGCATCAATCCGACGTTATGCATGCACAAAATCCTCTTAGAGGATGATCATAAGCCGACCATTGATGCCCAAAGATGATTGAACGAGGCTATGAGAGAGGTGGTGAGGAAAGATATTATCAAATGGCTCGCCGCTGGAATCATATACGCCATCTCGGATAGCAAGTGGGTGAGCCCGGTGCAGTGTGTGCCCAAAAAGGGAGGCATAACCGTGGTAACCAACGAAGAAAACGAATTAATCCCAACCAGGACTGTGACCGGTTGGAGGGTTTGTATGGAATACCGGAAGCTTAACAAAGCTACCTGGAAGGACCATTTTCCCTTACCTTTTACTGACCAAATGCTTGATAGATTAGCAGGGAAACCTTACTACTATTTTCTTGATGGTTACTCAGGTTATAATCAAATAGCAATTGCATCGGAGGACCAAGAGAAAACCACTTTTACATGCCCGTACGGCACCTATGCCTTTCAGAGAATGCCATTTGGGCTCTGCAATGCACCAACAACTTTCCAACGGTGCATGATGGCAATATTCTCCGACATGGTGGAGGATTTCCTAGAAATTTTCATGGACGACTTTTTTGTCTTTGGAGACAGCTTTGAAGGTTGTTTAGGAAACTTACATAAGGTTCTTGAGAGATGCGAAGAGGCGAACTTGGTTTTAAACTGGGAAAAATGCCACTTCATGGTGGATGAAGGAATAGTACTGGGCCACAAGGTAAGCTGCCGCGACATAGAGGTGGACGAAGCCAAAATAGAGGTCATCGAAAAGTTGCCGCCACCCACCACAGTCAAAGGGATTCGAAGTTTCTTAGGGCATGCAGGGTTTTATCGACGATTTATAGCCAATTTTTCGAAGATTACAAAGCCCTTATGCCACCTATTGGAGCAGAATCGCCCCTTTGATTTTAATACTGAATGTACTGAGGCATTCAGAATACTGAAGGAGAAGCTGGTAACAGCCCCGATCGTACATCCACCAGACTGGAGTTTTCCATTCAAAATAATGTGTGATGCCAATGACTACGCTATCGGGGAAACATTAGGGCAGAGGAAGGATAAGCTCTTCCATGTGATTTACTATGCCAGCAAAACACTGAATGATGCCCAAATCAATTACACCACGTCAGAGAATGAGCTGTTAGCAGTGGTGTTCTCAATCGACAAGTTCCGTTCGTATATACTTGGAACAAAGGTGGTGGTCCATACAGACCATTCAGCACTGAGGTATATGTTCACGAAAAAAGGATGCAAAACCTAGATTGATACGTTGGATTCTGCTGCTACAAGAATTTGACATTGATATCAAGGATAAAAAAGGAACAGAGAACCAAGTAGCAGACCACTTGTCAAAGGCTGGAGACGGGAAAGAGTCAATCCACAGATAATACCAACATACTGGAGACCTTCCCAGATGAACAGTTGTTTGCTGCCACCAGCACTATCGCGACAGCCATGGCGGCAGGTAAGCTTTCTGAAACCCCTTGGTATGCTGACATTGTTAATTACATTTTAAGTTGGTTATTACCTCCTTGGCTTAATTACCAAGCAAGGAAGAGGTTCCAAAATGATGCAAAACATTATTATTGGGACGAACCTCTTCTTTTCAAACATTGTGCAAATCAGATTATCAGGAGATGAGTACCACAGGATGAACAAGAAGTTGTGCTTCACCACTGTCATGCTTCCCCTTATGGAGGACAACTAGGTGGAAACAAAACCGCTGCCAAGGTTCTGCAATCCGGTCTCTATTGGCCCACAATGTTCAAGGATGCACAAGCCTTTTACAAAAACTGTGACAAGTGCCAAAGGACTGGAATATATCGAGAAGGCATGAGATGCCACTGCAGAATATATTAGAGGTTGAAATGTTTGATGTATGAGGAATCGACTTCATGCGGACATTCCCAACATCTTGTGGGAATTTATACATCCTACTGGCAGCGGACTACGTGTCAAAGTGGGGAGGAGCGATCGCCACTCAAAAGAATGATGCTAAGACTGTGCAAAGATTTATTCACAAGAACATCTTCTCCAGATTTGGCATCCCAAGGGCGATAATTAGCGACAAGGGGAGAAACTTCGATAATAGGGTAATTGCTACTGCATTAAGGAAATACGGAGTAAAGCACCGAATTGCAACAGCGTACCACTCTCAAACCAATGGGCAGGCCGAGATGTCCAACAGAGAAGTAAAGAACATACTAGAGAAAATGGTTAAACCCACTCGAAAGGATTGGTCTCTACATCTCAATGATGCACTTTGGTTCTATAGAACATTGTTCAAAACACCATTAGGGATGTCACCCTATCGACTCATCTATGAGAAAACCTGCCATTTACCTGTTGAGATAGAACACAAAGCTTATTGGGCTATCAAGGAAGTAAATATGGACTGGATAAGGCAGGACAGAAAGGCTACTACACTTGAATGAGATTGAGGAAATTCGAGCAATGGCCTACGACAATGCCAAGATATATAAGGACAAAACCAAGAAGTGGCACGACAAGAAGCTGCTGCCAAGACAATTCTGCCCTGGGCAGCAGGTGTTGTTGTTCAACTCTAGGTTGAAGCTTTTCCCAGGAAAGCTTAAATCTAGATGGTCTGGTCCTTTCCAGGTTGTCCAAGTTTTCCCTCATGGTGCCATTACAATCAATTCACTGAAGGATGGGCACCAATTCAAGGTCAATGGACAGAGGCTCAAGCATTATCAGGGGATTAAAGCCCCAAGGATGCAGGAAGTAGTCACTTTAGGAGATGCCCCTCAAGGCGTCCCTAATTTAACTTAGTTTAAATTTTATTTAATTCATTCATTTATTTATTAGGAATTAAGATTGTTATTTATTTTTAGGTCCTAAGATTTTAATTCAGTTTATTTCTTTAATTATTTTTAGGAAATAAAGGAAGCAAAGCAAAGAGAAGGAATGAACCAGCCCATCGCATTCAAAAAAGCCCAACGGACAAGCCTGTCACCAGCTTTCGCGACAGACGCGGAAAAGACAGCCTGTCACGGAGCTGTCGCGACAGACACGTAAACACTTAACAGACGCGCAGCAGACACGGAAACGCGTGACAGACGCGTCAGAAACCGCGTAACAGCTGGCCCCGTTACAGACCCAACGGGCAGAAAATCCCCATTCTATATAAATCCCCACTCTCTATTCATTTTTCATCTCAGTCTCATTCTCTCAACTTGCTTCCTCTATTTTAGATCTCAAAAATTTCTTTTCATTTTTGCTACAGTTCCTTGCAATGGCCAGCAGAAACACCCGCCGTAGCGCTGCCTCCACCTCTACCGCGGCAGTGTCAACCCCAAGCCACAGCGGCATACCCAACCGGTTCGCATCCACAGACTCATCATCGAGGTACTACCGTTCTTTCCAGAAGAGGGAAATGTGGGAGGAACGAGGGTTCATCTATACCCAATAAACGAGAGAGCTAGGGCTAGAAGGTTTCATTTCTAAGAAGATACAAGCCCTCAAGTGGCAGAAATTTGCTGCCCAGCCCGAGGAAATGAACGTAACCCTCGTTCGAGAATTATACGCTGTTGTCAACAGTAAGGATGCCATGATAGTAACTGTTCGAGGCAAAGAAATCTCTCTCTCGAGCCAGCGTACATCAATACACTATATGGGATGTACGTGGGCAAGAAGGTGGATGCCTACCGGAGGTTTGTGAAGCATCTGTCGCCAGCAGACTATGACGCTGTCATGGCAGAAGTGATCGAGGAAGGCACGGAGTGGAATGAAGACTCAAAGCATCGATGGACCGTGAGGAGGACCCAGCTTACCCCACAAGCCAATTTGTGGAACCACTTTGTCAAGAAACGCCTCATGCCTACCTTCCACAACACCACTGTCGACCGGCAGAGGTTAGCACTTGTCCACTCCATTCTAAACGAACGACAAATCAACGTCGGCTGCTACATCCGAGATGGAATTCTCGAGTGTGCTCTACGACCGTCTGGCCCCTTAGCCTTCCCCTATCTCATCACCACAATCTGCCGGAGCAACAACGTGCCAGAAATCGAAGAGGATGTCAAGGTCCAAGGGAAGAGGTGGACACATCAGAATATTTACAGTCTGATGGAATTGAAAGCTGCCACTCCTCTGTTATACATAAACCCCTCTGTCGCGACAGAACCAACGACAGACCCTGACTCCTCCGAACCTGTCGCAGCAGACCCAGAGCAGACGACAGCAGCACCACCAGCAGACACCTCCAGCCAGATTCTGACGATGTTGCAAAGGGTGGAGGAATGACAGCTCCGCCTGATGGGCTTTATGAGGGACTTCACTGCCGCAACGGTAAATTTTATTAAGAATGAATTAAATTTTACGTATGTGCAATTCCCCTCCTTCTTAGAAAATTTCTTTGCTGCACCAACACCTGCTGCGAGCCCCAGAACTCCCTCTGCTACCTCCACACCCACATATGCCACGACCGGCGAAGGCGGCAGAAAATCTTCCACTCCCAGAGGAGAGAAGAGGAAGGACCCCCCACCAGAGATCGGCCCAAAATATTTTGAAGGGTTCTCCTCATCCTCCTTCTGGCAGGACTCTGACTCCGAGCCATCCGTAGCCCGAGACATCTCCAAGGACTTCCCTCCGATGAAAAGGAAGAAGCTGAAGGAGACTGTCGAAAGACCCTGCCACGGCAGAACTGCCAACAGCAACAACAGCAATGATGATCTCAAGGTCCTGGACCAGCCCCCACACATCTCACTGACCCGCGTCTAGCCACGTCGAGAGGCTAAGAAGAAAATGTCCTCTGCATCCCCCAGCAACCTGCCAGCCCCTGCCGTTAAGGTCACTGCCCGCCGGCAACTCCAAGTCAGCAAAAGCAGCGACGACAACTCCTCAACTTAAGTTTTTTTTCTTATATTTTGTTGTCTTTGCTGTTTTATCTAGTCTGTGATGTATTTTCTTTTCTGCTTTTCATTTTTATTGTGTCATGCATTGAATGCAATGCAACCCTCGAGTTTGGGGTGGGCATCCCTCCATTAATGAACCTGTTAGTTGTGTCTTTAATTTATGCTCCATTTTAAGTTTATTTTTGTGTCAAAAAAACAAAAAAAAAATTGGCTTAAGTCTTTGAACTGAACTTACCTGTCGCGACATACTCTGTCGAGACAGTGCCTTTAGGATGTTTTAGGAACTATTTAGAGCCTTGCTATAGTTCTAAACTACAAAAACACCATTGTGACTTATATGATGTCTAGACTTCTGTTAGTAAACTAGAGTAGGAAAGCTTAACCACTTGAGTTGCCCCTAGAGGTGCCTAACACTGGCTCTAGGAAAAGAATATAAGAAAAGCTTAGACTCAATACCCCTAGAGGTGCCTAAAACCGGCTCTAGGAAGATATCTAGAGGTGCCCAAAAATAGGCTTTGGTCAAATCAAAATAAGAAAAACACTGAGTCTAATTCAGAAAAAACTAAAGGAGCCTAAGAATTGCCTCCAGAAAAAATAAATTGGCATAAAACTCAAGTTTGTAAGCATGACTATTCTGGTAAGCTAAAGGAGTCTAGGCACATATTTGTTCACAAAACCTGTACACATTGCACAAGAACTATAGCATTGTTCCGGATAAATCCAAAAACGCCCAACAAGGTATTACTCTTGATAGGGAATGTGTGGTAGGTAAGGAAAAGTTCACTAAATTAAGTCAAACCAAAAAGTTTTTTATTTTTAGTTAGGTCGCATTTTCTTGAGGACAAGCAAGAACTTGAGTTTGGGGGTGTGTTGAGTGTATAAAAATTCTATATTTTACCCCTCATTTACCCATATTTGCATTCAAGCATATTTCATTGCATTTAGGATAGATTTCTGAATATACATCACAACTAGATAAATGGACACAATTGCTACTGATTTTTGGTCACTTTTGCTGGTATCTGCTGCGGCAGACTCGGGGCAGCAAAGGAGCAGAGGTAGATTGCAGAACTAGGAGTCGAAGAGCAAACGCTACCGTGGCAGCCAAGACGACAGAAGGGTGAAGTGGAAAAGTGAAGTGGAGCTCGACAGATAGAGGATTTCAAGCCGGTCTGTCGTGGACCACTCCCATATTTTTCTGAGCCCTGAGGCAGAATGAAGGCCAAGCCCAAAGTCCAAGGAAGAAACTCAAGGCAAGAAAAGAGGATGAATTAAAGGCATCTACTCAGAAGATTTAATCTTTAATAGAGTTGTACTTTAGTTTAAACTTGTATTCTTGCCATATTAGAAAACTTGGACCCAAGGCCTATATAAAGGTATGTAATTCGACCTAGGGAAGGTAATCTCAATCCTAGCCGTCTTCCCCAAAACCTTTGTCGTTTTCCCCTCTTCACCATGTTCTAAACTCCCCCTAGGGCTAAGGGTTGACTCTGTAAAGTAGTTGCAAGGATTGTACTGTTTTAGGAATTTTCTGTCAAGCAATAAAAACTTCAAGTTTATTTATTCTGGTTTTTCATATCTTACAAGAGTATCGGGAGAGCATTGTGAGGTTATCCATTTGTTTGATATCGGGAGAGTCAAACATACAAACATAATAAATATGTGTTTACCAGTTTATGGTTAAACCATCTCGGCTTAGGGATAAGTACGAGGTTAAGTGGCTAAGGAAGAATTCAACAACATTGGTGTTCACCCTTTGATTCACGCCAGGAGGTATCATCCAAGAAGTGTCCATCAACAGAACTTGGGCATAGGGATAGGAAAAGTCATAACAGAGATTCTTGACAAGCTTGAAGTACATAGTTGTGTGATCGCTGCCACGACATCAACAGACCTCTGCCGTGACATGTGCTACCGCGACAGGAACAACGACATAAAACAGAAGTTCATCTTACAGTACAACACCTGCACTACTAAGCAAATCAATACCAACCTATTTCTTAAACCCGATTCCTTATTCTTTTACTTTAGTTGTTTATCAAGATTACTTCACCAATCCAATTAAACTATTTCTCTCTCTTGTGCAGCAATTCAAGGATAGAGTTATTTCCAGTCCCCGTGGAGACGATATCCGATACTCCAAGTATCACTTTACTACTTGCATCGTGTACACTTGCACTATTTGCGATAAGACTCTTTTACACGCAACATCAACCTATATATTAGGAGTCAAGATTTATAGAGATAGATCAAGACGACTCCTAGGACTAAGTCAAAATACATACATAGACAAAGTACTTAAAAGATTCAATATGGAAGAATCTAAAAGAGGATTCTCACCTATGAGACATGGTATTTCGCTCTCAAGGGAATTGTGTCCTTCAAAGAGAGAACGCATGAGTAAGATTCCATATGCTTTGGCCATTGGTTATATCATTGGGTTGCAGTCAAAAACATCCTTAAGTACTTAAGAAGAACTAAGGATACATTCCTTATGTATGAAGGTGAGGAAGAACCAAGTATAAAAGGTTATATTGACGCAAGCTTCCAAACTAATAAGGATGATTCTTGATCGCAATCGAATTTTGTGTTTTACCTTAATGGAGGTGTTGTAAGGTGGAAAAGTTCAAAGCAAGATACAGTAGCAGATTCTACAACTGAAGCCGAGTATATTGCAGCAAGCGATGCTAAAAAATGCTATTTGGATCCAAAGTTCATATCTGAACTAGGGGTCGTGCCTAGCATATCAAATGCTATAGATCTACGCTGTGACAACAACGGAGCCATCGCACAAGCAAAAGAACCCAGATCTCACCAGCGATCCAAACACATACTTAGGTGTTACTATATTATTCGTGAAATCATTGATTGAGTAGATGTAGAAATATTCAAAGTACCAACAGATGACAATGTCGCTGATCCACTAAAAAAGCCTCTAACACGGCAGAAGCATGAACGTCACAATAAGTCTCTTGGTATTAGATACATGAGTGGTTGGTCTTAGTTCTAGTGAGAGATTATTGGAGTATGACCAAAGACCAATCATGAGATGATTGTAGAAGACATACTTATTTTATCTTGTTTATTAATAAAGCCATTATTATTATTTTAGTCTTATTCTGTGCATCTATAAATAAACTAAATTATAATAAAGTCCTTAGAATAATATAGTTATTCTTGAATGTCCTTAGTCGAGAATTATTGTGGGCGTGGACAAAAATAATATATTAAGACTAATATGTAGTTGATTGATAACAAAGTGTTGTTATTGACATAGAGATGTCGAAATCAATACATAAGTATGTGTTAGAGAACGTCATACTGGACTGACCCGCTATGAGCATGTTTCTTGGATTATTATGTGACAATCACAACATTGCTCATGGTGATAACTAAGTGTATGATCTTCATACTTGAGATCATCTTTATTTCAACATTGAGAGTGACATATTTTGATGCAGTCAAACGTGTGTTGTAACAGAATACACTATAAAGACTGATATTGGATATGTCACACTCTATATAGCGAAATATGGTTGATCAAGATAGGATTTTTCCCTCCTACATAATAGGAGTAATATCGTAGGCCACTTGATTGAGTGTGACTAGAAAATGCATGACCATGCTCGAATAAATTGATATGAGATATCATAGTTATTCGTTTATCATAGTCTACTCAAGGTATCAAGAAATATTAGATGGACTATACAAGTGTGACTAATTCATGACTTGTGTTCGATCTAGATATAAGGATAAAATGATGTAATATAGAAAAGAAGTTAATCACAGAAAAAAAAGGTAAAGTCGAACCATGACTTCATGTAACTTAGGTAGCAATGATGTATTGTTAGATGCCACTCATTGTTTGTAATATTAGAATTGGTCTAGATATTACTACTAACGTTACATGAACCTAAAAGGGTCACACCCTATGATTGAAACGAACAAATATCGACTAGATAACATGTGTACAAACTTGTTGTACACGTAATAATTATTAAAGACGAAATTATTATAGTTATTGTAATTATAGATAATCTTGTTTATATATATTTTAATAATTAGATAATTATTGTAATTATCAAATACTATTAAAATATATATATCCTTAAAGAAGCCTAATTAAAATAGAATCAGATTCTACATATTTAATTGTATTCGATTAAATATATTGTATATTTATTGAATTTGAATTAAATTAGAATTAGATTCTACATATTTAATTATATTCGGTTAAATATATTTTATATTTAATGAATCAGAATTTAATAAGAATTAGACTTTTCAATGATATATAAAGGCATAAGGCCTAGCAGACAATGTATGATTTTTCAAAAAAAAACTCTCTAACAGTTAGAGAAGAAAAAATATTGTTCGTTTTTGTTCGAGTGGACTGCGTAGAGGTCGGAGCGCTATTGTGACGACTCGGATTCGATTTTGTTTATCCTAACTCTTTATGTTTATCAAGATACCAGATTTATTAAGGTAATATTTCATCTCTAATCACTCCAATTTGTCCCTTGTACATAGATCACTGGCAGAATTCGCCGGATAATTTTTCCGCTGCGCCATAGGGTGTACCGACGTTTATCAACAGATTCCGCCTTGACAAAGGCAGAATTCCTAATCAGAAGAATTCGTCCAGTAAAGAAGAACTCCTAATCAGAAGAGTTCGCTCGCAAAGAAGGATTCCAAATGAGAAGAGTTCACTCAGCAAAGACAGAACTCCTAATGAGAAGAGTTCGTCGTTTGAAGAATGAAGAAGTTTCTAATGAGAAGAGCTTGCTTATTCGACGCCTTCGTAGAGAGAAATGTGGACCAGTAAAGAGTGAGGAATGAAGAATTTCATAATAAGAACAACAACTTCAGACCTCGAAAAATGAAGAATTTCAAGGAGTAATATTGGACCTTAGAAGATGAGGAATTCGAACTCTATGGTTTGGTAGAAGATTGAAGAATTTCATAATAAGAAGAACAGCTTCAAACTTCGATGGTCAGACAGTTTGGACAAAATCTGTATCTTTTCAGTCTTTGCTCTATTCCTGTTCCACAGCAATAAGCAAAGAAGGGCAGTTGTAATACCCGTATTTTGTCCGGGTATACCTATATATATATAAATATATACTATATTCTCAATATGAATAAAGCCAAATATTAATAAATAATAAGCCCAATATTATATAAAAACTAGTCCGAAAATCTCAATAGTCCATAAATGTCCACTATACATAAACATAAAGCCCATTACAAAATTAGGCCCAATTCCTATATCTTTAACCCCAAACACTCTTCTTGGTAACCTTTCCCACTCAAATTTAATAGAGCCAAGCCAAACAAACACAAATCTAATATGTGTTTCTTTTTCCCGCCTAAATCAGCCACGTGGCGTCTTCCTATTGGCTCAAACCCAATTCACATAGATTAAGCCATTATGATGATGTCATCCCCTGCATCACTATAAATAATAGAGAGAGAAAAAGTCGGCATAATTAATACCATAATAATTATCTACCAAAAATAATAATAAGATAATAAAAAGTAAGAGAGAGAAAAGGAGGTAATATGGGAATTTTACCTCTCTCTTGGTAGCTGAACTACCTCGGAATCCGAGGCGTCGCCAAAATTCGAACCATTGCTAGAAGAAGAAGCAGTCGCCATCAGGAAAGCGAAGAGATGCCGAAAGCCGCATCTCTGCCATTGCAGAAGTCGAACCATCGCCAAAAGCTGAACCGATAGGAAAGTGAACCGCCGTGAAGCCAAAGGAACACCAGAGATGCGAATCGCCGCGGAAGAAGGTGACCAGACACCGTCAGAGACGCCGCACACGTCACCAGAAGGTAACTTCTTTCCTTTATTTCATTTCCCTACAAGAAAAACACTAAAATGTTATATCTAATAAAAAGGAAGAAAACAGTGGTAAAATATTAAAAGAAAGGAGGTCGGATTTCTTTTTTTTGGTGGCCGGAATCTTATACGCGGTGGATGGAGTGGATTTAAGTCGTGGTGGATGGAGTGGTTTTAAGTCGCGGTGGAGTCGAAAAGTGAGCGCCAGGAACGAGTAGTTTAGTTTTAGGCCGGGGAAGAGGGGCGTCTTCGGTGAGTCAGGTTAGATTTAAGGATTTAGGCTCGAAATTTGGGAATTTTTATATTTTTTAGGGTTCTGGCCGGTAGCCGAAAATTGCCACACGGCGGCTGGCCGGAGGAGCGTGGTTTCCGGAGTGTTGATGCGATGGCGAAAGGTGTTGGAAGCGGCGACCGAGCTGTTTGGGAGTTGAGAGCATTTGGGGTTGAGAGAGGATGCCGGGTGAGAGAGGGAATTAAAAATGAGTGAGTTGACTCGGTGGGGGAGCTTATATAGTGAGTTCAGAACGACGTCGTTTAGTGGGTAGGATCCGCGCGGGTTAATCGGGTCAGGTTAAGGGATCCATGCATTTTTAGGGAATTGGGTAAATTAGGGTTTTGTTCCATGGAGTTTTTCTTTTTATTTCAATTTGGTCCTAAAATCATGTAATTTGGCACCATAGTTTACAATTTAATTCAATTTAATCCATGTTTGAGTTTAAATTGTTTGATTTAAATGCAATTAATTTATATGTATGCTTGCACGTTTTTAAAAGCATATAGTATAATTGTTTAGGAGATTTTAATAACTTAGAGTAGTTAAATTAGAGCCTTTTAGGACTAAGTTCTTTAATTAAGTTTAATTAATTGAATAGGTTAGATCATTATAGAAAATAAATTAGTATTAAATGAACACTTTAATACTCTAATTTGATCAGTGTCTCATTGCAATGAGATGCCAATCAAGGGAGTATTTTTGTGAAATATTTAATATGTCATTTGAACTTAGAAAATGGTATTTACATAGTTAGTTTAATAAAATTAAACATATGGTTAAACAATTTGTATCACCAAAATTTGGAATATTATTACTTTTGGGCCCATTAAAGGTAATATCCAAATTATTTGGGTGTCACCATTAAAGCCCAGAAAATTAATAATATTCATAGAATTTTAATTTATTAATGGAACCCTAATTAGGTCTTACTTAAAATAAATAACAAAATAATTGGAAATACATTAAACCTTTTGTGTTGAGATACATTTTGAATATAAACTGAAGTATCCTAATGTATTTGGGCGTTTCAAGACTTATATTCATGCAAAATGTATTTTCTTACAAAAGGATATTCTCATTTGAAATGGAATCCATTTAAAAATTAAAGATTTAGTTAAATTCATATTAATGTTTGAAATGCCAAAATTCCACGTGAAATTAATGAGGTACCGATAACGGTCGTTGTAGGGGGTGCTAACCCTTCCCTACACGTAACCGACTCCTGAACCTGAATTTTATTAAAAGAATCTCTAGTCTGCTTTTTATGGTGTCTGGTCTACCAAAGTGGCTGGTGGCGACTCCAAAATGATTTTTTAAAGGAAATAAAAGAAAATTGATTAAAAATGGAAAAGGCCTTAATTTCAAGATCGAATTAAAATGAAAAACCATGATTTCCAAAACCCTAATAGTCAGGTTGTTTTTCCACAAATGAGTCTCAAAAACGGTCGCTACACATTACTTAGCCTTGTAGTGACTTGCCAAAACATTCAATTTCCCTGATCTCACAACGATAATCCTTTTAACTTGAAACGCATGAGAAAAAATGCATTAGGCATACTTTGCCTAAAGAGATAGTCTTAGACAATGGTAAAAGCAGTGGTATGCAATTCAAATCATGCTAGGACGATATCAGCACTATGGTTATATCAAGCTATGACGTTATCGATGATATGAAAATATCAAAGCTATGAAAATATCAATACTGTAACAATATTCAATAACATATTTCACATATATCAATATTATTTCCTTGAATCGAAACAAGATAGTGGGTATGCGAATTCCCAACCAACATCGCCAATCAATGAACGATCAAATCCTCCAACATCGCCAATAGACCAATATCATGCACGTCCCGCCAACATCATTAATATGAGTCTTAGCTCAAGAACCGTAGTCTACTCCATGCCAATGAGCTCGTGAATTCTATGGCATGCCAATTGTATCCAATGTTCATTCGAATCCAAGGTTTAATAGCGATATCAGTGTTCAATAGTTTTCAGTGACAATATCAATGATCAATGTTTCAATACCAATGTTTCGATAACATTAACAATACCAATTTTCCATATTCAATGTCAATATTAACATAACTATAACAATGACAATGTCGATATTCGATGGCAATATTAATAGCAAAGTTTGATGCTCAATATCTCTATATTTTAATGCTTCAATATGGTCGATGACAATAGCAATGATTCTATGGACAACATTTCAATGCAACTACTTACCCAAACTTACCAATATAATCTTCTAAGAGATTCGATGCGAAATTCTTAAGCACGGTTTTAGCTAGGCAATAACCAATATCAAAAGAGTAGGGGAAAGCACCTAGCATATTCCCGAGACTCCGACGACACCCACCTTAGCTTTTCGAGGCTCCTAGGGCTCTCGGATTACAACTCCCCTTTTCCTAGCTTTCAATGGAAATGATGGACTTTCTTTCTCCAACTCTTTAGCTAGGAAAAGCACATGGAACAATATTATCATCAATACAATGATTTCGAAATCAATACCTAAAGTTGAAATAGCTATTAGCCAATAAACCTTCATGGAAACATTAATTGTTAGAGGGTTTAAGCTTACCCAATCAATAATAATACGAAGGAATCAAGAAATCAAGAAAAACTCAAGCTTTGAGTTGTTATCAATGGAGGTGCTAGCTTATCTTCTAAAGGAAGAAGATGGGTTTTAGCTTCTCTAGAAATTTCTTGGTAAGCCTATCTAATATCTCATTTCTTTTTATTCTTTAATTTGCAAAGCTTCCTTCATACGAAGGAATTTGGAGACACGTGGGGAACTGAAAAGGCCAAGGATGGGCTAATAACTAGGTTAGTCCCTCAATTTTCATTCTTTATATCAATGTTCCCCCACACATCATTTTTCACAAAATAGTCACTAAAAATATTTTGATAAATTCAATGAGGCCCTTATTAAACCAATTGACTCAATTAGAGTCATATACCAAGGCAATTGACCACATGGTCAAAGTCAATGCAATATTTGGACCTTTTCAGTGTAGGGTTTCCGATCGCCGGAACCTAACTCCAACTAGACCGGTTTTGGGGGTGTTATATTCTCGAATATCATTTTCATTGAAGACCTTTGAAGGCTTTAAACTTTTGATGTGATTATACACGTGCCTTAGGTCCCTGTACTTTAAATCTCTATGAAGATTAATGCAACAAATATTTTGTTTCTTATCAATGCAAGATGCATATATGAATGAGCAAAAAATATTTATTCTTTCAAAAATATGATTTTTTACAAAGTGAAGAAATCACATGTAAATATAAAAGATGAGGGCCCATATATCATGTACAAGAGTTTCTTTAAACCCACTTGTCGAGGGTCATTCCAAGTGTATCTTGTGTCTAGAGGACCTCAAATGTCGTACCGATGTCTGAAGATGTGAAGTGCCTTTCAGACTATTAGGCATCCGAGAAGGTCATTTCCTATATGCCTAATTTTCTAACCAATTTGGGTGGCTCTCTTTGACTCATGAACTCCACCCATTATATTATTCTCTCTTTTCTTATCTTGATCAAGCATTAGAAGTTTCGAAATCTTTGAATAAAGGATAACCCCATAAGGCGGGATGTTATCTGAAGACAAACTCTTCTACTTCATATATCAACGTATAATTAAAATGGTCTTTAGAAACGTACAATGTAGGCCAGAGCTTGCAAGAACGAAATGTTATTTCTACAGTTCTTGATTTGAGCTTTCTTAAATGCACTATTTTCTCTTCATTTTTTCTAGATCGCCCGAGACAGTTTTTTTCTTCAGGTTTTCACCCTTGAGTTCATTTCCTTTTTTTCTAATTTGGAACTTTGCAGATTAAGCAAACTTATACTATGATTGAACATCGGTGCCTGCTTCGATTTTACAGATGAGCAATCCTCCAAATATCTTTTAGGCAGGGACGAAAGATTTTGCACTTGCTTCTCCCATTGAAGCTCCACTTTTGTTTTGACGTCTTCATTTTTTCTCTTTCTCTTTCACTTTCTTTCTTTTTTTCCTTTTTCTCTTTTTTTTATCTAAAGTGCCCTTTTGGGTTTTCGCCCTACATATTTTCAAAATTTTCTTCCCAGAGCACCTTTTTGGATTTTCACCTTGGTTTCTATATTTTTTCTTTTCTCTTATTTATTTCTTCTATATTCTCTTTTTTATCTAAGGCGTCCTTTCTGGGTTTTCACCTTAGATATTCTTTTCTTTTTTTTCTTTTTTTCTTGATTCCAAGTTCATGGTTCTTAATTTGACTTGACAGGCTCTTCGAGCATATATTACCTCTTGCATATGATGTAAATCATTTTATTGCATGCTCTTTGATGTACAAGTCTTCCCATGAGGATCAAAATTATTCAGCTTCCACTTGAAGAAGCTTTTCTTATCTCTTACCCCATTGTGGTGGTGATCCTTGGTTAGGAAATGACAAATATCATGTCATAAACAGACATCATCGAGGAAGGGTAGTCTTCAGTTGGATAGATGTTTTGTGAAACCAAAATTGATTTTGATATAACAATTTAACTTATGGACTAAATTGTAAAACAATAAATTTTTAAGTTTTTTCAAAGACTCACATTTTGACAAGTCATTTTGAACCAAACACTATTTCAACTCAAAACATACTTAAAGGTTCTATTTTCACTAAGTGTTTTCATGTGTTTTCAAGCCAAACTTCAACAAAACGCCCAGGCCTATCGATACCCTTATGCGTATCGATACGGTTTTTCAACACTGGAATTTTAATTATTCATAGCGTACCGATACGGTCTAAACCCATATCGATACAATATTCATCTGGGCAAGACTTTAAGCTATAGCGTATCGATACACATCAGAACCGTATCGATACAGTTTTCATATTAAAATAATTTTTTGCTATAGCGTACCGATACGACATGTCACCGTACCGATACGATATGCTGACCTTTGTAAAATCCTTGCATTTAATTTTTGAACGTTGGCTTGTCAGTTAGTTGGAATCCAAAATTTTAAATGACCGTTGAACGGTATCGATACGCTAAGGGAGCGTACCGATACACTTTTTTATCAAAACCAAACTCAGGATTCCAGTGAGCAAAATCTGTATCGATACGTCTAACCATATCGATACACCCATTAATATCGTACCGATACGCCCTTCAAGCATATCGATATGCCCTGTTTTTCAGTCACAACGGCTCTTTCTTATTTGAGACAGGTACTGATACACCCCTAAACCGTACCGATACGGTTGGTTGTTGAGTGTGTAAAAGTTCTATATTTTACCCCTGATTTAACCCATATTTCTGCTGCAATCAAGCATAATTCATTGCATTTAGGTAAAGTTTCAAATATACATCACATTTAGATAAAATGGCACAGTTGCTACTGACTTTGGCTATTTTTGCACGTAGCTACTGTGGCAGACTCAGGACAGTGATGGAGCAGAGCTGGAACACAGGACTGGAGTCGATAAGGAAGATGCTACCATGGCCACTGTCGTGGCAGCCATGACGACATCAATGGTGAAAGGGAAAAGTGAAGTGGAGCTCGACAGATAGAGGAATTCAAGCCGGTCTGTCGTGGACCACTCCTATATTTTTCTGAGCCCTAGATCAGAATGAAGGCCAAGCCCAAAGTTCAAGGAAGAAACCCAAAGCAAGAAAAGAGGATGAATTAAAGGCATCTACTCAGAAGATTTAATCTTAATTAGAGTTGTACTTTAGTTTGAACTTGTATTCTTACCTTATTAGAAAACTTGAACCCAAGGCCTATATAAAGGCATATAATTCGACCTAGGGGAGGATATCTCTTCTCTAGCCGTCTTCCCCAAAACCCTTGTCGTTTTCCCCCTTCTCATCATGTTCTAAACTTCCCGTAGGGCTAAAGGTTGATTCTATAAAGTAGTTGCAAGGATTGTACTGTTTTTAGGAATTTTCTGTTCAATAAAATAAACTTCAAGTTTGCTAATTCCGGTTTTCAACATCTTACAAGTATCGGGAGAGCATTGTGAGATTATCTATTTACTTAATATCGGGAGAGTTAAGTATACGAAAGGAATAAGTGCGGGTTCTCCAGTTTATGGTTGAACTATCTCGGACCTAGGGATAGGACGAGGTTAAGTGGCTAAGAAAGAATTCAACAACATCGATGTTCATCCTTCGATTCACGCCGGGAGGTATCATCCAAGACGTGTTCATTGACAGTACTTGGACCTAGGGATAGGACAAGTCACAGCAGGGATTCTTGCCAAGCTTGAAGAACAGAGTTGTGTGATCGCTGCCGCGACGACAACAGACTACTGCCGCGACAGGGACGACGATAGAACAGGAATTTCTATACAGTGCAACACCTGCACTACCGAGCAAATCAGTACCGGTCTATTTCTTTACCATGAACCTTTTAATCTTTTATATTCAGTATTCTCCAAGATTATTTCCCAACAATTTAAAATCTCTTCTTTCTCTCTTGTGCAACAATTCAAGGATAAAGCTATTTCCAGTCCCTGTGGATTCGACATCCGATACTTCGTGTATCACTTTACTACTTGCGTCGTGTACACTTGCACTCTATTTCGATAGACTATTTTACACGCAACAAGTTTTTGGCGCCGTTGCCGGGGACTGGCAACATATCTTTACCTTTACCTTTACTGCACTTTCTTTTTAATTTTTATGTTTTTATTAGGACTGTTTACCCTGTGCTTTTCACAAGGTTTTTCGTTTGCTTATGCGCAGATCAAGACGAGTCAAAGAACCTGAGTACAAACTAGATCCTGAAATCGAACGCTCGTGCAACCTCAGGAACCGAGTTCGTCTTTTGATAGCCAGAAACGATTATCTTGAGGAACAATTAGAAGCAATGCATAACGGGAGAAACAACCCGAGGAATCCTGAAGATCCTCTCTTTGATGACGAGAATGGACGGTCTGCTGCCGAGGCCGCACGTCGGTCCTGCCGTGATTACATGATCAATGATCATGTGGAACTGGAGACCACCTTGCCAGATGTAGAAGCTTAAAATTTCGAGCTGAAACTTGTGATGTTCAGCATAATCAATTCCGCTGGCCAATTTAGTGGTGCTGCTACAGAGGATGCCCGGGAACATCTAAAAACGTTCCAAGAAATCTGTGGATCATTCAGATTACCATAAGTAAATTTGGAGATACTGAGGCTCCGGTTATTTCCTCGTTCACTGAGGGACAGAGCAAAAACTTGGTGGAATAAACTAACGTCGGGTTCAATACGGACTTGGGCAGATCTCACTCGTGAATTTTTATCTCGTTTTAATCCTTCCTATTTATCTAAGCGATTACGTAATGAAATTGCTACTTTTCAATAGGAAGATGACGAGATAATGCACGAGGCATGAGACAGGTTTACCACTCTTCTAAGGAATTGCCTGATGCATGGATTCCCCGTATGGAATCAAGTCATCAAATCCTACAATGCTACCAACACACACACCCGGATGAGAATAGATTTAGCAGCAAATAGATTGTTGTTGGACAAAGATCCAGACGAAGCCATGGTAGTATTGAAAAATCTAGCAAAGAATGAAGAGCAATTTCCCACAGTGAGGAGAGATAAACGAGTGCTAGCTGTGAAAGACTATAAAGCCGACAATTCTCTAAAGACACAAGTTGCATACCTCACAAAGGTAGTAGAAAATTTGCTAAAGAAAGATTCAAAAGTAGTCTACTCTGCAGAAGAGGTATGTGAAACTTGCAGTGGGAATCACAGTTCGGAAGACTGCCCGTTACAGCTAGAGGAAGGGATGTATGTTGGAAACTATAACAAGCCGAGAAATTACGACTCCAACAATTACAATCCCAACTGGAGGAAAGACCCCAAGTTCTCCTGGAGTAACCCAAACAACGCACTGAATCCTCAAGTGCAGAACACTAAAAACCAGGGGGCACCCAGAATCCTGACACAGCAGCAGCCGCAACAGTAGCCGGCAGCCGCACCTAGTATACTGGAGCAAACTTTGGCCACATTTATGTCACAGACAGGAGCTTACATGGCAAACATGGATCACTTCGTCAAGAAGATTGAGTCATTCATGGACAAAACAGAGATGAGAATGACTAACCATGAGGCTACACTGAAATCACTGGAGACACAGATGG
Source organism: Hibiscus trionum (assembly GCA_030270665.1). NCBI lineage: Eukaryota > Viridiplantae > Streptophyta > Magnoliopsida > Malvales > Malvaceae > Hibiscus > Hibiscus trionum. The sequence continues at coordinate 5,760,056 of BSYR01000034.1, read as the reverse complement.
GTCAGGTCTCCCAGCATATTAAGCCAAGGCAGAACGAAGGATTCCCTAGCGATACCGAGGTCTCTAGATAACCCACACATGAGCAGTGCAAAGCTATTACAACTAGGAGTGGGAAAAAACTGCCAAGGCAGGTGATGAACACCATACCGATCGAGGAACCAGCCCTAAATACACCTACCGCAAACACAGCCCTGACGAAAGAGGAGAAATCTGCTGCCGCCACACTTGTCACGGCAGCAGAAGGGACAAAGGAGAAAGACAAAGATCCTGAAGAACATAAGCCTCCTCATATCCGAATACCATGTGAGGGACGAATTGAAGATTACCGTCATCCATCTCCTTTTCCACAGCGGTTACAAAAGCAAAAACAGGAGTACCAGCTCAAAAAGATCTATGATATTTTTAAGCAGGTTCACATCAACATACCATTGTTAGACGCCATCAAGCAGATGCCCGGTTATGCGAAATTTCTCAAGGATGCTATGTCGAAAAGATCCAGACTTGGGGAATTTGAAACGGTAAAAATGATAGAGGGATGCATGACTATCTTGCACAGGCATCCACCCCAGAAAAAGAAGGATCCTGGGAGCTTCATCATACCGTGCATAATTGGTGACAAATTCGTGGGTAAGGAACTTTGTGATCTATGTGCTAGTATTAATTTAATGCCAAAATCTGTATTTCAGAAATTAGGTATTGGACGAGCACAGCCTACGACAGTCATGCTGCAGCTGGCAGACCGCTCTTACGTACAACCAGAAGAGAAGATCGAAGATATTCTGGTAAGAGTGGATAAGTTCATTTTTCCTGATGACTTTCTTGTTTGAGATTGTGAAGCAGACGAGAATGCACCAATCATCCTGGGGCGACCCTTCCTAGCCACAGACAGATCACTAATTGATGTAGAAAAGGGAGAACTTACAATGAGAGTAAATGATCAAGAGATCAAGCTCAATGTTCTCCAGGCAATTAAACATGATGATGCAGAAGAAGAATGCAAGGCCATACTGAAGTAATCCTTGACCAACCCTGCATCAGGTCGAGCTGCCATGACATTAAATTTGGCCACTGTCATAGCAGCCGTCTGGAAGACTGTCACGGTAGCAACGACGACAGCAACTCCTCTGATTCAGACACATCTAACACTGAAGGTCATGAGGAGGTAAGCTGGATAGGAAATCGTTCAGGTAAGTTATTCGAGCCCCTAAACTATACCTCGAATGAACACATAATCCAAAAGCCTTCAACTGTAGAACCACCTGTTTTAGACCTTAAGCCCTTGCCAGGGCAGATTAAATATGTTTTTATTGGTTTAAATGATACGTTGCATGTAATCATCTCTTCCAAGCTAATGCAGAAACAGGAACAACAGCTAATAGGGATGCTGCAGCAGCACAAAAAGGCTATTGGATGGACGATAGCTGACATCCAAGGCATCAGTCTGGCCCTATGTATGCATAAAATTCTCCTAGAGAATGATCATAAGCCGACCATTGATGCTCAGAGATGTTTAAATGACGCTATGCGAGAAGTGGTGAGAAAAGAGATCATTAAATGGCTCGATGCTGGAATAATTTATGTCATCTCGGATAGTAAGTGGGTGAGCCCAGTGCAGTGTGTCCCTAAAAAGGGAGGAATAACCGTGGTGACCAATGAAGAGAACGAACTAATCCCAACCAGGACTGTGACCGGTTGGAGGGTTTGTATGGATTACCGGAAGCTTAACAAAGCTACCCGGAAAGACCATTTTCCCCTACCTTTTATTGATCAAATGCTTGATAGATTAGCGGGGAAACCTTATTATTGTTTTCTTGATGGTTATTCAGGGTACAACCAGATAGCTATTGCACTAGAGGATCAAGAAAAAATGACCTTCACTTGCCCATATGGCACTTACGCTTTTCGAAGAATGCCATTTGGCTTATGCAATGCACCAGCAACCTTCCAAAGGTGTATGATGGCGATATTCTCTGACATGGTGGAAGACTTCCTGGAAATATTCATGGACGATTTTTCCGTCTTTGGGGACAGTTTTGAAGGCTGTTTAGGCAACCTACAGAAGGTGCTCGAAAGATGCGAGAAAGCGAACTTGGTCTTAAACTGGGAAAAATGTCACTTCATAGTGGATGAGGGGATAGTCCTAGGCCACAAGGTAAGCTGCCGCGGCATAGAGGTCGACAGAGCAAAGATAGAAGTGATTGAAAAGCTGCCGCCACCCACCACAGTCAAGTTAATTCGGAGTTTCTTAGGGCATGCTGGGTTTTATTGAAGGTTTATTAAAAAAAATTCGAAGATTACCAAGCCTTTATGCCACATACTGGAACTAAATCGTCCTTTTGACTTCAATACTGAATGTATTGAGGCATTCAGAATCCTGAAAGAAAAGTTGGTAAAAGCCCCGATTGTACAGCCACCAGACTGGAGTTTACCATTTGAAATTATGTGTGATGTCAGTGACTACGCTGTATGGGCAGCACTTGGGCAGAGGAAGGACAAGCTGTTCCACGTAATTTATTACGCCAGCAAAACACTAAATGATGCCCAAGAAAATTACACCACAACAGAAAAGGAACTGTTAGCAGTGGTGTTCTCGATTGACAAGTTCCGGTCGTACATACTTGGGACGAAGGTGGTGGTCCATACAGACAACTCAGCACTGAAGTATATGTTCGCTAAAAAAGATGCAAAACCTAGACTGATACGTTGGATTCTGCTACTGCAAGAGTTCAACATTGAAATCAAGGATAAAAAGGGGACAGAGAACCAAGTTGCAGACCACTTGTCAAGATTAGAGATAGGAAAAAGTCTACCGATAGACAAGACCCACATACTGGAGACTTTCCCTGACGAGCAGTTGTTTGCTGCCATAAGCACCGCCACGACAGCCATGGCGGCAGGTAAGTTTTCTGAACTTCCTTGGTACGCTGATTTTGTTAATTACATAGTTAGCGGAGTACTACCTCCTGAACTTAATTATCAAGCAAGGAAGAGGTTCCAAAATGATGCAAAACATTATTATTGGGACGAACATCTTCTTTTCAAACTTTGTGCAGATCAAATTATCAGGAGGTGTATACCACAGGATGAGCAGGAAGTTGTGCTTCACCACTGTCATGCTTCCCCATTTGGAGGACACTTAGGTGGAAACAAGACCGCTGCCAAGGTTTTGCAATCTGGTTTTTATTGGCCCTCGTTGTTCAAGGATGCCCAAGCCTTCTACAAGAGCTGTGACAAATGCCAACGAACTGGGAACATCTCAAGAAGACATGAGATGCCATTGCAAAACATCCTAGAAGTCGAAATCTTCTATGTATGGGGGATTGATTTCATGGGACCATTCCCAACATCATGTGGGAACCTCTACATCCTACTGGCAGTGGATTATGTATCCAAATGGGTTGAAGCAATCGCCACACAGAAAAATGATGTCAAGACTGTTCATAGATTTCTGCACATAAACATTTTTTCCAGGTTTGGCATACCTAAGGCGATCATCAGCGATGAAGGGAGACATTTCGAAAATAGGGTAATCGCTGCTGTCTTAAGAAAATACGGTGTAAAGCACCAGATTGCAACAACATATCACCCTCAAACCAATGGACAGGCCGAAATATCCAACAAGTAAGTAAAGAACATTCTTGAGAAGATGGTTAAACCTACTCGATAGGACTGGTCTTTACACCTCAATGATGCACTATAGGCCTTTAGAACGGCATTCAAGACACCATTGGGAATGTCACCCTACAGACTTATATATGGGAAAACATGCCATTTACCTGTCGAGATAGAGCACAGAGCTTACTGGGCTATCAAGGCAGTAAACATGGACTTAGATAAGGCAGGACAGAAGAGGCTACTCGACTTGATTGAAATTGAAGAAATTCGAGCAATGGCCTATGACAACGCAAGAATTTACAAGGACAAAACCAAGAGGTGGCATGACAAGAAATTGCTGCCACGACAGTTCTGCCCAGGGCAGCTTGTGTTGTTGTTTAACTCTAGGTTGAAACTTTTCCCAGGAAAGCTTAAATCTAGATGGTTCGGCCCATTCCAAGTTGTGCAGGTTTTTACCCATGGTGCCATCATGATCAAATCCTTAAAAGACGGGCACCAATTCAAAGTCAACGGGCAGAGACTAAAGCATTATCAGGGGACTGAAGCCCCAAGGATGCAGGAAGTGGTTACTTTAGGAGATGCCCCTCAAGGCATCCCTAATTTAACTTAATTTTATTTTTTCTATTTTATTTAATTATTAGGAATTAAGAATTATTTTATTTTTAGGAACTAAAGTTTTATTTTAATTATTTTTAGGAAATAAGGGAAACAAGGAGAGGAGAAGAAGTGATACAGCCCACCATCTCAACATCAGCCTAAAAAGCCCAAAGGATGAGTCTGTCGTCACAGCCTGACAACAGTTGTCGCGACAGACGCGGAAAATACAGCATGTCACCACACTGTCGCGGCAGACACGCAAACGCGTAACAGACGCGCAGCAGACACGGAAACGCGTGACAGACGCGTCAAAAACCGCGTAACAGCTAGCCCCGTTATTCGCGCCTGTCGTTACAGCTCCAACGGGCAGAAAACCATTCATCTATATAAACCTCATTTACTATTCATTTTTCACATCACTTTTACTCTCTCAACTTGCTTTCTCTCTAGATCTCAAATTTCTTTTTATCTACCACGGCCTTGCAACTATGACTACCAGACAGACTCGTAGAAGTGCTGCCTCCAGCTCTGCTGCAGCAGTCAGCACACCCAGCCACAGTGCCATCCCAAACCGCTTCGCCTCCACCGACTCAGCCGGCAGATATTACCACTCCTTCTAGAAGAGGGAGATGTGGGAAGAACGAGGTTTTTTTTACACCAAACGCACGGAAGACCTCGAGCTCGAACCTTTCATTGCACGAAAAATCAAGGCCCTCGAATGGAAGATGTTTGCTGCCCAGCCAGAAGAGATGAACGTCACGTTGGTCCGGGAATTTTATGTTGTCGTCGACAGAAAGGATACCAAGACCGTGACAGTGCAAGGTAAAGAACTTACTTTCGAGCCTGCTTACATCAACACCCTCTATGGCCTCTATATCAGCAAGAAGGAGAACGGACACAAGAGATTCGTCAACAGTCTATCGCCGGCAGACTATGATACTGTTATGGCAGAGGTAACGGAGGAGGGGGCAGAATGGAACATCGACCCCAAGCATCAGTGGACGGTGAAACGAACTTAACTCACTCTCGAGGCAAAATTATGGAACCACTTCGTTAAGAAGAGAATCATGCCTTCATCCCATAACAGCACGGTCGATCGACCCAGGTTAGCATTTGTCCATTCAATTCTTACTGAAAGACCTATAAATGTCGGAAAATACATAAGGGAGGGGATTTTGGAATGTGCTCTTCGACCGTTGGGACCTCTTGTCTTCTCGTAACTCATCACCGAAATCTGTCGAGGCCACAACGTCCAAGAAATCGCCGAAGACTTCAAAGTCCGAGGGAATGGATGGACGGAGTGTAACATTTTCAGCCTTATGGAGCTGAAAGCAGCAACACCGCTCTCCTACTTCAACCCATCTGCCACAGTAAAAGAGCTGGTAGACCTCAATCAACCTGAACCTGCCGCAGCAGAGCAGCAGCAGCCAACAGCAGCAACCTCTCCAGCAGATGCCTCCATTCAGATTCTGGCCACACTCAAAAAGATGGAGGACAGGCAGCTCGGTCTGGTGAGTTTCGTCAGAGACTTCACGGTAGCCACGGTACATTTTATTCACAATAATTTAAATTTTGCAAATGTACAATTTCCTGCCTTCCCAGAGCAATACTTTGCTGCCCCTACACTTACTCCCACTCCTGCTGCCACACCAAAAACACCATCTGCTGCATCTACTCCAACTCTGGCTGCGACAGCCACACTGCCACTACTTCTGCCATAGGTGAGAAAAGAAAGGAGCCGCTGACAGAACTCGACGACGACTACATCGTAGGGTTCTCCTCTTAATCCGTCTGGTAGGACTCTGATGGGGAGCCCTTTGTTGCTAGAAACCTTTCAAAGGACTTCACTCTTATGAAAAGGCAGAAGCCCAACCAAACTGGTGAAGGACCATCCGGTCAGGGCAGGTCTGCCCACAGCAGCAGCAGCAGCTCCGAAGATGAGGTACAAGTGCTGGAAAAGCTACCCCAGATCTCACCCACTCCTATCCAGCCGCCAAGGGAAGCCAAGAAGAAAAATGCCTCCACCTCTCCTAACACTCTGCCGGCACCTACAATGAAGGTCACTGCTCGCCGGCAGCTACAGATTAGCAGCAGCAGCAGCGATGACAGCTCCTCAAATTAAGTTTCTATCTTATTTTTGTTGTCTTGATTTTTTATTATTATTTTGATGTATTTTGTTTTTTTCTTTTTCATCCCTGTCATCATGCATTGAGGGCAATGCAACCCTCGAGTTTGGGGGTGGCATCCCTCCAGTAATGAAGTGTCTTTTAGGTTTTAAAATTGTGTCTAAGTGTTAATTGTTATTTAAGTTTATTTTTGCTTAAAAAATATCAATTGGCTTAGGTCTTTGAACTAAACTTACCTGCCATAACAGACTCTGTCGTGGCAGTGCCTTTAGGATTTTTTTTAGGAACAGTTTAGAGCCTTACTATAGTTCTGATCTTTAAACACTTTTTGTGACTCTTATGCTGTCTAGACTTCTACTGGTAAACTAGAATAGGAAAAGCTTAAACACTTGAGTTGCCCCTAGAGGTGCGTAACACTGGCTCTAGGAAAAGAAGTTAAGAAAATTTAGACTCAATACACCTAGAGGTGCCCAAAACCGGCTCTAGGAAGTTAGCTAGAGGTGCCCAAACACAGGCTCTAGTCAAACTTAAAATAAGAAAAGAAAACCGAGTCTAAGAAAAACTAAAGGAGCCTAAGAATTGCCTCCAAGAAAATGAAAGTTGGCATAAAAATTCAAGTGAGTGGCTTAGCTATTCTAGTAAACTAAAAGAGTCTAGGCACATATTTGTTCACAAAGCATGCACACACTACACGAGACCTATAGCATGGTTCCGAATAAATCCAGAAATGTCCGACAAGGTGTTGTTCGTGATAGGGTATGTGTGGTAGGTAATGAAAGATTCATTAAATTAAGCCAAACAAAAAATATTTTTTTAGGTCATAATTGCTTGAGGGCAAGCAAGAACTTGAGTTTGGGGGTGTGTTGAGTGTGTAAAAGTTCTATATTTTACCCCTGATTTAACCCATATTTCTGCTGCATTCAAGCATAATTCATTGCATTTAGGTAAAGTTTCACATATACATCACATTTAGATAAAATGGCATAGTTGCTACTGATTTTGGCTATTTTTGCAGGTAGGTGTTGTGGCAGACTCAGGACAATGACGGAGCAGAGCTGGAACACGGGACTGGAGTCGATAAGGAAGATGCTGCCGTGGCCACTGTCGTGGCAGCCATGACGACATCAATGGTGAAAGGGAAAAGTGAAGTGGAGCTTGACAGATAGAGGAATTCAAGCCGGTCTATCGTGGACCACTCCTATATTTTTCTGAGCCCTAGATCAGAATGAAGGTCAAGCCCAAAGTTCAAGGAAGAAACCCAAAGCAAGAAAAGAGGACGAATTAAAGGCATCTACTCAGAAGATTTCATCTTAATTAGAGTTGTACTTTAGTTTGAACTTGTATTCTTACCTTATTAGAAAACTTGAACATAAGGCCTATATAAAGGCATGTAATTCGACCTAGGGGAGGATATCTCTTCTCTAGCCGTCTTCCCCAAAACCCTTGTCGTTTTTCCCCTTCTCATCATGTTCTAAACTTCCCCTAGGGCTAAGGGTTGATTTTGTAAAGTAGTTGCAAGGATTGTACTATTTTTAGGAATTTTCTGTTTAATAAAATAAACTTCAAGTTTGCTTATTCTGGTTTTCAACATCTTACAAGAGTATCGGGAGAGCATTGTGAGATTATCTATTTACTTAATATCGGGAGAGTTAAGTATACGAAAGGAATAAGTGTGGGTTCTCCAGTTTATGGTTGAACTATCTCGGACCTAGGGATAGGACGAGGTTAAGTGGCTAAGAAAGAATTCAACAACATCGGTGTTCATCCTTCGATTCACGCCGGGAGGTATCATCCAAGACGTATTCATCGACAATACTTGGACCTAGAGATAGGACAAGTCACAGTAGGGATTCTTGCCAAGCTTGAAGAACAGAGTTGTGTGATCACTGCCGCGACGACAACAGACTACTGTCGCGACAAGGACGACGACAGAACATGAATTTCTATACAGTGCAACACCTGCACTACCGAGCAAGTCAATACTGGTCTATTTCTTTACCCTGAACCTTTTAATCTTTTATATTCTGTATTCTTCAAGATTATTTCCCAACAATTTAAAATCTCTTCTTTTTCTCTTGTGCAGCAATTCAAGGATAAAGCTATTTCCAGTCCTTGTGGATTCGACATCCGATACTTCTTGTATCACTTTACTACTTGAGTCGTGTACACTTGCACTCTATTGCGATAGACTATTTTACACGCAACATTGAGCAGCATTTATTGCGGGAAATTGCAGCCCAAGGACTCTATTGATGATCTCACCCACCCAAACGGCTAAAATCAATGCAAGGGTATAAAAACAAGTCTCAAATGCAACATCAACAACTATTGAACCTACAAGCAACACCAAAGCACTCAAATCCAATCCTTGTTCATTTTAGAGTCAAATCTTTATACCCAACTCCATTGTGATTTTTATTGTAATTTTTATTGTGAGTTTGGGGAGTGTTTGATTGTAATTGGGTAAACATCATCCTTAGAGAGGCATTTTTAAAGTTTACCAAAAACCCTTCTTTGTAAAGTTGAGGGGATTAAGCTTTGGGTAGAAAGCTTAATCAAAATTGTAAGGTTTCCCCCTCATCCAAGAAATGGGGAAGAATCAATTAGTGGATTGGTTGAAAATCCTTAATGGGAGCTAAGGTAGTGGATGTCGAGTTCATTAGAGAACTTGAACCACTCTAATTGCCTTGTGTTCAATTTTTATTCTTCCAATTTCCACCCTTAAAATTATTATCGCCAATTCACCCCCTCTTGGCCATTTGCAATTGTTTGATCAACTCAACAATTGGTATCAGAGCTACACTCATTAGAAGGATTACAACCCTCCTAAGTCGATTCTAGGAGACTTTGATCAACAACAAGTCAAGCAATGGCATCCACCTCCATTTCCAACCTCTATGAGTCTCAATCTACCACCAAACCACCATTCTTCAATGGAGGATAACTACCCATATTGGAAGAATAGAATGAGACTCTTCATCAAATCTATCGACTACATTGTATAGGATGTAGTTGAAGAAGAGCCATACATTCTGATGAAGAGAGTTGGTGAAGGAAGACTTGTCCCAATGGTGAAAGCTGAAATGACCGAAGATGATAGAAGAAGAATGCAAGTTAATGATAAAGTCTTGCATGTCATCTTTTGTGCTCTTGGTCCGGATATCTACTCCAAGGTGTCTTCAATCGAGAATGCCAAGGAAGTTTGGGATACCCTCGAGACAACATATGAAGGAACTAGCGATGTCAAAGAAACAAATATCGGGCTACTCAATCTAAGCTATGAAAACCTCAAGATGGATCCCAATGAGAGTGTTTCCAAGATGTTTGATCGATTCTCGATCATCGTCAATGGATTAAAAGGTTTCGGTGAAATCATTCCCGAAGACAAGCTAGTGAGGAAGCTATTGTATTCTCTTCCAGAATCATGGGATAGCAAGAGAACGGCCACATCCGATCCGAGTGCCCTCAATTAAAGAGGAAGAGTTTTAGGAAGAAGAACAAGCTCAAAGCTCAAGTGGCAACTTGGAGTGATGAGGAGTCATCCGAGGAGGAGGAGGAAGTGGCTAACATTTGCCTCATGGCCATTGATGATGATCCAAAGGTAAACCTCAACTCATCTAATTTCGATTTTACCTATGAAGAGCTTCATGATGCATATGATGAATTGCAAGAGGTCTATGATGAGTTAGTTGAAAAATATAAAGAGTCATTTTTTGAGAAATAAGAAAAATATTTCCGATTTGAAAATTCAAAATGAGTCTCTTTCAAAATCTAACTCGGAATTGGAAAAGAAGGTTTTATACTTGATAACCCTTTCAAATGATCTTAAAAAGAAAATTTTTGATCTTGAAAAACTTCTTTCCGATTTTCAAGATTATCACACAAAGGAGGTGGATAATCTAAAAACTTCTATTACTATTGCGAGAAACAATTTTGAGAAAAAAATTCTTCTAAAACCCAATATGTAAAAAGAAAACTTTTTTATCCTAAACAAAGAAATTTTTCAAAGCAAGCTAATAATAAAATAATTAGGAGTGTTTGGGTTCCCAAGGAACTCGTTATTTCTAATAATGTGAATGCTATTGTTTCTTGGATTCCTAAGGGAACCAAAGTTTTGAGGGCTAACACACATGGACCCAAAATGATTTGGGTACCAAAAACCAAAGCCTAATTTTGTTTTTTTGTAGGGGGCATTGCTACAGGACCAAAGCTTCATGTCAAAACTCATGGTACCTTGATAGTGGATGCTCAAGACACATGACCGGTGACAAGAGTAGATTCTTGGAACTAAAGCCAAAGAGTGGTGGAGTAGTGACTTTCGGTGACAACTCCAAAGGCCACATTGAAGAAATTGGCTCCATCGGTAATCACTCTTCTATCTTTATTGAAAATGTTCTATATGTCAACGGTCTTAAACACAATTTATTGAGCATTAGTCAATTATGTGATAAAGGTTTTAATGTTCTCTTTGATAAAAATGCTAGCAAAATAATGAACATTAAAACAAATCAATTGATGCACATAGGGCATAGGGTAGGAATTATTTACATGGTGCATTTAGATGACATTCACACATCTCATGCATGTTTAGTTGCACATGATGAACATGACTCATGGCTTTGGCATAGAAAATTAAGAAATGCTAGCATGAGTGTTTTAGAGAAATTAATTTCCCTTAATCTAGTTAGAGGTTTACCCAAACTTAAGTTCTCTAATGATAAAATATGTGATGCATGCTCTAAGGGTAAACAACATACAATCTCATTTAAATCCATTAATGATGTCTCTACTAGTAGATGCTTACAATTGATTCATATGGATCTTTTTGGGCCAATTAGGACTATGAGCTTGGGTGGTAAATCATATGCTTTTGTGTTTGTTGATGATTATTCTAGGTTTACTTAGGTTCTATTCTCTTAAGTGCAAAAGATGAGGCTTTTGAAAAATTCATCACTTTTTCAAAAATAACTCAAAATGATCTTGAGCTTAAAATCACTCATATTAGAAGTGATCATGGAACCGAGTTTCAAAATTTAGGTTTTGAAGAGTTTTTAAATAAAAATGGGATTAGCCACATTATTTCCGCACCTCGTACTCATCAACAAAATGTGGTAGTTGAGAGGAAAAATCGAACTTTAGAAGAAATAGCTAGAACCATGCTTTATGAAAATAATTTACCTAAATATTTTTGGGCGGAAGCCACAAATACTGCTTGCTACATTATAAATCGAGTAATGATTAGGAAAATTTTGAAGAAAACACCATATGAGATTTTAAAATCTAAGAAGCCTAACATTAGCTATTTTCATCCATTTGATTGCAAGTGTCTTGTTTTAAACAATGGAAAAGAAAACTTAGGTAAATTTGATGCTAAAAGTGATGAAGCTATTTTCTTAGGATATTCGTTAAACTCTAAAGCCTATCGTGTATTTAATAAGAAAATTTAGTATTAGAAGAGTCTATTCATGTTTTTTTCGATGATGACGTACTTTCGAGGAAGGATTCTTGTGATGATGATGATGTAGGGATCATTGAAGCCATTGATGGAGGAAAAACGTCAAAGGTGGATGAGATTCCAACCAAAGAAGAAGATGCACAAGATCCACCTCTTGAAGCCTTGAAGGACTTGGCTCTTGAGGAAAAGGAGGTGACATACCCAAGGGAGTTCAACTATGTCAAAGGTGGTGAAATCTTGGGTGATCCATCCAAGGGGGTAATCACTAGATTCTCTCTCAAATTAATGAACCATGTTGCATTTCTTTCATGCATTGAGCCTAAAAATATCAAAGAAGCATTAAAAGATTATTTTTGGATTTTGGTCATGCAAGAAGAATTAAATTAATTTGAGAGAAGTAAAGTATGGACATTAGTTGAAAGGCCTAGTAATCAATCTACTATAGGAACTAAATGGGTATTTAGGAATAAACTAGATGAGAGTGGTAACATAGTGAGAAACAAGATTAGGCTTGTTGCTCAAGGTTACACTCAAGAAGAGGGAATTGATTTTGATGAAACATATGCACTCGTAGCTAGAATGGAAGCTATTAGGATGCTTCTAGCATTTGCATGTTACCATGATTTCAAGTTTTTTCAAATGGATGTAAAAAGTGCTTTTCTAAATGGTTTTATAAATGAAAAAGTGTATGTTGAACAACCACCGGGTTTTGAGGATTCAAAATATCCAAATCATGTTTTTAAATTAACCAAAGCTCTTTATGGTTTAAAACAAGCTCCTAGAGCTTGGTATGAAAGGCTTTCAAACTTTTTAATTGAAAAAGGTTTTGAAAAAGGCAAGGTGGACACTACACTTTTCATAAAAAGATATTGTAATGACATCTTAGTAGTGCAAATTTATGTTGATGATATCATTTTTGGTTCTACTAATGAATGTTATTGCAAAGAACTTTCTAAGCTAATGCAAGGTGAGTTCGAGATGAGCATGATGGGGGAGCTCTCATTCTACTTGGGGCTCCAAATCAAACAAAGGAAGGATGGCACCTTCATAAATCAAGCAAAGTACGTGAATGATATGCTCAAAAAGTTTAACTTGGAGAATGTAAAGCCTCAAGCCACCCCTATGAGCTCTTCTATAAAGCTTGACAAAGATGAAAGAGGTAAGTGTGTTGATTCTAAGCTTTATAGATCCATGATAGGTTCTTTTCTTTGCCTTACCGCAAGTAGACCAGATATTATGTTTAGTGTTTGCTTGTGTGCTAGGTTCCAAGCTAGTCCTAGAGAATCACACTTAGTAGCCATTAAGAGAATTTTTAGATACCTTAGAGACACACCTAACTTAGGTCTTTGGTATCCTAAGGAATCTTCCTTTAGCATTCATGCTTATTCGGATGCGGATTATGGGGGATGCAAGATAGATAGCAAAAGTACCTTCGGGACATGCAAATTCTTAGGTAGTATGCTTGTATCTTGGTTCTCTAAGAAACAAAATAGTGTAGACTTATCTACCACCGAAGCGGAGTACATATCATTAGGGAGTTGTTGTGCTCAAGTCCTTTGGATGTTCAACAAATCTTAGATTATGGTGTTCAAGTAGAAATCATACCCCTTAGGTGTGACAACACTAGTGCCATTTGTCTCACTAAGAATCCCATTCAATACTCTAGAACCAAACATATAGAAATTAGACATCATTTCATTAGAGACCATGTGTTGAAAAATGATGTTGTTCTTGAATATGTTGATACCTTGAACCAATTAGCGGATATATTTATCAAACCTTTAGATAAAGAGCGTTTTTGGACCATTATGAGAGACTTAGGGATAACTAGCCTTTCTTGACCCTTTTAGGTCCCAAATGGTCAAAAAATTGCTTGAAATTGGTTGATATTCATGCTTGGGTTAATTTGCCTCCTTTTGCTTCTATGCATGTTGCTAGGGGGAGTATGCATTAATTATAGCCATTAAATCTTGCTCATATGTCATTCACATGCATTTAGGGACATTTAAAGTTGGATTTTTGAACTTGAAACTGTCAAAATTGCACAGTCTGGTAAAGACGTATCGATACGGCTAAAAGCGTATCGACATGGGTTCGTCAAGGGAAGTGATATAGGTCAAACTGTATCGATAAGGTCACGCGTATTGATACGGTATTAAAATCAAATTAAAAATTAGGGCAAAGCGTATCGATACGCTCTACAAGCGTACCGATACGGTTGCGACGGAGAGTTAAATTAGGGTTGTTATTTGACAAAACACTTTTAAAACTCTTCCCCTCTTTTTTCTCTACAAACTCTAGCTGCACATACCGATAAAAACCCCCTCAATCTCCCAAATTTTTCACATCAAACTTCAAATTCTTTGAGAGTTTTTCATCAACACATCAAAGTCAAGCTTTATTAGAAATCTTGTGCATTCACATCAACTCATTCATCCATTCTACTAAATCAAGGTACAAAATTTTTTTCCTTTTTCTTTTTAATTTTTGTTTGTTTTTATTGGTTGATTTAACTTAATTTTTGTATAAAACATATATACGTGATATGGGTTTTCAAGTTTTTATAAAAACTTTTCAAAATCCAAATTTTTTCATTCGAATATAATTTTATATCGTATATTTTTTGTAAATTGTTTTTCAAAAAATTTTAACCAACTTTTTCTTTTATACATACATATATATAACATTAAAATTGTTTTTCAATACCTTGAATTATTGGAATTTATTGTTGGATTGAATGAGAGGATAATTGCATACATATTCGAATTATTTTGATGTTTTAAGGATTATAGCACCGAAAAATAAAGAGAAACGATATTTAGCCACTACTTCCGATTCTATAGAGGATGATGAGGGTAACCCTAAACCTAATCTTCCTTACATAATCCAACGTTGTTTTCCAAACCCTTCGGATATGTCACGTTATAAACTTTTCAAGGTTTTACTCTTAGGGATGAACGTGTCGTGTCTATTCCTTTTTTAAACTCCGAACGCTTTAAATTTGCATATCGTCCTTTGATTCGACAATGGAAATTTATAAACTTCTTGAACCTTCCTCCCGTTTTATATCGAAATTTGGTTACCATTTTCTTTTCCAATGCTATATGCATTCTTAATGAAACTAGATAACACGTTGTTGCTATCAAGTCACATCTTATGGGCGCAAGTTTTCAAATCGGTCAATATGTTCTTTGTAAAGCCTTTGGTTTTGAAAATATAGGGATTGATGATGAGAATTCCTTAGGTCATGGTCCTCTAGGTTCTGTCAATGTTTTAAATGCTCATGATCGTATTCTTCATCTCATTATTACATGGTTTTTCGTCCCTCGGGTGGAAAATTTTCAATTACTGTCAAGTAGACGATTTTTTGCTTAGGTGTTTTCGTGAGGGTAAGCACCCTAATATTTGTCAAATCATGTTTTCTGACCTTGTTTACCTAGTTCAACACTGTCACACAGATCAAGTAAAGTCTTTTTACTATTCTACGGCGTTGAGTCACTTGTTCCATTCCCTTAAGATCGATTGCACCCATGACTATCTCGAACCCCTTAGCCAACTTATTGATGAACGTTCCCTCTCTCGTGCTCACTTTTCCTATGTCAACAATGAATAGGTTTGTTTCCCTCGAGCTCCTCGACAAGATGCTCAAGCCGATGCTCCACATGCTCCTCAAGGCTCTCAAGGTGCTCATATTGCTTCTTCCTCCATGGACACTCTCATGACATTCCTTAATGAGAAATTCACAAACATGGAAGCCTGGTTTGCAGCTATTGACACCCGATTCACATCATTGGAAGATCGAGTCAAGGGTCTTGATACTTGCTTCACATCTTTGGAGGATCAAGTCAAAGCCATAACTCTTCAACAAAATTCCATGGATGTCTCTCTTATCGTTTTCCATGGTGCTTGGCTCAATCAAACTATGAGGAATCAACCTACTCAAGATGATGAGGATGAAGAGGACGAAGATGACGATGATGGTGGAAACGGGTAGTTATGCATATCATCACATATCATTTAGCTTTCATTGTTTATGCACCTATCTTTTAGAACTCTATGCTTTTTCTTTATGTTTTTAGGATTTGAATTTGGATTTATGTCTTTGAACTATTTGTTGCTTTAAATTTTGAAGTTTGCATTTGAATTCAATAATATTTTGTTGCTATTATCCTACCTTGTGCTTTTATGTTTAATATAACAAAAATGGGGAGAAATATTATATAGAGCCCATTTTTGAATACTTTGAAAACTTGAAACTTAACTTTAAAAACCTATCTTAAATTAAGGGGGAGTAAGCTTTTAAAAAGTTTCAAAACTTAAAAATTTATATTTGGTTTTGTTATATCAAAAATGGGGAAATTGTGAAACAAAAATTGATTTTGATATAACAATTTAACTTATGGACTAAATTGTGAAACAATAAATTTTTAAGTATTTTCAAAGACTCACATTTTGACAAGTCATTTTGAACCAAACACTATTTCAAGTCAAAACATACTTAAAGGTTCGATTTTCACTAAGTCTTTTCATGTGTTTTCAAGCCAAACTTCAACAAAATGCTCAGGCGTATCGATACCCTTATTCGTATGATACGGTTTTTCAACACTGGAATTTTAATCGCTCATATCGTACCGATACGGTCTAAACCCATATCGATACGATATTCATCTGAGCAAGACTTTAAGCTATAACGTACCTATACGCATCAGAACTGTATCGATACAGTTTTCATATTAAAATAATGTTTTGCTATAGCGTACCGATACGGCATGTCACCGTATCGATACGATATGTTGACCTTTACAAAATCCTTGCATTTAATTTTCGAATGTTAGCTTGTCAGTTAGTTGGAATCCAAAATTTTAAATGACCATTGAACAATATCGATACGCTAAGGGAGCGTACCGATACGCTTTTTCTCAAAACCAAACTCAGGATTCCAGTGAGCAAAATCTGTATCGATACGTCTAACCGTATCGATACACCCCTTAATATCGTACCGATACGCCCTATTTTTTAGTCACAACGGCTCTTTCTTATTTAAGATAGGTACCGATACGCCCACGAGCCATACCGATACAGTTGGTTGTTGAGCATCATTTATTGCGGGAAACTCCAGCCCAACGGCTCTATTGATGATCTCAACCACCCAAACGGCTAGAAATCAATGCAATGGTATAAAAACAAGTCTCAAATGCAACAACAACAACTATTGAACCTACAAGCAACGTCAAAGCACTCAAATCCAAACCTTGTTCATTTTAGAGTCAAATCTTTGTACCCAACTCCATTGTGATTTTCATTGTAATTTTTATTGTGAGTTTGGAGAGTGTTTGATTGTAATTGGGTAAACATCATCCTTAGAGAGGCATTTGTAAAGTTTACCAAAAACCCTTCTTTGTAAAAGTGAGTGGATTAAGCTTTGGGTAGAAAGTTTAATCAAAATTGTAAGGTTTTCTCCTCATCCAAGAAAATGGGAAGAATCAATTAGTGGATTGGTTTAAAATCCTTAGTGGGAGCTAAGGTAGTGGATGTAGAGTTCATTGGAGAACTTGAACCACTCTAATTGCCTTGTGTTCAATTTTTATTCTTCCAATTTTACCCTTAAAATTTTTATCGCCAATTCACCCCTTCTTGGCCATTTGCAATTGTTTGATCAACTCAACATGTTTGGAGTTAACATGATATCTAAAAAATTTAGACAACAATGCTTGAGAGGAAATATTCACTTAAAGTTTGTGTTTGGGACCTTTCCATCACTCTCTATGTAATACCCCAAAATATGGCTCATAATTATTCATATTAATTCGAATGTGGCCCAATTGATTGAAGTGTTTCTTAGACTAACCAATTAAGAGAATTAGGGTCAAATTGAAATCATGAACAAGTTGAGTGTCTTACTAAAAAGGAACTTAAAAGAAACCGTGATGAGAAACTTAGTTTGCAAGCAAAAAAATCTTTATAAATGGGAGACTTGTACACTTGTTCAATTAAAAATAGGGACAAGTGGGGGGAAAGGGTGACTCGGCCTTAAGGGAAAATGGAGAAAGATGAGAAATTCTCATCATCTTCTTCCTCCCATCTTTCTCCCACAACCGAGCATGAGAAGTAGTGAGAGAGAAGGTGGAATGTGGTAATCTTAATTCAACTTCATGAGTGGATCGAAAGGAATTAATTAGAAAGACCCTAGAAGAAGCTAGCAAAGGATTTGGATAAGTAGCAAGACATGATTAAGGATTCATGTATCCCGTAACTTCAAGAAAAGAGTTGAGTGTAGTTTAGAGTCTCAGGATTGGATGAAACTATCCCGAGCAACTTTATTATTGCTTTAATTGATTTTGCTTGTTCTTTAAGTTAAATTGTGCTAGTATGGCTAAGCTTGGATACAAGGTAAGTACTTCATTTGAAAGTACTCTATGTTGAGAAATTTGGTTGAAAGCATGATATGGTTAAATTCTATACACATGAACGTATATATGCTTAAGCTTAACATGATAAGAATTAAGCCTTGATTGAATTGCATGAAATTGAAGCTATGCTTACCTTTGAAACGAATAACAATGAACTATGTTCACTTAATACATCCTTTGTTCGAATGATATAAGTAGTTGAACTTGTGTATACTATGAAATAAGCTTTGGGGCATGAGGTGAACATATATCCAAATTGAAAAGGGGTAATGAGCTTATTGATATGATAACATGATAAGGAGCTATGCTCACTTGATTTCTAATAAAAGATGATAAATGTGAAAGCCTTGGTCTCAAGTCAGTCTTAGTTATAGTTGGCATGCTATATAGGCCATAGAGCTCATGTTTGGGGTGGACTACGGTCATTATTTGGCGACAGTAAGAGGGATTGACCAGTACTGCGAGTACTATTTTATTTGGCGACAGTTGGTTGGGGATTTGTGTACCTAGGTTGTTATTCGATTCTCAAGGCTATGCTAAAGATAAAATAATGAACTCACAAGTAAATTAAGAGTTTCCTTAATACCTTATATGATAAGCAATCCACTTCTTTGGTATGCTTTGTTGTTTATATATATATATATATATAACTAGTAACATATGTTTTTGATATGCTAAATTAAAAAGGGAAATTTAAGAAAATTGTAATTAATTAAGTGACCCTTTTACAGTAACTTGCATCATAGTAACTTACACATATTGATTTAAGAATTTGGCTGGGATAAAAGATATATGTTGTAATAAGAAGGTTATGTGTATAAATAATCGGCTGACTAGATTGCTCTTTTATATATATATATATTCGAAAGTCATGAAAGGGGTACAACTAAGTTTGTTCGAATGGTACTATTCATGAGTTGATGCCTTGATCAAATTAGATTGTTATGTACACGATATCATATGTCTATGATCTACCATGTCTAAGATATGTCTTATTTAACGTCTTATAAAACAAGTAAGTTAGAAATAGGGTAACAAAGTGATAAGTAACCATATTCATGATATATATGCTTTTTGATGACTCATGTGTCAAGTAACTTACGTATTGATAGGTAGGTTATGGAGGATCCAATAACATTTATAAGTAAACCAACGAATTATTGCAATAACTTGCATATTGAGTAATGTGTATCTATTGATTATTTGAACATGACTTGGATGAATAGATATGCTTTGTTTGAATATCTATATGTATGTTTGTACTTTCTTGTTCGAACACTTAGGTGTACATCTGTACTTGCTTTGATTGAACTCCTATGAAGACATAGGTATTTGACTTGTTTCGAACACCCAAGAAATTGTGCAATTACTTGTTCAAATGATATATTCTAGAAGTGCTAACTCATTGTCCAAGCTTTGTATATGAGTTTATGATTAATAGGAATAGGTGAAAGGACAGATTTTGTTTCAAGCTTTTAGTTGCAATAAGCTACCTCATTAAGTAATTATATTTATTTGTCATTTCACTACCTTTTAGGATAAGTTTGCTTCAGTTAATCTTCGAGCTTAGACAAGATCACAAGAAGTCAAAACGTATATTCTGCAAATTCCATTTTATGATTCCTAGTTAGTGACATGTAGTAGTCACTCATGCATAAGTGCATTTAGAATTCCTTTTTGGTCTTATATATATATATATATATATATAAGTTTTATAAGTATTCAAAGTTTTGTAATGGGCCTTTATAAGCTTCTTGGTTGCTTGCTATTCAAGTTATATAGTTATGAGGTTCATACGGTAATTAGATAGCTATATGTGTTTAAAGTAGATAGATCACCTTGTGATACGCATGGATGTAAGCCTAAATGTAACTATCATCATGTGTTCAACCATAACAAGGTAGATAGCTATATGTGTTTCGTAGGTTTGGTTTGGTGGTTAAAATAAGAAATTGATAGTAAGTCAATGAAAGGGAATATTATTCTATGTGTATGCTTAAAATTAGTCATGATTAGATCAAGTAGTAAAGTGTGTTACAATCTTATTACACTTTATGGAGTAAAAGTTGGTAAATCTTTCTCGCTTAACTAGACTTAAAACATAAGCCTCAATAAGCTTGCCGTCTTAGCAAACATTGTTAGTCAAACCTTGTAACTTGCCTTAGTAGAATTCATTACTTCCTCACAACTCGAATAGAGATTAAAATGAACAAGTATAACTCTATATTCTAGACTTGAATTGTTTTTTTTTGCTCAATAATGTCGTATATTAAGATGCAATATACAACCAAAAGGCCACAACGGTCGCCTCGTTAAAAACCTCCCTAAATCCTAACGGATGAAAAGAGTACGAACCGTATGTGGTGAAACCAGCGTCCAAAAAAAAACAAACGGGAATAAACCCAACGAAACCTATCACGAACAAGCACAAAACAGCGAAATACGCGTTACCCCCTCCTTTGCCAAAGCATCCGCTAAACCATTCGCCTCGCGGAAAATATGAGAGAAGCAAACCGAAGTCAAAGATGAACAACAATTGTCGATCTCGCGAAAAATCTCCCAAAATCGCCATGGCCTTTTGTCCATATGTAACACCCAGCTAACCGCAACCATAGAATCCGATTCCACAATCAAAGGAAGCAATGCCCATTTTGACTTCCTGAAGTATGACAAAGCGAAAGCAATCGCTCGCAATTCAGCCTCGTTTGATTCAATACACCCAAGGGGGCCAGAAAATAACGCCAAAATGCTCCCAATCTCATCGCGTAACACACCCCCATAGCCTACCGGGCCCGGCTTACCACGTGCTGAACCATCCACCGAAAACTTCAACGTCCCCCGCGATGGCGGTTCCCAAACTACACCAACCCGCGCTGGTCGCGAATGAGGCGTCTCGGAAAAAAGGCTCGGACAATCCCACCACAACGCCTCGCCAATGCACAAGCCAGTCCTTAAAGTCCGCATCCAATAGAACGAGCGCAACTTGATCAAAAAGCACACCTCCTCAACCGGTAAAAGTTTCTTGTTGAAGACCATCTCATTTCGTGCTAGCCAAATCGACCATAGCATCGCTGCCACGCACGATACCCACATACTACGACGCACACCCGAAAACGAGCAATGGAAGTCAGGTACAAAGAACTCAGACAATGTTCGTGGTAACGGCAAACTCACTCCCCACCAACAACGGAACCAGTCCCATAAACGCTGAACAACCGGGCAAAAGTACAGCAGATGATCGACGTCTTCCTCACATTCCCGACACCAAAAGCACATCGTGCATTGCCCCTCAAAGACAACACCCCTTCGGCTCAAAAAAGCAAACGTCGGCAGGCGACGTAACCACACAAACCACAAGAAAGCCTGTACTTTCGGAGGGACTAAGATTTTCCACGTGAAACAAGCCCCAAACTCACTCTCCCCAGCTTCATCTAACATCAAAATCTGAGACACAACTTTAACCGTAAACATACCTCTCCTATTCGGAGTCCAAATCAGCTTATCGCACATACATGTATATAAATGCGTGTTGCCTACCACTGCCCGCATGTCTCGCAACAGCCCCGCCTCGAAAACACGAAGCGGACGACGGAAAAATTCAGCCCAACGTGAATGATGAAATCCCCCCTGAACAGAATAATCCACAACCAACGCCAATTTATCGATAGCACAAGAGAATAACCTTGGGAAAATATCCTTCAATGGCCTGCTTGCGCACCATGCGTCAAACCAAAAGAGGACTCGAGTACCCTCCCCCACATGTGTTGGGTTTTTCGGGGCTCGATTCGATCAACCGTTCTTGCTCGCCAAGTGTGGAGAAGTTGGATTTTTGGGTGGAAGGGTTTAGGAAGCTAGAAGAATAAAAACACAATGATTTATAGTGGTTCAACCTTCTAACCAAGGTCTACATCCACTACCTTAGCTCCCCACTAAGGATTTCACAACCAATTCCACTAATTGATTTGTCCCCTTTTATAGGCTTAGGAGGAAACCCTTTACACCGATCAAGCTTCTACCCAAAGCCTTGATCAAAACCCTCTTTTACAAAGAGATAAACAAAGCAAACTCAAACCCTCTAATAGGTATTTGTTTGCACAATTAAGCACTCACCCAAAACCTAAACACTTGAGCAAATTTAACAATGTAAGCTCACAAGTGTTGTCTAAGCAAGAAATGAACGATTTAAGCTCTAGACAAGTTTTTCACTCATAATGTTGTAACAATTGAAGCTCTTATCAATCTTGATGCTTGGAGGTCCCTTTTATACTCCAAATTGTGTTTGTAGCCGTTTATAGCCGTTGGGAATATAGCCGTTTATAGCCGTTGGGAATAGAGCCGTTTATAGCCGTTGGAATAGTACCATTTATGACCGTTGGGAATAGTACCATTTATGGCCGTTGGGCTATTTCAAAACACACCGTATCGATACGGCTAGGCGTATCGGTACGGGTTTTGGCTACTGGAATTTTGGTAGTTTGAAAACCCTAAGGCGTATCGGTACGGTCCAATACCGTATCGGTACGGTTACTTGAAAATCATGGTTTTGACTACTTTAAATACATTTTAAAACCATTCCAAAGCCTTTAAAACCCTTAAACATATTTTCAAGTTGTTTTTGACTAAAAACATATTTTAAATTCTTTTCAATTTAGTCCAAAACAATTTTCAAATATTATATCAAAACCTTGGTTCTACAATCTCCCCCTTTTTGATATAATAAAACCAACTTGAAAAATTGTTTGGGATTCTCCCCCTTTAACTTTAAAATTGTGAATAAGAGATTAAGATATGAAATCAAATAAAGCTCCCCCTTATTCGTTTGAAAATTCAATTTTCCAAACCATTTCTCCCCCTTTTTGTTATATCAAAAACAATTTAAAATGACATTTAAGTTCAAGATAACATAGGAGGCAAAAAAAAAAATTTTGACACTTAAAATTTTGGTTTTAAAAAATTGGCTCCCCCTTACTCAAAGCATCAAAAAATGTTAGTTCAACATATATGAATATCTAGTTGACATAAAAGAAAATAAATCAAATAAACACTAAAGCAACTAGATTTTACCACACTTGAACTCAAGGGAGGATGTGAAGCCTTCCTTCTTCAAGTGTTCTTCCTTTGTGTGCATGGAGCTCCCCCTCAATGTTTGACTTGTTGAACATCTCCATCACACCTAGCAAAAGACAATCAAGTAATTTTTGGTATCCAAATTGCTTTGGATCCATAAACGTTAGTAGCACAAATTTTTGACCCCTTAGGAATCCATTTTTCAATGTCATCCTTTTTAATTGAAGTGGTTAGTCCTTTTGGGACCCAAACACTTCTAAAACATTTACCGTTTTTAAATCTAGGGGCACCAGATTGTCTAACATAAAAATTTGATTTTCCAAAATTGTTTTTCTTTTCAAGCTCTTTAGAAATCAAATCTTTTTCCTTTTTGAGATCATCAACTTTCTTTTGATGATCTCTTTCCATCGTTTGAAGCAAGTTTTGTAGGTTTAAAACTTTAAGCTCAAAATCTTTAATTTTTGCTTCAAACTCTAAATTGGTTTTAGAAAGCAAATTATTTTCGGTTTTCAACTTTGAAATCAATTTCTTATTTTTCGAAAATGAAGCCTTGAACTCAAAAACCAATTCATCATAGGCTTCTTGTAACTCATCAAATGTATAAGAATTTGAAATAGATGAGTTAGAAGTTACCTCCCCCTCATTGAGGGCCATCATGCATAGGTGGGCTACTTCATTATCGGTGGAGTCTTCATCACTCCATGTGGCCACATATGCTTGTTTAGAAGATGATCCCTTCTTTTTGGATTTGTGGGAGTCCTTCATCTTCTTCATCGATTCATGCTTGGATTTTTCCATTTTGCTCTTCATGAACCGGGTGAATTTGTTGAAGAGATAGGCCATCTCTTCGTCTTCACTATCCTCCTCACTTGAATCTTCATGATGACATGTGGAGGATTTGAGAGCCATGGCATTTACATTGATGCCAAGCCTTTTGAGTTTCTTCTCTCCCATAGCTCTAATTTCTTCCCTTTTCTTCTCCTCTTCCTTGTTCTTCTTCATAATTTGATGAGTGAGAAGAGACCCCATGAGTTCATCAAGCTTCAAAGTCTTCAAATTTTTGGCTTCGATGATGGCGGTCCTCTTTGAGTCCCAAGACTCGGGAAGTGAGTAGATGAGCTTTCGAACAAGCTTTTCTTCCGGAATGGCTTCTCCATAACCTTTAAGACCGTTGGTGATGGTGGAGAATCTATCAAACATCTTCTCGATGTTTTCCTCCGGATCCATTTTGAAGTTCTCATACTCTAAGGTTAGGAGCCCAATCTTGGTCTCCTTGACTTCATTAGTCCCCTCGTATGTGACTTCAAGCTTGTCCCATACCTCCTTGGCACTTTCACAAGAAGACATCTTCTCATAGATGGTTGGGCCAAAAGCACAAAAGAGCATGTGCAAGGCTCTACAATTAAGCTCCATCTTCTTGCGATCATCGGCACTCCATTCCGCTTTGCTTCCTTGAGGCACGAACGGACCATCTTCAACTATGTCCCATAGCTTGTAATCTCTTGACTTTAAGAAGAATTTCATCTTTGTCTTCCAATGGGCATAGTGATCTCCGTTGAAGAAAGGCGGTATGTTGATGGATTGCGCCATTTGAGCCGGTTGGTGAAATGTTGATCGAGCTTGCCGGATCTTCTCAATAGGATGTGAATCCCCTTCAATTGAGCCAAGCTCTGATACCAATTGTTGGGTTTTTCGGGGCTCGATTCGATCAACCGTTCTTGCTCGCCAAGTGTGGAGAAGTTGGATTTTTGGGTGGAAGGGTTTAGGAAGCTAGAAGAATAAAAACACAATGATTTATAGTGGTTCAACCTTCTAACCAAGGTCTACATCCACTACCTTAGCTCCCCACTAAGGATTTCACAACCAATTCCACTAATTGATTTGTCCCCTTTTATAGGCTTAGGAGGAAACCCTTTACACCGATCAAGCTTCTACCCAAAGCCTTGATCAAAACCCTCTTTTACAAAGAGATAAACAAAGCAAACTCAAACCCTCTAATAGGTATTTGTTTGCACAATTAAGCACTCACCCAAAACCTAAACACTTGAGCAAATTTAACAATGTAAGCTCACAAGTGTTGTCTAAGCAAGAAATGAACGATTTAAGCTCTAGACAAGTTTTTCACTCATAATGTTGTAACAATTGAAGCTCTTATCAATCTTGATGCTTGGAGGTCCCTTTTATACTCCAAATTGTGTTTGTAGCCGTTTATAGCCGTTGGGAATATAGCCGTTTATAGCCGTTGGGAATAGAGCCGTTTATAGCCGTTGGAATAGTACCATTTATGACCGTTGGGAATAGTACCATTTATGGCCGTTGGGCTATTTCAAAACACACCGTATCGATACGGCTAGGCGTATCGGTACGGGTTTTGGCTACTGGAATTTTGGTAGTTTGAAAACCCTAAGGCGTATCGGTACGGTCCAATACCGTATCGGTACGGTTACTTGAAAATCATGGTTTTGACTACTTTAAATACATTTTAAAACCATTCCAAAGCCTTTAAAACCCTTAAACATATTTTCAAGTTGTTTTTGACTAAAAACATATTTTAAATTCTTTTCAATTTAGTCCAAAACAATTTTCAAATATTATATCAAAACCTTGGTTCTACAACATGCCATACCAACTTCTCGTGTATATTTCGCTGCACTTCATCCAAGCAGGCGGCGGATCTTGTCAAGTGCTGCGATAACTCCTTTAGGAATGCGAAAAACACCCATGTAAAAATC
The DNA here is from genome assembly GCA_030270665.1 of Hibiscus trionum. Taxonomy (NCBI): domain Eukaryota; kingdom Viridiplantae; phylum Streptophyta; class Magnoliopsida; order Malvales; family Malvaceae; genus Hibiscus; species Hibiscus trionum. Next base: position 5,734,054 of record BSYR01000034.1, on the reverse strand, counting down.
GGTAGTGAAGACAGGACGGCTTCCGAAGGCGCTTAACATTCGTTTCCCATCGTCCATGAATTATCAGACCAGAAATCAAATTACGCACTGCTCTAAGCTTTGCCGAACGGTGAAAAAAATGCAGTGTTACGATCCCCTAACCGCAACCAGCTTGCCCTTGATTTCTGCCGCCAAAGTGATTCTTTGCGCCTTATAGCCTGCCATGGACATTGTATCCACTCTCTTTTCTTCTCAAACAACGCAGCCTCCGATTCGTTCAATTCTTCATTCGAATCCGCTGCATCAGCAGCGTCCAATTTCCTTTGCATCAACTGTATATCCTTATCCACATCACCAAAAACCGTCCGGTTCCAAACGCGCAGGAAATTCTTCATGCTTCGAAGTTTAACCATAATGTTATCACTACCAACCCCCTGATCCGACAGCCGGCTCCATTCATTAGAGAGTTCAAGCACACTTTTATTATTCTCCAACCAACAATTTATAAAACGAAAAGGGCGAGGTCCCCAATCCTGTTCATCACACAGCAACAAGAGAGGTGTATGGTCCGAAATCCCCCTTGGCAAAACATGTTGGCCAATATTGTTAAAAACATCAACCCAACTAGGAGAAAGCAGAAACCTATCCAGACGACTACGCCTAAAACCCCTCCCAAACCAAGTAAACTGTTTTCCTATCAGTGGCAAATCAACAAGCCCCGTGTGTTCGATAAAATCAGAAAAATCTTGCATACCTGTCGATATTGTGTTACATCCCGCACGTTCCGATTGCCAACGTATGGAGTTGAAATCCCCCGCGATACACCAAGGTTCATCAATGCCCAGAATAATCTCCCCCAGTCTTTGCCACAACTGATTTCGTGCGTCTGCGTCACAAGGTGCATATACATTCAGCATGCAACAACTTAAATCATCCGCAAGCCATTTACCTTTAACAAAGATAAAATTTCTATCCGCCTCTACAGAAGATAGACTGAACCATGATGTTTCCCAAACCGTTATCAAGCCCCCTGATGCACCTATCGACGGCGAAAAGACAAAATCAAAACCATCCGACAACCACATACTCGTAAGCATTCGTGCTGAAACCTCCTCTAATTTCGACTCTTGAAATAATGCCATATCCACCCTTTGCTTCTTTATAACATCACCTACTGTCCTACGCTTCAAATTTGAACCCAACCCCCTAACGTTCCAAGACACGATCCGCATAATGTCAAAGACTATCGCCTGTCCCCAGTAAAAACCTGTTGGAGATCTTTGATAATGTCCGCTTCACATCCCACCGTTCGCACGCCCACTATGTTCCCCAGTGCCACTGTCGCCTCTATCTCTTTAGCAATCAATCGTTGCCGGCTTTGTACATCAGAATCTGTCAAAGACGCGTTTGCAACTTGCGTTGATACAATCTGTGTGTTGATGAACTTTCGCGGCCTGCCCCTCCCAGGTTTCACTGACGATACCACTCTGGAAATAGAGTTGATTGATTTTGTTTTTTTACCGTTTATGCGAATGGTATTACCAATATCTGAAAATCCTGTGTTGTTGCCCACTGAAGTTCTTGTTTTCTCAAATTTAAAATCCACCTTTTCCACCACCTCTGTAGCCTTAGGGATAGATTTAATTACCTCTTGAAGTGTAGTATTCCAATCAACGGAATTTGAATTGGATTGAAATTCCTCAACTAATGGTGTGTAGCCAGGACTCTGCTTCCCCTCGCTCGTGAAACTCCTAGAGCCTTGCCCCACCACCAGGCCGGTTTCCTCTCCGATAACCTGTGCCTCCACCGGAGCAGTCGTATCTCCACCAACCTGTAACTGTGCCGACTGTGACTGGTCCTGTGACGTATTCACCTCCAATTGGCTGGTCGCCACCCTATGATCCCATAACTAATTCGTGTGCCACTGCAGTGACTCGGCTAATTGAATCTGATTTTCAAAAGAATCCTCTTTCGGCACATCCGCAATTTGATAATTAACACCCTGATGTCCCTCATCCGATCCGTCCGACCCCTGCATCGAAGATTCATCATCGTCTTCATCCTCGGAATTGAGCAAGTTACACTCACATTCCAACCAAGGTCCGAACGTACATTCCCGGACTTGGATAGGGAAAGAATCGCCCTCCACCTCCAAACACAACGTGGCCTCAATATTTGTCATTGTCCGTGTCTCAATTAGAATCCAGCCACGCTCAAAGGATTTTGGCGAGATGGTAGAGTCTGCCACTCGAACCAGATTGCCCCAAACTTTCGCGATATTCTCGAACGAATGTTGAGACCAAGTATGAATCGGCATCCCTTGTATCGAAAGCCAAGCTCTCCGTGAATTCAATATCGTTGTAGGGGTCCAATCTTCAATCCGCGTGAAACAGTCTGTGATCGACTTCAAGTGCACCACCCTATCTCGCGTATTCGAATCCTTAAACATGAGTAAAATGACGTCCCCTGCTATGCGCAGAATTGAGAGTCCTTCTATCTCTGGTAACTTTAATTTCGCCGCCAATTCTTTAATACTCCATGGCTCTTTACACCATCCGATTGCACAATTCTTTAATATCTCCCTCTTTGCGCTATCCACAGATCCCTTCACTGTGTAATTGACAGCCTTACCATCATTTACCTTCACTTCTGATCGCGATGTCCCCGGCGGCTGCGAACCCATCTTCCTTGCCATATCGGGTTGATTTGTATTGGTTTTAGATTGCTTTCGTTTCCAATAAGAGTATCGCTCGCCATATCTCGCTCTACAAACCGTGATTCTCGATCCATAGATCCACTTATCGTTCAATCTTTCGATCACCCGTTCAGCATCTTCGTGGCTGATCATCCGTACAAATCCAAATCTGCGGCCGTTTCTATCTACCTTCCGGGGAACGAACACGTCCACCACTATCCCATGGCGATCGAACACCTGCCACACCCCCTTCCAATGGATCGACTTTGAAAGATTCCCAACGAAGACTTGAATTGTTACAATAATTAGAAGGGTTGAATGCCTTTAGAAGGTAGAGGACTTCGAATGCTCGTAAATTTGAAAGAACTAAATTGATTCTTGTTGATCAAGATATGTACTTGGATCCTTGTAAGATATCTTAAGTTAAAGCTTAAAATTGTTGCTAAATTTTGGGTAAAATTGTAAGTTTAATCTTGTTTTGAAATTACCCTTAGAGTTTCGAAATCAAGACTTATATGAGCTAAGTCTATCCTTGTTTGTTTTGTCACACCTTCTAGTTTGGTTTGCTCCTAAATTGGGTTAGAGGTGTTATATTTATTGGTATCCCTAACCTGGTTTAGGAGTGTTACACTCTAGCACACTCACTTGTCCTTCTGCTGGCCTAAGTAGATTAGAAGGTAGGTCACATCCTCTCATCTTCACTTCAATTTCCTCTAGACACAGGGTTGTTTAGAATCAACTGTCATATTAGAATCGACGCCGCTCCTGAAAAATAGATATACATGTATATATGTGGAAAAAAACTCATGACAAATGCATGAATAAATTAAATTTTGAGGAATTTTTTTTGTAAGAATGCATTAAAAAGATTAGTTGTATGCCCTTACAAAAGAGTCCATTTTGCCTTCGAGCTTAAGCAAAAGGATGGTTTCAAGCACTACTCAAAAAGATATTTAAACAACAAAGAAATCCTGAAAAGAAATCAGCATCTCCTCAAAGGTTGTTCATTCTAATCTTTACATGCTTTTTCAACTTTTGCCAAACAGTCATTCAATTTTTTAACTCTGCTTCGAGTGAAAAATCGGTGCTTGCTTGGCTGACTCGAATGCCCTAGAATCACTATGATCAAAATTCTCTTGAAATTAAAATCTCGACCAAGAAATGATTATGCATTATGATGTGATGCGGAATGATGTTAATGCGATGCAAAAACAAAATAAAACATGTTAGTGCAGATAAAATAATCAATAATTTATCGCAAAAAATTAAAAGGTATAAAACCTACAGGTGAACATGCTTTACTTGAATAAGAGCAATCTTACCCAATCATGCTTTCTACCTACATATTTTGAAAGAAAAAAAGGGTCCTACCCAAACATGCTTTCTACCTGCATACTTTATTGCAAAAATAAGTCATACTCGCATGATATCTAGTTACATGCTTCATTGCGGGAAAATGAGCAAGCCTTGTTGTGGTCACGCATGGGAGAGTTGATCAGCGGTTTTCCGGGACCTTGGTGTGTGGCAGGGGATTTCAACTCAGTTCGTTGGTCGTCGAAAAGGGCTGGGTGCAGCTCAATGCCGAGAGGTATGGATGCTTTCTCTTCTTTTGTGGATTCAGCGGGTTTGGTGGATTTTCCATTACGGGGGAAGCAATTTACTTGGTTTGGTAGGGGTAATCACCGAAGTCGGATTGATAGGTTTTTAGTGTCGCCGTTATGGGTGGATTGTTTTTCTAACATTGAACAGGTTTCTCTTCCTCGAGGGATATTGGATCATGCCTCATTGCTTCTTTTGTGTGATGATAAGGATTGGGATCCTCGCCCTTTCTGTTTCATTAACTGTTAGTTAGACGAAAAGTGTAATGTTCGCTGCATGGCTGATGAGTAGTGTAGATTGACGGGGTTGGGGATTGGAAATGCAAATATCATGGTGAAACTCAGACATTTGAAACAATTTCTTTGAAAATGGAACAAGTCAGATTTCGGGGACATCGAGCAAGAGATTAAGATGATTCAAAACCGTTTAGATGGGTTAGATAGTGGTGGAGTTGATGATAATGCGAATTGGGATGAGTTTGAGGTGATTGATCAAAAGCGAGAATGGTTACAAGCATTATGGCAAGCGATAAAACGTAAGGAATCCCTATGGCGTCAAAAATCGAGAGCGAATTGGCTTCGGTTGGGTGACAGAAATACGACATTCTTTCATAGAGCTGCGAAGTTACGAGCTGTGCACAATTTTATTACTGGCTTGACCATCAAAGGAAAATGGGTTACGGATCCTCATAGGCTACGACGACACATAGTTCATTCTTTCGCTAAGCATTTTGTTGCTGATGAAAGGTCATGTGATTGGAGCATTGAGGGTAATTTTCAACGGGTGAGCAAAGATGAAAATAGGGGCTGGTGGCGTTTTTTACACTTTATGAGGTTTGGGAGATTGTTCGTAGATGTGAGGGCTCAAAATTGTCGGGGCCGGATGGTTACAGTATGGAGTTCTTTAAGAAATGATGGGATGTTGTATGTGACGACGTGATGCGTTTCTTAGAAGAATTTTTTGTTTCTGGTAAGATACCCACGGGAGTGAATAATACTTTCCTCGTGCTTTTGCCTAAGATTGCTTCACCGGTTTCTTTATGTGATTTTGGACCGATAAGTCTGATTAACTCGACCTACAAGATCCTTGCTAAAATTCTGGCTAAAAGGTTGCAATTCGTGTTGGGAAATTTGATTAGTGATCACCAATCGGCATTTGTGCGTGGGCTTCAAATAGTTGATGGTATTTTGTTGGCAAACGAGACTATTCATTCTATGCAACAGAGTTCGTCAGGTGGTTGTATCCTTAAATTGGATTTTGCTAAAGCTTATGATTGTGTTCGGTGGGAGTTTTTAGAGCACGTTTTATGGTCGATGGGTTTTTGTGAGATTTGGCGACGGTGGATTGATGAGTGTATCAGCACTGTCCTTTTATCGGTTTTGTTAAATGGTAGCGCCACTAAGGAGTTTGGGATGGGTTGTGGCATTAGACAAGGATGCCCGTTGTCACCTTTGCTTTTTGTTATTGTTGCAGAAGAGTTGCATAGGTTGTTGGTTCAAGCTGAGGAGTTGGGGATTATACAAGGGGTTTCTTTGGCCCCAAGGGTGTCGTTGTCGCATCTTTAGTTTGCAGACGATACCATCCTCTTTTTTGAAGCTTCTATCGAATGCGCCATGACTACTCGCAGGTTATTGTGTTGCTTCCAAGTTTGTTCTGGCTTGCAAATCAATTTTAGTAAGTCTTCCCTTTACACGATTGGCATTAGAGAGGAGTTATTTGACTCGATTGCAAATGTTTTGTGTTGTCGGAAAGGTGAGCTGCCATTTTTGTATTTGGGGTTGTCGTTGGGGGTTAATCCTCGTAACATTGCTATGTCGGAGCCGGTTATTACCTCGGTTCGGTGAAAGCTTGCTGGTTGGAAGCGGTTTTCCTTATCTTTTGTTGCTCGTGTCACATTGGTAAACTCGATCCTTTCCTCGCTTCCAGTTTGTTTCGGGTTCCAAAGGGTGTTACTGCAGCTATTGATAGAGTGAGGCGTGCTTTTCTTTAGAAGGGGGTGAGTTTGCAACGGAAAATGATTCGAGTTAGTTGGAGTATGGCATGTCGCCCACGTCACCTAGGTGGCTTGGGGATTGCGGATTTGGAGGTTCGAAACAGGGCGCTATTGGCGAAATGGTCTTGGCGTTATGCTAGGGATGCGTCCTCTTTGTGGAGGGCCATTATTGTGGCGAAATATGGCGAGGCAGCTCAATGGTGGCGTTTTAATTCTGCTTATAGGGGATCAATATCGGTCATTTGGAAACAGATTGTGCTAACTGTGAACTCGAATAGTATGAAAAAGTTCATGGGCGAGCTTAATTTTTATGGCAAGTTGGGGATGGATCTCGAGTGTTGTTTTGGTTTGACGCGTGGTGTGTTGATAAGCCTTTGAAGGATATTTTTTCACGTCTATTTTCTCTAGCTGTGAATCGATTGGCTTTGGTAGTTGATTATTCGGATGAGGGTATTTTTCAGCATGATCTTTGGTACGGTTACTTTTGAAGATCTCTTCGCTCGTTCGAGCTACGACAAGTTAGGGAGCTCATTTTGCTTTTTGGTGCAGTGAGACTTCGTAATGGTACGTGTGATATGTTGGTTTGGACACCTGATGTGCATGGGATTTTTTCAGTTAAGGCTCTTTCACGATTGCTTATGTTGGAAAGGTGTGGGAGAATGATTTTGGTGAGTGTTTTGCATGGAAAATCCTTGTGCCGCGCAAGGTCCAGGCTTTCTTGTGGTTCACTTGGTTGAGTCGTTTACCCACTTTTGATTTTTTAAGGCATCGCAACATTGTGTTGGATGAGCAGCAAGGTCTATGTGTGCGGTGTCGTGAGGGGGAGGAGGGAATCGACCACTTATTCTTCTTGTGCCTGTTTGCACAAGGCATTTGGGATTTGTTTAGGCGTTGGTGGGGGGTTTATTTACCACTGCCGAGGACTTTTTCTGAGTTCTTTATCCCGGGTTTTCACTGCTCTTTTTTGGGCACCTTAAGCCATTTGTGGGTCTTGAGCATTGCCGCATTGTTGTGATCGCTCTGGCTCGTGCGCAATGAGAGTGTTTTTAACACTAAGTTGTTACCGGCTTCAGAGATTTGTTTTTTGGTTAAGCTACGCTCGTTCTATTGGGTGAAAACTCTAAAGGCGAGGCTGTCCATAAGCGAATCATTATGGTGGGGTTGTCCGAGTTCTTTATGTGACTCTATCGAATCTCGGCCATGTCGCGTGGGGGTGATTTGGGAACCTCCGATCGGGGACAGGCTGAAATTCTCGGTTGATGGTTCAGCTTGTGGTAAACCAGGACCAGCAGGGTTTGGGGGAGTTTTGCGCGAAGCTCATGGCAGGAGTTTAGCTCTTTTTCGGGTCCTTTAGGTTCCCTCGATTCTAATGCAGCGAAGTTACGGGCGATTGCTTTTGCTTTGACGTTCTTTGCAGCGTCTAGATGGGCATCACAACCTCTTGTGGTGGAGTCGGATTCCAAAATTGCTCTTGGCTGGGTATTGTATTTGGATCGACGATCATGGCGTTTTTGGGAGGTCTTTGGCATGATCGATCGTGCATGTCTCTCTTTGGGCTCCGTTTGTTTCACCCACATTTTTCGTGAAGCGAATGGGCTAGCGGATACTTTAGCAAAGGAAGGGGTGTCGCGGGCATCTTTGTTTCAGGCTTGTTTATCATTTGTTGATGGTTGTGTGAGGGGCGTTATGTTTTGTCGATTGTATTCGTTTCCCTCTTGTCCATGTGTCGTACTTTTTTCCTCTGTTATGCTTAGGGAAGTTTTTAACGAGGCAGACGTGTGACAATCGTTGTATATTCTTTCGATTAATATACAACTTGTTGCCGATCAAAAAAAACTCTCTCTCTAATATGCACTTATCGTTTGACTCTCAAAACGGGCAAAGATTTGATATGGCTCTAAAAAAAAGTAGGTTCTTACAGTTCACTAGATGTGGTTCGGATGTAACAGAAATACCCGAATTTTCGTTGTTGTTGTCCGGTGATTAGTTAGTTAGAAGTGACAAGATTTACCATAAAATATAGAGGTGAAAATAAGTAAATAAATAAATAACCAACCTTGCAGAAAATTAAAGAATAATTATGGAAGTGCAAATAAAGAGACGATAATGAGGCCAAAACAATCCCGAGAAGCTGCATGTTCATGTCTTTATTTTAATTGGTTCGTAATGGTCAGGAAAAGAGCATGGAAGAAGCCAAATAAATTATCAACAAACGCCAACAATGCCATGCATTAGTGTAGGATGTTGGAATCTTTACCGTACAAATCGATTTTCATATAATTCATTTTTGCCATTTTGATACAATCCATTTCCAAGGCATCATAGCAAGGCAATCAACCCTTTTTTTTAATATGTGTCGAGGTTTGAACCTGCATAAAAAAAGATAGTACGGGCATCCTTGATTACTCGGTTAATTAGTGAATCTTAACACATCCAATTGATTTACTTCAACTATCTTTCTCCTTTCCGAAAGTTTGAAAACTTGGGTCAAATCTGATTTTAGCCACTCAATTATGCTTACATTTGAGATCTAACCATAATTTGATCATTCATCTGTTATAATGACATGAATTTGTCAAGTAAGATTATTTTGGTTCTATTTGAGTGTTATGGCTTATTGTCTTAGGTGTGTTCTTGTTTCATAATTGTGATCTTTTGGTGTGCGTTTTGACTTGGACTGGGTGATCTTGTAGTCGTGCTTTTTTTTGTTACAATAGAATGATATTTAAATTTTCAATGTAAATGTCTGAATTCAAACTCATATAAGGTGAAAAGTCGAAACGAATAAGCATCATTGGCCACTCAACTAATTAAAGGATTTGATGTTCATGTTTTACTATCCTTTTGGTTAGTTCGACCCTTTTTGGGTTTGAATAAAATTTTATTTTCCTGAGAAAAAAATAAAATTATTTATTAATAAAATATTTTGTTTAACTTTAAGGATTAATATCCTATACACTGGCGGTGGAAATTGAAAGTTTCCACAAGCGTTTTAGTTTTAGGGTATAGGGAGTTAGTTTAGGGTATAAGGTGTAGGGTTTTAGAATTTAGGGATAGTTGTTTCAATTTAATGTTTAGGCTTATAATTTAGGTTTTATATGTTAGGGTTTAGTTTTTAGGGTAATATGGTGAGGATTTAGGTTTTAACCTATAAGCCCTACATTATAACCATAAACCTTAAATTGAAACAACTATCCCTAAATTATAACCCCCTACACCTAAACCCCTAAACCTTATACCCTAAATTAACTCTCTATACCCTAAAACTAAGATACTTGTAGAAACTTTCAGTTTCCACCGCATGTGTATAGAATATTTATTCTAACTTTAATTGTAAAAATATGTAAATGTGAATAATCAATATTTTCAAGCTTAAATATAAAAATATAAACATCCACCCATGAACAAAATTAGAACAAGATCATAAAAAATAAAGACAATTAATTACACTCACAAAAAACGATATATAATGTGGTTTGAACTTATTTATCTCCATCTTTTCAAAACGGTAAAGATAATATTATTCCAGGGCAGGTTGCGGAGGTGTGCTACGGGACTGCAAGAGCCGCATTGTGGCAATGTTTTCAGGTTCGATAGGAATTGCGGACTCAAATGTGGCGGAGATTCAAGCGATCGCTTATGCGTTGCGCTTGTTACGCGAGATGCAGGTGGGTACGGTATCCTCAATTGTGGTGGAATCGGATTCTATGGTTGCGATATCTTGGATGCATCGTACAGAGAATCGTCCGTGGAAGCTGTGGCACTGGTTTCAGCAGATTGATGAGGACATTGCGGGGTTGCCATGCGTGTGCTTCAACCATATCTTTCGAGAGGCTAATGGGTTAGCGGATTCTTTGGCAAAGAGCGGTATTGCGAGACGTGAATGGGTATGGTTGTATAGCAATTAAAATGTGTTTTGTCCCTTGGCACATGCATATCGGTACTCTTTTCCTCTATTTAGGATTAGAGAGGTTTTTAATGAAGCCGATGTGTATTGTGATTTTGTATGATTTCTTGGCTAATAAAATCATACATGCTGTTCAAAAAAAAAATATTATTCCACTAAATTTGTAACTTTTTTGTTGGGTAGAGTTATAATTGCTCTGCACAAACTGTAACATTTACACGAAAAAAGTTACAAACAATCCGCACAATAGCATGTAACTTTTGCACATAAAAAAAAAGTTATAATCTCTTTTCAAAAAGAGATTCTCTCTAGAGTACACCTCTTAACGACCTCTTAATTTTAAATATTAAATTCTATTTTTTATTTATGTAATTAATTACTTGATCACCGAGAAACCTTAATTAGTATGTAACTTTATGCACCATGAATTCTTATTCACTAAAATTTCCTTCATATTAAGAATATAGTAAACTTAACTATCAAGTAATTTAAAATAGAATCTCAGTTAAATATCAACAGCTAGAGTTTGAGTGTGTGTATGTATATATATATTTTTCTTTTGTTTTAGGTGTCTAAAGTTCTATTTTATTTGTTATAGGTGTCTACAGTTTAAAAAAACTTAATATCCAATCATTATTTGACACGTGGCTTGTTTTAGGCACTTATTTTGACCTAAAAAAATTTTAGACACATATTTTGACCAAAATAAACTTTAAGCACTTATTTTTACCAAAAAAAATAACTTTAGACATCTATTCTAGCCAAAATAAACTTTAGGCACCTAAAACAAAAAAGATATAATTTCGACACTTATTTTTATATTAAAGCCTATAAACTACTAGTACATAAAAATGATTGAAGTAAATTTAATTTTTTGAAAGGAAAAATAAACAAAAAATAAATTAATTGTCACACCCCGAATTTGGGCCTGAAAGTTTCGAGCTTAGAGGGGTAAATTGTAAAATTAGGACGAAATTGAATTGTTTGCAAAGGTTTTAAAATTTCATGATTTTTTAGAGTTTCATGGTAAAACAATAATCTTTAAAAGTGTAATACCATTTCTAACCCCCCCCCCAAATAAATTTAGCGTTTCGCTTTGCAATTTACCTATTGAGGATATATATTTTGATTGGGTAAATTTCACAGATCATCACTCAACAATCTTCTAACTTCTATTTTGGTCACTCAATTTTCAACATTTTCTATTTAATAACTGAATTTTATACATGAAACGTTTTTTGTCACTCACGAATATTTTATTATTATTTTAAATTTTTTAATATTATTAAATATAGAAATAATTTAAAATAAATAATAAAATAATATTTTTTATTATTAAATTTTAAAAAGATTTAAAATAATCGTCGTTGCTTGTCATCATCATCGGCACCGTCGACCATCGGCGGCCTTCAAAACTGGTGGCCGTTTGACCCTAAATTGCACTGGGTGACTCGTTTTGACACGTTGAGTTCGAATCTGGTAGTTGTTTCACCGTAAAATGTCCTGAAACTCACGAATCTTGATATAAACGTTTTAGTTTCCTCACTTTCGAGCTCTTTTTCATGGATTTCGAAGCACTTTTCGACAAAATGAAGGTCAGATTCGGACTCGGGGGAGTGAGACAAAGTGACTGGTGAAACATGGGATCGAACGACCACCATCTACGGTCGTCGGCGGTGGCGGCGAATGGTGGCCAACTCCTCGTCTGTTTTGTCCTTTCGTATTCTTTTTTTCTCTGATCGGAGTTCACTTCTTCATTTTTTTCTCAAAAACCCAACTACCCTCGAGTGAAGTCTTGCCTTCTTATCATCCTTTTTTCTGGTTTAAAATCTCCATGTAAGTTATCGTTTTGTTTTGTGAACTTTCTTCGCCGTTTGAAGCTGTTCCACAACCTGAAAGAATGGTATGTCACGTGACTTAGGAGGTACAATGATAGATCTGCCCATATATAAAACGAGCAATGGAAGACAAGATTTGAGAGAAGCATGATTGGCTTGACCGTGATTAGATAGTTAGAGGTGACAAGATTTACCATATAAAACATAGAGGTGAAAATAAATAAATATTAAAGAAGAAAGATGGAAGTGCAAATAAAAAGTTGATGATGAGGCCAAAACAATCCCGACAAGCTGCACGTTCATGTCTTCTTCTTTTTTAATTGTTTCGTAATGGTCAGAAAAGAACATGAAAGAAGCCAAGCAAATGATCAACAAACGCCAACAATGCCATGCATTAGTGTAGGATATTGGAATCTTTACCGTACAAAACACTTTTCTTGGTCCATTATGCATTTGCCAATATCCCCACCCTTTTTGCTATTTTGATATAATCCATTTCCAAGACATCACAGCATGGCAATGGTGTGTTCTTGTTTCATAGTTGTGATTTGCATCTCTTTTGATTCGAGTTTAGAGTGTTACATCGCAACTAGACGGGAAAACCGATTACAAACCAAGATGAAAAGGCCGAACCGACTTGGATCAAGAAGAAAACAGAGGTAGGGTTCTTTGATTTCGATCACTTCACTTTTCACCATCACCCAACCTTAATAAAAAAAGTCAAAAAAATTATCAGATATTGATCCAAATTCTAATTGGTAATAGTCAGTTGAGAACCTAATTATTTCTATTGGCTATATATTATTTAATGTGATAAATATTTATCAATTATTATATGATAGTTCGGTTTTTTTTCTTGATTTCTTAAAGTATCCACTGAAACGAGAGTCTAATAATTAATCATATGCGTTTTGATGACCCATATAAGGGTTGTGTTGTATTCGTATCATGTTATAGTTTATCCAAATTTTATATAATTTAGGCTTAATACAACTTTTTCCCCCTAAACTATACCCGAATTCTCAACTTGCCCCCTAAACTTCATTTTGCCCATTTTTTCCCTTTAAACAATTCACCGTTACCCATATACCCTCAAAAACTGACGCCGTTTAAAAAAACGTAACAACCAATCACAAGCCGCCACGTAGCCTCTTTTTTTCTTATTTCTTATTTTCTAAATATTAAAGACGAAATGTAGAACTAATGTTTTGATATAATAATTGAAAAATGTTTTGGACTGTTTAAAAAGTATTTAAAACATTTCCCAAGTCCAAATATATGTTTAGGGATGTTTTTAAATGGGTTTAATATGTGTTTCAAAGCCAAATTTATCAAACCTGTCCAGGTGTTTCAAAACACCTTAGGGCGTTTCGAAACAGGAGGCTCCAGTAGCGTTTTCGTTTCGAAACTCGTTTCGAAACGGGCTTTCCCTGGACTTGAAATTTGCCCAGCGTTTCGAAACGGGCTAGGCCGTTTCGATACGCCCACGTGGCAATGACCACAACGGTCATAAACCCCAACGGCTATCTTCCCAACTAACTTTTAAATGCATGCGTTTCGATACGGGCTTATAGCGTTTCGATACGCGTTCCGAAACGGCAAGGGGGTGTTCCGAAACGGGTACCCTGACAGACTGCAACGGCTCTTTCTACATTGAGCGTGTTTCGAAACGGCCTCGAGCGTTTCGAAACGGGGAGCAGCAGAACTGCATTTATGGTGGGAATAAAGTCCTCAACGGCTCCAATTTGATCCCAACGGCTAGTAACGGCTACAAACTCAATTGGGAGTATAAAAGGGACCTCCAAGCATCAAGAGAAGGCTAATGCTTCAATTGTCAATCAACAAATGATCAAGAATTGTCTTAGAGCCTAAAGTGTCAATTATTGTATAGACAAACACTAGTGAGCCAAAATTGTCAAATTTGCTCAAGTGTTTTAGGTTTGGGTAAGTGCTTATTTGTGCAAACAAACTCCTATTAGAGGATTACAAGTTTGCTTTGTTTATCTCTTGTAAAGAGGGTTTCAATCAAGGCTTTGGGTAGAAAGCTTGATTGGTTGTAAGGGTTTCCTCCTAAGCCTAGAAAAGGGGACGAATCAATTAGTGGATTGATTGTGAAATCCTTAGTGGGGAGCTAAGGTAGTGGATGTAGGTGCTTGTTAGAAGGCCGAACCACTCTAAAATCATTGTGTCTTTATTCTTTCTAAGCTTCCTAAACCCTTCCACCCAAATATCCACCTCTCCACCACTTGGTGAGCATAATCGGTTGAACGAATCGAGCCCCACACAACTCAACAATTGGTATCAGAGCTTGGCTCAATCGAAGAGGATTAACATCCTATTGAGAAGATCCGGCAAGCTCGATCACTAGTTCATCAACCGGCTCAAAATGGCGCAATCCATAGACAAACCGCCTTTCTTCGACGGAACATTCTATGCCCATTGGAAGATAAAGATGAAGTTCTTCATCAAGTCTAGAGATTACAAGCTATGGGACATAGTTGAAGATGATCCGTTCGTGCCTCAAAGAAGTAAAGCGGAGTGGAGTGCCGACGATCGCAAGAAGATGGAGCTCAATTGCAAGGCCTTGCACATCTTGTTTTGTGCTTTTGGCCCATCCATCTATGAGAAGATGTCTTCTTGTGAGAGTGCCAAGGAGGTATGGGACAAGCTTGAAGTCACATACGAGGGGACAAATGAAGTCAAGGAGACCAAGATTGGGCTCCTAACCTTAGAGTATGAGAACTTCAAAATGGATCCGGAAGAGAACATCGAGAAGATGTTTGATAGATTCTCCACAATCACCAATGGTCTTAAAGGATATGGAGAAGCCATCCCGGAGGAGAAGCTTGTTCGAAAGCTCATCTACTCACTTCCCGAGTCTTGGGACTCAAAGAGGACCGCCATCATCGAAGCCAAAAATTTGAAGACTTTGAAGCTTGATGAACTCATGGGGTCACTCCTTACTCATCAAATCATGAAGAAGAATAAAGAGGATGAGAAGAAGAGGGAAGAAATTAGAGCTATGGGAGAGAAGAAAATCAAAGGGCTTGGCATCAATGCAAGTGCCATGGCTCTCAAGTCCTCCACATGTCATCATGAAGATTCTAGTGAGGAGGATAGTGAAGATGAAGAGATGACCTATCTCTTCAACAAATTCACCCGGTTCATGAAGAGCAAAATGGAAAAATCCAAGCATGAATCGATGAAGAAGATGAAGGACTCCCACAAATCCAAAAAGAAGGGATCATCTTCTAAACAAGCATATGTGGCCACATGGAGTGATGAAGACTCCACCGATGATGAAGTAGCCCACCTATGCTTGATGGCCCTCAATGAGGGGGAGGTAACTTCTAACTCATCTATTTCAAATTCTTATACATTTGATGAGTTACAAGATGCCTATGATGATTTGCTTTTGGAATTCAAGGCATCATTTTCTAAAAACAAAAAGTTGATTTCAAAAATAAAAATTGAAAATGATTTGCTTTCCAAAACAAATCTTGAACTTGAAGCAAGATTAAAAGATTTTGAACAAAAATGTTTTGATTTACAAAATTTGCTTCTTAAAGTTCAAAAAGAAAAAGATTTGATTTCAAACGAACTTGAAAAGAAAAATAATTTTCAAAAATCAAATTTTTATGTAAGACAATCTAGTGCCCCTAGATTTATTAAAGGAAAATGTTTTAGAAGTGTTTGGGTCCCAAAAGGACTAACCACTTCAATTAAAAAGGATGACATTGAAAAATGGATTCCAAAGGGGTCAAAAATTTGTGCTACTAACGTTCATGGATCCAAAGCAATTTGGATACCAAAAGTTACTTGATTGTCTTTTGATAGGTGTGATGGAGATGTTCAACAAGTCAAACTTTGAGGGGGAGCTCCATGCACACAAGGAAGAACACTTGAAGAAGGAAGGCTTCACATCCTACCTTGAGTTCAAGTGTTGGTAAAATTCTAGTTGTTTTTGATTTCTTTTGTTTATTTTATTTTAAATTCAACTAGATGATCATATATGTTGTGACTAACATTTGGATGATGCTTTGAGTAAGGGGGAGCCATTTTAAAACCAAATTCTTACTTTTGTCAAACTTTTACCTCTATTGTTATTTTTGAACTTAATGTTTTAAATTCTTTTTGATATAACAAAAAGGGGGAGAAATGGTTTGAAAAATTGAATTTTCAAATGAATAAGGGGGAGCTTTATTTGATTTCATATATTTAGTCTCTTATTCACATTTTTAAAGTTAAAGGGGGAGAATCCCAAACAATTTTTCAAGAGAGTTTTATTATATCAAAAAGGGGGAGATTGTAGAACTAATGTTTTGATATAATAATTGAAAAATGTTTTGGACTGTTTAAAAAGTATTTAAAACATTTCCCAAGTCCAAATATATGTTTAGGGATGTTTTTAAATGGGTTTAATATGTGTTTCAAAGCCAAATTTATCAAACCTGTCCAGGTGTTTCGAAACACCTTAAGGCGTTTCGAAACAGGAGGCTCCAGTAGCGTTTTCGTTTCGAAACTCGTTTCGAAACGGGCTTTCCCTGGACTTGAAATTTGCCCAGCGTTTCGAAACGGGCTAGGCCGTTTCGATACGCCCACGTGGCAATGACCACAACGGTCATAAACCCAAACGGCTATCTTCCCAACTAACTTTTAAATGCAGGCCTTTCGATACGGGCTTATAGCGTTTCGATACGCGTTCCGAAACGGCAAGGGGGTGTTCCGAAACGGGTACCCTGACAGACTGCAACGGCTCTTTCTACATTGAGCGTGTTTCGAAACGGCCTCGAGCGTTTCGAAACGGGGAGCAGCAGAACTGCATTTATGGTGGGAATAAAGTCCTCAACGGCTCCAATTTGATCCCAACGGCTAGTAACGGCTACAAACTCAATTGGGAGTATAAAAGGGACCTCCAAGCATCAAGAGAAGGCTAATGCTTCAATTGTCAATCAACAAATGATCAAGAATTGTCTTAGAGCCTAAAGTGTCAATTATTGTATAGACAAACACTAGTGAGCCAAAATTGTCAAATTTGCTCAAGTGTTTTAGGTTTGGGTGAGTGCTTATTTGTGCAAACAAACTCCTATTAGAGGATTACAAGTTTGCTTTGTTTATCTCTTGTAAAGAGGGTTTCAATCAAGGCTTTGGGTAGAAAGCTTGATTGGTTGTAAGGGTTTCCTCCTAAGCCTAGAAAAGGGGACGAATCAATTAGTGGATTGATTGTGAAATCCTTAGTGGGGAGCTAAGGTAGTGGATGTAGGTGCTTGTTAGAAGGACGAACCACTCTAAAATCATTGTGTCTTTATTCTTTCTAAGCTTCCTAAACCCTTCCACCCAAATATCCACCTCTCCACCACTTGGTGAGCATAATCGGTTGAACGAATCGAGCCCCACACAACTCAACACGAAATAGCGAAAATAAAAAGAAATAAATATAATAATAATTAAAATAATAATATTTTTCATTCGTGCGGTAAAATTAGTCAATCCCCCCAAAACTACCCCATTCTAAACCAATACGCATTTTGAAACCAAAATCTGATTTCTTCTTTCTTCATTAGAACAAAAAAATGACGATTGGACTTCTAGGGCTAGAATCTATTACGATTTCTTTGTTTAGTGTTAATCGGATTTAAATTTAGGGCTTGAATCGATTGAAATCCTTGTTTTTAGGATTCGTTTAGTTTTATGCTCTCATTTGAACGGCACTGAAGCAAACAACGATTGAAATCTGTGGAGTTGAATCCCTAAATCATAAAAAGAGGGAAAAGTAAGTTATCATTTGCTCTGAAATTTCGGTTTTTTACTTACAGAGTTGAGAAGTAACCTTGTTTTTATTTGCTTCGTTTTTGCAGGTTGTGTTAAGGAGCTCTTAGTTGACAGGTAAGAAAATGAATGCATTGTCATTTTGCAGAGTCACATGGTGCAATAGAATAAAGTTGACTATTTTACTTTGGTTATTGTTTAATTAGTGGTGGTTGTAGGAACACTACAAGAAAATGCATTTTTAGTGACATTGAAAATGGTCACTAAAAGTATTAAATTTAGTCACTGAAATTTTTAGTGACTATTTTTCTGAGTTGTCACCAGTCGTCACTAATAACTCTGTCACTATTATATTAGTGACAACTTTTATGCATTTCGTCACAATTAGTTATATTTTTTATGACTACATTTTTTGACACAAAAGATTAATAACAGTGACTAAAATTTAGACACTAATTTTATTCTTATTAGTGACAAACATTTTATCACAAATACATATTGAAATAGTGTCTAAAATATGTTGTCACTTTCAATAATAAAAAATAATTATATTTTTAGTTGTAACCATCTTATTTATGTCCCTGAAATTTAATGAGTCTTTTGCTTTATAGTCAAACATTTTCATTTGGCCATTGAACTTTTAATTATAAATGATGTGGCACCTTTATATTTCAATTTTTAATAAACAAATACAATGCATGGCTGCATGGAGGATCGAACATGGGACCTTTAGAGGGAGAGTGCAATGTCTATCCACTAGGCTAGGTAAGAAATTTAATATTATTTTAAAAGAAAATTATTATTTAGGTTAAATTGTAATTGAAATTAATTTTATTTATTTTAAAAGTATGTATTAATTATAAACTAATTAATATAATAATAATTTAATTAATTTTCTATGGTTTCTTATACGAAATACCTTTGTTGAAGAAAACATATAAAAATAATTGAGTTGATTTTAAAATGTAAACATATGAATATTAATATTTACACCTAAAATATTAAATATTAGATATTAAATATTATATTTTAATTAATTACATAAATTAATTTAATTCAAATTATTGATTGAATTATCCTTTTTGTGATAATTATTTAGTATACTAACAATGCAAATTTTAACTCCACAAGCAAAGTTAAAAACAAATATCAAGTGTAAAATTTTTCACTAGGTAAAATTTGCTATCACATATTATGCCAAGATTCTATATTAGTCTTTTTACTTTAATTTGGTCACTTTAAGTTTCTGTACTTTTTAAGTTTTGAAATTTCGATCTTGACATAAATGGTAGTCTTCAAATATGTTAAGTAAGATTTTGTTTTTAGCCCATTTTTTATACATAAGCTGCATATTTTCTTGTTGTTTTATTTATTTCATCAGTTTTAGTCATTGTAATTTATTCATATTGTCGTTGTCCCATTGTGATTAGGATTAAAATTTTAAAATTTGAAAAATATAGGGACTAAAATTGATCAAAATAGAATGGCTAAAACAACAATTTACACATAATATAGAGACTAATAGAATTATTTTACCTTTTGACAAACTAATTTATGGTAACTTTATTTTTTTTATAATTGTTATTATTACTATTATTATAAAAATAAATTTATTATTATGAAAACATCTAATTTGTCATTAATTTTATTTTTCTTTGGTGATAAAATTTATCGCAACAAAAACTAAAATTTTAAGTGACAAACAATTTTATTGTCACAATAAATATCAAATAATAGTGACCACTTTATATATCATCACTATCATGGGTCAAAGTTTTAGTGACAATAAAATTTGTGTCACAATTATAGACTTTTAGTGATAATTTAATTGTGAAAAATATAATCGTCACAATTATTACTATAATAGTGACCAAATTAAAATTCATCACAATTATTAATACTAATAGTGTCACACACACAAATTGTCACAAAAGTTTAATATTTGTGACAAAATTACTCCTAGTCACTAGCAATTTGTCACTAAAACTCTATATTTTTGTAGTGGAAATTACTCCTTCCATGTTTAGTTTAATTAGTGGTGGTTGTAGCAAATTAAATTCTTTAGTTAGTGGAAAGGCTTAATAATGTTTAGTTGCAATAACTGTAGAAAATATTGTTTAATTGCTTTGGTTAATTAACTGTTCAGTGGAAAGGCTTAATACTGTTTAGTTAGTGGAAAGGCTTAATACTATCAAATTGTTGTTTCGGTTTAATTGTTTAATTATCTGTTTAATTGATTTGTTGTTTTGGTTAAAGAGAATTAATGATTTGCTGTTTTGGTTTAATTTGGTTTAATTGTTTTGTTGTTTTGGTTTAATTTGGTTGATATTATAGGTCTGTTTTTGGATATTTGTGTAGGTGAAATGGCATGGATAGAGCAGTCTTTAGTAATACATTTTGGGGTAGATTTAGTCATTTTCCTAAGTTTGATTATGTGGGGGCAAAGAAGTAAAAAAAAAAAGATCGACCTTGACTACATATGTTACCCCACTATTGTTTCTTTTATTCAGGATGTAGGAATTTCCAAACATAACATTGAATATTTAGCATATTTAGAACCAGGTTTTAGTTTGGATGGAGGTTTGAGGGTCTTAGGTAGTGAAAATAGCACTTATTTGGATTTGATTAACCATTTGTCAAGAGAAGGAAGCATACACATATATGTTGTTGGGGATTTTGGTGAAACTGGTTGTAGTGATGAAGATGGGCCTATTGTTGGAGAAAATGATGCTAATAGGGTAATGCTGGGAGAAAATGATGGCATTAATGCTAGTGTGCTTGCTGATAATGGGCCTGCCAAAAATACAAATGATGATATCCGACTTGAGGGAGTAGAAAATGATGTTTTAGGGTTGGGAGATAGTGATAGCAGCTTCTGTGAAGATAGTGAAAAAAGTAAAGATAATGATTCTGAAGATTTGAGGGATGAAGGATGGCTTACTGATGAAGATGATGAGGAGATAAGTAAGATTTTTTAGAACAAGAAAATATTTAAAAAGAGAAGTTTGGAGGATGAGCAACAAGAGGCAGAACCTGGAAGCACTGGCACTAGTTCTCAGGAGAAAGAGGCAACCACTGTAGCAAATGAAAGTAGTGACAGTGACACTGATTACATTGAATCAGATGATCCAGGAAGCTATGAAATTAATTCTGAAGGTGAGATTTGTGTTAAGAAAGGTAAGAAAAAATTCTTCCATGAAACTAGTGAGGTTCCTAGAATTGAGTTGGGTATGATATTTGAGAGCTCGACGCAGCTTAAGGAAGCTTTGGGTGCTTATGCTGTTACAAATAGATTCGATTATAGGTATTTGAAAAATGATCCTGATAAGACTAGAGTAAAATGTGAGGGGGTCGGGTGTCCTTTTCTAATATATACATCTCTGGGAAAAAAGATGGGGTTTATAGGGTTAAAACATTTGTGAACAAACATTCATGTTCTGTAACCTTTAAAAAAAGGCTAATTACAAGTTTATTGGGAAACATTTCTTGAGTAAACTTAGGATTTTGCCTAACTTGAAATTGAGGGACATGATGAGGCTTGCTAAGGAGGAGGTTAAAGTGGAATTGAACAAAAATGTGTGCCACAGAGCTAGAATTTGGGCTACTGAAAAAATTAAGGGTAGATTGCATGAGGAGTTTAATAAATTGTTTGATTATGTGTTTACATTGAGGGAACCAGATCCAAATGGTACATTTGACCTTTTTGTTGAAAAACCTACCCCATCTTCTAACCCTATTTTTAGAAGACTGTATGTATGTTTTGGTGGTTTGAAGGAAGGATTTAAGAGATATTGTAGACCAGTTTTGTCTTTGGATGGTTGTTATCTTAAAGGAGACTTTAAGAGTGAAATACTAGCTGTTGTTGGTAGGGATGGTAATAACCAAATATTCCATGTTGCATGGGCTGTGGTGGAGGTGGAAAATAGGGAAACTTGGGCCTGATTTTTGGAACACATTAAAAGTGATCTGCAAATAGGAGATGGGGATAAGTTTACTAGACTAAGTGACATGCAAAAGGTAAATTTTTTTTCTTAATTGATTTTGTTTAATACAATTGTATATTGTTTATACAAAATGCTTATCTAAACTACTTTCTCAATTGTTTTAGGGGCTTTTGGAAGAAGTTCAAGTTGTTATTCCAGAAGTTGAGCACAGATTTTGTGCAAGACATATGTATGCACATTAGAAGAAGGAGAACAGTGGACAAGAATTGCAACAACTTTTTTGGGCATGCTGCAAGGCAACCAATATTGCAGAATTCCAGAAGCAGTCAACAAATATAGAAACTATGAAGCCCAATGCTATGTCAAGTTTAATGAAGAGAGATCCAAAACATTGGTCAAAAGTATTTTTCAAAACACATTCAAAGTGTGATGCAGTAGACAACAATTTTGGGGAGGCTTTTAACTCAGCAATCATTGCTGCAAGGTACAAATCTGTCATCTCTCTATTTGAGGACATTAGGCATTATGTGATGAATAGAAATCTTGCACACAAAGTCAATTGTCAAAAATGGGAAGGTCTTTTATGCCCCAAAATTGCTAAGTTAGTTGAAAGCCACAAAGCCTCTTCTGCATTTTGTCATGTCACTTGGAATGGTAAACATGGGTATGAAGTTTACTGTAGTGGGCAAACATATGTTGTTGATGTACAAGGTCATAAATGCACATGTAGATATTGAGATCTAACTGGTATTTCATGCCAACATGTTGTATGTGTCATACTGTTCAATTGTGAGCCACTTGAGAGGTATGTTCATGAGGCATACAAAAAGGAAAGATACCAGTCACTTTATGATTATGCATTACCAACCATACCTAGTGAGGCTTTTTGAAAAGACACAAAAATGGGAACAATTAAACCCCCTTTGAAAAGGAAGCTCCCTGAAAGACCAAAATTAAAGAGAAGAAGAGAGGAAGGAGAAACAAGTAAGGGGACCAAGTTTTCTAAAA
Source organism: Hibiscus trionum (assembly GCA_030270665.1). NCBI lineage: Eukaryota > Viridiplantae > Streptophyta > Magnoliopsida > Malvales > Malvaceae > Hibiscus > Hibiscus trionum. Next base: position 5,711,322 of record BSYR01000034.1, on the reverse strand, counting down.
AAGGAAACAAGTGCGCATGTAGATCTTGTGGGGTGCTTGGACACAATAGTAGAACATGTCCTTCAAAAAACAAAGATGTAAGTGCATTTTAGTTTAATTTCTTCTTTGAATTCATGAATTATTACCTACTAACTGATTTTATAATTTCAGTCTCAACAAACACATGAGTCTGCATCTTCTCAAGCAGCCCCTAATGCCTCACAACTGCCAACTACTCATTCCTCACAACCAGCAGATACTTTAACAAGGGCAAGAAAAAGTCAAACATCACTTGGACCAAAGGGGAAGGACAATTATGCAAGGCATTGGACTGTACACAAATGAAAAAACATGCATGCAAATTCTCAATGTGAGTGATGCATCAAATATTATTCATTATTTATTAGATTTTGACTATGTTTTAATCTTATGTTACTTTGTTTTTTGTAGCATGGCAGACCAAGTCAAATGATGGTAAGGAGGCCTAACACCATATCTTAAGTGAAAGAGATGTCAGAACCTCTAATTCCAGCTCAGTCTGCACCATTGAGTCAACAATCTCAATCCAGTCACCCTGCAGTTATGTCTACAGCACCATTAACTTCAACTAACAACAAGAATAGAATTCCTAAGTTAATCCCAAGAAGGAGGCCAACTTAAGCATAAGCAAGCATTGGGACTGCTTTATTTTGTGATCTTTAGCTGTATTAAACCATTATGCCCTTATATGGGATATTTTGTCAACAACTCAGTGTTATGCAACTATTATGCCCTTATATGGGATATTTTGTGAACATCTAATATATGTGTTATGTAATACAATTTTATGTGTTATGTAAACTGTCTTTTTCAAATCAATTCACTTCATAAGATTTTTAAACACAATTTTATGTGTTATGTAAACTAACCTTCCATTGACATAAAATTTTTAAACACAATGTTATGTAAACATTAATTAATTTCAGTTGAAAAACATAACATTTAAATTAAACACAATTCACCATTGACATAACAATCCATTTACATAACAAAACAACATCAATTCATCATTCACATTTCACCAGTCACATATCATAAACCAATCTTCCATAACATTTCATCCTTCACGTAACATAACATTAAATAACAACAATGGAATTCATGTATTCTACAACATTAAATCTACCATTCTCAGTTCACTTTAAATGAAAAACTTGAGTACAACATAACAGAAACATGAAACAATTAAAATACTCTTGTAGAACATTGCATCATTCTTCAATTTCCTTGTTTCAACTTTAAATTTTTCTTTCACCTTTTCTAGCCTTTTCTCCAATCTTCTAACTTTAGGACATCCATTGAACTCACAGTTACATTGAACATATAACTAACAGTAGAATCTTCTACCTTTAGGACATCCAATGAACATCCAATCATACATTGAACATTTAGCATAATATGTCAACTGAATCTTCTACCTAAAGAAATTAATCTAACATTGCCAAAAAAATAACAACTTACATCTCGGCCTTTAGGACATCTATAGAATCTTCTACCTTTGCTCCGGGGAACAGTAGAAGTGCAAATTTGTGCTTTCAACTCACAGTTACATTGAACATCTCCTTAAACGATAAATTTCGAACTATCGGTTGACATGCTTCTTTTGTATTATTGGGTATCCTACAAAACAAAACAAATGTTAAGATGGTGAAGAATCGAACGAATTGAAGAACCCTAAATCGAGTTCAAAGCAACATTTACAATTTCTTCCCCAAATCGAATGATTTGACGAACCCTGAATCGAATTAATTTTTGATTTAGGGTTCAAGGTAAGCAACCTGTGCTTTTAATTAGGGAATGAAAAATATTATTTTATTATTATTATATTTATTTCTTTTTGTTTTCGCTATTTCGTCCTTAATATTTAGAAAATAAGAAAAAAAGAGGCTACGTGGCGGCTTGTGATTGGTTGTTACGTTTTTTTAAAACGGCGTCAGTTTTTTGGGGTATATGGGTAACGGTGAATTGTTTAAGGGGAAAAATGAGCAAAATGAAGTATAGGGGGCAAGTTAGAAATTCGGGTATAGTTTAGGCAGAAAAGTTGCATTAAGCCTATAATTTACTATAGTTGTTCAATTTAAAAAAGAATTGTGTTCGATTTAATTTTATTTTACATAATTTGTCATAGTGATTTAAGTTGTAGCAATAATTGTATATTCATGATGTTGGTATTATTTTTATACGTTTCAACCGTTTATATAATTTTCTTTACATATTAGCATTTCATATTATGTTTATTTTGATATATAAATATATTTTTGACATATTAGTGGTCTACTTTCGGTATGGTTCTTATATTATATTGGATAAGGGTATTTTAGATTTATCGAATTTTTATAATTTATAATATATAGACCTAACATCTATAATTAAAAATACGTATTATTATGTAAGATGAGTCTACCACGGTGTTTGCACACCGTTAAATACCATTAACGTAAATAATTAAAATAATTTCAAAATCTTTTTAATAAAAAAATTATAAACTCAACCTTTTTATTTCTCTTCTGCCACTGTCGCCGCCTCTTTTATTTTTATCACAACATAATGATCTGGGTTCAAGGTTCTTCATGACTTATCCTTAAAATTAAATTCAGTAGTGTGTAATAAACAAATTTAAAAATCTGGATTATAGTTTGTATATAAATTCAGTAGCGTGTAATAAACAAATTCAGTAGCGTGATAAAAATAAGTTATGTTGTGATAAAAATAACCTCATATACAAATAAAAACAATGTGTTCTAAAGTTCTAAGTTTTTAATAAGGGTAAAGTACATAACGGTCACTGAATTTTGATAAAATAAAATAAAATAATAACTAAATTTTTAAAAATCACAAAATAGAAATTAAACTTTATGTTTTATAACAAAATGGTAACTAGACGTTAAATCTTATTAAGTGTCTGTCATAAAATTTGGTATAATAACACATTTAATCCTTCATATTTATATATTCAATCAATTTAGTTCTAATTCGAAACAGTATACTAAATATAGCCCTCGTTATTTACGCATTCTTTTAATTTGGTCCTTAAAGAAAAATTCCAAAGTATGGTAACATGATAAATAATTACAATTAAAATTTTATAAGAACTCGAAAACTCGACTCGAATCGAAAAAATTTCAAATAAAGTTTGAGTTGTAAAATATGACGCGTCAACTCGAATAACTTGAAATTTTTTGACTCGACTCGATCGGATGCTCACCTCTATCTTAAGATATGACGCGTCAACTCGAATAACTCAAAATATTCGAATATTTTAAATCATTTTTTTCTTTTAAATCAAATATTTTTAAAATAGAATATTTAATATTTTCATATTTAAATCACATCAAATATTTAATAACTACTTTAAATATTCAATTTAATTTAAAAATATTCGATTTAAAAGAAAAAAATTGATTTAAAATATTCGAATATTTAATAACTACTTTAAATATTCGACTATTTTAAACCAATTTTTTTCTTTTAAATCGAATATTTTTAAATTAAATTGAATATTTAAAGCAGTTATTAAATATTGGATGTGATTTAAATATGAAAATATTAAATATTCTATTTTAAAAAAATCAATTTAAAAGAAAAAATGATTTAAAATATTCGAATATTTTGAGTTATTCGAGTTGACGCGTCATATCTTAATATAGATGTGAGCATTCGATCGATTCGAGTCAAAAAATTTCGAGTTATTCGAGTTGACGCATCATATTTTACAACTCAAACTTTATTTGAAATTTTTTCGATTCAAGTCGAGTTGAATTTTCGAGTTCCTATAAAAATTTAATTGTAATTATTTATCATGTTACCATACTTTGGAATTTTGCTTTAAGGACCAAATTGAAAGAATGTGTAAATAAAGGGGGCTAAATTTAGTGAATTGTTTCGAATTAGGACTAAATTGATTGAATGTATAAAAATTAAAGACTGAATGTGTTATTATATTAAATTTTATAACAAACACTTAACGGGATTTAACGTCTAGTTATCATTTTGTTATTAAAAAAAACTTTTTTTTTGAAAAACAAATGGGATGGAGATGCAAGGGATCGAACCATGTACCTCTCGCATGCAAAGCGAGCGCTCTACCATTTGAGCTACATAAGTTTAATTGCCATTTTATGATTTTTGAAAGTTTGGTTATCATTTTATTTTTTTACCAAAGTTCAGTGACCATCTGTGTACTTTACCTTTTAATAACAAATGGTACATGTAAATTTTTAGCGCGTAACTAAGGGTTTTTTATTGGTAGCGGTAGCGGCGATGGAAAAGAAATAAAGGGGTTAAGTTTAGAGTTTTTGATATTAAAGAGATTTTGGAATATCATATTCTAATATATCAATTAAAAAAACTATAAAAATACAAAGGTTTATTAAATCTAAATTTTAATTTTCTTCTAAAATAATTTTAATTATAAGTCTAGTCCTTAAGATTTTTAATCTTTATTAAAAAAAATTAATGGTGTTCAGCGATATATTACGTTAATAGTGTTTAGCGGTGTGCGACGCCCGTCGTAAAATTTCCCTATTATATATTGTTGAGTGGATCGAATGATCGAAATAAACCAAGAGGGGGTGAATTGGATTTTTAAAGTTTTTGGTGGTGGAATATGCAAATAAAAATGGTAGACAAGGAATTTTAGAGTGGTTCAAGTTCCAATTGAACTCTACATCCACTATCTTAGCTTCACTAAGGATTTGCAACAATTCCACTAATTGCTCTTCCCCTTTTCTAGGCTAAGGAGGTAACCCTTACAATTTTCGGTCAAATTTTCTACCCAAAATTTGACCCAATCCTCACACAATTGAAACAAAGAAGTTGTTGGCTAAAACAAGTATCTCTCAATACACAATATAGCCCAATTACAAGCACTCAACCCAATTGAAATGATAAGAATGAAAAATACAATTGGGGTTACAAGACAATAATGGGATTTATGCACAAATGCTTGGATTTGATGTTTGGATGTTTGCTTTAGGATCAATAGTTGTTGCTGAAGCTTTTAGAAGTCCCTTTTATACCTTCTCATTGAATTCTAGCCGTTGTGGTTGTTGCATTCATCAATAGAGCCGTTGGGGTGTTATCTTCTCTTCATAAATGCAGTCTGCAACCAACCGTTTCGAAACGCCCGACCTTGTTTCGAAACAGACCAAAATAGAAAGAGTCGTTGGGGTGCATTAAAGAGCCCGTATCGAAACGGTTAGAAATGTTTCGATACGCTAAGAGTCGTTTCGAAACATTTTGTCACTGTCAAGGATCTTATCGAAACGGCTTAAGATCGTTTCGATACGCCTTAACGACTTGTTTAAAATCAGTTAAAAACATTCAACGGTCATATTTTTCAAATCAGTTTTAAAGCCGTTTCGAAACATTTGATATCGTTTCGATACGGTGTCTCGATGTTCTTAAGCCGTTTCGAAACTTGTTTCGAAACACGGGTTGGCAGTGTTGAAATCGTTTCGATACCCGTTCCGAAACATGAACTCACAGTTTCAAAACTGTTTCGAAACGCCTAAGGCCGTTTCGAAACGGTGACTCGAAAATCATTGTTTTGGCTTTAAGAACATTTAGAAAACATTTGATAAATTCAGTTTTTAACTTAGGCATATTGTTTAAAACATATAGAGAGGTTTGAGGACTTAAAAATTCTTTTTTACATTTTCAATTTAGTCCTTAGGTTCTTTAGTTATATCAAAATTAAAATATCGGTTTCACAATCTCCCCCTTTTTGATATAACAAAACCAAAGGTAGAATTTTTAAGAGTTTTGAAAATTTTGAATGCATTCTAACTCCCCCTCAATTTAAGATGGGTTTTTAAAGTTTTAAATCTATGTTTTAAAAACTTAGAAACACTTAAAACGAATTTTGGCTCTTAGATTACTTCTCCCCCTTTTTGTTAGATCAAAAATAATAAACAAGGTTTAAAGAGAAGAGATAGGGTTAAAAGCAATAATCAATAAGCAATAAGCAATATAATATTAATTCATAAAATTCAAATATCCAAAAACATAAATCGTAAACAATAAGTTCAAAGCATAATCCAAAATAAAATCAAAGCATAGGTTCATAAAACATAATGGAAATAAAGATGCAAACTTAATCCTAATATGCATAGCTAATATGAGATGACATGAGAATCCTAAGCCTCGTCGTCGTCACCATCATCATCCATGGAATCATCATCGTCCTTGGCTTGAGAGCGACGAAAATTCATCCATTGGCCATAAAAGGTGGAGAAGGACATGTCCATAGATGCATGTTGATTCTCAAGGGATGTGAGGCGATTCTCATTTGCAAGGAGACGATCCTCCACGGATTGCAAGCGGGTATTGATAGCACCAAACCCTCTAGACATGTTAGTGTCTAAAGAGTTGAACCGCTCGATAAGGAAAGTCGTGAGAGCTTCATTGTTTGTGACCGAAGCTTGTGGTTGAGGTTCAACTTGAGGTGGAGGTGCTTCCCTATCAACACGTTCTCATTGCCCATTGATGTATTGAAAACCGGACCTGCGGAGAGAAGATTCACCAAGTTTTTTCTTGCGGGGTTCCGGTGAGTCATAGGTGCAATCAAGATTAAGCTTTCCAAAGATGTAACTTAAAACAGTCCCATAAGTGAAAGATTTTAGGGCATCGGTATCACGAAGCTTAACATTATTGACTATCTCGGCCAACATGATCTTAACAAGATTAGGGCGCTCACCACGACGAAAACATTCAAGCCAAAAATAGTCTACTTGACGAACGTGAGAAAATTTACCTCCGGAGGGGCGAAGAAACCATGAGACTATCAAGTGGAGGAACCTATCGTGAGCATCCAAGGTAAGCACCGAACCGGTGTGAGAACCAAAGTGACTCTCATTCTCGATTCCTTCGTTCTTAAGACCAAAAGTAGTCTCTAAGTAAGGGATGTTAATGACAATCCTCTTTCCCAAGATAGAAGACTCAAGGCCAACAACTTCGGAGTTGTCTTCACTATTAATAAATTGGGCATTTGAGTAAAAGAGAAGAACCATGTGCTTGTAGCAAATATCCGGGATACTCAAGAGACCAAGGAATCCCCATTCTCTTAAACGGGGGAGGTAACGAAAGAGAAAGCGCTCGGAGTCAAGAAACAAGAGGTCAACAACACGCTCACGACGAACTTCAAACTCCTTGACATAATTGAAACGCTCCCTCATCTCTGGAGTCCGAAGACTTTTTAGAAACAGCTGGGAGAGATTAGGACGAATACTCGAATCACTTGTTTGACCCGTCTTACGCTTTTTGTTAACGTTCTCCATAGACATCCTAAAAACGTAAAGCAAGCAATTTAAAACAAATTTGAAGTGTATGCATGAAGATCTTAATTTAATCCAATGGTAATCCCACTTAGGTTTAAAAACAAGTTTTAAAAACAAAGAAACAAAACAAAAAAAATTTTAAGAGAAAAACAATTTAAAAAAAACAATAAAGAAAATACGAATGAAAACATATATATTCGAATCAAAAAATTGAAGATTTTGAAAAAAAATGCAAGTTTTGAAAAACCCAAGTATCAAAACACATAAACTATACAAAATTAAAATTTTCTAACCTAAGATTCGAATATAAATTTAAGGAAAAAGAAAAAGATGAAAATATACCTTAAATTGGGATTTTGGGTGAATAGATGAAAATCCTTGCACAAAGTTGTTGATGCTTGCTTAGACATGTGTTTAAGAATAAAAGCCCTTAAGATTTGGTGAAAAACAATGAGGTTTAGAGGGGTTTTATAGGAAAAAATCGTTTTTAGGGTTTTGGGAGAGTTTTGATTAAAGTTAACCCTTTAAAGCAGTCCGCTATCCCGTTTCGGAACGGTGTCGACCGTTTCGAAATGCGGGCACGAAAGATTGACTGACTTTTCAACTCCAGCTGACTGTTTTGATACGGGTTTGACCGTATCGAATCCCCGTTGACTCGTATCGAAACTCGTTTCGATACACCTCTTGGCAGTAGCAAAAACGTTTCGAAACCCTTGGAAGGCGTTTCGAAACACCCTTCTCTCAGATAGAAATTTAAAGCATCCGTATCGAAACAGGTGGACCCGTTTCGATACACCTGGGCCTGGAAGTGCAGATGAGGCTCTAAAAGTGCAGAAAAATGAAATTTTCTAAGGCCTAACTTGCATGAATGACATGAATGAGCAGGAAAAACATATGCAAACATAAACATACTCCCCCTAGCTATAGGCATGGATGAAATTAGGAGTAAAACACATAAACATGGCATTTCACAAGATCAAGCAATTTTAAGCACAAAATAGGTCCTAAAAGGTCAAGATAGTCTAGTTAGACCTAACTCTCTCCTAAGGGACCAAAAACGCTCTTTGTCTAAAGGTTTTGTAAATATGTCCGCTAACTGATTTAAGGTGTCAACATACTCTATAACAACATCTTCTTTAAGGACATGATCTCGAATGAAATGATACCTTATTTCTATGTGTTTGGTTCTAGAGTGTTGGATGGGATTTTTTGTCAAACATATGGCACGAGTGTTATCACACTTAAGGGGTATTGTTTCAACTTTAATACCATAATCTAAGAGGTGTTGCTTCATCCAAAGGACTTGAGCACAACAACTCCCTAAGGATATGTACTCGGCTTCGGTGGTAGATAAGGCTACACTATTTTGTTTCTTAGAGAACCAAGATATGAGCATACTACCTAGGAATTGACAAGTTCCCGAAGTACTCTTCCTATCGATTTTACACCCCTCATAATCCGCATCCGAATAAGCATGAATGTTGAAGGTGGAGTCTCTAGGGTACCAAAGACCTAAACAAGGAGTATCTCTAAGGTACCTAAAGATTCTCTTAACGGCTATAAGGTGAGACTCTCTAGGACTAGCTTGAAACTTAGCACACAAGCAAACACTAAACAAGATATATGGTCTACTTGCGGTAAGGTAAAGCAATGATCCAATCATAGAACGGTAAAGCTTAGAGTCAACACACTTACTTCCTTCATCTTTGTCAGGCTTTGTAGATGAGCTCATAGGTGTGGCTTGAGGCTTTGCATTCTCCAAGCCAAACTTCTTGAGCATATCCTTTATGTACTTTGCTTGATTGATGAAGGTGTCATCCTTCTTTTGCTTGATTTGGAGTCCCAAAAAGAATGACAACTCCCCCATCATGCTCATCTCGAATTCACCTTGCATTAGCTTAGCAAACTCTTTGCAATGACATTCGTTAGTAGAACCAAAAATAATATCATCAACATAAATTTGTACTACTAAGATGTCATTTTTATACCTTTTTATAAAAAGTGTAGTGTCCACCTTGCCTTTTTCAAAACCTTTTTCAATTAAAAAGTTTGAAAGTCTTTCATACCAAGCTCTAGGAGCTTTTTTTAAACCATAAAGAGCTTTAGTGAGTTTGAAAACATGATTTGGAAATTTTGAGTCTTCAAAACCCGGTGGTTGTTCCACATACACTTCCTCATTTATAAAGCCATTTAAAAACGCGCTTTTAACATCCATTTGAAAAAGCTTGAAATCATGATAACATGCATATGCAAGCAACATCCTAATGGCTTCCATTCTAGCTACGGGTGCAGAGGTTTCATCAAAATCTATTCCCTCTTCTTGAGTGTAACCTTGTGCTACTAGTCTAGCTTTATTTCTCACAATGTTACCACTCTCATCTAGTTTGTTCCTAAAGACCCATTTAGTTCCTATGGTAGATTGATTACTAGGCCTATCAACTAATGTCCAAACGTTACTTCTCTCAAATTGATTTAACTCTTCTTGCATAGCCATAATCCAAAAATCATCTTTCAATGCTTCTTTTATATTCTTAGGCTCTATGCATGAGATAAATGCAACATGATTCATTAGTCTAAGAGAAGATCGAGTGGTTACCCCCTTGGATGGATCACCCAAGATTTCACCATATTTGACATAGTTGAACTCCCTTGGGTAGCTCACTTCCTTTTCCTCAAGAGCCAAGTCCTTCAAGGCTTCAAGAGGTGGATCTTGTGTATCCTCTTCTTTTGTTGGAATTTCATCCTCCTTTGAAGTTTGTCCTCCATCAAAGGCATTTATGATTCATATATCATCATCATCACAAGAATCCTTCCTTGGAAGGAGGTTATCATCGAATACAACATGTATAGATTCTTCTACTACTAAAGTTCTCTTGTTAAATACACGATAGGCTTTAGAGGTTAAAGAATATCCTAAGAAAATAGCTTCATCACTTTTTGCATCAAATTTACCTAAGTTGTCTTTTCCATTATTCAAAACAAAACACTTGCAACCAAAAGGATGAAAATAGATAATGTTAGGCTTTTTAGATTTTAAAATCTCATAAGGTGTTTTCTTTAAAATTGGCCTAATCATTACTCGGTTTACAATGTAGCAAGCGGTGTTTGTGGCTTCCGCCCAAAAATATTTAGGTAAATTGTTTTCACAAAGCATGGTTCTAGCCATTTCTTGTAAATTTCTATTTTTCCTCTAAACTACCCCATTTTGTTGAGGAGTTCGAGGAGCCAAAAAATTGTGGCTAATACCATTTTCATTCAAAAACTCTTCAAACCCTAAATTTTGAAAATCGGTTCCATGATCACTTCTAATATGAGAAATTCTAAGTTCAAGATCATTTTGGGTTAGTTTTGAAAATGTGATGAATTTTTCTAAAGCCTCATCTTTAGTACTTAAAAATAGAACCCAAGTAAATCTAGAAAAATCATCAACAAGAACAAATGCATAAGATTTACCACCCAAGCTCGTAGTCCTAATTGGCCCAAATAAATCCATATGGATAAGTTGTAAACACCTACTTGTAGAAACATCATTAATGGATTTAAAGGATGACTTATGTTGTTTACCCTTAGAGCATGCATCACAAATTTTATCGTTTGAGAACTTAATCTTGGGTAAACCTCTAACTAGATCAAGGGAAACTAATTTTTCTAAAACACCAATGCTAGCATGTTCTAGTTTCCTATGCCACAACCATGCATCATTTTCATTTTGAGCTATTAAACATGCATGAGATGTATGTATGTCATCTAGATGCACCATGTAAATGTTACCTATGCGATGACCTATGAGCATAATATTATTAGATTTAATTTCAACAATTTTGCACCCATTTTTATCAAATAAAACATTAAATCCTTTATCACATAATTGACTTATGCTCAACAAATTATGTTTAAGACCATCGACATGCAAGACATTTTCAATAAGAATAGTAGAGTGATTACCTATAGAGCCAATACCTTTAATATGGCCTTTGGAGTTGTCACCAAATGTCACCACTCCTCCACTTTTTGGCTTTAGATCCATGAATCTACTCTTGTCTCCGGTCATATGCCTCGAGCATCCACTATCAAGGTACCATGAGTTTTGAATTTGTGCTTTGGCCTTGTAGCAATGCCCCCCTACAAACAAAGATATTAAACTTTTGTTTTTGGTACCCAAATCATTTTGGGTCCACGAGTGTTAGCTCCCATTAACTTGGTTCCCTTAGGAATCCAAGGTGACATAGCAACAATATTATTAGATTTTACAAGTTCCTTGGGAACTCATACACTTCTAGTCCTTTTAGTTCTACTATGTCTAGGAAGGCTACCTTGTTTGTAGTTATTGGTTCTTTTCTTAGGTTGGTTTGTTTTAGAAGATTCACATATTTCATGCTTCACACTACCAACATTTTTAAAGGACTCTTTGAGCTTGTTAAGCTCATCTAACACCTTTTGGTGTTCACTATTACATTGAGAAAGAATATTATTAAGGTCAACATTTTTATCTTTGAAGAATTTTAGTTCATCTTTCAACCCTAAAATCTTTTTCTCATATTTTAAATTAGCTTGAGAAAGTGAGTCATTTTTATCATTTAATTCCGAAATAATTTTCTTATTCCTAATGACCGACTCCTTGTATTTCTCAACTAATTCATCATAGACCTCTTGCAACTCATCATATGCATCATTTAATTCATCATATGTAAAATCAAAAGATGATGAGTTAGAGGTTACCATGGAGGAATCTTCCTCAAGTTCCATGAGGCAAAGGTTGGACACTTCTTGTTCGTCATCCTTGGATGACTCCTCATCACTCCAAGTAGCAAGCTTGGCTTTGAGCTTCTTCTTCTTCTCAAAGCCCTTCTTCTTGAGTTGAGGGTACTCCGAACATATGTGGCCGGTTTTATTGCACTCGAAGCAAATGATTTGATCCATTGCTTCTTCTTTGTTTTTACCTTTGAAGTCCATCTTTCTTTGAATTTTTCTTCCCCGGTTGGACCTCATGAAGCGTGAGAATCGTTTGGCTATCATAGCCAATTCTTCTAGCTCATCATCCTCACTAGAAGAGCTCTCCTCAAGTAATGAAGCTTTGAGAGCTATTCCCATCTTCTTCTTCTTTTCCACCTCTAGCTTCTCTACTCTTTTCTCTTCCTTCTTCTTCTCTTCTTCCCTTCCTTGATTCATAATCTCATGAGTAAGGAGAGAACCCACTAGCTCATCAAGTTTTAAAGTCTTCAAGTTTTTGGCTTCTATGATGGCGGTTCTCTTCCCATCCTAAGATTCGGGAAGTGAGTAGAGTAGCTTTTGGACAAGCTTGTCTTCCGGTATAGACTCTCCAAATCCTTTAAGCCCATTGACTATGGTTGAGAAGCGATCAAACATCTTGGACACCGTCTCATCGGGCTCCATCTTGAAATTCTCAAAACTAAGATTGAGAATTTCAATCTTGGTTTCCTTGACATCGTTGGTTCCCTCATAGGTGGTATCAAGAGTATCCCACACTTCTTTGGCACTCTCAATAGATGAGACTTTGGAGTAGATGTCCGGATCGAAAGAACAAAAGAGCATGTGAAGAGCTTTGTCATTTATTTGGATCTTCTTCCTCTCTTCTTCACTCATCTCCATCTTCTTCTCCAAAACCATCTTCCCTTCACTATCTTGCTTCAATGGAATGTAGGGGCCATCTTCAATGACATCCCAAACCAAGTAATCGTTGGACTTGATGAAGAGGCGCATCTGATTCTTCTAAAACGGATAGTTGTCACCATTGAAGAAAGGTGTTTTTGTAGTGGATTGAGACTCATACATGCTCGAACCGGAGGTAGATGTCATCTCTTGATTTTTGGATGATCACACTCTTCCTAGGAACTCCTCTTGTGGTTGTTAATCCTCAAAGAGGTAGGCTCTGATACCAATTGTTGAGTGGATCGAATGATCGAAATAAACCAAGAGGGGGTGAATTGGATTTTTAAAGTTCTTGGTGGTGGAATTTGCAAATAAAAATGGTATACAAGGAATTTTAGAGTGGTTCAAGTTCCAATTGAACTCTACATCCACTACCTTAGCTTCACTAAGGATTTGCAACAATTCCACTAATTGCTCTTCCCCTTTTCTAGGCTAAGGAGGTAACCCTTACAATTTTCGGTCAAATTTTCTACCCAAAATTTGACCCAATCCTCACACAATTGAAAAAAAGAAGTTGTTGGCTAAAACAAGTATCTCTCAATACACAATATAGCCCAATTACAAGCACTCAACCCAATTGAAATGATAAGAATGAAAAATAGGGTTACAAGACAATAATGGGATTTAGGCACAAATCTTTGGATTTGATGTTTGGATGTTTGCTTTAGGATCAATAGTTGTTGCTGAAGCTTTTAGAGGTCCCTTTTATACCTTCTCATTGAATTCTAGTCGTTGTGGTTGTTGCATTCATCAATAGAGCCGTTGGGGGTGTTATCTTCTCTCCATAAATAAAGTCTGCAACCAACCGTTTCGAAACGCCCGACCCTGTTTCGAAATAGACCAAAAAAGAAAGAGTCGTTGGGGTGCATTAAAGAGCCCGTATCGAAACGGTTAGAAATGTTTCGATACGCTAAGAGCCGTTTCAGAACTCGTTTCGAAACATTTTTCCACTGTCAAGGATCGTATCGAAACGGCTTAAGATCGTTTCGATACGCCTTAACGACTTGGTTAAAATCAGTTAAAAACATTCAACGGTCATATTTTTCAAATCAGTTTTAAAGTCGTTTCGAAACATTTGATATCGTTTCGATACGGTGTCTCGATGTTCTTAAGCCGTTTCGAAACTTGTTTCGAAACACAGGTTGGCAGTGTTGAAATCGTTTCGATACCCGTTCCGAAACATGAACTCACAGTTTCAAAACTGTTTCGAAACGCCTAAGGCCGTTTCGAAACGGTGACTCGAAAATCACTGTTTTGGCTTTAAGAACACTTAGAAAACATTTGATAAATTCAGTTTTTAACTTAGGCATATTGTTTAAAACATATAGAGAGGTTTGAAGACTTAAAAATTCGTTTTCACATTTTCAATTTAGTCCTTAGGTTCTTTAGTTATATCAAAATTAAAATATCGGTTTCACATATATCACTAATAACAGAAAAAAGAAAGAAAAAAACATTAAATTTGTGTGTTTTATTCATTTTTATATGGGTTTAAAGGAGTATAAATTTACAGGTATTATGCATATTTAATAGGTTTGATTAATATTCTTTACACTAGCGGTGGAAACTGAAAGTTTCCTCAAGCGCCTTAGTTTTAGGGTATAGGGAGTTAGTTTAGGGTATATGCTTTAGGGGTTTAGGTGTAGGAGTTTAGAATTTAGGGATAGTTATTTCAATTTAAGGTTTAGGGTTATAATTTAGGGTTTATAGGTTAAGGTTTAGTTTTTAGGGTAATATGGTGAGGATTTAGGTTTTAACCTATAAACCCTAAATTATAACCCTAAACCTTAAATAGAAACAAATATCCTTAAATTCTAACCCCCTACACCTAAACCCCTAAACCTTATACCCTAAACTAACTCCTTATACCCTAAAACTAAGACGCTTGTGAAAACTTTCAATTTCCACCGTCTGTGTATAAAATATTTTCCTAATAGGTTTGTGTATTTTATGGATATATATTATCTTATAATTACTTTTAAAATATTAAAGAAAATAAGTTCCTATATTTTTAGGGACATGCCAAAGGGTACAGGGTGGGTTTTTTTATGGTTCTACTACACTTAAAATAAATATTTAATGATGTAAGTCGATTCAGAAATTATGCTGGGGGTTTAAGAATTTGCTTTAAAATGGTAGGAACTCGTCTGGCGCAGGTGACGAGTTCCCAAGATTTTTATTTTTTTAGTGAACAGTCGCAAATGGGGACTCGTTTGGTGAGGTGATGAGTTTCTAAAAATAATATTTTTTTATTAATTAGAGAGGTATTATATTCGTATATCAAGATTCAAATTCATACAAGGTGGAGGTAATATAAGCATTATTAGTCACTAGGTCAATTAGTAGATCTCTAAAAAAATATTTTTTAATAGGACAAGAAAATCTTTTTTAAATTTTTTTTGCACTCAATTAAGTCATTAGACCAGTAAATCGAATCAATTAAGACACTTGATCATTAGATCTTGATAAAAAAAATTAGATATTATTTTTAAATGATACATTACAGTTCTATCATATATCATTTACAATTTTTAGAAGTTTTTCAGAATATTTTAGAAAAATATCAAGTGAAACATTGTGACACGATGCTCTGTACCAACTGATCCAAAAAAACTTGTTAGATTCAACAGTCAATGTTGGTCAAAGTATTTAACTGATTTAATTTAATGGTTTAAGGACTTAACTAGTGCAAAAAAAATAAGAGTTTAGTTGTTTTTTCAAAAATTCAAGCGTTTCTTACACTTTTAAGCCTAAATTATTTTTAAAATAATTTTCATTTAAAACACTTGGAAGTTGCAACATGTGCTTCGCAAGTTTCTATTAAATATAAAAATTATTACACTATAAAAAATATATCTCAATAAAAGTCAATAATTTACGGAACTCGTCACCTGGGTCGAAAGAGTTCTCGATTGCCCATTAAAATGATAAAAACCCTAAGAACTCGTCACTTGCTTCAGATGAGTTTCCACACATTTTTTTTCAAAGGATAACTTACTTCGATTAAGAAAAAAGGGGCCCGACCCATGCACCTGAAGTGCAGGAAACAAAGGAACATCATAAGGTAAAAGCCCATAAGCAATCAAGCAGTAAAAAACAGTATCCATGCAGAGCCTAGAAATGCAGAGGGAATACAAAATAACGGAGGCATAAAGCCTAATCAGATTCGGGGCATTCAAGCCCACAAAGCAAATCCAACACCAAGCAAAACCACCACCACAAGACAACCTCGGATCAGAAAGGGCGTGAACAATACTCATGTTCGTCTGGGAGAGCTCCATCCGGAGGCAGGCTTCCAATTCCATGAAAGGATTGGTCCTTATCACCAGAGCCGCGGGAGTACTAATCCCTAACTGGTCCGGCTTCACCATCTGAAGACCAAGACAAAACCCCATCAAAGACAAAGAGAACACCAAGACAGCCGCAAACCGATTCCGTAATGTTTCCAACAACAACAAAGGGTAAATTCCACCCGGATCTCATTCAAAGCTCGACATCTTCACCTCTCGGAAACTAGCATCAAACCGAGACCCGCCGATATTCCAACTCCCATAAAGAAGTCTAGTCCGATAATTAAAAAACTTTAAGCTCCGAAACTCAACATAAAACAAACATAGCGGACTAGAAGCCGATATAGGATGGACACTATGCGGACTGGGAAAGAGCTTAGAAAAGGTAGACTCCGTCCCACAAAATCCGGCTCCGAGCAGCAGCACCAGTGCCCAATCAAAGCAGACCCAGGGAACTAAGTCAACAGCCACTAAGCCTGGTCCATCGTGCATACTTTTGTCAACCAAGCCCAATAAAAAAATGAGATGAGACCATAACCCTCCCGGGTCCCAACGAAATCTCGAATCAGAGATTTTCCCAAAATCATCAGAGCTCCTGACATTAGCAATCTTCCAAATCCCATAGATTGAGGATTTGTTTGTCTTAAAATATGAAAGACAAGCCCACGTCCCAAAGTATCCAGACACCATAGGCAGAAAATAGAAATATCCAGATGTGGTAAAATGGGCCTCACATGTGAAATGGCTTGTCAAGAGGGGGAAAGGGCAAAAATGCCCTTTCCATCGTTTCCTACTTCCACAGGGCCCACAGGTTTAACACTGCAACGACGGGATTTTCTTCGGCACTCCGGCGGACACTGCAACTAAGAGCATTCTGATCTCGCTTTTTCGCGCACAAAGCCGGCTGGTGTCGTTCACTTCGAACTCCACCGTCTCTCAACCCCGGCAAGTCTGTAAAGTCGTCATCTCTAATGGCCATGAAGAACCTGAAAACGCAGCGCCCCGAAGAAGTCAAACAAAGACCAACCAGCCACCCTTTCCACAGGCCGCCAGGATCAAAGCACTCGCGAAACGGTGTAGAAATTTGCCAACACACAATAAACAGACATATCAACTGGTAGCAGTAAAAAACTGAGACTAACGTCGGCAACCAAGGCCTGTGCCTTAGTGCCTCTAAAGTCCGGCACCAGAGAAAATGAATATTTTCTCCAGAAGCATTCTTCTTCCCCCCCCCCCCACCCTCGGTTGCTTCCAGCGATCCCTCGAGCCGTTTTCCCCCCTCCCGCGACCCACCGGGACTGAAAAATCCTCGAACCATCGTCCAAGGCTGTTCAACGATCCACTGCAAGACCGCCGGTGGAGCTGAGGAGTGAGAAGCCCACTCCCGAGATTGCCATCTGAACAACGCTTGCACCGGTTGATGCACGAACTTGAAAGAGGAAGACCCAGTGCTCCGATGGTCGCTGTCGGAAAGGAGAACGACACAGAGAATTTTTTTTAAAGGAAACGCCGTTAGCTTCTTGTTTATTTTGGATGAGTTCCCACACATACTGTAGCAAATGTCGTAGATCAAAAATTAATTTTTGAGTTGGCTACACCCCTGATATAGGAACTAAATTATTCAAATCATATATTACTAATTATATAATATTAAATTTAAAGATAAATTGTACAGATCATCACTCAACAATTTTATCACTCCTATTTTGATCACTCAACTTTCAATTTTCCTATTTAATAACTGAACTTTATACATCAAACGTTTTTGTCACTCGCAAATATTTTATTATTTTTATTGAATTTTGTAATATTATTTAATATAAAAATAATTTAAAATAAAAAAGAAAAATCATATTGTACGCCAGTCACGTCAGCCGTAAATGATGGTCGTTCGGTTTCATATTTCACCGATTACTTTGTCTTATTCCCCTGAGTCTGAATCTGACCTTCATTTTGCAAGAAAGTGCTCCGAAATCTACGAAAAAGAGATTGAAAGTGAGGAAATTGAAAAGTTTATATCGAGATTCGTGAGTTCCAGGACATTTTCGGTGAAACAACTACCGAATTCGGACTCAACGTGTCAAAACGAGTTACCTGTTGCAATTTGGGGTCAAACGACCACTGATTTTGAAGGCTGTCGGTGGCCGACGGGTGATGACAGCGGCGGCGATTATTTAAATAATTTTAAAAATTTTATTATTCATTTTAAATTATTTTATATTAAATGATATTAAAATTTTGAAAATAATAATAAGATTTTCGTGAGTGACCAAAAACGTTTGATGTATAAAGTTCAATTATTAAATAAGAAAAAATAAAAGTTGAGTGGCTAAAATAGGAGTGAGAAGATTGTTGAGTGATGATATGTGCAATTTACCTTAAATTTAATTTTTATAACCAAAATATATTTTTTTTTAATTTAAACTCATGTAGTATTGTGAGTGGCATATTCTAGTGTATATAAAAGAGGAGGAATCAAGGACGAAGTAGGGATGAAACATTAAGAAGGGCTAAAGATCAATCAAATTTTTTAAAATCGTCTAAAGATAATTATAAAATAGTATATCTTTATATATATTCTTAACATTTTGACAATTCACATGTTCATTATAGATAAAAGCGATTTGAACTCGTGTCTCCTAAGATGAACATCATTTACTTTTCCACTAAAACACTTTTTGGGCTCAAAATCAATTAAATATTTAAATTAAGAAATTAAAACGAACATATATATATAATTTAAATAATATTTAAGTTAAAGAAGGATCTAAAATATTATTATTAAAAAATTTAAGAAGGGTCATAAGAGACAAAAGTATATGTATGATAGGAGGAGCCTTTGCCCAATCCGAACATTATTTTACCTCTGATTTATATATTTTCTCTTAAAGAACATTAATTATAAATTTATCCCATTTTAATCATTTATATTTTATTTTCAAATCCTAATTTTAACTCCGTCCCTCTATCCAAAATCACACTCTATCTAAGAATGAATCCATTCCTGGGACGAATTGAGATTGTTTAATTTTCTTTAATTTAAATCCAATTACTTAAATTGTCTTTGGGCTTTAAACCCAATGTTGGGTTTCAGTCAGTCGGATATTAGTTTAGGGTCGATCGACATACACCAAGTATTGACATTACAGGGATTTAAAAGGTTTTTTTAGAGTGAGCATGCGATGACGGCTCGGTAGTCAGAGCACGCTTATCTGTTCTACTCCTTTTCTCTTAGGTCTTGGGTTTAAGACCCCTCAGGAACATCGCCTTCACTTAAATTTTTCTCCTCCCCTCTAAGTAGAAGTATAATAGGATTTTCAAAAAAAAATATTCTTTTAGAGTTAATTCTTTTATGATAATTTTTATTATTATTAACTTATGTCATAATCATAATAATATGAGTGGAGGAGAAAGAATAGAAATTTCTTATATTTTTGTGCCCTATTTATACTTCACACTAAAAAAATTAAGTTTATAATTAGAGTTTAAAATTATAGTTTGAGGAATTAGAGATATGGTGTACTTTTAGGGGTTAGAGTTTATGATTATAATTTTAGAAATTGAGGATATGGTGTATTTTTAGAGTTTAGGATTTAGAATATAAGGTTATAGCTTAAAATTTGTTTTTTTAGTGTTAGGCATAGAAAATGGCACATAATTTTTGTTCGAAAGAGAAAACTATTTGAAAATATAAATATCTTATTATTAATTTAAAGAATATTTTAAAGTAAATTCTTAATTAATATTTTATATGTTTTGGGTCTCGAATATTTTTTTTCACATACCTTACAAACATGCTACTCAAATCCGAGTCATCAAAAGGAACATCTTACCCTTGTCACTCAGACCACTCCTTGAGTTCAATTAAAATAAGTATAATTCTACATATCGTCAACGAATCAAATGATGATATTGATACATCATTATAAAATTGTAAATCTCAATGATCCTTTGTAATTATCTGATTCATTGACGATATATACATATATCAGCGCATCGAATATAATCTTAGATCCAAAATCCGAGTATATGAATAGTACAGAAGTTGCATAGCTATAACCTTGTGTGAGCCCAAATGGAAGTGAAAAGGAAGTTATGCCTAGTTTATAAGGGGCCATTGATTATGGCAGCAGGCAGGGTGGTTATGTTCCCAAAAACCTAACAAAACAGATAAATGAATAAAAATAAGAAAGCTTGGTTCTGCATATGAAGTTAGTAGTACATAGTATGTTATGTATTTTTCCAGGGTTTTGTACACATAATGCAATGTCCCCATTGCCTTTGAAAATGACAGCCCAAACAGCAACCACAGATCCCAATAGTAGATGTAGGTCTCATTCACATCAAATCTCCCACTTAATGAGTAACGAGTTTGGTGACTCAAATTTAACTTCTCAAACTAAACAATAAAAATCTCTGTTAGAAATTGTGACCCGAATTCTATTTTGTTTCGACTAAAAAATTTTCTGGTGCGTCCATCTTGGTGAAAGTTTGTTTATACACGTCTCTTGATCTATATCAGTACATATCTATGCTTTTACAATTATAGGGTTTAAAGTAGACAATCCGGTTTGAATAGAATTCATTTTTAATAAAGCATGTATTCCTATAAATAGATATAGTTAGAATATAGTCGAATACGGCACAGATCATGCTAAGTTACAATCCTCTTGTACTCTTATTTTCGACATTAGTGAATTTCTCCTTTATGTCAGTAATTTTTTTTTACAGAAAGAATTTTCATGTAGACCTTGGTATTTTTTTTTTACTGTGAGATCACATATTTATCGTTATCTTCGTATAAAACCTATTATTTTATCGAAAGTAATTAAATATATTATTAACCTAAATGATGAAACAATAATTTAATCATGTATCAGAAATATCAGCAGGGAGAGATTCTCAGGGTTTGATGGTAATTAGGGCTTCAAAGTTAACATGATAATGTTTCATGTCGACAAAGAAAGATACAATTATTGTGTGCATTGATATGGAACTGTAGAGCCAATATTATGGTACAATAAGTATATTATTAAAATAGAAAAAAGAAACTAACAACTAGTTGGTCTATTAGATAAGGCGTTAAGTTCTTTAAACACATCAAAAATCTAAATTCTAACATAGTGAATGAAGAAAATTGAATTAGTCGACCAATTAATCTGATATCGGTGATTAAACCAAAGAAAAGAAAGATGAAGAAAGAGGAGAAGAAAGCAACATGTTGGTCATGGCCCAATGGCATGTCTAACATGCTCCCGTGATGTGGAATTCATTTCCCTCCACTCTCTTCTTCAACTATTCCTTTCACCTCTCCCCCCATTTCACCCCCTTATAATACCTTGCCTTATTTAGCAAAGGATAATTAATTCTCGTCAATCTCATCGACATGTCGACCGAAAGAGGGAAGGATATAGCTGAAGGATCATCAAGGGCTAATAATCCCGGTGATCAGCCGCCTACGCCTAGCCGGTACGAGTCGCAGAAGAGAAGGGATTGGAATACTTTCGGGCAGTACTTGAAGAACCAGAGGCCACCAGTCCCACTTTCTCAGTGCAACTTCAACCATGTGTTAGATTTCCTTCGGTATCTGGACCAGTTCGGAAAAACCAAGGTTCATCTCCAGGGCTGCATGTTCTATGGACAGCCTGAGCCACCTGCACCTTGCACTTGCCCCCTTAGGCAAGCTTGGGGCAGCCTCGACGCTCTTATCGGCCGGCTTCGAGCCGCTTACGAAGAGAACGGAGGGTCACCGGAGACCAACCCTTTCGCCAGCAGTGCGATTCGTGTTTATCTCCGAGAGGTCAGGGAGTGTCAAGCTAAGGCGAGGGGCATCCCTTATAAGAAGAAGAAAAAGAAGCCTACTCAAGGCAAGGGAAGTGATGAATCCAGCTCCACCATTCACTTTTCTTGATTCTTTTCTCACCGGCATGTGGTAAATTATTCTATCATCCTTAGTTTCAATACCTACTTTCACCTGCAGGAACGCTTAATAAAATCATATTTGCCGAGCAAAAAAAATACATACTTTCACTTGCAGAAATGCTAGATCTAAGAAGCTGTACTGTTATTTTCATTTCATGAGATCATTTCTGAACTACTAAGCAGTACTAACATACAAACCAACAGATCAAAACCAATTGTTTACCTATTTGGAGGCACACCAGATACAAATCAATCAATTCCCATTATTGTAAACAAGCCATTTTCCTCCCACCCAAAATCTACAACTTTCAAGAACCCTAATTTGCATTTATACTAGCTAGCTAGGTATCTTCTAGTAACAACAAGAAGCTGCCCAGATTTATGCAAAAACTGACCGAAAATAGGTTGAGCGTTCGATCAAATCTAGTCGAGTCGGTTTTTTTTTGAATTAGTCTAATTTACGATTTAAATTTTATTTTAAATTTTTTTCGAGTCGAGGCGGGACGAGTTTTTGAGTTTATGTACAAACTTATAATGTTATATTGCAGATTGATTCCAATTTAAACGGTTTTCAATATCCATATACAGTATATATATTCATATATATTCATATTTTCACATGTGATATACACAATATATTGGAAGAATTGAGCGATTCGACTCGAACTTGGAAACCGGTCAACTAATTAATAAAAATTTTGAGTCATTCGAATTTACATTTTTTAACTCAAAGTTTAATTGAAATTTTTTCGAATCGAGTCAAATTTATGAAATTACGAGTCAAGGCAAAATAAGTCGGATTTTTCAGTATTAAGTCGAATAATTTAATTTTTTTTCAAAAATTGAAAATAGTTCCTCAATGTAATGTTAGTTTCTTCATGACAACTTTTCCTTGATGGTAGCCGTTTTTTAAGTTTTTGCAGATCTTGTGCAACCATGAATGGTCGAATGAGATATATAAATCATACACTTTTCCATGTTTGCAATTATAAAATATACAAATGATTGAAAGCAAACGACTGTTGAATGTTTAAGGTTTCTCAATAAATCACCTTAGGTAATATTTTAGTGTTTTCCCATGCCATTTGATCAATTGGATTAACATAATATGCCTGACTCATTAAATTAACAATTTTTTTTGTTGTCCTCCCTCAGGCTTTGTCCTAATTAATCTGAATCGACTTATATTTCTTAGCGGAGATTTTTTGCATGTACAGGGCCTTAAACTTGAAACTTGCTTAAACGATGTCAAGCTGCTTACTACTAAAACCGACCCGTTTAGTATTAACAATTGTTTTCTTTAACCTTTAACAATAACAACAATTTAACAAATACTCCACTTTTATATTATGCTTTTCTCAAGTGCAGAAGATGATTGCAAGGCTAGTTTTGAGATTTTGCATTTATTGTGCTGCATTAATAAATTAATTTTGTACCTTCCATAGATTGCATGTTGTCTGATATCGGATTTTGTGGGACACTAAGTTGTGTTCCATTTGCATTTTATTACAAACTTTGGTTTTTCTGATTAAAGATTTTGGTTATGTACGTTCATCAAATGACTGAAGCTTTAAGACATCAAAAGAATACATGTTTGTTTGTTTGTTCTTCTTAATCATTATCATCAAATACAGAAACCCTCTCTCCAGAAGCAAAGAATTCATGTTGCCCGACTTTAGCTTCCGACTGTGTTTGTATTGGATTGGTTTGAGTGCGTGTTATTTTAGGTGCTTATTATTGTTAATTGTTGTCATTTTAAACTTTGATACTTAGGTCGGGGTTCCTTTATTTTCCTTGAATTTGTAGAGTTTTGTTGGTTTAGACGAGTTCGAATTCGAATTCGAGTTGTTTTGTGGGTGCTGATCGATAGATTGACTCTCTCTAATTTTGTCCCTATGGGATTTTATTTTTATTAATAAATAAAGTCGGCTTAGCAATATTTATGATCCATTATCTATGAATGCAGGCCAATATTTATGATCCATTTTCAATTTTACATGACTATATATGCATGCAGTATTTTAGGTTAATTGTTATTTTGTTTCTTTAATTTTTATGTTGCTGCAGACAGAAGGGTTTTTTTTTTTTTTTGAGTTTTGACATTATTAATTTTGTTTTCTTTGATTTTATTTTTGATGGAATCCATAAATTATTAGTAAAGATCACGACGAGATATATTATGGTCTGGTTTATTGATCATATATATATATAGGGTTAGGATTAGATCTACTTACATGACAAAAAATTCATTTAGTTTTACACTAAACTATGATCATTGGATGAGTGGAACGGATGGATGAGATTAAACACTTCTATATTTTTTTTCTCTTAAAAGATTTCTTATTTTCAACTTTTCATCTCATCCATCCATTTCACTAATCCATTAGTCATGGATTACTGTAAAACTAAATGAGTTTTACACCATGTAAGTGGACCATTGTGTAAAACTCAATTAATTTAACATTTTTTTAGATCATTGGATGATGGTAATAAATGGCTAAGATTATTTCTTTATTTTTTTTCAAGTGATAATCTTCACATTTTCTATTGTTATTCTCATCCATCCATTTACCTTCATCCAACGGTCTAAAAAAGGTATAAAACTTTCAAGTTTTACATAGTGTAAGAGAATCTTATCCATATATATATGGATAGGATCCAGTTACACAGTGTAAGAGTTTTTAACTTTTACATGTTTTTTGGATCGTTGGATGGGTGAAATGAATTGTTGAGATTAACAGTGTATTATGTGAAGATTATCACTTAGGACAACGCAAACACACTTTGTACACACATGTGCTCGAATATGAATCTCTTAAAAAGAACATCATTTTTTTCTACTAAAGTCACTCGTTGGTTATATTGATGAACTAATGAGTTCTAGTTTCATGCAGGGATTACACGAGAAGATAATAAAATGGAAGGGGTCACAATATGTTAAAAACTTTGGAAGATTCAGCTAAATTTGGAGCATTTTCAGCCTTATTTTTTTGGTATTTGGCAATAGCCATAATCAAGGGGGTGCACATAACACTCTTGGTCAGTCTCTACTTTGTCTGTGTTTTTCTCTTTTTCAAGAATGTCCATTTTCTGCCTGAACTTGCTAAGAAAAATTTTCATATCATTGTAATAATCATATGAATAATATCTTATATCATTTCAATGGTAAATATTGATCAGTTGTCTTAGCTTTTTTAACTAAATGTGCGCATACCCAAAATCACCTCTAATAATTAACGTCAATATTATTAAACATTAATGAAGGTTTGGAGTTTAAGTGCGTTGAATATTTTTCTAATACAACTATAACCAGTTAGGAGTCATATACTCAAGATGGACCGAGGGGGCTGAGGAGTTATCGCCCTCTTGAAATTTAAAATTTGAAATTTGAAATTTGAAATTTGTATATGATTTAGAAAAGTTTTGAGAATTTTTATTAAAAATCTTTTTTCGCCCATCTAAAATTTTATAAGTTCGTCTCCCTAGAATTTTATTAAATTTCTATAATTTTATATGCTCATAACAGTTTTTTAGTTAATGGGTGAATTTCTATTAGTCACTAAGTCAATTAGTAGTTTTCTATCCATAACATTTTTAATAGGCTTAAACCAAAAATAGGTGCCCAAAGTATGATTTTTTGAGCTTTAGGTGCCTAAAGTATTATTTTGTAAAAATAGGTGCTCGAAGTTTCAAAAGTTATAATTTTAGGTGCCTACCATTAATTGGTGTTAAAAAAATCTTTAACCAAACAATGTTTGACATGTGGCACGATTTTGATTTTTTAATTTTTAAACAAAAACACCCAAAAAATTCAGTTTATCATAAAATCTAAAAAATTTAAAACTTTTACAAAACAATCTTCAAATCCCTAAAATTACCCAAACCTAAATCCTCAAATCGTCGCCGGTCGCCGCCCCTAAGCACACCCCTTTGGTTGCCGGACCAAGGCGGTCATTTCCCCAAACACGGTGTCGCCAGAAACGATAAACGGCGTGCGAGCCGAACATCAATTCCGTGGTTGACGTTCAGTTGCACGTCGTTCGCTATTTTCAGCGACGCCGTGTTGGGAGAAATGACAGGCTTGGTCTCGTGACCAAAGAGGTGTGCTCAGGGGCGACGATCGGCGGCGATTTGGGTGTTTGGGTTTGGGTAATTTTAGGGATTTAGGGACTGTTTTGTAAAAATTGTAAACTATCAGAATTTTATGAAAAATAGAAAGTTTTTTGTTTTTAATCTTAAAGTTTGAAAAAAATAAATTAAATATACCATGTGTCAAGCATTGTTTGGTTAAAGATTTTTTTAACCCCCATTAATGGTAGGCACCTAAAATTATAACTTTTAAAACTTCGAGTACCTATTTTTACAAAAAAAAATATTTTAGGCACCTAAAGTTTTTAAAAAAAATACTTTGGACATCTACTTTTGGTTTAAGCCTTTTTAATATTAAAATAATATATTTAATATACTAACAATATATAGAATTATTACACAGTCTGTTAACTATAATGTGACACTTCATTAATTAGGTAAATAATTTTTAATGATCTTAAAAATAAATATTGATATTTTTTATTAAATAAAAATATTATAATTCTCATATCGGGATTTTAACTCATACAAAATTGAACAATATAAATATCATTAGCCACTAGGTCAATTAAAAAAACTCTAATATTAATAATTATATTTTTAGCATTAGAGAAAGAAATTTACAAGTGATTAAGGTCATTAATATTTACCAACTAATACATTAACAATGGTGTAACAACAGTTAAGATGTTTGCTATCAATATTTGATTTATTGTTCGATTAATTTTGATTAATTCCTATAAAAATTCGTTGTGTAGAAGAACCTTGCAAGTTATAACTTACTTAATTTATTTCATTTATAACGTTAAAATTTAATCTAATAAATATATTACTTTTACCGATGTATGAAAAGACATGAGGAAGAAATGGAGACAAAGATGTCATCGTACCTCATCAATTATTGTCACCAAATACTCATGAGAAAACCAAAACACGGATAGAGACTGTACCTATTCAAAGGTTTATGGAGACTTGTTTGATATGGTGAATAAAAATTATACTTAAATAGTTGTTTATAACTTAATTTATTTCATTTACAATAATGATTTTAATCATAATCTCTAATATTTGTTTATAGGGATAGATTATTTGGCTACAAGGAAAACTTGTATAAAAAATTATACTCTCGCTAATTCAAAAATAAATTGAATCATAACTCTAACCGAATCCAGGGATGGACCAAGAGGGAACAGTCGCCCCTAAAAATTTAAAATTCATATATGACTTAATATTTTTTTATGTATTTTCTATTGAAAATATATTTTCGACCCTTCTAAAATTTTATAAATTTATTTCTCTTAAAATTTTATAAATTTATACACTTAACATAAAATCATGTGTCCGTATTGAAGTAACCCATCCCTTCAATTCATTTGCATAATGAATATTTCCTTGTTTTATACTAAAAATATTAGAAGATGGAGAATAATAGGAGGAGGGTGTGACTGCATCTAATTACATTCAATGAATCCCTGTGCTCAGGATTGAACATTTTGTCTTCTCTCATTGGAGTAATCAAGAAATTAGTGTCTTTAATAATACGGCAAACTTGACTTAATAGACACCTACTCCTACTGCCTTACCCTTAATTTCATAATCGATGTGATATCATTATTTCCTTATGAATTGTGTTGATTCTGAGTGGAGAGAGAATATGTATGGACATTTTCAAAGGAATAATATATTATGTTGGTGGGTAGATCTACGTTACAACATCTTAATTTAAGATTAGAAAACGATAGATTTTAAAATTTGTCTAAACAATCTAAAGTATATATTTTTTTATAACATATTAGGTTGATTTTCGTGGCTTTTCGACAAATTTTAAAACTTATCGAAAAAAATCAACATAAAATGAAGTTGTTTGAACAAATTTTAAAATTTGTTGTTTTAGCCATAAATTAGGAAATTGTTTACAGGGTGTGAAAAATAAAGAGCTCGAGCAACATAGCTCTCATCTTCCTCTACTTCATTCTAATTATGGCGCACTCAGTTTCTTATTGGCAAGCAACATATGAGGATTAAAAATAAAAAAAGAATTTATCTTTCTTTTACTATGTCAATTCAGCACGCCGAATGTCTAACGAAAATTAACATATGAGTGACAAAATGTTAAAAAAACGAAAACCTGAGTCACTATAGCAGTCAATTTTTAAAATTAATGATCAAAAGTGTAAATGACCATTCCAGTAACTTAACCTTATTTAAATTATACTGTTAAAATTAACAATTCAGAAACGTTAAGAAAAAAAAAATCATCCCATAATTTAAATCAACCAGCTTTACAGAGATAGCCTCATGTCCCCATAGAAGAATTTTATTCATGTGTTTTCTGTAAAAAAAAGTAAAAATTATTAACTTGTATACACGCAAAATTATTATTAAGTTTTAATTAATAATATACATAATATTAAAATGTCATTTTTTACATTATTATTATTATTTAAGCAGGTCTCGAGTTCAATTACTTAGTAATTGAACTAGCTCATCAACTAAAATACTGCTATATTTCTATAGTTAACTTGATTCATCAAGTTCATGATTCATGGCTACATTAATACAGATTTTCTTCACATATTGCTGACCAAAAAATGGCATTTTCAACAATTTAGCATATACAAATTATATACATTGTCATTACCGACGGTTAGATGTAAAGATAATACAAGAATCAGATGCAACATCTAGAAATGTTCATTGAAATCGAAAACGATAGCGAAGGCTGCACAAAGAAAAGAAACCACATAATTGTACTTACCACTCGAGCCTGTAAAAAGTTCAGTACATCCATGACAAATCTTGCCGAAACGATATCGATCTAGCAGCACCGTAGATTGCTCTTTCAGAAATCTGAGGACAATCCTCAACAGCCAATAAGTCCAACTTGTACGAGCCAACGAGAGTTTTGAACCCGTCATTGGTAATCCCCAAACATTTGCTCAGCCGCAAAACACGGAGACAGGGAAACTGGCTTACTAGCTGCAACCCCTCGTCGGTTATTTCTTGGCATCTCACGAGCTCCAGGGTTTCTAAATGCTGAGCTGTGCATAGAGCTTCCATCCCAACATCAGTAAAGGAATAGACATGGTCAAGAGCAAGTTCTCGAACCGGGCAATTTTGGATCACACTAAGAATTCCATTTAAAGTAAATGATGAAAATGAAGGAAACTCTCCGTCAGAGAACGATATCCTCACCGTTTCAAGCATCAAACAGTTCTGAGCAATGGCTTTTAGACTCTCATCAGTTAATCTTAATGGATTGTTCATCAATAAAGGCAGTGAGAAATCAGAAGGAACTCGGAGGGATATTGACCGAAGATTACTGGACTTTTGTGCTAAGCTTACGATGTCGGAGTCTCTTACTCCAACGCACATGTCCAAGTGAATTTTCTCCAAGTTCCGGCACTTCCCTAATACGCAAGCCAGACCTCTTCCGGGGCTGATGATGCAATTTACCAAGCTAAGCTCCTGCATGTTTTCACATGGAATCCACTGTCTTTTCCATTCATCTACAGCCAATCGGTCGTAAAGTTTCATATATCGGTAATTAGCATCCACCTCGAATTGCAACCGTTTTAGCTTTTTCCAACTCAGTCCTAGCTTTATCAAATCACCTTCCCCAATTGCTCTGCAATTTTTAATAGTCAGATCTTCAAGAGTTTCGAGCTTGCCAAGATATTCTAACCACTCAACGCTGTTAACATTCAGGCAGCGGATAAGATGGAGAACAGTGAGGCTTCTGCATCCTACAACAAGGGACAGTATGCCACAGCCGGTAATTCTCGGGGTAAAGTTCAGCTTCAAAGCTGAAAGCTTTGAGCAAGAAGACAAGTAACGAAGGCCCACATCAGTGACAAACGTGCAATAGCTTAAAGTGAGATCACTTAGTAAAGGGCAGTAGCCGGCAAGAATTGAGAGCCCTTGGTCATCCATTTGTTTGCCGAGTTTGGACATCCAACCAGAGTAAGTGATTTCTACTTTTGTTAAGTTTGGAAACCTATTGCAAAGGGAAGCCAAAGCTTCATTTGCAGGATCCAATCCACACCCAACTCGAAGAGAAATTCTCTGTTTGTTATCCATTTCGTAAAGACGTTTACACGCTAATGAAACCGAGTTCCTGTCCACAGTTTTCATAATCCTACCTAAAATTTCCCAAATCAAGTGCTCTGGTAACTCATCCATGGCAAAATGGATATCATTTACCTCCAACAGAGGCACATCGGAAGCGGCCTAAGTTTCTGCAGGAACGAAAAGATCAAAATTTTCCTTCTGATAACACGAAAATAGTTCAATTTTACACATTTTACAATACATATCTACAAACGGAAATCTTGAAGCCCAACAATTAGTAGACTACATATAATAGAAAACACTTGATGAAACAAAATCCATAAATGTAATTGAAAACATATAGCGGTAATGGCACCGTCTGAAACATCTATTGCGGAAATAGAGGTCCACAGTGACCACAATTCATCCATTATTATCCGCAACCGCGATAAAACACAGTTACCGAAAAACGCAACCCCAATTTAAATCCATGATCTTATGTACAATTAAAATTCGAATTAACTTAAAAAGGACAATCGCTCTAGAAATAGAATGAACCTAACATAAATAAATTTTTGTAACAATATCAAAGGATTCTCATATCCACTAAATCAAATAACCTCTTCTTTATTGATTTTGAACAAAAACAGGATCTGATGAACTAAGCGCAGAAATAAAGAGAAACAATTTAACCAAAATTTTCCCAGAAAATCTACTTGGTTAGATAATCGACATGAAACTACCGAATGGTGGGTCAAAAAAATCTAAAAATTTCCCAGATTAGGGTTTGGTTTATACTGACGAGAAACAATAGATTCAGAAAGAATTACCTGAAATTTAATGGATATTGATGAAAGTGAGCAGTCCCTTGAATTTCAAAACTTGGAAACTTTGTTTTTTTTACAGGAGCGGTTCTTTTGTTTCAGTTTTTGTTCTTTGTTTTGTAATTGCAAACTTCTGTTTTGCTTTTGCGGCGGCTTTGTCGGTCGCCGGTTTGTGATATTACCTTAATATCCATAAAATATCTTTTTCTTTCTTTGGGTAAACTACCTCAAGGTCACTTATGTTTTTGTTCATTCTTATTTTCCTCACCAGTTTTGAAGGAGTTATGTTTTGGTCTCTTGTGTTATCGATTCATTACATTTTGATTATTGAGTCGTTATTTTTTATTAATTTAATGATGTGTCATGGTAAAGATATTAAATTTTTAAT
Organism: Hibiscus trionum; assembly: GCA_030270665.1. Lineage (NCBI taxonomy): Eukaryota > Viridiplantae > Streptophyta > Magnoliopsida > Malvales > Malvaceae > Hibiscus > Hibiscus trionum. The sequence continues at coordinate 5,679,794 of BSYR01000034.1, read as the reverse complement.
CTGAGCTCTGCACTCTAGAGAATATGTCAATTTAACACTTGAATTCTCTTAACCACTCTTTTAATTCATATAATCGTCGGTGTCGACACTATTTCGTCGGATAATAGCTTCAATAATTTCGGTCTTAATCTTTTTCTCTTTACCCTCCTCCTCTTTTATCTCATTCTCATTCATCTCTTATTTTTTAAATATGATTTTAAAATTTAAAAAATAATTATGTTGTGAATAAAATAACGAAGAACAATATCAATGAACAAGAGAAAGAGGAAGAACAAAGAGATGAGAGGGAGAAGGAGATTTGTATTATTCTCAAATATTGACTTAAGTACAATGCCTTCGATAAATCATCTATTTATAGGCATAAGAAGTACATCATACATTAAACTCTAATTAATGTAGATAATATTCCTAATGATAAAGTAAGTCAAATCTCCTTGATAAAGTTCTTATTATGATAGACATCCACATAGATAATTATTCATAACACTCTTCCTTGGATGTCTATGAAGATAATGTGTCTTGTTAAAATCTTACTAAGATAAAAACCTAGTGAGAAAAATTTAGTGAAGGAAAAAGAGTACACACATCTTTGATATGCATAACATGTTGCCTCATTAAAAACCTTACCAAGAAAACCCATTGGGCAAAACCTCGGTTAAGGAAAAAAGAGTGCAACGCGTATTTACTCCCCCTCATGAAAACATCACATAAAATCTTTGAATCTTCATAATTAAATCTTGAATACTATTTTTTTAAAGATCACGAGGGATGAAACTTTAGAGTAATATGTTCCATGATGTATCCACCTTGCATTATCTCTGCAAGATAGCATTTGTATCATATCTTGTGAAAGTAAATCACATATCTTCTGGATATGATAGGTTAATGGTCTTAGCCAAACAGATTTTTAGCTTGGCTCGTGCATAACAATTATTTCTACAAGATTTGAGGAGGCATCGACGAATGTTTGAATATCTAAAGGTAATGATCTTTGTATATCCATGGATATTTTTTGACCAACTAATATATGATGCTTCAAGACCAAGAAAAGATATAATTATCTTTATTCACATCCAACAATCTTACAATAGATATGCTTTATCCATATTGAATCTTCTTTAAGATTTTTTCAATTTATATCCATTCATAGACAAAACACATATTTAAGTACTCGATTTTTAGGTCGAGATAAAACCACATCTCAAGATTCTTTTTTTAAAATACTTTCATTAAATACTTTGAAAGCTCTTCATGAGTTTCTAATTTGAAGCTCTTCAAGAGTTTTAATAATATAATTGAATTTTGATCCAAACTTCTTTATAAAATGCATAAGAAAATATGATCATTCTTATAGTATTTCCTCATTAAGTATTCACTAAGGTGATTATACCAAATGCGCCAAAATATAAATATTCAATGAGACATGTCTAAATAAATTCCCTCGGATATTTCTAAATGCTTCTAGCATTTTAAATCCTTCAAGGATAAATATGAATCCACAAAATAATTAGACGCATATAAAATATTTCATAACTGCCAAAGTAATTGCATCCACCATGAAGTAATTAAAAATCTTCATAAATCATAATTCAAGTCGAATTTGTGACTACTTAATTGTGCATCACTTGCATTACACCTTTAGGTGCTTGGACTGTCGGTCCAAATACTTCTCTTTTAGAAGTTCAAAGCGTCTTTCTACATTGGTCAATTCAATATTTATATTCTGGATAGATTTATATACAAGATCCTTATTATCTTTCTTAACTTCTATAAAAGTTCGTGTAAAATTATTTGTAAAATCGTTGTCAACAATTGTTCAATTTTCTGGTTCCATTCTCGTAGTGACATAACTCATCGAGATCTCTTCAAGATTTCAATCTTTATTTCAGGTACCTGAAACTCTTCAAGAGTTTTATTATTAGTTATGCTTTGGGTCTCTTCAGGAGCACCCGCCTCCAATATATGACCATCTCATATTATTTTTATTTACGAGAATTTTTTATCATTGGAACCAATTTTCATGCTTCATGCATGATTTACATCTGTTCGCTCTAACATGTAATTCAAATTTAGAGCATTTCAGCCGGTATATAAGACTTAGTTACTCTCATTGGGTCAATAAATATGTATGGCAGTTGACATGTAATAGCATGAATTATCTTATGAACTTCTTGTTCATATACGAGAATCTAGATAACGAAATTCATTTTCTTTTATCCAGTTGATTATTATCTCCCCCTAACGTTGAGAAAAAGCTATGTCATAAATGATTCTCCAATTAGTGTTTAAGAATTTAAACATAAAAGGAGACTCGTACTCAATATATATTCTCAACTTTTTTTATTTACCCATTTTGTGTGTTGTGGTGGAGAAACTCAATAATATATTGCACATTCAAAAATTATAAAATGAGAATGTATGGCTTCTGACCAAAAACCAATCATAACGGGGAGTTTATTATAACTTGTTGGCTTGGTGCGTATAAGTGATTCTATATGAAAATACCATATAAATAATAATTGTCTTGTTCTCATAGTTTAGCTATCAAAGAGAAGACGTTCAAATAAAATTTTGCTAAATCGTATTTTTTATAATCAGTAGGCTTTGTAACAACTGATATAGCCTAAAATATAAACCCACTAGCTTCTGCAAGACGAATAGTCTAACTGCATAATATGAATTCTTTTATAATCAATCTCACAAACTTCTAGTTATAAGTTGATAAAACAAAGTAGATGCATCTACTAAAATTATATAAAACTTTCTACATTTGTGGATAAATAGGCTCATATTTCATTCAGATATGCAAGATATGCAGTCTCAACTTTAGTACAAAAACTTCAAGTTCTTTTGGTAAGTGAGATCTTAATCATTTCCTTTGAGAACAAGTAACACAAGAACTTCATGTTCTTTCAATAAGTAAAATTTAGTTAATTCCTTTGAGAACAAGCACCACAAGAACTTCAGGTTCTTTTAATAAATGTGCATATAAATCTCAATAGCTTTTGCATTATTATTGATCAGGATGGTCTAACCGATCATGTCAACTATATATAAATGTGTATATACATTTTGAATTTGGTAAACTTTTGGTTTACCATAACATGTGATTCAATCTCACTTATACATGTTTAGTACGACCATCAAAATTGTTCCTTTGAATAGGAATATATTTAGCTCTTTCGGAACTTTCAATGAAAATTTTATTTTGGTAGCAATATGTAGTTCTTCTAAAGCTTTCAACTGACTTTTTGGCTACCAGAACTTATATTCACATTGACTTATTTCAAATGTCAATTGATAACATATGTTATCTATAATTCATAAAGGAATATTTTTGCGAACTCATCTTGCTCTCTTAAAATTTTCACTTATAGTGGTGACGATATTATTATCATTAGCGGTAATTATTGCAATATTCGTAATTCTGCACTTTTCATAATGTGCTTTTTTTCAAGAACTTATTGCTCTTTTGGAGCATCAATATTTCCAGTACTTTGAGATATAGTATTCACATTATCCCTTGCATTAAATGAGAAAATATATCTTATGCTTCTGCTAAGCATAAATCGTCACTATAGATTGTATTTGATAAATAATTATGTGTAAATATCATAATATATAAATATAAAACGTAAATAATTAATGTGTAAAGTAAATAAACATAAAGTAAAATAAATAAAAGATAAATAATTCTCTTCAAGGTTATGAGAATAATTAAAAGATGATTTATTCCCTTTAAGGGTTATAAGAAAATCAACAACGTCTAAATGAGTTGGACCAATATCATCTTCGTCATTTTCGCAAACAAAATTTACTTCTATTTCCTTTCATTTATCATTTAATGATTGTTGATTTTTCAGCGTAAGACAAATACGAGACCAATGATTTATAACATTGCATTAGTAATAAAAAGATTTTACTTCTTTAGAAAGATCTTTATCACTCTTATCATCCTTATAACCCCACTTCTGATTGGTATAAACATTCTTAAAATAACCATATTTTTCATGTCCATATTCATGGCCTCGACCACGACCATAACTTCTAATGTGGCTTTTATTTTTTTCATAATATAATCTCACATTCACTTCAAAGAATGGAGTAGAGCCAGTGGGCCTTTAAAACCTTTTTCACGATAGTGTCTGAGGACAACATTATTTGTCGTAAAAAGCGGAGTATGTTTTTATTAACATATTCTTATCACAGAGAACAAAGATTTAATCGTCGTACGCGGCATTGTTAAACTAGTTCACAAGGTCCTTTAAAAACCTCTTTTGAGACCAGTAGCCTCACAGAACGTGATGTCCAGCCAATATACTTGGATTATATCGAAGTTATGTTTCCAATTGAATAATGATTTACCATCTTTGCATTCACTTCAGGGAATGAAACAGATCCAATAATCGCATGGAATAAACATCATGCTTGCATTCACTTCAGGGAATGCCCTATCATTAATAATCGATTTCAAAATTGAATGTTTTTTTATATAGATTTTTAAGAGAAAACTATGGACGAGTCGATGGCTCTATTTGGCAAAAAAAAATTGAAACAAAATTTGAGGTTTGATCAGTCAAATTTGCTAATTTAAATGGTTAATAAGCAACGGATTGTAACAACGCATTAAGATAAAACCTCTCAAATTAAAAAAAATGAACCTTTTGGGTATAGGATTAGATATAGAATACTCTTTTGTCATTGATAATTAAAAAAATTTCTAAATATCCTAAACTTAAAAAACTAGTAAAATTAAAAAATAATTTCATAAATTAGAAATTAATATATTAAAAATATAATTTCTTAAATAAAAAATTAATCTATACATCTAAATTTAATAATTAATAAAATTATATTTTTAATATAATTTTATAAATAAAAAATTAATATATACATCTTTCAAATATACTTAATAATTTTATAATAAAAATTAATTTTCATAATCTAATTAATATTAGTAGATACAAAATATTGATAACCAATAAATTATTCAAAAAACTAGCGGGGTTGGTCCAAGTTGTAAGCAGCTTGGTATCGCTTAAGTAGGTCTCGAGTTTGAGGCCTTGTGTATGCAGAAAATTCCCGCCGAAAGACTCACCTACCATGTCAGGTGTGCGGCGTGGGTCGGTCTGAATTAGTCAAGGCAAAGCCCTGGGGAACCAGGAAGGCAACCAAAAAATAAATTATTTAAATAAGTATTTAATATAATCATGTCCTTATATGTCATTTTGTTTGTTCAAATAATCAAACAGATATTAGCTATTAATTAATTTTACAAAACATTTTTATATAATCAACTAATCAAATCAGCTAGTGTAATCCGCTATCAACTATCCGATAGTTAAATTTATTTGGAGAGATTTTTTTAGCTTGGAAAAGGTGAATTTTATTATAGCAGTAACTGAATAAAGTGCCTCGTTAAAAATATCTTTAATTTTAGGCGGAGGAAAAGAGTACCCTCTGTGAAGAAACAACACAAGACACGTTGGAGAGATATTATTTTATTGCATCGATATTGCACTTTTTTTTTCTAATTTTAAAGTAAACCATTTTTCTCTCACTTGTGAAGGTCAGTAATGTCAAACTGCATTAAACTTTTTTTTATTTGCGTATCTTATTCTCTGTTGATCTTGTTTTGTTTATTTTTCGTTTATAAATTTTTAATAGATACAAAGCTATTAAGAGAGTAGGAGGGGCTCGTGCCCTTAAATTTTTTTTGTCTAATGACAGTTCTAGTTCTATTAATTTAAATATTTGTTAAATTAAACTGTGTTCTCTCAAATTTTAGATTAAATACTTATTAGGTCTATAATGTTGAGATAAGTTACGATCTGCTTTGGTGTTTAATTGAATCAGGCTTCAGATTCTTATAATGCTTCCTTATACATTATTATGGTCAATTACAAACCAGTTTTATGAGTAGCAATATAACGATAATTGGATTGGAATACTAATTTGAGAGTTCAATGAGAGCTGCATACAGGAGTTGGTTCCAAGTATCAGGAACGCCGGCCAAACACCAATGGCTGCAGTCCATATCTCTGTGCCCGCCGTGCCCAAACACCGACGGATGCCCATCTTTTCTTAGCTGCGACAGTGTCGTTATGTTGAGCAAATAAACCGGCTTCGACATGCTCCGAATCACCTTCTCAACCACCAGCTCGGCCGGATGTCGCCTCCCGGGGTAACTTCCTCCACGAATCGGCTGTTTCTGCCCCTCACAATTCTTGGCACTCGGTTCGCCCCAATCACTTGAACTGATTTCCAGCACATAGAACACACAAATCAACTATTGCTCTTTAGCTAATTTCTAAAAAATGTCATTAATGTTTGACTGAATAATCATTTAATAGCGTGTATTTTTTTTTGAAATATTTTAACCTTCAACGTTTCATTTTGAGTCAAAATCATGATCATTCCGTGGATGAAAATCGTTAGACAAATGGGATGCGGCAAACTTATATAGCAATGCACGTTGATATAGCAATGTCATATAGACAAATGTGTACTTTACAGAATGACACATCAATCAAAAATTATTTTTATAAAATTATTTTTTCTAATGACATGTCATTATATCAAGTCATTTTAAGTTGTTTAACGTCAACTGACTGACAAATTCCATCTACAGAAGGGTCATTTTGACAAAAAATATAGCGTTACAAGTTAAGATGCTTCAAAAATAATGACTGTGTTAGGGGCATTTTTAACACTATGTCAACATAGATTTACTTCCTACTTACTTCATGTGATCCGGGGAGACTCCTTGAAAGAAAACCCTGGTTTTCGAAGGATTGACATTGGAATCGACCCATTTAGCCCATGTGTTTAATCCTTTCTCATACGCAACCAACCGGTCCATGTCTCGTTGTGTACGGTTTCCTTCTTCAATGAAATCCCATCTACAAATCCATAAAATGTAAGAAATCGAAATGATGGGGAGATACAGGACACAAGCAAATGTCGAGGAAACGATGAGAATTTATTTCATACGGTTGTTTCCTCCCGGTGTGGAGCCACCAATGCCAAGTATTGAAGATCAGATAATCAGTCCCTTTCCATAGCTTGCCACCTTCGATTGAATCAAGCTTCATCACTCGCCCGTTCGGCGTGCTTACGAGATCAACCAGGAACGCGTTACGGGAGAACATCACCTTCGCATCGTACTCCTGCCGAATAAATATACATTACTCCTACTCTAATCGAGCAAAAACTGTGTATTAATGAGTTATTTTTCATGTTTTATTGATAATACACGTAGCATAAATTTATTGATGAGACATATAAAATAACACAAAAAAGGTAGACGAATTATATTTGATACTGAAATGACAGATTGGTCTTACAGGAAACGTGAAAGTGGAGAGGCCTTGAACGGTTATGGACTTGTACTCTGCATGTGGGACGGCAGTGTGGAGCATGCAAGTCAATGACTGCCATTGATTTAGACTGAGAGAATCCCCAACGAACATAATGCTCTTCCCTCTAATTCTCCGCAACAAATCTTCACCATCGAACCTTCATTAACAACCTTCATTAGCTTTACTTTCTTATTCTAAACGTAAAGTGACTCGAACGTAACGAACAGAAATTATCTGTCTTTTATTTGGTGTTTTTATATATGTCCTAACACTGAAAAATTAAATTTACGGTTAGAGTCTAGGATAAGGGCAGTTCAAAGATTTAAGGGACCATGTGCAGTTTATTAAAATGAGACTCTTAATTTATAGTATGGAAGAGATAAAAAGTTTTTTTTCAAATAAAATTTTCTTTTTTTTTTTTTTGAATTGAAGGGGAACGCACCTAAATCACGCCTCATTAAAAAACCTCCCTAAACCTAATGGAGGAAAAAAGAGTACTCGATCTAGGGCGATTAAAGCAACACAAACAAGAAAAAAACTGAAAACCACCTCCTAACCTGCTACAAGAGCACACCTAAACACCACTCCTAATGATATCGAATAGAAATATAGTCTACAAACACCTAAAAAACCCGTCACCCCATGCTCTTCACATGACAAAATAAACCCTGCGCTCACACAACACGCTAACCCTCATCCCAATCCGCATTCAATTTTCTCATAATACTCGCTGGTGGATCAAGAAAACGATAATACGATAAAGGGAGCTCCTTAGCCAACTTAGCAAAGGCATCCGCTACCATATTTGCTTCTCGGCGAACCCACGAGAAACGAACCACCCAATTTCTAGACAAAATCGATGCCAACGAACCCCGCAAGGATGACGGAAGGCGTGTCGGATCACCCATTGCAAGCACCTCATACACCTCCTTATTATCCGTTTCAATAATCACACGAGTATGCCCTAACGCCCAAGCCGTTTTAAGCCCATCATGTACCGCCCACACTTCTGCTTCAAAGCTAGAACAAATACCAATCTTTCTAGCGAAACCAAAATGCCACCCTCGAGTGCTATCGCGGCCAACACCCCCACAAAATGCTAAACCTGAGGTAGTGTTTGCCGCGCCATCCACATTCACCTTCACCCATCCCACCGTCGGCTTCACCCATCGCATCACTGGCCGCGAGTGCACCATCATATCCTCCATGCTTTGATCCAAACTAGCCACCTGATTTGTGTCATTGCACACGCGAACAACAGCCTGCAGTAACCCCTCCGAACTCATCCTCGTCGGCTCAAATATGAAGCAGTTCCTCCGCTTCCAAGCCGTCCAAACAACGGCACCAAACAAAATGTCCCAATTCACGGTATCCCTAGGGAAGTAGCATTGATCCGAAAGATTGATCAACATCCTCTCTTTAATATTCAGCTCAAAAAACCGTTGAATTCGATCCGGCCGAACCACCCGACACCACACACTTTTCACCTCAAAACAGTCCCGTAGGACATGCGAAACATCTTCCACTACAGCTCCACAAATCACACAGCTAGCATCATGTGCAAGATGTCGTCGCACCCGTTCAGCGTTCGTTAAAAGCCTCCCATGACAAGCTTGCCACATGAAGAACCTAATTCGCGGCAGCCCCTTGTACCTTGCCAGCACCGCCCATATGCGATCACCATCATCAGTAGCACTCGCTGCACGCAAGATATACGCCGAACGCACCGAAAACCGACGTGAGGTCTCCAAATCCCAGCCCGGCCTATCAGCCACCCCGAACGCACCTGGTGGTTGCACCGCAGCAACCCCCCACACAGCAACATAAAATCTGACATTTTCACTTAAAAGTGTTGTTCTACTTGCATGTTTTGTAGAAAAATCATCTACAACGCTTCTGATATTAACTTCTCCCAAAAGATCATCTCATTTTTTAAAAAATTATTATATAATATTATTTTTCAGAATATAATATTAGAGAACTCATTTTGGGACTCTAATTTTTTAGGGGCTTTGTGCAGTCACACTTATTAAACATGTCCAGAATCACACCTGATTTAGGGTGTTGGGTTTAATTTTTAGGACTTATGATTTATGATTTAAAATTTATGGTTTAAATATAAGATTTTATTTTTTTAGTGTTAAAATATAAAAACGCTAAAAAAGAATAGAAAATTTTTGTTCGACAATAACAATATTAGTAGGTTGAAAGTCAGTTGATGTGAGAAATTAATGGGAAGATGCTGCATGCATGTGTATTGGCATATCGTGCACGAGTTTTTCTTTTCCCTTAATTTCTTGTTGTTTTGTAAAGTCATGCAGATGGTGGGACACTATTAGAGGAAACTTGTAAGTTACTCACGCAATCACAACAATTAAGCAAAAAGAAGAAACTAATCCTTTTAAGTAATGTATTCTTTCGGAATTGAATGCATGATTAGAATAGAAGGAAACCGACTAACGTAATTAAGGATTGGACACGAAAAAAAAAACTTTTCTCCTTTTTTGTTAGTGTCCTATTACTCAACACTAATAAATTAGATTTAAAATTAATTTTTAAAATTTACAGTTTTAGTTAAAATTTAGGGTTAAAGTATAATTTTTTAGTGCTGGACGTACATACAGACACCAAAGTTTTGTTCCAAGTCAGTGAGAGAGAGAAAGGGTAATAATAATCCTTTGCCATTTTCGATAAACTTATGTATGTCCCAACACTAAAAAATTAAACTCTACACTTTAATTCTAAATCTTAAACTTTAAACACTAAAAATTAAACCTTACACACAGGTACGGACGCGAGATTTTATGTTAGGAGGGGTGAACCTATAAAATTTTAAGCGGTGGCGAATTTATAATATTTTGGGGGGAGAAAATAGATTTTCAATGAAAAATACATAGATAATTTCTAAAAGATTTCTAAATCATATATGAATTTAAAAAGTTTAGGGGGGCGACTGCCCCCTCTAGCCCCCTTTGGGTTCATCTCTGCTTACACATTAAATATTAAACCCTAAATCCATTTTTTAGTATTGTGACATACATAAGGACACCAAAAAAAAGCAGAGGATTTTAGAACAAAAATCTTCTACTTTTTTTTATGTCCCTATGTATGCCCCAATACCAAAAAACTAAACCTTATACTCTAATCCTAAATCTTAAATACTAAACTCTAAGAGCCAAACACTAAAAATTAAACTTAACACCTTATAATCTAAAACTCTAAATCCATTTTTTTAATATTAAGACATACATAGGGACACAAAAAAGGGGCAGGGGATTTTTGTTCTAGAAGAACAAAATTAAACCACACTCTAACCCAAAATCTTAAATCATAAACCTTAAACTCTAAACCCTAAAAATTAAACTACACAACTTAAACTGAGTTAAACCTTAAACACTAACCATTAACCCTAAACTCTAATCATAAACTCATTTTTTAATGCTGGGACATACATATGGATACCGAAAAGTAACAAATGATTTCTATATGTGAACTTAGCGTGCATGCTTCTTCAATTATTGAGAATTTCCAACTGATTATCTATACTACATATAAAGTCCTCCTTACTGATTTAGTGTCACGAATTAATCTAACACAAACATAATTAAGAAAAAAATACTTCATGAAAATTAACATTGTTATAATGGTATTGTTGTCTTTTATATTTTTTACATAATACTTAAATAAAATCATTATTTTCAAACGCAAAACGAATGGATTTATACCAATAATCATGCGTAAAAATAAATTATATATATTTGCACATAAAATAATTTTCACCTACATTGTGAGTGTGACAATTTAATCTAATTATACATAAAGTCTGTGGCACTAACACGACACATGGTGTCACGAGTCAACTTGACATCAACTTAATTGAAAAATAATATATTTTTTTAATTTTTTTTAATAATTTTATATAATATTTTAAAATACAAATTGCTTGTAAGTCTTTTATATTTTTTACCAAATTCATTCTCTTGTAAGTTGTAACTAATTCTGTCGGTTTTACTGTTCTGGCTTGGTTGGCAATTGGTATTTGTAACGTCCCTTTCATGCAAAACACACAAATTAAAACTGAACTGATCTGAATTTGCTAGAAAACTTATCCTTGTGTTTGTCTGATTGAAAATGTGGATGTACTATTAGTTTGATTAATATTGTTATTATAAATAGACAAATGTAAATTTATTCATACTTATACACGTAATATCTTCGAAGCTGATAAAGAACGAAAATGGTGATGGAATTGAAGGGTTACTTACGGTGGCAAGTTGCAGGAACTGGGCTGCCATCGAAATTTGAGATAGCCTTTATCAGGTCGACCATTCCTCGAGCAGTCGAACTGCTTCTCGATGAACGGGCAGTTGGGTGTTTGATAAAGCGGATAGGATTTATCAAACACCCAACTCCCATGGAAAATATCACACACCTTGCTTCTCCTCACTGTTAAACCTCTCCCCACCAACTCTCCATGTCCATATAGCTGTTGTTGTAGAAGAGAAAGCACTGCAAGTATTGTTGCAGCAATGGCCAAACAATCCATCAAATAGCCTAGAGAGAGAGAGAGCAATGGGTTGGTGAAATTGTGTGAAGTTGGATTGCTAATATATATAGAGTTTGGAGGATGATTCCAAATTGAAGGAAGAGTAATAGTAATTAATAGGGTGGATTCTTTTTTGGTTTATGAATACAAGGTGTGGTTCTGGTGATAAAAGGTGACATGTTTTACATAATTAATTATGCTGCGGCGAATGTATTAAGGATATGGGAGGGCTCGTGCGCAGGGGTGAATTCAAAATTTTAAATTTAGTAGTTCACTGATTGGTATAATAATATGCTAGTAAAAGGTAATTGTTGTACAAACAAGTATAGTTTATATTCAGAGATATGTTCACGTATATCAGTGTAAATATGTCTAAGATATTGAAATTATCTTATACTGATGTAATTGTGTTTTAGATTATATATAATGACTTTGATGAAATTAAGTAACGATAAGCGACACATGTTGTGCAAGCAAGCATGGGTTTTATATTTCAAAATCGATTTTAGTGACAAAAAATAGAAAAGAAATAATAGGTTGGTGACCAAATCAAGAAGAAAACATAACATTGGTGACCAAAACTTTAATAAGGTTTTATAAAAAAAATAATAGTTCAATGACTAAAACAAGAAAAAAGCAATAGATTGAGGGTAGTTCTGCGGTGCGGCAGCCTAATATGCGGCTAATATACGGCGTTATCGGAAACATCATTAAGAAATACCGGAAACATGGATTGATATACCGGAAACATGATAAGATATACCGGAAACATGAATTTCAAAAGTATAGATACTTTCGAAATCAACATATCCAAAAGTATGGATACTTTCGAAAGTATGGATACTTTCGAAATCAACATATCCAAAAGTATCGATACTTTCGAAATCCATGTTTCCGGTATATCTTATCATGTTTCCGGTATATCAATCCATGTTTCCGGTATTTCTTAATGATGTTTCCGGTAACGCCGTATATTAGCCGCATATTAGGCTGCCGCACCGTAGAAAAATCCATAGATTGATGATCATAAATATAATTTACTCAAAAAAGTCAATGTTAGTCAAGGGACCTACCATGCACTATGTTAGGTCCACCCCTGCTCGCGCGCCTCCCAACTTTTTTTGTTTAGTGACAATTTTAATCATTTGTTAGTTTAAACACTTGTCAAATTAAGTCTAGACTCTCTTAAATTTTTGTCTTATCCCTATTAATTTTGAAGATAGACGACTTTGTCTCTTCCATTGTCTAATCTTAGCTCTATTTTTGTGACTTGAGTTTGAATAATTTAGTATGCAAGTGTATGTAAGTTTAAATAAATTTGAACTCAAATAAAAAATAATATCCTCTACTAGAGTAGAATGATAAAATGAATTTGGTTTATTGAATGAAGAATCCTTTTTCATGGATGATCATAATAAAAGAAATATTTATGGTTAATCGGAAAGTAGCATGTATGTGATTGATTTCTTAACCGACCGGGCCTTATTTTAGGCTCATAATAGATGTCACAAACTAGAACTACCCCTGATTTTGTGGTTGGAAGTTGCTTTAATTTTTAGTTTTTTTTATTTGTTTTTAAGCTTAAAAGTTAAATAAGCCCTCAAATTTTTAAAAAAATTAATTAATCTTTTGAAATTTTTGCACCCAATTAGGTCTTTAAACTCAAGAAAAAAATTAATTTGACCCTTTGACTAACATTGACCGTTAACTAATAGTTTTCTTGAAAAGTTTCTTTTGACATGTGTCGTAATAGGATAATGTCACTTGTCATTTTTATAAATCATATTTTTTAAAAAAATATATACAAAACAGAAAAAAAAATCTATTTTTCAAAAATTCTGGAAAATTCTAAAAAGTATTTTAAAAACATAAAAAATTAATTTCGAAATTTATTTAAAAAATAATATTTTTTTTAAAATATTAAAATATTTTAAAATTAAAAAAAACTAAATATTATTATAAAAATATAAAAAATAATTTGAAAAAAACAATACAAGTTATTTTGCTTTTAAAAATATATTTAAAACTATATTTTAAAAAATATAAAACAATAAAAAGTTATTTTGAATTAATAATAATAATAATAATTTTTATTTTTAAAATATTTTAATATTTGGGTTTAAACTATTAAAAATATTTTTAAAAAATATAAAACAATAAAAGTTATTTTTATATTTTTTAAAATAATTTTTCAGAATTTTTAAATCTTTTAGAATTTTTTTCTGTTTTTTATATATTTTTAAATTTTAAAATTTAAAAATTCCTAGAAACGGGAAGTGTATTATCATATTGTGACACATGTCAAAAATTTAAAAAAAAAAACTATTAAAGTTAATGGTCAGCGTTGGTCAAAAGGCTTAATTGAGTGCAAAAAATTCAGAGACTTAATTATTTTTTTTACAAAAATTTAAGGGCTTATTTAACTCTTAAGCCTCATTTTTATTTCTTGCTATAGACACTAGTTTTTATCCAATTCATTTTTGGAATTTATTACAAAATAAACAAGCTCAATTATAGTAGACCCAAATGACCCAATAACCCGAGCCCACATCATAAACCTATCCACTAACTCTAATATTAAGGGAGACAACCGCCAAACCCTAATCTACAACATAAACATATATACAGTTTATGATAAGTTTATGAGTATAAGAAGCGCTTAAATTTTTGAAAAAAAAAATTATTTAAGCTCTAAATCTTTTTGCACTTAATTAAGCCTTTAAACTAAAAAATTTAATCAATTAAGCTATTGAACTAAGAAATTGAATCAATTAATTCATTTGAGTAATATTGACCATTAAATCTTTACTTTTTTTTCTTTAGATATTACTAACACATGATACACTACAATTCTATCATGTTTCATTTACATATTTTTTTAAAAAATAATTTTTATAAGTTTATTAGAATTTTTAGAACGTTAAAGAATTTTTTGAATAAAATATTTTTTAAAAAAAAAATTAAGTGAAAACACTGCGACACAAGGCATTGCACTAACATATTAAAAAAATTGTTAGTATTTAACGGTCAAAATTGGTCAAAGAGTTTAATTGATTCAATCTCTTGGTTCAAAAGCTTAATTAGATAATAAAAGTTTAATGGCTTAATTAATTTTTTTTTTCAAAAGTTTAAAGGATTTTTACACCCTTAAGCCTTTATTATATTATTATTATTCATTTTTTTACAATATAATATATTATACTTTATGTTGATACCATATGTTTCTTATATCTTATATTACTCAGCTATATATATTATGGAAAATACTTTGATGTACAAGTTTGTGTAAAACTTTAGTTTACACAAGTCTTTCAATGTTAAGGTTTAAATATTTAGGTTATGCTTTAGGGGTTTAGGTTGTTAGGTGTAGAATTTAAGATTTATGATTAGAATTTAGAGTTTAAGATTTAGGGTTTAAGGTTTAGGTTTTAGGGTGTTAGGGATAGAGATTTAGGTTTTAGATTTTATAACTTAAATATGAAAGGTTGTGTAATTTTTTTTATACATTTTGTGTATCAAAATATAACTCATATATTATATAGTTGACCTCTTTTATGTATTGATATATTATATTTTAATTATATATTTATATAAATTTACTTTATATTATATATATGTAGTTGTATGTCCTTTATCATATATAGTATACATGTATATTATTTTGAGGTAAACTACACACAAGGTCACTTAATTATAGGTATTACAACAAACAAGTCATTTTTTCTAAAAGTTACAAACAAGTCATTCAATTAATATATTGTTTCAAATAGGTCACTCATTTAACATATTATTACAAATAAGCCACTCAATTAACATATTGTTACAAACATGTCACTTTATTTTGGTATAATGACATCTTTAATCCCCAAAACTTTTATATATTATTAATTTTGTCCTAATTCAAAACAATTTAATAAATTTAATCTTTAATATTTAAAATTGTCATCAATTTAATTTTTGTGATACTATCAAAGCAAGCGAGCTCATAAGATCGAATTAGTAGTTCGATAACTGCATTCTACCATAAAGTAGCAACAAGTTGTTAAATTGTTATTACACCAAAAAGTAACAAGAAAATAAGATAACATTGTTGAGATAATAACAAGCAATTCAAGAGAAAGAATAAAGATTGAAATGATGAATATTTAAATATTAAGAGTTTTACTTATTTATTTATTTTTAAATTATGACCAGATTAATACACTGTAAAAGTTTTGAGACTAAAAATATTATTATATCATGTCATATTAAAAAGAAAAGTGACATGTTTATTTTTTTTTGATAATAAACCGGCCTTTATTTATTGAATACTTAAAACCCAATAAAACGTAAAAAAGTACAAACTGACAAAGAAAAAGGAAAAGACATAAAATAAAGCGGCCAGTCGGTTCATCTCTCCACACAACTCAGATAAGGCAAGAGATCGAAGGGGGGGAGAGAAAAACAGAGGGGTAAAGATCTGAAAAACCCCCATCACACCGAAGGGAACAAAACTCCGGCAAAAACTCAAGGCGGCTCCGATAGTCTACGATCCGTCTCCGCCACGGCTAAAACCTCCACCGGAGCGTCCTCCACCCAGAAGCGTCTTCGCCCACGGTTCGTGCCACCTGTGCCAAGGCGTGCATCGTCCGATTACCTTTCCGGGGAACAAACTGAAACATGCAAGACTCGAAGCCCACAGCCAAAGCTTTAATAGACCAGGTAACAGAACGAATCTCTGATAAATCTTCCTCCGTTGAGATTACCTTTTTGATAACGGTTCTTGAGTCACTTTCGAGGATGACCTTTCGGAAGCCCAAGTCTTGAGCGAAGAGGAGCCCATGCAAAACGGCCAGAGCCTCCGTGAAGAAGGATGAAGGGGAAGAAGGGACAACTCTGTGCGCCGCTCCTTGAATAGCCCCCGTGTCGTCTCTGACCACCATCCCCGTAAAAGAGCTCGAATGGTTTTGAGGGAAGCTCGCGTCAGTATTTACCTTAACCCAGTCGATTGGGGGGCGGGACCAAGTAACCGACCCACTGGTGCTTGGATGGGAAAGCTTAACCCCAAGCGAGCGGAACTCATAATCGTAGCCTCGGACAAAGGTAATTAGATCTTCAGTCCTTTTCCAGATTTTGTCATGTACCCATTTGTTTCTTGCATGCCATAATGACCATATTATATAAGCAATTACCTCATTACTCAAATGCTTGATGTTAAGAAATAGCCAGTAAAGCCATTCTAGGAAGCTAGCTTGATCGATATCTGCAGGCCAGTGGACATTTAGAGTGGACCAAATATTAGCTGCATAGAAACAATCCCTACTGAAATGTAATACTGATTCCTGTAACTGATTGTACTTAGGACAAATAGGAACATTCGAAATCCTCCTATAGTAAAGATTGCTCATAGTAGGGATTAAGTTACGGCTACACTTCCATAGCGCTATTCGGACTTTAGCTGCACATCTGAGGCTCCATATTCTTTTATAAAAACAAGTAAGCAAGCTATCAGTAGTAGGGATACCTTGTAACATTCGATACCCAGTATGAACTGAATAAACCCCGCTTTTATCCCCACTCCACACCAGATGGTCCGACTGGGGAACTAATGGTAACTGAATAGATAAAATGGCATCACGATCGCAAGGAAGAAAGGTTGCGTTGATCAGAGGGACGTTCCATTCAATTGAGTCTTCCGCCATCAAATGGTTGACTGTCAACAGCGAGTCAACTCTAGGGGTCAGAAGCTTCTTATTCGGAAAGCCCGGTAACCAATAGTCATTCCATATGGAGATGTTAAGGCCCGAGCCCACTCTCCATTTAAGCTCAGACTTAAGAAGCCCTTTGGCACTCCAAATAGACCTCCAGAATAGAGACGGATTGGATCCTAGGTTAGAATTCATGAAATCCGAATTAGAGAAGTATTTGGCCCGAAAAATCCTGGCGGGAAGAGAACCAGGATTCTGTAAAAATCTCCAGCCTTGCTTAGCTAGCAAGGCTATATTAAATTTGCCGAGGTCCTTAAAACCCATGCCCCCTCTTCTTTCGAAAGACATAAAGAGCTCCACGAGCACCAATGTATTCCCCTTCTCCCTGGGCCCTTGTGCCACCAGAAATGGGCCATAGAGCCTTCTAATTGACTGCATAATGTTCTCGGGAGGAGAAAACAGGACATGGCATATGTTGGGATCGACTGGAGCACTGATTTGATAATGTTGAGATTTAGGGTGCTCGATTCGATCAACCGTTCTTGCTCGCCAAGTGTGGAGAAGTTGGATAATTGGGTGTTTTAGTAGGAGGTGAAAAATTGGCAATTTGACACAAGGATTTATAGTGGTTCAACCTTCTAACCAAGGTCTACATCCACTACCTTAGCTCCCCACTAAGGATTTCCAACAAATTCACTAAGAATTTCGTCCCCTTTTCTCGGATTAGGAGGAAACCGTTACAACCCTCAAAGCTTTCTACCCAAAGTTTGAAGGAACACTCTCTTTACAAAGAAAGACTTAGCAAACTAGAAATCCCTCTAAAAGGCGTTTGTTTGCAATTCTAAGCACTCACCCAAAACCTAGACACTTGAGCAAATTTAACAATGTAAGCTCACAAGTGTTGTCTAAGCAAGAAATAAACAATTTAAGCTCTAGACAAATTTTGACATCATAATGTTGTAACAATTGAAGCATTAACCATTACAAGATGCTTGGAGGTCCCTTTTATACTCCCAATTGAGTTTGTAGCCGTTACTAGCCGTTGGGATTGAAATGGAGCCGTTTGAGTCTTTATTTCTCACCATAAATGCAGTTCTGCAGCTTGGCGTATCGATACTCGTCCAACCGTATCGATACGGTCTCAAAGAGGAAAGAGCCGTTGGGCTTCTTCAGCTGATGCGTATCGATACGCTTACCTAGCGTATCGGTACGGTCCTGCAATTTAAAAGACCGTTGGGAAAGTGACCGTTGGGGTAGTTAGGCGTATCGGTACGCGATATAACCGTATCGGTACGCGACTAGCCGTTGGGCTATTTCAAAGCTCACCGTATCGATACGGCTAAGCGTATCGGTACGGGTTTTGGCTACTGGAAAATCTGGTGGCTTGAAACCCTAAAACGTATCGATACCCTTCTATACCGTATCGATACGGGTACATAAAAATACAGGTTTTGACCACTTTAAATGTACTTTAAGTCCATTCCAAAGCCTTTAAAACCCTTAAACATATTTTCAAGTTGTTTTTGACTAAAAACTCATTTTAAATTCTTTGCAATTTAGTCCAAAACATTTTTCAAATATTATATCAAAACTTAGTTCTACGATCTCCCCCTTTTTGATATAATAAAACCAACTTGAAAAATTGTTTGGAATTCTCCCCCTTTGACTTTAAAATTGTGAATAAGAGATTACAAATGAAAACAAGTAAAGCTCCCCCTTATTCATTTGAAAAATTCAATTTTTCAAACCATTTCTCCCCCTTTTTGTTATATCAAAAAGAATTTAAAATGACATTTAAGTTCAAGATAACATAGGAGGCAAAAAAAAAAAATTTTGACACACTTAAAATTTTGGTTTTAAAAATTGGCTCCCCCTTACTCAAAGCATCATGAGAATGTTAGTTCAACATATATGAATATCTAGTTGACATTAAAGAAAATAAATCAAATAAACACTAAAGCAACTAGATTTTACCACACTTGAACTCAAGGGAGGATGTGAAGCCTTCCTTCTTCAAGTGTTCTTCCTTTGTGTGCATGGAGCTCCCCCTCAATTTTTGACTTGTTGATCACTCTCCATCACACCTAGCAAAAGACAATCAAGTAATTTTTGGTATCCAAATTGCTTTGGATCCATAGACATTAGTAGCACAAAATTTAGTCCCCTTAGGAATCCATTTTTCAATTTCATCCTTTTTAGTTGAAGTGGTTAGTCCTTTTGGGACCCAAACACTTCTAAAACATTTTCCATTCACAAATCTAGGGGCACTAGATTGCCTTACATAAAAGTTTGATTTTCCAAAACTATTTTTCTTTTCAAGTTCATTGGAAATCAAATCTTTTTCTTTTTGAACTTTGAGAAGCAAATTTTGTAAATCAAAACATTTTTGTTCAAAATCTTTTAATCTTGCTTCAAGTTCAAGATTTGTTTTGGAAAGCAAATCATTTTCAATTTTTATTTTTGAAATCAACTTTTTGTTTTTAGAAAATGATGCCTTGAATTTCAAAAGCAAATCATCATAGGCATCTTGTAACTCATCAAATGTATAAGAATTTGAAATAGATGAGTTAGAAGTTACCTCCCCCTCATTGAGGGCCATCAAGCATAGGTGGGCTACTTCATCATCGGTGGAGTCTTCATCACTCCATGTGGCCACATATGCTTGTTTTGAAGATGATCCCTTATTTTTGGATTTGTGGGAGTCCTTCATCTTCTTCATCGATTCAAGCTTGGATTTTTCCATTTTGCTCTTCATGAACCGGGCGAACTTGTTGAAGAGATAGGCCATCTCTTCATCTTTACTATCCTCCTCACTAGAATCTACGTGATGGTAAGTGGAGGACTTGAGAGCCATGGCACTTGCATTGATGCCAAGCCCTTTGATTTTCTTCTCTCCCATAGCTCTAATTTCTTCCCTTTTCTTCTCATCTTCCTTGTTCTTCTTCATGATTTGATGAGTGAGAAGAGACCCCATAAGTTCATCAAGCTTCAAAGTCTTCAAATTTTTAGCTTCTATGATGGCGGTCCTCTTTGAGTCCCAAGACTCGGGAAGTGAATAGATGAGCTTTCGGACAAGCTTTTCCTCCGGGATGGCTTCTCCAAAACCTTTAAGACCATTGGTGATGGTGGAGAACCTATCAAACATCTTCTCGATGTTCTCTTCCGGATCCATCTTGAAGTTCTTATACTCTAAGGTGAGGAGCCCAATCTTGGTCTCCTTGACTTCATTGGTTCCTTCGTATGTGACTTCAAGCTTGTCCCATACTTCCTTGGCACTCTCACAAGAAGACATCTTCTCGTAGATGGTTGGGCCAAAAGCACAAAAGAGCATGTGCAAGGCTTTGCAATTAAGCTCCATCTTTTTGCGATCGTCGGCACTCCATTCCGCTTTGCTTCCTTGAGGCACGAACGGACCATCTTCAACTATGTCCCATAGCTTGTAATCTCTTGACTTCAAGAAGAATTTCATCTTTGTCTTCCAATGGGCATAGTGATCTCCGTTGAAGAAAGGCGGTTTGTTGATGGATTGCGCCATTTGAGCCGGTTGATGAAAAAGTGATCGAGCTTGCCGGATCTTCTCAATAGGATGTGAATCCTCTTCGATTGAGCCAAGCTCTGATACCAATTGTTGAGATTTAGGGTGCTCGATTCGATCAACCGTTCTTGCTCGCCAAGTGTGGAGAAGTTGGATAATTGGGTGTTTTAATGGGAGGTGAAAAATTGGCAATTTGACACAAGGATTTATAGTGGTTCAACCTTCTAACCAAGGTCTACATCCACTACCTTAGCTCCCCACTAAGGATTTCCAACAAATTCACTAAGAATTTCGTCCCCTTTTCTCGGATTAGGAGGAAACCGTTACAACCCTCAAAGCTTTCTACCCAAAGCTTGAAGGAACACTCTCTTTACAAAGAAAGACTTAGCAAACTAGAAATCCCTCTAAAAGGTGTTTGTTTGCAATTCTAAGCACTCACCCAAAACCTAGACACTTGAGCAAATTTAACAATGTAAGCTCACAAGTGTTGTCTAAGCAAGAAATAAACAATTTAAGCTCTAGACAAATTTTGACATCATAATGTTGTAACAATTGAAGCATTAACCATTACAAGATGCTTGGAGGTCCCTTTTATACTCCCAATTGAGTTTGTAGCCGTTACTAGCCGTTGAGATTGAAATGGAGCCGTTTGAGTCTTTATTTCCCACCATAAATGCAGTTCTGCAGCTTGGCGTATCGATACTCGTCCAACCGTATCGATACGGTCTCAAAGAGGAAAGAGCCGTTGGGCTTCTTCAGCTGATGCGTATCGATACGCTTACCTAGCGTATCGGTACGGTCCTGCAATTTAAAAGACCGTTGGGAAAGTGACCGTTGGGGTAGTTAGGCGTATCGGTACGCGATACAACCGTATCGGTACGCGACTAGCCGTTGGGCTATTTCAAAGCTCACCGTATCGATACGGCTAAGCGTATCGGTACGGGTTTTGGCTACTGGAAAATCTGGTGGCTTGAAACCCTAAAACGTATCGATACCCTTCTATACCGTATCGATACGGGTACATAAAAATACAGGTTTTGACCACTTTAAATGTACTTTAAGTCCATTCCAAAGCCTTTAAAACCCTTAAACATATTTTCAAGTTGTTTTTGACTAAAAACTCATTTTAAATTCTTTGCAATTTAGTCCAAAACATTTTTCAAATATTATATCAAAACTTAGTTCTACAGATAAAAACCTCACGACCCCCATCGAAAGTCCTCGAATACACCAATTCGGCTTCTTTTTCTCAAACTTCTCTTTAAAATCCTTGAAAACACTCATCTTATTCCGTCCTACCAAAGCTGGAAGGCCCAGATATTTCTCCGGATTTTCAGAGCTGGTTACGCCCAAAATACCACAAATCTCCTCGCGTACAAATTCAGCAACATTCGAGCTAAAAAAAGCCCCTGATTTGTCATAATTGATGAGCTGCCCCGATGCCGCAGCGTAGGTAGACAACATATCTTTAATGAAATTAGCATTAGCTGCTGAGGCTTCACTAAAAATCAGTGAGTCATCCGCAAAGAATAAATGGGTCAGGACCGGGGCGTGCCTATTAATCCTTGCACCAATGAAGTTCCCGGCTGAATGAGCTAAATTGAGTGGAGTGGATAATCCTTCGCTACAGATCAAAAAGAGGTAGGGGCTAAGCGGATCTCCTTGTCTCAACCCACGGCTAGGAGAGAAGGTATGGCTAGAGAACCCGTTAATGCTGACAGAATAAGACACCGTTCGAACACAATTCATGATAATAGAAACCCAAGTGGAATTGAAGCCCAATTTCAGCATCATAGACTCAAAAACTGCCATTCCACCCTATCGTAGGCTTTGCTCATGTCCAACTTCAAAGCAAATTGGCCCACCGACCCAGCTCTCCTGTTCTTAAAGGAATGAAGCATTTCATACGCTATTAAGATGTTGTCCGTAATAAGTCTGCCCGGCACAAAAGCACATTGGCCCTCATTAATACAAACATCCAAGAGGCGTTTAAAACGATTGGCAAGCATCTTCGAAGCTATTTTGTACAAGACGTTGCATAAACTAATGGGCCTGAATTGGGTCATGTTGGACGGGTCCTTCACCTTAGGAATAAGCACTATGCACGTCTCATTTATCTCCTGAAAATTAGCAAGACCACTAGCCAAAGAAATACAATATTCAGCTACCTCCCTCCGTATAATATGCCAAAATTTCTGATAGAAGACAGCTCCCAACCCATCTAAACCTGAGGCCTTTAGTGGGTCCATTGTCTTAACTGCAGTACAAACCTCCTCATAAGTATAAGGCTCATTTAAAGAATCATTCATGGATTGGGTTATGCATTCACGAACACCATGCAAAATTGCTTCTACATTGTTGCAGCCTTGCGATGTAAACAAATTCTGGAAGTATTCAGAAGCAGTGAGGAGAATACCTTCATTATCGGAAATGGCAGTACCCGAAGAGTTAACAATCTGCTTAATTCTGTTTTTCCGACGTTTTCCGGATGCGAAACGATGAAAGAACGCCGTGTTGCGGTCTCCATTCCGCAACCAGTTCGCACGTGCTCTCTGCTCCCAGTACACCTCATCCTTGTCGGCCTCCATATTAAGAGAGAGCTTCGTCTCTATAATTTCTCCTAGAACTTCATCCGAAGGGTCCATGCTCCATAATTGCTCTAACCTTTTCCGCAAATCAGCCACCGTGATAGATTTCAACCGGCGAATCTCGCGAAACCAATTATTTAAACCCCGGCACACGTGATTGAGTCGATTTGGGATTGGGCCTTCTGACTCATTCCAAAGTTTTAGCACCTCCGGCTCACAAGATTCTTCAGCTAGCCAGCATGCCTCAAACTTACAGGGCCAATTTCGAACAAGACTTAAGGCCCCTGTAGTATCCAACAACAAAGGGCAGTGGTCGCAAATTGAGTGGGTCATATGATTAAGGGTAAAGTTAGGGAACAGCTCCCACCAACCCCCATTGCCTACTCCTCTATCGAGTCGTTCACGAATATTGTTGACTTGTGTTCGACCCCTCTCCCAAGTATACCAGCTTCCAGAATAACCAATATCGGATAAAGAGCATTCGGAAAGAGCCTCACAAAATTTTGCCATTTGTCTTTCACTTCGGCGCAACCCTCCCTGCTTTTCATTGGCGTACATAATTTCATTAAAATCTCCTAGCACCAACCAAGGGACCTCCGGGCTATCGTTAAGGAGGCGAAGCAAGTCCCAAGATGCCTCTCGAAGATGTTCTTCCGGAGCACCGTAGAAGCCAGTACACCGCCAGCAATTGCCCTCACTATCATCATTGATAAACACATCAATGTGCCGAATCGAGAAGGACCGTAGAGAAATCGAAATCGAGTCTTTCCAAGCAAAAGAAAGACCTCCACTACGGCCCACCGAACTAACTTCGATCTCGTTATTAAAACCACAAGCTTGTCTAATGCGAGCCATTCTAGAATCATGTAGTTTCGTCTCGCTAAAGAAAACTACAGAGGGGTTAAAATCTCTCAACGCGTGTCGGAGACGACGTACGTTCCGAGGGTCCCCCAGTCCCCGGACGTTCCAACATACCATCTTCATTAGGCCCGGCTGGCCTGCTCAATAGCAAAGCCTGCCGATAGAGTATCATTTGCCTCAGAAGAATCCAAACCTGAAGAAACTCCCGAGACCCCCGTAGAAATAACACGTTGCCGTTTGAGCCCATCCATTTTAGATAATGGGCTTTGTTCACTCTCCATACCCATCTCAACATCAAAAATGGGATTCATAATGGGGTGGCCCGAAGGGACTAATATGCTGCCATTTACTATCTGATTGCAGAATCCCCCAGCACTAATAGATCTGATTTGCTTAAATTGCGGGTAGTAATAGTATCCGTCAATTTTCCCCCTAACTCAGCTCCACCAGATACCAAACGCGCCGGGATTGCCGCGACTTGATGCTTGTTGCCTAAAATAGTTCGGTCAGGTTGAGTGTTCACACCACCCGTAGCATCCAGCAGATTACTGACCTGAGAGTCATCGCGCAATCATACACTCGTCGGAATGGAGTTCCTCCTAGACGGGGCCCGCAGTGAGATATCCCACTCCAGAGGGAGATCCTGATTCTCTGAAGAGAGGCGGATAGGGCAAAAACCTTCACCATGCCCAATTCGACCACACAAGAAGCAGAATAATCGAAGCTTTTCGTATTGGAAAAAAACAAAAGTTGATTTTCCGGATGGCAAACCCAGTTTCTTTTTACGTTTCAGGGGTTGACGAATGTCTAGCGATACTCGAATTCTCATAATGCCTTTGTACCCAAGAGTAGTGTCTTTAGTAACGTAATCCACAAAACGACCCAAGAAATTACCCAGCTGCTTTGTCATATTCGTGGACATGAATCCATGCGGGATATTAAGAACCAACACCCAAAAATCCACCAGGACAAGAGGGACCAACGAAGGATCTTCCCCCTCAGAAAGTCGGTGAGTCACCAGTAAATGTGAATTGAAAAACCAAGGCCCATTTTCCAGAATCCGATCGATGTCAATCGAATGAAACAGACGAAAGAGGAAACGATTTTCGCCCAGGTCAGAAATGGAGATCCCTCCAACCGGGTGCCATACGTTCGCCAACGTCGCCTTCATGGAAACAAAATTGATGATACTGCTAGTGAGAAATGTACCCACAAAATAGTGGACAAAGGAAACTCCCTGACCCAAATCATCAACTTGAACTGAAAGCTCTTCTTCCTCCTCCCCCTAGATAGAAAGTGAAGCCAAGCCTGAGTCAATGGTATTCATCGGGACAGTGACCGAAACGGACAGCAACCGAAGAGAACGGAGAAGAAAAAGAGAAAGCGTGCCACAAGGCAGAGAGAAAGCGTGCCACAAGGCAGAGATTGTTTAGCTTAAAGTGACATGTTTATAACAATATATTAATTGAATAATATGTATATAACAAATTTTTAATTAAATAAAATGCTTGTAACTTTTAAAAAAATGTGACATGTTTATTACTAAACTCATAGTTAAATGACATTGGACCAATTGATTTTCTATTCAACCGATTGATTTGGTTTAATTCTGACCATACTGATCTGGTTTCATTACACTGTTTTGTTTCTCAAAATTAGAAAGCAAGCAAAGATCTTAAATTATCAAATGTTGTAACTATAAAGGACCCCCAACAATGTTATTGGAATGAATCACCATTTCTGAACCAATGTGGACCTCTTTTCTGGTAATAGTAATTATTCAATGCAGAAACCTTAAGTTCAGCTTCTATCCTGGGCTCATCCTATGCAGATTTTGTGACTTGATGAATCGCATTCGCCAAATACTCGACATTGCCGGTCGTAACACCCGCCATACTGTATTTGTTTGCAACAACAGCAACAATTCAGTTTTTGATTCAAGATAGTCCAGAAAGGAAAGAAAAGAAAAGGAAGTACATTTTCAAAGATATCTATCTACCTGATACGGCCATTGCGAGTCATGTAGATGTGGAATTCGTTTGTCAAGCGATCCACCTGTTCTGGTGTCATTCCACTATAGCAAAACATGCCTATCTGCTTGAAATTACAAGTATTAACAACATCGCTCGACTAAAGAAGTCGGCTTGTACAGAGAGAAGAGAAAGTTGACAAACTTAACACACCTGGTTAGTGACGTGCTGCCATGATAAAGGGGAACCTAGCTTTTCAAGGTTCCCTCGTAAAGCAGTTCGCATTCCGATTATGCGATCAGCCATGACCTGCAGATCATTTGATGTTTAATCTATCTATTTCAAATGATCATAAAAAGAAGATTACGCAGACGGTTTGTTTTGTAACATTCAACTATGCTCCCTTTAGGGCTGGTATTGAAATGGCATAAGCTTAAAAGAGGGTTCAGTTTCTTTAGGGGCCCTCCTAAGTAAGTCCCAAAGGGTTTAATTTCAAAATCCGTGCCTCCATAGGTTTTCTATCATCAGTCCTCCTACTTCCGAAACATGCAATAAGGACGCCATTTCCATGTGGGCACTACACTCAGCTGCATTCCTTTCCTTTTGTGCAACTAGCTTAAATACAACAGTTTCAAAAAGAAACCATGCAATTACCTTGACTTCCTTCAGCCATAGTTTCTTCAAGTCTGGATCACCGAGAATCGTTGAAACTATGAGAGCACCATGAACAGGTGGGTTGCTGTACATGGGCCTAGCAAGCTGCTGCAGTTGACTTTTTACAGCTACTGCTTGTTTTTCATCTTCGCAAAGCACACTGCAGTTTGTTATTGCAGAATTGGTATCAGGAACTTGAAAGGCAAAATGTTGTGCATTCGTTGACAATGACAAGAGACAATTACCTGAGGCATCCTACTCTCTGGCCATAGAGTCCCATATTTTTTGCATATGATTGTGCAATTCCTATATGATGACCATCCTCAAGAAAAATCCTGATCGACTTTGCATCTCTCTCTGGGTCACCGCTAGCAAAACCTTGATATGCCATGTCAAAAAAGGCAAAATGACCTTTCGCCTAACAAAAATGAATACAAGGAAAAGTCCTCAGAAAAAAAATGGAATGGAGAACACAGAAAAATGTGAACATGGGGATACAAATTGTCTCATGAAGTGACTTCAGTAAAGAAAAAGGGTGCAAATAAGCATATACCTTGATGTGGTGTGAGATTTCTCTCCACTGCTCCTCCGTAGGATCGACGCCAGTGGGGTTATGAGCACATGCATGAAGTAGAAAGAATGAACCATTTGGAGCATTCTGTGAAGAAAGAGGAACATAACCTTTAGCAATGATGACACACATAGAATCAAGGGGAGTCCAACAACTAAAAGGAACCAGAAATAAGGGTGGATATTAGTTAATATGTTCGGATACAAAGAATGATCCTTACATACCTTAATGTCATCTATCATTGCTGCAAAATCCAGACCTTTTGATTCTGGGTGATAGTAATGGTATGTTTTCTGAGGGACCTGAGCATCTCTCCAAATGTTGTGGTGGCTGTTGAGATCTCATATTACAAGCAACATAAGTAATAAATTAAGTAAAAGGGAGAAAAGGCTAGATTATAATTTCTCAATCTGATAACTGAACATGTACAGGTCGTAAAATTGAACTAAGACAAAGCAAGAAATTAGTGTCTATGGCAACATAGCAGGAAGACTCACTTTGACCAAGTAGGGACTGGTATATAGATTTGGGATTCGGGACAAAACCGCTTTTGAAAGTCTGCCAAAAGTCGGCATGCACCAGTCCCAGACAGAGCCTGCACAGCTGCTATCCTTTTGTCCTTTATCAACTCAGAATTCTCACCATAGGCCAACTTCAGTGTTTCTTCCACCATGTTCACACTTCCTCCCATAGGAAGATATTCCCTGATAGAAAGAAAACATATGGAGAACATTTCGGTCAATTCCATAGAAATAAAAAAAGAATACAGAAGTGATTAAATATATAGGTTCGAGCATTTCATATGATTGCTGAAGGATTAAATATCCATGATGTCCAATACAATCCTACTACACGACAGTAAAGAATAAGAAAAGGAAGTTAAGTAAGCATAGTCCAACAAACATACGTGCTATATGCACCATGCTCTCATAGGAATCGGACATGAATGGACTATATGCACAAGAAAAGGAATAATGCGAGAAAATTCGGCCTAGTTTGTTGAGAAAAATAGCACATGCATTCTATACATCACCAAACGAAAAGTTGGTTCCAAATGTTGCTCCAAGGTGGAAATCATATACAGAGAATTGAGCACAGACATATTGAGAAAGTTCCCTTATAAATGGGAAAAACATGGTCCTACATTACTAGTGTTAGTAAAGCTTGTGCCTAGGACTAGGAGAGCCAGCCAACAAAAGCACGAAAGACTGGACTGGGCAACGTGCATTTGATCAATGTATGCCTTGTGCACCGATAGGCATAGAAAAGGCCCTCATGGTTAAAGTTCTCTTAAATTTATTTATTTATTACACACACACACACACACAAAGTTCTCTTAAATTATCATAAATATATATCTTAAGCTTATTACACACACACACACACAAAGATGGGATACATAAACAGTCACATACACGTCACTCAGTCACTCACTCAGGTGAGTGCTTTTTTAGTGCTTTGCACCTCAAACAATATATATAAGTTCTAGTGCCTATAGTGCACCTGGCACCCTTATGTCACCCCATTAATAGTTGTCTACAGAACATAAATGCACCAGTAGCAGAGATAGCAACAACATAGAGCTCCAGAATTTCCTTTCTTTTCCCTCCAGGTAATACATTTAGTGTGCAAGGGAAAAATCACGTATATGATATAATTCGCAAGATTCAAATTTAAGATTATTATTAAATAGATTATGTGTGCTACTATATACTTCGATTCTGAATTTGGGTAAGATCTAACAAAGAAAAAGTGAAGTCATTTTTAATAGTCTTTTATAGTTTATACACTTAAATCATTTATATGTTGCATTTAGTTAAATTGAATGGCATACCAACAAGGGTGGACTAATATCAGATTCCCATAAAAACACATCATTTGAAATCCATAATAACAGCAGCAATAAGATTACCAGTTAGTCAAAAATACGTTTAAAACTTCTAAACTCCCTACACAATCCACTTCAAGGAGTCAAACAGCATAATTCATCAATTTCTGATCTTCAAATTTTGCCAAGCTAACTCACAAAATTTAGTAATACTATCAACAAAGCTTTGGCTTTCCTTGTACCAATAAATAGTAATAATTAAAATAAATCTAAATAGTTCAGTTTTACACTATAATTGGAACAACAACGTTTAGTATTTAAAATGGCTTACATGTTCAAATTCCCAGCAATCCTTCGCTCGGCTTCTCTAACACATTCCAAAACAACTGGCTTCCCATTATCATCACGGTAAGCACCCTGAAAACAAAACCCGAACGTTAACAACTCAATTGCTTTTGCATTTTCAGCTACAAAAAGAAAATTGTGTCGCTCTGTCAACAGGTTTTAAACTTTAGGGGCCCGTATCTTGTTCAAGCTTAAAATTACTATTGAGTTATGCTTATTTAGTCTAGATTTAGCGAACTTGATCCGAGACCCGATATCAACCTGAACATGATGATACGTATTTGATCTAAAACCCGAAATAAACCGAATCAAACTGAAACTGACTCAAATTTTAGTTGAACCGAACTGAATGGACTTGAATAAGCAGGAATAAAGAAAATATATTAAAAGAAATAAGGAACGATCGGATGTGAGCTGTCTCGCAGCTCACCAAAACACCAAATATACTGGTTTTATAAAGTCAACCGACCCGATACCGAACTGAATCATCACAGACCCAAAATAAAACCGAACAAGACCCAAACCGAAGGTAGTCAGATCCAAAATGACCTGAACCGAAACAGATCCGAATGACCAGTTTGCCACTTTAGTTCTCAAAGTGAAATTCAACATAGCTACTAAGCCATGACCTATATTAGCGGAACTATTCATTTTATCTAAGCAATCTGATATGCGTTTTTTTTTTGGATAAGTTGTGTTTTGTATTATCCAAGAAAACAGCTCAAAAGCACTGCAACAAACCCCTATGTATGCAATTGTGCATCCATCCCCTTAAGGAATTCCCCAATTAGCACAAATCTGTCTATTTACATCATCCATATATATATATCTCTACCTTGCATCTTTATACACACTGTCTCCTGTATACAAACAAGTAAGCTAATCCAATCTCTACAAGTATGTTTCAAATATGCGAAATAGGAGAGAAATCAAAAACCGAAAAGTCTAAGATCAAATCAGTATGAGCAAAGAAAGAAGGAAAAGAAATGAAACATACAACTCCAACATTGACTTTATCGGGATTGGGATCGGCCAAAAACGCCTCCGTAACACCGAGAATAGGATCCTTGGGAGCGGGCTGCACGCTACGCCACCACGACGACATGTATCGAGCTCCAACGACGGCCGTCCGATCTACGATCCGGCCAGAGAAGGCTCTTCGGATCGCCATTTCGCCAAAACAACAAAGGAGATGGTACAAAAAGTGAAAGGCGAGAGGGTTTGTCTCGGTTTTATCAAGGAAATGAAAATGAAATGAGATATTAAAGAGGAGTAGTGTTTATATGTCTACGGACTACGATGAAGCGAATAGAATCCAATCCAGTTGAGCTATTTGCTGTGACAACCTTGAAATGCGTGAGAATTGGATTTCTTTACCATATACGGATTAAATATCAAAACCATCATATATTCGATCGAGTTTAATTAAAATTTTTTGAGTTAGTCGAGTTGAAAAGTCTTATTTTAGAACTCAAATTTCTTTCGAGTCGAGTTGGGTAGTTCGAGTTTCTATTCAAATTTAATTGTAAACATTTATAATTTTAATATACTAATTAATTCTAATTTAAACGGCTTTCTATAACCTATACAAAACACATATATTGCTTCATATATTTCATATAAACGAGAGACTCAACTCGAACTTGAAAATTGATACACTAATTACTGAAAAATTTAAGTTATTCAAATTTCTATATTTTATAACTTAAACTTTATTTAAAAATGTTCGAGTTAAATTTACGAATTGGGTATTTTCACATCAAATCGAGTCAATTAATATGATTTTTTTCAAGTTGGGTTTTACCCACCCCTAACTATTGGTGAAGGTCGGCTAGAGTAATGATGTGAATTAAATTGAATGGGCTTTGTTATTTCAGTCATAAACACGTCTAAAAAATTTAGGTACTCGTTATGATCAAATAAAATAATTGAAGGACTAAAAAGTAAACAAACATGTATAATTTATGTACTTAAAATAGTCAAAATAATAGTTCAAGGAATGAAAGCAAAAAACAATAATTTTAAGGATTGATTTTCCATTTAAAAGAAAAAATTATTATGGATAAACCGTATTGAATCTCAGTAATGTCAAATGTGTAAGTAATTTTTTTTCATCATTAATATTTGAAAGTTATATTGTGATCACTAACATCATCGATTTATTACAAAATGGTCACTATATTATTAACTTTGATGATGTAACACATTAAAGGGGGTTAATGTCTGATTTGGCCTAAATTATAGCTAGTTAACATTATGGTGATCATTTTATGATAAATTGATAATATTTTTGACCTTAATAGAACTTGTTAAACTATTTGTAAAAATAAAAACTTATTAAAACATTAGTGACCTGTTGTGTAGTTTAACCATTTTATGTTTGGAAAGAAAAGGGAGGAAAGAAAATGGTATTATCAGAGTTGGGAGAGGAGCCTGTAGGAGCTTAGGCCAGTGATATGCTTTCAAAGAACAACCATTTGAGCAACGTTTCGTTCCAGGTAAGTTTAAAAAGTATCTTCGGCTCAAGCTATATTCCTAATTTGATCAATTTTGGTTGTTCTGGATTCAAATTCCTCGAGAACCCGTTGATTTCAAAAAAAGAATATGAATTTTAATAATGTTTGAGCATCATAGGCGCTAATTTTCTTCAGATTTTGATTTATCCGACGGATTTTCTCTTCTGGTTGAAGATCTGATGGCTTTCGTTGATGTGACCAAATCTTGCCTTGATTCGATTCGCCAAGTAAGTTCTCAATTTCGTATGTTATTGAGTTAAGCATCTCCGTTGTATCGATTGTGTTTGGCACTTCTATTTTCGTTATGATTATCTATAAATTTCTGTGAACAACTTGAGAAATTTCTGTTGCTGCTTGATTTTTGCTGGCATTTCCCCATTATATCTATAAAATTTTATCTGAATTCTTTGCCGTGTGATATTTGGTGCCTAATACAGTGAATGATCAGACAATGAATCTTCCCTTCCTCCCCTGTTTTATTTTTCCTTTTATATGGTGTTAATGAGGAAGCCTTCTTTAGGTGTGAGTGTAACATTAAATATGCATAAATCTGGTATGAATTGAACAATGTCTGTCCGTATGTGTTTTGGATTAAGTTACATTATGGCCTTTTTGTTGTCCTTTTAGATATCGGAACACGTCGAAGGTGCAATTGTTTACCTAGATGCTGGATGCACGGAAAGTTTCCAGCTTATGGGAGCATTTCCTATATTCCTGGACCTTGGAGCTCGTGCTGTTTGCGGCTTGGAAAACACGTGTCCTCTTGATGCGGTAAGTTAGTTATGGCACAGGAAGCCCCAACTCTTTTAAGTGCTTCTTGTATCAGCTTGAAAATAAAACCGACAGGTTTCCCTCCCATCCTTTTGTTCCAGAGGGGCCGAAATTGTCCTGTATTTTATTAATGAGTAAAGAATGTTGGAACTCTACATCTGTAAATATGGGAAAAGAAAGGTTGTTGTGAGTATATTCCAGGGTGTTAAAATGTGGACAAGTAACGGCGTGCCATGTCAAACACCTCAAAACATAAATGTGCTTAATCATGTCCTTTTCTAGATAATATTTCTTGTCATTACATAATATGTTTTATGTATATAATTTGCGTGCTCAAATGTTTCCATTGTTTGAGCTACAGTATGTTGTTCTACAACTAGACAAAGAGTATAGAAAGGTTGAAGAATGTAATGAATTACAGCAGTTAGAATCCATTTGTTATATAGCAAATTGTCAACTCCTGTTTGTTTTGTTAGGAAATGCTTACAAGATTTCCCTTGATATATTCACTTCATTCTCATTTGCTTCATGCCTTTTTTCTCTAGGTAGCTGACTGGAATGGAAATTTTGACCCAGCAAAGAAAATTGTAATTATGACTTCTCGTTTATTAAGCGATGCACACCGTTATATTCTACGTTCTCTGAGCATGCATCAAGGAGTTCACTTTTGTTCGATATTTACATCTATCTCAGAGGTAATTCCTTGGTTTTGGGCATTTCTACTTTCTACTTAAATTGATCTTACATTCTCTTCTGTTTTCCTCTTCTGCAAAGACAATTGATGGAATACTGTGCCATGCTTTTTATGTGTTTCAGATTCTTCTCTTTGCGTTCACTTAAAACACTATTGCTTCATCTCTTGAGTTCATTGTGGTTGAACCTCATTGAATGTTGTGCTATTGTAGGTAGCTCATTCAGCATATCCTGATTCACCTCTTGGACCTGATGCATTCCGTGAGTATGAATCCTTGCTTCTCCAAGATTATGAGGAGCTTATTGAAAATTCTGATTTAAAGTCTGGACAGTCTGTTGATAATAATATGAAAGGAAATTTGACCTTCGAAGATGACGGGTGGTCCAGACTTACCTCCACTGAAGAAGATATTCCTTCCCTTGAGGCTAGTTCCACTGGAAAAAATCTATATGGGAATAGTCCAGGACGGAAAATGGTAGATTTGAGGCCAAAACTGGTTGTTTCTGTCCATCACTTCCCCATGATTTTATGCCCCTTTTCACCTAGAGTGTTTGTCTTACCTTCTGAGGGATCAATTGCCGAAGCATGCTTATCAGCTGAGCACGAGGATTCTATTAGTGCTGGGTTGCCTTCCTTGAGTACTGGATTGCCATCTGATGGTGATGAGGTTCCTCCTGCTGCAGCCCTTACTGCACATTTTCTGTATCATTTGGTTGCCAAGGTAAGAAGTTCTATGCAGCCTTAAACCCAAAATTTTACTTTTCTGTAACATTATGTATATTTTTCCAAATTGACCTGCATATGTTTATTTACAGATACATTCTATTTTCTAAATGTTAGCTTAGTGTAGAAACTAGAAACTACTCAAAATGCAGATATCTGTGAAAGATGTAGGATGAATATCGTGGAATTACTTTAATTTCCTGTGGCAAACTGATAATCATTTGGTTTGAAATAGATGGAACTTTTAAGAACTATTGTTTTCAAAGCACTTATGGTGTCGTCTAATGGCATGTATGCTCTTGATAATACTGTTCTTTATTGTTTAACACCAAGGGTTAAATTGGATAAATTGGAGAAGAAGAAAGACTATATAAAATCTTTTGTACCATACATGCAGCTTGTTGTTCTTCTATCTCCCGCAATTTTTTTATTACACTATATTGCTTATAGAAAATCTTTTTTAACATACATGTCGCAGCTTCTTGTATCTCCTGCATTTGTTATATTGCTCTATTGTTTGCCTTGCTGTTTTACAGAATCATGACCATTGTATCTTCTTTTAAAACATGTAGATGGACTTGAAAATGGAAATTTTTTCCCTTGGTGATTTGTCGAAAACTATTGGGAAGATTTTGACAGACATGTCAAGTCTCTATGATGTAGGACGTCGGAAACGAACGGTGGGGTTATTACTTATTGACCGTACCCTTGACCTTCTTACTCCATGCTGTCATGGAGATTCGCTTGTAGATCGTATCTTTTCAGCTTTGCCCCGGAAGGAAAGAACCTCATCCTCTACAAGTATCAAAAGCTCACAGGCCCAACTTAAACCTGGCCGTTCTGGCCTAGAGCGTGCTTCCCTCGAGGTCCAGATACCAATTGGAGAAATTTTAACCAAAGAAGACCCCGAAATAGATGATTCTGGTCTTTCAAATAGCATTGAAGCTTTTCTCTCCGGGTGGAATTCCTATAACTCTGCTCCTGAAATGGTAGATTTCATTAATCTCAGTAAAAGAGCTAGTGATGAAAGGATTTTTCCTGCTGAGCTACTACAGGGGTCTTTGGTCTCTACTGAAAGTTTCCGTGGAACACCATATCTCGAAGCCATACTAGATAGGAGGACAAAAGATGGGGCTATCCTGGTGAAGAAGTGGCTTCAGGAAACTCTACGTCGAGAAAATATGACCATTAATGTGAAAACTCGCCCTGGTTTTGCTTCAAAATTAGAATTAAAAACCATGATTAAAGCATTAGCTAAAAAGCCGTCCTCCTTAATAAAAAACGGAGGAATTATTCAGTTAGCAACAGCTGCATTGTTTGCCCTTGATGAATCATGTAGTGCCAGATGGGATGCCTTTATCAGTGCAGAGAAAATATTGAGCGTTAATGCCGGGGACACAAGCCAGAGTCTGGCTGCTCAAATAAGTGATCTGGTCAATAAGAGTGCTTTTGCAGAATCAGATGGCAAGAAGAGTGGGAAGAAGGAACAATCCCAAGGGCTACTTTCATTTGAAGATGCTTTGCTCCTAACAATTACTGGTTATATATTGGCTGGTGAAAACTTCCCAACTTCGGGATCTGGTGGTCCTTTTTCTTGGCAAGAGGAGCATTTTCTTAAAGAAGCTATTTTGGATGCAATACTTGAAAACCCGGCGGTGGCTAGGTTGAAGTTTCTTCATGGTCTAACACCAGAACTTGAGGCCAAATTAAACAAAACTAAACCAGATGTCGCCAAAGAAACATCAATAGATCAATTAGACATCGATGATTTTGATGACGATCAGTGGGGCAAATGGGGAGATGAAGAAGAAGAAGAGGAGAATGATAATAAAGAGCAGGAATACGATGACATGCAGCTTAAGTTGGAGTTGCGCGATAGAGTGGACAACCTTTTCAAATATCTTCACAAGTTATCTACTTTAAAGAGCAAGAATATGCCTTTAAGAGAAGAAAGCAATTCGACTGGCGACCCTTACACGAATAAAGGATTACTTTATAAGCTTCTAACGAAGATTTTGGGCAAGTTTGATGTACAGGGATTGGAGTACCATTCCTCTACAGTAGGTCGACTGTTTAAAAGTGGGTTTGGAAGATTCGGTCTTGGACAGGTAACTTTAGTTCCCACAGATCTTTTTTTAACTCACACCTACAGCATATATTTCATGAGTTTTAACTTTGTTTTCAAAAATACTACAGGCGAACCCAAGTCTAGCAGACCAAAATGTCATTCTGGTTTTTGTTGTCGGAGGCATCAATGGCGTCGAGGTCTGAATTTCTTTCAGCTTTTTATAGTTTGAACTTTTATTTTGCCTTTTTCTTCCTTTGGAAACTTCTGTTGCTTAAACCTGAATAACTCTTGTTGTTGATTGTTCAAAGGTACACGAAGCACACGAGGCGTTATCAGAAAGCGGAAGACCCGATATCGAATTAATTCTTGGTGGAACCACTTTTCTAACTCCGGATGACATGCTTGAGCTGCTATTGGGACAATCTAGTTACATTTGACCCCTCTCTCTCACTCCAGGGATTTAAATAGCGGTCCGCTCTATAGCGGTAGCGGCACCGTCCAAAACCGATCTTTTATGTTGATCATTGGACAAAGTTGGCATTTATCCACAGGAGATGTTCGGAAGTGTTTTCAGTTGGAAGTTGGTCCTTTAGGGGGGAAATCCAGTTATACTAGTCTAAAACTAAGGTTGTTTTACAAACTTTAATAACTTTTTGTACGGTTAATCATTTAGTAATCTGACCGTCATTTTATGTTTCATTCATGTAGATTATACAAGTCAAGTTTCGAGCAAATTCGTAATGTCTAACTATTTGATTTGTATAAAAAAAGTTTTAACAGTTAAATACGTATTAATAAAGATATTATTCTAGATTAATATGAGATGTCAGATTAATTTAAAAATGGGTAAACTACTGGAATGGTCACTTATGTTTAGGGTATGTATACTTTGGTCATTGATTTTCAAATTC
The DNA here is from genome assembly GCA_030270665.1 of Hibiscus trionum. Taxonomy (NCBI): domain Eukaryota; kingdom Viridiplantae; phylum Streptophyta; class Magnoliopsida; order Malvales; family Malvaceae; genus Hibiscus; species Hibiscus trionum. Next base: position 5,642,165 of record BSYR01000034.1, on the reverse strand, counting down.
GACCGTTATGGTTACTTATGTTTTCGATCTGTAAACTTATGGTCACTATGACATTTGTTGCCGTTAAACGTTAACAGGAGGTTGATCTGGCACAATAAAAAGAATGATAAATTACCTAGATAGTCTCTAAACTATTACTTCACTTCTATTTTGACCATTGAAATAAAATAATTTGTATAATTACACATTTAATCCTCTATATTTACAATTTTTTTATTTCTTCTCCCCTCCACCATCTTCCATATTCTTCTTCATCTAACTAAATACCTAATTGAGTTAGATGAAGAAGAATATGGAAGATGGTGGAGGGAGAAGAAATAAAAAAATTTGTAAATATAGAAGATTAAATGTGTAATTATACAAAAAAAAATTATTTCAGTGGTTAAAATAGGAGTGAACTAATAGTTTAGGGACTATCTACGTAATTTATTCTTTTTTATTATGTTAGATCATCCTCTTGTTAACGTTTAACGACAATATACGTCCCAGTGACCATAAGTTTGCAGATATAAAACTTGAGTGATCATAACGGTCAAATTTAAAAATCGGTGACCAAAAGTGTACAAACCCTAAACATAAATGACCATTTCCATAATTTACACTTAAAATTTAAAAAATCTGATTATATTAATAAATTCAATGGTCGAATTGTAAAAATATCAAGTGTTATCCATGCAAAAAAAAAATGAAGTGTTTAAAACAACTTTAGTTTTCTTACACTTTTGTTAATGTAAGTAGATCTCCTCTAATTTAATTGGGTGTAGAAGTTTTTATACACAAGCATGTCTATCAAGGTTAAAATTAGAATTTTTAATTTTAAACATTAAACCTTAAATTATAAACATTAAACCCTAAATTTCAACAATAGACACTACATTTTATACCTTACAATTTAAATCTTTAACCTCTAAAGATTAAACTAAAATCCTAAACTCCTAAATTAACATACTTGTGAAAACTAGTGGTGAAAAAAGTTTACACATCATATTTTAGGGTTTAGTCATTCAATTTAAAGTTTTAGGGTTTAGTCATTCAATTTAAAGTTATTATCCCATAAATTTGGCGGTGATGGATTTAAATTGTAACATATATAATTTAAAGTTTAGGGTTTAATGTTTAGAGGTTTAGAATTAAAAATTTTAATATTAGATTAAACACGCTTGTGTAAAACACTTTACACCGCATGTGTATAACTGTAATTTAAATACAAGCAAACTTGCACACTTTATCATTTTAAAGCATACTTATCGTAAATTATTACTACTAAATACTTCATACCGTTCTAAAGGTTCGCACAACATTTTTGTTTAAGATATTATAACATTATTATATAAAAATATACAAACAACATATTCAGATGCAAGCACACGACAATATATACTATTCCTTTTAGTTTCCCAAGGCATACATTGAAGTGAACCCAGAGACTAATCTATGGCCCATATAAGAGGTAAACACTGGCCACAAGTTATAAAACTATTCCATGCCCATGACGAGAATCGAATCCTTAATCATTGATTATATACTAGTTCTTATAATGCATATAATTTCAAATTAAGCTTAATTTTAAAACCATCATTTAATTAATAGTCAGGCTCAGGCAGTCTGGTAATGAAAAAGTACTTCAACAGTAAGAGCACAGGGTCCAGTTTTCCCAAGTGTGCTTCTACACCATATGTTTGTATATGTTGTGTCTATTGTTCTTCATGGTAAAGATACAGGCCAAGACCAAATCGAGCACAGGCCTTGCAGAATGCTATTTCTTCTGCTGCACTCACTGGATCTTCTCCTATGCCGACGCTGCTGCTCGACACCGTGCCTGTCGACTCCCGATGTGCCTTCATAACAACAACAACAGTAAATACCATCACATTTTCACACAAGCATCAAGCCAAAGGGCTATAACAAAATTTGAAATCAAATCAGGCTAGTTGTAAAATGGATGCGAAGAAGTAATCCAACATATTGTTTTGTATAATCATCTAAGCAAAATATTTGATACACAGGCCGTGTAAACTTTACTTTACAAAGTTTACACAAGACTGTCAATTTTAGGGTTTAAGGGTCCTATTTAGGGTTTAGTTGCCCTATGTAGAGTTTAAAGTTTAGGATTTAAAATTTAGGGTTAAGATTTTAGAATTTATGCTTAAAATAGACAGGTTGTATAAAATTTACATAGTCTGTGTATCAAAATATCATCTAATACGATTCCAGCTTCTTGGTCTAATCTAATTCAAGCTTAAGCTTCTCGGTCTAATGCTAGTGTTTTGAAATATTTCTTGTTCTTTACTTCTAGATATCGACGGGATCAAGCTCTCAGACAAAAACTAAAGCTTAAGAAGCTTGCTGGTCAAATGTGACAACAAGGACATAACTATTATCAATTATTTTTTTACTTCTAGAAAGCACCTGCTCAAGCTCAGACAAAAACTAAGCTTTAAAGCCTGCTGTATCTAATGTGACAACAAAGACATAATCATTACCAGTTCAAGCAAAGCCAAAGATAGCTTTCATTGAAGTTTAAGCAAAGCTAGATCACCAAATTTTTGGCCCATGTCATTGCAACCCAACTAAAAATCAGCATCTAGTTTCATATGACAGATTTATCATGTGCTCCCCCGAAAAGGGAAGTGGCATAAATGATTTCGATTTTCCTCATCAATGACAGTAGGTTTGAGCTCTTATATGAATATTATGGTAAAAAATGATGAGCATCTTTACAAAGAAGATGGTAAATCTAATAGGGAAAATATCTCATGCAGTGGCGGTGGAAACAAAAAATTTCACAAGCACCTTAGTTTTAGGGTTTAGGGACCCGATTTAGGGTTTATGGTTTAAGTGAATGGGTTTAGAATTTAGAGTTTATAGTTTAGGATTTAGTTTTAAGGTAATATGGTTAGGGATTTATATTTTAAACTATAAACCCTAAATTCTAACCACACCCCCTAAATTCAAAATTCGCACACTTAAACCCCTACACACTAGACCCTAGACAAAATCCCTAAACCCTAAAACTAAGGCACTTGTAGAAACGAATAATTACCCAATCTAATATACACTATGAAGATAAAATGACAAAAAGAGGAACAAGAAAGAAACGAAAAAAAACAAAATAGTTTGTATATAATTAATTTAAGTAAATATTTTATATCTTTATAAATTAATTGTTCTCAAAAAATTAATTCAAATTATAATATTAATTTTTTATTATTTTGGATTTACATATAAAGAAAAAGAAAACCTATACCAACAAAATTACTTCGCAATTTACACATCATATGGCATCTGTCATTTCATAGCCATCTTGAAATAGGGATTTAATGGTATGTTTTGAAGTATGAGATCAATACAAAATATGCCATAAAGTTTGAGACCATTGGTGCTTAATTCAACTACAGTTATATTTAGTATTTTACAATCATATTAGAGTTCAGTATCTTAGGTTGTTTTCCTTATACTTTTATGTTTTGCTTTCAAGTCAAGTTTAATAAGTTCTCACTTAGGGGTCAAGTACTTTCTCAGATGTCCTACTTTGGATGGTGTGATGTAATTAAGGAATTCTATGTATGATGCTTATGGTTTTTTTTCTTCTTTTCTTCGTTGTGTAATGCAATCAAGGAACCCGAGGTATGAATCTTAGGGATCATTCGTTTTTTATTTCCTTTCATTTTAATATCAATTAAGCTATTTACTTGAGAATTTCAGATTATTGTTTTCACCAAAGCTAACCCCGTAAGCTGTCATGGATCAGTCTTTCTGTAATCCAAGATACAATCTATGAGCACCCCCCCCCCCCCAAGTCTTTATCTGGCCATTGGATCCTTCATATGATCGCTAGTTCTAAGTTCAAAGCGCAGACCATGAAAGTAATCAACATCAACTAACAGTAAATAATGATTGTCAGCAACTCAACCAAGATACCTCCTTCCTAAGAAAGGTATTACTTTTTGCTTATATTTCTCAATTAACTTAATGCTCAGTGCTCCAGTTGGGAACACAAATGAGAGAATTTGGATTTAGATTTTATTTTCTATTTAAATTATAAGAATGAAATGCATGCATTAAGGATAAATAGTTAACATTCAATATAATATAGAGAGAGAGAGATGAAATGTTCTAAACCGTGGATTTATCAAAGGGTAAAATTTTGATACACGGGCTGTGTAAAATTTATTTTACACAAGCCTTCATATTTACACTATAAAACTCATCCTAAATTTCTAACCCTAATTCCTAAGAAGCTAAACCCTAAAATCCAAACTCATAAACTTTAAACCATAAACTAAACCCATAACCCCTGCCTGTGTATCAAAGTTTTTTCCTTTACCAAATACAAAAATATACTATGAATTTCAAATTCACTACTGAATAGGAAACTAACAAATACATGGATTTGAGAAATAATCATAAATGCCCCATTTCTGAATATTTTATTACTCAATTTACACTATCTTTGAAATCCAAATCTTAAACTCTAAGTTCCAAAATGCGAGGCCAAAATGTAAAATCGATATGTGTTTATAGCGAGGATGATGTTTTTAACATAATTACTGGATGGAGAAGGAAGCATACCTCTCCATCAGATCCTCGAATGGTGAGTCGATATACAACAGTGATAGTCCCATTCTCAGCAAATATAACATCACGTACTTCTCCACACCATCCTGTGAGAAAGATTGAACTCAATAATTCGTAACGGTTTGCAATTCAAAGAGGAAATCCAAGGGAAAAAAGGCAAACCAGGGGCGTAGAAGCTCAACATGCGATTGGCATGGTACCTGCGGCGATCATAGCAGATCAGGTCAAATCAGATCAGATCAATTGGATCAACAATAATAAGATTCCGAAATTCAAAAATAGAAGTTAGCAGCAACAGTACCAGGGGATGAAGGTGTGAGAAGAAGAGTTCGACGGAGGCTTGACGACGCTATCGGGGATACGCTTGTTGAGATCGCGAAGGATTTCGACGAGAGGGCGAGTGATGTAGGAAGAGTTGGAAGGGGAGAAGGACTTGTTGAGAGGCACGACGTAGTTTGAATTGGGGACTCCCTTTTGAGCGTCGCTGCTACCATTGTTGCTGCTTCTGCTGCTGCAATGGATAAGGCCGACGAATCGCGATCTCCGCCTGGTCTCAGCCGCGAATACCAACCGGCCACTCCTGTTTCTACTGTGATTGTTGGAATCGGACACTGGCTGCGGTGACCATTGCGAAAGAAAGACGCCGCCGACCCCGCCGCTTTGCAGTTGTAACGCCATTTTTTCAATTCCCAAACACGTTTGGTCAAATGCTTACTGCCCTTTTTATATTTTATTCTCTGATCTTGCTATGCGAAAGTCTAAAAAAACTCCTAAAATCGCTAAAATACGGATAATATAAATTTGGGTAAACTATACTAATGACCATTAAATTATAGAGTTGGTGTCGATTTGACCACTATATTTTTAATTGTGTCAAATATACCACTTAACTATTTAAATGGTTCCAATTAAGCCACTCGCCGTTAAAAAAAACGAAAAAGTTGACGGAACTGTTAAAAAAATTTGGTATAATTACACATTTGGTCCTTTATATTTATACAATATATCAATTTAGTCCTAATTTTAATCTAATAAAATAAATTATTCAATAAGATGGTCCACCTTATTAGAAGTCTTTAATTATTTTTATTTAATTAATTTTCCACCTCCAATCAGGTGGTGACACGATTTTGTGCTATAAGGTACAACATTTAATATATGTGTTTAATGATTGTTAATGCCCAGAAAAATAAAAGAAAAGAAAATACACTTGAGTGGATTTGAACCAGGGACCTTTGAATGCAAAGCGCATGTGCTTGCCACTACACCAAGTATATACTTTGTGATATGTTGTACAACATGTAATATATGTCTTATATAATTTTTAATGCTTGGAAAAAGGAAGGAAATGTAATTTTAAGAAACTTGAACATAATATTCTTATGATGCATAAAAACATCTAAACCAATTAAATAAATCTAATAACTAAATTAAAGTTAAGAATATTAAATTATGTTTGTGAGTTTTAATTCGCTAAATGAATTTAATATAATTTTTAATTTTTTAAATATAATTATATATATAATAATTTAATTAATTTTTTAATAAATATTAAAATTATTAATTAAGTTAAAAAATCATTATATACGTGAAATTATAAAAATAAATCTGAAACTAAAAAACATATTAAATTTATATTAAAATATAAAAATTTTAAAATGATTTTTCTATTAAAAATTAAAAATAATATTAAACTTTTTTTTTATTTTAAATCGTGCACTAACTATAATTTAAAATATATACAAAATATTCTTAACTTTAATTTAGTTATTAGATTTATTTAATTGGTTTAGATGTTTTTATGCATCATAAGAATATTATGTTCGAGTTTCTTAAAATTACATTTTCTTCATTTTTCCAAGTATTAAAAATTATATAAGACATATATTAAATGTTGTACAACATATCACAAAGTATATAGTTGGTGTAGTGGCAAGCACATGTGCTTTGCATCCTATGGTCCTTGGTTCAAATCTACCCAAATGCATTTTCTTTTCTTTCATTTTTCTGGGCATTAACAATCATTAAACACATATATTAAATGTTGTACCCTATAACACAAAAGCGTGCTTGGTTCAGTGGCAAACACAAACCTTTGTTTCTCCAAGGTCACAGGTTTGATCCTTGAGGGGGATTTTGTTTTCCTCACGTGTCACCACCTGATTGGAGGTGGAAAATTAATTAAATAAAAATAATTAAAGACTTTCAATAAGGTGGTGACACGTGTCACCATCTTATTGAATAATTAATTTATTTTATTAGATTAAAATTAGAACTAAATTAATATATTGTATAAATATAAATGACCAAATGTGTAATTATACTAATTTTTTAACAGTTCCGTCAACTTTTTCGTTTTTTTAGCGGCGAGTGGCTTAATTGGAACCATTTAAGTAGTTAGGTGGTATATTTGACACAATTAAAAATATAGTGGTCAAATCGACACCAACTCTATAGTTTGGTGGTCATTAGTATAGTTTAGCCTATAAATTTTTACAAAAAATATAAAATTTTATATAGTATTTTTCTACTAACTGGTTAAAAATTTGTGTAGATAAACAAATTATTATATTATAACTTAAATTCTTAGTATTTGGTTAAGAATTTGTGTATATTATAAAAACTTGTGTAATTAAATAAAAATTTGTATAAAATCATCTTATTTTAACCGCACCAATGTCTCACCCTACAACTACTCATAACCATCTAATGAAGAAAATGAGTTTGATAAGGTGATTAAATTATTCTTTATTTTTTATTAAAAGATGTTTTAAGCTTTGATTTTTTTTTTTGAAATGTAATCAATTAAATTTTTATTTTTTTCATTCAAATAAGTTTTTGTTCTCAATTTTTTTTATTAGTTCATCCCTTTAATCAAAATTAATTATTAAACATCTTAACTGTTTAAATTAGTTAATGTAATGTGTCACAACGTGATGTTTTCATTTCCCATTTCTAAAAATTTAATTTATTTTAAAAAAATATTAGTAATATGCATGTCCGTCTTATAATCTATGTTCGGGTGCGAGGTTGCCCCTCCCAACAATATCGTCTCTAAAGTTTGAACTCGGGTCCTCAAATATATTCATGTGTCTTGTTTTAATTGGATAACAAAAAAATTGGATAACAAAAAAATTAACGTCTGTCACAAAAATTTATTTTTAAAGGTTAGACACTTAAGACATCCTTAGCCCAATTTATTTTTTTCAAAGTGAATCAATTTATTTTTTTCATGAAAAAATCATACAGTAGCAGGGTTAAATATATTCATGTGTCTTGTTTTAATTGGATAACAAAAAAATTAACGTCTGTCACAAAAAATTTTTATTTTGATTACGGAATGAAACGTTTTTTACACCTATTTGGCCCAAAACAAAATTCAAGCATCAATTGAAAAAAGGTATAATTTTGGCACATCTCTTACGGTTAAGCCTAAAATAAATTATAATTTAAAATTATGCGGAGATAAAAAAAAGCTTAACAGTAAAAAATGTGTCCAACCTATACCATTTTTTCCAGTTTGGTGCCTAACGTTTTTTCCGGGCCACTTTGGTGTCTAACGTTTCATTCCGTAACTCAAATCAGGTTTTTTCGTGACAGACGTTAAAAATTTTCCGTTATCCAATAAGAACACGACACATGGCATATTTCTGGTATTCTCTTTTATTTTTATTTTTATTTTTTTGAATCAGAAAATCTTTAATTTTATAAACTCAAATCTTTAATTTCTCTAAAACCCAAAACTCAAATCTTGAATCCCTAAATTCTTCCCCTCCCACCACCGATTCAACCACCACATGCCACCCTTGCCTTCGTCGCCCCAACGACTGAAACCTCTATCATCCCGTCGTCGAAAATCGGCGAATGAACCGTCGATTACTTCATCGACGAACATCCAACAATGAAGAAAAAGAGACAGATTGAGCTTCTAATTGATGGCTAGAGGGTTGGGGATGTTGAACGGTGAGGCACACGACGCTTGGGTGGTGAACGGTGAACCCCCGACGTGTGGGGGATACCAGACGGTGAGGGAGATGTGATTTGAGGGTTTGATTGAAAGAAATTAAAACTTTGAGATTTTTTAAGAAGTTTATATTTTTAAAGAAATTCAGAAATTAAATAAAATATGTCACATGTCATGTTTTTATTAGATAACGAAAAACTTTTAACGGCCGTTACGAAAAAACCTGATTTGAGTTACGGGATGAAACATTAAACACCAAAGTGGATCGAAAAAACGTTAGACACCAAACTGAAAAAAAAAAAGTATAGATTAGACACCTTTCTGACTATTGAGCCCAAAAAAATGGACCGTAGGGTGGTTAACAAAGGACATGCCCCTGCTAGCCCTCGTGTAGCTTCGTCCATGTCTAGAAGGACAAAACACTTATACAATGATCCATTTGTAGACCTGGCAAATTTGACCCAAGACCCGAGAACCAAACTGATTTACCCGAACCGAGACTCGAAACCAAACCGAGACCTGAACATGATGACCCGAAATTTGATCCGAACCAAAATTAAACCGATTTTTAGTTGAACCGAAGACAACCTGAAATAAATAAAAGATATTAATAAAAATAAAGAAAGATGAGATATGAACAACCATGCAACTCACCAAAAAGTCAAATATATTGGATTTATAAAGCCATATGTAGGGTGATAAAAATTGACCAACCTAAAAACTTCATTAAAACCGACCGATCTCTCATCGACCAGAAATTGACTCGAACCGAAATAACCGAACAAAAAATAACCGAACTGAAATGACCCGAAACACAATAAAACCGAACCGAACCAAAATAAAATCTGAACCGAATAATATCAGACCCAAAATAACCGAAACCAAAATGACCCGAACCCGAATTGAGTGACCCTTTTGCCACCTCTACCCATTTGCAACGAATTTGTCGCTGATCTTCACACGACAAGTGACACTTCAAAATTACCAAAATACCCTCTTAAATTATCTTTTGATGTTAGGACTGAGTGATAGTTTCTTAGTTGGAAAGCAAAGAATCATAAAAGTTAATGAATACTTTTGAGAAAAGAAAGTCCACATGGATATGTAGGTAAAGGTTCCTTGGATCAAACCTTTTATAAATCTAGTGATTGCTCCTATTTTACACTGTAAAAATACAGTTCAAACCTTAAAAATAATATCCATCGCAAAATAAAATCGAATACAAACAAAACATAGAGAAAAAGCTAAACGTGTGAAGCCTTTAAACAGAGACAGACACATAATTTTATGTTAGGAACGAAAATAAATTTTCAATAGAAGATACATAATTTCTGTTTAAAATTATCTAAATCACATACAATTTTAAATTTTCAAGGACGATTGCCCCGTCCGGCCTCAGGTCCATCCATGCGTCTAAACGCTTCTCTCCATCATCTCCTGACGCCTCTTGAAAGACAAGAGCTTCTGCAGGCGAATTTGTTTGTAAAACCTAGTGATGAACAAGTCTGCGACGTGATCGATCTCGTCTTCCAGTCGGAAATCCTCTCCTTCCTCTTTCGAATTCCTCACCATCTCGACAATTGATCCACCTCGAGTCGCCGCCTCCAACTCTGATTCCTCGTCGAACAAAGAGTGTGTCAGGTCAGGGTACTTCTCCTCCTCCTCATCAACATCATCACCGTAATTGGATGCGAAGTCGAGCGAATACGGAACAATGGCTTTGCTTTGCTCGTCTTGGTCTCCCTCCGTGTGGCCAAGGAGTCCATGAATGTTGGTGGAGATAGAATTGAGCAAAACCGCCTTCTTGGTTTTCAACAATGTTAAAATGACGAGCCTGGCTTTGGCTGCATTCGTTTTGCCCTTGGCTGCCATGGATTTGGCCTTGGCGATAGAGCTTGCCAGAACAGAAGACATCATCTGTTTCAAGAAAACAGATGGTTTGTTCTTCATAACTAATTGTTGAAATCTGAATGAGAAAATCAATGGAGAATATTATACGCAGGAGAGAGCCAGTTAAGAAACAGATGATTATAAGATGCTAACTGAAATCTGCAATGCATCAACTTTCTCAGGAAGAGTTGAGAATGTGATGGGTTTATATAGAGGTGAAAAGGCAACTTTATCAAGGACAAGACACATGATTTCACGCGCACGGTGCGAACTGTTAGGGAGTTATATGAGAAATTTAAATGGTGTAAAATTATAAAATTTTAGGGGATGTGAGCTTAAATCATCGAACTGCTAGTGAGTTATATGAGAAAATACATAAACTATGTAAGAGTTTGAAATTTTTAGAAGGTGCGAATGCGACTGCACCCCTCGGATTTATTCTTGGGTCTTGTGGAATAAGACACTAAATCTTTAAGGTTAAGAGTTTAAATCTTAATGTTGTAAATGAAAAAAATTGGATTGGAATAATCACCCCAAATAATAATTTTTTTTGTTGTAAAACTCGGTATAGATTAATTGATCAATTAGTTGTTAAAAAAAAAGCAACTTGTAACTGAGTGCTTTCGCTTTGCTTTCTGCTTTTACAATTTGGTGCAGCTTGTGCTTTGTTTTCGTAGGAGTGGTGGGGCGGTGAAAGTGAAACGTCTAATTCTGAACATGCAAGCCAAACCATAACTTCTCCCTTCGGAAATCTAATGTAACCCTAAACACCGGATGCTACTAGGAATGATCAAGGGTAAGGTCGGATCAGGTTTACGAAACCCACACTCATGGGCAGATATATATATGATCTCGAGGGTATAATCGATCTCGTTAAAATATCTCCTAAATCCATAAATTAAAGGCTTTAAATCTTTCTAGACAATCAATTTGACTACAACATACTAAATAGCATCAAAAAATTCATTTTGTTAAAGAAATCTTCTTACTTGAAAAAAGAATTGAAAAAATAATAATAATTCCCAATTGGTAAAAATGACAAAAAAAAAAAATTGAATTGATAAAGGGATGAGTAAAGAAATTCGGGATCAACTATTTTTTTCTTGTTAAATATAACGTTTTAAAGAGGTAAGTGTGATATCGTGAAAGTTCTTCCGAATTTTAAAGACAAAGGTTATCAAAAGTTCGAACATTTAAGGATTGACCAAAATGCAATTTTTTTAAAATATGAAGGGTAAATCAAATGTAACCTTACCCAAAATTAAGTGACCCAAATGTAACATTACCCATTTTTGAGTGACTCAAATATAATTTTTAAAAATTAGGTGACCTAATGTAACCTTACCCATAATTGAGTGACCTCCGTGATAGTTTAACCAAAAAATTAATGGTGGGTCACGTAACACACCATGACCCTTAATAGATTCGCCCCTGGATATAGAGTCAACAATACTATGACAATATACAATAGCTGTAATGTAGAATATGATCTTAAATTGACCCCACTATATGAAAGTCCTAGCTCCGCCACTGCCCATACTCGATCTAAAAATTCTAAGCTTCCACTTAACCTAATCTGAATTTGACTCGAATTCTAAGGTAAAAAAACGACTCCGACTCAGCAAATAAAAAACATTTCATATTTTTATTCAGTAAAATAAGAAGATAATTGAAAAATATAGAGAGAGGACATTATAATAATTATCCCTTTTTATTTGAGAAAATAAGGGAATAATTAAAATATATATAAATATAAAGATAAGTCATTATAGTAATTATCTAAATATTCAAAATAAAATTATACTATTATATTAGGTCGGGTTTAATTTTTTCACTTAAACTCTATTTGGTCCGATTAAATTTTTTTATTTACAAAACACAACCCGACTTAAACTTGTCCTCAACAAAACTAAACTCGAACTCAATTTTTTTTTTTAAAAAAACGACCCAATAAAATTAGATCGTATCAAGTCAAAAGAACATCACTAGGTGCTACTTCATCGGGATGAAAATCGTCTTAGACCAACCTGATTTAGCATTGGAAGACGATATAAATAAAATATATTATGAATCATTAATATTTAATATATCACAAATTTTATAAACTATAACATCTCAAGCATGAGGATTTACAATTACAATACCAAGTATATGTTAAAAAAAATTACAATACCAAGTAAATGAATATATGCCTAGGTGGAAGTTAAATAATTATCAACAATCAATTAGTATAGTTGAACAATGTGTTAAGTTGTATAAATAGCATTTATCGCCTAGGTTTTTTCCTAAATTTTCTTTGACCCAGCGCCACAGCCTCTTCTATATTTGTTTTCTTGGTTGGTAGCCGGCAACCAGTTTAAATACTGGTTATTGGCCACTGGGGTTCATTATTTTTATATATTTTTTGTTTTTTTGTTTTTTTTTATATATTTTTAATAAGAATCTCTGTCATTGTGGCACATGTTTCCTCCCCTTTGTGGCACACTTTTCTTTATTTTTGTGGTTCGTTTCATATGTCGTTTTGACATGATTTCAACATACCTTAACGGTCGTTTGGTGCTCATACAGAGGATCTTCACGACATTAATTTCTAATTTTGATTCTGTCGGTAGTCATAGAAAGATAGATCCCCACTCGGTTGATGGTTGTTTGCTGATGTAATCAGACTTGGGTAGCGGAGCAATCTGTCTGATAGTTTGGTTCGCTCACCACTTTTTTTTCACCCAATAAAGTGTCTCATTTGGATACAAACAAGGAGATTCAGGAAGACTTCTGGATTTTGTCGATATGCTAACATCTATGGAAACATTTACTTATCTTTGCACATGTGGGTTTTGTATGAAATTTTGGTGGACTAGACCTCATTATTCTCCCTTCTAGATGCGTTGTATTTGAGATATTTTTCATGGTTATTAATAAAATTTAGTTGTCATTGTAAAAAAAAAGAATTTTGTAACATCCGATCTAAATAAACCAGTCAATAGATCATACACCAATGATTATAAAAAATATATTAAAATAATATGAAATAAATAAAACGTAATTTTTTTGAATATACTGTGTGATTGCAAGGTAATATCTATTCAATTTTCTTAGCCTTTTAATAACGCACACACACCGTGCACACATAGTGTTCGAACCTGGATCACCTGGATGAAATAGATAATCTTTTACTACTGAAACCACTTCATGGGTTCAATATATATATATATATATATATATATATATATATATAAACGCAACATAAAAGTATTACAATAACACATTTTAAATTATGAGCATATAGGCATATCAATAATATTCAGAACCCACAAAATAACACAAATATACACATAGTAAGAAATATAACACGAATGCAATAAAAATACAATATATGGGAAAACGAAACTATTACAATAAATCCCAATTTTTTTGTCTTGTATCTTCATGTTAGTTTTTTTTAGATGGTCACAGTCAATATGTATATTAATGTGCTTATCGAGTGAGTTGGTCACGAGTTGAGTAGTACTTGATTTGTGTTCGTTAAAAAATATCAATATTTGACTCGACTCGTTGCTCATTAAGCTCGATAAAACTTTGTTTGACTCGTGCTCGTTAAAAAATCTCGTTGCTCGACTCGACTCGTTGCTTGTTAAGCTCGCCAAAATTTTTACCTTGTTTTTTTAATATAGATAAAATCTAGTGCTACTATTAGAGCTTAGAATAAACACGCATTCAGAAAAAAAAATGTGGGGATTGATGAGATAAATAAACGAACATGTCATGACTGAGTTAGAGATGAAGTATATATTGAGTGTGAGACTCTTTTTAATTTCTTAACAAACTTCAATGAACAACAAATAAGAGAAGACTTTAAGGATTTTGAGATTTTAACTTTCATTTGTATTTTTTATATGGGAATGAAATATTTTCCACATTTTCTACTTTTATACAATAATAAATAAGAGAAAAAAGGAAAAGATTAAAAAAAAAAGTAAGGAAAGACTAATTAATACAATAAATTTTTATTAATACAATTTAAGTTTTCGAATGGAAAAACTAAATGTTTTGAAAATTTGAAACCAAATACCTTTATGGGTAAATTACCTAGCAAGCCATTGAACTTTTTAAAGTTTTTAACTAGCATTTAGACTTCTTGAAACATATTTTTTAAGGTAACCACCAAAAAAATCATAAAAAATTATTAAAAAAATAACGAGCTGCTCACGAACTTATCAAGTCGAATTAGACCTTGCTCGACTCGACTAGCTAAGATCTCGAGCCGAGCTCGAATTTGAGTCGATCATTTACTAAATTTTGACTGAATCGAGTTCGAACTGTTTACGAGCTGCTCAACCTATTAGTATACAAAATTTTTGACACATTCATATGTTTTTCATATAGAATTTAGGGTAAACTACACTAATAGTCACCAAATTATTAAAATTTTTCTGTTTTGATCACCAAATTATTTTTTTGTTAAAATAATCACTGAAAATACATCTATTTTCTAATTTGGTCACAAACAGTTAAAAAATAACAGTAATGTTGGCATGTATCACCACCTTATTGAACAAAGAAAACCAAAGAAAAAATATAAGGTTCACACTACGACAAAAGTAGAGGTGGTAAACGGGTTATTCGGATCGGATTCGGTTCAGGTCATTTCGGTTCAAACCATGTTCGGTTTTGGTTCAGTTTGGGTCAGGTATTAGTCCAGATCGGGTCACATCAGTTCAATTGATTTTCGGTTCGGGTATCAGTCTAGACCGAGTCACATCGGTTCGGTTGATTTTCGGGTCGGGTCAAAATCGGTTCAATTGGGAGATCAATATGTTTCAGTCGGGGTTTTAGACCGAATCAATTTTTTAAACCCATATATTTCTTTATAAAGCTATTATATTTGACTTTTTTGTGAGCTGTGCGACGATTCACATCAAATCTTTCATTATTTCTTTTAATATATTTTCTTTATTTTGGGTTGCCTTCGGTTCAGGTTACTTTCAGTTCAGGTCTGTTATGTTGAAAAATCAGATCGGGTCCATATCGGTTCAACTAAAAATCGCGTCGGTTTCAATTCGATTCGATTTGTTTCGAATTTCAAATCAAATTCGGATCATCATGTTCTGGTCTATATCGAGTCTCGAATCGGATAAAATCAGTTCGGGTCTCGGGTCAGTTTGCCACCTGTAAACAAAAGGGATTCGATCCTTGGACCCAATGAATAAGGGTCTAAGAAGGAATTTGATAAATTTCCACCAAAATCTATATTAAAGTTATACTATGTTGTCAACACAAAATAAAATAAATTATTAGTGAAAAAGGAATTCAAACCTATACACTCTTACGCTAACAATCAAATACTTATACATTGAGCTAAGTGAGGAATTCAACACATTTTCAATCAAACCAAATTTAAATTGGGATTAAATTTGAAGTTAGAGATGGGAGGTCTCAGGAGCAGCTCAAGAGCCACAGGACAGCCGAGCCGCAGTTCAACCTTCAACGACTGTGCACGCCGGCCAAACTTCAGAACTTATATTCGGAATACTCAGAATCAAAGAAAGGGAGTTACGATTTTCGTGAATCACATCAGCAAAAGAATACATAGGAGATCCCCAATAGAAGCTTTCTCAGAATATGGCTCCGTCATTGACGCCTACATAGCATACAATAATCCAAAAAGATTACACCGGCGAGACACCTTTGTTTTCATCAGATTCGGCTCCATCATCGAAGCAGAAAAAACGATCAGGCTAGCCAACAACAGGAAAATGGATGGATTCTTCATCAAAGTCTACCATGGTAAAACCGCGCCAACACTGAGAAAGAGAATGACCCCCAACCTAAACCCCGACCCAACCGCCCCGACCATTCCTCAAAGCTAACTGACGGCAGATCCTACAAAGAAGCTTTATTGGCACCAGTGACAAATATCCCGGCACAAGATGAAAACAAAGATAAAACCTTTAAGAACGACGTAAACCCTACTCCAAAAAACCAAGAAACTATGACCCAGAAAGACCTATTTTAGAGCCTTTCCACTTCAGTCTTCCTCAAAGTGATCTGGTGTGGCTTAACCAATGCCTAGTTGGCCGAATCAAAGGTATGTACGATGCTCTCTTCGTCCAAGAAGCCCTAATTTCAGAAGGATTCAAAGTCAAAATTAGCAAGATGTCTGGGTTCTATGTTATCATACAGTTTGAAGAAGAGGAACAAATTCAGATTTTTTGGGATCTCAGAGAATCCATGATTTCTTCCTGGTTTGAGGAAATAGATAGTTTGGACCATTTCTTTTCTAATAAAAACTGAAGGTTTGGGTAATCCTGGAAAATATTCCTCTAATAGCGTGGAATGATGCAATTTTTCGATCTATGGTCAACAGATGGGGGTAGGTTATAGAAATCGACAGCGACACATCGGCAAAAAACAGTTTTGACTATGCAAGAATTCTAGCCAACATTAGATATTTATCTGACGTGCCCTCAAGTGCAAACATATTTGTTAATGGGAAAAATTTTACCATTAAAGTTTCAACGAAGGAATATGAAGATGACCAGAGTTGGATCGACACAGATTCGCCGGTAGCCGCACAAGTTACCCCGGTGGCAAACGCAAACATCATAGAGGAAAACTGCCGCTTCGAAAACACTGTCAGTAGCAATAATGATGAGACAACCATAAATATTCCCAACTTCTCGGAAACACCCCATGCCATAAATTCCAGTAACCCTACCAATCATGAGTGCATGTCAGGTGTCATTAATACCGTTAGCCACAATCCAGTCACCAATGGCAACCCTGAGAACAACTCCACTTCATCCACTGAGTGGGTTGATGTCCCGGTCAAAACCAACTCCCACACCAACTCCTTGGGCTCGAGTGAACCAACTTCCCATATTCTAGACACCTCAACAGGCTTATTCATTATCCGACCCAAATACTTAAAAGCCCAAAAAAGCCTTAACCCTTTCTCTTTCAGAGCAAAAACAGATATCATATTCTTAGGTTCAAAACCAAACACCAAAAAATCCTCGACAAAAACCAATAACCCAAAAATAAGCACTCCTCAAAGTACAGAAAAAGAGGCTCATTCGAAAATCTCAGTCGTTTCTCATCACCCAAATCCTGAGATGCAGGTCCCCAATCCAAACGCAAAAGAAGAAGCCCAAGCCACTCTGGAAGTCTGTAAATTGGTAAGGCTCAATTTTGAAGTAAGTGATGATCTTGTATGCAGTCGGCTAGCCCAAATCATTCCAGGGGAAGTATAATGGGTTTGCACTCTTCTACCCTAAAATCATGATATATTATTTCTCATGTCTACTACTGGTTTATTTGCTACATGGAACATTAGAGGGCTGGGATCTTTCGAGAAAAAAGTAGCAGTTAAAAAGCTTCTAAACACCTCCAAATCGAGAATGATGTTTTTGCAGGAAACAAAAATGAAGGAATTTGATGATAGAACAATTAGAAGGCTAGTGGAAAGAAAGGCTAATTTCAATTTCCTATTTTCTGCTGCAATCGGTTTATCTGGACGCCTGGTCAATCTTTGGGATTCAAGCTTCTTTCAGATGGAGAACTACGTAACATAACCGAATTACATCGCGATGTTTGGTAAATTACTTGAACTGAATATCAAGTACCTGCTAATAAATGTCTACGCTCCAAATGATCCATCCAAAAGACAAGAGTTATTCCAGAGTATCAACCTCCTGATCAATGCCTCAAATTGCCCAGCTTTACTGGGAAGAGATTTCAATATTGTTAAAACCCCTGAAGAGAAAGTTGGCATATCCATGAACAAAAGAGCAATGAATTTTTTTTCTTCAGATTTCATCGACGATTCAGGTCTGATAGATCTTTCCGCTCTTGGCGGAGTATTTACCTGGACCAACCTTCGAGAAAAGCCAGCTTTCAGCAGATTAGATAGATTTCTAGTTACAACAGAGTTTGCAACTTCCTGGCTAACCCTTAGTCAGAAAATCATTCAAAGAGGAATCTCGGATCACAATCCAGTTTTGCTATTCACAAATACAACACAGTGGGGTCCTAAACCATTCAAATGGTTTGACCATTGGCTTGAGGATAAAGACTTGGTGAACAACGTACAAAACTCGTGTGTTAAAGCTAGGGGCAAAGGGATCATGATAATGCTGCGTAATTGCAAAACAATCTCTAGAATATGGGCTAGAGAAAAACAAAGAAGGGAGAGACACTCCATCAATGAGATCGAGTTGCAATGCCACGAAATTGAGAAAAATCTTCTGAGAGCCCAACAGATTTAGATACAGTCAAAGAACTAAAGATACTCAGAGCCAATTTATGAAATCGAATCAGAATTAATGAACGTGAATGGTTACAAAAGTCTAGAGTACAGTGGTTCAAAGCATGCGACAAAAACACCAAATACTTCCATTTGGTTGCTACGGCGAGACAAAGAAGAAACACTATCCACAGCTTGGAAGTTAATGGTCAGAGCATCCACAATCCAAGTCAAATCAAACAAGCAGTAGAAGAATACTTCAAAGCAACTTACAACCTTTCGAAGACATGCCCAATATCAAGTTTTGAATGCAACCTGAAATCCATCTAATCGGCTTCAGCTTTCAATCTGGAAAAGCCTTTTACTTCGGATGAAATATACTATGCTCTATTAGCAATGGAGGGATCGAAAGCTCCGGGACCAGACGGATTTAATGTGGGCTTCTTGAAGAAATTCTGGCAAAACTTAAAAGAAGAAATTGAATCCTTCTTTGAGGCTTTTTTCAATGGAGAATTCAGTTATGTCACTATAAACCACTCCTTTGTGGTACTAATTCCAAAAACAAACACTCCGAAAACTATGGTAAATTATCGTCCAATAAGTCTGGTGGGTGTGCTATACAAATTGCTGGCCAAAGTGTTAGCCTTACGACTCAATGGAGTATCCGAGGAAATCATCAGCGGATCCCAATTTGCCTTTAGTCCTGGAAAGCAAATACTTGATTGCGTCCTCGTCGCGAATTGTAACACCCGTGTTTTGGGGTTAGGAGTTAGTCGGGTTAGTGGTCCGAGTTAGTAAAATTTAAATTAAATTAATTCAACCTTAATTAGGATCAAATTGGGTTTTAAATAATAAAGGAAGGACCTTGTTGGTGATTTGGCCAATTTAAAATGAAAGACAACTTTTTCAAATCAAAAGAAAAGAAAAAGCTCTCATCTTTTCCCACTCTCTTTCTTCCCCAACGATAGAAAACCCCAAACCTCTCTAAAACCACCAAGTTACTATTCCATTGATTTTCAACTCCATTCCAAGGCCATTTTGAGAGGTAAGGACATTTTCTAATTCTCCTTTTCATCCTCTATCTCTCCATAGTCATAGATTTTAAAACTATGAACTTTTGAAAATTAGGGCTTGATAAAAGTTTGAGTTTTTATGGAGATTTTCAAGTCGTTTTGAAATGTAATGTTGGGTTTTAGTTTAATTACCTTATAATGAACATAATATGTTAAAATGGTTGGGTTTTGGTGAAAACCCGAAATGGGTTATTGAAGCAATTTTTGAGATGTCTAAAACTTAATTTTTGGTGGGTTTTAGGTTGAAATTAGGGGGTTGATGGTTTATGTATGTTAGGAGGATGTTTTGGGACCATTTGGGGGTCATTTGGATGTTTGAAAATGGAATTTTCAACTAGGGTATGAGGGAGCACGAAAATGGGCATTTTTGGGGGTTTGATTTGATTGGGAAATTTGTTGAAGTTGGTTTAAGCTCGAGAGTTGAGTGTTGACTGAATTTTAGCATTGATTGGGATTAATGGATGTGTTTTTGGTTGGCTAGAAGCAAGAGGAGACGTTGGAGAAGCATTGGAATCGAATCCGGGCTTGTAGAAGATTTGCTTTGGTTGCTAAGGAAGGGTGGTGAGTGATTTTAAACATGTTTTAAAGTTTGGTTCGAGTATGGGAAGTGTGTGAGTTGAAATGTGCTTGGTAGGCCGTTTCTATGTGAATTCAAGTTGTTAATTTAGCTATTGATTTCCATTAAATGCTATTGTTGTTGCCTATTTATGCTCTTGTGAAATGTGAGTTAATTTGTACATGTATACCATGATATGTATATGTGATGAGCATGAGATGTGGTTGATGGATATGTGATGTGGTAAATGAAAATTGGCACTAATTAACTTACCGGGTGTAAATGATCGATCATTAGGATTAGTGTGCACACAAATTGAGTCAAAACGTACATGGCCTTGATGGCGTCAAGTCATGAAGGAGGAGTACGGTGATGTAATATTCCACCAGAAGCTTTTATATATATTCTACGAGATGATGAGTGGAATCCCATCCGTAGGGCATGTGGTGATGAGTGGAATCCCGCCCATGCAAGGTCCGGTGATGAGTGAAATCCCACCGAGGTAATGTGAATGTTGAGATTAAATCCGCACATCCGGGTAAACTAATATTGGCCAATTGAACTTGATCTTATATTTGCGATGCATGATGTTGATAGTGATGTTTGAGCTTAGTATGATGTAAGATGTCATATTATGCCTCTTGAAAGACTAGCTAGGTCTACTTGTCAATTTACCTATGCAGGATAGATTTGAGAATTAGGGAATACATGCTTGAACCCTGCATTGTTGATGTTTTTGGTTTTAGAGCATCCTCACTAAGCTTATAGCTTACGCTCTCATTTTCAACAATGCAGATCATTAGCGTGGTGTTAGCTCAGAGCAAGGCAAGAAAGGCTTTCCAAGTTTTGTTGCTCAAGTACGGTTATTAATTATGTAGTAGTTTAGCAATGTGCCAAGGGTGTGTTTGAATGAGCTTTGTAAGACTCATATATGATTTTGATGTCTATGGCTTGACTTGGCTTGTAAGCATGATATAACTTGCCAAATGCTTGAATGATGTATGTCTTATGTATGCTTAAGATTGCTTGATGGCATGTAAACATATATGTGACGATTTGGTATCTTTTGTCTATCAAAGTCTTCAAGCATGCTTTTTATGATATGTCTTTAATGTGTTTTTGCCATGTATGAAGGATCGTTTAAATCCATGTCTTGTGGGTGTTTGAGTATGTTAAACCTAGGATGTATGCCTCTAGACTTTGTTTGTTGGTGTTGTGTGCCTTTAGGGGTCCTATGGGACCTTTAGACTTGTTGAAATTCCCCTAAATCTGTTTTTCAAAGGTTGTAGGCAGCTCACGTTTCGAAACGGGCTGGGTCGTTTCGGAACGGGCAGGCTTCAAGGACCCCGTATCGGAACGCGTTTCGATACGGTTTGGCCTCTGGAAGCCTCTGTTCCGATACGCGTTTCGGAACGTTTTGGCTACTGGAATTCTGAGAAAATGGCGAGATGAAGGCGTTTCGAAACGGGTCTGAGGGTTTTGAAACGGTCAAAATCTCGTTGACCACGAGAAGTTGACCGTTGGGGGCGTTCCGGAATGGTTGACCCCCCGTTTCGATACGGCCCCTTATAAGGGCTCTGGGGCAGTTGACCTGGTCAAGGCGTTTCGATACGCCTCAAGGGTGTTTCGAAACAGCCTGTATAAAAGATAAAAATTAGGCTGTTCAAATGTTGTTTTGGGTATGAATGTTCATCTCGTGTGTTTATTTTCCGCTGTTTGATCACGTAAGATATAAAAGAGTCTTTAGCAAAGATTAAGTTAAAGAAAAAAAATAGGGTTGCTAACCGAGGGGGAACCTTAACGGGTTTCACTTCGGTTTTCCCCGTGTGACCCACTCGGACCGGTCATCCGGCCAGACCGGGACGAGGGGGTTACACGAATGAAGTGATAGACTACACCAAGAAAAGAGGCCTACAAGGGGTAATCTTCAAAGCTGACTTTCACAAAGCCTACGATTCGGTCGACTAGAAATTTTTGCTTCACATCAAGGAAAAAATAGGGTTCGGTAAGAAATGGTGTTCTTGGATCAACAACTGTATATCCACATCCTCAATATCCATCTTGGTGAACGAATCTCCTACTAAAACTTTTGCAATCAGCAGGGGATTGAGACAAGGGTGTCCCCTCTCTCCACTCCTCTTCAACATTATAGCTGAAGCTCTATGCCAAATGTTGTACAAAGCTGTAAATTAGGGTCTATTTGATGGTATTCGCATTGGTAGCTGTCTGGAGATCATATCGCATATTCAATTGGCAGACGATCTCATTATTTTTGCTGGAGCTAGCGAAAGAGGAATCAAAAACATTGTCCGCATCTTGAGGGCCTTTGAACTCGCCTCAGGTTTAAAGCTAAACATCAGGAAATCCAAACTGTCTGGTATTAATGTCGATTACGAGCTTATAGATCGATGGGCTACACTTCTAGCTTGCAAATGAGAAGATTTACCTAGCACGTATCTGGGGCTCCCCTTAGGACATTGCAAAAACAGTCCCCTGATTTGGTCCCCAGTAGTTGACAGAGTTAAAACAAAATTGACAGGTTGGAAGGCGATTTCACTATCTTTTGGCGGACGTTTAACACTAATCAAAGCGGTACTATCTAATCTGCCTTCTAGCTTGCAAAAGGGATTCGATCCTTGGACCCAATGAATAAGGGTCTAAGAAGGAATTTGATAAATTTCCACCAAAATCTATATTAAAGTTAAACTACGTTGTCAACACAAAATAAAATAAATTATTAATGAAAAAGGAATTCAAACCTATACACTCTTACGCTAACAATCAAATACTTAGACATTGAGCTAAGTGAGGAATTCAACACATTTTCAATCAAACCAAACTTAAATTGGGACTAAATTTGAAAATCAAACTAAAATTATTTTTCTCACCTTGGTTGAGAATAAAATAACCAATTCAGTATTTATTTTCGTAAAATTAATATTAAATTATTCAAAATTAAATTTATAATATTTATTTATGTTATAAATTTAATTTTAAAACAGTTAATTTAAATTGATTTAAATAAGTGTTTTATCCTAAGTACTAATTTGGACCAAAAATAAAGTTCAAGTACCACTTTGAACCAATAAGTTAAGTTTAGAAACCTAATCGGACAAGACAAAACCTTTAGCTACCAAATTGAATCATAAAACAAAATTCACGTACTAAATTTCACAAATTTTTAAATACTGAATTACATTTTTTTGAATAGTCTAAAGATGATTACAATACAATATATGTTCATAGATATTTTTAAATACCGAATTACATCTTAAAACAAAATTAAGGAAAAAATATTAGATGGACTCGGCTCACCACGTCATCTGTGGTCCCAGCCAATCAGGTACGTTCATATCATTTTTACCCAAGGTGAATCTTCACCTCTCTCCTACATCTAAAAAAATGGGTAGTTATTTAGAATTTTTTTTGACATAGATGAACCTGATTGGCTGAAACCACAAATGACGTAGTAAGCCGAGTCTATTTAATAATTTCTCTTAATTATATATATATATATATATATATATATATATATATATATATATATATATATATATATATATATATATATATATATATATCTGCACGTTTATTTTTTGGAAAGAAAAAGGTAAATAAAGTTGAGCTGCAAAATTGAACATAAAGAGAATCTTAGCTTTATTTAATTTATGGGGGTCACTAGCACATGCATAATTACAATGGTAGATATGTAATGGTAAAAGGAGTTGAAGGAAGGTTCCAACAGGCTTCTAATGAACGTGCCCACCACTTCTCTAACACATTTAGATTTGGCATGTTGTAAATAATTTTTTTTAGTTAAAATTAGATGTTTGAAGTATTTTTAGGGCTTTAACTAGTCAAATACGCTAATTTGAATGTTTGATAAATAGAGAATTGTAATGGCGGATTGAGGTGAAATCTCTCATTTTGAAAAAACTCATTTTAAGAGCTTTTTGAGTTAGAGGTTTTTTTTTAAAAAAATTGAGTTAGAGGTTTGAATAAAAGACTTGTAAAGATTATTTTGTCCTTGATAATTATAATTTTTTTTAAAATAACATAAATTTGATTAACTAATGAAACTAAAAAAATAATTTCATAAATAAAAAATTAATATATAAATTTAAAAAATACATATTAATTTAATAATTAAAAAAATTATATTTAAAATATAATTTCATAGATAAGAAATTAATATATAAATCTAAATTTAATAATTATTAAAATTATATTAAAAGATAATTTCACAAATAAAAAATTAATATATATATCCTCATATATACTCAGTAATAATATTAAAAAATTATTTTTCATAATCTAATTAATATTAATAGATACAAAATGTTAATAATAAATAAATTATTAAAACGAGTATCAAATATAATAATGTCTTTATATGTCATTTTGCTTCTTCAAATAATCAAACAGTTATTCGCTATCAGTTAATTTTACCACACTTTTATACAATCAACTAATGTAATTCGCTAGTCAAATCAGCTAATGTAATCAGCTGTCCTCTATTAGCTAATGTAATCAGTTGTCCTCTATCAGCTAATATAATCCGCTATCAACTATCTGCTAACTGCCAAACAGGGCCATTATGTTTCAACTGGTAACACCCAATAAAGATTGATAGCAGTTAGATAGACAGATAATATCATATTTAAAAATATTTTTAAGGGTGGATACACGTAAAATCTTAAAAGTAAACACAAGCCATAAAAATTAAAGAATCAATTCACAATTTTTTTTAAAAAGTTAAAGTCAAATATATAAATTAAAAAAAATAAAATAAATATAAATTCATCTAACAATACACATACATCTGTCACGCTGAATAGATGTGATATATGGAGCATTTTGCCTTCTCTCTTACAAATACGAAACACATAATCTGAAACATGTAATGCAATGGTTGTCATTTCAAAAAATATAATATCAAAAAATTCTCTAATATTTGACTGAACAATTATTTTAGTTTTTTTTTTTGAATCAATTTAACCCTAATATTTTATTTTAGATCAAAATAGTTTCTCCGCGGATGAATACTATTAGTCAACTGATGATAAATAATTTGAAATGACGTGACAAAAAATGCATGACAGTGCACACCTCGATATTAGTGTTATATAGACAAATATGTTGACTTTACATAATGACACATCAGTCAAAAAATATTTTTATAAAATTGTATAAAATATAAAATAATTTTTTTCTTCTAACATGTCATTCTGTCAAGTCATTTCAAGTTGTTTATCGTCAGTTGACTAACAATTTTCATCTGTAGAAAAACCATTTTGACCCAAAATAAAACGTTGAGGATTAAATTAGTTTAAAAAAACAAAAAATAACTATTTAATCAAACGTTAAGAAATTTTTAATTTTATGCGTTTCAAAAAGCACCATAGTTTGCTTTCTATGCATTTCCTATAAAATACATAGGTTGGTAGTAAAAATTGGGATAGTGGTGTTTTAAGTGGTTTATATTTTTTGATTTAGGTGGAGAGTCGCATGTTTGTGGAGAAGAAAAAAAAGATAAATTAAAAAATATGACGGTGGTAGTACTAAAAGTTTCAAAAGTCATTCTTTAGTGTTTATCTCGAAAATTTACTGGTGTTAAAACTAGGAAATGATAACTATTGATTAATTGATAATACTGTAACTTAAACTGTCATATAATAGAGTTAGCTGGTGAGTTCGGTGGACTCAACAATAATCATGCAGCGTTTGTAGTTAGACAAGAATGTGACAAAATTATTTTCGAATGAGTTATAAAATCCTATATATGGAGGCGTCGTAACATAAAAGTGGTTACAGAAAACCTCTTAAACAGTGGTACAACGACATACTTATATTTTCCAAATTGTTACTGTTAAATAGTAGTTACAGAAAACCTCTTAACATAATTAGATATAGATTGCTACCGTCACAAATTCATACTATTAAGCACCTAACATTTCATTCCATTTCTATTTTTTAATTGTTTGTTAAAAAAAGTCCGATGAATGTGTAACATGTGGCATCCCCTCATCTTCCTTTTTCCCCTTTGATTTTTTAGGGAAACAAAAAGAAAAGTTTCAAAGATTAGACTTTTTTTTTCTTTCAAAAATTAAATAATCTTAAGTCTTAAACATTTTAATTTTAAGAACTCATATATTCTTAATGCATCAATTTCGATATTGTTTGTGTGAACTCTCTCCCATAAACTACTTAACTATAGATTTTTTATTAGTCATCATAATTCGATTAATTAACTGATTAATTCAAATCAAATATTGTAAAGACCTATTCAATGCGATAAACTTCAATTCCTTAAAAGTCAAACAAATCCTTAATCCTTAAGTCATGGGTTAAGCAAATTTTGATAATTTAAAACCTACCTTATATGTAACGAACCAGATTCTCGAGTCAATGTTCAAGCATTGACCCAAGTAAATGATGGATAAATGAAATTAGAGATCGGATTTTATTGGAATTAATTTGGGTGAATTTTTGACCTTTTTATAAGAAAATTAAAATTTTTGGGAGCTTATGTAAGAAGAGTGAAAAGTTGGATGGTACGCTGATTTTCAAGCATGAGTAAGGGGATTTTGTCCCCTATTTCTCATTTTTAAAATATTTTATTTCTTTTCTATCTTTTCCCACTATTTTATATTTTTCCCCAAAGTTCCTACACCCTTCTTTTATTTCCCTAAATAATTAACGGTGTTAGTACAAATGACTTGATTTGTTAATAATTAAAGTTGAATGATATACTTTGATGAAATTAAAGATTCATGATCCATTTGAAAGTTGAGGCTAAGTTCAATGGCCTATAATGTAAATTACCCCTTGTAATTGTAAACACATAAATACCAAAAGCCAACTGCCAACTTAAAATGTAATAACAATTGATAACATAAGTTACTTGTCAAGTTGCAGCTGAGTTTACAACTGACATTGAAACTTAGGCTCCGTTTGAGAAGCATTCTTTGGCCAAACAGAGAAGTACTGTCGAACAGGCACACGGAATGCACTGAACGGGCGTTTCTCCACTTGATTTAGTGCTCAAATGGGAGTTTCGGAAAAGCTGAAAAATCCAGCTTCTACCCAAATGGGCGTTTGCAGTCCAACAGGCGTTCTAAAATCCCTGCCGAACGGTGCCTTATTGCACCAACAAAGTAGACATTGCTCACTTCAACATAGGGCATACTACTTTACATGCATCTAAATGACAAATTCATTCTACCAAGGGAAGACTAGGAAAAAGATCAATGAACATAGCTTGCTACACGAACACGTTGAGCATTCTCATACCAAACTTCACAAGGTTCCGCATATAATAGAGGCATGAAGCATATGCAAGCAGAGTTTGCAATAATGAAATACAATGCACCAGCTAAGCTCCAAGGCTCACAATAATAGACCTTACCTAACATAATATGCTAAGCAAGCCATTTTGATTGCATCCACCAGGCAATGCTTGTCCATTCAGGAATGTAATGCAGTCTATTCAAAACAATTAAAATCCATACATGGGAAATCGAAAATGGGAAAAGAAAATGTCATTATCTTTAACCCGAATGCCTAAATTATTTCAAGATCGGCCACGCAAGTGCACATACTGAGACAATTGTTAAACAATGAAATCTTCTGCAGCCTGTTGTGCAGTCTACCTAACCTTCTTCTTCTGGCTTTGGCTCTGCACCGCAAGACAAATCTTCTTCCAACACCGGATAGCAATGAGCGAGGGTATCAGAATCCAGAAGGAATTTGCAAAAATATAGTACGCGTAGTAATAAAATGGGCTCGCAGAAAAGTTATCGCCCTCCAAGATAGCTGTTATGAAATATACAAAAGTTCCATAGAGCTGCCCCAGGGAGATGGCAAACTGAAGTATGTAGCTGTATCCCTTTCCTTTGGCGATAGCATACCTGCCAAGTTAAAAAAAACAACAACGTTTTACAAAGAGAATAATCAAAGCAGAAAGGAATAAAAGACTATGATAAATTCGAACTCAATACTTGAATCTTGTATATTTATAAAGCCAAATCTTACACTGCTAGGAGGCAAGGTGGACCTTCAAGGACTGCTGTTATTCCTTCAACAGAAACAATTGCTGAATCTCTTCCTGCATATCTCGAGTCACCTTTGCTGTATTCTTTCCCTGCCATTTGATCATTTGAGTAAATTCCCCACTCAAGAACATAGAAGGTGGTGCTATTAATATTTATCACAAACAGAAAAAAGGAACTTACAAACTTCAGCTAGATAAAATCCGGTCTTTTCTTTGTAGAATTCGGGGGAGAATACAAAATAACCTTCGAGAATCATGTGCGTAAGTCCCGTGAAAGCCCACCAGCACATGAGCAATCTATCAAGTTTAGATATGTTGCGCGATCTCCCTGGTAGAACAAGTCATATCGAAACGAAACAAGTTTACAATACAATCCCATAAAATTTAGCACGGAGAAAACACTTTATCATCCATGTCTCAGATCAGCCAATGCTAAATTTATACATAAACCTTTGAGCCCTGAATCAAGACCAAACCTTTCAGGACCTGTTCAGATAAAGAGTTGTACAGGTCAAAGTAATCGATAAGGACCATACATTTTCAAATCTGCTCAAATAAGGACTTTACTTTTGAGGATGATACAATTGTTCACACAAGCCATTATTTAAACAAGTCCAAAAAGGGTTGATCCTTGATGGAATTATTCGAAAGGTTTCGTCTTGATTCGATCAAAAGTTTAACCCCAAATTGAGGATTAGGTACCAAGTTTCAGTCTCTGAGTAGATCCAGATTCCAGCAAGTTCGAATGATATTTTCAAAGCACTACTAAGAAGTAGATAATAAGTAACAAAAATAAAGTCAACCCATTTTCAGATGGTGTCAAATTCAACCCCAAAACAATTGAAAACCAAAAACCCAGGAGAACTGTACTGAAAACGAAGATAATTTTGAATGGTATTAGAAAAAGGGAAAAAGAAAGGACAAACCGGAGAGCAACCAGACAAGGGAGACGACGAGCAGAGAAGAGAGGCCATAGACGCCGACAATGGTGGACTGAGAGAGGGAGACGGGCACATATTCGGGCAGTTTCAGATCTCTGGGCACATATGGATGCTCCATTCTCACTCGCCTCTTCAGTCTTCTCTCCTTTTGCTACTCAAACAGTCAAATGGTTCAACAGCTCAACTCCAGCTCTACTTATTGTGTTTGAAAAATATGAATTTAGGTAAACTACGTAAATAGTCCTCTGATTATGGGTATCTTTTTTTGAGTCCTCTGATTATGAAAGTTACAAAATGATTCCCTGACTCAAAATATCACAGGTTGGCCCAATGTCGTTAAAAAGATGACGTGACAGAATAAAGTTTGACATAACAATATATTTAATCTTTTATATTTTTATATTTAATCATTTTAGTCTTAATTTGAAAAAAAATTAATAAATTTAGTCTTCTTTTTTACTCATTTTATCAATTTACCCTTGATGTGTGTACGAACACATGTGAGAGTTGTGTGTGTACGCGTGCGCATGTATTTCAATAGTCTAAAAGGCGTTTAAATCATGCAATGTCCCTCAAATCATAATGTCTTGTGCCACATTCTTTGATGAAAATAAATGAAATAGTTGTAACATTATTATTTGAGAAGAAATCGAGACACAAATCTTTAGAATTTTGAGCTCAATCCGAATATCTCAAGGCTTACAAGAGGAAAACAAGAAACATAATGAGATAAAAAGTGCAGTATGCTCTAAAGAGTGAATTTACTCAAAATTTCTCATCAAAATGCATGTTTTTAGGCTTTGCTTGGTAGAGAAAAAAAGTAGAAGGAAGAAGGGAAAAGAAAATTAAAAAAAAAAATTCAAGGGTTGTTTGGTAGAGTGTGTTGGGCTCGAATTCTTCAACCGAAATGCTTGTCAAGTGGTGGACAAGAGTAAATTTGGTGTTAGTGGTGGAAGCAATGAAAGAAAATAAGAACAAGAATTTTTAGAGTGGTTCGAGCTTCTAACCAAGCTCTACATCCACTACCTTAGCTTCCCAACCAAAGATTTTCAAATTCACTAGAATTTCTTCTCCTTTTCAAGGCTTAGGAGGCAACCGTTACAACCTAGACTTATACCACTAAGTCAAGTATCCAAAGTTTTTTACCCAAAGCCTTGGGAACCTCTCTTTACAAGAGAAATAAAAGCAAACTGAAATTCCTCTCACAAGGTGTGCGTTTCCACTCTAAAGCTTTCACCCAATCCTAATATACTTAGCATACATTGACAATTTAGCTCACAAGTGTTTGTCGGTACAAAATATGAAAATTTGAGCACTAAAACATGTTTTCAATCAAGGAATGTTGGCTTATAGTTTCTTAGTCTTCCACAGATGCTTGGAGGTATCTTTTAAACCCTCTAACAACTTCATGGTCGTCACTAGTTGTTGGGGATTGTCTGGAGCCGTTGGGGACTTTTTTTCCAGCCATAAATGTACTTTTGCAGCAGAACGTATCGATACATGTGTGCTGGTATCGGTACGCTACCTAAAAAAGAAAGAGTCGTTGGGCATTTAAACCAAATGGTATCGATACGCTTTGAGGCGTATCGGTACGACCCCCTTCGTATCGGTATGACTAAGCCTGTACAGGTATGAGTTTTTGCTACTAGAAAATTACTATAGTTAAAACCCTAGAAGGTATCGATACGAGACAAGGCGTATCAGTACGGGGCTTTGAAAATGACTAGTTTGGCTATTTAAAATCGTTTAAAAACATGGTAAAAGTCTTATAACATTTTCAAACATATTTTCAAGTTGTTTGGACTTTAATACAAGTTTACAAAATATTCAAATAAATCCAAAAATATTTTTCATATTATTATACCAAAACAAATATTCTAACAATCTCCAATTTTTTGATATAATAAAACCAACTTAAAAATTTGTTTTGTGATTCTCCCCCTTAGAAAAGTAAATTTTGAATAAGAGAATATAGAAATCAAAAGAGTTAAAAAGCTCCCTCTTATTCATTTGAAAAATTCAATCTCCCCTTATTCATTTAAAAATTCAATTTTTCAAACTATTCTCCCCTTTTTGTTCTATCAAAAAAAAAATTGTAATCATTAAGTTCAATAACAAATTAGGTTTTTAAAAAGATTTTACAATTTGAAAATGACTCCCCCTTACTCAAGCATCAAATAAGATGTTTCTCCAACAATTCATAATTAACTAGTTGGATTAAAAGAGATAAAACAAGATAAACAAATAAATTCAACTAATTTTTTTACCACTTGAACCAAAGGTAGGATGTGAAGCCTTCCTTCTTCAAGTGTTCTTCCTTGTGTGCATAGAGCTTATTTGGTTCATCACTTTGTTGATCAAAGCTCCATCACACCTATAAAAAGACAATCAAGTAATTTTTGGTATCCAAATTGCTTTGGATCCAATGATATTAGTAGCACAAATTTTATTCCCCTTAGGAATCCATTTTACAATTTCATCCTTTTTATTTAAAGTAATTAGTCCTTTGTGACTCAAATACTTCTAAAACATTTACCGTTCAAAAATCTAGGGGCACTAGATTGTCTTTGATAAAAAAATAATTTTCCAAAATTAATTTTCTTTTCAAGTTCCTTGAAATCAAATTCTTTTCTTTCTTAAGATCATTCATCTCTCTTTGATGATCTTTTTCTAAACTTTGAAGCAAATTTTTTAAATTTAATGTTGGATTTTTTGGTGCTCGATTCCTTCAACCGATGTGTTTGTCAAGTTCGAAGAAGTTGGATAATTGAGTGTTTTTGTGGGAATAAAAAGATAGGCAATTGGCACAAGGATTTATAGTGGTTCAACCTTCTAACCAAGGTCTACATCTACTATCTTAGCTTCCCACTAAGGATTTCCAAACAAATTCACTAAGAATTTTGTCCCATTTTCTCGGCTTAGGAGGAAACTGTTACACCGATCAAGCTTTCTACCCAAAGCTTAATCAAACACACTCTTACACAAGAAAGACTTAGCAAACTAGAAATCCCTCTAGAAGGTATGTGTTTGCACAATTAAAGCTCTCACCCAAAACCTAAACACTTGAGCAACTTTGACAATTAGGCTCACAAGTGTTGTATATACAATAAATTGAACAATAAAGCCTTAAGACAAATTCTTGATCATAGTGTTGTTGACAATTGAAGCATTTGCCTTCTCTTGATGCTTGGAGGTCCCTTTTATACTCCTAATTGAGTTTGTAGTCGTTACTAGTTGTTGGGGTTGAAATGGAGCCGTTGGAGACTTTATTTCCCACATTAATTGCAGTTCTTGTGCCTTCCGTATCGGTACACGGGGAACCGTATCGGTACGCCTTTCTTCAGAACTAGCCGTTGGGCTCTTGCCAGCCTAAGCGTATCGATATGCTGGGGAGCGTATCGGTACGGTCTGCATTTTAAAAGACCATTGGGAAATAGCCGTTAAAGTTTGTTAAAGAGGGTATCAGTACGCTTAAAGGGCGTATCGATACAATCCTTCTCCGTACCGATACAGGCAAGACTGTATAGGTACGAGTTTTGGCAGAATCAAAACTGGGTTAAAAGGGTATTGATACGGGGTATACCGTATCGATACGGTAGTGCTGAAAAGCCGGGTTTGACTGTTTTAAAGCATTCCAAACCTTTCCAAAAACCTTTTTAAATACCTCAAACATATTTTCAAGTTGTTTGGACTTAAAGACATATTTTAAATTCTTTTCAAATTAGTCCAAAACATTTTTCAATTATTATATCAAAACATTAGTTCTACATTTAATACTTTAAGTTCAAAATCCTTAAATTTTGCTTCAAATTCCAAATTGGTTTTCAAATGCAAATCATTTTTGGTTTTCAATTTTGAAATCAACTTTTTATTTTTCAAAAATGAAGCCTTGAATTTGAAAAACAACTCATCATAGGCTTCTTGTAACTCATTAAAAGTATATGAATTAGAAATAGATGAGCTAGAAGTTACTTTACACTCTTGGAGGGTCATAAGGTATAAGTAGGCTACCTCATTGTCGGTGGAGTCTTTTTCTTCATTCCATGTTGCCACATATGCCTTCTTTGAAGATGATCCCCTTTTTGTTGAAGCAAGGGCAATCATATTTGATGTGGCCTTGCTTTTTGCATCCAAAGCTCTGTAGGAATCTTTCATCTTCTTCTTCGATTCATGCTTGGATTCTTTCATTTCGCTCTTCATGAATCGAGTAAACTTCTAGAAGAGATAGACCATCTTTTCATTTTCTCTTTCCTCATCACTTGAATCTTCTTGATGACTAGTTAATAATTGAAGAGCAACAATGTTTAGATCTTCTATTCCTTGCTCTTTGATCTTCTTCTCCTTCTCCATTCTCAAAGGTTGATACATCAATTCATGGGTAAGTAAAGACCTAACGAGTTCATCAAGCTTGAGCTTCTTCAAGTTTTTAGCTTCAATGATTGTCGTCTTCTTTCACTCCCACGATTTGAGAAGTGAATAAATAAACTTCCAAACAAGTTTCTCTTCCGAAATCTCATCTTTAAATCATTTTAGCTCATCGACGCCTGTGGAGAAACAGTCGAACATACTCTTGATGTCTTCATTAGAACTCATCTTGAAGTTTTCATAGTTGAGGTTGAGTAGACCAATCTTTGTCTCTTTCACCTCATTTGTACCTTCATGGCTCTGATACCAATTATTGGGCTCGAATTCTTCAACCGAAATGCTTACCAAGTGGTGGAGAAGAGTTAATTTGGGTGTTGGTGGTGGAAGCAATGAAAGAAAATAAGACACACGAATTTTATAGTGGTTCGAGCTTCTAACCAAGCTCTACATCCACTAACTTAGCTTCCCCACTGAAGATTCCAAATTGTCTAGAATTTATTTTACTTTTCAAGGCTAAGAAGGCAACCGTTACAACCTAGACTTATACCACTAAGTCTAGCATCCAAAGCTTTCTACCCAAAGCCTTGGGAACCTCTCTTTACAAGAGAAATAAAAGCAAACTGAAATCCCTCTCACAAGGTGTGTGTTTGCACTCTAAAGCTCTCACCCAATCATAATACACTTGAGCATACATTGACAATTTAGCTCACAAGTGTTTGTCTATACAAAAGATGGAAATTTGAGCACTAAGACATGTTTTCAATCAAGGAATGTAGGATTATAGTTTCTTAGTCTTCCACAGATGCTTGGAGGTGTCTTTTAAACCCTATAATAACTTCATGGCCGTTACTAGCCGTTGAGGGTTTTTTGGAGCCGTTGGTGACTTCTTTTCCAGCCATAAATGCACTTTTGCAGCAGAGCGTATCGGTACACGTGTGCTGGTATCAGTACGCTACCTAAAGAAGAATGAGCCGTTGGACATTTAAACCAAAGTGTATTGATACGCTTTGAGGCGTATCTGTACGACCCCCTCCGTATCGGTACGGCTAAGCCTGTACTGGTACGAGTTTTTGCTACTAGAAAATTACTATAGTTGAAACCCTAAAAGGTATCGATACATGACAAGGCATATCGGTACAGAGCTTTGAAAATGACTAGTTTGGCTATTTAAAATCGTTTAAAAACATGCCAAAAGTCTTAGAAACATTTTCAAACATATTTTCAAGTTGTTTGGACTTTAATACAAGTTTGCAAAATATTCAAACAAGTCCAAAAACATTTTAGTCCCTAAACTCCAATTCGATTAAATTTACTTTGATTTGAACTTCTTTTTTAGCAAACCATAGGTATACAATGTTTCTACTTATATTAAACTTTTATTTAAGTTTTGAATATTTTTTGAGTTCAAATCTTGTAAAATTACCAAAATGCCTCTTAGTTAAACTGTTTATTTTCTAAATTTTATAAAGGTTTATTTTCTCGGGTGAATTTAGTTAATTGTTTCCCCTTTAGGTTCATGTTTGTTGTTTACTTTCATGTAATTAAATATGCTTGTTTTTTAATTTGTTTTAGGCCACAAATGGCCCATTTGTGGCATTCGATATTTGGGTTGGATTCGTTTGTACCGTGTATTAGATGTTACATTTACAGTCAAACTCTTGGGATTAGATTATAAAAATATTAGACTAAATTATAAAAATTAGAAATAAATATAGGTTAATTTTGAATTAAATAAAAAATTTATGGATTAAACTAGACAAAAATAAAACTATAATAAAATTTTAGACTCAATTATAAAAAAATAGAAATACATATAGGTCAATTTTCAATTAAATAAAAAATTAGAGATTAAATTGAACAAAAATAAAACTATATTAAAAATGTTAGATTAAATTATTAAAATTAGAAACTAATATGGGTTTTTTTGCTCGGCAACATGTATGCTTTTATTATAAATAGGAAAACATACATAGCCAACACGCTCATAAGCCTCGTTAAAAACCTCTCTAGAGCCTATAGAGGTAAAGAGTACTCATGGACGTGTGAAACCAAAGACGACCATACACCGATCGGACCCAACAGAACTCGAAACAATAGGAACCAAGACACTTATCCAAACCGCTGAAACCACATAGGACGATCCACACCACTCTTCGCAAGGGCATCCGCTAGCCTATTCACCTCACGATAGACATGATGAAAACACACATCACTCATCGCTGCACACGCCTCATCAATCCTCCGCAACTAACACCAAAATTTCCACGACCATTTTTCCATGTGTAATACCCATGCAATGGCCGTTGTAGAATCCGATTCGATCACTAGCGGGCAGTGGCCACCCTTCGATTCCAACATTAACTCCATCGCAAAACAGATTGCTTGTAATTCCGCTTCATTTGAATCCGCTATCCCAATCAATCCCGAAAACAATGCTATTATATGCCGAAACTCGTTTCGCAAAACACCTCCACAACCATCTTTCCCCGGTTTCCCCTAGCAAATCCATCGATATTAAATTTAAGCACTCCCATGGGCGGCCTTTCCCACCACACGTTTACCCTTACCGACTCACAATGGGGCTGATAAGTACATCGCCATGGGCATTCCCACCATGTTGACTCCAAAATAACACCCGTGGGAAGCCCCATCCGCACCCAATACATCGAGCGGGTCTTAATCAAGAAAAATATTTCCCCCGACGTTTCCCTCGTACCATTAAATAGACAGTTGTTCCTCGCCAGCCACAACGACCATACGGTCGCTGCACAGCCCGGCACCCACCACTCGCGCACGTGCCCGACAAATAAACAATCAAAGCATTGTGCCAAAAGCCCCATTACTCCACTCGGCTGCACCATGGCTACTTTCCACCAACGAAAAAAGCACAACAACACCTCACACACGATCGGACAGCGAACCA
The DNA here is from genome assembly GCA_030270665.1 of Hibiscus trionum. NCBI lineage: Eukaryota > Viridiplantae > Streptophyta > Magnoliopsida > Malvales > Malvaceae > Hibiscus > Hibiscus trionum. The sequence continues at coordinate 5,605,580 of BSYR01000034.1, read as the reverse complement.
CAATGTGGTCCAATGTTTCGTCCACTTCCCGACACCAATAGCAGCGAGATGCTTCTACCGCAACACTCACTCCACAGCCGATCAACATGGCAATTGTCGGCAACCTATCCATCATGGCAGACCACAAAAAATATTGTACTTTGAGAGGGATGGGTAGCTTCCAAAGCCCAGCCAACTCAACATTCGCCTCAAGCCCAAATGATTGCATTAATTTATATAACCCCGCCACAGAAAAGTCACCCGTAGATGAAGGTGTCCAAACAAGTCTATCTACCCGATTAGGATAAAGGCGGAGTGTAACCCCCTCGTCCCGGTCTGGCCGGATGACCGGTCCGAGTGGGCCACACGGGGAAACCGAAGCGAAACCCGTTAAGGTTCCCCCTCGGTTAACAACCCTATATTTTTTTTCCATTTTAAATCTTGTCTAGATGAGTATTAGATCCTAAGTGGTCATACAGCGGAACAACATTCACGAAACAAACAAACGAGCTCAAACTAACATGTTACAGCCCAATTTTAAACTTATACTGCAGGCGGTATCGATACACCTAAGGGTGTATCGATACCCCTTGACTAGGTCAACTGGTCAGAGTCAACCAGTGGAGACCGTATCGATACGCCCTTGGAGGGTATCGATACTCTCCCCAATGATTGACTTCTCACGGTCAACTCTAAGATGACCGTATCGATACGCCAGGGACCCGTATCGATACCAAAATGGACAGTAGCTTCAGTGACCAAAATGGTACCGATACTCCTCCTCGCGTATCGATACACGAGGCCTGGAAAAAGAAGGCGGTATCGATACCGGACCAACCGTATAGATACCCCTGCACTGCAAAACCTCCCAAACTCAGCAAAACGATCAAGACTCGAATTTAAATGCAATTTAAGACTTTCTTAGCCCCAACCAAACATTCACACAACATTTACATACCACCATATAGCCATACAAACACCCAACATGTATAAACAACAAGGAACTCATGCAAATGACTCAAGATGGCATTCAAGCATTCAAAGCTCATACTTCAACATCCAAACATATAGGCAACTTCAAAGGCACATGTCCAACCTTCAAGATAAGCAATTTAGGCATGAATGACAATTCAAACATGGCAACACAAGCCATACAAAAGCGATATAACAAGGAGTCTAAGCAAGCTCCTAAACAACTAACAACCAGTCAACAAAGTAACACATGTCCCATTGCTTAAACTATTACATGTTTAACATTTAAAAGTTCATACTTGATGTACTCAAGCCAACAACCACACTTGGAGGCCCTCCACTTGCGCGAGCAACCTACGAACTAAGGATCTGCAATGATGAACAAAGAGAGCGTAAGCAATGATGCTTAGTGAGGGTGAGCTCTTAAAACAAACCTCAACATTGCAGGGTCCGAGCACGATCTAGCCAAGGCAAATCACATATTTACCAAGGATCCACAAACCACAAGATGGAGATGCATGAGCACTATTCAATATAAATGCCATGATCATAAGCTCAATTCCACAATGCATGTAATCACATTTAAACATCCAATTTAAGCTCATATATCGCAACACATTGATACATATATCAATCAACATTGGCACCTAGCTATGACTCAAATACGCGGATAAACATGTTGGAAACTCACATCCAACAACCACATTACCTCACGGTGGGATTACACTCATCACCGGTCTCGCGGAGGGGATTCCACTCATCCTCACGCCCCGTCGATGGGATTCCACTCATCACCGACTATATACAAATACAATTTCCGGGCGAACCCGTACTCCTCCTTGGTGACTCAACACCACCAAGGCCACGCGCGACTTTTGACTCATGTGTACACACTAACATCCTAATGATCGATCATTTGTATTCAAGTATACTAGTGCCAACATTTACTCATTTCACATTACTCATTTCAATCAATTCCGTGCTTAGCATGTACTCACCAACAACCATCATCATGCATGTCTCAAGCATCACAGTTCATGTCTCATCTCACATGTATAACACAATATACATAAGCATTCATATCACATTTCATACGAGACATACACAACCATATAAATGAGTTCATCCAAAGGCTCTAGATCAAGTTTAGGATTAGGCTACCACCCTAATCCTAACTCTAGGTGGGTCTACCAAGCCCGACCTAGTCCATATACTCGAACCAAACATTTTAAAACCAAGTAAAACCATTAACCACTCACCTAAGCTCCCAAGCTTAAAGACCAAGCAAGCGACCGTCTTCAAATTCCCGGATTCACTTCCGATGCTTCACCGATGTCCAACCTCGATTCTAATTAATCCCAAACACAAACAAAACATCCACAATCAAAAGCTCATCATCGGAACTAACCCGGAATAACATTTTCAAGCATTCAACACCCAAAACAAGTCCAAAACAGAATTCCCAAGCAGCCCCTAAAACCCACTGAAATCTTCTATTTCAAGCATCCAAACAACCATCAAATACACCCAAAGTAACCCTCATATATCATACTAACACCAGCCCTCAAAAACCCACATTAAATCACCCCAAAAACCACTTTAAAACCCTCCAAAAACCCCCTTGAAACCCAATTCCGAAAATTGCTCAAAATCATTTGAAATTCACATATGATATACCATTTGACCTCTACACATCATAACTAAACATATTAAATCAAAATACTTCACTTAACTACATAAAGATCTCATTTTTAATCAAAACATTCAAAACTTCCATTTTCTAAAACCTTCATAAAAATCAAAATAAAAGGTACTTTTATGGAGAGGGAGATGAGGGGAAGTCAAAAATACCATTACCTTTCAAAACGGAGTTGAAATGGATGAGGAATGAGATGGAATAGTGGAGAGGGGGAAGGGCTTCTATTTCACGTTGGAGATGAGAGGAGGAAGAGAGTGAATAGTGATATTTGTGAAAAAGGGGGGATTTAAATTAGAAAAGGGGTAAATTAAAAAAAGGCCATTAATGAATGGCTATTTCCTTGTTTTTAAAATAGCTCTCCAATATTGAAATTAAATCGATTTGGTCCCATCTCGAATGTTTATTTTGAAAACCCGGAATTGTAAAGAATCATTTTAATTATAAGACCGAGCCCAAATAATATTAAAATATTATTTTCACCTAATCCCTAAACCCGGGTGTTACAACTCTCCCCCACTTAAGGAATTTCGTCCCCGAAATTACCTGGTGGAAACAAATACGGAAACTACTCAACCATATCCGCCTTCCTCTCCCACGTGGCCTCTTCCAAACCTCTATGCCTCCACAACACCTTGACCAACTCTATGGTCTTGCCACGCAACACCTTGCTATCAGAAGCAAGTATCTCAACGGGCTCTTCATTATAGGACAAATCTGGATTTAACTCTATCTCCTCAACGGGCATCACATGAGAAGGATCCGATCTATATCTCCTAAGGATAGACACATGAAAGACATCATGGATCTTCTCTAACTCAGAAGGTAACCTCAAACGATAAGCTACAGGCCCAATCCGCTCAACTATCTCATACGGACCAATGAACCTCGGACTCAACTTGCCCTTTCGGCCAAATCTCATTACCTTCTTCCACGGAGATACTTTCAGAAACACTTTCTCACCCACTGAGTACTCAACCTCTTTCCTCTTCAAATCTGCATAAGACTTCTGACGATCGGAAGCTGCTTTCAAACGGTCACATATCAACTTTACTTTTTCAGTGGTCCCCTTAAGCAAGTCTGACATAGGTAACAATCTCTGACCTGTTTCAGCCCAACAAATCGGAGTCCTACATCGCCTACCATACAAAGCCTCATAGGGTGCCATCTGAATACTAGACTGATAACTATTGTTGTAAGCAAACTCAACCAACGGTAAGTGCTTCTCCTAAGAACCCTGGAAGTCAATCACACAACAACGAAGCATATCCTCAAGAATCTGTATCACTCGCTCTGACTGTCCATCGGACTGCGGATGATAAGATGTGCTGAAATGCAAACGGCTACCTAAAGCACTATGCAAGCAACCCTAGAATCTCGAAGTAAACCTAGGATCCCTATCTGAAACAATAGACTTCGGAACCCCGTGAAGTCTCACAATCTCACAGATGTACAAGTTTGCCAACTTGTCTAAGGAATCCGTAGTGTTCACTGCTAAGAAGTGAGCACACTTAGTGAACCTATCGACAATCACCCAAACAGAGTTCTTCTTCGAAGGAGACAAAGGCAACCCCGACACAAAATCCATGGTGATCCTCTCCCATTTCCATTCCGGAATCTTCAAAGGCTGTAGCAAACCTGAAGGAACCTGATGTTCTGCCTTCACTCTCTGACAAACCATACAACGGCTCACATACTCGGCTACATCTCTCTTCAAACCAACCCAGAAGTAATCATTCTTCAAATCTCGGTACATTTTGGTACTACCCGGATGCATAGAAAAGGGACTCGAATGTGCTTCACTCAGAATCTGACGTCTCAACTCAACATCTTCTGGTACAACAATTCTATCTCTAAAGCACAACAGGTTCTCACCACTGAAACTATACTCGGTTGGTCTTCCCTCGGCTATGTCCTGAACATGAGGAACTAAACTCACATCTCGCAACTGCTTCTCTCTAATCAACTGAATCAAAGAAGGCTTCACTTGCAACTCGGTGATCAAACCACCATCATCGGACACACTCAATCTAGCAAACATAGCTCTCAACTCAACGGCCACTTTCCTACTCAAAGCATCGGCTACTACATTCGCTTTACCCGGATGGTATGGTCAAATCATAATCTTTTAGCAACTCTAGCCATCTTCTCTGTCTCAAGTTCAACTCTTTCTGTGTCATCAAATACTTCAAGCTCTTGTGATCGGTGTAAACTATACACTTCTCACCATACAAATAATGACGCCAAATCTTCAATGCAAACACAACTGCGGCTAGCTCTATATCATGAGTAGGATAGTTCTTCTCATGAATCTTCATCTGTCTAGAAGCATAAGCAACAACTCTCCTATCTTGCATCAAAACACATCCTAGGCCTACGTAGGAGGTATCACTGTAAATCACAAACTCCTTACCTGAGACAGGTTGCACTAACACTGGAGCATTCGTCAAAGCTTCTTTCAATTTCTCAAAGGCCTTCTGTCTTGCATCTGACCATTCAAACTTAACTCCTTTTTGCAACAGTTTAGTCAAAGGAGCAGCTACCCTAGAGAAACCATCAACAAATCTCCTATAGTAACCGACTAATCCTAGGAAACTCCTAATCTCGGTCACGGACTTAGGCTGTTTCCACTCAACAATCGCCTCAATCTTCGATGGGTCAACTCGGATACCTTCGGCCGAAACAACATGGCCAAGAAATACAACCTCTCGAATCCAGAACTCACATTTACTAAGCTTCGCATACAACTGGTTGCTCATCAATCTCTGTAAAACGAATCTCAAGTGCTCATCATGCTCTTCCTCTGTCTTCAAGTACACAAGTATGTCATCAATGAAGACAACTACAAAACGGTCTAGATAGTCTCTAAAAATTCTGTTCATCATGTCCATGAATGCTGCTGGTGCATTCGTGAGCCCAAATGGCATCACAAGAAACTCATAGTGACCATATCTAGTCCTAAAAGCTGTCTTCGGAACATCACACTCTTTTACTTTCAACTGGTAATACCCGGATCTCAAATCTATCTTAGAGAACACTGAAGCACCTCTCAACTGATCAAACAAATCATCTATATGAGGCAACAGATACTTGTTCTTCACAGTCAACTGATTCAACTGTCTATAGTCAATACACATGCGCATACTACCATCTTTCTTTTTCACAAATAACACGGGAGCACCCCACGGAGAACTACTAGGCCTAATGAAACCACGGTATAATAATTCTTGCAACCGACTCTTCAATTCTTTCAACTCTTTCGGAGCCATGCGATACGGAGCTATCGAAACTGGATTAGACCCTGAAACTGTCTCAATCACAAACTCAACATCTCTGTCAGGAGGCAAACCCGACAACTCTTCAGGAAACACATCTGGAAAGTCACACACTGTTCTGATATCCTTCGGTCTAGCTTCACTCATATCCGGATTCATCACATAAGCTAAATAAGCCCCACATCCAGAGTCCATCAACCTATGAGCCTCTAAAGCTGACACCACATTAGACAAGAACTTAATGTTCTCGCCTACTACTACTACCTCGTAGTCATCAGAAAGCTTCAAAGAAATTCTCTTTGTCTCAAAATCCACACTAGCCCGATGCTCAACCAACCAGTCCATACCCAAAATAATGTCAAAACCATAGAAAGGAAGTTCCATCATATCAACAGAGAACACATGACCCTGAATCTTCAGTGGACACCTCCTATACATACGTCTAACCACAACTGTCTCACCAAAAGAACTAGTAACATGCATACCTACATCTAAGATCTCAACAGGGATATCTAACTTCTGTGCATGCTCACTCAAAATGTAGGAATGTGTAGAACCCGAATCAACCAAAGAAAGCAAAGACATGGACTGTAACTCGAAATTACCTGCTATCACATCGGTGTCGTTCCCGGCCTCTCTCTGAGCGTAAACTCTCGCTGGTCCTCCCGCCTCTGGCTGCACAGCCACAACATGAGCAAGGTTCCTCTGAGCATATACCCTAGGTGCATCAGCCCTAGGCTGGAAGTAGCCACGACCGCGCCCATGGCCTCTCTGAAAATCATTCGCTCTCGCAGGAGCCTGAGCAATGTTCCGTGCCTGAGCCGCCTGATGCGGACAATCCCTCCTAAAGTGGTCCCTCGAACCACAGTTCCAACAAGCATGAAAATTACCCCAACACTCACCAGTGTGCTGTCTCCCACAACGGGTACACTCGGGCAAACGCCCTCCTCCTCTATGGCCCTGATGGCCCCTACCCTGGTGGCCACCGCCACGTCTATGGTCAAACTGATGTCCGCCACCTCTGTGCCTCTTGGCATCTCTACCATCAAAGTGGTTAGGCCTCTTACCAGAACTGGAACCACCAGATCGTTTGGCCGAACCCAAACTATGCTCTAAATCTTTGGCCCTCGCGACCAACACATCAAAGTCTGAGTAGTCAGAAGCCAACATGTACCTCTTGACCTCTTCATTCAATCCGTAGCGGAATCGGTTACAGCGTTCCACTTCAGTAGGAACCAACTCTGGAGCATACTGACTCAAGCGAACAAAGCGAATCTCATAATCAGTCACAGAAGCATCTCCCTGAGTAAGAGCCATGAACTCTCGCTTCTTCTCATCTAGGTACCTCGGTCCCAAGTACCTCTTCCGGAATGCAAACTCAAAGAAATCTCAATCTATCTCTGCCTCTGGAACCCCAGTAGTAATGGTGACCCACCAGGTGTAGGCATCACCCTGAAGCAACGAGATCACACAACCCAATCTACGTGCGCCCGCACAACCCATCTGAGCCAAGATACGAACTGTCTTCTCCAACCATAACTCTGACCTCTCCAGAGTAGATCTTCTAAACTCCTCGGCCCCCAAGCTACGGAGCCTCTCCAAAGGTAGACTGGCATCGTCCCACCTAGGCTGAGCTGCAGCCTGAGCTCCCACAACTGCGGCCTGAAATGCTCCCGCTATCGCTTGCACTAGCGGAGTCATATCAATTCAAGCTGGACCTTGGCCACCTTGAGGTCCATCTCCTTCAGCTCCCTCCTCGCCTCCAGCTCCAGGCGGAGGAGGTGGTGGTGGTGGAGGTGGTGGAGGAGCGCCAACTCCCGCGGCCACCGGCCCTTTTAGGTGAGCCTCCACACCAACAGCCGGCTCAACAGGAGCCGCAACCCGTGGTTCCTGACGAACCACTTGGTCTAGACATCGCTCTCACAGATATCAACTACAACCACAACAATAAAACATACAAGCTGGGTTAGCAAAGCAAAGCTTCCAAGTGTTCAAGTACGTTCCCTCACTTAAAATCATTTTTCCAATGTAATAGTAGCAATGGGACTCACACACACATGCTTTGAATAAAACAAGCAACATACTTGTCAAACAAGCAACCATTCTTACAAAGCAAGCAAACACCGTGCATATTAATCAAAAACTTGAACTTACCTCACTTACCTGCCCAAGGTCTCGGTAACCTTAGGCTCTGATACCAACAAGTGTAACCCCCTCGTCCCGGTCTGGCCGGATGACCGGTCCGAGTTAGGGGTGTGCAAAACTGGGTTCGGTTAACCATTAGCAAATTATTTCGGTTAACCGATAAGTTCGGGTCACTAAATTCTCGACCCTAAACCGTATCCATTCAACCGGTTAACCGTTTAGTCGGTTAACCGAAAAATTCGGTTCGGTTCGGTTCGGGTAACGGTTTTTTATTTTGTTTATTAAAAATATAAATTTTAATAATATGTTAGAAAAAAGTACATACTTTTTAAAATCGACACATGATATTATTATCTTTTCTAATACTAGCAAGTCAAACACTTAAACTTGATAAAATAAAATTATGGTTTTACTTTTGGGGAATGAGAAAATAAAATAAAATTTAATTTTTTTAATATAAAATAATAAAATAACATATAATATAATAATATATATTATATAATCGGTCGGTTCGGTTACCCGGTTTATCCCAAAACCGTAAACCGTAACTGAACCGGTTTCTTTAAAAAAAATAAAAACCCGAACCGAAACCGAATTTTTCGGTTCGGTTAACCAATTTTTCGGTTCGGTTTTTCCGGGTTTCGGAATCGGTTTCGGTTTTTCGGTTTTTTTGCACACCCCTAGTCCGAGTGGGCCACACAGGGAAAACTGAAGCGAAACCCGTTAAGGTTCCCCCTCGGTTAACAACCCTATATTTTTTTCCATTTTAAATCTTGTCTAGATGAGTATTAGATCCTAAGTGGTCATACAGCGGAACAACATTCACGAAACAAACAAACGAGCTCAAACTAACATGTTACAACCCAATTTTAAACTTATACTGCAGGCGGTATCGATACACCTAAGGGGTGTATCGATACCCCTTGACTAGGTCAACTGGTCAGAGTCAACCAGTGGAGACCGTATCGATACGCCCTTGGAGGGTATCGATACTCTCCCCAACGGTTGACTTCTCACGGTCAACGCTAAGATGACAGTATCGATACGCCAGGGACCCGTATCGATACCAAAATGGACAGTAGCTTCAGTGACCAAAATGGTACCGATACTCCTCCTCGCGTATCGATACACGAGGCCTGGAACAAGAAGGCGGTATCGATACCGGACCAACCGTATCGATACCCCTGCACTGCAAAACCTCCCAAACTCAGCAAAACGATCAAGACTCGAATCTAAATGCAATTTAAGACTTCCTTAGCCCCAACCAAACATTCACACAACATTTACATACCACCATATAGCCATACAAACACCCAACATGTATAAACAACAAGGAACTCATGCAAAGGACTCAAGATGGCATTCAAGCATTCAAAGCTCATACTTCAACATCCAAACATATAGGCAACTTCAAAGGCACATGGCCAACCTTCAAGATAAGCAATTTAGGCATGAATGACAATTCAAACATGGCAACACAAGCCATACAAAAGCGATATAACAAGGAGTCTAAGCAAGCTCCTAAACAACTAACAACCATTCAACAAAATAACACATGTCCCATTGCTTAAACTATTACATGTTTAACATTTAAAAGTTCATACTTGATGTACTCAAGCCAACAACCACACTTGGAGGCCCTCCACTTGCGCGAGCAACCCACGAACTAAGGATCTGCAATGTTGAACAAAGAGAGCGTAAGCAATGATGCTTAGTGAGGGTGAGCTCTTAAAACAAACCTCAACATTGCAGGGTCCGAGCACGATCTAGCCAAGGCAAATCACATATTTACCAAGGATCCACAAACCACAAGATGGAGATGCATGAGCACTATTCAATATAAATGCCATGATCATAAGCTCAATTCCACAATGCATGTAATCACATTTAAACATCCAATTTAAGCTCATATATCGCAACACATTGATACATATATCAATCAACATTGGCACCTAGATATGACTCAAATACGCGGATAAACATGTTGGAAACTCACATCCAACAACCACATTACCTCACGGTGGGATTACACTCATCACCGGTCTCGCGGAGGGGATTCCACTCATCCTCACGCCCCGTCGATGGGATTCCACTCATCACCGACTATATACAAATACAATTTCCGGGCGAACCCGTACTCCTCCTTGGTGACTCAACGCCACCAAGGCCACGTGCGACTTTTGACTCATGTGTACACACTAACATCCTAATGATCGATCATTTGTATTCAAGTATACTAGTGCCAACATTTACTCATTTCACATTACTCATTTCAATCAATTCCGTGCTTAGCACGTACTCACCAACAACCATCATCATGCATGTCTCAAGCATCACAGTTCATGTCTCATCTCACATGTATAACACAATATACATAAGCATTCATATCACATTTCATACGAGACATACACAACTATATAAATGAGTTCATCCAAAGGCTCTAGATCAAGTTTAGGATTAGGCTACCACCCTAATCCTAACTCTAGGTGGGTCTACCAAGCCCGACCTAGTCCATATACTCGAACCAAACATTTTAAAACCAAGTAAAACCATTAACCACTCACCTAAGCTCCCAAGCTTAAAGACCAAGCAAGCGACCGTCTTCAAATTCCCGGATTCACTTCCGATGCTTCACCGATGTCCAAACTCGATTCTAATTAATCCCAAACACAAACAAAACATCCACAATCAAAAGCTCATCATCGGAACTAACCCGGAATAACATTTTCAAGCATTCAACACCCAAAACAAGTCCAAAACAGAATTCCCGAGCAGCCCCTAAAACCCACTGAAATCTTCTATTTCAAGCATCCAAACAACCATCAAATACACCCAAAGTAACCCTCATATATCATACTAACACCAGCCCTCAAAAACCCACATTAAATCACCCCAAAAAACACTTTAAAACCCTCCAAAAACCCCTTGAAACCCAATTCCGAAAATTGCTCAAAATCATTTGAAATTCACATATGATATACCATTTGACCTCTACACATCATAACTAAACATATTAAATCAAAATACTTCACTTAACCACATAAAGATCTCATTTTTAATCAAAACATTCAAAACTTCCATTTTCTAAAACCTTCATAAAAATCAAAATAAAAGGTACTTTTATGGAGAGGGAGATGAGGGGAAGTCAAAAATACCATTACCTTTCAAAACGGAGTTGAAATGGATGAGGAATGAGATGGAATAGTGGAGAGGGGGAAGGGCTTCTATTTCACGTTGGAGATGAGAGGAGGAAGAGAGTGAATAGTGATATTTGTGAAAAAAGGGGGATTTAAATTAGAAAATGGGTAAATTACAAAAAGGCCATTAATGAATGGCTATTTCCTTGTTTTTAAAATAGCTCTCCAATATTGAAATTAAATCGATTTGGTCCCATCTCGAATGTTTATTTTGAAAACCCGGAATTGTAAAGAATCATTTTAATTATAAGACCGAGCCTAAATAATATTAAAATATTATTTTCACCTAATCCCTAAACCCGGGTGTTACACGGAGGTCCCAACAAAAAGCACGTAATTCATGAACTTGAGATACCTCAAAAGACCGCAATGATCTACCAAAAAAATGTCCCCATTCCTCATGCTCGAAACTACTCTTACTCGTATATTCCTTGACCTTCGCTCTTTTATCGATAGCCAATCGAAAAAGTCTTGGGAACAACACCTCCAAAGGCTCCTCACTACACCAAACATCCTGCCAAAATAGAATTTTCTCACCATCGCCTAACTACTAGAAAAATGCTGCCCGACCCATAAAACGATTCACGTCCCCATCACCCTATACTTCAATTATTTGTCGTCAAACCGTTGACATCTTACGTACCCCAACCTCATTCGACCTCCACCGAATTGTATTACAACCATACTTGGCATCAATAATTGCACACCACAACAAGTCTACATTCATAGCATAGCGCCAACGCCATTTAGCCAATAACGTCAAATTCCGCGCGCGCAAATTCACCACACCCAGTCCCCTAAACCGACGAGGCCTACAAGAAATGGACCAATTAACTCTACTCATTTTAATTTTTGTATCCGATCCTCCCCACAAGAATCTACGCCTTATCCGATCAATTTTAGCTATGATGCTCCGCGGTACCAAAAATAATCCCATGTAGTAGAGCGACAAAGCTGATAATACCGAGTTAACCAATAATAATCTCCCTGCAAAGGACAATGTATCCCGTTTCCATCCAGCCAAGCATTTACGAAATCTCTGGATTAAAGGATCCCACATTTGCAGACTCCTCGGATTAATACCCAACAGTAACCCAAGTAAGTAATCGGCAGCTCAGCACATTCACATCCCAAAATAGAAGCAATGTTCCCTACTAATTCTGCATCCACTCCTACTCCGTACAATTTTAACTTGGCATAATTAATCTTCAAACCAGAGGCATGTTCAAAACAAGTCAAGAGTCGCTTCAAATTTCTAGCAAAACAAACCTTCGCTTGAAAGAAAAGGATCGTGTCATTTGCAAATTGTAAGTGGGACACATCACACCCATCCGCCACCGTCACGCCTCGAATCACATCTAATTCTCTTGCATTCCGTAGAAATTGGTGTAACATTTCCGCCACCATTACAAATAGCAACGGCGATAACGAATCACCTTATCGCAGCCCCCTATGCATCGTAAATTCACTAGTCGGTGAGCCATTTACTAAAATAGACAATCGTGCTGTACGGACACATTCCATTACCCATTGACGCCACATCGAGCCAAATCCCATTCGGCTCATAACTTGATCTAAACACTCCCACTTAATGCAATCGTAAGCCTTTGCAAAATCCAATTTCAGAATCAAACCTCCATCACCTCCTTGCCTCTTTTTGTAACGAATGTATTGTTTCATTTGCCAACAATATGCCATATAAAATTTGTCGCCCGCTGATGAAAGCCGATTGCACATCACTAATTAGCTTTGGCAACACGGATTGTAATCGCCTCGCCAAACATTTATCCAAACTTTTATACAGAGAGTTAAGCAGACATATCGGTCGATAATCCCCCATGACATTCGGATCCTCCTTCTTAGGAATCAGCACCACAAACGTCGAATTCACTCCACGCGGGAGCTTACACGATGCATCAAAGTCATGAACAAACTTGATCACATCCTTCTTAAGAAACGACCAACCCCTCTTATAAAATTCAAATGTAAACCCATCGGGTCTAGGTGCTTTAGAACCTTCGCAACTCCAAATCACCCCACAGATTTCCTCTTCAGTAAACTTGACTTCCAAACTCGCTGCGTCAAACTCACTTAGGCAGTTAAAATTGACCGCTGCATCCAGTGAACCAGCCACCTCGAGCCTTGCAAAATGCTGTCGAAATGCATAGAAAAAATATCCTTTTAATTGGTCTGGCTCAGTAATCCACCTACCGCAAAACATAACCCCCCTGATCGTGTTCCGCATCACTCGGATACGAGCAGCTCGATGGAAAAATGTAGTATTGTGGTCACCCTCCTTTAACCATGCCATGCGCGACTTTTGTCGCCAAATCGATTCTCGAAATTTTGTTAACTTCTATAATTCCGCATTCAACTTCCACCTTTCCTCTATATCATCCCACCTCACCGATCCATCCTCTACTTTGCCATCTACCCCATCCAATTGTCGAGTAACAAAATTAATACGATTGTCTATATTACTAAACACTTGAGCATTCCATTGTTTGAGGTAAGATTTCATCCCACGCAATTTTGCCAGCATTCTCAACTCACTCCAACCCGCATCCATTGCACCCAACCTCGACCATTCTTGCTCCATCAACCCCACATATTTATTAGACATCAACCTCGCATTCAAGAAACGAAATGGCCTTGGTCCGGTATCCATCGGATCACTAGCCAACAACAACGGCATGTGATCCGATAAGCCTCGCGACAAAGCAAACATCCGCAACTCTCCATACTTCTCAAACCATTCCGGCGCAAGTAAAAAAACGATCTATACGGCTGCATTGTTTACCCGGTCCAAACCAAGTATAACTTTTCTCCTGCATTGGCATATCAATTAACGCGTTCAATTCCACAAACTCATGAAAATTAACCATACCTCGCGTCCTTGTGTCACAGCCTCGCCTTTCTTTCGGATGCAAAATCATGTTGAAATCCCCTTACACATCATGACACATCACTATCAGATATTTCTTCACTCACCAAAGTCCACAGTTCCTCTTGTTCACCTACTACACAAGGTGCGTAAATTCCCATAACTCCACAACTCCATTCATCAAGAGTCCATGTGCCCTCAACCTTCACAAAACGAGCACCCAGTCTAATTGATGATGCCATAAATCGAGTCGTGTCCCAAACTACCAAAATTCCCCCTGACCTTCCATTCGACGGGGTAAACGCAAATTCGAACTCGTCTGAAATCCAAATCTGCCCCACCAAATTGCCTGTGATTTCTTCTAATTTCGTTTCCTGTAAAATGAGCAATTCACACCTATGTTTTCGCACAAGATTATGCACCGCCCGCCTCTTCGATGCTGAACCCAATCCTCTCACATTCCACGACAACATCCGCATCTCGTGATGCTCTTGTTTCCCCTCTCGATCCGCAATCAATCGCGCAATATCCTTTACTATTTCTTCCTCGTTACCAATCGCCTCTGCACCAATATACTTCCCAAATATTAGAGTCTCACGTGCTTCTTTTAGGATCGACCGTTTCCTATTTTCTAAATTAGAATCCGAAAGTGAACCGTTTGCAATTTCTTGCGGTGGAGTTGTCTTCTTTTTTGGTCGTCCCCTACCTCGTTTAGTCAATTTCTTTTCTGCTTCTTGCCTTTTTTCAGGAGATAGATCACTCAAAAGAATTTCAGAAAGTTGTCTCACCCGACACAATTCTCCATTTGATTCAACCACTTTTGCTTTACCAACTCTATTGATTTTGGATCTTGGCCCATCCATCAACGGTTGAGACACCACTTCACATTGCATCACTTGCAACGTAGCACGTTCCCGTGTCTCTTCACCCATTGTCTGCTCATACTCCATCCCAATCATATTCAATTGGTCCTCTACTGGTCGTGACACCACTCCCATATTTTCGTCTGCCATCCAACTCACATCCCTGGACGATACCTCCAGCATTCTCTCCTCACCCCCTGCTGGTCTGTCCATAGACTATTCCAATGTATCACCTTTCTATTTGCACCCGAAACTGTGTCCGGGACAATCGTGTCATCCGATTCACACCTCTTATTCCCCAAGTCCCGACGATCCATGATGTCTTCAACACTCTTCTTTTCACTTTCCGTCTTCGTATCGCTTATATCCTCCGTAGCCCCACAACAGCACTCGCATTTCACCCCCAACGTCTCATCCATCTTCGAGATACGCACTCAGAATGAGTTCACGCCCACATTCATAGTAATTACAACATCAATTGTTTCAATCCAGTCTGTTTCAATTAGGAAACGACAACGTTTAAAAGATGACGACGCTATTGTTTCCCCGTCCATTTGTATGAATTCCCCCCACATTTCAGCAATATTCCGGCAAGTTCCTTCGGACCACGCGTGTATCGGAATTCCACTTGCTGACAACCAAACTCTCCTATTAGGCATACCCAATGTCGCGTCCCAATTCATTACATTCTCTAGCCACTTCTCAAAAGAATTCTCCCCTAGCAATCGAGTCCGAGTCGCTATATCGTCGAACATCAATAACACCATTGATCCTGCCACTCTCATAATAGAAAATCTCTTCAATTTTGCTTTCCTGAATTCAATTTCCAGCTCTCGAATTCGATAAGAGGATCTGTAAAATCCCACCGCACATTTGTTTAGAATTTCAATTTTATCCATATCAATCACACCTTCCACTATTCTCCTATCGACTGGTTTTTCCGTCCCTCCCTCTCGCCCTGGATTCACTCGATTAGGCTTCAATTAAGAGCGATCCGAATTCGATTGATGCTGTGATTCAGCTGATTTCTTCTTCCAATACGTTGTGCGACCTCCATCTGTGCAATGATACCCTAATCCATGCTCAATATAATCTAAAGCCATCCAGTCTTTCGATTACCCTATCCGCGTCAGCCTTGGAATTCATTCTCACGAACCCAAAACGTTTCTCATCTCTCGATTTCTTCTTTGGGATAAAAACGTCCACCACCACCCCATGCCTATCAAACAGATGCCAAACACCCTTCCAATGCAGTTGCAGCGGTAGATTCATCACGAACAACGTCCAAACCCTTTTCTCTACGAACCCTCTTGAGATTTCCCAGCCGACGCCACCGCCATTCTCTACCTAATAAATAAAGGAAAATTAAAACTAATATGGGTTAATTTTAGATTAAATAAAAAAATTAGGGACTAAATTGAATAAAAATAATAAATTAAAGTATTGTACTAAATTATAAAAACTAAAAATAAACTATAATTTTTAAAGCTTAATTTTCTTTCCTCTCACTTTTCCGAAAGAAACTTATTTTCCTTCTAGTTTTTCATCCTCTCAGCCAAGCACACCGATGGAAAGAAAAAAAAATATTTTCCATCCTTTCATTTTTCCATCAATTCAATTTTTCATGCTTCCAATTTTCTTTCCTCTCTACCAAGCAAAGCCTTATTGTTCTAACGGAATTTTTTTTGAACGAACGCTATCAACTTGCATTAAAATAAAAAAACATGGGAACAAACTTCACGTAACAAAAAAAAACATACATGAGAAGGAGACAAAAAATAGAATAAAAATCCACTCAAAGACATAAAAAAGAACAATTATAAACAAAGAAAAGTTAAAAACAAGAACAAGCTGATGAAGAGCCAAAGCACAAAAGCCGATGCGAGGTGATCTAAAACGAAAGCAATGCCAGCAAATCATGGATTTGCATTTGCATGTCACTTCTTTCCCTTTCTATCTTGTTTTTCTGAGTTTTGCCTTTGATTATGTTCAAGGTTAGGAGAATTCCCGACATGGTATCAGTGTCATCGTTCCGGTGATCGTCTTCCTTCTGCTGCGTCGCGGTTGATTGCTTGGCTTGGTGATTCGATTCAGGTTCTTTATTTTGTTTGTGTGCTTGGCTTTCGGCGATTTGAGGTGCGTTTTCGCTTCTATTTGGTTTTATTGGCTTTCAGAGCTGCGTTTTCATTGCCTCTGTGATGTTCTTGGTGCTCTTCCTCTTTGGCTATGTTTAATCGTGTTCTTTTGCCTCATGTTTGGTGTTTTGGCTATTTCTGCTATTTGCCCTAACTTTTGGTGCTCTTTGGTGTTATCTGGATCTGTTCTCCGCATTTCGTGTTTTGTTTCTTCTTCTTTCTGGTTAATATGGTTGTATCTGATGCTAGTTTGAGTGAGCATTTGACCAATAGTGATGGATCTGTTCCGTCTGCGTCTTTTTCTACGCATTCTAAGGTTTTTTCTACTTAAAAGATTAATGTCACGTTGGATGATGGGAATTTCTTGCTCTGGCAGCAACATGTGTTGTTAACCATTAAGACGCATAGGTTACAAAAATATATAGACAATAATGTGACTTGGCCTCCTCAATACATTAGGAGTAATGGTGCTATTAGCTTAAATCTTGAATATGAGTTGTATGAAAAGCAAGATAAAGCTCTGGCGTCGTGGTTGTTGCCTACTGTGAGTGAAAGAGTTTTACCTCATCTCATTGGGCACAACATCTCTGCTGAAATATGGTCCACTTTACATCGTCAGTATAGTGAGAAAACTACCTATAGGTTAATGTCTCTTAGGCGTATATTACACTCACAAAAGAAAAGTGAGTTGAGTATGAAAGACTTCCTTATGAAAATTAAAACAATCTGTGATTGTTTAGCTAGTTACGGTGAGGTTATTTCTTCTCATGAACATGTTACGACTATACTGAATGGCCTGCCTCCTGAGTTTGAGTCAGTTATCACAGTTATCACTGGTAGTTCTTCGCCTTCAGATATTCAGTCTGTCAGAACTATTTTGTTAGATGCTGAAGCTTGACAAACTAATATGTTTAGTCAGGTTAATGTTTCTGCTCATGTGGCTATTCAACAACAATCTGAGGCTGTTGATCATAACACTGATTCCTCTTCTTTTCCTGGTTATGATGCTCCAACATACAATCATCCTCATAATAATAATAATAATAATAATACTAGTGGTTATAACAGTGGCATGGGTAGAGGAAGGAATTTTTCTCCTCGACCTCAGTGCCAATTATGTGGTAGGTTAGGGCGTATAGTAGAATGTTGCTACTATCATTTTGATATGAATTTTAAAAATGAATCATCTCGATCTGGTCAAGGGGGTTCTAATCTCCAAGCTAATACTGTCACTTACTCCAGCTCTGATTTGCAGTCTTATGCCACTGGTTATCATTCGGCTCCTCCCTTGGCTTCTTCTTCCTCTGGGGTTTATCAATTGGTTTCATCAGTTCGACATCCGGTTTTGACCCATTTGCCTTATGCTCAGTCTGTTCTGCCTGGCTATCCTCACACTACCTTATCCTCTTATGCTACCTCTATCCTTTCTCATGTGCTTCTTCCTGCCACTGTGCCACATTCCTCAGGGCTGCCTCAGTCTGCTTCTCAACCTGTTTTCTCTCAGCCCTTGCCTTCTAGTCAGGCCTCTCCTTCAGTTCCACCTCAAGCCCTTCTTGCTACACCTAAAATCTGTTGGGGACAATGCTTGTTATTCAGATTCAGGTGTCACCAATCATTTGACCAATAATCTGAGCAACTTGAGCATTGGTACTGCTTTTCCTGGTTCAGGTAATATTCAAGTTGGTAATGGTCAAGTTTTACCTATTAAACTTATTGGTCAGTCTGCTTTACTTGGTTGCAAAAGGTCCTTGCAGTTAAAAAATTTATTATTTGCACCTGGGATTACTAAAAATCTTTTGTCTGTGTCTAAGTTCACTCAGGACAACAAGGTTCTTCTTGAGTTCTACCCCACTCATTGTCATGTTAAGGATCTGCTTACAAAAGAGGTGTTGCTGACTGGGACTGATTCTGATGGTTTGTACAAGCTTGATATACTTGCTGATACTAGTTTAGCAAACAATCCTTCTCATACTATTGATTGTACTGCTTCTTTACATGGTTCTTGTAATGTTGCTTTTGTTCATAATTTGTCCTTAGAAGTCTGGCATAAGAGACTTAGACACCCTGCCTATAACACACTTATTTCTGTTTTACAGTAGTGTAATATCAAGTTTCATAAAAAGAATAATATGCCCTTATGTTCTGCTTGTCAATTTGGGAAGTCTCGTGCTTTGCCTTTTTCTGATTCTGTTACTAGGTATAATGCTCATTTAGAGTTGGTTTGTGTTGATGTTTGGGGTCTTGTTCCTTTATTTTCCTCTAGTTTTCGATACTATGTGGCGTTTACTGATGTATATTCTAGATATACTTGGATTTATTTTTTGCAACAAAAATCTGGAGTGCATAATGTGTTTCTTCAGTTTCTTAGACAAGCTGAGAGGCAGTTTGGCTGTAAACTTAAGTCATTGCAAACTGATGGTGGAGGAGAATTCATTTCTTTGCAGTCATTTCTCAAAGAGCAAGGTATAATTCATAGACTTTCCTGCCCTAATACGTATGCTCATAATGGTATTGTTGAAAGAAAACATAGGCAGATTGTTGAGGTTGGTTTATGTTTGTTAGCTCAGCTTCTATGCCTCTGTCTTTTTGGCATGATGCATTTAGTAATGTTGTTTTTTTAATAAATATGCTTCCCTTTAAGGCTTTAGATGGTGTTTTACCATATTAGAAACTTTTTAAGCAAATCCCTGATTACAACTTCTTTCATATTTTCGGTTGTTTGTGTTATCCTTTCTTAGGACCTTACAATAAAAATAAATTCAATTTCAGATCCTCTAAATGTACTTTTTTGGGATATTCCCCTTATCATAGAGGCTATAGGTGTATGGATTCTACTGGCCGTCTATACATTTCAAGGCATGTTAAGTTTGACGAATCTTGTTTTACATTTATGTATGTGCATGGTTCTGGTTCTTCTAACACACCTTATAGTGTTTCTTCTCTTCCTAATAAATCTTCTTCTATTTTCAAGTTGTCTGATTTCTTGCATGGTTCTTGTAATGCTAGTTCTGGTTTGTTTTCCCCTGGTTTTTCATATATTATTCCTTCTACATCTCCATCTTCCATCCCCATTACTACTACTTCACCTCGTGTGGACTCATCTCCACCATCGTCTCCACCATTATCACCTTCCTCATCTATGGTGCCACCCACTGTGGTTCCACATACAGTGGCTTCACCTACTGTGATTCCACAAACTGTGATCACTTTTTCACCTCCCTCTTCCATTCCCATCTCTACTACTCCACCTCATGTGGTCTCATCCCCACCTTTATCACCCTCTTCTTCTGTGGTTCCACCCACTATGGTGCCATCTACAGTGGTTTCACCTACTGTGATTCCACCAAATGAGTTTCCTTCTTCATCTCTACAAACTATGGTCACTTCTTCATTTCCCTCTTCCACCTCCATTACTAGTACTCCACCTCTTGTGGACTCATCCCCACCTTTATCACCTTCCTATTCTGTGGTTCCACCCACTGTGGTTTCATCTAAAGTGGTTTCACCCATTGTGATTCCACAAAGAGTTGTTAATGGTCACTCTATGGTCACAAGAAGTAAGGCTAGTATCTTTAAGCCTAAGGTTCTTCTGGCTATGAAGGATTGCACAGAACCCCTCATCGTTTATAAGGCTTTTCAAGATTCAAACTGGAGAGTTGATGTTCAGAATGAGTTTGATGCTCTTCAAAGGAATAATACATGGGAGTTACATCCCCTGCCATCTCATCACAAGCCCATAGGATGTAAGTGGTTTTTCAAGATCAAACGAAAACCTGATGATAGTGTGGAAAGGTTTAAAGCCAGATTGGTTGCAAAGGGATATTCACAAGTGGCTGGCAGTGACTTTAAGGAGACTTTAGTCCAGTTGTTAGGTCCACTACTATCAGAACTGTGTTGGCTGCAGCTGTCATGAAGCATTAAGTGATAAAACAGATTGATATCAACAATGTGTTCTTAAATGGGGAATTGGCTGAAGATATATATATGAAACAACCTCCTGGTTATGAGGTTAAAGGGTTTGATGGCCAAGAGCTTGTGTGTAAACTGCAGAAGGCTATTTATGGTCTCAAGCAGGCTCCTAGGGCATGGTTTGACACTTTGAAGACTTTTCTGACTTGCTCGCTGGGATTTGTTGCTTCAAAGTCAGATTGTTCCCTCTTCACTCGTTTCTCTACATCTTCTTCTGTTCTATTGATGGTCTTTGTCGATGATATTATTGTCACTGGTAATGATTCTACTGAACTTGATCGAGTTGTTCAACAACTGCATGCTAAAATTTCCCTTAAGGATCTAGGGAGTCTTAGTTTTTTTTCTGGGCATGGAAATTCAACAGCTTGGTTTTGGCTTGTTTCTTAATCAACGTAAGTATGTGCTTGACTTGCTTCAACGAGTTAAGATGACACAAGCTTCTCCTCTTGTTACTCCTATGGTTTTCACACCTACTCTTACTATTGATCTGGGTGAGCCCTTCTCTGATATTCATCTCTTTTGAAGCGTTGCTGGTGGGTTGCAGTATGTCTGTCTGACACGCCCTGATATTTCCTACGCTATCAATAAGCTCAGTTAATACATGAACAATCCTACTGACATTCATTGGAAGGCTGTCAAGCGAGTTGTAACACCCCAATTTTGGGCTTAGAAGTTTAGGGTCTGAACCGGACCGGTCTGATTTTCGATTCGAATATAAAAGGAGGTTTTAGGGAAAGCCTAGTTCGGGATGCTTTAAAAATATGGAAAAAATATCTAAAAATCCTCTTTTAATATATATAAGAGAGTGGTGAAATCAATTTTACAAAATAAGGTTTGGAAGTGTGACATTTCGAAATAGTGACTAAAGTGTAATTTTTGAAAAGTTCAGTGGTGACTGTTTTGTAAGGATTGAAACTTTGAATCTTTAAGGAGCTAATTTACCCAAGAAAGGGTTTCTCCAAAATTTTCTTAGATTTTAATGATTCATTTAATGTTTAATTAATTAAAGGTAAAGAGGGAAACCATATTTTAGCTTTTCATAACTAACTTTCTTAAAAACTTTCTCATCTCATTTTCTCTCAAAATTCTCTCAGCCAAACACATTTCTACAACAACATTTCTTTTGATTTTCACACCAAATGATGAGGCTTCAATCATCAATTGATTCCTAATCCTTTCTACATCAAATTCTATTGTTTTGCTTATTGGATTTTCAAGGAAATTGTCTCTAATCAAGGAGAAATCTACATTTAGAGGTAAGATTGTTCTTCTCCTCTAAATACTCAGTTCTTTACTGAAATTCCCAAGTTCTCAATCCTTAAATTAAGTTTTATAAAAGGTTTTAATGTTGTGATCTTGATTTTGGCTTAAAACTCAAGATTTGGAAGAAATCTTGAAGAATTTCGTGGTGTTTGTTTGGGCTCTGTTTTGAGATGATTATTAAATGTATTTTGGATGTCTAATGATGTGTAAATGAGGTTTGATCAATGCAATCCCGAATAGGTTATGTTTCCTAAGTTTTTGCTTATGAAAATGGTGGTTTTTGGGGTGATCTTGGTGTTCTGTTAATGCTGGAGGTATAAGGACGAGTTTGGGTTCATTTTGGATGTTAATTGATATTTAGAAATGGTTAGAAGTGATGGATCTTGACTGGGTTATGTTTTGGAGGAGTTTGGAGGTGATTTCGGTTGTGTTTGGTAGCCGAAATGTTGGATTTATGTAGAGCAGCGAGTTTAGGTATGTTGCTGGTGATTTTAATGCATGATGATGCATTAATCCTCTTTTGTTATGTGTTTAAAACATGGGAGAATGATCCGGAAGCAATAGAGGTGGCGTTGGAGGTTTTGGATGCTTGGAAGGCTTGTCGGCTAGCGTAGTTTTGTGTATCGGTGAGTGGTAAAGAGTTTTCCAGCTTTGAAACATTTTGGACGAGGTTTTGGGAGCTTAGTTTAAGTCTAAACAACTTAGCTAAGCTCAAGAGTAAGTAAATGGAATTTCTCTCTTGGTTTGTGCTATGATTTGGTTTCAAATGCACTTGGGGTGGTTGTGTTTTAATTACTGTTTTTAAGCATGTTTAGACATGGTTTAATGCTGATTTATTAATGCCACTATGTTAGAGATGCACTAGGTAAGTGATCTTTGGTTTGCATGCGTTGAATGCATATGATTTTAAGCATGTGATGCTTGTGGAGATGGCATTGTAGTTATGCTTGTAAAAACAGTGGATTAAAGTGGTAAATGGTTATGTTGACAAGTGATGTAAGTGGTTCTTGGTTACTTTAATCGGATATAGTTAGCCGGCTATAGGATTGGGTGCACCGTAAATAAAGTCGCCTTGGATGTTGAGGGGTTGCGATTGTACCGTAAACTCCATCCAAGTATCCTAACGAGAGAGGTAAGATCACAACGGTGGTTAAAAGTCCGTGTGTGGATTTTGGTAAGCTCATTACGGTGGTTAAAAGTCCCTGTGAGGATTTGGTAAGATCACAATGGTGGTTAAAAGTCCGTGTGTGGATCTTGGTAAAATCACAACGGTGGTTAAAAGTCCGTGTGTGGATCTTGTGTTATGTGTCCCGTACTCTCGTTAGTGTGTTATACAACTACCGATGAGTGATGTTGAGGGGTTGTGATTGTACCGTTAAACTCCATCACGGGTGTTGAGGGGTTGTGATTGTACCGGTAAACTCCACCTTGTGTTGTTCGGTAGTGTGTATGAAGCGTGTGGGACAACGCTTGTAATCCGCGTATCCGATTGTGTCTTATGTTGTGATGGTTTGTGATTTATCGCTTCCAAGCCAATATAATGTATTTGAATGAAATGAAGCGAGATATGTTTGAAATTGATGCAAGGTTGCATGGCAATATTTAAATGGTGCAAGAATGCATGTGATACTTGTTAAGCATGAGCAAAAGTATATCTTCTATTGTAAGTGGTGTATATGTGCTTAAAATCTCTTTAGTGCTTAGAAGTCTTGTGAAGGCTTGTTGGAAAAAGGCATGTAATGCAAATGTTGCTTTTGTGGTTCATGTGTTTTGCATTTGTTGAATGTATGAAATAGTTAGAAGGAACAAATGGTTTTCGAGAGGTTTTGCTTTGAAATGATCATCAAGCATGAGGGAAGTATGTTGTGATGTGGAGGTGTTTTCCAAGGAATTTGTGTTTAACTTTGCATGTGATGTTCATGCATGGAAAGGTTTAAATAATAGTATTTGCAAGAATGTGGTTTGGGGTGAGTTGTTTAGCTTCTCTAAGCTAAAGGTTGGATTTCATGTTGAGCAATGCATGGTTTAAAACATGTTGTTTCAAAAGAGGTTTTTCAAACAATGCTTTGGTTTATCGAATTGTATCTTCTTTTAAAGAAGGTTTTATGATCCGTTGCATTGATGGTGTTTTGGTTTTGAGCTTTCCTCACTAAGCATTATGTGCTTACACTCTTTTGTGTCCACCAATGCAGATAATTGAAGTTGGGGCAGCAAGAAGCAAGGGATTCAAGAAGAGCTCCACTTGAGAAGTATGTCTTGGTTTATAGCTATAGATAATAAAGGCAATGGGGGAAAGAGTCTTTTATATTGATGTGTAATGAGATTGTATATGTTGTCCATGTTTGGTTTGTGGTTTGAATCTTGTTGATTATCGCTTTGCAACATATGAATCTTTTTCTTCATAAGTTGTTATACTATGCTTATTGTTTTAAAAGCATGATCAAGTGTTGGATGTGTTGAATGAGTTGGTGCACCTAAGGTTTGATTTGTATCTAGTTTTTAATGCAATTTGGTAGTTATGATGCTTGGCATGTTGTTGATATGTTGAGGAATGGTTTAAAGTATGTTTGTTGGTGTTTGGATGTGTTAAACCAGAATTTTCTGCTGTTTCTGGGCAGGGTGTATCGAAACACCCTTGGTTGTTTCGAAACGGGTGCATGAATTGGCCTGGGCGTTTCGAAACGGCTAGAGGTGTTTCGAAACACTTTGGCTACTGGCAGGCCCTGTTTCGAAACAAGCCTCGAAACGAACTCGTGTTTCGGAACGGCCAACCCCGTTTCGAAACAGGTAACCGTTGGGCACTGATTTGAATGGTTTAAAGGTTTGCAAGCTTTACATTTTAGTCCTGAAAGTTGTAATTGCAATTGCTTGAGCTTTGGATGTCTTTTTAAGCTGAAATTTGGCAGAGAGACTTGGAATATGATTAATTGAGGTTTGGTAAAACTAAAATCTTGAAAGTCCTTTTATTTACCAAAATTTACATTTTGGTCCCTAATATTGTGATTTGTGCAATTGAGTCCCTTATTATTATTTGAACGCTGTGCTTTTCACGTATGTGTTTCTCGAGTGTATGCTTAGGGTTAATGTGCATCTAGACAAGTTTAAAAAGGGAAAAAAGGGTCGTTAATCAAGGTTGACTTTAAGGTTGACTTTGGTTTTCCCTGTGTAATCTTCGTAGTTCGGGTCAACCGTCTAGGCCGGGCTAAGGGGGTTACACGAGTGTTGCGGTATCTTGTGGGTACACTTGACTTTGGTTTGTTATACACACCTAGCCCTCATTTTTCTTTGGTGTGTTATATTGATGTTGACTGGGCCACTTCTCTTGAGGATCGTTGTTCCACAATATGGTATTGTGTTTATCTTGGAGGAAACCCTGTTGCGTGGTGTTCCAAGAAGCAAGGTGTTGTCTCTAGGTCCACTTGTGAAGCTGAATACAAGAGTCTTGCCAACTCTGTTTTTGAGCTAGTGTGGATTCGTCAGCTGCTTGATGAAATTGGTATAGATGTTGAAGGAAAACCTGTGGTGTGGTGTGATAAATCTTCCACTATTTCTCTTACTACAAATCTTACAAATCATGCTCGCATTAATCATGTGGAAATTGACTTGTATTTTGTAAGGGAAAAAGTTCTGGCTGGATAACTTGTTATCAATCATGTTCCTAGCTCTGATCAAGCTGCTGATATTCTCACCAAGCCCTTGCCTCCTGCTGTTTTTGGTGCCATGAGGTTACTGCTTGAAGTGGTTTCTCAAGATAAAGCTTTGTATGGCCATCTTGATAAGAAAGAAAACTGAGGGAATGTTAGAGTATAATATAAAGTCAACAACTAAGTCAATATTTCTGTTATAGTTTGTTATGCCAAATGGGCTTGTCAGTTGGGCTTAGTATCATATACAATGTGTGATTTGCTCCCTATATAATTTGGGTCTTGTTCTGAGCCCAATATAGAGTGTTGTTTGGTATTCTTTTGTAATTCGCCAAACAAAATGAAATAACTCTCATTTTCTCTCTTTCCCTTTTCTTATCTTCTTTCCCTTTCTATCTTGTTTTTCTGAGTGTTGCCTTTGATTATGTTCAAGGTTAGGAGAATTCCTGACACCCAAAAACCACACAACCGTCTCACCCCAAGGGCTCAAGACCAAATCCTATGTCACATGAGAAACAGGACCAAGCAAACGACTAGAAACAAAGCACCTTGACAAAATGAAGAGAAAGAGAAACTAAAAACAAAAAAAGGAAAGAAACAGGGAAGGAGAAAAACGAAATGGGAGGCCAACCGCAAAAATTGATGGCGATTGAGACAAAATCTAGGTTAAAAAAGAGTTCAAAGAGTTTTCAAGGTTCGAGGAATTTTTTTGCAATATTGAAAAATTTATTCTACGTGAAATTCTTTTTTTAAACAAATTTTACTTAGGGGAGGGGAAGGAAAAATTACTCTTAATAGGTTTTAAACCCACAACCTAGGAGAGGGTAAGATGGTGTCAAGTGAGAACTTTAACCACTTGCTCTAGATATTGTTAATCATTCTACACGAAATTCTAAAATAATTTCACAAGTATGAAACACATTCTTTCTATTAAGCATCCAACATTTAAAACATAATCATATAATAACAATAGCTAAAAATAGTTCATTAATTGTCATAATAACAACAATCTATCATATTTAATCTTTTTGGCTTAAGGGTACCAAAGGCCCCTGAACTTTAAAAAAAATCAATTAAGCTCTTAATGTTTTTTTTTGCACTCAATGTCACCCTCAAACCTCAAAATTTAACCAATCCAACCCTTTGACCGATGGAATCCGTCATTGACCGACGGAATCTGTTAAATTCTTAAACATGGCCGTTTATATGCCACATCACCTTCCAAATATTAAACATTTATTTATAAACTAATGACGTGGATTAAAAACGCTGACGTGGATTAAAAAAATAAAAAAACGCTTATTAAATCTTAACCCTAACATTATATCCTTCCAAAACTTAAAATCCAGAAAATGAAATATGCAGGTTTAGAGAACACCCCTTTTGATTTTTTTCTCTCTTGCATATCGTGAAATTATCCTGGCTTGATTGCAAGATCTTAATAGGCGAGTATTCAAATTTCATTTTTTCCTAATTAGTTATCTCTCTCTCACATCTCGCGTCTATCACCATTATTGGGAAATACAAGTTTTGAAGATGATGATCTCATCTAGTTCATCAAACTAAAGAAAGCTGTGTTTTGTGATTGCGGTCTAAAATGGCGTATGTGGACAACATGAAAAAGAAAAATAATGGAAGAAGGTTCTTCTGTTGTCCAAATTATAAAAATTCTAACTGTACTTTTTTAGGTGGTGTGATGAAGATATGTGTGATAGAGAAAAATTTCTTATATACAAATTGAAAAAAGAAAATGATGAGTTAAGGAAAGTGAGTCGACCTAATGAGGAAGCTCAACAAATGAAGCTGAAATTGAAATTGATGCAGAAACAACTGGTTTTAGCTATCGAACATGCTCATACATTTAGGAAGAAAAAAAATTATATTTTGTAGGGATGATATTTGGTTGAATAATATTTGTAGTATTTGTATTAGTGATTATGTCTTAGGTTAGCCTATGGATTATGAGTTGTAAGGAGTTTGGTTTAATGCAAAACCATGTTCTTTGTGAACAAAGATGTTGAATGGATTAAGGATTGTGAACAATCTTGTGAACAGTCTTGTTTAATGGAGCATGAACAATATTGGTTAAACACAAAAGTAACTATTTATGAACTGATTTACACCGATGTAAGATAGTGTTGATTGTTTAGTAAATTAAAGAACTGATTTACACCGGTGTAAGATAGTGTTGATTGTTTAGTAAATTAAAGAACTGATTTACACCGGTGTAAGATAGTGTTGATTGTTTAGTAAATTAAAGAACTGATTTACACCAGTGTAAGACAATGTTGATTGTTTAGTAAATTAAAGAACTGATTTACACTGGTGTAAGACAATGTTGATTGTTTAGTAAATTAAAGAACTGACTTACACCAGTGTAAGACAATGTTTATTGTTTACTACTAACATCTTTTTTAATTTTTACTACTATTTACAGTGTTGATTGTTTGAACACCCCTAGCTTTACCAAAATAAACATCCAATAACATAATGTTAAAGGTAAAAAGCTACTTTTATAAAGATATGTTTTTAGGTCTAGCTTAATTTCAAAATAAAGTTCAAGAAGTTATAGAATCCTTCTAGGTCTAACTTCAATTACAACAAAATAAATACTAGCAATCAATCATAGAAAATAGCATTCATAGGATCATTCTTGTTTGAGGATGCTTCCTTCTGGTATCAGAATGTTCTTGTTGAAGTTGTCTTATTGTGGTAGCCTTCTTCCCTTTCCAGCTCAACCCAGAATCTTTTCATGTGTGATCAAATTGAGATGTTGAAGCTCCAATCTTTTTTGGGCCAGTAGTAGGGGGTGTAACAACCCTTTCAGAACTCAGACCAGACTACAACAAAACAAAGTTAACATCAACAGTCAACTATATAAATAAAGACAATAGTATTATATTCATAGTTATTTGGGACTCACACTAAAAATTTGTTCTCCAGTTTTCAGATTGGTATACAAACCAATACCAACCGCCCTTTTTCTTTTCTTGGAAGGTTGACCATGCATAGAGTTGCTGGCCATGCTTCGAGTTGTTGGACGATGAGCCTGACTTGAGGTAGACTTCATGATTCTTTTCTTTTCATTTCTCTGCACCTACATCATTAGTGAAAATCAGTAAAGTAAAAAAAATAAGTATCATTAGTTAGAAAATAACATAATAAAAGTTTCTTTTACCTGACTTGAGGCAACATTAGACTTTTATTTTTGTGGACATTTTTTAATGTTATGGCCTACTATTTTACAATTAGAACAAGTCATTCTAGCCCTTGCTTTGGTGAATTTCCCATCTTTCATTTTCTTAGGCTCATCCTTAGCTTTTGTTCTTTTTTTCTTAGGCCTTTTTAGGCCATAATTTTTCCCCCTCATAGGTTGGAGAACGTGTTTGTAACTTGCCATGTATTTGTCCTTATATACCATTCTAAAAAATAGTCTTCGGGTGATTTATTATCATGAAACATTGTACAAATGGCATGACAACAAGAAATTTCACTAAGTTCCCATTCCTAGGTCAGAAGAGTATAAGTACTCACTCTCATAACCCTCAAGCTTCCCATCATTTTCTTTCAATTCTGTTTCTTCCAGAATATCATTCCCCACCATATCATCATCAGTATCCTCACTACTATGGTGAATCACTCTTTTTGTCATTGTTTTCGAAGCTTTCATGTTTTTCCTAATGTTAACAATTTCTTCATCCACATCAGAAGTTATCTCAATGTTATGTAAGAATGCCTCTTCATCATTTACCTCATCTACCTCCTCTGTACTTGAATCCAAGTAAACATTTTTTCCCTCTGCACTTGAATCTGACCCACCATTTTCTTCCGTTAAAGCAACATTTTCAATAACATTCTCTATACTCGGCCCACTCACGAAGACACTAGTATCAATATTAGCCCATATTGGGCCACCATCAGTACCAGACCCTAATACAACATCTTCGAATCTATCTATAGCAGCCTTTAATTCTTCACCAGCAGTTTCTAACCCATCAATATTAGCCTCCAAGTCATAAGAACTCTCAATACTAGCAGCTCCTTCCACACTCATTTGTGGACCAAATGTACCTTCAACAACTTCATTTACTTCTTCACAGTCATCATTAATTGTTTCATCAATTTTTGAACTACTATTTTCGTCAATTTTATGGTCAACATATATATCAACAATATCATTTATAGTCAACAATTGAACTACTTGTCTAACTGTTTCATCATTGTGAATCAATACTAATCCATCACAATTAAACTCTGAACTAGGATCCCTATAATACACAAATTTATGTTAACCATATCCTAACAGTTCCACATTTTCTAGTATATCCCATAAGCAAAGCATGTCTGGATCTACTTGAAACTTTTCAGAAGAGCCATTAACATATTCAAATTTTGAGGTAGTCCTAAATATTCCACCATGAAAATATTGTAGCACATAGACTGACTCACTCATTCTGCAAAACACAAGTACCATATTCATATATTATTGCAATGCTAAAAACAACCAATATTCTTAACATATTCAAAATATTAGAAACAGTAAAGTAGAAAAAGACAAGATTCATCACAATGGGTTAACACCTTTTCACTTTAATATTCAAATATATCATTAAACAATATACTAGAAAGAGACAATATGTTATTAAACAATAATATTCTTGTAGCAACTTTATATCTTCAAGAATATTCTTCTCTTGAAAAGCTTTCAATAGTGTCTCGAGTAACCATTAGAAAATAATAAAAAAAATTGAAGTTTTCACCCACAAACTATAAATGGGTCTAAAAAAACAAGTAAACTGATAAAAGTTTATAGATTAAAGAAAAAATCTACAATTTTTCTCCTCTGAACGTTTCGCTTCCAATGATTTTCAGTTTTCACTTTAAAACTTCAATCATTACCTACAATGCTCTAATTTTAGGGAAGTTGCAGAAGATCGATTTTGCGATTATCAGTTTTTCTCAAGGGTTTTTTTGAGCAAATTGGTTTTTTGATTAAGGAAGAAACAATCGGTCATGTTTTCTTTAAGGATTTTTTTGATTTCTGAGAGTTTTCTGATTATGGAAGACGCGAGTGGGATTTAATAAGCGTTTTATTTTTTAATATTTTTTAATACACGTCAGCGTTTTTAACCTACGTCATTAGTTTATAAATAAATGTTTAATATTTGGA
The DNA here is from genome assembly GCA_030270665.1 of Hibiscus trionum. Taxonomy (NCBI): domain Eukaryota; kingdom Viridiplantae; phylum Streptophyta; class Magnoliopsida; order Malvales; family Malvaceae; genus Hibiscus; species Hibiscus trionum. Next base: position 5,574,388 of record BSYR01000034.1, on the reverse strand, counting down.
AGGTGGTGTGGCATATAAACGACCCATGTTTAAGAATTTAACAGATTCCGTCGGTCAATGGCGGATTCTGTCGGTCAAAGGGTTGGATTGGTTAAATTTTGAGGTTTGAGGGTGACATTGAGTGCAAAAAAAACATTAATGTCTTAATTGATTTTTTTTAAAAGTTCAGGGGCTTTTGGTACCCGTAAGCCAATTTCTTTTTTACTTTGTAACCCATGTTATAAAGTCCATCGACCCAAAGCAAATATCTACAATTAATAATAATGATTCTTTAGCCAAAGTAACCAGTGGAATGAAAGTATTCTATATGTCTTCAATAAAATAAATTAGGATCCAAATAAATATATATATATATCCTAATTAATAACGATTATATATTATGAAAAATTAGTGTGGGCAATCGTACCCAACAGGGGCGGATCTAGAAATTTAAGTCTGGTGGTTCATTTATTTACCTTATTCAGAGGCTTAAGGCTTCGAATTTCTTCAGACAGTTAATTTGACTACAACACACTAAATAAGAATAAAAAAGCATTTTTAAAGAAATATCTCTACGTGAAAAAAGAATAAAAAAATGTAATAACAATTCCTAATCGATAAAAATGACAAGAAAGTTAAATTGATAAAGGGGTGAATAGAGAAATTTAGGATCAGCCATTTTTCTTGTCAAATAGAATGTTTTAAGAGATAAGTGTGATATAGTGAAAGTTCTTTCGAGTTTCAAAGACAAAGGTTGTCAAAAGTTCAAGCATTTGAGGATTGACCCCAAATGTAATTTTTGTAGCAGTATTTTTTTTTAAGTATGAAGGGTGACCCAAATGTAACTTTACCCATAATTGAGTGACTGAAATATAATCTTATCCATATTTGAGTGACTCAAATGTAACACTTTTAAAAATTAAATGACCCAAATATAACATTACCTATAATTGAGTGACTTCCGTTGTAATTTATCCCAAAAATTAATAGTGAGTCACGTAACACACCAGGTACCTATATAGATTCGCCCCTGGTCCCAACCCAAAGCATAGGCCCGTCCCAATATTTAGTTTTTAGGGTTCAAAACCAAGTGTCCAACCTCAAATATATATTTTTAAGAAATAATAAAATAAAAATGCTAGGTTTGGTTATACAGGTTAAACATTATGACTATTAAAACTGTTTGTTGTAACAGTAAGAAGAATTAATTGATAATTTTTTTAATTAAATAGAGGTATTATATTTTTATGTCAAAATTTAAATCCATACAAGATGTAATATTCTTAGCCAAGGATGGAGCTAGGATTCGGGGTTGGGGGCTGTCACGACCCTTTTTCAAGTGGCCCGACTTTTTGAAAACTAAAACACGAAGTCGCGACTAATCTTTTAAAAACGTGTGATTGGATCACCTAAAAACGGGTTGTTTTAATAAAACTAATGTTATTTTATTAAAACAATTTTTTTTGTCTGCGAAAACACAAAAACGAGTTCGGGAGTCGGTTACGCGTGGGGAAGGGTTAACACCCCACAACGCCCAAAAGTTGGTACCTAGCCGATTACAAAAAGTTTTAAAGTCAGAATTTGCAAGTTCATATAAAGTTTAATTTAAGGGTAATCTTCACCAATGGTCCCTTTCGTTTAGGGTGTGTTCTATTTTGGTCACCAAAATTCAAAATAGATTATTCTGGTCACTTACGTTTAAATTCGTTTCTATTTTGGTCTCTTGGCCGTTAGTCTCTGTTACTTAAAAAAATTAGTTTCTAATTTAACCCCCAAACTTTCAAGTGACCCGACTTTTTGAAAACTAAAACACGAAGTCGCCACTAATCTTTTAAAAATGTGTGATTGGATCACCTAAAAACGGGTTGTTTTAATAAAACTAATGTTATTTTATCAAAACAATTTTTTTGTCTGCGAAAACACAAAAACGAGTTCGGGAGTCGGTTACGCGTGGGGAAGGGTTAACACCCCACAACGCCCAAAACTTGGTACCTAGCCGATTACAAAAAGTTTTAAAGTCAGAATTTGCAAGTTCATATAAAGTTTAATTTAAGGGTTATCTTCACCAGTGGTCCCTTTCGTTTAGGGTGTGTTCTATTTTGGTCACAAAAATTCAAAAAAGATTACTCTGGTCACGTACGTTTAAATTCGTTTCTATTTTGGTCCTTTGACCGTTAGTCTCCGTTACTTAAAAAATTAGTTTTTAATTTAACCCCCAAACTTTCAAAATTTTATTTTTCACAATTCTCTCTAAAAATTATAAAACTAAAACTCCAGAGTATGTCTTCATTTACATTTTTGAAGAAATACATGCATCTCGATTGATTGAAATGGAATTTCATTAAGGAGAAATTTTAAAATTTGATCACGTTGGCTTCCATGAGTTTATCATTTCATCTTTTGCAGTTATAGAATCAACCTATCCCAAACATTTGACCCTGTTTAGTTGAGACTAAAGGTTTGGTTGTCTTAATTATATGGTTTCCTTGGAAATGGTCATAAATTTTTGTTTTGGCCGACCCAGGCTTTAGCTCAACTTGAAACTTTTAGGTCTCTGTTGATTGAGTACCATTTTTTAATCTCAAGCTCGGCTTGAGATGAAATCAAACTATTCTAGCATACTTGTTCACTCGATTTACATACTCGAGCTTGAGCTCAAATTAAGCTTTATAGTTACACATTTCTTGTACCATTTTCCCTCTTAACCAAATTTTGCTTCATTAAGGTTCTAATTTGTTATCAACTAGAGTGCCATTTGCCCTGGAGATATTTCCTGTACATATAAAATTGACTGATGTCTGGATTAAGAAATTTTTTTTGGTAATGACTAAGAAAGTAAATTGATGATGAGTAGAGATCAATTAATACCTTCAATTTTCTGAATCGGTTCTTATGTCGTGAAGCTAATTCTATTACCATTGAACTTTTTCTATCTTTAACAAATTATGTTATTTTTGTTGTTGTCTCACTTTACATATTCATGTTCGGACCACGTTTTATCCACTGCATTAGAGTTTGTTAGGGCCAGGTCGAAGGAATGTTAAAGGACATGAATTGGAAGTTGGCAACAGCAGCAGAGGCAGAGGCTAATTCTGCTAATACGTTTATGGATGAGGTTAAAACTATCAAGGTTGAGTGACTCAAAAAGTACTGAGCTCTGGTAGAATTTTTCTCTGCAGGGTACATACTTAGGCCTTGGTTATTTCAAAACCTTGAGCGTTGAAATACTTGTATCAGAATCTAATTATACGAACATTAAATATTACTTATGAACCTTTCTAATTGGTTTAATTCTTGTGTGGAGTAATTAGTTGTTATTTGGTAACTGATATGCTCTGCTTGTGATTCGTAGGTGATTGATTATCCAAGACATCCTTCGACGTCTTTATCAGCTCTAGTAGAATCAACAAGCCGTCTTGATTTTTTTTTTTCAAGGAAAGGTGTTCCCATCTAATAGAACAGCTTCACAACCTCAATCTGAACTTTGGAACATCCTCGCGGGATTTTTATGCAAATCATCATCATCACCCCCATCGAACTAACCAGTGAACCTAGAGCAACAATGTTGTATTGAGGTGTTTTATAATTTTTGTGGAAGATGGTAAAAAATAAAGTTTTGAAATTTTGGGGGTTAAATTAGAAATTAATTTTTTTAACTAACGGAGACTAACGACTAAGGGACCAAAATAGAAACGATTTTAAACGTAAGTGACTAGAATAATCTTTTCTGAATTCTGGTGACCAAAATAGAACACACCCTAAACGAAAGGGACCACGGGTGAAGATTACCCTTAATTTAATTGTCCATTTATGAATATGATTCTATTTTAAAGGTCTTATCATTCGGGAAATGAACTTCAATCACCGCCAACACTCGTGGCGCTAACCCGTCATTTCCGTTTGATAAAACACGGCATTTATTATTTAAACAAGCAAGCAAAGACGTAATTAAAATATAAAATAAGAAAGCATGAAATTAAATTGTAAAATTAAATGTATACAAGAAAGTAATAAAAAAGGTAAATCATGAATCTTAAAAAAATATCTTGAACTACAAATTTTTAAAGAGATTTAGAAATTAACTTAAAAGAGTGTATCCTTCCCAAAATTGAGTCAACGCGCTAATTTATTTTTTATTTAAAAATATTTTAAAAGATGGGGAATTTAATGGAGGGGATAAACCAAAAAGTTTTGGGTATAAAGATCAATTTTAAAATAAACGCCTTTTTCTTTTTAAAAGACAAAATGGATCAAATTCCAAACAAAATAAAATTTTTTATTGTTCTTGGTGTTCTTCGAAAATAACTCTAAAAAACTAAAAAAAAACAGTTTTAAATTTTAAAGCGAGAAACCAAGTTCAAAAACATTTTTTTTCCTTTCAATCAAAAGTAAGAACAAAACTCAAACTAATATTAAAATTTGAAATAAAATAAATAAAAGAAAAGAAGAAAATAATATCGAAGTGGAGAAGAAATTGTTTGCTTTGATTACAACAGAATTCAAATACAATTGCTGCAAACTCAAGTCACTACTCTTTTTTTTTTTTGAAATTTAAACGGATTTAATTAAAGATAAATCACAAGGTAGGAAGACGATCATAGTTCCCGCCTCGTTAAAAAACCTCCCTAAACCTAGATGGGGGAAAAAGAGTGCAAGGAACCATGGTCGATGATACAAAAACATACAACCCGAGCCACCACACATAAAAATACCCTGCTGCCCTATTGAGTGCTGCGCATAGCATCTGCTAATAATGCAAGAAAATAACAGCCCCCCTACACGCATAAAATAAGACAAAACAGCAGCAGAGCGAGTCACACCATTGCCTAATCGTGAGCTTTGTTGGTCCACAACAGTGGAACCATCCCGGCTATGCCTGACTTTGCTAAAAGGTCAGCCGATTTATTTGCTTCTCTTCGAACACTATGAATTTCCCATGAAATGGATGCACTAGTCAATAAGCAGCTGTCAATCAGTTTTCTAAACACTGGTGGCGCGGAGGAAGGCAGTCGAAACCAGTTCACTAACGCCTCACAGTCACTTTCAATTAACAGCTTGTAATTCCGGCCCCTGCTCCATTCGCGATACACTTTTAACGCTTCTTTGACCGCTAAAATCTCTGCTGAAGTAGCATCTAGCACCCCTGCACTCTTGGAGAACATCAACACAATGTTACCGCTGCTGTTTCTCAGTACACCGCCTAGGCCTGCTCTTCCAAACCCTTTCTCTGTCGCTCCATCAACGTTGAACTTTAGAGTTCCAATCTCCGGTTTGATCCACCTCATCACCTTCATAGACTGCTGTTTCGGTATCTTCACTGTCAACACACATGGATTATGTAAAATGTCTACAATTGATAAAGGTATACTCGGCCATTTAGCTTTTAACCAACTCCCTAAATTCACCAAAGCCGATTCAAACAATTTATCTACATCCACATTTTTATCATTGAACACCCTGTCATTCCTAGCAAACCATATCGACCATATTAAACTCAAAAAAGCAAGCTGCCATGTTTCTAAGCTTACAGAGGGTGCTGGGGCGGACATCCATACGAGCAAAAAATCTGCAACTCTACCCGGCAACACCATTTTCATACCCCACAAATTGAACCAGAGTTACCATAGCTTCCAACTCAATTTACAGTGAATTAGCGCATGAGCTGCTGTTTCATCCTCCGTGGCACACACAGGGCACGAAGGACCAGTGCTGAATCGGATGCCTCTTTTGGCGATCTCCACCTTAGTTGGAATTCTCTCTTGCACTGCTCTCCACAGAAAAACCTCAACTTTTGGTGGTGCGAGGTTCGACCACAGAAAACTCCAAACTTCATTGTTTGCGTCCATTGACCCAACATTTGCCGTAGTCAGGAGTTTGCCGCATGACTTAACCGAATAGAGCCCACTGGAATCGCCTAACCACCTGATACTGTCATTAGCCAGGGCAGCAGGCTCAACGGAATTGATTATCTCTAACATCTCTGCCAAAAGTGCTTTTTCCCACTCGAACAAACGTCTCCGGAAGCCAATAGCCCACTGCCATCTATTATTCAACAAACTGCCATAGTCATCAATTACACCAGTTTTATTGGAAGCTAACAAAAACAATCTTGGAAACGCAACCTTCAAGCTTTGGTTGCCCACCCAAACATCAGACCAGAAGCGGATGCTTCGCCCATTCCCAATCACCAATTTCAGATTCGACCGAATAAGGCCTTCCGGATCATTCATAGGAGAAATTATCCCCTTCCAGATCCATGAGTTTTTCTTTGGAGCGACATTTGTAGGAAGAAAATTAGTCGGGGACTCATCATACTTAGCAACCATGAATTTTCTCCACAGACTACTCTGCTCAGTTGCATATCTCCACAACCACTTACCGAGAAGAGCTCTGTTCTTTGCATCAAAATCAGTGAGACCCAATCCACCACAAGATCGTGGCGCACACATCTTCTCCCAGCTAATCCAATGTATTCCTCTTTTCTCCGAAATATTCCAAATGAATCTGGCTATTAAGCTTGAAAGGCGGTTTTTAATCGAAGCAGGCATTGGAAATATTGACATAAAGAACACTGGGAGACTTGCCAGCACAGACTTTACCAGCAAAATTCTTCCCCCTATTGATAGTAATTTTTGTTTCCAACCGACAAGTTTTTTCTGAAATCTCTCCACCACCGGCGACCATAATTGTTTCTCATTTTTTGCCGCTCCAAGAGGAAGACCCAAATATAGGCTTGGGAGAGAGTCTACTTGACAGTGCAGCAAATTAGCCCAATGCGTGACCAGTGATCTATCCGCATTAATCCCGTACAGTTTGGACTTTTGTAAATTTAATTTAAGGCCAGCTGCAACTTCAAAACCTTTAAGAATTCTAACAATGTTTCTGACTTGCCTTTCCTCAGCTCCACAAAAAAGGATTAAATCATCGGCGAATTGAAGATGGGATACCTCTAGACCAACTTTGCCGATACTCACACTATTGAAAAGGCCTTGTGCTGTAGCTTTTTTCAGGATAGCACTAAGCGATTCTGCTACAAGGTTGAAGAGCAGCGGTGATAGCGGACAGCCTTGTCTCAAGCCCCGGCTCACCTTGAAAGGAGTAGTTGTTGTACCATTTATCAAAACGGAAATCGATGCCGTCGACAAACAAGTATGAACCCAACTACACCATTTCGCACAAAACCCCATCTCCTTCATAATGTGTAAAAGGAACTCCCAATTAACGGTGTCATAAGCCTTGCGGAAGTCCGCTTTAAAAACAATCCCCCTCAATCCTTTCCGTTTCAAATAGTCAATCGTCTCGTTAGCTATCAAAGAACATTCGAGAATTTGTCTGCCGGGACAAAATGCGAACTGATTTTCGCCAATAATGTCGCCCACACACTCTCTAAGTCGCAATGCGAGGCATTTTGCAAGGAGTTTATAAATGCAGCCAACCAAACTAATTGGCCTAAAGTCTTCAATGCTCAAAGCAGGATGTTTTTTAGGGATGAGCACAATAAAGGAATTGTTGAATCTGAAATCCGTTAGCTCTTCCTTGAAAAAGGCTTCGAAAAATGCCATAATGTCCCATTTCAACGAGTCCCAAAAGGTTTTGATGAATCCCATATTGAATCCATCTGGACCCGGGGATTTAGAGTCTTCACACATAGCCAGTGCTGTCTGTACTTCAGAGATGGAAAATTCCTTAACTAGCCGAGAGGCTGCAGTGGGATTGAGTTTATTGAGTTGACATCCAAATTTCCTTAATGGAATTGTATTCGCTTCATTGTAAACAAGTTGAAAGTGCTCCCTCACCACTTTTTTAATGTCAGTTGGATCCGAAAAACATTCCTTTCCGACGCAGATTTTCGAGATAAAATTGGCATTTCTTCTACTGGAGGCAACAGCGTGGAAGAACTTCGTATTGCGGTCCCCTTCTTTTGCCCACTTCAAATGAGATTTTTGAACCCACTCTCGTTCCTCCTTCCTGATGCACGACCATAATATATTCCTACACGCCTTAAGCTCATCATGAAGCTCCACCCTATCTGCACCACAGTATATGGCCTTTTCGATTGTTTCACATCTGTTTTCAAATTCCTTAATCTCCATGCCATTTTTGGACTGAGTCCGTTGCACCCAACCCTTAGACACCATTTTGCAATTCTTCAGAATGTTGCTAATGCCCTGACCCTTTGAGCTACTGCATATCCTTTTGATGTTTTGCACATATCCATCCTCATCAACCAAATGGTTAAACCATTTAAAAGGTTTAGGTCCCCAGCATTTAGTGTCCACCGAGATTCTGATCGGGTTATGATCAGAGATACTTTTTGGAAGGGAGCTTTGTAACAGATTCGGCCAGAGACTTAGGAAATCCACCGAGACCACGAACCTATCCAATCTGCTAAACGATGGGTTTTCACGGTAGTTTGACCAAGTGAAGAAGCCATCTTTCATAGGGAGATCAACTAAACCCAGCTCCTCCAAGAACTCTGCAAAACATTTCATGGCGTGCCTTTTTCCTCTTCCTCTCGACCTTTCCTCTGGCACTAATACTGTGTTAAAATCACCCCCAATTAAAATTGGGTGTGTATAACTAGCCAAGATATTTTTTAACTCACCAAACATCCTGAGCCTTTCCGCATCATCGTTCGGAGCATACAGATTCACCAATACACATTTAAATTTTAACTCAACCAACTCACCTTTCATAATTATGAATTCACGGTTGCATACACTATTGTCACAAACAAAGAAACAGGGATCCCAAAGAGAGAAAAGACCTCCAGCAGCACCCACTGCCGACGAGTGCAAAAATTTGAAATCCGTCTTCGATCCGCAAATTTGTTTCATAAACTTCATGTCCACATCCCTTCTTTTGGTTTCTTGCAAAAAGAAAATTTTCGGTTTGTAGTTTCTCAGTAGCTTCTTGATCACAGCCCTTTTTTCAAAGCTCCCCGCACCACGAATATTCCAGGAGATGAATATATTTTGAATCATCTAAATTGAGAAATGACGCACCACTGAACAACACAATACCCACCTTAATTCTCATCTTGGTCTGCTGCCATAAGCCTAGAGAGGACCGTCTCCCCGTCCGCATCGAAAATAAGGCCTAGATTCTCACAAACTTTTAATGTAGATTCCGCTTCTAGTAGAGCCGCAGAAACCGCCGGGAACTTGCCCGGAAGATCGTCAATTGGCGAGGAATTGACAGGCACAGGTGCCTTGATTTTCGCTTGAAGACCAGATTTGCAAGCCGATTCTGTCTGGATGGCAACCTTCTTTTGTGTTTTTTCAAGACACCGCTTGAAAGGACAAGGCTGGAAAGCACCTCCCCTTTTGAGAATTCTGGGTCTGATAGAATACAGGCCCGTTGCAGTGTCTAGTACTGGGTTCAGAGATACACTATGCCCAGACGAGGCATCAGACTCCGGCCCAGCTTCTATTGGGACATCAAATAAAGAAGGCCCGTTAACGTGCCCCAAGTCAAACCTAGCGACTTTCTCTGCACCTTTGACCTCCTCCACAAAGTTTGGATTACATGTCCCCACTATCTCTACCCGTGCGTTGTCAAGGCCGTTAGAGCCGCCACTCATGATTTCTGCATTAAAATCTACTTCGTTTCCAACGACAGTGGGCCCCACCCAGTCCTCCGCCATGGGAGAATGAATCGTCTCGTTCTGATCCTCACCGGAAAAAAACGCCGGAGTTCTGTTTTTCGAATCCTGGTCGAGCCAACATCTTGAATCTTCAAATTCTGCGGTGTGGATTCGAATGTTAAAGTCCTGGCCTAGCATCCTCATCCTGGCACTTCCCGGAATCTCCGAAAGACACCCCACACCGATCAGTACACGGGCCACATCTAATCATTTCCTCTCCATAGTTTCTGGGTCAATCCTAATGACATTCCCCCAACAACTGGTGATTGATCGGAGAACCGAGTCCTGCCATGCCATTAAAGGTAATCCTTCTAAGCAGACCCACACCATCAGCTTCTTCTTGTTCATAAAGTTGTCCAAAGTATCAATGTCATCAAACCAAGACCTCAAGAGACTATCCTTCATATCCCAAAAAATGGACACCTGCTCTTCTTCTTCAAAGCAAATGATCGCAAAAAATCCCGACCAACCATTGACCTTCACCTTGAAACCGTCTGCTTGTAGCACTTGCTGAACAAAGGATGTGTCATACATACCTTTAATTTGAACCACCATACTCGTACTTAGCCACTGCAGCTCTTTCTCTTGAACTGTGACATGAATCAGATTGTTTTGCCGCCCATCAACTGGTGACGACAGATCCGGCGCCTCCCTTGCGGGAGAAGAAGCATTTTCAGAAGAAACATTCTCTCCTTTTCCATTTGGTTTTCCTAGCAACGCATCCTTGTAGGACAAACCATCCCGGCACTTGTGTATGATTTTCTGTTGCTTCAAGCTGCTCTTGTCGCGATAATGCTTAAGCTCTTCTCTCTGACTAACTATTGTTAAACTCCGCTCCAGAAAAATTCTGATCTGAAAGCCATCCAAGCGTCTATTATTGCCCTCAGAGACAGCTATCTTAGCCTCCTCTAATGTTTCAAACCTAACAAAACCAAAGGTACTTCTCATTCCAACCCTTTTAGGGTTATTGTATGCAATGTACACATCCAGGATATTCCCGTATGGCTCGAAAGCTTTTCGGAGTGTGTTCTGATGGATTCTCTTCCTAATGAAGTTCACAAAAACCGCTGCTCCTTTCCTAACCTGACTCCGACGGTTCCGAAGACTACCTGCCCTGTGATATCTTGGCTTCTCGTGTAGTCTCTGACCATATCGACTCCTTCTTGTTTTAATCTCCTCCCAATCACCTCCGGCTGACCAAAAAGCTCCTTGACCCAACTCCGGCTCCCTACGCTGCTTCCTGCCATTATCTGAAAACCGGTGTTCACCTTGCCTCTTCGACTGCTCCCTGCGTTTCTCCCTCCGCTGGTCCATCCTTGGAACTAAATTTTTTTGCTCAAGTCACTACTCTATGAATTTCTTAGGTGTTTTTTCTATTCATTTTCCAATAAAAAATACAATGAGGGTGAAGGTTTATATAGGGTTCAAGAACTCGAATCTACAAAGAAAATTGGGGTTTCAATCCCTAAAATCGAGCAAAGTCAGTCCAAAATGTGATTCTTGTTTGAATTTCAAAATAAACCCGATTTAGCTTAGATTTGGGATTGAATTTTCTTATTTCCATATTAGATTCGCGGATCAGGTTTCTGCACGCGTTGTCTTCAGTAAAACAAGCATATCTTGCGCTCCCGATGTCCGATTGAGGCATTTCGAGATGCTTTGAAAAGATAACTGAAAGACGGTCAATACTTAAGCAAACACCTTGGCCTGAAAACGCTTGGATCCTATCAGAAATTTGCCAAAAGTCTGTAGTGAGGAATTCTTGACTTTCCATGTTTGCTATGATTATGCTTGATTCCTTGCCTTACTAGAATGATTCAGATTTCCCTTTTACTTTGGTCTGGTTTGCATTGATTTGGGATTTTATTTCCCCTTTTTCCATATTTGATGCGATCTCTTCCCTTGTTTTCTATGTCAGGCTAAAAGTCAGTGACAACAGGGGCAAAACATAAATGTTTAAAAGTGGGGGACAAATTCATAAATAATCTAATTTTCAAAAAATATATATAAAAAGACAAAGGTGTAAAAAAATTAGGGAGTGGGGTGGGGCAATCGTCCCTCTCCACCCCGATATAATTTTGTTAATGTTCTTAGTCACTAGGTTAATTAGTGAATCTCAATTAATTGTTAATTTCTTAATATTTAAATTAATAAAAATAATAATTATGAAAAATGAACTTATAAATTGTTGGATAATTTTTCAGCTAGGTATTGATAAATTCTCATGATACCCCGCGATACCTATTCCAAAATTTCATTAATTGGTATGAATTCGAATCGAAAATTAACTGAACCAAAAATAATTCAAATTTAATTTGTTTAAATATGTATGTTTTATTCTTTTTTTTATTATATTATTAATTAACAACAAATTTTCATAATAGTTTAATGGTTTAATATCATCTTTTCTTCTTTAAAAGGCCATCTTCATATATTGACCCCACCCGAAAAGGTAACCGAATCAATATTGATCTGTCCGAAAATCGACCGATCAAATATTGACCTAAATCGAAAATTCAACCGATTCAATATTGACCTGGCCCTAAAAATCTATCGATCTGATATTGACCCAACCCGAAAATCGACATGAATATCCTTAGCCACTAAACTAATTAATATATCATACATTGGTAGGAATTTCTAGTTCTACTCTAGTGATTTCTATATTGACCATTTTACTATTTGAGATATGGGCCTGGAATGTTTATGAGGTAATACACAAGAAACATACACTAGACAAATTTTTTTTTGCTCGGCAAATAAGTTAATTTATTAAAACTTAAAAACCTTATCTACATAGCGTGCCTCATTAAAAATGTCCCTAAACTTAATGGAGAAAAGAATACACATAATGTAGGCGATACAAAACAGATCAAAGCCTCGGTTTATCCCCTGCCCATTACCTCTTTCCTTTTACAAGAACAATGACACTAAAGACACCAACCAAACACAAGACTAAGGACCAGTAACCCCACCCCCTAGATACGTCCACCCCACAAAAGGAATATTTAATCCACAGACTCACCCATTACTCCAAAGCAACGTGTTATTCACCACCATGCTTTAAACATATTTTGTCTATTTAATCCATCTTTGGCTAGTCCATCAACTAGTGCATTACAATGCCGAGAAACATGAAAAAATTGGATTCTACCTATTACCTCAATTTCTTTGTCGATTTCCAGGAATAACTCCCACCAAATCCAAGGACGCTGGATCGGATTAGCAATCCAGTTCAATGCTATCGTCGAGTCTGACTCTACGATCAAACTTACTTTTTCACGCCAGCCCGCCTTCACGAAAACATCAAGAGCAGATTTTATTGCCATAATTTCATAAAAGTCCACCCCTTCACATCTAACGGACCTGTAAAAATTACTCTAATGATGCCTTCATCTGTCCGCAGTACGTCACCGCAACCTGCATTCATGTCCTTAAAAGCTCCGTCCACATTGAACTTTAGCCACCCTAGCTCTGGAGGATCCCATGCTTTGAGTTCTTTAATCGTTGCAGCACTCCTACAAGACAAAGGGCAGTCCCACCATCCTTCTAAGTTTGACACCATGTCATCTTTCAACGCTTTTATCCAAACCAAAGCTCGCAATTTTGTTTGCGATAATAGCTCTTTCACTGATGCCGATTTATCTTTGAAGATTCTTTCATTCCGAAGTATCCAAATACTCCATATCATTGCTGCTACAGAGATCAACCATAGGCTTCTAGTCCAACCTAAAATATCAATATTAAAACAAAAATAATACAGGGCATTAACATCACCAAAATCAAACCAGGGAGTCTGCCACCAAGCACAAAACAATCTCCAAAAACTCCTTGCCCGACAACACCCAACAAAAAGTTGGTGTAAATCTTCAAAGCCAATTTCACACCATGAATAGAGGCACTGATTTGATCCATCAAGAACACCATCAAGAACCCTAGCTCAGGAGGATCCCAAGCTTTGAGTTCATTAGACGTTGCATCACTCTTACAAGACAAAGGGCAGTCCCACCATCCTTCTAAGTTTGACACCATGTCATCTTTCGACGCTTTTATCCAAACCAAAGCTCACAATTTTGTTTGCGATAATAGCTCTTTCACTGATGCCGATTTATCTTTGAAGATTTTTTCATTCCGAAGTATCCAAATATTTCATATCGCTGCTGCTATAGAGATTAACCATAGGCTTCTAGTCCATCCTGAAAAAATCAATATTAAAACAAAAATGATACAAAGCATCAACATCACCAAAATTAATCCAGAGAGTCTGCCACCAAGCACAAAACAATCTCCAAAAACTCCTTGCCCGACAACACCCAACAAAAAGGTGGTTTAAATCTTCAAAGCCAATTTCACACCATGAATAGAGGCACTGATCTGATCCATCAAGAAACCCTCTTTTTTTTAAAAGTCCTTTGTCGACAGCCATTTCAACTTCAACATCCACAATAGGTTTTCGACTTTCGGAGAAACTTTAATTTTCTATAGTTTACCAAACTCAAAAACCTGTTCTTCCACCCCAGCATTCACAATCAAATGAGTTGTTTTTTCACTGAAAACATCTATGCTTTGTAGTGTATCCAAACTAGCCTATCATGAACGCCCAAGTATAACTTCACCCCTTTTAAAGCATTATTTAGATCCACCACCAGGCTTTTTTCTCTATCTAGAAGTTTTCTGGACATAAACTCCTCCCAATAAATATTGCTTAAGCCATTTGGGGTTGCCAAGTTTGCCACTACCACACCTTTAAATTGAACCAATCTATACAATCGGTTAAATGCTACACGTAGAGGCTTCTCCCCACGCCAAAAATCCTCCCAGAATAATATTGATTCTCCATTCCCTATTTGCTTTCTAAAGCACTCAGCATTCATCCATTGGTTGACATCTGGCTGTTTCCAATTGTTTACTATACCTCTCCACACTAACGACGTCTTCTTCGAATTGCTTAACTTGAGTCTCCATTGTTGAGGGGAAGAGCCATATTTATCCAAGATAATTCTTCTCCATAGTGTTGATTTTTCAGTTGCAAACCTCCACCCCCACTTAGCTAACAGAGCTTTATTCTTAACTTGTAAATTAACAACGCCCGCCCCGCCCTTGTAGCGAGGTAAACATACTCTTGACCAACTAACTCTAGCAAATTTTCTCTTATCATTTGAACAGCCTCAAAGGAAATCTCGTCTTATTTTCTCTAGCTTCAGGAGAATTGTCTTCGGAATTTCGAAGAGCGACATATAATAAAAGGGTAAAGAAGACAATACCGAGTTAATTAGTACAACTCTCTCGGAAAAAGATAGCGCCTTGCTCTTCCACCCCGATAGTTTTTTTTTTTGGAAACGTTCTACCACGGTTCCCAAGTTTCTATTTTCCTCGGATCGGCTCCTAGAGGAATTCCCAAGTATGCGAAAGGTAACGAACCAACCTTACAGTCACACAACATAGTCAAATTTTTTGCCAATTCTGGATCAACACCTATCCCAACAAGACAAGATTTGCTGAAATTTATGCTTAACCCAGAGTATAATTTGAAGCACCTTAGGATTCTCTTCACATTTACTAGATACTTTTCCTTTAGTTGCAAGAAAAGGACCGTATCGCCTGCAAACTGCAGATGTGAATACGATTGGCATGGAATGACATTCCTAATACCACCAATTGCCTTGCACAAGTCTGCCTCTTCAAGCAAAAGATGAAGCACCTCTGTGACCATAATGAACAAATAGGGCGAGAGGGGATCCCCTTGCCTCAACCCTTTTCTCATTCGAAATTTCCCAGTAGGGGAACCAATAACCAGAACTGATACTCACGATGACGATAAACACTCTATAATTCACCTTCTCAACAAGATACCGAAGCCCATCTTTTGTAGGATCACTGATGCGTGTAAAAGAGTCTTATTAAATTGGAGCGCAAGTGTACACCCGTGTCAAGTTATAGTATAAAAGATATTGTCTCCACATGGATTGGGACAACTTCAAAATTAATTTTCCTGCACAAGAAAAAAACACAGATAATTGAGAATTGGTTGGATTGAAGTAAAATTAAAGTAGACAAGGGAAATAGATGAGGAAATCAGATTGAGAAAGTAGGCTGGTATTGATTTGTACAGTAGTGCAGGTGTTGCACTGTTCAGAGGACTTCTGTTGTGTATGTCGTCGAGCCTGTCGCGGCAACACCTGACGCGACAGAGGTCTGTTGATGTCGCGGCATCGAACAACAACTCTGTTACTTCAAGTTCAGCAAAAACCCCTGTTGTGACTCGTCCTATCCTAGGTCCAAGTTCTGTCGGCGAAAACGTCTTGGATAATACCTCCCGGCGTGAATCGAAGGATGAACACCGATGTTTGTGAATTCTTCTTTAGCCGCTTAACCTTGTACCTTTCCCTAGGCCAATATAGTTTAACCATAAACTGGAAAAATCGTATTTACTCCTTTCATATACTTAACTCTCTCGATATTAAGCAAATAGATAATCTCTCAATGCTCTCTCGATACTCTTATGAGATGTTAAAACCAGAGTAAATAAACTTGAAGTTTTATTGATTGAATAGAAAATCCTAAGAAACAGTTTAACCCTTACAAATAGTTTACAAGATCAACCCTTAGCCCTGGGAAGTTTAGAGCATGATGGAGAAGGGAAAAGTTAGGGTTTATGATGGAAGACGACTAGGAACTAAGTTCCCCTTTTCTAGGTCGAATTACAAGCATATATATAGGCCTTGGGTACAAGTTTTCTTAATGGCCAAGAATACTAGTTCGGATTAAAGTACAATTCATTAAAGAATAAATCTCTGAATAAATGTCCTTTAGTTCGCCCTATCTTCTTGCTTTGACTTTCTCCTCAAACTTTGGGCAAGGCCTTCCTTGTGCTTCTGGGCTCCAAAAATTATGCGAGTGGTCTCTAAAAAATAGGTTTGAAATCCTATATCAGCCGAACTTCACTTTTTCATTTTCCATCTCTTCTTCTTCACTATCGCCACCTCTGTCATGGCATATGTCACGACAGCGAGTTATAAGGCAGTTTGCTTCAACACTGTCGCCACTTCTGTCACGGCAACTGTCATGGCAACTGCCACGACAATGATTTATAAGGTAGTTTTCTTCAACATTGTCACCACTTCTGTCACGGTAGTTGTCACGAAAGTGATGTATGAGGTAGTTTTCTTCAACCCTTCACTCATGCTCTTCAGTTATCTTCTGTTCTTTTGCTGCCCTGGATTCTGCCACGACAGTTATCTTTTGTTCCTCTGTTGCCCTTGATTCTGCCACGACAGTTATCTTCTGTTTCTCTGTTGCCCTGGATTCTGCCAAGATAGTTATCTTATGTTCCTCTGCTGCCCTGGATTTTGCCACGATAGTTATCTGCAAGAATTGACCGAAATCAGCAGCTTCTGTGCAAAATTATCCATCTGTGATGTTTATGCAAATTCTATCCTAAAATGCAACTAAACATGCATGCATGCTTCAATAATATGGATAAATGAGGGTTAAAATATAGAACATTTATTCACTCAACACACCCCCAAACTCAAATTATTGCTTTTCCTCGAGCAAATGCAATCTAACTAATAACTTTTTTTGCTTTGGCTTAACTCAATGAACAACCATTACCTACAGCATCTTCACCATCAATATCAATACCTCTTCGAATGTTATCCGGAGCAATACTATAATTCTTGTGTGAGTGTGTGTGGGTTTTGTGAACAAATATGAGCTTAGACTTCTTAGCAACCAGAATAGTTACTTAACTTACTTGAGTTTTACTTCAAAAATAATTTTTAACTAGAGCCAATTTCGGGCACCTTTAGTTTTCTTCTAAAGTTTTTCTATTTTTACTAGAGCCAGTTTTGGGCACCTCTAGTTTAATTTCCTAGAGCCAGTGTTAGGCACCTCTAGGAATACTTCTAGCTTTTTTGCCTAGAGCCAGTGTTAGGCACCTCTAAGAGTAAACTGAATCTAAGTTTTCTTTCTAACTCAATTGGCTAAGCTTCCTATCCTAAGTTTGCTAACAGAGTCTTAACACCATATAAGTCACAAAGGTGTTTTTAAGAGTTCAGAACTATAGTAAGGCTCTAAATACTTCCTAAAACATTCTAAAGTTACTGTCACGACAGAGAATACCGCGGCAGATAACGTAAGTTCAAAAACTTAAGCCAATTTTTTTAGACACAAAATAAATAGTTATGAAACACAAAATATGATAAGTTCATTAATAAAAGGAGGAATGCCTACCCCCAAACTCGAGGGTTGCATTGTCCTCAATGCATGACAAACAGAAATATAAAAACATCACAAATTTCAAATAGATGCACAGACGACATAAAGAGTAAAAAATAACTTCAGTTGAAGTGCTGTCGTCACTGCTGCTGTCTATGTGGAGCTGTCGGCGTACAGTTTCTTTTGTAGTAGAGGATGGCTTTGTGGTTGGAGAGGAGAAGGCTACCTTCTTCTTTGCCTCTCGAGGTGGTTGGATTCTGGTGGGTGAAACTTTTGGAACTTTATCAAGAATCTCAAGCTCACTGTCGCTTTTGCTGCTGCTTCTACTACCGTCTCCACTGTCGCAGTAGGGTGGGCAGATGATGCTGGGCGGTGGGCGCAGGGCGGCAACATTAGTACTACCGGGTGGCGGGCGCAGGGCGGCAACATCAGTACTGTCGGGTGGCGGATTCCTGGGCGGCAGCATCAGTTCTGCCGGGTGGCGGATGCATGGGTTGTCGATCTTTCAAAGGATGCCTCCTCTACTATCAGGGCATCGAAACTAGATACTACCGAGGCAGAGAACATCATGTCTTGATGGCCTTGGGGTTTTAGGTTGCTGTGAGTTCTTTATTGGAAAAGACAAGAAAAACAAATAAAATAAAAACTTAAGAGTTCAAGAGGGAATTAATACTTGAAACTCTTATCCTAAAATAATGAAATTAAAAATTGAAACTAAATAAAATTTGAGGATCGTCGTTTCCGATATTTCTTATGGTCCATCCGCACCCTCCATCGAGTTACAATTTTTCCCAAAAAGGGTTGGGCCAATGTGCTCGTGGCTACTCCTTTTTGTTTTATCATGGTGGAGGTGACTTTCTTTCTGGTTCCTTTGTAGTCCATAAAGTCCCCCCATCTTAGCATTGTTCCTGAACACATGAACATATGTTTAGGAAAAATTATATCCATATCTAACCATGTACTTACCTCATTCTCGTCGAAGTTCGTTATGGTGGAAAGTAGCCTTTGTTGTCGTGTCTGTTGCTGCGGCAGCCAGTTATTTTGAAAGTCCTTTGTCAAGTTCCTTAGCAGGTCAAGGGGACATTGGAAATTGCCATGACTCCCCATATCAATTTCTGTTGGCCACTCGTAGGTCTCCATCAGTAGAGATCTCGATGATTCTAAATCCACCGGCGTTGGTTTCTCAAATACATGCGATGGAATTGGTGAGTTTTCAAAGAATTCAAAAGGTTCGTTTATTACCTGCTCATATTCCATTGGCGAGGCATTGTCATCGAGTTGCTCTTGCATGTGGTTGTGCGAGTGCCATGGCGAAGGTAGATTTATGCAATCTTTGTCGAGCATACCGAGGCAGTGGGTTGAGGTTTTGTCTCGGCAGTGGTTGTTGCTTCAGCATAAGTCGCTGCAGAGGCGGTTGTTTTCGCTTCGACTGGGGTTTCTTCTTCGGAAGTGGTTGTTGCCGTGACATTTTTCTCAACTTCACTAGGTGTTGTTGCAGCGTTGTTCCTTTTAGGCTCCTCGATCATTACCAAGGCAAGTTGTTGCTCAGGATCATCATGTGTTGGGCAGTCTCTTTCACTGGCATCCTTGTCATCTTGCCTCTGGATTTCAGGTTCATCTGTGGCATGAATAAAGACCGGTGTGCTCAAGATTGCATACACCATGGCGATTATTTTGTCCATAGAAGCCGACAATTCTTGAGTGAGTGCCGTGAAGGCTTGCAGTGTGTCTTCAAAGGATTTTGACTGCTCTTGAGGATGATGGCATTGCCAAGGCATGTCGGGTTCTGCAGCAAAACTGTTATGGTACCAAAAATTTTGCGGGTTTTGATCATACCATAAAAAATTTTGATGTTGCAGCAGCGACATATGTTGTCCTTGTTGCTGCTGTGGCGGCATATCTTGTTCTTGTTTGTTCCATCGTTGGTTGTCCATATATTCACCGAAAAAATGGGGACAACTTTCGAGTGCATGATTACCTTTACGGTAATTGCAAGAACTTTCCCACATTAGCACTCGTATGGTTTTTCCTAACATGTTGATGCCCTTGAACATGTATTGCACCTGAGTTTTTTTTTACAAAAGAAAAAAATGAATAAAATAAGGCAAGAAAATAAATATAAGTGTAGAAGAAAAAAAACACGAAGTTGTGCGCCAATCCCCGGCAACGGCACCAAAAACTTGATGCGTGTAAAAGAGTCCTATTAAATTGGAGCGCAAGTGTACACTCGTGTCAAGTTATAGTATAAAAGATATCGTCTCCACAGGGATTGGGACGACTTCAGAATTAACTTTCCTACACAAGAAAAATAAAAGCACAGATAATTAAGAATTGGTTGGATTGAAGTAAAACTAAAGTAGACAAGGGAAATATATGAGGAAATCAGATTAAGAAAGTAGGCTGGTATTGATTTGTTCAGTAGTGCAGGTGTTGCACTGTTCAGAGGACTTCTGTTGTGTATGTCGTCGAGCCTGTCGCGGAAACACCTGTAGCGGCAGAGGTCTGTTGATGTCACGGCAGCGAACAACAACTTTGTTACTTCAAGTTCGGCAAGAACCCCTGTTGTGACTCGTCCTATCCCTAGGTCCAAGTTCTGTCGGCGAACACGTCTTGGATAATACCTCCCGGCGTGAATTGAAGGATGAACACCGATGTTTGTGAATTCTTCTTTAGCCGCTTAACCTTGTACCTATCCCTAGGCCAAGATAGTTTAACCATAAACTGGAAAATCGTATTTACTCCTTTCATATACTTAACTCTCCGGATATTAAGCAAATAGATAATCTCTCAATGCTCTCCCGATACTCTTATGAGATGTTGAAACCAGAGTAAATAAACTTGAAGTCTTATTGATTGAATAGAAAATCCTAAGAAACAGTTTAACCCTTACAACTAGTTTACAAGATCAACCCTTAGCCCTGGGAAGTTTAGAGCATGATGGAGAAGGGAAAAGTTAGGGTTTATGATGGAAGACGACTAGGAACTAGGTTCCCCTTTTCTAGGTCAAATTACAAGCATATATATAGGCCTTGGGTACAAGTTTCCTTAATGGCCAAGAATACTAGTTCGAATTAAAGTACAATTCATTAAAGAATAAATCTCTGAATAAATGTCCTTTAGTTCGCCCTATCTTCTTGCTTTGACTTTCTCCTCAAACTTTGGGCAAGGCCTTCCTTGTGCTTCTGGGCTCCAAAAATTATGTGAGTGGTCTCTAAAAATTAGGCTTGAAATCCTCTATCAACCGAACTCCACTTCGTATTTTCCATCTCTTCTTCTTCACTATCGCCACCTCTGTCATGGCATATGTCACGACAGCGAGTTATAAGGCAGTTTGCTTCAACACTGTCGCCACTTCTGTCACGGCTACTGTCACGACAGTGATTTATAAGGCAGTTTTCTTCAACGCTGTTGCCACTTCTGTCACTGCAGCTGTCACGACAGTGATGTATGAGGCAGTTTTCTTCAACCCTTCACTCCTGCTCTGCAGTTATCTTTTGTTCCTTTGCTGCCCTGGATTCTGCCACGACAATTACCTTCTGTTCCTCTGCTACCCTAGATTATGCCACGACAGTTATCTGCAAGAATTGACCGAAATCAGCAGCTTCTGTGCAAAATTATCCATCTGTGATGTTTATGCAAACTCTATCCTAAAATGCAACTAAACATATCCGAGTGCTTCAATAATATGGATAAATGGGGGTTAAAATATAGAACATTTATTCACTCAACAATCACGTCAAGAAACTCCCAACGTACAAAATCATAAGCTTTCGAGAAGTCAATCTTGAGCACCACCCCACCAGGACTGCCATTCCCCATGGCCATTGAGTGTATTATTTCATTTGCGATGAGGATGCCATCAAAGATCTGTCTCCCGCTCAGGAAAGCTCATTGTGTGTCACTTATAAGTCTCTCCATCACCACACGCAAACGCCTTGACAACACTTTGGCAATAATTTTGCATATCGACCCCACTAGACTTATTGGTCTAAAATCAGCGATATCCACTGGATTGTCTACTTTAGGTATCAACACTATGAATGATGAGTTTATTTTCGGATCTAGTTTCCCATACCTATGAAATTTACCCATCACTTTCATCAAATCTCTTTTAACATCGTCCCAACAAGACTTGTAAAATACCATGTTGTAACCATCCGGGCCTGGTGCTTTAGACTTATCGCAACTCCAAATTGCATCCTTAACTTCCTCTAACGAGAACGACTCTTCTAATTTTGCAGCCTCCATAGTCGAGAGCTCCTTGAACTTTAAGTTTAGCACAACTCTCCATTCTCGGTTTTTGCAGCTAAAATGGTTGTTAAAGAAATTGAAAATCATTCTTCTTAACTTCCTGGGATCCTCAAATCTTCTATCTCCAAATTTAATACCCTGGATGGTCATTCTTTTGGCCCGAATTTTCACTGCACTATGAAAGAATACAACATTTGCATCGCCTAACTTTAATCAGTTTGTTCTTGATTTTTGTTTCCAAAACTCTTCTTGCAGCCTCAGAGTCTCCTACAGTTCTAGCCTACATTTTTGTATTTCTTCCTGCTCCTCCCCGTTCACATATCCTCCAACATTTGACTCCTCCAAACTATTTAATTTTTCCTCCAACTCCTTAACACGAACATCAAAATTTTCGCAATCCCCCTGATTCCACCTTTTTAGTCTCATTTTCAATTTACGTAACTTCGAAGCTAGATCACCAGCATTCATGTCTTCTTCCTCAAGTGTCTCCTTTATCAGCTCTCGACATTTGCTCTTCTGCAACCATCCATTGATAAATTTAAACGGCCTTGGCCCCCAATCTATCGAGGTAGTAGCTAGTAATACAGGAACATGGTCTGACACTACTCGTTTCATGCCTGGTTGCACCAAATCTTTTAACTCCAGAAGCCACTGTCCATCTATTAGGAACCTGTCAAGCCTACTAATTTCTTAATACTCAAATTAATAAAAAATTATATTATGATAAAAAAATTATTTAGATTATAGATTAAAGGCCTCGTTCTAATAAATTGCACAGCGCCCATAAATCTTTGAACTGCCTGAAATTACAACTTCAGTCAATGTCGTCATCAGATCTGCAAAATCTGCACGCGGATGTTCCGAAACCTCTACAACAACATCTTTAATGAGCACAAAATCCCCAAATTAACTATGAATCAAAGACCGTGCTTCTAAAAACTCGTACTACAACAAGACTGTCAATATCACAACACAAACCGTCAAATGCATTCCACAACCCTACTTCAAACATTGAGCAACAACTAATCATCTGTCCGTAACCAAGTAGCCCGTTGCCATTTGAACCTCGAATAACTCCTGCAGCTAATACTAAACCCGCCGCACACTTTTTGCCCGATCAACATTGGATTAATTTCTCATTCAAAGCTCTAAAAATATCGATTTTTTGCAACAACATTCACCTTAATCAAGAAATCATCCTCAAAACACGTTCATTAGTTGTATGATAGATACTTTTAGATCATTCATCGAATAAGATTATTAATAAAACCTAAAACTCTAATACTTGTTTAATGAGTATTCTCCGAAACCAAAATAAATAATAAATAAAAAGAAAGCAGGAGACAATTACCCTGTGGATTATTACCTATTGCCTGGCCGGTGCATTAATAAATCAATAATAATCCAAACACTGATGTGTTTGATTATATTTGTATTCCAAAAGGATCTTAAAATTTAGTGTTATGATTTAAAAATAAGAACACAACAAAGTTTAGTGACTCATTTAATCTCCACTACCAGTTTGTGTCTTAGGATTTATCCCTATAAATTGCTGTCCTAACCATGGCTGTTCCTCTCATCTCTACTACCACCTTCTCTACTTAGTTGTCCTTACCATGGCTAGGTTTATTAGTGCAACATCTTTGCTGGCTGCATTCTTCATGGTCCTTTTGATGAGTTCTCAGGCGCGATCCGTCGTGCCGAGCCGCCTTCTTTTACGTGAATTGGGCTACGGTAAACAGAAGTTGGAGCATTTCCAGGAGGTTTTTGCATCGAAACCGGGCTCTGATCGAGTTTCACCCGGAGGACCAGACCCTCAACACCATTCTAATCCTCCGGGAATGCCGTAAATTTTTAATGTTTTTGATGATGCTCTATTATCTGAGTCTTTATTGTTTGCGCATGTTATTATATCAATGTATCGATTGTCATAATTCGAATCTATGACCTGATTCAAACTGCATTCCTAATTTCTCTTTAGAACTCTACACTACAATAACACCTAAAAGAAAGATATAACGGAAACGATATAAAATATAAGCCTTTTGTTTTATCTGCAATATATTATCTTCCTTTAATAAAGTCTGCAAAAACTTTTGATCGACCCGACTACAAGAAAAACTTTAGCATGCAATAAGCATTAGTAACGACAATTATCTTTGTAACGACAATCATAGTTTTTACAAGTTTTTGGATTGTTGGACAGGTAAAATGGATGGCTAAGATAAATTGTTTATTTTTTTCACAAATGATATATTCACATATTTTATTGTTAATCTCAGTCATTCATTATATTCATCCAACGATTCAAAAAATATGTAAAACTTAAAAGCTCTTACATTGTGTAAACGGATCCAATCTCATATATATATATAATGGGTCATGATCCATCTACACATACTATAAAACTCATACATTTACATATTTTTTTGGATCGTTGGATTTTTTTCCGTTATGCCGATAAAATAAACTCCTACTAAAAAATGCACCAAAATAGCAAACTAGCAAACCGTTCAAGCTTTTCATTAAATCTGAGCTGTAATAAATACCAAACCTTAACGACTATGATCATTTTCATGCAATACACGAACTATCGACCAGTAACATATCAATAAAGCATAGCTAATAATATATATATATATATATATATATATATATATATATATATATATATATTACTAAGCCGATAAATACTCCCCTTCCCCTCCGTAAAAATAATAATAATAATAATAATAATAATAATAATAATAATAATCGTTATATATTCTAATAAAAAATAATAATCCTATATATAGTTATATACTTATATACCATCATGATATGGGACTGGGAGGAAAGATAAAGACTGCAGTTTTGTCGGGATTATAAATTTCTTACTTTTCATATTTTTGTAGCGAAAGAAATTGCGGTCATGTAGAATATTGTTGGTCTAATCATATTTTTTGTGCTCTAGAATTTTTATTTTTAAAAAAAAAGTCATTTTAGTTTAATTTTTTTTCGTCTCTTTTAACACTTAAATTTTGATATAAAAAACGAGTTCATTATTTTTTCACTAATTGGTTTAAATTAACAAAAATAAAAAAATCATGGACTAAAAAAATTTAAAATGTTTAAAAACTGAAAAAGGTTTGAGAGGTAAAAACTTTATTTTCTCAAAAGGCTTAAATATATATTTGATACTTGAACTATACATTTTCTCACAAGTTGGTACTTAAATAAATTTTACTCTTAAATTGATATTTGAACTTAACATCTTCTCCAAAGTTGGTACTTAAAATATTTTTTCTCCCAAGTTTTTACTTAAAGTATTTTTGCTCCCAAGTTGGTACTTAAAGTAATTTTATTCCCAAGTTGGTATTTGAATTAGACACATTCTCCCAAGCTGATACCAAAACTAATTATTTTATCAATTTACTCCTAATTCGAAATAATTCAATAAATTGATAGAATGTATAAGTTTAGAGATTAAATATGTTAATAAAAGTATCAAAATAGTGGATTGAATTAAAGTTTGGGTACCAAATTATGAGCAAAAGTTCTTTAGGTGTTAACTTAGGGGAATGTGCTATTCATGTACCAACTTGGGAGCAAAATTTCTTTAGGTATTGTTGATTTCAAATGTATCAGACACCGGACAAGGTGGTGAAGATGATTACCGAAGAGAAAGTTTGTAGTCGCTTATGGCGGTTCACCCGCTCTGGTGTGAGGGTCGAGAGCCACAGATGGTGGTCGGAGCAAGGAATATTGAGGAGAGAGATCTGAAGGAAGGAGGGAGAGTCCAAAAAGGAAATAAGAATCCTCTCTTAGGCCAACGTACATGCCTATATATTCGTCTTCCTGACACTTTTTTGGTGGTGGGGCTTCGAGGTCCTTAATGGCTAGAGGTGCTAGGTTTAGCGTAATGATGTCTACTGACGAGTTGCTAGGAGTAGGGTTCGGCTGACTAGACAATGTTCTTGTCTGTCAGCATTCTTAGGGATTTGTGATTCGGAGACCGGGGGCATAGGAGTCTTTCTAGGGGTAATACTGGGTTTAGTCTCGGGAATACTGGACTTATTCTCAGGGGTCTTGGGAGTCGGTGATTCGGAGACTAGAGTTCCAGAGGCATAAGCGTATTCCCAGAGACAATATCGGGTTTGTTGTCAAGGCATTGGTGGAGGTGTAATAGTCCCCCTAGTCGAAAGAGTTCTATAAAGTAGCACGAGCTGAGATTTGAAATAAAGGGAAATTATCCTAATGCTTTGGAGTAATGAGTCATGTGTCGGAGATTTTTCAAAACAGTCGAAAGGGTGCGAGAAAATTTCATGTTTAGTCTTACGAAAGCCATCCCGTGCCCTTGAAGAATCAACTATAAGTGCGACGGAGGCGTCTCAGCACTCTTGGAGATACACATACAAATTGAGTGGAAATATCTCTACCGGAGGAACGTGCATAAATTAAGTGAGTTGAAGAAGTAAGCATGGATTGAGTGGAGGCATCCCCTCGACAATTACCCTGTGGATTACTACCTATTGCTTGGCCGGTGCATTAATAAATCAATAATAATCCAAACACTGTGATGTGTTTGCTTGTATTTGTATTCCGAAAGGATCTTAAAATTTGGTGTTATGATTTAAATATAAGAACACAACAAAATCTAGTGACTCATTTAATGTCCACTACCACAGTTTGTCTTAGGATTTGTCCCTATAAATGGCTGTCCTAACCAAGGCCGTTCCTCTCATCTCTACTATCATACCACCACCTCTACTTAGCTGCCCTTACCATGGCTAGGTTTATTAGTGCAACATCTTTGATGGCAGCATTCTTCCTGGTCCTTTTGATGAGTTCTCAAGCGCAGTCCCTCGTCCGGAGCCGCCTTCTTTTACCTGAACTGGGCTATGATAGACAAAAGTTGGAGCATTTCCGGCAGGTTTTTGCATCGAAACCAGGCTCTGATCGAGTTTCACCGGGTGGACCAGACCCTGAACATCATTCTAGTCCTCCGGAAATGTCGTAAAATTTTAATGCTTTTGATGATGTTTGATTATCTGAGTCTTTATCGGTTGTGTATGTTATTATATCAATGTATCGGTTGATGTAATTTGAATCTATGACTTCATTAAACTGAATTCCTAAATTTTCTTTACTTAGGAAAAAATCTTAAGGATATGTCACTCTACAATAATAACACCTAAAGAAGATAATTCCCATCAGGGCAATAAAAAAAAGGGTAAACTATACTAATGACCACTGAACTATAGGGTTGGTGTCGATTTGACCACTATATTTTCAATTGTGTTAAATATACCACTTAACTATTTAATTGGTTCCAATGTAGCCACCTGCCGTTAAAAAAACGGAAAAGTTGACGAGTCTGTTAAAATAATTGGTATAATTACAAATTTGGTCCCCTTTATCTATACAATCTATCAATTTGATCCTAATTTTAATCTAATAAAAATTTATTTATTTTAATTAGGTGGTGACACGTGTCACCACCTTATTGGAGTAGGAAAAATAAAAACCAAAGAACCACCCTTGGTAGGAATTGAACCTAGGACCTTAGGTTAGTAGTATGCTTGAGTTTGCCATTGAACCAAGCATATAATTATGATATGCAATACAAATAATAATATATGTATTATACGATTGGAGAAAGAAAAAACTAACAATATTAAAAGTAGGCCCCTGCTACATCTTAAGCTTTCATTGCCAGTTTATATTAATCAACCAAAGAAAATCATCTACCTTTCACACAATCAGTATGGTTTTTATGGGAAAAAAAACACAAAGCAATTCAATCAACCTCATTTCTATTTCTAAAACTACCAAAACTAGTAAATTAGCAGCAGATAACCAAAAGAACAACGTTTATGTGGTGAAAATAACCTTATCCGCTTCAGCCAAGCTCTTGCAAATTCTTGCTTTTTGTTCATCTGGTACATTATCTGCCTCAACAACCACATTAAATAACTGGAAGCAGCATCATATTAGTATCAGATACATTTAGAAATTGAATACAGAAACTAACCATGAATGAAAATAAAGAAACTAGACCTGAAAAATCATCTGAGAAACTGGATAACCTTCTGCAATTACATTATTGACTTGCCAAATCAAAGTTACCGCTCTTTCTGAAATCTATTCTTCTAGCTTCTGAAATCCCCCTTCTTTCTGTATTTTTCTGCTTGAGTCATCACAAATTTGTATCCTGTATAATCGATTACTACACCCCGAACAGCTTCCGTAGCCTGATAATCAAGGTATTTAACAATGAAAAGGTTATAATAACTTGAACTGCAAAATGCACATCTTAAAATAATTGAATGCTTGATTCGCCTCCTAATGTCATAAAAGCAACTTGACTAGTTTATGCAAAAACTTACCGCCCTTTCGGTTAGCACATCGTAAATATTCTCGTTATCCCACAATCTACTGCATTTTCCAGGTTCGTCTATAGATTCTTGGTGAACAAATTTTCTTCCCATCACCTATAGATTTCAGAAAAAAAAAGAAGCTTTAAATCTGAAAAGTAGCAGGGGCCTACTTTTAATATTGTTTCTTTCTCCAATAGTATAGCACATATATTATTATTAGTATTACATATCACAAGTATATGCTTAGCTTAGTGGCAAACTCATGCGTGCTACTCCCCAAGGTCCCAGGTTTGATTCCCACTAAGGGCGGTTTCTTGGTTTTCATTTTTCCTACTCCAATGAGGGTGACACATGTCACCACCTGATTAGAGGGGGAAATTAATTAATTTAGTTAAATAAAAATAATTAAAATCCCCCAACACCACCTAATTAAAATAAATAAATTTTTATTAGATTAAAATTAGGATCAAATTGATAGATTGTATAGATAAAGGGGACCAAATTTGTAATTATACCAATTATTTTAACAGACCCGTCAACTTTTCCGTTTTTTTTTAACGGCAGGTGGCTACATTGGAACCAATTAAATAGTTAAGTGGTATATTTAACACAATTGAAAATATAGTGGTTAAATCGACACCAACCCCATAGTTCGGTGGTCATTAGTATAGTTTACCCTAAAAAAAATATAAGACATTTGTTTTATCTGCAATTTAGTATTTTTCTTTAATAAAGTCTCCAAAAACTTTTGATCGATCCAACAAACGAGAAAAACTGTAGCATGCAATAAGCAAATCAATGTAGGTTATTTTAGCAAGGACAGTTATCTTTGTGTCGTAAAATTCAATGATTCTAGCATGCAATAAGCAAAACACAAGTCTTTTCGTTGGATCATCTATCATGTTTTGCTCGAAACATGTTTTCGAGTTAGGTGTATGAAGTAGTTATTTGTTTTGATTATGTTTTATTAGATGTCGTTTCGGAACAAAAAATCCTTTCCCGAATATTTCTTTTTATGCCTCAGCATTAAAAAATTATTTTCTAAGCACTAACCCTAAATTATAAATCTTAAACCCTAAAATACACACAACCATCAATTCCCTATACTCTAATCTTAAGTCCTAAACTCACTTTTTGTAAGTGGAGACAGTAAAAGGGTCATAGTTAGGGGCAGACGATTTCTATCCGTCGTTTCGCATTTACTTTTAGTCATTAGTGTGAAGGACAAAAATCTCCTACCCTTTTTCGGTGCTCTTTCTATGCACTAACACTAAAAACACTAAAAATTTAAATTCTAAGCCTTAACCCTAAATTTTAAATCCAAAACATTACACCCTAAAAAATACACCCTACCCCAAATTTCTTAAAGTCTAACCATAAACCCTAATCTTAAACCTAAACTCAGAACCTAATTTTTAGTATGGGACATAAATAGCGACACCAAAAAAAGAGCAGTGGACATCAATAAGTGACTTTTTATTATTAATAAATGATTGTTTCGAAAGAAAAAAAAACTTTGTTATGAAATTTCCACCCACTACAACCTTAACATTTGCCTCTAAGTTGACACCAGACAAACATTTTTAATGGACATATTTTTGGATAAAATATTATTTTTATTATCTGAAAAAGCAGTAAAGGTGCTAAAAAAATACTAGTTTAATTTCTATTAGGAGTCTTAGAAAATCTCCCACTCTGTGCACAATTACATATTCACCGTGTCGTTCTTGAGTATAGATTGTTAGAAATTAGGATTTGAACAATCTTCTTGATGCATTCCAATTTCCACAATTAGGGGTGAGTGTTCGAGCGAGTCGAGTCAAAAAATTTCGAATTATTCGAGTTGACGCGTCATATTTTACTACTTGAACTTAATTTGAAATTTTTTCGATTCGAGTCGAGTTTATGAAATTCGAGTCGAGTTCGAGTCGAGTCGAGTTTTCGAGTTTCTATACAAATTTAATTGTAATTATTTACCATGTTATAGTACGATATGATTCCAATTTAAACGACTTTCTCTATTCATATAAGATATGCATATATATATATATATATATATATATATATATATATATTATTTTTCACATGCATAAGTAAGATTTGTAATGTTATTTAATAAAAAAATATCATCTAAACTTCTAAAATATATTTATAATATTATTTTTAAATAAAGAACTTTTGAGGATAAAGTACCGATGGGATATAAATGAGTCAATGAGTTGATGTAAAGAAAAAAATTACAAAAAATTCAGTTGAATGATCAAATTGAATAAAATATAAAGTTAAAGGGATAAATTAAAAAAAGAATACATTTGTTAAAAATATGAATTGAAGTTATATAGATATTATATAGTGTTAGTGAGTCATGTGGTTTAATTTTGGTAAAAAATAGACTTAAAACGAAAGAAAAATTAAAGAAATAGGAAACATTCAAAGTTGAGGGGCTAAATTACAAAAGTAGGAAATTTAATTTAAAAATATGAATTGAAGCTAAATAGGTATTCTAGTTTCTAGATTGGTTTAGGAGCATGTGGTTCAATTTTGGTCAAAATTGACTTAAAACGAATGAGATATTGAAGAAATGAGGAAATCATACAAAGTTAAGGGGCTGAATTGAAAAAATATGAAATTTATTTTCAAAAATATAAATTGAAGATAAATATGTATTCTACGATGGTTTAGGAATACGCGGTTCAAATTTGGTCAAAAATGGACTTAAAATGAAGGAGGAATTGAAGAAAAATGAAATCAGTGACTAAATTGCAAAACTGTAAAATTCGATTTTTCGGTTTTTCGATTTTTCGAGTTGGGCAAATTCCAAACCGACTCGAAATCGAAATTTTTTCGAGTTAATCGAGTTGACTCGAATAACTCGAACAACTCGAATAACTCGACTCGAATAACTCGAAATTAAAAAAAAATATCGACTTTTTCGAGTCTAGTCAAATTTTGCTCACCCCTATCCACAATAGCTTCAGACTCGCTTCTAGTTCCTCAAAAAAAGTCTTGCATTACGTTCTTTCCAGATGATATATATGAAGGCATTCCAATCTGTTTTTAGTATAAACACCAGTAGAGATTTACCCTCCAACTTATTAGTAGCCAGTCGCGGACCTACATGACCACCAAGGGGGCAATCCTATATAGGAAAGAGAAACATTAAGGGGGCGTTTGGTTCGCGGAAAAGATCATTACTTGGGGGAATGATCTTTTCTGGAATCACATACCCATGTTTGGTTAGAGAGCATTCCCTCCAAGGGGTAATATTGTATTCTCAATAGTAGCCTTTTTTTCATTATATGATGGGAATGTGATTCCCTTGGTTTTCTTAGGTATTTGTCAATTCTCACCATTTGGACCATATTACCCCCAAGTTAATGAATTTTGTTCACATAGATCCTTTATTTAATTTAATTAGATGATTAAATATATGTGATGTAAATTAATAAGTTAAGAGGTAATATTTTCACACAATATTCTTTTACTTATAAGATATTTATCATCTTATAAAATATTTTAGTAGGTACTTATGATATAAATTCTTATTAGTATTACACAACTTATTTACTTTAATTTACTTGACAATCTGTCACAAGTAATAAAAAATTAAAAAATTGAGCATATTAAAAGTTTAGCATTTAAAAAATTCACAAAAATATTTTAATAGAAGGTAACGAGAGTATGTAAATATAAATTATATTTTTATTAAAAATAGTTAATATAATAATTATATTAATAATAGGATAAATATATTATTTTTGTAAATTTTAAATAGTGTAACAAAAATAATTCTACATTTTTTTGTGCATATATTTTTAATTTAATATTGAAAGTTTAACACGTTAAAAAGAAAATATAACATACGATCAATTTAGTAAATTTCACTTTCAGATAATCTTATTTAGCTCCAACCAAACACAATAATCTTACATTCCTACCAAATAAACCAAACAAGGTAATGTAACATTTCCAGTAATATGTCAGGTAATGTTACATTCCAGGAATCTTATTCCCAGGAGTAATCTTTCATTCCGTGAACCAAACGCACCCTAAAGTTTTGTCGGGATTATAAATTTCTTAATTATCATATTTTGTAGTGAAAGAAATTGTGGTCTTGTAGAATATTGTTGGTCTAATGATTTTTTTCCTCCTATTTTTTTAAAAAATTGTTTTAATCTAAACCTTTTTTCGCTCTTTCGAAATTTTAGTATTGATAAAATAACAAAAAACTATAAGATGTAGTGTGGTGGTTGTTCACCCAATCCTTTAATTATGGGATTAGAAGTTCAATTCTTATCCATGAGAATGAAATATATTTTATGGTTAGCCGTTTACTTTTTAAACAAGGGCGAACCCCTTATTAGAGCCTACGAAGGTCTTGGTCGTCGCTATTGAGAAATTGACTTTAATCTTTTGATAATATTAAATTTTTTGATTTGGTCATTTCAAAAAATTTAAAAATAGTATTATATTTTAAATTTTTAAATATTTTTAATTAAATCTTCTCTTAAATTTTTTTTAAATTTTCATTAAGTCTCAAAAATTTTAAATTAGATATCCAAAATTTTTAAAAAATTTAAATAAGCCCCCTTAATCTAGGTTGCCAAAATCCGCCTCTCTTTAATAATTTTAGTTTATAATTTTTTAATAGATTAAAATCAAATATACCCAACTCTCCTAAACCTAAACCCTAACAAATTCAACCCCTCATAGTTTAGAAATCTGTTGAGTATATTTGATTCTAATATATTAAAAAATTATAAGCTGATTTCTATTTTTTTAAGAGATTGATTTTGTTAGGGTTTAGGAGAATTGGGTATATTTGATTCCAACTATTAAAAAATATTATAAAGTAACTATTAAATTTGATTTTTATTTTTTAAGAGATAATTTTAATTATAATTTTAGTCCTTTAGGTTTTTAAAATTTAAAAAAAAAATAATGGTGTTCATCGTTAGTGGTATTCATCAATGTTCGTCGCCCGTTGTAGAATTTTCTTAAGTTGCTATCGTTATTATTGCAATATCTAGAAGGATAATAAATAGAGACGGAACCAAATGGAGGGTGGGAGGGGCAATTGCCCCCCACCAACTTTGAATGGTTTAATTATTTTTAGGCCATTGATACTCTTAAAACCTTTGCAATTAAGTCCTTGTCCCTCCTAAATTTTTTGATTTATTATTTTTTTAAGACCCTTTAAGTTAAAACTAATGAAATTAAGTTTTGGCCCCTCATTTTATTCTAGTTTAATCACCTTTTATGACCCTTTAATTTTAAAATTATTGAAATTAAATCTTAATTCCTTTGATTTTTATGATTTAATTATTTTTAGAGCCCTATTTATTTCAAAGTTAATTAACATGCCCCTCTCATAGTTCAATCCTGACTCCGTCCCTGATAAAATATTGAACAAGGTCGTTCATCAATGATGAATGATCGAGTTATTGCTTTGTGTAATAATAATCTTCATTATATGGATTATAGTGAAACATTGAGATAAAAGTGGTCAAATCAAGTGAAAATATAAAAATCTGAAGGGAGCATAGATATTACATAAGGGTAATATATTTGAGACAATGTCGTTAGACAAAAGCTATTATGGACATGGTTTTTCTATAATTTTATAATGCGAGAGTTCGGTCACGGTACTTTAGCAGAATGGTTGTGATATGAATAATCATGTAATTAATAGATGATGAGTTTGAATTTAATTATATATATCATTTTAATTCATATTATATATCCAAATGGTCCCCATTAGCTCGAACTGCAATCCTTTATTTTTTTTAGTGTTTTATATGTGTTTCGATACTAAAGAAGTTAAATTCGGGATTTATGATTAAGGTTTAGGATTTAGTGTGTATGGTTTAAATTTTATTTTGAAGAATTTCTTTCTAGGGCGAGGGGGGAGGGAATTTGCTCATAATGAGTTTTGAACCCACAACTTAGGGGAGAGGGGAGAGTTGTCAACTGAGAGCTTTAACCACTTGTTCTAGTTATTGTTGACGTATGGTTTAAATTTTAAGATTTATGGTTTTGAATTTATGATTTAGAAATTAGGGTTGTGGCTTAAAATTCAGTGTTTAATATTTGGGCATATATAGAGGCACAAAAAATGGCTGAGAGTTTTTTTTCAATAGCTCACTTTAACTCTTAAACGATATGCCTATTAAATTGTGAACTATGGGATAAACTATGGATAAGAAATAAGTAGTGACAAATTACTTATTTTAATTGCATTTTCTCCCTAAATGAAGAGATAATATGATAATTAATTTAATTACTTTATATTATAAATTAATTCAATAAATTAAATAATTAAGTTTGAAGTGGAAAATTAAATTAATGAACATTAATCATATGGAGTTAAAAAATAAAACATCATTAAATAGTTTTGTATATGTTATAATATGTTAAAATTATCACGACTTTTTTTTGCTCAACAAATGAAATTTTATTGATGGTTAAAGAAAATCAAAACTCGTGATGTATGCCTAATTAAAAACCTCCCAGAACTTAATTGAAAGAAAATAATACATACGATCAAGGTATTATACAAAACCAAAACAACACCATCACCTAACCCATGACGCCTATCATTACCAACTTACACCAATATAATACTATCTACCATCGCCTACTCATTACAAAAGACCCCAAACCACATCCAAGCCCCACCTTTACTCCTTAACTCAACACCATTGACAAAATTTGAAGAAGCAACCAGTACCAAGATGAAAGAGATCCTTCACTACCCCCAATATACATGATTCTAAACCCAGCCACCATTCAACGAAGAAAAAAACAAATCAGTACAAGGGAACAAGACTCTAACCCACCCCATCAAACTCATCTAGAAGAGAAGGCACCTCAAACCAAGCTGGCCATCACAGGTAACAAACATGGCTTAACTACGAAACAAAATTTCAGCTCCATGAATCCTATTGTTATAGTTATTACTAAGTAGACCGCTGGCCCAATTTCAATACTGTCCAAATTTCACCAGAAGGTTCCTTGACAGCTGGTCCAATTCCAGCTGGCCCGTACCGATAATTTGTTAAGTTGTTAGGAAATTGTTAAGGTTAGTTATCGGGTTTGTTTAGGCTATAATTTCTCTTGGGTCTTAGCCCAAAAAGGCTACCCAATTTGTACTTCTTATCTTTTTGAGAAATCAATAAAAAAAAAGTAGACCGATTCCCCTTTTCTGGTTCATCTCCTTTCTCGTCTTGTTCTTCCGTTCGACAGATTCACCACCGTCATTCTTGTTTCAACATGGTATCAGAGCTCCAGTGATTGTTCCGGTCTCAATCTGATTCTTGTCACGCCATTTTACTTCTTTCTCTTGATGTGAAGTTTTCCCCCGTTTGTCAACCATGGTAGCGCCAATTGATTCTGGCAGCTTAGATCCAGTCGAGGTTCATGATGGCGACGATTCCACGTCACAAATGTTTTCAAACAAACCAATAAACGTTTGCTTGGACGACACAAATTTCCTCCTCTGGAAACAACAGGTCATTCTTACAATTTGCGGCCTTGGTTTGGAGGAGTTCCTGGATCCAGAGACGCCAAAACCGGTTAAGATTATTCAACGTGCAACTGGGGAACGAGCTGTGAATCTAGAGTATACATATTTTCGCAAGCAGGACATCTCACTTGCGTCTTGGTTACTTTTGACGATGAGCGCCGATGTGCTTCTGTAGCTTGTCGGAGCTGAAACGTTGGCCGAAATATGTAGTGTCATCACTGGTATTTACTCCAAGCTGTCCACGACTAAGGTGATGCACTTGCATTGCAAGTTACGTTCTATGGAGAAAGGTGCGATGAGGATGCGTGACCATACTATCAACATCAAGGAAATATGTGATCTATTGGCTTTGTTCGGTCACAAGATATCGGAGGTTGAACACATAGCAACAATTCTCAACGGATTGGCAAATAAGTATGCTTCGTTTGTGGCCGTGGTGACAGCGAGTCGCGAGCCGTTCACACTCGAGGGTGTAATGTCAGTTTTGGGGGATGCAGAGTCGAGACTTGGAGATATCTTTGATGTTCCTGTCGGAATTAATCTGTCACAATATCAGACTAATGATACTAATGAAAGATCTGGTTATATTGGGCAAGATCGTGGCGGAGGTTTTCGTGGCGGACGCTTCTGAGGAGGACGTTCGAGGGCACAATGTCAAATTTGTGGTAAGCTTGGTCATATGGATGACTCGTGTTGGTATCGCTTCGATGAAAAGTACAAAGGCGTTTCTAATCAATCGTCACGATAACTTGCTAATCAACCTCAAGCCAACAATTCTCAATATCAGACTGATGAGTATGAGCATTGTTATGAGCTTTATGTTGATACGACTACTGCAGATGATAATCAACCTCGAGTGGAGTCGGCTCAGGTCAATGTGCTGACCACATTCGGGATCAATTCGACCTCCAGCTCTGTGTGGTGGTACCTCGATTCTGGGGCCACACATCATGTCACGCACTCTAAGTCAATCTTACTCTCTGGTGAGAACTATATTGGTTATGGTAAGGTTCACTTGGGTGACAATACTACTGTTGATATCGAGCATATTGGTCGTTCAACTATTGTTGTTTCAAATCGCAGTTTAGTGGTTGATCAATTATTGCACGTTCCACAAATTTCCAGAAATCTATTGTCAGTTTCACGTTTTACATCTGACAATAATGTATTTCTTGAATTTCACTCTTCTAAGTGTTATGTGAAGGATTCAAACACAGGGGCGGTTCTGCTTCAGGGCGTGCAGGAAGGTGGCCTTTACAAGTTCCCTTTTCGTTCTCTTGGAAATTCACCTTTTGTTCATCATACTACTGTTGCAAATAAGGACTCAGCCTATTGGCTTTGGCACAAAAGGCTCAGACATCCCTCGTTTGAGGTTCTTCAATTGGTAGTGAATAAGTCGATATCATCAGCCGACAAGATTGTTTGTGAAGCTTGTCAAATGGGCAAGGCACATGCTCTGCCCTTTCGTGCTCCAGTCACTAAATACTCTTTTCCATTTGAGCTTGTTGAGTTGGATGTATGGAGGCCTGCACCCATTACATCGGCTGGTTTTTTCTATTATTTGTCTTTCGTGGATATGTACAGACGTTGTTGTTGGACATATTTGCTACGAAATAAAAGCGAAGTTTTCACTGTGTTTGATAATTTCCTAGCTCTTATCAAAACTCAGTTTGGTGCCGATGTCAAAGTCATTCAAACCGATGAAGGCGGTGAATTTTGAGCCTTGGTGAACAAGTTGAGTGGCTTAGGAATTCAACACCGTTTCACATGCCCTCATACTTCGCAGCAAAACGGAGTTGTCGAACGGAAATATCGACAAATTATTGAAACGACATCGCGTCTCCTAGCGCAGACTGGTCTCCCATTAAAATATTGGTCTTACTCTGTGTTAAGTGCTACGTATCTCATTAATCGGCTACCCACACGAGTGCTCGATAATGTTTCCCCTCATGAGAAGCTAATAGGGAAACGACCAGATTATGATTTTCTTCACGTTTTTGGGTGCGCGTGTTATCCGTATCTTCGCCCCTACAATAAACACAAATTGGAGTTTCGCTCCCAGCAGTGTACATTTCTGGGCTACTCACCAAAGTTTCGTGGCTATTAGTGTCTTAGTTCGTATGGGAGAATATATGTCACTCGACATGTCAGATTCGATGAGAATATTTTTTCGTTTGCAGCAAGTAATGTTTCAGTCGATGAGCCACGGCTAGCCAAGTTTCAATCTGCATTTGTTCCAATTGTTCCTAATTCAACTACCTTTCGTCCCACTCCAGTTGTTTCGGCTGAGTGCGATGAAGCAACAGTTGATCCTGGCACTTGTGACGCAACAACAGCGATATCTGCTTCTCAAGGTCTTGCCTAAAATGATACACAAAATGCTGGGTTAAGAGATGCTTACAATGTTGCACCTGACACTCACGATGTGGAGCAGTCCGCAACAACAACTCCTGATGTTGCTACGCCTCCATCAACCTCAAAAAGGGTCAATGAGGAACATCCAGCAGCCGAATCTGGTGTGTCAGCAGGTTTGCAAATGTCTAGCATGTCTCATACTTCATCTTTTTCTTCTGCAGCTATTGGTGATGATTTGGTAGAAACTGATGATTTTATTGAACATGTTTCACATGTTTCAATTGTGTCTGAGCCACACCAGGCTGTTGACACTAATGTTTATGTTGA
Source organism: Hibiscus trionum (assembly GCA_030270665.1). Classification (NCBI taxonomy): domain Eukaryota; kingdom Viridiplantae; phylum Streptophyta; class Magnoliopsida; order Malvales; family Malvaceae; genus Hibiscus; species Hibiscus trionum. The sequence goes on along the minus strand of BSYR01000034.1, from coordinate 5,535,726 downwards.
TAAAGTGTCCAGCAATACTCGTTTCATACTTACTCGCAGCAAGTGTGGCATTTTTAAGCCAAAAGTCTATCACTTGAATTATGATGTTGTGTCATGATTAGTGCATGAAGCCTTGGAGACTGGAGATTGGAGGCAAGCTATTATGGCTGAATATTCAGCTTTAATTGCCAATGGAATGTGGAAATTGGTGGAAACCCCAGCTGATCAAAAGGTGATCGGGTGCAAATTGCTCTTAAAGATTAAGCGAAATGTCGATGGATCAGTCAGCCACTATAAGGCTCGTTTGGTGGCAAAAGGCTACTCTCAAGTTCCCGGTCATAACTTTAAAGACACCTTTAGTCCAGTTGTGAAATCTTTAACGATAAATGTTCTGATTTCTCTCGTTGTTTCGAATCATTGGGTGGTACATCAAGTTGACATAAATAATGCTTTTTGAAAGGGGATTTGAAGGAGGAAGTTTTTATGCAGCAACCACCTGGTTTCGAACAAAAAGCGACAAATGGAGCTTCGCTAGTGTGTAAATTGGTAAAAGCTTTGTACGGGCTGCGTCAAGCACCACAGAGCTGGTTTCTTAAGCTTAAAAGCTTCCTCATATCATTGAAATTTTACTGCTCAGTAGCGGATACGTCTCTGTTCATTTACAAGCTTGGTGATGTGGTTATGTATGTTGATGATATACTGCTTTCAGGGAGCTCAGAGCAGCACATTCTTCATGTGAAACAACAACTACATAAAGAATTTTCTTTAAAAGATCTTGGTGTTTTGGATTACTTTCTTGGGATTCAAGCTTACACAAGGAGTGATGGAATATTTCTTAGCCAGAGGAAATATGTCTCAGAATTGTTGCAGCGAACTCAAATGAACGATGCTAAGCCCGTCGAAACACCAATGGTAACTTCGCAAATTTGACAGTGATGCATTTGATGATGTTGTGAAGTATCGAAGTATTGTTGGTGCACTGTTGTATGTCACTCACACACGCCCGTATATTTCTTACGCTGTGAATAAGGTGGCGCAATATATGCAAACATCCACTGTTGCACATTGGTGTGCCGTGAAGCGGATATTACGCTATTTAAAGGGAACAATTGAGTTTGGGTTGTGGTTCTCTTCACAACACAGCAGCTTACCCAATCTTGTAGCTTTCTCTGACGCGGATTGGGGTAGCGATGAGGATGATAGAAGATCAATATCGGGTCATTGTGTGTACTATGGTAATCATTTGCTCTCTTGGAGCTCAAGGAAACAACGCTCGATTTCGAGATCAACGGCCGAAGCGGAATATCGAAGTTTAGCGGACGCTACATCCGAAGTGATGTGGGTACAAAACTTGTTGGGAGATATGCACATCTCGTTAGCCGATTTACCGAAAGTTTGGTGCGATAATACAAGCACAATTGCTATGGCGGCGAATCCGGTGATGCATACCAACTTGTTGGGAGATATGCTTATTGTTTTTTGTTCAACTTTGATGACCTTATAGATGATAACCAATCCATAACATTCATATACAAACAAATGAAGAAATTCTACTTTTCCAAAAGCTTGATTATCCACTCTCAATGTTAATGGGCACCATCATACTAGGTTTTGGCCTCTTTATTTTTTAGACATTTTAATGATAAATTAACAAGATATTCTTTTTATAATGCATCGGCGGCGGCTAATATTAAATTAAGATGAATCCATGGACTAACTTTGTGCCATTGCAATTGCCTAAGCTTTTATAATAAAGATGTGGTGGCTCCACGTAAGGGTTGATTGTATTAGGGTTGATGTAGTGGCACATTTGCTCTATTATGATTGATCATCATGTGACAAAAAGCATTTCACAAATTAAACAATGTGTGTTGATGGCTCTTCCATCTAAATTAGGAGTTATCACTTAGGTTTTTATTCGGGATGAATTGATTTAATTTTAGAGACAAAATTGTGATCGATTATCGAAAAATGCCTCTAACGTTTTTAAACACCAATCTAAAGTTTTTGACTTTGTCTATGTTTCTAACCAATTTGTTTCATAATTTAAAATCTTGAATATTGTTTAAAGGAGCTAACACATTTTCTGATTCGATTAACTGATAATTGATTACCTAAAATATATTTGGCAAAATGCCAAAAAATATAATAAAGTTTGACTGAATAGTCATTTTGATCCACATTTTTTAAGTATTTTAATGCTCAATGTTTCATTTTGAATCAAAATAACCCCTCCGTAGATGAAAACTGTCAGCCAACTAACATAAAATGACTTGAAATGACGTGTCAAACCTACATGGCAGTGCACACAGACATGACTGTGTCATATAGACAAATGTGTTGACTTTACAGAATGACACATCCGTTAAAAAATGATTTTATAAAATTATATAAAATATAATTTTTTTTTATAACATATTATTCTGTCAAGTTATTTTAAATTGTTTATTGTCCGTTGCCTAACCGTTTTTATCCACATAAGGCTCCTTGAATTATATTGAGGAATATAGATCATGATCTGCTCTTTAATTGAATAGGGTGTTTATAAATCCTCTCGAAGGAGTGGAGGATTGGGATATTTTCTAGGCGTTTTAAATTAAATGGAGGGTTAGGGGCAGTGTCAATTGAATGGTGGAGTTAGGTGTTTGCGTGCTCGATGTGGAAGCATTCGTCTGTAATTCAATTATTTTATTATAGGTACTGTTTGCTATGTAATCCCGAGGTATAACTTGGTTGTGTTGTATTCTTTTCTTCAATATAAATTTAGTGAGGTTTTTAACGAGACATACAACTCAGGGGTTGATTTTTTCGAACCTTTTACTGATAAAACTATAATTGCTGAGCAAAAAAAAATTGAACCAAAATAAAACGTCGGGGAATAAAATACTTCAAAAAAACGAAAAGATACCAAAATAACTATTCAGTCAAACATTGTGAGTTTTTTTTTTTTTTTTTTTACATTTTACCAATATATTTTGGAATCCATTGTATCCTCTCAATCCCCTCGATAGGAAGTATTCCAGTTTTGACGGTTAGCATAACTGAAAAGCAATGAAAACCGACATTTTATTTAAATAATACGTATAACGTGGCACAGTCCAACCATGTTTTGAAAAGTTTAGGATATATGCAGCAAACATGGAAAGCAACAAAAGGTTATATTCATATATAAAAAAGATGAATAAAAGAATGAGTTGATACTGTTAGGATATGCTTGTTTTTTGTTCAAAACCATGTGGTCCGAACATATCCCATGTGAGCATCAATAAGCATTTGTCTGAAATGGAAACGATAATGCAATCGAGCTTTTGGCATATGTGTTGACACAAAACCACAAGTGAATGACTAAGCAAAGCCGATTTCAGGAATCAGGATCGCCGCATCCCTTTTCAAAGAGGGATCCAAGAGACGTTAAAGTTAAAAGCAAGGCCATTTTTAGAGTTGTGTGACTCAAATTTTAGGACTTATGTTCGATATATTGGCGGTAGAAAAAAAATTTCTACAAGTGTCTTAGTTTTAGGGTTTAATGGTTTAGAATTTAGAGTTTATGGTTAGAAATTAGGGTTTCGGGTTTAAGTTTTAGGGTAATATGGTTAGAGATTTAGGTTTTATCTTATAAACTCTAAATTATATCCACAACCCCTAAACTCTAAACCTTAAACCAAATCCTTAAATAAATAAGACGCTTGTAAAAACTTTTTGTTTTCACCGCCGGTATACATAATTTTTGGTATTTTAGTCCAGCCAAAATGTTTAAAAGGAGTCGATCAAATCCGTGTGGAACTTTACATCTTCTTTTGCGTGATCCATCAAGAGTAACAAACTCGGTTTGAGTAGAATTCTTTCTATGCAAGTTTCTTTTTAAGGAAGTTGAACAAAGCGTTTATCGTGTATAGATACTAGGGATTAAGATTTAGAAAGTTAACATCTCTTTCCCGTGATTTTCTCCATTTTGAGTTTTTCACTTAAACCTTAATGTCCTTTTTTTTTACTTTGCGATCGTTTCTATTTATCATTATAGTTCATTTGATTGTTATAGCGACAAATAATACACAAAATTTGTCTCTATATTTGCTACTAATTGGTTTAACGAGACGAGACATTAGTCGCTTAAGTAAGATTACGAGTTCAAATTTTAATATTATGAATGGAGAAAATTAATTTGCGAGGATCATCCTATAATAGAAATATACAATACTTTATTCGAATTAATCGACCGATGAATTACGTATAGATTGTTATTAAAAAAAGAAATTGCTATTATTTATATGGAGTAAGACGACAATTCTAGCCAATGGGTTTGTCGGCCTAAATATTCAAGCCAACGTGACACCAACTTTTTCTTACTAAAAGCTCAACTTATAAATTGGAAAGCTCGCATTCATGCATTCATGCAACCATCTAAAGCCATTAATATTCATTTCTATTGTTTCTTCCTCTGCTATACACAATATGGCTAAATACTCGACTGTTGTCTCGGCTTTGACGGTGTTTCTCATCCTGGTCTCGATGCTCCCCATGAGTTCCGAAGCCCGTATTCTCCGACCAGCAGAGAGCGACACACAAAGTGTTAGTGACACCCAGCACCTTCTACACAAGTTAGGTTTTGATCTCCGCCGACTTAACCGTTATCAAGAGTCGGCAACACGTGTATCGAGTTCCGATAGAGTCTCACCCGGCGGTCCAGATCCACAGCACCATTTTTGATAAATACCTACTTCTTAATGAACTTCTTGGCATCAACATTATGCGATAAGGTTTTACTTTTGTTATGAGCTGCACTTACATTAATATGTATTTTCAATTTTCTGTGCCAATATTAGTCTACTGCAAAAGTTGGGACCATTTCAGCTTGTATTTTAAAGGGGGTTTGACTCAAGGAATGTAACATTATATTTGAGTATAGGATTGAGATGATTCATTACTTAACATATATTACCGGGAATGTTACATTACTTTGTTTGGTTTGTTTGACAAGAATGTAAAATTACAGTGTTTGGTTGATGATTAAGATTACCGTAATGCATATTTTACAAAATTATCCTTGTAGTATATTTTCTTTTTAACTAGTCAAACTTCCGATATTAAAGTGAAAATATTTGCATGAAAACTCATAGGAAATATATTTTTCTATTATTTTTAATTTATATATATATATTTTTTATAAAGGTCTTAAACAAATAATTGAAAATAGTTTTTGATGTTATAATACAATATTATATATTTGAATGTTTGTGATTTATTATAATTATATATTTAAAATACAAAAAATAAATAAATTCATAATGTTCTATAATAATCATCACATTCGCTATTAAATCAAATATACTAATAACTAACTATAAATATTATATTTATATGTTTTACTACTCAATTTATATTATTTTTATAATCAAAAGTCATTCTTTAAAATCTAATATTTCAAACAAAGTTTGTAATATGATTTAAAATTAAATAATACGGATTTTTACTATATAAATAAAAAACATATTCTTTAAAGAAAAAATAATATTAAAAATTATTTCTAATATTTATTATTATTTTATAATGATGAGTGTGGTATATATATCTTATTATGCAACAATTTAGGTTAGATAAGGAATTGTTTTAACATATCAAAATAAAAAAAATGGCTGGAGAAATAAAATAATAATAATTTATTTGAATACAAAATATTATTTTAAGGGTATTTTAGTCCAAAATAGTAAAAATTGTCTAACACCTAAGAATAGGGTGGGACTGACATTCCCACCATTTTGGGGAAAAGAAGCTACTATTGGGAATGTAGTATTCCCTTGTAGGGAATTCTCCTAAACCAAACATGGCTATGTCATTTCGGAAAAGTTTCTTCCCCTTGGTAATAATTTATTTTGCGAACCAAACGTAGGGATGGGCACGGGGCGGGGCAGTTTTTTTGGCCGCCCCGACCCCGCCCCGATCTATAACCCTCTAAATCTAATCCCGCCTAGGATTAAAATATTAGTTTACCCGCCCCAACTCACCCCGATATACCAACTCTTAAACTCGACCCCGAACCGACCCGACCCGAAAAATTAAAAAAATCTTAATCTCCGACGACGATAAAAGTTAGATCCTATTAATCCATCATTACGTCACAAAATTTAGTTTCAAAAGACTTTAACCTATATAAAAATAAAATAAAAATCAATTTTAAACTACCCACATGAAAAATTACATATTTAAAAAATAAACTTGAATTATTGACCATGAGAATCAAATATGTTAAAATTTGAACAACATCTAAATTTTTTTACGATAAGCACAAACAAACAAAAAATAGATTAACAACCATAAAATGTTTATATATAGTGATATTTTTATAAATATAATCTATATATTTAAATATATACCGGGGCGGAACGGGGTGGAGAATTTCTAGCATATACCTGAACCCGACCCGCCCCAACGCAACACTATAAATAACCCACTCCGCCTCGATCCCCAAAATTCAAGACTAAAACCTGACCGAATTAGAATGGGTACACCGAGTCGGTTCGGGTTATTTGACCATCCCTAACCAAAGTCCCCCTAAATGTTGTACTTTTATCTTTAATTGATTAATTAATCATTAACCCAATTAGCTTTGGGTTGGGTCTACTTTGGATTTTTCCTAGCCCAAATTCTATGAATTGCTTTTGCAAAATAAGTCTGATTCTTAACCTAATTTTTTTTGTCTTTTCGTTTTTTGGGCTTTGCCCTGACTAATTTAAACTAACTCAGTAAAAATTTTGTACATACATAAAGTCTCAAACTTAAAACCTACTTAAACGATACTAAGTTGTTTACCACTTGGACTAACCTATGTTGGTAACCTAATCTTTATTAATGGGTTTGGCTTCCCCATTACTCTACCTAATTTGTTCCTTTTAATTTTAAGAAAGCTAATGCACCATCCATATATGATACAATTACAAATAATATATTTGTATAAATATAATCATAGAATTAATCAATACAAGGTCTGAATACAATCAATACATATGTATAACTATAATTATAATCAACACAAACATATGAACCGGAAATTGACCTAAACCAAAATAACTTTTGACAAGCTCACCATATAATGCGATACAAACCAAAATAAATTTAGATCGACTTAAATTTACGCATTGTATAACTCAAACCCAGTACCTTAAGTTTTGCCAATTGTACTAAGGCCTAATTAGTGGAGAGGGTGAATAGGCACCCCCCCCCCCCCCTCGTGGTTGACATCGGTGATGAGAACGACCTCCGAAAACCTCCGTTGTTGTGAATTTTAAAAGTTTAGTGATTATATTATAAGTTTTAAAAATTCAGTGATCATATTATAATTGTCTTAAAAGTTCAAGAACTATAAGTGTAGTTTACGCTGCTAATAATAATAATAATAATAATAATAATAATAATAATAATAATAATAATAATAATAATGATGATGATGATGATGTCAAATTTTCGGGTTTTTACAAGATAATTGACTCATTCATATTCTCATCGAATAGTTTGTCGGGAAAATTCATTCTTTTAAAAAATAACAAGATAATACACGGATGGTGGAAACAAAAAGTTTCTATAAGTATCTTAGTTATAGAGTTTATGGTTAGAATTTAAGGTTTAGATGTTATGAGTTTAGGTTTAGGGGTTTAGAAGTTTGGCTTGTTGTTAGAATTTTGGGTTTAATACTAGAATTTAAGGTTTAGAGTTTAGGGTAATATGGTTAGGGATTTAGGTTTTAACTTATAAACCCTAATTTCTAAATTCTAACAACCTATCAATTCTAAATCACTAAACCTAAATCCCTAACTTCTAAACCATAAAATCTAACTATAAACCCTAAAACTAAGGTGCTTGTAAGAACTTTTTGTTTCCACCGTCTGTGTATGAGATAATTACCTTTTAATTTATTAAACATTATAAATCTTGCTTACACATGTGAAAAAAAAATATGAAGAAGATATAGGTATATCATATATAGTTAGTGAAAGTCGTTTAAATTGGAACCGACCAATATCATAACTTTATAAATAGTTACAATTAAATTTGAACATAAACATGAACAAATATAATTGATTTGACTTGATTTTCATACACACAATTTAAAAAATTTCAAATAAAATTTGAATGATAAAATAGTACTCGTCAACTAGAATATCTTAAAAATTTTCACTCGTATTAACTCTACTCAATTGAATGAATATTCACCGATAAAGTCAAATTTAACATTTTCGAATCCTCCCGCCGATGCTTCATTAAAAAAATTAATATTTTTTTATTAAATACAATATAATTTTATATTTAAAATTAAATTTATAATATTCTTCTGTCAAGTTTCGAACTCATATAAAATGAGGAAATATAAATATCCTTAATCATTAGCCAAAAAAATGATGGGATGAAAAAAAATGTATTAAGCGTACCTTAAATGCATGTGTTTGTTTGGTAAGTAAACCTGATAATCAAATCTTATCTGCATCCCTTGGAATTACCAAAATCCCATTTAACGCCTGTAACTGCACATTTCCAGTCACATGGCTAAAGCTGCCTTGCTGATGTAACACACCAACCCCACTGGGTCAACTAATGTTTCACCTGCCTAAAACATTGCTTTCACACAGTTTTGAAATTTTCAACCCCCTTCAACTTTCTACACATATTTTATAAATAAAATTATTCAAATTCGGATCATTTAGAATGAACACCATCTTTTTTTTTTTTTACGAAAATTTTTCACAAGCGCTCTGATTTTATGGTTTAAAATTTAAATTTAGGGAGTAGTTTTTTTTAACAGTCTTAAAAAATGAATCATAAAGTAGTATTTATTTATACTTTCGATAATGTATACATATCTTGCAAATAAAATTACTCGAATTCATGTCATCTAAGATAAATATCATTCTCTTTTTTCACTCAAATCACTAGTTGATTTTTCTAGAGTGTCCTCAATAGAACCATATATAAAGACCATCTTCTGATTTCTCTGATATCTCACCAGCTGCCTGCAGATTTCAATGGAGCTACCCTTAAAGGCACCTGCTTCATCTAGAGACATGAAAATCCAGTACGAAATAAAGGCCAAGAAACTTTCCTACTGGTTAACTCGGCCGGTTGATGACTTGATCAGTTGGTGTTTCTGGAGAGATGCAACTGCTACTAGTAAATGTATTTTGAAAAATGTGAATTGTGAAGCTAGACCAGGCGAAATCTTAGCAATTGCCGGTCCCAGTGGGGCCGGCAAGACAACATTGTTGGAAGCTCTAGCCGGAATTATCCCACCGGCTAAACTTTCCGGTAATGTTCTTGTCAATAACAAAGCAATGGACCCCGGACACTTTCGAAGGGTGTCCGGTTATATTGCACAGGATGAATTTCTCTTCCCGGTTCTTACTGTCGAAGAAACGCTCATGTATAGCGCTCGTCTCAGGTTGCGCGATCCGCACGATAAGGCCGTGATCAGAGTAAAAGAGTTGCTCCAGGAGCTTGGATTAGAGCGTGTTGCCAATGCTAGAATCGGTGACGAATCGAATCGAGGGATTTCGGGTGGGGAAAAACGTCGAGTATCGATCGGGGTTGATCTAGTTCATGATCCTGCTGTTCTGTTGCTTGATGAGCCAACATCGGGATTGGATTCGGCATCCGCCCTTCATGTAGCAATGTTGCTGAAATCTATGGCTGCGAAACAAGGCAAGACAATTGTGTTAACCGTCCATCAACCTGGTTTCCGAATTCTCGAGCTGTTCGACCGAATGTTGTTGCTATCAAATGGAACTGTTCTCCATCATGGACCCCTGCATCTACTCGAGCAGCGTCTCCGATTCAAAGGCCATTCCATTCCTCGCCATGTTAACGTTCTCGAGTTTGCCATCGATGTGACGGAGGCCTTGGTCATGGACACCGAAGAAAGCGAAGACGAGGATATCGAACAAGTTTGTGACGATATTAGAAGAAATCTTCAGCTCGGTAATGTCGAAATCGAAGAACACAATATTTGTTATGCCAACTCTCAATTCAAGGAGATTCTGATATTGGGACAGAGATTTTCTAATAACATCTATAGGACAAAGCAGCTTTTCGTAGGAAGAACAGTACAAGCACTACTTGCCGGGATTGTGCTCGGAACTATATTTATGAATGCGGCTAGTGATTCGATGCGATCGAAGCTACAAACCGAGATCGGCTTTTTCGCCTTCAGCCTCACGTTCCTGCTCTCGTCAACAACCGAAGGCCTACCGATTTATCTGCAGGAGAGAAGGATTTTGATGAGAGAAACCTCAAGGGGAGCTTATAGAATCTCTTCTTATGTCATATCAAACACCATGGTATTCATTCCTTTCCTGTTATTTGTGGCTCTGCTGTACACCAGCCCTGTATACTGGCTAGTAGGACTAAGGAGGGAAATCGATGCGTTCGTTTATTTCACGGTGGTCGTCTGGATGGTCGTTCTGATGTCAAATTCTTTCGTGGCATGTTTTAGTACACTCGTTCCGGATTTCATCATGGGAACATCTCTGATCGCGGGGCTCGTCGGTTCGTTTTTTCTGTTTTCGGGCTATTTCATATCGAAAGACGACATACCGTGGTATTGGATTTTCATGCACTACTTGAGTTTGTTCAAGTACCCCTTTGAGTGTTTCATGTTGAATGAGTATGGAGGAGAGAAGGGCCGGAAGCGATGCTTGAAGCTTGTCGAAGGCGAGTGCTATCTCGATGGCGAAGGGTTCTTGAAGCAGCAAGGGCTTAAAGAATCACAGAAATGGAGTAACATTGCTGTCATGTTGAGTTTCATTATTGGGTACAGATTTCTCAGCATTTTAATTTTAAGATACAGGTCCTATAGAACAAAATGTTGAAAGTGTGTGATAGAATTAAAATTTGGTGTGCGATAAAGATCGGTCTGAAATTATCGGTGCAAAATTCCGAAAAATTGGAAGCGCAACCAAAAAAAACTTCTATGCTGATGTCTTCTAGAAAATGGGTGACAATGCAAAATATATGGTACCATTGTAGGAGACTAATTCTAAGCATTATATGACAAGTGCACTTCTATTTGAATTATATTTATTTCATGCATAGATGTATCACATTGATTGATTATTATATTACAACTAAATATAAAAATTTGAACAGATATATTACTTTTTAATCACTCAACTTTTGAATTTCTCATAACTGTTAAATAGTTAATAATTTTATGACATAATAGACGACAGCAAAACGGCGTCGTTTTGAAAAGGTTAAACTAATACCAAAACAATATTGTTATGGATCTTTATATAAAAAATTCACTGTTCTCCTTTCTTGTGTTTTTTCTTCCTTTTCTTTACTTTCATTTTATCTAAATTTCGGTCACCACTATCTGCAATCGGTCACCGCCAATAGTCATTGACGACAGTCGATGAGTCTTAAAAATTTCACCAAACTCGTTTCATCCTCCGGAACGCGAATCGGGTGTCCATTTAATCAGAAAACATTTCAAATTCTATAAATCTAATGTTGAACGCTTTAGTTTCTTGTTGTCGAACAGAGATATGTTGCTCCTTACTCCAAATGAAGTCTATCCACTGATAGGATGTTCAAACGGAGACTCCCCAATACCGAATTTCTTTTTCAAGCGTTGTCCTCCTTAATATTTTATTAAAAATATATAAAAATATTTATTTATTCGAACCCTTATTTTATTTGAACTTTATTCTTTTTATATAACTATTTATACTTTGCTCGTAAGTTTGATTTCTAAATACATCTCTATAAGTAAGAATAGTTGAGGGAGAGAACTCATTCGATTGTAATATCTGAGGAAATGTTTTAGTATGAATAAGTTAGGATTTAGGGGTTTAGTGTGTTAGGGTTATGTATTTAGATGTTAGATTTTATAGTTTAAATATAAAGGGTTGTGTAAAAAAAAATTTACACGGCTTGTGTATCAAAATATAACCTTATATATATAACTCAAATCATATTTTTTCGTCAATAGCCATTAAAATTTTTTCGTCATCCAATTATAACATGACACGTTGCTTGATTTTTTTATTTATTTAATTTTTAAATTTATTTAAAAATATGAACTTCTTAAATAACCCCAAAGTTTTAATTTCTTTCAATCAAGCCCTCAAATCACATCTCCCTAACCGTCTGGCATTCCTTACACGTCGGCAGTTCACCGTTCACCACCCAAGCGTCACATACCTTACCGTTCAGCATCCCCCACCCTTTAGCCGTCAGTTAGAAGTTCAATCAGTCTCTTTTTTCTTCATTGTTAGATGTTCATCGACAGAGCAATCGACGATTCATTCGCCGATTTTTGACGACGAGATAATAGGGTTTTCAGTCGTGGGGGCTGACAAAGGCAAATGTGGCCAGTAGTGATTGGATCAGTGGTGGGATGGAAGAAATTTAGGGATTTAGGGTTTGAAAAAACCCTAAATCCCTAAATTTCTTCCCAGACCCTAAATATCTAAATTAAAGATGTTGGGATTTTTTATATAAAATTAAAGATTTTCTAATTTTTTAAAAAATAAAAAATAAAGAAAATACCAGAAATATGCTACATGTCTGTTTTTATTAGATAACGGAAAATTTTTAACATCTGTCGTGAAAAAACCTGATTTGAGTTACGGAATAAAATGTTAGGCACCAAACTGGAAAAAAAAAAGTATAGGTTGGGAACCTTTTTGACGGTTAAGCCTATATATTAATTTGAATTTTTTTAGTCTTTGTAATTTTTCAAAACTTGAAGTTTCCAATATGATCTAAACAGTAGTGACTAAAATTGTTAAGTCGAAAAAAAAATTGTTTAACCACTAGTTTCCAGCTCATTGACCGATTAATTAAAATCGAATTTTACAAAGGTTCATTATGGGCGACCCTCCCAATCCAGTTTTCTCCATTCACAATATCAAGATTCGAACTCTTACCTTGCTTAAGAAACCTAGCACCTCATCCCACTAGACCAACTGATTTTGGTTTAAGTCAAAATTTTCTATTAGCCTATGTATTATGCATAAGTTATAGATTTAGTTTCTATTCTCTAATTTAATCTCTTTTAAATATCTCTAATTTAATCATTTTATTCATATATTGTTTAGATCATGACTGAAATTTTAAAATTCGAAAAATAAAAAACTAAAATGACCAAAATAAAGGACTAAATCCATAATGTTGGGGAAAGGTATCTATATTCGGGTCAAAGAAAGGTATGTATACCATATATTCCATCTGAATTAAGCTTATGTTTTTCAATTTCAATACTTTTCTTGTCAGCAAAGAAAAGTAAGAGTTTTGGCAAATCCAACACATATTCTTTACTTAGTTTCATCATCATCAACAAAGTTGTTAAGTAGAGCAGCCACGGTTTCATTCATTCTTCACATCATTCTTTCAAATCATAAGCTACCAAAGTTTTCTGCTGATATGGGTGTTCTTACAGTAATTGCCAAACGTCTAGATGCATTTGTCGGGTACTGATTCCACTTTCTTTCTTTTTTTTCACTAATCGAAGCAACAAAGAGCTGAATCTCAGTGCATCGTGGCAGTTTCTTTCTTTGTTATTCTTTTACATGTTGGAAAGTTAATCACAACTGTAATAATTTGTTTTTTCTGTGTGATCCAGGCCGGGTGTAATGCTCCTTTATCCATTGTAAGTACAGCAGCTGTGGATATTTTCAGACATAATTAGGGTTCATTCATCTTTCTTACTGTTTTAAACATAGATTCATAAAATGAATGGTTTATTTTGTGTATATGTATGAACAGATACGCGTCGATCCGAGCAATAGAGAGTCCATCTGTGGTAGATGACCAGCAATGGTTAACCTATTGGATTATATATTCTTTCATCACCCTATTTGAGCTCTCATTTTGGAGAATCCTCGCTTGGTAAGCAAACCCTTTGTGATTAAACCTATTTCTCGTCATCATCATGCGTTTATGTTAGAAGTTGTGACTCGAATTTTATTTTGTTCCAGTCTGAAAAGTTCGCGTTGCGGCCAACTTAGTTGAAAATAAAATTGGAGAAATAAATGAGATTTGTGATAGAAATTTAGTTTGATTAGAATTCCTTTATAATGGAGTATTTGTCCCAGCGACGATACTTAGTGAAAAAGTTTGTAGGGGAAACTTAAATCTTTTAAAAATTAGAGATTTAAACTAAAATTTTTAAATTTTTTTGAAGGTTTAGTCTTTTTTTTTTTTAATATTTGAGGTCTAATTTTTTTAAAACTTTAGACTTAACGATAACTTTTAAAAATTTCGGTAGGGGATTTAATTAAAATTATTTAAAAAATTATGTTTAGTATGATTATTTTTTAAATCTTGAGGGGCTAAATTAACTTTTTGAGAAATTTAAGAAGATTAAATTCTATTTTTTTCAAAATCTAGTGGGGTCATGCCCCCACTAGTCCCACTACCTTTCGCCCCTGATTTGTCCTATAAACGAATACTTTGAGTTAAGATTGGAATATAGTCGAATAACTCACAAATCGTCTAAGTAACAATCCCCTTATATTCTTATTTTTTTCAACATTAGTAAATTTTTTCTCCTCTGCCATTAATTTTCTTTCAGACTAATTTTCCACTAAATCTTAGTGTCTTTTCTTTATTGTGCGATCACATATTAGTCCTTATCATACAAAAATTTTGATTAATAATAATAATGCATGCAGGGTGCCATTTTGGGCATACATGAAGCTTTTACTGTGCATGTGGTTGGTGCTGCCGATATTCAATGGGGCAGCTTATGTGTATGAGAACTATATAAGGAAATATATAAAACTCGGAGGACTTGGGGGCTCAAATTACACAGACGATCAGAAGAAGATCCTCCAGATGATCAGCTTAGACGCTCGGAAATATGTTGCCGAATACGTCGACAAGCATGGTTGGCCTGCCTTTGAACGAATTATCAACGCGGTAACTATATATAAATACACACACTTCTGTTCTTGCTCGTTACTGTTTTCCGTTTATTTCTAATCTTTTTTTGGTTATGTAAACTGCTTTTTCAGGCTGAGAAAGAAGCAAAGAAACATTGATGTCTTTGCAGCTACTACTGATTGTGAAGGAATACTTCAAGTTTAGTTGTGTTTATGTTTGTCTCAACAGTGAGAGAAATGGAAAAGTTGTTTGAATTAAAGGAGAAATAATGTATGTTAAACTCTGAATATTGAAAGTGTATAAATCAAGGTTTATGGGCCAATTTGTTTCAACAAAAATTTCCATATGTGCATCAGAAACCAGCTCCATTTTGCAACTTGAATAGTGGCGGAATTTGGAGTAACAATTTGGAGGGATTACTTTTTAAAAATTAGAGACTTAAATAAACATTTGTAAAAAATTTAAGGGTTTAACTAATTTTTTTAATAATTTTAGGAGATTTAATTGAAAATTTTTAAATTTGGAGAGAAAATTTAATTAAATATTTAAAATTTAATATGAATTTTTAAGAACTTTGAAGGGTCAAATTAAAAATAAAAAAATGAATTTCCTAAAATTTGGGGGTCGTTCTTCACTTGCACTCAAACCTTCAACTTTCTGTAGATGCACTCTTCCGGGAAAAACTTCCTTAAACGAGTTGTTAATCACAAATTTAGGGATGGACACGGGTCGGGTTTTTGGCCCACTCGAACCTGATCCGAAAATAATTACTTTAAATCTGAACCCGACCTTATTCTTTAAAAGACCCGACCTGAAAATAAATAAATTAAATATGATCCCGACGCAACCTATAGAAAAAATCAATTTTAAGGATCTAATTGTAAAAAAAATAATTTTATAAGACTTAATTGTAAAAAATAATAATGTAAGGACTAAATGTAAATAAAAAATTAATTTTAAGGACCTAATTATAAAAAAATATAAAAATGAGGTATTATTACAAATATCCCTAAAAATTTAGGAAGAGATTATACTATTAGACTCAGGTCGTGTTGAATTTTTTTTCGCCCTAAACCCAAATCTGACTTCACCCTCAATAAAAACCTGACCCGAACCCAATTTTTTTATTAAAAAATCTAACTCGATTGGATCGAGTCGGGTGAAATACTTGTCTCTAATCACAATATTAGCCACATTAGCCCATTTTGATTTACTATTCTATAAAGTCTTGGGAATAGCATCTTCAATGGCTTCTCCATAATCCAAGAATCATGCCAAAACGATTAACATGTTCTTTAATTTACTAACAATTGGTTGGTCTGATGGGACGAGATGTTAATTCTTTTAAATATGATTATGAATTCGAATCGTAATATTATAAATAGAAAAAAATAAGTTATAAAAATTAATCGTTCTTTACAAAACATAATCTAAACTAATGGTCAATAAAACGGTTGAATGTCATCATCCAAAGATTGAATGCGAGAATGGGGATACTGGCAAAAGCTCATCATCAAAGGATCCTTGATAATTTTTGCAAGAGTGGAAGAAGAAATTTAAAACGAAAATGGATATGAAAAAATGGGTTAATTGTCCATCAGTCCCCCAATTTCTTTCAATTCTAAAAAGTGACCCCAAAGGCCCAAACCAAGCCAATTCTTTTTCCACCAAGGCCCAAATCTAAGCCCAACAAATCCAAACATCTCACTAAATCCCGTCTCAATGCCTGACGGTTGACTCGGATTTCGGGTCGTTACAGAAAGTGCGGTCCTTGGAATGCCTCACACGGTTTCGCTCTAACCAAGCTCTTTGGACTTCACCTAGCACTTGTGAAGCCAATAGCTCGTTAGTGTGCACTAGAGGGGTTTCTCTTGGGGCATACACCAACACTTAAAGTTAGTGTCCAGAATATATACAGCAAAAGAGTATGAATGTAAAGAAATACCAAACTCTCTTTTCCATATTCTAATATCCTTTCTATCAAAGAGAATTTAAAGTGTTGAACTATGATATGTGGTGTGAATTTTGCTATGTTCAAAAACGGTTGGTGTTTGCACCAACTTATAGGCCGATTTAAGGCCACTTGGAGCCGACTGTTAGGCTCCCATCGGTGGCGCCGAAGGTGCTGGTAGAGCTAGATGCTTCATCACATGTTCTAATCATAAATATTAACATTTTAAAGATCCTTTTATATCCTTAGCCTTACATTGAGAACGAGATACGGCAAGATGCTTCATCACATACAACTACTACAATTTCAAGAAGAAACTGGTCAGTGAAAGCAAATCCACTTTTACAACATTGTGTTACAAATTCCTAGTACCGAAACCTTACTAAATTAACGAAAACAACTGTTTTTTTTTTCTTGGAAAAGTGGGACTGGAGCTCTTAATTCATGAAGTAGTACTTACCTGATGCAAGTAATTTTCTTTTGTTTTTTGCTCTTTATGTCCGTCCACATATGTATATGCATATAAATATATATAATCTCACTGGTTGGTGATGGCAGCAAATCATGAAAACTGAGCTTCATTCTTTAAATGATTCCATGGAACTTGAAAGCAAAGAGCGGTGAAATACGGCCTCGTATCATGCCAGGATAGTAGACATTCCTGTACAATCACATGCATGATTTATAAAACTGGGTGACAAAAACTGAAAAGGAAAATTACCTGCAGGATGATAGGACTTACTAAAACCTGTAAATCTTTGTTGATTTCTTCCGAGTCTCCAACATGTTGCCGCACTCGGTCAGGGATGCAAAAGGACTGGTTGAATGGATCAACCTTGAGTTATCCTGATCCGCGTTTTGGTTGGGTTTCAGGATGTGCTTCACTCCAGGACTCAGTTTAATAGAACTCAATCTTGTCGCACCATATGTATCAACTTTGGAAGAATCGATTCCAGCTGAAAGTCCAAACACAGTGCATCGAGACTCGTTTGGAATCCATCTTCCAATGCTTGCTTCGTTCCTTTCAGGTTCGATTTCTAGTGATCCCATGTTACATTGAATGTCATCAATGAAGTTTTCTCTTGTCAACCGAGTTGCAGCTCTTGATTCTTCTCGAATTCCTAGATTTGATACCTTTACAGACTTCACTAGATAATCTTCTTCAACTGCAGACCTCTTCCTTGCCTTCAGGCAAATATCAGGATCCTGACTGCTGACAATTTTTGACTTCATTCTGTCTTTGAAATCGATTCCGTTCCTCTGGCTCAGGTTAACAGATGCCGGTTTAATTACCGGGAGGGATGTTGTGAATGTGGAGTGAGCTAAAGATGGATTGTGATCATAAGAAACTGTTGGAAAACGAGGAACCAAACGGTTAATAAGAAAGCTAGTTTGAGCAGTATGCGGACGATGTCTACCGTCCACTTCAGGAAACAGTTGAGAAGGTGTACTAGGTGCCTGCACTTGCTGTGTTGCTTGTAACAACCATGGGATCAGGCTGTTTGAGGATTCTCGACACCAATATGGTTGGACATGTTCAACATGATCCGGGTGCAAAAAGGGTAAGTTGAAAGATGATTTTCCAGCATTCGGTAGATTCTGGTTGTTTTCGAGTTCAACAGAATACCCATTTATATTCTGATAGTTTCTGTGTGAAGCAGATACTGCAGGTTGTCGAGAGGTAACTCTTAATGCTTCTGTTCTTGACACAAAAGGCTCATGGAAGTCAGCTCCATTGTCAAAAATAGCATGTGAAGTGTGTGGATGAGAAAAACGGTGTGAGCTTGGATTAGGATCTTGAGCAATTGTAATGCTGCTGCTATTTTGGAATTCCGGATTTGCTTGCCAGTTAAGGCTTGGTTGAAAGAAATTAGATTCAAGAGGCTTCATGAGTACATTGCTTGGAAAGGCCTGACTTCTCGCTATTTCAAATTTTCCAACAGGTGCTTCTTTGTGCTTTCCTGATGCTGGATCCAGAAGCCATTCATGCTGAAAATGTTTATCAACACAGGAATTCTGAAGGGCAGCACTTTTAGGAGCACCTGCAAATCCTCGTCTCTCATCGCTACTTTGACAAATTGTAACATCTTTTCCCATCAACCTCATTGTTGGAGTGGCACTATTCAGGAACATCTTCTCTGCAGTTTCCGCTGCATGGCTCATGTCTTTTTCCTTTTGGTTCCGAAACTGGTCATATTGTCCGCATCCACCGAAAGAGATGTTCATCAGATTTATGTCTGAATCCATCAAACAGTCAAAGCGGCTGCATCTCCTATCAGAATTAGTAAAGTAGCCATCTTTTCTATGGCCTTGTAAATCAGTATCCCCTAATCTAGCCGATGAATGTACGGAGGCATTTTCTTTCACGTGATTCTGTGCAGGAAATAAACTTAACTGATAATTTGGAAGTGCACTTTCAATAAAATTCTTCCCTTTCATGATTGAATGATCATCCGTGCTCCTTGGCAAGAGTATATTGTTAATGCTATTGGAAGATCCTGGTGCTGGACTCGGTTTCTTGAGCTGGTTGAATCCTCCTTTTCCATTTGAATTGGTCTGCACTAGTTCACCTAGTGAATTAAGAGGCAAGCCAAAAATGTCCTCATTGCGGCACTTTTCTCTTAAGGCAACTTCCTTCCATTCGCAGTCCGGGAAGGGACACAACCTCCCCCTCAGTTCACTAGGAGCCGGGCGATATATTAGCTGATGAGACAAAGCATGACCAGAAACATTTCGTGATGCGAATTGTGATGATGAAGGATGCAAAGATGCCCTCGGAATTGCCTTAGAACTTATAGCAACTTCCTGGGCGTGATCTCCAAAATAATCAACAAATTGGGAACTGCAATTCAAAGTTGTCGAAACACCCCCATATACTTGAGAGTTGGCAAAAGGATTCTGGATCTCTTTCACTGCAGAGAAGTGTCTAGGAGCCACAGCATACGGAGGGCTATGAAATGCAGTTTGATTACCTTGGTTAGACATATGCAAATTACCAGAATCTAATACGAGTTGACCTGGAGGCAAAGATCGATTTGAAAAATGATTTGCTTTTTCTTGAGCCAAGATACATGGTCCGAGAAATTGTGGTACATCAACATTATAATGCATATCAGGCCACAGTTGCTTCTCCTTTGAATCTTGCACCGTAATCTCATTTTCTGTGCTTAAAGAAACATCCTCATCGTCACTTGTGTTTATCTCTCTAGTCGGAAATTGGTTATCATCATCATTCTCGTGGCCTTTTTCCAACAGCTCAAGTGAATCCGAATCAACATGGCAGATATTTTCCTCGAATGAAGCAACATGTTTCTTATGTGGACCAAGTATGTCATCCTTACCTGAGAAACTGACATGCCTGACTGAATGTTGAATGCCGCAGATGCTTGCTAGAGTAGTGGCCCCCGAATTGTATGATACTGCATTTTTCCCAGAAATATTTTTGGCTGGGTTCTTGAGAATGCCACGAACAGATGAACTTGGCTTTTCATGCTCTACAATTAGTTGGGACGCTTGGACCACCTTCCTTTTCTTCTTTGCAGACATGCATTTCAGATTTGGCTTCTCTCTAAGTATAGAAATGGCATTCGAGCCCCTATTGCACAATGTATTATTTGCTTTTCTATTGAAATTGACTGGAGTTTGCAGCTTCAGCTTGCTACCATTTTCCTGAGACACGAAAACATAAGCATTATCATGTCAAGTTTCTCGAAAATTCAAGTCATTTCAACTATTTTTTAATTCAACTAGGAAACATAGAAAAGCCTCCTGCTCAAATTCTACGATGTGTCGTACTGCCAAGAATCGGAAAGAATTTGAATCCTTTGAGGAACTTATCCTTTTCTACTTGATTAGAAATTTTGTATTTACATCCATGTCAAAAGTGCCAAACTGAACTTAAAACAGACGAGAAGTGCAGCAGTCAACTAGCAAAAGGGCTATTGCAAAGGAGCTGGTTATCCAATCCTATACTTTCGACGATTAGACTTGAATTAGAATTTGAACTAGATTCTACAGTATTTCTATCTGCAGTATTCTTTTACGAATTTGATCTTCATTCGAATAACTATATATAAATTTGAAGGTGCGCACTGCGTTCCTAGTAATTCATTTCTTTTCTGACTAGTGAAATACTATCAAAAGTAAAAAGAAGGTGCACAATCCTAGTAAACACTTGGTACAAAGTGTTTAAACGAAATCAATTCGGAACCCAGTAATTAACACCAGCATTCATTTCCTCTTGCAGCTAATATAGAATGGGGCGCATATCCTCAGCAGGCATGCAAGTATATATGGATTCAAGCCTCTATGAATGTAGCAAAGCATGCATATCCTCAGCAGGCCCCTATGGGAGTACAGTTTTGGAGGGTAACATCATGCATTTATTAAAATGCTACAACACTAACCAAGAACATATCCCCTTCAGACATTATACTTGTTAAGAATCGATGTCTCGTTTCTCAAACAGCATATCTCAAGAAATATCATATGCATGTTAAACCAACTTGATGAGTAAATACATGATGAGAAAGAGGGAAACGAAGTTCTCGATCCATTTCCAGATTGTAAGCCAGAAATTTTGGCCTCTATGATGGAAACTTCTCAAACAACCCATTGCATAACACTTGTTGTGCTAGAAGGAAACACAGTAAGCAAAGTAGCTAGGAAGGAATCTGCTGCCGGTCGTTTTAAACTTGGAAGAACATTCTTATTTGTCGCATCACTTGTTGTGCTGGAACGAAACATAGCAAGCAAAGTAGCTAGGAAGGAATCTGCTATCGGTCGTTTTATACTAGGAAGAACATTCTTATTTGTCACCTCACTTGTTGTGCTAGAAGAAACATAGTAAGCAAAGTAGCTAGGAAGGAATCTGCTGCCGTTCGTTTTATACTTGGAAGAACATTCTTATTTGTCGTATCAATTACATTTCAACAGTAGGTTTCAAAAAGACACAAACCTTACAGATAAGGCTGCACAACGTCATACACCAGCACAATGCAAGAGTATCTTCACCAGCATTTTGATATCTTTTTCCCTTTCCAACAGAAGATCTTTCATATATGTGTTTTGGGAAGTGCAACAGCATAAATGAGATATTATTATTCCATCATTCTCTAACCAAGATGACTATCAATAACCAGTGTAACGAACATTCTGCCAATATTTTCACCTCAAAAGTATCTTCCATAGCCATGTTCCTATACTTTCCGTTAACACTTTCTCATCAAGCCAAATGGAAAAGGCGTGTGCTCATACCAATACCTCAAAAGCATTTTCCTGATAGTTACAAATTCCACCTACCAGAACCGAACAATGTGCGAAAGCCCAGGCACGAGGGAAAAAAGATGACTTCATCCATAAACTATCAATAAAACCACAATCCGTGCCAGTTAATCCAACGTTTCTGCCATTAACACAAAGAAGGGTTCCAAAAAACTACAAGAGTCTCATAAAATATGAACACTTGCTATCTCATTATGCAGCTGGCTAAACTATAGGACTCCTCAACAATTCAGCAAGGAAAAACTATTTACGATCGGCTCAAACACACCAACTTTCAACCAGATCCGCATTTGGCATCATCCGTCTACTCGCCGGAAAACACAAAGATTGCATAAACAAACACAAGCGAGTACACATTTCTCTCATAAGATCATGACAACAATTTACAATTCTCCATATCCTTGGCAATTTTCCAGTCCACATTATCATCAATCCTACCATATAGCTCAAAACCAATAGGTTGAAACACTAGCCATTAGATCAAAACCAAGACTGGCCCCAATAGCTAAATGATTATCTTTGATAGGAAAAAAAGGGGGGGAATGCAACAGTATTTAAAAGAAAACAATGACATGAGTAATCTAGGATAGATATAGTAAATCTAGGACAAGAAAACTTTAGCCAATGGAAGAGCTCTCTGCCCCAACCCGTACTGTACAGCTGGAGCACCACACCTCACCTAAGCTGCCATAATAACCAGCTCAAACCTTCCCAAACATGAAAACTCTATCTCTTTCGTTTTACTTTTTTCCTTCTGCTGATGAACCTTATTGCACACAACAAGTACAATTGCAAGGTAGCTGCTCAGTGATCTCAGTCCTCAAAATGAAGACACAGTCTTCAAACAGCTTTATCAGCAGTAATTTTATTAAAATCAGAAAGGGAAAGAGATATGAACAACAATGAATTATAACCCTTTGCAGCAACATCTTAAAAACATATCGATAATGAAATCAAAGGATCCAAGATTATAATAAAGCACATAATAAGCAATATTTTATGATGTAAATCACATACCTTCTTGTTATTCTTCTTCTTCTTTTTCAACTTGCTCCTTTTGTTCATCAACATTTTCACAATTGCCACTTTCTTCTTCTTCCTTGGCCTCTCAATCTTGCAATTCAACTCCTGCTTTTGTTCATCGACCTTGTGGATCTGAGGAGCATCAGCAAAAATCTCAGTGATGGATCGTTTCTTGGGGGTTCTTGATTTTGTAGGCTTAACAGGCACCCTCATTTGGCGCCTTTCTTGTCTAGACGCTTGAGCAAGGCAGCTATCAACGTGAGCATTCAACGCATTCACTGTTGAAGCAGCAAATGCCCCACAAACCGGACATTCCAACATGTCTGAACTTTCATCGGATTTCTCACCAACATGAAGAAACACTTGCAAAGAATCACTTTGGTTCCTGGGTTGCTTTTCTTCAAGCTTGTTCTTTTCAAGCTCGTCGGACCACCAGCGGAACTTGGTGACTGTGATCGGAGGGAGAAGAGATCCCATGGTTTGTTTGCTTATCTTACTGTTACCGTTATCATCAGCTCCGGCGACGGCAAAGGGCCAGCATTTCACTACGTCGATGCTTCTCATTTTGGAAGCATACTCTCTATGCAAAAACAACAGATCAAACAACAAGGAGGAGGTGAAAAAGAAAACCTTTTTAAAAAAAACATAAAGTAAACTTGAAATGAAAGTAAACCCAAAGACAAAAAGGAAACAAACGACTCACCGGATGGAAAATCCTTCAAACACAACCGCCATGCTAATTCTTTCTATAAACAAGTACGTACCCAGAGAGAGAAACCAGCTGCTTGATGAAGAACAACACAAAGAAAAGAAAAAAGCAAAGTTTGGGTAGCTAAAATTAGACTAAAATGGGGAGGAAAACAAAGGAAGAAGAAGACCCAGACTCAAATGGAGAAAGAGAAAGAGATGGAAAGGCTTGTTGTAGAAAGAGAAAGGGTCTTCATTTTTTTTCCCGCTCGATGTGGGAGAGAGAAAGAGAAGAGGAAAGAAAGAGTTTTCCATTTCATGCTTTGAAAGCTCTCTCATAATTTATGACTGACAGCGACGTATGAGAGCGCAAGCGAAGGCCAAAGTGTTTCAGAGAATAACCAATTTTACCTTTCTTTATTCTCCCCCTTTCATTCTCTCTCTTTCTTTTTTCTTATTTTCATTTTCAACCTTGGGGTTTACCATTAGATATAATACACAAATATTGATATATATAAGATGGGTAGAGTACCTCAATAGTCATTAAATTATGGAGAAGATTATTGTTTTGGCTACTAAACTTTTAAAATATTAGAAAATGATCATTAAATTTATAAAACTATTATAAAATAGTCGACGAAAGTTATAAAATAATATAATGATTTGACAATTGTTGTTGTGAAAAATGGGATGGCTATGATTTTAGTTTTTTAAACAGTTTACCCCTGTTGATCTGGGCAGAGAACCACATACCATGGAAATGTAAAGAAAATGAGGGGAAAAAAAGGGTTGGAGAAGAAGGTGAATAGTGAAGTGGAGGTTCTAGGCCTTTTTTTACTCTAACTCATGTCGATATTTAACCGTCTTTCTAGTAGGTGGTGTCAACCCTAGACTTGATAGATATTGATGGTTGACAGTCATAGTTTTAGCTGTCAGATAATAAAATTAATTGGTGAGTCAAGGTTTAACAACAGCTTGATGTCGGTTATGTCGAGGAGAAAATTTTGGGGACTCAAAGGTATAACAATAATAATTTTATAATAGTTTGATAAATGAAAATTCAGTGACCAAAACAATAATTTTTTCATAATTTAATGGCTACTTGTATATTTCACCCTCTATTTATATATGTCAATTTCATTCTCCTACATGCTACAACACGCACTTGTGTACCCATAAAGAAGAAAGAATGGTGTGGGTACGCGCTTGTTTACTGCGCGTGGGTTTGTGATGAAGTTGGGAACAGAAGAAAATAATGAAGGTGGGGTTGGGTTTCTGTAATGCTAAAAGAGTAGTATTAAATCTGTTGGTTAGGTTTCAAGAGCTTCACATTACCCACCTTGTCCTAACTCCTCCCTTCTTCTTTTCCTTCATACTTTCTGCAGAAACTCAAACTACTTTACTTGCATGCATAAATGTTGCCGTGGTACGTTTCATGTCCGTTTTACAGTTTACGTTCAGGATTCGTGGCCATAGTACTACCTACCAATATCGTTTCAAAGAAGGGTTCGTGATTGTTCCTCCCACTGATATTGTCACTTTGAAAGTGTAGTGCGCAGAGTGAGGTTTGTGCTGTAGCTGAGTTGTCTATGCATCCATGCGTTCATGGCTGATAGCAGAGGGAGAGGGAGATGAAAGTTGAAGTAACCGGCCCACATGTGATAGAAGCGGCTGCGGATGGGGTCGTGATGTCGCAGTTGCGAATGTTGTGTCCTGATTTTTCTCCTAAAAATAACCATAATTTTAAATGTGGTGGTGTTGTGGCAACCTTTAAAACAGTTACGATACAATCGTTGCATTGTGCAGTCACAAATTAATACTATGGTGTATGTATATATGCATGCAACGGAGGTACCTTAGGTGTTGGAGGGGGTGTCCATAGCCCCCCAACCCCACACCAAAATATTTTTTTACGTATGTCAAACTCCAGCAGCTCCGTCTCTATATGTATGTATATGTATGTATGTATATATGTATGCATGTATTTAGGTGTGTATGTATCATGTATGTACGTATGAATGTCGAATTAGCTAGGGTGAAGAAATGACTTTGCATTGCATGCATCTGTAGTTGTTGTCCATGTCCAATACCTTTTTCTGCAGACATGTCATAAACCCATAGGCCATAGGAGTATTATATACGGTAACCTTTGTAATAAAAACAGTATATACGTATATAATACGTCCAAAGTTTCTCATACGACATAGTATATAAAACTGATTTCCAATTTGGGATACAAAAGAAAGGAGGTACTGAATTCCAATTCCTAAGTGTAGAAGATTATAAGCCCTACCACTACAGCATTACTTTATATACAAGTTGAAATGAGTTTAGGTTTAATCATGCAATGCAAGCTAAGAATTGACTAAAAACATACTTTTACTTTATATATAAGTGGACTAGGTTTTTCAATTCCATCTATTATTTCATGTCCCTGTAGCAAGCATTATATGTTTAGATAAAATACTTATGTTTGGAGAAACTATATCATTTATGGTTAATGAAGTTTGTGTCGAGGATGGATCGAAGGGTGTGTTAACAGTGATCGCATGATTTGAATATTTCAAATTCACATATAATTTAGATATTTGTTGTATTTTAATTTTTGATATAGTTTTACATCGCATAGCGTCCATCATCGTTTTATATGTACATTTCTAAGTTTTTTTTATTATTCGATCCGAGTACAAAATTGTATATGTATCTAATTTTAAATCTAAATATACTTGTGCACACCCACAGACTAAGATACTCAAATTCAAGTCATCTAGATGAAATACGCTACATCCTTTAGCACCGGGGTCACCCCTTGTATTCCTTTAAGGTATTTAAAAAATAGAAAACTTAAATGATTTATAGATGACTAAGAGATATGTTAGTATACAAAGGAATAGAAATCTCCTGTCCTTTTTGGTGCTCCTATTTATGCACCACACTAAAAATTAAGTTTAAGATTTAGGGTTTAAAGTTAGAGTTTGTGGTTAAGATTTAAGGAATTTAAGGTAAAGTGTATTTTAAAGGGTGTAAGATTTATAATTTAAAATTTAAAATTATGATTTAAAATTTAATTTTATAATACATTTTAGTGTTAAGCATAGAAAGAGGCAAAAAAAAAAAATTACAAAATATTTTTATCCGCATACAAAGTAATTCATGTAGGTTGCTATCTCTTTCTTTGATGAGTGGACAGCGTTAATGTTACGTTTTGTTCAGAGTATTATTTTTAAAGTTGTAATTTGATATTCAAACGGAGTAAAAAATAAATAAAAATTCTATTAAAACCTAAATTTCGGCAGTAACGCTAAAACTTTAAAACCTAAATTCTACACTTAAATTATCAATCTACCTAATACATAAATGGAAAATACTTGATAAAGTTTACACAAGCCCTTTAATTTTAGGGTTTAGGGTTTAGAGTTTTATGTTAGGGTTTAGGGGTTTAGTATGCAGGGTATATAATTTAAGGTTTATGGTTAGAATTTAGAGTTTAGGGTTTAGGGCTTAGGGTTTATGGTTTACGTTGCTAGGGTTTGTGATTTAGATTTTAAATTTTATAAAAGGATTGTGTAAAAAAAATTTACACGGCTTGTGCATCAAAATAAAACCCTACATAAATTCTAAACTTTAAAACATAAATCAATAAATTCTAAACTAAAACGTTAAACCTTAAAGTTAAAAACAAAAATCATATACCTTTTTGGTATTTTTTATATCCCAACACTAAAAATTAAATTCTAAACACCTAAATTCTAAACCTTAAACTTTAAAAATACACTCTACACTTATTTTTTTTGAAAGAGAGAACACGCTTAATACTCTAAACAGTAACCGTAAACTCTAACTCTATACCTTAATTATAAGGAAAATACTTTACATAAGATTGTGTAATTTACACAAACCTTTCAATTTTAGGGTTTAGAGTTTTAGGTTAGGGTTTAGTGTGTAGGGATTAGAATTTAAGAACTATGGTTAGAATTTAGAGTTTAGATTTAGGGTTTAGGTTTTAGGGTATTAGAATTTGAAATATAAATTTTAAATTTTATAAAAGAATTATGTAAATTTTTTACAATGTATATCAAAATATAATCCTAATTATAAGCCTATACTTAATATTTTATATTAAAACATACCAGTGGCACAAAAAGGACAAAAATCTCTATTCATTAACATGCACATATAAACAATCTATGTATTAAAATATTTCCTTATTTCTATAACACATCTTAGTACATAAATTATCAATAAATTAATGACATGTGATTTATTTTCAAAAGGAAATGAATTCTTTTGCTATTTATTTTGAAGAGATCCTTTGATCGTTTTTAACTAAAATTTTATTTAAATGTTATCCTAGAAGAAAAAAGTGGCATTCTTAATTTCTTGTATCACTATCAGCATTAATAACTCACTCAAAGATATATACCAAAACCCCAGTTATTTTCAACCGGCAATTGCAACCCACAGGGCACAGGAAAAAAGAGAAAAGTAGCAAAATTCCAACTCCCTAGTTGGGGTAAAACTTAAGAAGATACAATTTCAACCCAGTGTTATTCACGCGCCAAACTCGATATAATATTATTACGAGTAATTAAAAAATCTGATCGGAGATTCACTATTTGACTTAATGACTAAGCATGCTCATGTTGTCCTATCTTGTATGCTCGATCTCGATACGTGAATACAATCTCTATTTGATAAAAAAAAAAAACCTATTGATTATTTGTTGACAAAGACGGGTCAAATATTTAAGGGGTACTATACAATTTATTAAAATTGAGCATTTAAATAAAATAATGTTTTGCTAACCTATTGTTTAGATAGTGAAATGACCTTTTGAATAAAAATGAGTTTAACACAATTTAAAATTCATGAAGTAAAACATCAACTTATTTTTTCGGTGTGTTTTATCATTATTTCAGAACTAATCTTTTACTTTTCCGTTAAAATTTAAAAGTACTTAACTTGACTCATTTTGAACCCTCTTTTACTTGGGGTTTTATGTAATTTCTCCTATTGCACATATTTAGAATCGTTCATGCATATCCCTTAACTTAGTGGAATGAAACATTAGATCATTTAAGCAAGGTAAGTTTAATTTTAACATTATGAATGAAGTAAATTAAATTAAAATATAATTTTATAACAAATTTTTGTATTATCTAATTTGAACTAATTAATCAATAAATTAGTTATAAAAAGTCTTCAAAGATCTCACGAGATTACATGCAAATTGTAAAAATAAAATTGGCAAAAGAATTGAATAGAGAAAAAGGGGTGTTGAAACTTGAAAGTACGTGGTGAACATTATGTTTGTGAATGTAAAATAGAACCCAGCAGTGAGGGTGATCATTGATTTCTATACCTGCATTTGGAGGACACCACCATCTTTCTACCCACCACTAAACACCTTTTTTACATCAATCATACATGCATACATATATTAATATATGTATTTATTATAAACCTCAACTTTGGTTGAATATAAATTATTTGTCTTTTTTCAATACTTTTACATATGTACTAACATTAAAAAATAAATTTCGAGTTTAGGGTTGAAGTTTATGGTTGGAGTTTAGGGTTAGAGTTTAGGATGCATGGTTTATGGTGTATGGTTTAGTTTTTAAGGTTTAGAATTTAGAATTTAGGAATTATGGTTAAAGTGTAAGGTTTGTTTTTTTAGTGTTGAACATAGATAGAGGTGCCACAAAAGAGCAAAAAATTTTGTTCGAGTTGGTGATATAATTTATTCAATCAAATATTAATCTAATTAGAAAATTATCACACATTGATGTATACAAATTTAATTAAAAAATAATTAACATGTTCTTTTAAATAATTCTTTTGGATTAATAATAGGCTTAAACCAAAAATAGGTGCGTAAAGTATGCCTTTTTTGATCTTTAGGTGCCTAAAGTATTATTTTGTAAAAATAAGTGCCCGAAGTTTCAAAAGTTATAATTTTAAGTGCCTATCGTTAATTGGTGCTAAAAAATTCTTTAAACTTGAAAGTACGTTGATTTCGCGTTCAACGTTCGGCTACACGTCGTTCACCGTTTCCGGCAACGCCATGTTGGGGGAAATGACCGCATTGGTCCGAAGACCAAAGGGGTGTGCTCAGGGGCGACGATCGGCGGCGAAAGCGGCGGCAAAAGCGGCAATAATTTGGGGGTTTGGGTAATTTTAGGAATTCAGGGGTTGTTTTGTAAAAATTGTAAACTTTCGGGATTTTATGAAAAACAAAAGTTTTTGTTTTTAGTTTTAAATTTTAAATTTTAAATTTTAAATTTTGAAAAAATAAATAATTAAATATACCACGTGTCAAGCATTGATTGGTTAAAGATTTTCTTAACACTCATTAACGATAGACACCTAAAATTATAACTTTTAAAACTTCGAGCACCTATTTTTACAAAATAATACTTTAAGCACCTAAAGTTAAAAAAGACATACTTTGTGTATCTATTTTTGGTTTAAGCCTTAATAATAATAATGTTTGATATTCTGTCAAATAATCATTTTTATATTTTTTTTCTCATTTCTTCTGTTTCTATTCTAAGCATGAAGACAGATTTTTTCCCGTTTAAATAACAGTTTAATTTGATATTTAAATATAAGTTTAATGACTCCATTCCCTAAAGTATATACTTTTTACCGAGTTAGCCGATAAAGAATTTTGGGTAAAGTTTATAAATGATCACTAAATTTTGTTTAAAAAATAAAATGGTAATCAAACTTTCAAATGTTATAAAATGATAATTAAACTTTATGTTTTGTAACAAAATAGTAATTTGGCCGTCAAATACTACGCGGCTGTTAAGAAATTTTGTATAATAGCATATTTAATCCTCCATATATACACATTTAATTAATTTAGTCCCAATTTAAAGAATTGATTGAAGTTTCAAGCAGTCAAAGTGGAAACTCCACACCTTCATCCCCCCTCTCCCCGATAACATCTGTAACACCGAATCGCACGTGGCTGCTCCCATCCAGTTCCGATGTGGAGCAATCTGTCGAGTCCAGAAATCCTTTTACTCATTTGGCTGCTCAAATCCATGAGAAGGGTAAAGTCCCTCAACCTATCTCCAAAGCAATTGTATTGGGACCTAAAGTTTCCATGGAGCATAGAATTGGAGATGAGTATACTTATGATATTTGGGGTGACCATTTTTCTGGAACCCTAATCCCTAAACCCCTTAACCGGTTTAGATGCTAAACCGAAATAAGAAGCATTGCCAAACAAAACAAGAACAACAAGCAACATTCAAGATGGCAACAAAAGCAACACCAGGAGTGTTGTGATCGATTAACAAGATTAAAACATATTTAGAATTTAATAAGCTCCAAGGAGGATCCTATCTTCACTGACTAAATCAAATCAAGTTGGTTCAATTACAAGTCAACCCTTTGGTTACTACTGAAACACCCTTAATTCAATTTAGAAGTAAACCGGCTAGGAAACGATACAAAACAAACACAACAGACAATCAAACAACAACGATGATCATTCAAGGTATACAAAAAGTAAGATTAATCTTAACATATATTTTATTTGATTTTCAAACGAGACAAGTGATAATTTTATAAACTGTTTCCAAAGGAAAACATGGCCCAAGCAAGACTTTATTTCTGTACCATTCCCTAACAATTCGAGAATTATTTAAGTAATATGGTAATATTTTATGAGGCAGAATAGCAAACCACAACCAATCATAAACTTCCATCAAACATACGAATAATCACGAATAATTATAAAGGCCCTTTTTACACATCATGCTAGAGCTTTTTTGCTAATATATAAACATAATCCAATGAGGTAATCAAAATGTATTATGCATACATGAATCTAGTGCCACCAGCTAGGAGTTCAAAGGGAAGATTAAAAAACATACTTTCTCATACTTGTGAACTGTTCTGACCTCGAAGGAAAACACAACTAATTTTAACTTGAAATGGAATGAAGGAAACAAAATAAGTACTCCCTTAGTGAGGTAGCTTAAATTATAAACCAAACCAAAGATTTAACTTGTGATGCAAGGAGCATTCGAATGGCACAAAAGGGTTGAATGAGTGTCCCAAGGAGAGACAATTCGGACAAATCAAGGCAAGAATCAAGCATACTTAACGTTTATTTGTTTCTTATTACTTAGCACTTTTTAATGGTATCTGGTGATCAAAGAGAGGAGATTTACATCTATTATAGGGAGTAAATTAGCTTAAGTTTGGTTTTAACATGATTGAAATATAACCAAGAACTTAGTCTATTTTCGAAACAACCCCAAAACCTTTATCGTACACTTTACTAAGCAGTCCATTAACACTGATTTTAACACAAATTTATAGTCCTTTAACAACCAGGTTTATAAATATAAACTCATAAAACAGATCACACAAAGTTGTACTTAATTATTTCTATCACAACTGCCCTCATGTTTTCATTTATACTTTTTGTCACTTAAACAACTCAAATATGTTACCAACCTAACATATAATGTTCTTACTTTACTTATCATACAACTACCAACTTAACAGGTCATAGACTCATAGTTATTTATTTCTTATATTCTTAAACGTAACGTCCCATAAACATGTTTACTTGCTGGCCAAGTCATTAAACATACGATCTCAAGAACATGTTACTTAACTTATGAATTACAAGCATAGGATTTCAAGAACATGTATATTTCTCACATAAATTATCATAGATAACATCTCATAACAAGTTATTTTCCACACGAGTTATTAAGCATAATTCATTTGTACTCTCATTCAAAGCAAGTATCTTTCCTTACTAAATAAACAACTCATAATAGTAAACTATTACTAGTTATACAAGATATCTCAGTTATTCATTTCTTGTATTATAAGTTTTCATATTTTCTTATTAACATAGCCTTGAGTATTGAATAACAGCCTAAGTACACGAATCCTCAACCAACTGTCGCCAAACAGAAATGGTACTCACAGTACCAGTCAATCCCTCTTATTGTCGTCAAGTAAACTAATCACACAACTTCCTTCCTACTGTCGCCAAATAAGGACCGTAGTCCACCCCAAACACGAGCTATATGGACTTTATGGCATGCCAACTATACTTAAGACTGACTCGAAACCAAAACTTTTAAATCATATCATGTATTATTGGATTTAGAGTTGAGCTAAGCTCCTTATTCAAATAACCAAATATCATATCTCATTGCTTGACTTATCAAGCCATAATCAATTATGGATCCCAAAATGAGCATCGATCCAAGAACATATAGCCAAAGTGCTTATCATAGTTCTTCTTGAAGATGAACAAAGTATCAATTTCATAGTTACAAAAGCAAGACTTAATTATGATCTCAATCATACATATGTATGTGTTCAAAGGTAAGGTTTACATACTATTATAATGAGCTTATAAGGACACACACATATATATATTAATATGCATTCGGCCAAGATGTTCCCTCTTACTTATCTAGTCACATATTCGAATGATCACTATTTATTATCAAGTAATCAATTGTGAGTAAGCTAATACATAACATATCAATTCATGTGCATGCATAAAAACTTTCAAACATATCAAATTACTCCCGCAACCATTTCGAAACACATAAGTTCAACTATATAAATACTTACTTGCCCTCCAAGCTTCCATTTAGTCATAGCTTAGCTTGAAGTTGAATAAAATGCAATTAAAGCAATAAAGAATGCTCGGTAAGGTTTCAGCCTATCCCGAGACTTAACTACACTCACATGTTTATCTCGAAGTTACGAGATACCTGAATCCACACATGTAACGCCTCAAAAATTGCGCCCAAATTGTAAATACTAAATTCGTAAAATCCATAATTCTTAAAATTCTAATGTTTTGAGATTAAAAAAATTAAAGGCCAAAACGAAATTACGTTAAGTTGCTTTACCAATACGTAGAAATCAAAAAGTTAAGTGGAGTAAAAAGAAATCACCTCGGTTGAACACCAGAACACAAGGTTGTGATCTTTCTATGTTTTCACTTTTCACCTCACCTTATGGACAAACATCATTTTTTAAACTTTGGCAACATGCAGAGTTTCAGTATTTTTTTAATATTTTTTCTGGTCCTTCAATTTCCACTTCCTTTCAATTTCAGTCTCAATTTTCTTTTTAAATATAAAAAAATTGGAACAAAGTCGTTAACAGCTGTTACTTTACAAATCATTCTATTTCCCTAAATAATCTTCGGAATACACCACTTTTAAAAAAAAAAATCACTATGTCTCCCTAATTTTTCCCATCATTCATGATTTTTTTCAATACCTAGCAATTTCAGATGTTATCAATTAAGCCCTAACCATTTTTTATATCCCCTACATGCATGCATGATGAGGTCTGAATCCGATGGCGACAAAAGCAACACTGTAAGCTGACATGGACCCCCGCGATCCACTTCACCTTCACCACACACTTTCTGCCTTGTTGACAATGACTGGTTTCTAGTCTGAATTCAGACTTAAGCTTCGGTTTTGGTTGCGTTTTGCAACTCTAAACTCGTTGCCGTCGTGATTTTGATTCCAAATAGGAATTAGTTTGGTCTGAACGGGCGTTTGTCCACCACTATTTAGCGCTTAAAGGGCCGTTTGTTGGCAGCTGAAGAATCCAACTTTTGTCAACGGACATTTGCAATCCAACGAATGTTTGCCAAAACAATGACAAAAGGAGCCTTCATTGTCATAACTTACTTTTACTTTCATTAACACTGGTTTAGATGTACCACATACTTACTTGGTACAAAATTTAAAAAAAAAACCAACAATTAGTTGTTCTGGCAGGATGAGGAATTAGATCTCTTAAACAAATTTTGTGAAGTGAGGGTCTTGCTCGGATATTATGTCTTTAAGGTGGGGAGTGATTGAAAGAAAAATGAAGAAATTTGAAGTCCTAATAAGACTAATAGACCCAAAATTGGAATTAGTGGGAAATTCAACCAACTTTGATTTTTAATCTTTATTAGTTAATTTTACTTCTATTTAATCTTTCACTTTTTTTATATTTTACTCCATCATTATCATCCTAAGCTATCTATCACCATTGTTGAACCTTATGGTTCTATAGTAAAAAAAATACTTATTTTCAAGAGATTTAGCTTGTGCACGGTGCATCCAAACACATTTTTAGAAGCTTGAAGCTTAAGCCATCTATATATTTGTGGTCTTAGGTTTTAGTTTTAAGCAAGGTGATGGAGGAATCCTAAACCCTAATTTATTGTCTTTTAGTTATCCATGGTTTTTCATGTTTTGATGCTTTGGATGTGGTGAAAACATGTAAGGATAGAGGTAAAACTAGAATTTGTGGTTAGATCATCAAACTGAGGCATATCGTAAGATTGGTAGATGGGTGTAGTCGAAATGGAGTATGTATATGTGTTTACACAGGGATGGACCCAGGGGAGTCGCCCCCTAAAAATTAGAAATTCATATGCGAAAAATTTTATATATAATTTCTATTAAAAATTTATTTTCGCCCCCTATAATTTTATAAGTCCACCCCTTTAGAATTTTATAGGTTCGTCATTCCTGACATAAAATCTTGCGTCCCTGTTTACGTTATAGATGATTTTGATTTGAGTAGGTATTGTGTTTAAATTGCTTAAATTGTAAATTCAGCTTTAATTCGAGCGATTGGCTAGTATGAAAAATGGAAATGTATGTTGTTGTGTGCTTTGATATGAAGATATGTTGAATTGGTATAAATTTGATAGTTATATTGAGCTATGTTCTTACTCGAATATGACAATTGGTAATTTTCGAAAGTTTGATAATGTTAAAAATGAGCCTCAGTTGTTAGTTTAATATCGGCTATAATTGGGGTACTAAAGGATTTTTTTTAACTCTCGCGTACGAGTTTTATGACTTCGAGCATGGCAAGGAGGATGAATGATGTATATTAAGACTATGTGCCATGGCAAGGTAGAGGGTGTTATTGTCTTTTATCATATCGATACTTGATGAGGAGGTAAGATCTAAGTATCTATAAACTATTGATAGGCTATTGAGAAAAAAATAAAAAAAAAATGTTATGAATGTCGTGTTATTGGATATGTTTTTGTGTATATAGTAATTATTAGGGGTGGGCAAGACCGGATACTCGGTTAATTTGTCTAAAATTGGTCTCGGTCCCGGTAACTATCGGTTCCTGAAAACTAGAATTAGTTCCGGTCCCGGTTAAATCGGGTCTAAGATTTCAGGAACCGGTCCCGGTACTAGTGGGAACCGATACCAATACCGGGTACCCGATCAATTAGTCTATTATTAATAAAATTTAAGCAGCATGGGAAAAAATTCCAACCATCAAAAATAATATTAAATAACAAAGTCAGAATATTGTAGGCTTGAAGGTTTAAGTCTTAAAACGAGTCATACTTATAATATTCATACATAAAGAGAAATAAAGGAATGTCTTCAGTTGTTTTCAACCTCTTCAGCGCCATTCGATACCAAACCAATACCGGGTACCTGGTACTGGTCTTGGTCTCATTGGGTACCCACCGGGTCCAAAAAAGCAGGATCCAGTCCCGGTCCCGGTTGCAATCGGGACCTAAATTTTGGATTCAGTTTCGGTCCCACTAGAACCGATTCCAAATAAAAATCCATCGGGACCAAGTAATCGGGTTTTTTTGCCCACCCCTAGTAATTATATGAAGTGATATGCTATTGTCACTAGGGATGGCAAAAATACCCGGCCCCGACCCGACCCAGGGTGCCCCGACCCGACCGGGTATTTTTTCTAAAATTTCGGGGATCAGGGCGGGGCAGGGCATGAAAAGCATGAAGTCGGGGCGGGGCGGGTTCGGGTATTTGCTAGAAATTTTCCGCCCTACCCCGGTACATTTTTATATTTTTATTATACTTATAAAAAATATTACTATATATAAACACTTTTATGAGTTTTAAGCCATTTTTTGTTTTTCTTTTGGTTCGTGTTTATCGTAAAATTTTGTTAGATGTTGTTCAAGTTTTAATATATTCGATTCTAACGGTCAATGATTCAAGTTTATTCTTTTAAATATGCAATTTAACATGTGGATAATTTAAAATTGGTTTATTTTATTTTTTATATAAGTTTGAAT
This sequence comes from Hibiscus trionum, assembly GCA_030270665.1. Lineage (NCBI taxonomy): Eukaryota > Viridiplantae > Streptophyta > Magnoliopsida > Malvales > Malvaceae > Hibiscus > Hibiscus trionum. Next base: position 5,498,836 of record BSYR01000034.1, on the reverse strand, counting down.
TCCCTTGAAACCATAATTTATGATTGTGGTGGAAGATTGGTCGACTCTAACATTTATCGTCGACAAAAATTAAAAAAATTTAAATTTTTCGGGGCGGGTCGGAGTCGGGTTTAAGGGTTATTGTATCAAGGCGGGTGAATTAATATTTTAATTTGGGGCGGGGCGGGTTCGAGGTGGCCAAAAACCTACCCCGCCCCGCCCCGTTGTCATCCCTAATTGTCACGGACCGCACCCTAGGGTCCGAGTGTAACGCCCGTGTTTTGGGCCTAGGAGTTAACCGGGTTTATAATTCGAGTCAATAAAACTTAATTTAATCAATTCAACCTAAATAGTGACCTAATTGAACTTTAGTAAAAAGAGGAGGACTCATATTGTAAATTACCCAAATTATTTGAAAAAGGATGACAACTTTCCATATTGTCATCTTTTTCCCCCTTTTCCCCCCATAACCCACGTGAAGCCTCCCCTCCCCTCTTTCAAAACCTCTCAAATATCAAGTCACTATTCCATTCATTTTCTTCTTCAATCCAAGGTGTTTTACAAAGGTAATTGTGTTTTCTAAGTCTCCTCTTTATCCCCTATCCAACCTTTGTCTTAGATTTCAAAAATATGGGGTTTTGGAAATTAGGGTTTATGTTAAAATTTGGATTTTTAAAGGGGTTTTCCATTTGGTTTTGATAAATTGAGTTAGGGTTTTAGTTAATCTTGTTAAAAGGTGTAACATATATCAATTTGGTTGAATTTGGATGAAAATTCGTAGTGGGTTCTTAGGGCAATTTTTGAGGTATTAAAACTTGGGTTTTTGGTGGGTTTTATGTTGAAATTGAAGGGCTGATGGTCTACCTATGTTAGGAGGGTGATTTGGGATGTTTTGGACGTCATTTGGGTGTTTGGAAAGGGGTATTTCAGCCAAGGGTTGTTGGAGTACGAAAATTGAGTTTTTGAGATATTAGGTGGTTTGGGAAATTGTGGAAATTGGGTTGTGTTTGCAAAGTGAGTTGATGGTTGAGTTAACATTGAATTGGGAAGTAATGTATGTGTTTTGTTTGACTAGAAGCAAGAGGAAACGTTGAGGAGGCTTTGGGACCGAATCCGGGTTCGTAGGAGGATTGGTTTGAATTGCTAAGGAAGGGCGGTTAGTGGTTTCAACTTGTTTTAAAGTTTGGTTCGAGTGTGTGTAGAGTGTGTGTGTGCGAAATGTGCTTGGTAGGCCATTTCCTTATTTCAAGTTGTTGATTCTAGCCTTTAACTTCATTACATGCCATTGTGTATTTTGCCTATCTATGCTCTTGTGGTTTGTGGTTAATTGATGCATGTACATCATGAATTGTATATGTATGGTGAGCATGGAATGTGGTTGATGATATATGTGGTGATTATGAAAATTGGCACTAAATAAATTACCGGTTGTAAATGATCGATCATTAGGATTAGTGTGCACACAAATTGAGTCAAAACGTACGTGGCCTTGATGGCGTTAAGTCATCAAGGAGGAGTACGGTGATGTAATATTCCACCGGAAGCTTTTATATATTTCTACGGGATGATGAGTGGAATCCCATCCGTAGGGCATGTGGCGATAAGTGGAATCCCGCACATGCAAGGTCCGGTGATGAGTGTAATCCCACCGAGGTAAAGTGTTGTTGAGGTTTAAATCCGCACAATCGGGGTAATTTAAAGTGGCCAATTAACTTGTTCATATATTGTGATATGTGATGTTGATTTATGATTGTTGATTACTGATGCTTGATGCTTAGTATGAAGTAAGATGTCATACTATGCCACTTGAAAGACTAGCTAGGTCTACTTGGTTACATATCAATGTTTGATGTATGCGAGATTAGGATTTACATGCTTGAACCCTGCATTGTTGATGTTTTTCGTTTTAGAGCACCCTCACTAAGCATATAGCTTACACTCTCAATGTTCAACAATGCAGATCGTTAGCGTGGCGTTAGCTCGAGGCAAGACAAGAAGGGCTTTCCAAGTTGTGACTCAAGTATGGTGGTGATTTTGTATTAGTTAGCAATGTGGCATGGGTTGTGTATGAGCTTGTATGACTCATTGGCATGTGTTATTTTGTTGAATGGTTGTTAGTTGTTTAGGAGCTTGCTTAGACTCCTTGTTATATCGCTTTTGTATGGCTTGTGTTGCCATGTTGAATTGTAATTCATGCCTAAATTGCTTATCTTGAATGTTGGCCATGTGCCTTTGAAGTTGCCTATATGTTTGGATGTTGAAGTATGAACTTTGAATGCTTAAATGCCATCTTGAGTCCTTTGCATGAGTTCCTTGTTGTTTATACATGTTGGGTGCTTGTATGGCTATATAGTGGTAGGTAAATGTTGTATGAGTGCTTGTTTGGGTCTAGGGAAGTCCTAAATTGCATCTAGGTCCGAGTCTTGTTCGTTTTAGTTGAGTTTGGAGGTTTTGCTGTGCAGGGGTATCGATACGGCTGGTCCGGTATCGATACCGCCTTCTTGTTTCAGGCCTCGTGTATCGATACACGAGGGGGCGTATCGATACCATTTTGGTCACTGGAGCTACTGTCCATTTTGGTATCGATACGGGCCTCTGGCGTATGGATATCGTCATCTTAGCGTTGACCGTGGGAAGTCAACCGTTGGAGAGGGTATCGATACACTCCTTGGGTGTATCGATACGGTCTCTACGGGTTGACTTTGACCAGTTGACCTAGTCAAGGGGGTATCGATACACCCCTTAAGGGTATCGATACCGCCTGCAGTATAAGTTTAAAATTGGGCTGTAAGATGTTGGGCTGAGTTCGGTTGTTTGCCTCATGAATGTTGTTCCGCTGTATGATCGCATAGGATTAAATACTCCTCTAGGCAAGATTTAAAATGAAAAAAAAATAGGGTTGCTAACCGAGAGGGAATTCCTTAGGGGTTTTCACTCGGTTTTCCCCGTGTGGCCCACTCGGACCAGCCATCCGGCCAGGCCGGGACGAGGGGGTTACATTTGTTGGTATCAGAGCCTGAGGTTACCGAGACCTCGGGCAGGTAAGTGAGGTAAGCTTAATGTGTTAAATGATTGTGTTGTTCGATGCATGTTCTGCCATGAATCCTTGATGCTTGATTGATCGTATGATGTTTTGGATGCGTGAAATGTTGTGTCTGGTGTAGAGTGTGTGCCCATTGCTACTATTACTTAAATTAAAAAGATTTTTGGAAAGAGGAGTACTTGAGCACTATTGGACCCTTGCTTTGACTAACGTAATCCTTATCTGTTTCTTGTTGTAGTTTTACCTTGCTAGTTGAACCATGAGACCACGTGGGAGGCCTAGAATGGTTCGACCGGAACCACGGGCAGAGGCTCCAGGAGTAGAGCCAATAGTTAGGGTTGAGGCTCAAGTGGGAGAGCCTGTGGTTGGAGTTGGAGCTCCTCCACCACCTCCACCACCACCTCCTCCACTGGGAGCGGGAGGTGAGGCCGGGGCCGAAGAAGATGGACCACAAGGAGGCCAAGGTGGCCAGGGTGGCCAAGGTGGCCAAGGACCGGCCGGGATTGACTTAGCTCCATTGGTTCAGGCGATAGCCGGGGCATTTCAGGCTGCAGTAGCTGGAGGTCAGGCAGCACATCATCAGGGTGAGGGCACTGGTTTACCTTTAGAGAGACTTCGGGGCCTTGGGGCCGAAGAGTTCAGAGGTGCTACTCCGGAGAGGTCAGAGTTATGGTTTGAGAAGACTGTCCGTATTCTTGCTCAGATGGGGTGCATTGGTGAGCGCAAGTTGGGATGTGTTGAGTCGCTACTTCAGGGTGATGCCTACACCTGGTGGGTCACCGTTACCTCGGGGATGTATGAGGCCGAGATCACTTGGGAGTTCTTTGAGACAGCATTCCGGAAGAAGTATTTGGGTCCGCGATACCTCGATGAGAGGAAGAGGGAGTTTATGGCATTGCTTCAGGGGAGTATGTCTGTGACCGATTACGAGATCAGATTTGTTAGATTGAGTCAGTATGCACCCGAGCTTGTACCTACTGAGGTGGAGCGTTGTAACCGCTTCCGATATGGGCTGAGTGAGGAGATCAAGACTTATACTCTAGCTTCAGATTACACTGATTTTGATGTCTTGGTCTCGAGGGCCAAGGACTTGGAGCACAGTTTGAGTTTGACCAGGCGGTCAGGTGGATCTAGTTCGGGTAAGAGGTCCAGCAACTTTGATAGAGGTGATGCCAAGAGGCATCGAGACAACAGACATCAGTATGATCATATGCGTGGTGGCGGTAACCACGGTAGGGGCCACCAGGGCCAGAGAGTTGGTGGGAAGTTGCCCACATGTGCTACTTGCGGGAGGAACCACACCGGGGAGTGTTGGGGAAATTATCACTCTTGTTGGAGTTGTGGTGCTAGAGACCACATTAGACGTGACTGTCCACATCAGGTGGAACATGCACCAGCTCAGGCTCCTGCTAGAGCCAACGATTTTCAGAGAGGCCACGGGCGCGGTAGAGGTAATTTCCAGCCGAGGAACGATGGTCAGAGAAATTTAGCTCATGTAGTTGCAGTCCATCCGGAGGGCGGAGGACAGGCTAGGGTTTACGCTCAGCGCGGGGAGCAGCATAACACCGATGTGATCGCAGGTAACTTCTCGATACAGTCTTTGGGTTTGCTTTCTTTGATTGACTCTGGGTCTACACATTCCTACATATTGAGTGAGCATGCACAGTCTTTGAATTTGCCTTGTGAATTGTTAGAGGTAGGAGTTAGTGTTACTAGTTCCTTTGGGGACACGGTAGTAGTTAGGAAGATGTACCGAAGGTGTCCGTTGATGATTCAGGGGCATGTGTTTCCAGTGGATATGATGGAACTTCCTTTCTATGGTTTCGATGTGATTCTGGGTATGGATTGGCTCAAGGAGCATAGAGCTAGGATAGATTTTCAAACTAAGCGGATTTCTTTGAAGCTCACAGATGATTATGAGATTGTGGTGGTGGGTGAGAACGTGAAGTTCTTATCCAATGTGGTTTCAGTGTTAGAGGCTAAGAGGTTAGTTGAGTTGGGGTGTGAAGCATACTTAGCGTATGTGATGAACCCTAACATGAGTGAGGTTAGACCTCAGGACATCCGGACAGTATGTGATTTTCCTAGTGTGTTTCCGGAAGAATTGCCAGGGTTACCACCGGACAGAGAGGTAGAGTTCAGCATTGAGACTTATTCTGGTTCCGCTCCTGTTTCGATTGCTCCGTATCGTATGGCACTGAAAGAATTGAAAGAGTTGAAGACTCAGTTGCAAGAATTGATAGATAGAGGTTTTATTCGACCTAGTTCTTCACCTTGGGGTGCACCAGTGTTGTTTGTGAAGAAGAAAGATGGAAGTATGAGAATGTGCATAGATTACAGACAGTTAAATCAGTTGACAGTGAAGAACAAATATTCGTTGCCTAGAATTGATGACTTGTTTGATCAGTTGAGAGGAGCATCTGTCTTTTCGAAGATTGATTTGAGATCAGGTTACTACCAGCTAAAGGTTAGAGAGGTTGATGTACCGAAGACGGCCTTTAGGACTAGATACGGTCACTATGAGTTTTTAGTCATGCCATTTGGGTTGACTAATGCACCGGCAGCTTTCATGGACATGATGAATAGGATTTTTCATCAGTATCTGGATCAGTTTGTGGTTGTATTTATTGATGACATATTGGTATACTCTCGAACTGAAGAAGACCATGACCGACATTTGAGACTTGTCTTGAAGACTTTGCTAGATCATCAGTTGTATGCGAAGCTCAGCAAGTGTGAGTTCTTGATCCGTGAGGTAGTCTTCTTAGGACATGTAGTGTCAGCTGAAGGCATTAGAGTTGATCCGAAGAAGATTGAAGCCATTGTTGAGTGGAAGCAACCGAAGTCTGTGACAGAGGTACGTAGCTTCCTAGGCTTAGCCGGATACTATAGGAGGTTTGTAGAGGGTTTCTCTAAATTAGCCGCTCAATTGACACAGTTACTTCAGAAGAGTGTTCAGTTTGAGTGGACAGATGCAAGACAGAGAGCCTTTGAGAAATTGAAAGAAGCTTTGACACAAGCTCTGATTTTGATTCAGCCTGAGTCCGGGAAGGACTATGTAGTCTACAGTGATGCCTCTTATGTAGGGTTAGGATGTGTTCTGATGCAAGACAAGAGAGTGGTGGTTTATGCCTCAAGACAGTTGAAGACCCATGAGCGCAACTATCCGACCCATGACATAGAGTTAGCTGCAGTTGTGTTTGGTCTGAAGATTTTGAGGCATTATTTGTATGGTGAGAAATGCACAGTATACACCGACCACAAGAGTTTGAAGTACATTATGACTCAGCGAGATTTGAATCTCAGACAGCGTAGGTGGTTAGAGCTGCTAAAAGACTACGATCTTACTATTGAGTACCATCCGGGTAAGGCCAATGTAGTGGCCGATGCATTGAGTATGAAGGTGGACGTAGACTTGAGAGCTATGTTTGCTAGATTGAGTTTGTCCAGAGATGGTGGCTTGGTAGCCGAGCTTCAGGTTAGACCTACTCTAGGTCAGTTGATTCGAGAGAAACAGCTTCTAGATAGATCTTTGGCACCTCGCGTGCAAGATATAGCCGATGGTAGATCTTCAGACTATAGCTTTAGTTCCGATGGGGTTTTGTGTTTCAACGACAGAATAGTTGTGCCAGAGGACAGTGATTTTAGACGTACGATCTTGACTGAAGCTCACAGTAGTCCGTTTGCTATGCATCCTGGAAGTACGAAGATGTACCGTGACTTGAAGAATGAGTACTTTTGGGTTGGCTTGAAAAGAGATGTAGCCGACTTTGTGAGTAAGTGCTTAGTGTGTCAGAGAGTGAAGGCGGAACATCAGGTTCCCTCAGGTTTGTTACAGCCGTTGAGAATTCCGGAATGGAAGTGGGAGAACATCACCATGGATTTTGTTTCGGGTTTGCCTTTGACTCCTACGAAGAAGAACTCAGTTTGGGTGATAGTGGATCGCTTTACGAAGTGTGCTCACTTCTTGGCGGTCAACACTACCTACACTTTAGATAGATTAGCCGACTTGTACATTGGTGAGATTGTGAGGCTACATGGTGTACCGAAGTCCATTGTATCGGATAGAGATCCGCGGTTTACTTCTAGATTTTGGGAGTGTCTGCATACAGCTTTGGGTACCCGTTTGAACTTCAGCACTTTTTATCATCCTCAGTCAGATGGTCAATCAGAGAGAGTTATTCAGATCTTAGAGGATATGTTACGTTGTTGCATCATTGACTTTCAGGGTACTTGGGAGAAGCATTTGCCTCTAGTAGAGTTTGCGTACAATAACAGTTTTCAGTCGAGCATCAAGATGGCTCCGTATGAGGCCTTGTATGGCCGAAAGTGTAGAACTCCAGTATGTTGGGCCGAGGTAGGACAGAAACTGTTACCTATGCCGGATTTGCTCAAGGGGACAACCGACAAGGTAAAATTGATTTGTGATCGTTTGAAGGCTGCTTCGGATAGGCAGAAGTCCTATGCCAATTTGAAGAGGAAGGAAGTTGAGTTCTCAGTGGGTGAGAAGGTATTCTTGAAGGTGTCTCCGTGGAAAAAGGTGATGAGATTTGGCCGAAAAGGGAAGTTGAGTCCGAGGTACATAGGACCGTATGAGATTGTGAAGAGGGTTGGTCCGGTTGCTTATCAGTTGCGTTTGCCATCCGAGCTAAAGAAGATTCACGATGTGTTCCATGTTTCGATGCTTCGTAAGTATAGGTCCGATCCGTCACATGTTATGCCTGTAGAAGAGATTGAATTGAATCCGGATTTGACTTATGAAGAATAGCCCGTTGAGATCTTAGCTTCTGACAGTAAGGTGTTGAGGGGTAGATCGATTGAGTTAGTGAAGGTGCGGTGGCAACGTAGAGGTGTGGACGAGGCCACTTGGGAGAGGAAGGATGATATGGAAAAGCAGTTTCCGTATCTCTTTCAGTCAGGTAATTTCGGGGACGAAATTCCTTAAGTGGGAGAGAGTTGTAACGCCCGTATTTTGGGCCTAGGAGTTAACCGGGTTTATAATTCGAGTCAATAAAACTTAATTTAATCAATTCAACCTAAATAGTGACCTAATTGAACTTTAGTAAAAAGAGGAGGACTCATATTGTAAATTACCCAAATTATTTGAAAAAGGATGACAACTTTCCATATTGTCATCTTTTTCCCCCTTTTTCCCCCATAACCCACGTGAAGCCTCCCCCTCCCCTCTTTCAAAACCTCTCAAATATCAAGTCATTATTCCATTCATTTTCTTCTTCAATCCAAGGTGTTTTACAAAGGTAATTGTGTTTTCTAAGTCTCCTCTTTATCCCCTATCCAACCTTTGTCTTAGATTTCAAAAATATGGGGTTTTGAAAATTAGGGTTTATGTTAAAATTTGGGTTTTTAAAGGGGTTTTCCATTTGGTTTTGATAAATTGAGTTGGGGTTTTAGTTAATCTTGTTAAAAGGTGTAACATATATCAATTTGGTTGAATTTGGATGAAAATTCATAGTGGGTTCTTAGGGCAATTTTTGAGGTATTAAAACTTGGGTTTTTGGTGGGTTTTATGTTGAAATTGAAGGGCTGATGGTCTACCTATGTTAGGAGGGTGATTTGGGATGTTTTGGAAGTCATTTGGGTGTTTGGAAAGGGGTATTTCAGCCAAGGGTTGTTGGAGTACGAAAATTGGGTTTTTGAGATATTAGGTGGTTTGGGAAATTGTGGAAATTGGGTTGTGTTTGCAAAGTGAGTTGATGGTTGAGTTAACATTGAATTGGGAAGTAATGTATGTGTTTTGTTTGACTAGAAGCAAGAGGAAACGTTGAGGAGGCTTTGGGACCGAATCCGGGTTCGTAGGAGGATTGGTTCGAATTGCTAAGGAAGGACGGTTAGTGGTTTCAACTTGTTTTAAAGTTTGGTTCGAGTGTGTAGAGTGTGTGTGTGCGAAATGTGCTTGGTAGGCCATTTCCTTATTTCAAGTTGTTGATTCTAGCCTTTAACTTCATTACATGTCATTGTGTATTTTGCCTATCTATGCTCTTGTGGTTTGTGGTTAATTGATGCATGTACATCATGAATTGTATATGTATGGTGAGCATGGAATGTGGTTGATGATATATGTGGTGATTATGAAAATTGGCACTAAATAAATTACCGGTTGTAAATGATCGATCATTAGGATTAGTGTGCACACAAATTGAGTCAAAACGTACGTGGCCTTGATGGCGTTAAGTCATCAAGGAGGAGTACGGTGATGTAATATTCCACCGGAAGCTTTTATATATTTCTACGGGATGATGAGTGGAATCCCATCCGTAGGGCATGTGGCGATGAGTGGAATCCCGCACATGCAAGGTCCGGTGATGAGTGTAATCCCACCGAGGTAAAGTGTTGTTGAGGTTTAAATCCGCACAATCGGGGTAATTTAAAGTGGCCAATTAACTTGTTCATATATTGTGATATGTGATGTTGATTTATGATTGTTGATTACTGATGCTTGATGCTTAGTATGAAGTAAGATGCCATACTATGCCACTTGAAAGACTAGCTAGGTCTACTTGGTTACATGTCAATGTTTGATGTATGCGAGATTAGGATTTACATGCTTGAACCCTGCATTGTTGATGTTTTTCGTTTTAGAGCACCCTCACTAAGCCTATAGCTTACGCTCTCAATGTTCAACAATGCAGATCGTTAGCGTGGCGTTAGCTCGAGGCAAGGAAAGAAGGGCTTTCCAAGTTGTGACTCAAGTATAGTGGTGATTTTGTATTAGTTAGCAATGTGGCATGGGTTGTGTATGAGCTTGTATGACTCATTGGCATGTGTTATTTTGTTGAATGGTTGTTAGTTGTTTAGGAGCTTGCTTAGACTCCTTGTTATATCGCTTTTGTATGGCTTGTGTTGCCATGTTGAATTGTAATTCATGCCTAAATTGCTTATCTTGAATGTTGGCCATGTGCCTTTGAAGTTGCCTATATGTTTGGATGTTGAAGTATGAACTTTGAATGCTTAAATGCCATCTTGAGTCATTTGCATGAGTTCCTTGTTGTTTATACATGTTGGGTGCTTGTATGGCTATATAGTGGTAGGTAAATGTTGTATGAGTGCTTGTTTGGGTCTAGGGAAGTCCTAAATTGCATCTAGGTCCGAGTCTTGTTCGTTTTAGTTGAGTTTGGAGGTTTTGTTGTGCAGGTGTATCGATACGGCTGGTCCGGTATCGATACCGCCTTCTTGTTTCAGGCCTCGTGTATCGACACACGAGGGGGCGTATTGATACCATTTTGGTCACTGGAGCTACTGTCCATTTTGGTATCGATACGGGCCTCTGGCGTATCGATACCATCATCTTAGCGTTGACCGTGGGAAGTCAACCGTTGGAGAGGGTATCGATACACTCCTTGGGTGTATCGATACGGTCTCTATGGGTTGACTTTGACCAGTTGACGTAGTCAAGGGGGTATCGATACACCCCTTAAGGGTATCGATACCGCCTGCAGTATAAGTTTAAAATTGGGCTGTAAGATGTTGGGCTGAGTTCGGTTGTTTGCCTCATGAATGTTGTTCCGTTGTATGATCGCATAGGATTAAATACTCCTCTTGGCAAGATTTAAAATGAAAAAAATAGGGTTGCTAACCGAGAGGGAATTCCTTAGGGGGTTTTCACTCGGTTTTCCCCGTGTGGCCCACTCGGACCGGCCATCCGGCCAGGCCGGGACGAGGGGGTTACACCGAGTCCAGCGCACACCAGGTGGTTGAGCAAGCCTTCCACGCCCTTCTGGGCCCAACATCCAACCGAATTGGTCCTTCACTTGCGGTTGAGGAGTCATACTCCTTGAAGGATTCTTAGGAAAAGTCCTAGTTAGAGTCAAACTCAAATATTCGATGTAGGGGGCTATAAAAGGAGGCTTACCCCCACCTCATTAAGCACTTCATCAAACTTTATTAGTTTTCGTTAGGTTTCAGCTTTGTTTTGCGTTAGCATCAGTTTTAATAAAGCTTCGAGCATTCGCTCAAATCCTTCCCTCGTCTTCTCTTTCTTGTTGTTTCCCTTTCGTTGTTCTTTCATTTCCGCGAAGATCCAAGCACTCACGCTTAGATCGGTTAGGCTTACTTAGTCGCCACACCATCCCAAAGGCGCCTAAGACCGCACGATCCAGTTTGTGTGAATCTAGGGACGTTACAAGTGGCATCAAAGCCAAGGAATCTGATTGAGATGGCTAAGAAATAAGAGAACAATGCAGCAACAAAGGTCACGGAGACCCAAGCTGGCGACAAGAAAAGGGCTTTTTCGAAGGGTCGCTTGACAACACTCGAGGAGAAGGTAGAACGACTCGAGACCAGTGCAAAGGAGATGGTAGATTCCTTGGACGTTGTCAACGATCGCTTCAAAGAGATGGAAACCAAGATCAATCCCCTCAAAGATGAAGTCACAAAAGAGGTTAAAGGTCTTCTCAACTCGACGTACAAGAAACTGAACCAGCAAGATGTTTCCCTTCAAATTGCATTTAAGGCAATGAAGGGGGAGTTGTTGGGGAAGATAAAAAAGCTCAATGTCGAGTTGTCCCTATACAAGAATGTCGTGTTAACCGGCATGTTGGGCGAAGCAACGGTAGCTAAGCCCAGGATCGATATGCCAAAGCCGAAAGAGTTCAAAAGGGCAAGGGCAGCCCAAGAAGTGGACAACTTCATATGAGGGTTAGAGCAAAACTTTCAACTCACGGGCATCGATGACGAGGACACGAAGGTAAACACCGATTCTGCTTAGTTGGTTGATGTTGCTATCCTATGGCGGCGACATAGGTGTTCTCAATCAAAGGATGGGACGATTCCCAGCAAAACATGGGAGGATTTCCAGTTCGAGTTCAATGAGCATTGTTACCCAAAGAATGCTCGAGAGAAGCTTCATCAATTGAAGCGCGACGACTCAATTTGAGAGTATGTCAATAAGTTCGCCGAACTTAGGCTCCAAATTCAAGGCATGAGCGAAGCCGACACCCTCTTTACCTTCAAGAACGGGTTACAACATTGGGCAAAGATGGAGTTGCACCGAATGAGGGTCCAAGGTCTTTCCAAGGCATTGGACGCAACCGACTTCCTTGTAGAATTTGAATACAAAAAGTCAGACACATCGAAACAAAAGCCAAAGCACAAAGGCAATGGCAGGAAAAACAAAGATATGCTTTCCGAGAACGGGTCCGAGAAGCCATCTAGCAGAGGCGTTAAACTTTGTAAGCCGTGTAAGAAAGGCACTAATCTTAGTTGTTACAATTGTGGAGGCAACCACATAAAGAGGGATTGCCCCCAACTTGAGAAAGCAACAGCCATCAAAGATGAGGATGACTAAGAGAAAGAAGTCCCCAAGCTCAATTCCATCATCGGTTCTATGAAAACTAAAAAGGGTTCCAAGAAGAAGAGACTGATGTTCGTAGACATCAATCTAGCCGGCCAAAAGCTGTGAGCACTAGCGGACACAAGCACCTCAGACTTGTTTATGTCGAAAGAGGCTTGCCCTTCGTGTTAAGAAGGTCACCGAATTTATTAAAATCGTGAATTCTGAAAAGGCTCCAATTGTCAAGGTAGCAAGAGGAGTCAAGCTTGACATCGGCGATTTGTCTGGTAAGGAAACAAAGGGATACATAAAGATGCTATTAGCCATTCAGTTCAACAAAGGGATACACAAAGAAGAGCCAACATTCTTAGCAACGCTGGTACATGAAGAGTCGCCCATGTCCAAAGAAATCCCAACAGAAGTGGGACAAGTTATAGCCGATTTTCGGGATGTAATGCCCACTGAGTTGCCCAAGACTCTCCCACCGAAGCGGGAGGTCGGCCACAAGATCGAGCTTTTTCGAACGCGAAGCCACCAGCTCGAGCCCCTTACTGTTAGAGTATGCCCAAAGACCAATTATGAGGTGATTGTAAAAGACATACTTATTTTATCTTGTTTATTAATAAGTCATTATTATTTCAGTCTTATTTTGTGCATCTATAAATAAAGTGAGTTATAATAAAGTCTTTAGAATAATATAATTATTCTTGAATGTCCTTAGTCAAGAATTATTGTGGGCGTAGACTGTAACACCCCAAAAATTACGCCCAATTTGTAAATCCTAGATTTGAAAAATCCCTAATTTAGAAACCTAATTTTAAAATCCCAAAATTCAAAACCATAATTATTTGGAAATTTTAATTCAAGAACCCTAAATTTTTTTGAATGGACTAAATAAGAATTTTTATTAAACTTGAAGGTTTATATGAAATTTTTTGAAAATTTAAAGACTGACTCCGTAAATAACCCTTTTATCAAATTGAATTTCAATTCAATTGGTTTCTTCAATACGTTTTTTAATTATTTAATATATTTTTTAACGCAATTTCTTTGTAAATTGAATTTCAATTCTCCTTTTTCCCACGATTGAATTGAATCTCCCTTTCCAACTTAAATTATTATTATTATTATTATTATTATTATTATTATTATTATTATTATTATTATTATTATTATTATTATTATTATTATTATTATTATTATAAACCTAATTTGTTTAGATTACCACCGCTTAACTATATATATAGTCATTGTTACTACGTACAGAAATAAACATAAGCCTTAAGTTTTAAAGTGTTGTCGCTCTTAGTTATTCTCATGCTTTATGAATTCCTCTCGGATTGACGTTGTCATCACCTTACATCGAAGCCGCAACCGCCCTTTGTCGTCGTTAGAGCTATTGTTTGCTTAAGGTGTGTTTCTTCTGGTGCTATAAATAAAAGATTTTTATGTGTGTTCTCTTTTCGTGCTACATACTTTGATTTTGTGATTGTAATTTTACACTTGAATGATTTTCGGCTATGTAATGATTTTACGTTATATTTTCTGTGCCCATTATTTTCAGACTGTGAATAAATTGTGTTTTAAAGTAAATGAACTATGAATCCCTGATTTATTATCGGATTGTGTTGAGACTATGAAAACCGTTATATCTTTTTACTGTGTTATCATGGGTTGGGATTGTACGGAGGAAGTTAGTGGTTTATACCACTTGTGTTGGTGACTATGTAGCGAGAGGTTCTGGGAACCTAATCTTTTTGGTGACTATGCAGTATGGGTGCATTGCATTGTGTTTTCATAAAATCGTATTTAAACGTGCTTTGTGTCTTTTAAATATTTTTGTGAAAATTTATTGTTGTGGAACTGAGTTTGTGATTGTCTGCACTTTAGAGAAACACCAAGCTTAATAGCTGACTCCCCCTTAGTTCATGTTTCAGATTCTCAGACATAAGCTTTCGGTACTTGGAGGACCACAATTTATCAGATTTATTTTAGTTTTCAGTATGGACATTTCGGATTTACAAAATTATTTTATTTTAGTTATTATTTTGGGATTTATATAATTTCGGTTACTTATACATTTATTTTGGATTTTTAAATATTTTAGCATGCATGAGAATTTTATTTGGATATTTGAATAATTTATTTTATGATGTTTTTATTGTACGACCGCGTTTTTTTTAAATGGAACTTATTGTGAAACGACACCGTTTTCAATAAATAACCTAATTTTTTTTGTTTTATAAATTATTTAAACCTAAAATTTATTACTTGAGGGAAAAGTTTTCAACAGTGACTTTCTAAATTCGGTCTTTTCTTCTAGGCCGGGTTTAGGGAGTTACATTTAGTGGTATCAGAGCTAAGTTCAACCCTCGGACTGTGTGGCTCACATAAAATTTTAAACCGAAAATGATTTTTGCATGCATATTAAATATTTTGGGAAAATGGAATTTTTTGATAAATTTATTATTTTAAAGAATTAAAGATATATTTTGAATAGAAACTCCAAGTATCAACTCTAATTATAAGATTGTCCCTTTTGTAGATAGATTGTTATGTCACCTCGTAGTAGCTCTAAATTAGCGACCGATCGTGATCATACTCGTTCCTATAAATTTGAGATTAAAGCCTATTTGAAAACTATGTGTTGTCATTCGTAACCTGATCTAAAATGCCTTTTTAAAATTGTTGCAAACACCTCTATTTTTTTGAAGTATGTCGTTAGTCTGAAAATTTTGAGGACAAAATTTTTTTAAGGGTGGGAGAGTTGTAACACCTCAAAAATTACGCCCAAATTGTAAATCCTAGATTTGAAAAATCCCTAATTTAGAAACCTAATTTTAAAATCTCAAAATTCAAAACCCTAATTATTTGGGAATTTTAATTTTAAGAACCCTAAATTTTTTTGAATGGACTAAATAAATTTTTTTAATAAACTTGAAAGTTAATATGAAATTCCTTGAAAGTTTAAGGACTGACTTCGTAAATAACTCATTTATCAAATTGAATTTCAATTCAATTGGTTTCTTCCGTACTTTTTTTAATTATTTAATATATATTTTTAACGCAATTTCTTTTTAAATTGAATTCCAATTCTTCTTTTCCCACTATTGAATTGAATATCCTTTTTTCAACTTAAATTATTATTATTATTATTATTATTATTATTATTATTATTATTATTATTATTATTATTATTATTATTATAAACCTAATTTGTTTAGATTACTGCCGCTCAACTATATATATATATAGTCATTGTTACTACGTACAGAAATAAACATAAGTCTTAAGTTTTAAAGTGTTGTCGCTCTTAGTTATTCTCATGCTTTATGAATTCCTTTCGGATTGACGTTGTCATCACCTTACATCGAAGTCGCAACCGCCCTTTGTCGTCGTTAGAGCTATTGTTTGCTTAAAGTGTGTTTCTTTCGGTGCTATAAATAAATGATTTTTATGTGTGTTCTCTTTCTGTGCTACATACTTTGATTTTGTGATTGTGATTTTACACTTGAATGATTTTCGGCTATGTCATGATTTTACGTTATATTTTATGTGCCCATTATTTTCAGACTGTGAATAAATTGTGTTTTAAAGTAAATGAACTGTGAATCCCTGATTTATTATCGGACTGTGTTGAGACTGTAAAACTGTAATATATTTTTACTGTGTTATCATGGATTGGGATTGTACGAAGGAAGTTAGTGGTTTATACCACTTGTGTTCGTGACTATGTAGCGAGAGGTTCTAGGGAACCTACTCTTTTTGGTGACTATGCAGTATGGGTGCATTGCATTGTGTTTTCATAAAATCGTGTTTAAACGTGCTTTGTGTCTTTTAAATATTTTTGTGAAAATTTATTGTTGTGGAACTGAGTTTGTGATTGCCTGCACTTTAGAGACACACCGAGCTTAATAGTTGACTCCCCCTTAGTTCTTGTTTCAGATTCTCAAACATAGCTTTTCGGTACTTGGAGGACCACAATTTATCAGATTTATTTTAGTTTTTAGTATGGACATTTCGTATTTACAAAATTATTTTATTTTAGTTATTATTTTGGGATTTATATAATTTCGGTTACTTATACATTTATTTGGGATTTTTAAATGTTTTAGCATGCATGAGAATTTTTATTTGGATATTTGAATAATTTATTTTATGATGTTTTTATTTATACGACACTATTTTCAATAAATAACCTAAAATTTTTTGTTTTTGTTTTATAAATTATTTAAACCTAAAATTTATTACTTGAGGGAAAAGTTTTCAACGGTGACTTCTTAAATTCGGTCTTTTCTTCTAGGTCGGGTTTAGGGGGTTACATTTAGTGGTATCAGAGCTAAGTTCAACCCTCGGACTGTGTGGCTCACACAAAATTTTAAGCCAAAAATGATTTTTGCATGCATATTAAATATTTTGGGGAAAAAAATGGGATTTTTTGATAAATTTATTATTTTAAAGAATTAAAGATATGTTTTGAATAGAAACTCCAAGTATCAACTCTAATTTTAGGATTGTCCCTTTTGTAGATAGATTGTTATGTCACCTCGTAAGAGCTCTAAATTAGCGACCGATCATGATCATACTTGTTCCTATAAATTTGAGATTAAAGCCTATTTGAAAACTATGTGTTGTCATTCGTAACCTGATCTAAATTGCCTTTTTTAAAATTGTTGTCAAAACCTCTATTTTTTTTTTTGAAGTATGTTGTTAGTCTGAAAATTTTTAGGACAAAATTTCTTTTAAGTCTGGGAGAGTTGTAACACCCCAAAAATTACGCCCAAATTGTAAATCCTAGATTTGAAAAATCCCTAATTTAGAAACCTAATTTTAAAATCTCAAAATTCAAAACCCTAATTATTTGGGAATTTTAATTCAAGAACCCTAAATATTTTTGAATGGACTAAATAAGAATTTTTATTAAACTTGAAAGTTAATATGAAATTTCTTGAAAGTTTAAGGACTGACTCTGTAAATAACCCTTTTATCAAATTGAATTTCAATTCAATTGGTTTCTTCCCTACGTTTTTTTAATTACTTAATATATATTTTTCGACTCAATTTCTTTTTAAATTGAATTCTAATTCTCCTTTTTCCCACGATTGAATTGAATCTCCTTTTCCAACTTAAATTATTATTATTATTAGGGTAATTGTTCTATACACAAGCGCTTGTGGAAACTTTTTTACACAAGTGTCTTAGTTTTAGGGGTTATGGACTCCGTTTAGGGTTTAAAGTTTAGGGGTATAAGTGTAGTAGTTTTGAATTTAGGGATTGTCGATAGAATTTTGGGTTTATGGTTAAAATTTAGGGTTTATAGGTTAAAACCTAAATCCCCACCCATATTACCCTAAAACTAAACCCTAACCCTAAACCCTAAATTCTAACCCTAAATCCTAAATTCTAAACATGAACCCTAAATTCTAAACATTTACACTAAAACCCCTAAACTATAAACCCTAAATCCTAATCCTAAACCCTATAATTGAGGCGCTTGTGGAAACAAAAAATTTCCACCGCCAGTGTATAGGATATTAATCCTTATTATTATTATTATTATTATTATTATTATTATTATTATTATTATTATTAGTATTATAAACTTAATTTGTTTAGATTACCACCGCTCAACTATATATATAGTCATTGTTACTACGTACAGAAATAAACATAAGCCTTAAGTTTTAAAGTGTTGTCGCTCTTAGTTATTCCCATGCTTTATGAATTCCTCTCGGATTGACGTTGTCATCACCTTACATCGAAGCCGCAACCGCCCTTTGTCGTCGTTAGAGCTATTGTTTGCTTAAGGTGTGTTTCTTCTGATGCTATAAATAAATGATTTTTATGTGTGTTCTCTTTCCGTGCTATATACTTTGATTTTGTGATTGTGATTTTACACTTGAATGATTTTCGGCTATGTCATGATTTTACGTTATATTTTTTGTGCCCATTATTTTTAGACTGTGAATAAATTGTGTTTTAAAGTAAATGAACTGTGAATCCCTGATTTATTATCGGACTGTGTTGAGACTGTGAAAACTGTGATATCTTTTTATTGTGTTATCATGGGTTAAGATTGTACGGAGGAAGTTAGTGGTTCATACCACTTGTGTTGGTGACTATGTAGCGAGAGGTTCTGGGGAACCTACTCTTTTTAGTGACTATGCAGTATGGGTGCATTGCATTGTGTTTTCATAAAATCGTGTTTAAACGTGCTTTGTGTCTTTTAAATATTTTTGTGAAAATCTATTGTTGTGGAACTGAGTTTGTGATTGGCTGCACTTTAGAGACACACCGAGCTTAATAGCTGACTCCCCCTTAGTTCATGTTTCAGATTCTCAGACATAGGCTTTCGGTACTTGGAGGACCACAATTTATCAGATTTATTTTAGTTTTCGGTATGGACATTTCGGATTTACAAAATTATTTTATTTTAGTTATTATTTTGGGATTTATATAATTTCGGTTACTTATACATTTATTTGGGATTTTTAAATGTTTTAGCATGCATGAGAGTTTTTATTTGGATATTTGAATAATTTATTTTATGATGTTTTTATTTGTACGACCGCGTTTTTTAATGGAATTTATTGTGAAACGACACTGTTTTCAATAACCTAATTTTTTTGTTTTTGTTTTATAAATTATTTAAACCTAAAATTTATTACTTGAGGGTAAAGTTTTCAACGGTGACTTCCTAAATTCAGTCTTTTCTTTTAGGATGGGTTTAGGGGGTTACATGGACAACATTAATATATTAAGACTAATATGTAGTTGATTGATAACAAAGTGTTGTTATTGACATAGAGATGTCAAAACCAATACATATGTATGTGTTAGATGTAACATACTGGACTGACCTGCTATGAGCATGTTTCGTGGATTATTACAGTCACAACATTGCTCGTGGTGATAACTAAGTGTATGATCCTTAGACTTGAGATCATCATTATTTCAATATCGAGAGTGGTGTATTTTGATGCAGTCAAACATGTGTTGTAACAGACTACACTATAAAGATTGATATTGGATATGTCACACTCTATATATCGAAATATGGTTGATCAAGATAGGATTTGTCCCTCCTATATAATAAGAGTAATATCATAGGCCTCTTGATTGAGTGAGACTAGAAAATGCATGGTCATGCTCGAATAAATTGATATGAGATATCATAGTTATTCGTTTATCGTGGTCTACTAAAGATATCAAGAAATATTAGATGGAATATACAAGTGTAACTAATTCATGACTTGTGTTCGATCTAGATATAAAGACAAAATGATGTAATACATAAAAGAAGTTAATCACAAGAAAAAGGTAAAGTCGAACCACGACTTCATGTAACTTAGGTAGTAATGATGTATTGCTAGATGACACTTATTGTTTGTAATATTAGAATTGTTCTAGATATTACTACTAATGTTACATGAACCTACAAGGGTCACACCCTATGATTGAAACAAACAAATATCGACTAGATAGCATGTGTACAAACTTGTTGTACACGTAATAATTATTAAAGATGAAATTATTATAATTATTGTAATTATAGATAATCTCGTGTGTATATATATATATATATATTAATACTAGATAATTATTGTAATTATCAAACACTATTAAAATATATATCCCTAAAGAAACCTAATTAAAGTAGAATCAGATTCTACATATTTAATTGTATTCGGTTAAATATATCGTATATTTAATTAATTCGAATTAAAGTAGAATTAGATTCTACATATTTAATTATATTCAGTTAAATATATTGTATATTTAATGAATCCGAATTTAATTAGAATTAGGCTTTTAAATGCTATATAAATGCATAAGGTCTAGCAGCCAAAGTATGCTTTTTCGGAAAACCTCTCAAACAGTTAGAGAAGAGAAAATATTGTTCATTTCGTTCGGGTGGACTGTGTAGAAGTCAGAGCATTATTGTGACGACTCGGATTCGATTTGGTTTATCCTAACTCCCTAACGATATCAAGATACCATATTTATTAAGGTAATATTTCATCCCTACTCACCCTGAATTCGTCTCTTGTATATAGATAACTGACGGAACTCGACGGATAATTTTTCGATGCGCCATGAGGTGTATCGGCGTTTCCCAACACTTACCGAATGGCTCCGCCCGAGCTTGAGGAGTTATGAAGACAATTGAAGGAACTCCTCGATGCGGAGTATATCCAACCATCCAAGGCATCCTATGGTGCACCGGTGCTCTTTCAAAAGAAGCATGATGGTACGCTTCGAATGTGCATCGACTATCGAGCTTTGAACAAGCTCACCAAAAAGAATAAGTACTTGATCCCATTGATAGTAAACTTATTCGATCAGCTTAGTGGTGCAAGGTGGTTCACCAATATGAATTTGCGGTATGGGTATTACCAAGTAAGAATTGCTGAAGGTGACGAGCCGAAGACAACATGTGTGACGCACTACAGTTCGTATGAATTCCTTGTGATGCCTTTCGGCCTCACGAATGCTCCTGCCACCTTCTGCACCCTCATGAACAAGGTACTACAACCTTTTTCTTGATCACTTCGTTGTAGTTTACCTTAACGATATTGTGATCTATAGCAAGACCCTTAGGGAGCATGTCGAACACTTGCGGAAGGTACTTAAGGTTTTACGGCAGAATGAGCTCTATGTCAAAGAAAAAAGTGCTCATTTTCCCAAGATGAGGTTCCATTCCTCGGCCACATTATTGGATGTGGCAAGATCCGAATGGATGGGGCCAAAGTTCAAGCCATCATAGATTGGGAGCCACCAACCAAGGTGATAGAGTTGAGATCCTTCTTAGAGCTAGCCAATTATTATCGAAGGTTCGTCAAAAGCTACTCCAAAATCGCCACCTCTTGACCGAGTTGTTGAAAAAGGACAAGGCATGAGATTGGGGCCTAGAATGCCATCAAGCCTTTAAGGAATTGAAGCATGCCATGGCAAGTGAGCCAGTATTGGTGTTGCCGGATCACACCAAGCCCTTCGAGGTCCACATCGATGCATCTAATGTGGCCATTGGAGGGGTCCTTATGCAAGAGGGACATCCGGTAGCATATGAAAGTCGGAAGCTCAACGAGACCGATAGGAGATAAACGATCTACGAGAAAGAGATGATTGCGTTGGTGCACTATTTGTGCATTTGGTGACATCACTTACTTGGGTCCAAGTTTGTGGTTTACACCGACAATGTTGCCAATTCATATTTTTGACCCAAAAAAAAAGTTGTCTCCCAAGCAGGCTCGTTGGCAAGAATTTCTTGCCGAGTTTGATTTTGCCATGGAATACAAGTCGAGGAAAGTCAACTCAGTTGCCGGCGCCTTAAGCCAAAGGTATAATACGGAGTTTACTAGCCCACCGAAGGGACAACTATCAGAACACATCAAGGAGGAGTTGTCACATGACCCAACGGCCAAAATGCTCATCAATTATGCCAAGGAAGGCAAAACACGAAGGTTTTGGCTCGAGGGAGACTTGCTTTATGCTCGAGGACACCGCCTCTACGTACCTCTATTCGGGGAGTTACGCAAGGAAATCATGAAAGAGTGTCATGATTTCAAATGGACTGGACATCCGGGGATGAACCGAACCTTAGCCTTGATTGTCGAGCACTACTATTGGCCATACATAGACGAGAATGTGGAAGCCTATGTGAGAACTTGTCTTGTGTGCCAACAAGACAAGATCGAGATGAAAAGACCCACAGGACTGTTGCAGCCATTACCCATTCCCGAGCAACCATGAGAAAGTGTTTCATGGACTTTATAGTCGGTTTGCCCAATACCGACGGCTTGTCTAGTACCATGGTTGTTGTTGACAGGTTTTCCAAGTACGAGACGTTTATTCCAGCATCGAAGGTGTACCCAGCCGAGGAGGCAACTCGTCTTTTCCTCAAGCATGTGGTGAAGTGCCAAAGACGATCATTAGTGATCGGGACACGCGATTCACGGGTGGGTTTTGGATTAAGTTGTTCAAGCTTATGGGATAAAGTTTGAACTTCTCAACCAGAGTCCATCCTCAGACCGACAGGCAAACCGAACGAGTGAATGCCTTAGTGGAGAACTATTTAAGGCACTATGTGAATGTCACATAGCGCGATTGGCCAAAGTTGTTAGACGTGTCCCAATTTTCCTACAATTTGCAACGAAATGAAGCGACCAACCAAAGTCCGTTCGAGATCGTGACCGGGCAACAACCGCTCACACCCAACACGGTTTCTACCAAATATAAGGGGCCCAATCCAGCAGCACACAAGTTTGCCACGAAATGGCAAGAGCATCATGACTTAGCCCGAGCTTGTTTACACAAGGCGGGGAAGCGGACCAAGAAGTGTGCAGACAGAAAGCATAGGGACATGAACTTCCAAGTTGGAGACTTAGTCCTTACCAAGTTGATAGGGATCTTGCGCAACCCAACCGTGCACAAAGGGCTTGTGCGAAGATACGAAGGTTCGTTCAAAGTTGTAAAACGGGTTGGAACTATGGCCTATCGATTGGAGTTGCCATCGACCATCCGAAATCATATAGTGTTCCATGTTAGTTTACTCAAGCCATACCATCAAGATAAGTCAGACCCGGATCGAGGCAAGTCACACCGAGCGCCAGTCGGAGTGAAGGTCTCCTATGAGAATGAAGTTCGAGACATCCAAGCAGAAAGAGTCATCCGGCGACCAGGTCATCGACCGAGGTACAAGTATTTTGTCTAGTGGAAAGGACTTCCCGACAGTGAAATGAGTTGGGAACCAGTCGAGGGACTTTAGCAGTTCAAAGACCAAGTGAGCCACTACCATCTTAGCCGAGCGACAAGGGCGTTGCAAGAAACAGTGGGGGAGAATGTCACGGACCGCACCCTAGGGTCTAAGCCCAGCGCACACCAGGTGGCCGAGCAAGCCCTCCATGCCTTCTGGGGCCCAACATCCAACCGAATTTGCCCTTCACTTGGAGTTGAAGAGTCATACTCCTTGAAGGATTCTTAGAAAAAGTCCTAGTTACAGTCAAACTCAAATATTCGATGTAGGGGGCTATAAAAGGAGGCTTACCCCCACCTCATTAGGCACTTCATCAAACTTTATTAGTTTTAATAAAGCTTTGAGCATTCGCTCAAATCCTTCCCTCGTCTTCTCTTTCTTGTCGTTTCCATTTCGTTGTTCTTTCGTTTCCGTGCAGATCCAAGCACTCTCACTTAGATCGGTTAGGTTTACTTAGTCGTCACACCATCTCAAAAGCGCCTAATGCCGCACGTTCCGGTTTGTGTGAATCTAAGGACGTGAAACTATGCTTCACTAAGTTGTAAATGCATTATTCTAAATTCTAATGTTATTTTTACTTGTGTCTTGACTATTTCACCGAGCTTCCTGAAATTTATTCTGTTTATTTTATTGTTTTTTGCATGAGTTCGATACTATTAGAGTTGAACGAGATTACAACTAGGGGTCACAAGCTTCACTCTATGTAATTATCCTTTTCTGATTCGAAACTCCTAGAATGGTAGCATTTATGATTTAACTAATGTTTTTAGTATGTGTGTTGTTATAATATATAGTTATTAGTTAATGTATTAATATTTGATACATTGTCAGTATAAAAAAGTTTACACAAACATGCCTAAATCTAAAATCTAAATGTCTAACCTTGAAACCCTAAAAATCTAACTACAAACTCTAAACCCTAAATTCTAACAACAAATCATAAATTCCAAACCCTACAACCTAAATCCCTAACCTCTAAACCCTAATTTAAAACCTAAACCCCTAAATAACACCGCTTGTTATGTTTTCTTGATGTTGGCGATTCATTTATTTGGATTTATATCCAATACATTGGTGGTGGAAACTTTTAATTTACACAAGCATCTTAATTTTAGGGTTTATAGACTTAATTTAGGGTGTAGAGTTTATGTGTTTAAGTGTAAAGGTTTAGAAGATAATGGTTAGAATTAAACGGTTAGGGTTAAGATTTAAAGTTTGGAGGTTAAGGTTCAAGTTTTAAGGCAATATATTGAAGAATTACGTTTTAACCTATAAACCTTAAATTTTGACCACAAACCCTAAATTCTATTCACAATAACTCAATTCTAAACTACCAAACTAAGACCCCTAAACCTTACACCCTAAATTAAGTCTCTAAACCCTAAAACCAAAGCGCATGTAGAAACTAAAAATTTCCACCACCAGTGTATCAAATTATTATCCCATTTATAAACGTGGGTATGTTATGGATGGAAGATGTATATGTTGTAATAATTAGTTAACTTGTCCGTGCCTTGCTTATCGGTTGGAAATGCATGTTTCGTGTAGCTTGCTTGTTGAGAAAGTATTGCATGTTTCTTGATTAAAGATAAAGTGTAATTACCGACTACCACTTGGTCAATAAGATAAGACACTAGATCTATTAAGTAAGATTAACGATTTAATTTTGACATTGTGAATGGAGCAAATTAAGTTGGAAAGATCGCCTCCATAACAAATATCTACAATATCATATCTAAATTAGTCCACTAATAAATTAGATACCAATATTTAGACCAAATAAAAAAATAAGTGTAATTGTGTTAGTTTCATTTGAAGGGAGCATGTTTAAGTACCAAGTAGTTCGATGACCAAAACAGAAACTCATCAATAGTTGGGTGACTAATGTTGTGGCTTACCCTTTTAACATAATAAATAGAATTAAAAATTCCACCCAAAACACAAACTTGCCAAATATTTTGGTTAGCATAAAGGCTAAAAGAATAAGCCACCCACAAAATTATGGCATTCTACTAAATTTTCACCACAAAAATCTAGAGGCCAGTTGTCCACAAATTCCAGTTCAAATGCTAGATAGTCAGGTCGGACTAGCCTATAGATATGTTCGCGCAAAATACAGAAAACCAAGCATTTACCTCATCTATACATTCAACACATGTTGGAGTTTTCCAGTTATATCATCTACACCACCTGCAGTTTCAGTTTGAGTTTCTTTTGCGGTCTTCATCTTGTGGAGCTCTGCATTTAGTTCAGCAATCTGCTTTTCTATCTTTGCTCCCTTATCGGGCAACCTTGACACGGTAACCTGTCCCATGATTAAAACCTCGAATGCTTAAAAGGAATTTGAAGTTATGCTAACATCAAAATGAAAACAAAAAAATGAAAAGATTTCATTGCTTGGCCCCATCAACACTCCAACATAGGCAAGACTGTTGACAAAAGGCCAACAATATTTGTAAACGACGAAATTTGATTCAAAACCATACCTTGTTTGCAAATATGTGGGACAAGCGATTAATTCTCTGCTTAATTTCACTCTCGGTTAGCTTAGCTATGTCTTCAGGGGATGGGCTTTTCCTGTTCAGCATGACATCCTTTGGCTTGAAAGCATATTCAGCCCTGTCAAACATGTTAAATATAATTATCAAGTTCCACACAGATATGTAAAAGATTAAATCATGAAAAATAAAAGATGATCAATAAGAAATACCCATCAGGACTCCGTTCAACTGAAGAACTTGAAGATGAATATCTCACGGCCATATTTCCTTTCCTCCTGATTCCATTCATGTGTGAAATGGTTAGAATTTTGACAACAGAAACGAACATTCTATAATCCATGAAGCCTAAGTACATGACTTGGATCGAAAGACACAGAGTTTTCACCTTATGTCTTCTTCATCTTCTTCCTCTACAACTTGTACAGGAGCTGTTTTAGAGAAAAGTAAACTGTGATGACTAACTCCTGCTATTCCCAGCGTTTCCAGGAATTTTATGTGGTTTTCCAGTGATTCATCCCTGTAATCACGATTACAAAAATCAAAACATGGAAAAGAAAAAACGAAATCATAATAGATGAATGTCACAAACCGGTCTGGAAAATGTCATAAACTTTCAATGTCCGTTTCAGTTTTTGAGAAGTACTAAGATCATACAAAATGAAAGGTTTCAATTATTACAAATAAACTGTTCGTAGAATCAGTGTTTCTAACTAACAAGTACAACTGGTTGCAAAGTTTACCAGTTCGACCTTTAAATCTGTAGATGTGGATCTCAGACCATTGAATGGGGATATTCCCAACAAGAAGACAAAAAAAGGAAGAGAACTAGACAAAAAGAATAGGAACACTACTCATCCCAACTTGAAAATAAAGAAATTCAGCACTGATGTCTAAGTTACTTCACGGCCATTCAAATACGATACTAAGAAACGGTTTTCTGCAAATAAACAGTGATAAAAGTAAATCATACTACTAAATAGAGCAAGACCAGTACATTTTATGTTGACTATCATGCTCTTCGTGTAATTGCTTTTGGGTAAGTGAAATGTCAAATCCCTGTTTTGGAATGCTGAAAAGTTCTCTGAGATCCTGAAAGAAATATTCAAAAAGTATGTGTATCACACATCACAATACTAAATGCTTAAAAATAAACAGGACAAGAAATTTTAATAAAAGAAACCTGCTGACTGAAGTAGCGGATCTGCTCTTTGTGCTCAGTTGCAGTCTTAAATAATCCCCCCTTGTATATCTAGACCGAATTTTTTTGGCAAACACGTAAATTAGTGAAAATAATCAGACTTCTAGCTAACTCATCATAAGGGGCAAACATGTAAACTAGAATCTAAAGTTTATATATGTTATCACAAAATAGTTATTGTTGCCAGATAAATTCATCATTGATCTCTTGATGCACGGTTACAATTATTATGCAATTTGAGGCACCTGGGAGTCACAGAAGCTTACAAAGAACTACTGTAAATTAATCAACATGGCAATAAATAACAAGAAAATATTGAGATTTCTTCAACCTGCTTTCTGTATATCTTCTCTTCGACAGTTCCACAGGTCATCAACCTGTACACCACGACATCCTTCTTTTGCCCAATTCGATATGCCCGATCAACACTTTGGTTATCAGTGCTGCAAAAGTGTTATTATTTAGTTTATTAACCCTTAAACATGATGTAACCTTACAACAAAAGCAAAATTAGTTTAGGTGAAGAAAGCACAGCATAGAAGCATAGTTTGTTCGGAGAAGAAAAACTACAAGGAAAATACAATTGCAGAAATACGGGGGAAATAACAAGTTTATTAAAATCAGATGAACTTTGCATCATTTTGACAATTGTTCTCAACATGCCCAATCCTCTCACGCATCCACCAACCTTATATACGCCTCAAGATGTTTCTACAGAAATTCACCATATCTTCTTTTCAAAGAAAAGAAATGTGGTAAAGTTAAAAAAAAGCCAGAAAAAAGTAAAAAGAAAAGATGTTGAATCTATTTCTTACAGCACTTTAGTTACAGGTAAACATCCGGTAGGCAAAATTTAGAAAAAAAGAATCATTGGGCAACTCTTTCATCCACCTTCATGGAAAATTCTGCTAATGGCTACAGTTACTGGGCAAGAAGAAAATGGTGTTACTTATCATTAATAAAATAACATTTCCCTCCCTCTAATTCGTGGCACATGCACACATGCACGGAAAGAATCATGTTGAACCAAATAATTTTGTTCAAACACACTTCTATTAGGTCTAAGAGAATCCCCAAGTAAACAGTTTGTCAATAACTGCTCCACATAATCAATATAGGCCATCTAATTTGGAATAACCAAAGCGTTTTTCCTCTTTTTTGGAAGGGGGGTCCAAAAGAGAACATGAGTCCCACCCATCTTCATTTCAATTGGATATTAGAAACCACTCAACAAAGATGTTGTAAGAATGTAAAGACGTAATCAATTAGAATTTAGAACAAGAGAAAAATCCACCCATACATTATGTTAGATATTAGATAAGCTTATATTAAAGGCCAACTATTTTACCAAATTCTTCATTTCTTAAAAGGGTGTTTTAATAAAATTATATTCAAAACAAATAAACTGGAGAGAAACAAACAAACCTTGGGTTCCAAGCAGGATCAACCACAATGACACGATCTGCTTTTGTAAGTGTAAGGCCTAGACCACCAACTTGGGATGTCAGAAGAAATATCGGAGCCCCAATACCTTCTTGAAAATCCTGAAATTAAAGGAGATGAAAATCATGTGAACAAAGAGAAATTTTAAATCAATCTAATTTTCAAGCACTTACATTAACAATCTTCACTCTGTCAGCTGCTTTTGTGGTACCATCAATACGTAAAAATCTGTAGCTGTACGATGCTAGAGACTCCTGTGAACAACTAAACATAATCACAGATTGCCTAGGAATGCAAAGTCTAATGAATGAGAAGTTCCAAATCAAGAAGACAAAACAAATCAAAGAAATACCCTAAAATGTATACATCACCCTCTTAACCTTGCTTGCAGAAACTAAAAGGCTCCAATGGTAGTGCATTGCATAATCTCATTCAAAGAAATCTTCAACTTATTTCTCAAGTTTGCAATTTCAAGCATTTAAAACCAAGTCAAAGCCAATTGTATTTTAAATGCCATTTATGGAAAATCCCTCCTATTTGAAATTCTTTGACAATTATGTTATAAAACAGATGATTTTGTTCAAGAATATTATTGCAAACAAGTTAAGCACATTGTTCCACCATACAGAATAGGATTTAAAAGGAAGTAAATGCTAGGTCTTTGATGTATTCAGGGAGAAAATAGAAGGTAAAAAACAGGAAAATTAACAGATAAAATTATAAGTTGCAACTACTACAGATGGAGATAGGATTTTAGCTAAATACGAATATCTAAGGAACCAACAAAAAAAAAAAACACCATTTTACCCAATTTATCAGCTAACACTATTAAGAAACTTCACTTTCTTCTATTCCGGCATAATGATTGAGAAATAAAACTCTAAATGGTAGTGCATGTTTAATTGTTGAAAAAAATTATATAAATATATGGTATGATTGCCTCACCAAATTGGCAAACCTTATTGGCCAACTTCGAGTCTAAGCAATAATTCTGCTAATGCTACCATAAATAAAAGCATCAAGTAGTACCCAAGAGAAAAAAGGAGAAATAAGGGGAAAAGGGAAAATGATAAACAATAAATAAGCAAATAGAGAACAAGTAGTCCACTATAGCACTTAAGGGTCAAATTCTAGAAATTGGATTAAAAAGGTTCTTCCATTAAAGTGAAACTTAGTCAAAAAATTCCTACCAATTTGTTCATACTAGCAACTAAAACTATAACTCGGAAGCTTGAAAAATTAGACAGTATGATGCCTTGAAAGGTAAAGGAGCTAGAAAGTGAGGTCTAAAACAAACCTGAATAAGATTAAGCATTTTGCGAGTTTGAGAAAAGATAAGAACGTGATGACCCTCTGGAATTAAAGTGTCCTGAAAAATAGCACAAAAATGCATTACACTTAAGTAATTATACCTTGGCATTTATACATAAACAGAGCCCCTTACCAAAAGTGAGAGTATAAAGGATATTTTGCATGAGAGATTGTCATGGTTATCTTGAAAGTCATTTGTTTCCGCCACATCCGCAACGTGCATAGCTAATTTTTCAGCGACACTAACATCTTCTGGATTCAACATCGATTCCATCCCTTCTAGTACATCCTCAGCAGCTCTCTTTGTCAAGAGAAGTGGATGATCACATATTTTCTTAAGAATCTGTTTCAAAGAATGGTCACTTCTTCCTATTACCTTATAAAAAGTTTTAAAGGGAATAATAGCTAAGTACATCAAAACTGTACACACCACCACACAAACTGTTTCAACTAGACCACATAAATTAACAGCTAATTATAAAGAAAAACAAATCATACAAAAGTCAAATATAAGCAGAAAAGTTTGGATATTGCAGATACACGAAAGAAACAAATTACTTTAGAAAAGAAACTTTTATCTTGTCAGAATCTGAGAACTAATAGATTCTAACCACCTACATAACCTAAAACAAATATTTTAGGCAAGCAACTGAAAGATGATTCCTCCCATTGAAAGCATTGCACAAGAACCACATCTCTTTAAAAAGAAAATTCATTTTTTTCTTGCACATCTTAGACAGATTCAGGGAAGAAAAACAATTCCTCTGGGTTCATAAATGACATTGAATATGTTCTCACAGTCGCAACTAAATTTCCAGTATATAAGCAATTAATTATTAAAAAACCGGTGCCATCCTTGGGCTTTCTTTGGCCAACTATCCCTAATTCTTTTAAACAGACTGCAAGCATACAACTATAGCGCTGATCAACAACCAAAATCTCTGAATATATTCCTTATAGCTAAAACCTCAAAATCTTAAATAACATGCACGTCAGCACATGAAGAAACAACTAAACATTTATTAAAAAAAACTGGAACAAAAACAGATGGGAAAATTGCATAGAAAAACAGTACCGTCAATGCTGCTAGAGGCGAGCCATCAAAAGCTGAAAGAACTATCTCACTATTCAAAAAAGCTTCATACAGCCGTCGCTAAATGGCAGATGTGAATAAGTGTGAGTGGAAATAACAATAATTATAATAAACAGCAAACAGTAACATTCAGAAAAATAATGTCAAGTTCGTGAATTTGCACCTGGCAACCAGTCAACTTTAACCATACAATGATCTCATTTTTCTTAGAAAGCTTGGCAGTTGTGGCATCATCATCACAAAATACCTCTTTCTTTAACCGGCGCAAAAAGTAAGGTTGGATACGTTCTCTTAGCTCCTGCATAGAGGGGGAGGGCAAAAAGATCAAAAATATGTTCTTTCGTTTCGAGAAACTTCCAATGGCCATAACAGAGACAAATAAAAAAGCAATAGGCAGCATAATGAATCCAACAAACTAAGGACATTTATAAAATATTATTTAAGATGGATAGTAAAACATATATAATTAACGATTAAAATATTAAAAAAGGCTTCCTTGAAATGCAATTTTTCACTAATAAATTTCACCAGAAAGCATTTACTTGTAACTTCAAAAACCTCAGCATTTATATGCTGTCAGGTTTTACCAAGATCTTACATGGTGAACTTGAATACTTGACTGTATACTTTTGTTCAGAGCATTAAACATTGACATATGATAGTGCCTTTTAAATCAACTTTTCACAAAGTCGGTCATGTGAAAATCGCAAGGAATATAAAGATAGATGAAAATAGTTTCTGCAACAATGCATCTTCACAGAAGGCAATTTGACTTTAACATCAGAATAACAAAAGGACTCCCGAGATTGAGCCATCAAAGCTATCGACACCTTGGCAACTGTTGAGCCTATACGCTTTTCCCTCTCAGTTGCATTTTTGTCATTTCCACGTAAAATAGCATGCTCATATCTTTCCTTAAACCTGGGAAAATATTCAAGATTCAGTGACATGATGCTGGAACGTAACAAACTCCACTGGAACAAAAACAATTACCATTTATTATCACCAAGTAGCTCAGGACAACAGAAGTTGAATAAGGCCCACAGTTCCTAATACAAAGAGATAAAAGGCAAAAACTAAGTAGAATATGGTAATCTAAAGTTTGTTTTCAACATAAAACAAAATACAGTACATCTATGGAGTCAAAGAAAATGAAGATAAATGTAAAAGATGTTACCTTTAGATTGTTCTGAATTGGTGTGCCACTTATGATTATCCGATGAGCACTTGGTATATCAAGCAAACTTTTTGCCCTTTGTGTGCTAGGATTTTTTATGAGATGGCCCTGGAACAGTAACCAGAAAGAAAGTCAAGGACCATTGAGCATTGGCAGGAAAGACAATACATTCAAAAGGAAACAAGATTTTAAGCAAATGCATCAGACTTATCCTATTTTGGAGATTCAACAGCTTTTGAATATGAACCCACAAAAATTATAAAACAAAACAATACCATTAAACAAAGGGTAATTATTTCATGCACAAGCACATGTGGAAACTTTGTTTACACAAGTGTCTTAGTTTTAGGGTTTAGGAATTCTGTTTAGGGTCTAGTGTTTAGGGGTTTAAGTGTATGAGTTTTGAATCTAGGGGTGTCGTTAGAATTTAGGGTTTAGTGTTAAAACTTAGGGTTTATAGGTTAAAACCTAAATCCCTAACCATATTACCCTAAACCCCTCAACCCTAAATTCTAATCCTAGGCCCTAAATTCTAACCATGAACTCTAAATTCTAAACCCCTAAACCCTAAAACTGAGACACTTGTGGAAACTTTCATTTCCATATCCCGTGCATGGGATATTTTCCCTTAAACAAAAATCAGAAAATGCATAAGTTCATTAATTAACCAAAGCCAAAAAAATTTAATTACAAACCATATTGCAACAACATTTACCTCATCAAGAATCATATAGTCCCATATGATATCATCCTCATCATCACTATAGTAGCTTTCTCCTTTCAAAGCTTTAGTGTTGTTCCGTACAATATCATATGTTGTCAGAAGAATCCCTTGGTTCTATAAGAAACAAGAAAATTCACCAAACATGGAAACACTAATGTGGAACAGAATACAAAGCAAAAGAACTACAACTGTTTTTGTAGGAATGCTATAAGCACAAACTAAACAGCAGGCAACACCATAAATGAATAAATAACATCAAATATTCAAAAAACTAAAGTTGCAATTATTGTCTCTTATTTGCTTGCGAACATGATGTAATTTTATATATAGCATCATTATGGGGTAATAAATCAACAACTATGACCTGAAGTACATCTTCAAGCTCATATTGCCGAGTTTTAACAGAAGTCGCAAAGTACCTGTACAAAAACAGAAATAAATAATTATTCATATTAATTTAATATCAATTTTAACATCAGAAATACAGTGAAATTTTGAAGTCAAATAGCCTCACTCTCTAGTCTTCCTAGAAAGCCCTACAACAGAGAGTTCTTTGATCCAATGAGAGAGCAATGTTTTCGGGGCGACTATTAAAGCTCTTTTAATCAACTTTGAATGGAACAATCCTGCTAGAAAGCCACAAATCTACCAAAATAACAGATAAGAAAGATTTCATATGGATATATATATATATAACACACACACACACACACACCTTCCCTTACCTGCATTGTTTTTCCCAGGCCCATATCATCCCCTAAGATTCCACCCTTACCCTGGCAATGCAAAGACCAAAGCCATTTCAAGCCTTCACGCTGATGCGGATATAACATTTTTGCAACCGTAGTTGGAAGCTTAAAGGTTGAATTCGGTCCACTCAAAATAACAGACTGGTCACTTTCTGATAAGGAATCATCATCATAACCATCGAGCTCATCAACTTCCTCAGACTGATCATACTTCTTAAAGTTATCACCATATCCAACAGCTTTTTTAAATCCTTGCTTGTTACTTAATACTACACAATCATCGTCATCCTCTTCTCCATGTTTCGATGCAAAAGACCCACCAACAGACAACAACCGGTCATATGCATTTTTGGGTTCATTCTTCTTTAGCCTTCGAAAATTTTTCTTAGGTTCATGTACCGTCGAAACAATAGTGTCATTACGTAAGTCTCTCTGCCATTCACTCTTTACTTCTTCTTTTTCAACATTTGAATCAAAAAACTGCCTTGCAGACACTGACACCAATTTCTCATTGACCTTTCTTGAGTCTTCTTCACAAACCTCATGCTTACACAAATCAATTACATCCTGAACACCACCTCCAACATTCTTATTCCAACCTGATGAGGAATCAGATGGATCAGATGTACTGGAAAATGAAGAATCGGCACTAGCATATTCTGGAAAATTCATTTTAGGGGCTGCCTTTTTCTTTATAGACAAAGTCTCAAGCTTGGAGGTCAAATCATTTAAAATATCTCTAATT
Source organism: Hibiscus trionum (assembly GCA_030270665.1). Classification (NCBI taxonomy): domain Eukaryota; kingdom Viridiplantae; phylum Streptophyta; class Magnoliopsida; order Malvales; family Malvaceae; genus Hibiscus; species Hibiscus trionum. The sequence goes on along the minus strand of BSYR01000034.1, from coordinate 5,464,828 downwards.
TGACCTCCATCCTCACAAACATTCTTTGTTTGCAAAGGTGAACCAAAATCACATATTCCAGAAAAATTAGGTTCATTACTAATCAACGGTTTATCAGCATCCCCAGCATCTCGAGATGAGATTTTACACAAACGACGCCTACCCTCCATCTTCACCTTTACAGGCTTTGCTTCTTCCTCTTCTGAAAATCCATTCATTCAAAAAAAAAAAAAAAAAAGAACAGGTGCATTAATTCAAGGGGGAAAACAGAAACAAATAGACCATCCTTCAGAAAGGAAAGACAAATAAGAGAAAATGGGTAGTGGAAGACATCTAAAAAACAGTAAAAAAAACAGTAAACAAATAAATACATCAGAGCCGATTGAATAAAGCGTGAAACAAAAGCAATTAACCTGAAAAAAAAAATCAAAACCCACACTTCAGCTCAATCTTAACTATAAATACATTTATCCCTACTTAAAGAAATGGGTTCCAATCTCCGTTCCAAAATTTTGAACTTGATGGACATTGAAACCCATTTAACAAAATGAAGAGATGTAAACGTCAAACCATGCCACGCTTTTTAGTAAAGAGAACCAAACCCAGCAAAATATATATAAATACCAAAACAAAAAATAGCACCAAAGCAGCTAAAAGAAACGACTTCTTGTACCAAGAGGAGAATCAAAATCGGTGATTCCAGAGAAGTGGGGAATAGAATCGTCTGTATGGGATTGCTTGCAAAGACGACGTGGAACCTGGACTGCCTCCTGTTCAGACTCTTCATCTGCAAAAATCGCTGACAATCGAATCGGTAATCAAAACATAACCCCAAAAAATAAAAACCCTATTTAAGAACTAAACCCAGATCAAAAACTTCAAAATAAAAAACGAAAAAGGAAGAGATTGTACTGGGTTTGGGAGGAGGAGCGGAGAGATCTTGGATGAAACGATAGTGGCTGTCGTTTAAGCTTACTGCCTTTCGAATACTGTTCTCCTTGTCCGCCATTTTCTTCTGGGTTCTATTGCAAAATGAAAAAGTATCTCTAAAATCTGAATTTTGGGAATGATTGCAAGTTTATATATAAAATAATTAAAGGGCGTGACTGCCTTTTCCCGCTTTTCAATTGAATTTTTGAATTTTGATTAAGGGGAGGACAATGGGAATTGGGAAGTAGGGCTCTAAACCAACCGAACGAACACGAATGAGGGTGTGTTCATGTTCGTTCGTTTAACTTTAACCGAAAAAATGAACGAACACGAACATAAACGAACACAAAATTTCTTGTTCGTGTTCGTTCATTAAGGAATGTAGCTTGTTCGTGTTCGTTCATGTTCGTTCGTTTAAATGGTAAACGAACATAAATGAACATAAACGAACATATATAATTTGTTAAATATTTAATATTTTTGGTTAGTTCGATTAATTCAATTAATTAACCGATTTTAAACCGAATTAATCGATAATTGAAATTTGAAAAAACTCTTAATCATTAATCGAAACCTAAAATTATCTAATAGATTAACCAATTTTGTTTTGGTTCGGTCGGTTAGTTCGATTTAACCAAATAATGAACACCCCTAGACACGTGTGAATAAATTTAAATGAACATAAACGAATATAAATGAACGAACATAAACGAACGAACATAAATTAACATAAACGAACATAAATGAACGAACATAAACGGACGAATTACCGAACGTTCACGAACATAAATGAACGAACAAGCCTTTTGTTCGTGTTCGTTCATTTAATTAGACGAACAAAAAAATCTTGTTCATGTTCGTTCGTTTAATAAATAAACGAACTTCTCGCCGAACGGTTCACGAACGGTTCGCTAAACGTTCGGTTCATTTACAGCCCTATTGGGAAGTACTAAATTGAATAATTAAACAATTGTTTCAACTCAAGCTAATTGATAACAAATATGAAAGTAACTTTTACACATATTATAGAAGGGTAATTATTCTATACACAAGCGCTTGTGGATTTCTTTTACACAAACGTCTTAGTTTAGGGTTTAGGGACTCCATTTAGGGTTTAAAGTTTAGGGGTATAAGTGTAGTAGTTTTAAATTTAGAGGTTGTTGATAGAATTTTGAGTTTAAGGTTAAAATTTAGGGTTTATAGGTTAAAACCTAAATCCCTACCCATATCACCCTAAAACTTAAACCCTAATCATAAACCCTAAATTCAAACCCTAAATCCTAAATTCTAAACATGAACCCTAAATTCTAAACCCTTACACCAAAAACCATAAACCCTAAACTCTAAAACCTAACCCTAAACCCTATAATCAAAGCGCTTGTGGAAACAAAAAAATTCCACCGCCGGTGTATAGGATAATAATCCATTATAGATATGATTATATATAAATGTCTATTCTAAACGTTTTTAAAGATGTAAAAGAATTGATTATAGAAACGATGACAAATTAGTAATTTTGCTTAAAAATAATTTTGAAAAAGTTAACAGCAAAATATTGTAGCTTTCGAAAAGCATTTTTAAACTAATTTGAAGAACACTTTTGTCCTAAAACACTATTAGTTCTGTATTATTTTCTGATAATTGTTTCATGCACAATCGGTCGTGGAAAATTTATTTTTACAAACATTTTAGTTTTAGGGTTTATAGATTTTGTTTAGGGTCTAGTGTTTAAAAATTTTAGTGGATGAGTTTTGAAATTATGGGGTGTGGTTAGAATTTAGGGTTTATGGTTAAAATTTAGGATTTATAGACTAAGGCTTAGTTTGCGGTTGCTTTTAAAAAGTACAATAAAAAAATGATTTTCAAACTAGTTGTGGAAAAGTAGTTTTAAAAAGCTGGTTAGTGTTTGTCATTGATGTCAAAAAGTGATTTTGAGGAGATAAAATATATATTTTAGACATGATATTGAAAAGTAAAAGTAAACTTGGATAATGTTTAAATAGTTAATGTTATGATATATGAAATAAGTCAATTTTAATTATAATAAAAATTTTATTATTTTATAAAATTTAATTTGAAAATATAAACTACATTCTAGATTATATACGGACATATCACTTACAAATTAATAATAAATATAAAATACAAATAAAATAAAATTATTTTATTTTCAATATAAATATTATAAAATATATATTATTTTACAATTATGTATGCATAATGTACAATAAATTATAATTAAATAATAAGGGTAAAAAAGTAATTTTATTTTCAAACTAGTTTTTTCACCCAAAAGCTATAAAATCTAGCTTTTTGGTTTGGGTGGAAAAGCTAATTTTAAAAGCAACCAAAAACACCAAAAAACAAGTAAAAGCACTTAAAAAAGCCCGTTTGGGTTGCCAAACGCAACCACAAACGGGGCCTAAAACCTAAATTCCTAACCATAGTACCCTAAAAACTAAACCATAAACCTTACATTTTAACCATAAAAACTAAATCCTAAACACGTACACTTAAATAGGGATGGGCAAAACTCGACTCGAAAAAATTAAATTATTTGACTCGACTCGAGACGAAAAAAACCAACTCGTTTTAACTCGGCTCGTAATTTCATAAACTCGGGAGTCGAAAAAAAATTCAAATAAAGTTTGAGTTATGAAATGGAAACTTGAATAACTCGAGAAAAAAAATTGAACAATTTCTACCTAAGAGAAGGAGAAAATTGCTCTCAATGAGTTTAGAACCCACAACCTAGGGGAAAGTAGATGGTGTCAATTGAGAGCTTTAACCATATGATCTAGAGATTGTTGACAATAACTCGGAATTTTTAGTAATTAGTTGATCAGTTTTCATATTAGAGTTAATTTTGTCAATTATGCATGATATATTATGTATATCACATTTAGAAATATATATATATATATATATATCGTATATGTATATAGAAAGTCGTTAAAATTGGAATCAATATGTGCATCACCTAAACCCTAAGTATATGTGTAACACCCAAAAATGATGAAAATAAAATAAAATGAAATTAAAATTAGTGTCATTGGGGTTTGAACCCATGACCTTTGAGTTGTATACAAGAGCTTTAACTATCTAAGCCAAGGTTATTCTTGGTGTTAGTTTGCTCCAACTCAATGTTAACCATTGTTCGATATGTATGAACTTATAATAATTAAAAGTCAGTCAACTCCTCCACCTACCCTTCCCCATTAATGAAAGAACCTCCTTTTGAAATCTGGAAACTTCCCTCACCGGTCTCCCATCTCCGTTCATTGTCCGATCTCCCTCACCGTCGGTCCGTGGCCGTCACCGCCGACACTACCTGAAGCACCGCGACATCTCGAGCTCAACCCTGGCCTCCACGCGTGCAGCCAAGCTGTTGTTCGCCGGTAAGACTCGTTCGAAGTTTTGGCAATAACCCAAAATTAACCACCTCTGTTACGACATTTTTCCGACCGTCCCCGTCGTCGGTTGAGAGCGTCCACGGCGCAGGCATGATCTGCGTGTAGAAGGGTACAAAACCCCTATGAGCGATCACTTTTCCGTCATCGGGTGAACCATTGTCGGAGCTTCGTTCTTTTCCGGTCAACTTTGTTCCGTTTTGGTAAGTTTATGCATTTTTTCGACTAGTTTTATGTTGTTAATAATGGGGTTGTGTTGTCGTGTTGATAAGTTTTTGTTTCCTAGCAGATTCGGTGCTAATAGGGTCTTCGGTGACCGTTCCGGTGACCATCCGACGGTTTGCACCTTGGGTAAGTTTGGCCAGTTCAGGTGTTGGCCCAAGAACATGAACCGGTCACCTTTGGGCTAAGCCCGTTTGTTAACCCGGTTCAAACCCGAGCCCAAACCAAGTCAAACCATGACCTAAACCCGTATCCGACCCGAATCGATCCAACCCGACCCGTATTCAAACCCAACCCATCTACTGAGTCAACTCAGTGAGTTAGTTGAGTCAACTCAGTTGACCTCTGCCCCGTTGACTACTGGCATCAGCGTTGACTCTAACCCCGTTGATCGTTGACCTGCTGACGTTAGCGTTGACTTTGTCTATTGACCAAAAAGTAAACTTTTTTGAAAAACTCTTATTTTATGTTTTTCGACGTCCTGAGTCCGTTTTGAAGCCCGTTTTGCAAAATTCAAATCCGAAAGCCTCTGAATCTGACCTTGAACCTGAACTTGTATATGTATTTAGTTATGCAGTTAAGTGTATTGTGAATAAGGACTAAAATGAGAATTTGTGTAATTGAAGGTACTCACAGTTCCTTACATACGAATTGTTGAGGGACGTCGAATTCGAGTTCGAGTGCAATCAAATGGGGTTTCATGAATCGACCGATATAGCTCGGAGTTAAGGTAATACAATATTACCCCATGTATGCTTTATGAACATGTTGATATCCGGTTAACGCATGCATGCTTATGATGAAGTGTATTGTAAACTCTACTTAAGCTGAATCAGATACGAGAAATAAGTATGGAAATCATTAAAACCAAAATATTCGAATAAGAATACAAATATACCAGAAGTATCGAAAGTTTTAATAGTAATAAATAATACAGTTAAATCCGCAACTCGATCAATAGTGTTTAAGATTCAATGCCCATAATATTGAGGAATGGATATTGGATATGAGATTTCAGAAATGCCCTTGGGGTATAAGAATGACTAAATTACCCCTAATAAAAGAAATGACCCGGAATCTGCATTCGACCTGATTAAAAAAATACCCTACCTAAGATGTATGTTCTATTGGAAAAGACTTCGGCATCATTATTCAAATGCGTGTGATACTAAAAGAAACTTGGATTTTCCCCCGAGCTCTGTATAACACATGAAGGTGAATTTACTTAAAATATCGTTGTATTCTTGAGCCGATCCTTACGACAGTAATGAATGAATTAATTGGAATAATCGTAATGACCAAAAAGACTGTAATGCCTTCGAGCACCGAAATTCTTATTTAATCAGAATGACAATTGTACCCTTAAGTTCTAAAAGGAATAAACCGTCTGTAAGGGCCGAAGGGATTAGAATGACTCAATCTCTACCGAGTACATAAATGATGGAGGTGTTAAATACTAAAATTGACAAAAATGGTGGATTTATCCCAATTTCCAAAATGACAGAAATGTCCTCTTGAGTTAAATAGGCAGTTAGATATTTGATGAAATTATGAGATTTCTAATAAGACTTTAAAGGCTAAAGTGCCCCTAAGTGTTAGGAAGAACACTCATGTATATCCATCACTCATGATGTCAATGTAAGGTAGGAAGATGCACATGGATTATATGTTTGAATACTCAAAGCTAAGCCTTATATTGAAGTATGAAGGTGACCGATCATACATACGATACAGTCGATGTCAAGTCATGATACATGCAATTTGCTCACATTTAAATGTTGGTGAATACTGCCAGGTTGGGATATGCTGCTTTAAACGAATTATAAAGGCTTGATAAACCGTTGGAGCCCCTAAGCATTACAATCGTCTTTATGTTATGATTGTGTTATATTATAAAATTATCATGCTAGTCAAATAACTAAAATACCCCGTTGGCCAAAATGGTTGGAGCATCCTTGGAAATATCCGATAACCTGAAAGATCTTGATACAAAAATTCTCGAATGTCTTGTTAGAAAAATTGATGACCAAACAAATTCCCGAGTTCTGCGAATCACTGTTTTTTCATTGCCGGTATAATTTACCAAAATCCCCATGAGCGTTGAAATGACCATAATGCCCTCGTGGGCTTAAATGATTGAATCGTTCACGATATATCTGAATTCAAAGAATCTAGTGTATAAACTCTTGAAATGTTTGATTTGAGCCGAAGGTACGAATCCTATTTAATAGGGACATCGTTTTTTAAATTCGTTTAAATTGCCAAAAGTTCAACGTGTCTCATTCCGTAAATATCAACTATCCCCGAGAAATAAAATTGATCTATATAGTGTTTTCAATGTGTGCTACATACAGTTGTATGCGTTGTATGATTATTACACATTAGTAAACAATCTAATGATTCAATTATGAACGATGATATCATACTTTGCCTACTCGTTGTATGTCCGCTCAATCTATATACTTGATATGTAATTGTGCTATGTGGTTGCTTGATCTTTGACAATATCGTCTGTCTATCTGATATAATCGGTATTGTAATCTATTAGTCTGATCTATGATGGTACACTCTGTTTGCATGATGAATGATAATATTGTCTGCTCTGCTCAATAGTATGCCTATTTATCTGTCAAAAGCATGAATCTTCCATTTTTGATTCTCTGAATAGAATATGCCTGTCATATGTATTTTGTTACTCATGTATAGAATCTGAACACCGATTACTATCTGGGGTATACTGTTGGGTTATGTTATGAAGTTTCTGTTGGTATAACCCTGATCCAACTGGTAAATCCTTATGAACTCAAGGTCTCCCCTTGGGTAGGTTCCGATGCTTTAGCACGGGTAAATCCTTATGGACCTAAGACAACCCCTTAGGTGGCACCTATGCCCATCGGGCCTAGGGTAAGTCCTTATGGATGAAGTTCTGGGGGATTGCATATTGGTGTAAGGTTGGAGGGTAGCTACTAGTAAACTCGTGTATGAACTTGAGCATTTGCATTGAATTGTTATGTGTTCTCATGATATGAATAATAAGTACTTATGCATGTTTGATCTGCACTCATCGGAACACACTAGGCTTCTTGATTCAATACACTCAATTCACCACCCTACTAACTCTCTGAACGTTAAGATCTCATTTGATACCTAGCGATTGAATTCAGAACAAATCTCGTTTCCCTCATGTACGCTATATTGAAATAACGCGTCGCATGAAGTTTGTTGCTGCATGGAATATCATGACATCATGCCTACCATATATATATATATATATGTGTGTGTGCTTATAGCATATTTTTGGTAGTTTTGTATTACTGAGTTTTTCCCATGCTCATGTTGTTTTTTACCATCTCAGGGTAAAAGATCAGACATGTTGCAACTATCAACGTCGGTATGGGAGTTTCTTCGGCTTGCTCGTGGAGTATGGTATTTGTGTAACTAGAGGGCACATGTGTCACGTCTTGTGTTATATATATGAGTCTGAAACTTGTTTTCACAACTTGTATCATGGTTTTGTTTTATTATCTGAATGGTTTCTGAAATTGTGTTTTAATTCAATTTGATTTATGAGTTTAACAGTTTAACAATTGGTTTATTTGAAATTTTAACGTAGGTCGTTTTGGTGACCCGAATGTGACTTCCTAGGATCCGTATTAACGCATAGGCGGGTCTAGGGGTTACAATATGCATATAGAAATATATATGTACAATTAAATTTGTACAGAAACTCGAAAAACTCGATTCAAAAATTTTCAAATAAAGTTTGAATCGTAAAATAAGACTTGCAAACTCGAATAACTCGACTCGATCGAATGCCTAGCTCTACACTTAAACCCTTAAACCTTAGACTAGATCCCTAAACTCTAACATTAAAGCGCTTGTGAAAACTTTTCATTTCTACCGTTAATGCACGAGATGTGTTCCCTTAATTTACCCAAAAATACTTTTGATTCCTAAAATATTTTTGAAAAGCAATACAATGCAGAACAGAGCCTTAGTTGGCACATCACCATTGTCGTGTCGCTTCTTCGATTCCTTCCCCGACTACCATTGAACAGTTTGTAAGTTGATGTATGGTGTAACTTTGAATTGAAGGCATCACATTAAAAGCAAGGACGGCGTCAGAATTTAAGGTTAGGGTAAATTATAAATGTTTGATAGTAGTGAACAAATTCATAAATAAATTAATTTTTAAATAAATTATGTAAATCCGTCCTTGCTTAGAAGTATTATAGTTGGTGTAAATAGAGTTCGATAAATGGTCATCTCATATAGGGTGAGCGTCCGATCGAGTCGAATAATTTTTTTTTCAAATTATTAAAGTTGACACACCATATTTTACAACTCAAGTTTTATTTGAAATTGTTATGAAATTCGAGTTCCTATACAAATTTAATTATAATTATTATCATGTTACAGTACAATTTGATTCCAATTTAAACGACTTTCTATATTCATATAAGATATGCATACATATTTCTTCATCCGTGACATATATTTCTTCATATTTTTTATATCAGCATATATATATATATATATATATCAAGAAAATTGAGGGATTCGACTCGAACTTAAAAAATCAATCCACTAATTACTAAAAAGTTATAGTTATTCGAATTTTCATTTTACAACTCAAACTTTATTTAAAAAATTTAATTCGAGTCGAGTTTATGAAATTTCGAGTCGAGTCAAAAAAATTAATTTTTTTTAAGTCAAATTTTACTCAGCCCTAATCATATACGGGTGACTTAAGCCACAATTAATGAACGGATTAAACTTAAAAAGATCAAGGGTGTCATATAAAAGATTCCACACATATGATATAATAAGATCAACAAATAGAATTTTATTTGTTGTCTTTTGTAATGATATATAATTGGGAGTTTGATCCGCGTCTTTAGATCTTGTTTGGTTGGGTGAAAAAGCTGAAAGATAATAAATTTTGAGTATGATTATAGAAAAGAAAAGTGAAGAAGAAATGAGAGTGGAAAATTAATTTTCATCATCGTGTGTAAAAACAAATAGCTCTATAAAGAAGAAAAAAGTTTGTAGTAAATGAAGATATATGTATTAACGGTAGAAACGAAAAGTTGATATTATAATTGAGATTAAGTGTGAAAACTTTTTTATCTTTACTACCAAGCACATCAATAAAAATTAATTTTTCATCCTTTTACTTTTTTATTCCTTTAATTTTTCTTTCTATTCTACCAAGCAGAATCTAACGCCAAGAATAATAACTATGTAATAGACAATTGTAAAGTTAAAACTCAATTATATATTATACAAGTTATTGTACCCTAATTTATAGGCCTTTTCTGTCTTTCCACTAACTCATATATATTGTTATAATTAGTAACGGAGCTAAGATTTGTATATAATGTGGTTAATTTAAGACCATATTATTGGTAGAGTATTGTCGACCTCATACTCTAATAAATTAAGTATGATCAATTCTAATATTTTTTACGAAAAACTTTAGCTTCTTGTACTTCGTAATAGGTTTGAGAGATATTTTAATGGGATGAATTGTACCCCAAATTAACACATACATCCGCCCACGGCTATAATACATTATACATGCCATGAATTCAATATAGTTGTTAAACAATCCAATGTATTGTTACCATATATATAGGGTTAGGATTTACTTGCACAATGTAAAACTAAATTATTTTTGCATTTTTTTAGATCGTTGGATGAATGTAATGAATGACTAAAATTATTTTTTATCTTTTTTTTTACTGCGTTAATCTTCACATTTCTATTGTTAATCTCAACCATCCATTTACCTTCATCCAATGATTCTGATGAACAACATGCCGGTCAGAAAATATATATGGTAATGATGATTTATAATTCTGATATATTATTCTATAGAACATTGCTGCTGCATCAATACAAGTTAATTACCCCTGTATTAGGACATCTCTGAGTAAAATCCTTACCGGAGTCCAACAATTTAATAACAGCAACAGATAAGAAACTGAGAGCAGGCATCGAGCATCAATGGCTAGCTCCATTCATATCAATATAGTACATAAGCTGGTGTAAAATCTTTAAGGTGTTCGCTTCCGTATATGTGTGACTGGTTTGATCTCAAAGTTTAGGAATAACGATCCGTAAAATTCCATCCCTGCATCGAAAGAAGCAACAAAGTCATTTAGCAGACGCGAAGATGCCATAACTCATAGGAAGAAATGTTTAGATGATATATCGAAAGCAGAAGCATGTACTCGAGAAGAAATCAAGATATATGATGCCGAGAACTTACAGCAACTCAGCCGAGACGCTGTCCCTGTCTGCATTAGCAGGAAGTGGCCACACAACCTGATAAGGCCCTTGTGATATCTCTCTCTTGTGATACGCAGAGATCGAGTCCTTAGAGCAATCAGCAGCTACTTTCCAACAATGGCTAGAGCGTTCGCCGGTCACTGTTAATCTGTCAGGAAAACAAAATTCTTATCACATCACAAATTAAGTATCCTATAGAAAGGTATAAGAAAAAATTTCTATCAAGATCATAGCAAAGATGCATGATTCCATTCTAAAATGACATTGCAGTCGCTTGCAGCAACAAATATTAGTGATAAAAAGAAACGAAAACCGTAAAAATAGTGATTGTAACATTGCACTCCGACCACTATTACAGATAGGAAATGAAAGACCTTAGAATAGTATAAGAATGTATTAGCCTTACTTGTGGTCATCAACCTCCACTCTAATGTCACCGACGGTGACACCCGGAATTTCAACCATCATAACATAATCGCGTCTAGATTCTGCAACATCCATCCTAGGGGACCATTCAGTGCCTGCGTGAAATATAAAGAATGAAACCAGATTCTTACTCACCATTGCAAATATAAAAAACGAAAACGAATTATTGGCTTCCTGCAAAACTTGACATTAAGAATTATATACTCAAATCAACAAGGTACAGACTAAATATGTAGAAACAACCACATCAAGATCATCTTGTTCAGAAACCAAAATTAGTTACCATTAGATCTGGAGCAACATGTTTTCTTCTTAGATTGTAACGGCGTCTCTTCACTTGTACTTTTATTTGGTCTGGCAAACATAGGAGGGTCAGGCACGGATAATCTCCAATCTAGACCCAGAGGTTGGGTTGCCGCCAAAATCGAGAAGTTCGGATCCATCATTTCAGGTCTAGAAAACAATGGTGCTTCAGAAGCATTGGAACTCTCCGAAGGAGTGCAAGAGGATTTGGAGGGTGCAGCGGACTGAGGAGCAGTTCTCTGGGGGCAAACCATCATAGAATTGTTTAATCAGTTACTGCTAAATTACAGAACCAAAAGTTTATGTTAGACTGCAAAGGTAAGTACCTCGGCTCTTGAAACTTGTCTCATGAAACAAGCTTGATACGCTGACCCTTGACGTGCAAAATAGATTCTATTATCGCGTCGACGGATCACACAGTTCAAACTCCCACTGCAGTTCTGTTATGCAAAATCCAGGAAAACTGAATTAACTTTGTATTAACATTCAACTAGAAGCGAAGTTCGCCCTCAGCTTTAATTTTCCAGAATTTGGTCATCATACTTTACAAAGATCGAGAACTTAGTTTAATTTAGTAACACTATTAAACATTACAGTCAATAGTTCAACAATTTATATATACACAGAATCAGCAAACTTGAGTACAACAAAATAAAATACAACCAACCAAGGTTAATTATTGAATTTGAAGAGCTAAAATTAGCAAAAACAGTTCAAACTCCCTCTGCAGTTCTGTGATGCAAAATCCAGGAAAACTGAATTAACTTGTATAAACATTCAACTTGAAGAAGAAAGGAAAGGGACTGGAAATAAAACAGAGATTTTACTCGAAACGAAGTTAGTCCCTCCTTTTTAATTCTTCAGAATTTGGTCATCCTACTTTACAAAGATCGAGAACTTAGTTCAATTTAGTAACACTATTAAACATTACAGTCAATAGTTCAACAATTTATATATGCACAGAATTAACAAACTTGAGTAGTTCAACAAAAAATTGTCCCAAACAAGGTTTAGCACAAAAAAAAAAAAACAGTTCAAACTCAATTTCATCCTTTTACTTTACTAACAGTGATTTTAATCGAACCAAAGTTAGTCCCTACACTTTAATTCTTCAGAATTTGGTCATCCTACTTTACAAAGACCGAGAACTTGGTTCATTTTTGTTGTTGTTGCCCTCCCGGTTACCCAGGGCAAAAACCCTCACTAATACGGACAGTCAAACAACTGGCTTTGGTGGTCTCACTGCGGGGATTTTCTGCATAGACAAGGCTTCGAGAACTGCTTAAGCAATACCAAGTTGCTTACCACTTGGACCAATCCAAGTAGGTAGAACTTAGTTCAATTTAGTAACACTATTAAACATTAGTCAGTAGTTCAACAATTTATATATGAACAGAATGAACAAACTTGAGTAGTTCAACAAAAATACACCAACCAAGGTTAATTCTTGAATTTGAAGAGCTAAAATTAGCAAAAGCAGTAAATAGCAACAACCCAAATCAGTTTTTCCAGCTTAAAAGAGAAAACAAAAGAGTTTTTACCATGGGGAAAAGGTGGGCAACAGATAAAATATCGTCATTGGGTGAAAAATGGCCTGCAATGTTGCTGATCCTGCGTCTTGCTGCTTCGTTTTCCATTCTCGGGTTTTCCAAAAGATGAGGATTGGCTTTGCAGATTCAACAAATTTGAGGACTTTTAAAGCTTTGAGTTGATAAAAAAAATCTGGGTTTGAGATCTTTTCTTCTTTTTGTGGTGGGACATTGCACATCAAAACATCTAACAAAAACACAGCCACATACACTCAAAATATCAATCTCAGATTTTTTTTCCTTCTCTTTTAGTACTTTATCTCTGAATTTCTCATTCCAAATAAAATCCAATGACTTGAAAATTGCAATTTCGTTTTTGATAAAGACAAATGTGGAACACATCAACTTATCTGATTCAAGGGATAACGGATATATTATAGGGTAAACTACATAAATGACCACTGAACTATGAGTTGGTCTCGATTTGACCACAATACTTTTTTTGAAGCAGTTAGACCACTCAACTATTAAAATGGACTCAAGGTGACCGCCTGCCGTTAGAACCTAACGCAGAGAGTGACGTGACATTTAGTAAAAATTTATATAGTTACACATTTGGTCATCGTTACGTATATATTCTATCAATTTGATCATAATTTTAATTAAACATTCAATTAGGTGGTGACATGTGTCATCACTTTGTTAGAGGAATTTAATTATATATATTTGATTTAGATTTATTTCAGTGGTTTAGATTTTTTTATGCATCTCAAATGTGTCATGTTCGAGTCCACTTAATCCATATTTATTTCCTTTTTCCTAGCATGAACAACAAACTAACATATATATTAGGTTTGTACCATATATCACAAAGATGCACTTGGCCTAGTGGTAAACACACAACACTCTCACCCAGGGTAAGCCTGGTTTGTATCCCGCCAGAGGCAAGATGCTCCTTGATTGGAGGAGGAAAATAAATTTATTAAATTAAATATAAATAATCAAATTCCTCCAATAAGGTGATGACACGTGTCACCACCTAATTGAATGTTTAATTTATTTTATTAAATTAAAATTAGGACCAAATTGATTGAATGTATAAGTAATAAGAACCAAATATGTAATTATACAAAATTTTACTAACTGCCACGTCACTCCCTCTGTTAGGTTCTAACGACAAGTGGTTACATTGAGTCAATTTTAACAGTTGAGTGGTCTAATTGCTTCAAAAAAAGTATTGTGGTCAAATCGAGACCAACCTATAGTTCAATGGTCATTTATGTAGTTTACCCTATATTATAAGAGGTTGTGACCCGAATTCTATACGCATAATGCCAAAAAAATGTCTCTAACGTCAGTCACTTTGGCCCCCTATTATATTTTTTTCGAAGCAATTTAACCTTCAACGTTTCATTTTGGGTCAAAATGGCCCCTCTGCGGATGAAAACTGTTAGTCAACTGACAATAAACAACTTGAAATGACTTGACAGAATGATACGTCAGAAGAAAAAATATTTTATATTTAATAAAAAAATTTAAAATTATTTTTGGACTCATGTGACTTTCTGTAATGTGAGCATATTTGTCTAGATGACATTGTTATCGCGACGTTGTTGAGTGGATCAATGGATTGATCAATGCCAAGAGGGGGTGAATTGGGCTTTTAAAATTTTGTTGGAGAAAAATGATAGCTAAAAATGAAGAACAAAGGATTTTAGAGTGGTTCAAGTTTCAAATGAACTCTACATCCACTACCTTAGCTACCACTAAGGATTTGCAACAATTCACTAATTTGTTCTTCCCCTTTTCAAGGCTTAGGAGGTAACCTTTCACAACCAATCAAATTTTCTACCCAAAATTTGACCAAACCCTCACAAGTAAACAAAGAAGAAATTAGGCAAGAAAGATATCTCTCAAATACAACATTGCCCCTTTAAGTACAAACACTCAACCCAAATTTGAGATAGGATAGGAATTGAATACAATACAATTTGGGGTTTACAAGAAATTGGAAAATAAGCACAATGAGCTTGGATTTTTGCTTGGATGTTTATCTTTGATGCAATAGTTGTTGCTGGTCTTCAATAAGCTTCAATTTATACATTCTCTATCAATTCTAGCCGTTTGGGTGGTTAGGGTATTGATTATAGTCGTTGGGACCATCTCTTTCCATCATAAATGTACTTCTGCAGCTATCTGTATCGGTACACGAAGACTCGTATCGATACCTATCTCAAAACAGAAAGAGCCGTTGCATATAATAAAGAGGGCGTATCGAAACGTGTGTAAGCGTATCGGTACGGGACAGGGACCGTTTCGATACGGATAAGACTGTATCGATACCTTTTTCTCAACTTAGCTCACTGGAAGTTTCCGTTTCGATACGGGGTACACCGTATCGATACGGGACAACTACCACTTTAAATGTTAGTTACCTAACGACTGACACCAACGGTCGAAAACATTTAAAACTCTATGAATTAAAAATTCCGTTAAAACTGTATCGATACGGGTTGAACCGTATCGGTACACCATTCAAACTCCTTCAGTTTTTACAGAGGGGCGTATCGATACAGATTAAATCTGTTTCGATACGCTGTTTCGATACGGTTAAGGGCGTATCGAAACGTGTCTTTCCAGTAGCCAACTTTGTAAAAAAGGTATTGATACGGCTTCAAGCGTATCGATACGCCTAGATGTTTTTCAACACTTTGGCTTTGGAACACTTAGAAAATATTTGGAGTTTGAGTTTTTCAAATCAGGTTAAGGTGTTGGTGATTTAAAAATCTTTTAAGGGACTCAGAAATCTATTTCAAGTTTTCAATTTAATTCTTAACATACTTAGTTATATCAAAATCAAACATAGGTTTTACAATCTCCCTCTTTTTGATATAACAAAACCAAAACTTGAAATTTTTGATACTTTGAAAAACTTTGCAAAATAACCCCCCCTTAATATTAGCTAGGTAACTTTTAAGTTTGAAAATCAAAATTTTTTAAGTGTGAGCTTCCCTCTCCCCTTTTTGTTAGATCAAAAATAATTGAGACATAATGAAAAGTGCATAAAGGCAAAAGGTCTAAATAAGCAACATAATATCATTAAGTTCAAATGAAAGATAACATCAACTTAAAATCCAAATAACAGAAAATCAAAGCATAGGTTTTTGAATAGTGCAAACTTAATCCTAAAAACATAAATCAAATGTGCATAAATAAATATCATAGATGATATGAATGATATGCAAAGATAGGCTACTGTGCATCTCCATCGCCATCTTCATCATCTTCATCATCCTCCTCAATTGCATCATCATTCCTCCTAGTTTGACGCCACTCGTCATGGAAAGGAGTTAGGGATATGTTTATAGAGTTGTGACCGCCTTCAAGGGAAGTGAGTCGAGTCTCCACATTCTTCATTCGATCTTCAAGGCTTTTAAACCTTGTATCAATAGTGATAAACCCTGAATTCATCACTTGATCAATGGAGGTCATTCCCATGCGCAAACCCGTGAATTGCTCATTGAGATAAGTCATGAGGGATTCCATAGAAGGTGGAGAAGGAGCTTGAGGAACTTGATCAACTTGAGGATTAGCAAATTGTTCTGCGGCCTCACTAGGGAGCTCGGATAGACGAAGCCAACTACCATTGAAGTAATGAAACTTACCCCTTGCAAGAGATCGTTCATCGATAGGATCGGTGAGGGGAGTTGGGTAGTCATGTGAGCAATCTATCTCCTTTTGTTGGAAGAAGTAACTCAAGGTCGTACCATAGGTGAAGGAAGTGACGAGTGTAATGTGGCGATGTTGCACGAGATATACAATCTCCGCATACATAATTCGAGCAAGGTTTGTACGTTTTCTCTCACGGAAGCATCGAATCCAAAAATCATCAACTTGGCGGATAGTGGAATACTTCCCTCCCGAGGGCCTAAACCACCAAGAAACCATCAAATGGAGGATCCGATCCTGAGCATTAAGGGCAGTGACGGAACCACTTAGGACATGGCCAAGAGCATTCTCATCATCATAGCCTTCATCCTCCAACTTAAACACATCACAAATTGATTGAACATCTATAGTGACCTTTTTACCCATAAGATGAGAATTAACGGCCGTAACAACACCATCTCGATTGGCACAACACTTAGCATTATCATAAAAGATCAAAACTAAGATGCGAAAGAAAAACCCGGGAATTTGGAGAAAATCCATAAACTTCCATTCTTGGAGAAAAGATAAGTACTCAAATTTGAAATGCTCCGAGTTAAGAAAAGGAATAGAGATTACCCTCTCCGAACGGATCTTATAATTTTGAAATTGGCGAAAATAGTTGAGATCTCCGGTGGACTTTAAGGAGTGTTGATAGATAAGAGTGAGGTTCGGGCGAGTACCACCTCCGGTATTGGATCCTTCACCGGCTTCACTAGTACGTGCTCTCTTTTTAGGTGCCATGAACTAGAGAAAAGATTAAAAACAGTGTATGCATTAATTTTTCTTCATTCAACTCATTGAAAACCAATAATCAAGGTTTTAATAAAAAAATTTATAAATAAAACAAAAATAAAGAGTTTGAAAAGAGATTTTGATTTTGAGAAGACAAAACAAAAAACAAAAGAAAATTTGAAACGAAAATCAAAAGAAAAATTAAAAGTAAAAAAGAAAGAGATTTACCTTGATATTGATAGAGAGGAATGAGAGAAGAACTTAGCACCAAATTGATGAAAAGCTTAAGAGCTTTGCTTGATTTTGAAAACCCTCAAGAGATTTTGAGTTGTGGTGTGAAAATATGAGTGATTGAGAGGCTATTTATAGAGTGAAAATGGCTAGGGTTTCTAGGGTTTTGAAAAAATTCAATTTTAGTAAAAGTTGAACTCTTTAAATGCCAACTGAAAGTTGTCTGCACAATCGCGTATCGATACGCCTGATGGTGTATCGATACATGGGTAAAAGCGTAATTCCATTTGAAATGCCCGTTGAAGGTTCGTATCGAAACGGATGCAATCCGTATCGAAACGATTGTTGCTCGTATCGAAACGGGTTTAATCGTATCGATACCCGTTTTAGGCAAAATGTAATATGAGAAGCTAATACAATACTCATATCGATACTCTTAAGACCGTATTGATACCCTATGCCCAGAAATACATTTTAGGCTTTAAGAACAACCAAAAGCTCGATTTTAACATCTCCTAAATGAATGCAAATGATGAATGAACAGTTCTAAGCATATTCTAACAGAATCATACTCCCCTAGCTATAAGCATGGATATTTTCAAGAGCTACAACACATAAACATGCAATTTCACAAGATCAAGCAATTTTAACTTTAAAAAGGGTCCTAGACCTAACTCTCTCTTAAGGGAGCAAAAATGCTATTTATCTAAAGGCTTTGTAAGGATGTCCGTTAGTTGGTTTAAGGTGTCAACGTACTCTATAACAACATCTTCCTTAAGGACATGATCTCTAATGAAATGATGCATTATCTCTATATGTTTGGTTCTAGAGTGTTGGATGAGATTTTTTGTTAAGCATATGACACTAGTGTTATCACACTTTAGGGGTATGGTTTCAACTTTAATACCATAATCTAAGAGTTGTTGCTTCATCCAAAGGACTTGAGCACAACAACTCCCTAAAGATATGTACTCGGCTTCAGTGGTAGAAAGAGCTACACTATTTTGTTTCTTAGAGAACCAAGATATGAGCATACTACCTAAGAATTGACAAGTTCTCGCAATACTCTTCCTATCGATTTTACACCCCCCATAATCCGCATCCGAATAAGCATGAAGGTTGAAGGTGGAGTCTCTAGGGTACCAAAGACCTAAACAAGGGGTATCTCTAAGGTACCTAAAGATTCTCTTAACAGCTATAAGGTGAGACTCTCTAGGACTAGCTTGAAACCTAGCACACAAGCAAACACTAAACAAAATATCCGGTCTACTTGCAGTAAGGTAAAGCAAAGATCCAATCATAGAACGGTAAAGCTTAGAGTCAACACACTTACCTCCTTCATCTTTGTCAAGCTTTGTAGATGAGCTCATAGGTGTGGCTTGAGGCTTTGCACTCTCCAAGCAAAACTTTTTGAGCATATTCTTGATGTACTTTGCTTGATTGATGAAGGTGTCATCATTCCTTTGCTTGATTTGGAGTTCCTAAAAGAATGAGAGCTCCCTCATCATGCTCATCTCGAATTCACCTTGCATTAACTTAGCAAACTCTTTGCAATGACACTCATTAGTAGATCCAAAAATAATATCATCAACATAAATTTGTACTACTAAGATGTCATTTTATACATTTTTATGAAAAATGTAGTGTCCGCCTTACCTTTTTCAATCAAAAAGTTTGAAAGTCTTTCATACCAAGCTCTAGGAGCTTGTTTTAAACCATAAAGAGCTTTAGTAAGTTTGAAAACATGATTTGGAAATTTTGAGTCTTCAAAACCCGGTGGTTGTTCCACATACACTTCCTCATTTATAAAACCGTTTAAAAATGCGCTTTTAACATCCATTTGAAAAAGCTTGAAATCATGATAACATGCATATGCAAGCAACATCCTAATAGCTTCTATTCTAGCTACGGGTGCATAGGTTTCATCAAAATCTATTCCCTCTTCTTGAGTGTAACCTTGTGCTACTAATCTAGCTTTATTTCTCACAATGTTACTACTCTCATCTAGTTTATTCCTAAAGACCCATTTAGTTCCTATAGTAGATTGATTACTAGGCCTATCAACTAATGTCCAAACATCACCTCTCTCAAATTGATTTAACTCTTCTTGCATAGCCATAATCCAAAAGTCATCTTTTAATGCTTCTTTTATATTCTTAGGCTTTATGCATGAGATAAATGCAACATGGTTAATAAGTTTAAGAGAAGATCTAGTGGTTACCCCCTTGGATGGATCACCCAAGATTTCACCACCTTTGACATAGTTGAACTCCCTTGGGTAGCTCACTTCCTTTTCCTCAAGAGCCAAGTCCTTCAAGGCTTCAAGAGGTGAATCTTGTGTATTCTCTTCTTTTGTTGGAATCTCATCCTCCTTTGAAGTTTGTCCTCCATCAAAGACATTAATGATTCCTGCATCATCATCATCACAAGAATCCTTCCTTGGAAGGAGGTTACCATCGAATACAACATGAATAGACTCTTCTACTACTAAAGTTCTCTTGTTAAATACTCGATAGGCTTTAGAGTTTAAGGAATATTCTAAGAAAATAGCTTCATTACTTTTTGTATCAAATTTACCTAAGTTATCTCTTCCATTATTTAAAACAAAACACTTGCAACCAAATGGATGAAAATAGCTAATATTAGGCTTTTTAGATTTTAAAATCTCATATGGTGTTTTCTTTAAAAGTGGCCTAATCATTACTCGGTTTACAATGTAGCAAGCGGTGTTTGTGGCTTCCACCCAAAAATATTTAGGTAAATTGTTTTCACAAAGCATGGTTCTAGCCATTTCTTGTAAAGTTCTATTTTTCCTCTCAACTACCCCATTTTGTTGAGGAGTTCGAGGAGCCGAAAAATTATGGCTAATACCATTTTCATTTAAAAACTCTTCAAACCCTAGATTGTGAAATTCGGTTCCATGATCACTTCTAATATGAGAAATTCTAAGTTCAAGATCATTTTGGGTTAGTTTTGAAAATGTGATGAATTTTTCTTAAGCCTCATCTTTAGTACTTAAAAATAGAACCCAAGTAAATCTAGAAAAATCATCAACAAGTACAAATGCATAAGATTTACCACCCCAAGCTCATAGTCCTAATAGGCTCAAATAAATCCATGTGAAAAGTTGTAAACACCTACTTGTAGAAACATCATTAATGGATTTAAAGGATGACTTATGTTGTTTACCCTTAGAGTATACATCACAAATTTTGTCATTTGAGAACTTAATCTTGAGTAAACCTCTAACTAGATCTAGGGAAACTAATTTTTCTAAAACACTAATGCTAGCATATCCTAGTTTCCTATGCAATAGCCATGCATCATTTTCATTTTGAGCTACTAAACATGCATGGGATGCATGTATGTCATTTAAATGCACCATGTAAATATTACCTATGCGATGACCTATGAGCGTAATATTATTTGATTTAATGTCAACAATTTTGCACCCATTTTTATCAAATAAGACATTAAACCCTTTATCACATAATTGGCTTATGCTCAACAAATTATGTTTAAGACCATTGACATATAAAACATTTTCAATAAGAATGGTAGAGTGATTACCTATGGAGCCAATACCTTTAATGTGGCCTTTGGAGTTGTCACCAAATGTCACTACTCCTCCACTTTTTGGCTTTAAGTCCATGAATCTACTCTTGTCTCCGGTCATATGCCTCGAGCATCCACTATCAAGGTACCAAGAATTTTGACTTTGTGCTTTGGCCTTGTAGCAATGCTCCCCCTACAAACAAAGATATTAAACTTTTGTTTTTGGTACCCAAATCATTTTGGGTCCACGAGTGTTAGCTCCCAAAAGCTTGGTTCCCTTAGGAATCCAATGTGACATAGCAACAATATTATTAGATTTGACAAGTTCCTTAGGAACCCATACATTCCTAATCTTTTTAGTTCTATTATGTCTAGGGAAGCTACTTTGTTTGTAGTTATTAGTCTTTCTCCTAGGTTGGTTTGTTTTAGATGATTCACCTTTTTCATGCTTTACATTACCAACATTTTTGAAAGACTCTTTGAGCTTGTTAAGCTCATCTAACACCTTTTGGTGTTCACTATTGCACTGAGAAAGAAGATTATTTAGGTCTAACTTTTCATCTTGGAAGAATTTAAGTTCATCTTTTAAACCTAAAATCTTTTTTCTCAAATTTTAAGTTAGCTTGAGAAAGTGAGTCATTTTTATCATTTAATTTCGAAATAATTTTCTTATTTCTAATGGTCGACTCTTTGTACTTCTCAACTAACTCATCACAAACCTCTTGCAACTCATCATATGCATCATGTAATTCATCAAATGTAAAGTCAAAAGATGATGAGTTAGAGGTTACCATGGAGGAATCCTCCTCAAGTTCAATGAGGCAAAGGTTGGCCACTTCGTGTTCGTCGCCCTCGGATGACTCCTCGTCACTCCAAGTAGCAAGCTTGGCTTTGAGCTTCTTCTTTTTCTTAAAGCCCTTCTTCTTGAGTTGAGGGCACTCCGAACGAATGTGACCGGGCTTTTTGCACTCGTAGCAAATGATTTGATCCCTCTCTTCTTCTTTGTTTTTGCCCTTGAAGTCCATTTTTCTTTGAATCTTCCTTCCTCGGTTGGACCTCATGAATCGTGAGAATCTTTTGGCTATCATAGCCAATTCTTCTAGATCATCCTCCTCACTAGAAGTGCTTTCCTCATGTAATGAAGCTTTGAGAGCCACTCCTATCTTCTTCTTCTTTTCTACTTCTAGCTTCTCCACTCTTTTTTCTTCCTTTTTCTTTTCATCTTCCCTTCCTTGCTTCATTATCTCATGAGTAAGGAGAGAACCCACTAGCTCATCAAGTTTGAGTGTTTTCAAGTTTTTGGCCTCGATGATGGCGGTTCTCTTCCCATCCTAAGATTCGGGAAGTGAGTAGAGTAGCTTCCGGACAAGTTTGTCTTCCGAGATTGTCTCTCCAAAACCCTTAAGCTCGTTGACGATAGTTGAGAAGCGATCGAACATCTTGGACATGGTTTTGTCGGGCTCCATCTTGAAATTCTCATAACTAAGATTGAAAATTCCAATCTTGGTCTCATTTACATCACTAGTTCCTTCATAGATGGTCTCTAGTGTATCCCATACTTCCTTGGCACTTTCAATGGAGGAGACTTTGGAGTAGATGTCGGGACCGAAAGAACAAAAGAGCATGTGAAGAGCTTTATCATTAATTTGGATCTTCTTTCTCTCATCTTCACTCATCTCAATCTTCTTCTTTAGAACCAATTTTCCTTCATCATCCCTCTTCAATAGAATATAGGGACCATCTTCAATGACATCCCAAACAAGGTAATCGTTGGATTTGATGAAGAGGCGCATCCAGTTCTTCTAAAATGGATAGTTATCACCATTGAAGAATGGCGGTTTTGTGGTTGATTGAGACTCGTACATGCTTGACCCGGAGGTAGATGCCATGGCTTGATTTTTGGATGATCACACTCTTCCTAGGAACTCCTCTTGTGGTTGTTAATCCTTCAAAGAGGTAGACTCTGATATCAATTGTTGAGTGGATCAATGGATTGATCAATGCCAAGAGAGGGTGAATTGGGCTTTTAAAAATTTGTTGGAGAAAAATGATAGCTAAAAATGAAGAATAAAGGATTTTAGAGTGGTTCAAGCTCCAAATGAACTCTACATCCACTACCTTAGCTACCACTAAGGATTTGCAACAATTCACTAATTTGTTCTTCCCCTTTTCAAGGCTTAGGAGGTAACCTTTCACAACCGGTCAAATTTTCTACCCAAAATTTGACCAAACCCTCACAAGTGAACAAAGAAGAAATTAGGCAAGAAAGATATCTCTAAAATATAATATTTCCCCTTTAAGTACAAACACTCAACCCAAATTTGAGATAGGATAGGAATTGAATACAACACAATTTGGGGTTTACAAGAAATTGGAAAATAAGCATAATGAGCTTGGATTTTTGATTGGATGTTTATCTTTGATGCAATAGTTGTTGCTGGTCTTCAATAAGCTTCAATTTATACATTCTCTATCAATTCTAGCCGTTTGGGTGGTTAGGGTATTGATTATAGCCGTTGGGACCCTCTCTTTCCACCATAAATGCACTTTTGCAGCTATCCGTATCGGTACACGAAACTTGTATCGATACTTGTCTCAAAACAGAAAGAGCCGTTGCACATAATAAAGAGGGCGTATCGAAACGCGTGTAAGCGTATCGGTACGGGACATGGACCGTTTTGATACGGATAAGACCGTATCGATACCTTTTTCTCAACTTAGCTTACTGGAAGTTTCCGTTTCGATACGGGGTACACCGTATCGATACGGGACAACTACCACTTTAAATGTTAGTTACCTAACGACTGACACCAACGGTCGAAAACATTTAAAACTCTTTGAATTAAAAATTTCGTTAAAACCGTATCGATACGGGTTGAACCGTATCGGTACACCATTCAAACTCCTTCAGTTTTTACAGAGGGGCGAATCGATACAGATTAAATCTGTTTCGATACGTTGTTTCGATACGGTTAAGAGCGTATCGAAACACGTCTTTCCAGTAGCCAACTTTGTAAAAAATGTATCGATACGACTTCAAGCGTATCGATACGCCTGGACGTTTTTCAACATTTTGGCTTTGGAACACTTAGAAAATATTTGGAGTTTGAGTTTTTCAAATCAGGTTAAGGTGTTGGTGATTTAAAAATCTTTTAAGGGACTCAGAAATCTATTTCAAGTTTTCAATTTAATCCTTAACATACTTAGTTATATCAAAATCAAACATAGGTTTTACAGACGTGCACTGCCGTGTAGGTTTGTCACGTCATTTCAAGCCATTTATCGTCAATTGACTAACAATTTTCATCTGTACAGAGGCCATTTTGACCCAAAATAAAACGTTGAAGATTAAATTGCTTCAAAAAAAGGAATAAATGCTAAAATAACTATTCAGACAAACATTATGGGCATTTTTTTGACATTATGCAAATTCTATACTGTTCCGGTCTAAATATAAAGTTTCAAGGGATTAATTTCTTACCATGCAATTTTTTTTATAATTAAGTTCCATTGATATTAGACTTAAAGAGTATAAGAAACCTTTGAATTTTTGAAAAAAAAATCAATTAAGCCTTTGAAAATGTTAAGTGGTGATAATGTGACATGAAGTGTTGCATCAACTGGTTAAAAACCTCGTTAAATTCAACAATCAATGTTGGTCAAAGGGCTTAATTGATTCAAGAGCTTAATTTATTCAATCTATTGATTCAAGGGCTTAATTGGGTGGAAAAAATTCAAGGGCTTAATTGATTTTTTTTCAAAAGTTCAAGGGCTTCTTATACCCTTAAGCATTCATATTACGAATAGATAATACGATATAGAGTTTCAAATTGAGTCGTAAACAATTTATTTGCTAGATGCTTGTTAAGGGCGAGCAAAACTTGATTCAACTCGGAAAGTCAAATTTTTGGACTCACAGCTTGACGTAAAAAATTCGGCTTATTTTAACTCGAACCGTAATTTCATATACTAGACTTGACTCGAAAAAATTATAAATAAAATTTGAGTTATAAAATGAGACTATGATAAAGGGTTAGGTGTTTATACAACTTTTAAAATATCTTCATTTAAAATCCTGATATAGACTGAAGCATGGACGAATCCATATACATAGTGGGAATTTATAGTGCGATCTAGATGGAGAAGAAGTTAACTTACTTTAGAACAAGTTGCATTAATTTATAAATAAATAATACCGTTTAGAACCTAATAAGTGATCTTAGTAGAGGATGATGTTTATCTTAACCTCTTAAAAGACTCGAGTTGAAATAACCTTTTTTTGCAAAATATGTACGACTTATCAAAAGTTTAAGAAAAAGAAAGGGATAATGACACAAATACCCCATGTACTTTATTATTTTTGTCAATGTGAAGTCTATACTTTCTAAACGTTCAATGTACCTCGTGTACTAGTGTTCTATTGTACCCCTGAGATTAATGGTGTTAAATGCTGACGTGACAAGGACACATGGCTTTTTCTTATGATGTCACGTGGCACTTTTTCACTCAAAAAATAACTTAAAATTAAAAGTCTTTGAAATAATTAATCTTTTTGTTTTTTGTGGTATAAACAAATATAACTTAAAATAGAGGGTATTAGAACAACTTTACCCAATTCTTTTTAGACTAATTTAAACTTGTTTCATTCCTCCAACCAAAGAACCTCTTCTTATCCCACCATCGTTGTCACTATGGCCGCCGATTAGGTACCAAAACTTTGATTTGTTTTTTTTTCTTTTCTTACCATGCAATTTAAAAGAGATATCGAAAAATGAAAAGATACATCCTCAACTACATATACTTCATCAGTAATTTATTAGTTAATTTTACAAAAACAAAAAAACCCGAGCGATGCAAACAATATAGTAAGCAACTTTGAAGGTGTTTGCAGAGTAGGAAAAAGACGAAGCAAAAACAAAGTTTCTGTGAGCTAAAAGAGATGATTGAGAGTATGGGGCTCAACACGGCATATATAAAGAAGCGTACTTTTTGATCTTCCTTTTAATTTTGGATTAAAGAAGAAAAGAAATGATAAACCATTGTTATTTTGTTATTAACGATTGATTATCTACTTTATCAGTTAGATTACGAAGGGCATTTTACCAAAGATTTATGTTGGATGAATCTAACCTTGTGTGCATGACTCATGTTGAAGTATATACTTGGGGGCATCACTTCTTTCTTGACTAAACCCGCTCTAGTAGATCTGTACGTTTTAGAGGAAAGTGGATAAATTGTTCTTTTAGTCATTTGATTTTGTTCTAACTAAGTCCTTATTTCACATGAATTAATGTTAATTTTGACCCTTGATTTACTTTTTATTTCAATTTAGTCCCTTTAAATTTAATTAATATTTAACCCTTTAATTTTTGTTTCTTTGCAATTCCATCCTAACAACCTTTTATTTTGATATATATATATATATATGTCTAAACTTGTACTTATTAATTTTTAGTTATTATTACTACTATTATTATTGTAAAAAAACCGATACACAAATTGTGTAAATTAAAGATTACATTAGCTTGTTAAGTTTTTGTTTAGGGGTTAGTGTAGAGTTTAGGGTATAGGATGCATGGTTTATAATTTAAGGTTTATGATTAAAATTTAAGGTTTACAATGTAATATTTAGGGTTTATAATTTAAAATTTTAGGGTTAAGAATTATATTTTATATTTTTAAAGAATAATTGTATAATATTTTTACACATATTGTGTATCAAAGATTGAAAATATAATCATTTATTAATATGTATGTAAATATGATCTAATTTATATTATTTTTCGTATCCACTATTAATTTTATTGTATTTTAAATTTATTATTATTATATTAGCACATGCATGTATATTTCCTTTCTAGCTACATCATTTGTTTCCTTTAATTACAGAGTTAACTAATGTAATGATCACTTATGTTTTCCTCCAATAAAGAGTTAGTCACCAATTTTTAAAAACGACAAGTAAGGTCACTTACGTTTTCGAGGTGTAAATTTTTGGTCACTCCGACGGTTGTTGTCGTGAACTTTAACGGGAGATTAATCTGAAAGAAGGATAAATTACCTAAATAGTCCCTAAACTATTACTTCAATCCTATTTTGACCACCGAAATAAAAATAATTTGTATAATTACACATTTAATCCTCCATATTTACATTTTTTTATTTATTCTCCCCTCCACCGTCTTCCATATTTTTCATCTAACTCAATCCCCAATTTTCTACTATATTAATCCTCAATTCACACATCAAAATTAGATTTATCTTTCTTTTCACCGTTTAACCAAATTAAAAAAAATAATTTTTCACTTCTTTCTCTTTTAAAAATTACACAAAGGACTTAATAGAGAGAAATTCGGCACCGTGCTAAAATTTCAGGTTGAAGGAGGTGTCGAGAGTGTTAAAAGGAGCGGGAACGTTTCAGCTGTTCTTCGGTGCTTTGCCTTAGCTGCCAATTGTTGGATGCTGTATCCAAATTCAGGTTATTTTCACGCTAATTTTTTGTTTTGGAAACCCTAGAATTTGAATAATGTTTATAGTTGAAATTAGGGCACAGTTTTTTTATTTAATACGTTAAGGTTTGTTTCCTTTGTTGTATGCTATAAGCATTTCGATTGAATGCTGGTGGATTTACGTGGTAACTGGTCTTCTAATGTGTATATATACACTAATTCTAAGTTAAAATGCGTGGAAAGCTCATCAGTCTCCACATTGCATTGTTTAGTTACTGAATTTTCAATTTTTGTACATGATATCATTTGCTTATGTATATGCATAGGCTTATTGTGTGCCAGTGATTGTGGGTTTCTATTTAGTAGCTGATATGCATTCCTTCTTAGGGCTTTTTAACTCCCCAAAACTTAGTGTCAACCTCTCCCCGTGCAGTTTATGTATATGCATAGACTTATTGTGTGCCAGTGAACTTTAGTTTGCTTTTGAGAGAATTTGATTATATTCAGTTGCTGTGAAACAACTGTGCAAGAGTGAGAAATTAAGAGCGAGCAATATGCAATCATTGTGTTATTTATGACCTATTTAATGTGACATTTTTTCCTCATCCGACAAGTTATTATATCATACATTTTGTTCTTTTTCAGGAAATTTTTTTTATAGTGATCCTTATTATGGTGAACAGTGTGTACACTTGGGATTATTTCTTCTGTTTCATGTATTATTGTCAATTTGTTTGGAGTTTCTGCCTTGTTCGTTTGGTGATGGTTTTGTAATATTTTTGTTTCTGAAAAATTTCTTATTTTTTTAGATTAATAAAATCATATTTAATGTGGTTACAAAGGTGCTTGCATTGCAACGAATAGAAAATAATTATTGTAGTTGTTTACTGTTGCTTTTCAATTTATTATTTGCGTAGTTTTTGTTACTGTACTAGTCCAGTTGTTATTCTGATTCTTTATCCCCCTCCAAACATTTTTGTGTAATTTTTAAAAGAGAAAGGAGTGGGAAATTAATTTTTTTAATTTGGTTAAACAATGAAAAGAAAGATAAATCTAATTTTAATGTGTGAATTGAGAATTAATATAGTAGAAAATTGGGGATTTAGTTAGATGAAGAAAAATATGGAAGATGGTGGAGGGGAAAAGAAATAAAAAAATATAAACATGGAGGATTAAATGTGTAATTATACAAATTATTTTTATTTCGGTGGTCAAAATAGGATTGAAGTAATAGTTTAAGGATTATTTAGGTAATTTATCCTTCTCTCATATCAGACTCTCGTTAAAGTTGACGACAACAAACGTCTGAGTAACAAAAAATTTACACCCCAAAAACGTAAGTGACCTTACCGGTCATTTTTTAAAAATCGGTGACCAACTCTGTGCTGGGAGAAACATAAGTGACAATTCCAGTAGTTAACCCTTAATTATATATTCTCTTATGATTTAAATTGTAATTTTGACTTAAATATTGCACCCAAATTTTTTCCATGACATAATTGACTTTAATTTTCAATCTATTGTATTTTTTACGGTACATGTAAAATCGAATTCAGTTGAATTCGACTATGAACAATGTTTTTCTCAAAATACCCTTGCTGCAACATCAAGAATGGCCTGAAGTCGGATCTTGATGTACTCGTCATTAAGGGTATTTCTAAAAATTTACTGTTCAAAGTCGGATTCAGCTGAATCCGAAAATACCATAGATTGAGAATTAAAGTCGAATGCGCCATAGGTTGGGAAAAAATTTGGTGCAATATTTAAGTCAAATATCTGATTTAAATTTATTTTAATTATTATTGATAATATTATTTGTTAACTATAGTTATTACGAATATAAATTTTATGCCCCTTTTCAGTGCCCCTATTTATGCTCCACACTAAAAATTAGATTTAAGGTTTAAGATTAAAATTTGTAATTAGGGTTTAAAAAATTTAGAGTAGGGTGTAATTTTAGGATATGGGTTATAACACCCCTCACCCCGGATTAGAGGCAAGGAGCGTTATATTAACTTATAACAGATTCAGATTAGGCAGCAGAAGGGTTTATCATTTTTTGTGTAATATTTTTTATTATTTTATTATTCCTTTCGAATACAACCTTATCATTTAGCTATCTTAAATTCATTCATTAACCATATATATTCAGCTATATCAAATACATTCATTCTACATTTATCATACAATGTTTCTTATCATAATTGTATTGGTGTTTAGGTGGGCTCATATAATTCATTTATCTATCTTATACTTTTAAACAAACTAATTGAATTACAAGTACCATTCGAATAGTGTATGCATTTTAAATCTACATACTCAATTACATTCATATTAGTTCTACTCCATTCGAATGCTTCCCATTCAATTTCTATTCGATTTCGGTATTCATATACAAATTCTAATTTTCAGTAATTTATATCATTCGATTGTACCTTAATCCATTTTAATTCAATTTTTCATGTTAGACTATAAACACAATTCAATTCATAGTGCTAACCGATTCATACATCATTCATATAATCATATCCGAATATAACATCCATAGCGTTTTAGTTTCCCTTTTACAAAATACTACCCGGGGTAACTATAATGGCCAAACCTATAGGTTGCCTATACAAAAAATGTAACACCCGAGTTTAGGGGTCGGGTGAAAATAATATTTTAATATTATTTTAGGTTCGGTTTTACAATTTAGATAATAAAATATTTTCGCAGGCCTCAGGATTTCAAAATATTTACAACTATGTTGGGCCTATCTCTTGGGTCCAAAATCCATGGACTTTAAGAGATATGAGTTTTGGACTTTCATTAAGGGCATAGTGGTAAACATTGTTTTTGGGTGAATTTAAAATAAAGCAAAAGATGAGCATGTGCTCATCTTCATCCTCCTCCCCATTTTCCATTTCCAACGTGAGAAGAGGGCTTCTCTTCACCTCACTCTTCAACCTCCTTTATTCCTCGTCCTTTGAGCTTTTTGAAAGGTAAATATAGTTTTGACTTGACCTTGCTATCCTCTACATTTTAGTATTTTTAGATTTCACTAAAACCATGTATTTTACATTTGGGTTTTTCAAAGTTTTAAGCTAAAGGTTAAAGGTTTATGAGTCTTTATCAAGGCTTTTGGTTTATTTATGTTAGATATGTTGTTTGCTACCCATAAGACCCAACATAGATGATTTATACATGATTTTATACATATTCCCGAATTTGGGTATAAATGAGGTTTTTGGAGGGTTTTGGGTGAATTTTGGGGGTTGTTTTAGGTGGGAATTGATAGCCCAATGGTAGTACTATGGTTAGGGGTTGATTTGGGATCGTTTGTGGGTGCAATGAGTGTTGGAAACATGGATTTTGGAAGGGGTATGTAGGCTGTCCGAGATTTCAAAATATGGGGTTTGTTCATGGTTTGCAATATTGTAAATTGTATTCGAATTGTATTCCGGGTTGGTATTTTGATGATGGGCTGATTTGGAATGGTTTGAAATGTGTTTGAGGTTGTTTAGAAGCGGGAATTTGTGTTGGAGAAGCTTCGGGAAGAAATCCGGAAATTTGAGGGAGGTTGCTTGCTTCGCTTGGAGCTTGGAAGCTTAGGTGAGTGGTTAAATATTTTTAAATGGTTTTCAAGTGTTGGTTCAAGCATGTGAACTAGGTTGGGATTGGTAGACCCACCTAGAGTTGGGATTAGGGTGGTGGCCTAATCCCAAACTTTAGTTAGAGACCTTGGTTGATCTTTAAAGTGTTGAATTATGCCTCATGTTTAATCATGCTTATGGTGGTTATGGTTATGTTGTTATACATGTATGTGGAGGCATGGCTTAATGCATTGTTACATGCATGTTGATGATAAATGTGATAGAGATATACAAATGTATGAAATATGATGTGATATTTGTGTTATTGAGATGATGTAGTGTTGACATGTGTAATGATGTTATGAGGTGATTGTATGATCCGAGGATCATGGTGAGTACATGCTAGGCATGGAAATGTGGTTTGTGCATGACGGTGAGTCATGGTGAGTACGTGCTAAGCACGGAAGTTGTTATGGATCGATATTGTGATAGGTTAATGAAATGTGTAGTATTGGCACTAGTATGCTTGGGTACAAATGATCGATCATTAGGATGTCTAGTGTCCACACGTGAGTCGAAATGCGCGCGTGGTCTTGATGATGGTAGTCATCAAGATGGAGTACGGGTTCGCCCGGAAATCTTCATATATATATATTAGTCGGTGATGAGTGGAATCCCATCGACGGGCGTGAGGATGAGTGGAATCCCCTCCGCGTGAAATGAGGCGTGAGGATGAGTGGAATCCCCTCCGCGTGAACGGTGATGAGTGTAATCCCACCGTCAGGTAATGGTTGTGTTGTTGGATGTGAGTTCCAACGGTTATCCGCGTATTCGAGTCATAGCTAGGTGCCAGTACGGATTGTGGTTTATGTTGCCAATATGTGATTAATTGTGAACCAATGTGATTTGGGATGTGTTGCTAACATGGTTAAATATATGTGTAACACCCGGGTTTAGGGGTTAGGTGAAAATAATATTTTAATATTATTTTGGGCTCGGTTTTATACTCTAAATAATATTTCGAGTTGTTTTCAAAATTAATCAATTTGGGGTTAATCA
The DNA here is from genome assembly GCA_030270665.1 of Hibiscus trionum. Lineage (NCBI taxonomy): Eukaryota > Viridiplantae > Streptophyta > Magnoliopsida > Malvales > Malvaceae > Hibiscus > Hibiscus trionum. Next base: position 5,432,423 of record BSYR01000034.1, on the reverse strand, counting down.
CGTTTTAAGATTAAACCACATTCAACCATGAATTTACCTCCCTTGTAAATGCCCCATTTCATTAAGGGCAAACAAGTCTTTTGAGCTTTAAAATTATCACATGTCAAATAAAACACCCACCCTTCTCATATTCTTCCCTTCACTCTTTCAAGAAAACCACCGTTACCTTCTTCTCTCCTTGGGGGTTCACTGTTCCATCACCTCTACTCCTCATTTCAACTCCGTTTTGAAAGGTAATGGTATTTTTGACTTCCCCTCATCTCTCCCTTCGTAAAAGTACCTTTCATTTTAGTTTCCATGGAAGTTTTAGAAAATGTCATTTTTGAATATCTTGATTAAAAATGTGATTTTTAAGTTTTTAAGCGAAGTATTTTGATTTAATATACTTAGTTGTGGTATAAGGAAGTCAAATGGTATATCATATATGAATTTCAAGTGATTTTGGGAATTTTCGGAATTTGGCCTTGAGAGGGTTTTTGGAGGGTTTTAATGTGGGTTTGGGGGCTGTTAAAGATTGGAATTTGGGGGCTGTAGGTAGTATGATATATGAGGATCATTTTGGGTGCAATTGATGCTTGTTTGGGTGTTTGAAATGAGAGAATTCAGTGGGTCAAGTGGGCTGCTCGAAAATCCTGTTTTTGGTCTTGTTTTGAGTGTTGAATGCTTGGTAATGATAATCCGGGTTAGTTTCGATGACAAGATATTGATTGTGGATGTTTTTTTTGTGTTTGGGATTGATTAGAGTCAAGTTTGGGCATCAGTGAAGCATCGGAAGGGAATTCGGGAAGTTGAAGGTTGTTGCTTGCTTGGTCTTGAGCTTGGAAGCTTAGGTGAGTGGTTAATTGTTTTAAATGGTTTTAAGTTGGTTGGTTCGAGTATATGGACTAGGTTGGGCTTGGTAGATCCACCTAGAGTTAGGATTAGTGTAACCCCCGTAGCCCGGCCTAGACGGCTGACCCGAACTACGAAGATTACACGGGGAAAACCGAAGCGAAACCCGTTAAGGTTCCCCCTCGGTTAGCAACCCTATTTTTTTTCATTAATTAATCTTGCCTAGATGCCTTATTAAGTCCTATGTGAAGCACGACAGCGGAAACACGAAAGATATATCAACGACAAACCAAATCAGCACATTAAAACAACCCATTTATCCTTTTTAAGCAGGACGTACCGATACGCCTTCAGAGGGTATCGATACGCCTTGACCAAGGTCAACACCCTATGGTCAACATAAGAGGACCGTATCGATACAGCCCTTGAGCGTATCGATACGCCCTTCTCGGTCAACACCACTTGGTCAACTAGGTTGAACCGTATCGATACGCTTGGACACCGTATCGATACGCCATGCACTCCACAACTCCCCAAGATTACAGAGAGTTAAGAGGGTATCGATACACCCTTGTGTATCGATACGCCCAGCCTAACCTGAATTTCAGAGAGTTGGGACCGTATCGATACACCCCACGTATCGATACGCCCAGCCAAAATTGTTTCCTCTGAGCAAGGCAGTATCGATACAGCCCTTAGGCGTATCGATACGCCCTGCACTGTAAGTCCACAATTTTTAGCTAAACGACCCCAAACACGACTCTAGATGCAATTCTTGACTCTCCTAAGCATATACAAACATGTAAGCACGCATATTTAAGCCAGAGGAATCACTCAAACATGGATTAAAGCATTCATACATAGCATTCTAACACAAGAGCAATTTATGCATATATGGTCACTCAAGCACTTAAGATATCATGCCTTAGCAACCAAAACATGTAGACATTCATGGCATGTAACATAGACAATATTTACAATCGAACAAGGCATCCACGAACCAAGCCAACAACGACATACATCAAAACTCAAATCAATAACACCTATCCCATTGCTTAACTATTACATTTTATTACTTAAAACTCATACATTGAGCTCACCAAAAGCAACACTTGATGACCTTTCCTTGCCTTTGCCACCCACAAGCTATTTATCTGCATTGTCGAACAAAAGAGAGCGTAAGCATAAAAGCTTAGTGAGGGTAAGCTCTTTAAAAACAAACCTCAACAATGCAGGGTCCAAGCACGAGCTACAACTGAGATAAAATGCATGTTCATACCTCCGGCCCACACGAGCTATGATCATAGATGATGCATGTACATATACTCAATATCATGTCATGTTCAACATGTTCAAAATCACAATACATGAAATCACATATATTAAACCATATAATGGCAACATAACCACAATCCGTATTGGCACCTAGCTATGACTCGAATACACGGATAACCGTTGGAACTCACATCCAACAACACAACCATTACCTGGCGGTGGGATTCCACTCATCACCGTTCACGCGGAGGGGATTCCACTCATCCTCACGCCTCATTTCACGCGGAGGGGATTCCACTCATCCTCACGCCCGTCGATGGGATTCCACTCATCACCGACCCTGCATGGACGAGATTCCACTCATCGCCACATGCCCTACGGATGGGATTCCACTCATCATCACGTAGAATATATATAAATTTCCGGGCGTACCCGTACTCCTCCTTGATGACTCAACGCCACCAAGGCCACGCGCGACTTTTGACTCATGTGTACACACTAACATCCTAATGATCGATCATTTGTACCCAAGTATACTAGTGCCAATACTAATACATTCCACAATATCATTTATTAACAACTTCCGTGCTTAGCACGTACTCACAATGACTTACTATCATGCACAAACCACATTTCCATGCCTAGCATGTACTCACCATGATCCTCGGATCAAGCAATCACCTCATAACATCATATGTATATTTCCATCACATTTATCATCCACATGCATGTAACAATGCATAAAGCCATGCCTCCACATACATGTATAATAACGTAAGCATAACAACCATAAGCATAATTAACCATGAGGCATAATTCAACACTTTAAAGATCGACCAAGGTCTCTAACTAAAGTTTGGGATTAGGCCATCACCCTAATCCCAACTCTAGGTGGGTCTACCAATCCCAACCTAGTTCACATGCTTGAACCAACACTTGAAAACCATTTAAAAGTATTTAACCACTCACCTCTACCTCCAAGCTCAATTACCAAGCAAGCATCACCTTCAAGTTTCCGGATTCCTTCCCGATGCTTCTCCAACGCAAATTCTCGCTTCTAAACAACCTCAACACAAGTAAATTAACCTCAAATCAGTCCACAACACAACGTAGCAAACCCGGAATGAAATTCAAACATCAAACACTTGTTTTTCGAACCAAAAACAACCACCAAAAGCCATTCCCGAGCAGCCCTTTTGCACAGTCCAAAATTTGTGATTTTAACACATTTAACACTTCCAAATGTTTCCAATACGACCCCCAACCAATACTCTAACATCAACCCTCAATTTCCAACACAAACCACACCCAAAACTGAACTAAAAACCCTCCTAAAAACCCTCCAAAACACAAATTCGGGAAACTTAACAAAACCCTTTAAAAATCATATATGTTGAACCCTTTGGTTCATAAACTTCATATCTATCATTGTTTAATCAAAATCTCAAGTTAAACACCATAAAACTACCATTTTTATTCAAATCTCCAAAAATTCAAATTTCTAAAACATGGATGAAAATGAAAACTACTTGTACTTTTGAAGAGAGGAAGTTGAGAGCAAGTCAAAAACGTAATTACCTTTCAAAACCGAGCCAAAACGAAGGAGAAAGGAGATGAAAAAGTGAAACGGGGAGAGAGCTTCTTCAAACGTTGAAGAAGAAGATGATAATGAAGAGAATAGGGAATTTAATATATATAAAGGGAATTTAAATTAGAAAATGGTAAATTACCAAAAAGGCCATTAATAAATGGCTATTTCATTGATCCTTAAAAAGCTCTTCAACTTGCAATTAAATCAATTTGTCCCATTTAAATTATTTATTTTGAAACCCAAAATTTGAAAGAATCATTTTTATAATAAAACCGAGCCCAAATAATATTAAAATATTATTTTCACCCGACCCCTAAACCCGGGTGTTACAACTCTCCCCCACTTAAGAAATTTCGTCCCCGAAATTTATCGGACAGGAAGAATCACAGAAACTGTCTCTCCACACTTCCTTCTCACCACAACATACTAACCAATCTCAGTGGACTTACCCCACAACAATAGCTATCTAATGCTAAGATTTCCATTGGTTCTTTCAAGGCATGTCAATATAAAACTCAACTCAATCTCTTCAACAACATAGCACGGGACAAATCCAACTCACACTTCTGAATCATAGATACATAAACCACATCACAAACCTCTTTCTAACTCTGGTGGTAACTGCAACAATTAAACAACTGAACTAGTCTGATTCACAATCTCAGGCAGCACTGTACGAACACTTGGATCATAACCTTCTCTACCTGAACATCTGCCTTCAACGGATAACCAGACACTATGCAAACGTCTTCAAAATAATCTAGCAGAAATTTCGGATCTCTATTATCCACCTTCATTACGAATCTTCCACAGATGTAGCAAACTAGAAGAAACTGAACTCGGTCTTGACACGCTGGAAATTTACATACTTACTCTCATACTGAACCACATTATTCACCCACTCAATCTAGAAACATTCATCTTCAATCCACAATACGTCTTCATACTACTCAGAAGCAATATAAACGAACTACCGTGTGCTTCGGCCAAATCAATAGTCTCAAAACACTATGTCAATCTGTACAACTATTCTATCTCTGAAATACAAAACTCTATCATCTCTGAACTGTATTCTGAAGGTCTTCCTTCTACTATGCCTTGCACGTGAGGTGCCAAGAATCTGTCTTGCAACTGTTTCTCTTCAACATTCTGACTCAGCGTAGGCTCAACATGGAACGCGGCCACAAGAATACTGGCATTCGGTAACTGAATTCGGCAAATACAACTCGCAACCCAACTACCAATCTAACAACAATCACAACTCGGAACATCGGTCACTACGGAGGCTATCTTCGGATGGTACTCAATCTTGATATTACAGTCTTCAAGCGGTTCTAACACTTCATGCTGTTCAAGTTTTCATCCTTCCTAAGTCTTCAAATATTTCAAGTTCTGATGATACGTACATACTCACTGTACATTCTTGCTATACAAGCTTTGTCTCTAAGTCTTCGAAGCAAATACAACTGTAATTAACTCTATGTCTCATATCAGATAACTATTCTCTCAGTCTTCCAACTATCTTGATGAACAAGCCACCATCTTCTATCTTGCATAAGCACACAACCTAACCCTACATGTAACACGTCACTACAGTTCACAAGCTCTTTTTCTAGTATAGGTTGGATCAAGGTCGAAGTTTTCATCAAAGTTTCTTTCAGTTTCTCTAGGGTTCATTATCTCGCATCTAACCACACAACTGAACATTCTTCTGTAGCAATTTATCAATGGAGCAACTATCTTCAAAAGGCTATTTACAATTTTCTAAAAGTAACAATGCTAGATTCAGGAACTATAGATATCTGTCACAATCTTCAACTTCTTCCAACTCATGTCTTCTTTTGTCTACTTGGGATTTACTCTAATACACTCGGATGATCTGCATGTTCTAGGAGAACATCTTCATTAACTCAAAGTTCACGTTGCGTAACTTGACATACAACTGATTCTCTAATAGAACCTACAATACTAACTCTAAAGCTTGTCATGGTCTTCTTCGGTACTCGAATATACTCATGTGTCATCTATGAGAACTATTACAACCGATCAAGGAACTCAGGAAAATATTCTGTTCAACATCTCTATGAAGGTAACTAATACACTGGTCAAACAAAACGACATAACTTAGAGCTCAAGGTGATCACATCTTGCCCCTAAAGATGTCTTTGGTACTCCAACTTTTCTCACTTTCATCTGGTAGTAAACGGATCTCAAACTAATCTTCAAATAGACTGAAACACACACTAACTGACCAATAAATCACTGACACTCGGAAACAGATACTAATCATTCACTGTCACTTGTTTCGACTGTATGTAATCTGAACACATTCTCGTACTGTCACTCTTTCTTCTTCACAATTTACTCTGTATAACTCTGAGATGATGCACTAGGCCTAATAAGTCTAAGGTCTAACAAATCTCAAAGTTAATTCTTCAACATTCTCAATTCTTCCAGAATTCATAAGTTACAGAACAAACAAAACAGAAGCAACCTCGAAAACGGTCTCAGTAACATACTCTTCTCCTCTATCAAGAGGTAAACCGGTAATTCTTCCAAACACTTCTAGGAAAAGAAAACACAACTATTCTAACATTCTGTGGTTTAATCTTCATTCAAAATCAAATCCATCACAATTTCTAAGCAAGCCTGTTGACTAAACTCAACCAATCTTTGACCTCTAAAGCTGGATCAACATTTAATAAGGAGTTCACATCCTTACCTACTACTACAGTCTCACAAAAATTCTGTGACTTCAATGGAATTCTCTCTCTATCTCAAGGCGTATCCTAGCTCTGTGCTCTACGAGCCACACCATGTCAAAAAGGTACATCGAAACCGTGGGAAGACAATCACTTCACATCTACTAAAAACTAGTAACTCTGAACCACCAACGAACATCTTCTGTACGCCTTTCTGATCACTACCGTCTCCCAAAAAGGCTAGTCACATGTGTCCCTACTTCTAAGGTCTCAACAAAGATATCTAATTCCTTACATGCTCACACAAAGGAGGTATCCGCGGAAATTGCAACTCCACATGTACACAACTGATAGTCTTCGGTCCTCTTGTTTTCATACTGGTTCTTCAACAAAATCTGACTCTTCTAAACTGTTCCTTGAGCATCTCGTAACTTCAAGATTCAATTCTGATCACACACAAACAGTCATGCTGGACTTGTTCTACCCCTACCAAACAATCTGGAGTCAAAGCTCAAGACTCCCCTCTCGGCTCAACTATATCGGAAGTGACTTCATCTCTTCCGCTTGCGGGAAAACAACTCAACCTACATCGACCCAATCACACAAACTAGCTCCCCACTCAAAGGTCTTCGCTTCTTTTCACCAACTAATACCAAAATCGGTCTCATCGTCCCTCACCAACAAGAACCAACTCACACACATGCTGACTCGAGCAAACAAATCGTACCTCAACTAGGGTACAACCATACTCCCCCAACTATAGCAAAGAACTTCCTCCACATCATCCACATTTTTAAAACCACAACTTCCACTCACCGATTTACGGCCCACACACTGGCCCCAAACTTACTAAAAGCAATAAATCAATCAACAATTTAACATACAAGTTGGGTTAGCAAAGGAAAGGTCCAAGTGGCTCAAGTATGATTTCCCTCACTTAAAATCCTTTTTCCGATGTAATAGAAGCAATGGGACTCTACTCAACATGTTTCAAACAAATCAGCACACATACATGCTTAACCAAGCATATAACAAGGCATACTTGCTAAACAAGCAACACATGTTTACGATCAAACAACGTACATTCTCAATCAAACAATCACACATCACTGCATACACGGGTAACGAATAACATGCTTTTAAACAAACAATCAACATACTTGTCATACAAGCAATCATACTTACAAAACAAGCAAACACCGTGCATATCAATTCAAAACTTAAACTTACCTCACTTACCTGCCCAAGGTCTCGGCAACCTTAGGCTCTGATACCAACAAATGTAACCCCCGTAGCCCGGCCTAGACGGCTGACCCGAACTACGAAGATTACACGGGGAAAACCGAAGCGAAACCCGTTAAGGTTCCCCCTCGGTTAGCAACCCTATTTTTTTTTTCATTAATTAATCTTGCCTAGATGCCTTATTAAGTCCTATGTGAAGCACGACAGCGGAAACACGAAAGATATATCAACGACAAACCAAATCAGCACATTAAAACAACCCATTTATCCTTTTTAAGCAGGACATATCGATACGCCTTCAGAGGGTATCGATACGCCTTGACCAAGGTCAACACCCTATGGTCAACATAAGAGGACCGTATCGATACAGCCCTTGAGCGTATCGATACGCCCTTCTCGGTCAACACCACTTGGTCAACTAGGTTGAACCGTATCGATACGCTTGGACACCGTATCGATACGCCATGCACTCCACAACTCCCCAAGATTACAGAGAGTTAAGAGGGTATCGATACACCCTTGTGTATCGATACGCCCAGCCTAACCTGAATTTCAGAGAGTTGGGACCGTATCGATACACCCCACGTATCGATACGCCCAGCCAAAATTGTTTCCTCTGAGCAAGGCCGTATCGATACAGCCCTTAGGCGTATCGATACGCCCTGCACTGTAAGTCCACAATTTTTAGCTAAACGACCCCAAACACGACTCTAGATGCAATTCTTGACTCTCCTAAGCATATACAAACATGTAAGCACGCATATTTAAGCCAGAGGAATCACTCAAACATGGATTAAAGCATTCATACATAGCATTCTAACACAAGAGCAATTTATGCATATATGGTCACTCAAGCACTTAAGATATCATGCCTTAGCAACCAAAACATGTAGACATTCATGGCATGTAACATAGACAATATTTACAATCGAACAAGGCATCCACGAACCAAGCCAACAACGACATACATCAAAACTCAAATCAATAACACCTATCCCATTGCTTAACTATTACATTTTATTACTTAAAACTCATACATTGAGCTCACCAAAAGCAACACTTGATGACCTTTCCTTGCCTTTGCCACCCACAAGCTATTTATCTGCATTGTCGAACAAAAGAGAGCGTAAGCATAAAAGCTTAGTGAGGGTAAGCTCTTTAAAAACAAACCTCAACAATGCAGGGTCCAAGCACGAGCTACAACTGAGATAAAATGCATGTTCATACCTCCGGCCCACACGAGCTATGATCATAGATGATGCATGTACATATACTCAATATCATGTCATGTTCAACATGTTCAAAATCACAATACATGAAATCACATATATTAAACCATATAATGGCAACATAACCACAATCCGTATTGGCACCTAGCTATGACTCGAATACACGGATAACCGTTGGAACTCACATCCAACAACACAACCATTACCTGGCGGTGGGATTCCACTCATCACCGTTCACGCGGAGGGGATTCCACTCATCCTCACGCCTCATTTCACGCGGAGGGGATTCCACTCATCCTCACGCCCGTCGATGGGATTCCACTCATCACCGACCCTGCATGGACGGGATTCCACTCATCGCCACATGCCCTACGGATGGGATTCCACTCATCATCACGTAGAATATATATAAATTTCCGGGCGTACCCGTACTCCTCCTTGATGACTCAACGCCACCAAGGTCACGCGCGACTTTTGACTCATGTGTACACACTAACATCCTAATGATCGATCATTTGTACCCAAGTATACTAGTGCCAATACTAATACATTCCACAATATCATTTATTAACAACTTCCGTGCTTAGCACGTACTCACAATGACTTACTATCATGCACAAACCACATTTCCATGCCTAGCATGTACTCACCATGATCCTCGGATCAAGCAATCACCTCATAACATCATATGTATATTTCCATCACATTTATCATCCACATGCATGTAACAATGCATAAAGCCATGCCTCCACATACATGTATAATAACGTAAGCATAACCACCATAAGCATGATTAACCATGAGGCATAATTCAACACTTTAAAGATCAACCAAGGTCTCTAACTAAAGTTTGGGATTAGGCCATCACCCTAATCCCAACTCTAGGTGGGTCTACCAATCCCAACCTAGTTCACATGCTTGAACCAACACTTGAAAACCATTTAAAAGTATTTAACCACTCACCTCTACCTCCAAGCTCAATTACCAAGCAAGCATCACCTTCAAGTTTCCGGATTCCTTCCCGATGCTTCTCCAACGCAAATTCTCGCTTCTAAACAACCTACACACAAGTAAATTAACCTCAAATCAGTCCACAACACAACGTAGCAAACCCGGAATGAAATTCAAACATCAAACACTTGTTTTTCGAACCAAGAACAACCACCAAAAGCCATTCCCGAGCAGCCCTTTTGCACAGTCCAAAATTTGTGATTTTAACACATTTAACACTTCCAAATGTTTCCAATACGACCCCCAACCAATACTCTAACATCAACCCTCAATTTCCAACACAAACCACACCCAAAACTGAACTAAAAACCCTCCTAAAAACCCTCCAAAACACAAATTCGGGAAACTTAACAAAACCCTTTAAAAATCATATATGTTGAACCCTTTGGTTCATAAACTTCATATCTATCATTGTTTAATCAAAATCTCAAGTTAAACACCATAAAACTACCATTTTTATTCAAATCTCCAAAAATTCAAATTTCTAAAACATGGATGAAAATGAAAACTACTTGTACTTTTGAAGAGAGGAAGTTGAGAGCAAGTCAAAAACGTAATTACCTTTCAAAACCGAGCCAAAACGAAGGAGAAAGGAGATGAAAAAGTGAAACGGGGAGAGAGCTTCTTCAAACGTTGAAGAAGAAGATGATAATGAAGAGAATAGGGAATTTAATATATATAAAGGGAATTTAAATTAGAAAATGGTAAATTACCAAAAAGGCCATTAATAAATGGCTATTTCATTGATCCTTAAAAAGCTCTTCAACTTGCAATTAAATCAATTTGTCCCATTTAAATTATTTATTTTGAAACCCAAAATTTGAAAGAATCATTTTTATAATAAAACCGAGCCCAAATAATATTAAAATATTATTTTCACCCGACCCCTAAACCCGGGTGTTACAATTAGGGTGGTAGCCTAATCCTAAGCTTGATCTAGAGCCCTTGGATGAACTTGAATGTATGAATGTATATGCCTCGTATGTGTTGTGATATGAATGCTTATGTATATTGTATTATACATGTGAGATGAGGCATGATTTGTATTGCTTAAAGCATGCATGGTGTTGGTTCATGATTGTGTTCATGGTGAGTACGTGCTAAGCACGGAAATGATTGAAATGAGTAGTGTGGAACGAGTAAATTATTGGCACTAGTATACTTAAATACAAATGATCGATCATTAGGATGTTAGTGTGTACACATGAGTCAAAAGTCGCGCGTGGCCTTGGTGGCGTTGAGTCACCAAGGAGGAGTACGGGTACACCCGGAAATGGTATTTAAATATAGTCGGTGATGAGTGGAATCCCATCGACGGGGCGTGAGGATGAGTGGAATCCCCTCCGCGAGACCGGTGATGAGTGTAATCCCACCGTCAGGTAAAGGTTGTGTTGTTGGACGTGAGTTCCAACGGTTATCCGCGTATTTGAGTCATATCTAGGTGCCAATGTTGTTTGATATATGTATCAATGTGTTGAGACTAATGATCCTTGTGAGGATGTTTGATGTTGCTATTTATGTTGAGAAAGTTAGAGCTTGTTGATCATGACATTCACTTGTATACTTTGTTCATGCATCTTATATTGTGGCTCTTGTGGATTCTTGGTATGTTGTAAATGCTTTGGCTAGATCGTGCTCGGACCCTGCAATGTTGAGGTTTGTTTTTAGAGCTTACCCTCACTAAGCATCATTGCTTACGCTCTCTTTGTTCAACATTGCAGATCCTTAGCTCGTGGGTTGCTCGCGCAAGTGGAAGGCTCCAAGTGTGGTTTTTGGACTTGAGTTCATCAAGTATGGATTTTTAATGCTAAGACATGTAATAGTTTAAGCAATGGGATGTGTAATGTGTTGTTGGTTGTTGTTGGTTGCTAGGAGCATGTTTAGACTCCCTTATATCTTTCTTTTACATGGTTGGTGTTGCTTTGATGAATTGTAAGTCATGCCTAAATTGCTCTTTTGAATGTTAGTAGGTGCTTGGAACGCTATCTTTGTGTTTGATTGATGTTTGATTGAATGCATGCTTGGTGAAGTCTTATCTTGGTGATTAGTCTTGTCTTATGTTGTTGAAGCATGCTAGTATAGTTGTTAACCCCTAAGTTGTCTTGTTTTGATGTTGTAAGGTGTTTGGTGGTGTCTTGGGGCACCCTTGTGCCTCAAAACAGCCCAGACGAGTCTGCAGACAGGGGGTGTTTCGGAATGGGTCCCCCTGTTCCGGAACGGTCCCTTTGCAAATGACCTGCCGTTTCGAAACGGATGAGGGCGTTTCGGAACGTTTTTGCTACTGGAATTTTGAGAAATTGGCGAGATGAAGCCGTTCCGAAACGGGCCTTTGATGTTTCGAAACGGTCAAATCTCGTTGACCACGAGATATTGACCGTCAAGGTCGTTCCGATACGGGTCACCCCTGTTTCGGAACGGTCACCTTATTGTTGACCCTGGCCTGTTGACTTAGTCTAGGCGTTTCGGAACACCCTAAGGGCGTTTCGAAACGGCCTGCTGTAATGAAGTAAAATGGACTGTTTATGCTTTGTTTGGTCGGTAAATGTTTCGTTGTTTGTATCTTCCGCTGTTATGTTCCACTTAGGAATTAAATACGCATCTAGATAAGACTAAAGTTAAAAGAATTTTTCTGGGTCGTCAACCGAGGGGAAGCCTTAACGGGTTTCGCTTCGGTTTTCCCCGTGTGGCCCACTCGGACCGGTCATCCGACCAGACCGGGACGAGGGGGTTACAATATGTGATTTCATATGTTGTGGATTTAAACATGTTGAGCATGACATGATATTGAATATATGTTCATGCATCATTTATAATTATGGCTCGTGTGGATCGGAGGTAAGATCATGCATTTTATCTTGGTTGTAGCTCGTGCTTGGACCCTGCATTGTCGAAGGTTTGTTTTATGAGCTTACCCTCACTAAGCTTTCATGCTTACGCTCTCTTTTGTTCGACAATGCAGATAAATAGCTTGTGGGTGGCAAGGGCGAGGAAAGGCCTCCAAGTGTTGCTTTGGTGAGCTTACCCTCCAAGTGTTAAGAGGTATACCTTAGCTTCAGATTATTCTGACTTTGATGTCTTGGTTGCTAGAGCCAAGGACATTGAGCATAGCTTGGGGCTGACCAAGCGTTCTGGGGGATCTAGTTCTGGTAAGAGGCACAACAACTTTGATGGTAGAGATGCTAAGAGGCACAGAGGTGGCGGACATCAGTTTGATCAGAGACGTGGCAGTGGCCACCATGGTAGAGGCCATCAGGGCCATAGAGGAGGAGGGCGTTTGCCCGAGTGTGCACAGTGTGGGAGGCAGCACACTGGTGAGTGTTGGGGTAACTTCCATGCTTGTTGGAACTGTGGTTCGAGGGACCACTTTAGGAGAGACTGTCCACGTCAGACAGCTCTGGCACCGAACATTGCTCAGGCTCCTGCGAGAGGTAACGATTTTCAGAGAGGCCGTGGGCGCGGTCGTGGCTACTTCCAGCCTAGGGCTGATGCACCTAGGGGAGATGCTCAGAGGAACCTTGCTCATGTTGTGGCTGTGCAGCCAGAGGCGGGAGGGCCAGCGAGAGTTTATGCTCAGAGAGAGGCCGGGAACGACACCGATGTAATAGCAGGTAATTTCGAGTTACAGTCTATGTCTTTGCTTTCTTTGGTTGATTCGAGTTCTACGCATTCCTACATTTTGAGTGAGCATGCACAGAAGTTAGATATTCCTGTTGAGATCTTAGACGTAGGTATGCATGTTACTAGTTCCTTTGGTGAGACAGTTGTGGTTAGACGTATGTATAGGAGGTGTCCACTGAAGATTCAGGGTCATGTATTCTCAGTTGACATGATGGAACTTTCTTTCTACGGTTTTGATATTATATTGGGTATGGATTGGTTGGTTGAGCATCGGGCTAGTGTGGATTTTGAGACAAAGAGAATTTCTTTGAAGCTTTCTGATGACTACGAGGTAGTAGTAGTAGGCGAGAACATTAAGTTCTTGTCTAATGTGGTGTCAGCTTTAGAGGCTCATAGGTTAATGGACTCAGGATGTGGGGCTTATTTAGCTTATGTTATGAATCCGGATATGAGTGAAGCTAGACCGAAAGATATCAAGACAGTGTGTGACTTTCCAGATGTGTTTCCTGAAGAGTTGCCGGGCTTGCCTCCTGACAGAGATGTTGAGTTTGTGATTGAGACAGTTTCAGGGTCTAACCCAGTTTCGATAGCTCCGTATCGCATGGCTCCGAAAGAGTTGAAAGAATTGAAGAGTCAGTTGCAAGAGTTATTAGACCGTGGTTTCATTAGGCCTAGTAGTTCTCCGTGGGGTGCTCCCGTGTTGTTTGTGAAAAAGAAAGACAGTAGCATGCGTATGTGTATTGACTATAGACAGCTGAATCAGTTGACTGTGAAGAACAAATATCCGTTGCCCCGTATAGACGATTTGTTTGATCAGTTGAGAGGTGCTTCAGTGTTCTCGAAGATAGATCTGAGATCCGGGTACTATCAGTTGAAGGTGAAAGAGTGTGATGTTCCGAAGACAGCTTTTAGGACTAGGTATGGTCACTATGAGTTTCTTGTGATGCCGTTTGGGCTCACGAATGCACCGACAGCATTCATGGACATGATGAACAGAATTTTCAGAGACTATCTAGACCGGTTTGTGGTTGTCTTCATTGATGATATACTTGTGTACTCGAAGACAGAAGAAGAGCATGATGAGCACTTGAGATTTGTTTTACAGAGATTGTTGAGAAATCAGTTGTATGCGAAGCTTAGTAAATGTGAGTTCTGGATTTGGGAGGTTGTATTTCTAGACCATGTTGTTTCGGCCGAAGGTATCCGTGTTGATCCATCGAAGATTGAGGCTATTGTTGAGTGGAAACAACCTAAGTCCGTGACCGAGATTAGGAGTTTCCTAGGATTAGCCGGTTACTATAGGAGGTTTGTTGATGGATTCTCTAGAGTAGCTGCTCCCTTGACTAAGTTGTTGCAAAAGGGAGTCAAATTTGAATGGTCAGATGCAAGACAGAAGGCCTTTGAGAAATTGAAAGAAGCTTTGACGAATGCTCCAATGTTAGTGCAACCTGTTTCAGGTAAGAAGTTTGTGATCTACAGTGATGCTTCCTACGTAGGCTTAGGATGCGTTTTGATGCAAGATAGAAGAGTCGTTGCTTATGCTTCTAGACAGTTGAAGATTCATGAGAAGAATTATCCTACTCATGATATAGAACTAGCCGCAGTTGTATTTGCATTGAAAATTTGGCGTCACTATTTGTATGGTGAGAAGTGTATAGTTTACACCGATCACAAGAGCTTGAAATACCTGATGACACAGAAAGAGTTGAACTTGAGACAGAGAAGGTGGTTAGAGTTGCTAAAGGACTATGATTTGACCATTGAGTACCATCCGGGTAAAGCAAATGTTGTGGCTGACGCTTTGAGTAGAAAAGTGGCCGTTGAGTTGAGAGCTATGTTTGCTAGGTTGAGTGTGTCCGATGATGGTGGTCTGATCACCGAGTTGCAAGTGAAGCCTTCCTTGATTCAGTTGATTAGAGAGAAACAGTTGCAAGATACGAGCCTAGTCCCTCATGTTCAAGACATAGCCGAAGGAAGACCGACCGAGTACAGTTTCAGTGGTGAGAGTCTGTTGTGCTTCAGAGATAGAATTGTTGTACCGGAAGATGTTGAGTTGAGACGACAGATTTTGAGTGAAGCACATTCGAGTCCCTTTTCTATGCATCCGGGTAGTACCAAGATGTACCGAGATTTGAAGACTGATTACTTCTGGGTTGGTTTGAAGAGAGATGTAGCCGAGTATGTGAGCCATTGTATGGTTTGTCAGAGAGTGAAGGCAGAACATCAGGTTCCTTCAGGTTTGCTACAGCCTTTGAAGATTCCGGAATGGAAATGGGAGAGGATCACCATGGATTTTGTATCAGGGTTGCCTTTGTCTCCTTCGAAGAAGAATTCAGTTTGGGTGATTGTTGATAGGTTCACTAAGTGTGCTCACTTCTTAGCAGTGAACACTACGGATTCCTTAGACAAGTTGGCAAACTTGTACATCCGTGAGATTGTGAGACTTCATGGAGTTCCGAAGTCTATTGTTTCAGACAGAGATCCTAGATTTACATCGAGGTTCTGGGGTTGCTTGCATAGTGCTTTAGGTAGTCGTCTGCATCTCAGCACGTCTTATCATCCGCAGTCCGATGGGCAGTCAGAGCGAGTGATACAGATTCTAGAGGATATGCTTCGTTGTTGTGTGATTGATTTTCAGGGTTCTTGGGAGAAACACTTACCGTTGGTTGAGTTTGCTTACAACAATAGTTATCAGTCTAGTATTCAGATGGCACCTTATGAGGCTTTGTATGGTAGACGGTGTAGGACTCCGATTTGTTGGGCTGAGACAGGTCAGAGGTTGTTACCTATGCCGGACTTGCTTAAGGGAACCACAGAAAAGGTGACGTTGATATGTGACCGCTTGAAAGCAGCTTCCGATCGTCAGAAGTCTTATGCAGATTTGAAGAGGAAAGAGGTTGAGTACTCAGTGGGTGAGAAAGTGTTTCTGAAGGTATCTCCGTGGAAGAAGGTAATGAGATTTGGCCGGAAGGGCAAGTTGAGTCCGAGGTTCATTGGTCCGTATGAGATAGTTGAGCGGATTGGGCCTGTAGCTTATCGGTTGAGGTTACCTTCTGAGTTAGAGAAGATCCATGATGTCTTTCATGTATCTATGCTTAGGAGATATAGATCAGATCCTTCCCATGTGATGCCCGTTGAGGAGATAGAGTTAAATCCAGATTTGTCTTATAATGAAGAGCCCGTTGAGATACTTGCTTCTGATAGCAAGGTGTTGCGTGGCAAGACCATAGAGTTGGTCAAGGTGATGTGGAGACATAGAGGTGTGGAAGAGGCCACGTGGGAGAAAAAAGCTGATATGGTTGAGCAGTTTCCGTATCTGTTTCCACTAGGTAATTTCGGGGACGAAATTTCCTTAAGTGGGGGAGAGTTGTAACACCCGGGTTTAGGGGTTAGGTGAAAATAATATTTTAATATTATTTTGGGCTCGGTTTTATACTCTAAATAATATTTCGAGTTGTTTTCAAAATTAATCAATTTGGGGTTAATCACGTTTTAAGATTAAACCACATTCAACCATGAATTTACCTCCCTTGTAAATGCCCCATTTCATTAAGGGCAAACAAGTCTTTTGAGCTTTAAAATTATCACATGTCAAATAAAACACCCACCTTTCTCATCTTCTTCCCTTCACTCTTTCAAGAAAACCACCGTTACCTTCTTCTCTCCTTGGGGGTTCACTGTTCCATCACCTATACTCCTCATTTCAACTCCGTTTTGAAAGGTAATGATATTTTTGACTCCCCCTTCGTAAAAGTACCTTTCATTTTAGTTTCCATGGAAGTTTTAGAAAATGTCAATTTTGAATATCTTGATTAAAAATGTGATTTTTAAGTTGTTAAGCGAAGTATTTTGATTTAATATACTTAGTTGTGGTATAAGGAAGTCAAATGGTATATCATATATGAATTTCAAGTGATTTTGGGAATTTTCGGAATTTGGCCTTGAGAGGGTTTTTGGAGGGTTTTAATGTGGGTTTGGGGGCTGTTAAAGATTGGAATTTGGGGGCTGTAGGTAGTATGATATATGAGGATCATTTTGGGTGCAATTGATGCTTGTTTGGGTGTTTGAAATGAGAGAATTCAGTGGGTCAAGTGGGCTGCTCGAAAATCCTGTTTTTGGTCTTGTTTTGAGTGTTGAATGCTTGGTAATGATAATCCGGGTTAGTTTCGATGACAAGATATTGATTGTGGATGTTTTGTTTGTGTTTGGGATTGATTAGAGTCAAGTTTGGGCATCAGTGAAGCATCGGAAGGGAATTCGGGAAGTTGAAGGTTGTTGCTTGCTTGGTCTTGAGCTTGGAAGCTTAGGTGAGTGGTTAATTGTTTTAAATGGTTTTAAGTTGGTTGGTTCGAGTATATGGACTAGGTTGGGCTTGGTAGACCCACCTAGAGTTAGGATTAGGGTGGTAGCCTAATCCTAAGCTTGATCTAGAGCCCTTGGATGAACTTGAATGTATGAATGTATATGCCTCGTATGTGTTGTGATATGAATGCTTATGTATATTGTATTATACATGTGAGATGAGGCATGATTTGTATTGCTTAAAGCATGCATGGTGTTGGTTCATGATTGTGTTCATGGTGAGTACGTGCTAAGCACGGAAATGATTGAAATGAGTAGTGTGGAACGAGTAAATAATTGGCACTAGTATACTTAAATACAAATGATCGATCATTAGGATGTTAGTGTGTACACATGAGTCAAAAGTCGCGCGTGGCCTTGGTGGCGTTGAGTCACCAAGGAGGAGTACGGGTACACCCGGAAATGGTATTTAAATATAGTCGGTGATGAGTGGAATCCCATCGACGGGGCGTGAGGATGAGTGGAATCCCCTCCGCGAGACCGGTGATGAGTGTAATCCCACCGTCAGGTAAAGGTTGTGTTGTTGGACGTGAGTTCCAACGGTTATCCGCGTATTTGAGTCATATCTAGGTGCCAATGTTGTTTGATATATGTATCAATGTGTTGAGACTAATGATCCTTGTGAGGATGTTTGATGTGGCTATTTATGTTGAGAAAGTTAGAGCTTGTTGATCATGACATTCACTTGTATACTTTGTTCATGCATCTTATATTGTGGCTCTTGTGGATTCTTGGTATGTTGTAAATGCTTTGGCTAGATCGTGCTCGGACCCTGCAATGTTGAGGTTTGTTTTTAGAGCTTACCCTCACTAAGCATCATTGCTTACGCTCTCTTTGTTCAACATTGCAGATCCTTAGCTCGTGGGTTGCTCGCGCAAGTGGAAGGCTCCAAGTGTGGTTTTTGGACTTGAGTTCATCAAGTATGGATTTTTAATGCTAAGACATGTAATAGTTTAAGCAATGGGATGTGTAATGTGTTGTTGGTTGTTGTTGGTTGCTAGGAGCATGTTTAGACTCCCTTATATCTTTCTTTTACATGGTTGGTGTTGCTTTGATGAATTGTAAGTCATGCCTAAATTGCTCTTTTGAATGTTAGTAGGTGCTTGGAACGCTATCTTTGTGTTTGATTGATGTTTGATTGAATGCATGCTTGGTGAAGTCTTATCTTGGTGATTAGTCTTGTCTTATGTTGTTGAAGCATGCTAGTATAGTTGTTAACCCCTAAGTTGTCTTGTTTTGATGTTGTAAGGTGTTTGGTGGTGTCTTGGGGCACCCTTGTGCCTCAAAACAGCCCAGACGAGTCTGCAGACAGGGGGTGTTTCGGAACGGGTCCCCCTGTTCCGGAACGGTCCCTTTGCAAATGACCTGCCGTTTCGAAACGGATGAGGGCGTTTCGGAACATTTTTGCTACTGGAATTTTGAGAAATTGGCGAGATGAAGCCGTTCCGAAACGGGCCTTTGATGTTTCGAAACGGTCAAATCTCGTTGACCACGAGATATTGACCGTCAAGGTCGTTCCGATACGGGTCACCCCTGTTTCGGAACGGTCACCTTATGGTTGACCCTGGCCTGTTGACTTAGTCTAGGCGTTTCGGAACACCCTAAGGGCGTTTCGAAACGGCCTGCTGTAATGAAGTAAAATGGACTGTTTATGCTTTGTTTGGTCGGTAAATGTTTCGTTGTTTGTATCTTCCGCTGTTATGTTCCACTTAGGAATTAAATACGCATCTAGATAAGACTAAAGTTAAAAGAAATTTTCTGGGTCGTCAACCGAGGGGAAGCCTTAACGGGTTTCGCTTCGGTTTTCCCCGTGTGGCCCACTCGGACCGGTCATCCGACCAGACCGGGACGAGGGGGTTACAATATGTGATTTCATATGTTGTGGATTTAAACATGTTGAGCATGACATGATATTGAATATATGTTCATGCATCATTTATAATTATGGCTCGTGTGGATCGGAGGTAAGATCATGCATTTTATCTTGGTTGTAGCTCGTGCTTGGACCCTGCATTGTCGAAGGTTTGTTTTATGAGCTTACCCTCACTAAGCTTTCATGCTTACGCTCTCTTTTGTTCGACAATGCAGATAAATAGCTTGTGGGTGGCAAGGGCGAGGAAAGGCCTCCAAGTGTTGCTTTGGTGAGCTCAATGTATGAATTTTAAGTGATAGAATGTAATAGTTAAGCAATGGGATAGGTATTGTT
Source organism: Hibiscus trionum (assembly GCA_030270665.1). Lineage (NCBI taxonomy): Eukaryota > Viridiplantae > Streptophyta > Magnoliopsida > Malvales > Malvaceae > Hibiscus > Hibiscus trionum. The sequence goes on along the minus strand of BSYR01000034.1, from coordinate 5,412,356 downwards.
GTTTGAGTTTGGGTGTATGTTGAAGTTCTGATTGGCCTTGGTTTGTAAAACATGTTATGCTTTGATGTATGCTTGTGTGTGGTGGTATGTCTATAGACGTTTAGGTTGTCTTGTTTTAGTGCAAACCTCTTTATGCTTATCATGTGCCTTTTAAGGCCTTTGAGCACCATGTATGACCTTAAATGTTGAAATGCCTTTTGTTGGAATACTATGCTTGAAAGCTTATGTTGCTTGTATGGTTTGTGTATCATCTAGCGTTGGATTGTGCCTTTGTTTTCAAGTTAAAGCATGCTTTTATGTTTGATTTGCCTTAGAATTGATGTTAGTGTGTTGGTTGGGGTTTTAGAGGGATTTAAGGGCCTCCTTGTGCCTTAAATCAGCTCAAACCTGCAAGTTCATGGCAGGGGTATCGATACGGTTGGTACGGTATCGATACCACCTTCTTATTTCAGGCCTCGTGTATCGATACACTTGGGGGGTGTATCGATACCATTTTGGTCACTGGAGCTACTGTCCATTTCGGTATCGATACCGGCCTCTGGTGTATCGATACCGTCATCTTAGCGTTGACCGTGGAAAGTCAACCGTTGGGGAGGGTATCGATACACTCATTGGGTGTATCGATACGGTCTCTACGAGTTGACTTTGACCAGTTGACCTAGTCAAGGGGGTATCGATACACCCCTTAAGGGTATCGATACTGCCTGCAGTTAAATCTTAAACCTAGTCAAGGGGTATCGATACACCCCTTAAGGGTATCGATACCGCCTGTAGTTAAAGCTTAAAATTGGGCTGTAAGATGTTGGACTGAGTTCGTTTGTTTGCCTCGTGAATGTTGTTCCGCTGTATGATCACATAGGATTAAATACTCATCTAGACAAGATTTAAAATGAGAAAAAAATAGGGTTGCTAACCGAGGGGGAATTCCTTAGGGAGTTTTCACTCGGTTTTCCCCGTGTAGCTTACTCGGACCGGTCATCCGGCCAGACCGGGACGAGGGGGTTACAAAAAGAAATTCAACAAAAAGAATCAAGCCCCAAACATATACTTGGGCGATCTATACCCCAAAATATGTACCCCTTAAGTACATAACAAAATGAAGAGAAACATCTTATAAAGTTTATACATAACTAAAGAAATAGTTCATAAACATCACCATTAAACCGAATTGAACTAACATGCAAACCGCTAGACCACCCAACATAAGCACGACAAAGATAGGAAATGGCATACTTAATCTTCGTGTAAGGAGATAACGGGTGGTGGATCAACAAGCTAGAACCTGAAATTTTTGGGAAGGGAGGAAGGGTTCGAGTGGTAAGTACTTCTCGTACTTAGTGAGGAAACCTTAATCTAATCAATTTCCATTAAATTTCTAATTATCACACATTAGATTCCACTTTGTAATTTATTTCAATTCATTCGAATGGCTCAACAAACAAAGAAATTTCACAACCAATTGATCGACATTATCAATCATTCGAAGTATATGCATAGCAAGGCAATTATTTCCATTCGAATACAAGCAGTTTCACACCAACTATATCATTGATTTTTCATAAGAATCAAGAATCCAAATCGATCTATCTAATTATCAACTATCATGCTCGAATTGCATAGCATATCACATCAACAATTCAAGTTATCACTAACATCATAATTGACTATTCAAGTCCTTCAATGACCACATGATAATTCAATTGCCTACCAATTCAACATGCAATTTAAATCTAATCATCCAATTCGAAGTCATGATGTTCAATTTCGAATTAATTATTTCAATTTCATAATTTTGATCAATGACAATTTCAAATAACAAGCAGCAGCAAACTGTAGCAGAGAATCAATTGGGAGCGTGTGTGTCGACCAAAAAAGGATGGAGGATTAGGAGTGGTGAATTTGGAATTACGTAACATTGCACTTTTGGCTAAATGGACTTGGAGGTATGCGAAAGATACAAATGCACTTTGGCGAGAACTAATTAAATCTAAATATGGGGAACAAGTGCTGTCGTGGCGGATTAATTGTGAGAATGCACATCGGATGTCTCCAATTTGGAAACAAATTGCATTAGTAGCGACAAAGGATAGGTTGGCAGGGTTGTTGGATGTTGATAGATTTTATTGGATAGTGGGCGACGGGAGGAGTGTGCTGTTTTGGTTAGATATTTGGTGCGGGGGACAGCCGTTGAAGCTGATATTTCCGTGACTCTTTCGTGTGTCGAACAACAATTCCGGCAATGTGCTGGCCTACTCAAGAGGGGGTTGTTTTGAACATGATGCTTGGGCGACATTTTTTGGGCGAAATTTGAGGGGATTTGAACAAAAAATGCTGCTGGCGCTGATGGAGATGTTGCGGGGTTGGGGAGTACGCGAGGGGTATAGAGACATGCTTGTATGGTGCCCGAATCCTCGGGGCGAATTTTCAACGAGGGATTTAATGAAATTAATAACGGGATTTGGCATGGGTGAGAGTGACATGGAGGCGTTTTTGGTATGGAAAATTGATGTACCGCCGAAAGTTCAATGTTTCATTTGGTTTGCGTTGATTGATCGCTTGCCGACACTTTGTTTCTTGCGCGAGCGTGGAGTACCTTTAGGGGAGAATGCAGTGCGTTGTGTGTGGTGTGCGGAGGGGGAGGATGAGTCGACACATATTTTATTGCATTGTGCGTATGTAAAGGGTATATGGGACTATTTTTTTGCAATGGTGGGGGTGGAGTTGGTTCGTCCGAAGACGGTTCAAGAGTTCATAGGACAATGCTATGAGGGAATTTTTCGGGGCTTGACGCGTAGGTGGTGGATTGCGGGGTGTGCCGCATTGTTATGGTCAGTGTGGTTGGTTCGAAATGATGTAATTTTTCGACAGCGGAAGTTGGGAGCGACGGAGGTGCTGTTTTTAATTAAAATGCGAGCGTTACATTGGGTGAAAGTAACGAAGGATGGTCAAATGGTGGACGAGGCGACGTGGTGGACGTGTCCGAGACAATGCGTGCCGTTGGGGGAGGGTATGCGAGTGAGGCCAATGGTGAGCTGGGAGCCGCCATGTGTGGGAATGGTGAAATTTAATGTTGATGGGGCGACGAAAGGTAAGCCGGGGCCTGCCGGATGCGGGGGAGTGTTGCGTGATGAGAGGGGAAAGATATTAGCTCTATTTTCGGGACCTTTGGGCATTATGGATTCAAATGAAGCGGAAGTATGTGCGATTGCGACAGCTTTGGGGTTCATTTTAGAGTTGCATTGTAATGCTTGTGGGGTAATTATTGAATCCGATTCAATGGTGGCGTTGTCTTGGGTGGAGAATCGGACGATGCGACTATGGAAACTTTGGACATGGTTTCGGTTAATTGATGATGCGTGTAATTTATTACCGAGGGTTTGTTTTCGATATGTCTTTCGGGAATCGAATAGTATTGCGGATGTGTTGGCAAAGGGGGGAGTGAATTTGGTGGAATGGTGCATGGTGAGCTATTGATGTTTTTTGGTCGCGACAAGGGGGGTGCAGGGGAGTGGATTGGTTGGTTTAGAGTGAGATGGGATAGGCGTTGATAGGAGGGACAGCAGTGGGGATGGGTTTCGGTGAGTACATGGGTTGGGGTGGGGAAGTGCAAGCAGGGGGGACTGGTTTGGATGAGAGCAGTACGGCTGGGGAGATAACTGCTCCGAGGGTGTTGTGTGGGGTTTCGACAGTTTTGATGAGTTTGGTTAGGGGGTCGGGTGCAATTTTATTTCGTTTTTTGGGTGATTTATCGTTCTTCAACATTTACATGTCGTACTCTTTTCCTCCATTAGGATATATGAAGGTTTTTAACGAGGCGCATGTAAATGTTTCATGGATGTATGATTTGTGACTTAATAAAATCATACTTTTCGGATCAAAAAAGCAGAGAATCAATTAATTACTTAATTTGTAATTGACATGCTATCATTCAATTCAAAGAAATTCACCCAATCGAGAATTTCAAATTCGGATTTCAATACTTTAAATTTCTTATTAATTCGATTAGCAATGCCTTGGATAGTAGAGTAAGCTAGGTAATCAAGTCACATATAACTGAAGTGTGAATCAAATTCACCATGTAATAGGTACCACGTACCAAAATCGTATCATCGTATAACATATCATAATGTCCGCAGACATTAAGCAAGAAGGTACACTTACGTACCACAATATCGAGTGCATTAACGTACCGATTTTCTTATTGAGCTCAGACTCTAGGCTAGCCGTACTACCTGGACAGACTGTACACACCAAGAGCTTTGCTTATCAATCTTTAATTTAATCATATTCTTATTCGAACAAATTTTCAGAATTGCTTAATTAATCTTTTCGATTAATTTCTTATAAATTCCAATTCAACATCACATATAAGCACATATAATTAATTTGCCAATCCAATTCACATATCTTCGATCAGCATATATATATATATATATATATATATATATATATATATCATCCAATTTCATATCATATAATTCGATTTCCACATTTCATTGCTCAATTTTCAATCGAGCTTATCAATCACACATATCGTATCAACCAATATTATCAATCATTGATCATTCGATCAACATATCAGCAATGCTAATAAACAGCTATTCAATAATCCAAAACAATCTAATATACCTCAAATCCAATTCGAAATCAGCATAGCAAACATCACTTCTCAATTCAACATATAAATCACCACAAATCACATACATTTTATCAAATTCCTTTATTCCTTCTTCCTGTATTAAAATCCAATAATTATTTAGTCTAATTGCATGCTCAACATATATTAAAAATCAAATTAAGGGTAGTTGAGACTCTAATCTCAACTCTAAGGTTGTTTCACTCACAGTTCGCCGAGCTAATTCTAGATTCGAACGCCTTTTGCACGATCCGCAGCCTTTCCGGGTACAGTCTCTTCCTCAATTCTTTCACTTCTAGGATCTAAGGCATTTAAGTCAAACAATAGGAAATTTTTCAGAATTCATTTCATAAATTTCAAGGCTGAATTTTATCTCTTATTTCGATTCAGTCCCTATATTATTATGGTTCGACATGGCCAATTCTATTTTCACTAATTCCCTCAATTTTAGTGCTTAAACTTCAAATTGTTCAATAAATTATAAGAATTACACTTTCCACAGATTGTTAATCAATTTACCACCTTTCCTTTTTATCCAATTTTAAAAATTTAATAACTCGCTTGTTCTTAAATTTTCTCCTATTCATTTACACACAGTTTTGACCACCAAACTTAATCCGTTTCTCATTTCCAGTACACAACTCCAAATTGATCACCGTTTATTTCTAAATTCATTTATGATGTCCAATTTCATCATATTAAAAATTCAGCTCGAAACTCCCAGCAATTTATTTTCTACAGATTTCCAAAGTTCACTGTCCAGCTAAGAACATTGCTGGACAATTTTGCATGCTGTTCGAATTAAGCTTCCAGATTTTACTACAATCATCAATTCTCAGATTTTTAATTTTTCTACCAGTTTAGACATACCAAAGTAGGACATATCAAAATTTCATCATGAAATTCGTACTAATCAATTTTCTATAATTTTATAAAGTTGCATGTCTTTGTAACTACCAAATCTGTCCAATTTAGCTCTTGCATGTTCATAAACTTTTATCATTTAAAATTTCTTGAAGTTTCTTATGAACTTAGAATTTTCCAGCAACATAAAATTTAGTATCATTTCTTTCATGATTTTCTAAGAACATTAAAACCATTGATCTATTAAAGATTTCAACATATTCGAACTATAGAGGGAATGAGCTACTTACTTCCGATTTTTCCTTGAATTTTCTAAGTGAATTCCTATGCCATGCAAGCTTCTCTTCTTCTTCACCGTGCACCTCTTTATTTCCTCTCAAATTTTATGTTTTGAGTGTTTGTGTGAAATGAACAAATGTGAGACTTAGCTGGTAGGATTTGGGGTAGCCGGCTAAGGAAGAGGAAAGAGAGAGGAGACATATTTAATGGGATATGACTACTATGTCATATCTCAACTAATTCTCTTTTCATCATCTTTTAATAACACCATTTAAGCATATAAATCCTTAATAATGTTATGTTTTCATGTTAATTCAAGGGTTAATTTATAAATTTTATACTTTAGCATGCATCTCTCATAGTTGATGCATCATTCGGTTTGGTCACTAGGCCAATAACCTGAATTCCTCTTGAACATTTCCTTTAAATTCAATTTGGTTCATATTGAACCTATTTCCGATTCTATAATTTAGGAAATTAATCTAATAAGTCATTTAATTATTTAATTAAACCTCTAATCTTCTAGGCTAATTTTTGGAATGTTACATTTCTTCCCCCCTTAAAGAAAGAATTCGTCCCCAAATTCTTACCTGAATCGAACAAATAGGGATATTGGTTTCGCATTGTTTCCTCAGGTTCCCATGTTGCCTCTTCCATCTTGTGATTCCTCCAAAAGACTTTGACCAAAGCAACATTTTTGTTCCTGAGTCTTTTGATTTCTCTATCCAGAATCTGAACCAGTTCCTCTTCGTAGGACAAGTCAGGATTCAGCTCTACTTCTTCTGGTTCTAAGATGTGAGATGGATCGGATCTATACTTTCTGAGCATTGACACATGAAAGACATTGTGGATTTATCGAACTCATTGGGAAGTGCAAGTCGATAAGCCACTGGGCCAATTCTTTCAGTAATTTCGAAAGGTCCAATAAAGTGAGGACTGAGCTTTCCCCTCTTTTCGAACCGAAATACTTTCTTCCATGGAGAGACTTTAAGAAAGATTTTGTCTCCCACATTATGTTGGATATCTCTTCGTTTCAGATCAGCATAAGCTTTCTGTCTATCGAAGGTTTGTTTCAAACGAGAGTGGATGATTTGAACTTTTTCTTCTGTTTCTCTGAGCAATTGTGGTCCCAAAACTTTATTTTCACCAAGTTCGGACCAGCACAGAGGTGTTCTGCATTTTCTGCCATAAAATGCTTCAAAAGGAGCCATCTGAATAGACAACTGATAGCTATTGTTGTAGGCAAATTCTACTAAGGGTAGGGATTTCTCCCAATTCTTCCCAAATTCAATTATGCAAGCTCTAATCATATCTTCAAGAATCTGAATTACTCGTTCAGACTGACCATCACTTTGCGGATGGAAAGCAGTGCTTAGATTCAATTTAGTTCCCATAGCTCGTTGTAAAGTTCTCCAAAATCTGGAAGTAAATCTTGGATCACGATCAGAGACAATGGAGATAGGAATTCCATGTAGCCAAATTACTTCTTGAATGTACAAATTGGCTAAAGTCTCCAAACTGTAGTTGATACGAATAGGAATGAAATGTGCCGATTTGGTGAATCGGTCAACAATCACCCAAATAGCATCATATTTTCTGGGAGAAAAAGGAAGACCAGTCACGAAGTCCATAGTAATTCGTTCCCATTTCCACTGTGGCAGTACAAGTGGTTGGAGTAGTCCGGTGGGAACTCTATGTTCAGCTTTGACTCTTTGGCAATTGAGACATTTAGATACGAAATCATTGATAGCCGCTTTCATACCAGACCACCAATACAAAGATTTGAGATCTTTATACATCTTAACCGATCTAGGGTGAACCGAGAAAGAACTCTGGTGTGCTTCTTCCAGAAGATCTTTTTTCAAACTTTCATCATTTGGAACACAGATTCTATCTTTGAAATAGAGGAGACCGTTTGTGTGAATAAAGAATCCTTCACCAGACTTTGTATCCAGTTTGGAAATAATATCTTGAAGTTCTGGATCAGCTTTCTGAAGATTTTAAAACCTTGAGATTATACTGGACTGAATTTGAAGTTCGGATAGGAATCCTTGCTTCTGATACACTCGGAGATGAGCATTGATAGCGGTTGGGGCTACAAGAATAAATGCCACTTTTTAGACAGAATTTTTTTTATTACAGACATATTAAATTTTCTAAGAATCAAGGATTAAGAATTTTACCCAATGTCGGTTTACGACTTAAGGCGTCTGCAACCACATTGGCTTTTCTTGGATGATAGTCAATAACTAAATCATAGTCTTTCAACAATTCCATCCATCTGCGTTGTCTCAAATTCAGATCTTTCTGAGTCAGGAGATACTTTAAGCTCTTGTGATCGGTGAACAAGTAACATTTTTCACCGTACAAATAATGTCTCCATATTTTGAGAGCAAACACGATAGCAGCAAGTTCGAGATCATGCGTTGGATAATTCAATTCATGAGATTTCAATTGGCGTGAAGCATAAGCTATCACATTGTCACCTTGCATTAAAACACATCCAAGACCCGCATGTGAAGCATCACTGTACACTATATAGTCTTTGCCCGGTTCTGGTTGGATCAAAACTGGGGCATGAGTCAAGGCTGTTTTAAGTTGGTCAAAGCTTCTCTATTGCTTTTCAGACCATTCAAATGGTTGATCTTTACGAAAAAGTTTAGTCAAAGGTAAGGCTATAGAGGAAAACCCTTTGACAAACCTTCTGTAATAACCAGCAAGACCAAGAAAACTCCGTATTTCACTGACATTTCTGGGAGGACGCCAATCCATGATTGACTGAATTTTCTTTGGATCAACTTTAATTCCTTCTGAAGAAATTACATGTCCAAGGAAAGAGACTTCCGATAACCAGAACTCGCACTTGGAAAATTTTGCGAATAACTGGCGTTCCCGGAGAGTTTGCAAGACAATGCGGAGATGATCAACATGTTCTTCTTTGTTGCGAGAATAGATTAAAATGTCATCAATGAAGACGACCACAAATTTATCAAGATAGAGCTTGAATACCCTGTTCATGAGATCCATGAATGCCGCCAGAGCATTTGTCAATCCGAAAGGCATTACCAGAAATTCATAGTGGCCATAACGAGTTCGGAAGGCTGTTTTTGATACATCCTTCTCTTTGACTCCCATTTGATAGTATCCAGATCGCATATCGATCTTTGAGAATACTGAAGCATCCCTAAGTTGATCAAACATATCTTCTATTCTTGGGAGCGGATATCGGTTCTTGATTGTGATCTTGTTCAATTGACGGTAGTCAATGCAATGACGCATTGCTCCATCTTTCTTCTTTACAAACAGAACAAGTGCACCCCAAGGAGAAGTGCTGGGTCGAATGAAACCCTTGTCCTGAAGCTCTTGAAGTTGCTTTTGCAATTCTTTTAACTCAAGAGGTGCCATCCGGTACGGAGTGATAGACACCGGATTTGAGCCAGGCTGTACTTCAATCCCAAATTCAACTTCTCTAGTCGGAGGGAGACCAGGTAGTTCCTCGGGAAACACATCAATGAATTCAGAAACAACAGGCATTTCAGACATTCCAAATTCAATTTGATATCGTAAGACCATAGATGCAAAAATGGAAGTGGGCTTTTTATCAATTAGGAGTATGGATTCTTTTCCTAAACCCTGAAGATACAATCTTTTATTTTGACAATCTACCCAAGCCTCATGTTTACTTAACCAATCTAAACCCAATATTAGATCAAACTCACATGAGGGTAATATGTAGAGATCAATAAAGAATGGCAGATTGCTAATATGCAATGAACAATTTCTACATATTAGGTTAATGTTCGAAGTTCCTCCTAAAGGGTTTGAGACTATCAGACTTGTTTTCACAATTTCAGGTTCTAATTTCAACTTTTTCACAATAGATAGACATGTGAATGAATGAGTAGATCCCGAATCTATCAAAGCATAAACAGGATGTGAGTTTAGCTCAACAGTACCTGCAATCACTTCAGGAGACTCTTCATCATCTCTACCACGAATGTGGTAAACTCTAGCAGGAGCTCGAGATTCTTGATGAGTGGTAGCATTAGAATGAGTACCCTTGCCTTTCTTCTGATAACTCGGCTGGGCTGACTTGGCATTCCTGTTCCGATTAGAGGATGTCAGACTAGGAATTGCAGTATTACGAGCTGGCATAGATTCATGCTTCTGAGGACAGTCTTTAATGTAGTGATCATCACCACTACAAGCATAGCAGAGATTTGCCTGAAGTCTGCACTGACCTCGATGTGGTTTCTGACAGAACTTACAAGGAGGAATCTTTTCAGAATTTCCCATACTATTAACGGACATAGTCGGTACTAAAGATCTGATCACTGTAGCTAGTTTGGAAGTGTAATTACTCATCGGAGCAGAAGTGAAATTAGAAGACCCTTCTTTCTGAAATTTAGGCTTCTTAAACTGCCATTGAGACTTCTCGTCTCATTTCTGCTTTTTGTCAGGTCTATTGCCCCCTTTTCGCTTTTTAGCAGCTTTCATTCTAGCTTCGGTTGCAATAGCTCGATTTACAAGATTCTGGAAATCATTGATTTCCAAAGCAGTGAAGATTGGACTCAATTCATCATTCATGCCTTCAATGAACATTCGGCATTTATCAGCTTCAGTTTTGATGTATTCTGCACCGTATTTACAGTACTTGCAAAAGTCTGCAACGTACTGATCAATAAGACGGTTGGCTTGTTTGAGGTGCAAGAATCTCTTTCTTCTTTCAGCTAAGTACTGTTCACTGATGTACTTCTTTTTGAACTCTTCAAGGAAGAATTCCCATGTCACCAGTTCAGTTGGGACAGTGAGAGTAGTGGTTTCCCACCAATTCATAGCTTCATCAGCTAACAGAGCCACAACACACTCCAATTTGTGGTCATCGGAGCACTGTAATTGTCTGGTTACCACCTTGGTGGTGTTTTCAAGCTAGTACTCTGCATCTTCTGGTCTTTCTTCGTTAGTACCAGTAAAGGTGTAGGCTCGATGTTGAGAAAGTTTATCAATCGTGCTCTGCTAGGTGCAATAGGGACAGAAACAACAGGTTGCTCTTGTTTCAGATTTGTCAGAAGTTGATTGAACATCTCCTTCATGCTGAGGAGACATTCCCTTTGGGCAGACTGAACCATAGGATTTTCAGGTGGAGGCTGTTCTGTGTTCTGAACAGGTTCTTTATCGGATTGCTCAACGATCTGAACAGGCTCTTTAGTGATCCTTTCAGTGACTTGAGCAGGTTCTTTGATAATTTGCTCAGAAATATGAGCAGACTCTTTGTTTTTCTCCTTTCTCAGAGTTTCAGTCTGGGCTGGAGAATTATCACCCAGTCTCACACTTTCACCTTCGCTCGAAGATTCATGTGAGCTCCCATTCTTTGGGTCTTTTGGATCCGTCATTTTCTATCATTCATTTAAACAACAAGAAGATCAGAAAGCTCAATACAATTATCTTAGTATGCAATACATGGGTGGCATACCTAAACAGTGCAGATGCATGCAAACTCGATTAGACTTTTAGGACTTAACCTAAAAAACTCTGATTACCACTTTATATAACACCTCTCACCCCGGATTAGAGGCAAGGAGCGTTATATTAACTTATAACAGATTCGGATTAGGCAGCGGAATGGTTTATCATTTTTCGTGTAATATTTTTTATTTTATTATTCCTTTCGAATACAACCTTATCATTTAGCTATCTTAAATTCATTCATTAACCATATATATTCAGCTATATCAAATACATTCATTCTACATTTATCATACAATGTTTCTTATCATAATTGTATTGGTGTTTAGGTGGGCTCATATAATTCATTTATCTATCTTATACTTTTAAAAAAACTAATTGAATTACAAGTACCATTCGAATAGTGTATGCATTTTAAATCTACATACTCAATTACATTCATAATAGTTCTACTCCATTCGAATGCTTCCCATTCAATTTCTATTCGATTTCGGTATTCATATACAAATTCTAATTTTCAGTAATTTATATCATTCGATTGTACCTTAATCCATTTTAATTCAATTTTTCATGTTAGACTATAAACACAATTCAATTCATAGTGCTAACCGATTCATACATCATTCATATAATCATATCTGAATATAACATCCATAGCGTTTTAGTTTCCCTTTTACAAAATACTACTCGGGGTAACTATAATGGCCAAACCTATAGGTTACCTATACAAAAAGAAATTCAACAAAAAGAATCAAGCCCCAAACATATACTTGGGCGATCTATACCCCAAACATAACAAAATGAAGGGAAACGTCTTATAAAGTTTATACATAACTAAAGAAATGGTTCATAAACATCACCATTAAACCGAATTGAACTAACATGCAGACCGCTAGACCACCCAACATAAGCACGACAAAGATTGGAAATGGCATACTTAATCTTCGTGTAAGGAGATAACGGGTGGTGGATCAACAAGCTAGAACCTGAAATTTTTGGGAAGGAATGAAGGGTTCGAGTGGTAAGTACTTCTCGTACTTGTGTGGAAACCTTAATCTAATCAATTTCCATTAAATTTCTAATGATCACACATTAGATTCCACTTTGTAATTTATTTCAATTCATTCGAATGGCTCAACAAACAAAGAAATTTCACAATCAATTGATCAACATTATCAATCATTCGAAGTATATACATAGCAAGGCAATTATTTCCATTCGAATACAAGCAGTTTCACACCAACTATATCATTGATTTTTCATAAGAATCAAGAATCCAAATCGATCTATCTAATTATCAACTATCATGCTCGAATTGCATAGCATATCACATCAACAATTCAAGTTATCACTAACATTATAATTGACTATTCAAGTCCTTCAATGACCACATGATAATTCAATTGCCTACCAATTCAACATGCAATTTAAATCCAATCATCCAATTCGAAGTCATGATGTTCAATTCAAATTAATTATTTCAATTTCATAATTACGATAAATGACAATTTCAAATAACAACCAGCAACAAACTGTAGCAGAGAATCAATTAATTACTTAATTTGTAATTGACATGCTACCATTCAATTTAAAGAAATTCACCCAATCGAGAATTTCAAATTCGGATTTCAATACTTTAAATTTCTTATTAATTCAATTAGCAATGCCTTGGATAGTAGAGTAAGCTAGGTAATCAAGTCACATATAACTGAAGTGTGAATCAAATTCACCATGTAATAGGTACCACGTACCAAAATCGTATCATCGTATAACATATCATAATGTCCGCAGACATTAAGCAAGAAGGTACACTTACATACCACAATATCGAGTACACTAATGTACCGATTTTCTTATTGAGCTCAGACTCTAGGCTAGCCGTACTACCTGGACAGACTGTACACACCAAGGGCTTTGCTTATCAATCTTTAATTTAATCATATTCTTATTCGAACAAATTTTCAGAATTGCTTAATTAATCTTTTCGATTAATTTCTTATAAATTCCAATTCAACATCACATATAAGCACATATAATTAATTTGCCAATCCAATTCACATATCTTCGATCAGCATATATATATATATATATATATATATATATATATATATATATATATATATATATCATCCAATTTCATATCATATAATTCGATTTCCACATTTCATGGCTCAATTTTCAATCGAGCTTATCAATCACACATATCGTATCAACCAATATTATCAATCATTATCATTCGATCTACATATCAGCAATGCTAATAAACAACAATTCAATAATCCAAAACAATCCAATATACCTCAAATCTAATTCGAAATCAGCATAGCAAACATCACTTCTCAATTCAACATATAAATCACCACAAATCACATATCACATGCATTTTATCAAATTCCTTTGTTCCTTCTTCCCGTATTAAAATCCAATAATTATTTAGTCCAATTGCATGCTCAACATATATTAAAAATCAAATTAAGGGTAGTTGAGACTCTAATCTCAACTCTAAGGTTGTTTCACTCACAGTTCGCCGAGCTAGTTCTGGATTCGAACGCCTTTTGCTCGATCCGCAGCCTTTCCGGGTACAGTCTCTTCCTCAATTCTTTCACTTCTAGGATCTAAGGCATTTAAGTCAAACAATAGGAAATTTTTCAGAATTCATTTCATAAATTTCAAGGCTGAATTTTATCTCTTATTTCGATTCAGTCCCTATATTATTATGGTTCGACATGGCCAATTCTATTTTCACTAATTCCCTCAATTTTAGTGCTTAAACTTCAAATTGTTCAATAAATTATAAGAATTGCACTTTCCACAAATTGTTAATCAATTTACCATCTTTCCTTTTTATCCAATTTTACAAATTTAATATCTCACTTGTTCTTAAATTTTCTCCTATTCATTTACACACAGTTTTGACCACCAAACTTAATCCGTTTCTCATTTCCAGTACACAACTCCAAATTGATCACCGTTTATTTTTAAATTTAATTAAGATGTCCAATTTCATCATATGAAAAATTCAGCTCGAAACTTCTAACAATTTATTTTCTACAGATTTCCAAAGTTCACTGTCCAGCTAAGAACATTGCTGGACAGTTTTGCATGCTGTTCGAATTAAGCTTCCAGATTTTACTACAATCATCAATTCTCAGATTTATAATTTTTCTACCACTTTAGACATACCAAAGTAGGACATATCAAAATTTCATCATGAAATTCCTACTAATCAATTTTCTATAATTTTCTAAAGTTGCATGTCTTTGTAACTACCAAATCTGTCCAATTTAGCTCTTGCATGTTCATAAACTTTTATCATTTAAAATTTCTTGAAGTTTCTTATGAACTTAAAATTTTCCAGCAACATAACATTTAGTATCATTTCTTTCATGATTTTTTAAGAACATTAAAACCATTGATCTATTAAAGATTTCAACATATTCGAACTATAGAGGGAATGAGCTACTTACTTCCGATTTTTTCTTGAATTTTCTAAGTGAATTCCTATGCTATGCAAGCCTCTCTTCTTCTTCTTCACCGTGCACCTCTCTATTTCCTCTCAAATTTTATGTTTTGAGTGTTTGTGTGAAATGAACAAACGTGAGACTTAGTTGGTAGGATTTGGGGTAGCCGACTAAGGTAGAGGAAAGAGAGAGGAGACATATTTAATGGGATATGACTACTATGTCATATCTCAACTAATTCTCTTTTCATCGTCTTTTAATAACACCATTTAAGCATATAAATCCTTAATAATGTTATGTTTTCATGTTAATTTAAGGGTTAATTTATAAATTTTATAAATTTTATACTTTAGCATGCATCTCTCATAGTTGATGCATCATTCGGTTTGGTCACTAAGCCAATTACCCGAATTTTTCTTGAACATTTCCTTTAAATTCAATTTGGTCCATATTGAACCTATTTCTGATTCAATAATTTAGGAAATTAATCTAATGAGTCATTTAATTATTTAATTAAATCTCTAATCTTTTAGGCTAATTTTTAGAATGTTACATGGGTGTAGAGTTTAGGATTTAAAATTTAAGTTAAGGCTAAGAATTTAATTTTTACAAACAGATGATTTTTGTATTTCTAATAGTATAAATGAAGTATAAATTAAAACTTAATGTTATTATTGAAGCAATAAAAATTCATTAATATAAACAAAACACCGTCTAAAGCTCAATGGGATCTAATAATTCGATTTTAACCGAATTATACACTCTCATGTACAATTATCCATGCATATAAAGCAACGTAAGCATAAACTTTATTTGTGGCTCTAATTCAGCTTAGTATACATTAAAAAAGAAAAAAAGAAAGTACAAAATCTCCAACCGCTCAAAACTGGAGAAGAAGCACGGAGGACGAGAGCGGATCAAACGATGGGTTCATACAAAGCACAAATTCCCCATCTCCATCTCCTTCCTCCACCCAATCCCAACGCTAAAACCCTAAAACCCCCATTGTTGAGCCCTGGGATTTCCACCAGGCGTTTCCTTCTCTTCTCCCTTTCCAGCACCTGTACTCTTGCCCTTGTCAATGCTAAATTGCTTCACTCCGGTTTCATGGATGCTTTAGCTTCGAGTTTTGACCCGCTGAGCCAGGCCGAGAAAGACGCCAGCTCCCTCGTTAGTCGCAGAGTATCTGAAGCGGTGGAGTTGTTGGAGAGAGGGAAGGAGTTGCAGGCTCAGGGTGATTTCCCCAAAGCTCTTCAATTCTTTACTTCGGTACACTAATTCATCCTCAATCTTTAAAACCAATTAATATTAGTTTTTTAGAGTATTGGGACGAGTAACCAGTTGGTTTAGCGAGATGAGGCGGTAGATCCTTCTAGCAAGGTCAGAGTTCGAATTCTAATGTCGTGAATGGAGAAAACTGGATTGATATGGTTGTTTTATATTGGACCTCTGCAAGACTTGATTCACATTAGTCGACTAATGAACCAGATACCGATAGTTAACAAAAGAAAATACAAAATTTGGGTTCATTTTACTCGGCTTGGTTTACATGCTTTTAGCTGCATTTGGTATATATATTTGGCAATTAACATCTTGATTCTTGATTTATTTTGCTTCCCCTCTAATGAAATTTAGTTGCCTTATGCTCAGTTTATCCGCCTTAAGAAAATGGGTAATTCAACTTGTGTTTTATAGAGTACAGATATATCGGTATTTTTTTGGGTTCAAATATCGGTATTGTTGAGGGGTTTTTCGACTCTTTTCATAGAATCTTGTGAAGTGTCATGTGTCGGACAGTTAATCAAATCACAACAATCTATATTGTATTCACGGGACGTCTATGCTCGTTTTTTGCCATGTGATTTTGTCTTCTGAACCCTAAAAAGGGTGTTGGAAGAATCGGGATGACCATGAGCGAACCATCAAGAAAAACTAAATTATTTAGGCTTGGTGGGGATCGGATCCATGACCTTGAGCTTAAAAGTTATTTTTATGGCACATGATACCGCAAAGAAATTTGTATAACATGTAACAATATCAGCGTGGAACCAAGAACTTGCATATGGTTAGAGAAGGTGATATGTGGAACATAAATATTCATCAGAGGAGAGATGTTTCAAAGTTATTGTTGCTGTTATTTATACTTTATAGCAGTTTGTCTTGCAGGATTTATTTTGGCCTAGATTGTCGGTTAACTCTATGAACTTGAATTTCTATGGTCTCACACCTCTGATACCCATCACATTGCATACATAAAAGATTATTTAAGGGCGAACCTCCAACCCAATTTGCTCTATTCATAACGTTAGGATTTGAACTCCCGGCTTTGTTTAAGAGATTTAGTGTCTAATCCCACTATACCAACCGGTTGTTGGCGACTTAGACCAGCTTTTAAAGTTGTGATTCAGCGACTGAGAATAAATTTCGAAATCTGTTTTCAGGTGGTTGAAAATTATAAAGATTTTGCATTCTCGGACTATGCAAGAGTTGGGAGGGCATTGGCCTTATACGAGGTTGGGGACAGAGATGAAGCT
Organism: Hibiscus trionum; assembly: GCA_030270665.1. Lineage (NCBI taxonomy): Eukaryota > Viridiplantae > Streptophyta > Magnoliopsida > Malvales > Malvaceae > Hibiscus > Hibiscus trionum. Next base: position 5,395,116 of record BSYR01000034.1, on the reverse strand, counting down.
ATTGCAGAGATGGAGGATGTTTCAATATCTTTAAAGGGATATCCGGGTACTAAATTCACCCAATATTGAAGATTAATTACTAGTTTTTATCATCTTACAAGTTTGGTTTGGTTTGTACAGAAGTACATGCAGCTCTTGCTGCGGCCTTGTATGCGGACAAGCATGCGCCACTGCTTGCGGAAAATCAATTCGCCATTGCAACGCTGCTCGATCCTCACTTCACAGATCTCTCGTACGTGATTGAAACCAAGCATTGGCCCCCCAGTTTGGTTAGTTCCTTGCAACATTTCATCACACTTTCCTAGAACACTTGTGTTGAATACAATTACTGCTACAGCATAATCATACATTTGGCCAATTGTTGTCAAGATTAGCATTTTATGCTAAGGTAGATTTGTAGTAATATTTCATTACGTTATGGCTTTGGTGAAATTGATATATGCATATACAGACTACAGTCGGTTGATACTTTTTCAGCCATGCAATTTCCACCTTTTTTCTTGGTCTATGCTTATACAGTCAGTTGATACCGTCGGTGCATCTGTCTAAGCAGAGATTATAATTATATTTATTTATTTTTGAACGAATTACGAGTGTTTTCACTTATCCGTTCAATGATCTAAGCAGAAAATATAATTATATTTATTTTTTATCTCGAATGAGTTATGTGGTGTTTTCACCGCAGAGACTATAATTATATTTATTTTTTCTTGAATGAGTTACGGGTGTTTTCTTGAATGAGTTATGGGGTGTTTTCACCAATCAATTTTTAATCTATTAAAAAATTATAAATTAATTTCTATTTTTTTAAGAGATTGATTTTGTTAGAGTTTAGGAGAATTAAGTATATTTGATTCTAACCTATTAAAAAAATATTATAAAGTAACTATTAAATTTGATGGAGATAATTTTAATTATAATTTTAGTCCTTTAGATTTTTAAAGTTTAAAAAAAATTAATGATGTTCATCGTTAGTGGTGTTCATCAATGTTCATCGCCCGTTTAAGAATTTTCTTTCACTTATCCGTTCATTGATTAAGCAGAGACTATAAATATCCGTTTAATGATTTAAGCAAAGACTATAATTATATTTACTTTTTTATAAGAATATAATTATATTTACTTTTTAATGATTCATAAAATTACTTATTAATTTATTGATAATGTGTCTTAAAATAGTTTATTGAGAACGTATGGACTTGTGCATTCTTAGCGCATAAAATAGAAACCTTATAATGATTTATACGGCGTTTTTATCTAAAAAAGCTTATTTTAAATAATTATTTAAAAAAATGACTTCAACCTTTAGAAAAATATCTCTAAAGCATCTATGTAAAGTGAATTCACGTTCTATAGAAAACGAGTTTCAAATCTCGTTTTCTACAAAACGCGATTTTCGTATTGAATAAGTTGGTAAAAAAAAATATATTTCTGCGTTTTTTAATATGGAACGTAGAACACGAGTTTGTCTTACATGAACAATTTAAGATTATTTTTCTAAATAACTTTAATTAAGGATCAATTTTTTAAATAACTATTTAAAATGAGTTTTTTTTGGACAAAATATTCGATTTATACTTGATGGACCGACTATATTTAATTTCGTAAACTATTAACAAGATGTCGCCTATTAAAAAATATGATCATATCTACTTTTAATAATTTGTAAACATTTGTCATCAATCTTTAAAGTAAGCGGTTAAAAATTTTCTGTTGACACATTTTTCTTTTAAATTGTGGATTCTAAATCTATTAGATTAAATTTTTATTTTCTTTTTTAAATAAAAATTGTTCAAAAATAATTGGTAAACATTTTATTAATTTATTGATATGTGTCTCAATATGACTCAGAGTGTATGAACTTATGCACACAACCTATGTATTAAATACAAACTTTACAAATCTTCGCATATTTACTGTTAATCTCATCCATTCGTTTCACTCATCCAACGGTACAAAAAACATATAAAACTTAAAGAGTTTTACGTTCCATCTATCCATTTCACTCAGCCAATGGTCCTAGTTTAGTGTAAAACTAAATGAGTTTTACACCATGTAACTTGATCCCATCCATATATATATATATATGGGTTATGATCAACTTACACTGTGTAAAATTCAATTACTTTTACACAGTTTTTGGACCGTTGGATGATGGTAATTAATGTCCCAGATTATTTCCTTATCTATTTTTCTCTAGTGATAATCTTCACATTTTTTACTGTTAATCTCATCCATACTTATCACTCATCCAATGGTCCTAAATTAGTGTAAAATTAAATGAGTTCTACATAGTGTAACTGGATCTCATCCCTCTCTATATATATATATATAATACAAACCCGCCATTGCCGACATTAAGTATTCTATAAAGGGATGATTATTTTTTTTTACCCCCAAACTTTTCATAACGATTGGAATCTTAATTTTAATTAAAATTTTGGCTTAAAGGTCAAATTGGCCTTCAACGAAAAAAACTAATTAAGCTTTTATAAAAAAAATTCACTCAGGCCTCATAATTTAAATTACGATTAATCAAGCCCTCAAAATTCAAATTGCGATCAATTTAGTCCTTCCGTAACGTTGACCTTTACAGTTAACAGTTAACTCAAAAGTAGTTATTATGATGCTGAAACATAACACACTCTGAAAATGCCATATTATCAAAATTGTAAATAATCATTTAAAAATTTTAAATATATAAAATTATAAAATAATATGTTGGGTTATTCGGTGCTCGATTCCTTCAACCGTTCTTGCTCGCCAAGTATGGAGAAGTTGAATAATTGGGTGTTTTTGTGGGAATAAAAAGATAGGCAATTGACACAAGGATTTATAGTGGTTCAACTTTCTAACCAAGGTCTACATCCACTACCTTAGCTTCCCACTAAGGATTTCCAAACAAATTCACAAAGAATTTCGTCCCCTTTTCTCGGCTTAGGAGGAAACTGTTACAACGATCAAACTTTCTACCCAAAGCTTGATCAAACACTCTCTTACACAAGAAAGACTTAGCAAACTAGAAATCCCTCTAGAAGGTATATGTTTGCACAATTAAAGCTCTCACCCAAAACCTAAACACTTGAGCAAATTTGACAATTAGGCTCACAAGTGTTGTCTATACAATAAATTGAACAATAAAGCCCTAAGACAAATTCTTGATCATTATGTTGTTGACAATTGAAGCATTAACCATCTCTTGATGCTTGGAGGTCCATTTTATACTCCTAATTGAGTTTGTAGCCATTGAGGACCGTTGGGGACGGATTAGAGCCGTTGGAGCCTTTATTTCCCAGCATATATGCAGTTCTGCAACTTGGCGTATCGATACCTTTCAAACCGTATCGATACGGTCGCGATAAGGAATTAGCCGTTGTGCACTTCAGCTAATGCGTATCGATATGCTTACCTAGCGTATCGGTACGGTCCTGCAGTTTAAAAGACCGTTGGGAAATATGACTGTTGAGGGTAGTTAGGCGTATCGGTACGCGACACAACTGTATCGGTACACGACTAGCCGTTGGGCTGATTTAAAACACACTGTATCGATACGGCTAAGCATATCGGTACGGGTTTTGGCAACTGGAAAATTCTTGTAGTTGAAACCCTAAGGCGTATCGGTACGGTACCAGACCGTATCGGTACGCGAACTTGAAAATCTTGGTTTTGACTACTTTAAATCATTCCAAAGCCTTGTAAAACCCTTAAACATATTTTCAAGTTGTTTTTGACTAAAAACATATTTTAAATTCTTTTCAATTTAGTCCAAAACATTTTTCAAATATTATATCAAAACACTTAGTTCTACAATCTCCCCTTTTTGATATAATAAAATCAACTTGAAAAATTGTTTGAGATTCTCTCCCCCTTTGTATTTTAAATTTTGAATAAGAGACTTGAAATTTGAATTAGATTAAAGCCCCCTTATTCTCTTGAAAAACTTGAAAAATCAATTTTTCAAACCATTTCTCCCCCTTTTTATTATATAAAAAAGAATTTAAAATGACATTGGGCTCAAAATAACTTAGGAGGTAAAAGAAAATTGACACCATTAAAAATTTGGTTTTAAAATTGGCTTCCCCTTACTCAAAGCATTAAACAATGTTAGTCCAACCCATGATAATCTAGTTGATTTGAAGGAAAATTAATTGAATTAAACAACTAAAACAACTAGATTTTACCAACACTTGAACTCCAATGGAGGATGTGAAACCTTCCTTCTTCAAGTGTTTTTTTATGTGCATGGAGCTCCCCCTTAATGCTTGACTTGTTGATCACTCTCCATCACACCAAGCAAAAGACAATCAAGTAATTTTTGGTATCCAAATTACATTGGATCCATAGACGTTAGTAGCATAAAACTTAGTCCCCTTAGGAATCCATTTTTCAATTTCATCTTTTTTAGTTGAAGTACTTAGTCCTTTTGGGATCCAAATACTTCTAAAAAGTTTACTATTTACAAATCTAGGGGCACTAGATTGTCTTAAATAAAAATTTGATTTTCCTAAATTATTTTTCTTTTGAAGTTCATTGAAAATCAAATCTTTTTCCTTCTTAAGATCATCAACTTCTTTTTGAAGATCTTTTTTTATCGTTTGAAGCAAGTTTTGTAATTCTAAAACTTTAAGCTCAAAATCTTTAATTTTTGCTTCAAACTCTAAATTGGTTTTAGAAAGCAAATCATTTTCGGTTTTTAACTTTGAAATCAATTTCTTGTTTTTCGAAAATGAAGTCTTGAACTCAAAAACCAATTCATCATAAGCTTCTTGTAACTCATCAAAAGAATATGAATTTGAACTAGATGAGTTAGAAGTTACCTCTCCCTCATTGAGGGCCATCAAGCATAGGTGGGCTACCTCATCATCGGTGGAGTCTTCATCACTCCATGTGGCCACATATGCTTGCTTTGAAGATGATCCCTTCTTGTTGGACTTGTGGGATTCCTTCATCTTCTTTTTCGATTCATGCTTGGATTTTTCCATTTTGCTCTTCATGAACCGGGAAAATTTGTTGAAGAGATAGGCCATCTCTTCATCTTCGATTTCCTCCTCACTTAGTTCTACATGATGGCATGTGGAGGATTTGAGAGCAACGTCACTTGCGTTGATGCCTAGCTCCATGATCTTCTTCTTCCCCATGTTTCTTATCTCTTTCTTCTTCTCCTCCTCTTATTTTTCTTTCTTCATAATTTGGTGAGTGAGAAGTGACCCCATGAGTTCATCAAGCTTCAAGGTCTTCAAATTCTTAGCTTCGATGATGGTGGTCCTTTTTTAGTCCCATGACTCGGAAAGGGAGTAGATGATATTTCGGACAAGCACTCTTCCGGAATGGCTTCTTCATAGCCTTTGAGACCATTTGTGATAGTGGAGAACCTATCAAACATCTTCTCGATGTTCTCTTTCGGATCCATCTTGAAGTTTTCATACGCTAGATTGAGGAGGCCGATCTTGGTCTCCTTTACTTCATCGGTTCCTTCGTATGTGACTTCAAGCTTGTCTCATACCTCCTTGGCACTCTTACAAGAAGATATCTTCTCATATATGTTTGGGCCAAATGCACAAAATAAGACGTGCAAGGCTTTGCAATTAATCTTCATCTTCTTGCGATCTTCGGGACTCCAATCCGCCTTGTTTTGTTGAGGCACGAACGGAACATCTTCTACTATGTCCCAAAGCTTGTAGTCCTTTGACTTTATAAAGAACGTCATCCTTGTCTTCCAATGGGCATAGTGTGTTTCATCGAAGAAGGGCGGTTTGTCGATGGATTGCACCATTGAGCCGGTTGTATGAGATGTTGATCGAGCTTACCGAATCTTCTAAATTTTGGCTTAAAGGTCAAATTGGCCTTCAACGAAAAAAAACTAATTAAGCCTTTATAAAAAAAATTCACACAGGCCTCATAATTTAAATTACGATTAATCAAGCCCTCAAAATTCAAATTGCGATCAATTTAGTCCTTCCGTAACATTGACCTTTACAGTTAATAGTTAACTCAAAAGTAGTTATTATGATGGTGAAACATAGCACACTCTGAAAATGCCATATTATCAAAATTGTAAATAATCATTTAAAAATTTTAAAAATATATAAAATTATAAAATAATATGTTGGGTTATTCGGTGCTCGATTCCTTCAACCGTTCTTGCTCGCCAAGTATGGAGAAGTTGAATAATTGGGTGTTTTTGTGGGAATAAAAAGATAGGCAATTGACACAAGGATTTATAGTGGTTCAACTTTCTAACCAAGGTCTACATCCACTACCTTAGCTTCCCACTAAGGATTTCCAAACAAATTCACAAAGAATTTCGTCCCCTTTTCTCGGCTTAGGAGGAAACTGTTACAACGATCAAACTTTCTACCCAAAGCTTGATCAAACACTCTCTTACACAAGAAAGACTTAGCAAACTAGAAATCCCTCTAGAAGGTATATGTTTTCACAATTAAAGCTCTCACCCAAAACCTAAACACTTGAGCAAATTTGACAATTAGGCTCACAAGTGTTGTCTATACAATAAATTGAACAATAAAGCCCTAAGACAAATTCTTGATCATTATGTTGTTGACAATTGAAGCATTAACCATCTCTTGATGCTTGGAGGTCCATTTTACACTCCTAATTGATTTTGTAGCCATTGAGGACCGTTGGGGACGGATTAGAGCAGTTGGAGCCTTTATTTCCCAGCATATATGCAGTTCTGCAACTTGGCGTATCGATACCTTTCAAACCGTATCGATACGGTCGCGATAAGGAATTAGCCGTTGTGCACTTCAGCTGATACGTATCGATATGCTTACCTAGCGTATCGGTATGATCCTGCAGTTTAAAAGACCGTTGGGAAATATGACTGTTGAGGGTAGTTAGGCGTATCGGTACGCGACACAACTGTATCGGTACACGACTAGCCGTTGGGCTGATTTAAAACACACTGTATCGATACGGCTAAGCGTATCGGTACGGGTTTTGGAAACTGGAAAATTATTGTAGTTGAAACCCTAAGGCGTATCGGTACGGTACCAGACCGTAGCGGTACGGGAACTTGAAAAGCTTGGTTTTGACTACTTTAAATGTACTTTAAATCATTCCAAAGCCTTGTAAAACCCTTAAATATATTTTCAAGTTGTTTTTGACTAAAAACATATTTTAAATTCTTTTCAATTTAGTCCAAAACATTTTTCAAATATTATATCAAAACACTTAGTTCTACAATCTCCCCTTTTTGATATAATAAAATCAACTTGAAATTTTGTTTGAGATTCTCTCCCCCTTTGTATTTTAAATTTTGAATAAGAGACTTAAAATTTGAATTAGATTAAAGCCCCCTTATTCTCTTGAAAAACTTGAAAAATCAATTTTTCAAACCATTTCTCCCCCTTTTTATTATATAAAAAAGAATTTAAAATGACATTGGGCTCAAAATAACGTAGGAGGTAAAAGAAAATTGACACCATTAAAAATTTGGTTTTAAAATTGGCTTCCCCTTACTCAAAGCATTAAACAATGTTAGTCCAACCCATGATAATCTAGTTGATTTGAAGGAAAATTAATTGAATTAAACAACTAAAACAACTAGATTTTACCAACACTTGAACTCCAATGGAGGATGTGAAACCTTCCTTCTTCAAGTGTTTTTTTATGTGCATGGAGCTCCCCCTTAATGCTTGACTTGTTGATCACTCTCCATCACACCTAGCAAAAGACAATCAAGTAATTTTTGGTATCCAAATTACATTGGATCCATAGACGTTAGTACCATAAAACTTAGTCCCCTTAGGAATCCATTTTTCAATTTCATCCTTTTTAGTTGAAGTACTTAGTCCTTTTGGGATCCAAATACTTCTAAAAAGTTTACTATTTACAAATCTAGGGGCACTAGATTGTCTTACATAGAAAATTGATTTTTCTGAATTATTTTTCTTTTGAAGTTCATTGAAAATCAAATCTTTTTCATTCTTAAGATCATCAACTTCTTTTTGATGATCTTTTTTTTTATCGTTTGAAGCAAGTTTTGTAAGTCTAAAACTTTAAGCTCAAAATCTTTAATTTTTGCTTCAAACTCTAAATTGGTTTTAGAAAGCAAATCATTTTCAGTTTTTAACTTTGAAATCAATTTCTTGTTTTTCGAAAATGAAGCCTTGAACTCAAAAACCAATTCATCATAGGCTTCTTGTAACTCATCAAAAGAATATGAATTTGAACTAGATGAGTTAGAAGTTACCTCTCCCTCATTGAGGGCCATCAAGCATAGATGGGCTACCTCATCATCGGTGGAGTCTTCATCACTCCATGTGGCCACATATGCTTGCTTTGAAGATGATCCCTTCTTGTTGGACTTGCGGGATTCCTTCATCTTCTTTCTCGATTCATGCTTGGATTTTTCCATTTTGCTCTTCATGAACCGGGCAAATTTGTTGAAGAGATAGGCCATCTCTTCATCTTCGCTTTCCTTCTCACTTAGTTCTACATGATGTCATGTGGAGGATTTGAGAGCAACGTCACTTGCGTTGATGCCTAGCTCCATGATCTTCTTCTTCCCCATCTTTCTTATCTCTTCCTTCTTCTCCTCCTCTTATTTTTCTTTCTTCATAATTTGGTGAGTGAGAAGTAACCCCATGAGTTCATCAAGCTTCAAGGTCTTCAAATTCTTAGCTTCGATGATGGTTGTCATTTTTGAGTCCCATGACTCGGAAAGGGAGTAGATGAGCTTTCGGACAAGCTTCTCTTCCGGAATGGCTTCTTCATATCCTTTGAGACCATTGGTGATAGTGGAGAACCTATCAAACATCTTCACGATGTTCTCTTTCGGATCCATCTTAAAGTTTTCATACGCTAGATTGAGGAGGCCGATCTTGGTCTCTTTTACTTCATCGGTTCCTTCGTATGCGACTTCAAGCTTGTCTCATACCTCATTGGCACTCTTACAAGAAGACATCTTCTCATAGATTTTTGGGTCAAATGCACAAAATAAGATGTGCAAGGCTTTGCAATTAAGCTTCATCTTCTTGCGATCTTCGGCACTCCAATCCGCCTTGTTTTGTTGAGGCACGAATGGAACATGTTCTACTATGTCCCAAAGCTTGTAGTCCTTTGACTTTATAAAGAACGTCATCCTTGTCTTCCAATGGGCAGAGTGTGTTCCATCGAAGAAGGGCGGTTTGTCGATGGATTGGGCCATTGAGCCGATTGTATGAGATGTTAATCGAGCTTGCCGGATCTTCTCAATAAGATGTTAATCCTGTTCAATTGAGTCAAGCTCTGATACCAATTGTTGGGTTATTCGGTGTTCGATTCCTTCAACCGTTCTTGTTCGCCAAGTATGAAGAAGTTGAATAATTGTGTGTTTTTGTGGGAATAAAAAGATAGGCAATTGACACAAGGATTTGTAGTGGTTCAACCTTCTAACCAAGGTCTATATCCACTACCTTAGTTTTCCACTAAGGATTTTCAAACAAATTCACTAAGAATTTTGCCCCCTTTTCTCGGCTTAGGAGGAAACCGTTACAACGATCAAGCTTTCTACCCAAAGCTTGATCAAACACTCTCTTACACAAGAAAAACTTAGCAAACTAAAAATCCCTCTAGAAGGTATATGTTTGCACAATTAAAGCTCTCACCCAAAACCTAATCACTTGAGCAAATTTGACAATTAGGCTTACAAGTGTTGTGTAACACCCACATTTCCGTCCTAGAATTTAAAGCCGTTAAATTTAAATTATTTATTTATTCCTAGAAGCAATTGAGTTTGCAATTAAGTGAATTATTCAATTTGGTCCTTAAATTTCTTATTTGGGCAACTAGTGCACCAATTCGAATTAGAAAGTAGTTAAGCTTTGAATTAAGGAATTTAGCCGAGTGATAAATTAGTAGATTCAGTTTGGTAATAGTAATATACAAAGTGTGAAATTAGAAGAATTAAAAGGAATTAAGAAGTGGTACATTTCCTTGTGGAAATCGGACCAAATTGGGAAAATTAAAGAAATCATGGCAAAGGAAATTTGATGACCAGTTTAAAATAGTTATAATACTTGAAAATTGCATGTTAAAAACTACAAGCCCTTAGGGCTGCCCTTAGTAAAATGATGATAAAAGTTATAGGCTAAAGGACACTTGAGTAATTTTGGAAGCCATCAAATCCCCTAGATTAAGGGAGCATGTCTTCTCCCCATCATTTTCTTCTTCCTTTGCCGTGAGGTTTGAGAGAAAATGGAGGGAAGAGAAGCTCAAAGGTCTGAAAATTTTGGAGCTTAAATGGTGAAGATTTTGCTTGCATGGTGGAAGGATTAAGCTAGGATTTGCGAAGGGTAGCTAGTGTTATCAAGGAAACCAAGAAGTAATTTCTATTCTCCTTGTAGCTATTCAGTTATGTAACACACCATGCAGGCAAACTTAAAATTTGTATAAACATGAAACTATGAGAGTCTTGATGAAAATAATAAGTTGAGCTAATGAAATCCTTGAAAAACTACTTGAGAAATTATGAATAGATTCATAAAGGGACTGTTTTGAGAGAAAATGTAAAGTCTTGGATAGTTGGAAAATTTGTATGATTAGAGATTAAATTAGAAAATTTTCACTAGGAAAAAGTTGTGAAGAAATAAGAGTTTTATGAGAAATTAATTTTGGTTTGCTGGAAAAACAAATTAAAAAGATGAAAATTCGATTAGACCTAAAAGTGGGCATGTATTCGAAAATAATGGAGATTAGGAACTGAACTGGAAAATCGGTAAAATTGAGTACTTGATTGTTGAAATTGAAAGTTAATGTGGACTGTAAAATGTCATGGAAAAATAGTATAAGTCATGCCACAAGTGAATTTAGACCTTGAATAATGTAATTAGATGAATTCTAAGCTAAAGGTGATAAATAAGTAAGCTGTCCAGTGGAATACAAATCATGAGCAGTAACTTTGCAAATTCACCAAAAATTGGATTTAAGGTATTTCGAATTGAAATTTTTACTGTATAAACTTTGGTATGTCTAGAATCAATGAAAGAAAACGGAACTCAATTTCAGTATGTAAATTAGGAGATATGAATTTTTAAAGTTGGACAGTACAAGTTGTCCAGATTTATCGAAAGGGGTGTAATTAAGCAATAAACTGTATTTACTAGAATAAGATAAAAATATGAGGTTCACATGAGTAGAAAATTGAGTTTAATACCTTTCTAATGGTATATGATAAGTTAATTTTGGATTAGTAATTAAAAAAATATGATTAAAACACTAACTAGTCCTCCAACTAGTTTAATAGAAAAATCAGATTTGAAAATTTATGTTCATGTTTGAAATTGAGGAGTAATTAAGATCAAATGACTTCCTAATATAGTGTGTATTCGTTTTATGTTGAGAATTATGATCGGAATTGTGAAGAAACTTTGGAGGAAGCTAGGATCGATCGATCGAAGGGAAGAAACAAGGGCATCTTAATTCAAGATCAAGCTTAAGGAGTTGTGATTGTAATTTTGTATTAGGGTTGGGACTAGTGTCCGAACCACCTTATTATTTTGTAATTTATGATTTCTATACATGAAATTGGACCTAATTGATATTCGGTAATGTGTTTAGTAAGGAAAGGAGATCAAAGGAAAAATGGATGCATGATTTGAGATTTTGGCTAATGTATGAATATGTGAAAATGTGGGCTGCTTTATGTGATTTTAAATGCCATGATTTATATGCTTGAATAGGATTTTGATAATGTTTGAATACGTGCAAATATGGACTGCCCATGTGATTATTTGTATGTTGAACATGTGTGAATTTGGATTCTTGATAATGCTTGAGTATATGAGTATGTGGACTGCCCTATGGTACTTATGCTATGCTTAAAATGCATATGATTATATGTGAAGTTGCTGTCGTGTATGATGATGTGATCGAATGAAGTATAAAATTGATTAACATGATTTATGTGAGTTGCACAACTATGTGATTGAAAGAGCAGGCAATTTGAATTATGAAAAATGTGTATGCTAAATAAAGTAATGAATAAATAATTAACAAGATTAATAATGCCCTCGGTTGATTAGAAGTTTTAGATAGTATGGTGTAACACCCGTGTTTTGGGGTTAGGAGTTAACCGGGTTCATGGTTCGAGTCAATAAAATTTAATTAAAACAGTTCAACCTAAATTGTGATATAATTGGGCTTTAGTAAAAAGAGGAGGGACTAAAAGAGTAATTTGACCCAAAAGTCTCTAAAAGCAAGACAACTTTAAAACAAAAGTTGTCATCTTTCCCCATCTTCCCCTTTCCAACGTTAGAAAGCATTTTCCCCCTTCCAAACTCTCTCAAACTTCAAGCCACTATTCCATCTAATATCCACTCCATTTCAAGGTGTTTTTGAAAGGTAAAATCATTTTCTAACCCTCCTCTCTATTACCTATCTATACATAGTCTTAGATTTTAAAGATATGAACTTTTGAAAATTAGGGTTTGATTTAAAGTTTGGATTTTTAAGGGGTTTTCCATTTTGTTTTGATAAATTGAGTTGGGGCTTTGTTTAATCAAGTTGAAATACACATGATATGTTAATTTGGTTAAGTTTTGGTAAAAATCCGAAGTGAGCCCTTACACCCATTTTTGAGTTGTCAAAAACACCATTTTTGGTGGGTTTTAGGTTGAAAACAAAGGGCTGATGGTTAGGGTATAATAGGAGGGTGCTTTGGGATGTTTTGGAGGTCATTTGGGTGTTTGGAAATGGGTGTTTCAGCCAAGGGTTGTTGGAGTACGAATTTGGGTTATTTGGGGATTTATCTTGGTTGGAAAATTAGGGTGAAATTGATTTGAATTCAAAGGTTGTGAGATTATTGAATATTAGCATTGATTTTGGCTATCGGTTGTGTTTTGGTTGATTAGAAGCAAGAGAAGACGATGAAGAAGCTTCGGGCTCGAATCCGGAATTTGGATGTTTGGTAGGCTAGTCGGCTTGTGCTATGAAGTGGTCGGTGAGTGGTTATTGTTTTTAAATGGTTTTAAACATTGGTTCAAGCATGTGGACCTAGGTTGGGCTTGGTAAACCCACCTAGAGTTGAGGTTAGGTTGGTAGCCTAATCTCAAGCTTAAGTTTAGGAAACTTTGGTTGAACTTCTAATTGTTTGTTATGCCTCTTAATTATATGTGTTTACGGTAGTTATGTATATTGTGTTATACATGTTGTTGAGGCATGGTTTGATGCATTGCTATGCATGTGGTTTGGATTGTGAATTGTGCATGATGATGATCATGGTGGGTACATGCTAGGCATGGTATTGGGTTGTGAAATACATGTATGTGAGACATGATATTTGATGCATTGTTATATGCATGTAGCTATGAAAAATGGATTGCGTTTAATGTTGGCACTAGTATGCTTGGGTACAATGATCGATCATTAGGATGAGTGTGCACACAAATTGAGTCAAAACGTGCATGGCCTTGGTGGCGTTAAGGCACCAAGGAGGAGTACGGTGATGTAATATTCAACCGGAAGCTTTTATATATTTCTACGTGATGATGAGTGGAATCCCATCCGTAGGGCATGTGGTGATGAGTGGAATCCCGCCCATGCAAGGACCGGTAATGAGTGTAATCCCACCGAGGTAATGTTGTTGTTGGAAATGCGTTCCAACGGGTTATTCGCGTATTCGAGTCATAGTTAGGTGCCAATATGAGGTTGTATGTGTATGCCAATATGAGATTGTATGTACATATCAATATAAGTTTATATGCGCTTTTATGAATTGAGATGTGTTGCCATTCTGATATGAGATGTGATTTTCCCCATGCTATGAGATATGTTGTTTTTAATACATTGCTATATGTATCTTGGTAAGTTGAACTTATGGGTTGTAGAGCATGGCATAATGTTGACTATATGTTCATACATCATGTTCATTTTGGCTTGGCGGACCGGAGGTAAGACCATGCATTTCATCATGAAAATAACTCGTGTTTGGACCCTGCATTGTCGAAGGTTTGTTTTATGAGCTTACCCTCACTAACCTTTTATGCTTACGCTCTCTTTTGTTCAACAATGCAGATAAATAGCTTATGGGTGGCAAAGGCAAGGAAGGGACTCCAAGTGTTGCTTTCGGTGAGCTCAATGTATGAGTTTTAAGTAATAGATTGTAATAGTTAAGCAATGGGATAGGTGTTATTGATTTGAGTTTTGATGTATGTCGTTGTTGGCTTGGTTCGTGGATGCCTTGTTTGATTGTAAATATTGCCTATGTTACATGCCATGAATGTCTACATACTTCGGTTGCTAAGGCATGATATCTTAAGTGCTTGAGTGACCATTTATGCATAAATTGCTCTTTTGTTAAAATGCTATGTATGAATGCTTTAATCCATGTTTGAATGATTCCTTTGGCTTAAATATGTGTGCTTACATGCTTGAATATGCTTAGGCGAGTCGAGAAATGCATTTAGAGTCGTTTTGGGGTCGTTTAAGTTGATTTTGAGGAATTGCAGTGCAGGGGTATCGATACCCCTGGCTAGGGTATCGATACTCTCTTGCCCAAAGGCCTCAGATTTTTCCTGGGGTATCGATACCCTTAGGGTATCGATACCCTCCAAAGTTACTGGAATTTGGAATTTTTGAGTAAGAGTAGAGCGTATCGATACGGGGTCCCCGAGTATCGATACGGATCTATTCTGTTGACCAAGGAAGGTTGCCCGAGAAAGAGGGTATCGATACCCCTGGTAAGGGTATCGATACGGTCTTCTCGTGTTGACTTCTTGGGTTGACCTAGAAAGGGGGTATCGATACCCCTGTCAAGGGTATCGATACTGCCTGCCTTATAAGCTTAAAATTGACTGTTTATGCATGGCCGTGGTTCAAATGTGTTTTCCTTTGAATGTTTTTCGCTGTTGTGAATCACATAGGTCTTAATATTCATCTAGGCAAGATTAATATAAAAAAATAGGGTTGCTAACCGAGGGGGAATCCTTTGGGGTTTCGCTTCGGTTTTCCTCGTGTGGCTCACTCGGACCGGTCATCCGGCCAGACCGGGATGAGGGGGTTACATTTGTTGGTATCAGAGCCTAAGGTTTTCGAGACCTTGGGCAGGTAAGTGAGGTAAGTTGTGTTTTTTGATTGATATGCACGGTGTTTGCTTGCCATGTAAGCATGTTTCTTGTTATCCGTGAATGTTGTAATGTATGATTGTTTGATTGAGAGTATATGTTGTTTGATCGTATGCATATGTTGCTTGTTTAGCAAGTAAGCCTTGTTATATGCTTGGTTGAGCATGTATGTGTGTTGATTTGTTTGAACATGTTTCGTAGAGTCCCATTGCTACTATTACATCGAAAAAGAGATTTTAAGTGAGGGAAACATACTTGAGCCACTTGGAAGTCTTGCCTTGCTAACCCAATCTTGTATGTTTTACTGTTGATGTTGTTGTTGATTTAATTGCCTTTCGGTAAGTAGGAGTCGTAGTTTCTGAAAAGGGTGGACTATGTTGAGGGAGTCCATCACCTCAGTTAGAGAGGTATGGTTGTACCAGAATTGAGGTACAAGTCGTTCGTTTGAGACGGTGTATGTGGTTGATTCCTGTGGATGAGGGACGATGTGATCAGCTCCGGCATTAGTTGGTAAGAAGAAGTGAAGGCATATGAGTGGGAGTCAGAGTAGTGTCGATGTTTTATCGAATGAGCCCTTGGTACAGTATTAAGTTGGTTTCCTCCAGTTGATTCTAAATCCGTGCTTTTGTATATCGTTAGCAAGTATGCAAGTTGAATATGCCCGGTGAAGTGTTGGAGGTGGGTACGAGTGCCTTAGTTCTTTTAGGGAGATCAGGATAGGGGTCTCGTGTGAGTAATCTGAAATTCAGAAGTGTTAGTTGGTGACCGTTGGGGTTCGGCCTATGATTTTAATGCAAGACAGCCGATCAGTGTCAGTGAGTGGGAGCTAGTTTGTGTGATTGGGTCAGTGTACATTGAGTTGTTTTCCAGCAAGCGGAAGAGATGAAGTCACTTCCGATGTAGTTGAGCCGAGAAGGGAGCCTTGAGCTTTGACTTCAGGATTGTTTGGTAGGGGTAGAACAAGGCCAGCATGACTGTTTGTGTGTGATCAGAATTGAGTCTTGAAGTTACGAGATGCTCTAAGAACAGTTTAGAAGAGTTAGATTTTGTTGAAGAACCAGTCTAAAAACAAGAGGACCGAAGACTATCAGTTGTGTACATGTGAAGTTGCAATTTCTGCGGATACCTCATTTTGTGTGAGCATGTAAGAAATTAGATATCCTAGTTGAGACCTTAGATGTAGGGACACCTGTGACTAGCCTTTGGGAGATAGTAGTGATCAGAAAGATGTACAGAAGATGTTGTTGGTGGTTCAGAGTTACTAGTTTCTAGTAGATGTGAAGTGATTGTCTTCTTACGGTTTCGATGTACCTTTTGACATGGTTTGGCTTGTAGAGCACAGAGTTAGTGTATACATTGAGACAGAGAGAGAATTGCCTTGAAGTTGCAGATTTCTGTGTGACTGTAGTAGTAGGTGAGGAGGCGAACTTCTTGTCAAATGTTGATCCAGCTTTGAAGATCGAAGATTGATTGAGTTTAGTTGGCAGGCTTGCTTAGCAAGTGTGACGAATTTGATTTTGAATGAAGATTAAACCACAGAATGTTAGAATAGTTGTGTTTTCTTTTCCTAGAAGTGTTTAGAAGATTTACCCGGTTTGTCTCTTAATGGAGAAGAAGAGTTCGTTATTGAAATCGTCTCCGAGGTTGCTTCAGTTTTGTTTGCTCTGTAACTTATGAATCCCGAAAGAATTGAGAATGTTGAAGAAATAACTTCGAGATTAGCTGGACCTTAGACTCATTAGGCCTAGTACATCATCTTAGAGTATGACAGTGCAATTTTTGAAGAAGAGAGAGGACAATACAAGAATATGTTTAGATTTCAGACAATTGAAACAAGTGACAGTGAACGATTAGCATCAGTTTTCGAGTGTCAGTGATTTGTTGGTCAGTTAGTGTGTGCTTCAGTTTGTTTGAAGATTAGCTTGAGATCCGTTTACTACCAGTGAAAGTGAGAAAAGTTGAAGTACCGAAGACAGCTTTAGGGGCAAGATGTGACCACCTTGAGTTTTGAGTTATGCCGTTTTGTCTGACTAGTGTAGTAGTTACCTTCATAGAGATGTTGAGCAGAATATTTTCCTGAGTTTCTTAATCGGTTGTAGTAGCTCTTCTGGATGTCACATGAGTATATTCAAGTATCGAGGAAGATCAGGGCAAGCTTTGAAGTTAGTGTGGTAGATTCTAGTAGAGAATTAATTGTATACCAAGTTGAGCAACGTGAACTTCGAGTTAATGAAGATGTTCTCCTAGGACATGTAGATCAGCCGAGAGTGTTAGAGTAAATTCCGAGTAGGCAAAAGAAGATATGAGTTGGAAGAAATTGAAGACTGTGACAGATATCTATAGTTCCTAGGTCTAACATTGTTACTTTCAGAGAATTGTAAATAGTCTTTTGAAGATAGTTGCTCCGTTGATAGATTGCTACAGAAGAATGTTCAGTTGTGTGGTTAGATGCGAGACAATGAGCCCTTGAGAAACCAAAAGAAACTTTGATGAGAGCTCCGACCTTGAATCAGCTTATGTCAGAGAAAGAATGTGTGAACCATAGTGATGTGTTACATGTAGAGTTAGGTTGTGTGCTTATGCAAGACAGAAGATTGTGGCTTGTTCATCAAGATAGTTGAAAGACCGAGAAAATAGTTATCTCACACTAGACTTAGAGTTAGTTACAGTGTATTTGATTCGAAGACCTAGAGACAGAACTTGTATAGTAAGAAATGCACAGTGTGTATGTACATATCTTCAGAACTTGAAATATTTGAAGACTTAGGAAGGGTTGAAACTTGAACAGCATGAAGTGTTAGAACTGCTTGAAGACTGTAATATCAAGATTGAGTATCATCCGAAGATAGTCAACGTAGTAACCGATGTTCCGAGTTGTAATTGTTGTTAGATTAGTAATTGAGTTGCGAGTTGTATTTGCCGAATTCAGTTACCGAATGGCAGTAATCTTGTGGTCGCGTTTCATGATGAACCTACATTGAGTCAGGATGTTTGAAGAAAAACAGTTGCAAGACAGATTCTTGGCACCTCACGTGCAAGACATAGCGGAAAGAAGACCTTCAGAATACAGTTCAGAGAGGATAGAGTTTGTATTGTTAGAGATAGAATTGTTGTACTGATTAGCATAGTGTTTTGAGACGTATCGTTTTGGTCGAAGCACACGACAGTTTAATTTGTATTGCATCTGAGTAGTATGAAGACACATTGTGGGTTGAAGATGAGTACTTTCGGAATGAGTGGGTGAATAATGTGGTTCAGTATGAGAGCAAGTGTGTAAATTGCCAGCGTGTCAAGATCGAGCATCAGTTTTCATCTAGTTTGCTACCTTCGTGGAAGATTTTTAATGAAGGTGAGTAATAGAGATTCAAGATTTCAGCTAGATTATTTTTTTTGAAGACGTTTGTATAGTGTTTGGTTACCTGTTGAAGTCAGATGGTCAGTTAGAGAAAGTTATGAGTCAAGTGTTCAAGCAGTGTTGTATGATATTGTGAATCGGGCTAGTACAATTGTTTATTCGTTGCGGTTACCACCAGGGTTAGAAAGAGGTTTGTGATGTGTCTGTGAATCTATGATTCAGGGATGTGAGTCAGATCTGTTCCGTGCTATGTTTGTTGAAAAGATTGAGTTGAGTTTGAAATTGTGCGCAACGAAGAATCAGTTGAGATCTTAGCATCAGATATCTATGTTGTGTGGTAAGTTACCGAGTTGATGAGTATGTTGTGGTGAGAAGGAAAGTGTGGAGTAGCATGTTTTAGTGGCTCTTCATGTTCGATGAATTTCGGGGACGAAATTTCCTTAAGTGGGGGAGAGTTGTAACACCTGTGTTTTGGGGTTAGGAGTTAACCGGGTTCATGGTTCGAGTCAATAAAATTTAATTAAAACAGTTCAACCTAAATTGTGATATAATTGGGCTTTAGTAAAAAGAGGAGGGACTAAAAGAGTAATTTGACCCAAAAGTCTCTAAAAGCAAGACAACTTTAAAACAAAAGTTGTCATCTTTCCCCATCTTCCCCTTTCCAACGTTAGAAAGCATTTCCCCCTTCCAAACTCTCTCAAACTTCAAGCCACTATTCCATCTAATATCCACTCCATTTCAAGGTGTTTTTGAAAGGTAAAATCATTTTCTAACCCTCCTCTCTATTACCTATCTATACATAGTCTTAGATTTTAAAGATATGAACTTTTGAAAATTAGGGTTTGATTTAAAGTTTGAATTTTTAAGGGTTTTCCATTTTGTTTTGATAAATTGAGTTGGGGCTTTGTTTAATCAAGTTGAAATACACATGATATGTTAATTTGGTTAAGTTTTGGTAAAAATCCGAAGTGAGCCCTTACACCCATTTTTGAGTTGTCAAAAACACCATTTTTGGTGGGTTTTAGGTTGAAAACAAAGGGCTGATGGTTAGGGTATAATAGGAGGGTGATTTGGGATGTTTTGGAGGTCATTTGGGTGTTTGGAAATGGGTGTTTCAGCCAAGGGTTGTTGGAGTACGAATTTGGGTTATTTGGGGATTTATCTTGGTTGGAAAATTAGGGTGAAATTGATTTGAATTCAAAGGTTGTGAGATTATTGAATATTAGCATTGATTTTGGCTATCGGTTGTGTTTTGGTTGGTTAGAAGCAAGAGAAGACGATGGAGAAGCTTCGGGCTCGAATCCGGAATTTGGATGCTTGGTAGGCTAGTCGGCTTGTGCTATGAAGTGGTCGGTGAGTGGTTATTGTTTTTAAATGGTTTTAAACATTGGTTCAAGCATGTGGACCTAGGTTGGGCTTGGTAAACCCACCTAGAGTTGAGGTTAGGGTGGTAGCCTAATCTCAAGCTTAAGTTTAGGAAACTTTGGTTGAACTTCTAATTGTTTGTTATGCCTCTTAATTATATGTGTTTACGGTAGTTATGTATATTGTGTTATACATGTTGTTGAGGCATGGTTTGATGCATTGCTATGCATGTGGTTTGGATTGTGAATTGTGCATGATGATGATCATGGTGGGTACATGCTAGGCATGGTATTGGGTTGTGAAATACATGTATGTGAGACATGATATTTGATGCATTGTTATATGCATGTAGCTATGAAAAATGGATTGCGTTTAATGTTGGCACTAGTATGCTTGGGTACAATGATCGATCATTAGGATGAGTGTGCACACAAATTGAGTTAAAACGTACGTGGCCTTGGTGGCGTTAAGGCACCAAGGAGGAGTACGGTGATGTAATATTCCACCGGAAGCTTTTATATATTTCTACGTGATGATGAGTGGAATCCCATCCGTAGGGCATGTGGTGATGAGTGGAATCCCGCCCATGCAAGGACCGGTGATGAGTGTAATCCCACCGAGGTAATGTTGTTGTTAGAAATGCGTTCCAACGGGTTATCCGTGTATTCGAGTCATAACTAGGTGCCAATATGAGGTTGTATGTGTATGCCAATATGAGATTGTATGTACATATCAATATAAGTTTATATGCGCTTTTATGAATTGAGATGTGTTGCCATTATGATATGAGATGTGATTTTCCCCATGCTATGAGATATGTTGTTATTAATACATTGCTATATGTATCTTGGTAAGTTGAACTTATGGGTTGTAGAGCATGGCATAATGTTGACTATATGTTCATGCATCATGTTCATTTTGGCTTGGCGGACCGGAGGTAAGACCATGCATTTCATCATGAAAATAACTCGTGTTTGGACCCTGCATTGTCGAAGGTTTGTTTTATGAGCTTACCCTCACTAAGCTTTTATGCTTACGCTCTCTTTTGTTCGACAATGCAGATAAATAGCTTATGGGTGGCAAAGGCAAGGAAGGGACTCCAAGTGTTGCTTTCGGTGAGCTCAATGTATGAGTTTTAAGTAATAGATTGTAATAGTTAAGCAATGGGATAGGTGTTATTGATTTGAGTTTTGATGTATGTCGTTGTTGGCTTGGTTCGTGGATGCCTTGTTTGATTGTAAATATTGCCTATGTTACATGCCATGAATGTCTACATGCTTCGGTTGCTAAGGCATGATATCTTAAGTGCTTGAGTGACCATTTATGCATAAATTGCTCTTTTGTTAAAATGCTATGTATAAATGATTTAATCCATGTTTGAATGATTCCTCTAGCTTAAATATGTGTGCTTACATGCTTGAATATGCTTAGGCGAGTCGAGAAATGCATTTAGAGTCGTTTTGGGGTCGTTTAAGTTGATTTTGAGGAATTGCAGTGCAGGGGTATCGATACCCCTGGCTAGGGTATCGATACTCTCTTGCCCAAAGGCCTCAGATTTTTCCTGGGGTATCGATACCCTAAGGGTACCGATACCCTCCAAAGTTACTAGCGTATCGATACGGGGTCCCCGAGTATCGATACGGATCTATTCTGTTGACCAAGGAAGGTTGACCGAGAAAGAGGGTATCGATACCCCTGGTAAGGGTATCGATACGGTCTTCTCGTGTTGACTTCTTGGGTTGACCTAGAAAGGGGGTATCGATACCCCTGTCAAGGGTATCGATACTGCCTGCCTTATAAGCTTAAAATTGACTATTTATGCATGGCCGTGGTTCGAATGTGATTTCCTTTGAATGTTTTCCGCTGTTGTGAATCACATAGGTCTTAATATTCATCTAGGCAAGATTAATATAAAAAAAACAGGGTTGCTAACCGAGGGGGAATCCTTTGGGGTTTCGCTTTGGTTTTTCCCGTGTAGCTCACTCCGACCGGTCATCCAGCCAGACCGGGACGAGGGGGTTACATACGGCATGCCTAGAGTCTGAGCTCTCTTGTTTGTTGCTTCGTACAACTCTTGCTTGTTGCCTTGGGCAACCTTTGTTAGTACTTCGTGTACTCTTCGATCATATGATAAGGTGTTCTTGATTGATGTTCAAGACACATGATGTTATGGGCATCCTTTGTTTGTTGCTTTGTGCAACCATTGCGTGTTGCTTCGTGCAACCATTGTTAGGTACTTGGTACCATCTTGATGGCTTGAATATCTGATACGTCTACTCTACCTAGGGCAATGCAACGAAATAAAATGCAAAGGAACCTAATTAAATTAAATGGAGTTGCTTAATTATGTAAATTTCATGAAGTGGATACCTGAATTGTTATGACTTGGCATGTTATGATGTGAAATGAAATGATAAATATGTGGAAATTGGTCCTTCCGATTATGATATGATGCATATGAAATGCTTATAATTCCGAACATATGATTAACGTGCACTGACCTTGTTCGAATACATGGAAATTGAGATGAGATAAGTTTGATAATTTTTGATTTTGGCTAATGGTTTGAGACCTATTCGAATGATATGCTTATGGAAATTTGTGATTTAGTTATGATAAATTAATGATGCTATGTATTGATTGGCATGAATTGCGGTTAATTCAATTGTTAAGCATGAGATTGAGTATGCTGGAAATTGAATTGAATTATGGTATTGATCGAATCAAATGGAAGCATGTGATAAATTAATGTTGTTTGTTATGTATTCGAGCATGTGCTATGAATGTTGAATATGTTATGCATGATGTTATGTGTATTTGATTTTCGTAAGCTTAGTTGGGTATAATTTGGAAGTTAATAAATCTAGCTAAGTAAACTCAATGCTTGATCACATTAAAAGCTCAAGAATGAATTAGATTTAGCATTACCTCGCTAAGTACTATTTGTACTTATCGCTCCGTTGTTTTCTTCTTCCCCACCTTAGCAGGATCGTTTGGACCTTAAAGCTAGCATTCGATTGGAATCAAGTTACAAGTTCAAAAATATGTATGATCTTAGTCTTATCTTTAGACTCCTAGATGGTGGCTTCGAAGTCTGTTTAAGGATTCGTTTTGTGGTGTTTGGTCGTAACTTAAGTCTGCGATGGTGTTTGAAGTTATATGCTCCATGATGCTTGGTTAGGAGGCTAGAATTATGTTTTGTATTTAAGTAGGTAGCCTCATTATTTTGTTGTATATAAAAGTAAGTCGAGCTAGTGGTATTGCCGATTCTTTTTGTTCATAGTCTATAGCTTGACATGGTTTAGGGGCATATAAAACCTGATATTTTGTAATGTTCTAAGTAAAGGAAATCGAATGACATGGTATTGAAATCTATTATGTCTTGTATGAAAAATTGATGTAATTGATTATTGGTAAATGGGATTAATTCGAAAATCACCTAGACTATTTAATCAAGGTTTCGAATGGCATGGTATTGAATAGTTTAAGTATTCGACATATTTGATGCAATTGTATTCAAGATAGTAATTTGGTAAATTACTAGTTAATGATTTGAATTAATTGGTTAAATAGAAAGTATAGTGGCCGAATGGTTATGTTATAGATCTGAAATTGGAATTCGATAATGATAATAATAAAGATTTAAATTGGCTTGTAATTTGGTAACAAGCTTAAAAGAAATTGTGTTTAGTTTATGAATGTTCAGAAAAAGTTTTTGTTAGCCCACTTTCCGCGTGCGCATTAATATGAATAACTTATTAAGAATGGATCTTGTTTCCGATATTCCGTTTTCTGACCTCCGGTAACGCTCCTAACTCCCTGTCCGGGTTAGGGGTGTTACATTTTGTGGCATCATAGCTTTTTAGGTTACAGGTCCTAAAGACCTCGAATGTGTTTTGTGTGCATTATTAGTTGAGTCAAGCCACCTAGGGATCATACATTGAATTTCTTGTAATTATGTTCCTAACTCTGATTTTGTTTGATATGAATTAGAATGAAAGAGACATGTTTAGCTCGAGACGATGAAAGTCCTCGAGGATCCTCAAGTGAAGGGGATAATGTCCATATGAAAGAAAATCCTCATGTACAAGATAGTGTTCGTACGAAAGAAAACCCTTCGGTAAAGGAGAACCCTCTTGTACCAGAAGGTACTCGCCCACAACCTCATGTGCAAGATAGCACTCGACAACAACCTCCTGTTAAGCCTCGGACGAACACTGATAACACGACTGTTCAGAATGTTCAAAGAGATTGCCTTCTGAGTATGAAAGAAATGTTCGATCAGCTTTTGACGAACATGAGACATGAACAACCTGCTCCGGTAGCTGCTGCCCCTAGCAGAGCTCCTATTGAAAAGCTTGCTCAGCATCGAACCTATACATTTGCAGGCTCTAGTGAAGAGAAACCTGAAGAAGCTGACTATTGGTTAGAAAGAACTACTCAGATATTGACTAAGCAACTTCAGTGCTCAGATGAGCATAAGCTCGAATGCGTTGTTGCCTTACTTGCTGATGAAGCTTTGAACTGGTGGGAAACTACAACACTAACCGCTCCAGTTGAATCTGTGAACTGGAAATTCTTTATAGAAGAATTTAAGAAGAAATACATCAGTGAACAGTACTTGGCCGATCGAAGAAAGCGCTTCTTGCATCTGAAGCAAGCAGGTCGACCAATAGAGCAGTACGTGGCTGATTTCTCTAAGTACTGCAAGTATGGTTCTGAGTACATCAAGTCAGAGAAAGAAAAGTGTTGTATGTTTATTGACGGTCTGAATGATGAGCTAAGTCCGATGTTTACCACCCTGGATATCACGAACTTCCAAACTCTTGTAAATCGAGCAATTGCTACAGAATCCAAGTTTCGGGCCGCAGAAAAGCAGAAAAGTGGTTACCGACATGATAAGAAGCGCAATAGTGATGACAAGTCTCATTAGAAATCGAAGAAGTCTAAAAGCCAGAAAGAAGGTTCTTCTTCGTATAATCCAACTCCTCGTAGTAACTTCACACTGAAGCCTCAGTTAGTGAGTAGACTTTCTGTCCCGGTTATATCTGTTAATAGCCCGAGGAATTTAGAAAAGGCTGTCGTCTGTCAGCATTGTCAGAAACCACATTTCGGTCAGTGCCGAAGGCAGACCAACTTATGTTTTGCTTGTGGCGGAAGTGACCACTATATCAGAGACTGTCCAGCAATGAGAGATCAAGCTCCTGCTCAAAACTCTGCCAATCCGAGTCATGTACAAAACAATCGGAACAAGAATACTAGACAAGCACAGTCTGGGAATCAGAGCAGAGGTAGAAGCAATCAGTCGAAAGCCACCACACATCAGGAATCACGAGCTCCAGCTCGAGTCTATCATATCTGTGGCAAGGATGAGAAAGAATCTCCGGATGTTATTGCGGGTATAGTTGAACTGAACCTTACTCATGTTTATGCTTTAATAGATTCGGGGTTAACTTATCCTTTTGTGTGTTCTCACCTGATTGACAAGTTACAACTTAAGCCTGAATTTGTTAAAACTGGGTTAATTGTTTCAAACCCTATAGGAGGTGACTTACCTATCAACCTGATCTGTAAGAATAGTCTTGTATCTATTCGAAATGTACCTTTTCCCTGTGACCTGTATGTACTACCTAAATGTGAGTTTGACCTAGTATTAGGTTTAGACTGGTTGGGTAGACATGAAGCCTGGATTGATTGTCAGAATAAAATATTGTACTTAAGAGGATTAGGGAAAGAATCAATTCTGTTAATTGACAAGAAACCAACATCTCTTTTTTCCGCTATGGCTTTGCAAGATGAATTAGATTTTGGCTTAACTGAAATGTTTGTTGTATCTAAATTTATTGATGTGTTTCCTGAGGAACTCTCTGGACTCCCTCCAATCTGAGAAGTCGAGTTCAAAATTGAAGTTCAGCCTGGAACTAATCCGGTGTCCATTACGCCCTATCGTATGGCACCTATTGAATTCCAAGAGTTAAAGAAGCAAATTCAAGAATTAGAAGATAAGGGTTTCATTCGACCCATCACTTCTCCCTGGGGTGCTCCAGTTCTCTTTGTGTAAAAGAAAGACGGAACGATGCGACTTTGCATTGATTACCGGCAATTGAACAGAGTCACTATCAAGAACAAGTGTCCATTACCCCGAATTGAAGATATGTTTGATCAGTTGAAGGATGCTGGTGTATTCTCTAAAATTGACCTTCGATTCGGTTATTATCAAATGAGGGTGAAAGACGAAGATATACCCAAAACTACTTTCAGAACTCGTTATGGTCATTACGAATTTCTGGTGATGCCATTCGGGTTAACGAATGCCCCTGCTGCATTCATGGATCTGATGAACCGAGTATTCAAGCCTCATCTTGACAAGTTTGTTGTCGTATTCATCGACGATATTCTGGTCTATTCGCGTAACAAGGAAGAACATGCTCAACATCTTCGGATTGTACTCCAGACACTCCGAGAAAATCAGATATTTGCTAAGTTCACTAAGTGTGAATTCTGGCTTTCAGAAGTGTCCTTCTTCAGACATGTTATTTCAGCCGAAGGAATCAAGGTTGATTCTAAGAAAATTCAGACAATTCTTGAATGGCGACCTCCGAGCAATATAAGCGAGGTCCGAAGTTTCCTTGGTTTAGCCGAGTATTATCGGAGATTTGTGAAAGGATTTTCGGTAATTACTGCACCATTAACCAAATTACTCAGAAAGAGATGAATCTTAGACAAAGAAGGTGGTTGGAATTACTCAAAGATTATGATATGACCATCGACTACCATCCTGGAAAGGCTAACGTGGTTGCCGATGCTCTGAGTCGAAAACCGAACCTCGGTAAGTCTTTCGAAATTCTCAAAATCTGAAAATGTTCAATCCTGAAAAATTTGCTGAACCATTCGAAAAGTGTCTTGCTTTCTAAGTAACATCTTTGATTTGTTGTTCATAGCTTCTTTGGTCATCAATGCTCATTTCCAACTATGTAAAGCTCAGAATTATCTGAATGAACTCCATGTTCAATCTGTTCTGAATTCTAGAATCAAAGAACTCCAACAAGTTGATCCGAAACTTTAAAAAATCTTGTCTAAGCTTGAATCTAAGCACATCAAAGTTCTTTTTCAATCCACCCTGGATCTATTAAGATGTACAAGGATCTTAAGCCCTTGTATTGGTGGTCTGGAATGAAATCGGCTATCAATGACTTTGTATCGAGATGTCTGAACTGTCAACGGGTCAAAGCCGAACATCGTGCTCCTACTGGATTACTTCAACCTCTTGAATTTCCGCAATGGAAATGGGAACGGATTACGATGGATTTCATGACCGGTCTTCCTTACTCTCCAAGAAAGTGTGATGTTGTTTGGGTGATCATTGATCGTTTCACTAAATTAGCACATTTCATTCTGGTACGGATGAATTATAGTCTTGAGACCTTAGATGAACTGTATGTTCGAGAAGTTATCCGTTTACACGGAGTTCCAACTTCTATTGTTTCAGATCGAGATCCTCGATTTACTGCTCGATTCTGGAAAACTCTACACAAGGCTCTTGGAACTAAGCTGAATGTTAGCACAGCTTTTCATCCTCAAAGTGATGGACAATCTGAACGAGCAATTCAAATCCTTGAATATATGCTCAGAGCTTGTATTATCGATTTTGGTAAGAACTGGGAGAAATCGTTGCCGTTAATCGAGTTCGCTTATAATAATAACTATCAGTCTTCTATTCAGATGGCTAC
This sequence comes from Hibiscus trionum, assembly GCA_030270665.1. Lineage (NCBI taxonomy): Eukaryota > Viridiplantae > Streptophyta > Magnoliopsida > Malvales > Malvaceae > Hibiscus > Hibiscus trionum. Next base: position 5,367,601 of record BSYR01000034.1, on the reverse strand, counting down.
TTTTGAAGCACCGTATGGAAGAAAATGCCGAACTCCTCTGTGCTGGTCTGAACTCGGAGATAATAAAGTTTTAGGACCTCAACTACTTCAGGAAACTGAAGAACATGTTCAAATTATTCATTCCAGGTTGAAACAAGCTTTTGATAGGCAGAAGTCGTACGCTGATCTGAAGCATAGGGACATCCAATATGCGATCGGGGATAAAGTATTTCTTAAAGTTTCTCCGTGGAAGAGAGTTTTCCGTTTTGGCAAGAAAGGAAAGCTTAGTCCTCGTTTCATTGGACCATTCGAAGTAATTGAGAGAATTGGTCATGTAGCTTATCGCCATGCACTACCTCCTAAATTCGATAAGATTCATAATTTCTTTCATGTTTCTATGTTAAGACGTTATCGATCTGATCCGGCTCACATTCCCGAACCAGAAGAAGTTGAACTTAATACTGACCTCTCTTATGAAGAGGAACCTATACAGATTCTTGATCGAGAAATTAAAAGGCTTCGTAACAAGAACGTCCCTCTTGTTAAAATTCTCTGGAAGAACCATCATGTTACGGAAGCAACGTTGGAACCCGAGGATAAGATGCGGAAGCAATATCCTCATTTATTCAGTTCAGGTAAGAATTTGAGGACGAATTCTTTCTTTAAGGAGGAGAGAATTGTAACACCCACATTTCCGTCCTAGAATTTAAAGCCGTTAAATTTAATTTATTTATTTATTCCTAGAAGCAATTGAGTTTGCAATTAAGTGAATTATTCAATTTGGTCCTTAAATTTTTTATTTGTGCAACTAGTGCACCAATTCGAATTAGAAAGTAATTAAGCTTTGAATTAAGGAATTTAGCCGAGTGATAAATTAGTAGATTCAAATTGGTAATAGTAAGATACAAAGTTTGAAATTAGAAGAATTAAAAGGAATTAAGAAGTGGTACATTTCCTTGTGGAAATCGGACCAAATTGGGAAAATTAAAGAAAGCATGGCAAATGAAATTTGATGACCAATTTAAAATAGTTATAATACTTGAAATTTGCATGTTAAAAACTAAAAGTCCTTAGGGATTCCCTTAGTAAAATGATGATAAAAGTTATAGGATAAAGGACACTTGAGTAATTTTGGAAGCCATCAAATCCCCTAGATTAAGGGAGCATGTCTTCTCCCCATCATTTTCTTCTTCCTTTGCCGTGAGGTTTGAGAGAAAATGGAGGGAAGAGAAGCTCAAAGGTCTGAAAATTTTGGAGCTTAAATGGTGAAAATTTTGCCTGCATGGTGGAAGGATTAAGCTAGGATTTGAGAAGGGTAGCTAGTGTTATCAAGGAAACCAATAAGTAAGTTCTATTCTCCTTGTAGCTATTCGATTATGTAACACACCATGCATGCAAACTTAAAATTTGTATAAACATGAAACTATGAGAGTCTTGATGAAAATAATAAGTTGAGCTAATGAAATCCTTGAAAAACTACTTGAGAAATTATGAATAGATTCATAAAGGGGCTGTTTTGAGAGAAAATGTAAAGTCTTGGATAGTTGGAAATTTTGTATGATTAGAGATTAAATTAGAAAATTTTCACTAGGAAAAAGTTGTGAAGAAATAATAGTTTTATGAGAAATTAATTTTGGTTTGCTGGAAAAACGAATTAAAAAGATGAAAATTCGATTAGACCTAAAAGTGGGCATGTATTCGAAAATAATGGAGATTAGAGACTGAACCGGAAAATCGATAAAATTGAGTACTTGATTGTTGAAATTGAAAGTTAATGTGGACTGTAAAATGTCATGGAAGAATAGTATAAGTCATGCCACAAGTGAATTTAGACCTTGAATAATGTAATTAGATGAATTCTAAGCTAAAGGTGATAAATAAGTAAGCTGTCCAGTGGAATACAAATCATGAGCAGTAACTTTGCAAATTCACTAAAAATTGGCTTTAAGGTATTTCGAATTGAAATTTTTACTGTATAAACTTTGGTATGTCTAGAATCATTGAAAGAAAACGGAACTCAATTTCAGTATGTAAATTAGGAGATATGAATTTTTAAAGTTGGACAGTACAAGCTGTCCAGATTTATCAAAAGGGGTGTAATTAAGCAATAAACTGTATTTACTTGAATAAGATAAAAATATGAGGTTCACATGAGTAGAAAATTGAGTTTAATACCTTTCTAATGGTATATAATAAGTTAATTTTGGATTAGTAATTAAAAAGATATGATTAAAACACTAACTAGTCCTCCAACTAGTTTAATAGAAAAATCAGATTTGAAAATGTATGTTTATGTTTGAAATTGAGGAGTAATTATGATCGAATGACTTCCTAATATAGTGTGTATTCGTTTTATGTTGAGAATTAAGATCGAAATTGTGAAGAAACTTTGGAGGAAGCTAGGATCGATCGATCGAAGGGAAGAAACAAGGGCATCTTAATTCAAGATCAAGCTTAAGGAGTTGTGATTGTAATTTTGTATTAGGGTTGGGACTAGTGTCCGAACCACCTTATTATTTTATAATTTATGATTTCTATACATGAAACTGGACCTAATTGATGTTCGGTAATGTGTTTAGTAAGGGAAGGAGATCAAAGGAAAAATGGATGCATGATTTGAGATTTTGGCTAATGTATGAATATGTAAAAATGTGGGCTGCTTTATGTGATTTTAAATGCCATGATTTATATGCTTGAATTGAATTTTGATAATGTTTGAATACGTGCAAATGTGGACTGCCCATGTGATTATTTGTATGTTGAACATGTGTGAATTTAGATTCTTGATAATGCTTGAGTATATGAGTATGTGGACTGTCCTATGGTACTTATGCTATGCTTAAAATGCATATGATTATATGTGAAGTTGCTGTCATGTATGATGATGTGATCGAATGAAGTATAAAATTGATTAACATGATTTATGTGAGTTGCACAACTATGTGATTGAAAGAGCATGCAATTTGAATTATGAAAAATGTGTATGCTAAATAAAGTAATGAATAAATAATTAACAAGAATAATAATGCCCTCGATGATTAGAAGTTTTAGATAGTACGGCATGCCTAGAGTCTGAGCTCTCTTGTTTGTTGTTTCATGCAACTCTTGTTTGTTGCCTTGGGCAACCTTTGTTAGTACTTCGTGTACTCTTCGATCATATGATAAGGTGTTCTTGATTGCTGTTCAAGACACATGATGCTATGGGCATCCTTTGTTTGTTGCTTTGTGTAACCAATACTTGTTGCTTCGCGCAACCATTGTTAGGTACATGGTACCATCTTGATGGCTTGAATATCTGATACGTCTACTCTACCTAGGGCAATGCAACGAAATAAAATGCAAAGTAACCTAATTAAATTAAATGGAGTTGCTTAATTATGTAAATTTCATGAAGTGGATACATAGATTGTTATGACTTGGCATGTTATGATGTGAAATGAAATGATAAATATGTGGACATTGGTCCTTCCGATTATTATATGATGCATATGAAATGCTTATAAGTCCGAACATATGATTAACGTGCACTGACCTTGTTCGAATATATGGAAATTGAGATGAGATAAGTTTGATAATTTTGATTTTTGGCTAATGGTTTGAGACCTATTCGAATGATATGCTTATGGAAATTTGTGATTTAGTTATGATAAATTAATGATGCTATGTATTGATTGGCATAAATTGCGGTTAATTCAATTGTTAAGCATGAGATTAATTATGCTGGAAATTGAATTGAATATTGGTATTGGTCGAATCAAATGGAAGCATGTGATAAATTAATGTTGTTTGTTATGTATTCGAGCATGTGCTATGAATGTTGAATATGTTATGCATGATGTTATGTGCATTTGATTTTCGTAAGCTTAGTTGGGTATAATTTGGAAGTTAATAAACCTAGCTAAGTAAACTCAATGCTTGATCACATTAAAAGCTCAAGAATGAATTAGATTTAGCATTACCTCGCTAAGTACTATTTGTACTTATCGCTCCGTTGTTTTCTTCTTCCCAACCTTAGCAGGATCGCTTGGACCTTAAAGCTAGCATTCGATTGGAATCAAGTTACAAGTTCAGAAATATGTATGATCTTAGTCTTATCTTTAGACTCCTATATGGTGGCTTCGAAGTCTGTTTAAGGATTCGTTTTGTTGTGTTTGGTCGTAACTTAATTCTGCGATGGTGTTTGAAGTTATATGCTCCATGATGCTTGGTTAGGAGGCTAGAATAATGTTTTGCATTTAAGTAGTGTAGAACTAATGTTTTGATATAATAATTGAAAAATGTTTTGGACTATTTTGAAAAGAATTTAAAACTTGTTTTTAAGTCCAAACAACTTGAAATTATGTTTGAGTTATTTTAAGAGGTTTTTGGCAAAGACTTTTCATGTTTTTAATAGCCAAACTTGTGTTTTCAAAGTACCAATATCGATACGGTAAACCCCCGTACCGATACCTTTTTGCCCCAGTTTGGCCAATGTCAAAACTCGTATCGATACAGGCCCTTGCCGTATCGATACGGAGTGGGGTCGTTTCGATACGCCAGGTAAGCGTACCGATCCCATTTCAACTACCCCAACGGCTATTTCCCAACGGCCACTTAAATGTGAACCCGTACCAATACGCCCTCAAGCGTATCGATACGCCTATGCTGGCAAGAGCCCAACGGCTAGTTCCTCATGAAGGCCATACCGATACCGCTCCACGCGTATCGATACTCATAGCTGCAGAACAGCATTTATGAAGGGAAATAAAGTCCTCAACGGCTCCAAAACATCCCCAACGGCTAGAAACGGCCACAAACTCAATTGGGACTATAAATTGAAGGCTAGAACACTTGAAGAATGTTAGAGACGACATCCAAGCAACATGATCAAGAGAATTAGAGTCTAAGTCTTAATTTTACTATTCTCTTGTACATAGTCTTTAGAGAGAGTGCTTAATTGTAAATCCTTGTACTCTTGTGAGCTTAAATTGTGTAAACACCAACCTTGTGAGGTATTAAGTTTACCCAAACAAATCCCTTGTAAAAGGAGAGGTTCTAGTTTAGCCTTGAGAGAAAAACTAGAGTTGGTTTTATCTTAGCCAAGTCCAAAAGATAAGGTTGTAACGGTTTCCTCCTAAACCGGGAAAAGGGGACGAATTCATTGTTGAGTGAATTGGGAAATCCTTAGTGGTGTGCTAAGGTAGTGGATGTAGGTGCTTGTTAGAAGACCGAACCACTCTAAAATCATTGTGTCACTTGTCTACTTTCTTTTTGATTTTAGCCAATTCAACCACCAAACAAAAACAACCCTCCTTGACGGTTTCAGTGATCGATTCGAGCGTGCTAACAACTCAACAAGTAGGTAGCCTCATTATTTTGTTGTATATAAAAGTAAGTCGAGCTAGTGGTCTTGCCGATTCTTTTTTGTTGTTTATAGTCTATAGCTTGACATGGTTTAGGGGCATATAAAACCTGATATTTTGTAATGTTCTAAGTAAAGGAAATCGAATGCCATGGTATTGAAATCTATTATGTCTTGTATGAAAAATTGATGTAATTAATTATTGGTAAATGGGATTAATTCGAAAATCACCTAGACTATTTAATCAAGGTTTCGAATGGCATGGTATTGAATAGTTTAAGTATTCGACATGTTTGATGCAATTGTATTCAAGGTAATAATTTGGTAAATTACTAGTTAATGATTTGAATTAATTGGTTAAATAGAAAGTATAGTGGCCGAATGGTTATGTTATAGATCTGAAATTGGAATTCGATAATGATAATAATAAAGATTTAAATTGGCTTGTAATTTGGTAACAAGCTTAAAAGAAATTGTGTTTAGTTTATGAATGTTCAGAAAAAGTTTTTGTTAGCCCACTTTCCGCGTGCGCATTAATATGAATAACTTATTAAGAATGAATTTTGTTTCCAATATTCTATTTTCCGACCTCCGGTAACGCTCCTAACTCCCGGCCCGGGTTAGGGGTGTTACATATTGTCTATACAATAAATTGAACAATAAAGCTCTAAGACAAATTCTTGATCATTATGTTGTTGACAATTGAAGCATTAATAATCTCTTGATTCTTGGAGGTCCCTTTTATACTCCTAATTGAGTTTGTAGCCGTTGAGGACCGTTGGGGATAGATTATAGCCGTTGGAGCCTTTATTTCCCACCATAAATGCAGTTCTGCAGCTTGGCGTATCGATACCCTTCAAACCGTATCGATACGGTCCCGATAAGGAAATAGTAGTTGTGCACTTCAGCTGATGCATATCGATACGCTTACCTAGCGTATCGGTACGGTCCTGCAGTTTAAAAGATCGTTGGGAAATATGACTGTTGGGGGTAGTTAGGCGTATCGGTACGCGACACAACCGTATCGGTACGCGACTAGCCGTTGGGCTGATTTAAAACACACCGTATTGATACGGCTAAGCGTATCGGTACGAGTTTTGGCTACTGGAAAATTCTTGTAGTTGAAACCCTAAGGCATATCGGTACGGTACGAGACCGTATCGGTACGAGAACTTGAAAAGCTTGGTTTTGACTACTTTAAATGTACTTCAAATCATTCCAAAGCCTTGTAAAACCCTTAAACATATTTTCAAGTTGTTTTTGACTAAAAACATATTTTAAATTCTTTTCAATTTAGTCCAAAACATTTTTCAAATATTATATCAAAACACTTAGTTCTACATAATATATTTAAAATTCATAAAATATTAAAAAAGCTGAAAATATTTCAAATTATACAAAAAATTAAAAATTAAAAAGTATAAAAAAATTATTTAAAAAATTCTAGAAAAGTCTAAAAATATTTAAATGCGTAAAAAATAAAATTATGTATAAAAATATTTTTTACTTAAAATCAAAAAATATAAAAATAATTGTAATACTTATTAAAAATATAAATTTATAATGAAATAATATTTAAAAATTTATTATTATTTTTTTAAATATTTTCAATTATAAAACCCCCAAATTTTAAAAGTTTTTAGAATGCCCAAAATTTTCAAATCCTTAACCCTAAACTCTAACACTACATTCTCAAATCTTCAAATCAGTTTAATCGATGGTGGAAGTTGTTGGTACTGTGGCAGAAGACGATGTTGGTGAGAAGAAATATTGAAAGAGAACGAGTTAGGCGATGTAAGGGGTGTCGAACGGTGACAATGGGTGCAATTTTTCGGTTAAAGGGCGTTGACGGTCAATGTGGTCAACATAATAGAGGGGCTTAATTGGGTAAATTTTTTTTATAAAGACGTAACTCGTTTTTTTTATTTTTCGTTGAGGGCCAATTTCACCTTTAAACCTTAAATTTCTTATATAAAAATAAATTTTATTTTTAAAAAAAATATTTATACTACTTTTAAAAATTCGATATTATAATTTAAAATTTGATACTATCTTTTTTTTTAATTTAGCACCATAATTTAATTCTTCTGACTCTGTCATGGGTAACAAATATTAATTATTATCACATATAATTTTCTTTAATTAAACCAATTTTCATCATCATTTTGATGATTATTTTTTGGCATTTGAGATGGTTACGAGTTTAACATTGAGTACTAATATGTAGAATCTATATTTCTTATATATATATATATTTTTTTCCCAATTTATCTTTTTTCTACTTAAAAAAGATGTTGGCCAAAGTTTACTTTTGATTTTTTTTACAATCACTGTATTTCTTATAATTTTCACAACATTTCACTAAAAAAAACTTAACTCAAAAATAGGTGCTCAATTTGTTTATTTTATTAGTATTTTAAAGCAAAGCCGTTAAAAAATTCATCACTTAATTATAGCTTGACATGTATCTTTATTTTTATTTTTTTAATAAAAACTAAAAAATAATTTTATTTTAAAAGCAAATTGTAAATAAAATAAATTAACAAATATCCCAACTTTTTCAAAATTAACAAAACAGTTTCAAATCTCTAAAACCCCAAACCACTAAATTCAAAAATTAACGCCATTATCGCCGTCAATAGTCTCGCCGAACCCCACCACCGCCGTCTTCGGAGTCCCCTGCGCATTTCCTCCAGCCACCCATTGTCGGTAGCAGGCGAGAGGTGTGTTAATCGGACGTCGAACGATTGGAGCCTTTCGTGTTCGTCATCCGATTGATATGCCTCCCACCGATTATTGATGATGGGTAGTTGGAGAAAATAAAAGGGGGACTCCGGCGATGGCTTGGTGGGGTCCGACGAGACTATCAGCGACGACAATAGTGTCGATTTTGAAATTTAAGGGTTTGGGGTTTTCGAGGTTTTTGGGGCTGTTTTGTAAATTTTGAAATAGTTTTTTAATTTATTTTATTTTTAGTTTGCTTTTGAAAATAAAAATAAAAACTGCGTGTCAAGTTATAAATGAGTGATGAATTTTTTAACGGTGTTACCTTAAAACACTAGCAAAATGAAACTTTAAGCATCTATTTTAGTAAAAAAAATGTTAGACACCTATCTCAGAAAAATTGTATAGTTTGGTCACCTATTTTTGAGTTAAGCCTTAAAAAACACTTCAAGAACTTCAAGTAGGGGTGTAAATGAATAGAACATTCAATGAATTGTTCGTATAACGATTATGTATGTCTGTTTATTAAGTTAAAACTGTTAAATAAACAAGTATGAACAAGATTTTTAGGTATAAATAAACGAACAAATGTGTGTTCGATTCGATTATGTTTACGAACAAGCTCGTTTATTAACTCGTTCATAAGTTCATTTAATCGGTTTTCATTTTCGTTTTATTTTTTTACATTTTAAATATGTGTGAAGGTAGAAACTAAATTGAACACAAGTTGAATTTAGAGTTCAAACTGTGAAGCCTAAAGAACTTAAGGACTAGTGGCGTAATTTCATCATTTTCTCGAACACTAAATGAACATGTTTGCAAACGCTAAACGAACTGTACACGAACACATTAAAAATAAACGAACATAATATTAAAAATTTAATAAACACAAACACCATTAAAAATAAACAAACTAATATAAATACAATCTTATTTATTAAATCTCAATTAATTTACGCCCCTAATTTCAAGGAACTCCCCTTCTTCTTCCCATCATTTTTTGGATAATAATAATAAAATACACACATGACACAACCAAAACATGAAAAGATGAGGCTGCGATGGCCAATCAATTTCAAGTGGGTCACGTTAAATCTTTATTCTAATCTTTACGGATTCGAAAAATCAAATTTCAATTCTGCAGGTTGCAGAGTATTTTATAGATGATGAAGATGAAGATAATGAGAACCCAGGGAAGGGCGGAAAACACTGATTGGAAAAAGATATATATTGAATTTGGTGTTTTAAAGCACAAAATTGTGCTTGGTGCAGTAGCCACTGCCTTTGTACCTAGATTGCCCAGGTTTGATTCCCTTGGATAGCATGCGTGGTTGAATTTATTTTTCTCCTCTAAATAAGTGGTGACACGTGTTACCACCTGATTGGAGGAGGAAAATAATTTATTAATCAAATATAAATAATTAAATTCCTCCAATAAGGTGTTGACACGTGTCACCACCTAATTAATTTATTTTATTAGTTTAAAATTAGGAGTAAATTGAAAAAATATGTAAATAGTAAGGACCAAATGTGTGATTATACCTTTAATTTTTTAACTGCCACGTCACCTTCCGTTAGCCCATTAACGGCTGGTAATCACATTGATCCCATTTTAATAGTTTGGGTAGTAAATTGACGTGATTTTTTTAGGTGGTCATTTTAATACTTTACCTAAAGATTGGTGGTCAACGGTATAGTTTACCCAATGATTATCAGCTAAATTCAAATAACTTGACTTCAAAAAAATTTATTTCAGTCTTATTTTATAGACTGAAATAAAAAAAAATTCAACTCAATTCGATTTGACTCGATCGAATTTTCACCTACAGCCCGGTAACGCCCCGACTCTCCTCTCGAAAGAAGAAGCTACAATAAAAAAAAACTTTCCCACGAAATTATTGAATTGGAATTAGGTAGACATGTCTTTAAATTGCTTGAGATTTGTTTCCCACTCTCTTAAGAAGCCTCCTAGTTTTCATCTCAGTTACTTGCCTTCTTCTTCGTCTTCTTCTTCTTCAACAGTGATTGTGGCAATGTCTTATAGCAAGGAACTGGCTGCTGCCAAGAAAGCAGCCTCTCTCGCTGCTCGTCTCTGTCAGGTTTCGCTTTTTCATCAAAAACCCAGTTTTTCTCTGCATTTTCGGTTCTGGGATTTCATCAATTTTCTCAGTTCCTTTGATTTTTTTACTTGAAAACATCTTCTTTTGTTTTTGTGTTCTGTGTGCGTGTGTGTGTTTATAACGATTTCTTTGCCAAATCTTTGGAATTGTCAACCGTTGCAGTATTAGGGGAATTGAATTGCATCTCAATTTTTGTTGAGAATTACCATACTTAACTTTGAAAGAAATGTATATAGATGATGGTTCTGATATATTTCATTATATCAAGCTGTGTATGTATAGAATCTGAATTTGGGTTTTGGGTGTTTGTTTTTAATCTCCAGAAAGTTCAAAAGGCTTTGCTGCAATCGGATGTCCAATCCAAAAATGATAAAAGTCCTGTAACAGTTGCTGATTATGGTTTGTTTCTCAAACTTTCTTGCTTCTTCCTCTTTGGTTCTTAAACCTAGGCCTATATCACAAATAAGTACCGAAAGTACACAAACGTTTTTCGTTTAGTTACCTGAAATATTTTTTTGGTCAAAATAAGTACCTAAGTATACTCTTTAGTTAAAATAGGCACCTAAAGTTTTTTTTTCGTCAAAGTAGGTACTTGAAGTTTTTTTTTTTTGTCAAAATAGGTATCTAATGTATTTTTTAATCAATGTCATATGACAACTTTTAGGAGCCTAGATGAAAAATATATATTTACTTTAGATACTTATTTTGACCAAAAAATATACTTTAAGTACTTATTTTTACCAAAAATACTTTTGGTAGCTAACTGAAAGAGTTGGTATGCTTTAGTTACTTATTTGTTGTAATATAAGCCTTAAACCTAATAGTACCCCTTCTTTGAAAGAAAATATGCATCTTGGATTTCAAATGGATTCCCATTATTTTTCTTTTTTCCCCGGATGATTTACTTAAGTCTTTCTAACTGTTAGCATGTTGCTAGGAATTTACTTGTTTCCTGCTTTTCATAATTTGTTTTACTGGGAAATCTAGAGAGTTGTATGGCGTTTTCCTTGGCCTGGCATTGAGCTAAAGTCTCTATTGGATGAAATGTTCTTTTCCCTGGTGAAATCAAAATGGGGTTGTTGTGATATATGTAGTGCTTTGTTTGATGGAAAAAACTTTGATACACGGGCTGTGTAAACTTTAGTTTACTCAAGCCTTCTAGTTTTAGGGGTTGTGGGTTTAGTTTAGGATTTAGAATTTAAGGTCAGTGTTTAGAATTTAAGGTTTAGTTTGTTAGGGTTCAGGGCTGGGAATTTAGGATTTGTGTTTTATAGTGTAAATATGCAGGCTTGTTTATTTTACACAGCATGCGTATCAAAATTTTACCCTTGTTTGATTAGCATATCTAAAGTGTGATTACATTGTCCTATCATACATTGGCCTGCTTGGTAAGTTGCCTCCAATTTACCTCTCTCAACCATCTGTTCTATCTGTACATATCAATATTGGGAAAATATGTAAAAATCGTACGCATTTACTTGTTAGATGATGTGTTATTATATGTAAAATTCGTAGTCATGATTAAGTATTATGAAATACATGTTTTGCCTTTTACATTGTTTATCCCTAAAAACTTCTGATTAAGGTGTATGTTATTCTTGATCTCAGCATCATTCAGCTTTAAGGTTTGGCAGGAAGAAATCTTAATTCTTAACTGATGACTAACATGTTTCCTCGACATTTTTATATTTTAAAATTTTCATCAGGGTCACAAGCGTTGGTTAGTTTTGTGCTGCAGCAGGAAATTCCTGCTGACTTCTCATTAGTTGCCGAGGAGGTGAATCTCTGTACTTGTGAAGAATAGTTTCAGCAACATGCATCGACCATCTTTTTTTTTTCCTTTGCATTGTAGAACTCTTCTGTCCTAAATAATGTTTCGAGTTCTCTTTAGGATTCTAAAGATCTCCGCAAGGATGGTGCCCAGGAAACAGTTGAGCGTATTACAAAACTTGTGAACGATTCTATAACTAGTGACGGATCATACAATGTTACTTTATCCACAGAAGATGTTCTCAAGGCCATTGATAGTGGCAGATCTGAAGGTGGTTCCCAAGGTCGACACTGGGTTTTGGATCCGATAGATGGTACTAAAGGGTGAGCTCTGAAACATAATATTTGACATGTGTTATTTTGCTTTGGTCATAAAGAAGTTGGTGTTTGCTATAATAAAAATTCTTTCTTCACTGAATGCATGCCCTTTATGATATACCTTAGGATCATCTCCGATATCTAAATAATGATCTCTTCATTTTCCTAATCACAAAGAATGATATTTTTGGTTTAACCACCAGAATCCAACCCATTATGGGGCGACCCTTCCAACACAATTTTCTCCATTCACAAAGCTAGGACTTGAACCCCCTAACCTTGCTTAAGGGATCTAGTGCCTCATCCCACTAGACCAATTGGTTGTTGGTACAAAGAATGATATTTAATTCTCATTGTATGTGCTTTTAGACCAGCTTGACGAATTCGTCCACGGTTTTTGATATTTTACATTGTAGGTTTTTGAGAGGGGATCAATATGCAATAGCATTGGCTTTGCTAGATGGAGGAAAAGTTGTTCTAGGTGTGCTGGCTTGTCCAAATCTTCCACTAACTTCCATCAGTGCTGCTGGTCAGCTTTCTCCAGATAATGAAGTTGGCTGCCTTTTCTTTGCTGAAGTTGGTGGTGGAACTTATATGCAGCCACTCGATGGTTCTTCGGCAGTGAAGGTTATAATAATCTATTGTAATTTATTGCTATTAATCTGAGTATGTATTTGCAACTTGTACATTTTTATGGGTCCAGGTGCAAGTAACTGCTGTTGAAAATCCTGAAGAAGCTTCGTTTTTCGAGTCATATGAAGCAGCACACTCCATGCATGATTTATCTAGTTTGATTGCCCAAGTACTCTCCCTCCCTCTCTCTATCTGTTTATAAAACTTTGGGATAATGTATTGAAGACGTTGAGATGTAAACAGAAACTCGGCGTCAAAGCACCACCGGTTCGAATCGATAGTCAGGCAAAGTATGGTGCTCTGTCCAGAGGAGATGGAGCCATATACCTGCGTTTTCCTCACAAAGGGTATCGAGAGAAAATATGGGATCATGCCGCCGGGTGTATTGTTGTGACTGGTATGGACCAATTTCACTCCAGGCTATTTATCTTTCTATTCAAGTGTTTTGTGCCCTTCCAGTTCCAAATCTCCTTACTCATCCACTCGCTGCGTTTTTGAAATAACGTTTGCAGAGGCTGGGGGTGTGGTCACAGATGCTGCAGGGAAGCCGTTGGATTTTTCGAGGGGAAAGTATCTTGATCTGGACACAGGGATCATTGTCACCAATCAGAAGTTGATGCCATTACTGTTTAATGCAGTTAGAGAATCCATCAAGGAGAAAGCTGCATCTTTGTGATTCGTTTTAGACGCGGGCTTCGTCCTTTCGGTTACGATTTGCTCTGTTAAGCTTGTTGAAACTTGATTATCTTTGCCTGCCTTCTGTGCTTGAATGTTTTTATCATTTCTCTCCAATCCATAGGAATATTTACATTTAGCATGCATGAACAAGAATGGAATCAATAAGTCACATCTACAAACGTGAATGCAGCAACTTGAATTTGACTTCGGGCCTGTTTGTTTAGTGGAAAATGACTTGTATGGATACCGCATTATTCGGTCAATTTTCGGAAACTAGCTCCCTATAAATAAAAAAGTTTTTTAGATCAAAACATTGTTTAAATATACTCAGTTATATAATAACATATAATTTTACATGCTTATTTCAATAATATATAATAAGTAATTAACTTATTTTGCTATTTTTATAAAATATTATTATTTATTTTTAAAACTATTGTTATTCAATAATAAATTTATTTTCCAATATTTCGATTTCAAAAGTTTGTAAAAATAATCTTTTAACGATTATTGTTTTAACATAAATAATATTTACTAATTATTATATTATTTTAAAAATAATATTATATTATTTATTTAATACTAATATAAGATTTTAGTATTTTAAAAATATTAACTACTAAAATATTTAAAGTATATTTCTTAATAAATTTTAATAAGAATATAATATTCTTAATTTAATGAGAATAGTATTTATTATTTTTATAAAATATTATTTAATACTTTACTATCATTTACTATTATAATATTATTTAATACTTTTGAAAAGTTATTATTATTTATTTATTTTTATAAAATAAAATTTTAGTGATTGTCATATTGACCTAAACAAAATTTGAGTAAACTATTGAGATGGTTACTTACGTTTAGTAAGTGTTCACTTGTAGTCACCAATTTAAAAAAAATAACATTATTTTTTAAAAAAGATAATGAGGTCTCATTAAAAATCTCTTACTAAACTAAAAAAAAAGAAGGGAAAAAGAGCAACTAGAGTTTTATTTCACAAAAAATTAGCCAAATGTTCAACAGTACAGAAATAGTTTATGCAACAAGTCAAGAGAATAAAAAAGAAAAGAAAACAAGTAGCCAAAACTTATATCCTTAGGCTTATCCAATGCCTTTTTTGGCAAGATTATCCGCCAAGATATTTTGAACCCTCGAAATGAGTCGGATCCGCCACCGCCCGTTAGCGAAGAAAGAATTCAGACCCCGGACCAAATTGGTAAACCCCAGATGAGAAGAAGGTGGAAAAGAAATCCAATCAACCACAAATTTACAGTCAGCTTTCAATTACGTACCCATTTGGAGTTGATGAAAGAATCAATTGCAATTTGCACATTTCACAACAAGTAGTTGGGCCAAAATAGAAGAACCGGATCCCACATATTTCGAGAATTCCAGTAAGATAACTCCACCGATACCACACTTATCTTCCTTATTACATGCCCCATCTACGTTAAATTTGACATGACTTCGAGCTAGCAATATTTTCACATGACTTCGAGCTAGCAACCCAAGGGTCCGAGATGATAGAATCCAAAGGAATGGCCGAGTTTTGCTTTAAACCAACAAGCTGCCCTAGTTTTCACGATGAATAGGAGTTGTGCGGGATCTGGTGCTTTATTGTTGAAACATACGTCATTTCTATGGATCTAAAGTCACCAAATAACCACATATGATCATGCAGAAAATACTTGTGTATTCTTATCCATATCAGTGCAACATAAATTGCAGAGTTGGTATTCAAATGCATGGTAACCTCAAATACTTGAGAAGATAATTGATGGAAATCTAATACATTTAAAATCACTGAGGCTAATGAACGTTACATATAGAAATAAAGCACTAAATTCCACAAGGATCAACATACTACTACTACTATGATAAAATGATAACACTAAATCACCATATTTGGAATTGCAGGACATGAAAATCTTCTCCCCAACTACTGCTTGCTGGTAGATCACTCCGCTTAGGTTTTCGACATGGTTCGTCCCGGTGCCCACGAGTATATCTCCGGAGGGTTACTTCCATTGGTGATCAAATTCTGCGGCATCATCCCATACAAATCCGAAATGTCCAGGTGATGGTGCCGACCATTCGAATGATGGTATTGGTTCTGCACAGCTGCTGCTGTTGCAATTTCATCGGAATCGTCCAACGGTAGACGATCGAATGTGGCATTCATGAAGGATGCAGCCATGATTAGAACAGGACCGGAAGCAACGAGTGGACCGACTACACCTCCGCCGACAACCTGTCCCTGTGCCCCGGCTAGATAAATTGTCAGGCCAGTAATCCCGGGTGGGGCAGGCGGCGGAAGGATCGAGCCAAGCAAAGACAGAATCTCATACCGGCCATGTAATGTAACAATTGCACCGGATGAGGCCGGTTGTTTGAGTGTAACATTAGTAACAAAGCCACTACCGCTAAGTACACAAATACCACGCTGCTTTCTCCTAGCAAAACTAGCCAAACTCTCATGCACATCACAACCCGAACTCACCTCCATCGCATGGGCGCGTAACGCATTGGCACTGTCACGAGTGACAATAATGGGCGGTTTCGGTTTGTTCTTGGAGCCTGCCGGTCTCCCTCGAGGCCGCCTAATGTTCTCGGTTTCAACCGTAGAGACCGGTGTCACTGCCTTGGGCAGCTTGGGAGCCATCAGTATGGCATCATCGATGCCTTGTCGATGAAGATTCCCCTTCTCTTGCTCTTGGTTCTGAATTTGATCCATGGGAGCTCTCAACTCTGTGGTTTGCCCCATCGATGCAAGCTCGGAATTGCAGAAAAGTCGGGTGGCGATGTCGGTTTAAATAGAGGGTATGGATCAATAATTATATTGTGAGAAGCAGAAAGAATGATTGAAGGTTAGGAGATGGTTAAGTGACAACAACCTTTTATATTCTAACTGCTTAGCTCCAAACTGATCCTTCAATCATGTTAATTGCCTTTCCCAACAAATACTTCTGCTTCTGCATAAATAAATATTGCTCAAACACAGTGGATACAAGTATAATTAACAACTATGATCATTTGTGATCAAAAGATGGAACACATCTGTTAGAAGTTATGATCTGAATTCTGTTTTATGTCGACCGAAAAAGTTCGTGGTAAAATTAGCGAAAAAAATAGAGATTTACGATACAATACGCGTCTCAACGGTTATTGTCCAATGCTCCATGAAGTTGTGATTGTATTGTGCAACAAAAATTACATGTGCGGACAGTAGCGAAACTTGAGGTGAGAGTTTGGGGGTCAATTTAAATTTTTAAAAAATTTGGAGGCTTATACTAAAAATTTTAAAATTTTTGAGAGATTTAATAAAAACTTTTAAAAATTTAAAGTTTAATAAGTTTAATTAATCACTCATAATATGGTTTAATCTTCATGTGAATGAAAGATCTACTCTATCTAATTATTACTTAAGCTAATAACTTTATTTCCCTTAATTTAATTGTGAAATTTGAGTTTTGGTTAATTAATCTAAATCTGAAGTAATTAATTAAACTAAAGGTTCACGCAAGTTAGTGGTTTATAACTAAGATGGCACCGATGCACTGACGGTGGAAACTGTTAGGTTTGATAGGCTCGATTTATTTCAACCGATTTAGGTAGTCAAGTGGTGGAAAAGTTGAATTTTATGTGATTTTATGGGAGGTAAAAAATAGACAATGGACACAAAAATTTATAGTGGTTCGACCTTCTAACAAGCACCTACATCTACTACCTTAGCTTCCCACTAAGGATTTCACCCAATTCACTCTTAATTTTTTCCCCTTTTTCTAGGTTAAGGAGGCAACCTTTACACACTCAAAGCTTTCTAACCCAAAGCTTGAGTAAACCCTCTTTACAAGAGAAATTTGAGCAGACTTGAAATCCCTCAATAAATAGATAGTTTGCACTCTTAAGCTCACTCACCCAATCCTAAACACTTGAGCAAATTTGACAATTTCAGCTCACATGTGTTGTCTATACAAAGAATTAACAATTAAGCCCCTAAAACAATTTTCTCATCATAATGTTGTTGACAATTGAAGCTTTAACCTTTCCTTAATATTTGGAGGCTCTTTCTATACTCTCAATTGAGTTTGTAGCCGTTGAAGACCGTTGGGATTGAATTAGAACCGTTGGAGCTTTTATTTCCCACCATAAATGTAGTTTTGGTGATGTCTGTTTCGATACACGGGTAGCTGTATCGAAACGCCCTTCTTCAGAACTAGCCGTTGCAGTCAGATGCAGCATGCCGCATCGAAACACTTTGGGCCATATCAGAACGCATGTATCGAAACGTCTTGTTCCGTATCGAAACAACCTGCAATTCAAATAGCTGTTGGAGGTTTTAGCCGTTGGGGTGTATGTCACGTAGACATATCGAAACACCAAAGGGTTTCTCAAAACATCATCTATGTAACACCCCCTTCCCGGCCTGGTAGAGAACCGGGTCGGAGAGTGCTACCGGAAAACATAACGGAGATCGGAGACATAAATTCAAAGTTCAAAAATCATCATTTCGTAATATTTTATTAATCTCTTTTAAGACTTAACACTTAACTTATTAACAACTTACTCAAATTGGGGTCAATTTTAAACTTTTTCAAACTTAGGGACTAAATTGTAATTTTCACAAATTAAAGGTCTTTATCTAAAATTCGTGAAAATATACTGAAATTAAACTTACTAGTTATTAGCCTATAAAACCTCATTACTATCGGAGGTCATTTATCTACCTGATTAGACGATGCAATATTTAGTGACTATTTTGCAAAGTATTCAAATCTATTTCTTTTTGAATTATCTTACAAAATTCTTTACAGCCTAATAACTCACAAAAATCATAGAGTCCTTTAATCAATATTTTAATACCAATTATGTCAATTTTATTACTAACTCAATAGTTAATATAACTTTAACACCTTATACAAAACATAGGCAAAATTTCACAATAGTAGGCCCACAATATTAGTATAATTACTTTAACCACTTTGCCACCATACTAGGAGTTCATAAGGACAAAACACATTACTCTTTAATTGTAGTGACTTGCCAATCTTCCAACTAATCCCGATCTCGATCTGTTACTTTTCTTAACCTGAAATGTTATGCAATGAATGCATTAGACTTACATAGTCTAAGTGAGGTAGCCGATGACAATGAATGAACATATTATGTCATGTAGCATGCTTCCAAAAATGATCATAATGCAATAACATGTCATACTTTATATTCATAACAAAGCATAATATCATATTATGAGAATAACATAGCATAACGTATCAAACACATAATATATTGGTACCATTGGATACGCGGATTCCCTGTACACCATATCATGAATCATAAATGAGCCGTAGCCCTGAGCCGTAGCTCCATGTATATTCATAACAAAACATAATATCATATCATGATCATAACATAGCATAACGTATCAAACACATAATATATTGGTACCATTGGATACGCGGATTCCCTGTACACCATATCGTGAATCATAAATGAGCCGTAGCCCTGAGCCGTAGCTCCATGTATCCCTTACACTTCCATCCTTTTATCTCCCACATATAGGCCGTAGCCCTGGACCGTAGTCCTCCCTTACATGGTGAGCTCGAATAATCCTATGGCATGCCAATTGTATCCAACGTCCATAAATACACACAAATTCACATAGTCCATGATTTTCATATCATATCATATGAAATAACAAGATGAGCCGTAGCTCCATATCATGTAGCATTTCATAGTCATATTCGAACATATCAAAGTAATACAAGGCACTTACCAAATTTGCCATTCGAGCATAGTTGCTCTACGTGAGCCCTTAACAAATGCAAACATAATCATAAATAATGCAACGGGAAGGCACCGAGCCTATCCCTTGACGCAACTACACTCACATATCAGAACAAAGAAACAAAGATCGGAATGACACCGCGTCACCCGAGACAAATGCATCCACACTCACATATAAAAACAATGATCGGAATGACACCGCGTCACCCGAGACAAATGCATCCACACTCACATATCAGAACATAAAAACAATGATCGGAATGACACCGCGTCACCCGAGACAAATGCATCCACACTCACCTCAATCCAAGCTTAGAGACATTTTCCTTATTCTCCAACTTTGTGGTTTTCTTCATTTCTACTCTTTTCTAACCAAACATTAAAAAATATATCATTTAGTACATTAGGCAGCTTGCATTGTCCTCAAAGAAATATTTATATACAATGTTCTATAACTCAAAATCTGATTTCGTTTGTTTTAAACGAAACTAGACTTAATAACCTTTTAAACCATATAAATTATAACTTTTAATTCTTCTTGTACAATTTATAATGAATTTCTAAAATCGTTGTTGATGCAGATTTAGGGGCAAACTGTTACCTTGTTTTTATGACATTTACTTACTCAAAAATTCATATCTTTTTACTCACAACTCCAAATAAGGAGTTCTTTACCATTATAGAAAGCTTATAAACACACCTTTACAACCATGTATGGCATATAATTTTATCATTTCCCTATTAATACAGTTTATTACTTGAACATAGGGCATTTTTAGAAACCTATTATGTCTATGCTTAATTTGTGACTTTAGTGCATTTATAACCTATGTTTCACTACACTATTAATCTTGAGCTTTTAACCACATTTACATTAATCTTATAACATTATTTTTATAATCCAGCAACCTCAAAAATAGGACATGTAAGTCCTCAATTTATCAATTTCCACAAAACAGTCCCCTTTTTATTCTTTAATAATCCTATATATGATCTAAATGGTTTTAACCTACCAATTGAGACTTAATTCAAGCTTGGCCATTTAATTTAATTCATTTCATGAATCCCCTGTTCTAATCATAAATTTTCAGAATTTATTAACACCATTTGACCCCCTAAACATTTCGAATTTCACAATTTAGTCCAGCAGATTCCAAATTCGTTCAGTTTCAGTCTCGTAACTTCTAAGAACAATTCAGAGACCTATACTTAACATTTTTGAGGAAATCATACCTCTATTCCATGTAAAATTTTGTTCTCTACAACTTTGTAGAAGAACACTTTTTCCAGAAATGACTCTAACATGCTCAAAAATGCAGTTTTCTACATGACAGTTTATAAATCCGAATTTCTTTGTTCTTTCTACCCTTATCATTTACCAACTTTTAATTAATCCAATTTCATGTTTAATATATATAATAACATCAAATTAAAGGTAGTTGAGACTCTAATCTCAACTCTAATTTGTTTCACTCACCTTGATAGACCGGTACTTTATTTTTATTTCTTGGACTTGACGGTTGTTCCGAATCGACCTCGTATACCATGATAATTAATAAAAACTAATCAATAAAACAGTATCGAATATATATAAAAATATTAATCAACTCGATACCGAAACTTAAACTAACTAGAGATTTGAGCTTACCCCGTCATCGGTAGAAGTTCGATATTACTATATCGAATTTATCAGACAACCAACCAACCACTGGACCGCCTAATTATTTCTCACCAATTTCTCTTAATTATTTTTGCCTTTCGTTCACTCTCCTTATTTTTCTTTCTTGCTTTGTTTGTTCTCCCCATCCCCCTATTTATACTAGAATGGTCGGCACCCAAAGCTTTCCCAAAATTATTTTTAATTCCCTCATGGTGGCTGCCACCATTTCCATTTCCTTTCAATTAGTCAATATTGGTGGCATGGCCACTTTCTTTCCACTTGCCATGTTAGTGGCTATAATTGCCACTTTATCTAATAAGCCACGCAAGTGGCAATTGCCACATTCATTTTTAAATGGCCGAATGGCCTTTGTGGTGGCCAAATTCTTTTGCCTGCCACTTCCTTCCCCTCCCCTTCTTTTTATTAACTAATAATAATAATAATAATAATAATAAACTAATCATTTAATCTATTTTGGGTACCAAATCGAACAAACCCTTAATCGAAATGAAAATATTCGTTTGCTAGAACTTGACCTTGATTCATAAATTATCTCGAATAATTTAAATAAGATCGAATAATTATACAATCGATATAAAATACTCGGTCATCAGAACCTAATTCCGACTAGACCGGTTTTTGGGATGTGACAATCTATCTGTATCGAAACAGATCATGACGGTTTCAAAATGTATCGATACAGATTATGTCTGTATCGAAACGGGTACATTAAAAGCACTGTTTGGCTACTTAAAAACGTTTCAAACATTGCCAAAACTTTTTTAAACATCATAAAAACTTATTTTCAAGTTGTTTTGACTAAAAACATGTTTTAAATTCTTTTTAATTTAGTTCAAAATATTTTTCAATTATTATATCAAAACATATATTTCTACATAAACATTTTGTTTCCACAAGCGCCCTAATTTTAGGGGTTATGAATTTAATTTAAGATTTATACTTTATGGTTTAGAATTTAGGGTTTGTGGTTAGAATTTAAAGTTTAGGGTTAAGTTTGAAGGTTTAGAGGTTATGGTTTAAGTTTTAGGGTAATATATAGTTTAAGCTTAATTATTTAAAATATTTAAATTAATTATTGATAGAAAATCGAGAAAAATATATTCTAAAACCCTCTTTTTACAAATATACTTTTAAAATACAGTTATTTAAGATATTTAAATTAATTATGATCTGAGTTTAAAAAATTAATGTCAAAAAGTTAGAGAAAACTTCGATATATAAGTTGTGTAAATTTTAGTTTACGCAAGCTTGTTAAAAATAGGTTCTATGATTTTAGTTTAGGGTTTATAATTTAAGATTTAGGGTTGGAGTTTATAGTTTAGGTTTGTAGGGTTTAAAATTTATAGTTTTATGGTTAAGAATTAGGTTTTAAAGAAAAGTTATGTTATATTTTTAGATAAAATTTTGATACACAGATTATGTAAACTTTATTTTACACAACACTATATATTTACTTTATAAAACTTAAACCCTAAATCCTAAAAAATTAAATACTAAACTCTAAATCATATACTCTATATTTTAAACACTGTCCTTAAATTCTAAACCTTAGCACATAAATCTCTAAACTTTAAACTCTAAACACCTAAAACTAAAAAATTTACGTAAACTGAAGTTTACATAAGTCCGTTTATCAAAAAATAATCATATTTTTTTACGAAAATTATATTATTAACTTATAATCCAAAATGGTTGATAAGTGACCAATTCAATAAGAGTTATATTTTGATGCACAAGTTGTGTAAAAAAAATTACACAACTCTTTATATTTAAGCTATAAAATTTAAAAATTTATATCCTTGGCCTTAACACTCTGAACCCCAACTCTAAATTCTAACCATAAATCTTAAATTTTACACCTTACAACTTAAACCCCTAAACTCTAAACGACAACCTAAATTTCTAAACCCTAAAATTAAAAGGCTTGTGTAAACTTTTACAAAATTATATTAAGTAAACTTGATTAAAGAAAGAATGAGTACAAACATGATTGGTCCAAGTGGTAAGCAGCTTGATATTATTTAAGTAAAATCAGATTTGAGACGTTGTGTATGTAAAAAAAAATTCGCTAGGAGACTCATCTACTAAAGCCAAGTGTATGACGTGGGTCGGTCCGGATTAGACACGACAAAATCCTAAAAACTAGAAGGGCAAAAAAAAAAAAAAGAATGAATGAGTACGTGTCAATGAATGGTGAAGAGAAGGAAAAAAATGCATGAAAAATGCCTATTTGTAACTCAAGAGAGTGTTGGCAAACATGGTAGCGGCCAAGCACACCACTCTCCCCACTTCCTTCCTAGCGGTGCACGGTGCATTTAATTAACCCATTCCTCCTCTCTTCTTCTTCTTCTTCCATTGTTATACAGTTTCAGGTTTGGTGTTCTTTTCTTATGCCACCCCTTTGCTTTTTAGATTTATTTCATTCACGTTATTACTTCATTTGATTTCCATTCTTTCTGTATAATCAATCTGCTCCGTGTTTGATTTAATCCGGGTTCTTTATTTTCTCAAAAATATTTGTGTTTGATGCCCATTCAATCCTTAAAAAGATACTGAAATTCGAATAACAACTACTAACATCCCATATATATGTGTTCTTTGGTTCCAATTAAATCCATAATTAAGTGGAATTGTAATTACAATATTAATTATCTTATGCAATTTGAACTTGTTTTGCAGAGTTGATGAATAAAACAGGTGATGGTTTTTCAGCTTCCATTAGGAATGGCCAAAAGAATCTCCAAAGTCGAGTCGATGCAATAGGAAGTGATCTTTGGACAGATGGGCTTATTTGTGCTTTCGAATATGTTGAAGGCCAAGCTAAAATATGTCAGCAAAAATCTGATGCAAACCTCTGGTCTGCACAATGCGGTTCGAAAGAAGCCTCTAGGAGGCGGATCTATGCATATGAGCCCAACTCTCCAATCTTGAAAGCTGCATCATATGAAAAGCCTTGTAGCAGAAATCTGAGTCCCGGGGAAGAGTTTCCAAGATGGTATTGGAAACCGATTGGTTGGGGCAGAGTTTATGAACTAGTCCAGATGCTGCATGTTTATGATGGATGGGTCTCTCCGCCAATTCAGCTGTCGGAGAATGAAGATGAAGTCACTGTTGCAGATCTAGCTGCTCCTTACTGGGAAAGCCCATTTGGACCCACTTGGTGGTGTCATGTTGCGGCTCATCACCCCGCCATTAATGCATGGTTAACTACTGCTCCCTGGCTGCATCCTGCTATAAGCGTTGCTTTGCGAGATGAAACTAGGCTCATAAGCGAGCGTATGAAGCACCTTTTCTATGAGGTGAAATCTATGCTCCTGCAGTAAAGCAGGATTGTCAATTTTATCCATCAAGTCTGTGACTAGTCCAAAGCTTATTCGAATGCAAGTTTATGTGTTTCATGCATATCGACAGGTTCCGGTCATAGTTGCCGGTGGACTGTTATTTGAGCTATTGGGACAGTCGGCTGGTGATCCTCTAGCAGAAGAAGATGACATCCCAATTGTTCTAAGATCATGGCATGTACAAAACTTTCTAATAACAGCATTGCATGTCAAAGGCTCTGCATCAAACGTCAATGTCTTAGGTATTGCAGAAGTTCAGGTTTGTTCCTGCACCCTGCAAATATTCGATGCTTAGAAGTCCAGTGATTATATTGTCGCTTAATTTTTCGTTCAGGAAATGCTTATTGCCGGAGGCACTAATATCCCAAGAACTATCCATGAGGTTATAGCACATCTCACTTGTCGCCTCGCCAGATGGGATGACAGGTTAATCAATTTCAATTTATGGATCTCATCTTATCAGCAAACAGAGTTTATCATCGTTCGTAAATAATACAATCATCTCAGGTTCTCAACTTTTTCTTCGAATTTTACATCTTAGGTTGTTTCGGAAACAAATTTTTGGTGAAGCAGATGAAATTGAGTTGAAGTTTATGAACAGGTGTTATTCATACTGACTCAGTCATTTTCCTGTGCATGACATATTTAACCAATAATTATCACATCAACAGGAGGAACCATGAGGATCTGCATCTTTTTACAATAATTCTGAACCAAGATATCAGAAGGTTGTCGGCGCAGGTAAATCAATCGGCTATTCGGAGATGACACTCAAGTTTACCCCTTTTCGAACATTACAAGATGTTATACATTTAAGAACCATCTTTTCTGCACTGCAGGTCATAAGAGTGAAATGGTCTCTCCATGCAAGAGAAGAGATTGTGTTTGAGCTTCTTCAACATTTGAGAGGGAATGCAACAAGGGCCATGCTCAATGGAGTGCGAAAGAGTACGAGGGAAATGATTTCGGAGCAAGAGGCGGTTCGCGGTCGCTTATTTACAATTCAAGACGTTATGCAGAGTACAGTTCGCGCATGGTTGCAGGTTTACCTCTTTTCGTCACAATATAGTTTTGTAAGGCTCTGTGGCTCGAAGCTTTTTCAAATGTCTCCATGTTACTTTCAGGATAGAAGTCTCACCGTGTCACATAATTTAGGAATATTTGGTGGCTGTGGCCTCATTCTTTCCATCATCACCGGACTTTTCGGGATCAATGTGGATGGAATACCTGGAAACGATGACAATTCCCCATATGCATTTCTTATATTTTCTGGTATCCTCGTCTTCCTGGGAGCAGCTTTAATTTCCATTGGTTTGCTCTATCTTGGGCTGAAGAAACCAATCATTGATGAGGATGTCGAGGTGAGAAAGTTAGAGCTGGACGAGCTGGTTAGGATATTTCAAAAGGAGGCAGAATCTCATGCGCAGGTCCGAAAGAGCGTTGCTCGAGCTATTAAGCCCCCTACAACTGCAAGTATACTTCCTTCTGGTGAAGGTTATGTCCTCATTGGCTAAATGCTGCCTCCAAAAGTAAGTTCTTTTAGCATCTAACAATCATATATACTTCCCTTCGTTCGAGAAGGAACGACCTTGATCGCCGTATTATCCGCCAATGACATAGCTTTCTATTGCAGGTATTAGAACTGGAAAGACATTGAACATCATGAGATATTGAGAGTTGCCTTGCAAACAGTTAGGTCTTATTAGGTAACAAACTAGCATGATTTTGCTAGGGGATTAACTGATCTTTTATTTCCTAATATTTTAGATCAGTTTGGAAAGTGTTTTTGGTCAGATTAACCAACATTTTTTTCATATATCTGGATCATCAAATTTCATGTTCCTTTCAAATGAGCAATGTTATCATCCGCTCTGCTCCGACAAACGAAACCGTTTAGAACCGGAATTCGGCAACACGGCTCGGCTTGAAACTGCCAATGAATCTTCTATGCTGGGCGTTTCCCTTCTTCTTCTTATCCCATTTCTTGTATAAGATCATTAGTGTTAAGCGAGCAAAACATTGAAAAAATCACGTTTATGGTTCAAAGATTTGAGATATTATTTTCATCCTTAATTTATAATACAAAAGAAGTATAATGCTTTTTAAATAAAATTTTCTTCATTTATGTTAATCAAAATGACTAACAAGTATTTTAAAATCTATCATTTTCACTTAAAAAATGTAGTTGTTCTTGCATGTTCTGATCTGAAGCAACGCTTTTAATATCAACTTCTTTCAAAAGGTCGCTCTCGGTTGTCATCAAAATAAGTTTATTTAGTTTTTCTTACAACATAATTTTCTTCGGCTTGCTTGAATTTTTCTTCGGCTTCTCCATTGCGTGGTATGCAACCAAGTGCCCCAGGATCCATTGGACCAAAGTTATTGGTCACGCCAATAGCGTACAAGGCAGTGAAATCAAAACATTTTGTTGCATTTGAGTCAAGACTAAATAAACAACCAGCCTCAATATCTAATGAATATTTTGATAAGTTTAAGGATTATTTTGTAACAGTTCAATAAGTTTTAATGAATGCATTTGACAAGGCTATGGTTAGATTTTTTTAAAGTTTTTCTATGTATTTAGAGAATGCATCAGATCTGCAACAAATTTGATGCACTACACAATAACAATTGTAGGGAAATTACAGTTGCTAATAATCTCATAGATAGTGAGTGACCAACTATTTTCTTACTCGAATTTCGACCTTTTATATGAAGAAACTTTAGAAGGTCATTCTGATACAAAGATGACATAACTTGGAAGATGACATCCAATATGAGTATTTGATTATTTTTTTTCCTAGTTTTTCCATGTGTTTTTTGCAAGGTCGACGGAGGATGACGAATATGACATAACTTAGAATCTACATATACATTCATTTCGACTTCGAGAATGCGATTATAATCGCAATCTCTCTTGTAAACTCCGTGACTAGCAAAAGTTCATGCAACTTGATGCACCAACATCAGAAACAGACAGCTTCTCTACTCTAACCCTTCCTCAACATGCATCCAAGGATGCCTTCTAACAGATAAAACAAAGTGGAAGCACAAGACAAGGATATTCTACAGTATATTACCGAGCTAATGGCGGATTCCGTCATCTGTGATGTCTTCTCCTAGACTTGACACGCTTATAAGATATCCATTTAGCAACCAGAAAACAACCAAGAGCCACTTCCGCCACTGTTATCATCTTCAAACCTGGATTCACCGAGGCACAATTTTCATCATTTATAATGAGGAAAGCAAATCATGCACCATGAATGAGATTTATAAGTCCAACAAAAACATTATTACATGATAAAAGTGTCTAAACCTTGAAAATTTTCCGGTTCGACTCTTGTTAGTTATCACCATCAAAATACAAGATGAAGCTATAAGAATTGTCCCGAAATAGCTAGCAACTCACCACCCTACTTCGAATGAACGGTTACCAGAACAAATAGTCTG
This sequence comes from Hibiscus trionum, assembly GCA_030270665.1. Classification (NCBI taxonomy): domain Eukaryota; kingdom Viridiplantae; phylum Streptophyta; class Magnoliopsida; order Malvales; family Malvaceae; genus Hibiscus; species Hibiscus trionum. The sequence continues at coordinate 5,339,770 of BSYR01000034.1, read as the reverse complement.
AGATGCATGTAGGGAAGGGGGGAATTCACGGTGATACCACCCCATTCTTAATGCGCATTATATAATGAAATGAAAAATCTCACTAACTTCATTAATCATATGATCCACAGTGCACTCTTGTCTTCTTGGTTGTTTTTCACCATTCTAGGCATATGTATATGTCACGGGGCTAGATTTATATGCATGTGTGGTCATTTATTCATTGCCGATCTACCTGAATAGATACAAATCAATACCTCTACCAAAACCAGCAGACCCCTCCCCCTCTTATCTCTCGGTGCCTTTCCTTTGTTTCCTCTCTCCCCCTTTCTTCTCTCTACATGATTTGTTCTTTTTAAAAAAATTGAACTTAAAAATTAAAGAAAAGAGTAAAAAATGACATGGCATTTTTGTAACATGAAAATGTTTTATTATTATTTTTCTTTTCCATGTCAATGGCAAATGTACAAAACTGCTTAACTAAATTAAAGTTCAGGAGCTAATTGCAAGCAATTAAAACTTCAAGTACCTACTTGACTGTTTTTGTTATAGTTTCAGTACCAAATGTGTAATTAGCCATACTATAAAACAAAGGGGAAATGGTTGTGAGATTTATAAGTCAAACAACCAATCATAGCCAAATCAGTGTCATAAATCATGTTCAATGACATTACCTGCAAGTGTCTGAATCAAATCTTCTAAATTAATCCCAATCTTCATTTCCTTCAATTTAGTAGAGTGCATATCAGTAGTTGTAGAAATATAATTTTCAGTTTTGTACTCGACAACACCACCCATAATGCATGTATTGGGACAGATGATGTCACCATCATGTTCATCACTTCCATCACAGCAATCTGAAAGATGACACACAATTAACAAAAAACAAAACAAATATCGGAAAATCTCGCCAAGGTCGAAATACACTCGGCTCAGAATCACGGAATTCAGTACAACACTTAAACTGAAAATCTAAAGATTCAAAACAAGCTCATTAGAAGATCAAGAGTTTGGAAAGGAATAAAGAGCTTAAAGATGTTGCAAAGCAGTAGGACTAAGTAGTGGTATGGGGTTAGGAACTAGTTTCCAGTTTCAGAGTCGGTCCATTATCGAAAATAGAAAAGAATTGAGACAAAAAAGGCATGCAAAAAATTCAATCCCAGGTAATCTTTCTATTCTAGACTAGAGTGCTAACTATTAAGACGGAATCCACCACGGTGGAACACAAAAATACCTCACATTATCCGAACCACTGTCTATCCTAGTCAATGTAAAAACGAAACATTTCCTTAAACACTGTTTAGTTTCCTGCTTGAAACATCAATACATGTTTACAAAGATTAACAAAAACATGGTCGGAATAATACTCACCACAAAAACGATCGTTAACTCGAGAAGAAAAAATGAATCGAGGTATACTTCCTACATTCCTACAATAAAATTTGCCTGCCGGGCAAGCTGAAGTCCCTGCACATACAAATAAGGCAGCCAAGAGACTCAGCAAGTCAGAAAAACAATTAAATTTGAACAAAAACTTGAAAAAAGTTGAAGAGTAAAGAGAATACCAGGCTCGTCGGTGCCGTCAAGGCAATCGCAGAAATCGTCATTAAGACGGTCTCTGGTAAATGATTTGGACCCATCCTTGCACTTGATAACCTCCGCAGAAAAATACTTGGCATCTATTCAATTCAATTCAATTAATAATAATAACACTAACAAAATGATGAAAAAAGGGGTTTTGGAAATTGGAATACCTAATGGGTGGATTCCGAGGGGAAGAGAGTTAGAACGAACGGAAGAAGAAGAAGAAGAAACAAGCACGGCAAGAAAGGAGATGGCAGCAAAATAAACCCTGAAACTGCGTTTCAAAAACACCCAATTCCATGCCTCCATTTCTCTTCTTTTTCTGAAATACAAGGAAATATATGGTTTATGGGCATTCCTTGTACACTCAATTGCCCATGAGTCACAGCCATTGGGTTTCGCCTCGTTTTCCTTTTGTTTTTTGCGCTTGCGGTTAATATGAGCAAATATTTTATGCTTTTAATTAATTAACTTATTTCTATTTATTATTTTTCATAATAAAAGTAATACATTTAAAAATTAAAAGAACATATATATTAAAAATATGAAATGAAAAGAAAAAAATTAAACAATATTCAATATCCGTCTGCATTTGTTTGTATTCATTTATCATTTTAACGAAGAAACATAAATAGACACGAACAAGCTACATTCTTTAAAGAACGAATATAAACATATTCTCGTTTATGTTCGTTCACTTCGTTTACATAACTAAGAAAAATAAAAGTAGGGAAGTTTTTTTTTACGATTCAACTTTTTTTTATTTAATCAATGGATTTAAAAATTATCAATTTTGACATTACTTTTTGACGGCATTATGACATGACAATTTATATTACAACGATATCATTTTAATTTTTTAGTTTAAAAGTAGTTAAGATTTTAAAACCTACAAGTTTTTAAGGCAAGTGAAAAAATGTTCGAATTAATCTAATATAACTAAAGAAAAACAAAAACTCTAAAATTTATAACAAAGTTCAATTAATTTAAAAACAGACCGAACTAATCAAACTTTGTTCAGTTAATACTTTTAAAGAAATTGGTTTGACTAATGGTTAAAGAAAAGAATCTAATTAATTATGTGCAGTCGATAACAAAATTAACCAAATAAATACCCCTAACTACGAAAAATTATATCATGGGTGATTCCCACCACGTCATCCATGGGACCAACCAATGAAAACCACCCACTTCACCATGATTTTTCCATGTCATTTTTTCCAACCAATGAATCTTCACTAAAATTTAAATAACGATGAAGTGGGTGGTTTCCATTGGTTGTCCCATGGATGACGTGGTGGGAATCACCCATAATATAATTTCTCCCTAACTACAGTGAGAAATAAGTAATTTAATGTTTTTCTTTTTTCAGATGAGTAATTTATAATTAAAAACAATTGCAAATTACTTTTATTTACATTATTAGTCTACTAGTTAGAAATCATAATCACTAAAATATGTGCATAGTAGCCTGCACGTATTTTCATATGTCTTTATATATATCAACAATAAGCTAATTAACATAAAGGTCGTTGTAGTATAGTGGTAAGTATTCCCGCCTGTCACGCGGGTGACCCGGGTTCGATCCCCGGCAACGGCGCAAATTATTTTTTTTCTCTCCCTCCTTTCTACCTGCTTTTGAAAAATAAAAAGACTTTTAATTGGCGTCGCCCGGACTCGAACCGGAGACCTTCAGTGTGTTAGACTGACGTGATAACCAACTACACCACGACACCTTAATGCCTTTGGATATCGTTAATGTTTATTATTTTGTTAAAAAAATACTAATATCTACCAAATTTAGTCGCATATAAATAAGTTTTGAAATCTAATACAACAACCGATAATACATCAATTTTATATTTTCACAATAATTAATTTTTAAATCAAACTTTATTTTCATATAGCCTGTAAATTGATCCACACAAAATTCACTTTAATCTTTTTCTCTCTTTTTTAGTACATAAAACTAAAAGAGGGCTAACCAACGTTTTTAAGTCTATCGAAAGTAACTCTAAACTCATTATCTTGGCAAATTACTTATACTAAGAGACATGAGAGTCTTTTCATATAAATTTAATAAATTGACGTCGTCCGAACTCAAATCGAAAGCCTTCAATGTGTTAAACTAACGTGATAACCAATTACACCATGATACCTTAATATCTTTTGATATTGTTAAATTGTATTATTATTTTACAGAATAATATCTACCAAATTAAAATTTTACAAATATAGGATAAAATTGAGTCTTTTTTTTCTCCCATTATCACTACTGCATAATAAGTCGCAAGTGAATAAATTTTGAAATCTAATACAACAACCAATAATACATAAATTTTATTTTATTTTTCTCATAAGATTAATTTTCAATCAAACTTTATTTTCATATAACCTGTAAATTGATTCACACAAAAATCATTTCCATCTTTTGTTTTTGTACATAAAAGAGGGCTAAGCAACCATTCTTTAAGTCTATTGAAAGTAACTCGAAACTCGTTATTTTGATAAATTGTTTATACTGAGAGACATAAAAGTCTCTCCATATGAATTTGATAAATTAGAATGGCTATTGGCTGGATAATCAACTATTTATAAATTTTCACATTCAATTATGATTATTTCAAGGCCAGCTACCGATGCTAATCGTATTCTATCATAGATTACCTATAAGCCGACCTAAATAATCGAACATAACCCTTCACAACTGTTGGTGTCCTGCAACAGACACGCCGTGTTTAACGGGACAATAATAAAACTATCAACTTTAAGGATTCTCTTTTTTTATCTTAATTTCTGATTCCATTACTGCTTTATATACTTTTTGTATGTAGCTAGATATCTCCTTTGTTTCCAAAATGAGCCATATTGCAAAATCGAACAAAGTGCCCCAATTCGTAGGTTCCCATATACATGCAATGACCACTAGCAATATTAGAACAACCTTCTTCTTCTTCTTCTTCTTCTTCTTCTTCTTCTTCTTCTTCTTCTTCTTCTTCTTCTTCTTCTTCTTCTTCTTCTTCTTGCCATTCTTTTGCATTTTCTCTCCATTTGGCCTATGTTTCTTGTTTGAGAGAGCACGGATTGAAAGAGAGAGGGCTGGAGGGAACGGTCGTCCCTTTTAAAAGTTTAAAATTCGTATATGATTTAAAAATTCTCTACATATTTCTTATTGAAAATCTATTTTCGCCCCTTAAAATTTTATAAGTTTACCCCTAAAATTATATACGCTTGACCCCCTAAAATTTGACGATCGAGTAGGGATTGATTTTTTTTAATTGAGTTTGTAAAATTCGAGTTAAGTCGAATTATTTTTTGAGCCGTAGGGGTGTTGTTTTTGAGGGGCAATGCACGTTGTGCTTCTGGTGTAGGGAATGGGAGGAAGACGCCGATCACCTTTTGTACTCGTGTCCCGTGGTTCAGCGTATATGGGACTGGTTTCGCTGCTGGTGGAGAGTGTGTTTACCGCTGCCGCAAACGTTGTCGGATTTCTTTTTACCCGACTTCCATTGCTCGTTTTCGGGTACGCGTCGTTGCATGTGGGTGTCATGCGTTGCAGCGATGTTATGGTCGATTTGGTTAGCACGGAATGAGATGGTTTTCAACAAGAAATTCTTACCGGTCGAGGAGGTGTGTTTCTTGATTAAGTTGCGTTCGTTTTATTGGATGCGTACTTTGCGGAATGATCTATGCATTGGCGAGGCGATATGGTGGGAATGCCCGAGTCTTTACTCTGAGCCATCACCGTCGCGAACAGCTCGGCTTGGTATTTGTTGGGAACCACCATCGCGGGGGATCTTGAAGTTTTCGGTGGATGGCTCTGCACGTGGTAAGCCGGGTCCTGCAGGTTTTGGGGGCGTGTTACGCGATGAGCATGGTAGTATCTTGGCGTTATTTTCTGGCCCTCTTGGTTGTATTGACTCAAATGAGGTTGAACTGCGAGCGATTGCTTTTGCGCTATCGTACTTTCGGAAGTCAGCTTGGGCAGCTCTTCCTTTGGTAGTAGAGTCGAATTTCATGGTCGCTATTAGTTGGGTGTTACATATGGACAAACGACCATGGCGTTTTTGGGAGGTATTTCGTGAGATTGACAGTTGCTGCTCTACGCTACATTCAGTATGTTTCTCCCATATTTTCCGTGAGGCGAATGGCTTAGCAGACGCGTTGGCAAAGGAGGGGGTGACACGGATTTCATTATTTTGTGCTTGTTAGTGTTAGCGTTTTGTTTTTGTTTCCGATTGTGGTTTGTTGGACCCTTGTTTTACCACATACGGTTCATACTCTTTTCCTCCGTTAGGCTTTAGGGAGGTTTTTAACGAGGCGACCGTTGTGGCATTTTGGTTGTATATTGCTTCTTAATATACGACATCATTGAGCAAAAAAAAAACATGCCTTATTATTGTAATATATATTTTTTTAATGTTGTTTGTTGATAGTTTTTACCTTTCATCGTTGAGCTTTGGTGATGTTTGTATCTAAATTGTTTTGAGCCTTTAAGTTAGGATTTTTACCTTTTCTTTGTATGATCGTGTTTATGATCTAGAGACGTTAGTTTTCATGTTATTAAGAATATGTTAGGATCAAATTTGTTTACCATAGTTATAAACTCTCATTGTATTTTGAGATTTTTCCTTTTTTTAATAAAACTAATGTACTCATATTCAAAAAACTTTAGCACTTTCTAAAAAGCTCTAGTTTTTCTCTCAAATAGCTAAGTTGTCGCTGCACTTTTTTCACTTTTTTGCATTAGCCGGCGAACGGCAATCAATTAGCTTTTGGTTGTCAATCGCCGGTATTTTTTATTTTCTTGTTTTTTTATATTTTAATAAAAATCTCTACATTTGTGGCACGCGTTTTTCTCTGTCTTTGTGGCACACTTTTCTTTATTTTTTGTAGTTTATTTCATCTGTCCTCGTGGCATGATATCAACATACCTTGACGACCGGTTGGTACTCGCACAGAGATCTTCACGGCGCTAATATCTGATTATGGTTCTATCAGTGGTGTTGCAAAGATTGATCCCCACTCGGTTGATGGTTGAATGCCGATGTAATCAGTCCTTTCTGTCTGGTAGTTTGGGTCGCTCACAACTCTTTTTTCACTCGTTATGCGCCTCGATTGATAGACACGATGAGATTCAGGAAAACTTCTGAATTTTGATGGTATGCTTGTCTCTATGAAAGTATTCATTTTTCTTTGTTTTTAGTTGTAAAATTTTTTGATAGATTAATTTCATTATGCTTCTTCCTACCTGCGTTGTAATTGCATTATCTTATATAATTTTAATAAAAATTTAGTGGCTATCATTAAAAAAAAACTTTCCGCTATGTCAAGAGGTATATTTTAATTTGTTAAAGTCTACCATACCATTTTTTTTGAAAGGGACCATACGATTTTATTAAATGAGAATTAAAAATACTAATTACATTAAAATATTTAAAAAAACTTACTGATGTGACATAAATATTAGAGGCATATTTAGTCATTATTCCTTTACTTTGTGTGGAGTTACATTCAATTGCAACATTAGTATATGAATTAAGGGAACGCCATTCCTATGTTTCCAAATTGTGGAGAGGAGGATTGCAAATTTTGTGTAAAAACTCTTTGCCTGATGGCGTTTTGTGTAGTGAAAATTAAGTAATTTAATTTTTTTTTCTTTTTTCACGTGTAATTTATAATTTTAAAAGTAATTTCAATTTCCTTTTATTTATTATTAGTCTGATAGCTAGAAATCATAATCACTAAAATATGTCCATAATAGCCAGCAGGTAGTTTAAACGTTTATATAAAACAAAAGTAAAAGGTTAGCATCAAGGTCGTTGTAGTATAGTGGTAAGTATTCCCGCCTGTCACGCGGGTGACCCGGGTTCGATCCCCGGCAACGGCGCAATTTAAATTTTTTTCTCTCCCTCCTTTCTACCTGCTTTTAAAACATTAAAAAAAAAAGACTTCTAATTGGCGTCGCCCGGACTCGAACCGGAGACCTTCAGTGTGTTAGACTGACGTGATAACCAACTACACCACGACACCTTGATGGCATTTATTATCATTAAATTAATTAATACGTTATAATATAATAACTAGCAAATAAGAATGTACAAATATCTAAAATTTAGACGTTAGCAAAACAAAACCCCATTTATTCCAAGGTTCATCCTTATATGCAAGGTAAGGCATTGATCAACCTTTGAAACTTTAGTGGACTAGCATTTGTTTGATTCCATTTCCACTGCACATGTAGATGTTGAAATGCTGCACTCCGAATGATTCTTCACCGGGAAACCGGCTCGCGAAGATGTTGTCGGTCTTATTTTTCTTCTCGAATGAAGCCAAGTATTTGTTCTACTGGAAACAGTTGATGTCACAAATCTAGGCACCTCTGCTGCAGTTGCCGGTAAAGTGAAGCTCGGAAGGTGGGATACGTACATCACTAACATTGGACTCCTCATGCCCCGATTAAACACTATTCACCCTTCCTCCAACATTTGATCAACCCATCGTTTCACAAACATCTTCTTCTTTGGGAGTTGGGACTGACGTACAAGCATCAGTGTTTTTTTTAATGAATTGGATTTTTTAGGAGAATTTAATAATCCATTGAATTGAATTGGATCGATGATGGTGAAATTATTTTTAATGATATATGGTTTAGGGTATAGGTTTAAGAGTTTAAGGGTTTAAGTTTTAATAGTTTAGGGTTTTAGGTTGATGGTTAAGGGTTAAATTATTTTTTATAAAGAATAGGGTCAAATTAAAATAATATTTAAATAATGAGAGTTCAATAGAAATACGAAAATATGTGAGATACTAAATATATAGTTTACCCTTATTAAAAATAAAATTTTAATATATATAAAAAATAATTTAATTGAATTTTTAAAAATAATTCTTAATTGTATTATGGGTCCTTAAAAATAATTCATCATTAGTGGTGTTCGTCGCACGTTGTAGAATTTTCCTATGGTTAATTACTCTCGACCGCGGAAACAAAAAAATTTATAAGCGTTTTAATTTATAGTTTAGAGAAATGTTTTAAGATTTAGAGTTTAGAATTTAGGATTTAAGATTAGAATTTAAAGTTTAGAGTTTGTATGTTAAAACTTAAATCTCTAATCATATTATTCTATATTTTAAATTTTAACCTCTAAACCCTAAATTATAACCACAAACTATAAATCTTAACCCCTAAATTAAAATTATAAACTCTAAAATTAAGACACATATAAAAAACTTTTTTTTTAAATTTTTACCGACAATCTAATAAATATAAAATCAAACACTTTTGACCTAATTTGTGGTATAGGAGAAGAATATTTGAATTACAAAGTTGTTAGAAAGAGTTTTGCATTCTTTACCTAAATGATTCTCCACTAAAGGGACAGCTATCGAGAAGACAAAATATTTTACTACAACGACTCTTGATGAACATAAATTCTAACACTAAAATCCAAGTTAGGTCAATGCCATAAATATTTGACAAATTATATACATTGATTATTGATTATTATATTGTTGAATTAGCTAATAAGAATTATTAAACAATCACATAAATATTGAACAAATAAATCTAATCAATATGAATCCTTACAATGGTCCTAGTGATAAAGGATGATGTATTTCATCTAAGTGGTTTGAGTTCGAACATCATGTATGCCTTATTAAAGGGTCAAGAAATAATTTTTATTAATATTGTTTAGATTTGTTTACAACAACAAATAATTTTCATTATTCTTTTGAGTTATTTTCACCACACCTCTTAAAGCTATGATTTTCATTTTAAATCAGTCTCGAAATTTTTAAATATTTTAATTTTATCTTCAAATAATGACTCTTATTCTAATTTAGTCTCAAAACTTCTAAACATTTCAATTACATCCTCAAACGACGACTCTCATTCTAATTTTGTCCCCAAACTTTTGAAGATTTTAATATCATCTACAAATTATCAATATATGCTGATCATATCTCATGTTAATAAAATAATTATAAAAATTATCACATGTAAAACATTGATGTGAATTATATAATGATATGATGTGATACAAACGATAATTTGTAAATAAAATTAAAACGTTCAAAAGTTTAGAAATTAATTTAAAATGAGAGTCATAATTTAAAGATAAAATTAGAATATTTAAAAATTTAAGATCAATTTGGAATAGACATTGTATTTTGAGGATTAAATTTTGACTAATTTGTATGTAAAAAGAGAAGTTAAAATGGGGGCGTCAGTTTTACTAACGAGAATTGGTTCATGTGGTAAGTATCTTAGTATCGCTTAAGCAAGTCTTGAGTTCGACGTCTTGTGTATGTAAAAAAAATTGTTGGGAGACTCACCCACCAAAGCTATATGTGCGATGTGAGTTGGTTCGGATTAATAAGAGCAAATCCTTGAGAAACCGAAAGGACAATAAAAAATGAAGGTTTCGGTTCTTATTTAAGTAATGAAATGAAACGAAACGTTAAACACCTAGCTATTTGACCTGGAAAATAGTTCAAACACCTAAAGTGTATAGTTTGGACACTTATTTTATGATTAAACTAAAAAGAATGGGAGTCATATAGGTCTAGGTGCGGCTAAAAGATGGTAAGTTTCGAAACTTGTCCACAAATTGAAAATGTTAGACTTCTTAATAACATTTTCGATTGGGTTTTTTTGTTTATTTTTTCAAGTATCGATACTTATTTTTGTAAGTATCGATACTTAATTTTTTTTTTTGATTGAATGGTGACCTCGTTAAAAACCCCCTTCATATCGGTCATTGCCCTGAAGGGCGCTAACCAACAGCGGAAGGAGGAAAAGAGTGTCACAAGAATTTTATTAATTTGAAAACTCAAATAGCAAAGAACCAAAGTCCCTGGGTGTACAATAGATTACCCTGCAGCAATATAATTAATCCCCACAATAGACTGTCAAATTTACTACTAGAAAACGAGCTAACCTATTCCCCTTTTGGCTAAAGAATCAGCAGCCAAATTACAACAGCGGGAAATTTTCTGATAGATACAAGACCTTGAAGCTCCAAGTGAAATAATCTCCTCTACCAGCCCCCTGAACAATACCGGGCAAAGCGCCAAGTTTCCGATCCAATCAACTGCTAAGCTACTGTCGCTTTCCACAATAATTTTGTATTTTGAGCATGAGACGCTGTTCAAAGTCAGTCGTAACCCTTCCTTAATCGCCAGGAGTTCCGCTAGGACTGGAGGACCAGGACCCACGCTCCTGGAAAAGGACAGGAGGACTCTCCTTCATGATCTCAGACGATACCACCAATGCCACCATCAGATCCTGACCGCTTCATGGCCCCATCCGTATTCACCTTTATATAGCTTGCTGGAGGAGGGGACCACAGCAGATTCGGCTTCGCAGCAGCTTTCCCACTGCCAGGATTACTAACGATCGCAGGGCAGGCTGCGATGTCTTCCAAGGTCTCAAGAGACGCAGGGAACGATGCTTTATACCATGATGCCAGCCTGAATCTAGTTAAGAAGAGAAGCTGAGATTTGTCGAAACTTGAATTATTAAAAACCAAGTCGTTTCTAAATAACCAAATAGACCAGCAGATTGAGAATGGGATGATTTTCCAGAAAAAAGGAGGAGAAGCGGACGGATTCAACGCTTCCCATTGTTCTAACACTGCAGCGAAATTTTTCGGAGGGATCCAAACTAATTGCCATTGACGAAGAAACCAAGTCCATATATCCCAGCTGTATTTACAGTGGATAAACAAATGAACTGCCGTCTCTGATTCCACTCGGCAAAAAGAGCAGAGGGAAGAAGCCGACTCCAACATTCCCCGCTTTGCAAGTTCCCCCTTAACTCCCAGCTTTTCGTGAACAAGTTGCCACACGAAGAATTCAACCCTCGGGGGAACGGAACCGGACCAAACCAAACCTTTCCATTTAAAGTCAACCGCCATCTTGTTAAAGTAGGAGCTATATCCAGACTAAGCCGAGTATAATCCATCACCCGACCCATTCCATAATAAGCAATCTTGGATAAAACCATCAGAGTTGGCCATGGATAATGCGTTAGAGAATGACTCCCATTGAGCTTGTTCCCAGCCGAATAAGCATCTTCGAAGAGTAATATCCCAAACCCATTTGCCATCTATTTTTTCTCCATACTCGCAGACTCTACCGGACTTGTTATTAGTGAGAGCAAAAATTCTCGGGAACCGAGACTGAAGCGGCTCTACCCCTAGCCACGTATCAGACCAAAATAATAGGGAAATCTCATCCCCAAGTTGCAAGCGACAATGATTTTGAAGGTTGATACTCACCTCATCCTAACAAAGAAAGGAGTTTTTGATGTCCCTCCAAAACCAAGAATTTAGTTTTGACTTGGAGTTCTCGACTACAATCGAACGCTGGTCAATGCTTAATTTGCCACAAAGAATTTTTTTCCAGTCACACACGCTATCATTGGCATACTTCCAAATCCACTTGCCCAATAGTGCCCTGTTAAAGAGCACGATATCCTTAATACCTAAGCCTCCCGCCTCCAAAGGCATACAAACCGCTGACCATTTTAACCAATGAATTTTTTTTTTTTGTCACCCGACTCGCCCCATAAAAAATTAGCCACTAGACTATTCAATTTGCTCGCCACCGATGCTGGAATTTTAAATAAAGAAAGGTAGTATGTAGGCAATGAGGAGAGCACAGATTTGATAAGAACGAGTCTTCCACTTGTAGATAAGTTCTTACCTTTCCAACTCGCCAAATGGATTTGAAACTTTTCTACAACAGGATCCCATAAAGAGATGGAATTTCTCCTAACTCCGAACGGAAGGCCAAGATACTTTGAAGGAAACTCACCCACCGAACATCCTGCTTTATCCGACCATAGCTTCAAAGAATCAGTGTCCACATTAATACCATATAATCTGCTCTTAGATAAGTTTAGTTGAAGTCCAGAGGCAATCTCAAATAATCTTAAGACCCTCTTAACATTTATAATCTCCCTTTGTGTAGCACCACAGAATATCAACAGGTCATCAGCGAATTGGAGATGAGAAAACTGAACCGAATCCTCCCCACTTCCGATACTGAGGCCATTAAACAGACCCTTCAATGTAGCTTTCTCGATCAAAAGATGCAGCGCTTCCCCAACAAGATTGAAAAGTAAAGGAGAAAGTGAACACCCTTGACGTAATCCTCTAGCAATCGGAAAGCAGTCCGTTGGAGAGCCGTTAACCAAAACTGAGATTGTGGCCGAATTAACACATTTCATTATCCAACTGCACCAGCGATCTCCAGTTTGAAATAAATTTCCAGTTTGAAATAAAATATCGATACTTACAAAATAAAAATTGGTATTTGAAAGAAAGAAAAAACTCAAAAAATTAATCAAAAATATTATCAAAAAATCTAACATTTTTAATTCGTGAAAAAATTTCAAAATTTGACGTTTTTTCGTCATACCCTAAACATGTCGCTCGTTAGACTTGCCCATGCGAGTCGGTTCTAACTTTGGCGTATCTTTCAGATTCACACGTTTTACAGTTCCCAATGGGCAGTGGGAAATGAGCAATGGCCTTTGTGAAACACTTTGGACACCTCACTTTCTCTATCCTTTTCTTTAAACTCAAATCACATGATCTACAAACAACTCACACGTAAACAACTTGTATTAAATTTCATTTAAAAACATCTTATTATCTGTCACCAATATTTTTATTATTATTATTATTATAATTAATATTATATTCTTTGCTATATTATTTTTCTTTAACGATTTTTTCGAGAGGAAATAAAGAAATTTACTTTTAAAAAATATTGAATCTACAATTTAAAAAAGAGATGGACTGTCAATAGAGAATTCTAATCATTTACTTTAAAAATTGTTAATATTTATCCGTATTATTTATATGATGCATTCATATTATTATCATATATAGGGACGGGCGTAAGACTTTAGGTTAGGGGGTGAACCTATAAATTTCTAAGAAAGACAAACTTATGAAAATTTAAGGGGGCGAAAATAAATTTTCAATAGAAAATTCTAAAATTTTTCTAAGTCCTATAAATTTTTTAAATCTTTAGGATATGACCGTCCCCGCCAGCCCTGACCCATCCCTTATCATACATATATATGAATATATACCGACACATTATGAAATAAATTCTTACTAATAATCAATAATTATTTCAGACTCCTTTTAAACAGAAGCCAGAAGAAATGTTTTAGTAGGATGTTTTTTTCTGGCCAAAATAAGCCTTTTAAAACATTTTAGTCAGTTATCTCAATATATATAGTTCAAACATTTATTTTATAGTTGAACCTTAAAACAACTCAAAAAATAATATTTTTAACTTTTTATTATTGGAGAATCATTTTGAGTTAAATTATTTATTTACTTTGTATTATAATACATATAATCATTATTATTTGTAATGCTTTGAACGATTTTTTAACTCAATTTATAATGTTAAGAGTCCAACATTTTTGTCTTTTTTAAAGGTTTTAACATATATCACATTACACCAACTAGTAGTTAAATGTGAGTATTCAATCGAGTGGAGTAAAAATTTCAAGATAGTCGAGTTGACGAAGTCCTATTATATAACTCAAATTTTATTTGAATTTTTTCAGAGTTGAGTATAGTTATTCGAGTTTCTGTTCAAATTTAATTGTAAATATTTTATAATGTTATGATACTAATTGGTTCAAATTTACACCACTTTCTATAGCCATATACATATGTATTCATATTTTTCATATGCGATCTACATATATCAGACAAAGTTGGGGACTCAATTAGAACTTGAAAACAACATACTAATTACTAAAATTTCGAAATTTAAATCTCATTTTATAACTCAAATTTTATTTAAAAAAAATTCAAATCGAGTTATATCGATAAAAAAATTAAATTTTTCGAGTAAAAGCGAATTTCGCAATACCTGATGACGGTGGCTGTATTAATTATGTTTTTAAACCAATGTTTTAACAGTAATTGAGTTTCCATTATTGGCGGGTAAAAGCTGTTTCTCTTAATTTCCAGTATATTTCAAGGCCCCCAGCTTTGCTATAAGCTTACAAACAAACAAATTGATTCTTCACTTCTCTGTTCTTTATTCTTTCTCTCTCTCTTTTCATTAATTTATACACTTATTTTCTGATTATAATAAGCATTGATTCTTTTCTCTTTCTCTTTCTCTTTCTCTTTCTCTCCTAATTAGTTCATGCATTGATTAGGCACCTCATTTTCATGTTTTCTTTTCCAAGAAAGGAACTGGGATTAGGTATCTTTCTGCAATTTTCCCTTCTTCACACTTCAAAAGGTACTTTCTTCTTCTAAAACATTCCTGATTAATGCTCGGGTCGGTGGGTGTTGAGATTTGATTTCAGTTACTTGAGAAACAAGAATGAAATCCGAATCTGAAACGGAAAGATCTGTGTTTATTGTGCTTGATTTCATGTTGTTTTTTTCGTTTCTTTCCCTTTCGAATCCGAGGAGGATGCTGGTTTCTTCATAATTCTAGCTTCAGTGAGAAATCTGAATCTGAAATCGGTACTTTTTTGTTGTTTTTTCTGGATTTGATTGTGTTATGGAAATGAAGGGGAAACTTGTTTTTTTTTTCTTTCCATTCCTCCCTGATTTACTGTGATTATTTTTGTTTGAAATATAAGTTGTTAATAATGGATTTGCTGCTGCCACTCCAATGTGTGCTATTTAGCTGTTGTTTTTAGTATGGAATTTTTTTCTTGTTTTAGATTAAAACTTTAGCATTCCTCTGTTCGGGGTTCTGGCAAAAACTGTGAAAATAAATCAAAACTGAACATGATCTAAGATTAGACACTCTATTGGATTCTGTTGGATTGAAGAATTTGTGAATAGGATTATGATAATTTATAAGTACAATTTTCATTTCTTTTCCTACCTTATATGACCAGTGAAAGTTAGCATGATTTGTTATTGGCTTAAATGAAAAATCAGCCCCTAAACCATACCATTTTTTGTTTTTAGTCAACTATTTTTTTTTTGTCAAAACAAGTACCTAAACTACTATTTTTGGTCACTTTAAATCCAATGGTTATCTAAGTTTAAAATTTTTTTTGCCAATAAGATGTTGACACATCACAAATTTTTTCACCAAAAAGATAGCTTAGGGGCTAAAAGCAAAAATGACATAGTTTAGGTACTTGTTTTGACCAGAAAATAGTTTAGGTACTTAAGATGACTATAAATAATAGTTTATGTATTTATTTAGGGACTCAAAGCAGAAAAAGAGCATAGTACAAGAGCTGATTTTTCATTTAAGCCTTTGTTATTCTCTGTCCATTTTCCCTACAATACTTGCATTCAACATTTGTTTCGACACACATTCAGACATCTGAAGTGCAATCAATCCTCTGCATGTATGGAAAAGCTTAGGGAAAATTGAGTATACCGGCAGAAACACATACTTGTATCCTATGTTCGACTTAATCCGGTAACATAGCATATAGGCATTGTTAGTAGCTTCAAAGGAAGCAAGATGCAACTTATTGGTCTTTTAGATTAGAAGAAATTGCAGTTTTTTGAATGATCACATATAGGCATTGTTAGTAGCTTCAATGAAAGTTTTTTGATGCATTGATTTTAAATGAACAGATATATGTCTCTGAAGAATTTGATGGAAGACAAGCAACTTGACTTTAACCGGCCACTTCTTTCGGTAAGGCGCTTCACATCCCAGGTCGTAGGTTCTGAATCTGAGGGCAACAAGAAAACTGATAAATCACTCAGCAAAATACCCCGTCTTCCCATTTATAAATCTGAACTGAAATCAGGTCCAATTAGGAACCCTGGAACAGTTCCTTTTATGTGGGAGAAAACTCCAGGTCGACCAAAGGAAGAAAAAAATATACAAACTCATGCTCTTGACAAGCCTCCCATTGCCCCGAAGCTTCCACCTGGGAGGGCTTTGAATGATAAGCAGCAGCCTTCTATAAAAGGGTCTGATGCTAAAACTTTTGCACCATGCCAAACAGAAATTGTCCCTTCCAGTTCTCAAAATGTTCCATCATTGGCTCTCGATGAAACTAAGTATGATTGTGCCGCAAATGGAGACATGGAGGAGACAGGGAGCTCTGGCTCAAAGGATAGTGGTGAGGCTTATGTGGATGCACTCGATACACTTTCACGGTCAGAGTCATTCTTCTTGAACTGCAGTGTTAGTGGCCTGAGTGAGTTGGATGGTTCAGATATGAAACCATCTGGAATCTTCTCATCGGATCCGCAAACTCGGGATTTCATGATGGGTCGTTTTCTGCCTGCAGCGAAAGCTGTAGCATCAGAAACACCTCCATATGCTACTAGGAAACAGCCTATAGTACGAGAGCCACCAAGACAGATAAAGGAGCTTGTAACGGTGGATAAGCAGCAACCACATCGTGCATCCAGTCCAATGAAGTTCCGACATTATGCACAAGATGATTGGTTGGAAGAAACTGAAGATGATTGCTATAGCCATTCTGATAACTATTCAGCAAATGTCTGTGGCTTATTTCCTCGGTTCTTGCTTAAAAATTCCTTATGCCTTTTGAACCCCATACCAGGGATGAAAATTCAGGCTCAAAAACCAGTAGAACCGGCCTACTCTGTTCGTAGGCGAGAGGCTAAATCTTCATATTTGAGACCTTGCAGTGAAACTGAAAATGAGGTACCTATGGTCTTTTCTCCTAATGGGATTGTCTAAATCTTACTTTTTCTTTTGCTTTCCTTTTGTAAATTAAATATTAGTTCATTTATTTTTTTAGCACGCTGAGGCTGCTGGCGATAAAGGCTTAACAGGCATTGCTCAAACAAAGGAGGTTATTGAGGATAAGCATAATCAAGGGAGCGGATCTAGCAAGAATAGTTATCGAAGTGATTGCCCGAATCCGGGTGGAGCTCCTCCTTTTAGGCATTTGCAGGGTAACAATGTATCATCGCCTCCCAGTCAAATTTCACAGGTGGTACATCAAGAAAAAGGGTTTCTTGGTATTCCTGAAAAGGCTAAGAATTACAGGGTTAGCAGCATTGATCCTCTTAAAAAAGAAAGGAAGAATTTTAAAGAATTGCTGGCAAGTGAGAGTATTAGCCAGGAATCAGGTTCGGCAAGCCCTGTTGAGAAGACTCTATATGTAGATTCCATACACAGGGTAATATCATCCAACTCATGTTTTCCGGATGAAACTGCACTAACTCAATGCACGAAGGATGATTTAGAGATCCCGGTTAATCCTGGGGAAATGGAGGAGAATTCTTCATTAAAGGATTCCAAGCACTTGAATCATGTTGTTGATGAGAATGCAGCAGTGCAGCACAAGACCATGGAGTCTGTGGATCCATATTCTCTGTTTTCTCCTGAAAAACATGCTCCTTACTTGCAAATGGACGCATCGGACGGTACCAGAAGGGATCGAGCTTTGATTCAGGATTCTAGTAAATTGACATGCCTAGGTGTTACTCACAACGGGAAGAATGATATGGAATGCCCAGTGAACTTTGAGTTAAGTCAACAAGAGCACATACAAGTCCCTAAAACATTTACACACTCAACAGCAGCTGAGCGTATAAAGGTTGATTCGGAAAGCCGCTCGCAAATCAAATCAAGTAACAGAGGGAGTTCTAGTGGCAGCAACTTAAAACTAACTCTTGCCCTACCTTTACCAAAAGCTCCATCAGAATCCTGGTTAAAGCGCACCTTGCCCGCCGTCTCGTCGAGAAACACATCCTCATGGTCTTCTCTAGGTACATGTAACGATGCTGGAACTCAGGCCAACACAACTCCGTCCAATGATCTCAAGTGGGAAACCATTGTTAGATCTTCTAATGTTCATCACGGTCGTCTGCGTTTTTCAGAGGTAAATTCAGTAACTCGTTACTTCATACATCGATTTTCTTTATATCCATGTTTACTGTTATTTCATGAGTTCATACATTCACTATGCAATTCCTCATGTATCAGGAACAACTTCCTCCGATACCAGAAGCTTAGAAGTACAAATACGTCGAGCCGAGTCAGTAGGTTTCGCCATCTGCTTATGGTTGAAACTACCTGTCAAAAACTTTATCTACAGGTACTCTTCAAGTATATGATGGAAAGCTGTATAAGTGTAAATCAATATTTTCCATATGGCACTGATATATGAATCTGTAGTTGTAATTCTTTGTATATAACATCAATAAGTTCATAGAGTACAGGTCCAATAAACCCTGTATTGTATGTGTGTTCTTGTTTGCAATAAAAGGTGAAAATTGCTGCTTTTAGCATTAGCAATTATAATTATGTCTAAGGGGAGCGAACCTATAAAATTATAGGGGTAAACTTATAACATTTTAGATGGTAAAAATAAATAATACATAGAATTTTAAAAAATAAATAAATTATATACGAATTTTAAAATTTTTAGAGGCAACCACTCCTCTGGTCCATCCCTGGTTATGTAATGCTTTCATGCATGTATTTATTTGTTTTCTTGTTTTGTATGTTTCTTAAATTTATAATAAGATCCTCAAACGTAATTATTTGATTCATTTCCATTCTTTCATGCACTACGAAATTAATTGATTCATTTTAAATTTATGGGTTTGAATAAATGCTCAACATTCGAGAGAGTTTGATAATTACAAATCTAATATAACATATTCTAATAGTCGTGGAAAATAAGAGGGATTAGTGGGCCACAAAATTTTGGAAAATTAGAATTTAGTATCTTAAATTTTTTAAAAACTTAATTTGGACCCTCAAAATTTTAAAAAATTCCCATTAAGCCTTTCAATTTTTTTTTCAAAAATGTAGATTTAACCTTCAAAATTTTGAAAATGTTAGTTTAAACGACTATTTTTTATGTTTTTAATTGGTCTCCAAACCTTTTATTAATTTCATAAAACTCAACTCGATTCGAAAAAATTTCAAACAAAGTTTGAATTGTAAAATATCACTTGTAAATTTAATTAACTCAAAATTTTCTGACTAAACTCGATCGAACGCTAATCCCTATTAGTTAATGAACCGACATTGGAGAACAAGAGTTGTGAAAACTGAAACGAGTAACGAAGACGAGTACAATAATCACTTGGTCCCATACAAATATGAAACAAGATAAATGATCAGCCAACGAACATCATTTAAAAACATGCTTGACTTAATCTGCAACGACTTGCTATTGATAAACTATACATGACCCACAACAAATTCTCTGCTAGGACAGTTTCACTACAATGAGTTCGATTCGGACTCTGTGAATGACCTTTGTGTAAAGTCGACAAGTCTTTTTCGCTATGATTCTATTATAAGGAAAATGCAAAAACCTTATAAATAATTGCATTATGAAAAAAAAATGTTTATTATGAAGTAGCAGACGGGTCCGTTATTACTTTCTGAACATTACAAAGATAAAAAGAAGGGAGGTAGCAGAACCTTTTAGGGACTGTACTCTTAAACTTTTACATTCTTCTAAAATCTCCTCTCCAATGGTTTGGTATGCTTCGATGTCGAAGCAGGATTCTTTCCGCAAAACCCACTCGACTTTGTTATGGCGGTACCACTGTGTTTCAAGAAGCCAATGTAATGAGGGGTCAGCTCAAATTAATGGATGACTGTTTGACATAAAATTGAATAATATACAGGCAAGGATAACCTGTGATGACTCTGCACTGCTTTTTTCTTAATGGCAGCAAGATTTTTCACTTCCTGACTGTTTATAGATAGAATGAGAAGAAAAGAACAATTAATCTCGATTCGGGTCATTGTAGGTGTACAGTTTTTCGTAAAAGAGAAAAATGATTACCTCTTCATAAAATCTATCTTCGCTTTCTTCATTATGTTGCTCTTGCCATTGGAGAAACTGCAGCCAGGTCCACTCCCTAGTGAAGATGTTAAGATTTTTATAAATAGAACCAACAATCCGCGAAATATACTATTTATTAACGGCTATGAAAATCAAAACCGCATATATTACAATTAGAAACCAATAAACTTCGGAGAAACTACGAATGTTACCAGAAAAAAAGCTTCTTTTGCTTGAAGGTGGAACCTTTGTGCAAAGCTGAACCTGCCGACTTTGTTTTCCTGATCAAATTGAAGTCAAAGTAAGAAATTATGATGATGCAAAGAGCATAGGTGCTGGAACACAGTCACGCACACAAATAGCAAAATCTTGCATGCAACAAACTAATTTTGTTAATGTAGCAACTAGCAAGCAAGCTACTTGTCAAAACCGTGGCTTATATTGTTATAAATGATTCAGAGAATAAGGAGATTACGAGCATCTTCTTTCTTGTATAATTGTCTCAGCCGATCAACCGCTTTGTTCTCGGCCTCTTTAACTTCTTTCAATTTTGCCTGCAACAAATCATTCAACTTTAGCAGAGAAGTTGATATAACAGTGCTCGGAAACAAGTAAAGGCACCAACAGCCTAGCTATTAAGCAAGAAGATGGCATGCACGTAAAAAAGTATCGTTAAAGATTACCTCATACAACTGTCTCCATCTAAACGAGACTTTCTTTAGTTTCATCCTCTCAATTACGACTTTCATACTCTCGCGACCAAACTGCAGCTCATAGAAATTCTTCCATAGTTTATCGGTTACCGGAGTAAGATCCCTTTCCTACACCGATCGATTAGTGCCTATTAAATGTACAGAACCAAAGGAAAATACCTAATTCCGGCACATACAATACAATGCAGGACAACAACTTACTTTTGTACTCTTTTCCACATGCAACAACTGATCAACCGTACAATGCGGCAGAATACGCTCGAGTAGATGCGTATCCGTCTCGCCAACATCTCCAAGGTACCTTACATTACCTATTGCTGTTCTAACACAAAGGTCCACCAGCGAAGGAGGTCGTCTCACATTGCCGATATCCGCAATTCTTCTCGGTCTCTTCTCCAGATACATATTGCTCTAGGGAAGGATTAAAGGGGGCGGGGAGGGAAAGGATGCAATTAAGTCAATCTCTGTTGTTATGCCGTAGCTCTATCTCTGTTTGTTAGTTTCTACAAATTTGATTTGCAGATAAAAAGCAATCAATTAATATTTTATCATCATATTAGTTTCTAATAAAAGACAATTCAACAATTACGTAGTTCGATCATCCTACAATAATCAACTGAGTCTAAAATTCTTTAAAAATCTAAGATTCTAGCTTTCAAAACAAAAGAAATCGAAAGAAAAATTGGGAAAAAAAAACTAGTTTACCTAATTTTATTTATAAAATAATGAATAATTAATTCAAAAAAAATTGAAAAGATAAACAGCTGCATAATCATCATACCTGAAACAATAAGAAGCTGATCTAATCGAAATTAAAGGTAAAGATAGCTCACCGATTAATTTCCGAGAGAGGAAGAACAGATCGGATCAAATATTGGCGATGCGAATCACAATTCAGAACGAATTAAATTCTGCATAGACGAGAAAGCTTCCGGTTCCCGTGCTAACATGCGCAGGCTCGGGGATGAAGACGACGACTCGGGCTGCTCTACGCAGATTCCTATATATCTCCCAAATCAGATTAGCTAACTTGCGCTCTGGGTGCAGGGTTTGCTAACGTTTTCCTTTTATTTCCCTTTTATTAAGGTTTTTTGTTTCATTGTTTTATATTTAAAATAGTACTTAATTAGTAAGAATAAAAATATTAAATTCTTTTTAAAATACACAAATTATATTAGGTTTTGGTTTAAGTAGGAATCTTACTTTTAATATATTTTGTTTACTTTACATTAATTAAATGTAAGATACTCGTGTTGTTTACTTTTAATATATTTTGTTTACTTTGCATTAATTAAAAAGGTAACAAATTTACATTGCATATAATTACTTTGCGCAAGTCTTTATACATTTACTCAATTCTAATTACTATAATTATCAATACACAAATACTTTTCATGAGTCTATTCTTTCTCGTTGCCTCTATTTATGTTTTATCGTTAAAATTTTAAAATTAGAGTTTAAGGTTAGGGCATAGGGTTAGGGTTTAAGAAATTAGAAATAAAGTTTATTTTATAGGGCATTTGATTGGGGTCTAAAATTTAGAGTTAAAGCTTATGATTTGATTTTGTAGTGTTGAGACACCAAAAATGACAAAAAAAATTTCTCACTTTTTATGATATCATAGCCTTGTAAAGTTACTACATATAAATTTCATGCATTAGCGGTGGGGAAAAAATATTATACAAATAGAGTTGTATAACTGTCACGCGCGCCCAAATTTTCCCCTTGCAATCCACATCTGATTGTGATGGGCTGGTTTTGAAATCACGAGTAGGATTAATAGCTGGTCTGCAAGAAAATTGACTTTTGCTGGTAGACTCCAGCTTGTTAATGCTGTTTTTTTATCATTCATAATTTTTAGAGTCGAGTGTTCATGTTGCCCTCGAAAGTGATTAAGCATGTGACTCAGATTTGTAATGCTTTCCTTTGAAAAGGTAAGGATGGGTCAACTCGTGGGGCAAGGGTTAGTTGGAGGAGTGTTTGCCATCCCAAATGCGAGGGAGGATTGGGAGTTAAGAATTTTTTATTGTAGGATAAAGCTTGCGTTTTGAAATTTCTTTGGTTGCTTATTTCCCAAGCTGGATCCCTTTGGGTGGCTTGAATTAGGGAGTATGTCTTGAAAGGGTCAGTAGTTTGGGATGCTTAGGTTAAAGTGCATCACAGTTGGGCATGAAAAAAATTGTTGAAGCTCAGGGAAAGTTTGAGTCTGATGGGTGATTTGGGGGGTTCTTACAAGGCTCGTAAAGTCTGGGAGGTACTTCGACATAAGCATGACCGTGTGTCCTAGTCTCGAATAGCGTGGGGAGGTCCCTCCATTCCTAGGCACTATTTCATTTCTTGGTTGGTGGTACTGAATCAGCTTCCAACTGTGAGCAGGATGGTGGGATGGGGACTTTCTGTGAATCCGATGTGTGGCTTGTGTAGGGATGGGTTAATGGAAACAAGAGATCACCTGTTTTGGGAGTGTGGATTCGCATCTCAACTTTGGAAGTGTATTGCGCAAGCTTGTGGAGTGCAGTGTTGTTGTCATTCTTGGAGTGAGTTTCTTGACTGGGTAATGTGCTATGAGAAAGGGAAGTCCCTTAGAGCTGCGATTGTTTGTGTTGCTTGGGGTTGTTTTAACTATTACGTCTAGCAGGAGAGGAATGCGAGGCAACACAGGCATGTTGTTGAGTTGTGTGGTGCTCGATTCGTTCAACCGATTATGCTCACCAAGTGGTGGAGAGGTGGATATTTGAGTGATAGGGTTTAGGAAGCTAGAAAGGAAATAGACACAATGATTTTAGAGTGGTTCGGTCTTCTAACAAGCACCTACATCCACTACCTTAGCTCCCCACTAAGGATTTCACAATCAATCCACTAATTGATTCGTCCCCTTTTCTAGGCTTAGGAGGAAACCCTTTTACAACCAATCAAGCTTTCTACCCAAAGCCTTGATTGAAACCCTCTTTACAAGAGATAAACAAAACAAACTTGTAATCCTCTAATAGGAGTTTGTTTGCACAATTAAGCACTCACCCAAACCTAAAACACTTGAGCAAATTTGACAATTTTGGCTCACTAGTGTTTGTCTATACAAGAATTGACAATTTAAGTGCTAAGACAATTTCTTGATCATTTGATGTTTGACAATATGAGCATTAGCCTTCTCTTGATGCTTGGAGGTCCCTTTTATACTCCCAAATGAGTTTGTAGCCGTTATTAGCCGTTGGGATCAAATTGGAGCCGTTGAGGACTTTATTCCCACCATAAATGCAGTTCTGCAGCTCCCCGTTTCGAAACGCTCGAGGCCGTTTCGAAACACTCTCAATATAGAAAGAGCCGTTGCAGTCTGTCAGGGTACCCGTTTCGGAACACCCCCTTTCCGTTTCGGAACGCGTATCGAAACGCTATGAGCCCGTATCGAAACGCCTGCATTTAAAAGTTAGTTGGGAAGATAGCCGTTGGGGTTTATGACCGTTGTGGTTATTGCCACGTGGGCGTATCGAAACGGCCTAGCCCGTTTTGAAACGCTGGGCAAAAATCAAGTCCAGGGAAGGCCCGTTTCGAAACACGTTTCGAAACGAAAACGCTACTGGAATCCCCTGTTTCGAAACGCCCTGAGGTGTTTCGAAACACCTGGACAGGTTTGAGAAATTTGGCTTTGAAATACAGTAAAAACCCATTTAAAAACATCCCTAAACATAGTTTCAGAATATTTGGACTTTGGAAATTGTTTTAAATACTTTTTAAATAAGTCCAAACCATTTTTCAATTATTATATCAAAACATTAGTTCTACACATGTATTGCAAACTGTAGCTACTCTTTTTATGCAAATTAGAAATGGTGTTAGGCTTAGGATGGCTGATAGTCCTAAGGTTGCACTTGGTAATTCTTGTTTGATGACTAGTTGGGGATTCAGTTAGTTATTTTGTATAGGAATGAATAGTTTGTGAGTGTGGGGGGTTTTCTTTTGCTGAGGTTTTTTTGTATCCTGCTTTGGTTTTGTTGGAGGTATTTTGGATGAATAAAATACCATTTATCCAAAAATAATAATAAATAAGAATTATTAAATATGTTTATTTACTTGAAATTTTTTTATTTCAAAATTTTTTATGGAAAATATATTAAAGCTTTACAAAATAATCTCTAAAATCTTAAAACAAATTTATTTTACTAGCACAGATCAAGCTAGTTCTAATTATGCGACAAGGGGTCACTTTTCCCAAGCTCGGCTGTTGATTTGGCAGCGTTATCGCAGAGTGTTACAGATGAAGAGATTCGTGGAGTGGTGTTCAAGATGAATCTGTTGAAGGCTTTCGATGTTGACGGGATTCATCTCCCTTTTTATTAACGTAATTGGGGTATTGTGGGTCCGAGTGTTTGTAGATATGTTCGTGCTATTTTTGAAGGGCAGCCTATGGATGAGTCGATTAATCGTACAATCTTGGTTCTCATTCTGAAGGTGGTTTCGCCAGAGAATATGACTCAATTTAGACCAATTAATTTGTGTACGGTCTTATATAAAATTATTACAAAGTTGATTGTGAATAAGCTCAAGCCTTTTCTCCCAAATTGGATTTCTGCTAATCAGACAAGTTTTGTCCCGGGTCGATCGATTACAGATAACATCGTAATCGCACAAAAGGTCATCCATTCAACGAGGGTGAAGAAAGGCAAAAAAGAGTGGATGAGAATTAAGGTGGACTTAGAGAAAGCGTACGATAGGCTCGAGTGTGGTTTTATTGATGATACTGTAGGGCGTGTAGGTGTTCCCTTTTTGTGAGAGCGCAAGTGCACACTCCTGCCAAGTTATAGTATAAAAGATGTCGAATCCCACGAGAATTGGTCAGATTGGTTCGATTTGTAGTTCCTGCACAAGGTAAAGTAAAAACACAAGTAAGGTGATTGTTGAGATGAAAAGTAAAATAAAATAAAACACAAGTAATAAAAGAGGTGATTCAAGTTGATAAATAGAGCAAGGTTATGTTGCCGCTTAGTGTGAAACTGTGTTGAATAGGCTAAGTTGTTTTACGCTGCCACGATATGCTGCCTCGGCGGGTACTGGCGGATTGAGGCTGCGACCCTTTCGCTGCCTCAGCGGATCTCTGCACTTGCAACTTTCGCTGTCTCAGCAGGTGAGATGGGGATAAGTCCTGGCGGCAAGTCTGACAGATACTCCAAGTTCGACAGAGCAATTCTAATATGATCCTTCCTATGTCTAGGCAAGAATTCTGTCACCACGTGATGCAGGCAATACCTAGCAATCTCAGCGTAAACCTAACACATGTAGTCGATGTTTGGTTTCTCCTTTTAGTCGCTGAAACTCGAACTTATGTCTAAGCCGAATTAGTCAACACCTCGACATGATGAGACCGTACTTAATTCTTTCGTGAGTCTTACACTTTCATGCCCGACAAATGGATTTATTCAACTGGAATTTTAGAACTAATTGAAGAACTGAAGATCATGAATTAAGTAAACTTGGAATATTTTATTGAAAATAACTCAAAAACCTAATACAACCGTCTCACAACTAATTTACAACATAACCCTTAACCCAAGAGAAGTTTAGAACATGGCGGCGACAAAGAACACTTAGTTGAGTATCTATAGAAAACCTAAGATGATTTGAACTAGGGGTACAATGAGTATTTATAGACAAATAACTAGGTTAAGTCCTCCTTAAAGTAGAAGTCCTCAAAAGTAGCTTTCCACATTTAATGTGACTTTAAACTCTGACTTCTTTGAGTTGAATGTGGACTTTATCTCATTTGCCTTAGCCTACAAGTAATCTTGAGATTTCACTTCGGCGGCTCTGCCTGCTGCTACAGACGTTGGAAAATCGAGTGGATGGTGGCGATAGACGCATGATTTTTAGCTTTACTAATCGCACTCCGGTTCTCCAACTCCATAGTTTGCTGTTGTGGGCAGCAAGGTCAGCGGCAACATTACTCGGCATCAACTGTCTTCAGCTGGAACTTCATCAATACAACTCCTTGGTTTGCTGCCTTAGCATTGCATCCTCAGCTCATCTTTCCCTCTTTCAACCTTTAGTACCTAAAACCATGAATACACTAAAACAGTATCTCTTCTTTGCCAAATAAAAGATAATTTACAAAAACAAGGTAAAACGAAGGAATACTGTAAAATGCAATGCATGAACCTAATTATGCCTAAAATGAGCTCAAAACAGCAATAATATGAGGTGGAATATGCATGAAATATAAGACTTGTAGACGCTTTACATACCCCCAAACTCGAACTATTGCTTGTCCTCAAGCAATGCACCTAACGTACTTGCTCTAATAATAATCAGAAAGATAAACATGTATTCAACTTGCTTTTATGCCTCAAGGCCGTGGCACCTATATTAAATTAGTGAATGGAAATAAAGAAAGAAAATAACTCAGAATTAAATTTTTCATGCCAGTGTAGTGTGTGTATGTCTGTGTATAGGCTGAATATTCAGAATAAGTAAATAAACAAAGATGTTGTTAAGATTTAAAGGTTGTTGCTGAGGCAACACAGTTAAGCACATTAATTTAATCATGGCACCGAGGGCTTCAGCTTATCACAACTACTCTTCTAGGTTTAAAGTTAAGATAGGAGCAAACTACAAAACACCGAACCCTTGGAGTAGAGTCATCCCGTGAAGACTTTCATTCACTCATGCTAATTCGTCTGTCACTTCAAAGCTTTCAGATTCATGGACTTTGATAGCAGCGGAGTGTCCTCGCACATGATTCTTCCTAGAGCCTGTTGCGGGCACCTCTAGGGTAAAATAACATATTTTTTGCTGCCGTGGCAGTGCTGTATTTTCTGTTTCTTTTGCCTGCCTCGACGGCTACTAGGGGTGTTCAAAATTACCCGACCCGAACTACCCGACCCGACTACCCGAACACAAATAATCGGGTATTTACCCGGAAATTTTTTTTTACCCGGGTCGGGCCTGGGTCAAAAAATATTATTTTTTCGGGTACCCGGTTACTTTCGGGTACCCTGTTCCTATTTTTTTATTTTTTATTTTATTAGATTACTTAATATTTTTACTTTAGAACTATATTTAAATCTCTAAATTCATTCTATATTTGTTTTATATGATTTCTTTTCCTTTTATTTTTTTCTGCAGAAACATGTTCTTTAGTTACTGTCCATGAATTACAAGTTGTAATTATTGTAATGCCCTATTGCTATCATCAATGGTTGTTACAAGCTAACAAGTTAGCCTTTAGACTTTCGTTTTTCTGTTGCAATGTTCCAAACAGTTAAAACATGTTTGTGTTGTGTTATTTGCAATAAAACTGAGATGAATCGATGATATGATCTCTTATGCGCTTATTGTAGAATGAGATTCGGTTATTGCTTTTCTTATGGTTATAAACTTTAAATCATTATTATTTTTTTGTTTGGATCATGTGTTATAAACTTTTAAGATTTTTTTTAATTTTAAAATAAAAAATAATAAAAAAATAAGAACCGGGTACCCGGGTTTAACGGGTACCCGATTATCGGGTACCCGATATTTACGGGTCGGGACACGGGCTGACAAATCTAATACCCGAAGGTCCGGGTACCCGGTTTTTCGGGTACCCGAAAACCCGGGTACCCGGATTTGAACACCCCTAGCGGCTACCTGGAATCATTGTTAGAACTTTGCAAAGAATTCTAAAAATAAACAGGCAGTGTTCATCAGATATTCTAACACATTCAGCAAGTAACAGAGGTGTTTGACAGTTTTGGCAAAAAGAATGAAAAAAATCTAAGTCAATTTTCATGCTTTTCCCATATTAAGTTCAATTTTAATTTGGTGCGAAAATAAATTAATCGGCTATCTTATCATAGGCACAAGTTATATAACAAAATTTTCTTTTTCGATTATTACTAAGGCAAGTACAATGCAACCTAAATGCTCCTAAGTATGCCTAGACAAAAGATGTGAGAGCTATCCCCCCAAACTCAAGATGGGCATTGCCCTCAATGCACAAAACAAAACAAAAAAAAATAACAGAAAAATAAAGGCAAGAAAATGGGAAGAAGACTTGGGTTGCTGTCATTGGAAGGTTACGACAACGGGCTAGGCAGTGCTGCCTTGTGCTTTGCGGTCTTTGATATTTTTAGGTTTGGACCTGCATAATTAATTGTGAGACGGGAATGAATAATAAAGAAAAATCTAAACAAATAAAACCTAATCCTAAAAACTACTCCTACTAAAGCGATAATGAAATGAAAAGATAAGGTTATGTCACAGTGGGGTGGGCATCCCCCAATGTGAATACTTCATGTTCTTTTAGGGCAGAGTCACCTGTATAGTACTTTAGTCGTTGCTCGTTGACTTTGAACTTTGTCCCTCTATTTACTGGTTTTATTGTCACGACACCATGTGGGAAAGCTTGGACTACTTCGAACGGTCCGGGCCATCTGGATTTTAGCTTCCCAGGAAATAGTAGGAGGCAGGAATTGAATAGCATCACTTGTTGTCCGGGCAGGAACTGCCGCTGCTGAATCTTGTTGTCGTGCCATTTTTTGACTTTTTCCTTGCACAACTTGGCGTTCTCGTATGTCTCTCGCCGAAATTCTTCCATTTCTGTTAGATTCAGTAGTCTCTTTTTGCCAGCCTATTTCTAGTCCATGTTAACTGCCTTGACTGCCCAATACGCCTTGTGTTATATTTCGACAGGGAGGTGGCAGGCCTTTCCGTATACTAGACGATATGGGGACATTTCTAGTGGTGTTTTGTATGTTGTCCGGTATGCCCAAAGAGCGTCGTCTAGTTTCAATGACCAATCCTTTCTATTAGGGTTTACAACTTTCTCCAAAATGGTCTTGACTTCCCTGTTCGAAATTTCTGCCTGCCCATTTGTTTGTGGATGATAGGTCGTGGCAATCTTGTGCTTGACCCCCACTTTCTAGAGTACCTTGGCAATTAGTCTGTTATCGAAATGGGTGCCCTCGTCACTAATGATTGCTCTTGGAACTCCGAACCTTGTGAATATGTTCTTTCGTAAGAACCTATGGACGGTCTTTGCATCATTGTGAGGGGTGGCAATGGCTCCTACCCACTTGGAAACATAGTCAACTGCTAGAAGGATATACATATTACCACACGAAGATGAGAGTGGTCCCATAAAATCTATCCCCCAAACATCGAATAACTTGACCTCCAAGATTGTTTGTAGAGGCATTTCGTTCCTTCTTGATATGTTTCCTGTTCTTTGGCAGATGTCACACTGTTTGTAGAATGCTTGAGCGTCTTTATGCAGTGTCGGCCAAAAGAGCCCTGATTGCAGCACTTTTGCTATTGTGTGTTGCCCTCCAAAATGGCCTCCATATGATGCTGCGTGGCATTGTGAGAGTATGACCTGCTGTTCATCCTCTGGGACACACCGTCTGATAACCTGGTCTGCACAGTTTTTAAACAATAAAGGCTCGTCCCAAAAATAATGCTTAGCATCATGTTGGAAACATTTCTTTCCTTGAAAGTTAAGTTCATAGGGAAAAACACAAGATACTAAATAATTTACAATATCTGCGTACCAAGGTGTGTTTATTGATGTTGCTGTCACGACTTCTGCGTGGGCGGCAAGTGAGATGCCTTCAGCTTCCAGGGCGACTACCAAAGAAGAGGCTAGTAGTAGCTGTTCATTAGGGAATGAATCCTGAATTTCGCTGTGGGAGGTTTTCTCTTGTCCATTCTCAAGCCGAGATAGATGGTCTGCCACTTGATTTTTTGTGCCCTTCTTGTCTCGAATTTCTACGTCGAACTCTTGCAACAACAGGATCTACCAGATCAGGCGGGGCTTTGCGTCCTTCTTTGTGAACAGGTAACTTAAGGCGGAATGGTCTGTGTGGACTATCACCTTTGTGCCAATTAGGTAGGGCCGAAACTTATCGAAGGCAAATAATACTGCTAGCAGCTCTTTCTCTGTAGTGGTGTAGTTGGTTTGGGCAGAATTTAGTGTTTTTCTAGCGTAGTATATTACATGAAAGATCTTATCTTTACGTTGTCCTAGGGTAGCGCCAACGACAGTATCACTAGCATCACACATGAGCTCGAAGGGTTGACTCCGGTCAGGGGGAACTACCACAGGTGTTGTGACTAGCTTTTCCTTTAAGGTTTTGAATGCCTCCTAGCATGCCTCTTCTAAGATGAACGGTTTGTCCTATTCCAGCAAAGTACACAGCGGTTTAGAGATTTTAGAAAAAATTCAATGAATCTGCGATAAAAACATGCGTGTCCTAGAAAACTTCAAATGCCCTTGACAGCGGTCGGCGGCGGCAAGTTGGCTATTACTTCAATCTTGGCTTTGTCTACTTCTATTCCCAGTGCGGAAATTTTATGCCCTAAAACTATGTCTTCGTCGATCATAAAGTTGCATTTTTCCCAGTTAAGCATCAGGTTTGTTTCCTCACATCTGGTCAGCACTTTTTCAAGGTTGTCGAGGCAACTGTCAAAGCTGCTGCCGAAGACAGAGAAGTTATCCATGAAGATTTCCATGAAATCTTCTATCATGTCGAAGAAGATAGCCATCATGCATTACTG
This sequence comes from Hibiscus trionum, assembly GCA_030270665.1. Taxonomy (NCBI): domain Eukaryota; kingdom Viridiplantae; phylum Streptophyta; class Magnoliopsida; order Malvales; family Malvaceae; genus Hibiscus; species Hibiscus trionum. Next base: position 5,308,198 of record BSYR01000034.1, on the reverse strand, counting down.
GAATGTGGTCAGGGCGTTGGACAAACCGAATGGCATTCTTCGAAAAGTATAGATGCCATATGGGCAGGTGAAGGTTGTTTTGGCCTGGTCCTCTGGTGCGATGGCGATTTGGTTATAACCTGAATATCCATCCAAAAAGCAAGAGAAGGGTTTGCCAGCAAGGCGGTCAAGCATTTGATCAATAAAAGGTAATGGAAAATGATCCTTTTTTGTTGCTTTATTTAACTTGCGGTAATCCATGCATATTCGCCAACCAGTTACTGTTCTAGTTGGTATTAACTCGTTATTATCATTGCTTACCATAGTTATGTCACCTTTCTTTGGTACACATTGTACTGGACTTACCCATTCGCTGTCCGAGATTGGATATATGACACTGGCATCTAACCACTTGATGATCTCTCTTTTGACAACATCTCTCATGGCCTTATTTAATCTCCTCTGGGCATCTACAATTAGTTTTTGGTCCTGCTCAAGCTGGATTTTATGCATGCAAATGGCAGGGCTTATTCCCTTTTATATCTGCAATGGTCCAGCCTATTGCCTTCTTATGCCGCCGCAGCATCACTGTCAATTGTTGTTCATGTTTAGGCTGCAACTTGGAAGAAATTATTACTGGCAGTGTATCATTAGGTCTCAAGAAAACATACTTAAGCTGAGCAGGTAAGGCTTTTAACATCTTGCCCCCTTTTTTCTGTGTAATTCAGTGGTTCAAAGTACTTACCTGGCCTGTTTGTTATCTAGTTCCTGCTCTTCCAATTCATGCTTTGTCCAATCATTGCGTTGTTCATCTTCCGGGAAAGTTTCTAAATGGCTGCCGAGGCAGCTGCCGAGGTTGCTGTCCGGGCAGTCTTGCTGTAGGTAGGGTCTGTTAACTTCATGGTTGAACTCTAAGATGATATCTATTAGCTGGCATTCTTCCAGATCATCAGCTTGCCTCATGGACTAGAAGACATTTAGTTTCACTTGTTGATCGTCTACCCTCATCGTAAGTTCACCTTTTTCCATATCGATTAGTGTTCTGCCCGTAGCAAGGAATGGCCACCCCAGGATTATTGGTGCCTTTTTATCTGCTTCACAGTCTAGTACCAGAAAATCGATAGGAAAAATAAATTTGTCCACATGTACGAGGATGTCCTCAATTTTTCCTTCCGGTTCTACATATGTTTTGTCGGCCAGCTGGAGCATTACTGTTGTTGGACGGGCGTCTCCTATTCCTAGTTTTTTGAAAACAGATTTGGGCATTAAGTTTATGCTTGCCCCTAAGTCACATAGTGTTCGTACGGAGTAGTTACTGCCTATTTTGCAGGGGATTATGAAGCTCTCCGGATCTTTCTACTTGGGTGGCGCCTTATTGTGCGGCATAGCCATGCATCCTTCCATTACTGCCACTGTTTCAAATTCTCTGATCCTTATTCTCTTGGATACCATATCTTTTAAGAACTTAGCATAGCTGGGCATTTTTTTCAATCAATTCTATTAGTGGAAGATTGATTTTGACTTGTTTTAGAACATCTAGGAACTTTTTATATTGCATCTCCTATTTCTGTTTCTTCAATCTTTGTGGAAATGGCAGTGGAGGTATAGGGTTGACAGTTTTTGCTTTGCTGGGCATCCTTTCCTAGGAAGAGGTGATTGGTTCAGGATTTGACCGTTCATTCCTGGTGTTATCTGCCAGTTCTTGTTCTGGTTCCTTGTTGCTTTCGTCTGGTGCTGCTGTGGCAGGGTGTCCGGTGGCTTCAACTGGTTCGACAGGTGATATTTCTCTTGCAGCAGGCATGGATGGGTCATGTAGTGTTATCCCACTTCTGATTGTTATAGCCTTGCACTATTCATGGGATTTCCCTTTCGCTATTTTAGTGTCACTCGGTAATCCACCCATTGGCCTAGTACTGATAATCTGAGCAAACTTCCCGGACTAAGTCTCTAGATTTTTTATAGCTGCCTCTTGGTTGTTCATCCTGCTTTCCATCTTGTACATGAAAGATTCAGTTATATCAATGAATTTGTTCGTATTAAAGATAAAATCATTAGTACGGGACATGAAAGTATGCATGGTAGACTCTAAGGAAGAAGTGTTTGTATTTTGTTGTTGTGGTGGCAGCTGTCGTGGCAGGTTCTGTTGATAATCTCCCTGTTGTTGTGGTGGGTTTACAGCAGTCCTTGGGTTATTCCAAGAGAAGTTAGGATGGTTCTTCCATCCAGGGTTGTAGGTATTCTGAGCAGGTCTATTATTCCTCTCGTATACTCCCATATAGTTGGCATAAGCGGCTCAGTCAGAGGAATCATGGTTGCCCCCACACTCTTCACAGAATGGTTCCACCGCCTTTACCTCATATACCTTCCCAGCAGGTTGCACAATCTTTATGACCAGCTTCGTCAGTGTGTCAAGGCGGGCATTAAAAGAGTCTGAGGCTTCTACCTCGTTTACAGTGGTTGGCCGCCTCATGCCGCCTCGGTGGGTTGTTGGGTACTTATAGTCATTTTTGGCAGCTTGGTTCAACAGCCGTAGTGCTTCCTCTGGTGGTTTGTCAAGGATGATCCCATTGGACGAGGCATCTATCATCATTCGAGTTGGGTAGTTCACCCCATTATAGAATATTGATACCTGCGTCCAAGCCGAAAGACCATATAGCGGGTAGTTATTCAGCATCTGTTGGTACCGCTCCCATGCTTCATACATCGGCTCGTCATCCCCTTGTTTGAAGGTTGTTATCTCATTCCGCAGCCTGTATGTGACGTTTGACGAGTTGAATTAGTCCAGGAAGTCTTTACATAGCTCTGTCCATGTGTTGAAAGATCTTGTCGGCTGGTTGTTCAACCACTATTTAGCCATATCCCTTAATGAATAGGGAAATAGCCTCAGCCTCAATACATCTTGATGGACCCCGTGTATTTTAAATGCTCTGCAGATCTCTAGGAATCCTCTAAAATGCTGCCAAGCATCTTCAGTTGCAGTCCCTCCAAAGTGCCCTAATGTATTGATCATGTTAAACATGACCGATTTTAATTCGAAGTGGTCCGCCTCTATATCAGGTTCTTTTACTGTGGGATCGAACCCTCAGAAGTCATGTTCGAGATAGTCTCTAGTGGTTCGAATCTGGGGCGGCCGGGGCAGAAGTGGGGGATCCTGCCATGGTGGATCTTGAAGACCTCTAGGCGGCAAGTCGTGCTGCCCGCCCCTGCCGTGCGCGGCACCGTTGGGCGGGTCCTCGTTTACCATGTTTACCTTTGCTTTTCCCTTGTCTTCTTTGTTTTTCGCAAGGACTTCCCTAAGCTCCTTCTTAAGTTCTCTTGCTTGACGCTCGATATCGTCATAAAAGAGGAGTTCTCCTTTTGGGTTTGCCCTGGTCATGCACTAGCAAAAGACACGGTAAAATTCTTTTTTTTTCGATTAAAAATAAAGATAAAATAAAAAGTAGATAAAAAGGTGTAGAAATTTAAAATGAAATTCGCTGTTACTAATCCCCCGGCAACGGCGCCAAAAACTTGTAGGGCGTGTAGGTGTTCCCTTTTTGTTAGAGCGCAAGTGCACACTCCTACCAAGTTATAGTATAAAAGATGTCGAATCCCACGAGGATTGGTCAGCTTGGTTCGATTTGTAGTTCCTGCACAAGGTAAAGTAAAAACACAAGTAAGGTGATTGTTGAGATGAAAAGTAAAATAAAATAAAACACAAGTAATAAAAGAGGTGATTCAGGTTGATAAAGAGGGCAGGGTTATGCTACCGCTTAGTGTGAAACTGTGTTGAATAGGCTAAGTTGTTTTGCGCTGCCACGATATGCTGCCTCGGCGGGTACTGGCGGATTGAGGCTGCGACCCTTTCGCTGCCACAGCAGATCTCTGCACTTGCAACTTTCGTTGTCTCGGCAGATGAGATGAGGAGAAGTCTTGGTGGCAAGTCTGGCAGATACTCCAAGTTCGACAGAACAATTCTAATATGATCCTTCTTATGTCTAGGCAAGGATTCTGTCACCACGTGATGTAGGCAATACCTAGCAATCTCAGCGTAAACCTAAAACAGACAGTCGATGGTTGGTTGCTCCTTTTATCCGCTGAAACTCGAACTATGTCTATGCCGAATTAGTCAACACCTCGACATGATGAGACTGTACTTAATTCTTTCGCGAGTCTTACACTTTCGAGCCCGACAAATGGATTTCTTCAACTGGACTTTTGGAACTAATTGAAGAACTGAAGATCATGAATTAAGTAAACTTGTAATATTTTATTGAAAACAACATTAAAACCTAATACAACTGTCTCACAACTAATTTACAACATAACCCTTAACCCAAGAGAAGTTTAGAACATGGCGGCGGCAAAAAACACTCAGCTATGTCTATAGAAAACCTAAGATGATTTGAACTAGGGGTACAATGAGTATTTATAGACAAATAACTATGTTAAGTCCTTCTTAACGTAGAAGTCCTCAAAAGTAGCTTTCCACATTTAATGTGACTTTAAACTCTGACTTCTTTGAGTTGAATGTGGACTTTATCTCGTTTGCCTTAGCCCGCTAGTAATCTTGAGATTTCACTTCAACGGCTCTGCCTGCTACTACAGACGTTAGAAAATCGAGTTGATAGTGGCGATAGACGTAGGATTTTTAGCTCTACTAATCTCACTTCGGTTCTCCAACTCCATAGTTTGCTGCCGTGGGCAACAAGGTCGACGATAACATTACTCGGCATCAACTATCTTCAGCTGGAACTGCGTCTGTACGGCTCCTTGATTTGCTGCCTCAACATTGCATCCTCGGCTCCTCTTTCCCTCTTTCAGCCTTTAGTGCCTAAAACCAGAAATACACTAAAACAACATCTATTCTTTGTCAAATAAAAGATAATTTATAAAAACAAGGTAAAACGAAGGAATACTGTAAAATGCAATGCATGAACCTAATTATGCCTAAAATGAGCTCAAAAACAGCAATAATATGAGGTGGAATGTGCATGAAATATATGACTTGTGAATACTCTTTATGATATTGGGGTACCGAGGGATCTGAGGAATTTGATTATGCAATGTGTTTCGTCGGTGTCGACGCAGATTCTTTGGAATAGGACTTTGACATATACTTTTCGCCTGACAAGAGGAATTAGACATGGGGATCTGTTGTCACCCTACTTTTTTGTGATGTGTATGGAACGGTTGGCTCAGAATATTAATTGTGAGGTTCAACGAAAGTAGTGGAAAGCAATTAAACTTGATCGAAATGGGTCGCTTATCTCGTATATCTTTTTTCGCAGATGACATGGTATTATTTTCCGAAGCCTTCATGGACCAGCTGGAAGTTATTCGAGGAGTTATGGTGATGTTTTGTGAGGTGTCTGGTCATAAGGTAAGTATTGCGAAGACTAGCATTTATTTTTCGAAGAATGTTGAAGCTGGTTTGCGTGCTCGGATTAGTAATTTGTTTGGGTTCACGGAGGTTATGGATCTTGGAAAATATTTGGGGGTTCCTCTCCTACACAAACGGGTGACTAAGGAATTGTATCAGTTTCTGGTTCAGAGGGTAAATGATAGATTAACGGGATGGAAAGAGAAAACACTCTCTTTAGCAGGGCGGATAACGCTTGCGAAGGCAGTTTTAGCAGCCATTCCAACTTATGTAATGCAAACTACTCTCATTTCTGTGAGTACGTGTGATGAAATTGAAAAATGCACTCGACAATTTATTTGGAGTCGAAATGAGGGTAGGAATGACGTGCATTTGATTAGGTGGGAGGTTCTGTGTAAGCCGAATAAAGAAGGGGACTGGGTTTTCGCCATCTTGGGACTCAAAATGAGACTCTTATGATGAAAATGGCTTTCAATGTTTTGTGCAACACGAATTAGTTATGGGTTAAGGTCCTACGCTCGAAGTATAAGTGGGAAGGTCGAATGTCAAGCTTGATTGAGAGGCGAAATTGTTCTAGGCTTTGGAAGGGTTTGGGTGTTGTGTGGAAGGATGTTCAGGATAGTGTGGTTTGTACCATTGGGAATGACTGGAGCATTGATTTCTGGAGGGATAGATGGATTCATGGTATTGATCCCTTGATAAATTTCGTGTCGCCTGACTTGGTGTCCTCTTTGCCGAATGTTCTACTTGCCGATGTGGTAAGCGAGATGGGCGAATGGAAATGGTCAGAGTTCAGAAGTCTATTACCTTCTCGTGTGGTCCTTAAAATTGCAGCAATAGTACCCCCTACTGATTTATCATATGAAGATGGCTTTGGTTGGCAATGGTACGACGATAAAGGGTTTTCGGTCAGATCTGCCTATACGATAAAGGGTTTTTGGTCCGGATATCTACTCCATGGTGTCTTCGATCGAAAATGCCAATGAGGTTTGGGACACCCTCGAGACAACATATGAGGGAACTAGTGATGTCAAGGAAACAAAAATTGGGCTACTCAATCTAAGCTACGAAAATTTCAAGATGGATCCCGATGAGAGTGTTTCCAAGATGTTTGATCGATTCTCGGTCATTGTCAACGGATTGAAGGGTTTCGGTGAGATCATCCCCGAAGAAAAACTAGTGAGGAAATTGTTGTACTCTCTTCCGAAGTCATAGGATAGCAAGAGAACGACTATTATTGAAGCTCGAGATTTGAAGACTCTCAAGCTTGATGCTATTGTTGGATCTCTTCTCACCCATGAGATCATGAGGAAGGGAAGAGAAGAAGAAAAGAAAATGATTGAGAAGAAGGATGTTGAGAAGAAGAAGGTTGGAATCGCTCTTAAAGCTTCATATCATGAAAGCGATTCAAGTGAAGATGAAGATGAGGAGATGGCCATGTTGGCCAAACGGTTCACTCGCTTCATGAAGTCCAATCGTGGGAGAAAGTTTATTAGAAAAGGAGACTTCAAGAGCAAGAGTAAGGAAGAGGAGAATGACCAAATCACTTGCTATGAATGCAAAAAGCCCGGCCACATCCGTTCTGAATGTCCTCAATTGAAGAGGAAAAGCTTTGGGAAGAAGAACAAGCTCAAAGCTCAAGTAGCAACTTGGAGTGACGATGAGTCATCCGAGGAGGAGGAGGAAGTGGCCAATCTTTGTCTCATGGCCATTGATGATGAACCAAAGGTAAATCCTAACTTATCTAATTTTGATTTTTACCTTTGATGAGCTTCAAGATGCTTATGATGAATTTCAAGAGGTTTACGATGAGTTGGTAGGAAAATATAAAGAATCCATTTTGAGAAACAAGAAAACCATTTCCGATTTGAAAAATCAAATTGAAACATTTTCAAAAACTAACTCCGAATTGGAAAATAAATTTTTTTTAGTAAATCTTTCAAATGATCTTAAAACGAAAAATCTTGAACTTGAAAAACTTCTTTCCGATTTTCAAGATTATCACACAAAGGAAGTGGATAATCTTAAAACAACTATTGCTATTGGGAAAAACAATTTTGAAAAAAAAGAAACTCTTCTAAATCCCAATATGTAAAAAGAAAACCTTTTATTCCTAAATAAAGAAATTTTCATAAGCAATCTAGAGGTCAAAAGGTTAGAAGTGTTTGGGTTCCTAAGGAACTCATTATTTCTAATAATATGAATGCTATTGCTTCTTGGATTCCTAAGGGAACCAAAATTTTGAAGGCTAACACACATGGACCCAAAATGATTTGGGTACCAAAAATCAAGGCCTAATTTCTTTGTTTGTAGGGGGAGCATTGCTACAAGGCCAAAGCTTCAAGCCAAAACTCATGGTACCTTGACAGTGGATGCTCAAGACATATGACCGGTGACAAGAGTAGATTCGTGGAACTAAAGCCAAAGAGTGGTGGAGTGGTAACTTTCGGTGACAACTCCAAGGGCCACATTGAAGGAATAGGCTCCATTGGTAATCACTCTTCTATTTTCATTGAAAATGTTTTGTATGTCAACGGTCTTAAACATAATTTATTGAGCATTAGTCAATTATGTGATAAGGGTTTTAATGTTTTATTTGATAAAAGTGGTTGCAAAATTGTGAACATTAAAACAAATCAACTAATGCTCATAGGACATAGAATATGCAATATCTACATGGTGCATTTAGATGACATTCATTCATCCCATACATGCTTAGTTGCACATGATGAACATGACTCATGGCTTTGGCATAGAAAATTATGACATGCTAGCATGAGTGTCTTAGAGAAATTAATTTCCCTTAATCTAGTTAGAGGTTTACCCAAACTTAAATTTTCTAATGATAAAATTTGTGATGCATGTTCAAAGGGTAAACAACATAGAACTTCATTTAAATCCATTAATGATGTCTCTACTAGTAGATGTTTACAATTGATTCATATGGATCTTTTTGGGCCTATTAGAACAATGAGCTTGGGTGGTAAATCATATGCCTTTTGTAGATGACTATTCTAGGTTTACTTGGGTTCTATTCTTAAGTACAAAAGATGGGGCTTTAGAAAAATTCATCACATTTTCTAAAATAACTCAAAATGATCTTCAACTTAAAATTTCTCACATTAGAAGTGATCATGGAACCGAATTTCAAAATCTAGGTTTTGATGAGTTTTTAAATGAAAATGGGATTAGCCACAAATTTTCCGCACCTCGCACTCATCAACAAAATGGGGTAGTTGAGAGGAAAAAATGAACTTTAGAAGAAATGGCTAGAACCATGCTTTGCAAAAATAATTTACCTAAATATTTTTGGGCGGAAGCCACAAATACCGCTTGCTATATTAGAAATCGAGTAATGGTTAGGCCAATTTTGAAGAAAACACCTTATGAGATTTTAAAATCTAAGAAGCCTAACATTAGCTATTTTCACCCTTTTGGTTGCAAGTGTTTTGTTTTGAATAATGGTAAAGAAAACTTAGGTAAATTTGATGCTAAAAGTGATGAAGCTATTTTCTTAGGGTACTTTTTAAACTCTAAAGCCTATCGTGTATTTAATAAAAGAACTCTAGTAGTTGAAGAGTCTATACATGTTGTTTTCGATGACAACCTCCTTCCGAGGAAGGAATCTTGTGATGATGATGATGTAGGAATTCTTGATGCCATTGATGGAGTACAAACGTCAAAGGTGAATGAGATTCCAACTAAAGATAAGGATACACAAGATCCACCTCTTGAAGCCTTGAAGGACTTGGCTCTTGAGGAAAATGAGGTATCTTACCCAAGGGAGTTCAACTATGTCAAAGGTGGTGAAATCTTGGGTGATCCATCCAAGGGGGTAACTACTAGATCATCTCTCAAATTAATGAACTATGTTGCATTTCTTTCATGCATTGAGCCTAAAAATATTAAAGAAGCTTTAAAAGATGATTTTTGGATTTTGGCCATGCAAGAGGAATTAAATCAATTTGAGAGAAATAAAGTTTGGACATTAGTTGAAAGGCCTAGTAATCAATCTACTATAGGAACTAAATGGGTGTTTAGGAATAAACTAGATGAAAGTGGTAATATAGTGAGAAACAAGGCTAGGCTTGTTGCTCAAGGCTATACCCAAGAAGAGGGAATTGATTTTGATGAGACATATGCACTCGTAGCTAGGATGAAAGCCATTAGGATGCTTTTAGCATTTGCATGTTATAATGATTTCTAGCCTTTTCAAATGGATGTGAAAAGTGCCTTTTTAAACGGTTTTATAAATGAAGAAGTGTATGTTGAACAACCACCGAGTTTTGAGGATTCAAAATTTCCAAACCATGCGTTTAAACTAACAAAAGCTCTTTATGGTTTAAAACAAGCTCCTAGAGCTTGGTATGAAAGACTTTCAAATTTTTTAATTGAAAAGGGTTTTGAAAAAGGAAAGGTGGACACTACACTCTTCATAAAAAGATATAACAATGACATCTTAGTAGTACAAATCTATGTTGACGATATCATTTTTGGTTCTACTAATGAATGTTATTGCAAAGAATTTTCTAAGCTAATGCAAGGTGAGTTCGAGATGAGCATGATGGGGGAGCTCTCATTCTTCTTGGGGCTCCAAATCAAACAAAGGAAATATGGCACCTTCATAAATCAAGCTAAGTACGTGAATGATATGCTCAAAAAGTTCGGCTTGGAGAATGCAAAACCTCAAGCCACACTTATGAGCTCTTCCATAAAGCTTGACAAAGATGAAGGAGGTAAGTGCATTGATTCGCTCTATAGATCCATGATAGGCTCTTTGCTTTACCTTACCGCAAGTAGACCATATATCATGTTTAGTGTTTGCTTGTGTGCTAGGTTTCAAGCTAGCCCTAGAGAATCACACTTAGTTGCCATTAAGAGAATTTTTAGATACCTTAGAGACACATCTAACTTAGGCCTTTGGTATCCTAAAGATTCCTCATTTAGCCTTCATGCTTATTTGGATGCGGATTATGGGGGTTGCAAGATAGATAGGAAAAGTACTTCCGGGACATGCCAATTCTTAGGTAGTATGCTCGTATCTTGGTTCTCTAAGAAACAAAATAGCGTAGCCTTATCTACCACCGAAGCGGAGTACATATCCTTAGGGAGTTGTTGTGCTCAAGTCCTTTAGATGAAGCAACAACTCTTAGATTATGGTGTTGAAATAGAAACCATACCCTTTGGGTGTGACAACACTAGTGCCATTTGTCTCACTAAGAATCCCATCCAACACTCTAGAACTAAACACATAGAAGACATCATTTCATTAGAGATCATGTGTTGAAAAATGATGTTGTTATAGAGTATGTTGACACCTTGAACCAATTAGCGGATATATTCACAAAGCCTTTAGATAAAGAGTGCTTTTGGACCCTTATGATAGAGTTAGGTTTAACTTGCCTTTCTTGACCCCATTCTAGGTCCCAAAATATCAAAAATTTGCTTAAAATTGTTTGTGATTCATGCTTGTGTTAATTTTGTTCTTTTTGCTTCTATGCATGTTGCTAGGGGGAGTATGCATTAAGTTTAGCCATTAAAACTTGTTCATAGGACATGTACATGCATTTAGGGACGTTTCAAGTTGGATTTTTGCACTTAAATCTGTAAAAAATGCCTAATCTGGTAAAGGCGTATCGATACGGCTGAAGCGTATCGATACAGGTTCATAACTGGGAAAACTTTGATGCTGAACAAGTATCGATACGACCCCGCGTATCGATACGGTTAAAGTCAAGGGAAATAGTCAAAGCCAAGTCGTACCGATACGGTCCCGCGTATCGATACGGTAGTAACGACGAATAAAAATTAGGGTTAAAGGGTATCGATACGTGTGTATAGCGTATCGATACGGTCTCGACAGAGAGGCTATTTAGGGCTGCAATTGTTAAAAAGCTTTAAAAACAAAAACCCCCTTTTCTCTCCAAAACCCTAGCCGCAATACCCTATAAACCCCCCCTCAATCCTTCAATTTTTACCATCAAACTTAAAAAAAATCTTTGAGGGTTTTTAATCTCCACATCAAGGCTAAGCTTTGTCAACAAATCTTGTGCATTCACATCAAACCATTCATCCAATCTAAAGTTCAAGGTATAAAACTCTTCTTTTTATTTTCTTTGATTTTCGTTTGTTTTTTATACTTATTTCAATTTAATTTTGGGAAAACTACACCACTGACCACCAAACAAATTGGGGATACCTATTTGGACCACCGAACTATAAAAAACGTCAATCAGACCACCGAACTTATAAAATCAACCTATTTTGACCACCGCCGTTAAAAACCTAACGGTGGAGTGACGAAACTGCCATGTGGCAATTGACAGAAAAATTTAAAAATTACACATTTGGTCCCTATTATTTACACATTCTTTCAATTTAGTCCTAATTTTAAATTAATAAAATAATAAATTATTTAATGGTGACATGTGTCAACACCTTATTGGAGGACTTTAATTATTTATATTTGATTTTATTAATTTATTTTCCCCCTCCAATTAGGTGGTGACACGTGTCACCACCAATTTAGAGGAGAAAAATAACTTTCTCTCCTTTGCGTGTAGCATGAATCGAACCTAGGTCTCCATGTTGTAAAGCCCATGACTTTGCCACTGCACCAAGCACAACCTTGTGCTATAATTCTCCAGATATAATATATACCTCTTAATAGTTTCCACATTTATAAGCCAAAAGCTCAAACCTTAAACACTAATTTCACATATATATAAATCTCAAACCCTAAACTATAACCCTAAATATTTCAAATTAATTTCACGCTAAACATTTCAAATTAAACCCCAAACCCCAAACCCTAAAACTTTCAAATTAATTTCACGCTAAATATTTCAAATTAAACCCTAAACCCAAACCCAAACCTTAAACCCTAAAAATTTCAAATTATTTCCATGCTAAATATTTAAAATTAAACCCCAAATATTTCAAATTAATTTCATGCTAAATATTTCAAATTAAACCTTAAATATTTAGCATAGAATTAATTTGAAATTTTTAGGGTTTAAGGTTTGGGTTTAGGGTTTAGGGTTTAATTTGAAATATTTAACGTGAAATTAATTTGAAATATTTAGAGTTTATGGTTTAATTTGAAATATTTAGCGTGAAATCAATTTGAAATTTTTAGGGTTTTGGGGTTTAGGGTTTAATTTAAAATATTTAGCGTGGAATTAATTTGAATTTTTAGGGTTTAAGGTTTGGGTTGAGTGTTTAGGGTTTAATTTGAAATATTTAGCGTGAAATTAATTTGAAATATTTAGGGTTTATGGTTTAATTTGAAATATTTAGCGTTAAATTAATTTGAAATTTTTAGGGTTTTGGGGTTTAGAGTTTAATTTAAAACATTTAGCGTGGAATTTATTTGAAATGTTTAGGGTTTGGGGTTTAATTCGAAATATTTAGGGTTAGAGTTTAGGGTTTGATATTTATATACATGTGAAATTAGTGTTTAAGGTTTGAGCTTTTGGCTTATAAATGTGGAAACTACTAAGAGGTATATATTATATCTGGTGAAATATAACACAAGGTTGTGCTTGGTGCAGTGACAAAGCTATGTGCTTTACATCCTGGAGACCTAGGTTCGATTCATGCTACACACAAATGAGAGAAAGTTATTTTTCTCCTTTAAATTGGTGGTGACACGTGTCACCACCTGATTGGAGGGGGAAATAAATTAATAAAATCAAATATAAATATAAATAATTAAAGTCCTCCAATAAGGTGTTGACACGTGTCACCACTTAATTAAATAATTTATTATTTTATTAATTTAAAATTAGGACTAAATTGAAAGAATGTGTAAATAATAGGGACCAAATGTGTAATTTTTAAATTTTTCCGTCAATTGCCACGTGGCAGTTTTGTCACTCCACCGTTAGGTTTTTAACGGCGGTGGTCAAAATAGGTTGATTTTATAAGTTCGGTGGTCTGATTGACGTTTTTTATAGTTCGGTGGTCCAAATAGGTATCCCCAATTTTTTTGGTGGTCAGTGGTGTAGTTTTCCCTTTAATTTTTGTACAAAACATGTTTGATTGTTATGGGTTTCAACTTTTTCATAAAAAATTTTCAAAAATCAAAATTTTTCATTCGAATATATTTTCTATTCGTATTTTTTTAATTTTTTTTAAACTTGTAAATATCTTTTTAAAACACCTGATTGGAGGGGGAAATAAATTAATAAAATCAAATATAAATAATTAAAGTCCTCCAATAAGGTGTTGACACGTGTCACCACTTAATTAAATAATTTATTATTTTATTAATTTAAAATTAGGACTAAATTGAAAGAATGTGTAAATAATAGGGACCAAATGTGTAATTTTTAAATTTTTCCGTCAATTGCCACATGGCAGTTTTGTCACTCCACCGTTAGGTTTTTAACGGCGGTGGTCAAAATAGGTTGATTTTATAAGTTCGGTAGTCTGATTGACGTTTTTTATAGTTCGGTGGTCCAAATAGGTCACCCCAATTTTTTTGGTGGTCAGTGGTGTAGTTTTCCCTTTAATTTTTGTACAAAACATGTTTGATTGTTATGAGTTTCAACTTTTTCATAAAAAAAATTCAAAAATCAAAATTTTTCATTCGAATATATTTTCTATTCGTATTTTTTTTAATTTTTTTTAAACTTGTAAATATCTTTTTTAAAATTAAATTTCTTTTTATAATTACCTTGAATTATTAGAATTTATTGGATTGAATAGGATGTTAATTGCATACATATTCAAATCGTTTTTGATGTGTTTTCAGGGTTATGGCACCGTCGAAAAAGAGAACTAAGCGTTATCTTTCTACTTCTGATCCTAGTGAGGATGCCGAGGGTAACCCTAAACATAATCTTCCATATATTATCCAATTGAGTTTTCCCGATGATGGTGATATAGCTCGGTACAAACTATTTCAAAGCATGAGTATTAGGGAAGAACGTGTTGTGTCAGTCTTATTCTTAAGTTCTACCCGTTTTAAATTCCAATACCTACCTTTAATTAAGCAATGGAAGTTTTTAACTTTTTTTTAGCATTCCTCCTATCCTATATAGGAATCTAGTCATCGTATTCTTTTCCAATGTCTTATGTGTTCATGATGAAGCTAGGGAGAATGTCATTGCTATTGAATCTTCTGTTATGGGCAAAACCTTTCAAATTGATCAAAAAACTTTATGTAATGTCTTTTGTTTTGAAAATATTGGTATTGATGATGAGAAGTCTTTAGGTACGGGTCCTTTAGGCTCAACCAAAGTTTTAAATGCTCATGATCGTATCCTTCATCTCCTTGTCTCTTGGTTTCTTCGTCCATCGGGGGGAAATTTTCGACTATTCGTCAAGTAGATGACTTTTGGCTTAGGTTTTTAGGGAAGGTCAACGTCCAAATCTTTGTCAAATTATGTTTGCCGACCTTGTCTATTTAGTCCAACACTGTCACACCAAACAAGTCACATCCTTTTACTACGATATGGCTTTGAGTTATCTCTTTCATTCCCTTGACATTGATTGTTCCCATGACTATCTCGAAACTCTTGGCCTACCCATAGATGAGCGTTCTCTAGCTCGTTCCGGTTTCTCTTATGTTGATACTGAATGGGTTCGTAACACCCAAGATCCTCCACAAGATGCTCCGGTAGATGCTTCTCGTGCTTCTTCGAGCTCTCACCGTGCTCCGATTGATTCCTCTTCTATGGGCACTCTAATGACTTTTCTAAATGAGAAGTTCACTTCCATGGAAGCCGGGTTTACCACGATGGACACCAGATTCACATCCTTGGAAGATCGTGTCAAAGGTATGGAGAAGAAAATGGAAATCATGGCTTCTCGCCAAAACTCCATGGATATCTCTCTTACCGCCTTCCATGGTGCTTGGCTTAACCAAAACCGAAGGAATCAACCATCTCAAGATGATGAAGATGAAGAGGACGAGGATGATGATGATGACGAGGCGGACGAGTAGTTTATGTATATCATCTACATGGCATTTAGTCTTTTATATTCTGTTTTTGCACTCTTGTTTTTAGGATCTAAGTTTATACATATTATCTATGTTTTAGGATTTTAAAGTTTGGGTTATTATTTTTGCTTTGAAGTTTATGCATTTGAACTATTATGTTTACTTTGAAGTTTATGCATTTGAACTATTATGATTGCTTTGAGTTTAATGATTTCATTGTTGCTATTATCCTTGTATTTATATTTGATCTAACAAAAATGGGGAGAAGGATTATAGAGTCAGTTTTTTATTTTTGAAAATTTATCTTAAATTAAGGGGGAGAAAGCTTTTCAAAGTTTCAAAAACTTAAAAATTTATTTGTGGTTTTTTTATATCAAAAAGGGGGAGATTGTGAAACCAAAATTGATTTTGATATAACATATAAACTTAAGGACCAATTTGCAAAACAATAAATTTTTAAGTACTCTTTAAAGTCTCACAATTGACAAGTATTTTAAACAAATAATATCTCAAGACAAGATCTTAAATATATGAAAAATTTTCTAAGTCTTTTCCTATGATTTTCAAGCCAAACTATGCAAAAACGCCTAGGCGTATCGATACCCTTAGGCGTATCGATACTGTCTTTTGCCACTGGAATTTTAATGGCTAAGTCTCTTCTTATGATTTTCAAGTCAAACTATACAAAAATGCCCAGACGTATCGATACCCTTAGACGTATCGATATGGGCTTTTGCCACTGGAATTTTAATGGACTTAGCGTACCGATACGGTCTTACCCCGTATCGTTACGATATTCATCTGAGCAACTCTTTTGATGAACTCGTACCGATACGCTTTGCAACCGTATCGATACGATAAGCATATCCTTGAAAAATCTTTGCATTTAATTTTTCGACTGTTACTTGTCAGTTGGTTGGTTTCCCAATTTTTAAAAGACCGTTACACCGTACCGATACGTTTGGTATGCGTATCGATACACTCTTTAAGAAATCCAAACTTGGGATTCCAGTGAGCAAACACTGTATCGATACGGCCATCCGTACCGATACGCCCCTTAAAACCGTACCGGTACGCCTTCTATGCGTATCGATACGCTCTGTTTTCAGTCACAACGGCTCTTTCCTCTTTGATGCAGGTATCGATACGCCCTCTACGAGTACCGATACGGTAGGCTGCAGAGCTGCATTTATTGCGGGAAAAATGCTCCCAACAGCTCTATTGATGATCCCAACTACCCAAACGGCTAGAATTCATTGCAAGGGTATAAAAACAAGCTCCAATTGACCAAGCAACAACTATTGAACCTACAAGCAACATCAAAGCAAAAATCCAAACCCTAGTGCTCTTCTGTAAAACCTATGTTTGATTTTGATATAATTAAATCTTTAAGGATCAATTTGAAAAACTTAAAATTGTTTTATAAGCCCCTTAATAAGTTTTAAATCACCAACTCTTTAAAACTTATTTGAAAAACTCAAACTCAAAATATTTTCTAAGTGTTCCAAGGCCAAACTATTGAAAAACGTCCAGGTGTATCGATACACTTCCAAGCGTATCGATACCTTTGTACCAAAGTTGGCTACTGGAGGAACACGTATCGATACGGCAAACACTCGTATCGATACGTCCCTGTGTAAAAGTCTAAAGAGTTTGAATGACGTACCGATACGTCAAACCCTCGTATCGATACGGCCTTAATAAATTTTTAAATATAAGTCGGTTTAAATATTTTGACCGTTGGTGTCAGTTGGTTGGTAACCAAATTTTAAATGGTCGTTGACCCGTATCGATATGCCAAATCCTCGTACCAATACGGAAATCGACAGTGAGCTAAGTTGAGAAAAAGGTATCGATACAACAAACCCCCGTTTCGATACCCTGTACCGATACGCTTACGCGCGTATCGATACCCCTTATTTATTGCACACAACTACTCTTTCTTTTCTGAGACAGGTATCGATACAGCTCCCCGCGTACCGATACGCATAGCTACAGAAGTGCATTTATGGTGGTAAGAGAGGGTTCCAACGGCTCCATTTATGTTCCCAACCATCCAAATGACTAGAAATCAATGAGAAGGTATAAAAGGGACCTCCAAAAGCTCCAACAATAACTATTGATCCTCAAGAAAACATCCATACATCAAATCCAAGCAATTGTGCAAAAATCCCATATTGTCTAGAAACCCCAATTGTAATTTTCATTCTTATCTTGTTCAATTGGGTTGAGTGCTTGTAATTGGGCTACAATTTGTATTGAGAGATACTCCATTAGCCATCAAATTCTTTGTTACCTTGTTGTGAGGATTGGGTTAAATTTTGGGTAGAAAATTTAACCGAAATTGTAAGGGTTGCCTCCTTAGCCTAGAAAAGGGGAAGAGCAATTAGTGGAATTGTTGCAAATCCTTAGTGAAGCTAAGGTAGTGGATGTAGAGTTCATTTGGAACTTGAACCACTCTAAAATCCCTTGTCAATCTTTTTAATTTGCAATTTCCACCACACAAACTTTAAATTTCCAATTCACCCCCCCTCTTGGTTCATATCGATCTTTCGATCCACTCAACAATTGGTATCAAAGCCTACCTCTTCGGGCATGTATGAGACTCAATCCACTACAAAGCCTCCATTCTTTAATGGTGATAACTATTCTTTTTGGAAGAATAGAATGCGTCTCTTCATCAAGTCAAATGACTACCTAGTGTGGGATGTCATTGAAGATGGCCCTTATATTCCATTGAAGCAAGATGGTGAAGGCAAGATGGTCTTGAAGAAAAAAATGGAGATGAGTGAAGAAGAAAGGAAAAAGATTCAAGTCAATGACAAAGCTCTCCACATGCTCTTTTGTTCTTTCGGTCCGGACATCTATTCTAAGGTTTCATCCATCGAGAGTGCCAAAGAAGTGTGGGACACTCTTGAGACTACCTACGAGGGCACCAACGATGTTAAAGAAACTAAGATTGGAATTCTCAATCTTAGTTATGAGAATTTCAAGATGGAGCCCGATGAGACGGTATCCAAGATGTTTTATCGTTTCTCCACTATTGTCAATGGGCTCAAGGGTTTTGGAGAAATCATACCGGAAGACAAGCTTGTCCGGAAGCTACTCTATTCACTTCCCGAATCTTGGGATGGGAAGAGAACCGCTATCATTGAAGCTAAGAATTTGAAAACTTTAAAGCTTGATGAGCTTGTGGGTTCTCTCCTTACTCATGAGATCATGAAGCAAGGAAGGGAAGAAGAGAAGAAGAAAGAAGAGAAAAGGGTAGAGAAGCTTGAGGTTGAGAAGAAGAAGAAGATGGGAATAGCTCTCAAAGCTTCATTACATGAAGAGAGCTCTTCTAGTGAGGAGGATGAACTAGAAGAATTGGCTATGATAGCCAAACGATTCTCACGTTTTATGAGGTCCAACCAGGGAAGAAAAATCCAAAGAAAGATGGACTTCAAAAGCAAGAACAAAGAAGAAGCAAGGGATCCAATCATTTGCTTTGAGTGCAAACAACCCGGCCACATACGTTCGGAGTGCCCTCAACTCAAGAAGAAGGGCTTTGAGAAGAAGAAGAAGCTCAAAGCCAAGCTTGCTACTTGGAGTGATGAGGAGTCATCAGAGGATGACAAACAAGAAGTGGCTAACCTTTGCCTCATGGCACTTGAGGAAGATTCCTCCATGGTAACCTCTAACTCGTCTACTTTAGATTTTACATACGATGAATTGAATGATGCATATGATGAGTTACAAGAGGTCTATGATGAATTAGTTGAGAAATATAAAGAGTCGGTCATTAGGAACAAAAAGATTATTTTGGAACTAAATGAGAAAAATGACTCACTCACTCAAGCTAATTCAAAATTTGAGAAAAAGATATTAGGGTTAAAAGATGAACTAAAATTCTTTCAAGATGAAAATGTTGACCTTAATAATCTTTTGTCTCAATGTAATAGTGAACACCAAAAGGTGTTGGATGAGCTAAATGAGCTCAAAAAGTCTTTGAAAAATGTTGGTAGTGTCAAGCATGAAATAGGTGAATCCTCAAGAACACACCAACCTAAGAAAAAGACTAACTACTACAAACAAGGTAGCTATCCTAGACATAGTAGAGCTAAAAGAATTAGAAGTCTATGGGTTCCTAAGGAACTTGTAAAATCTAATAATATTATTGCTGTGTCATCTTGGATTCCTAAGGGAACCAAGGTTTTGGGAGCTAACACTCATGGACCCAAAATGATTTGGGTACCAAAAACAAAAGCTTAATATCTTTGTTTGTAGGGGGAGCATTGCTACAAGGCCAAAGCACAAAGTCAAAACTCATGGTACCTTCATAGTGGATGCTCAAGGCATAAGACCGGAGACAAGAGTAGATTCATGGATCTAAAGCCAAAAAGTGGAGGAGTAGTAACATTTGGTGACAACTCCAAAGGCCACATTAAAGGTATTGGCTCCATAGGTAATCACTCTACTATTCTCATTGAAAATGTCTTGTATGTCGATGGTCTTAAACACAATTTATTGAGCATAATTCAATTGTGTGATAAAGGATTTAATGTTCTATTTGATAAAAATGGATGCAAAATTGTAGACATTAAATCTAATAATATTATGCTCATAGGTCATCGCATAGGGAACATATACATGGTGCATCTAGATGACATTCATACATCTCATGCATGCTTAGTAGCACAAAATGAAAATGATGCATGGTTGTGGCATAGGAAGCTAGGACATGCTAGCATAAGTGTTTTAGAAAAACTAGTCTCCCTTAATCTAGTTAGAGGTTTACCCAAGATAAAATTTTCAAATGATAAAATTTGTGATGTATGCTCAAAGGGTAAACAACATAGGTCTTCATTTAAATCCATTAATGATGTTTCTACTAGTAGATGTTTACAACTTATCCATATGGATTTATTTGGGCCAATTAGGACTATGAGCTTGGGTGGTAAGTCTTATGCATTTGTACTTGTTGATGATTTTTCTAGATTTACTTGGGTTCTATTTTTAAGCACTAAAGATGAGGCTTTGGAAAAATTCATCACATTTTCAAAACTAACCCAAAATGATCTTGAACTTAAAATTTCACATATTAGAAGTGATCATGGAACCAAGTTTCAAAATTTAGGGTTTGAAGAATTTTTGAATGAAAATGGTATTAGCCACAATTTTTCGGCTCCTCGAACTTCTCAACAAAATGGGGTAGTTGAGAGGAAAAATAGAATTTTGCAAGAAATGGCTAGAACTATGCTTTGTGAAAACAATTTACCTAAATATTTTTGGGCGGAAGCCACAAACACCGCTTGCTATATTGTAAATCGAGTAATGATTAGGCCAATTTTAAAGAAAACACCTTATGAGATTTTAAAATCTAAAAAGCCTAACATTAGCTATTTTCACCCTTTTGGTTGCAAGTGTTTTGTTTTAAATAATGGAAAAGACAACTTAGGTAAATTTGATGCAAAAAGTGATGAAGCTATTTTCATAGGTTACTCTTTAACCTCTAAAGCCTATCGAGTATTTAACAAAAGAACTTTAGTAGTAGAAGAATCTATTCATGTTGTATTCGATGATAACCTCCTTCCTAGGAAGGATTCTTGTGATGATGATGATGTAGGAATCATAAATGCCTTTGATGGAGGACAAACTTCAAAGGAGGATGAGATTTCAACAAAAGAAGAGGACACACAAGATCCACCTCTTGAAGCCTTGAAGGACTTGGCTCTTGAGGAAAATGAAGTGAGCTACCCAAGGGAGTTGAACTATGTCAAAGATGGTGAAATCTTGGGTGATCCATCCAAGGGGGTAACCACTCGATCTTCTCTTAGATTAATGAATCATGTTGCATTTATCTCATGCATAGAGCCTAAGAATATTAAAGAAGCATTGAAAGATGACTTTTGGATTATGTCTATGCAAGAAGAGTTAAATCAATTTGAGAGAAGTAACGTTTGGACATTAGTTGATAGGCCTAGTAATCAATCTACAATAGGAACTAAATGGGTCTTTAGGAACAAGCTAGATGAGAGTGGTAACATTGTAAGAAATAAAGCTAGACTAGTAGCACAAGGTTACACTCAAGAAGAGGGAATAGATTTTGATGAAACCTATGCACCCGTAGCTAGAATGGAAGCCATTAGGATGTTGCTTGCATATGCATGTTATCATAATTTCAAGCTTTTTCAAATGGATGTTAAAAGCGCATTTTTAAATGGTTTTATAAATGAAGAAGTGTATCTGGAACAACCACCGGGTTTTGAAGACTCAAAATTTCCAAATCATGTTTTCAAACTCACCAAAGCTCTTTATGGTTTAAAACAAGCTCCTGGAGCTTGGTATGAAAGACTTTCAAACTTTTTAATTGAAAAAAGGATTTGAAAAAGGTAAGGTGGACACTACACTTTTTATAAAAATGTATAAAAATGACATCTTAGTAGTTCAAATTTATGTTGATGATATTATTTTTGGTTCTACTAATGAATGTCATTGTCAAGAGTTTGCTAGGTTAATGCAAGGTGAATTCGAGATGAGCATGATGGGGGAGCTCTCATTCTTTTTGGGACTCCAAATCAAGCAAAAGAAGGATGGCACCTTCATCAATCAAGCAAAATCGATAGGAAAAGTGTGTTGACTCTAAGCTTTATCGTTCTATGATTGGATCATTGCTTTACCTTACCGCAAGTAGACCGGATATCTTGTTTAGTGTTTTCTTGTGTGCTAGGTTTCAAGCTAGTCCTAGATAGTCTCACCTTATAGCCGTTAAGAGAATCTTTAGGTACCTTAGAGATACTCCTTGTTTAGGTCTTTGGTACCCTAGAGACTCTACCTTCAACCTTCATGCTTATTCGGATGCGGATTATGGGGGTTGCAAAATCGATAGGAAAAGTACTTCGGGAACTTGTCAATTCCTAGGCAGTATGCTCATATCTTGGTTCTCTAAGAAACAAAATAGTGTAGCCTTATCTACCACCGAAGCCGAGTACATATCCTTTGGGAGTTGTTGTGCTCAAGTTCTTTGGATGAAGCAAGAACTCTTAGATTATGGAATTAAAGTTGAAACCATACCCCTAAAATGTGACAACACTAGTGCAATATGTTTAACAAAAAATCCCATCCAACACTCTAGAACCAAACACATAGAAATAAGGCATCATTTCATTAGAGATCATGTCCTTAAGGAAGATGTGGTTATAGAGTATGTAGACACCTTAAATCAATTAGCGGACATATTTACAAAACCTTTAGACAAAGAGCGTTTTTGGTCCCTTAGAAGAGAGTTAGGTCTAGCTAGCCTATCTTGACCTTTTTAGGACCTCTTTTGTGCTTAAATTTGCTTGATCTTGTAAAATGCCATGTTTATGTGTTTAGACTCCTAATTTCATCCATGCCTATAGTTAAGGGGAGTATGCTTCTATTAAAATATGCTTAGAACTGTTCATTCATCATTTGCATACTCTTAGGAGTTGTTAAATTCGAGCCTATGGTTGTTCTTAGAACTAAATATGCATTTCTGGGCATAGGGTATCGATACAGATCTATGGGTATCGATACGTGTTCTTCATCCAGTTTCCCAGAATTCATTTTGCTTAAACGGGTATCGATACGATTAAACCCGTATCGATACGAGCTTCTAATCGTTTCGATACGGACCTCATCCGTTTCGATACAATTCTTCAACGGGAATTTTTAAGGAAATGACGGTTCTACCCCCGTATCGATACACCCTCAGGCGTATCGATACTCGATTGCGCAGACAGCTTTTAATAAGGCATTTAAAGTGTTCAACTTTTACCAAAATTAAAACTCTTCAAAACCTAAAAACCCTAGCCGTTTTTGCCTATAAAAGGGCTCTTCCTCCCTCATATTTTCACACCACAACTCAAAATCTAAAAGAGTTTTTCAATCAAGCAAAGCTTTAAGCTCCTTCTTCAATCTCTCAAGTTTCTATCAAGGTAAAATTTTCTTTCTTTTTCCTTTTCAATTTCTTTTTGTTTTGTTTTTGTTTTATTTTTGTTTTATGATTTTTTTTAAAATCTTTGTTCTTCCAAAACTTTTTCTTCAAATCTCTTTAAAAAAAAATTTTACCTTGGTTCTTAACCAAAATTGAAGAAATCTTTATTCATGATTTCTCTTTTAGATCATGGCACCAAAGGAATCGAGGAAGCGATCAAGGGTTTCTCTAACCAGTGAATCATCCACTCTTGGAGCGATTGCACGTCCGAACTACACTACCATCTATGAACAATCCTTTGAAGGTCTCACGAGTCTAGCATATTTTCGTCAATTCGAGAATTACAAGATTCGTGCGGAAAGGGTAATATCCATTCCTTTTCTCGACTCGGAGCGCTTTAAATTTGAATATCTTCCTTTGCTTCGTCGTTGGAACTTCATGGATTTCCTATCTATTCCCGGTTTTTATTATCGTCTTTTGGTTTTGATTTTCTACACTAATGCCAAATGTGTTTCTCGTAATGGGGAAGTTGTCGCCATTAGCTCTTATCTCATGGGAAAGAAATTCATCCTTGATGTCAAATCCATTTGTGAGGTCTTTAAATTAGAGGATGGAGGCATTGATGATGAGGATGCTTTGGGGCATGTTCTTAGTGGCTTCGTGACCGCCCTAAATGCTCAAGATCGGATCCTACATTTGATGGTGTCTTGGTGGTTTCATCCCTCTGGAGGAAAATATTCTACCATTCGTCAAGTGGATGATTTTTGGATCCGTTGCTTCCGTGAGCGAAAACGCCCAAATCTTGCTCGAATTATGTTCGGGGAAATCGTCTATCATGTGCAACATCGTCACACCTCTCTCGTCACCTCCTTTACAAATGGTACGGCTTTGAGTTATTTCTTTATGAAAAAGGATATTGATTGCTCTTTTGACTTCCCAACTCCCCTTACCGATCCCATTGATGAGCGCGATCTCTTGCACGGGGAAAATTCCATTATTTTAATGGAAATTGGTTACGTCTTTCCGAGCTACCACCCGAGGCCGCAGCCGTATTTGAAGAACCTCAAGGAGATCAAGCTCCTCAAGCTCCTCAAACTCCTCAACCCTCCATGGATGCTCTCATGACATTCCTCAATGAGCAATTTACCGGGTTGCGCATGGACATGGGAATCGTCTTACCGCCCTTGAAACAACTTTTGATACAAGGATGACGAGCATGGAGAATCGCCTCACATCTCTTGAAAGCGGTCATAATTCTTTGAATATTTCCATCTCCGCTTTCCATGATGAGTGGCGTAATAGCATGAGGGACAATGATCCAATGGGAGTTGATGATGAAGATGATGAAGACAACGAAGATGATGCCTAGACATTTCTTCTTGCATCTCATGCATCTCATTTAGGATTTTCTATTTTATGCATCTTTGATTTATGTTCTTAGGACTAAGTTTATTATTAAACCTATGCTTTGATTTTCTGTTTTTGTTTGGGTTTTTAAGTTTGATGCTATGATCAATAATATTAATGTTGCTTATTTATACCTTTGCCTATTGTTTATACACTTATCTATTGTCTCAATATTTTTGATCTAACAAAAAGGGGGAGAGAAACTAGCTCACAACACTTCAAATATTTTGATTTTAACTCAAAGGTTACCAAGCTTATATTAAGGGGGAGTTAACTTTGTAAAGTTTTTCAAAGTGTCAAAAATTTTAAGTTTTAGTTTTGTTATATCAAAAAGGGGGAGATTGTAAAACCTATGTTTGATTTTGATATAATTAAATCTTTAAGGATCAATTTGAAAAACTTAAAATTGTTTTATAAGTCCCTTAATAAGTTTTAAATCACCAACTCTTTAAAACTTATTTGAAAAACTCAAACTCAAAATATTTTCTAAGTGTTCCAAGGCCAAACTATTGAAAAACGTCCAGGTGTATCGATACACTTCCAAGCGTATCGATACCTTTTTACCAAAGTTGGCTACTGGAGGAACACGTATCGATACGGCAAACACTCGTATCGATACGCCCCTGTGTAAAAGTCTAAAGAGTTTGAATGGCGTACCGATACGTCAAACCTTCGTATCGATACAGTCTTAATAAATTTTTAAATATAAGTCGGTTTAAATGTTTTGACCGTTGGTGTCAGTTGGTTGGTAACCAAATTTTAAATGGTCGTTGACCCGTATCGATACGCCAAACCCTCGTACCGATACGGAAATCGACAGTGAGCTAAGTTGAGAAAAAGGTATCGATACAACAAACCCCCGTTTCGATACCCCGTACCGATACGCTTATGCGCGTATCGATACCCCTTATTTATTGCACACAACGGCTCTTTCTTTTCTGAGATAGGTATCGATACAACTCCCCGCGTACCGATACGCATAGCTGCAGAAGTGCATTTATGGTGGTAAGAGAGGGTTCCAACGGCTCCATTTATGTTCCCAACCACCCAAACGGCTAGAAATCAATGAGAAGGTATAAAAGGGACCTCCAAAAGCTCCAGCAACAACTATTGATCCTCAAGAAAACATCCATACATCAAATCCAAGCAATTGTGCAAAAATCCCATATTGTCTAGAAACCCCAATTGTAATTTTCATTCTTATCTTGTTCAATTGGGTTGAGTGCTTGTAATTGGGCTACAATTTGTATTGAGAGATACTCCATTAGCCATCAAATTCTTTGTTACCTTGTTGTGAGGATTGGGTTAAATTTTGGGTAGAAAATTTAACCGAAATTGTAAGGGTTGCCTCCTTAGCCTAGAAAAGGGGAAGAGCAATTAGTGGAATTGTTGCAAATCCTTAGTGAAGCTAAGGTAGTGGATGTAGAGTTCATTTGAAACTTGAACCACTCTAAAATCCATTGTCAATCTTTTTAATTTGCAATTTCCACCACACAAACTTTAAATTTCCAATTCACCCCCTCTTGGTTCATATCGATCTTTCGATCCACTCAACATCTTCATAGTCAAATTCTTATACCCAACTCTAGTGATTTTATTGTATCTTGTATTGTGAGTTTGGGGAGTTTGAAATTGTATTTGGGTAAACATTTATCCTTTGAGAGGAATTTTTAGAGTTTACCAAATCTATCTCTTTGTAAAAGTGAGTGGATTAAGCTTTGGGTAGAAAGCTTAATCAATTTGTAAGGTTACCTCCTAATCCAAGAAAATGAGAAGAATTCAAGTAGTGAATTGGTTGAAAATTCTTAGTGGGAACTAAGGTAGTGGATGTAGAGTTCATTTGGAGAACTTGAACCACTCTAACCACTTGTGTCACTTTTATTTTTCACTCTTACCTCCTACCAAAATTTTAATTGTCAATTCACCCCCTTCTTGGCCATTTGAAATTGTGTGATCAACTCAGCAGAGACTAAGCCTATTTGGAATGTTATTTCTAAGTATCAAGGGATTCAACAGATAAAAGTGTTCTTGTGGCTTGTTGCTCATGGTAGGATTCTTACGAATAGTGAACGAACCCGACGACATATGACTACGGATTCCAGCTGTGTGTTATGTGGAGATTCGTGGGAATCGATGGATCATGTTTTCCGGTGGTGCCCAGTTGCGAATACGCTGTGGCTGTCGCTGATTAAACCCGAGCAGTGGGTTGAATTTTGTACACTGAATTTCGAAGAATGGCTGGAAATGAATATAATGTGGCCTTCTTATTTTGTTGCAACGGATTTGAATTGGCACATTATATTTGGGGTGGTTCTTTGGGTGCTATGAAATCATAGAAATAAAAGGATTTTTTAGTCCTTATGAAATCATGCGTGAATCGCTATTGGAACGATGTCACACGCTCACCTTGGAAGCGATATCAACTGCTTCTTTGAGGATCAGGTTGTATGATGGGGGTGTTAGGAGTCGAAGAGCTGAGGCGCGATGGACACCACTTGTGGTTGGCTGGTACACGCTAAACGTTGATGGTGCTTCTTCACAACTGAATTATATAACTTCGTGTGGTGGTGTTATACGTAACAGTGATGGAGGTTGGAAGTTTAGTTTTGCGAAATCCATATGATCCTGTTCGAGTTTGGAAGCAGAGTTGTGGGGAGTGTATGTGGGGTTAAAGTATGCTTGGCAACTGGGCTTTCTCCGGATTCAGGTGGAGATGGATAGTTTAGGGGCGGTTAAAATGTTGCAAGACAAGGCATCACGTGAACAATCTACTTTGTTGCGACGGATTTTTGTGAAAGTCGGTCGTGAGTGGGACGTTGAATTCGTGCATATTTTTAGAGAGGCTAATTCATTTGACGATTGGTTAGCAAAGTCGAAGTTGGATGACTCCTTGGATGCTCATGAGTTTCTAGTTATGCCTGATGAGGTTCGAGAGCTCTTCATTGCCGATAGGGGGTGGTAGTTGTCGATGGTGCTACTTTGGTTTTGTTTGATTAAGTTTTTTTACATTTTTTCATCTTATTACTATGTGTACTATTTTCCTCCGACTAGATTTAGGGGTTTTAACGAGGCACATGAAAATAATTCTCTTGTATGATTTTTCATTATATAAAGGCATACGTTTTGATAAAAAAAAAACAGACAACAAAATCAAATCGAACTAAATTTTTATGGGGATTAAAAAGTCTATTAAAAAAGGAAAAAATAACCCCTTCCCTTTCTTTTCTTCCTTCTCCCCTATTCCAATCCAAACACTTAATTTTAAGTAAACTTTAACTCAACTTAATTTAAGAACAAATATAAAATTATAGTTGATTTTAAATTCGTGTGATGTATGAAAGTATGTTTATCAATAAATTTTATTGAGAATATGCATTTTAAATTAAAAATTTTCAATAACAATATTTTTATTTTGTGTATTTGAAATATTTTGATTTGATAAAAGTTTACAAAAATACATATAATGTTATATTAAAAATAATAATCATTTTATTAACAATCAGTTTGTCTAGCGAGATGAGATGATGAGTCCCTAAATAAGGTCACAGGTTCAAATCTGGCGTCCTGAATAAAAATAATTGAGTTGAGAGGATTACCCTCGTAATGATACTCTAATTTTTTTTAAAGCACAATTTTAGAAATAAATATTTTTCGAGCTTAAAATCGAATTGACGCAATATATTGTGTATTAGTTCTTAAAGTAAAAATAAATGAGAATGCAACACGCTCGATTAGGACTGAGCAAGAAATCTAGAAAATCATAAACTAATCAAAAGCATACTGTTTGAATGGTTGAATTTGATAGTTTATAAGTTTAAAAATTATAGTTATGAAAATTGAATTCTATTTTTATTTAATTTATAATTAACTTTTACTTACAATATCAAAGTAAATGTTTTATATTTAAAATAATGAAATAAAAAGACTTTTTTTAAATATACTCATATAATTATATAATAGTATTCGTTCATACTTTTTCTTTAACTCTTTAATAAGACTTAAACATTTTGTACACACATATGCTCGAACTTTAATCTCCTAGGATGAAATCATCATCTTTCTCATTAGAGTCACTCGTTGGGATTCAAAATACTAAATAAGAATTATTAATTATTTTATTTACTTGAAAGAACTTATTATTTTTAGAAAATAATATATAAAAATAAGTTTTACAAAATAATATCTAAAAATCATAAAAAATTCATTTTGTTTTAGATAAAACCTAAATATAAAAAATCAAATACAATTAGGGATGGACATTATACTCGACCTAGCCCGATCGGGTTAGATTTTTTTAATAAAAAAATTAGGTTCGGGTTTAGGGTGAAAAATATCCAGCCCATAACTAATTAAGTAAATTTCTCCTAAATTTTTTAGGGAAATTTATAATAATATCTCTCTTTATATTTTTTTATAATTAAATCTTTAAAATTGAAATTTTCACAATGTAATCCTTAAAATTATATTTTTTACGAATAAGTCCCCTAAATTATTTTTTACAATTAAGTCCTTAAAATTAATTTTTTATAGGTTGGGTCGTTGTCGGGTTTAGTATATTTATTTTCAGGTCGGGACGAATTTTTAAAAGAGTGCGTTCGGGTCAGCTCAGGTTCGGGTGTGCCAAAAACCAGACTCATACCCATCTTAAATACAATTAAAACCCACAATAACTCAAAATGAACTAAACTATTATGGGGATTAAAGGGTAAAATACACTATAGGTCACTTAAGTATAGGTTTAGGAACAAACATATCACTCTTATTCTAAAAATTTAGTTACTCAATCATAAATTTAGAAACAAACATGTCATTTTTTCTTCTGAAAGTAACATTTAGTCACTCAATTATTGGTTTAGGAACATACATGTTACTCAATTAAATTTTTATGACAAACGACTTGGTATAATAGCAATTTAGTCCTTAAAACTTATGCATCATATTAATTTAGTCCCAATTCGAAAAAATTCAATAAGCTTAACCATTTATATTTATAAAAAAAATCGATATTGTACCATCCTAACACACCCTTCAACCACTTACCACATTCTATGCTATTGTCCATCAGTTCGATAATTAACAGATGTGATAGCTCGACAGATACGATCACTTCACTATTGAACAATTGACAAACTAATAAAATAAACTCATTATGACCTTAACGTCATTTGTTAGTAGACACAATCTCTTCGTTAGTAAAAAGTTTAAATATAATGAATTAAATTTATTGAATTATTGCGAACTAGGCTTCACTTGTTTGTAGAGTGTAGCTTCTCGATTCAGATTTGGGAACTCACTGGGTTTTCCAAATTTACAAATATTGCTCCGATTTTGTTAGAGATGAGAATTAAATTTGTAATTTAGTTTTTAAGTGGTTGTGCAGGGGTTATTTGTATTTTGGTTGTTATTGGTGGTTCTTTAGCACGAATAAAATATTATTTATCTAAAAGATAATCGAATACATAAGTTTTGAAGATTAAAATTATTATCATATCAAGTTTTTGCTTCAATTTTAAAGATAGAGTGACCTGTTTGTCAAAAAAATTTAATTGAGTGACATGTTTGTTCTTACACCTATAATTGAGTGCCTGAATTGTTATGTTTAGAATAAAAATAACATGTTTGTTCCTAAACATATAATTGAGTGACTAAATTGTTGCGTTTAAAAGAATAGTGACATATTTGTTACTAAACCTATAACTAATTGACATGTGGTGTAATTTACCCATTAAAAAATCGATTGAACCGCTACGTTGGACTGTAGGGAGCGGACCGGACAATCCAAAATCGGTCCGAATGGTATGTGACGGATCTACCAAAACTCGGATATAATAGTTGAACGAATATTAACCTTCTTCCACTTCAGGTCAGGCCTCAAAGAATCGATCTCAGCGAGAGTGAAGAAGATTCAGAGTACAGATCAGATCGAAGTAAGCTCCTTCTCATATCTCTAAATTCCACTTTAGTTGCACATTTTAGAGGATGAAATGATCAGATCTGTTCTTTATCCCTTCCATTTTTTGATTTTTTTTTATGTTTCAAACACTTCTAAATGGAGAATACTGTATTTAGTCCTGCCGTTGTTTCTCCCGGCGATTCGCCTGCCATTCTCTCATTTGTGTTACCGATATTTGAATTTACACGCATGTTGATGTGCAGATCTGAGGGATTAGAAAAATCTGATTCGCTTTTGTTCTGTTTTCAGATTTACTGTTATATTATAGATCGTTTATGTAATTTTGCTTTTATTTTATCTTGATTCTAGCTGTTTATGTTTTGCTCGTTTTTATACTAAATTCATTTTTATTTTTTAATAGGTTTTCTGGTAAAATCTTCTGCGTAGATTGCTTCTCGATAACCAAGATGGTAAGATCTTTTTCTTTATTTTCTTTTTTCAATTGTTCGTTTTAGTAGAATTATGCCTTTGAAGTTTGAATAGATTCCAGTTAGGTTGTTTTGTTATGTATTGAATGAACTATGTACTCGTTTTGGAAAAACTGAAGATATTACAACTTACGAGGTCCATATTCTGTTTTCTGGAATCATTTGCTTTTTGCTTCATTGCTATCTATTAACCCGGCCTATGCTAGCATCATCACTGTTGTTGAAATTCTCTCTTCTGTAGCTTATTTAAGTGTTCTCCAGTATTTTCTGGTTGGCACCGCTCTGCTAGTTTGGACTGCTTGTGTTGTTTTTGTAACGCATTCGCTCCTTATTAAAGGTAAAACATACGGATTCCAGTGACTGATTTTACCTTTTATTTTTGTGTTTCAGGTTGTACTTGCGGCTTCAATTGTAAGCAAGTCTGGCAAAGGTGACTTTCATGTTTGCTCTTTGTAGTTGCTTTGCTTGTGTCATTGTAATTGAATTGTTGAAAGTTCAAAATTTACTTGTCTCACTTGCATTTTTTTTTTTGGGTCTTATTGCAGTGCTTCTTTCCAGGCAGTTTGTGGACATGACTCGGATAAGAATTGAAGGTCTTCTTGCAGCTTTTCCTAAGTTGGTAGGCACAGGAAAGCAACATACATATGTTGAAACTGAGAATGTGCGTTATGTTTATCAACCAATAGAAGCTCTTTATTTGCTTCTTGTAACAAACAAACAGAGCAACATTCTTGAAGATTTGGAGACTCTAAGATTGCTATCCAAGCTGGTATGCTTTTGCTTCCCTATGATTTCTTTCTTGTCTTATTTAATCGTTGAACATAATAAATTATGTAGTAACACTACATTACGTTTTCTTTATTTCTTCGATCTACCATGAGTAGTTAGAAGTTCACTTGTTTCTGGAGTGGTTTCTTTTCCTGTATGATTTCGGCCTCGCATTCTTCGTCACATTTGTATCTGTTACTATTGGCAGTTACGATGTTTAGCCTATTTTGTAATAACCTTGTCTTAGCCAAGTAGAGCAGAGCATTTACTTGATTCCTTGTACTTTTTCTAGGTAACTGAGTATTCTTACTCTCCAGATGAGGAGGGCATTGGCAAGAGTGCTTTTGAACTGATCTTTGCTTTTGATGAAGTCATCTGTCTTGGGCACAAGGAAAATGTGACTGTTGCACAGGTTAAGCAATACTGTGAGATGGAGAGTCATGAAGAGAAGTTGCACAAGCTGGTATTGCAGAGCAAGATCAATGAAACTAAGGATGTCATGAAGCGTAAAGCTAGTGAGATTGACAAGAGCAAGGTTCTTTTATCGCAATTTTCTTGGCCCTTGTACTACTCTATCTCTTCTTGTATATACTCTATTTTATTCCTGCTGTGTTCTGCAGATTGATAAGAACAGAGGTGACAAAGGAGGGTTCATGTCAATGGGATCTGGAAGAATAGAAACTGGCTTTAGTGAACTGAGCATTTCTAGCAGCGGAAGTGGTTTTGGAGGTGGTTCTGGGTTTGGTGGACTAACCACTGATCTTGACGCCTTTTCTAGCAAACCTAAAGGTTAGTCACATTATGTGCCACACCCACAACAAGCCTTGGATTTTAATTTGTTTCTCAGGTTTCTAGTGAATTAGTTGTGCTCGCTTTACTTAATTCCCTTGGAAACCCAAGATGTTTCTCACTTTTCTGGACATGCTTCAAATGTTTCAGACATTTTCTGACCACATGCTCATATTTTTAGGCCGCCAACCTTCATCTGCAACTGCTCCTCCTAAAGGTTTTGGCATGCAGCTTGGTAAATCACAAAAAACAAACCAGTTCCTAGAATCCCTGAAAGCAGAAGGTGAACTCATAGTTGACGATGTCCAGCCAAAGGCAGGCCAATCCAGAGTGGCTGCAGCTCCACTTACTGATCCCGTTACTTTGACTGTTGAGGAGAAACTCAATGTCACTCTGAAAAGAGATGGTGGAATTAGTAACTTTGCAGTTGAAGGGACCTTGTCACTTCAAATTCTTAATCAGGAAGATGGACTCATCCAAGTTCAGGTAACAATCATGTTGTCCTTAAAGTGTAATATACCTTTCTCCTAATGCCTTTACATCTTTGAATTTACCAATTATCTTTTCATGCATTATTTTCAGATTGAAACTGGGGGTAATCCTGGAATTCTTTTCAAGACTCACCCCAACATGAACAAGGAATTGTTTTCCAATGAGAACATTCTGGGGTTGAAGGACCCTAATAGGCCTTTCCCCACTGGTCCAGGTGGGGATGAAGGTGGTGTTGGTCTTTTGAAGTGGAGAATGCAAAGTGCAGATGAGTCAATGGTGCCTTTGACCAGTGTGTTTCATACCTAGTGTTTGCTTATTCTTTGTGTGTGACTGCTATTGTATACTTTAATGGTTGGTTTTTTGTGTGTTGCAGTCAACTGCTGGCCTTCGGTTTCTGGAAATGAAACTTATGTCAGCATTGAGTATGAAGCTTCCACCATGTTTGATCTGCGAAATGTCGTGATTTCTGTACCTCTTCCGGCTCTTAGGGAGGCGCCAAATGTCAGGCAGGTTGATGGTGAATGGAGGTAAATGGAAATGATTTAGGGGTGATACTTAACAAAATGTGTTTGGAATATCTTCATAATATGTAACTAACAAAATGTGTAGTGTGAAAAAATACTATAATATTGCTTAACTTTAACTGTTGTGTAGATTTTTGTTTTATATACATTCTTGCTTGTCATGTAGGTATGACTCGAGAAATTCCGTCTTAGAATGGTCCATACTTCTCATTGACAACTCTAACCGCAGGTCTGTCTATTTTCCCCAACACTGCAAAACTCCAAGTGCTAAATCTTTTAAATATAATATTGATTTATAAGTGACATATTCACAGTGGATCTATGGAGTTTGTGGTGCCTCCTGCTGACTCATCAGCGTTCTTCCCCATTTCTGTCGGATTTATGGCCACTAGTACATACAGTGACCTGAAGGTATGATATGCCATTTTCAGTAATTTATGCCTGTGTTAGTGAAATTGCACTGTTAAACCCTGTAAAATATATTATTATTACTTAACGAGAAATATCGGTGCAGGTTGCGAACATCATTCCTTTGAGAGGCGGAGCTGCTCCCAAGTTCTCTCAGAGGACAAAGTTGATTACAGGGGATTACAAAGTTGTGTGAGTGTTGATATTCTAAGTGTAATCATAATAGGTTGTGACTTAGTTTTTGGTGGAACTTTGAGAGCAAAGTTGTTCGATGATTCAAACAACAGTTGTGAGATCACTGATGCTGGACTCGACTTACAGTTTTATTGTTCTTGAATGGCTCGATGTTTTCCTGCGGATTCAAATTTTATTACATTTATTATCTATCCTTTGTGGACTTGAAGTTGATGCCATACCAGGTGTGTTCGGATGATACCAAGTGGCCTTTTTTATATTTTGGTAGAATAGAAAAAAACAGTACACTCCTTGCTCAGCCACGATCGAACTAACTCGTTAGCTTCCACTGAGTCTGAGTCCTTGTCCTTCATAAGAGGTGAGAATTGAAAAAATGCTGAACTGATTGGGAAGATTTCACTGGATGATGGAGGGAAAGAGTGTAATTTGTTTTATATGAGGGCGTGTAATTGAAAAAATAGTTTAGAACCAGATCTTAAAACTTGTTAAATAAATATTATCTCTACCTCAATGATAAATATCACTCTACTTGCGTACGACAGCAGTTAAATTTTATTTTTACCAAACCAAACATGTGGTAATATTTCCGAGTTTCGTAAGCATGATAAATAACAGTTATAATCCAATCAAACGAGATATTACTGCATTATTTGTCGTGAGAGTTGCCATAACAGTTTTTCGGGGACTGTTTGACTATTTTAAAAAAAATTATAGAATTATTATTGATCTTTTAATTAGATAACCGAAAATCTATAAAATTGTTTTATATAAAAGAAAATCTAAAATCTATTTTTTAAGTAAGTTATATACGATGAAGGTTTAACATTGAATAACGTCTAAAAATTAGTAGCTGTTAAACACAAAATTTCCTTTAAAAATTAAAAAAAAACATTAATACAAAATCAATATTAAATTATGAATTTCAAGACTATCAATTTTATAAACAGAGTGAAATCAACTCTGGACACTCCTAATTATTTTTTTAATATATTTTATAATCCATATTCGGGACTCCTAATACTCACTTTCAATAATGTGTCTCAAAAATTTAAACCTGAATTTTCTCTTTAAAAATGCACCCCAAATTTAATTACTAACAATTCATTCGGACTTTACATACAATGTTTTTCAAAATATCACTGCAAATTATTTAAATATGACGTTCATATATACAATTGATAATTAAACTATCAAATGTAATTTTTAATTAAATTATTTGGACAACAAAAAATATTTTCCTCTAATATCGTAACAACCCTATTCTTCCTTAGTTTGTTTAGTACCAAATGCAATATAATTTACACTAATATCATCTGATAGAGACCATCTCCCTGTGATTGGGTTGAACACAAATCCGGCCATCTCTCTCACCTACACATCCAACCATAGAGCATGCTTTAAAATCATAATGCCACGGGAAGAGTTCGATTTCAGATATCAAAGGGATTACTTACGTCGATCGAAGCACGCTTTAAAATCATGGTGAGTTCTTCTGGGGTAAGGAAACTTGACCATTGATGCGTGCCTTTAGGAAGCTGCATACGATCAAGAGACTATTATGAATAGAGGTGGCAATCGGGTCATTCGGTTCGGGTTCGGTTCGGGTCGTTTCAGTTCGGGTCATTTCGGGTCTATTTAGAATCGGTTTAGATTCGGTTCGGTTCGGGTTCGGGTCTAATTCGGGTCTGTGATGAGTCGGATTCGGTTCGGGTATTGGATCGGGTCAATATCGGATCGGTTGTTTTCGGGTCGGGTCAATATCGGATCGGTCGCTTTCGGTTCGGGTCAAAATCGGGTCGTTCGGGTCGCTTTCGGTTCGGGTTAAAATCGGGTCAATTTCGGGTCGGGTCAACATTTAAATTTTTGGGTTAATTCGATTTGAGTTGGGTTAAAGGTTTGAGGTTTAGTATTTATGGTTTAGTTTAGAGTTATTGGTGTATGAGATTAATTCTGATTCAACTTGTTAATCTATGCATTTGAATTTGATTAAATATTTAAATCAAAGCTTCATGTATCCATATAATTTTTTTGTATAATTATATTAAATCAAAGTTTATAATAATAATAATAATAATAATAATAATAATGTCTGAAATGAATTAATTTATTAAACTTAGGATCTAATTGAACTAACTAAAATCTAAAAGCATAAATCACGGACATAATTAAAATAATTTTAAAACTAAATGTGAAATTTCAATTAAATTAATCTAAATTGAAACTCAATTAAATTAATAAAAATAGAAAGACAATTGGTAAAAATAGAGAGGGAAAAAACAAAATCTTGGAGGGGAATAAGCCACCAATTTTTTAAGCTATATTGAAAAAAAAAAGAAAAAGACAATTGGAAAAAATAGAGAGAGAAAAGACAAAATTTTGGAGGGAAATAAGCCACCAATTTTTTAAGCTAGAGATTAATTACTTTTTAGGTCATGTTGCATTTAAAATGTTACATTTTAGTCAACTTTAAGTTTTAGTTTAATTTAATTTAGTCACAAGTATTCCCACGGTTTAGACTTCGGATATAGAAATCCCCTCCCAGTAGTGATATTTAGTCTCTAAAAATTTACTTTTAGTTGAAATTAACTAATCTTTGTAATTTAGTCTATTAATTTAATATATTGATATTTTCGTTTATTTTAATTTCAAAGATTTAATTTTTAGCCAAAATTGACCCCTATTTATTTATATGGTATAATTACAAAATTGGTCATTGGACTCTCAAATTTCTCCACTTCCAAATTGTCAATTTAGTCTACAATTTCAATTTTATGCTATATTTTATGATGAAATTATAAAATTGGTCACCAAGATCTCAAATTTCTATACTTCATTTTATTATTTATTATATTGTTAAAAATAGATATTCGGGTCAAAATCGGGTCAAAATCGGGTTAAAATCGGGTCGATATTCGGTTCAGCTTTTGGTTCAGCTTTCGGTTCGGGTAGCATTCGGTTCGGGTCCATTCGGTTCGGGTCCATTCGGTTCGGGTCCATTTCGGTTCAACAAAAAATTTCGGTTCGGTTCGGATCGGTTCGGTTCGGGTTTCGGGTCAACTCCGAATCATCATTTCGGGTCAAAATCGGGTTTCGGTTCGGGTAATTCGGTTCGGGTTTCGGGTCTCGGGTCAAGTTTGCCAGGTCTAATTATGAACATACATATTCATTAATGGAAACCGCAAATGAACAAAACAAATCTTAGAACAGATACGTAATTACACGTCAAAGTTGAAAAATAAGTTGTACTTGAAAGACGGTAAGATCATACCCAGTGTAGCAGGTACTCTGCAGCAACAATGGCAGTTGCATATGATCTCATAGAGCGGTTGATTGTCGAAACCACAGTAGCTCCTTCATGAGCAGTTAAAGCTGAGAGGGATTTGCAGAACTCAGCAGAATCTGCTACGTGCTCAATCACCTTATGTAAAATCGACAAAATGGGGGGGAAATAGACAGATTTACGATATCAAAAAGTACATAAAGAATTAGTGAATGACTAAATTCTATGAAATGCTAGATAACTCGAAATCTTGAATAGTTCATGAGATGTTGTCCAGAGAGGGCATACCTCTAAAGCAATCACTGCATCGAACTTTCTTTGTTCGTCAACCAGCTTTTCTGTTCATGAAAATGTATCCGCGTAAGTTATCACTAAACACGAACACCAAACAAACTCATGAAAGGATAGAAGAACAACTATGATTGTTTAACTTATGCAAATCGCACATTCACAAGTGTGTAAAATGTGACAAAATAACTTTATCAAAGTCGATTATAAAGGCAAGCATTTAGAGCTACCAAAGTACATATGACCATCACGGACATCAAGAAGAGAACGGTTACAATTCCAATTGTCTTCAATATCTTTCGTAGATTGAGAGCGGAAAACCAACAAAGTGTACAAGTTTGACCAAATAGCATTTAACATCTTTGTCTTGAAATTTTATCCGGTTATTTGCACTTTGAGAGTCAACCCAGCAACATTAAGTTCCTAGTAAAGGGCTACTTTCGAAGAGAATTAAACATATGGTAGTTCTACCATGATGAGTTTATTTGCATGAGAACTACTATTAGATTTGGCTGTGAGTCGCATTTCAAGTTTTCAACTCAATTTTGTGTTAGAAGTAACCCAACAAATACTGTCCTCCACTGTCACTCATCCAGAAATTTCACTATCTTAAAAGATTTAAAAGTTCAAAATAAAACACAGAAATCAATGCTCATTTCAACTAATTACAGATCTAGATTAGCCTACAGAAGAAGAATTAAGCTTAGGATTTACCTGCTGTTGTACAACAGTATTCGATATTTGAAGTTGTTGGGTCCAAATTCTGTAGAAGCAGGTATATAAAAAAAAATCCAAGTTCAGGCACTTAAAACTGTAAACTTTAAACTTGTATTTTGGTGCAATAGTAATCAGAAACAAAAGATTCATGCTAATCAAATTCAAAGCAGGAATCAAATATCTATAATTAATTAATTAATAAAGGAAATTGAAATTGATAAACAATGAGCAGTGAAAACTGCCAAGAAATTCTTATAACCCAAGGAACAATTTATGAACTACGAGAATATAAGCCAAAATATTCAATCAACTACTAACTAGCTAGTTGTACCTAAGTAGAACCAGGTAAGACCTTTCCATTTCAAGAAGTTCTCATATAGAGTAAGCCATGCCTGATAAAATATCATAATCCTATTTGACCGTATTCTTTAAGAAGCTACAGTTTCAAAGACTTTTAAGTAAAAGTCCTTGAGGCAACTTAGTATCTTCAAACGATACACCTAACATGGAGCTATCATTAAATAACCAAATAATTATTTCTTTTTTTAACCCCATGCACAGTTATTACTAAAATCATCCAAAACGTAGAAATGCTTAGGCTAACATGAATGGAAGAAATAGTGCTGCAAAAGCTTGAGTATTTCTAGTAATAAGAAAACTATGGAAGTTTGCACTTGCATGTACAAAAAAAGTAACACTATCTCCACATCATGAAATGGTTGAAAAGAAGAAAATAACATACAGCATGAAGACGAGCAATCTTGATGTTTTTCTCTACTGCATCAATTCCGGTGACAGTTGCTCCCATTCGAGCCAATGGCTGAGAGGAAAAAGAACATAATAAGTACCAGAAAAATATCAAATCTTAACTTGATCAGTTTGCATTAATGTCTACTAGGAGAGAAGGGAAAAAAGAGAAGCGGAATGAGGGCTTATTTTAGCAAACAAGATGTTTTAATATTAAGTCGTTTTCAAATTTAAGGGGTATAATTACATTGAAAACTTGCCTTAGTTCCACTTAGTAAAAAAATCAAGGGTTTGTTTAGGTATTAACCTTTTCTTTTTCCCCAACTAGTGATATCCCGGTTGTTTATGGGAAAGAAGAGTGGAAGAGTGAATTGGAGACAACAGAGGAAGAGTTGGATGTGGATGTGAGAAAGAGCAAGTGGAAGAGTAAATTGGAGACAACAGTGGAAGAGTTGGATGTGGATGGTGAGAAAGAAGAGTGGAAGAGTGAATTGGAGACTATAGTGGAAGAGTTAATATTCTAACCATAGCTGTAAGAAAATATGAGTTTATGTAATGCAACTTGTTGCAAAAGAGAAACAAGAAGGTGAATTGGAGACAACAGTAGAAGAGTTGGATATAGAAAATGTGCAGCTATCGTTACATGTAATGCGGACATGGAAGGAGCTCAAAACTATGAATAAAAGAGGGGGGTGTCAATAAAGGAAGCTGCAAAAGTTTTTAGTTGAAAGGTAGCTTGTAAAGTGAATTGTGAGCTTACTCCAGCAGCTAGAGTTCCTATAGAGATCACCAATGACAAGAATTTACACTGAAAAAGCAAGTTTAAAGCTTTCCAGTGGAGTGTGCACGGCAATGACTATGTGGCAAAGGTTTATCGCGTTCATCTCGATACCTATGATCTAATATCAAGGTTCCGGTGGCTATACAAACTTGGGGAAGTAACATAGGAATAGGATTTTCAGACATAAAGATGGCATTCCAAATGAGAGGTACGAGTTCAGCATAAACAAAAAAGGAATCCCAATGGAAAACATTAGGGTGAGCAAAACTCGACTTGAATTGACTTGACTCAAACTTCATAACTTCGAATAAAGTTTTGAGTTATAAAATAGAACTCATCGAATGCTCTCACACCTAGCAGACATGCGTTAGTACCTCTGAAAGAATACCACCACCGCAACCGACATCAATAATCTTTAATCCTTCAAAAGGCCTAGCAGAGAGAGGATCCTTTCTACAATAACAAACATCACAGACAAACACAATTAGGGATCAAATTGAAATTCCCCAAAACATAATAAACTTCGATATCAGTATTCCAAAACAAGTTCAGCTAGCAAAAGATTCAGTCTTTTAGAAACACAAGTGGCATACCGGAAATGCCGACAAAGAGTAGAGCGGATGAAAGCAAGCCTGGTAGGGTTCATTTTATGCAACGGTTTAAATGGTCCTTCAGAATCCCACCTGCATTTAAATAGAAGAAAAACAACATCGTAAAGCATTTCAAAATCTTCGTTGAATTGAACTAAAACAACCCCAGTTTTTTACTGACCAAGTATCGGAAATGGCGGCGAACTTGGCGAGTTCAGCTTCATTCAATGAAGAGGGAGTTGAAGAAGCAGTTTTGAACTTGTTGTTAGATTTGGGGTCGACATGGATTTGAGGTTGGGGAACAGAAACGGGGTGTTGAGAAGGTAAATCGGAGAAGAGCCGTGTGGCATTGGGAAGGTTTCTGCGGAGGAGACGGTGCCACCGAGGTTGGGTTAGGAGCTTTGAAGAAGCCATTAGAAGATAGGTATTTGCAGGAGGGGGAGGAGAGGATCAAGAGAAATAGTTAGACATCTGAATGGGCTGCAACAGTTTCGGCTCATCCAACAAAGCCTGCGTTTCGATTTTTCCTATAAAATTTTTACTCCAAATTGGTACCTAAAAAACTTTTACTCCCAAATAGGTACCTAGTCACATTCTCTTAAGTTGATACTAAAATTTATATATTTTATTAATTTGGTCCTAACTTGAAACAACTTAATAAATTGAACTCTATATTTAAAAGTTCTATCGATTTACTCTTTGTTAGTCACCTAAATTGTTCGTTCTTCTCCTAAAAATGTTATATTACTTTATCAGTATAATAAAAATTTAAAAGTAACTTGTTGAATTATAGTAAAATTTAGTTATCCAACTGCTGTTTTGATCCGATGGACTCGTTTGGTTTGACAATATTGCAAAAATGATTAAATTGATAGAATTTTTAAATATAAATGGTTACATTTGTTGAATTGTTTCGAATTAAGACCAAATTGATTGAATGTATAGGCTTTGGGGACTAAAATTGTTAATAAAAGTATCAAAATAGTGGATGAAAAAAAATTGGGTACCAACTTGGGAGCAAAATTTTTTTAAGTACCAAGTTTAGAGAAAATGCATAGTTTAAGTACTAACTTGGGAGAAAAAATTCTTTAGGTACCTACTTGGGAGAATGTGTCCAGTTCATGTACAAAATGTATATTTAAGCTTTTTTTTAAATATGAGTTGTTAGATTTATTAAATTATTTTGAATTACGATTAAATTGATAGAATATATAAGTTTTGGGATTAAAATTATCGTCAGACCAAGTCTTGTTAGATATTTGCTTGAATTTTAACAGAAGAGTAATTCGATTGCATCTAATTTTTAATCGAATGACATGTTTGTAATAATTAAGTGGCCTCCAATGTATTTTCTGATGATAACTTTTTAACGTTTGTTTGCATTTAAACGGGAGAGTGACTCAATTGTAACTAGAATATTAATTGAGTGACCCAATTGTAATTTTTAATAATTAGGTAATCAAATATAATCTTACTAATAATTCAGTGACCTCCAATGTAGTTTATCTATTTTATTTTGGTTAAAAAGGTCAGCTGATCATGTGTTTGACTAGAGACAAATTATTTTTCTTCTAAAAGTTACAAAAAGCCAATCAATTAAAAATCGTTACAATTTACAAATAGGTCACTATGCTTATAAACAAAACGCTTAATTAAAAATTATTACAAACATACCACTTAATTAACATATTGTTACAAACAAGTCATTTTCCTTCTAATATAGCATGTTATGATAAGATTGTTAGTCCTCAAAATATATACAATCTATCAATTTAATCTTAATTCGCAATAATCAATAAATTTAACTCTTAATATTTAAAAGTTCTATCATTTTAATATTTATTCTTCTCCTAAACTGTTTGTTCTTATCCTAAAAATATTATATTACTTTCCTGGTATAACAACAGTTTAACAATAACTTGTTGTTGTATTATGGCATAATGCAGTTATCGAACTACTGATTTGATATGATGGATTTGTTTGCTTTAACAGTATCACACAAAGACTAGATTGATGGAAATTTTAAATAGAAATCATTAAATTTATTGAATTATTTCGAATTAAGACAAAATTAATAGAATATATAAGTTTGAGACTAAAATGTTATTATACCAAAGAAAAGTGACATGTTTGTAAGTAAAGTGACCTATTTGTAACAATATGTTAATTGCGTAACAATATGTTAATTGAATGACATGTTTATAACAATATATTAATTAAACGATCTATTGATAATGATAAGTTAATTGAATAACTTGTTTGTAACTTTTAAAAGAACTGTAACTTATTTGTGAGAAAACCTTGAGTGTAGCTTACCAAAAATCTATTAACATGAGTGTTGGGTAGTGTCCGGCCATTAGGATGTCGCGTGATTATGTTTGGCCTTCTTAGGCTTTGACTCGAGTGACTTGTTTGTAAAATAAGTTAATTGAATGACGGTAAATATCAACGCTCTAAAAATTCTCGTCGGAAGATTCACCCATCAAAAATAAATGTGTGACACAAATCGGTTCGAATTAATAAGGCTAAACCTTGAAACTAGGAGGGCACCCAAAAGAAGAAATGGTGGAACTGTTATTTAAGTTCGCAATCATGCAGTACTGATCTTCTTCCATAGGCATCAATGTCTCTCTGCATCTGTAGCCTTATTCACCGCACGAATCGAAGAAGACGGTGATAACTTCGACTAATCGTGCAGCAGGATGGGACATTGTCGAACGTTCTACGAGAGATTAACGAAATTAACGAAGAGGCTGATACTTCGCTTGTTTGCAACTGCCCTGTAAATGGATGTTTAAGGTTGTATCTGTGTTATATAAGTACATATGGATTTATACGCATTCTTATCATCTACCTGAAGCTCGAACGAAGCCGGAGAGACATAGAAACAGTATAAAGAAGAAGGAAAATGAAAAATGACAGTTGATTCTTCAATTCTTTCATGGCTGGTACATTATAATAAATTAAAAAAGAAACGAAGAAGACCAGACACTGAGAAATACCTGGACAACAAGAACCTACATGTCTCAATCTGTCTTTTCTCTCTCTTTCGGAAGAGAACGGTTACCTTTCATCCGCTCGAAAGAACAGCTATCTAATGGACTATCTTCAAGCTGTTTCCACTC
This sequence comes from Hibiscus trionum, assembly GCA_030270665.1. Taxonomy (NCBI): domain Eukaryota; kingdom Viridiplantae; phylum Streptophyta; class Magnoliopsida; order Malvales; family Malvaceae; genus Hibiscus; species Hibiscus trionum. The sequence continues at coordinate 5,264,477 of BSYR01000034.1, read as the reverse complement.
ATGAATGCAGGAAATTGGGATGTACAGATATCGATGAGTGACCGAAAGCTTTAAATGCGACACGATTATTCACCATGTCATGCTATTATAGTCAGTCTCTATTCACGAGTTGTTTCTCAGTGACTCCCCACTGCATTGGTTGATTCCTTCATAGATTCGATTTCCATGCTGGCTGTACGGCTCTTTCGGTTCCTCCGGTCCTGAATAAGATCGCAGATGTCAACATAAGGGCTTCATTAACTTAAAGCATGATTAATCATATTGTAAAATAAACAGAAATGTAGGTAGAAGGAACTACAAAAAGCAATGCAAGAAAAAACAAAAGTTCGATGACATTCAAACACGGAATACCATTGTTATTTTAGGGTAACCATGACTAGGCCATGATCGTTTCGGTTTAAAGTTGTGAAACAGACAGCTAGAAGGATGCAAACACCACAAATTTGTATCCCAAGATAGAACATGCTCATTCAAAAAAAATTAAATACAGTAAACAACTCATACCGTAGATTCCTTGCATAGTAGTATTCTCTGTTCTTTTCGTAGAGGACGTTTAGTGAAGGGAGGATAGGGGATGCAAAGGATCATTGCGGTATCGAAGATATCAACTACAGGACTATAACATTAACTAAAACTAGCAGATCTTAATGCCGAAGAAATGCACTTACACCTATTACACAAATAAAACAATTCATGAAAAAAAAGAAGCCATACGGAAAAACACACAAAAATAGCATTAACTCAGCAAATAGAGGATCATTGTATTTATACCTCACGAAATGGGTAGTCATCAGCGTCAAGCATCCGTACAACCTGACTCATTTTAGGTCGTTTATCTGCGTCCGGATCAACACATCTAAGTGCCACCAAAAGGGCACGTCTAAGAACACGGGTTGTTGGTCTAACTTTGAGATTTGGATCCACAACTTCATCTGCTCTTCTTGTTCCGACCATCATCTTCAGCCACTCAACAAGGTTGATCTGCAGTAGGCATATGGTTAGCTCAATTTATGAGAAACCCAAGAAAGTACTAACTCGGTTTGGGAGGAGGCGGAGAACTCAATGCAAAGAGTGTTACTCCGGCGTTAAAAAGTACCTCATTAGCAGGTCTCCCATAGTCGACAGGGTCTCTTCCGGTGACAGCTTCAAGTAGGAGGACACCAAAGCTATAAGTATCACTCCTCTCGTTTAACAAGCCCGTGTTAGCATATTCTGGTGCCACATAACTGAAATTCACATAAAAAATTCAATTAGAAAAAACTTAGATACAGTAGCAAATTTTTGCTATGCTGAAAAAACAAAGAATTTGGAATTACCCAAAAGTTCCCATCACTCTAGTTGCGATATGGCTCTCTCCCGAGTCCAAGAGCTTGGCGAGTCCAAAATCAGAAACCTTGGCATTAAATTCATCATCGATCAAGATGTTACTTGATTTTATGTCCCGGTGAACAACTTTCGGTTCTACTGCTTCATGCAAATAAGCAAGCCTGCAAACCACAATTACCAAAGGTACTCTCACTCGGTTTTTTAAAGTAAATGATTTTTTTTCAACTATTTCTAGCGTCAATGATGAACATTGTTCTTGCAATAACAAAAAACATAATACAAAGGGAAAGAATTAAATGATTAGAATATGGTATAAAATCTATCTATCTATATATATTTGGTTTCCAAAGGTGTCCACTAGAGAGAGCCCATTGACTAATCCTTTCGTATTCTGTTGGACCATATAGGGGGCAAACACTGGCCACAAATTTTATAGCTGCACCATGCCCAGGGCGAGGATCGAACCCTTGACCACTGGTTAAGGTAGGAGAGACGCTTAACATCTCACCTAAGCTCCGTGGTTTAAAATCTATATTTTAATCCAATGAAAAAAAAAAGATATTTCAAGATTGAATGATGAACTTACGCCTTGGCGGTACCAAGAATAACCTTCATCCGAGCCTCCCAAGTAAGTGTACCGTGCTCCCAAATTGCCCCATGCAGCCATTGTTCCAAGTTACCATTATTCACATATTCATATACCAACATCCTATGTAATCAACCAAAAATTACAGTTATAATCAGATTTGCAGTCGAATAAAATTCGAGCAACTATAAAGACCGAGGTTAGATAAGGAAAGTCTAGTTCTCATTAACACATTAATACACAATTATAGCTAAAAGTGAACCTTCAATGAAATCGACACATAAACAAATGAAACATATTTGAACTTCACCTGTGAACTCCTTCTATGCAATAACCCAAAAGCCGCACAAGATTCTTATGTCGAACATGACCAATAGCCTCCACTTCAACCCTAAATTCTTTCTCTGCCTGTCCCCTAACATCCGATTTGGCAATATTGTTACAATTTTTTTGTTGAGAAAAAGCAAATACAAAAGCACAAAAACAAACACGATAATGTCCGAAAAGATATCCTTACAGATTATTAAGAAGCTTCTTAACTGCCACTTCAGTTCCATTGATCAGTCTACCCTTGTAAACCATCCCATATCCGCCCTCCCCAATAACATTCTCGCCCGAGAAATGATTCGTAGCACGATCAAGATCCCTAAGAGTAAACCAGTGACCCCACCCGAGATGTGAAATCTCTGGCAGAGCAACTAAGGGAGAGGCATTCACTAGTCCTCCATACGACAATGCAGACTGATCTCGGACAGTTCCAGAGCTGCCTTCTTCTCCTGAATGCAAACTAAAACCTCTTTCATGGTGATAAATCGAGCTGCACTGACTGATATTATCAGGATCGCTCGATTTGCTCGTCCCCGAAAGAGCTAACATTTTCTTGGAATTCTTATCACCGGATTTATCATGAACAGAAATGACTTGATTTTCCGGATGATCACTGAAGCCCTCAACTCCAACCTTGTCAACTTTGATGTCCTTCGAGACATTCGGTATTTGAGAAAGCAAGAACTTGTCTAGGGGCCGTCTACTACTCCGACGAAATGTAATCCATACAGATAATATGCCAAGAATCAACACGATAAATGCCCCAACAGATAAACCAATCAATACCCAAAGTTTTAGACCCAAAACCGATGTCTTCTCCGATAACTCAGCATTTAAGGCATGCCGAGACGACATCGCTGATCTCCCGGACTTTTAACACACAAAATTATGTTCAATCTCTTGTATGCATGATAAAAAATTTAACACATTCCTACCTGCATACCAGAAACATGTCATCTAAAAACATAAAACATCAAAACGATTAATAACTTTTCAAAGTCCATAAATGAGTTTGAAGTTAAATTTTCAGCTGAATAAGTGATTGCAATCAAAACCGGGACAGATGCAGAACTTTATGTTAGGGGAGAATAGATTTTCAACAGAAAATTCATAGAAAATTATATACGAATTTCAAATTTACATAGGGCCACCGCCCATCCAGCCCCTCGGTCCATCCCTGATAAAACCACCTCACACTCAAATCAGAATACCCAAAAATATGATAAATCCCATAAGATTCTTGCTTAATCTCCACCCCTTAAAAAAGATGAAAAAAGGGGGAAATAACAGAAGAATCTGATACCACATTTAATGAAGTTCATATACATTCAATGAATCAAGAAGAACCATTCTATAAACAAAAGCAAACCACTAAAAGTTTCACAACAAACTTTGTATTCCATGAATTTTAATTAAATAAAAAAAAACATCACTTATAGTCCAAGCAAGAGACAGTAAAATTAATTCAAAAAAACAAGAAAGCATTCACCTTGATCTTCTTTCTTAAACATTCACATAAGCAAAAAAGAGGGAAAAGAAGAACAAAAACCTTACATTTTAGCATCCAAGTGGTATACAAGCAGAAACCCAATTTTGTTTTGTTCATGCTGTGGCCATTCCAAGTGGTCCAAAACAAATGCAAAGAATTCAGCTAATGATAAAAAGAAATGGGCAAGAAAAAGACAGATAAAAATCCAATCTTTCATGCAAAAAATGTAGAGAGAGAGAGAGAGAGTGAAAAGGGGGGAAATGTTAGAAAAATGGTTGGTGGATATTGGGGTGTTGGAACTTGGAAGAGATATGAGGGATCTCAAAACAAAGCTGGAAAAGGAAGCTTAGTTTAGTTTCCAATGGAGGAAACCAAAGAGAAAGAGGACATTAAAGTAAAGAAAAAGCAAAAATGAGGCTAGCAAGGGTGGCCTCTGTGGTTCCCATTTATATCTGAATTAAAATATATATATATATATGATATTTTTTTAACAGAAAAAAGATGAAAATTTGAAAACATGTAAAGAAACAAAAAGGAAAAGGCAAAATGACAAAAGATGCCCCCAACGTTTGCATATTTTGTCATTTGGCCCCCTATTCTATTTTTTGGTCCAAATATGCCCCCAACGTTTGCTTGTTTTGTCATTTCGCCCCCTATTCTTTCTTTTGGTCCAAATATGCCCCCAACGTTTCATTCGTAGTCCAAATATGCCCCCAACGTTTCAATTTGGTCCAAATATGCCCCCGTTAGATGGAAACTGTCAGTCAACTGACGTTCAACAGTTGATGTTGACTGGACTTGCCACGTATTAAGATCGGCTGATGCCACGTCAAAAAATTTTTATAAGCCGTTGACCGTCAGTTGATTGACAATTTACATCCAACAGGGGCATATTTGGACTATGAATGAAACGTTTGGGGCATATTTGGACCAAAAGAAAGAATAGGGGGCCAAATGACAAAACCATCAAACGTTGGGGGCATATTTGGACCAAAAAAAAGAATAGGGGGCCAAATGACAAAACATGCAAACGTTGGAGGTATCTTTTGTCATTTTGCCAAAGGAAAAGGAGTCAAACCCAAATCCGACTGGACTGAAAGTGAAACAGTCCTGAAATCTATCTAAGCTTGAACTCATGTCTACTTACCAAATTGTCCTTTAGCTTCTTCTTCTTCTGTTTTTCCTTTTTGGAATTAGAATTGATCCTTTTAAATTTCATTTTCAGGATGTTATGATCTCATCATCTGTCATTAAAATGGCTTTGGATGTTATGATTCAAGCCTTCCGACTTCCGAGGACAATTTAAAGTGCCTAAATGAACAGAAAGTTTGATCAACTGTTTGTTTATATATTTTTAAAATTTTATAATTTATTTAATAAACAAATGAATACGAATATATGTGTTCAGTTCGTTTATTAACTTATTTATAAGTTTGTTTATCGACTGTTTATAAGCTCGTTTACTTGATTTTTCTTTTATTTTTTTACATTTTAAACATTAATGGAGGTAAAGACTAAATTGAGTACATGATGAACTTTAGACTTTATATTGTAAAGTTTATTGAGCTTAAGTACTAGTGTACTTTCAACATTTTAGCGAATGTTAAATGAACATCTTCAAACATAAACATAAGAACGCGACCACCTTTAAAAATAAAGAAACGAACACGAACACGATATTAAAAATTTAAACAAATACGAACATGAATCGAACATAAACATCTTTAAAATAAATAAAGGCAAAATGACAAAAGATGCCCCCAACGTTTGCATGTTTTGTCATTTAGCCCCTTTTTTTTTGAGCAAACAACCCTCAACGTTTTAATTTGGTCCAAATATGCTCATGTTGGATGAAAGTTGATTGTCAACTGGTGATCAGCGGCTAATTCTGACTGGACTTGTCACACGTTAAGATCGGCTGGCGTGGCATATGCCACGTAAAATTTAAAAAAAAAATTAGTTTGTTATACCTTGCTTTATGGTGACACGTGGTTGACTATCATGCTGACACGTGGTCGGATCTGATGGTGACACGTGGTGAATATGATGCTGACACATCAGTAGATCTTAACATGTGGCAAGTGCAGTCAACATCAACCGTTAACCGTCAGTTGACTGGTAGTTTTTATCCAACAACAATATATTTGGACTAAATTGAAACGTTAAGAGTTTCTTACTCGAAAAAAAGAAGAATATGGGTCAAATGACAAAACATACAAACGTTAAATGCATCTTTTATTATTTTCCCATAAATAAACGAACGGAACTTTGTTCCGTTCAAGCTGAATTTATTTATACCCTACTCCACTCTACTTTTCAATTATTTTTTTCCCTAAACCATTTTCTTATCTCTACATATATAGTGTTTCGATTAAAGCAACGAGCTTAATATAATTATCCTAAAATTAAAGTTTGAATTTTAATATTAGGAATGAAGTTAATTAAGTCGGTAGGATTTTCCATAAGGTAGAAACTAAAAATGTTCATAAGCGCCTTAGTTTTAAGAATTTAGTTTAGGATGTATAGTTTAGGGGTTTAGGTATATGTGGCTTGAATTTAGGGATAGTGATTAAAATTTATAGTTTATGGTTATAATTTAAGGTTTATAAATTAAAACCTAATTCCTTACTATATTACCCTAAATATTAAACCCTAACCTCTAAATCATAAATTCTAACACTAACCTTAAATTCTAAATTTCTACCCCTAAACCAAACAACATAAACTAAACCCTTAAACTTTAAAATAAAAGCGTTTTCCACCGCCAGTATAGTATAGAATAATAATACTTCCCATAAATATACTTGTTTTGAGATTTTATAATGATTTTTTCCAACTTTCCACATCCATAAGTAGCTTACATTTTTTGTTTTAAAATTTACGGCCGAAATGTCTTCTTGATTAAAAATAACTTTTTCAAAAAGTTATAATTAAAAAAATTTGCTTAGACCCTCGATAATAATTAAGTAAATTTCTATCATTAATATTTATTTTGCTTTTAAGAAAAAAATTAAACACTAAATCTTAAACCTTAAAATATAAAAAATATAAAACTTAAAATTCTAAAATCTTAAACTCTAATGTTTAAGCAATCACAAAACCCTAAAACATAAAAAATCTAAAATCTAAAACCCTAAAACCCTAAAAATTTGCCAAAAAAATTTGCTTTTCAGTAAAATTTAGCAGATTGCAATAAATTACACACAAAAATTTGTGTTCCATCAAATTATAATGTTTAATGCAATTAAATCATAAAATTCTAAAGTAAACTCTAAAACATAAAATTATAAACTATAAACACTAAATCATAAAAACCATAAAACCTTAAACTCTAAACATTTAAAACATAAACATTAAACACTAAAACATAAATATAAAACATAAATCATAAACCTTAAACCACCCTAAACCATAAAACACAAACTCCAAAACATAAAAACATAAATCATAAAACAATAACTTTAAACCTAAACAATAAACCCTAAAACTTAAAATGTGAATAATAAACCATGAACCCTAAATATAGAACCATAGACACACACTAAACCATAAAACGCTACAACCTAAAAACATAAACCCCAAACCCCAAAACACTAAACCCCAACCCATAAAACCTAACAACATAACTAAAACTCCAAGTCATAAACCCTTTTAATGAGTATTAATTACATTAAACACCCTAAATTAATAGAATACAACTTTTTAGGCTTGTAATTAATTACATTCTACTATATTCTTGTAAAACTAGATTTAATTTTGATATAACAAAGAGTTTAAGGACCAATTTCTAAATTGGATAAATTTTTAAATACTTAAAAAGTCTCACAAAATGACAAGGATTTGAACTTAAAATTGTTTCTAAGTCAAACTAATACCCCAAATATTTTCTAAGTGTTTTTTATACTCAAATTAACCAAAATTTGTTGGGTTTTATTGTGCTCGATTTCTTCAACCAATGTGTTTGCAAAGTTAGGAGAAGATTAAATTTTTGGGTGTTTTAGTAGAAGCTTAAAGATTGGAAATTGACACAAGAATTTATAGTGTTTTAGTAGATGCTTGGAGGTTCCTTTTATACTCCTAAATGAGTTTGTAGCTGTTGAGAACCGTTGGGGATGTTTTGGAGCCGTTGGAGACTTTATTTCCCACATTAAATGCAGTTCTGGTGCTGTCCGTTTCGGAACAGTCGAACCCGTATCAGAACGCCCCTCTTCAGAACTAGCCGTTGAAGTCTGATGCAGCAATCCGTTTTGAAACACCTCTGGCTGTTTTGAAACACCTTGATCCGTATCGAAATAGTATCAACCTCGTTTCGGAACGAGTGACAGTTGAGCTGCAATTTAAAAGATAGTTGAGAAAATAGCTGTTGGGGATTTTGACCGTTGAGGTCTTTGCCACATAGGCGTATCGAAACGGTAAAGCCCGTATCGAAACGTTATGTAAAAATCTTTACCCAGATTAAAGCCCGTTTCGAAATAGGCAGAGCTGTTTCGGAACGTTTTGAAACTGTGAATGGTTGTTTCGAAATGCCTAAGGGTGTTTCGAAACACCTGGGTGGTTTTGAAAAGTTTGGCTTTAGAAAACACTTCAAAATCTCTTAAAACAATCCTCAAACATATTTTTAAGTTGTTTGGACTTAAAGGCACTTTTGAAATCTTTTCAATTTAGTACAAAACTATTTTTCAATTATTATATCAAAACATTAGTTCTTCAATCTCCCGCTTTTTGATATAATAAAACCACCTTGAAAAATTGTTTGAGATTCTCCCCCTTTGTATTTAAGAATTTGAATAAGAGATTTCAAACATTAAAAGAAGTTGAAGCTCCCCCTTATTCTCTTGAAAATGCAATTTTTCAAAACCATTTCTCCCCCTTTTTGTTATATCAAAAAGACTTTAAATAACTTTAAGTTCAAAATAACTTAGGAGGTTAAAATGACAAAAAAAAAAGAATTTTGGTTTTAAAATTGGCTCCCCCTTACTCAAAGCATCATCAAAGAATGTTAGTCCAACACATGATAATCTAGTTGAATTGAAAGAGAATGAATCAAATTAAACAAATGAAAAACAACTAGATTTTACCACACTTAAACTCAAGGGAGGATGTGAAGCCTTTCTTCTTAAAGTGTTCTTTCTCGTGTGCATGGAGCTCCCCCTCAATATTTGACTTGTTGATCAATCTCCATCACACCTATCATAAGACAATCAAGTAATTTTTGGTAACCAAATTGCTTTAAATCCATAGACAATAGTGACACAAAATTTAGTCCCCTTAGGAATCCATTTTTCCATGTCATCCTTTTTAGTTGAATCGGTTAGTCCTTTTGGGACCCAAACACTTCTAAAATATTTTCCATTTATAAATCTAGGGGCACTAGATTGTCTAACATAAAAATTTGATTTTCCAACATGATTTTTCTTTTCAAGCTCTTTGGAGATCAAATCTTTTTCTTTTTGAACTTTGTGAAGCAAATTTTGTAAATCAAAACATTTTTGTTCAAAATCCTTCAATTTTGCTTCAAACTCAAGATTTGTTTTGGAAAGCAAATCATTCTCATTTTTCAATTTTGAAATCAACTTTTTGTTCTTAGAAAATGATGCCTTGAATTCCAAAAGCAAATCATCATAGGCATCTTGCAACTCATCAAATATATATGAATTTGAAATAGATGAGTTAGAAGTTACCTCCCCCTCATTGAGGGCCATCAAGCATAGGTGGGCTACCTCATCATCGGTGGAGTCTTCATCACTCCATGTGGCCACATATACTTGCTTTGAAGATGATCCCTTCTTGTTGGACTTGTGGGATTCCTTCATCTTCTTCCTCGATTCATGCTTGGATTTTTCCATTTTGCTCTTCATGAACCGGGCAAATTTGTTGAAGAGATAGGCCATCTCTTCATCTTTACTTTCCTCTTCACTTAAATCTACATGATGGCATGTGAAGGATTTGAGAGCAATGACATTTGTGTTGATGTCAAGCCTTTTGAGCTTCTTCTCCCCCATAGCTCTAATCTCTTCCTTCTTCTTCTCATCTTCTTTGTTTTTCTTCATAATTTGGTGAGTGAGAAGTGATCTCATGAGCTCATCAAGCTTCAAAGTCTTGAGATTCTTGGCTTCGATGATGGCGGTCCTTTTTTAGTCCCATGACTCGGGAAGGGAGTAGATGAGCTTTCGGACAAGCTTCTCTTCCGGAATGGCTTTTCCATAGCCTTTGAGTCCATTGGTGATGGTGGAGAACCTATCGAACATCTTCTCAATGTCTTCTTCCGGATCCATCTTGAAGTTCTCATACTCGAGGTTGAAGAGTCTGATCTTGGTCTTCTTTACTTCGTTGGTACCTTCGTATGTGGCTTTAAGCTTGTCCCATACCTCATTGGCATCTTCACAAGAAGACATCTTCTCATAGATGTTGGGGCCAAATACACAAAAAGATGTGCAAGGCTTTGCAATTAAGCTCCATCTTCTTGCGATCATCGACACTCCAATCCGCCTTGCTTCATTGTGGCACGAACGAACCATCTTCTACTATGTTCCAAAGCTTGTAGTCTTTGGACTTTTGTGAAAAACTTCATTCTAGTCTTTCAATGGGCATAGTGTGTTCCGTCGAAGAATGGTGGCTTGTCGATGGATTGCGCCATTTGATTGGTTGATTGATATTTTGTACCGAGCTTCCCAGATCACCTCAATAGGATGTTAATCCTCTTCTATTGAGCCTCGCTCTGATACCAATTGTTAGGTTTTATGGTGCTCGATTTCTTCAACCGACGTGTTTGCCAAGTTAGGAGAAGATTGGATTTTTGAGTGTTTTAGTGGAAGCTTAAAGATTGGAAATTGACACAAGAATTTATAGTGGTTCAACCTTCTAACCAAGGTCAACATCCACCACCTTAGCTTCCCACTAAGGATTTCCAAACAAATTCACTAAGAACTTCGTCCCCTTTTCTTGGATTAGGAGGAAATCGTTACACTGATCAAGCTTTCTACCCAAAGCTTGATCAAACACTCTCTTACACAAGAAAGACTTAGCAAACTAGAAATCCCTCTACAAGGTATATGTTTGCACAAATAAAGCTCTCACCCAAAACCTAAACACTTGAGCAAATTTGACAATTAGGCTCACAAGTGTTGTCTATACAATAAATTGAACAATAAAGCCCCAAGACAAATTCTTGATCATAGTGTTGTTGACAATTGAAGCATTAGCCTTCTCTTGATGCTTGGAGGTCCCTTTTATACTCCTAAATGAGTTTGTAGCCGTTGAGGACCGTTGGGGATGTTTTGGAGCCGTTGGAGACTTTATTTTCCACATTAAATGTAGTTCTGGTGTTATCCGTTTCGGAAAAGTCGAGCCCGTATCGGAACGCCCCTCTTCAGAACTAGCTGTTGAAGTCTGATGCAGCAATCCGTTTCGAAATACCTCTGGTTGTTTTGAAACACCTTGGTCCGTATCGAAACAGTATCAACCCCGTTTCGGAACGAGTGACAGTTGAGCTGCAATTGAAAAGACCGTTGGGAAAATAGCCGTTGGGGATTTGACCGTTGAGGTTTTGCCACATAGGTGTATCGAAACACTATGTAAAAATCATCACCCAAATTAAAGCCCGTTTCAAAACATGCTGAGCTGTTTCGGAACGTTTTGAAACTGTGAATGGTTGTTTCGAAACGCCTAAGGGTGTTTCGAAACACCTGGGTGGTTTTGAAAATTTTGGTTTTAGAAAACACTTCAAAACCTCTTAAAACAATCATCAAACCTATTTTTAAGTTGTTTGGACTTAAAGGCACTTTTAAAATCTTTTCAATTCAGTCCAAAACTATTTTTCAATTATTATATCAAAACATTAGTTCTTCAAAATCTCCCAAGTGTATCGATACACCCTTGGCTGTATCGCTACAATTTTTGGCTACTGGAATTGTAATTGCAAAAAAGTATCAATACAGGTTCCTTCGTTTCGATACGACATTCAACCTAAGAAATATTTTTGGTTACGAGTATTGGTACAGTCTTTCCTGTACCGATACGGAGTGTTAAGATTTTCAAAATCTTTGCATTTAATTTTTGACTATTACCTTGTTAGTTTTTGGAATCACCAAACTTTAAAAGTTGGTTAAACCGTATCGATACACCCTGTAGAACTGAGGTTTTGATATAATATTTGAAAAATGTTTTGGACTAAAATGGAAAGATTTTAAAATATGTTTTTAGTCAAAAACAACTTGAAAATATGTTTTAGGGTTTTTAAAGCTCTGGAATGGACTTAAAAGTACATTTAAAGTAGTCAAAACCGAGCATTTTAAGTGACAGTATCGATACAGTGGAGAGTGTATCGATACACCTTAGGGTTTTCAAACTACAAGGATTCCAGTAGCTAAAACCTGTATCGATACGCCTAGACGTATCGATACGGTGTGATTTTAAAATAGCCCAACGGCTAGTCGCGTACCGATACGGTTGTATCGCGTACCGATACGCCTAACGGTCATTCCCAACGGTCATTTGACTTTGCAGGACCGTACCGATACGCCAGGCAAGCGTATCGATACGCATCAGCTGAAGAGCATAACGGCTATATCTGATTTCAAGACCGTATCGATACAGTGGAGAGTGTATCGATACACTAGGCTGCTGAACTGCATTTTGTGGGAAATAAACGGCTATTTTGTATCCCCAACGGCTATGAAACATCCCCAACGGCCATAAACGGCTAGAAACTCAATTTGGAGTATAAAATGGACCTCCAAGCATCAAGATCAAGAGGAGCTTCAATTGTTACAACATTATGAGTGAAAAACCTTGTCTAGTGCTTAAATGTTCATTCTTTGCTTAGACAACACTTGTGAGCTTACATTGTTAAATTTGCTCAAGTGTTTAGGTTTTTTGGGTGAGAGCTTAATTGTGCAAACAAACGCCTATTGAGAGGTTTTAAGTTTGTTTTGTTTATCTCTTGTAAGAGAGGGGTTCCTTCAAGCTTTAGGTAGAAAGCTTCGAGGGTTGTAAAGGGTTTCCTCCTGATCCTAGAAAAGGGGACGAATCAATTAGTGAATTGGTTGTGAAATCCTTAGTAGGAAGCTAAGGTAGTGGATGTAGACTCGGTTGAGGAGTTGAACCACTATAAATCATCGTGTCATTATTCTTTCTAGCTTCCTAAACCCTTCCACCCAAAAATTCACCTCTCCACCACTTGGCGAGCAAGAACGGTTGATCGAATCGAGCACCGAAAAACCCAACACACCCTTAGGCGTGCCGATGCGTTTTTTCAAGGACTTTTTTCTTAGATTCTAATGAGCAAAAATTGTATCGACACGACCTATCCGTATCGATACACCTTTGTAAAAACACATTTCTCGTATTGATACACCCTCACGCGTATCGGTACCCCTTTGTACAACAGTTATTTCTTCTTTTGACAGGTACCGATGCATAATTCTGTGTATCGATACGCCTGCCTACCAAACAACATTTATTGCGAGAAAATTATAGCCCAACGGTTATATTTATGATCTCAGCTACCCAAACGGTTAGAAATCAATGAGGAGTATATAAACAGTCTCAAAAGCTACAACAACAACTATTGATCAACTTTCAAGCATTCAAGCACAAATCCAATCTTTTGAGCTTTTTAGAGTCAAATTCTTTGTAACTCACTTGAGTGAGCAAATTTGTAATCTTTTATTTTAGGTTTGGCCAAATTATTACCTTTGAGAGGATTTTCATCATTTGCTAATATTTTCTTGTAAAAGAGAGTGTTCATCAAAGCTTTGGGTAGAAAGCTTTGATCTTGTAACGGTTTTCTCGTAAGCCTAGAAAGGGGACGAAATTCTTTAGTGAATTTGTTGAAAATCCTTAGTAAGAAGCTAAGGTAGTGGATGTAGACATTGCGGTTAAACCACTATAAATCTATTGTGTCCAATTCTTTCAGTTTCTCACTTTGTTTCCACCAAAAAATTTTATTTGTCAATTCACCCCTCTTGGTCATTCACAACCGATTGATTATCTCAACAATTTTATTGAAAAACAAAATAAGCAATAATGATAAGAATTCATCTAATTTTTAGGCTGCGTTTTTTGTTGAGTTTCGCCGCCAAAACGGGCGTTTGCCCTAAATTTCCTCGCCAATTAAGTTTCGATTACGCTCCCAACGGACATTTGCAACATCCCCCCTAAATGGTAGTTTGCCTAAAATTAGAAGTTTTTTAGCTTCTGACAGCGGGAGTTCAGCCCTAATGACTGTTTACCCACAACAGCAAAAAAACAAAGCTTTAGGGAACTTAATAGCAAAACCCTTAAAAAATAATCTCACTAATAAAAATGTTTGGTTTTAATTTTTTATTTAATTACCGATATTTGAGTATCTAATCTTGCTAGACCAACTGGTTGTTGTTTGGTTTTAATTTAATATAATAAATGTTAGATTTCAAAACCATTAATTGGTCTAGTGGTAAAAAATATTTATGTTGTCCTATCTCGTATGAGTTTGAATATCGATATTCGCCTTGTGAATGTAATTATCTTTTTAATTATTAAAATATAATGTCAAATTTCATAGAGTATATAATTTTTACTATAAACTACATAAATGGTCGTTAAACTTTTAAATTGTTTGCATTCTAGTTATTAAATTTTTACAACTTATAATATAATCATTAAATTTTTAATTCGTTTTTAAAATAATTAATTGTTGCCGTTAAAAGAATGACTTGACACGTTAATTTTTTTCTTATCTTTTCTTCCCTCCTCTTATCTATTTTTATTTCTTTCACTTTTTTTCCTCCTCCATATATAATTGGAACTAATAAAAGATCCAGATGTTGTTGTGACATGGCCGGTACAACGCTTCACCCAGAGACGGATCACTAGTAGAGTTTAGGGGAGCCTTGTCAGCAGTGGCCGATTCAGAAATATTTTTGAGGGTGAGTATATATATGTATTAACATCTTGTTCGAATTCGGTTTGTTTATATTTAATGTGTTCGGGCTTTGTTCTTTTAGATTTCGCGAACATGTTCATTTATATATGTATATGTTTGAGAACATAAACGACTAAGTGTAAATAAGTTAACAATGCTTATTTACAACGGTGTAAAAAAGTTATCAATGCAAGCATTAGTAAATCAGAAAACGGTGCAAATAACTTGTTCATCTTAATTATATGGTGGATCCGCCACTTTAGTTAATACATATATAATTTAAAGTTGATTTAAAAAAGCAGAAAACAATATTTTCTGTTACAACTTACAGAGACAAACCTATATAACATCCTCATGATGTGGACAATTTTATGCAAACATTTGCTTACCCCAATATCGTGGAGATTGAGTACAATCCTGCATAACAATGGGTAAAAAATATACCATTCACGCTAGCCATGAAAACACATTAGTGAATCAAAAATCTCCAAATTATAATTTACAAAGCAATGTTATATATAATACCTACAAAACTATAATAATTTCGAAACAACTTAATTTGTGTCTATTACCAATTTATACTCATTCAATAAAAAGCAAGAAAAAAAATCAATGCATTTATTAAATTGATTCTACAAAATTAGTATAAATAATAATTAATTCATAAAGTAATATTTCTACTTCTACTCTGAATTAATATAATCTCTAACTCAAAATCTTAATTTAGAAAAGGTAAACACCAATCCAGTAAATAGATTATTCTATCTTTATTTGACATTTGTCTTGTTACAGTTGCAAGGAATAGAAATTTTTTGCCCCTTTTCGGTGTTCCTATCTATGCCCAACACTAAAAATTTAGGTTTAGGGTTTAAGATTAAGGTTAGGGTTTAGGATTTAAAATTTAGGGTTAGAGTTTATAATTTAATTTTTTAGTGTTTGAGCATAGAAAGTGGCACCGAAAAGAGGCAGAAGATTTTTATTCAGTTTTAAGAGAAAGAACAAAATGTATTAAACTCTTGAAATCTTGTAAATGAATCGAACTCAAATGAATTGTTTGTGGAACCCCAAAAATAAAAAGTTACTACTTATCCACATCTTTAGTCAATTTTTTTATTATAATTTATATGTGGGCAGACAAACAAAATTTCAGAGTGGACACAAATAAAATTTCTTAAATTTTAAGATAGACACAAATAAAATTTCAGGGAGGGCACAATCAATAAAATAGATAATTAATAAGATAAAATTCAGATTTCAAGGTGGGCACGTGCCTACCCTAATTATAATGTACATCTGCCACTGCTTGTCAGTTGGCACCCACAAAGTTAGGGGGATTAAATATATACCCCTAGATTTTTTTTAAATTTAATCAATCCTATTAATTTTTTTTTACAAATTCTCATTACGTCTTGATTTTTATTGAATATTTTTAATTAAGTTATTTAAATTGTTAAATTTTTTATTAAGGCCCCCATTTTTTGAAAATTTTAATTAGACTCTCAATTTATTTTCTAAAAAATCTCATTAAATCCTCAAAATTTTTAAAAGTTTTGATCAGACCTCCAAAATTTTTGATTAAGTCCCCAAACTATCGCACCAAGATCCGCCCCTGGCTCTACCGTGACCACAACTCGTGGTTTCTATGTTTCTTTTCAGGGTAAATTACAAATTTATTCACTAAAATTTTCTCTAATTTTTATTTTGAGAACTAAAGTTTAAAAATTTTCATTTTAATATTCAACTTTTAAAATTACTCATGTTTTGGTCACTTCACCATTAAATAGTTAATGATGTTATGACTTGATAAACATTACCAACACAACATCGCTTTAAAAGAAATCAAATTCTCACCAAAACAACGTTGTTTCGAATCCTAATAATGACCATTTTTTCTCACTTTTTTTCTTCTCTCAGGCAGTCTAGATTTCGAGCACCATCTATCGTGATTGTCCATCGTATTGGCCACTGTTGGTCATCATCGACAGCAACCAAAGAGTTCCAAAAAAATTTCACCAGTCATGTAACCCTACTGAATGCGAATTCAATGTATGTTTAACTGAAAACACCCTAAATTTCACGAATCTAACATTGAATGCTTTCAACGACCACTTTCTATTTTATTTCTCTTATTTTTTTTGTACCGTTTTTGAATTTGAATAGCAAAAACTAAAACACACTTTTCTCATTTCTCCCGTTTTCAGTCCGAGCCCCCTATAACCAAACGGACCCTTGTATCTTCTATAATATTCTATGAGCAATCAAACATGCGTTCTCTTTGTTTATACAATCTAATGGGGTTAAATTCATTTCTTTTAGAGAGCGCCGCTCATACTTAAGAGTTTTTTCTTTTTTATCAGGCGCCACTCATTACTTGTTTTTCTTCTTCTTATCCTTGGTTAGTTGATGGTTGCATCAGTTTTAGTGTTAGTTGTTAAATTTGTGTATCGTCAGTATTTTAATTTTATACATTTAGTTATTGTCTTTTTTGTGTTTTTATTTTTTCCTAGTTGTTTATCTGCCTTTGTGGTACATTTTTCTTCTACCTTGTGGTACGCTTTTGCCTTATGACACATTATCGTCTACTGTTGTGGTAGATTTGCTTTTCGTGGATACTTTTTTCACGAAGCTCGACTTTGGTTTGCAGTTTGTCAGTGGTCTTCAATAGTCTGATTCCCTTTTGTGATTCGTTTACCGATCAGTCAGATCTGTTTTGCGAAACAACCTCTAAAATTATTAGTTTTATTTACCACTCTTATTTTAATCCAGAAGCGTGTAGATGAATAAAGACAAGAAATCTTGCTCTCTCTTCTATTTCTCCAGTCTTTTATCTTTATCATTTTGCTGGTTTAGTGTTTTGTTTTTTATTTAAATTTATTATGTTTTATTATTTTCTGTTACATTTTTATTTCTTTTAAACTATTTCTCTATTTTAATTTTTAATAAAATTCGGTCAGCATCTTATTAAAAAATCCATATCTCTTATAATTGACTTATATTGCAGAACTATTGTTTACCGGATTAATTCAGTTGAAATGACACGAAAAATGCACTAGATTAAAAAATAATTTTCTGCTAGAGCACGTAAACATTACTGATTTACTTTTTTTACTTCTGTAATTTTGCGAGAAAGGGAGCGCCCAAAAGCGAGTGTGAGCTGATCGATTTTATTATTATTTTTTTCATTTTGGTTTTGAGGCTTGCAAGTAACCAATCTGTACTAACTCGCATTGTATATTTGATTTTGTAAGTAAGTCTCTCAGCAAATTTTGTTACATACACAACGTATTGAACTGTAGACCTGCTTAAATAATAACAAGCTGCTTACCACTTAAATCAACTCCCGTGATCGATTTTAATTTCTTATTTGAAATTACATGTGACGCAAATACTAATAAAACAAGGCTAATTTGTCCAGATATTCCCTTTTGGGAATTATCTGGAAAAATACCACCTTAGGGGAACATTTAGAAAAATTCCCCCATTTGGCCCACGTTAGGGTAAATCGCGTCCTGCAAGGCGCGATATCCAAAATTGCGTTGTACACGGAGCGACTTCAGTCCGATGTGGATTATATTATCCGGTATTTATTTTTTAAAAAAAATTGAAGTCGCGTTCTGTAGGACGCGACTTCCACGAGAATTTCAAACGACTCGTCGCGAATTTATCGAGTAATATGCAGAAGTCGCGTTATGCAGAACACGACTTTTGCGTAAATCTGTTGTTTATACAATTTTGGATAGGGTTGTTTAGGGTTAATTTGTATGGTCTTAGGGGATAATTTTTCATGATTTTGATGTTTTACCTCATACTAGTGATGTTTCTCTTCAAAACGGTATAAAATCGGCGTATATAAAGCATCCAAGCGGTGTTTAAATCGCGTTAAAAACGCTACCTTGCCATGTTTCTTTGATTGAAGAAAATGAGAACATGAGTTGGTAGGGTTGTTTATGGTTGATTTGCATGGAAATTTCACGTTTTTTTATTATTTAACTTTCACGTCGTAGTACGGGAACACATGTTTACAATAGTGCAGAAATTGACGCGTAAAAGGCATCTTAAAGAGTGTATAAATTGTGTTAAAAATGCTATATTGGTATATTCCTTTGCATTAAGAAAATGGAAACATGAGTCAATATTCATGTTTTAGTCGATTTTGTTGTTTTAGTGTATGTTCGTGGGTTTTTTTGTTATATAACTTTCATGTGGTAGTACGAGAACACATGTTTAAAATCGTACGAGAACACGTGTTATTTAGGATTAAATTAGAGTTGCAATTACAATTAGTTTATTCGAGGGCGACTCCTAAAAGGACATTTTCTGATGCCGTGTCCAGGGTTCCTACAATTTCCACACAACTTAGGTTGGTCGGTCGGTTATCGAGGAACCATATCCTCGGCACAATGAATCCTAGTTGACTTTGAGCGAACTTTTTTGTTGCGTTGCAGGGATTCATTTGACCGAATCTTAGGTTCGTTTTGAACCACATCAGAATGACGTTCATTTTCGATCAGAGGAAACTCGGATCGGTATACCTTGAAAACGTTTTCAAGTTTGTATACAAGATCAATGAGTGTCATTGCATCGAGATGAACATATGCACATACATCGAAGACGTGAGCACACGAGTACTTGAATGTCTGAAAGACTCCGCAATCACATGTTTGCTCTTGTAGATTAACAACCTAGTTTGTGGTGCATAATTCCTTCAAGTGGTCGTGAAAATTCAGTAACCGTAAACCTATGTTGCTGACGAGAGAAGCATGTAGCACCCATCGCGTTTGCTTGAGCACGATGTATCTGAAAATTTTGTTGGAAATCTGGATGGAACCATTGGCCACCTGCCATCCAGTTCATAGCTTGTTTTTCGAGGGTTGCAAAAAGGGTAGCCAGTCGATAATATGTTGCCTTCACAACTGATGTGATAAGTAAATTACGTGTTCCCTTCAGAGACGAATTGATCGCCTCAGCCAAGTTCGTCGTCATTTGACCATATCGACGACCCCCATCATAACATCGCAACCATTTCTCCCTCGAGATATCAAGAAGATAGTCATATCTAAATTGAATTTTAACTTTCAACTCTTTTAGCAGCTCCTCAACCACCTCAACTCGATGTGCGTTGCCTATTAAAAAAAGTACGAAATAATTAACGAGAATTAATGATAATTGACAATTTAATTTATAATTTTGAGAGAGAATGGCGTACCCATGCGAAGAACCATTATACACTCATTATTGTTCTTATACTTTTGGTAGTAATTTGCAGCAATGTGCCGCAGACAGTACCGATGATGAATATAGGGAGGTTCCTAAGACTGTCTCAAACGTTGGATTGATCCCTAGATCTCTACGCCTCTGTCAGAAATAATACATATTTCGTTTAGTCTTACCCGTAGTACCCGACGTAAGCCATGGGTTTGCAGGTTGGTAAGAAAAAAAGTTCACGAAGGGATATCTTCCTTTTCAACAATGGCGAACGCTACCGAAATGCATTTTCTGTTGCCGTCTTATGCAACTGCCACTAGTAAGATTTGGGTGTATTTGTCGTACAAGAATGTACCGTCGATCTACAGCACCAGCTTGCAGTGGAGGAATGCTTTAACGCATTGCAAAAATGTCCAAAATAGGCGGAAAAATTCACGCTCCCCAGGTACGCCACGATCCCTTTCGTATCTTGGTAATGTCTCAAGTTCAACAACAGTTACTGGGTTGTATTTTTGCATACAGTTGAGCCACGTTCACAACTCGTTGTAGGATTCCTCCCACTGCTCATACAGTTGTTGGATGGCCCGATATCTTGCATACCACGCCTTATCATAATTAACAATGTGCTTGTAACGAGAATGGATCGATGCTATACACACCGGCACAGATACGCGTAGATTTGCTTTCACGAGTGGAATGATATGATCAGAGAGCACGTGTACATCCAAGTTAGGATGTTTTTGATTCAAGCTTTCCACGGAGCATGTATGGGGTCCTTCGTATTTTGTTATCTGCCAGAGGTTGTTCAACCTCTTCAAACGTGATGCATGGACCCTCCATTTACATCCAGAATTCTTGTGGGGGAATTCAACAATAAATTTGTTCGCTTCAGTTTTTCGCACAATGGACGTAACTGAGTTGCGTATGTTTTAATTCTTGATGGCAGCCTCCACAAGTTTTTTAGTCCTGAAGACTATCCTAACATGCAGTTCACCATTATTACGTTCATTCAACTGGTTCAACTGTGGGTATTATGAAAATTTTGTAGCGTAGAATCCTTCCATATCCACTATTGTGAAGTGGGATGGTGGATCGTAATACGCTAAGGCAGTGTGAGTTCCATTAAAACTACCCGGGGCAACAACGTCCACAGGTTCGTCCTCTGCAATATCCTCTGCAACATTAGTTGCATCATTCTCAGCATTCACGAGCTCATCAAGGTCTTCTGGAAATAAACCCATTTTGTCACCTTCGGGGTCGGGTTCCCTCAGTGGTTCCTCAACTCCTTCAAAATTGTATAGTTCTGATTCATCAGCAACATGTTCTCTGTTAGGTTCTAAAATTGGAACGCGATCAGGAGCCCTATGTCCAATATCTTGGTCGACATCAGTAGCGCATGAATGTCTCCCCATCGATGAGAAATCAACTTTGTTTGCCTCACTAGGGATATAAGTTGAGTGACATCTAGAAGAGAAGTCGTCAAACTGGTAAAACTCTTTATGGTAGGACAATCCCATAGATGATGACTGCCCTACACCTAGGATATAAGTTGAGTGTCGCCAGTATGAGAAATCATCTACATTTGTCTGACTCGAGATATAATTTGAGTGGCGTCCATATGAGAAATCATCTACGTTTGTGTCAGTGGGGATATATGCTGAGTGACGTCCGAAAGAGAAGTGATCGAATGGGTTAAACCCTTCATGGTGGGATAACTTAATAGATGATGACGGCCCTACACCGGCACTGTATATATTGTATGTTGAGTGCTGGGTTGGCGGCATATTCAGGTCAATGTTGAACCTAGCTACGGAAGAATGCCTTCGCCTCGAGCCAGAAGACGAGGAAGCCTGTTCATTGCTTGTACTTAGTAAGTTGAAGTCTTGTCGCAAACTCGATGTTGGACTATTAGCATTTGGGTCGAAGTCAAGATTTGCTTGGATCCAATTTGGGACAACGGTTTGGAATCTGATGTTTCGTTCAGAAAATGTAACAAAGAGCTCTAGGGGACATCTCATTGAATACTGCGTATAGGTGTCGATCATCATTTGCACATCTTTTTCGTATTTCACATCGAATATTATGAAATAAAGAGGATCTATTGATGAAGGTAGTCGATACATCACTGAGTGTAACTTCCTCCTAGAAGCATGTGGAATCTTCCTCTTTAGCGCTCGCTTCAGCATTTCATACGTTACTCTATTCGGAATCTGCAGCGTAACATTGTTGGGGGACTAGAATATGACATCGATTTTGGCATCAGGGATTATCTCACCATCGTAGTGAACTAGAGCATCAACTTTTTAGGGCATTGTTGAAAAAACGAAGTAGTGTTTCTTCTTCGCACACGAAATTCTTTGAACGTTTAGGAGAACCAAGTTTGTTGGCTGTAAAAAAAAAATTCCTCCTATTTAAGAAAATGGGAGGTGACGTGACGTGTGAGTAGAGACAATGTGTAACTCGCGTCGTATAAAATGTGAGTTGTGCCAACTTTGAAGATTCCTGACGTGTCAGGAAAAATCATGTTTTATGACACGCGTCGTATAGTGTCAAAAGTAAAACCTTAAACTCAAATAAAATAAGATTTAAAATAATATAGCGAGAGTAAGGGTCGATCCGCAGGGAATAAGAACTCTAACATCTTTCTTCTGATTTAGACCAATAACCTGTAGAAAATAAAGGTGGATTTTAGAATAGTGATTTGAATGAGAAAAATAGTAAAAACGTAAAAAATAAATGTTGAGAAATAATTATGGATAGGAATAGCCTCAAGCCACGCTTTGCCACGACATCTTCGATCACTGAAGTTGATTTTTCTTCGACTTTCCTGCAGGTTACAGTCTACAAGGCCCAACCCTTGTAACTTACTTCTCGTTGGTAGATTCGACTCCCAGGGCAATCCTTGAAGTCAAACTTTAGTGAGTTAGCCACGGCAATCGAAGCTAACCCAGATCTGAGTTAGTGCTGGAGAAGCCCGTGCTCGGATATTCGTCTCAATGAGAATTGTTTCCGATTTCGATTCCCCTTAGTGGACCGCCACTAAGTTTGTTCTTAGGGAGTTGAATTGGCTACAAGCTTTTCCTCGTCCCCAACGATGGATCTAAACCACTTCAAGCCGATGCGCGCTCTCGGAATGAAACAATTGTGATGCCTAAAGATTAGGCCGATTGCCCAATCAATTTAACAGAGAATCTAAAAAGGAGTTGTTGAAGGATTGGAGTATTTTCCTAATCTCACGAGGTTTGTCGGGTTTGGCGTTGCTTTTGGCTAAAGGGAATTTAGTTAAGCATGGTTTGTGAAAAAACCATACTTAATAAAATAAATAAAGAAAATGGAGAAAAATGGAGAGCTTTATTAACTCAAGGAAGAAGAGAACAATGGAAAATTTTTAATGATTAATTCACCCCCAAAGTGGGGTATTTATAATAGTTGAAAAACCCTAAAAATCTAAGATGATAAATCCTAAAAAATTTAAATAAAAATACATAAGATAAATATCCAAGTTTTGAATTTTAAGATAAAAATCGGATGATAAGCTATCTTGATAAGTGGACTGATAAGTTATCAGGCTTGCTGACGTCATCTTCTAGAAGGTGCTGACGTGGCGCCCAGTCATCATTCATGCCCTGGTTCATGCCCATGAATCTGCCCACGACTTCAGTATTTTCTGCAGCACTTCAACTCATTTCCAGCATTACGTAACCTGCACGAGAACAACATAAAAACAGTCCAATTAAGTCCTTCAAACATATATATTCGATCAAAATAAGGACTAAAAACATAACCAAAATAAATACTTATCAAATTCCCCCTCACTTATCTGATGCTTGTCCTCAAGTATCTCAAAATTAAATAAACTTAAGTTCAAGTTTTCATCCTTAATTTCACGAAGTCTCAAAAGGTTTCAATATGATTAAGTATCTAAATATGAAAGAAAACTAAGGAGCAAAAAATAGATAAATGGCAAGATTAACAATTTAAAGCAAAAAAAATGACATTCTAAAACTCTACTAACATCAATGATGCAAACCAAGTACCCTCACAAGGAATCGCTCATGTCACTCAAAGTGTTTAAGGGTAGAGAAAAAATCACTCGAGCCAAAGCTAATTAGAGCATAACCATAAGCTTGTGTTTAAATCTAATCTCCACTACTAACATGAATATGATGCAAAAATCAAGAGGTCTTAAAGAAGGGTTGTAATGGGGCTAAGGTAAGGGTAGGATAAAGGCTGAAAATAAGGGTTAAAATTCAAGACAAAAAATTCATCCCAAAAAATTATATTCGAAACTGTTTTTTTTATTCGAACTGAAACTGTTTTGCAGTGTATATTTTTTCGAACTGCACTGTTCTTTTTTTCTAGTTTTATTTTTCTGCAGTCTCGAACAATTTCCTGCACTGTATATTCGAATCGAATCTGCACTGTATATTCGAATCAATTCTGCACAGTTTTTTCTTTCTCTCTGCACAGTGTAATATACTGCTGCACTGCACTTATTCGAATCTTTTTTTTTGAAGACGATTTTTTTATGTCTTGAAAAAGGGAACAAAAATGATGGATTTGAGAAGGAAATTGGATTAGGCTTAAAATGTGGTAATTTCAAGAAAAAGGCTAAGGCTCAAAGATTGTTTCACTAGGGGAAATTAATTAAAGGGTAGGTGATTTATTTGGGAAGAGAAGTGGTTTAAACCTAGTGCCTCTATCATATTAAAGCATCATAATCAATCAATGTAATCTCAAAAAGAATTTAAAAACAAGTTCTAGAATGCAACTAATTTAGCTAGGCACACTCAAGGAAACAAAGAGCAAATATCATGCATGCTCATTAGGCTCAAAAACTCACAAACATGTCTTGTGTACTAAAGTAAGCATCATGTGGATTAATAGAGAAATAAAATGTCATACAAAAGATTAAAAATTAATCATGCCAAAAATCTACCATGCAACCTAGAATTTTCTAACAAGATAGATACAAAGTCATATGAAAACAGTGAGACAAGGCAAAACTAAGGATTAAACGAAGAACTTAAATTAATAAAATCAAGATTTCAAGCGAACAATCAAACGGATAAGCAAGATAAAAATTGATAAGCATATATCCCTCCCCCTCACTTAATGCATTTTGTCCCAAAATGATAATTTAAAAGTAAAAAGAGAGAAGGAGGAAAACTCCCCGAATGATGGTGGCTGATTCGGCCGGTGTTGAGATGATCGGGGCTGGGTGGTGGCTGCTGCCGCGGGTCTACACCCTGGTGCGTGGCACGGTTGTCGGTGGTGTGTAGGGTTTTTTTCGCAGGTCTGGTGAAGAAGTAAAGAGAGGGTAGGGGTTTTGGGAAATATGCGGCTGGTGAGTGGTGAGGGAATATATAGAAAGGGTTTAAAGCTATGGGTTTGGTGGGGGGTGGCCCACGAGATTTAATTGGGTGAAAGTTTAGGTGGCTGGTAAAAGTGAAAAAAAAACTGCGGCTAGGGGATTTAATTGGGTGTTTGACCGGGTGGGGTCCACGGGTGTTTAAATTTGGTTTGGAGTGTGGTGGTTGACCGGGTAAGGTGATATATTTAAAACTTGGATGGGATAAAAATAATAATATTTAAAAATTGGGCCCACCAAATCTTGTTGAAAAGGATAGCTTCTCATCCTTTATTCGATCTAAATCATCTGCAAATAAAACAAATAAAAGATCAGATAAAAAATAGAATTCGAAATAAAAAGGATAAAACGATGAGATAATAAAATAAATTCAAAAGGATAAATAAGATGAGATAAAAATAAATTTAAAAGTAGATAAAAAAAATATTCAAAAATATGAAAAATAATGAGGATAAATTTGAAAAGAAAAAAAAATCAAAATTTAAAATCTATAAATAGATTAGATAATTTCGACTCTTTTTTTTCTTTTTGTTTTTGTTTTTTTTTTTGTTTTTGTTTTGTTTTTTTAACTAAAAAGAGAATTTAAATAACATTAAATTATGACAGTTTAAAATGGAATAAAATAAAATAAAGAAAAATAAAAATAAAAATAATTAAAATAAAAAGAAATGGGTTGCCTCCCATCTAGCGCTTGTTTATCGTCGCTAGCTTGACGACCTGGTTCAGACTACAGGCATTGCGACAAATACTTCTTCCAGTTCTTGCGTTTTATCCAACTGAGTATTTCCCTACGAGAAATTTTGCGATTATGGAGTTTTTTTACTAGAAAATTTTCTCTTTCATTCTTCAATTTTTCTGGAGGTAATTTTAACTCCAAATTCAATTCCTGCAAAATAAAAGAAAACATTTTAGATCTCAATGGAGTTAGGCGTAAATCAGAATGAACAGAAGAAATAATTTTCAACTCCTTAATTCCTTTGTCGTGATCCTTCAAATCCCTGCACGAATCATCAACAGATTTAGATTCTATAAATTCTTCAACGGCGGGCTTAATAACATCTATAAAATTTATACTAGCAACATTATCAGGATGTCGCATCGCTTTGTAAACATCAAATTTTACCACCTCGCCATCGAACTCCATTGTAAGGATTCCGCTTCTCACATCGATTTTCGTATTTGCAGTACTTAAAAATGGACGACCAAGGAGGATTTCGGAAGAATTATTAGTCCGATCGTTTTCCATGTCTATGACATAGAAATCTGCCGGAAAGATTAAATCTTTCACCTTTACCAGAACATTCTCTAGCAATCCTTCCGGGTAAATTATTGATCTGTCCGCCAGTTGTATGGTTACTTTTGTATCCTTCAAAGGCTCAGCAGAAAGTGAGTTATAAAATGAAAGTGGCATAACATTAATAGAGGCCCCTAAGTCACACATTGCTCGTTTAATACCCACTTTACCGATTTTGCAGGGAATGGCGAACATACCTTGGTCCTTCAATTTTGGTGGCAACTTTCGCTGGAAAACCGCCGATACATGCTCTCCTAGATTAACCTTCTCAATTCCAATAAGACGACGTTTATTAGTACATAAATCTTTAAGGAACTTAGCATACCTTGGGATTTTTCGGATTACGTCGAGGAATGGAATATTGATCTCTACTTTTTGAAACACATCTAGGATCTCCTTTTCCTCAGCTTGTTTGTCTCTTTTCATTAATCTCGACGGGAAGGGTGGTGGTGTAGCGTAGGGAGAAGGTACAGGGGTTGGATCGGGCATACCTTTTCTAGTAGGGGGTGATTGCTTTTTTTCTTCCTTTTGTACGCCATCTTCTTTAACTTTAGGTTCGATGACTGTACCGCTTCGCAGAGTGATGGCGTTCACATTCTCTCTTGGATTAGGCTCCGTTTGAGAAGGTAATTTCCCTTTGGATTCTAAGCGACTTACCGCTAAGGTCAATTGACTTATCTGTTTGTCAATTGCTTCAAAGTGAGCTTCGGTTCTTATTTGAAATTTTTCTTGGGCTAGTGCTAACTTTTCAACAATTGACTCCAACGATGGCTTCTGCGGTTGATATTGTTGTGGTGCAATTGGTTGATAAGCTTGATTTGGCCTCTGGTTTTGCGCGTAACCGAAGTTTGATTGGTTTCTCCATCCCTGATTATATGCATTTCCTATGGCGTTGGCTTGGGCGACATCATCTTCCTGAATCATCGGACAACAGTCTGTCGGATGTTC
This sequence comes from Hibiscus trionum, assembly GCA_030270665.1. Lineage (NCBI taxonomy): Eukaryota > Viridiplantae > Streptophyta > Magnoliopsida > Malvales > Malvaceae > Hibiscus > Hibiscus trionum. Next base: position 5,237,028 of record BSYR01000034.1, on the reverse strand, counting down.
TGGACTAGTACAGATTCTACAAAGTCTAGCTGTTTTTCTCTTATCTGCAACAAGAGTTTGCACTATTTCAGCTAATTTATCGATTTTGTTTTCTAATGAAACTGTACTTACCTCGCGAACCCTGCGAGATGGTTCGTTAGACTGATTGAATCTTTGAGAGTTGGCGGCCATGGTTGATATAAGTGTTTTAGCCGCCGTTGGTGTCATGTTGACTAGAGCTCCGTCACTTGCTGCATCTATCACTTTCATATCCATAGGCGTCAATCCTTCATAAAAATACTAGAGGAGGGTTTGTTCCGACAACCCATGTTGTGGACAATTTGCACACAACTTTTTAAACCTCTCCAGTATTCATACAAGGATTCAACTTCTTTTTGTTGAATGCTCAGGATGCTGCGCCTGATTTCGCTTGCTTTCGCTGCAGGGAAGAACCTGTCAAGAAAAAGTTTAGCCATGTCAGTCCATGTTGTAACAGAATTAGGGGGTAAATCAAATAACCAATCTTTCGCTATATCAGCTAAGGAAAATGGAAAAGCTCTAAGTTTGATTTGGTCATCGGATACTCCCTGTGGTTTTGTGCTTAGACAAACCATGTGAAATTCCTTCAAATGTTTGTGAGGATTTTCTGTTGGCAAGCCGTGAAAGGTAGGTAGGAGGTGGATCAAACCCGTTTTTAGCACAAACGGTGTTTCGCCATTTGGGAAGGTTATACACATTGGTTGTTGGCCATCGGGCGCCGCATTTAGTTGGCGAATGGTTTGATTTTCGTCTCCCATTGGATTGGGCTCGTAATTCGACTCTGCTTCGGATGTGATTTCTAGATCGCGTTCGAATCTTTGCTGGCGTCTTTTGTTTTTCTTTTCCCAAAGTGTTTGTGCGTTCAACTTTCGGGCTAGTGCTTCGATTTCCGGGATGAGTTCAAATTGTTCTCCCGGGTTGCTCCTGGTCATAAATCAAATAAAATGATATTAGTACTTTGCCGTATTCCCCGGCAACGGCGCCAATTTTGACACGCGTCGTATAGTGTCAAAAGTAAAACCTTAAACTCAAATAAAATAAGATTTAAAATAATATAGCGAGAGTAAGGGTCGACCCGCAGGGAATAGGAACTCTAACATCTTTCTTCTGATTTAGACCAATAACCTGTAGAAAATAAAGGGGGATTTTAGAATAGTGATTTGAATGAGAAAAATAGTAAAAACGTAAAAAATAAATGTTGAGAAATAATTATGGATAGGAATAGCCTCAAGCCACGCTTTGCCACGACATCTTCGATCACTGAAGTTGATTTTTCTTCGACTTTCCTGCAGGTTACAGTCTACAAGGCCCAACCCTTGTAACTTACTTCTCGTTGGTAGATTCGACTCCCAGGGCAATCCTTGAAGTCAAACTTTAGTGAGTTAGCCACGGCAATCGAAGCTAACCCAGATCTGAGTTAGTGCTGGAGAAGCCCGTGCTCGAATATTCGTCTCAATGAGAATTGTTTCCGATTTCGATTCCCCTTAGTGGACCGCCACTAAGTTTGTTCTTAGGGAGTTGAATTGGCTACAAGCTTTTCCTCGTCCCCAACGATGGATCTAAACCACTTCAAGCCGATGCGCGCTCTCGGAATGAAACAATTGTGATGCCTAAAGATTAGGCCGATTGCCCAATCAATTTAACAGAGAATCTAAAAAGGAGTTGTTGAAGGATTGAAGTATTTTCCTAATCTCACGAGGTTTGTCGGGTTTGGCGTTGCTTTTGGCTAAAGGGAATTTAGTTAAGCATGGTTTGTGAAAAAAACCATACTTAATAAAATAAATAAAGAAAATGGAGAAAAATGGAGAAAAATGGAGAGCTTTATTAACTCAAGGAAGAAGAGAACAATGGAAAATGTTTAATGATTAATTCACCCCCAAAGTGGGGTATTTATAGTAGTTGAAAAATCCTAAAAATCTAAGATGATAAATCCTAAAAAATTTAAATAAAAATACATAAGATAAATATCCAAGTTTTGAATTTTAAGATAAAAATCGGATGATAAGCTATCTTGATAAGTGGACTGATAAGTTATCAGGCTTGCTGACGTCATCTTCTAGAAGGTGCTGACGTGGCGCCCAGTCAGCATTCATGCCCTGGTTCATGCCCATGAATCTGCCCACGACTTCAGTATTTTCTGCAGCACTTCAACTCATTTCCAGCATTACGTAACCTGCACGAGAACAACATAAAAACAGCCCAATTAAGTCCTTCAAACATATATATTCGATCAAAATAAGGACTAAAAACATAACCAAAATAAATACTTATCATTTTTTAGAACGCGAGTTGTGCCATCTTTGCAGTATACGTACCGTGTCAGGGAAAATCACGTTTTATAGAACGTAAGTTTTGTCAGCTTTTTGATTCCTCAGATAACTCGCGTTTTATACAACCCAACTTTGCAGTATACGAAATGGGAGGTGACGTGACATGTGAGCAGAGACAAAGCGTAACTCGCGTCGTATAAAACGTGAGTTGTGTCAGCTTTGTAGATTCCTGACGTGTCAGGAGAAATCGTGTTTTATAGAACGTAAGTTGTGTCATCTTTACAGTATACGTATCGTGTCAGGGAAAATCACATTTTATAGAACGCGAGTTTTGCCAGCTTTTTGATTCCTTAGATAACTCGCGTTTTATACAACCTGACTTTGCAATATACGAAATGGGAGGTGACGTGACGTGTGAGCAGAGACAAAGCGTAATTCGCGTCGTATAAAACGTGAGTTGTGCTAGCTTTGCATATTTCTAATGTGTCAAGAGAAATCGCGTTTTATAGAACGCGAGTTGTGCCAGCTTTGCAGTATACGTACCGTATCAAGGAAAATCACGTTTTATAGAACGCGACTTCTTTAGTATATATATACACCGAAATAAATTTTACATAAAAAACATGAAAATTTTGGTAGGTTGAAGTTTGGAATTTACTTTGTAAGGACTTCGATCGATATAATATGTCGAGACGAGAAACTATTACAGCTTTGGTATACTACAATGGGCAGATAATCGATGATGCATCTTTCGGCATCGTTTTTCAGTCCTCAAGTACTATATTACTTCCGCTGCCATACAACTTATCATATAAGAAGTTGATGAATGAAGTGAGGAAACATGTTCCACATAGTCCTGGGCAAAAGATGGAACTGTTGAATTTTCGAATGTCGTCGTCGTTAGAACCATTAACGTACTCATTATTTCACATCATGGACGACGCTGATGTAGAAATGATGGTGAAAGCTCACCATCAGTTTTGTTCAGGGTGGGCCATTGAGCTTAAGCTTTATGTAATGTTTTTTGATGATAGTGATGTTATCGGAGTCCCAAATAATATGTAAATTTTATTTGTATTATTAACATTCTATGAAGATTCGTTAAAACGCGCCAATTTTAGCACCATATACACGACAATTTTAGCACCTTTGCAAGCAAGCATACCATATACACGATAATTAAAGCATAACATATCGCATTTGGCCCAACGCGAGTTCTGCCACCTTTTGTAGGATACTTGACATGGCAGGCAAAATCACGACCTGTGAAACACGACTTCTTTAAATAATGGCATAAATCGCGTCATGTAAAACGTGATTTTTGTCTCGGGAGGAAAAATCACGTCTTGTAAAACACGACTTTGACAGATTATTTCGACATTGTTCTACCCTATATATGTTTTGCAGGAGTCACAAACTTTTTACACTACTCAAACATTTTCTACATACATTCCGTTGCCAAACCACTCATACAAATACAAATTATGGCGCATTTTTCTACTACTGCTTTCTTTCGTGGAACCTACTTCTACACTTCTTTCAATGAGAAAATCACAAGAGATGAATTGTTTGAGTTGATTTCAACACGGGTTAAGAAGTCTACAAGCTCCAAAATTTCTGCCTTGCGTGTTAAAGTTCCAGTGAATGAGCCCAACTCAGAAGAACACTACATGCTAACACTATCCAATCAGAAAGATATGCGCAAGGTGTTTCGGGCATACAAACGTGCCGGGGGTACGAACATCGAGCTTAGTGTAAAGTTTGATGACGGATCCAGTTCATCAACAGTACTTAAGCTTGAAGACGAGGACGCAATATCTACACGAAATTATAGGAGATGGCAGGAGAAGTAACAAAAAATTGAGGAACTAAACTTAACTTCTGACATAAGAACCGACTACGAGGGTAGCGAAAATGATACGTTCTCGTAGATTTAAGTAGGCTTAGTAATTTAATGCTTGTGTACTTCTTTCAATTAACAATCGTGTAGTACTTTTTGTTAATATAATTATCGCAAATATTATTTTCTACATCTTAACCGCTTCGATTTTCAAATAGTTAACTATCGCAAAATATGTAATTAACAAAATGTATTACATGTCAATTACATTGGAGCAACTCGTATGTATGAGGTCCATCGTATCTTGTTATCTGCCAAACGTTGTTCAGCCTCTTTGTTCGTGATACACGAATCCTCCAGTTACAGTCGTTGCCCTGTTCGACACATTTTGCAATATATTTGTCCACAATCGTTTTCTTCACTATCGAACGAACTGATCGGCGTATGTTGTAGTTTTTAGTTTCATCCTTTTCCATTTTCTTCTTTGTGAATATCATCTCAACTTCTAGTTCACCGTCAGTATCGACATCAGCATCACGAGAGTGACTCCTAATAGATGGTAAATCATCTACGTTTACAACCATTACAATGAAAGTAAATGAAAGATTGAGTTTTTGAGGAAGCGATGGGTCTATTTATAGGGGTGTAAATGAATCAGTGTTCTTTCAAATTATTGTTTTTATAGAAGACAGACATTGAAACGCGTAAAATATTACATTTCTAAATTATATTTTTATTTTTTGTATGTTAAAAACAATTGTACCCCTTAACACATGGTCAAATGTACCCTTAAACATTCAGACTCAAATAATTTACATATGAACTGATAAATGGCCGACGAGAGGTGCAATAGTTACTAGTTGTTGGAGACCTCAAGCTTTATGGATATCGCGAGTATACGATAATCATATTCCACGATACATAGATCACCAACACCGCTACATGCGAGGGTCTTAACATAGCTTCGAAAACACCGAAAATGATAGAATCTTTGACCTGCATTATCAAATGTAACCGGTACCCACCAAACGTTGTTACCCTGGACAGGAAAACTAAAGTTGCAGCTATTGTAATTTCGTCGTACCGATCATTTTCGTGACACCTCACTGTACATTTCCGGATATTGTGATTTGTCGACCATCTTCAATAAACACATATGATACACATATCACACCACAACTGGTATTCTACCAAATTCATCTACTAATCATGTAAATACTTATACCCACAAATCATAATACATGTGAAAATATTCACCAACGTTCGTAAAGGGGGCTACATATAGACTAACTCTCGTCTATTGGCAATTAAATCACGTTTTATAGGAAAAGAAACTGGCAGGATTCCTGACATGTCATGAATATCGCGTCTTACAAAACGCGAATTTTCCAGGATTCCTAACGTGTCAGGAAAGTCGTGTCTTACAAAACGCGACTTTGCCAAGATTCCTGACATGTCAGGAAAGTCACGTCTTACAGAATGCGACTTTTGCCAGGATTCCTGATGTGTCAGGAAAGTCGCGTCTTACAAAACGCGACTATAAGTACCTACCCGGTTGATCGAAGCCCACACCACTCAGTCGAAGAGAAAAAACTGCATAGTAGTGCTTGAAGTTTTCGATTGTAACTACTAATGCCAACAAATCACGTATTTGAAAAATTTATTCACAAACAGATTTTCCGGATATTGTGATTTGTCGTTATTTGTAGCTGCATCTATATGTTGAAAAGATGTTGGTGGGTTATTAGCTCTTGTTAGATGACTATTCGGTGTTTTTGTTCACGAGGGTCGGCAACAACAAATCACAATATCCGAAAATCCAAGGTCTTTTTGAGTGGCATACAAGTTTCTTAACGTTTTGGTCTACCCTGCGACCCTTGTATGTATCAGAGTAAAAGACCCAACAATGAAAGCATATTTAGGGGTACAATATTCGGCTCCAATAGACCACCGAGCTTGAAGACATGCATTGAAACAATTGTAATTTGTACCCCTAAACAAATGGTAAATTGTAAATTATTGTTCCGAATAGAAGACATGCATTGAAACACATAAAATATTACATCCAAATTACATATGTAAATTATATTTGTACCCCTAAACACGTGGTCAATTGTACCTCTAAACATGCAGACTAAAATAATTTACATATGAATTGATATAGATGAGAGGTGCAATAGTTTGTCCCTGAAGAACTAATGTTTTGATATAATAATTGAAAAATAGTTTTGGACTAAATTGAAAAGATTTCAAAAGTGTCTTTAAGTCCAAACAACTTGAAAATAAGTTTGCGGGTGTTTTAAATGGTTTTGAAAATGTTTTAAAACATTTTTAAGTAGCCAAACTACGGTTTTCAAAGCACCCGTTTCGATACAGGGGAACCTATTTTGAAACAATTTGAAACTGCCAAAACTCGCACCGAAACAAGGCTTGTCCGTTTCGGTATGGAGGGCTTTCATTTCGAAACACCCCTTTGGTGTTTCGATACGCCCAATGGTCAAAACCTCCACAAGGGCTATTTTCCCAACGGTAATTTAAATTGCAACTTAATTGTCACCCGTACCGAAACTGGTTGTTACCGTTTTGATACGGCTAGAAGGGTTTCGAAACGGCCAGAGGTGTTTCGATACGACTTGCTGCATCAGACTTCAACGGCTAGTTCTGAAGAAGGGCGTTCCGATATAGGCTCGCCTGTTCCGAAACGGACATCACCAGAACTGCATTTAATGAGGGAAATAAAGTCTCCAACAGCTCCAAAACATCCCTAACGACTAGTAACAACCACAAGCTCAATTGGGACTATAAGTTGAAGGCCGAAACACTTGAAGAATGTAAGAGACAACATCCAAGCAATATGGTCAAGAGAATTATAGTCTAAATCTTTATTTTACTATTTTCTTGTACATAGTCTTTAGAGAGAGCTTAATTGTAAATCATTTGTTCTCGTGTGAGCTTAAATTTGTGTAAACACCCACCTTGTAAGGTATTGAGTTTACCAAGCAAACCCCTTGTAAAAGGAGAGGTTGTAGTTTAACCTTGAGAGAAAAACTAGAGTTGATTCTATCTTAGCTAAGTCCAAAAGTTAGGGTTGTAATGGTTTCCTCCTAAACCGGGAAAAGGGGACAAATTCATTGTTGAGTGAATTGGGAAATCCTTAGTGGTGTGCTAAGGTAGTTGATGTAGGTGCTTGTTAGAAGACCAAACCACTCTAAAATCATTGTATCACTTGTCTACCTTTATTTAGATTTTAGCCAATTCAACCACCAAACATTTACAACCCTCATTGACGGTTTCAGTGATCTATTCGAGTGTGCTAAAAACCCAACAGTCCCATTTGTATGGCCGACGAGAGATGTGTCGTTGCTGTAGATAAAAGGATGACGAGAGGTGCAATAGTTTGTCCTAGTTGTTGGAGCCCTCAAGCTTCGTGGATTTCGTGAGTACAAAATAATCATCATCTTCCACGGTACATTTGTCACCAACAACGTTACATGCACGAGTCTTAACATAGCTTCAAAAACACCAACAATGGTAGCAGCTTTGACTCGCGCTATAAAATGTAAGTGGCACGCACCAAAAGATGTAACCCTGGACAGGACAGATAAAGTTCCAGCTATTGTGAATTCGTTGTACTGATCATTTTCGTGGCACCCCACCACGCGTTTCCAGATATTGTGATTTGTCGATCAGAATACAAGTGTGAGTTTTCTAGTAAGGTTCGTAAGGGAGGGAGGGCATATATTGCATGAAAATCACGTCGTACAGAACACGACTTTGCCAGGATTCCTAACGTGTTAGGAAAATGGCGTTTTATAGAAAACGACTTTGCCCTGACGTGCTAGGAAAATCGTGTCAGGAATCGAGACGTGTCTGGAAAATTTATTCGAAAACTGGTTTTCCGGATATTTTGATTTGTTGTTATTTGTAGTTGCATCTTTATGTTCATTAGATGTTAACTATTTCGTACTTCTGTTCACGACGATCGAAAATAATAAATCACAATATCAGAGAATTCGAATAAAATATAAACTAATTAAAGAATAAAAAAGGTAAATTCAAAAACATATACTAATTAATTAAACAAACCCACATAAAATACAAATCATGATTAAACTAAAATATATACTAATAAAAAAATAAAAAAAAATATAAAGTTCAATATTTCCAAATAAAATAAACAACAAAAAAACTAATGGCGTCTATGTCTACTAGTACAACAAGACGGTGCACGACGATGTCGCTCCGAATTGCGTCTGGGGAGAGCGTTGTCACCATCATCACCATCCTCGGTTCCAGCTCTTGTAGTACCGCTCGTTCCACCTGGCTCACTAAGGTAGAAAATCGACTGTGGTGGCGTTTGTTGGACAATCCCAGTTCCAAATGCGGTTGACATCGGGGGGAACGACATTAAGGGCATGTAGAGCATAAGAGTCTCCAGGATAGCTGGAGGCACTACTCATCATCACTGAAACTTGAGCAAAGTGGTCTGACATAGAAAACGTTAATTAACCTTGACTTGAACTTTGAGTCAACTGTGGCCGCATCGGTGGTGGGGTAGCATATGATGGTGGCGGTGGCGGTGCTGCGAAGGTAGGACTACCGCCGGAGGTGTTCCGTGCTCCCCTCCCCCTCAAACGCTAAGACCGTGGGCGGTTGTGCTGTTGACGTCGATAGACGATCGCTGCCTCCTCTGCAGTCAAATAGACAGCTTCCCATTCGCCCTAAACCAGTCCTTGTAATCATCGCTCACCATTGTCTCAAACATACGATACTCAGTCCGGGGTTGCCAACGCTGATTCAACTTGTCCCTCCAGTGAGCGATATAAGAGTGGTGGTGCACCGACCAATCAACCTACAGGACAATCAAACAATTGATTTATTCTTTTTAGATATGAATTACATTCCAATTAATAAAATAATGTGGTAAGTATATAAATATTTATTACCTTAGGCTTCCCTTGTCGAGTGAGTTTGTGCAACTCATCCAAATTTGGAGGCTCAACTGGGATACGTTGGAAACAACCAAATTGCCATAGGACGCGGTCAGTCAGATGCCACTCAATTGTGGCATAGCAGATGAGTGGTACAAGGGATTTCCAAACAAGTTTCGTCTCGACCGAAAATATTGGGATGCCCTGCTGCAACTCCAAATTCTTGTACGGCGTCCATAAAACTGTACAATATATAATGCGTATATTAAAACAAAAGAAATTATGTATAGTTAAATATAAAATTTATTTTATATAAATACACCAAAGTGTTACTTGATCTTTTGAAAAATTCTCAATATCCTGTCTGATAACCTCCAGGCCCTTCGCAACACCAACATGAGTTAAACAAGCGATCCACCTACAAAATAATAAGAAAATTTTAATTAATTATAATAATGCGTATATTAAAAAAATTAACAACTCTTTCCTTACCTCCGGGCTAGCGGAAAAACATATGGAGTAGGCTGTAAGAGCTTAGGGCGTAAAAATGGCATTCTTCACCTCGCCCAGGACTAGAGCAACACCAAACAACCTCTGATACAATACTTTTCTGGATCAGTGTTCTTGCATAGCTCTCTAAACAGAGTGGCCAAAAATGCGGATCCCTAGCTCAATTTACCGACATCTTCAAGATTCTGTAAATGCCGCAACCAGATCGTGTGAACCTTGTCCCGAGTTTTGTCAGGCATCAATACCCCACTGTAGAGTGATTAGGTGTTCTCTAAATATGAGCGCAAGTGCACACTCTTGTCAAGTTGTAATATAAAAAATATCGTCTGCCACGAAGATTGGACAACTAATTTGAATATAAATTCTTGCATAAAGAATATTTAAATGCACAAGTAAATTTCAGTTTTGTAAGAATAAAAATAAATAAACACAAGTAATTAAGAGAAGAGATCAGATTGATAGAATGGGTCAGGTTATGCTGCTTCGTAGTGTGAAACTGCGTTGAATAGGTTAAGTTGTATTGCGCTGCCAGACTTTGCTGCTTCGGCGGAAGATGGCAGATTGGTGCTTCGACGCTTTTGCTATCTCGGCAGGTGGAACAGACGATTGGCTTAGCGGCAAACTCGACAGACCTTCAAGGCTCGGCTGAATGCTTCGATAATGATTCAGCTTATGTCTAAGTCAAAATACTGTTGATGCCCGCTGCAGATAATACCCATCGACGTGAATCTTGCAATGAACAACAACCTTTGGTTCGTCCTCTTTTAGGCGCCTTAAACCCTAACCTATGTCTAGGCTGGATTGATCAACATATGGTATTGATGAGATCGTGCTTACTTCTTTCGTGAGTTTGACTCTCTCGATGTCAAACAAATGGATTGTTCACAATCGATCTTTCTAACTCAATTGAAAACAATGAAGAACATGAAATAAGCAAACCTTGAATTTATTGCAATAACAAACTTGAACCTAAACAATCGTTCTCACAACTACTTTACAACACAACCTAAACCCTAAAGAATTTAGAACATAGTGGCTGCAAGAAAACACAAGAGAAACTAAGCTATGCCAAGATGTCGAGATTCTAAGATACAAGGTAAGGTCGGGTATATATACGACATGACCTAGGTTAAGTCATTGGAGTAGAAGTATTCTTTATGATAAAGTAGCTTTTGCATTGAATGCATCCTTAAATTCTGACTTCTTTGACTTGAATTTGGACTCCTCTTGTCGTTGCCTTGTGCCGCAAGCAAGCCTTGATCTTCTCCTTAGGCGACTCTGTCCACTATTTTCGGCATCAGTAAATTGCGTGGATGGGCTAATTGGACTCATAAAATTATGCTCTTCCAATCGCCCTTCAATTTACTGATTCCTCAAGTTGCTGCCCTGAGCGGTAGATATGGCGGCGACATCATCTCTCTATGTTAAACTACTTTAGTACAGCTCCTTGGTCTGCTGCCTCAACATCAACTCCTCTGATTTCTCCTCCTCCTGACAGCTTCTAGCATCTGAAATGCAAACTAAACTAAAACAATATCTTTTCTCACCAAATCAAAGATATTCAACAAAAACAAGACAAAATAAAAAATATTGTAAATAATGCATTTATGCACCTAAATATGCCTAAAATGCACTTAAGAACAGCAATAAAATGAGATGGGATGCATACAAAATATAAGACTTATGAGCACTTTACACCCGCCGATCATCTGTAAAATATAAGTGCGAGCATATGCCTACAATACGAAAATATATATATTACCAAATGTAAAAAAATATTATTTCAATAATATTCACTAAAAAAATTAATGTTACCTTCTTCATTTCTTCACTCGTGTCAACGAGTACATCACCAAAATTATTCCTCAGCCACACTAATTGTATTTTTCCGCCGTAAAAATGCTCTGGCGCAACCCCTAGCCCACTCAAACATAGGTCCACCTAAGCATCAGCACCGGGACCAGTGATAGCCTCTCCATCAATAGGCAAACCTAGTATATAGGACACATCCTCTAGGGTAATCGTCACCTCGCCGCAAGGAAGGTGGAATGTGTGTGTCTCCGGCCTCCACCTCTCCAAATGTGCGTTTACCAAATCAACGTCTATTTTTGCACCTCCAACAATTTTGGATGCTTGCAAAAATCCGGCCTGCTCTAAGTACGATTCTATCAAAAGATCCAGTAATCTCGTCATCTGGTTGTAAGAAACCTCCAGACGTCGTTTCAGATTCTAAAATAAATAAACGCGTATGTAAAAATTAAACTATATAAAAAATACAAAAAATACGTATGTAGTAATAACAATATATAATAAAATAATAAAAATAAATTAAACGAGATAAAACTTACATGTCTCCGATGATAATCGAACACGTGCTTGTGATCCAACCTTATCAATCCCACCATTATATCAAACACGAAAAATCAACCAAGAAATTGAAAGAAAGTAGATTTTATAGAGAGTTAATTTTTTGGTGTGGGGGTAAAAGGAGAGTTGAGAACCAATTTATAGTGGAAAATCGCATCGGTTGGGGTGCGATTACTAAAATGAAAATCGCGTCCTGTACAACGCGACTTCAGAAATCGCGTCTTGCACAACGCGACTTCTTCATAACCCTAACGCGGTAATTAAATTTTCAACCATTCCAATTTATTAATGCGGAAATCGCGGCTCACACAACGCGACTTCACCTTATCGCGACGAGTCGTTCGAAATTCTCGTGGAAGTCGCTCATACAGAACGCGACTTCAATTTATTATTTTTAAAAAATAAATACCGAATAATATAATCCACATCGGGCTGAAATCGCTCCGTGTACAACACGATTTTAGATATGGCGCCTTGTAGGACGCGATTTACCCTGACGTGTGCCAAATAGAGGGTGTTTTTTCTAAATGTTCCTCAAATGAGATATTTTTTCAGATAATTCTCTAAAAGAGAATATTTTTAGAGAATTATCTGGATAAATTAACAAAATAAAAATAAAAATAAACAAACTATATTATATTAAAATATTAACAAAATAAATCATATCATATTTTTCCCAACACTCATTCAGTCCATTTTTGCAGACGACGATTACAATAGTGTCAAACCATTTCAGCCAAATTTTGGGTCGAGAGTTTTAGAATTACTTTTAAAGAATATGAGAAATAAATGAACAAAAAAATTCATGATCAAATTGATAAGTAAAACTAATGCTTTATTTAAGGGTTATTATTCCGAGTACTAACGGTGGAAAAAAAATATTCTACAAGTATAAAAAATATTTATTTTAAAATCATAAATTTTAAATCCTAACATATATACCTCTCGACCACAAATTAAATTTGTTTGTGAGAAATAAAATTTTTAAATTTTTTCCTCTTATTTAACGTTTAAGAACAAAATTCTATTTTATTTAAATTAGAAGCCAAATTTAAAACTAATTACTTAACTAACGTGACAAAAATAATAGCTCAATAATGAAAGAGCGGAAATTTTGTTTCTTTCAAAAAGCAAAATTTTAAATAAAACAATTTTTTAACCCAACAAATTGTCGTAGTAGAAAAGCGGATGTTGTTCATTTTAGCATATCCGAGTTCAAATCGCTTTGTCTGCAAGACATGTGTATTGTAAAAGAGTTAGAAATATATATGAACATATACTACTTTGTAAACACCTTCAGACTATTTAAAAAATAAAACAGTTTGAAAATATATATGATAATAAAAATTTACAAAAATTTCAGACTGCAACATAAATTTTTCCTAAGGTAAAATTCAATCTAAATTTTTACTCAATTAATAATAATTTAAATAATAATATAGTTTTTTTTTAAAATTTTTTTTAAGTAATCTTAAATTCTTACCCAATTATAAGAACCGACTAAAAATTTCCGTTCCATGTACCTCTACATAAATTCTTATTAAAATAATAGCATAAAATGCCGCACCTTAGCTTCACCAAAATAAATACAAATTCATAAACCCTGAAGTCAAGTTCTTCCAGGGTTCTAAAATCCTGAGCTCCCCCATTTCCAACCCTTTCCAGAGAGGAAGAAAATGACGATCACCGTTCTAAAACAAACAGTTTCCTCATCCTCCAGGCGGATATTGACGGCCACTCTTATTCACCACTTCCACTCAACAGCAGCTTCAGTCGCCGTCAGAAATGGCGAGGCTCTGTTTATTGACAGATTCAAACCCTTCTATGGCTTTCTGGGCTCCACCACTTGTGGCTTCCACACCCAATCCGGGACGTTGAGTTTCAGGGCATCGCCGAGCTTGCAGGAGGATTATGATGAAGAGAAGGGAGGAGCCGGAGGTGATGGACTTGAGATTTCTAATTTGGGTATTGCTCAGGAGATCGTTTCTGCTTTGAAACATAGGGGTATCACCAAATTATTTCCTATCCAGGTAAAATTATATACCTTTGTTTTAGGCTCTAGTTTTTAATGAAATATTAAAAACTTCATATTCCTGAGAGGAATTTCCCCTTTGTTTTGTACTGTAGAGAGCAGTATTGGAACCGGCAATGCAAGGAAGGGATATGATTGGGCGGGCTAAGACAGGGACAGGCAAAACGCTTGCCTTTGGGATTCCTATCATGGACAAAATCATTCGATACAATGCCCAATATGGGTCTGTGCACTTCTTCTTTATTTATTTCTCTTACTCTTAGGCTTTGCTTCGACACAAAGATGAATGGCCAGAAAATGGGAAAGTGAAAAACATGCAAATACACATTTTCTTTTGATTCCTCTGCTTGGCAGGAAGGATGGAAAAATGAAAGAAAAAATGATTTATTCCCAATTATTAGTGTTAAAAAATTAAAAGAAAGAAGATGAAAGTTATATTATTTTAACATTATATCATTTTGCTAGTTAAGATGGAAAATATAAAATCTAAACATGATACACAATCTTCTAATTATGCAATACTTGCTGTCTTGCTCACACCTCTTTCCTTTTCTCTTCTCCCATCTTTCCAATTTGCAATGAATTGTTTTTGTGAGTAAGTGTAGAAAGTGATAAGCTTTTTCACTTATCCTTCTCACTTCTCTCTTGTGCCAAGCACAGCTAAGATGTGTTTTCTTTCCCCTTTTCCCCTCTCCCTTATCCATCCTTCCACATTCCTACTCTAACAATCACACCATAAGGTTTCTATTTCTCTCTTTTCTTAAATATTACAGTGAAAAGGTAAAAAGGGCTTTGGTTGTAAAGGTGTCTTGCATTGCGCAATCCATTATTTTGCCTTTATTAGGAATAATGCTTTGCTTTATGCTTTAGCCATTGTTCGTTTCAATCAATTCATAGTCATATGATAGTACTGTGATTTAGCGTTTTAATTCTTTTAGCTTTTAATAACAATTGTTGAGGAGGCATAAGGTAAATAGCAAACCGGTAATCATACAAAACTTCATTGACTTAACTTGATTCTTTTACCCAAACGAAAGATTGATCTGTTTGTTGAATTTGGACAGTTTTTATTCCATTTTAATCATACATGTCATTTTGTGTAAATGAGCAGACGTGGTAGAAACCCCTTGTGCTTGGTTTTGGCACCAACAAGAGAACTTGCCAAACAAGTTGAGAAGGAATTTCATGAGTCTGCCCCCAACTTGGATACGATTTGTGTTTATGGGGGTACACCAATCTCCAACCAAATGAAGCAACTTAACTATGGTGTTGATATAGCTGTTGGTACACCTGGACGCATTATTGATCTGCTCAAGAGAGGTGCTCTCAACTTAACAGAGGTTCAATTTCTTGTTCTTGATGAAGCTGATCAGATGCTTCAAGTTGGATTTGCCGAGGATGTTGAAACCATACTGGAGAGGCTACCTGTAAATCGTCAAAGCTTGATGTTTTCTGCAACAATGCCTAATTGGATCAGAAGTCTTACCCAGAAGCAGTTGAAAAATCCATTAACTATTGATCTGGTTAGTGTTCATATATACTTGTCACCAATCTCCTAACTTCATGGTTACTGTTTCTTGCTTCTAGTTATTTGTTCATACTAATCTCAATTTGTTTGTATTATGGAAATTTAGGGGTCTAAAAATCAATGCATGGCATGTTGAATGTTGTGAAATCTGAATCCATTTGCTACTACTGAATTTTTTTTATGACGAAGATAGGCTGTAGAGGGGAAGACATACACATAGAGACAGTTATTTCTTGTGACTTATGTGCACCTGCAGGTTGGAGATTCTGATCAGAAGTTGGCGGAAGGAATTTCCTTGTATTCAGTTGCAGCTGATATGCATGGAAAAGCATCAATTCTTGGTCCTCTAATAACAGTAAGGGTCATGACGATAGAGTTTGTTTGTTTTTCTTGATTGTAAGTTTTTTGTTTTGTTTTTTGTTTCCTTTTTTAATTTCTGTTTTGGACCAATTTCAATCACGTTATGGTTCTTGCTCAATTATCATTTCTTTTCTTCTCAGGAGCATGCAAAAGGAGGAAAATGTATTGTTTTCACTCAAACAAAGCGTGATGCTGATAAACTGGCACGTGCTATGGAAAGAAACTTTAAATGTGAGGCTTTGCATGGTGACATTTCACAACTCCGGAGAGAGAGAACTCTCTCAGGCTTCCGAGATGGGCGTTTTAATATTTTAGTTGCTACTGATGTTGCTGCTCGTGGTCTTGACATACCTAGTGTTGACTTGGTTAGTTTTAGTTGTTATTCTCTTTCATAGTTCATACCCATTTTTTAGCTTGTTTTGTTAGAAACTATTGCTATCTCTGTTAATTGTAGATGGTAATTTAATGTTTTTGGCTCATGATGTCAGATGCCTGTCTTGTTGGTTGGTTGTTATCGTAGTTGCGGTACCATGTTAAGGATAACCTACTTCTTATGGGGTGTATAATGTGAAACCCTAGAAAAAGTTGTGCTACATGATATATGGATTTCCTATTCACTGTTTCTAAGAAAATTTAATGGCTTGTTGTAGCTGGTTTCAGACTTCCAGTATTCTGCCTTTTCTGCTTGCAATTGCTTGCTGGCCTATGAAGGATTATAGGGCACTAATTGCTAATTGTTGAAATAATGCAAATTCTGTTAAAATACAAAGCTATGAAGGAAATAATTATACTGTTATTTATTGTTGGCGGAGATGGTTTTTCTAATATTATTCTCTTTTGGAATCCATGATTATACCTATAATGGAAGTGCTTGTATATTCTAGGGTCATCTTGAAGGTCTTCGACTTTTGCATGAATAGTTGTGCTCCTTTTTAAGCAGCTGACCTTTTTCCCCCTTAGTTGTACTTTTAAAAGGTTTTTTTATTATTCTTTTATTCTTACCCAGGTAATACATTATGAGCTTCCAAATACTTCTGAAACTTTTGTTCATCGAACTGGCCGAACTGGTCGTGCTGGAAGGAAAGGAAGTGCAATTCTTATCTATACTCAGGAGCAGAGTAGAGCTGTTAGGGTTATTGAGTGCGAAGTTGGATGCAAATTTTCTGAGGTTATATCTTGTATCCCTTATGATGTGCATGTTATTTTCCTTCTCTTTTTTCCTTTTTCTTTGGGGTGATACATCCATATATGTATAAGGGATATGTAGGAGTGTAAATGAGCAGAGCTTTCGATGAACTGTTCGTGAACCGTTCATATAACGTTCGTTTATTAAGCTAAATAAACGAGTGTGAACAAAAATTTTATGTTCGTTTAATAAACGAGCAAACATGAGCATAGGTGTGTTCAGTTCGTTTATGTTCACGAACAAGCTCGTTTACCCGGTTCCCCTTTTCCTTTTATTTTTTACATTTTAAATATTGGTGAAGATAGGGACTAAATTGAACACAAGGTGAACTTTGGAGTTCAAATTGTGAAGTCTAAGGAGCTCAAGGACTAGTGGTGTAATTTCACCATTTTTGCTATAAACGATCATGTTCCCGAATGTTACACGAACATGTTCAAAAACGTAAAATGAAATGTTCGTGAACATTAAACGAACATGTTCGCGAATGCTAAACAAACGAACACGAATACCTTCAAAAAATAAATAAACGAACACGAACAGAGCCTTATTCGTTCAAGCTTGGTTCATTTACACCCCTAGGGATATGGAACGCTAGAAAAGTCGGGATTTTTAAAATTTAAAGTGAAAGAGCTTGTAGTGGGGTTGGCAAAAGACAATTCAATGTTGACACTCTTTTAATCTTTTGGAAGTAGAGCTGGCCTAAATGTTAAATCCATGTCAGCCTCTTGTATTTTTATATATCAAAACTACTTTTACCTGATTTTTATCAGTCTTTACATGTTCGGGGTTAATTATAATAGGTTTTGAAGCAAAGACCTTGCCAGTTCCTGCTCAAACTGGCTGGTATGTTTTTATTTTTAAGCATTTTTATCCAAATGTCAAATTCCCAGGTAATTAAAGAAAGGGAGCCTTTGTTTCTTCGTAAATGTGAATTAGTTCCTTTTGGCATTTATTAAGGTGATGTTTCTCTTTGAATTTGGTGAGAGTAGCTCTTTAAATGTTATTAATTTCCTGAAATAGAATTTTAGCTGACTTTAACAAGTTTCTATAGGGTCCCATACCAGAGGGGAACACTATTGACCATGTGAAAAACCAAAATCTGCATTAAAAAGTAAAAAAAGAGAAAGAAAAAGACCATAGAAAAAGAAGAAAAATCTGGAACTGCCTTTCCAACTTGGACCAGGTCCTCATTGGTTCAGTACATGGTCTGGCTTTTAAATAGTTAAGTCTATTTACTATGTTTGTTTGGGAGTTACAGTGTTTTTTTTGGAAAACAATTTTAAGTTTTAACATAACTCTATGCATCACCCCATATTCTTGAGGGAATTATTATAAGGTTGACTATTATTTTGTGAGGAGGAAGGTGATAATATTTGGTACTGTTTCTTAGCCAAGCAATCGAGCCTCATTGGAGGTTTGCGATGTTTCAAAATGGATCACTGTCTTAGATTGATGCTTGAAGTATTAATTTGAATCTGTTGAACATGCTGATTTCTGTTGTACAGGGATGATAAATTTTGTTGTTTGGCAATAAAATTATTCTTTTTAGTAAATTTTCTGTTCTTGCTGACCCAATTTCAGTTGGAGGATACTGGTTTGAATGTTTTCATGATGTCAATTGTACTCGTATTCATTGATGGGGATATACACAATAAACAAATATCGTCATTTATGCTTGTATGAGTATTGTACCTTAAAGATATACATGAAGTAGACATTGATTGCTATATTACTTTTCATGTTTTTATGGACTGAACTTATAAACTAACCATTTATTAATTTATTGTAGCTTCCTAGGATCGAAGTTGAAGGTGGGAGCACCTGCATGTTTAATGAGATGGGTGCTGGTGGTCGATTTGGGGCATATGGAGGTGCACGAGATAGCAGAGATATGGGTTTTGGCCATTCTGGTAGGCAGCGGGAATATGGATTTGGCCGTCCTGGAGGCAACCGGGGTCCTGGATTTGGTCGTAATGCGGGTCAATTTTCTGATGAGATGGGTGGCTCTGCAGGGTCTAGCTCTAGTCGCTTTGGTTCTAATAATCGGTCTGCAAACTTTGGAGGTCCTGCAGTCACCCGTCCAAGAGGACTTGGAGAGCTGGGTAAATCAGATCGTTCTTGCAGCTTTGGTGCAAGACGTAGTTTTTGGTAAATCAGATGGGTGACATCCCTTGTGGCCATCTCTTACATTGAGTCCCCCTGTAGACTGTTGATCATCAGTTTTGATTTTCTCTCGGAATGATTCGGGGGTTTGTGGTGAGCAGAGTGCAGTTTATTCCTTCAAAAAACGATTCAAAACCACCCCATTGTTTCTGGATAGGGTGTATTCAACCTCATCATGATTTTGTCTATTTTAACCTTTGCTTTTAGTTGGGGTGTATCTGGAGATCTCAACATTTAATATTTTGAGAGTGAACGGTTGGTTAACCTCTTGATCATTGAAGAGCAGGACATGACGGCTTCTTCATATGGTAGCGAGACAAGTATTTTCAATCTTTGCTTTTGCACATCCAAGAGATAGGCTTTGTGGTATGTGTTATTCCTTTGCCTTTGCATATTGTACAGGTGAACATTACAGTCCTTTGTGCATGAGTAGGTAAGCATTTTCGCTTCACTTTTTATTTCCGACATTGTCAGAATGACTTGGTAGGCAGGCATTGTTCTTTTTTCTTTTCCTATTCTTTCTGGCATGTCGGGGAGGTGGGCATCCCTTCTCATGTTTACAGTTTCGTTAGCCTGAATTGAGTAATAAGGAGGTGGTTCTTTGTGGGGATGAGTCTTCTCTTTCTGAAACCGTCATCTTTCGTTGGCCATGTCGATGTGGTAGGTGGCTTCCTCCCTTCTGCATCCTAATGAATATATTATGATCACATCTTTGTTGGTTTTGTTCAATCTGTCATGGTTTCTTTTTGGCTTCCTTGTAAGGATTGAATAGTAATTCCAGTTGAAACCAATTTCTCCAAAAACTTGGAGTTTTCTTTTTCAAGAATTATAAAATTAATGAAGATCTGTTATACATGTATATGTCACATTTTGTTGAGTTTTTTCCCTCACATAATTTGTGGATTTTTTGAGCTTGTGATAGTTGGAATCAATAAGTACATTTAGTTTGTTGAATTGAACAACAATTTCTTTCTTCTTCTTTTTTTGGGATAAATAGTAAGTACCTTATATGAGCATGAGTTTAAGATTTTAGTCGAATAAAAATAAATCGTTTTAAACAGTAAAATAGCACCATCACAGATTGTAACTTTTATTTTTGGGTAAATTATATCAGTAGTGATTGAATTTTAGAGTGTTTTTTTTTTTTGTTACTAAAATTAAAAAAAACTATTATCATAGTCACTAAACTTTTAATTTGTTGTCACTATCATTAAGATAAGTTGATATGACACGGCATAAGTTGATATGACACGGCATAAGAAATCTTATTTTTTTCAAATTTACAATCACCACTACGGCTTAGATTTCGATGAACGTAATATAATTTAGTTTTAAGTTGATTGAACGGTTAATAATAATAAATTGAAATTTTTTAATTTTTAGTTTTGATTCACCATCCTAACCGTTAGATCTTTCTCACTGTTGGTATTGTCCGGAGGTCACTCTGTCCATCAACATTTCATAGAGTTCTTTTTTGGCTTTGAGAACGGCTATAAATTTGAAATATTAGAGTTCTTTTTCCTTCAAATTTTAGTGACTAAAGTGAAAGGACTTCCACTATAGTTTACCCTTTTATCTTTTATTAATACGCGACATTTTTTGTCCAGTCCAATACAACTTTAACTGGTAGCAGTTTATGGACTGAAACATGCACAATTTGCTTGGTACACAGAATCTCCAAATCATATGTGCAAATCACACAATGCTATTCATTCTCATTCTCATCTCTTGTAAACAATGTTCTATGGAAGCCCGATTGACTCGTTCCCTCTTAAACAAACTATATTTCGAATATGCAAAATAAGTCACTACGAAGGATTATAGGTTCGAGTGTACGAGTAAGCCTGCTGGATCATTGACTCCATAAAACAAAGGGTTAATAGCTTCTCTAAACAAATGTTGTTGGATCATACAACAATATATGTAACTCGAGAAAATGTCGAACAAAATGTTGTAATTAGGAAAGTTCAAACCAAGTTTCAAGACCAAAAAGCTTCTCATGTCTTCACACCTGCCTAGCTTTCAAGCTCAGTTAACTAAAACTAGAACTGGGATTCAAACCTCTCACCATACATGTACATGTGTATACATACATATATATATGCCAGAATGACATGCAGCATAGGCAAACTGAAGATTAAGACGACGACTTACATGATTGGTTTCTTATTGCCACTGAATCTAACATTTCTGGTCATTGCTGCAAGGTTGCATTAATCTGCTGTTGGCGGGGTTGTGTTTGTCTTCTTATTCGCCATCTAAGGTATTCCACGAGAAGAGAATTTGTACTAATTGCAATACCAAACCCGGTGAATGACGAAAGGAGGACCGAGAGAATTGGGTTCACGGCAAGCTACAAAAATCAAGGGAAGCACATTAGGAGCTTTACTCCGGTTCCGTCCCTTGAACAAATTGAAATAGTAATACAACAGACAATTGCTGAAGAAATCGGTTTTAAACTTACTACTGTATAAAAGATATGGGCAAACAGGATAACCATTGCAAACTGGAAGGAAGCATATGCCCATATGTAACTCCGGCTCACTGCCATCATCAGAAACCGGATTTTTTTAGCAAACTTTAGGCAACAAAAAAAATGGTGGAAACTACAGCAAGCTCAAGGGAAACAAGACTTGGAACGAAGTTCGAGTTCTATGAGACCAGGAGCAACAGAGATATCAAGGAAGCACCACTATAAAGTTTTACATTTTTCTCAATGCAAATGTCTCATACATTTTTTCAATCAGGAAATGACATACTCACCCATTGTGGAAGCAATCGCAGAGGAAAGAAGACCTAAAGCACAGGAGAAGGGTAACGAGATGGCTAGAGCACGCGGACCCAAATCAGACACCTGCATGTGTTGAAAAATTTTAAAAGCATAAATCAACTTGTACTGTAAAAGAAAATTGTTGAAAACTAAAAGGTTAAAATGGAAGAAAATGCCCAAGATATGCCGATATAAAAGCTTATAATTGAAGCATGCATGTTGGGACTTCTTATGGTAGCCTTTTGACATCAATTTTTTTTATAACCGCTAAAGAATTGTTTCAATGAGAAGAAAGACTTATTGCAGCAACAAGAAACATCATGATGCAGCCAGCAATTAATGGAAATTTCTAAGATGTTTTTGAGTTTTTTTTCCGGATTAAAAGCATCTATGGACCTAGTAGTCAGCTACTTAGCTTAATGTTCGAGATGGAACAGACCTTTGGGAGCCAAGAACCAAACTGTCTTGCTGGAAAGGAAATGTCACAGAAGAAAGATTCTAGGTTGACACGCCGAGCTTAAATTTACGTTGGGTAATCACAGCATCATGATTAAAAAGTTCTACCATCTTAAGTAGATCTTTTAACAATTATATAAATATTATCAGTCCAAGGATCAAACTTCAAAGAAAGATATAGTGATATTTTCATCCAGGTTTTAGTAAGGAATTTTCTTGCAAGATCCTGGGTTCATAAGCGTATTGAAACGCTATCAATATATGCAGTGAGAAAGCATTGAATTTATTTGTGACACATGTTTTATAATATAACTAGATGTCAACATAAAATAGTGATAAGCATGCCATCCGATGTATACTATTGCAAAATAAAAGAAGATATAGCAGGGAAACAAATAGCACGGCACAGCATATAAAAGTGAATGTTACCAGAAGTTGTTCCAGGAAACAGAAGTAAGCCAGTATGCTAACCATGACAAGAACTGGTATATCCTGCCAAACCCTATTGATCAGACAACAAGCGGAACACTGCTGTTATTAACTCCAAAATCTATTTATGTATGCAGAAAACAAACAGTAACATAGATATTACAGATGTAGACTAATAATGACCCAAAACTTATCTTCTTTCATTGATTGCTTACATAACTAAATGAAATATGCAGTATACACATTGTAATTACAACAAGGAGAAAACAGACATTTTAAAATGGAATTGGTTAAATGGCCTTATTATGTCATTATGCAATATTTAGCACCAAATTTTGGTTCATATAAAAATGCAGTGTTCAATTTGATACTTCGAAAGTTTGAATCTCATATACTATGGTCTCCCTTTTTCCTTTAACACGGGCATCATAAAACTCATGTATTTTTACAGAAGTATCATACACCTTATAAAAATGTTTAAAATACTACTCCAGAACTACCAGGATAGGTTTGTTATCTTTCTCCTCTTTCACCCACTCAGATAGTATGACAAATTGACAAAAGATTACAAACCAATCTATGAAGTGCATAACAAGTTACTAGGTAAATGCACCGATTAAACTAAACACAAAATTACCAAAATACCTTTGCTGTCTAAACAAAATATAAGTCCGGAAAGAAATATGAAGGTTTCCAATGAAAATAATAGTAGGATTTATATTTCACACCTATGACAAGCACTCATGAAACAAAGTTATCAAAAACTTTGGAAAAGACTTGCCTGTAACCCGCAACTTGAGCCTGCTGTGGCACAGTCGGAGGCCGTCTGATAACAATCCTTGGATCATTCATTTTTAATAAAGTTACAGGGAGATTTTGAACATCTTGCTTACAGACATCACATGTCTTGTTTCCTTTGATGCTAAACCACTTCACAGCACAGTCTTTGTGAGCAAGTGCAAGCTCTCCTTTACAGCTACACTCCATCTTCAAAGTCTCGCCTCCTTCACCCAGCTCAACCAAGCAAATCCTGCATACTGCTTCTTCTTCAGGAATGTCTTCACCTGCATCTTCACTTGCTGAGAACATACCAAAAGATTGTAAATTATACCTATATCTAGGACGATAATAGTACGGTAAAAGTGATAAGCAGATAGAATAAAATATTAGTAGACAAGGCCTCAGATGGCCATACTCAAATCGACTTATTGAAGTACAAAAAATTAAGCAGTAAAGACTGATGATGCAATCATAGAATAAAGCACCTCAAACGTTTGTAATCAGATGACATTGGTCAGATAACAAAGCACCTCAAACATGGCCATAACAAGATTATATTAAGCTGTCAAAGTAAAAGACCAGAATGAAATAAAGCTCCAAGGAAATAGTTGAATCTATCCTTAAAAACATTTTACCATATGGTACGGAACCTGATTTCGTAAGCTGCTCGAATGAAGCAACCAAAGCATCTCTATAATTTCCTTGGGTGAAACCAGACAAGAATTAGCAAGACCCACTAAAGATGCAGGCATGAAGAAAGCAAAAAAATTATCAGGAGGTCTCAATGCAAACATGCAAGAGCTCCCTCCATAGGAACACGCTCATTTTAAGTCCATTCTAGAACATGAAATTTGACGTAAAAGGAGAATGAATCCAATTGTAACTAAAATTGTTGACATACAAGGGGAGAAAAGACAGAAAGAAAAACATATTATCGAATATTTTGTAAAGAGTTAAATATTTGAACCAAATCAATCACGTAATATTAGTCTACCAATTTAAGTTACTGATTAAAATTCAAAAATAAGAAAATTAGCACCTACTTATCTCTGTTGATGGGGCATCATTTGGCAAGGCACCCTCAAGTGCAGCAGGACGCGGGGTTGCTGAAATTACACGGACCAAACCTCGTCCAGAGTCTGCTCGTCTTAAACTTCTAGATTTAACATTAACTGGTACTGACAATGAGCGGGCCATACTCATATGCTGCTGAACTACTGAGTTCTGTAGGGGAAAAAATCCTTTTTAAATAGCATATACATATATTTAGGGGCATACATATTCATGCAGTGAATTCCTAGTTGCACCTTAAAATGACCACAAGGCATCAATAAACACCGGAACTAAGTTGCAACTGAGACAAAAAGCACTTACAGTAACATTAGACTGAACATCAATATGTCTTTCTGGTATAGGCTTTGGACCTGAATACGCAATTGGTGTAACTGGTAAAGAATGTGCTACCTTTGTTGAAGGGAACAAAACTTTGTTGAGAGAAAATGACCTTGAAGTAGAGGGCTTCTCCAAAGAACAATCAGAAGGAGGTGTCTCTGGAACTATAAGAACCATCTTCTCACTTTTTTGGCACAAATTGTTTACCCTAAAGCTGCCTTGTGAAAGAATGTTTCTAACAGAGGATCTGATTTTAGCTGAATGGGGTCTAGGAGGCAACCCTGCTCTCGTCGAGCTAGGACTTGGGTCAGAAGGAACATCTACAGATGTAAAATCGGAGAAAGAACTTCCTAGAGATCTCAAAGGTATCTGCAAAGAGGAGAGATTTGGCCGTCTAGTCTGATGAACCGAGGCTTCTATGCTTTTATCCATTTCAATGCATACCTACAATCAATCACAACCTTCCGTAAGTATCAAACTGTAGCAAGCAACAATGAGTTGTACAGAGAATAAGTGAAATCAAAAGCTACAAACACCACTTCAACAGCAATGCATACTTTATATGAAACTACACAAACCCACTGCCCCAAAATAAATAAAGTGTTTCTAAGAAGAAGCTTAACATAGTTATGATCAAATATTTAAGTTGTGGTTTCGGATGCATTATTTGTCGTCACATTTATCACAGTTGCTGATGTAACAAATACTATCACAGTCAGTGAATTGGCCCTAACATCACGTTGCTGCTGCTATTTAGATCCATGGCTATGATAATGATAGAACAATCAATATTCAGGGATTTAAATTGTGGTCCTGTCCAGAATGCACTTTTGGTTGTGTCATATTTATTGTGGCTGTCGACATAAAAAAAGCTATCAACTGGTGACTGTCGGTGACAGAGAAAGCCAAAACTTTAAAATGGCAGCCTAACATCACCTCACTATTTAAATTAATGGCTATGATATTGATAGAACAATCAATGTTCAGGTATAAATAAAATAAATCTCAACCACATTCTTTTAATCAGAAAGCCATACAATAAACTACATTTTTTACAGTTGGTATGAGGGTTGGACACTTATCCTATAGATTTATTCTTTCAACGAATACTCTCGAAGACACAACACCGAAAAATGATAAAAATAAACACTGGTTCCAGTTACACAAAGAAATTCAGATTAACCAATGCAAGGATAAATCACATGGCAATGGCAAGGTTTCCAAGCAAAATATGACCCATACTTTAGGAAATTCTATAGATTGTAGGTATTCTAAATATTAAGAAATAGATATTCTAATACAACCGCGATACCCACAGCGACAACAATAGCATATCCGCGACCGTAAACGAGGCCGCAACCACAATTTAAATCCCTGATTCTAATACAGCCTCATGCAACAAGTCATCCTCCAACTACCCACCAAAAAGCCCCCTAAAATTGTTATTTCACCACTCACAAACACTTGCAGTAAAGAGTTGGAAAGTGGGAGAAAATAGCATCAATCTTCAAATAAACTCCGCAGCATTAAGCCTAATCCGAGAATGGCGCACATTAACAAGGATCAAACAGATCAAACCTTCGGCTCATCTCATCTATTTTGTAAATACTAAGAAAATAAAAATAACAGAAAGCCATGATCAACAAGGAAACAAAGCAAGCTGTAAGCTAAACCCAGTCGAACTTCACTGAAACTAGAACAAATGATTACAAAAACATATATATACAAAAATTTACCAGGGAATTGGATTTGTGAAGAAAAAACAATAGCATTACGCATTTATTGAGAATAATAAAGCAAAAAAAGAAAAACCTGAGCGTTATGTGAAGGATCTGATGAAGAAGATGCTTCACTGCGTTGATGTTCAGCAACTGAATTCTCCATCACCTCCTCCTTCAGTACAACAATGGAAAATATGAAATAATTAATTAAATAACAAAAATTTTTGCAGTTTGCTTGAATTCAATTTTTGAAAAAGAAAAAGGAAATTAAAAAACCATTTCCTTCATCTTTACTCCTAAATAGCCCACTAACACTTCCAACAGTGAATAAATTATATTATTTTATAAAAAATATTAGAATATTATGTTTTAAATATGATTAATAAATTTATTTCCTTTTTCGCAAAAACAATAAGCCGCCATGAAATCATGACTATGCCTAGTCAAAGTTGGTCAGTGCTTTTCCAAGGAACCCATTCTAATTTCTTTCATATTAGTACTGTGCAAAAAATACATGTTTTCGAATAGTTTATTATTCGATTTGAAAACTTTGGTTTAAGTATAATTCTTTTTTAAAATAGTTATTTCATTTAAATACCGTTCATATTTTTGACAAAAAGCGATAAAAATATTTATAATTTTTTTTAAAGCTAAGGTGACTACAAGCAGTGGGGGTTTTGGACAGGCGCGACATGAGCGACCGCACAGGGCCCCAAGAGAGAGGGCCCAAAAATAGGGAACCTAAATTAAATTAAATATTTGTAAAAAATTATAAAATTATATATATAATTATGTTTATATAAAAAATTATCTAAAACTTAAAACATGCAAAAAGAATGATAATTTTGAAGTGAAAATATTTGATATTTAAATGTTTATAAGTCAATTTTTTTGTTCTCAAGAGGATAATTTAATAATATTTTTTGTATTAAAGTATTTTTTTTGAAAAAAAACACTTATATCTCTCACTGATTATAAATTAAGAGCCATATTTTAATAAATTGCACAGGGCCCCCAAAATCTTTGAACCGCCCCTGACTACAAGTAGTAACTGTTTTGAATATAATCTCAATCATTTGACATGTATGTTCAATCACCCTGCTACAATTGTTGGTGCTCGAACCCATGAGCTCTAAGAACAACAACAGTAGAGGCAAGTTGGTTCATGCAATTTATGTATTAAAATAAATATATTATAGTCAATTGATTTTGATATCTTATACTTTTTAATTATAAGTTCGATTACTAGAAAGCGTGAACTCTCAATTTTTGGCCTTTTAGTTACTTTTTGCACATTTATCGTAACTGAACAATTATAAAATTTAATGTTTTAATAAGTGGAGTGAAAAAAACTATGATTAAACCTTGGTAAGGCATATTGCACTCCTCAAGTGTTGGGTGCATTGGTAAGACACATTGCGCTTTCAAATAGAGGACACGAGTTCAAATTTTGGAGACGACATTGTCGGGAGGGGCAATCTCGAACTCCGAACATTAGACCGTAAGACAAACATGCATATTACTAAATCAAATATTCAAATTAACCTTTAATCGATTATTCGGTTTAGTTTGATGCGTTTAGGTTTGAGAATTGAATAACTCGAATTTACAAGTTAATCGAAATAATTTGCTAATGACTAAACGAACCTAATTTTGCACACCCCTAATATTAACTATATATAATTTTGACGTCATTTTGTCAATATTTATATCACTGAATTGTAGTAGATTTAAAATGAAATTGGGCACGAATCCAACGATATGTCCTGGTAGAAAAGATGATGTGTTCATTCTATGAGACTTGGGTTCGAGCAGCTTTGTCTATAATGTGTGTGCATTATCAAAGGGTTTACAAAGTATGAACATATACTACCTTGTAATCACCTCCCATGAGACCTGAATTTAAACAAATTTATTTGCAAGATGTGTCTTATCAGAGTGTTTTTTTTAAAGGTAAGGCCTCATTAAAAACCCCCTCTATATCCTAATTAGGGGAAAATAGTGCCTTTGAATTTTATTTCAAACCAAATTCAATCCTTACATGAGTTTAGGATGCCAAACACGCATATTCCAGGCTCGTTTTTTACATCGGCCCTAGTTTTACATACACCACTCGCTTTTGAGGAAAATTGCTTTTTCCTCTTTGATCCGCCATATACACTCCCACAATACACATTGCTTGCTGCAATCCGTGATAACCCAAATGAGGCCCTGCAGACTCGTTAGATGCACCACCACTAGAAGCCACCTCAACCACTGTTCCCTGAAGCAACAGCAGCACACTGTTTACACGCAGCAGCACTTACCCACCCGACTTCTCTAAGACCTCCCCTTCCATTCCATCACGCATGCTTGGTGCAACTCCCCCACTTCCTCTCATTAATCACCTTCGCACCCTGTACATGAATTGGTTAACCATCGCCCAGCCACCCCCAGAAACCTTGCATCCGGACAGTTACATTTTTAGATATACTCTCTTACACAAGCTTCAGATGGCATTCTTATAAAGTCAGCTATCGAAATGATCGAGTTAGGCCATTTACCTTGCGCCCAATGCCCTATTCGAACCATGGCTAAATCAAAAATTTGATCAGTATTTAGGAACTTGTTTTTAAACACTCTTTCGTTCCTACACAACCATATCGTCCACGATAAACCAAACAAAGCCATCCCCCAAATTGGTTTTTTCCCCTTCTTGATCGATTGCTCATTCCACATCTGTACAAAGGTTCTGAAACTCTTGGGGATTATTAAGTTCAGTTTCCAATGTCTCCACCATTTTTGCCAAATGATCCATATTTCATAGCACTCACAGAACAAGTGATCTACAGTTTCGCTTTCCTTCAAACAAAAGACACACTTTTTATTAAGGCACGATGCTATACCTCTTTTGGCGAGGGCCGAGAACGTTGGGATTCTCCCTAGAGTCGTCCTCCACACAAAGAACTCCACTTTGGGTGGTGCGATGTTAGCCCAAACACAATCCCATACCTTGTCTCTGTTCTCCTCACGCCTCGATGCAAGCTCACAAAACGCTTTGGCTGTATAGGTTCCGGTTGGCGAGCCTTTCCATACTAGCTTGTCGAATGATGTGGTTGGGCATGGCGCACTGCTCACTTTATTCATAAAAGACTCACACACTTCCGTTTCCCACACAAATAGCGGTCTTCTTAGCTCCACACGCCATTCCCATATGTTGTCCACAATGGCCCCAAATTCGACAACTTTCCCCGCTTTTTTAACTGCCAGTGAGAATATTCTTGGGAAACAACTCCTTAGGGACTTATCCTCAATCCACACGTCCTCCCAAAAGTCGATGTTCTTCCCATCGCCTAAAATCCAACTGAAGTTTATTGTCAGGGAGTCTTCCATACTCGATAAAGGCTGCACTATATCCCTCCATATCCACGAGCCTTCTCTTCTTGCCACTGGGCTCGTCAATAAAGCTAGTTCATTATACTCGTACTTCTCACTGATTATTCTCCTTCACAATTGGTTCACTTCGCTACCAAACCTCCATATCCATTTATTTAACAGGGACCTATTTTTTGTTTCAATATCGACGATGCCCAGCCCTCCCATGCATTTCGGCTTGCAACAGTCATTCCACTTTACCCAGTGGATCGCTTTCTCCTTCGGCCAACCCCACAAGAATTGCGCCATGATACTGTTTAGTTTAGTTGCCACTGTCTTTGGCATTCTAAACATGGATAAGTAATACACGGGCAAGCTGAAAAGAACCGATTTCAACAGTGTTAGTCTTCCACCAAAGGATAGCAGTTTACCTTTCCAGTTACCTAAATGCTTCTGACATTTTTCCACCACTGGTTTCCAAAGAGTAACGCTATTCCTAGTGTTGCCCAGCGGGAGCCCCAGGTACGTCGTTGGTAATACATCGTGCCCACAGTTTACCATATCTGCCCAAGACTGCACAATATCACTCCCCACACCAACTCCAAATAACTTAGTTTTAGAAACATTCAGCCTTAGTTTCGCCGCCAATTCAAACGCTCTAAGGATCCTTTTGGTATTGCGAACATACTTCTCCTTTGCTTCAAGAAAGACCACCAAATCATCGGCGAACTGCAGGTGTGATACCGACAATCAGTTGCTACCCACATCAATCCCCTTGATCAAGCCAACCTCTTCCGCTTTTTTCAGTGATAGACTCAGCGCCTCTCCTACCAAATTAAATAGAAGTGGCGAGAGAGGGCATCCTTGCCGTAAGCCCCGCTTAATGCTGAATTTTTTTGTAGGCTTTCCATTTATCAAGATGGAAATCGACGCAGTCGACACACACTGTTTAATCCAAAATCTCCATTTATCCCCGAATCCCATACTCTTCATCACTAAATCCAGAAATTGCCAATCTACGGAGTCATATGCCTTTTGAAAGTCAGCTTTAAAGACAATTGCTTCGGTTTTCTTCCTTGTCGCCTCCTCCAATAATTCATTAGCTAACAGTGCACAATCAGCAGCTTGCTTGCCTGCTGTAAACGCAAATTGCAGGTCCCCAACTACTTCTTGAATGCAGTTAGAGAGTCTTTTAGAGAGAACACGTGCGACTATCTTGTACAAGCTTCCCACCAACGATATTGGCCTGAAATCTTCGACCACTTCGGGGCACTCCTTTTTGGGAATCAGTGTTACAAATGAATGATTCACAGCATTATCAAGTCTCTTGCCTTTATGTAACGAGTTCAGCATAGTCATCACATCACCTTTTAAAATGTTCCAGAATTTTTTGTAGAAGTTTAGATTGAACCCGTCAGGTCCTGGTGCCCGGTTCCCATCCGCATTTCTGATTACTGCCCATACTTCATTCTCGGAAAAGGGGGCTTCTAAGCTGCTGACCGCCTCGCAGCTAAGCTTTTTGAAATTTAAGTTAAGGCACTGTAATGATCGAGTATCACACTTGTTGTAAGCCTTACTAAAATGCTTGAAAAATACTTCAGACACTTCCTCATCCCCGGATTTAAAACTGTCCCCCACTCAGACTCTCTCTATCATGTTTCCTTTGCTCCTCAACGATGCGGATAGGTGAAAAAATTTGGTGTTCCGATCACCTTCGGTGAACCACCTCAGTCTCGATTTCTGCAGCCACTCGCGTTCTTCGACTCTGTATTTCTTCCACAGATCTGACCTTAAGACTTGGATTTCATGAGCCAATCGAGAATTCTGCTGATCACGAACCAGAACTTCCTCCATCTCTTCGATATTCTTTTCCAACATAGAAATAGGGTTCGCCTTTTGCTTCAGCGCCCACTCTTTCGATGCCTTCTTAGCCAATTTCAGAATCCTCACCGCACCTTTACCTTTATCTCCTTTACATTTATCCTCAATGAACTTTACATACTCTGTTGGAAAAATGTGAGAAATTGGAAACTTTGAGCCATATTTACTAGTGGTAAAGGTGGATGTTCGAATGATAAATTTATTAATTTATATTCTACTCCATGAGACCTTTACAACGATATCTCATATGCTCAAAACGGTAGAGAAATGAATGAGAAATTGATGCTCAAAGTGAGGTTGTTATGAATTGTGATAAGGAAAATATGAACCCCTTATCCCACATGGGTGGGATAACAAACATGGGAATAGTTTAAATACACCAACCCACTTGGGAGTCATTGAATGACTTGAATGAACACTATGCCTCGCGCGCAGGCGCAGGGGGGGTGCAAATCGAAGCTCGTCGAACCCATTCGGGTTGGGGCGCGCTCGCACGTCGTGGGCGACGCGAATGTCCGGACCGGTCGGGTTCCACTTAGAACCTGCGGATATTTTACCCACTTCGAATTAAATTTTTTCCTTATATAACACATATCTTTTTGAATATTCCGAATTTAATAGAATAATTTGTGACTTTCATTAAATAGGATATTAAAAGGTATTAAATCAATTCATAAGAAATATATCCGTTTAAATAAGGCATTAATTGATTATTTCCGATTTTGCTCGGATATAAAGTCAATGACCTTAATTCGAAATATTTACCTTCCATATTTTTCCTCCTCCACTCCCCTATATAAAGAATGCTTCTCTTCAGTTTCAAATCACTCCAAAAACGTTTTCTCTCTCGTTTTTCTTTTAACCGGTGATAGGCTAAGACAAGGCTCTAGTTCGAGATCTCTTCAGTTCGTGCTTCTGTCGAAGATCTTCTTGTTGTTGTATCCTGGGAGACGAACGACCAACCTAACTCAAGCACCGCAGAGTGGTCGAAATTTGTCTTAAGGAAACTGCTCTTCGCAGGCCTCAACTTTAATCTGGTTTTAGAATTCTTCTCTTCTTATTTGATTAAAGTTATTTCTTTATTTTAGTTTCTTTTATTATCGTCTTGGATTGTATACTTTGTAACAATCTTAAGACAAATCTCTTCTTCTACCCTTCTTATAATCCGAGACGATATAATCGTGATAGAGATAGCAAATAAATTGGTTTCAGGATTTATCCTGCCGTTTTAACGGATTTGCTAAAATCTCAAAGTTGGACAAATCTGTTTACAGAAATTGTCGGTAATAAACGAGAAATTAATTTTCTGTTTATTGGAATTTATTTTAATTCCTCTTTGTTTCTTTTGAACATAAACGATGACTATTGGAGATTCTGTTGATTCTACTGCTAAGGTCCTTGCACCTGCACAGACTCCGAAACAACAGATACCGAATCTGAATGCAACGGCAGTGGCAATGAGTCACAATGAGAAGCCGTCGAAATTTTGCGGACAGAATTTTAAGACATGGCAACAGAAGATGCTGTTTTATCTGACCATGCTGAATCTGGCAAAGTATCTAAAGGAAGATCCCCCAGTTGTCGCCGTAGGGGATGGAGAAGAAGAGGTGGATGATCTCACCGCCTTCAGTATCACAGAGTCTTGGAACAATGCTGATTTTCTGTGTCGAAACTACATCCTCAACGAACTACAAGACTCGTTGTATCCGGTATATGATGTGTACAAAACAGCAAAACAGCTGTGGGCAGCACTGGATAATAAGTACAAAGCAGAGGATGCTGGGGCTAAAAAGTTTTTAGTAGCCAAATTTTTGAACTTTACTATGGTTGATTAAAAACCAGTAGTAAATCAAGTTGAAGAATTCCAACTAATCATTCATGGAATTATTGCAGAAGGGATGACTATCAGTGAATCTTTTCAAGTAGCTGCCATCACGGAAAAGCTGCCTCCCTGATGGAATGACTTCAAAAATTATTTGAAGCATAAGAGAAAGGAAATGTCAGTGGAAGAACTGATCACCAGACTTCGAATTGAAGAGGACAACAGAGGTAATGCCAGGAAATTTACTTTCAAAGAGGCCAAGGCAAATGTTGTCGAAGTCAAGAAGGGTAAGCAACCCCAACATCACCAGGCCAAGCCAAATCTGAGGCCTAATGGCGGAGTCTCCAAAAAGGAGAAATTTAAAGGGTCGTGCTTCAACTGTGGCAAGGTGGGGCATAGGTCCTCTGAATGCAGACATCCGAAAAGAGCTAGAGCTAAGGAGGCCAATGCTATGGAGGATGAAGATCTATGCGCGGTGATTTTTGAAGTCAACCTGGTTGACTCTAACCCGAGGGAATGGTGGCTTGACACTGGAGCCACACGTCATATATGTTGTGACGAGAACTCTTTCTTGGAGCTGATACCTTGCGATAATGGGGAGAAGCTCTACATGGGAAATGCTGCAACTTCCAAGATCAAAGGGAAGGGAACAGTGGTCTTGAAGATGACTTCTGGAAAAGAACTCAAGCTGCAGAATGTATTGTACGTGCCTGACGTACGCAAAAACCTTGTTTGTGGAACACTTTTAAGTGTTCATGGTTTTAGAATGGTTTTTGAGTCCCAGAAGTTAATTCTGTCAAAAGGGGGGATGTTTGTGGGTAGGGGATATGTATTGAATGGAATGTGGAAACTCAATGCTATCTCTGTAAAATCCAAAATAATGAATAAGAATGCAGCTTCTTCTTCTGCTTACATGCTTGAATCATTTAATTTATGGCATGGTAGACTTGGACATGTTAATTATGATACCTTACGTAGGTTAATTAACTTGGAACACATCCCTTCATTTCACATTAATTATAACCATAAATGTGAAACGTGTGTAGAAGCAAAATTAACAAGGTCTTCTTTTCAAACAATTGAAAGAAGTACAGAACCACTTGATCTAATACATAGCGATGTATGTGATTTGAAATTTGTTCAAACTAAAGGAGGAAATAAATATTTTATTACCTTCATCGATGATAGCACAAAGTATTGCTATATATATTTGCTTAAAAGCAAAGACGAAGCTATAGATAAATTTATACTCTATAAGCAAGAAGTCGAAAACCAACTTAATAAAAAGATTAAGGTGGTAAGAAGTGATCGTGGTGGTGAATATGTTAATCCATTTGGTGAATATTGTTCACAACATGGAATTATTCATGAAGTAACACCACCATATTCTCCCCAATCTAATGAAGTAGCCGAACGTAAAAATCGGACTCTAAAAGAAATGATGAATGCTTTGTTAGGAAGCTCTGGGTTACCACAGAACATGTGGGGGGAAGCAGTTCTTTCGGCTAATTACCTTTTGAATAAGGTTCCTCGAAAGGAAAAGGATAAGACACCATATGAGTTGTGGAAAGGTCGAAAGCCTTCCTACAAACACTTGAAAATGTGGGGGTGTCTTGCCAAGGTAATGGCTCCATTACCAAAACAAATGAAAATAGGTCCAAAAACTGTGGATTGTATTTTTATTGGCTATGCTGAACATAGCAATGCTTATCGATTTCTTGTGTATGAATCAAAAAATCCTGAGATTCACAAGAACACGATAATGGAATCAAAGAATGCATCATTATTTGAAAATACATTCCCTTATAAATCTAGGGAACTTGATCAAAGTTCAACAGAACAAACTTTGGATGAAATGATTCCAAGTAATCAACAAGAGGCTGAACATGAAATAGAGCCAAGAAGTAGCAAACGAGCAAGGGTAGAAAAATCCTTTGGATCTGACTTCTTAACCTTTATGCTGGAGGCTGAACCTCTAACGTATAGTGATGCTATACGCTCCTCTGAAGGCACCTTATGGAAAGATGCCATTAAGAGCGAAATTGATTCCATCATGCAAAACCATACATGGGAATTAGTGGACCTTCCTCCTGGAATTAAACCACTAAATTCAAAATGGATTTTCAAAAGGAAAATAAAAGCAGATGGAACAATTGATAAGTACAAGGCAAGGTTGGTAATCAAAGGATACCGACAAAAGGAAGGCCTTGATTACTTCGATACATTTTCCCCTGTATCAAGAATAACATCCATAAGGATGATACTCGCAATAGCTGCTCTGCGAAATCTAGAAGTACATCAAATGGATGTTAAAACAGCTTTCCTAAATGGGGATCTTGATGAAGAAATTTACATGGAACAACCTGAGGGTTATGTAGTTTCAGGTCAAGAAAGAAAAGTATGCAGATTGGTTAAGTCTCTTTATGGACTTAAACAAGCACCAAAACAATGGCATGAGAAATTCGATAATGTCATGATGACTAACGGTTTCAAAATAAATGAGTGTGACAAATGTATATATGTCAAAACTATAGACATTGGATATGTCATTCTATGTTTATATGTTGATGACATACTTATTGTTGGAAGCAACAATGAAATGGTAAAACGTACCAAAAACATGTTAAATTCGAAATTTGACATGAAAGATATGGGACTGGCCGATACGATTCTGGGCATTCAAATCAAAAGGTCACCGGAGGGTCTCATATTAAGTCAGTCACACTATGTGGACAAGATTCTTGAGAAATTTAATCAGGAGGATTCTGGCATAGCCTTAACTCCGTTAGATCCTTGTTCACATCTATCAAAGAATCGTGGGGAAAGTATCCACCAAGTGGAATATGCAAGAGTCATAGGCAGCTTAATGTATCTCATGAGCTGCACTAGACCAGATATCGCTTTTACTGTGAGTAGTTTAAGCAGATTCACAAGCAATCCAGGGAAAGATCACTGGAAAGCAATTGTGAGAATACTGAGATATCTAAGATATACTCGGGACTACGGACTGCATTATTCCAGAGACCCCGCTGTCTTAGAAGGATACTCTGATGCCAGTTGGATATCTGATATTCAAGATACCAAAGGCACAAGTGGATATGTATTCACTTTGAGGGGAGGAGCCGTGTCATGGAAATCCTCAAGACAAACTATTATAACCAGATCCACAATGGAATCTGAGTTTGTCGCTCTAGACAAATCTGGAGAAGAAGCAGAATGGCTTCGTCAATTCCTTGAGGATATCCCTGAATGGTCGAAACCTGTGCCCACAGTATGTATACACTGTGACAATCAAGCAACAATTGCTAGGGCACAGAGTTTCATGTATAACGGTAAGTCAAGGCATATGCGCCGTCGACATAACACCGTCAGACAACTGATCTCAAATGGAGTTATCTCTATTGACTTTGTAAGATCAAAGGATAACATTGCTGATCCACTAACCAAAGGATTGAATCGAGATCAAGTTGAGAAAACATCTAAAGGAATGGGACTAAAGCCCATGAGAATTAAAGGCACTATGTGAAGGAAAACCCTACCTAGCTGACTGGAGATCCCAAGATCTAGGTTCAAAGGGAAAACCTAATTACATAGACCTGTGCAATCATTGTGGGGGATATTTTCCCAAGTCCATTCCTATGATGCAAACAGTGATAAAAAGCGTTATAGGTTAAGCAAAGCTTTTAATGACCATTGTATGCTTCGGTGAGCCGAGCAACATAAGTCACCTATGTAAGAGTGAAGTGGGGCTGCTTCAAGGAGACTATTGGGCATAGTTCTTTTAAACTCTTGCAGAACCAGGCGATGTCCACGGCCACATGGACATAACCATGAGAACTAATAATCTTGTCAGAAAGGTAGTTGTGTGAAGTATATCATTGTTTACACAAACAACTGAACAGTTCAAGGACATCACGTCTACTGATTAGCTAGTAAAGTAAATATACTTTCACAAGGGAAGGTTCAAAGGAGGAAACCTACCTATCCTATGCAACTATCAATCGTAGATCCTATCACCACATCGAGTCAAAATATTTTGATAAAAACATCAATTTCATTCATGTGGGGGATTGTTGGAAAAATGTGAGAAATTGGAAACTTTGAGCCATATTTACTAGTGGTAAAGGTGGATGTTCGAATGATAAATTTATTAATTTATATTCTACTCCATGAGACCTTTACAACGATATCTCATATGCTCAAAACGGTTGAGAAATGAATGAGAAATTGATGCTCAAAGTGAGGTTGTTATGAATTGTGATAAGGAAAATATGAACCCCTTATCCCACATGGGTGGGATAACAAACATGGAAATGGTTTAAATACACCAACCCACTTGGGAGTTATTGAATGACTTGAATGAACACTATGCCTCGCGCGCAGGCGCAGGGGGGGTGCAAATTGAAGCTCGTCGAACCCATTCGGGTTGGGGCGCTCTTGCACGTCGTGGGCGACGCGAATGTCCGGACCGGTCGGGTTCCACTTAGAACCTGCGGATATTTTACCCACTTCGAATTAAATTTTTTCCTTATATAACACATATCTTTTTGAATATTCTGAATTTAATAGAATAATTTGTAAC
This sequence comes from Hibiscus trionum, assembly GCA_030270665.1. Taxonomy (NCBI): domain Eukaryota; kingdom Viridiplantae; phylum Streptophyta; class Magnoliopsida; order Malvales; family Malvaceae; genus Hibiscus; species Hibiscus trionum. Next base: position 5,198,636 of record BSYR01000034.1, on the reverse strand, counting down.
TTTCATTAAATCGGATATTAAAAGGTATTAAATCAATTCATAAGAAATATATTCGTTTAAATAAGGCATTAATTGATTATTTCCGATTTTGCTCGGATATAAAGTCAATGACCTTAATTCGGAATATTTATCTTCCATATTTTTCCTCCTCCACTCCCCTATATAAAGAATGCTTCTCTTCAGTTTCAAATCACTCCAAAAACGTTTTCTCTCTCGTTTTTCTTTTAACCGGTGATAGGCTAAGACAAGGCTCTAGTTCGAGATCTCTTCAGTTCGTGCTTCTGTCGAAGATCTTCTTGTTGTTGTATCCTGGGAGACGAACGACCAATCTAACTCAAGCACCGCGGAGTGGTTGAAATTTGTCTTAAGGAAACTGCTCTTCGCAGGCCTCAACTTTAATCCGGTTTTAGAATTCTTCTCTTCTTATTTGATTAAAGTTATTTCTTTATTTTAGTTTCTTTTATTATCGTCTTGGATTGTATACTTTGTAACATACTCGACATCATCTCCCCAATGATTGAACCATTTGAAAGGCCGGTTGCCACTGTTTCTAACTCCATCAACAAGCAGCACATGCTTGTGGTCTGAAAGACTCCGTGGGAGAGTTTTCTGCTCACATACATTAAAACATAGCAGTACTTCAGGCGACAGTAGAAACCTATCTAATCTACTTGCTGCTGGTAGCTGGCCACTGCGGCACCACATAAATGGTCCACCCGATAATGGCAAATCAAGGAGGCTATTGTCCTGCACAAATTTGACCAGAAGGCTAGCTGATCCATCCCTTACCCCTTCACCCGTTTTTTCGTCTTCCCTCATCACTGCATTAAAATCACCTCCGATAAGTACCGGCAGATTGTGAGCCGTTATGATGCCTGATATTTCTTCCAAAAAGATCCTTCTCTCACCATGATTGTTTGGCCCATACACGTTGATTATTAAACACCTTAGATTCCACTTTGTTATCACACCTAGCAAAATTATCGCTCTCGAAGAAGTAGTTACCATCTCGCTCTTGAAGAAGCTCGTGTCCCACATGCTAATCAAGCCTCCAGAGGCCCCTGAAGATGGGGAGAGTTCTAGTCCTTCGAACATCCGCCCTTATAATCACCTTAAAAGTCGACCGAATCAACTTATTAAATCGAATACTCACTCCTAATTAAGATTAATAGAAATTGGGAGGCTTTTTTGTCTTGTTTTGCTTGAGTAACTTTACCAAATTTCAACGTCTTGCTTGCGAAATTTGGTGGCAATTGGTAATATGCCAATATTCTCAAAGTTTTGTTTGCTAATCACATTTAATACAACCTCTGGTCCGATTGAGATTCGCTGGGAACAATTGTTTACCATTTTTTAAGATTTGAATCTCAATTATTGTAGCTGCACTGTAATCACGTGTTTTAATAATACTAATAAGGATAAAATAGATTTTTAAAAGGAATTATAGTATTAGCCATAAACGGCATCTCTATTACAAAGTTCGGAATACACGGAGGATAATCAAGAAAAAAAATCAAAGAAGTGCATCACGAGAAAACTAATTTTTTAAAATTATATATATATATATATAAAAATAGAATATAACTTCATTTTCCTTCTACCAACAACTTATTATTCTAATGGGATGAGGTTAGGGGGAAGTTATATTGTGATTAGAAGGGATTCAATTTTTTTTATATTATTGATTGAAAAGTGAACAAGGGTTGTGAATGGAGGTTTGATGTCAGTTCTGATGATGGTTTTGGGTCTGAGTTTAGGTGAACGATGTTTGGCGACTACGTGTCAGCACATGCGATAGTTATCGATGACAATACAAACTAAGGACATCGAATCATAGCTAGTCCATTCATAATGCATCGGCCATCTTGTTACGACACCTGTCCAAAATGGTATAAAGCACGCATGTAATAGAGAGAATGACACGATCTCTCATTCTGAGAACACCAAGACCATACCAAGAGAACTACACCTGAACTCAGACCCATAACCACCGTCAGAACTGTCACAGGACCTCCATCCACGACCCTTGTTCACTTTATCAGTTAACAAATATAATAATGTTTTAAGTTTTTTTAGTTTAAATATTAGTCAAGTAAGGTCTTTGTCTCTCTCAATTTTTAGATTTAAAAGTTTAATAGGCTCTTTCCCCTCTTAGTGTTTGATCTTAGCTTTGTCCCTGAATGAGGCACTAGATCCCTTAAGCAATGTCAAATGGTCGAACTTTAGTGTTGTTAATGGAACAAATTAGGTTGGTAAGATTGTCTCCATAATGGCCTTCGGAGTACTCGATCTGGATTAGTCAACTAATGAGTTAAATACCGGTGGTTATAAAAAAAATTATTTACCTTTTTGTTAAAATATCCAAAAAAAAGTAAAACAGAAATTACAATTTTACTGATTTTTAATTGATTTTTTATATTCTATTCGAGCACAAGATAATATTAATGTTTGATTTTATATTTGGATAAACTTATGCACGCTTGCACATTAGGCTGTTTGAACTCGAGTCATTTAAATTAAACAAGCTGTTCCTTACCACTAAAATCACTTTTTATATTCGAAATTGAGACGTTTTTAGAAGTATAGGTAGTAGAAGAGTTAAAAGAGGTTAGGGAAAGAAAGGTAGTTTTATGAAAGAAAAAAAGTCACATGGATATTCCACCCACTGTCCCAACAAACGTTACAATACATCCAACTAAATAAACCGTTATGAAAATAATAAAAGAGATTATAGTGTATTTACCATTTTCTCAAATTAATATTTAATTTAAATTGTTTTTTTACTAGTAAACATACTCATATCCTCATTTTATTTTCTATTAATATCGTTATTCGAACTTAGATTATTGAGAGAAATAAATCATTTTATGTCATAGAAATCATTTATCAGATTCAATAAATTAATTTTAATAAATTAAGTTTTAAAAAAGTTTTCAAGTTATACTAAAAAGTTAAAAAGTGAATTGTGTGTCAAATTATAAATTTACTACTCATTTATATTAATTATAAATATAATTTATGTATTTAAACATGATTTAAAAAATATATTAATTGCTTAAAAATATTTAAAATGTATACTTCATATATATATTAGCAATGTGTCGCCATAAATATTTTTTTATATTTTATGTAAATTGAGTTGAATAATTTTATCAATATTATGATAATTTATAGGCGAGGAAAATTATGTGTAGTTCAGTTATTGTATAAAAAATATTATTTTTAAAAATAATTGATTGCCATTTTTAAGACAAATTGGTGGTTTTTTAATCGAAAAACAGTGGCAAAACTTGGGGATAGGAGTTTGGGGTTCTAACTTAAATTTTTAAAAATATTGGAGGCTTAAACAAATTTTTTTAAAAATTTGAGGGTTTAACTAAAATTTTTAATAATTTTGAGATAAGGAATTTTTAAAAATTTGAGAGGAAACTTAATTAAAAGTATTCAAAAATTTGAAATTTAATATTAATTTTTAATAACTTTGAGGGGTCAAATTGAATATTTTAAAAATTTTAAGAGCAAAATTTAAATTTTCTAAAATGGGGGGCATGACCCCCTCTAGTCCATTAAAGGATCCGTCGCCGTCGAAAAGAATGCATATATTATGAATATTCAGATTATACCCTTCTTTTTTTTCATAAAAATCTCCTTATTTACTATTGTCAATCTTGATCATTTATTTATCCTCATCTAATAATTCAAAAAAGATTTTAACTTTTCCATGATGTAAGAGGATCCGAATTCCGACCTCATATATATCTTTAAAAAACCCTTTCATTTCAATGTTTTTTTTACTAATTTGATAGTGCCTTAAAAGTTGAGTGGCTCAATTGCAAAGATTTTTCTTTTAGTGATTAAATTGATAGTTCCCTGAAAATTGAGTGACCATCATTTGAGTAGTTTACCATTTTTTAATGATAGAATAGAAAAACCCACACCAATATTTTAACCAAAATATTTAGTGGTTTTAATTATTTGAAGTAAAGTAACTAATAATATTATAAAAATAGGGGATTAAAATATGCTAAAATTAAAATACAAGAACTAAATCTCAAATTCGGACTTAACAGATGGACCAAAACAACAATTAGACCTATATTACATATTCCTTAATTAATGAGAAATCTCTAATCAGTAATCAACTGTAATTTCTCCTCGTTGGCAGATTTACTCAAGCGATCAGCAGCTTTTTCAACCTACAAAAAATGGTTAATTTTCAGTAAGGACCACACTAATTAACTAATTTACAAATCAACTCCACTTTTTACTACAAATTACCTCCAAATTCCAGTTTGTTCTTGCAGTGAGGACTATTAGAGTTGCTGTTTGTAGAACAACCCCTATTATCATCCCCCACCATATACCCTAACACAATACCATCAAATCCAAGGTTGAAAGTAAACTCAGATCAGTTAAATCAGGGACAGAGTCAAAAATTAAACTTAGGGGGCAAATTATAAATAGTCATAAAAATAGGAGGACAAAGTCTAAATAAATTAAAATTGGAGGTCTAAATAAATAGATATCCCTATATATTTTTAGGGTAAACATCACCACTTGTCACTATACTATTCCCGCTTTCTTGTTTTGGTCACCAAACTATTATTTTGTGCAAAATCGTCATTAACGTTTCATTTTCCCCCCTATTTTGGTCACTAATGTTACTTCTTTTTTCCTGCTTTGGTCATCGATCTATTGCTTCTTTCATATTTTGGTCACTAAACTATTCATGCTTTCCTAGTTTTCATGAGTTTTTTAACAACGTGTGACAAAATAGGAAAGAAAACGTTACATTAGTGATTATTTTGCCAAAAAATAATTTGGTGACCAAAATAGAAAAGCGAAAATAGTTTAGTGACCAACGGTGATGTGTACCTATATTTTAATACAAAAAAGTTTGGGGCAGCTGCCCCTGAGCGACTATGTAGCTCCGTCTCTGGTTAAATCGAACAAATAATTTAAATTAGATGAGAAATGAGAAGGAAGTGATCACTCACTGCTACTCCTAAACTAGTTTTGAATCCAAGAAGGCATCCAATTGGAAGACCAATAATGTAATATGTTGTGAGGTTGACATAAGCTACAATATGTTGCCACCCACTCCCAATGGCCACTCCTGCAATTTCATAAATATAAATTAAATATGTTCGGACTCGAGTTCATTAAACTTAGAATATTTGAGATCTAATGTGACTATCGAAGAAAATCAAGTGATGCACCTGATAGAATCGGCTGAATGCCATTCAAGAAAATGGAGATGGCAAGCAATGGAATCAAACTAGAACCGGCTTTTATAACCTCGGCGTCGCTAGAGAAAGCTTTGATTAATCCGGACCGAAACACCGAAACGATTGCGGTGAAAACTACACTGATGGAGATGCTGGTGGCAGTCACTACCATGACTGAAAATCTGGTCAGCTTCGGATGGCCTGCCCCGAGCTCATTACTCACTCGAACACTGTCAAGTCCGGTACAACCGAATAAATCATTAAATTCACCATAGGAGACGGCTTTTCTGATCGAAATTTTTAATCCGAAAAGGCACTAAGTACTGACCTAGCCGCTGCACTGAGGCCTAGAATGAAGTTGATATCCCAGTTCCAGTAATTCATGCTGAAAATGAACACAAAGATTGTGCCATTAGACTTTAAATATGAAAAAGTAAGAGAAGAGGTGACAATCGAGTCGAATTTAACCATATAGTGATGGAGTCCAGGGCAATTTCAGCATTAGGAAGAAGACCAGATATGAGCACCAGTCCTTGGTTGTACCATATCTCCAAGCTGCAACACCAAAACATACCAACAAGATTGACGCAGGATTTTAGGTTAGGAAGTGCAAACTTTTATACATAATAAAAGGCTTAAATGAAAATTCAACCCTTAATTTGTTTGCTTTTGACCCTCAAACTGTTTTTTGTCAAGATAAGTACTTCAATTATTAATTCTGGTCACTTTAAGACCGATAGTTATCTAAGTAAAAAAAAATTATTTCGGCCAATAAGATGTTGACACATTATAAAGATTCATTGACCAATAGATAGTTTAGGGACTAAAAGCAAAATAATGACATAATTTTTGTAACTATTTTGACCAAAAAATAGTTTAAGTACTTGTTTTGACCAAAAAATAGTTTAAGGACTAAAAGCAAACAAAAAACATAGTTTAAAGACTGATTTTTCATTGGTCAAAATAAAACCATATAAGAATTTAAAATTTCCAAAGGGTACGACTGCCGTCTGTCCCTAACACCCCTCGGTTCATCCCTACTTATAACATACCAAAGCATAAGAGCAGAAGCAGCAGTAAGCTTGAAATAAGGCCAAATGCCACTAAAAGCCTTGGAAGAAAAACCAGTCCAAGTCTCCCTGCAGGAAGGGCTTAAACCGATGTAAAGTCCGGTCGAGACGGCGAGAAGCCACCACGAGAGGCTTAGAGTCAGAGATGCTCCGAGGAGGCCGTATTTGAAGACTTCAATGGCGAGCCATGTAAGAAGAATGTGCACAAAAAATACCCCAACGGAAATGTAGGCCAAGGGGTTGACAATGTTTTGAGCTTGAAGGAAGCGCTGCATGGGGCAGGTGATGGCGAATGCGTAGAGTTGGGGGATTAGACCGCGGGCAAAGACTTGGCCGCGCGAGGCTATGGTTTCGGATTGGCCTATTGCTCGAAGGATTGAATCGGAATACCAATAGATGAATGTGAGGATAACTGCGGCTCCCAAGTGCAGCACCATTGCTCGTTGGCAGATGATCCCCATCGCCGCGTATTTCTTAGCACCGTATGCTTGGCCGCACACCGTCTGCACCGCGCTGGCCATGCCTAACTGGTTTCGAAGCCGGCCAAAACAAAATTTAAAGTTTAAGGGTCAAAACTCAAAAGAGATAAAAAGTTAAGGACTAAAAATGGCCTTTTTTAAGTTTGAGGGTAAAAAATGTTATTAGGCCAATTTAATTGAAGATAAGACGAACAAAATAAAATTATAAAAAGGCTTATACATTAGTTGAACTATAAAAACTAGATTTTATGAAAACATTTTTTATAAAAATTATATTTAAACGTTATTTATTAAATGATTGTAATTGGAGTAGTAAAAGCTTTTATATGGATTCATTAATTTTGTGTTCGAGTCTTAAAACAATATTTTTTATTTAAATATTACATAAAAGTAACATAAAGACAAAAAATTATTCTTCTTCAATAACCACTATATAGTAACATAAAGACAAAAAGTCTTAAAATAATGATATTTTAGTAATTTTTTTAACTGAATTGATATCTGATTAACTTATAATATTAATTCAATCAAGGGTTTATAATAAGTACAAATAAGACTCCCTCTTCATCTTTAAATCGAAAGATATTAAGTGCTTAAACATGTTTAATCTCATGTATTCTTATGTGCTGTGTTGACGACATGTTAACTAAACTAAATACAACAAGCATAACGTTTTTTATTCTTCTTCTTCAAAACCACTATATTTAATTAAATAATTTTTTGCACATTTTTTATTTATTTTCACGAACAAAAACTCGATATGTCATTATATGGTATAATTAGAACTTTTCTTTTATGGATTTAATCAAATTAATTTCAGTAAATGAAACGAAATGAGATTCCAAAATATTACCATGATCCCATAAGCAAGACCTTGAATCCCCACACTAGCAATGGACGCACCAGCTAGCTCCAATGCACCGAGATGGCCAGAGAACATTAAGGTGACGAAACTCAGCATGTAATTAGACACCGAGACGATTATCGACGCCCCGGACAACGCCCACAAGAGCCTCGACTCCCATGCCACAAGCCTCGACTTCCACCCCATCCCTCCTCCGCCATTGTTTTCCAACACTTGTTCAATCGCATCCGACGAGAGATCTGATATTCGTAGCAAAGGCTCGTCCCACCGCCGCGGCTGCTCCTCCACCGAGCCCATGCTATTCTCCGATTATAGTATATTACGTAGGTTAAGTCTTTTTTGTTCAACTTTGTGTATTATATATGCTCTGCCTCTATGTTAATGATTAATGTGGCACACTATATATAGTATGTGACTAGGTCTCATGTTTATCTACCCTTCCTTTGGCTTTGACCAAGTAAGAATGGCAGATTTTCTTTATGTTATTAAAATACTATTTTATATATTTTATTTAAAACTCTAATGATGATTACCCAAAAGAAAATAAAAAGTTTCGAACATGAATAGAGTTAGAATCGAACAATAAAAAGGTCTAAATTATTAAATTTTAAAAACATAAAGACCTAAATTATCATTTTTGAGGATATAAATCCCTCTCGCATCTTCTTTAATTCCGTCTCTACTTACAAAATAATATTTTATAACTATTGATATTTAATTAATTGATTGACTAATTAAGGTCGAATATTATAAATACTCATTATAAGATGATTCTTCCAACTCAACTATTCATTCACAACGTTACAATTCGAACATCTAACATTTCTTAGAGAATCTAACCCATTAAGAGCAAATTTCTTCCTTTTCTCTCTTAGATAGAAATTGTTTAAAATCTACCATCTCATCTTACATAATTATTGTTGGTACGAGAAAAAAAGTATTATTGCCCATAAATATTTGTATATCTTATGTGTCAAATCGTACGTTCTTTTTTTAAAAGAAAAATAATTTATACAGACATGTTCTTTCTCGATTTCTCCAATGTTTTTGATCACCTAACTTTACAAGTTGTAATTTATTATTAAATTAGAAGACAATCAATCAATTTTTTTTGTGTTGAATCGAGTCGAGTCAAGACAAATTAAATTTTTTACTTTAAGTCGAGTTTAATTTTGACCATCTCTAATTACTATTGGAGCTCCCAGTTTAGTGAGGGGAGGAGTTTGAATTATAAAATTTCACGAGAATTAAAATATAATTTTATCGTTATATTAAATTATATATTCTTTAATTTTTAGAGTTATAAAAAATTTATGTTCTTGTATAATAATAGATATTTGCCATTAAAAAGTTATTCGGTTTATAAATGAATTAATTGAAATTGTATACTATAAATGTTTATTAGAAAAAAAACACTAATTCAGTAAGACCAAAATTCCTACCTGCCCCTAGGTTGGCCCAGCATTTGGCTATAACACGCAGCTAATATTATAGAGTGTTAGATATAAGCAGCCGATCATGAACCAACTTCTACTTTGGATGGGCAATATATATATATATATATTTAAAAAATTAAATTATTTATAAATTAAATTATTTATAAATTTGTTCTTTATTTTTAAATATTTATATTTTGATCCTCAACCCGAATCCTGACACTGTTCTTGTCAATAAATAAGTTTGAACAACTATAAATACAAATATTTAAAAAATCACAAATATCCAATCTTTTTATCATTGATTTCTCACTCACCTAATTTTGCTACGCTCCGAATTCAGAATGAGACCCACCGCTGGGGCTGTAGCCCGTAAGATAAGATGCCACTTTTGTATTTACAACTAAAGATTCTAGTTTGGAAAAGAAAAGAAAAAAATATTGAAGTTTGGATTTTTCTTTCTAAACATCATAATTTAATATAAGAGAATAGGTAAGGAGTTCGAATTGTGGTTTTATGAATGAAATAAATTAGGTTGGGAGAATCACTCTTATAATATACCTTTACAGTACCTGAATCAGATTAATCAACCAATAAATTAGATGTCGATAAGGTTGTAAACGAACCGATCGTTCAGTGAACCGTTCACCAGGAAGTTCATTTATTTATTAAGCGAACAAACATGAACAAGATTTTATGTTCGTTTAACTAAATGAACGAACACGAACAAATGACTTGTTCGTTCATTTACGTTCGTGAACGTTCGGTAATCTGTTCGTTTATGTTCGTTTAATTTATTTACATATGCCTATTTATATTTATTATTTTTCATAACAAAAGTATTATATTGAAGAAAAAAAACATATATTAAAAATATGTTAAAAAGAAGAAAAAAATCAAACAATAATAGAACAAATTAACACTGAAGTTGCATCTTATATTAATAAGTTTTATGTGGTTATTGTTGTTTTGGTTTATGTTTGTTTGCGTTCGTTTATTGTTTTAAGGAACGAACATGAATGAACACGAACAATTTACATTTCTTAACGAATGAGCACGAAAAAAATTTATATTCGTTTAGTTGTTTGTGTTCGTTCGTTTGTGCATTTAAAATTAAACGAACGAATATAAATATACTCGCATTTATGCTTGTTCGGTTCGTTTGGATGCCTAGATGCTAATAGTTATAAAAAGTTAATTTTAAATGAGGAAATTATGAATGCTTAGATTTGAAATTTATGGTACTAACCAACTTTTCTGTAGACTGAACATTAATATGGTGACGGGTGAGGCATGCACTTACCTTTCATTGAGAATCACTTCTTCAATGAGTACCCAAATAAATATGGGGAATTTGAAATTTTAGACTTTTGATGTTAACAATTTTTAAGGCTTAAGGTTGTTTTGAACCGTTGAGCGGAAAAAAAAGAACGTTGTTATTCTTAAGAGATTTGAGTTTGAACAATTCATCTATATAATGGTCCTGTTTGGTAAAGAGAGGTTTGGGCAAAAATTAGAGGTTTGATGCATAATTAGAGGTTTAACAAGTCAAATCCGCTAATATTATTGTTTGGTGAATAGCGGATTGAAAAAGCGGATTGGGGTGAAACCGCTAAATTTGAAAAAGCTCATAATAGGAGCTTTTTGAGATTAGATGTTTGATATTAGAGTTGTAGAGACTATTTTACCCTTACTAGTTACCAAAATCTCAAAATAACCTAAATTAAATATTTTCTCATCATATTTATAAGTTAATCCTATTTACTTTTTTCTTTTTATTATCACATATTAAATATGTGTATTTAAATTTATTAATTAATTAAATTATATTAAAATAATTATATAAATAATAAATTAATATATAAATCATTCGAATATGTTTAGAACAATTATATTAAAAATAATTTTATAGGTCTAATTAATATTAATTAGATACAAAATATTGATAACTAATAAACTATTCAAACAAGTATTGAATATAATCTTGTCTTTATATGTCATTTTGCTTGTTTAAATAATCTAACAGCTATCATCTATCAGTTAATTTTACCAAACACTTTTATACAATCAGCTAATACAATCCGCTAGTCAAATCAGCTAATGCAATCAGCTATCAACTATCAGCTAATGCAATCCGCTATTCGCTATCAGCTATCCGCTAATTGCCAAACATGACCAATATATATAAATTTTTAAAATGTTAAGAGTAGAGAACATATAGTACAATATACTCACATCGGAATACTAAAAAAAGTTACTTTAAGTACTGTACTTTAAGAAAAAAACAAGTCAATCAAGTTTTTTAATTTTTACACTAAATTAAACTTTTGTACTCGAGAAATTAAACGAATTAAGTTCTCAAACCAATAGATTCAATCTATTAGACCCTTTGACCAAACTAAACTATTGAGTCTTAATAGTTTTTTGCCTTCAAATATTATTGACACGCGAAATACTATAATTTTCACACGTGACATTTACATATTTTTAAAAAATAATTTTAATCAATTGTATTTTTTTAGAATTGGGTAAAATGTAATATGAACCAACTTGTCTCAGTGGTTAAGGGAATAATTGTTGTTCTTAGAGATCACGTGTTCGAGCACCAACAACTACAACATGGTGATTAAGCATGCCACTTAATTATAAGATCGGTAACAAACAAGTTAATTTTTTTTATATATATTTTTCTTAATAAATTCTTCTTACAACTATGTCACTCTGTCATTAAAATTAAAACATAGCTTGATATAATAACAATTTTAATCTCTAGAAATTGTATATTCTATCAATTTTGCCTTCAAATATTACTATCAAGTGAACTGCGATTTTTTTCACGTGATGTTTTTGTGCTTGATCCAGCAACATACAATTGAGTAATGGTTAGGGGTGTGCAAAATAAACCGTAACCGTTAACCGGTATAACCGTTTATTTTATAGGTTAATTAACCTGACCGTTAAGTTTAAATGGTTTCGGTTAACCAAACCGTTAAAAAAGATGGTTAATGGTTAGCCTATAGGTACTTTATTTTAACTAAGTATAAAGTTTATGTTTAAAATTTCTCTATTTATGTAATTTCTTTTTGAAAGTTTTAATACAAGATTTATCGGAGAGATAAATTTATTATTTTAAAAAGAAATAATAAACATTTGAAAAGAAAATCGTAATAAGTTACAGGTTAACCTGTAACCGAACTGTTTCTAACGATTAACCACTATAATGGGTAACCATTTAAAAAATTAACGGTTAACCGTTTTTCAACGATTAATAACGATTAAATTAAGATTAATAACTGCTATAACAGTTAATCAACCGTTTAAGCTAAACGGTACGGTTAACCTACCATGAACACGCTTAGTAATGACATTCCACACAGCAAAAGCAATATTGGATCCGGTTAAACAAGGTTAACACTTCAGGTGTGACAGTGGACAAGAGCCAGTCACCAAGCAGAAAACGAGCAGCAACAAGAGAAACGAGTTTCTGACGAGTCAAACCACGACCAACAATGTTTTCGATGACGAATCTTACGCTCCTCCGATACGATGATGGACCGAATACGAACCAACCAGGTGCTCAAAATAAATGTCGACGGAGCATTTGTGAAAAATATAAAAAGGGGAGGCATGAATTTCATTGTTCGAGATTCGGATGGACTAGTTCTAGGTGGCATGGCAGTAGGAACGGAACTGTTTTTTTTTAACCTTTGTTCTTATATTTAATTTTTTTAAAAAAAACTAGATTATTTATGAATTTGTATCATATTTTTAAATATTTATATTTTGCCTTCAACTTCAAATTTCGGCCTCGTCCCTGCATAACATCATATCTAAGCCACGTTCAAATTCTAGATAGGGATGACAAAAAACAAGAATTCGGCGGGTTACGATTCGAACCAATCCGGTAGGGTCGATTTTTTTTTTGAATTTTTTATTTTTGGATAAGCCGGATTTTTAAGAAGTTTGAGTCGGGCAAGATTTAAGTTTAGGGTGGAAATTCCCCACCCTACCTCATTCCGCCTTGATTTAGTTATAAATATATTTTATATATTATATTTAAGATTTATGTTTTTAATAATTTTATTTGGGGCGAGCCAGATTTAATCGTGTTTTTATTAAAATTTTAGAATTGAATCAGAGTCATATTATACTTTTATTATATCGAGTCAAGTCGAAAATAAAAATGTATTAAACCCATTCCGACTCGCCCCATTGGCATCCCTTGGCCTCCGGAATTGACAGCCCACTCCCTAGCAGATTCGGCTATGGACTATAATGAACGGTTATTGATTTTAATTACGCCGTTTTCTTCATAATGTTGTAAATGGATAAGATAAATGGATAAGTAGGAAATTGGTAGATGATTAGTTATTTGTGTTATAAAATAATTAAATATGTCTTGTTTAATATTAATTTAATTTTTAAATAGTGTTATATATATTTAAATATTGTTTTAATATTTGATGTATTCTTATTAATATTATATTTATAATGATTATAGTGTTAGAACTAAATCGTAAGTTAATATGAAACCTAATACCTATGATCTATCATGTCAAATCATAAGAACAATAAAATACTAGATGCGGAAGCGTAACTGAATTAATCAATAAAAAACCTTGAATCTTGAAATTGAAATCTCAAATTTTTAGTATTGATCTTCCAAGAAGATATGTTATTTCTTGACGTAAGACTATTTGACGAGGAAGGAGAGAAAAACAAGTTAACATATTTCTTGGGGACCACTACCTCTTTATATAGCTGATTTAATAAATCAACTATTAAATATTTATAACTCTGCCCATCATTGAATTATAAATACATTTTATGGTATCTACACTTTTATTTCTATGACACTTTAATACTCATGACACGACTAACATAATTGACCACTTAATTTTGTGTTATAATTTATAATAGCGTTATACATTTTATGTTCCCACAATTGTAGATTTTAATCCAACAATCTCAACAAGCTTCATGGTTATCTTGAAAGAGTTTTTCAATGAAACTTGAGAGAAAATCTCTACAAAATCAATATCTTCTTTTAGAGTATATCATTTAGATACAAGACGTGCCTTATACTTATCTACATTATCATTTGCACCTCTCTTGATTTTAAATATCATTTACAACCATTTAGTTTGCACATTCAGGTAATGAGAAAAGTTCCTAAATTTTATTGTCTTGCATAAAATTATACTCTTCTTGAATGACATCAATCCACTTTTGAGAGCTAAAACTTTTATGGTATGATAAAAAATGATTGAGTCATTTTCTATCATTCCATTGTTATCCTTATTTTCTTGAAAAATACAATATAATAGTTTGACATAGTATTTCTCCTTTATCTTGTGGATCTATTTAAAGACACTTATTTTTATGCGTGTTGAGTTTGTTCTTCTGAACAATTACCTTATCTTGAATGAGAATTGTTCAATATGTTAGAACCAAATCATAAATTAATATGAAATTTAAACCCCAGGATCTATCATGTCAAATCATCAAGAACAATAAACTGAATAAACCGAGTGCGGAAGCGTACCTAAATTAATTGATAGATTAAAAATCTTGAATCTTGATGTTGAAATCTCAAATCTTTGGTATTAATCTTCCAAGAAGATAGGTTATCTCTTGAAGTAAAACTCTCTAACGGGGAAGGAGAGAAAAACAAGTTAACCTATTTCTTGGGGACCACTACCTCTTTATATAGTTGATTTATTAAATCAACTATTAAATATTTATAACTCTGCCCCTCATTGAATTATAAATATATCTTACATGAAATGTGAACCATACATGTCTATTTCCAACTGGTCCTCCTAAACCTTAGTGAGATCAACTTTACTGAATTCAGAGTGTGCATAAATCAAAAGAACTTTATTTCTGCAGAAAATAATCTTAAATAACTTTAAACTGAAGTAACTGAAATTGTGTCTAAACCGAATGAGTAATTTTCAAAATTACAAATCCCACTAAAACCGAATATCCTTAAATAACATTACACACACATGAGTAGTGTGCTCATGAAAGACCTAGGGTGACAGTTTCTTAATATGCGCGCAATTATGGAGTTTGTACCAACATGCTCTATAGACACACAACCACTCTAAATTTTCTTTAACAACTAGAAACTTAATATTTATGTGCTTCAAAATTGAAGTGTTCCTATTGTTTATAGAATAAATGGATGCATATTTATTGTCACAAAATAACTGAAGTGGTCTTTCTATTCAA
Source organism: Hibiscus trionum (assembly GCA_030270665.1). Lineage (NCBI taxonomy): Eukaryota > Viridiplantae > Streptophyta > Magnoliopsida > Malvales > Malvaceae > Hibiscus > Hibiscus trionum. Next base: position 5,183,321 of record BSYR01000034.1, on the reverse strand, counting down.
TCTACAATTAGCAGGTCAAGTGATAAAATTCTTTTGCATCAATATTCTATTAGAATCGAAGTCTGTAAACCTGATGATCTCTAACTTACCAGAACTCCGACATGTGAGCAAGTAATTTTTGTTCTCTGAATATATCTCATAACCCCATTGGCTACTATCCAATGGTCCATAATATGTTTCCTCAAATATCTGTTTAATATTCCAACAATGTACACAATTTTCGAACGCATACATACTTAAGCATCAATTAGATTCCCTATAGCTTATGCATAGTGAATCTTTTGGATTTTCTAAATTTCAAGGTTACTTTTAGGGCATTGAGTAAGACTAAATTTGTCTTCTTTAGCAATATGAGTATCACTTGGTTTTACTCCCACTGAACTTGTAGTATATACAATTGCCAACCAAATTTATCTCAAAATCGAATGAGATAATCAACATGAAATTTATAATTTCATTAATGAGAGTCCTACTTAAGCTCATAGATGATTTTTTTTAATTTACATATCATTGATTTTGTATCATTAGACCCAAATCTATGATTGTACCATATAATTCATTTCTTCAATGTCGCCATTGAAAAACACAAGTTTAGCATTCATCTTTTGTAACTTAAGATTAAAATAAGCAATAAGCGTCATGAATATCCTGGAAGAGTCTTTCACTGAAACTTGAGAGAAGATCTCTACAAAATCAATGTCTTCTTTTAGAGTATATCCTTTAGATACAATACGTACTTTATACTTATCTAATTACCATTTCTATCCCTATTGGTTTTAAATATCCATTTACAACCAATTGGTTTGCACCTTAAGAAAATGAGATAAGTTCCTAAACTTTATTGTCTTGCATAAAATTATACTCTTCTTGAATGACATCAATCCACTTTTGAGAGTTAGAACTTTTATGGTCTGATAAAAATGATTGAGTCATTTTCTATCATTCCATTGTTACCTTATTTTCTTAAAGAAATACAACATAATAATCTGGAATAGTATTTCATCTTCCTCTCGTGGACCTCTTTAATGACACTTGTTCTTTTTAATGATTGTTGAGTTTGTTCTTCTGAAACAATTACCTTATCTTGAATGATAGTTGTTTAACATTATTTTGTTGAGGTACTTGATTCACTTCTTGATTAATGATAGGTGTGAAAACCTAAACATCATCAAAAGTGATAGTATGAATTAAATTATAATTCAATTTTTCCTTAATAACAATGCATCTAACCTTATTTCTCCCTCCAAACTCAACATCCTAAAAAAAGTTATAAATCTCTCCTTAAAGTAATCTTCATTGTGGGATCATAAAATTTACAGCACATAGATCGATCACTCAAAATAACCGAAGTAGTTGCTCGATTTTAAACTTGAATTACTTCACATGTGTCCTAACTTGTTACAAAAGAAATCAACCTTTTGTAACTTATTGTTGTTTCTTTTGAGTATGACCCTTAGCAACTTCTAATATTTTTTTGCCCTTATTCTTAGAGACACTAACTAAATGAGCACTAATTAAATTAATACTTTTACACTTATAATGCTTCAACTTTTCTTCCTCTTGAACATAATAATGAGAAATGAGCCCAATTAGAGTCTATTTCTCCCTTTGGCAGTTGTAACTGAATCTGAATTGGTTAAATTGTATAGGAAGCGGTACCAAAATCATAAGAACAAACAATTGTTAGAGAGTTTGATCTTACGTGCCTTAGATTTTGAAGTAATATTAAGAATTTTCATAATCTACTCCCTCACATTTCCTTGACCCTTATACTTCATAGACATCAAAGAAAGCATAAGTGATGTCATCTTAACCTTAATGTTTTGGATAAAACATTTTTTAATTTCGTCAAGGAAACCCTTAGTATGAATAATCTCTTTAGATTTGTGCTCCTAAGGACATCTAGAATGTTGTGTTTTATGATCATTAGACTCATGCGATTCGAACGATCTCACCTCTCAAAACACCTTTTATGGGTGCTTACCGCAATGAGAGGTGCAAGTTGTTCATTCCTTAGTGCAAAGTCTATGTTCATACATCAAAATACTATATGTAAGTGTCTTTTTATTCCTTAAAATTAGTTTCACTAAACATGAGTGTAGAATGTATTTAACAGATATTGTGACAACAAAAATAAATTACCTAAATATAGAACAAAAATAAGTAAATAAAATAGAAACAAGCTCACATAAATATTCATAAGTAAACAAATAAATTCAAAATAATGACTAGTTCCCCTCAAGATACCAAGCACAACATTAATATCAAGTCTTTGGACAGTAATATTAACTGTAAGCGGCACTCTTGTTGTAGCAATCACATTGACAATAAACTATGTCAAACAATAGGTTAATCTTTGGACTAACGTATTGCTCACATAAAATACCTTATAATCGTCACACATTTATCGCCACAGTTGTCGTTGTAATTCTGCCAAATATTAACTTTCCTTTGGGCCAATTAATAAATGCATGAATTACAAAAACGCATAATTATCTTAATATTTTAAATAAACTAATCTACACAAAAGCGGTCACTTTGGTGACATTATGTTTCAATTAATCCATTAAAATATTAGACATCCGAAGCAAAATATGAATTTATTTGTTTCAAAATATGTCTTAATTTTATCTTTCAATCAAATTAAAAGATAACCAAAATAATAATAAATTTGAATAAAGGTAAACTTCATATCAAGATGCCGGACACTCTATTAATATTTCGTCTTTGGACAAAATATTAACTTGTAAGTGATATCCTGGTATAGTAATCAAACATTGCTAATAAGAACATGTCAAACAGAAATCTTCCTTTGGGCCGATTTATTGCTGACACGTAAAACTGAATAATTATCACATGTTTATTACCACAGTTGCACATGTAATAATGTTAATTATTAACCTTCCTTTGGGCCGATTAATACTAACACAATCTGACTTACATGCACAAAACCTTCTATATTTTAAAATAAAATAATTTCCACAATATAGGTCACTTTGGTGACTTAATGTTTCAATTAAATTATCTTAAAATATATACTATAAATATACCAATATCCAAATTTAAAATTTTTGTAACAGTCAAAACTAAAATTTCCGATAACACTTAAGTTTCCGAAATAACCCAAAATAAGGTTGTCTAAATGGGGCTATCAGAAATCGAAAAACCTAAATCTTTGATTGTATCTTTAGAAAAAAAATGTCTTAAACCTTAAACATGCATTTACCAAAATCAAAGTCGAATTCTAAACATTCAAACTTTAACTAGAAGCGAAAATCAGAAGTATCATACAGATGAATAATTCATATAATGATCGCATGGAACTTTAATATATTCGTAATAGCCGAATAATCAAAATTAAAATTCTTGATCAAACAGAATCAAATATGAATTCCATAAACTTAACGACATGTATTAACAATTGGTACCCAAAATAGAGAATGTGAAAGTAAAACTCACGCCCATCTGAACCAATATAATTTAAGACATAAAAGGATTGACGATTGGTTGAACTTATAAGTTTGATGATAGATTAAAGATTATCACGCAGCCTAATTGATTCAAAATATAATCTTTAATCCAAATACTAAACATCAAATCAATATATAATCAGACAAAAATATTAGAGTGATTCAATACCAAGCAGAATTAATGAAATATCAATTCTCTAATATGAATTCACATGAAGTCAACGAACTTTAGCCTTTTTTAAATTAAACTGATAGAATTAATCAAAGTACATAAGGACCAAACTGAACATACTAAAAATAAGGGTACTTGGACGCATAATTTCCCCCTAAAAATGGCCCAAATATGACAATGGCAAACTTCACGTGCCCTTTTAATTCAATTAACATAGGTTAAAGAAAGATCACAGCAAACATAATGGCATTGGATCACCGAATCTATCCATTGATTAACTTTTTTTTAATGCGGCGATTAAAGATTAAAAAAAGTTAATCAATTGAATTAAAACCCTAAGTTATTATAGGAAGCAATCAAAGTTAACGAATCATCAAAAACAAACAACGAATATCGTATTTGTATAAATTCAATCGAACATGAAAGCATATCGACATCAAAACTTTGTACTCCAAACAGTTAAAAGAACCCAACTCAAGCCATCGATATCATCAACATAAATACCATGAATTATACATAAATTAATTATTGTACGATTGCGATTTTCCATAATAAAAATTAATTGATTCTCAATGATTCAACATGACGATGCTCTGATGCCACTTGTTAGAACCAAATCATAAATTAATATGAAATCTAAACCCCAGGATCTATCATGTCAAATCATCAAGAACAATAAACTGAATAAACCGAGTGCGGAAGCGTACCCGAATTCATTGATAGATTAAAAATCTTGAATCTTGATGTTGAAATCTCAAATCTTTGGTATTGATCTTCCAAGAAGATAGGTTATCTCTTGAAGTAAAACTCTCTGACGGGGAAGGAGAGAAAAACAAGTTAACCTATTTCTTGGGGACCACTACATCTTTATATAGTTGATTTATTAAATCAACTATTAAATATTTATAACTCTGCCCCTCATTGAATTATAAATATATCTTACGGTATCTACACTTTTATTTACATGACATTTTAATACCTATGACACGCTTAACTTAATTGGTCACTTTATTTTGTGTCATACTTTATAATAGCAACATACATTTTACATATGTGCCCACAATTGCGAATTTTAATCCAACACAATATTGTTTTGCTGAGGTACTTGATTTACTTCTTGGTTAATGATAAGTCTGAAAACCTAAACATCATCAAAAGTGATAGTATGAATTAAATTATAATCCAATTCCTCAATAGGAATGTATCTAACCTTATTTCTCCCTCCAAACCCAGCATCCTAAAATTTTTATAAATCTCTCTTTAAAATAGTTCTAATTGTGGGATAATAAAACTTACTATCCATGTATCACTCAAAATAACCAAAGTAGTCGCTCACTTTTGAAGTTTAATTTCTTCATATATATCCTAACTTATACACAAGAATCAACACTTTGTAACTTATTATTGTTTCTTTTTAGTAGGACCATTAGCAACTTTATTATAATATTTCTTTTATTTCCCTTATTCCTAGGGACACTAACTAAACGAGCACTAACCAAATGAGTACTTTTACATTTATAATGCTTCAACTTTTCTTCCTCTTGAATACAATGAGAAATGAGCCCAATTAGAGTCTATTTCTCCTTTTGGAAGTTGTAACTGATTTTGAATTAGTTAAATTGTATAGGAAGCGGTACCAAAATCATAAGAATAAACAATTGTTAGGGAGTTTAATCTTATGTGCCTTAGATTTTGAAGCAATATTAAGAATTTTCACAACCCACTCCCTCACATTTCCTTGACCCTTATACTTCATAGAAATTAAAGAAGACTAAGTGTTGAGTGGATCAAATTAACCGATATGACCAAGAGGGGGTGAATTGACAATTTAAAGAATGAAGAGAGCAAAAGAAACAATTAAAAATGATTGACGAGGCATTTTGTGTGTGTCATTTTTGCTGTTTTGAGTGTTTCTGACCTTCTGACGTTCGGCTCTGTGGTCTCAGTTTTGCTTGAACGAGGATGAGCTACCGACCGGTCGTGGCAGACGGCGTAGAGAAGCTGAATCTGTCAGGCGCGTGGTTCTCGTACGCGCGCATGTGGCAGGCGAGGGGTCGAGCATGGGCGCGTGAGGCTCCTGGAACTTTTTTCGCGTTGATACGAGCCATTGGATACTCTTCCGATCTGACGGCTACGATGGGTGCGGCGCTAGGGCGAAAGGGCGGCTCCTAAAGTTTTCATCCGGGATAAAATCTGGACCGTTGATCAGACGCCAGATCTAACGGTCTAGATGTGGCTGCGCAAAAACACAATAGATTAGGGTTTTTTGTGTAATTGGTTCAAGGGCTTAAATTATTTAGGCCTATCGGGCCATACATGTATAATATATATATATATATATATTCTTTGAGTTTTTTTATGTAATGGACTATATATTTAAATAATTTGGGTTGTTATTCTTTATTTATTAATGTATTATATTTCTTAATTTCTATAATAATAATAATAATAATAATAATAATAATAATAATAATAATAATAATAATAATAATAATAACGATAAAAGGAAAAAAAATAATAGCAATGTGAATAACACATGACAAATGAAAATACAAATTATAATATAAAACATAATAATAGCAATATTTGACAAACAAAAACAAATAATGGTATCAAGTGATAACATAGTAATTAATAATAAGGAAAATTCTACAACGTGCGACGAACATCGATAAACACCACTAATGATGAACACCGATGAACACCATTAAATTAATTAATAAAGATTTAAAATTTCAAGGACCCATCATACAATTAATAATTATTTTAAAAATTCAATTAAATTATTTTATATATATATTAAAATTTTATTTTTTTAATAAGGGTAAACTATGGTCCTGTTTGGTAAATAGCGGTTTGGGCAAAAATTAGAGGTTTGAGGTATAATTAGAGGTTTGACTAGTCAAATCCGCTAATATTGATGTTTGGTAAATAACAGATTGAAAGAGCAGATTGAGGTGAAAAAGCTAATTTTGAAAAAGCTCCTAATATGAGCTTTTTGAGATCAGAGGTTTGATATTAGAGTTGTAATGACTCTTTTACCTTTATCAATTACCAAAAATCTTCAAATAACTTAAATTAAATAATAACATTTTTTAATATAAACAATAACATATTAAATATTCGACTTATTTGTTGTTACTACTAATTTATATGGTGATATTTGTAAGTTGATTCTATTTTTTATTATCACATATTTATATGTGCATATAATTTTTTTAATAATTATATAAATAATAAATTAATATATAAATCTTTCATATATGTTTAGAAAATTTATATTAAAAATAATTTTTACAAATCTAATTAATATTTATTAGATACAAAATATTCATAACTGATAAATTATTCAAACAAGTATTGAATATAATCATGTCCTTATATGTCATTTTGCTTGTTTAAATAATCAAACAGCTATCAGCTATCAGTTAATTTTACCAAACACTTTTATACAATCAGCTAATACAATCAGCTAGTCAAATCAGCTATCAGCTAATGTAATCCGCTATCAGCTATCAGCTATCCGCTAATTGCCAAACAGAGCCGATATATTTAGTACCTCACTTATTTTCGTATTTCTATTAAACCCTCATTATTTAAATATTATTTCCATTTGACCCTATTCTTTATAAAAAATAGTTTAACCCTCAACCTAAAACCCTAAACTATTAAACCTTAAACCCTTAAACATATACCCTAAACCATATACTATTAAAAATAATTTCACCATCATCGATTCAATTCAATTCAATGAATCGTTGAATTCTCCTAAAAAATTTAATTAAATTATTTTTATATATATCAAAATTAATTCTAGGAGATTTGAGTTTAATTCTAGGAGATTCGAGTTTAATTAATTTACGATCAAACACATATTCGACAGAATACAATACATCTCAAACATTACAGGGTTCCTAATATAATGTTAACAACGATCACTATTTTTCACAACACATTGAACGCTAATCAAAACGAGCGGTAAACGATAACTATTCTGTCGATGATGTGAAATTATTTTTAATGGTATATGGTTTAGGGTATATGTTTAAGAGTTTAAGGGTTTAAGGTTTAATAGTTTAGGGTTTTAGGTTGAGGGTTAAATTATTTTTTTATAAAGAATAAGATAAAATTGAAATAATATTTAAATAATGAGGGTTTAATAGAAATACGGGAATAAGTGAGGTATTATCCTTATTAAAAAAATAAAATTTTAATATATATAAAAAATAATTTAATTAAAATTTTTTTAAAAATAATTATTAATTGTATGATGGGTCCTTGAAATTTTAAATCTTTATTAATTAATTTAATAGTGTTCATCGGTGTTCATCATTAGTGGTGTTCATCGATGTTCGTCGCAAGTGGTAGACTCATCCTAATAATAATGATAAATATTAACTTAGTTACATGATGCCTATATGTATATATATATACTCTCTTTTTTCCTTATTTTCTTTCTTTTTTCTTATTTTCTTAAATTACATAATACCCCGATATAAGCCCTAGATTGATAAAAAATAAAAGGGTTCGAGGTCCAGACAAAATTAGTGATTACAAATATATGAATCAGGTTAATAAGCTAATAAATTAGATGTTGATAGAACTGTAAACGAATCGAACGTTCAGTGAACAGTTCGGCAGAAAGTTCGTTTGTGTATTAAGCGAATGAAATGAACAAGATTTTATGTTCCTTTCATTAACATTACAAAAAATGACATATAACGACGGACATAAAATCTTCGGTAAAGCACCAAAAATCCGTCAATATATGGTATAAAACTTTGTGCCGACGGAAAAAAGAGATATTTCGACAAACAAAAAGATGTCGGTAAAACGCTACTCGGTATATCTCTATAACGACGAACATAACCATCAGTATAGATGTTGGGACCCTATACCGACGAACATATTCGTAGGCATAGGTGTGGCCTACCCGAAAAATTAGTGTATCTATTCCAACGAACTCAATCCGTTGATTTATACAATACATCTATAACGCAGGGTTTTTACTAAAGGTTTGAGCGTCGCTATAAGGTTTATTTGTACTGACGAGATTTCTGTCGGTATATGTATCATGTAGATTTGTATGAGATACATATACGCCGATTTTGTCCGTCGATATAAGTTTAATTGACATTTATTTTTTATTTTAATTATCAATAATTTTTAATATTATTGTTATTTTTTATTTTAAATACTAATATTATTATAATAAAAATTATTTTATTTTTTAAAAGAAAAAATATTCAGTTTAATCTTCGAATAAAAAAGTACGTAAAACATAATTACTAAAACTAATGCGAGTCTTTTACAAGCACGAGAAATGTGAAAGCAAATATTTGACACTGAAGTAAAGCCATAGCACATTCAGATAATGTAACAATGTAAAGCAAATGAAACATGTTTGATATCTGAAAAAAAACTTTTTAAATTATACAAATTTGCCCAACCTGTATTCAGCCAGATATGCTCCATAACTTCCGATTGAGGCTGCTACCAAAGCTCGGTTGTAGTGATTCTCTGGAACATTTCGCGTACCGTTTCAGAATTTATCCCGAGCTTTCACGTCCAATTTGACACTCTTCTCTAACAATGTCTCCCCTTCTTCAAAGGACAATTCCCCGGTAAATGAAGGACAACAACGTCAACAAGCCAAAGTTAAATAGAAAAATAAAATCAATGTGCATAACTGCAGAAAACAATGGCACAATTTCCTCCAAAACATGAACAAAAATGAGGTAGAAAGCTAATATAATAACTGATTCGCTTGACACAATACATAGGAATAGAGCTTTATTTTACAAGAACATCTTTCTTCCTTCATATGTCCATAGAGGTGACAAACGGGTCATTCAGTTTGGGTCATTTCGAGTCTAATATCATTCAGTTTAGATTCGATTTCAATTTCGGGTCTATTGTGATTCGGGTCATTTCGAGTCGGTTGATTTTTAGATCGTTTATTTTCAGTTTAGGTTAATTTCGAGTCAATAAAAGATCGATCGATTTTAACCGAATTTAACTGCGTATTTCCCATTCTTCGAAAAGTGCCAAACCATAAGGTCAGAACCTTGTTGTACACTTACGGGAATTTGAACAATAGCTTTCACTTCTTTTGAAAACATCGTCTGAAGTAAAGGGATTGTTTCATAAATAATCAGAAACCAAGTGTTTGATGAGAGTAACATCTAGTGGAGGAGCCACATGTAGATTAGATGGTCAATTGATCCCACTTAATTGTTTATGGTATGAAATTTTTAATGGATTAAATGGAAATTTCAAAGGGTTAATATAAATCTTTTATAGAAATATTAAAATTAACCCACTTAATTTGTTTGCGTATAAAATTAATAATATTTATATTATATTGATATGAAAATCTTTCTCAACTTATACTATATTCTAACTTTACTATATAAAAATTTTAACTCCGACACTAGTAATATCTGTTACGGTCGGTCTATTACCCAAGATAATAATCCTATATGAATATAGATCTTGAATAAAAACATTAAATTGATGATTGTAGTAGGGGCACTGTATTCGCAGTAACATTAATTTGGATCCATCTCTTCACACTAATCAAAAAATAAAAATAATATAATCACGTGCCCTCAAAACCTAACATTTATTTATTTATACACAAACAATGTATTTTGAAGGAAAGTTTCAAAAAATTTAAACCCTATGGTGATCCCGACGCAGCCGATACTCTCTTTCTTCCTCCTCCTCCTCCTCTTCTCTTTCTCCACCGTCGCACTCGCCGTAAGTACACCCTCAACAACCCCAATTCCACCGTCATCCCCATCTCTAACCTCCACTTCTCTCTTTTTGTTGCATGCAGGATGAGGATGACTGCGTTTATTCCATGTACGTAAGGACGGGATCCATCATCAAAGGCGGAACCGACTCCGTCATCAGCCTGAAACTGGAGGATTTCGGCGGCGACTCCGTCGAGATCAGCAACCTCGAAGCTTGGGGTGGGCTGATGGAGCCGGGACACAACTACTTCGAGAGGGGTAATCTGGACATTTTCTCCGGCCGGGGACGTTGCTTGTCCGGCCCTGTATGTTCGATGAACTTGACATCGGACGGTTCGGGTTCGGGGCATGGGTGGTACTGTAACTACGTGGAGGTCACCATGACCGGCGTCCACACGCCTTGTAGCCAGCAGCAGTTCACGGTGGAGCAATGGCTGGCGCTTGATACTTCACCTTACAGCCTCACCGCCGTCAGGAACAACTGTATCCCGGAGTCTCCTGTTGATCGGAAGTCTAGCTCCGCCGTGTGATCTGATAACCAGGTTTATGTAACGTATGATAAGAATAATAATGAGTGATGAGAAGTTTGATTTGTTTTGATATGCCATGGGAAATTTGAGATCAAGGAGGTTGGATTTACTGTTTTCCACTTTAATGTTGTCGGTGCTGCTTTTTCACTACCATCGTTGCAATCATTAGGTTTCCCAATAAAAGAATGAATTATTATTATTATTATTATTATTATTATTATTATTATTATTCAATGTTTGGTGCTTCTCCCTAGGTCGGATCTTGAATTATTTAAGATTAATTGTCAAAACAGTTTAGTGCCTAATATTTTTTTTGCTAAACTAAAGTAATGACCACCGATTTATAGGGTTGGTGTCGATTTGACCATTATATTTTAATTGTGTTAAATATACCACATAATTATTTAATTGGTTCCAATGTAGTCACATACCGTTAAAAAATGGAAAAGTTGACGGATTGTTAAAATAATTGGTATAATTACAAATTTGATCCCCTTTATCTATACAATCTATCAATTTGATCCTAATTTTAATCTAATAAAAAATTATTAAGTATGAATTTTGTGTTTAAAATCTTTATATTCAAGTATTTGTTTTCTAAAAAATTATTATAATATTTATCGAAGTTACAGTTTCATTGTTTAAAAAAATAGTAAACACGTAAAAAAAATTTAACGGTTAATCATTTCTTAACGGTTCAGTAAAGTTGTAGACACCGTCTTTCGTCCGGGCTGAAATGAATTGGGCCTTCAAAAGTCCGTCAAGCGTTTGGAGTCGCCATCAGTCATTTTGAGTTAGGTATGACTAAAAACTTGTAAGATTGGTCTTCATCATCACCGAGATCTTCGTCAGGTTCGAGAGTCGATTACGAGTGAGGAAGGTTATAACGCTACCACTACGCCCAAAATTGGTACCTAAGGGTTATGGTTATCTAAAAAGGAAACTCAAAACGGGGTTAATAGCACTACTAATAAAATATAATTATGCTGCTAAACGTATGAAAAAAATGACATGACATGCTATAAAAAAGCATAAACTGATTCAAAACAAAACAAAAAGAACAAAATCAAACTCGATCAAATAAATTAAAATTGAATTATTAATCAAGTTCAAATCATGCACTTAATTAGACTAGATCAATTTTAATTAAAAATTAATTCATAATTTAACCAAACATCAAAGCTAATTAACTATCGAATCTTTAAACAATGACCAAATTAGATTTAAAGCAAATTAAAAAGCTTAAATATTAATTAATTTTATGAAGTGGAACTTGAAGTAATGAAATCAAAATCTATATTGCCAAAAACCAATCAAATCAAACTTAAAATAAGACCAAAATCAAATGAATTTAAACTCAATATATAAAATTGGAATCTAAATACAATACACCTAAACTCAAAGGAACTACAAAGGTAATTTAGCCTAAAGCTAAAATCAAGCATGGGTTTTAGTTTCTCACCAGCAGTATTCTCACGCTTTGATAAATTAAAAGAAATTTTAAAACCTTTTTTTTATTCATTTTCAATTATCAAGCCCAAACCTAGAGCATTTTCTCTCATAATGTGAACAACACACCAGCACAGTCGGCCATAACTCTGGTCACAGTTTATCGTCGCCACCGGCCGTCGAAGACAGCAAGTCAACTCCAAATTTTACTAGGAAACTCATCTCAACGCCCCAAGTTCGAATTTGGGGCCAGTTTTGCCGAAAAACGCTTCAAACTCCTCGAATTCGGGATTGAACTCTTCGGCTTCTTCCTCGTCGATCTCTATCCTCCACCGTCGGATCGACTTGATTTCAGAGTATGTCACTCTTTGTCGTCTGAGCTTCCTCCTCACCGTTCAATTTTTGCGAAACGAGGTTCCGATCACCGGTGACAAACTTCGGTCGAATGGGTAAGTACTATTTCCTTTGCCTCCTTCATTTTTGATTTCGCATTGTCTGACTTCTTCCCTTTTGTTCTCAGTTTGGGTTTTAGATTGGTGGTGGGCAGTGTGCGCGTAAGACTCAATGGTGTACGTTAGGCGTTGGGTATTTAGATGTAATGGAGGTGGTCACGGGTGGTGGTGGATGAGGAGTGACCGAGAGGCCTATGTATGGTGAGACTTGTGGAGCCATGATGGTGTTGAGAAAGGCTGGTGGTGCTCCTGTGAGCCATGGCCAAATGGCCCATGCCATTTTCCTTCTTTTTTTGAAGCTAATCGTGGCTAACCCATCTTCCCCCTCTTTTGTCTCCCTCGTAGCTATTGAGAGCTCTTTTAATTCATAGCCAATTCCCTCAACCCCCTCCCCTTTTGTGAATCATGGCCGAGCGGCCTCGTTAGTTCCGTAGCCCCTCTCGGTGCTAACTCCCCCCTCATGGCCGAGTGGCCTCCTTGGGTTAAATAGGCATGTTCATTGGAGATTGTTACCATTTTCAAAGGGAATTTGGTGGTTGAAATGAATATGCCGAGATGTGTGGGGTTGTTGGTTGACTAGGTGAGTCATGAGTGTTGAGGGAAGTTGGTGAGAGAGGAAAAGAAGTTTGGACATGCTAATTTGGGTCTGGTTGGATTGGGATCAAATGAGTGTGTGTTTAATTTTGCGTTTAGGCTCGGATATGTTTGGGCTCACTTGAGTTTATTTATTTCATATTCAATGTGGTAAAAATTTGGTGTGTACAAATGCCCCTCTTTGCTCATTGCTCGAGCAAGAGGAATAGAGCAAAGACTAAAAAAAACAAAATTTTCCATTGAATATTGAACATACAAAGATAACACCCCCGCTCGTCCTAAAGGCGTTGATGTTCGATAACCCACTTTGTGATATAATATACACCCCGTTCGTCTCGAGGGCATTGTGATTCGAAACTCATTTCTCGATGTAAAAGATGTACCCAGCTCGTCACAAGGGTATTGGAATTCTAGAAGTCAATGTACCCCACTCGTCTCAAGGGCATTTGGAATTCAAGAACTTATTTCCTGATATAATATGCACCCCACTCGTCTCAAGTGAACTGTAAGATGTACCTCGCTCGTCTCAAGGGAAATGGAATACGATAATTAATTTTTCGATGTAAGATGCACCCCGCTCCTCTCAAGGGTACTGTAAGATGTACCCCACTCGTCTCAAGGGTACTGGAATTCAAGAACTCATTTTCTGATATAATATGCACCCCGCTCGTCTCAAGGGCGCTAGAAGATGTACTCCGCTCGTCTCAAGGGCGATGTAAGATGTACCCCGCTCATCTCAAGGGCACTGAAATTATAGAACTCAATGTACCCCGCTCGTTTCAAGGGCATTGAAATTCAAGAACTCATTTCTTGATGTAAAACTCCATTCCTCAACTCGAAGAAACTATGTCGGAAACTGTGATCCTTCAAAACCAAGGATATCGAGTTGAAAATTTGATTAGCTCCTTCAAACCTGAGGATGCCAAATCTGACTCCACTCCTTCAAACCTGAGGATACTGGGTCGAATTCTAATTTGGTTGTAAGACTCCACTCCCTTATCTTTGGGGATGATGGTTCTGACATCTCCATTTACTCATATTTGAAGTAATTAGATATGATAACACTCATCTTTGAGGTAATTGTTGACACTTCATCTCGAAGGTAATTTGATGACACTCCATCTTGGGGGTAATGATGACACTCTATCTTAGAGGTATTGGTGGCACTTCATCTTGAAGGCAAATGGTGGCACTCCCTCTTAGAGGCAAATGGTGGCACTCCATCTTGGAGGTGAAGATATGATCATTCGTGTTTGAAGCAGGATTTGATGTAGAATTGCTTACTCGTGATTAGGGCAAGGTTTGATAAATGAAGATGCACTCATTCGTTCTTGAGTCTGGATTGGATGTAAAACCACTCATTCGTGCTTGAGATAAGGTTCTGTTTGTACCTGTTTGATAATCAATATGCAAAGAATGCATACGGAAACATATATATCAATGATGTAAATGCATGCTCTCATGGTTAATGGTGATGCAAAGATATTTGGGAAATCTTCCTTCTCGAACCAAGCTTGATCACCTCGACTTCTTTTTTCCTCCAATTGGGCGTAAATTCATCACTTCCAGATTGTGACAATTCAGTTTTGCCCCAACAAATTTGTCTCCAAACTTTTATCTTTTCTTTTCCTTGCCTTATTCTTGATTCTAGGCTCTTCAAATCTGAGTGAACCTTGTCAAAAGAATCTTTTTCATTCTAAAGAGAGTTTATTTTAAAATATTTTTCAAATCATAAAGAGCTTTCGAAAATATTTTTACGAATGGAAAATGTGCCCCACACTCAAGGCTCACAACTGAAACATTTCATAAAATTTTAAGTTCATTGAAGATCAAACAAATCAATTACTCTTTCAATCTTTGAAAACTATAGCTCTTTAACATGTGTCAGGACTATTGGTGATTTCAAGGTATGAGTCAGTTTGGAGTACAATGTGTTTTGGGATCATTGTTTTGAATGAGAGATGATTATTCAAATGTTCATTGATTTGTTTAGAAATGATCGAATGATCTTGGAAGCTTAATGTGCGACTTCTGGAACTGGTTGCTAACCTCAAACCATTTCTCATAATTTTAGGGTGTGTGGAACTTCATTGAACTTTTAGGGGATCATCTCTTGCATGTCAGCCATGTATATTTGACTTCATATCCGAGCCGCCTTTTCAGGTTTTCGACTCGAATCCACCATTGATTCAAGACGCCCTTTAGAGGTTTTCATTTTGAACCCTCATTTTATTTTTATTTTTCTCCTTTTCTTCTTTTTGATTATTCCATCATGCATTATAAGATATCCATTCTAAAAATAGACTCTTCAACTCAAATATCTATGTACGATCAAAATGGACTTTATAAGCATATAACGTAGGCTATGGTTCATGGTTATGAAAGAAAGGATACATAGGCTCAAACAAGTGTTTAAGAGTCAATAACCAAGGATCGATTATTTTCGTTGGAATCTCACTTTGCTCGACTTGAATCTGCTTCCACATATTTTCTTTTTCGGATCACTCTAGACTGCCCATTTTTGGGTTTTCACCCTAGACTTCATTTCATTTATTTCTTTTTTATCTTCAAGGATTCATGATATTTCCACGAATTTTGGAACTAGAACTTCGAACAATATTGTGTCGCACGCTTCATCTTGAAGATAACTAGACTCAAGATAATCATTTTTGAAGAGGGACTCCACATGTGTGCTTCTCGTTCTGTTCTATTCATTTCATATTCTCTTTACTTTTCTTTTCTTTTTTTTTCTTTTTCGTTCTCATTTTCATGAATTCATAACTTTATTTTGATTTGAGCACAAATCACCTCTTGTGGCTGAAACACGTCTTTTTGTTCTTGACCCCTGGTCTATAAGGCTTCATCCTTTTAGTATGATCAGAATCGACAATTTATTCATGTAAGTTGATATTTCTTCACCTTTGCCCCCTAGTGTGGAGGGTGATCCTTGGTTAGGGTTCAAATTAAAGAAAATTATAAGGCTCAAACGGGGACAACAAATGATAATTTTCTCTTTTTGTGAAGGGATGATGAAGGAATGTCAAATGTCATTTCATACATAGATATTTTCGCAAAAGATTTACCCTTAGAATAATAGGTATTCAGAATTAACTCATTTATTCATAGAATCATCTAAAAACAAATAATGAATGATAAAGTTAATCTTTCTTCTCTTTTTTTCTTTTTTCTTCATACATGCCCCAACT
Organism: Hibiscus trionum; assembly: GCA_030270665.1. Taxonomy (NCBI): domain Eukaryota; kingdom Viridiplantae; phylum Streptophyta; class Magnoliopsida; order Malvales; family Malvaceae; genus Hibiscus; species Hibiscus trionum. The sequence continues at coordinate 5,166,690 of BSYR01000034.1, read as the reverse complement.
ATTTGAGCTCATTCACAGAATCAACACAGGATGCCCCACTTTGTCTTCTTGTTGGAAGATTCGTACACTAGCGAACATTTTGATTTTCATGTTTTTGAGGTATTGGCTAGAAAAAAAGTTAACAGTAGGTCAAACTTTCAAAAACAAAAGCATGACTTGGATGTCGTCTTTCTCGGAAAGCTAATCTTGTAAAAAAAGGTTGATTTAGGTTGAACTTCCAAAAAAAAAACAATGATATTACTCGATGATCGTCTTCCTTGGAAGGTTTGGCTTTTCCAGTATTGATCATGAGGAATTTGGGATAAAAGATCAAGTAATCTTGTTTTTGGTTTCAAGTGGAATATGAAAGGTTAATCTCATCATATGTCAAAGCTCTATAATCTCAAAGCATTTTATTTATTCGATTTTGAAAGAACTTCAAAGTTTATAAATCTGGTTCATTGTTCATAGCCTATTGTTTGAAAGCTCATTTTCGAAAATATCATCATTTATTCACTGCTCAAAATTTATTTACAAAGATTATTTCTCAAAACATATTTTAATAAAAAAATGACAAGTGTCTCCTTCGTGTGGGCACCGAAAAATCTTCCACTTGAATTTTTTTATTCTTCATCACGTATCACCGCTCGATCATCTACCCATATGACTTATGAATGCATGGAAATGTAATGCTAATGCTTAAATGCATGAATGCATATAAGGTGTTGATTTAGAATTGTCCTCTCATACAATAATTTCTGTAATTTTGATTACAAAAATCTTCTATTTCGAGAGGCCAATCGTATATCAAAATCTCTTTCTTACACATTATAAACATGATGTATGTTTGAAAAAAATAAACACAAAAACATGGTTAGTAGATCATAAAGAAATAAATATGTAAAATCATAAATTTAATGCATGGTAAAAAGTGTGTGAGTGTACATATATAGGTGACCACTAACAATTCTGGTTCATCATGGCTCTAATCGGGTGGGCTCCTAAGGCTCACTACATGTGGTTCAAGGTTCTAAAAAGGTACCCAAACTGTCCTTACTGACCTACGAAGGTCAACAAAGACCTCGATCTCACCCATTATAGGCTCCTATAGACCGAGTTCAGTTTAGGGGGCTCACTCCTTTAAGCTTGTAAGGAGGATGGACCTCTCGAAGACAAAAATTATGTAAACCTCGGAAGCAACACACATGCTTGCACGGAGGATTAACCTTTCGAAGGGTAGCGATTGCAACCACTTAAGCGGGACGAAGCTCGGGTTAAGAGCTTATGGTATGCTTGTACGCAAAGGAACATTGAACATGAAGTGACCACTATCGAACAATCCCCGTGAAATACGAAAACATTCAATTTTTGTGATCACCGATAGTTCAAATTCCTTTTTCCTTTTTTAGACAACCTATACCCTTTTTGCGGCTCGACTCTCTGATGTAGTCCCCAGCGAAGTCGCCAAGATGTAGAAACCGTTTTTCGTCCGGGCTGAAATGAATTGGGCCTTCAAAAGCTCGTCAAGCGTTTGGAGTTGCCATCAATCGTTTTGGGTTAGGTACAACTAAAAACCTGTAAGATTGGTCTGCGTCATCACCGAGATCTTCTTCAGGTTCGGGAGTCGGTTACGAGTGAGGAAGGTTATAGCGCCCCCACTACGCCTAAAATTGGTACCTAAGGGTTATGGTTATCTAAAAAGGAAACTCAAAACAGGGTTAGTAGCACTACTAATAAAATTTAATTATGCTGCTAAACGTTTGAAAAAAATGAATTGGCATGCTATAAAAAAGCATAAACCGATTCAAAACAAAAAAAAAGAACAAAATCAAACTCGATCAAATAAATTAAAATTAAATTATTAATCAAGTTGAAATAATGCACCTAATTAGACTAGATCAATTTTAATTAAAAATCAATTCGTAATTTAACCAAACATCAAAGCCAATTAATTACGAAATCTTTAAACAATGACCAAATTAGATTTAAAGCAAATTAAAAGGCTTAAATATTAATTAATTTTATGAAGCAGAACCTAATTGAATGAAATCAAAATCTATATTGCCAAAAACCAATCAAATCAAACTTAAAATAGGACCAAAATCAAATGAATCTAGACTCAATATACAAAATTGGGATCTAAATGCAATACACCTAAACTCAAAGGAACTAAAAAGGTAATTTAGCCTAAAGCTAAAATCAAGCACGGGTTTTAGTTTCTCACCAGCAGTGTTCCCACACTTTGATAAATTAAAAGAAGTTTAAAAACTTTTTTTATTCATTTTCAATTATCAAGCCCAAACCTAGAGCATTTTCTCTCCCAACGTGCACAACACACCAACACCGTCAGCCACAACTTTGATCACCGTTTATTGTTGCCACTGGCCGCCAAAGGCAATCAATCAACTTCAAGTTTTACTAGGAAACTCGTCTCAACGCCCCAAGTTTAAATCTGGGCCGGTTTTTCCGGAAAACGCTTCAAACTCCTCGAATTTGGCATTGAAATTTTCGGCTTCTTCCTCGTCGATCTCCATCCTCCACTGTCGGATTGACTTGATTTCAGAATATGTCACTCTTTGTCATCTGGGCTTCCTCTTCACCGTTCAGTTTTGCGAAACGAGGTTCCGATCACCGGTGACGAACTCCGGCCGAATGGGTAAGTACTATTTCCTTTGCCTTCTTCATTTTCGATTTCGCATTGTTTTACTTCTTCTCTTTTGTTCTCAGTTTGGGTTTTAGATTGGTGGTGGGCAATATGCGCGTAAGGCTCAATGGTGTACGCTAGGCGTTGGGTATTTAGATTTAATGGAGGTGATCACGGGTGGTGGTGTATGAGGAGTGACCGAGAGGCTGATGAGTATTTATTTTGGTTATATTTTTAGTCCTTATTTCGATTAAATATAAGTTTGAGGGACTTAACTGGGCTGTTTTATGTTGTTTTTATGTAGGGGACGTGATGCTGGAAATAAGCTGGAATGCTGGAGTCATGGGCAGATTCATGGGCATGAATCAGGGCATGAATGCTGACTGGGCGCCACGTTAGTATCTTCTAGAAGCTGACGTCAGCAGCAGTGATATCTTATCAAGCCGCTTATCAGATAGCCTATCATCCGGATTTTAATTTTTAAATTTCAAACTTGGGATAATTATCTAATGTAATTTAAATTATTTTTGGGATTTATCATTTTAGTTTTTTAGGGTTTTTAGATACTATAAATACCCCACTTTGAGGGTGAGTTAGACATCACTTGCTCATTGTTCTCTTCTACCTTTGAGTTTAATAAAGTTCTCTATTTTTCTCCATTTCCATTTTCTCCATTTCTTTCATTATTTAATTAAGTATGGTTTCTTCACCAACCATGCTTAACTAAATCCTCTTTAGCCAAAAGCAACGCCAAACCCGACTAAACTCGTGAGATTAGAAAAGTTCTTCATTCCTTCAACAATTCTTTTTTAGATTCTCTGTAAAATTGATTAGGCAATCGACCTAATCTTTAGGAATCTCAATTGTTTCATTCCGAGAGCGCGCATCGGGTTGAAGTGGTTTAGATCCATCGTTGGGGACGAGGAAAAGCTTGTAGCCAATTCAACTCCCTAAGAACAAACTTAGTGGCAGTCCACTAAGGGGAATCAAAATCGGAAACAATTCTCATCGAGACGATTATCCGAGCACGGGCTTCTCCAGCATTAGTTCAGACTCAAGTTAGCATCGATTGCCGTAGCTAACCAACTAAAGCTTGATTTCAAGGATTGCCCTGGGAGTCGAGTTTACCAACGAGAAGTAAGTTGCAAGGGTTGGGCCTTGTAGACTATAACCAGAAAGAAAGTTGAAGAAAAATCTATTTCGATGACCGAGGATGTTGTGGCAAAGCGTAGCTTGAGGCTAATTCATTCCATAATTCATTTTCAATACTTATTTTTGTTCTTATTATTTTTCTTTTTTTATTACTCAAATCACTTCTCTAAACCCCCCACTTTTATTTTTACAGGTTTCTTGGTCTAAGTCAGAACGAAAGAGTGTTAGAACTCCTATTCCTTGTGGATTGACCATTACTCTCGCTATACTATTTTTTCTTATTTATTTGAGTTCAAGGATTTATTTTTGACACTATACGACGCGTGTCAAAATTGGCGCCGTTGCCGGGGAATACGGCAAAGTACTAATATTGTTTCATTTGATTTATGACCAGGAGCAATCCGGGAGAACAATTTGAAATCATTCCGGAAATCGAAGCACTAGCCCAAAATTTGCACACACAAACACTTCGGGAAAAGAAAAACAAACAACGCCAGCAAAGATTTGAACGCGATCTAGAGATCACATCCTAAGCAGAGTCGAACTACGAACCAGATCCAATGGAAGACGAAAATCAAACTATTCGCCAGCTAAATGCGGCGCCCGATGGCCAACAACCAATGTGTATAACCTTCCCAAATGGCGAAACGCCATTCGTGCTAAAAACGAGTTTGATCCACCTGTTACCTACTTTTCACGGCTTGCCAATGGAAAATCCTCACAAACATTTGAAGGAATTTCACATGGTTTGTCTAAGAACAAAGCCTCAGGGAGTATCCGATGACCAAATTAAACTTAGAGCTTTTCCATTTTCTTTAGCAGATATAGCAAAAGATTGGTTATTTGATTTACCCTCAAACTCTGTTACAACCTGGACTGACATGGCTAAACTCTTTCTTGACAGGTTCTTCCCTGCGGCAAAAGCGAGCGAAATAAGGCGCAACATCCTGAGCATTCAACAAAAGGAATCCGAATCTTTATATGAATACTGGGAGAGGTTTAAAAAGTTGTGTGCAAATTGTCCACAACATGGACTGTCGGAACAAACCCTCCTTCAGTATTTTTATGAAGGATTGACGCCCATGGATATGAAAGTAATAGATGCGGCAAGCGGCGGAGCTCTAGTCAATATGACTCCTACAGCGATAAAAACGTTAATATCAACTATGACCGCCAACTCGCAAAGGTTTAATCCATCTAGTGAACCATCTCGAAGGGTTCGCGAGGTAAGTACAATTTCCTTGGAAGATAAGATTGATAAATTAGCTGAAATAGTGCAATCTCTTGTTGCAGATAAAAAAAGAATAGCTAGACTTTGTGGAATTTGTACTAGTCCAGAACATCTGACAAACTGTTGTCCGATGATTTAGGAAGATGATATCGCTCAAGCCAATGTCATAGGAAATGCATATAATCAGGGATGGAGAAACCAGTCAAACTTCGGTTACGCGCAAAACCAAAGGCCAAATCAAGCTTATCAACCAATTGCACCACAACAATATCAACCGCAGAAGCCATCGTTGGAGTCAATTGTTGAAAAATTAGCGCTAGCCCAAGAAAATTTTCAACTAAAGACCGAAGCTCACTTTGAAGCAATTGACAAACAAATAAGTCAACTGACGTTAGCGGTAAGTCGCTTAAAATCCAAAGGGAAATTACCTTCTCAAACGGAGCCTAATCCAAGAGAGAATTTGAATGCCATCACTCTACGAAGTGGTACAGTCGTCGAACCAGAAGCCACGGAGGATGGCATTCAAAAGAAAGGTAAAGAAAAGACATCTCCTGTTGAAAAAGATACACCGAACCCGACCCCTAAACCACCCCCCTATGTCATGCCACCTCCCTTCCCATTGAGATTAGTGAAGAAAGATAAACACGCCGAAGAAAAGGAGATCCTAGATATGTTTCAAAAAGTGGAAATCAATATCCCACTCCTTGACGTAATCCGAAAAATCCCAAGGTATGCTAAATTTTTGAAAGATTTATGTACTAACAAACGTTGTCTTATAGGAATTGAAAAAGTTAATTTAGGAGAACACGTATCGGTAGTTTTTCAGCGAAAGTTACCGCCGAAATTGAAGGACCAAGGTATGTTCGCCATTCCATGGAAAATCGGTAAAGTGGGTATTAAACGAGTAATGTGTGACTTAGGGGCCTCTATTAATGTTATGCCACTTTTATTTTATAACTCACTTTCTGCTGAGCCTTTGAAGGATACAAAAGTAACCATATAGCTGGCGGATAGATCCATAATTTACCCGGAAGGATTGCTAGAGAATGTCCTGGTAAAGGTAAAAGATTTAATCTTTCCGGCAGATTTCTATGTCATAGACATGGAAAACGATCGGACTAATAATTCTTCCGAAATCCTCCTTGGTCGTCCATTTTTAAGTACTGCAAATACGAAAATTGATGTGAGAAGCGGGATCCTTGCAATGGAGTTCGATGGCGAGGTGGTAAAATTTGATGTTTACAAAGCGATGCGACATCCTGATAATGTTGCTAGTATAAATTTATAGATGTTATTGATCCCGCCGTTGAAGAATTTATAGAATCTAAATCTGTTGATGATTCGTGCAGGGATTTGAAGGATCACGGAAAAGGAATTAAGGAGTTGAAAAATGTTTCTTCTGTTCATTCTGATTTACGCCTAACTCCATTGAAATCTAAAATGTTTTCTTTCATTTTGCAGGAATTGAATTTGGAGTTAAAATTACCTCCAGATAAATTGAAGCGTGAAAGAGAAATTTTTCCAGTAAAAAACCCCATAATCGCAAAATTTCTCGTAGGGAAATACTCAGTTGGATAAAGCGCAAGAACTGGAAGAAGTATTTGTCGCAATGCCTGTATTCTGAACCAAGTCGTCGAGCTTAACGACGTTAAATAAAGCGCTGAATGTGAGGCAACCCATTTTTTTCATTTCATTTCATGTCTTGAATTATTGTTTTTCATTTTCATATTTTATTTTTCATTCTATTTCATTTTCAGGTGCATCATACACATCAATCGAATATGGAACCCACATCTCATTCTCTTTTCTTTTTTTTTCTTTTTATTAACTCCCTCTAATAATATATTTATTATAATCTATCTTAATAATTTATTTATTATATATTATCTTTCTATTTAAATTCACGTAAGTTATAATTTGTTTTAAATTTAAATTATAAACTATATTTATATATATATATATATATATATATATATATCTTTATCTATCTATTATCTTATTTATTTTTAAATTTAACCTTTATCTTTATTATCTTAGATTATTATTTATTTTCAATTCTGAATCATAATATATATATCTATATCTATATAACTTTTAAATTATTAATATATATATCTTTATCAACTATATCTATTTTTTTAAAATAATATTATTTTTTTACAAATTTTTAATTATCCTTTTTAAAAAAAAACTAACATAATTTTCTCATACCTTTTCTTTATTCTGCAGCCGTCATCTCACCTTCAACCTTCACCAACGTCAAACTCCACCCTAGCAAACATGCCTCGCACCCGAGACCAAGCCTCCGGCTCTCACAACAGCCGCCGCTCATCATTGGTTTGGTCGTGGCCGCAATTGATTAGGGGAGTCTCTCCTTTCCTCTCTTTTACTTTAACTTATCATTTTGAGACAAAATGCATCAAGTGAGGGGGAGGAAGATATGCTTGTCAAAATTTTTATATTGCTTATCCGTTTGGTTGTTCTCTTGATTTCTTGATTTTATTTAATTTAAGTTCTTCGTTTAATCCTTAGTTTTGTCTTGTCTCACTGTTTTCATATGGTTTTGTATCTATCTTGTTAGAAAATTCTAGGTTGCACGATAGATTTTGGAATGATTAATTTTTGATTAAAATCCTTTATATGACATTTCTTTCTCTACTTCACATGATGCTTACCTAGGTACACAAGACAATTTTTGTGAGTTTTGAGCCTAATGAGCATGCATTATTTTTTGCTCTTTGTTTCTTTGAGTGTGCCTAGCTAAATTAGTTGCATTCTAGAACTTGTGTTTAAATTCTTTTTGAGATTACATCAATTGAATATGATGCTTAAATATGATTGAGGCACTAGGTTTTAACCATTTCTCTTCCCAAACAAATTGCCTACCCTTTAATTAATTTCCCCTAGTGAAACAATTTTGAGCCTTGGCCTTTTTCTTGAAATTCACCATATTTTAGCCTAATCCATTTTTCTTAATTCCATTATTTTTGTCCCCTTTTCAAGACAAAATTGTCTTAAAAAACAGATTCGAATAAATGCAGTCCAGCAGAGCAGAAAACACTGTGCAGAAACTGTTCGAATATGCAGTGCAAAAAAAATTGTGCAGAAAATTATTCGAGTCTGCAGTAAAAAAACAGAAAAAATAGCAGTGCACTTCAAAAAAAATACACTCCAGAACAATTTTGATTCGAATGAAAAAAAGTTTTGAATAAATTTTTGGGATGATTTTTGTCTTGAATTTTAACTCATATTTTTCAGCCTTTATCCTACCCGAATCTAAGCCCCATTACAACCCTTTTAAGACCTCTTGATTTTTGCGTCACATTCATGCTTAGTAGTGGAGATTAAATTTAACCACAAGCCTATGGTAATGCTCTAATTAGTTTTGGCTCGAGTGATTTTCTCTACCCTTAAACACTTTGAGTGACATGAACGATTCATTGTGAGGGTACTTGGTTTGCATCATTGATGTTAGTAGGGTATTGGAATGTCGTTTTTGCTTAAATTTCTTAATCTTGCCATTTATCTATTTTGCTCCTTATTTTCTTTCATGTTTAGATGCTTAATCATATACTTTGAGACTTCGTGAAATTAAGGACGGCAACTTGAACTTAGGTTTGTTTAATTTTGAGATACTTGAGGAAAAGCATCTGATAAGTGAAGAGAAGTTTGATGAGTATTTATTTTGGTTATATTTTTAGTCCTTATTTCGATTAAATATAAGTTTGAGGGACTTAACTGGCCTGTTTTATGTTGTTTTCATGCAGGGGACGTGATGCTGGAAATAAACTGGAATGGTGAGGAGTGACCGAGAGGCCTATGTGTGGTGAGACATGTGGAGCCATGAAGGTGTAGAGAAAGGCTGGTGGTGCTTCAGTGAGCCATGGCCAAATGGCCCCTGCCATTTTCCTTCTTTTTTTTGAAGCTAATCGTGGCTAACCCATCTTCCCCCTCTTTTTTCTCCCTCGTAGCTATTGAGAGCTCTTTTAATTCATAGCCAATTCCCTCAACCCCTCCCTTTTTGTGAATCATGGCCGAGTGGCCTCGTTAGTTCCGTAACCCCTCTCGGTGCTAACTCCCCCCTCATGGCCGAGTGGCCTCCTTGGGTTAAATAGGCATGTTCATTGGAGATTGTTACCATTTTCAAAGGGAATTTGGTGGTTGAAATGAATCTGCCAAGATGTGTGGGGTTATTAGTTGACTAGGTGAGTCATGAGTGTTGAGGGAAGTTGGTGAGAGAGGGAAAGAAGTTTGTACATGCTAATTTTGGGTCTGGTTGGATTGAGATCAAATGAGTGTGGGTTTAATTTTGGGTTTGGGCTCGGATATGTTTAGGCTCAGTTGAGTTTATTTATTTCATATTCAATGTGGTAAAATTTGGTGTGTACAACTAGCTGTAAGCACCAAATTTATTCGGGCCCAACTACTAGGCCCAAACTTAAATCCAAACCGAGATCCAATTTAACCATATCTGAAATCAATCCAAACCTGATTCAAATTAAGGTAACAACCCGGTTAACCAATCTCCCATTTTCTCTGTCAAGCCTCCATCAGCTAACAAACCCTGAAATTTCTCAACTACTCACATATACAAAAAGAATCTTCCTACAATCCCATGAACTAAGGTATGGATCCTCATTGTGATTATAAAAGGCAACAAATAAGCATAAGAAGGGGTAGATTATGGGGGTAATTGGTTGGGGCGAACTTGAGTCAGTACCGGGGAACGATTAGCTGCAGGGGAGAACCAAAAGCTATGGCCTCTCGGCTATGGCTCCACACCAAAACCACCATTCGAATACCCCCTAACCAACACCCTGAAGCTTCACCGAGTTTCACCAAGCAGGCTCCTAAACTCATACCCACTTGGGTCACTGTCCATTTCCTTATATCTAAACCAAATCATTACTCACCATTAAATTCATTCCAAAAAAAATCACAAAGAACCTGAGAAGCAACCACAAATTAGTAGCCAATGGGAAATGACAGTAATTGAAAAATGAGAGAAATGAACCTTGCCCATTCAACGGGAATCATCTACGACGACTGAGGCCTCTGTTTGTGGATCCGAACGGTGATGTTGAAGCTTGGACAGCCAGTAACAAGATACCAAAAATGCAACCAGATCCGACGACGAATTTAAGAGATCAGAACTATGGGAGATGAAGAGTTTCGATCCATACTTGTGAGCTTTGAAGCATTTTTTTTTGAAGAAACGGTCACCAGATTTGAGCTCAGCATGTCAAGACGAGTTTCTTGGTGAAGTTTAGAGTTGAACGGTCGCCATTGACGGCGGCCGATGGTGACCGAAGTGGTGACCAAAGATGACAGTGCACAATAGTCGACGATATGCATTGAGAGAGATGAGAGAGCTCTCTGTTTGATTTGAAATGAAAAAAAAATAAATGAATTAAAAAAAATATTAAAAATCCTTTTTTACTCAATGAATGTGAAACGGCAGTGCTGGTGGAAAGCAAATTTGTGCATGTTTTTTTATATATGTTTGGTAGGTAATTATCATTTTCATTTTGTCATGTCTGCATGTCATTCAATTAGGTCCTCTTTCATAAAATTAATTAATTTTTAAGCCTTATGATTTGTTCTTTGATTTGATTGGGTCATAATATTAAGATTTGATGATTAATTGGTTTTAATGTTTGATTAATTCGTGAATTGACCTTTAATTGAAATTAACTTAGTCTAATTTGGTCTATAATTTAATTTGATCAATTTATTAAATTAAGTTTGAATTTATTTTAATTGGTGAATCGATTAAAATTTAATTTTTAATTGTTTTGCTAATTAATTGTTTTCTTTCCTGCATTTGAATTTTTTTTAGTATGTCTTATTTTTTTTCGCAGCATAATTATTTTTATTTTTTTAGTAGTGCTATTAATCCTTTTTTAAGATTTCTTTTTTTTAGAGACAACATACACCCTTAGGTACCAATTCATGGGCGTAGTGGGGTGCTATAACCTTCCCCACTCATAACCGACTTCCGAACCTGACGATGATCTCGGTGTTGACGTAGACCAATATTACAGGTTTTCGGTTGTACCCAACTCAAAACGACTCCATTATTTTTGACCCGGACAGGAAACAACGTCTACAACAGTTAATAATCACTATAACAACTAATTAACCGTTGTGAACCAACCATGAAAGCCCAACAATGACAAACAGAAGCTGAATTTTGAAGGAGAAAAGTAAAACAAACATAAATAATTTTATTCAAAACTAAGACATCAACTTATAAGTATAACATATCTAATCCCCCACAATGTATCTACCCAAATGAAAGCAATAACATCACAGATATCAGAAAACACTACAAACACAACAAAACCGTAGCAATTCTCCAAAGAAACTGACAAATCAAACCAAAGGTGTTGTTTAGTCCCTCGGCTTGAGGTGGCCTTCATTGGCAAGCTTGAAGATATGAGCCTGAGCTGCCGCTGCACTGTTCGAACCAAGTGCTGCGACCAAACTCTCTCTAACATGCGTAGTTGAGAATGGGAACCGTTTATTCACCATGGAGTTGAGGAACGAAGCCGTCCCTTCCCGATAAAGTGCCCCGACTCCGTCGTTACGTGTGTTCGAAAGTGCTTGGGGCAAGCTCATGGTTGAGCCAAACCCGGGGATGCTGGTCACGCCGAATACGCTACCCACATTGCCCCACCAACCCAGCACTCTCCATATCAGTGCAGGGTGGCTCCTCCAGAAACTGAAAATGTAACAAAATATGAGTCAGCTCAGTTCTTTGGGGTTAGGGACTTGAAAAAAGCAATTTTATTAATTTGACTCAACGTGAAAAAAAATTCTATTCGTCTTTGTTTGACTCTAAAAAATTCCAAATAAAATTTGAGTTATAAAATAAAAATTTAAATAATTCACAATAATAATTAGTATATTGATTTTCAAATTCGGATTGAGTCCATTAATTCTTTCATATGTATATATATTCAGTGGCGGATCCAATTAATTTTGAGGGTGGACACAAGTCAAAATATTTTTGAGGTTGATCACAAGCCATAAAAATCTCAAAATTTCAAAGTGGGCACAAGTTATAAAATGTGTGAACTTTGAAAAGTTCACCGTGGGCATAGACAGATCCACCCAACTATACATATTGATCCGCCACTATATATATATTTGTATATGATTATAAAAAGTCATTTAAATTTGAATTAATTAGTATCATAAAATTATAAATATTGATAATTAAATTTGAAAAGAAATTCAAACAAATCGACTCAAAAATATTTCAAGTAAAGCTTGAGCAATAAAATAGAATTCCTCTACTTAATTAACTCGATTTTTGTACTCGACTCGATCAAATTATCGGTCCTGTTTGTGGCATGGATACGATAAGTTCGTGATGAAAGTTACAATGACTTACTCGCATGTACCGCCCAAATGTGGACTTCCCGGATCATTAACGGGAGTGGATGGCGGGCTTACGGTGGCTGGGGTTGGAGGGGAGTGGTGGTAATTATTATATCCACCATGTGAAGGTGAATGTGACGGTTTTGATGGAGTCGAAGGTTCATGCGGCGGTGTTCCACAATCCCTACCCGAAGGCGTTGATGGTGTCGGTGTAGGGTGGTAACCACCACCGCTTCCATGAGTTGGAGGCGAGCCACCGTGTGAGCCTGCAGTTAGAATAATGAGGAATCAGCTCAGGCCTCAGCGTGCATAATCAACTATGAATGTGAGTGGTAAAAGAGAGTGAAAACTGAAACCTGAGGGGACAGTCCCTGTGTGGGGGTCCGGTGGTGCCGGAAAGAAAAAGTTTTTCTGCTCTTCAAAGCCATTAATGGACATTACCGGAACGACGAAGTTCCGGCCAAGAAAGCAAGCCAGCAAAATCGAGATGATCGAAGAAACCAGCTTGCTTCTTTCCTTCTCCATCTCTCAGTCTGGTATACAAACACAAGAAGAAGAAGAAGAAGAAAGAATGGAGATATAGTGTGTGTGGGTTCAAAAGAACGATGGGGTGTATATAAATATAGAATGGGTTTGACAAGGTGAAGTAAATAGGAGCAGGTGAAGCAGCGCAAGGTTAGTTGATGCCAGCAACTGCATTTACATGTACTATACTAATACGAAAAATTAAGTCTAAAGTTTAGGGTTAAAATTTATGATTATTATTTAGGATTAGAATTTAAGATTTAGAGTATATGTGGTTTAGTTTTTTGGTTTTATGGTTTAAAATTTAGAGTCAGAGTTTAATTTTTTAGTGGCGTGTCATATGGACACAAAAAAGAACAGATAATTTTTGTTCATCACGAATAGAAATCTTCTAGCCACTTTTTTGTGCTCCTATTTATGTCTGACACTAAAAAATTAGGTTTATAGTTAGGGATTAGGATTATGATGTAGGATATAGTTTGTAGGGTTTAGAATTTAGAAATAGTTAGGGCTTGTGGTTTAATTTTTTAGTGTTGAGACATAAATATCGACACCAAAAAGGAGCATGAGGTTTTTATTTGTATATTATCATATTGTTTCAGGTGTAATTTGTACCTCGTTGTGTGTACTTTTTTTATTTAGGTATAGAGAAGTTTTTAATGAGACACTCAACGTAGGTCTTGGATTTTTTACTCTATAATAAAATCTCAATTGGTGAGAAAAAAAAGAATAAGATGATTATATGTTATCGTGAAATATTAAAACTATTTTTGTTAATTTAATATCGAAAGCACGTCGTTATCTGATTTATTGATAGTTCAAATTTATGTCAGTTTTGAGCAAGCACATTTGGCCGGTTAGCCAAGCTACTCATATTTGTTCTCTCATATTCCCTTAGGTTATGGGTTCTAGACTCACTAGGAGCACCCTCTTCCTTCCTCATATTCCCTTAGGTCATAGGTTCTAGACCCATTAGGAGCTTCCCTTTCCTCCCCTAGAGTCTTCCCTTTCCCTTCCCTCTAAATAGGATTAGGATTAGGATTAGATCTAAGATTTGTCGAGAAAAAAATTAGGTCCATTTTCGTAAATTTGACCAAATGATACCAAAATCGAAATAATATATTTATTTGTGAACTGTAATGTTTTGTTTAGGGTCCTATGTGAGGAACTTAGCATTAAATCTTAACGCGGAGAAGGTTAAATAAGAGAGAGTTTTGTGACCATTTACATAAATACACAGTTGAAAACTACCTTGTAACCTATACAGATTTCATGCTTGTAAATATACAGCTGCAGCAACCCCTAAGTTTTGATTTTTTTAAGACATATTTATCGTATTTGTATAGGGTTTTTGGATTATTATATTTTTATATTCGTGTCTAAATAAATAATATATATAAATATTAAACTCGAATAAAAGAATAAAGTAATAAAAATGTTATGTCCTTTATATTCTCCATTATTATTATTTTTCGAAACAATGTCCTGGTATGTTAAATTTCTTGTTGTTTCTTCTCCGGCGCCACCCCTAACCATACCCACAACTGATATTGGTTAGACAATTCTCTAGAGTATGAAAGACTGAAGCTCTTTGGAACAACCTTATCAAGAGATTGTAGCACCTTTGATAAGACAAACATCGAATCAGTCCGTTCTACCAATTGAGCTTATAAACGGGTAAGTAAGTTATACCGTTACTTCCATCATATTATATAAGGTCTAGACTTGACAAGTTCATCAGACCTTTCACAATATAACCACAAAGGGAAGTCATCAACTTCCCCAAGATGAGATCTACACCAAAACTCATCTTTTTTCTTCTTCATTCACTATAATAATTATTGACAGTAATTCTTCGTCTAAAATTAAAAAAAAAGAAGAGAAAATCGTCCAAAACATTGACAGTAACCGTCATCCCACTTTTACCATCAACAAGAAACAATAAAATTCAATTCATCACAGTGGTTGCTGCCAGAGTTCTTCCCGTAGAAAATCTGGCATGTTAGAGCCATTTTGATCAAAACCTAATAAATTCACATAGGCTAAAATTTCACAACCTAAAGTTTGTAAAAGGAAAATGAAAAGCAATGATAGATCTGTCAGTTGGATCAGGGAGATGGACATTTTTTATCTTTTGAAAATTTTAAATTTTTATATAGTTCATATTTTTTTTTATATTTTTTATCTACAATATAATTTTGTATTTCTTAAAAATTTCTAATATAATACTATAAAAATTCGTATTCTTTGACATAAAATCTTACAAATCTATCAACAAAGTTTCATAACTTAAAAGAAAGATAGGTAGGGAAATTAACCACTGCGACGCATAGTTAATTTGTTAGATGAGAGGAGGTTTATCGGCACATGATTTGTTCTCACAGATCCACCTTAATCTTAAATACGAAAAATTATTACATAGTCCTGGGACACCATGCTATTTATGGTCTCGTCCACTAAAAACCAGCTTATTAGTTTTTTTTTTCCATGTCATTTTTTCTAAAGATGAATTTTCACTTTTTATGCCATGTAAAAAGGGAGTGGGTAGTTACATTGAAAAATTATATTATGGGTCTTTCCCACCACGTCATTCATGAGACTATCCAATAAAATGCATCTATTTCATTATTTTTTTCCATATCATCTTTTTACCAAGTGAATCTTCGCTCATAATTACTGTAAAGAGAGAGAGAGAGAAGAAAACAAAAAGAAAAAGAAAAGAGAGAGAGATGAAAAAGGGGAAGAAAAAATAAAAACCCGAAAGGGCGCTTTGAGAAAAACAAGCTTGAAGTGAAAACTTGGAAAGGCCCTTAAAGAGAAAATGTTCAAAATCCCTAAAAGAAAGAAACAAAGATGGTTGAACCCGAATATAAGATAGGGTACCACTCCTAAGAAGAAGAAGAAGAGGGATAAGAAGAAGAAAAAGAAGAAGAAAGCAAGAAAAAGTTAGGATCGACCGGTCAGAGAAAATAACCGAACAACTCTGAGATGTTGCAGTTCATTAGAAAAGATTCTGAACCATGACTCCATATTTGAAGGAGCTAACCTCAGCAAGATTAAAGAGCTCCTAATGAGAAGAGCTCGATCGAAAAAGGTCGAAGATCTCATAGCGAGAAGAACTCGCTCAAAAAGAAATAAAAAATTCATAGAGCGAAAGAGGCAGATACTCATAGATCAAAATTTTTAGAGCGAAGGAGATAGATACTCACAGCTCAGGGTTTTCGGAGCGAAGGAGACAGATACTCATAGCTCAAGATTTCTGAGCAAATGAGGTAGATACTCAAAGCTCAAGGATTTTAGGCAAATAATTTCAAATTCGCCACGTTAGGTTTTTAGAGCGAAGGAGGCAGATACTCAAAGCTCAAGGATTTCATGCGAAGGGTTTCAAATTCACCATGTCAAGGTTTTCAGAGCGAAGGAGGCAGATACTCATAACTCTAGGACTTCGGGGCACAAGAGGCAGATACTCATAGCTCTGACTTTCGAGGAAGAAAAAAGGTAAATAGTTCTATATAGGAGGAACTCGCAGCTTAGAATCTTCAAACAAGGAAGTGAGACAAAATTTGTGCTTGTGGTCTTTGCTTTATTATTATTACACAAGAATAAGCAAAAATGAGCAATTGTAATAACTAATTTTGTTTGGGATAGACCCGTTTTATTTTTATTTTTATAAGTAATGGGCTTTTTATATGTTATTACTATCTATAAATAAATAAAAAGTGTGATACGAACTTTGTTTAACTTTAACTAGTTTATATTATATATGTATGAGATTTCTTATTAAAACCCAAAAAATTACTAAGTGATGTATATATGTGTTGCTATCATATTATTGTTATGTTTTATTATGTTGAAAAAACCCTTAAATATTATTACTATATGTTATCCTATATTAATTGTTCATATTATCATCACGTATCATCCTTAGAGTTATTATTATAAGTTATCATTAATATTATCATATATTATTATTATTATTATTATTATATTTATTCTGTTATTGTGTTAGAAAAAAAGCAAGAAAGACTATAAACTATTAATAAAGCCCAATATAAATAAATAAAATCTAAGTTCATTGATATCCAGTCCATTTACAACTTATATAATCTATATACATATTTAGCCCATTTTCAGCCCAAGTTGATTAACCTAAACCCTAATCTAAATTTTTTTTGGCTTGCTTTCCTTTTTGCGCAGCCCAGTGGTGACTATTAGATCAAGGTTGATCGAACGGTCCAGATTGCATTAATTGGATGAAGCCCTAAGCTGGTAGTTTTCTGCCTTGGCGTCGCATCAAGCATAGCCCGTGGATTGGGGGGCGTATCGAACGGCTGAAATTACATCCAACGCGTGTGCAATTCATGCCCGACTCACCGTTTTCCCCACGCGTCGCACGCACGACGCCTTGTCTCCTTCACGCGCGCGTGTGGATCACGCCTCACGACTTCTCGGCTTCCCAAGATGCGTCGTTCTCTCAGCTCTCTCAGGTCCCCCATCCTCAACCGATTCCTCACATACAAAGAAACAAACAAAATATCAAGAGCATTCCCAACCAAATTTCAGAGACAAAACCAACAGAAATCAGAGCTGCAATATGAATACAAACAAGGAATTTTAGATCAACCAATAGAAAATTTAGGATTGATTTATTCCTTTATTTTAAATGATGTAATTTTGGTGCTACAAAGACCGAACCCAAACACATTGTAAAGAGGGCATCATTGGGGAATTTCAGAGAACAAGCAATACAAAAAAAATCCTTCAGAGGTATCATATTCTTCTTTCTAGGCATTTTGTTTCGAAGCGTACAAAATACATAATCAAAAAGAGGGTTTAGGGTTTCTATTTTACCTCTATCGTTTCATCTGCCATTAAGTCAGTTTTGCTTTTCTCGCCGCCGATAAGCACGAATCCGATCTTCTCATAGCCGTGTGTGGTGAGGTGGTGAAGAAGCAAGCCAAAAGACGAGTTTTTATTTTATTTTCTTTTGCTTTAGCTTTTTCAAAAAAGGTGTCAAACTTTGTTTTTTCTCAAAACAGGTTTCGGTTTTGAAATCAGAAAAGTAAAAAGTTCTAAACAAAGGGGTTTTTGTTTTTTCGGTTTTGGGTTCGTCGGCCGCTGGCTAGCGACGGTCGACGCGACGGTGTGCGGTGGCACTCATCAGAGGTCGAGAGAGTCAGAGAGCTGTAGGATCGTTTTTAACCAAAAGAGGTCATTCTAGGCTGAGATGGTCCTTATATATTGTTTTAACTTATTAAAATTGGTTTATTCGCCGTTCAAATCCTTCCGCCCCTTTTAAATTACGCCCGAAGGGTTTTCAAACTCCTAAACCACATGTTTGGTCCCTCTGCGTGGGTAGATCACACCCCTGGCGTAATTTAGCCCTTTTTACATAAACCCCTTTTAGCCCTCAAATCCTTCTACCCTAAACCCCTTTTTACATAAGTCTCTGTTTTTGATTAATTTAGCCCTCAAATTTTGTTTCTTTACATTTTGGTCCTTTCTGGTATTTAAATCCATCTTTTATCATGCATGTTTATTTTTATTTTACTTCTTTAATTTCCAGTTTTATTTCCTATGTTATGTTCGCTTCGTTTTGATGTGGATATATGGTTTTATGCTTGATTTGGTGTTTAATATATGAGTATTATATAGTATATAGTTTTTGTATAACATATATAATATATAGTTTTTGTACATCTAATATATAGTATTTTTATATAATATACATATAACATATAGTTTGTTTGTTTTACATAATTTCTATATAATACACGATATATAATATATATTCCTTATAATATATGTTTTTCTATATGATATGTGTTACAATACAATATATATTTTTTTATTAGATAATATATGTCATAATTATAACACATAGTTTTTATAATATATAATACATGTCTTTATATAGTATATAATATATAATTAAAGTACGTTTTCTCAAAATACATGCATGTGATTTTTCACATAGGCTTAGTCTAGATGTTTGGGCTTTGCTTTGTTTAGGGCTTTGAGCTTGTAAGGTTAGTCTTAAGATAGATTAAGTAAAATTAATCTAATTAATTTAAAGCCGTGTGTTCGTCTAATAAGGGCACGATCTTTAAATTAATTAAATTAATTTAAGATTAGTTTTAGAGCTATAGTTAGATTTAGGTTCGAACTAGCTTAATTAAGTTAAATTTTTCATTGACTTATTGGGATGAATGTTTAATTCATTAAGTTAGTCGAACACTTCATAATTATCTTTTAGGATGAAATTGGTGTTAGACCTAGACAGACACTTAATTAAAATCGAGATTAATTAATTCAGTTCATTTTAAATGGAATCCTTGGTTTATTAGAATACTAGTTTAAAACCAACCAAATTAATTATTATGATTTGGGATAAACCATAAATTATTAAGAGTCTCTTTAGTTTTATGGGTTTAATTAATTTAGGAATTAATATTAGACTCACCTAGATAATAATTAGATCACCAATCAGATTTTTCATAATTTGGGCCTCTTGGTTAGGGCTTTAGTGGGCTTTTTGTGTGATTATTTTAAAGCTTTTTTGTGAAATGTATTTTAACTGTCATTCATATGGTCGTTGGTATGTTAAATACATGTTAATTGGTTTAAACCGTACAAAGGAGAGGTACCTATTAATCCTGATATTCGTGTCGTAACAGTCCTAACTCAATGGATGTTGACCGGATATTTGAGTTAATCCTTATCGTCTCAAGGTAAATGACAGTTTAAATTTGACAATATCATAACATCATACTTTAATGCTTGCATCATGCATAAAGGTGACGTACGAAAGTCGAACCATAAATTAACACGGCAGTCGGGCTTATTCGATGTAGGTTTAATCTATGGTCCAATGTATGATCATCCTTATTAATTAAATGTTCAATTAATTCGAACCCGCCAATTTGATAAAGCTCATACAATTAGGGTTGATTTTCAATTAAGAATCCCTAATTAAACTCATTTTAAATTTCAACAATTTTCATCGATTAATAGCAACAAATATTTTGATATCGATATCCGGGCATGATGGGGGTGCTAACCCTTCCCCACACTTAACCAATGTTGGAGTATGCCCAAAGACCAATCATGGGATGATTGTAAAAGACATACTTATTTATCTTGTTTATTAATAAAGTCATTATTATTATTATTTCAGTCTTATTCTGTGCATCTATAAATAAACTGAATTATAATAAAGTCCTTAGTCGAGAATTATTGCGGGCGTGGACAACAATAATATATTAAGACTAATATGTAGTTGATTGAAAACAAAGTGTTGTTATTGACATATAGATGTCAAAGTCAATACATAAGTATGTGTTAGAGAACGACATAATGGACTGACCCGCTATGAGCATGTTTCTTGGATTATTATGTGACAGTCACAACATTGCTCATGGTGATAACTAAGCGTATGATCCTCAGACTTGAGATCAACATTATTTCAATATCGAGAGTGATATATTTTGATGCAGTCAAACGTGTTTTGTAACAGACTACACTATAAAGACTGATATTGGATATGTCACACTCTATATAGCGAAATATGGTTGATCAAGATAGGATTTGTCCCTCCTACATAATAGGAGTAATATCGTAGGCCACTTGATTGAGTGAGACTAGAAAATGCATGGCCATGCTTGAATAAATTGATATGAGATATCATAGTTATTCGTTTATCATAGTCTACTCAAGATATCAAGAAATATTAGATGGACTATACAAGTGTGACTAATCCATGACTTGTGTTCGATCTAGATATAAGGACAAAAGGATGTAATACATAAAAGAAGTTAATCACGAAAAAAGGTAAAGTCGAACCACGACTTCATGTAACTTAGGTAGAAATGATGTATTGCTAAATGCCACTCATTGTTTGTAATATTAGAATTGTTCTAGAAATTACTACTAACGTTACATGAACCTACAAGGGTCACACCCTATGATTGAAACGAATAAATATCGACCAGATAGCATGTGTACAAACTTGTTGTACACGTAATAATTATTAAAGACGAAATTATTATAATTATTGTAATTATGGATAATATCGTTTATATATATTTTAATAATTAGATAATTATTGTAATTATCAAACACTATTAAAATATATATATCCCTAAAGAAACCTAATTATAGTAGAATGAGATTCTACATATGTAATTGTATTCGGTTAAATATTTTGTTTATTTAATGAATTCGAATTAAAGTAGAATTAGATTCTACATATTTAATTATATTCGGTTAAATATATTGTATATTTAATGAATCCAAATTTAATTAGAATTATTTTTTTGAATGCTATATAAAGGTATAAGGTCTAGCCGCCAAAGTATGCTTTTCGGAAAGCCTCTCTAATAGTTAGAGATGAGAAAATATTTTTAGTTTTCTTCGGGTGGACTGCGTAGAGTTTGAAGCGATATTGTGACAACTCAGATTCGATTTGGTTCATCCTAACTCCCTAAGGATATCAAGATACTAGACTTATTAAGGTAATATTTCATCCCTACTCACCCCGAATTCGTCCCTTGTACATGGATCACTGGCGGAATTCGTCGGATAATTTTTGCTATGCCATGGGGTGTAGCGGCGTTTCTCAACAGTGGTATCAGAGCCACTTGTACGATACAAATTCGAACTTAAATACTTGGATGGTGCTTTTGTATGCGATGCATGTTATTAGATTAGGATTTATTCGTTTTTGACAAATATATGATATTTTCACACATTAGATCGCTTTACGCCTAATCTAAATAAATTAAATTGATTGTTCCAAGTGATTAAAGAGTTAGTCACAGAGATATTAGGGTTTTCAGATGTTAAGCGTTAACATATATGAGTAACAATTATATTCAGACTAATGTTTAGTCTATAGATAACGTGGCGGAAAGTAACAAAGAATTGTTCAAGTAAAAACCTCGTGGATTTTGAAATCCTGAAAAAAACGATAATGTTGATAAAAGTTATCAAATCGTAAGGTTTTACCACAGCAATTAAGATGATGATCTTAAAAAAATATGCCATTGACTTGACCCCGCAAGGGGCTTCGCCCCTTGACCCCTGCATAGGTATAATCTGTCAAGACGTCAATAATAAATCACTCGATGTTTTGCACGGTGTTTAAAATGCATGGTTATAGCCCAATAGCCCTTTTATTTTGGTTTTAAATAAATACAGCCTGCGTGTCGTGTCTTTCTTTCTTCTATTGTAATTCTCTTATCATCTTACTCCATCGTATGAAAAATGAGTTTCTGAAAAATTGTAATATTTGCGGAGAAAGCGTGGACCAAAGGAGCAGAATGATGGACTGATCAAAGGTGGATTAGGTGCTTGAGAAGCAAGTTCTATCTTTAGTAATTATGGTTCTCCCATTAGCTTGGGATACACCACCTTAGTTTTAAGGGCTATAACCATTGCATTTATATTTACAGCTTTACATGTATGTGATACAATATATTTTTTAGCATGATGGTAACTGCTTAAATCATAATAGAATGGTGAGATTAATATAACAAAAAAACTCTTCAAATTTAATAAAATTAGTCATCCAATATTAACCCTCGTTAAAATCTTGATCGATTCTATGTAATTTTTGCCAAAGAAAAATACTTAGATCTATCTTGGTTAAACGCGAAGAATAAGCAAGTGATATTCAATGGTAGTAATATTGGTTAAACTAGGTTGCTCTAATAAGATTAGAAACCTAAAGACTAATGATTGTTCAAGGATTTTGGTAATTGAAATACAATACGAAAGTGCATGTCTGGGATTGGTTCTTTGAAAGACTTGGTATTTAAGCGTGCCCAGTACACCACCTCTCTTCTCATAAGTTACCTACCTGGTGCATTGTTCATTATTGTGCTTTTTATTAGACCATATGAACTTTTGTTTTGGACAAATAGTTGTTCATCAAATATAAGAATTACATTAGATGTAATTAGCAAGTGTTGCTTACCTAAATAATTGGATTCTAGGAGTAAAGCCAAAGCTGACTTGGAATAAAATGAAATATGGATCCTTACACACTAGAAATACTTTTAGTAAGTTTTTCAATTTTGAGGATTTTTAATAATAGGAGTGTAATTTCTTTATGAACATGATAAAAGGTACTTATAAATCATATTTTATCATTGTAGATTTTATGGCAAACTCAAACACATTATTATTGCGATCCGTCCTTGAGAAGGACAAATTGAATGGCTTGAACTTCTTTAATTGGTTTTGTAACTTAAAGATTGTCCTTAAGCAAGAACAGAAACTGCAAATCATCGAAGAACGTGTCCCTAAAAAGCCAGCGGATGATGCCGCTAAAGATGAAAGGGAAGCCTTTGAGAAATACTCAAATGACATAGTAGATGTTGGATGCTTGATGCTTGCGACCATGACCCTCGAGCTTTAGAAGCAACATGAGGACATAGTTCCCTATGAGATGGTTAAGAATCTCAAAGAATTATATGAGGGGCAAGCTCGTCAAGAGAGGTATAAGACCTCTAAGGCTTTTTTTCGATGCAAAATGTTAGATGGAACTCCAGTAGGAACTCATGTTCTCAAAATGATAGGGTATATTCAGACCCTTGAAAAATTGGGCTTCCTTCTTAGTGTTAAATTGGCTACTGATGTTATCTTGTAATCGTTGCCAGATAGTTTTAATCAGTTTGTTCTTAATTTCAATATGAATGACATTAACAAATCATTGCCTCAGTTGCTTGGTCCATTAAGAACAACAGAAAACAACATGAAAAAGGTTGGTTGCAAACCTATTCTAAAGGTCCGAAAAGAAAACAAAAAAGGAAAGCCCAACACTAAGGCAAAGCTAAAGCCCAACAAAGGAAAAGCTGCATTGAAACCCAAAGGAGGAGTTGCAAAAGAAGGAAAGTGTTTCCATTGCAACAATGCTGGACATTAGAAGAGAAACTGCCCTGTCTATCTTGAGGACATTAAGAAGGCAAGAGAAAATGGACAATCCGGATCATGTATTTATGTTATTGATATTAATCTATCAACATCTACTTCTTGGGTATTAGATATCGGTTGTGGTTCACACATTTGTACTTTTGTACAGAGATTAAAAAAATGAGTAAAAAATTGGCAAAATGAGATGTGGACCTACGAGTGGGAAATGGAGCAAGAGTTGCTGCATTAGCTGTAGGAACATATACTTTGTCATTACCTAGTGGACTTGTTTTAGATTGAGAGGATTGTTATTTCGTACCCATTTTGACTAAAAACATTATTTCAATTTCTTGTTTGAACAAGATTAGTTTTGAGATTATCATTAAGAATAATAGTTGTTATTTTTCCCTCAATAATGTTTTTATGGTACGGCTCAATTAATCAATAGCCTCTATATCTTAGATCAAGACAACTCCATATATAACATAAATACGAAAAAATAAAAAACAAATGACTCTAATCAAACTTATCTCTAGCATTGTCACTTTGGTCATATAAGTGAGAAACGCATATCAAAACTTCATAAAGATGGATTTTTGGATTCTTTTGTTTCGAACAATTACATATATGTGAACATTGCTTAATGGGAAAAATGGCCAAATCACCATTTGACGGTAAAAATAAGCGAGCAAGTGATTTATTAGGTCTAATACATAGTGATGTATGTGGACTGATGAATACACAAGCCAGAAGAGGGTTTCAATACTTCATTACTTTCACTGACGACTTCAGTAGTTATGGGTTTGTTTACCTAATGCATCATAAATTTGAAGCCCTTGAAAAGTTCAAGGAATTTAAGAATGAAGTACAAAACCAGTTAGGAAAGAGTATCAAAGCTCTTCGATCAGATCGAGGAGGAGAATACTTAAGCCTAGAGTTTTATGAACTCCTTAAAGGATATGGGATTGTCTCACAACTTACACCTCCAGGTACTCCACAACACAATGGAGTCTTTGAAAGGAGAAATCAAACTTTTTTAGACATGGTTCGGTCAATGATGAGTCATATTGATCTTTCAACTTCTTTTTAGGGACATGCGCTAGAAACAACTACTTTCACACTAAATCGTGTTCCGTCTAAATCGGTTCAAAAGACACCATATGAGATGTGGACTAGGAAATGTCCTAGTATGTCTTTAGTGAAAATTTAAGGATGCGAAGTTTATTTTAAACATTAGATGTCTACAAAACTCGAACCCGAATCTCATAAATGTAATTTTGTAGGGTATCCTAAAGAAACTAAAGGATAATATTTCTTCAATCCATCTGAGAACAAAGTGTTTGTTGCTCGAACAGGATTTTTTCTCGAAAGAGAATTTATTCTCAGAAAGGGAAGTAGGAGAAAATATTAAACTTGAAGAAATTCAAGATCAACCACAGATTACTGAACCAGAGATTGAATAACCACTAGTTCTACAAATAGTTGAGGAACATCCAACCGTTCTTAAAACAAAACCACTATAGAGATCTATGATAGAACGCAATGCGCCTGAGAGATGTGGATTTTGTAGAACTAATGTTTTGATATAATAATTGAAAAATGTTTTGGACTGATTTAAAAAGTATTTAAAACATTTACAAAGTCCAAACAACTTGAAATTGTGTTTAGGAAGTTTTCAAAAGGGTTTTTAATGTGTTTCAAAGGCCAAATTATACAAACCTGTCCAGGTGTTTCGAAACACCTTAGGGCGTTTCGAAACAGGGGATTCCAGTAGCATATTCGTTTCGAAACGTGTTTCGAAACGGGCTTTCCCTGGACTTGATTTTTGCCCAGCGTTTCGAAACGGGCTAGGCCGTTTCGATACGCCCATGTGGCAATGACCACAACGGTCATAAACCCCAACGGCTATCTTCCCAAATAACTTTTAAATGCAGGCGTTTCGATACGGGCTTATAGCGTTTCGATACGCGTTCCGAAACGGCAAGGGGGTGTTCCGAAACGGGTACCCTGACAGACTGCAACGGCTCTTTCTACATTGAGAGTGTTTCGAAACGGCCTCGAGCGTTTCGAAACGGGGAGCTGCAGAACTGCATTTATGGTGGGAATAAAGTCCTCAACGGCTCCAATTTGATCCCAACGGCTAGTAACGGCTACAAACTCAATTGGGAGTATAAAAGGGACCTCCAAGCATCAAGAGAAGGCTAATGCTCATATTGTCAAACATCAAATGATCAAGAAATTGTCTTAGCACTTAAATTGTCAATTCTTGTATAGACAAACACTAGTGAGCCAAAATTGTCAAATTTGCTCAAGTGTTTTAGGTTTGGGTGAGTGCTTAATTGTGCAAACAAACTCCTATTAGAGGATTACAAGTTTGCTTTGTTTATCTCTTGTAAAGAGGGTTTCAATCAAGGCTTTGGGTAGAAAGCTTGATTGGTTGTAAAGGTTTCCTCCTAAGCCTAGAAAAGGGGACGAATCAATTAGTGGATTGATTGTGAAATCCTTAGTGGGGAGCTAAGGTAGTGGATGTAGGTGCTTGTTAGAAAACCGAACCACTATAAATCTTTGTGTCACATTTCTTTTTAGCTTCCTTTACCCTTCCACCCAAATATCCACCTCTCCACCACTTGGTGAGCATAATCGGTTGAACGAATCGAGCCCCACACAACTCAACAATTAGTATCAGAGCTTGGCTCAATCGAAGAGGATTCACATCCTATTGAGAAGATCCGGCAAGCTCGATCACTATTTCATCAACGGGCTCAAATGGCACAATCAATAGACAAACCGCCTTTCTTTGACGGAGACCACTATGCCCATTGGAAGACAAAGATGAAATTCTTCTTGAAGTCAAGAGATTACAAGCTATGGGACATAGTTGAAGATGGTCCGTTCGTGCCTCAAAGAAGTAAAGCGGAGTGGAGTGCCGACGATCGCAAGAAGATGGAGCTAAATTGCAAAGCATTGCACATTCTATTTTGTGCATTTGGTCCATCCATGTATGAGAAGATGTCTTCTTGTGAGAGTGCCAAGGAGGTATGGGACAAGCTTGAAGTCACATACGAGGGGACAAATGAAGTCAAGGAGACCAAGATTGGGCTCCTAACCTTGGAGTATGAGAACTTCAAAATGGATCCGGAAGAGAACATCGAGAAGATGTTTGATAGATTCTCCACCATCACCAACGGTCTTAAAGGTTTTGGAGAAGCCATCCCGGAAGAAAAGCTTGTTCGAAAGCTCATCTACTCACTTCCCGAGTCTTGGGACTCAAAGAGGACCTCCATCATCGAAGCCAAAAATTTGAAGACTTTGAAGCTTGATGAACTTATGGGGTCTCTTCTCACTCATCAAATTATGAAGAAGAACAAGGAAGAGGAGAAGAAAAGGGAAGAAATTAGAGCTATGAGAGAGAAGAAAATCAAAGGGCTTGACATCAATGCTAGTGCCATGGCTCTCAAATCCTCCACTTGCCATCATGTCTACTCAAGTGAAGAGGAGGATGAAGAAGAAGAGATAGTTCATCTCTTCAAGAAGTGTGCCCCGTTCATGAAGAAAGCCTTGAGAGAGCTTGAACGAGAACCTAAGAGAAAGGAGAGGGCAAGCACTTCAAGCCATAAGAAGAAGGCACATTTGGCTACTTGGAGTGATGAAGACTCCACCGACGATGAACAAGCCAACCTTTTCCTTATGGCCATCGAAGAAGATTCAAGGGTAACTTCTAATTCATCCACTTCATGTTCTTATTCCTTTGATGAATTACAAGATGCCTATGATGATTTGGTTTTAGATTTTAAAAGCCACATTTTGAAAAACAAAAAATTGGTTTCAAAGTTAAAAATTCAAAATGATTTGCTTTCTAAAACCAAACTTGAACTTGAAGCAAAACTTGAAGAGTTTGAATTAAAATGTTTTGATTTACAAAAATTGCTTCAAAATGTTCAAGAAGAAAAAGATTTGATTTCCAAAGAGCTTGAAAAGAAAAACAATTTTGGAAAATCAAATTTTTATGTTAGACAATCTAGTGCCCCTAGATTTAAAGATGGTAAATGTTTTAGAAGTGTTTGGGTCCCAAAAGGACTAACCACTTCAATTAAAAAGGATGACATTGAAAAATGGATTCCTAAGGGGTCAAAAATTTGTGCTACTAACGTTCATGGATCCAAAGCAATTTGGATACCAAAAGTTACTTGATTGTCTTTTGCTAGGTGTGATGGAGATGTTCAACAAGTCAAACATTGAGGGGGAGCTCCATGCACACAAGGAAGAACACTTGAAGAAGGAAGGCTTCACATCCTACCTTGAGTTCAAGTGTGGTAAAATTCTAGTTGTTTTGATTTTATTTGTTTATCTTTGTTTAAATTCAACTAGATGATCATATATGTTGTTGACTAACATTTGGATGATGCTTTGAGTAAGGGGGAGCCATTTTAAAACCAAATTCTTACTTTTGCCAAACTTTTACCTCTATTGTTATTTTTGAACTTAATGTTTTAAATTCTTTTTGATATAACAAAAAGGTGGAGAAATGGTTTGAAAAATTGAATTTTCAAATGAATAAGGGGGAGCTTTATTTGAATTAAAATTTTTCAACTCTTATTCACATTTTTAAAGTTAAAGGGGGAGAATCCCAAACAATTTTTCAAGTGAGTTTTATTATATCAAAAAGGGGGAGATTGTAGAACTAATGTTTTGATATAATAATTGAAAAATGTTTTGGACTGATTTAAAAAGTATTTAAAACATTTACAAAGTCCAAACAACTTGAAATTGTGTTTAGGAAGTTTTCAAAAGGGTTTTTAATGTGTTTCAAAGGCCAAATTATACAAACCTGTCCAGGTGTTTCGAAACACCTTAGGGCGTTTCGAAACAGGGGATTCTAGTAGCATATTCGTTTCGAAACGTGTTTCGAAACGGGCTTTCCCTGGACTTGATTTTTGCCCAGCGTTTCGAAACGGGCTAGGCCGTTTCGATACGCCCACGTGGCAATGACCACAACGGTCATAAACCCCAACGGCTATCTTCCCAACTAACTTTTAAATGCAGGCGTTTCGATACGGGCTTATAGCGTTTCGATACGCGTTCCGAAACGGCAAGGGGGTGTTCCGAAACGGGTACCCTGACAGACTGCAATGGCTCTTTCTACATTGAGAGTGTTTCGAAACGGCCTCGAGCGTTTCGAAACGGGGAGCTGCAGAACTGCATTTATGGTGGGAATAAAGTCCTCAACGGCTCCAATTTGATCCCAACGGCTAGTAATGGCTACAAACTCAATTGAGAGTATAAAAGGGACCTCCAAGCATCAAGAGAAGGCTAATGCTCATATTGTCAAACATCAAATGATCAAGAAATTGTCTTAGCACTTAAATTGTCAATTCTTGTATAGACAAACACTAGTGAGCCAAAATTGTCAAATTTGCTCAAGTGTTTTAGGTTTGGGTGAGTGCTTAATTGTGCAAACAAACTCCTATTAGAGGATTACAAGTTTGCTTTGTTTATCTCTTGTAAAGAGGGTTTCAATCAAAGCTTGATTGGTTGTAAAGGTTTCCTCCTAAGCCTAGAAAATGGGACGAATCAATTAGTGGATTGATTGTGAAATCCTTAGTGGGGAGCTAAGGTAGTGGATGTAGGTGCTTGTTAGAAGACCGAACCACTATAAATCTTTGTGTCACATTTCTTTTTAGCTTCCTTTACCCTTCCACCCAAATATCCACCTCTCCACCACTTGGTGAGCATAATCGGTTGAACGAATCGAGCCCCTCACAACTCAACAGATTTCTTGTCACATTGCATGGAGACGTTCTTCTCATAGACCAATATGAACCTAATACTTATCAGGAAGCAGTGGAGAGCCCAGACTCTAATAAATGGCTAGAAGCCATGAAATCCGAGATGGATTTCATGTCAGAAAACCAAGTATGGACTTTGGTCGACCCACCCGAAGGGGTTAAGCACATAAGATGAAAATGGGTTTTCAAAAAGAAAACCGACATGGATGGCAATGTACAAACATACAAAGGGCGATTGGTCGCTAAAGGATTTCGTCAAACTCATGGTATAGACTATGATGAAACTTTTTCCCCTGTTGCTATGTTTAAATCTATCCGGATATTGCTTGCAATGGTTGCATATTACGATTATGAAATCTGGAAAATGGATGTTAAAACCGCTTTCCTTAATGGAAAATTAGATGAGGTTGTTTACATGATACAACCTGAGGGTTTTGTCGATCCAAAAGATGCCCTAAAAGTATGCAAACTACAAATATCCATTTATGGGTTGAAGCAAGCTTCTGGAAGTTGGAATCTTCATTTTAATGGGGGCAATCAAAGAGTTTGGTTTCATTAAAAATGAAGATGAGCCATGTGTTTTCAAGAAAACTAGTGGGAGCACTGTTACATTCTTGATATTGTATGTGGATGACATACTAATAATAGGAAATGACATACCTACCTTACAGTCTGTAAAAACTTAGTTAGGGAAATATTTTTCTATGAAAGACTTGGGTGAAGCAACCTACATATTAGGAGTCAAGATTTATAGAGATAGATCAAGACGACTTCTAGGACTAAGTCAAAATACATACATAGACAAAGTATTGAAAAGATTCAGTGTGGAAGAATCTAAAAGAGTATTCTTACCTATGAGACATGGTATTTCGCTCTCGAAGGAAATGTGTCCTTCAACGCCTCAAGAGAGAGAACGCATGAGTAAGATTCCATATGCTTTGGCCATTGGTTCTATCATGTATTCCATGCTATGTACACGTCCAAATGTATCATATGCACTAAGTATGACAAGTCGATACTAAGTAGATCCTGGTGAAGGTCATTGGGTTGCAGTAAAAAACATTCTTAAGTACTTAAGAAGAACTAAGGATACATTTCTTATGTATGGAGGTGAGGAAGAACTAAGTATAAAAGGTTATACTGACGCAAGCTTCCAAACTGATAATGATGATTCTCGATCGTAATCGAATTTTGTGTTTTGCCTTAATGGGGGTGTTGTAAGCTGGAAAAGTTCAAAGCAAGATACAATAGCAGATTCTACAACAGAAGTCGAGTATATTGCAGCAAGCGATGCTGCAAAAGAGGCTGCTTGGATAAAAAAGTTCATATCTGAACTAGGGGTCGTGCCTAGCATATCAACTGTTATAGACCTACATTGTGACAATAATGGAGCCATCGCACAAGCAAAAGAACTCAGATCTCACCAACGATCCAAACACATACTTAGGCGTTACCATCTTATTCGTGAAATCATTGATTGAGGAGATGTAGAAATATGTCGAGCACCAATGGATGACAATGTCGCCGATCCACTAACAAAGCCTCTGACATAGCAGAAGCATGAACGTCACACAAAGTCTCTTGGTATTAGATACATGAGTGATTGGTCTTAGTGCTAGTGGGAGATTGTTGGTGTATGCCCAAAGACCAATAATGAGGTGATTGTAAAAAACATACATATTTTATCTTGTTTATTAATAAAGTCATTATTATTATTTCAATTTTATTCTGTGCATCTATAAATAAACTGAATTATAATAAAGTCCTTAGAATAATATAGTTATTTTTTAATGTCCTTAGTCAAGAATTATTGTGGGCATGGGCAACAATAATATATTAAGATTAATATGTAGTTGATTGATAACAAAGTGTTGTTATTAGCCTAGAGATGTCAAAATCAATACATAAGTATGTGTTAGAGAACGACATACTGGACTAACCCGCTATGAGCATGTTTCTTGGATTATTATTTGACATTCACAACATTGCTCATGGTGATAAATAAGTGTATGATCCTCAGACTTGAGATCGTCATTATTTCAATATCGAGAGTGGCATATTTTGATGCAGTCAAATGTGTGTTGTAACAGACTACACTATAAATACTGATATTGGATATGTCACACTCTATATAGAGAAATATAGTTGATCAAGATAAGATTTGTCCCTCATACATAATAGGAGTAATATCGTAGGCCACTTGATTGAGTGAGACTAAAAAAATGCATGACCATGCTCGAATAAATTGATATGAGATATCATAGTTATTTGTTTATCATAGTCTACTCAAGATATCAAGAAATATTAGATGGACTATACAAGTGTGACTAATCCATGACTTGTGATCGATCTAGATATAAGGACAAAAGGATGTAATACATAAAAGAAGTTAATCACGGAAAAAGGTAAAGTCGAACCACGACTTCATGTAACTTAGGTAGCAATGATGTATTGCTAGATGTCACTCATTGTATGTAATATTAGAATTGTTCTAGATATTACTACTAACGTTACATGAACCTACAAGGGTCACACCCTATGATTGAAACTAACAAATATCGACCAGATAGCATGTGTACAAACTTGTTGTACACGTAATAATTATTAAAGACGAAATTATTATAATTATTGTAATTATAGATAATCTCGTTTACATATTTTTTTTAATAATTAGATAATTATTGTAATTATCAAATACTATTAAAATATATATATCCCTAAAGAAACCTAATTAAAGTAGAATCAGATTCTACATATTTAATTGTATTCGGTTAAATATATTGTATATTTAATAAATTCGAATTAAAGTAGAATTAGATTCTACATACTTAATTATATTCGATTAAATATATTGTATATTTAATGAATCCGAATTTAATTAGAATTAGGTTTTTGAATGCTATATAAAGGCATAAGGTCTAGCATCCAAATTATGCTTTTCGGAAAACCTCTCTAACAGTTAGAGAAGAGAAAATATTGTTCGTTTCGTTCGGGTGGACTGCGTAGAGGTCGGAGCGCTATTGTGACGACTCAGATTCGATTTGGTTTATACTAACTCCCTAAGGATATCAAGATACCAGATTTATTAAGGTAACATTTCATCCCTACTCACCCCGAATTCGTCCCTTGTACATGGATCATTGGCGGAATTCGCCGGATAATTTTTCGCTGCGCCATGGGGTGTGCCGGTGTTTCCCAACAATTAGGGTTGATTTTCAATTAAGAACCCCTAATTAAACTCATTTTAAATCTCAACAATTTACATCGATTAAAAGCAACATATATTTTGGTACCGATTTCCGGGCGTGATGGGGTGTAATCCTTCCCCACACGTAACCAACTCCCGAACCCTTTTTAAAATGAACCTTTGAATTTTTTTATGGTGTCTGGCCTATCTAAGTGGCCGGTGGCGACTCCAAGTCTTTATTGCTTTCAGAAAATACAAGTCTTTAAAAGAAATCTCCCGAAATTTAATTATTTTATAAAAAACAAGTAGATACGAGTGAGTTTTCAAAAAACGTGCTACAACACCTAGTAGTCTAAACCTTAAATTTAATTTTTTTAAATGAGAACATTAATAAAAATACCGAAAAAAGTGATAAATGATTTACGTTATACATATACACACACGTTTAGCCAATAATCCATTTTAGTGTATTAAGGATTCGATTTGATAGCTTTTCACCATACCTAAAAATTAAAAGTGTCGAGTATGCGATGACGGCTTAGTGGTCAGAGCACGCTCACTTATTTCACTCCCTTTCCTTTAGGTCCCGGGTTTATGACCCCTCAAAAATATTGCTTTTATCTAAATTTTTTTCTTATTTCTTTAGGTAGAAGTAGAATAGAATTTTCAAAAATTAAAAGTGTCCGAGAGTATAACAAGTAGCCATTTTAATTTGTAAATTAAGAAATCGTCTTAGTTTTTTATATATAAATACAATTCATCTTCTATCATGAATGTTTGTTTTAATTTGTTTTCTTATTTTATATTTTATTTTGCCGGTATTTATATAACATCGGTTTATTTAGCTGTTTTTATATGTTTTTATGACAGTTCATTTGTGTGTTTGTATGACAAATTTAGTCTGCCTTTATAACATTTTTGCTTGTTTTTGATAGTTTAATGTTCGTATGGTAAGTATCAATGAGCGTTTTAACAGCAGAGATCGATGGTATGTTATGATTATGATCTTTTTTTTGTGGTTTTGTCGATATACTACTAGCAGCAAAATGATTTGCTTTCTTCATAAAGCCTTCTGTTCAAAGTAGTTGATTGTTAGATTTCATTTAGAATGTTGTACAAATTTTCTTAAAAAGTGATGAATTATGCTCTTTAGGTCTTTCACACCCTTTAAAATTTATTGTATTTATTTTTCATATTGAATTTTCAATGGTTGTGTGTGATTATTTTGTAATCCTTTTTACTTTAAACACAATCTAGTATATTGTTCTTGTTCAATTTTTTTAATTTCACTCTTACTTACAAAATCACAACCATAAAAAATAATGAATTGAATTTAGTTTAGTTGGTATTGTGGTTGGTACAATATACATAAAGACGTGATATAATATATAGAAAGACTTAGGATTAAATATGTTTAAGCATTTAATATTCTTTAATTTATAAGTGTGAAAAAAATAAAATTCAAAGTAATATATATTGTATCAAATTGTAGGTTAAAAAATAATAATTGTAATGAATTGAATCAAGCCAACAATGGAAATTTGAAAAGAGATTGATAAGGGAAAAAAGAAAGAAAAATAAAGCAAAAATTATTTCACCTATTAACCCACATTCATAACTATAACAAAGCTCTAACCTTTGCTTATCCTTCTTCTCGTTGATCTTCCACCAGCAATCATCCTTTACGACCCTTGATAAGGCAACGATTTGCCACAGCCGCCGCCACAACGATTGCGGCAACCGTTCCGGCCGCCACGATCGGCACATTCAACCCTTTGTCTTCGCAACCGATATCCCTAGCCTTTCCACTAAGAGCAGCTTCGAATGTCTTGTCGTCCACTGTATCTTTAAATTCCAACATCTTCTTCTCCAACCCCATCACCTCCTCCTCGCATTGTCGTTTTATTTGCTTGCTTCGTTTCAACTCGTCTCCGGTTTTAGCCACTTCGTCTTCAAGGTCTCGAATCTTCTTTTCGAATTCGATGATCCTCTCCTTCATTTCCTCTTGGACGCGAGTTTTCTTTCCCCTCTCCTCCTTCACCCTCACTTCTAGAATCCCTATCTTCGTCTCGAGTTCCCTCCCTTTCTTCTCGGCCTTAACCTTCTCCTTCCTCAGCTCTGCGATTTCGGAGCGTAATCTTTCGATCACCAACGCTTTATCTTCCAATCCTCTCTTCAATTCGATCACCTCCTGCTTCGCTTCGCCGACCTCGCGCATCGAAGTTATGAGGTCGTGTTGAAGTCTCGTGACTTCGATCTCGAGGTCGGCGGATCTCACCGCGATCGATTCGAGGAAACTCGAATCCTCGTCCCATTCGTCGATTTCCTGTCTCATTGCTTCCTCCCTATTGTTCACTTCTTGGCTCAGTTTATTCATCTTTTCCTTCATCCCTTTGTTTTCGTGGGTCAATTTCAGCTTCTCGATCTTAAGTGCCTCGATTTTATTAAGCAGCTCGGATATTTTGTCGTCACCGGAGTCGTGGAACGTCTCCGTCTCGCCATTGACGGTCGTCGAATCTTCTTCCATTATCTTAGATCTCTGTTTGGCTGCCAAGAAAATCACAAACAAGATAAGTCAGGGCACCTTGCCGACCTCGATTAGGGTTTCTGCATGTTTCCCTTCCTATACGTATTTTTGAAGCTTAGAGAATTTGTTTAGAAAACACGTAAATTTTATAAAATAATGTAAATATAAATAGTAATTTATATAAAATAAGTTATTTACATTTTACATGAAAATTTTATATAAATACATAGTAATTATTTCAAAAATAAGTACAGCACAAAATAATGATACAAAGTCTACACAAATATTGATATTTTTATTTTATTATTAGGAGAAAGGATTTAATATTACTTTTTCTTTAAGTAGGAAAATGATCCGTCGAGAAAATTGCTCCGATAGGATACCATTGAAAACTTCAAATTCTTCTTATGCTCCGATGTATTAGCATTGAATTTTTCAAATTCTACTAATATTAGTATGGATGTTTATCGTATTCAAAAGTCATTCAATTACGTGTTTGAAAATAAAGGGCCAGATTCTTGCTTCCTCACCGTATTTCAATTTGTGTCTTAATGATTGTATTTATAAGTCATAGCGTACTTAAATGTCTTTAACGTTTGGATAATAATTTTAATTTCTATTTCTTTTAAGTACTTTAACCCTTAATGTTTTATTTTGAATTAAAATGGACCCATCGTGAATGCAAAACTGTTAATGTACTAGCAATAAATAACTTGAAATAACTTAACAGAATGACACATCAACAGAAAAAATAATTTTATATTTTATACAATTTTATAAAATATTTTTGACTGATATGGCATTCTGCCAAGTCAAGACCTTTGTCGATATGACACTGCTATGTCAGCGTGCACTGCCATGTAGATTTGTCACTTCATTTCAAGTCATTTACCTTTAGTTGGCTAATAATTTTCATCCACAGATGGGTCTTTTTGACCTAAAATGAAACGCTGAAAGTTAAAATGCTTCAAAAATAAAATAGAAATCAAAGTAACTACCTAGTCAAACGTTAGAGGCACTTTTTGATATTATGCATATTCATAAAGTACATAATTTATCATTAAACTAAGTAAACATAATTTTATTGGCCACCAAAACAAAATGATTATTACACGTTATAAAACAATGATAAATTCCGACAAGTTTAAGGAATATTTTGAAATAGTTCGTTAAATTTTAATGATCATTTTGTAATAATTTGATAAAATTTAGTGACTATTTTATAATAGTTCGATAAATTTAATGAACATTTTGTAATTTCTAAAACTTCAATGATAAAAAATATCATTTTTATTTAGTTCAATGATCATTTGTGAATTTACTCATTTTATTACTTTAGTACCTAAATTATTATTTCAGTCTATTTTTTATTATTCAATGAATGGTCGCAATAAAAAAGTGAGTGTTGTTCTTACTAGGAGACTCAAATTCGAGAAACGTTACTTGCATGGTGTGTGAATTCTATTATGATTAAGAATAAATAAATAGATAACTAATTAATGATACTATCTCCACTTCTCCATTTTCTCTGAGGCGGTTACAAAACTTTTCTAAGTTTTTTTTCTTCATTGTTTTTCTTTACCGGCGGCGGTCATTGGTCGTTCTGTTAGTTCTTTACATAAATAAAATTCTTCTTTTTCGATAATTTTTTTTTTCAAGTTTGTTTCTTGTTTTTCTTCTATTTTGTCGGATTCTTATTCAAATATGCTTTTATGGCAGTTATTTTGTCTGTTTGGTGGCAGTTCTTTTGTCTGCTTTTTAACAGTTCTTGTTTGTCTTCATGACAGTAGTCTATTTTTTTACAGTTACGTGTTCGAGTGACGAGTATCAACGAGCGCTTTTCAACGAAAGAGGTTCTTCTATACATGTTATGATTCCCTTTGGTGGTTGTGCCGACATGCCAAGATCAAGTAGCAGAAAAGTTTTTGTATATTCAACGAGCACTCAAGGCAAAGTAATAATTTTTTTGGATTTTTATTTCAGAAGATTTCTTCTGACGGTGTTAGGTTTGGTATGTTCAACGTCATTCACACCTTTATATTTTTGTTGTTTTGTTCTGCACTGTATTTCTATATGTGAGTCCTTTGTATTCCTTTCGTTGTTGAATATAATTCAGATTTAAAAAATAGATATAATTATTAAAACGACTTCATAAATATATTTTATTTAAGTTTTAATTTATCTATATTATTATCTAAAAGTTTGTTTGTACTATCTATACTATTATTTAAAAGCTTAACTGAGTCGGTACCATTGATTAACCGATTCCAACTTAATTAAGAAATTACTGGAAAAAAAACTTTTTTTATAATTGATAATTAATATCATCATAAGAGTATTTTTATATTTTATACTTTCATATCTTAGAAAATAAAATAATTGTAGAACTAAGTGTTTTGATATAATATTTGAAAAATATTTTGGACTAAATTGAAAAGAATTAAAAATATGTTTTTAGTCAAAAACAACTTGAAAATATGTTTAAGCGTTTTACAAGGCTTTGGAACAATTTAAAGTACATTTAAAGTAGTCAAAACCAAGAACTTCAAGTGTCCGTACCGATACGGTCTTGGACCGTACCGATACGCCTTAGGGTTTCAACTACATGAGTTTTCCAGTAGCCAAAACTCGTACTGATACGCTTGCCGTATCGATACGGTGTGTTTTGAAATAGCCCAACGGCTAGTCGCGTACCGATAACTACCCCAATGGTCATTTTCTCAACGGTCTTTTAATTTGCAGGACTGTACCGATATGCTAGGTAAGCGTATCGATACGCATCAGCTGAAGAAGCCCAACGGCTAATTCCTTATCGGGACCGTATCGATACGGTTTGAAGGGTATCGATACGCCAAGATGCAGAACTGCATTTATGGTGGGAAATAAAGGCTCCAACGGCTCCAATCCAATCCCAACGGCTAGTAACGGCCACAAACTCATCAATGAGTATAAAAGGGACCTCCAAGCATCTTGTAATGGTTAATGCTTCAATTGTTACAACATTATGATGTCAAAATTTGTCTAGAGCTTTAATTGTATATTTCTTGCTTAGACAACACTTGTGAGCTTAACATTGTTAAATTTGCTCAAGTGTTTAGGTTTTGGGTGAGTGCATAGTATTGCAAACACATACCTATTAGAGGGATTTCTAGTTTGCTAAGTCTTTCTCTTGTAAGAGAGTGTTTGATCAAGCTTTGGGTAGAAAGCTTGATCGTTGTAACGGTTTCCTCCTAATCCGAGAAAAGGGGACGAAATTCTTAGTGAATTTGTTTGGAAATCCTTAGTGGGAAGCTAAGGTAGTAGATGTAGACCTTGGTTAGAAGGTTGAACCACTATAAATCCTTGTGTAAATTGTCTATTTTTTCCTTCCCACATTTACACCCAAATTATCCAACTTCTCCACTCTTGCCGAGCAAGAACGGTTGAAGGAATCGAGCCCCCTAAATCTCAACAATTCATATCAGAGCTTGGCTCAATCGAAGAGGATTAACATCCTATTGAGAAGATCCGGCAAGCTCGATCAACATTTCACCAACCGGCTCAAATGGCACAATCCATCGACAAATCGCCTTTCTTCGACGGAAATCACTATGCTCATTAGAAGACAAAGATGAAATTCTTCATGAAGTCAAGAGTCTACAAGCTATGGGACATAGTTGAAGATCGTAAAGCGGAATGGAGTGCCGAAGATCGCAAGAAGATGGAACTAAATTGCAAAGCCTTGCACATCCTATTTTGTGCTTTTGGCTCAACCATCTATGAGGAGATGTCTTCTTGTGAGAGTGCCAAGGAGGTATGGGACAAGCTTGAAGTCACATACGAAGGGACAAATGAAGTAAAGGAGACCAAGATCGGGCTCCTCACCTTAGAGTATGAGAACTTCAAGATAGATCCGGAAGAGAACATCGAGAAGATTTTTGATAGGTTCTCCACTATCACAAATGGACTCAAAGGTTATGGAGAAGCCATCCCGGAAGAGAAGCTTGTCCGAAAGCTCATCTACTCCCTTCCCGAGTCATGGGACTCAAAGAGGACCGCCATCATCGAAGCCAAGAATCTCAAAACCTTGAAGCTTGATGAACTCATGGGGTCACTTCTCACTCATCAAATAATGAAGAAAAACAAAGAA
This sequence comes from Hibiscus trionum, assembly GCA_030270665.1. Taxonomy (NCBI): domain Eukaryota; kingdom Viridiplantae; phylum Streptophyta; class Magnoliopsida; order Malvales; family Malvaceae; genus Hibiscus; species Hibiscus trionum. Next base: position 5,127,230 of record BSYR01000034.1, on the reverse strand, counting down.
GATGAGAAGAAGAAGGAAGAGATTAGAGCGATGGGGAAGAAGAAGATCATGGAGCTAGGCATCAATACAAGTGTCGTAGCTCTCAAATCTTCCACATGCCATCATGTAGATTCAAGTGAGAAGGAAAGTGAAGATGAAGAGATGTCATATCTCTTCAACAAATTCACCCGGTTCATGAAGAGCGAAATGGATAAATCCAAGCATGAATCGAGGAAGAAGATGAAGGACTCCCACAAATCCAAAAAGAGGGGATCGCCTTCAAAACAAGCATATGTGGCCACATGGAGTGATGAAGACTCCACCGATGATGAAGTAGCCCACCTATGCTTGATGGCCCTCAATGAGGGGGAGGTAACTTCTAACTCATCTATTTCAAATTCATATACATTTGATGAGTTGCAAGATGCCTATGATGATTTGCTTTTGGAATTCAAGGCATCATTTTCCAAGAACAAAAAGTTGATTTCAAAAATAAAAATTGAAAATGATTTGCTTTCCAAAACAAATCTTGAACTTGAAGCAAAATTGAAAGATTTTGAACAAAAATGTTTTGATTTACAAAATTTGCTTCTTAAAGTTCAAAAAGAAAAAGAATTGATTTCCAATGAACTTGAAAAGAAAAATAGTTTTGGAAAATCAAATTTTTATGTAAGACAATCTAGTGCCCCTAGATTTGTGAATGGTAAATGTTTTAGAAGTGTTTGGGCCCCAAAAGGACTAACCACTTCAACTAAAAAGGATGAAATTGAAAAATGGATTCCTAAGGGGACTAAATTTTGTGCTATTAATGTCTATGGATCCAAAGCAATTTAGATACCAAAAATTACTTGATTGTCTTTTGCTAGGTGTGATGGAGAGTGATCAACAAGTCAAAAATTGAGGGGGAGCTCCATGCACACAAAGGAAGAACACTTGGAGAAGGAAGACTTCACATCCTCCCTTGAGTTCAAGTGTGGTAAAATCTAGTTGTTTTTGTTCTTATTTGATTTATTTTCATTTATGTCAACTAGATAATCATATATGTTGAACTAATATTCTTATAATGCTTTGAGTAAGGGGGAGCCAATTTTTAAACCAAATTTTTAAGTGTGTCAAATTTTCCTTTCACCTCCTAAGTTATTTTGAGCTCAATGTCGTTTTAAATTCTTTTTGATATAACAAAAAGGGGGAGAAATGGTTTGAAAAAGTAATTTTCAAGTTTTTCAAGAGAATAAGGGGGAGCCTTAATCAAAGTTAAATTTTAAGTCTATTTTAAGTCTCTTATTTAATTTTTAAATTACAAAGGGGGAGAGAATCCCAAACAATTTTTCAAGTTGGTTTTATTATATCAAAAAGGGGGAGATTGTAGAACTAAGTGTTTTGATATAATATTTGAAAAATGTTTTGGACTAAATTGAAAAGAATTAAAAATATGTTTTTAGTCAAAAACAACTTGAAAATATGTTTAAGGGTTTTACAAGGCTTTGGAACAACTTAAAGTACATTTAAAGTAGTCAAAACCAAGAACTTCAGGTGTCCGTACAGATACGGTCTTGGACCGTACCGATACGCCTTAGGGTTTCAACTACATGAGTTTTCCAGTAGCCAAAACCCGTACCGATACGCTTGCCGTATCGATACGATGTGTTTTGAAATAGCCCAAGCTAGTCGCGTACCGATACGGGTGTATCGCGTACTGATACGCCTAACTACCACAACGGTCATTTTCCCAACGGTCTTTTAATTTGCAGGACCGTACCGATACGCTAGGTAAGTGTATCGATATGCATCAGCTGAAGAAACCCAACGGCTAATTCCTTATCGGGACAGTATCGATACGGTTTGAAGGGTATCGATACGCCAGGCTGCAGAACTGCATTTCTGGTGGGAAATAAAGGCTCCAACGGCTCCAATTCAATCTCAACGGCTAGTAACGGTCACAAACTCATCAAGGAGTATAAAAGGGATCTCCAAGCATCTTGTAATGGTTAATGCTTCAATTGTTACAACATTATTATGTCAAAATTTGTCTAGAGCTTTAATTGTATATTTCTTGCTTAGACAACACTTGTGAGCTTAACATTGTTAAATTTGCTCAAGTGTTTAGGTTTTGGGTAAGTGCTTAGTATTGCAAACACATACCTATTAGAGGGATTTCTAGTTTGCTAAGTCTTTCTCTTGTAAGAGAGTGTTTGATCAAGCTTTGGGTAGAAAGCTTGATCGTTGTAACGGTTTCCTCCTAATCCGAAAAAAGGGGACGAAATTCTTAGTGAATTTGTTTGGAAATCCTTAGTGGGAAGCTAAGGTAGTGGATGTAGACCTTGGTTAGAAGGTTGAACCACTATAAATCCTTGTGTAAATTGTCTATTTTTTCCTTCCCACATTTACACCCAAATTATCCAACTACTCCAGTCTTGACAAGCAAGAACGGTTGAAGGAATCGAGCCCCCTAAATCTCAACAATAACTAAAAAGGCATTTTTAAATCAAAAACCCTTTTTTATTAATTATTTGTATAAATAACTCACGCCGTCTTTTATTTGGAAAAATGACCCCCAAATCTGCCACGTATGAAAAACTCGTTTTCTGGAAAACGCGAGACGCAATATCACTTTCTGCAGAAAGTGAGTTCTGCATACGTGTCAACGCTTATCAGAATAACGAATTTAACAGGAACTCCCGTTCTGCAAAACGCGAGTTCCCGGGCTGCCAGACCAAGCGTCCATAAGCATGTTCGAGCAATATTTCGAGCTTATTAATCGTATATATTTTAGTAAACATTGAGTTTGGTTTCGTAGTACTGGAAATTGCCTTTCATTTGACACCAATATGGGCAAGTTTGGTCCATTCTAAACCGACAAAAATCCGCGTCGAAAATGGTTACATAGCTTGTTTTGTGAATGATTTTTCCTTTAAAAATGCTTGATAGGCTCGGTTTATTAATCGAATAATGTAGGTTATTGTTTATCCAAAGAAAATGAAATTAAATATAAATTCTAAAAATTATATAAAAAATAAATAAGGTAGAATAAAATATTGGTAATTATAAAATTAAAAAAATAATATCTTGCATAAACATAATTAATTGTTTTAGACAACCCCCTCGTACTAATCATGCTTATGTCCACCCGTTCCGCAGCTGGGTGCACGACGATCACGTGGCAGATTCCTCCGAATGTCATGTGCTCCAGGGTCGTTCTCATAAGCAGCGACATCATCATTGGCTCCATGAACGTCCTCGAAACGTGGACCACTGCTAGGACTGGGGCCGGTGTAGAAGAAGCTCTGCGGCGGCATATGCTCGACAATACTGTAGTCGAACTATGATGACAACAGTGGAACATCAAACACTGGAGGACCACTCATCGGTATGAAGGAACGATAAGCATCCATGAAGCCGAACTCAGGTGGAGGCCCCTACTGAAATGTCTCCGGACCACTCATATGCTGAAACGTTGTTCCAGACGATGAGGCCCATGTAGTGTGAGTTCGTCGTCTCTGGCTTTCAGGCCCTATTCTCGGACCGCACTGCGTCGGTTAGCTCTAGGTGGCTTGACGTTGTGTGGGCGGGCAGTTTTGTGGAGGAACATCAATTTCTCGCCTGCGCTCCTCCGAAGTGAGTATACACGACTTCTCATTTTTGGTGGTACCACTGCACATAGTCAAACGTGAAGACTTGAGCCACAATGGGTGTACAGATGGACGATCGCCTGCCATATCTTGTCATCCATTGCCCGACCCAGTCAACGTGATGATGGCCCCAATGGACTTCCGTCTTCCCCTACCGCGTCAACCGATCTAATTCATCCAAATTGGGTGGCGGTAGTGGAACCCCTTGGATGAAGCCAAATTGTCGCAGAACCCGGTCCGTAGGATGCCACTCGACAATTTTATAGTTGATGAGTGGCACTAGCAGCAGCCATACGTGAGAGGTTTCCCTAATGTCTCTCGGAATACAGTCACGAATCGCAGAAGCAGTGTACGGAGTCCACACGAACTGAAAAAATAATTTTGAACGTGAGTTATATAAAGTTTAATTAGAAAAAGATTTTGAGGAAGATGAGACACTACCAGCAGCCATACGTGAGAGGTTTCTATAATGTCTCCTGGAATACAGTCACGAATTGCAAAAGCAGTGTACGGAGTCCACACGAACTGAAAAAATAATTTTGAATGTGAGTTATATAAAGTTTAATTAGAAAAAGACTTTGAGGAATTAAAAAATGGTCTGAATTCCTAACCTCGTCTTGTATCTTGTCGATCAGCGGTCTATAGTCTTGCTGTGTAGTTGGCAGTCCCTGGTGAGTGAGATGAACGCACCACCTTTCATTAATGGAAAAGAATTAAAAAATTGTAATAGTTTAAAAATATATTTACAAAAAAATAGATTAAATAATTTTAATAATACCTCCAAATAAGTTGGAATAGGTATGGGGTGGGGTTTCTAGGCCGCGAGCTTAAAAACGACATCCGAAACCAAGCCCAAGATTGCAGCAGTAAAAGACATCCTCCGATTACGGCTCTGTCATGGTCGACGGTTTTGTAAAGCTCCCTAAACAAAAAGGCCGAGACCGCTGCTCCCCAATATTTTCTTCTTGATTCGGCAAAATTACCAAGATGGTACAACCACATCGCATGGACTTTGTTGCGAGATTTGTTAGGCATCAAAATCCCCCCAATCATTCGTAGGATGTGTGCACGAGTAAACCGCTGCGAAAATAATAAGTAGTGTTATAGAATATTTTAATTAGTAAAAAACAAAAAAAACAAAATATATAATAAAATATAAATATTTACCCGCTTTGTTTCGTCATCCGCATCGGGGGAGGATTGTAAAATTCTGCTCCAAAAAAGTTAGGAGGATTTTGCCGCCGTCGAACTTCTCCAGCACCACTCCCAGTAGGTCAGCACACAGGGTCGGCCAATCACTGTCGGCAATACCGGTAATAATCTCGCCGTCAGTAGGCAACCCAAGATGATATGCAACATTTTCCAGTGTAATTGTTGTATCTCCACACGGAAGATGAAACGTGTGCGTCTGTGGCCTTCATCGTTCTAATATTGCGTTAATCAAAGGACGATCCAACTTTGTACCGCCAACTGTAGTAGCGACGTGGCCAAAACCGACTTCCTCAATAAACGAAAGAATATCATCATTCAGTGGGTCGGTGATACGATTCAAATAGCATGTCAATGCTCGTTCGTAGTTGAACATGTGTCGTCCGTTTAGCCTTAATAAACCCGCCATTGTATTGTATTGAAAATAAATAAATAAGAGAAGAGGAAGAAGAAGAGAATACGGTGTGGGGTAAGGGTTTGTAGGGCCGACTATTTATAGTAGAACTCGCACCCCTTGGGAAGTGACATTAAAGAGACCTCGCGTTCTGCAGAACGCGGTATTTGACGAGTCGCGTATACTGAACGGTCAGACTAAATCTCGCGTTCTATATAAAGTGAGTTCCCAAAGAATTGCATTCTGCAAAACGCGAGGTGACGGGTTTTTTATTTCCGTAGTTTGAAATTACGCGGCAATTTAAAAATATTAATATATTTATATTATTAATATATTGGTTATTAATGCCATTATATTAATATTTATTATATAATTAATATATTTTCCAATATATTATATGTAACCCCCTCATCCCGGTCTGGCCGGATGACCGGTCCGAGTAGGCTACACGGGGAAAACCGAAGCGAAACTCGTTAAGGTTCCCCCCTCGGTTAGCAACCCTAGAAAATTTCTTTCATTTTAATCTTGTCTAAAGGCATATTAATTCCTAAGTGATCACGTCAGCGGAAAACATCAAGAAAGAAACACATTCGAACCTCAACCACACCTCAAACAACCCATTTTACACTTACAGGGTAGGCCGTATCGATACACCAATCAAGGGTATCGATATGCCTTGACTAGGTCAACCTAAACAGTCAACCCAGAAAAGACCGTATCGATACAGCCCTTGAGCGTATCGATACGCCCTTCTCGGTCAACATCTCGTGGTCAACGAGATAAAACCGTACCGATACGCCCCAACACCGTACCGATACGCCAATAACTCACCAAAATCTCAGAATTCCAGTGAGCTAAAACCGTATCGATACACCCCCGTGTATCGATACGCCCAGCCAAAACTGAGTCCTGCAGGTAAGACCGTATCGATACGGCCCTTAGGCGTATCGATACGCCCTGCACTGCAAGTCTCCAAAACCAGCAAAAACCATACAAGACTTGACTCTAAATGCATTTTTGGACTTCCCTAAGCTCAAACAAGCATTCATGCAACATTCAACAACCAAGAAATAGCATATAGAGCAATCTAGATGAACAACAAGGCATCCATACATGGCATTCACACAAGGGTAAATATTGCACAAATGGGCATACTTAAGAGTTCAAAAAGGCCAAATGGCACAAGTCATCACATATGAGGTTTACATGCCAACCAAAAGCAACTTAAAACATCCAAAGGCATATCCAACCATCACAAGCATTCAAGAGACATAGCATGGTTTACAAAATCCAAGCCAAAACATGGACATCAACAACATTTATGAGTCATACAACGCTCATACAAAACATAGTAGCTCCATTGCTAAACTACTACTTTAATTACTAAATCATACTTGAGCAACTACAACTTGGAAAGCCCCTTCGCCTTGCTCCTTGCTAACACCACGCTAATGATCTGCATTGTTGAAAATGAGAGCGTAAGCTAGAAGCTTAGTGAGGATGCTCTAAAATCGAAAACAACAACAATGTAGGGTTCAAACATGCAATCCTTAACATCACACACAACATACATAGGCATCATTATAGCAACCTAGCTAGTGTTTCAAGAGTCATAAATATGGCATCTTACATCATATTAAGCTCAACAACATAAGTCATATTTCACAACAATCATAATTATAAGAGCAAGTACATTGGCCACTATTAGTTTACTCGGATGTGCGGATTTACTCTCAACAACAACATTACCTCGATGGGATTACACTCATCACCGGACCTTGCATGGGTGGGATTCCACTCATCACCACATGCCCTACGGATGAGATTCCACTCATCATCGCGTCTATATAAATAAATTTCCGGTGGAATATTACATCACCGTACTCCACCTTGATGACTCAACGCCATCAAGGCCACGCGCGAATTTGACTCAAACGTGTTCACACTAATCCTAATGATCGATCATTTACACCCGGTAAGTTAATTAGTGCCAATTTATTTAAGCCACATCACATCAATCATCATTCATATCATTCAACCATCATCACACACGACAATGTATACACATACAAGTCAATTCATACTTTGCAAGATCAAGATAGGCATAGGAAATCAAAGCTCATTAACAAACAAGAAGTTAAACTACCAATTTAACTTCTACCTTGGAATGGTCTACCAAACTCATTCCAATACCTCCACTACACACACTTGAACCAACTTTAAAACAAATTTAAAGTTTTACTCACCACCCTTCCTTAGCAAACCAAGCAAGCAAGTCAAGATTCTTCGATTCCCGGATTCGGTCCCGATGCTTCTCCGATGTTTCCTCTAGCTTCTAACCAAATCAAAACACAAATATTACTCACCAATTCAATGCTATACTCAGTCACAAATTCCAACCCACAAACACAAGCCAAACTTCACCATTTTCAAACTCAACTAATCACAAATCTTCCATTTTCGTGCTCCCCAAATACCCAGATGAAAACTATGATTTCTAACTCCCAAATGACATCTAAAAGGTCCCAAAACACTTCCCTAACAACCCTATACCATCAGCCCTTCAACCCAATACAAAAACACCTCAAAAACTCAAGTTTAGACACTTTAAAAATTGCCCCAAAGACCCACTTCGGGATTTCTCCCAAATCCATCCATTTTAAGATATCAAGTGTATTTAGGTGAGATTAAACCAAAACCCAACTCAATAAATCAAAATCAAATGAAAAACCCATTAAAAATCCAAACTTTCATCAAACTTGAAAAATGCAAACACGGATAGTTTTGAAATCTAAGACTATGTAAATGATGGGGATGATGAGGAGAATTCAAATATGAAATTACCTTAAAAAATGTCCTTGAATTGATGGAGAAATCAAATGGAATAGTAAATAGGGGTTTAGAGAGGGTTTGGTTTTGATTTCACGTTAAAATGAAGAAAATGGGGAAAGATGATAACTTTATTTTTTTGTTCTTTTAATTTCAAAAGGATGGTCTTCCTCTTTTCCCTTTATTTACAAAATTGCCACCCCTTTTATTTTAAATCTCAATTAATCAAAACTAAGGTCAATTTAAATAAAACTGATTTTGATGACTCGAACCAACACACACGTCTAACTCCTAACCCCAAAACATGGGTGTTACATTATAATATAAATTTTAATATTAATATATTTATTATTATTATTATTAATTTTAAGAAATTAATAATATTTATATTTTCAATAATATTTATATTAAAAATATAACAGAATACAGAAGTTTGACGGAGGGGTATCCCCTTCTAATTTTTTACAATTGAAATGATAAAATCGGATTTGCAACCAACCAACACTTCTTAAAGATCCTTAACTTGTTTTGATCTCTTGGTCTTAGAGAACAGGTCTTTGTCTTCAAGCTTAGTGGTCTATTGAAGCCGAGTATTGTCGATGTTCTTAAGTTCATTCTAGTTCATATTTAGGTTTTCATGCATGTTTTACAATATCTTTGCTTCACTCAGCTTATTATAGTGTTTATGATCATTTGTGGAGAAAAGATACTATTTTCAGTTGCATTTGCATTACAGGTTACAGAAGACTGCCGCCGGAACCCACCGCGGCAGCAGGGGAAAAGAATGATCGGAGAGGAGGAGAAAGCAGAATGATCATATCCAGTCATACATGACCAACCATCATTGTAGAGAAGAAATGTACTGAAGCAGTTCATAGAATAACCTGCCGAGACAGATTGTCGCCACCACTGCTGCCGCGGCGGCACATTGGAGAATGACCAAAAGGGAGTACGATATGAAGAGGAGAATTTATTGAATCAACAGAACCAAGTCACGTGAAGAATAAAGTTCAGGAGCAGCTAGAGATGATGTGAGAAGACCCAAACAAGGAAGAAGCTTGCAGCCTAAGAAAGCCCAAAAGAGGAGTTATTTTGGAATAAAATATTCATACGTGTAATTGCATTTAATTACAACTCAACATCCTCCCAAAGAGAGACTTCTTCCCCAAGTAGGGTTTTACATGTAACCGCCTATATAAAGGCAAGGCTTGACCGATTGGAGGGGTAGAGATTAGGTTTTTGAGTTTATTCTTGTGTTTTCTTTATTATCATTATGTTCTAAACTTTCCTTAGGGTTAAGATTGTTTTTTTTTTCCAGTAGTTGTGAGAACGATTGTAATTAGTTAAAGTTTTTGTTATGCAATCCAATTCAAGGTTTGTTTATCCTATGTTCTTAATCTTTGTTTGCAATAGAATCGAGAGATCCTTGTGAGCACGTCTATTTGTTTCAATTCGAGAGAGTTAAAACTCAAGAAATGGATAAACATGATTCCCATCAACTAAGGTGAGAATCAACTTAGCTTAGAGATAAGTCTAGGTTTAAGGCGGCTAAGAAGGAACGTGGGAAAGTTGTTGTTCAACCTAGGTTTACGCCGAGAGGTATTGTCAAAGAGTGGGCATCAACAGTATTCGACCTTAGAGATAAGTTGGAATCAGATCACGACGTTCTGCCGAACCTTAGAGGCCCGCCGAGTTCCACGTCGTGGCAGTGTTCTATCTGTCACCCACCGTGGCAGAGATATCGACTTTGCATTACAAGACTTTTACGAGTTCAACGCAGTTTCACACTATGACACAGCTCAATCTAACTCATCTTTTTATTCTAATTTCTCAACCCTTTCATTATTTTTTTCTTTAAGTTTATGCAACTTTCTCAAACTAATTCAATTCAATTGTGTTTTTACTTTTCCTTGTGCAGGAATTTAATCACTGAAGTAGCTTCCAATCCCTGTGGAAACGATATCTTAAATACTATAACTTGACAGAAGTGTACACTTGCACTCAATTTAGAGAACTCATTTACGCTTTACAAGTTTTTGGCGCCGTTGCTGGAGATTGGCAATAGCGACTTCGTCTTTACTTTCTTGCGATTTTCCCTTATTGCACTTAATTTTCAGTTTTAGTTTTTCTTTATTATCATAAAGATTTTTTTTTTCAGTTTCTTTGTTCTAGTTTATGACCATAGCACATCCAACGTCTAAACTCGTATTTATCGACAAGATTGAACGCACAGCAAGAAAACTCCGAAAAGAGGCACGTGAGGCATTAGCAGCAGCAAAAGCAACATGAGCAACAATGAATCGCGACGAAAGGGCCATAGACGGTGCCATTGTTGACTATGATAATTTCAATAATGTCGCTCGCTTAAATGCGGCGACAGATGGAAGGTGGCAAGAACAACAACCACCACCTATCCCACCTATCCAACAAGGTCGAGTCCGTACCACTCGAGACTAAATGGAGGAAGATATAGACAACCTTGATTCTGCAGTCCTAGAACCAGATATCAATGCCAATCATTTTGAACTCAAGCCAGTCATATTCAGGCTTTGTTTAGCATTGCTTTTCAACCAACTTTTGGTTCCAAAAGCTGGTTTGAGGCCAAAAGCTGTGCTAAACAGCTAGCTTTTAGAGAAAAATCTGCTTTTGAAAAGTGATTTTCAACCCAAACGCAAAAGCTAAATTTTTTAGCTTTTGCGGTTGTAAAAGTGATTTTGAGAACCAAATTACAATTTTAACCTTCATTTGCTATTGTGTTTATTTATAATTTATAATTTTATAATTTTTTATGAAGAAATAATTATATAATTAATAATTATTTTTTAATTTTAAAATGATATATATTTATTCATGTCAAGTTTTTTAAATAAAATGTTTTAAATTCGTTATATTTTCATGGAACACGTATAATTGTTAAAAGATATATTTATTAATAAAAATATTTTTATATTTTTATAATAATTTAAGCTGATATATTTCATATATTATAACATTAGAGAATTCGAATATCATATATATACACATTCATACACACATATAGCTTACAATATCATGTCCAAAATGGTCATTTATCTTCTTAAAAGTACTTTTTGACAGCAATGATAAACATTAAAATCTTACAACCAACTTTTTAAAATCTCTTTTTAAAATCCCTTTCTAACAGCACTTTTAAAAATCACTTTTTAAAAGCAATGCTAAACTAGCCCTCAATATGATCGATAAACTGGGACAATTTGGGGGCACAACAAATGATGATGCTCGACAGCACATGAAGTCATTCTTAGAGATTTGTAAATCTTTTCGAATTCAAGGATTACCCCCCGGATGTTCTAAAATTACGATTATTCCCCTATTCACTAAGGGACGTGGCGAAAACTTGGTTAAATAGCCAGACTGCTGGTTTTATTGAGTTATGGACAAACCTGTATCGAGATTTTTTAGCTCGTTTTAATCCTTCAAATGTTACTAATCGTATACGTAGCGAGATTACTTTTTTTTCGACAGGATGATGACAAGGCGATGTACGAAGCATGGGAACGCTACCGAAAACTTCTACACAAATGCCCGCTCCATGGACTGTCGTTGTGGACGTAAGTATCTCTTTTCTATAATGGTGTTAATCAACCCACCAGGATGATGCATGATGCATCAACAAATGGCGTACTACTTGATAAGACACCAGATGAGGGAATGAGGATTTTGAACCAGTTGGCCAAAAATGATTATCAGATTCTGTCCACCTGCCGTGGCGACATTAGATGACAGACCACGATGAATGAGTTGGAAGCATCAGAGTCCGTTAATACTCGTACAGACAAACTGACCAGATTGGTTGAAAACATAATCAAACAAACAGGAAGATCATATGACGTCAAAGCAGTGGAAGCTTTCTACGATGAATGTGGTTGAGGCCATGACTCTTCAAAATGTACAGAATTTGGAAATTTTATGGGAACCTACAACCGAAATAGTACTCCCAACACAAATACATACAATCCGGGCTGGAGGAAACATTCAAACTTCTCATGGAGTAACCCTAACACTATAGAAAATCCTACCAATCAGAATACGGGATATCAGAGGAACCCGCCTCGGTAGCAGACGCAACAGCAGCAGCCGACAATAAACAATTCTCTAGAGGCTACTTTAAATACTTTTATGTCTCATATTAGTGCCTATATTGCTAATATTGATAAGTTTGTTAACAAGGTTAATGCTTTCATGGACAAGACTGAATGCGGATGCAGAACCAAGAAGCATCATTGAAAACACTGGAAACTCAAGTGGGTCAATTTGCACAGATTTTAAATACACGACCAGTACGAGGTTTACCTAGTGATATTGAAGTCGCAAGGGGACCCACTTATGAGCAATGTAAAGCAATCACCACCAGAAGTGGCAAACAGCTCAAGGAGACCCCTCCCCATGATCCTAATGAGAAAAAAACAACCAAGCCCGCCGCCGAGGCAGAAGCAGACACCCCGGCCTCGCAGATCTAGGTCCCTCTGACTCGGCAGTCCCCACTGAGTCCCCAGCAGAGTCTGATGACAGAACCACAAAACCTGAAGCTCATGCACTTCCACAGATCAGATTCCCTTACAATGAGCTTATAGAAGACATCCGCCCACCCCCACCTTTCCCACAGCGGCTGAAGCGGCAAAAGCATGAATATCAGTTTAAAAAGTTCCTTGATATTCTTAAACAAGTGCACATTAACATACCGTTGGTGGAAGCCATTGAACAGATGTTGAATTATGCCAAATTCTCGAAGGACATGGTCTATAAACGAACAAGAATAGGGGAGTTTGAAACTATTTCCATGACATAAGGATGTATGGCCATACTGCAAAATCATGCGCCGCATAAACTAAAAGATCTTAGGAGCTTCACCATACCATGCAAAATAGGGAATCACTACGAGGGAAAAGTCTTGTGTGATCTTGGAGTAAGCATAAACTTGATGCCCAAATCAGTCTTCCAAAAATTGGGTATCGGGAAGGCAAAATCTACCATTGTCTTGCTACAGCTTGCCGACAGATCATATGTGCAACCAGAGGGAAAACTTGAAGAAATATTGGTAAGAGTCGATAAGTTTATTTTCCCTGCTGATTTCCCTGTTTTGAACTGTGAAGTAGATGAGAATACACCCATCATCCTTAGGAGACCATTCTTAGCCACTGGGAGGACCTTGATATATATGGAAAAAGGGGAGTTAACAATGAGGGTGAATGACCAACAAATCAAGTTGAACGTCCTACAAGCTTTTAAAATAGCCAATGACCTAGAGGAATGTCAAGTCATCCATGCCTCGACATAAATTGACCCTAACACAGCAACAGATTGCTTCAGCAATACCTGTCACGGCGGGCGTCCCGACAATAACCCTGATTTGAAGGAACAAAAGGACCACAATAAGCTCGCACATGAGGAAGCCAACCGGATAGCCAGACGTTCAGAAATTAAAGACCCATTTCCCGTAACGATTTCTTCTAAGCTGCATCCTGAACAGGAAAAGCCAGAACAAAGGCACGTCAAGAAGCTACCGCCTCGGCAGCACCCGCCCGGGCATGTAGTCCTCCTCCCCAATACTCGATGGAATTTATGCTCAAGAAAGCTCAAATCAAGATGGTTCGGCCTGTTCGAAGTTGTTAGAGCCATCACTCAGTTTCAGTCACAATTAAATCACCAAAAGATGGCCATGAATTCAAAGTCAATGGGCAGCGCTTGAAACACTACACTGGAGCTCATGTTATGAGGGATAAGGCCATGGTTACTTTAGGGGATGCAATATGATCCACTCCCTTAGTAGCTGATTTTTTTTATTTTTGCATTCCTCATCTTTAAATTATGAATGTTGGGAATTAGTTTCCACAATTTTTAATTTTAAGTTTTTAGGAATTAGATTTTAATTCAGCATATCTTTTTATTTTATTAATATTTTTATTTTCAGTTCATTTTAGAAAAAAAATCAAGGAGAATAGAGAAGGAGATCGAGCCCAACCTATCAACCGTTCTATACCCGCCCATTGGAAATCTAATCGTTGGGCATTAAATGCCGCTTCGGCAGCATTCTCACCCACTATATAAACCTTACTATTTCACTTCATTATATCTTCTTCAACCTTTGATTTCTTAATTCTTGAAGCCCTCTCAGTTTTCTTTATTTGCATTTTCAGATTTTCTTTACAACCGTCTCTCAAGAATGTCGACCTCCAGAATCACGCCTCCTTTCAAAAGATTCTTCTCCTCAAAGGACTCCACCCGCTACAACAAGAAATTTTCTTCTTGGCAGGTTCTGGAAGAACAAGGATTCTTCTACCCCGTCGATACGGGCAATTTCGGCCTTCCATTCTTTGTCTATGAAGTGATCAGAGATCACGGCTGGTAAATCTTTGCCCGCCAACCTGAAGAGGGGAACATCACCATGGTCCGTGAATTCTATGCCCAAAACCCACAACGGAAAAATCCTTTCGTATATGCTCGTGGCAGCGATGTTCGTCTTGATTCTGACACCATCAACCATTACTACAGGCTCACTAATGAGGTAAATGACCACGCCGACTTTGAAGCCGCCTTCACCGCCGCCGACTACGACCGCCTAAAGGATGAGTATTGTGTGTCTGGCACCACATGGAATACGGGTAAGCACACTGGATCTGTACCCCACCGAGCATTGTTACCAAACACAAAACTCTAGAATACATTTATTAAACGTCGTATGCTACCCACTTCCCATAACTCTACCATCGACCGCCCCCGCCTGGCCATGATTGACTCCATTCTGAAGTGGCACAAAATCAATGTGGGCGCCGTAATCTGTCAAGAGATTTATGCCTGCCATCCGAGGCCCAAGGGCCGCCTTTTCTTTTCGAACCTCATCACCAGATTATGTGCTAACTTCAAGGTGCCCATTGACGAATCTGATGTGATGACACCCCACAGGCAGGGGTGGACAAAGGAGTTTATCTATAAGATGATGGAACTAACAAAAGCGGCACCTGAAAATGAGTATGATCCCTATGTCACCGCGGTAGGTACTTCAGCCCAGGGCGAGCGTGGAGATCAGCCCTTCAAAGACCCCGTCAAGATGCTCCAAGGTATTTACTGAAAGCTACAAAGGATGGAGCACAGAAACTTAAAATTCATGGAGTATGCGCGAAATTACAACACGGGGTTTGAGTTGTTCCTCAAGGAGAAATTCCCAAGTGATGACCTTCATTTTTCTGCCTTCCCTGCGGAAATCATTGAATCCGCCATGGCAAGCGAGCCAAGACTCCTCCCCCTCTGCCAAGACCCCGCCTGCCTCTCCAACAAACAGAAGAAAAACTCCACAGGTTCCCCGCTCTTCGTCTATGACTTCTACGATGATTCTGATGATGACTCTCCACCCATCAGGGTAGCACAACCTGGGGCAGCAGGGACATTCAAGAAATGAAAATATCATTACATCTCGGCTGATTTAGATAAGGAAGAGTCCGATGATACTGTCCCAGTGACAAAAAACATGCCGCCTTCCAGAATCCAACCACACAGGACTTCAAAACTTGTCCAACAATCTCCCTTACAAGGGCGATGGCTGGACCTATCTGATGAAGAAGACGCAGTGGCCCAAAATTCCCCCTCTTCTTTTTAAAATGTAACTTGTTTTTTTTTTTCCTTTTATTTTATGTCTTGTTGTTTTTATTTCATGTGTGTTGCATTGAGGGCATTGTCCGCCTCGAGTTGGGGGAGTGAGAGTCTACCTTAGTATAGTTCATATTTAGTTGCATATTAATTCACCATCTTAGTTGCATTGTACTTATCTCATCTTGAATGAAAAGAACTTGTTAAACAACTTGTGCCTATGATAGAATAGCCGACATCTCGCATCATCAAAAAGTACCTTTAATTTTTAGGTAGCATGAAGATGACTTAGAAATTTAATATAGTGCTATTTATCCTTAACACAATTATGGCAGGTTGATTGATAGAATGAAGTAGTGAACATAGATTGTTTAATTATCTGGTACTTTTAATTCACATGCTTAACAAATCTCCGCCTCGGTAGCAGAAATTGTTAAAACTGCAAAGAAGGTTTTCGCGGTAGATAAGAAGACAGAAAATTATACCCTAGAGGTGCCCGAAATAGGCTATAGTGGAAAAACAATCGCTTGAGGTGCCCGAAATTGGCTCTAGTCGAATAAAAAATTGTTTCTTGTTGCTTAGAGGTGCCCAAAATTGGCTAAGTCTTTTCTTCACTTAAAAAGTTCTTGAAAATCAACTTGTACACAATGCAGCACACACTTGATCACAAGCATTATAGTTTGTTTCCGAGAAAATTCATCTTATCCTACACACTAAAATGATATAGGTGCTACGGCCTTGAAGCATGAAATCACGTTAAATACGGGTTCCTTTTTGTTGGAGTATGGGTAAGTACTTATTAGATTTGCATCGCCTGAGGACAAGCAATAGTTCGAGTTTGGGGTGTGTAAAGTGCTTAAAAGTCCTATATTTTATGCCCATTTTAGCTCATATTGTCGCTGTTGTTAAGATCATTCTAGTTCATATTTAGGTTTTCATGCATGTTTTACAGTATCTTTGCTTCACTCAGCTTATTACCGTAACACCCCAAATTTTGCCAATTTGAAAATCCCTAAATTTTAGAATCCCTAATTTGAAACCCTAAGATTTGGGAATTTTAGTCTTGGAACCCTAATTTGATTGAGGGGTTAAATTGAATAAATTCAGAATCAAGAGGCTTAATTTAGGAATTCATGGGTCTTTTTGAAATCTTGAGAAAACTCAAGTGCTCTTTTGCAAACCCTATTGTAATTCAGTGGCTTCATGTGTAATTTAACCTTTAAATAGGGTATTTAACCCTTGTTATCAGATTTTGAAACCCTTTCAACTACTCGTTAATTTCAGCCGCACTCCTCCCTTTTTTTTTCTATCGATATCTCTCCCTCACCCCCTTGTTCTCCGATGAAGCTCCGGCCAAGCCTCTCTCGTCGTCCGACCGTCGATCTAAGACCACCGGGTTGCTCGTCTTCTCTTCGCGACCAAAGCCCAGGCCTCAGTTCCCCGTCATCGGCCGTCCTGTGTCAGTAACGGTAGAAAAACCGTTCGGTTTCCCCTGCTCCGTCCGCCTCTGCCATCCGCACCACCACCATTCGGCTCCTTTTCCTCTCGCGAACCAACCCCGGTCATCGTTTTTCCTTCATCGGCCTCCGTTTGCGAGTTAACGGTGAGCAACTCTTCAGTTTCTCTTTAGTGCCGACCTTCACCACCGCGTGTTCCTCCGCTCGTCTCTTCCGGTTGGATTTGGGTAAGTGTTTGAGTAAGCCATTGTTGACTGCCTCTTTCAGATTCATACTTTTTATGTTATGTTTGTGGATTCTGAAATCTTTGCGTTCTCTTCGTGGTTGTGTTCGCGTCACCGAGCACGTCCAAGAGTGGTGTCACCATCGTCGATGTGTAACCATGGCCGCCACCGTCATCGCATTGTCTCCAGCAAGTCACGTCACCACCGTTCGTACATCTGTATTGCCGCCGCCTAATGAACCTAATGCCGCCACCTTTGTTGATCTGCCGCCGCCGTCGGGTTGGGTGCACCGTCGAGGGGTCTGTAAACCCTAGCTTCAGTTTGCAGCAATGTGTCATGAAGTATGGGTTGTGGGTTGTGTGAGTGTGGGTATGCAGTTTGGGCTTGGTGTTTGGCCCGTGAGGATGATGGGTGTGTTGGGTGAGCCCAATCGAATGGGCTATGTGTATGTGATAAGCCCATTTGGACCTTGTGAGAATGTGATATTTGTGTGAGGAAGCCCAAATTTTAATGACCCAGGTGAATAAGTGAAGTGTAAGCCCAAATGGTGAATCGAATTGTGTGACCGAACCAGTGAACCAAATAACCCGAGTCGGACTAAATCGGCTATGTTGACCCGAACCTGTTTGACCGTGGACCTGAACCGGTTTGACCGTTTGGACCATTGACCGGTTTTGATTGAACCGTTTGACCAACCTGGACCAGTTTGGCCTTTGACTGTCATAGTTGACTTTGACTACTTGACTTTGACTTTGACTCGAGTTGACCAAGAGTTGACTTTTCGGGCATCTTTCCTCTTAACCTTTCTCGACGTTCTGAGTCCGTATTCACTGCCCGTTTTGTCAAATTCGAACCCGAAAGTTCCGTTTTGCTCATTTTAAGTAATTGTTATTGGAATCTAATAAGTTATGGATTTCAGAATTTAATTCAGGATTTTCTCGTGTTCAGGTGTCGACCTTGAGACCGTTGGGTTGCCTCCAGTTGTTTAGATTGATCGTGCACGTTCTTTGAGATCTTCATGTGAGTATATCTTAGTTCGGTTTCCAGTGTTTTAGTCGGTGGCTTAGTGTTAGTAATAAATGCTAATATATAATCCATACCTCGTAGGTCCTATTTTAGTGAGATCCGAGCGTGAGGCTCGCCCTTCTCGAGATTAGAGCTTCTGTTGCTTAAGGTGTGTCTCTTCCTGATTTATAAACTTGTGTGTTTCTTTCTATGCTATAAATTTTATGTGATTTTCCGGTATTAATATAAGTAAATGTTTTGTACATTTTGTGTGCATACTCTGTTGTGATTGGGTGAATGTTTTCAGACATCATGCATAACATGTCAAACTGTGATTTAAGTGAAATATCAGATTTTCGGAATCGTAAAACATCGGATTTATAGTATTGTGCAACTTGAATTTTCATAATTCAAGTTTCAAATGAGACTCGGATTATAAAATCTGCATCATATCATTTTGGGTCTATGGTTTGGGATTTGTTCGGGGAAGTTCAGTGGTTTCACCCTTTGGGATGAATTCCGCTTCGGATCAGTGGTTCCACCCTTCGGGCTGAGTTCCACTTCGGATGGTGACGATGGAGAAAGTAGGTTCTGGGGAACCTTACTTTTTGGTGTATCGGAGATGGGTACTATGATTCATGTTCATCAGACATCATATCATCATGATTCGGTTTCGTTGTGTTTTCAGAAAAGTTTTTATCAGAAAAATAAAATATTGTTTTCATTTGTTTTGTTTTCGTTTGCACTTTAGAGACACACTAAGCTCTTTAGCTTACACACCTTAGTTTTTACTTTTCAAATATCTCAGACTTTTTAGGCGATCGGTATTTGGACCATCTCTTGTTTATTCAGATAACTTATTATTCAGTACGAACTTTTCTGTTACCTCATAATTATTATTTTAATAATGTTTGGGATATTTGTGTAATATAGACATTGTGACTGTCTATAATTTGGGATTTATTGGATGCATGCATTTACGAATTTAATTTCAGAGATTTTAATTGATTATCGGAACTTCGTTCAAAAGATTGAGTTTTATTTTAATCGGAATATTTGGTGAGTTTTACTTATTTAATCGATTCTTTTGAATTACAAAATATTTTAACCTAAATTGTTTCTTGAGGGACAAGTTTCCAATCGCTACTTCCTAGATTCGACCCATTTCTTCTGGGCTAGGTTTAGGGGGTTACAATTACATTGTTTATGATTATTTGTGGAGAAACGATATTTTTTTGGTTGCATTTGCATCACAGGTTACAAGAGACTGGCGCCGGAACCTACCGCGACAGTAGGGGAGAAGAATGATCGGAGAGGAGGAGAAAGCAGAATGATCACATCCAGTCACACAGGATCAACCATCATTGCATAGAAGACTGTACTGATGCAGTTCAAAGAATAGCTCGCCGAGATAGACTGCCGCTAGCACTACTGCCGCGGCGGCACATTGGAGAATGACCAAAAGGGAGTACGATCTGAAGAGGAGAATTCACTGAATCAATAGAACCAAGTCACATGAAGAATAAAGTCCAGGAGCAGCCAGAGATGATGTGAGAAGACTCAAACAAGGAAGAAGCTTACAGCCCAAGAAAGCCCAAAAGAGGAGTTATTTTGGAATAAAATATTCAGACGTTTAATTGTATTTAATTCCAACTCAACTTCCTCCCAAAGAGAGACTTCTTTCCCAAGTAGGGTTTTACATGTAACCGCCTATATAAAGGCAAGGCTTGACCAATTTGAGGGGTAGAGATTAGGTTTTTTAATTTATTCTTGTGTTTTCTTTATTTCCATTATGTTCTAAACTTTCCTTAGGGTTAAGATTGTTTTGTTCAGTAGTTGTGAGAACGGTTGTAATTAGTTAAAGTTTTTTTATGCAATCCAATTCAAGGTTTGTTTATCCTATATTCTTAATCTTTGTTTGCAATAGAATCGAGAGATCTTTGTGAGCACATCTATTTGTTTCAATTCGAGAGAGTTAAAAATCAAGAAAGGGATAAACATGATTCCCATCAACTAAGGTGAAAATCAACTTAGCTTAGAGATAAGTCTATGTTTAAGGCGGCTAAGAAGGAACGTGGGAAAGTTGTTGTTCAACCTAGGTTTACGCTGAGAGGTATTGTCAAAGAGTGGGCATCAACAGTATTCGAACTTAGAGATAAGTTGGAATCAGATCAAGACGTTCTGCCGAACATTTGAGGCCCGTCGAGTTCCCCGCCGTGGCAGTGTTCTATCTGTCACCCGTCGTGGCAGAGATATCGACTTTGCATTACAAGACTTTTACGAGTTCAACGCAGTTTCACACTATGACACAGCTCAATCTAACTCATCTTTTTATTCTAATTTCTCAATCCTTTCATTATTTTTTTCTTTAAGTTTATACAACTTTCTCAAACCAATCCAATTCAATTGTGTTTTTAATTTTCCTTGTGCAGGAATTTAATCACTGAAGCAGCTTCCAATCCCTGTGGAGATGATATCTTAAATACTATAACTTGACGGAAGTGTACACTTGCACTCGATTTAGAGAATTCCTTTACGCTCTACAAGTTTTTTCCAAATACGTGGTTTGTTGGCTTTAGTAGTTACAATCGAAAACTTCAAGCACTAACTCATAATGTAGTTTTCGACTAAGTGGTGTGTGCTTCCCTCGATTAGCTGGGTAGCTTATATAGAAGCAGAAGTCGTGTTTTGTTACACGAAAATTTATTGATGTGGCAAACTCGCGCTTTGTAGGACGCGAGTTCCTCGCAAAGTCGCGATTCGTAGTACGCGAGGTTTCTGACACGTTAGGAATCCTGGCCAATTCGCCCTTTGCAGAACGCGACTTTCCTTACACGTCAGGAATTCACATTTTGTGAGACACGAGTTTGGTCTATATATAGTCCAGAGCGTTGGTGAATATGTATTTGCACGATTAGTAGATGGATTTGGTAGGATACAAGTTATGGTGCAATGTGTGTATGATTTGTGTTTGTACAAGATGATCGACAAATCACAATATCCGAAAACGCGTGGTGGGGTGCCACGAAAATGATCGGTAGCACGAAATCACAATAGCTGCAACTTTAGCTGTCATGTCCAAGGTTACAGCTTTTGGTGGGTGCCGGTTACATTTGATAGCGCGGGTCAAAGCTGCTACCATTGTTGGTGTTTTCGAAGCTATGTTAAGACCCTCACATGTAGCGGTGTTGGTGACATATGTATCATGGAAGATGATGATTATCGCGTACTCACAAAATCCATGAAGCTTGAGGGCTCCAACAACTAGGACAAACTATTGCACCTCTCTTCAGCCATTTATCTACAGCAACGACAAATCTCTCATCATCCATTTATCTACAGCCAGTTACGCCCGTGGCTAAACCTGATGCAAAAATGCATACTCGAAACGGTTGTGAAACTTGAGACGGTTCCGGCATACAAAAATGATCATGTCGTACCAGGTGTTTGTTAATTCAAACGGCTATTTTGGACATTTCCGTAGTGCATAAATGCATTCAAGCACTGCAAGCCGATGGTTCAGATAGACGGTACTTGGTTGTACGGGAAATATACACATGTCTTACTTCTGGCGGTTGCACAAGATGGCAATCGAAAAATAGTTCTTGTAGCCTTCGCAATAGTTGAAAAGGAGGATCTTGAGTCTTGATTGTTCTTCCTTAAGAACCTACGGAGACATGTTCTTTCTCCTGTAATGCGAGCAAGGGATGATGGGATATGTGTTATTTTCGACAGAGGCACAACAATCATATAGGCAATAGAACGTTTGGGTCAGTTTTGGGAGCCTTCCCACATTTACCATTGTTACTGCTTACGACACATTGTGGCCAACTACTTGCAGAACTAAAAGAACCAAGATGAACGTGTTGTGGTGCTTCGAATGGGTAAGTCTTTTAGGTCATTTACATTTACGATATCTTTGCATGTGTTGTTCGCCCCTAACTATTCAACTATCATTTCCTAGGCAACTCGCATTATGTACATGAGGTAGACTAGCTGTTCGAAGAATTGAGAGCAAAAATAAAAATGGCGCGGACTACCTTGCCAAAATCTTGAGGGAAAATGTCTTAGATCATATAACGGGGATAAACGATATGGTCGCATGACAACGAACTTGGCTGAGGCGGTCAACTCAACACTCAAGGGAGTGCGGCATTTGCCTATCACTTCTGTTGTCAAAGCAACCTACTATCATTTGGCTACCCTATTTGCAACCCTGGGAAGGCAAGCAACTGAGTACATGGTAGGTGGCCACAAAGTCCACTCGGACCTCCTAGAACAATTGCAAACTTATGTGCGCCATTCAAATACGATGACTGCAACTCTCTTCTCTCGAGATGGCCATTTGTTCCGTGATTTAGAATTTTTGAGGTCGTTGGAAGGCATACAGCACAACGCGTACGTGGTAGATCTTAGGAAAAGAACCTACGAGTGCGGAGTATTCCAAACATTCAAATATTCGTGCGCACACGCCATTGCTGCTTGTTCTTCCCAACGGATTCACTACATGTGAGTGCTTGATCTGGTATACTTACTAGAAACGGTATTCAAGGTTTACGAAAAAGAGTTTCCTCCCATCGAAAATGAAATTGATCCGTATGACGTTGACGCTAAACCGACCATACGCCCAGATCCTGCACTACTAAGATAAAAGGGACGTCCGCGATCGACACGAATTTACTGTGCGGAGGATATGGTCGAACATAGAGGAAAAATCAGACAAAAGAAATATTGTACTATATGTAGAAATCTCGGACACACGCGTAACAAGTGTCCTAATCTCTCGGGCCCTCTTATCAACTAATTGATTGTAATTTCTTATTGTATGCGTTCCTTAAGTTTCAGTTTAAATAATAAGATCTAATTGATTTTAAAAATTCTCTTTCTGGCTTGTCGTTCTTGCACAAAACCACGCTTTGAAACAATTTTCAAGGCAAATTTTATACCCTTCTTCATATATCGTGTGTGCCAATATCAGTCTCAAATAGAAGACAAATACCACCACAACGCCTCCAAGGTAAAACAATTGTGATAATTCTCGGATTAAAAACCCGGAAAATTTGACAGAAGAAACCTATGAGGTCATCTTATACTTTCATTCATTCAGAAAAAACAAGCTATTGAAAATTTGACAAGTACCACTAAAACGCAAATTTTAGTCGGTTTAGAATGGACCGAACTTGCCCATATTGGTATCAAATGAAAGACAAGTTTCAGTACTACGAACCCAAACTCAATGTTGACTAAAAATATACGATTAATAAGCCCGAAATATTGCTCAAACATGCCTATGGACGCTTGGTCTAACAGCCCGATTTACAAAAAAAAAACTTGTTTTTTGTAGAAAGCGAGTTCCCCGCAAATTCAGTCGGCTTTTCAAATTCTCGAGAAATTCACGTTTTGCAGAACGCGAGTTCCTGTTAAGTTCGTTATTCTGAAAAGCATTGACACATATGCAGAAATCACTTTCTGTAGAAAGCGATATTACGTCTCGCGTTTCCCAAAAACAAGTTATTCACACTTGGCAGGTTTAGAGGTCATTTTTCTAAATAAAAGGCGGTGGGGTCATTCTTCCAAATAATTAATAAAAAAAGGTTTTGATATAAAAACGCCAACTAAAAATCATTACATTAGAATTGAACACGTGACCATTAAAGTTATACGTTTATATATATATATATATACCATTCAATTAGTAGTAATTTGTCAATTTAATTTGATATTCTTTTTTTTTTATTTTGATATTCTAGTTTGGTCGTTAAGTGATTAACTAATTGAATTAGTGTTAGCAAGTTGAGTAACAAACACAATAAAAAAACTTTATTATAATATAATATAGACATAGTTTTTATAGAAAAATACGAAAATAATGATTTATTAATTTTGTGTTTAATTTTTGAAATAATGATTTTAATTTAAAAAACATATAAAATTATTAAAAACACAAAAACACTATTATAATACTATTTATTTTACTTTAAGACGAGGGTAATTCGTTTATTTTCAATTGAGTTAATATCGAGTTCACTTGTAACACCAAATTCAATCAAACTTTTAATACATAGTATGGGTAAATGGTCATCATTGAACTTTACTCTCAAAACTATTTTGGTCATTGAAGTTTCAAAACGTTCAATTTACTCACTGAAGTTTAGACATTAAACGATCACTCATTGATAACATTGATTATTTATTATTATTATTATTATTATTATTATTATTATTATTATTATTACATGTCATTTTTATTAATATTAAATGTTAAATATAATTTAAAATTAAAAAAATTAAAACACAAAACCCCAAACTAAACCCATCTTCTTCACTCAAAAAATACCCTAACCCAAACTCCAAATTCAGTCAAATTCAAACCCATCTTCTTCACTCTAAAAATATCCTTATTCTCCACGTGACATTTCTATTCAAATCAAATTCAGACCAGACATTCAGTCAGATTCATGAGCACAAATGCAAAACATTAACTTACAGTTCAAAGAGTGACTAAAAAGTTTAATGCATAAACTTCAATGAGTAAATTGAATGTTTCGAAATTTCAGTGAGCAAAATAAGTTTGATAGTAAAATTCAGTGATGATTTGTGTTATTTACCCGTATAGTATATAAATACATATTAATATATTTTGAAGGTGGAATAACCATTTTACCCCCCCTAACTTTACTAGTTTTAACCATTTCATCCCTTAAGCTTTTATTGCATTTTTTTTTGACATTTGAACTTTTTTCTTTTCAAATTGACCCCAAACACGATAGAACAATGTCAGATGGAATATTTACTAGAATATTATATTTGATTTTTTTTTCAGAAATAGGGATGGCCTCAGATTATTTACCCAACTAGGGATCTTTACTGTTCAAAAGTGGAACACCTTCAGCACACCCCCCGACTTTGAACAGTGATTTCCAAGC
This sequence comes from Hibiscus trionum, assembly GCA_030270665.1. NCBI lineage: Eukaryota > Viridiplantae > Streptophyta > Magnoliopsida > Malvales > Malvaceae > Hibiscus > Hibiscus trionum. Next base: position 5,101,955 of record BSYR01000034.1, on the reverse strand, counting down.
TGGTATACTGTTCAAAGTCGGATTGCTTTCTTACCGGTTTTGAAGAGGGCAACATGCCACGTGGCAAGCGCTGGGAGGGTCGGGCACTGTTCAAAGTCGGACTGCCCACCCCCGACTTCAAACAGTGCACCGAATAAATGGTCACTGGTGGCAGGCGGGTCACGGGTTGGCAGGCTTTTATTGGTTCATTTTTTTTAATTGGGTGGCAGGCGGGTTGGCAGCTTCAAACAGTGCACCCAATTAAATATCACCTCTTTTTTTTTATTGGTTCATTTACTACATTGGGTGTGTAGGCTTTTAAGTTTGAATCTGATTTTTTTAATTGGGTGAATGAGAGGTGTAGGTGCATGGGTTGACTGAATTTGGGGGTTTGATTGGATAAATAAGAGGTGATATTTAATTTTTTATTTTAATTTTGGATCGAATATAAAATAATAAGTAATTATTATTTGAATATTAAATATTATAAATATGAGATCATAATTTTTATTTATATTTGAAAAAATATTTTACACTAATTATGTACTAAAATATAACTTAATTTTTAATCCAGTGATCAATCTTTTCAGACTGAAAAAAAATTTCGAATAATTATTTTAATTAATATTTTTGAATATGATTTAAAATATTTTTAATTGATATAGGTGAATGTGTAGGGTTTCAGTGATGTGAAATAATAGTGGTGTACGTGCAGTTGTAGGGTTTCAGTGATGTGAAATAATAGTGGTGTAGGTGCAAGTGTAGGGTTTCAGTGATGTGATATAGGTGCAGGTGTAGGTGCAGATGTAGGTTTCAGTGATGTGAAATAATAGTGGTGTAGGTGCAGGTGTAAGGTGTCAGTGATGTGATATAGGTGCAGGTGTAGGTGCAGATGTAGGTTTCAGTGATGTGAAATAATAGTGATGTAGGTGCAGGTGTAGGGTTTCAGTGATGTGATGTAGGTGCAGGTGTAGGGTTTCAGTGATGTGATATAGGTGCAGGTGTAGGTTTCAGTGATGTGAAATAATAGTGCTGTAGGTGCAGGTGTAGGTTAGTAAAAAATTAATTGTTAAATAATTTTAAATTATGTAGGGGTAGTGTAGTTTTTTATTGTAAATCTGTTAGTGAATATTAAATTTCGTGTAGGGGTATTATAGGGAAATATTCAAGTTGGATTTTATTTTAAATAGGTTCATTTAGTGTTAAAGAATGTAGTTTGATAGAAAACCGTTTAAGTTATATTTGAGTAAAGAGAGAGAAGAAGAAGAAGAAGAAGAAGAAGAAGAAGAAGAAGAAGAAGAAGAAGAAGGTTGGAAGAAAAAAATGTAAGTTGTTTTGAAATATTTTTTTATCTGTATATTTTTTATGTTATTTGAAAATTAATTGTAAAATATTTTTTCTAATATGCAGAGAAAATGAGCAACAAAAATTGTTTTGTGACTGTCCATTACAACGGACAAATTGTAAAATCTGATGTTGGTGTCGTATTTCATTCGGAGAGGCCTACGAAGATGAGAATTAACAAAGAAATCACACTTCGAGTATTGAAAGAGCAAATATCGGAAAAAATTGGAGCTCCGATTCATAGTTTACAGTACCGGTGGATGACATGTTCGAATCCAGTCATATATTCCGCGATTGATCTTGAAGATAATGAAGATGTGGAAGTTATGATCGCAGAGCATGAGTCAATGGGTGTAACCCCCTTAACCCGGCCTAGACGGTTGACCCGAATTAAGAAAGTCACACGGGGAAAACCAAAGTCAACTCGAAAGTCAACCTTGATTAACGACCCTTTTTTTTTCTTTTAAAACTTGTCTAGATGCATATTAAGCCTTAGATAAGATCATACAACAGCATACTCAAAGATCATAAACATCAGAGATCAAACAGGGACCCAATTGAACAATTTACAACTTTAGGGACCAAATTGTAAATTCTGATAATTATAAGGAATTAACCCAAATTGAAGTTACCATCTTGAAATTAATCATGTTTCATGCTTCTCTGTGAAATTTCAGCTCAAAAGGACTTCCCAAACTCATACAATTGCACAAACAAGATTCAGGACCAAAATGCAAACATTTCAAAACATTTAACTGCCAATGTCAGCCCCCAACGGTCACCCGTTCCGAAACGGGAGACAGCCCGTTTCGAAACACGGGGCCGTTCCGCAACGCGTACCGGAACGGGGGTCGGGCAGTAGCCTTTCCGTTTCGGAACGGTCCCGTTTCGGACGCCTGGGCTTGTTTAAGGCACCCGTTCCGAAACGGTAGGTGCTGTTCCGAAACACCCTGCACAGATTGCCCAAAAATGCATACTTAAACATGCAATTGACCAACCAATCATGCTCCAAATGTCACCAAACTTTGCCAACATGCAATTCAACATATATAAGACATACTTGCATCAACAATTCATCAAAACATCCGCATATATGAAAAGCCCCAAATCTATAGGCATGCTTCCTACACAAGCAACCATTCAAGCATAAACTTCCAAATTCAAGCATATAAAGGCCAACCACAAAAACCAGCATTCTCAACAACATTCAACATACTTAGGGAGTTCAAAACATCTCCCAAAACATACACATAGGTCCCCCATTGCCAAATTACCAAAAGCTAAATGTACTTAAGAAAAACCTTCCATACTTTGAGCTTTACTACCACTTGAATGCTTGCCTTCCTTGCTGCCCTCAAAGTACTTTAATGCTCTGCAATATTGGTTTGAGAAAACAAAGAGAGCGTAAGCAAAAGCTTAGTGAGGAATGCTCAATAAAACCATCCAATAATGCATTTATAAAACACTTATAAATCATGCTTCAAATCATCATTTACACATGCTCAAAAGCATACTTTAACAAGCATCTCATGCTTCATTTCATTACATGTCATATTGGCCACAAGTGATACATTTCATTTCTTTGAAAACAAGCTCATCAACATTCACCCCAAGGACTTTTAAACACCTTGGACCCCAAGGACTTTTAAACACCTTGGCCATGGACTTTTAAACACCATGATATAAATTACCTCAAGGACTTTTAAACACCTTGACCCCAAGGACTTTTAAACACCTTGGCCTATGGACTTTTAAACACCATAGAAAGGACCACACAAGGACTTTTAAACACCTTTGTGTCCGTAACAAGAATCATCCAAGGACTTTTAACCACCTTGATGTTCTTAAGTAACAAGGCTCACTCAAGGACTTTCAACCACCTTAGTGACCTCAACCTTTTTAAAACATCACTTGCCAATATACATCATTATCATCAAATTATCCACTGTTCTAAAGCATTAAACCAAGCCATATTCATCATGCATTTAAAAGCATCAAACCACATTTGATCAATGTTCAAAAACAAGGAACTCTTACCTTGAGCTTCCTTCAACATATGGCTTACAAAAACAGCATTAACCATGCTAAATCATGCTTTCAAAACAGAATTTAAAACATGCAATAAACCACATTGCACAACAATCAAATCATGGCCACCACTAGAGAGTATTTCCGAAAACTTACACTTGAGCTTAGCAAAGTTGTTTAGACTTAAACTAAGCTCCCAAGACATTGGTTTCAAAGCCGAAAACCCAATTTCACTCACCGATTCCACTTCGCCTCTTGCCGAAGTACCAAATCAAGCCTCCGGATCACCACCACTTGGATCCAAAGATGACTCCCCTGTTTTAACACATTAAAACAATAGATTAATGCATCATCATGCATTAATAACTTCAATGAAAGCATCTAAACTCGCTGCTCTCATCCACACTCCATTTTCGGCCACCAAACACAACCGAAAATGCATCCAAACCACTTCTCAACTAAGCCCAGCCATTAACCATCAAAACCTAACATCCTTTAACATCTTTCTACATCTAAAAAGAACCTAACAACATCCTTATACCTCCAGCAACACCAGATCCACAAGATCACCTCAAAAACAACCAAGAATCATAAGCTAAACTTAGGAAATTCAACCTATCCGGGATTGCATTAATCAAAACTCAATTCCCTATCAAATTAACATTCATTAATCATCATTTTAACACCTTAAAACACTGCTTTAACAGATCCAACGAAATTTCATCAAAAACACACCAAATCTTGCATTTTAAGCCAAGATCCATTAAACAATCTTAAAAGCCATTTATAAAACATCAATTAAGGATTGAGAACTTAGGAATTTCATTAAAGAACTTGAAGTTCAGAGGAGAAGGACGTTCTTACCTCCAAACTTGAATTTCTCCTCTTTTGGAACCAAAAAGCTTGATGAATCAAGTAGCAATTACAAAGGTTTTGATGATGAGATGATTAGGAATCAAAAGAGGATTGAAAAGAAGTATTTAGGTGATAAAAATCAGAGGAAAAGATCTGGAGAGAATGTGTTTGGTTTGAGAGAAAAGATGAGAGAAAATGGGAAATGGAAAATTTAGAAAGTTAGTTAAAAATGACTAAAATATCTTTCCCTCCTTTTACTTTTATTTAAAACCATTATTAAATCATTTAATATTCTAGAAAATCTGGAGAAACTCCCTTTGGGTAAAATAGCTCCTTAAAGATTCAAAGTTTCAATCCTTTTTAAAACAGTCACAAAACTTTCAAAAATTACATTTTGGTCACTAGCCAAAATGTCACCCTTCCGAAACTCATTTTCCAAAATTGATTTCACAGTTCACTTAAATATATTAAAAGATGATTTTAGAACATTTTTCCATATTTTTAATGCAACCCGAACTAGGCTTTTTCCTAAATTCACTCTCTTAGATTCGAACAGCACTTTGACCAAACCGGTCAACGCCCAAAACTTCTAAGCCCAAAACCGGGGCGTTACAACTCTCCCCCCCTTAAGAAATTTCGTCCCCGAAATTTACCTGAAGGAAAGAGATAAGGAAACTGCTTCAGCATGTCTTCCTTCCGCTCCCACGTGGCTTCCTCAACACCTCGATGCTTCCACAGCACCTTCACCAACTCAATGGTCTCGCCACGAAGAACCTTGCTATCCGAATCCAAAACCTTCACTGGTTCCTCATCATAGGTCAAATCCAGATTCAAAACCACTTCCTCCACAGGCATCACATGCGAAGGATCAGATCTATACCTCCGGAGCATAGAGACATGGAACACATCATGAATCTTCTCCAGCTCCTGAGGTAACCTCAACCGATACGCAATAGGACCCACACGCTCAACCACCTCATATGGTCCAATGTACCTAGGGCTCAACTTGCCCTTCCGGCCAAACCGCATCACCTTCTTCCAAGGCGAAACCTTCAAGAACACACGATCACCCACCGCATACTCTATCTCCTTACGCTTCAAATCCGCGTAAGACTTCTGCCGATCAGAAGCAGCCTTCAACCGCTCACAAATGAGCTTTACCTTCTCTGTGGTCCTTTTCAACAAAGCCGGCATCGAAACCAACTTTTGACCAGTTTCAGCCCAACAAAGAGGAGTCCTACACTTCCTCCCGTACAAAGCCTCATAAGGTGCCATCTGTATACTTGCCTGATAACTATTGTTATAAGCAAACTCAACCAAAGGCAGATGCTTCTCCCAAGAACCTTGGAACTCAATCACGCAGCACCTCAACATATCCTCCAAAATCTGGATAACTCGCTCAGACTGACCATCCGACTGAGGATGATAGGACGTACTGAAATGCAACCTTGTACCCAGAGCTTGATGCAAACACTGCCAGAACCGCGATGTGAACCTCGGATCCCTATCCGACACAATCGACTTAGGCACACCATGCAGCCGCACAATCTCAGCAATGTACAGCTCTGCCAACTTATCCAAAGAAAACGTGGTGTGCACAGGCAAGAAATGCGCACACTTCGTCAGGCGATCCACAATCACCCAAACCGAATTCTTCTTCGAGGGAGACAAAGGTAAACCAGATACAAAATCCATGGTAACCCATTCCCACTTCCACTCAGGGATTTTCAACGGTTGCAACAACCCTGAAGGAAACTGATGCTCAGCCTTAACTCGCTGACATACCAAACACTTGCTAACAAACTCCGCAACATCTTTCTTCAAACCCACCCAATAGTACTCATCACGAAGATCACGGTACATCTTAGTACTACCAGGGTGCATAGCAAAAGGACTACTATGACCTTCAGTCAGAATAGCATGCCTCAACTCAGCATCAGCAGGCACTACTATCCGACTCCCAAAACACAACACACCATCATCATTAAAACAGAAATCCGAAGGTCTACCCTCCGCGATATCCTGAACATGCGACACCAAGGAATCATCCAGCAACTGCTTATCCTTGATCAACTGAACCAAAGAGGGTTTCACTTGCAACTCAGCAACGAGACCACCATCTTGCGATATGCTCAAGCTAGCAAACATAGCCCTCAGCTCAACAGCTACTTTCCTACTCAAGGCATCCGCAACAACATTAGCTTTTCCAGGATGATACTCAATCGTCAGATCATAATCCTTGAGCAACTCCAACCAATGCCGCTGCCTAAGATTCAACTCCTTCTGAGACATCAGATACCTCAAACTCTTGTGATCTGTGTACACAGTACACTTCTCACCATACAGATAATGTCTCCAGATCTTCAGAGCAAAAACCACTGCAGCCAGCTCAATATCATGCGTAGGGTAATTGCGCTCATGCACTTTCAACTGCCGCGATACATAAGCCACCACCTTACCCTCCTGCATCAGCACACACCCCAAACCAACATAGGATGCATCACTGTAAACCACAAACTCTTTTCCTGATTCAGGCTGAATCAAGATAGGAGCTTGCGTCAAAGCCGCCTTAAGCTTCTCAAAAGCATGATGTCTCGCTTCCGTCCACTCATACTTAACATCTTTTTGCAACAGCTTCGTCAAAGGAGCAGCAATCTTGGAAAAACCATCCACAAACCTTCGGTAGTATCCCGCCAAACCAAGGAAACTACGGACCTCATGAACAGACTTAGGAACTTTCCAATTCATCACCGCCTCAATCTTCTGAGGATCAACACGAATCCCCTCAGCTGAGACCACATGCCCAAGAAACACCACCTCCCCTAACCAGAACTCACACTTGCTCAGCTTAGCATAAAGCTGATTCTCCAACAAAGCTTGCAAAACAATCCTCAAATACTCTTCATGCTCCTCCTCAGTACGCGAGTACACGAGGATATCATCAATGAACACCACAACAAACTTGTCCAGGTATTCATGAAACACACGATTCATCATGTCCATGAAAGCAGCAGGAGCATTTGTCAACCCAAACGGCATCACAAGGAACTCATAATGCCCATACCTTGTCCTGAAAGTTGTCTTAGGCACATCCACATCCTTCACCTTCAACTGATAATACCCTGACCTCAAGTCAATCTTAGAGAACACAGCAGCTCCCCGAAATTGATCAAAGAGATCATCAATCCTCGGCAAAGGATACCGATTCTTGATAGTCAACTTGTTCAGCTGACGGTAATCAATGCACATTCTCATAGTGCCATCCTTCTTCTTCACAAACAAGACCGGTGCTCCCCAAGGTGACACACTCGGCCGGATGAACCCACGATCAAGCAACTCTTGCAACTGCGTCTTCAGCTCCTTCAGCTCCTTAGGTGCCATTCTATAGGGAGTAATGGACACAGGAGTTGTATTCTCATACAGCTCAATTCCAAACTCCACCTCGCGGTTAGGAGGTAAACCAGGCAACTCCTCAGGAAAAACACCAGGAAACTCCTTCACAACTCTGATATCTTGCACCCTCAACTCTTTAGAGCTAGGATTCATCACAAAAGCTAGATAGGCTTCGCAACCTTGTCTCAGCATCCTGCTCGCCTCCAAGGTAGACACCACATTGGCAAGAAACTTCACATTCTCACCAACCACAACAACTTCATAATCATCCGCAAGCTTAAGCGAAACTCGCTTGTTTTCACAATCCACAACAGCGCGATGCTCAGCAAGCCAATCCATACCAAGGATTACATCAAAACCATAAAAGGGCAACTCCATAAGATCAACATGAAAAACATGTTCTTGAACAACCAAGGGACACCTTCTATAAAGCTTACGAGTCACAACAGTCTCACCAAAAGAACTAGTGACACGAACACCAACATCCAAAGACTCAACAGGCAAACCAAGCAATTCAGCATGCTCACGCAAAATGTATGAATGCGTAGATCCAGAATCTATCAAAGAAAGCAATGACAAGGATTGCAAAGTAAAGGTACCTGCAATCACATCCGCATCATTCCTTCCCTCACGCTGAGCATACACCCTCGCTTGACCTCCACCTTCAGGCTGAATAGCCACAACATGGGCCACTCCACGACCACCTTCCTCTCTCCTCTGGAAATTACCACGGCCGCGCCCACGACCTCTCTGCGGTGCAGCAACAACAGGAGCACGCACCTGATCACCAGCCAACCAAGGACAATCACGCCTCAAATGGTCTGCGGATCCACAATTCCAGCACCCATTACCAGCTGCCGCAACAGGAGCTTGCACCTCTCTCACAGCACGGGGACAGTCACGTTTCATGTGACCACGTGAACCACAGATCCAACAAGCACTCGGATCAGCTCTAGCATTACCTCCTCTAGCAGGTGCACCACCACCTCTCTTAGCAGAAGACTGATACTTCTGATCACGTCCCCTCTTGTTCCGTCCACCTCCAGAACTATACTCAGCAGCTCGCTTGCCAGCACCCTTAGCAGATAAACTCAAGTTCATCTCAACGTCCTTGGCTCGACCCACCAACACATCAAAATCATCATACTCGGCGGCCAGCAAATACATTTTCACATCCGTCTCTAAGCCAAAACGGAACCTCTCGCACCTTGCCCGCTCATCAGGTACCAGCTCAGGTGCATACTGACTGAGTCGCACAAACTGCACTTCATACTCAGCCACACTCATGCTCCCTTGGGTAAGAGACATGAATTCACGCTTCTTCTCATCAAGATATCTCACACCAAGATATCTCCGCTTGAACACATTCTGAAAGAATGTCCAAGTCACATCAGCTTCTGCCATCCCAGCAATAGTGGTTGTCCACCATGTATACGCATCCTTCTGCAGCAAGGACACAACACAACCCAGCTTTTGCACATCCGTGCAGCTCATCTGGCCCAAGATTCGCTTGGTACTCTCTAGCCAAGCTTCAGAACTCTCAGCAGACATACCCCTGAACTCAGTCCCACCAAGACTGCGCAAACGCTTCAAAGGTAGTCTAACTCCAGCATCTTCCTGATGCCCCGCTCCACGAGCCCCAGCTACTGCTGCTTGAAAAGCACCAGCAATAGCTTGTACTAACATCGTCATATCAGGCATAGCTTGCCCCTGACCAGCCCCAGGTCCAGCAGCTCCAGCGCCAGCTGCAGCTCCAGCTTCCTCAGCCCCAGCACCACCACCACCAGGTGGAGGAGGAGGTAACACCGCACTACCCGTGTTTTCCTCATTCTCGTTCTCATTAGGAGCCGTAGCTCGCACATTACCTCGTAACTCTCTACGTGGTGCCATACTTTTACCATGCAATCACAACACAAATAAAACAAAGTCAGGCCCAGCAAGGTAAGCAATCCAAGTATTCAAGCTCAATTTCATTCAAAATCAACACCATTTCACTAGCTTTTATTTGGCAATGGGTACCCACAACATGCTACATCATAACATATATCTAAAATGCAACATACATGCAATTCACTCAACATGCTTCCACTCAACAAGCATACACACTTCAATCATGCACACATTCATTCCCAATTACTCGAAAACTCAGCTCTGATACCACCAAATGTAACCCCCTTAACCCGGCCTAGACGGTTGACCCGAATTAAGAAAGTCACACGGGGAAAACCAAAGTCAACCCAAAAGTCAACCTTGATTAACGACCCTTTTTTTTCTTTTAAAACTTGTCTAGATGCATATTAAGCCTTAGATAAGATCATACAACAGCATACTCAAAGATCATAAACATCAGAGATCAAACAGGGACCCAATTGAACAATTTACAACTTTAGGGACCAAATTGTAAATTCTGATAATTATAAGGACTTAACCCAAATTGAAGTTACCATCTTGAAATTAATCATGTTTCATGCTTCTCTGTGAAATTTCAGCTCAAAAGGACTTCCCAAACTCATACAATTGCACAAACAAGATTCAGGACCAAAATGCAAACATTTCAAAACATTTAACTGCCAATGTCAGCCCCCAACGGTCACCCGTTCCGAAACGGGAGACAGCCCGTTTCGAAACACGGGGCCGTTCCGCAACGCGTACCGGAACGGGGGTCGGGCAGTAGCCTTTCCGTTTCGGAACGGTCCCTCCCGTTTCGGACGCCTGGGCTTGTTTAAGGCACCCGTTCCGAAACGGTAGGTGCTGTTCCGAAACACCCTGCATAGATTGCCCAAAAATGCATACTTAAACATGCAATTGACCAACCAATCATGCTCCAAATGTCACCAAACTTTGCCAACATGCAATTCAACATATATAAGACATACTTGCATCAACAATTCATCAAAACATCCGCATATATGAAAAGCCCCAAATCTATAGGCATGCTTCCTACACAAGCAACCATTCAAGCATAAACTTCCAAATTCAAGCATATAAAGGTCAACCACAAAAACCAGCATTCTCAACAACATTCAACATACTTAGGGAGTTCAAAACATCTCCCAAAACATACACATAGGTCCCCCATTGCCAAATTACCAAAAGCTAAATGTACTTAAGAAAAACCTTCCATACTTTGAGCTTTACTACCACTTGAATGCTTGCCTTCCTTGCTGCCCTCAAAGTACTTTAATGCTCTGCAATATTGGTTTGAGAAAACAAAGAGAGCGTAAGCAAAAGCTTAGTGAGGAATGCTCAATAAAACCATCCAATAATGCATTTATAAAACACTTATAAATCATGCTTCAAATCATCATTTACACATGCTCAAAAGCATACTTTAACAAGCATCTCATGCTTCATTTCATTACATGTCATATTGGCCACAAGTGATACATTTCATTTCTTTGAAAACAAGCTCATCAACATTCACTCCAAGGACTTTTAAACACCTTGGACCCCAAGGACTTTTAAACACCTTGGCCATGGACTTTTAAACACCATGATATAAATTACCTCAAGGACTTTTAAACACCTTGACCCCAAGGACTTTTAAACACCTTGGCCTATGGACTTTTAAACACCATAGAAAGGACCACACAAGGACTTTTAAACACCTTTGTGTCCGTAACAAGAATCATCCAAGGACTTTTAACCACCTTGATGTTCTTAAGTAACAAGGCTCACTCAAGGACTTTCAACCACCTTAGTGACCTCAACCTTTTTAAAACATCACTTGCCAATATACATCATTATCATCAAATTATCCACTGTTCTAAAGCATTAAACCAAGCCATATTCATCATGCATTTAAAAGCATCAAACCACATTTGATCAATGTTCAAAAACAAGGAACTCTTACCTTGAGCTTCCTTCAACATATGGCTTACAAAAACAGCATTAACCATGCTAAATCATGCTTTCAAAACAGAATTTAAAACATGCAATAAACCACATTGCACAACAATCAAATCATGGCCACCACTAGAGAGTATTTCCGAAAACTTACACTTGAGCTTAGCAAAGTTGTTTAGACTTAAACTAAGCTCCCAAGACATTGGTTTCAAAGCCGAAAACCCAATTTCACTCACCGATTCCACTTCGCCTCTTGCCGAAGTACCAAATCAAGCCTCCGGATCACCACCACTTGGATCCAAAGATGACTCCCCTGTTTTAACACATTAAAACAATAGATTAATGCATCATCATGCATTAATAACTTCAATGAAAGCATCTAAACTCGCTGCTCTCATCCACACTCCATTTTCGGCCACCAAACACAACCGAAAATGCATCCAAACCACTTCTCAACTAAGCCCAGCCATTAACCATCAAAACCTAACATCCTTTAACATCTTTCTACATCTAAAAAGAACCTAACAACATCCTTATACCTCCAGCAACACCAGATCCACAAGATCACCTCAAAAACAACCAAGAATCATAAGCTAAACTTAGGAAATTCAACCTATCCGGGATTGCATTAATCAAAACTCAATTCCCTATCAAATTAACATTCATTAATCATCATTTTAACACCTTAAAACACTGCTTTAACAGATCCAACGAAATTTCATCAAAAACACACCAAATCTTGCATTTTAAGCCAAGATCCATTAAACAATCTTAAAAGCCATTTATAAAACATCAATTAAGGATTGAGAACTTAGGAATTTCATTAAAGAACTTGAAGTTCAGAGGAGAAGGACGTTCTTACCTCCAAACTTGAATTTCTCCTCTTTTGGAACCAAAAAGCTTGATGAATCAAGTAGCAATTACAAAGGTTTTGATGATGAGATGATTAGGAATCAAAAGAGGATTGAAAAGAAGTATTTAGGTGATAAAAATCAGAGGAAAAGATCTGGAGAGAATGTGTTTGGTTTGAGAGAAAAGATGAGAGAAAATGGGAAATGGAAAATTTAGAAAGTTAGTTAAAAATGACTAAAATATCTTTCCCTCCTTTTACTTTTATTTAAAACCATTATTAAATCATTTAATATTCTAGAAAATCTGGAGAAACTCCCTTTGGGTAAAATAGCTCCTTAAAGATTCAAAGTTTCAATCCTTTTTAAAACAGTCACAAAACTTTCAAAAATTACATTTTGGTCACTAGCCAAAATGTCACCCTTCCGAAACTCATTTTCCAAAATTGATTTCACAGTTCACTTAAATATATTAAAAGATGATTTTAGAACATTTTTCCATATTTTTAATGCAACCCGAACTAGGCTTTTTCCTAAATTCACTCTCTTAGATTCGAACAGCACTTTGACCAAACCGGTCAACGCCCAAAACTTCTAAGCCCAAAACCGGGGCGTTACAATGGGAATTCGAAATGTCGAGATGTTTGCCACGATGCTTGATATTCCCGGCCCCTCTAGAAATGCAACCGGGGAATATAGTCAAATGGGTGTCGGTAACGAAATTGATATGTCCGGAGGCAGTTTTGTTGCAATGTTGGCAACTGGGACATCTAGTGGATTTCATGAAGGTGGGCCGTCAACATATGATCCATCGTACGGACCGACTGTTGATGTTGATGCTAATATTGCACTTGGACGTGGCCGGTGGGGAGAATCATTAGAAGATTCCAGCGAAGATGAAGATATTGGGGATCCTGATTTGTTCCCGAATAACGATGGTCAAGCCCCTGACTTCGGTGTTGGAGAATTTGTTCCGACCGGGGGCGACATTACATTATACGAAGCTCCTGCTCATATGCACTCGGTGGATTTTGATGCGATGAGGGCGCCACAATTTCCAGATATGCCCCAAATAAGTTCTAGTCAGAATGGCGACTTGGCTGAGGGGCTGGAATTTAAGGCAAAGGACGAAGCTAGATTGGCAATTAAAGAGTATAATATCAGACAACATGTAGATTATGCGGTTGCTGAATCCAACACAAAAACTTTCCTTGCGAAGTGTGTGAAGTACGGAGAAGGGTGCAACTGGAAGATTCGTGTAACGAAGCTTAAGAAGAGTGGTCGTTGGGAGGTCACGAAGTACAATGGCGGTCACACATGTTTACGAACAGCCATCGACCAGGACCATAAGAAATTGGACTCCAGCGTAATAAGCCATCACGTGATGAAGTTGGTCGAAGCAAATCCAAGGGTTCTAGTTTCAACCATTCAACCAACCGTTGCACAACTATTTCAATATCAAATACAATACATGAAGGGGTAGCGTGCAAGGGAAAAGGCATTGAATTCAGTGTACGGTGATTATGACAGATCGTATAATGAGTTACCAGCGTTGTTGATGGCAATGACACAGTTCATCCCAGGCACCATAGTCAGGTATCAAACAAAAGATGCGTACGACCGACAAGGGCAATTGCTTCAAGGGTATAAATTTTTCCATCGACTGTTCTGGGCTTTCAAGCCATGCATTGACGGATTTCCGTATTGTAAGCGTATGATCCAAGTGGATGGAACGTGGCTTTACGGGAAATACGCTCACATACTACTGGTTGCCGTTATGCAAGATGGTGAGAACAATGTCATTCCGATTGCATTCGCAATTGTTGAAGGGGAAACTACTGAAGCTTGGGATTTCTTTTTGACAAATTTGCGTGAGCATGTGGTCCGCCAAGACGGGGTTAGTATTATCTCTGATCGAGGGACGGGTATCAAAGTAGCAATTAATCGAGAGGGAAGTCGTTGGACACCTCCCTATGCATACCCTGCATATTGTGTTCGGCACATCGGAAAGAATGCCTTTGAAAAATTCAAAAATCAGTACCTTCGCAGTGAGATTATGAGCATGGGTAAGTATCATTCTTTCAAATTAAGTTATATATGTGTATGCAGTGATGTGTTTTGATTTATGTCGATGCTAAGTCAAACAATAATTATGGAACAGGGTATATATTACTACGGCCAGAATTTGAAAGGAAGATGGCGGGGTTAATGAAATATGGCGAGCGTGTTTGGAGTTGGGCCAACAGCATCGAGAGAGAGAGATGGGCCCAATCATATGATGAAGGTGGTAGACGATACGGGCAAATGACTACCAACCTTGTGGAGTGCATTAATGGAGTACTCAAAGAGTCGCGTCATCTTCCAATAGCCAGCTTGGTAACCGAGACATACTACCGTTTGGCTAAGGTTTGGGCCGTCAAAGGGAAGAAGGTGCAGGCAGCTTTAAATAGTGGACAACTATTTCCGGAGAAAATGGTTGAAAAAATGGATGCAAATGTGACGAGGGCAACGGCGTTGGTGGTTCACGCATTCGACCGCCATAATCAGACTTTCGATGTTGTTGCTTCTAGATCCCGACACGGAGCCCCCCACTCGAACGTATTTCGAGTAGATTTCACACGTAACTGGTGTGACTGTGGCGAGTTCCAAGCGTGGCGATATCCATGTGCTCATGCAGTTGCAGCATGTTTGTTCGTCAACGTTGACCCGTACACATTTTTTGACCCATGCTTCAGACTCAGCCAGATATTAGAAATTTACAAAATTGAGTTCCCACCTATCCCGAATTCTATGTATTGGCCGCCAGTGGAGCATGATAAATGGTTACCGGATCCGACACTACGTAGAAAGCCAACTAGGTGACCTAGATCGACTCGGATCAACACGAGTATGGATCTTCCTGACAGAGAGAAAGGCCAAAGCAAGAGATGCAGCATATGTAGGGGTGAAGGCCATTCGAAATCAAAATGTCACAATGAACCAATATATGTGGCCATGCCTCAATGATTATTTGCGGATTGTACTTGAATTCAGGAAATATAATGTTTGCATTTAAAATATTGTCTGAATTGATTAACTACGCTTTTCACTATTTAGTGACCATTTTGTAAAGTATTAAAAACAGTTTTTATTCGAATTCATCTACCAAACGATTTCCAAAAATTACCAAATTTTAACAGAAACCTTAAAAACAATATGTCTAATAGCATACAAAATTTTAGAACGTTTCAAATTCATTTACTATGTTTTAACTATTTAGTGACCATTTCGTAAAGTATTAAAAACTGTTTTTATTCGATTTCATGTACCAAACGATTTCCAAAAATTACCAAATTTTAACAGAAACCTTAAAAACAATTTTTCTAATAGAATACAAAATTTTAGAACGTTTCAAATTCATTTACTACGTTTTAACTATTTAGTGACCATTTCGTAAAGTATTAAAAATTGTTTTTATTCGAATTCAACTCCAAACGATTTCCAAAAATTACCAAATTTTAACAGAAACCTTAAAAACAATATTTATAATAGAATACAAAATTTTAGAACGTTTCAAATTCATTTACTACGTTTTCACTATTTTACCGAAAATATATCATTTATATTATATTTTAACCAAACAACGAACGAATAATAATAAATAAAAAAACAAAACACATAGTGAAAATTCAATATTCAAATTCAATCAATACTCTAAGTTATTACACAAATAAAGATAACATCATTTTTTCTTCTGCATCCGCTTACGTAATTTTTGACAATGAGCGGATATGGTCGAAAAATATGTGTGTGTTTTGGTCTTCTTACGTTGTGGCCTCAATTCTTCCTCAAGAACCTCTTCATCATCCACCTCTCCAGCATCCACCTCTCCAGCATCCTCCTCATTCACCGAGGGCATAGGAGGCGGTGTTCTGTACGTGTCCACGCAACCCGTGGAGTGACGAGGTAAAAACTCTGGTGAATTCAGGAAATCTTGTATTTCCTGAAAATCCATGCTCCGTTCAAAGTTTGAGTAACGAGGCAACTGTTGAGGAATAAACTCGGGTCTGTATAAATCAACATCAGCAAACTCGTGAGTATCGGAGGAACTCTGGCACACTTCTCCTGCATGATGTGTTTGGGTCGGTTCTTTTTCCCAAAGAACTGGCGAGCGCACTGGATGTTCCCAAGTTGTTGGCCAACCTTCGGAATTTTGAGACCAAACGGGATTTTGAGATGCGGCCCCTGCTGCTGTCTTGGAAGACTCAGCTTTACCGCCATATTTTTTCTTAAATGTTTTACATTGTTCCCGTTATTCGACCGAAGTTAGGTAAGGCTTTCCATTATTAAAAAAATAAATCAGGTACTCTGACCTCTGAAAATCAAAATCGTCCTCTTCGATTTCGGCGCGAAATGGTATCGTTGAATTTCTGTTGTTCCACATCGTAACGTACTCAGCGTGTATGACTTCCCATGGAACATCTGCCCTGCCGCGTCCATCATAATTGTGCAAATAATCATGCTGAGTGTGTGGAAACGGAATAGGCTGGTGGAAGCCAAATTGCCTAAGCACCCTGTCGGCAAAGTGGAACTCAACAATCGAAAAGTGGATCAACGGTGTAACCGTACACCACATGTCAGAATCCTTCAACAGTTCATCTGGTACAAATATGCGATCGTCGTAGTACGCCATCCAAATAAACTGCAAAAAATAATGATTATTATTATCAGACCTAACTATAATGTAAAAAAAAATATTAATTTATATCTATCTTACTAAATTGTTAAAAATATAGTTAACCACATACCCGCTCCTGACAATACAAATCAATTTCCGCTCTAAACACCTTCAAGTTGTTGTTCGCCAATCCCGTGTGCGCTTTTTTCTCGCACCATCTGCATACAATTCACAATTAATTATTCAATTAATAAAAAATAATTAAATATTAACAAAAAATTAAACTTACAATCAAGATAATTACCTGGCGACAAGAGGGAACTGTACCGGTGTTTGAGTAATCGGTGTCCAAAATGGAAGACGCTGCCAAGCCCATGCTTGCAGCAACAACAAACATCCACCAACACCTCGAACCTTACGACCATTATCTATTTTAGCGCCCTTGCACAACTCACGATACAAGAACGCTAGTATGGCTGATCCCCAACTATATTGAGCAGCTTCCCACGGGTACCTCAAAAAGCGTAGATACCGTGTATGTACAAGATTGCCAGATTTATCCGGCATCAATATACCGCCAATGAGCTGCAGAATATAAGCTCGACTGGCATTATAAACCACATCAATCGAACTATATTCATTGAGATTGAATTCTTTTTGCAACCAACTCAGTTTCACGCGACTTCCTGACAAATTTGATTTGTCCGGCACCTTCCCGAGAAAATAACCGCAAAGTGCTTCAGGTCTAACTTCAGTCTGGTCGATCGAAGGTTCCCCGGTCAATGGTGCCCCGATCAATGGTGCCCCGTTTACCGGCACCCCAATAAGCATGACCACGTATTCAAGTATGATCGTGCATTCCCCACACGACATATGGAACGTATGGGTTTCCGGCCTCCAACGCTCAATCAGAGCAGCAATCAACCCGGGCACCAACTTGTACCCTCGAAGGAATGTCGCATAATAAAATCCAGATTGTTGCAACCATTCAGTGATTCGATCGTGCGGATTATTTTTTGCCATGGTCAGGTGATGTTTAAATGTATCCTCAAAATCCTGTAATTAACACATCAATAAATAAAGGGATAAACCAAACAAAACATTATTAACATAATTGAATTGAATTTCTAATAAATCAATTATTAACAAAATTGTACCATCTCAGGAACCGGCAAACTACTAATGTGTTCATCCTGAAATCTCAACAGAGGAGCTTGCTCAGCCATCCTATATGATAAGTATGAATATATTATAACCCGACACTTAATTTTGTAAAATTCTACGCAATTAAAATTTTCATTCTAATACATTTATTACACTACTACTACTAAATAACTAAATAAATGCTTAGAATTTGAATTTCGTTGAATTTTACCGAATTAAAAATAATACTAGATATTATATATTAAAAACTGTTTAGTGACCATTTCGTAAAGTATAAAAAACAGTTTTTATTCGAATTCATGTACCAAACGATTTCCAAAAATTACCAAATTTTAACAGAAACCTTAAAAATAATATTTCTAATAGAATACAAAATTTTAGAACGTTTCAAATTCATTAACTACGTTTTTCACTATTTAGTAACCATTTCGTAAAGTATTAAAAATAGTTTTAATTCTAATTCATGTACCAAACGATTCCAAAAATTACCAAATTTTAACAGAAACCTTAAAAACAATATTTCTAATAGCAGACAAAATTTTAGAACGTTTCAAATTCATTTACTACGTTTTTAACTATTTAGTGACCATTTCGTAAAGTATTAAAAACTGTTTTTATTCGAATTCATGTACCAAACGATTTACAAAAATTACCAAATTTTAATAGAAACCTTATAAACAATATTTATAATAGCATACAAAATTTTATAACGTTTCAAATTCATTTACTACGTTTTTCACTATTTAGTGACCATTTTGTAAAGTATTAAACATTATTTTTATAAATTCTAACATAAAATTATTGTTATAAATTCTAACATAAAATTAACAACAATAGAAATATTCAAAAATTAAAATTTCCAAATATCAACTCCAAAATTATAAAAAACAACAAATTAGTCTCTTCATAAATTTATAAAATTTAACCACCAAATTAAAATTGCATTATACTTACTATATTTCTTCAAATCTCTATTTCTCAAACTCTTCACAAAATATCTTCTTCTCCTCTTCAACAACCTATTTAACACAAAAATTTCAATATTTCAAACATCAACTTCAAAATTCTAACATCTAAAAAAATAAAAAAAACTAATCTGAAAAAATAAAAAAATATAAATACTCACAAATTTTCTTCAAAATCTTTCTCTTCTTTCTTCAACCTTCTTTCTTCAACCTTCAACCTTCAACACAACCCCTATTTATCTTCACCTCATTTCAATTTCAACCACATAAATTACACCTCTCAATCAACCAATAAAAAAAATTAAAGCTGCCTACCCGTGACCTGCCACCCGCCTGCCACCCCACCATTTATTCGGTGCACTGTTTGAAGTCGGGGGTGGGCAGTCCGACTTTGAACAGTGCCCGACCCTCCCAGAGCTCGCCACGTGGCATCGTGGCTGCCTACCCGTGACCCGTGACCCACCTGCCAGCCCACCATTTATTCGGTGCACTGTTTGAAGTCGGGGGGTGGGCAGTCCGACTTTGAACAGTGCCCGACCCTCCCATCGTTCGCCACGTGGCATCGTGGCCTCTTCAAAACCGGTAAGAAAGCAATCCGACTTTGAACAGTATACCAGCTTGGAAATCACTGTTCAAAGTCGGGGAGTGTGCTGAAGGTGTTCCACTTTTGAACAGTAAAGATTCCTAGTTGGGTAAATAATCTGAGACCATCCCTATTTCTGAAAAAAAAATTTGAAATATAATATTTGTGTAAATATTCCATGTCAGATTGTTAAGATGATGTCATCTATTTTACCATTTTCTATCATATTGTTAAAACTGAAGGCGGAAAAGGTCATTCCGAGTATTTTGAATATGTGGTGGTTAAAAAACAGAAGAGATATTAGAAGAAAAAGAAAGAAGAAGAGTGTTGAGTCATAAGTTAGGCATTTGTTGGTGTGCAGATCACGGAATTCCCTTGTTTTTACAGAAATGGCAGCGGCCAGGAAAGTGGAGAAGATGGCTTCAATCGATGCGCAGCTGAGGCTTTTAGCACCCGGGAAAGTCTCCGAAGATGATAAGTTGATCGAATATGATGCTTTGCTTTTGGATCGTTTTCTCGACATTCTTCAAGATTTGCATGGAGAGGACATCAGAGAAACGGTTTTCCTTCCTTCCTTCCTTCATTCACTTCAACCATTTTTTAATTAAACCATGATTTTATGTTACGAGTGCGAATTTATATACTTAAAAGACTAGTTTGTCATTAAGGTGCTAAAATACTTTTGAGAAGTGCTTTTAAAAAGTATTTTTAAATTGATTAGTTTAAAATGATAGTATTTGGTATTACTGTGAATGTTTTTAGGTATATAGAAAGTTTATTTTAGATAATAATTTTAAAAATATAAAACAATTGATGATGTAAATAAGGATAAATAAATAATTTTGCATGAGGCAAACTTTTATGTATAGTAAAATTTATATTAACATTTAATTGGTTGGCATATATGTTAGATTTAAATTTATATTAGATAATTAATTGGTTAAGTTTTTTTTGAATGAATAATTAATTGGTTAACTTAAATATAAGTTTTGGTGAAATATAACAAATTGGGGCTTAGCTTAGTGGTTAGGCACTTGTAGCTCTCTCATAGAGCTCTGAGATTTGATTACCCATTACCCACTTATACACTTTTAATTTCTTTGGTTTTTTTCCACTCAAAGTATAACTTAAATATAAATTTTGGTAGAATTATAAAAAGAAAATTAAGGGTTTTCCTAATGGTTAGGCGTTTGGACTTTTTGCTTGAAGTTCAGGGTTTGAATCTGTTTTTTTCTTTTTGGAAAAATAAATTTTTGGTTGGTAACCAAAAAAAAGTAATCTTATGGACTATTTTCTAAAAAAAATTTAATGACCAAAATAAAAAAATAAGAATAATTTAGTGACCAATAGTGTTGTTTACCCCCAAAACCCATGAACTCTTAGGAGATGGGAAATGATGTGGAAAATAAAAAAAATAAACGCCAACATCGTGAGTTTTTTAATGCCAGTGACCAAAATATAAAAAATAGTATAATGTTAATGACAATTTTACCAAAAAAGTAATTTGGTGACCAAAATAGAAAAGCGATAATAATTAAGTGACAAATGGTGTTGTGTACCCTAAAATTATTTGAGAAGTTTAAATTTTAAGGGTATAGGGTTAGATTATAGATATAAAATATAAAACAAAATTTAAAATATATGAGAATTTGAAATTTACAGGGACATGAGTGTGACTGTCCGCTACACCGGTCCATCCTTGATCATCTGTAACTCACATATCTTAGTGGTTAACATTGCCAGGTTCAAGAATGCTATGAGCTTTCTGCGGAGTATGAAGGGAAGCGTGACCCTGAAACATTGGAGGAGCTTGGGAATGTACTAACAAGCTTGGACCCAGGGGATTCCATTGTTGTTGCCAAATCATTCTCCCACATGCTTAACTTGGG
The DNA here is from genome assembly GCA_030270665.1 of Hibiscus trionum. Taxonomy (NCBI): domain Eukaryota; kingdom Viridiplantae; phylum Streptophyta; class Magnoliopsida; order Malvales; family Malvaceae; genus Hibiscus; species Hibiscus trionum. The sequence continues at coordinate 5,080,404 of BSYR01000034.1, read as the reverse complement.
CAACTTGGCCGAAGAGGTTCAGATTGCTTATAGAAGGAGGATCAAGTTGAAGAAAGGCGACTTTGCCGATGAAAGCTCCGCAACAACCGAGTCCGACATCGAGGAGACCTTCAAGAGACTTGTGGGGCAGTTGAACAAGTCCCCCGAACAAGTTTTCGATGCTTTGAAGAATCAGACTGTCGATTTAGTCTTGACTGCGCATCCTACTCAGTCTGTTAGAAGATCTTTACTTCAGAAACACGGAAGGTTTGTCTGAACCATTAGATTGACAATGGCATTGTTGGAAGTTTTCATTCACCGTGAGTTCCATTTTCAATCTTGCAGGATACGTAATTGTTTGACTCAGTTGTATGCTAAAGACATTACTCCGGATGATAAGCAGGAACTTGATGAGGCACTGCAAAGGGAGGTAAGAACATTCGAAAATTACAAATCGAGCTTATTAACTTATTTGCATGACACATGATGACTTGAATTTGAGTGTGTAACTTTCTGTACATCGGCATTGAGATACGCTGTTCACCCGTAATCCGTCTTTATGGAACTAGTGGCATAGCTTCGTATTTGAACGTTATCCATATGCTTTGTATCTGAGCTCTGATATAACTGCAAGGAACTGAGGCTAAATCAAGATATGACACCTATAGGCTATAGTATAGGAAACATCTGAACTCACAACTCTCTGTCTTTTTATGTTCATATAGATTCAAGCTGCTTTTCATACGGATGAGATCCGTAGGAATCCTCCCACCCCACAAGATGAGATGAGAGCAGGAATGAGCTACTTCCACGAGACAATCTGGAAAGGTGTACCAAAATTCTTGCGTCGTGTTGACACGGCTTTGAAGAACATAGGGATAAATGAACGTGTTCCGTACAATGCCCCTCTTATTCAATTCTCTTCATGGATGGGAGGGGATCGTGATGGTATGTTTCTTTTTCGTATATAATTAATCGAAGAATGTCATCCTTCTTCAAAATGGTTTGTTACTTAAAGAGGCAACAAGTTGCAACCTTAAGTCTTATTTAACTTACAGTTTAATCGAGTTGAAATGCAGAAATGCTTACCTTATTTCATATGCCGGGACTTCTAAACGGAGATACTATTTGATGTCGACTGCAGGAAACCCCAGGGTAACTCCGGAAGTTACGAGAGATGTATGCCTATTGGCTAGAATGATGGCTGCTAACATGTACTTCTCCCAAATAGAGGATCTTATGTTTGAGGTATAAAAACGATAGCTCCCCAGTCCGAGACACTTTGTTGCGTATAGTTACGAGTTCAGATCATGGTTTATTAGTACAATTTTGATTCATCTTCTTTATTTTTTGCTCTGGTTTGTTTTTAGTTATCAATGTGGCGCTGCAACAATGAGCTTCGTGTTCGTGCAGATGAACTTCACATGTCCTCGAAAAAAGATGCAAAACATTACATAGGTATGTAACATTGCTTCCCTAATAATATATGCATTAGCTCCATGTTTTCATCGTGAAAGAAAATTTTGAGTGCAGAATTCTGGAAACAGATTCCTCCGAACGAGCCGTATCGTGTTATTCTAGGTGATGTGAGAGATAAGCTGTACAATACACGTGAGCGTGCCCGTCACCTGTTGGTCAACGGATTTTCCGACATTCCGGAAGAAGCAGCATTTAGCAACGTGGAGCAGGTCTCTACTTTAAAATACATCTGATGAACTTGCTGAGTTACTGCTGAGTTCTTTAATTTGCAAGTGTTGCATATTTCTTACAATGCAAGCAATATTGTGCTTGGAACTCAACATTTAGCCTAACATAATTGTTTTTTTTCTTTAATATTTACTGGTTTTTTTCGTATTCGTATAGTTTCTGGAGCCTCTTGAACTCTGCTATAGATCACTCTGTGCTTGTGGTGATCGGCCAATAGCCGATGGAAGCCTTCTTGATTTTTTACGGCAAGTTTCGACCTTTGGGCTTTCACTTGTGAGACTTGATATCCGGCAGGAATCTGACAGGCATACTGATGTCCTTGATGCTATCACAAAGCACCTAGATATCGGTTCTTATCGAGAATGGCCTGAGGAACGCCGACAGGAATGGCTCTTATCTGAACTCGGAGGCAAGCGTCCTCTATTTGGCCCTGATCTTCCCAAAACAGAAGAAGTCGCGGATGTGTTGGACACTTTTCACGTCATTTCTGAACTGCCTTCGGACAGCTTCGGTGCCTATATAATCTCGATGGCAACGGCCCCGTCTGATGTGCTTGCTGTTGAGCTTTTACAACGTGAATGCCATGTAAAGCAACCATTAAGGGTAGTTCCGCTGTTCGAAAAACTCGCTGATCTCGAAGCTGCTCCAGCTGCAGTGGCTCGTCTCTTCTCTATAGATTGGTACAGAAATCGAATCAATGGGAAACAGGAAGTGATGATAGGTTACTCAGATTCTGGAAAGGACGCTGGCCGTCTCTCTGCGGCTTGGCAGCTATACAAGGCGCAAGAGGAACTTGTAAAGGTGGCAAAGCAGTATGGTGTTAAGCTGACAATGTTCCATGGCCGAGGAGGGACCGTTGGAAGAGGAGGTGGACCGACTCATCTTGCTATTTTGTCTCAACCACCGGATACGATTCATGGTTCACTTCGAGTAACAGTTCAAGGTGAAGTTATTGAACAGTCCTTTGGAGAGGAGCACTTGTGCTTCAGGACGCTTCAGCGTTTTACCGCTGCTACACTTGAGCACGGAATGCATCCCCCCGTATCACCGAATCCGGAATGGCGTGCGCTCATGGATGAAATGGCACTCGTTGCAACAGAAGAATACCGTTCTGTAGTCTTCCAGGAACCTCGTTTTGTTGAATACTTCCGCCTAGTAAGTAATCAAACTGCAATGCTTGTGACTAGTGTTTATTTTAACTTGTCTGAAATCGAATCAACCTGTTGCAGGCAACACCGGAATTGGAGTATGGTCGAATGAATATCGGAAGCCGTCCATCGAAAAGGAAGCCAAGTGGAGGCATCGAATCACTCCGTGCAATCCCATGGATCTTTGCATGGACTCAAACAAGATTTCATTTACCGGTGTGGCTTGGCTTCAGGGCTGCTTTTAAGCATGTCATCGAGAAGGACGCGAAGAATCTCCAGATGCTCCGAGATATGTACAACCAATGGCCTTTCTTTAGGGTCACAATGGACTTAATCGAAATGGTGTTTGCCAAGGGAGACCCCGGTATTGCTGCCTTGTATGACAAGTTACTTGTATCACAACAACTCTGGCCCTTTGGAGAGAAATTGAGAGCCAACTACGAAGAAACCAAGCATCTTGTTCTCCAGGTAATAATACAAATGAGTATCCGAATACAGTGATTCTCGAAAAAAAGGGACATATACGAAGCCTACCAACAATGTAACCCTCTTTTGTAGGTTGCTGGACATCGAGATCTTCTCGAAGGCAACCCGTACCTGAAGCAGAGGATCCGACTTCGCGATGCCTACATCACAACCCTTAATGTGTGCCAAGCATACACTTTGAAACGGATCCGTGACCCCGATTATCATGTGAAGGTGAGGCCACACTTATCCAAGGAGTACATGGAATCGAGCAAGCCGGCGGCCGAGCTCGTGAAACTTAATCCGACAAGCGAGTACGCTCCTGGTCTGGAAGACACCCTCATTTTGACCATGAAGGGTATTGCTGCTGGCTTGCAAAACACTGGTTAGAACTAAACATTGCCCCAAAACTTGGGGATTGTTGTTTTTATCATGGTCTGATGCCTCATATTATAGTGTATTCCTATTGTCTGTAATGGATAGATGTTGCCTTTGAAAGGGCTGAATTTGCTTCAAGTAAACCCTTTCTTTTCCCTTTCTTTTTACTAAATGGAGATCTACTATATTCTCATATCGAGATTCAAACTCATACAAAATGAGAAAATATAAGCATCCTTAGTCACTAGGTCAATTAGTAAGTTTCAAACCCTTTCTTCTTTTATATCTTACTACAAAATTTTGAATTCGTATAAGTCTTCTCAACCTAAATAGATTTAAATCCTAAATAACCTAAAATAAACCGAGAAATTAGGTTTAGTACAAATTAGTCTAATTTGAACTAATAAGTCAAGTTCAGATATTGAAAAAATACAAGTATTAAATTGGACAACAAAAGAAAAACACGGGTATCAAATATATGAGAAATTTTTTGATATGCAAGTTTGTTAAATTTAAGGTTTAAGATGTTAGTTTAGAATTTAAGGTTTAAGCTATATATTTAGAATTTAGGATTTAGGGTTATTTTTAAGTTTCAAGGTTTAGAGTCTTAGAGTTAAAAATTTAAGTTTTAAATTTTAAGGAAGGATTATGTAAAATTTTCTTTACACGTATTGTATATAAAAAATGTAACTTCAAATTCAATCAATAAGTTAAATTTAGGTACTAATTTGAAAAAAGAAGTATACACAACAAATCAACATCAAAAGGTTCATAAAATGTATTATCCTAAATAAACCCCAAAGGTCGGGCTTTTCTAAAAACAAACCTCTTAAAAGCCAACTAAATACAAACCAGCATCGATACCCCTTGGTGAAATAGCATATTAAAAAAAGTATATACCTTTTTCTCTTACAAAATTGTTACAATTTGTGTACATTTTTGTACTCATTTGTGTATATGCACATTGTGTAATATTTTTGTGTACGTACACATTTTGTATAACAAATGTACCAATTTTTTCATGTCTGCCAAACCAGCATCGAAACCACCTTTAGGTAGTATCGATGCCCCTTGTTATTATTGTACCAAATCGTGTTTCCTTGTAACAAGTTGTGTACATACACATTTTGTATAAATGTACCAATTTTTTCTTGTCTGCCAAACCGGCATCGATACCACCTAAAGGTGGTATGGATGCCCCTTGGTGAAATAGCGTAATAAAAAAGGTATGTACCTTTTGTGTTACAAACTTGTAAAGATTTATGTACATGATTTGTAATAAATATGTACCGCTTTTTACCCAGTGAACAGTGCATCTTTGTAATAAAAAAAGTATATGCATTCTTTTATTATAAAATTGTACCAATTTGTGTACCGTTTCATGTACAATTTGTGTACCACTTTTTATATCTGTCATTTTTTAGCCTATATTTAAAGGTTGTTCCCTAGAATCCCCCAAAGTTCTCACATATTTGCCACAAAGGTTTAGGGGGAAAGGTTTATTACATATTTCAAAATTAAAGGGATAAAGTCGAAGACACGTGGAGATTAAAGGTTTATCACACAATTTTGCATTTTGAGTCACATGTCTAAACTAAACAAAAATATCTTTTAGGTCGTTAAAGTTTTGAAAGTTACACAATAGTCATTAAACTTATTGAACTATTACAAAATGATCACTACACATTATAAAGTAGTGGTAAGTTTAAGGAAAATTTTGTAACAATTCAATAAATTTTAATGACTACTTTGTAAAAATTTAATAAATTTTAATGACTATTTTGTAATAGTTTAATAAGTTTAATGACCACTTTATAATTTTAAAACTTCAATGGTTAAAAGATTATTTTTACTAGTTTAATGACCATTTTTGACTTTACACCAAAAATTAATTGAATATTCTTAATTAAACACCAGCTCATTTGAGACTACCATTTTTTATTCCTTTTCAATTTTCTTTTCATACCGTAATATTTTCTGTCATTTGAGACTACTTTGTAAAGTAAACTGAAAAAAGTAAAAATCTGCTTCAAGTCCTTATATTTTTCTTTCATTTAAAATTTAGTCTATTTACTTTTATTTTCAAGAATTTTGTCTCTAATTATCAATTTTAAAAATTCAAATCCAATTAGTTATATTGTTAAAGGTCTTATGTTAAATTAGATTACATGACATTTTGAAATTAAAAAAAAAATACTAACTTCGTAATTGTATAATAAAAAAACATGACGTTGTAATGAACCTAAATCTAACAAAAAAGAACTTTCACGGTATCAAAAGTTGGATCTGAATTTTAAATAAAAATATATATAGGAACTAATTTCTTAAAAATAAAAAGCAAATGAACTGAACTTCAAATCTACGAAAATGCAGGGATTTGGAGCATATTTTAACCAAAAAAATAATATCAAGCTTTTATCGTCTCAACCTATTTTATTTTTTCTACTTTGTCACCAAACTAATTTTTGATTTTTTTTTTTTTTTGCCTTTTCGGACATCGACTGTTAGGAATTTTAACACTTGCACAAGGATTCAATGCGTAGCCATCATTATCGGTTAATTCGATTCAATAACTATTAACTGAAATTATTGTTTATTACATATATATTTTGAATTAAATTTTTAAAAGTTATAAAATATCATTAAACTTTTTTATATATTTTAAAAAGTCATTAAATTTTATTAAATTAACACAAAATGTCATTAAATTTATTGAATTATTACAAAATGATAATTAAGCTTTTCAAATTTTATTAATAATTTACAACATGCAATGACCAATTTGTAATAACTCAATAAGTTCAATAACATTATTTTGTAAATTTTGATAGTTTAATGACTAAAAAGATCATTTTAGAGTAGTTTAGTGATAATTTGTGTATTTTATCTAAAAATTTATAACAAATTTCGGTTAATTCAAACATTGACTGAATTATCTGAACTTTATTTGGTTCGATTAAAACTTTTCAAAAAAAATCAATTCGATAAACAGTTAAAAAAATATTCTGTTAATAAATTTTAGTTATAATTCGATCGGTTAACAAAATTAACCGAGTAAACACACAATAATTTCTCAAAGAAATTGAAAACAGAGAAAGAATAGCATCAGAAATTCGAAAAAAAAAAAACAAGAGATTAACTTTCAAAACTAGTTTGGATATGTGTCAATTGTATACAATTAATCCTTGGGAAAAGAATTAACGCATAATAATTTGTATTAGTGTTGTATCAACTAAAGTTCATACGTAGATCTATACTTAGACGTAGCCTTCACTGTACTGTACGTTTCTAATTCTGTACCTGGCCGGCTGGAGTCGAAATGTCAAAAAAATCAGAGTTTCTCCCGCCTGAAAACCAGTTAACAATGAACAAATCAGTAAAAAAAAGAAGTTGAAAATCTGCTGAAATACAAACGTAAAACGTACCGATGACACTTCAGGTCTCAAGATGATTGAAAGGGAAGCAAAGCGGAGGAGACAGACTCAGCGCCTTCGGCGGCAACATCGATACCGGCTCTTCTCTTCCGTTTGGCCTGTGCTTTGGGGATGGAATTGGATCGTTGTTCAGGAAACGAAGAGTTCAGAGTTTCGATGGCGGTAACGCAACACTCTTGCCAATCCAGACATTTAAGGTCTCCGATCACCTCCTCTTGAGTCAGCCAGGCATCCGACGAAACGCTGGCTCGCAAAGTGGAACGTGATGGATCTATCAGATCAAGCGTCTCCACCGCATCGCTCAACTCTTTCTACTCAGTAGTTCGATCAATACAATAAGATCAGTATTCACTAAAACTAAATATGGACTAATCAAACGTAGAAACAGAAACAGAGTTTTTTTTTTTCGTTGATTACCTTAACTCCCTTGATTTTCTTAAAACCGTGAATGGAGAAAATCTAAAGAAGAAGAAAACAGATCAGATGATGAACAATAAGAACAGTATTTAAAAGAAATTGAAACGAGTTGACGGACCTGATTGAGGGAACCGGCGGTGAGAGAGAGTTGCTTGTGAGAGGAAAGGAAATCGATGTAGCCTTCAAGAGAAAGCTTCTGCCTCTTTGATTTCATTGTAGATGACGATCTGGCTCTGAATTTGAATTCTCTTCTCTTTCTTTTTTCTGAAACTAAAAAACTAATTAGGTACTGACAAACTCACATCATCGTCTTTTACTCTTATCTATTTAGATTTTCAAAAATCACTTTAAAGCTGACGAAATTTAACCAAAAACTCACAAAACTTCAAAGCAATCTAATCTATTATATACATAGCTCGATCAATGTAGAATCAAGATATATATCTAGCTTCCTCGTTCTTTACCCCATCGTTAGAATTTAAAAGAATATTCTTCATCGTCGAGATCAGAGTTTTTTCTCAAGAAATGAAAAAAGTTTTTGAGTAAATTCAAGGATTATCAACTAAGGAATTGTTCCACTAACGATACATGTAGTAATAAATGTGCGATAGAAAAAAAAAACCCTAATGGAAACGAGCCCTATCGGAAACCCTAATGGAAACCCTACGCAACCTTTTTCACTGGTGGTTCCGACTCTAGTCCCGCCGGCCGTCCCTCCTGATTGGTCTGTTGAGGCCGGAGGCCGCAAGGCTGCGTTTGATTTCCCTCCGCTGCTGGAGCGGCCGGGTTCGCCAATTACAGTGGAGGAGAGTCGTGCGTCGAAAAAAGGACGTCATGATCATGTGAACCCTCTTTTTGAAGCTGATGGTAAGGACGAAACTGATTCGGTGATGGCAGACGTTGGGGATGGTAACGTTGTGGCGGAAGGCAGGTCTGGCGATGTTGGGGCGGGGCATTCCCCATCTCTTTCTCGGCTGTCTTATGCAGGGGCTGTGAGGGGTTCAGACAAACAATCCGCGGCTTCAGCACCGTTACCGGGATTGGACACGGTCGTTGTGGAGGATTCTGACGTGGTTGTCGATCGTAGTGGTCCTTTCCCGTCGGTGACTTTCTCGGATAGGGTTCATGATCAAATTGATCAAAGCATGAAACGATCGGTCATAGTCCGCATGCTGGGAAGGTCTATTGGCTATCGTACTTTGTTGGGAAGGATTCGCGCTTTGTGGCAATTGCAGGGACAGTTCCAGGTAGTGGATTTGGATAATGAGTATTTCTTGGTAATTTTTGCTATGGAGGCCGACTATGTTCATGTTTTAACTGAGGGTCCTTGGACGATATTCGGTTGCTACCTTACGGTTCAACCGTGGCACCGGAAGTTCTCAACATCCGAGTGTCATCCCTCGAAGGTTGTGGTTTGGGTGAGATTGTCGGGTCTCCCATATAGGTACTATTCAAAGGCTCTCTTTCGTTATATTGCTAATTTGATTGGCAAAGTTATTCAGATCGATTATAGTACCCACGCGGGGGATAGGGGGCGTTTTGCAAGGCTCGCGGTGTTAGTCGACTTGGGTAAACCGTTGATTCCGTGTGTTCAAATTGATGGCGTCATGCAACATCTTGAGTATGAAGGCCTTCAAAACATTTGTTTTCAATGTGGGGTGTATGGTCATGTTAAGGAATCATGTGAGATTTATTCGGGTAGAACCGACCGAACTGCCTCGCCTAATTCGGATAGCGTCCCAGCGGGAGCAGGTCAGGAAGCTCAGGGTCGTGATGTCGTCTATGGCCCATGGATGATAGCGGAAAAGAGACGAGGGCGTCCCCGGCGTGAGGTTGTAACTCATAAAGGAGGTAGGGACTCGGGCCCGGTTGGTGAGGGAGGCTCACGCTTTGCTGTGCTTTAGGAAATTAGTCGTGGGGAGGGGGTTGTTGCTCCAGATGCTCAGATGAAGGCTTCGGTGATTGAAGAGGGGGTTGCTAGGGAAGTTAGTTTGTCGGATAAACCTTCGGGGGTCGTTGCGCCGCAGGAAATTGAGATTGTTTCACCAGCTGTGAATGTCGCTAAGGAGCGTTCTCCCTCTCATGTGTTACCACCAGTTGTGAAAGAGGGGAGTGTAGCGGACCAGGGGACGCAGCAGGGTGCGGTGGAGGTTGTGGCGTCAATTGCCACCGAGACTCCTAAGGTTGTGGCACACACCGTGCCCCCGATGGGTGGAAAACATGAAGCGATTTCAATTCTGGAGGCTGTTAATGAGAAACATCGAGTGAAGGGATCGCAAAGGGGTAGTAAAGGCCCTAAGAATCTGATTTCAGTTGGTATTCAGAAAGGTTCTGCTTCCCGGAAAGGCAAGGAAAATCGTACTCCAACAGCCCGTCGTCTCTCGGATTGGATGTCGGTTTTTGCACCTGAGTCGGTACCGGATGGGGGCGGTAGACTGAAGGTTGTTTCGAGTGGGTCGGTTGCGGCAGCAGGGTCCACGTCGAGCCCGGGTGTTGTCGAGGGTAGCCAGTCTCTTGGTGACCGGAGTAACAATGTTGCGATTGCTCCTCTGTCGATTTAGCACGATGTGTGGTACCTTCTTCCTTTTTGTCTTAATGATTAGTTTTCTATTTTGGAATTGTCAAGGAGCGGCTAGCCCTTGTTTTCGTGGTCATTTGAAAGATTTTTGTAAGATTAGTCACCCTTAGGTGATCGCTATTCTCGAACCTCGGATTAGCGGTGTTACGGCTGATAGGGTTATTGCTCGTCTGGGTTTTCCTAATTCTTTTAGGGTGGAAGCGAGAGGTCTTAGTGGTGGTGTTTGGGTGCTTTGGCAGGATTCTGTTCAGGTTGAGATTCTCCGTGTGTCTAATCAGTTCGTCCATGGGAGAGTTCGTGAATATGGTTCCTTGCGTTGGTTTTTCTTTACCGCAGTCTATGCTAGTCCGAATGTCTCTGTGCGGAGACATTTGTGGTCTCTCTTGGCTAGCTTGAATCCGGGTGATGGCGAACCTTGGTTGTTAGGAGGTGATTTTAACACCATTTTGCGGAGGGAGGAGCGATTTGGTGGATCCGCCAGGGGCAATGGTGTTTGCACAATGTTTCGAGAGCTTATTTTTGACTTGGGGTTACTAGAAGTGGAGTATAAAGGTTGCGATTTTACCTGGAAACGAGGTGATCTTCACAAGCGATTAGATAGATGTATTTATAATAATTCATGGGCTAGCTTATTTCCAACAGCTGTAGTCTCGCATCTTGATAGGATTGGATCGGACCATTGCCCGCTTTGGTTTTATGCACAACGTCAGGAGGGTGCGGGTAGTGTTCGTCCGGTCCGTTTCATCGCGGCTTGGCAAGATCACCCCGATTTTGATGATTTTTTGCGTGGTAATTGGGATAGTTCGCTTGATGTCGTGGCCAATGTGGATAAGTTTATGCTTAACATTCAGGATTGGAATGTAAATGTCTTCGGGCATATTGGTAAGAAGAAGAAGGAATTACTTGCGAGAATTAGAGGGATTGACAAAGCTCTCAGGGTGGCGCATTCCGATTTTCTTGTTCAACTTGATGCTTCTCTTCGTGCTGAGTTAGACGCTATCCTTATCCGTGAGGAGAGTCTTTGGGTGCAGAAATCTAGAGAGCAGTGGGTACGTTTTGGTGACAAGAACTCAAAGTATTTCCACAATTGTACCATGCAGCGTCGTCGGCAAAACTTTGTGCAAGCCCTCAAGTTACCCGATGGTAGGTGGTGCTCAGATCAAAGGGTCTTGCAACAGTTGGCAGTGGACTATTACAAGGGTTTATTTGCTTCCTCGGATGGGGTTGACGTTAATCTTGCGAGTAGGGGCTGTTTTCCCGTTGTTGAGGACACTTTGCTTAGGGGTTTGTCTCGGCCGGTATTGGATGACGAGGTACGGGCTGTTGTCTTCGATATGGCGCCGTTAAAGGCCCCAGGGGCGGACAGCTTGCATGCGTTGTTTTATCAACGCAATTTGGCATATTGTTGGTCCATCGGTGTGTCGTTTTGTGCGAGAGGTGTTTGCTGGTAAACCTTTCGATTCCTCTTTGAATCGTACTCTGCTTGTCTTGCTACCTAAGGTGCGTAACCCGGATTCGATTTCTCAATTTCGCCCTATTGGTCTTTGTTCAGTACTTTATAAGATTATCACGAAAACTATTGTGAATAGACTTAAACCTTTACTGCCTTGTTGGATTTCTGATAGCCAAACGGCTTTTGTCCCCGGGCGTTCCATTACCGATAATATTATTGTCGCCCAGGAAGTTATACATTCCATACGATTGAAGAAGGGTAAAGTGGGTTCGATGGCTATTAAAATCGATCTTGAGAAGGCATATGACATGCTTGAGTGGGCTTTTATTCAGGACACTCTTCTGGAGATTGGGATTCCGATGGATTTTTGTAGTTTAATTATGAGGTGTGTTACGTCGGTGTCTACTCAGGTTTTGTGGAATGGTTCTGCCTCGGCTCCTTTTGTTCCAACTAGGGGTATTCGTCAGGGTGATCCGTTGTCACCGTATCTATTTGTACTTTGCATGGAGCGTTTGGCTCATTCAATTCGCGAGAAAGTCTCTTGCGGTGTATGGAAACCGATTCGGTTAGTTCGTCGTGGTCTAGAGATTTCTCACTTATTTTTCGCAGATGACATGATCTTGTTTAGCGAAGCCACTTCATCTCAGGTTTATATAATTGAAGAGGTGTTACGCCGCTTTAGTGTTGCTTCGGGCCAAAAGGTGAGTATTGCCAAGACGGGTATTTATTTCTCCAAGAATGTGGAACCTGACCTTTGTGATGCTATCAGTTCCTTGTTTGGCTTTCGTCGTGTTGCGGATCTTGGGAGATACTTGGGTGTGCCATTGTTGCATAAGCGTGTGACAAGGGCATCGTATCAGTTTGTAGTGCAGCGTGTGAGGGATAAACTTTCGGGATGGATGGCAAAATCTCTTCCGCTTGCGGGCAGAATTACTCTTGCTAAGTCGGTATTATCGGCGATACCCTATTACGCAATGCAGTCTTCTCTGTTGCCCAAAGGTACATGTCGTGACATTGAAAAATTAATTCGGAATTTTATTTGGGGTAAGGATGAAGGTCGAGGGGGTGTGCATCTTGTTAATTGGAATTCTGTGTGTTTACCTCTAAAGGAAGGTGGTCTTGGTTTTAAGTCGTTGGCGGTGCAGAACGAAGCTTTTTTAATGAAGCTTGCATTCAATTTAGTCCGGAATTCTGATCAGCTTTGGGCGCAAGTTTTACGTTCTAAATATAAATGGGAGGTGGCCGTTCCGGATAGTTTGGCCCGCCCCCGCTGTTCTCAACTTTGGAAGGGTATTAGTTTAGTATGGGATGAGGTCCGATCAGGTCTTGTGTGGACGGTGGGAGATGGGCGTTCCGTGGACTTTTGGCACGACGCATGGTTGAGCGATGTTTGGGCGTTGGCTGATCATGTGGCGGATGTGGCTGTTCGCGCGTGTCTTCCGCATATCAGTGTAGCCGGCATGGCAGCAGCACATGGTGGGTGGAATTGGCCAGCTTTTGAGCACTTGTTGCCGCGGGACATATTGCTTCGTTTGGCCGCGACGTTATCTCCGCAGCAGGTTGCAGTTTTGGATGGTGTGGAGTGAAAATGGACGGCACAACGCCCATTCACAGTGGGATCTTGTTGAGTGGATCGAAAGATTGATATTTACCAAGAGGGGGTGAATTGGAAATTTAAAGGATTGTAGTGGAAATTGGCAAATTAAAAATGATGAACACAGAATTTAGAGTGGTTCAAGTTCCAAATGAACTCTACATCCACTACCTTAGTCTCACTAAGGATTTGCAACAATTTCACTAAATTGATCTTCCCCTTTTCTAGGACAAGGAGGCAACCCTTTACAATATCGGTTGATTTTTCTACCCAAAAATCAACCCAACCCTCACACAAGAGAATAAAGAAATTTGTAGGCTAATTAGGTATCTCTCAATACAAATGATAGCCCCAATACAAGCACTCAACCCAATTTTACAAAATATGAATGAAGAACACAAATTGGGATTTTACACAAATTTGGGATTTTTGCTCAAATGCTTGAATTTGATGTTTGGATGTTTGCTTTTGGATCAATAGTTGTTGCTGATGCTTTTGGATGTCTCTTTTATACCTTCTCATTGATTTTTAGCCGTTTGGGTGGTTGGGAACATAAATGGAGCCGTTGGAACCCTCTCTTGCCACCATAAATGCAGTCTGCACCAACCCGTTTCGGAACACGGGGAACCTGTTTCGGAACGGACTAAAATAGAAAGAGCCGTTGGGGTGCATTTAAGAGCCCGTTTCGAAACGCCTTAGGGCCGTTTCGGAACGTTTTTGCCACTGTCAAGGGTCGTTTCGGAACGGTCCTAGCCCGTTTCGAAACGCCTTAACGGTTTTTAGAAAATCAGTTAAAACATACAACGGTCATATTTTTTCAAAATAAAACCTAGCCCTTGTTTCGGAACGGGAGTGAACCGTTTCGAAATGAAATGGCTACTGTCAAAGGGTCGTTTCGGAACGGGCTTGATCCGTTTCGAAACACCCCTTTTATATTTAAAAATCTGAAATATTTGAAATAAAACAACCCTTTTTAAATCCTATATGAAGAACAGTTTCGAAACAAGTTGTGCCGTTTCGAAACGGTTTTAAGTGTTTCGATACGCGTTTCGGAACGGTGGTCGACAGTGGTGAAAATGTTTCGAAACGCCTTATGCCGTTTCGAAATGGGTACTTGAAAAACACTGTTTTGGCTTGAAACACTTAGAAAAATATTTGAAATAGTATGTTTTTAACTTGGGCATAATACTAAAATTATATGGGGATATTTTGAGGACTTAAAATTCGTTTTGACTTTTTCTCTTTAGTCCTTAGGTTTTTAGTTATATCAAAATTAAAATATTTGTTTCACAATCTCCCCCTTTTTGATATAACAAAACCAAAGTTAGAATTTCTGGAATTTTGAAAGTTTTGAAAATTATTCTAACTCCCCCTTAATTTAAGATAGGTTTTTTTTTAAAGTCTAAAAAAATTTTGATTTGAAATCCAAGTAAACTTTTAAAAAACTTTTAACATTTTAAAACGAATTTTAGTTTAAAGTGTGGCTCTTAAATTTCTTCTCCCCCTTTTTGTTAGATCAAAAAGAACAATAAAAGCTCATAGAGAAGATAAAGGATTAGTACCAATAAGCAATAATAAGCAACCATAGTATAAATTCATAATCAAAATATCCAAAACATAATTCAAACATTTAATTCAAACATAAAATCCCAAATAAAATAGCCATAAACATAGGTCCTAAAAACATGAGAAAACATAAAGATGCAATCTTAATCCTAAAAGCATAAATAATATGATATGATATGAAGTTCCTAGGCCTCGTCATCATCATCCTCATCATCATCATCATCGCTCTTGGCTTGAGAGCGGTGAAACTTCGTCCATTGCCCATAAAGAGTGGAGAAGGAAAGGTCCAAGTTGGAATGAGAAGTCTCAAGAGAAAGAAGGCGATCCTCGACATTCTTCAAACGATTGCCCATTGTTTCAAAGCCCGAAGCAATGCTAGTGTCCAAAGCATTCATCCGAGTGTCCAAAGCATTGAATCGCTCGGTGAGGAAAGCCGTGAGGGATTCATTGTTTGCAACTGGAACTTGCGGTGGAGGAGCAACGGGAGCAGGATCCGCTTCTCTATCAACTCTTTCCCAAAAACCATTCACATATTGGAACCCAGACTTTCGAAGGGATGACTCACCAATCTTGGTCTTGCGAGGGATCGGAGAGTCGTAGGTACAATCAATGCCAAGATTATCAAATAGGGCGCTCAAGACAATGCCATATGTGAAAGACTTCAACTCATTCGTGTCAATAAGCTTGATATTATTGACTATCTCGGCAAAAATAATCTTAGGCACATTTGGGCGCTCACCCCTACGGAAACACTCTAGCCAAAAGTGATCAGTGTGACGGATATGAGAGTATTTGCCTCCGGAAGGACGAATAAACCAAGATACCATCAAGTGAAGAACTCGATCGTGCACATCCAAAGAAAGTGCCTTACCGGTGAAAGAGCCAAAGTGGCGTTCATCCTCAAGACCCACATTCTTAAGCTTAAGAGCAGACTCTAAAAGTGCAACATTAACAACAAACTTTCTGCCTAATAAGGATGATTCAATTCCTATGATCTCGGTTTTGGTCTCATCATAAAGAAAATGAGCATTTGAATAAAAGAGGAGTACCATGTTTTTGTAGCAAACATCCGGAAGGCTCAAGAAATCCATGAGATTCCACTCATCCAAACGAGGGAGATAACGAAAAAGGAATCGCTCGGAATTGAGGAACTCAAGATCAATGACACGTTCCTTACGAACCGCGAAATCCTTGACATAAGCAAAGCGAGCACGCGCGTCCGGATTTTTAAGAGATTTCTGAAAAAGCATAGTGATATTCGGACGAATGCTCGAATCACCGGATTGAACGGCCTTGCGCTTTTTGTTCGATTGATCCGCCATCTAAAAACATTAAGCAAGTGTTTTAAAATTGAGTGTATGCATTGATATTTATAATCAATCCAATAATAAATCCCACTTAGGTTTTTGAAAACAAAATTAAAATAAAAAACAGTTTAAAAAAAATACGATTGAAAAAATTTATATTCGAATCAAAAATTTGGAGATTTGAAAACTTTTTACAAGATTTTGAAAACCCACAACAAAAAAACATATAATTTATACAAAAATAAAATTTTCTAACCTAAGATTCGAACAAAAATTGAAAGAAAAAGAAAAAAATAGAAAAATTACCTTAGTTTGGGATTTTGGATGATTTTGAAGAGCTCCTTGCACAAGATTGATGAAACTTGCTTAGACTTAAGTTGAAGAGTGAAACCCCTCACAATTTTGTGAAAATCAAAGAGTTTTAGAGGGTATTTATAGAGAGGGAGGCGGTTTAGGGTTTTAGAGATTGATATAAAGTGAGTTTGTATCATTAAAAGCCCTAATTTAAAGCAGTCCGCGATGCCGTTTCGGAACGGTCAATACCGTTTCGGAACGGGCGGCTAGGGTTTTGACCATTTTAAAACCATAAACAGAATGTTTCGATACGCTGTTGACCGTATCGAAACTCCCTTTGACCCGTATCGGAACGCGTTCCGATACACCCCTTGGCAGAATCAAAAACGTTTCGGAACGCTTTTGAGGCGTTTCGAAACGCCCTTCTCTCAGAGCTGGATTTAAGGTATCCGTATCGAAACAGGTTCACCCGTTTCGATACACCTGGGCCTGGAAGTGCAGATGAGGCTCTAAAAGTGCAGAAAAATGAAGTTTTAAGAGGCCTAACATGCATAAATGTCATGAATGAGCAGGCAAAACATATTTAAGCATAAACATACTCCCCCTAACTATAAGCATGGATGAAATTAGGAGTTTAAACACATCAACATGGCATTTCACAAAATCAAGCATATTTAAGCACAAAAGAGGTCCTAAAAGGTCAAGATAGGCTAGCTAGACCTAACTCTCTCCTAAGGGACCAAAAACGCTCTTTGTCTAAGGGTTTTGTAAAAATGTCCGCTAATTGATTTAAGGTGTCTACATACTCTATAACCACATCTTCCTTAAGGACATGATCTCTAATGAAATGATGCCTTATTTCTATATGTTTGGTTCTAGAGTGTTGGATGGGATTTTTAGTTAAGCATATTGCACTAGTGTTGTCACATTTTAGGGGTATGGTTCCAACTTTAATTCCATAATCTAAGAGTTGTTGTTTCATCCAAAGGACTTGAGCACAACAACTCCCTAAGGATATGTACTCGGCTTCGGTGGTAGATAAGGCTACACTATTTTGTTTCTTAGAGAACCAAGATATGAGCATACTACCTAAGAATTGGCAAGTTCCCGAAGTACTTTTCCTATCAATTTTGCAACCCCCATAATCCGCATCCGAGTAAGCATGAAGGTTAAAGGTAGAGTCTCTAGGGTACCAAAGACCTAAACAAGGAGTGTCTCTAAGATACCTAAAGATTCTTTTAACGGCTATAAGGTGAGACTCTCTAGGACTAGCTTGAAACCTAGCACACAAGCAAACACTAAACAAGATATCTGGTCTACTTGCGGTAAGGTAAAGCAAAGATCCAATCATAGAACGATAAAGCTTAGAGTCAACACACTTACCTCCTTCATCTTTGTCAAGCTTTGTAGATGAGCTCATAGGAGTGGCTTGAGGCTTTGCATTCTCCAAGCCAAACTTCTTGAGCATATCCTTTATGTATTTTGCTTGGTTGATGAAGGTGCCATCCTTCTTTTGCTTGATTTGGAGTCCCAAAAAGAACGAGAGCTCCCCCATCATGCTCATCTCAAATTCACCTTGCATTAACTTAGCAAACTCTTGACAATGACATTCATTAGTAGAACCAAAAATTATATCATCAACATAAATTTGAACTACTAAGATGTCATTGTTATATCTTTTTATGAAGAGTGTTGTATCCACCTTTCCTTTTTCAATTAAGAAATTCGAAAGTCTCTCATACCAAGCTCTAGGAGCTTGTTTTAAACCATAGAGAGCTTTTGTAAGTTTAAACACATGGTTTGGAAATTTTGAATCCTCAAAACCCGGTGGTTGTTCAACATACACCTCTTCATTTATAAAACCATTTAGAAAGGCACTTTTTACATCCATTTGAAAAAGCTTGAAATTATGATAACATGCATATGCAAGCAACATCCTAATAGCTTCCATCCTAGCTACGGGTGCATAGGTTTCATCGAAATCTATTCCCTCTTCTTGAGTGTAACCTTGAGCAACTAGTCTAGCTTTATTTCTCACAATGTTACCACTCTCATCTAGTTTGTTCCTAAAGACCCATTTAGTTCCTATTGTAGATTGATTACTAGGCCTATCAACTAATGTCCATACATTACTTCTCTCAAATTGATTTAATTCTTCTTGCATAGCCAAAATCCAAAAGTCATCTTTCAATGCTTCTTTTATATTTTTAGGCTCTATGCATGAGATAAATGCAACATGGTTCATTAATCTAAGAGAAGAACGAGTGGTTACCCCCTTGGATGGATCACCCAAGATTTCACCATCTTTGACATAGTTTAACTCCCTTGGGTAGCTCACTTCCTTTTCCTCAATAGCCAAGTCCTTCAAGGCTTCAAGAGGTGGATCTTGTGAGTCCTCTTCTTTTGTTGAAATCTCATCCTCCTTTGAAGTTTGACCTCCATCAAAGGCATTTATGATTCCTACATCATCATCATCACAAGAATCCTTCCTAGGAAGGAGGTTATCATCGAATACAACATGAATAGATTCTTCTACTACTAAAGTTCTTTTGTTAAATACTCGATAGGCTTTAGAGGTTAAAGAGTAACCTATAAAAATGGATTCATCACTTTTTGCATCAAATTTACCTAAGTTATCTTTTCCATTATTTAAAACAAAACACTTACACCCAAAAGGGTGAAAATAGCTAATGTTAGGCTTTTTAGATTTTAAAATCTCATAAGGTGTTTTCTTTAAAATTGGCCTAATCATTACTCGATTTATAATATAACAAGCGGTGTTTGTGGCTTCCGCCCAAAAATATTTAGGTAAATTGTTTTCACAAAGCATAGTCCTAGCCATTTCTTGCAAAGTTCTATTTTTCCTCTCAACTACCCCATTTTGTTGAGGAGTTCGAGGAGCCGAAAAATTATGGCTAATACCATTTTCGTTTAAAAAGTCTTCAAACCCTAAATTTTGAAACTCGGTTCCATGATCACTTCTAATGTGTGAAATTCTAAGTTCAAGATCATTTTGGGTTGTTTTTGAAAATGTGATGAATTTATCTAAAGCCTCATCTTTAGTACTTAAAAATAAAACCCAAGTATATCTAGAAAAATCATCAACAAGCACAAAAGCATAAGATTTACCACCCAAGCTCATAGTCCTAATTGGCCCAAATAAATCCATGTGAATTAATTGTAAGCATCTACTAGTAGAAACATCATTAATGGATTTAAAGGAAGACTTATGTTGTTTACCCTTTAAGCATGCATCACAAATTTTATCATTTGAAAATTTTATTTTGGGCAAACCTCTAACTAGATTTAGAGAGACTAGTTTTTCCAAAACACTAATGCTAGCATGTCCTAGCTTCCTATGCCACAACCATGCATCATTTTCATTTTGAGCAACTAAACATGCATGAGATGTATGAATGTCATCTAAATGCACCATGTATATGTTTCCTATGCGATGACCTATGAGCATAATACTATTAGATTTAATGTCTACAATTTTGTATCCATTTTTATCAAAAAGAACATTAAATCCCTTATCACATAATTGACTTATGCTCAATAAATTGTGTTTAAGACCATCGACATATAAGACATTTTCAATGAGAATGGTAGAGTGATTACCTATGGAGCCAATACCTTTAATGTGGCCTTTGGAGTTGTCACCAAATGTTACTACTCCTCCACTTTTTGGCTTTAAATCTATGAATCGACTCTTGTCTCCGGTCATGTGTCTCGAGCATCCACTATCAAGGTACCATGAGTTTTGACTTTGTGCTTTGGCCTTGAAGCAATGCTCCCCCTACAAACAAAGATATTAAACCTTGGTTTTTGGTACCCAAATCATTTTGGGTCCATGAGTGTTAGCTCCCAAAACCTTGGTTCCCTTAGGAATCCAAGATGACATAGCAATAATATTATTAGATTTTACAAGTTCCTTAGGAACCCATACACTTCTAATTCTTTTAGCTCTACTATGTCTAGGGTAGCTACTTTGTTTGTAGTAATTAGTCCTTTTCTTAGGTTGGTGTGTTCTAGATGATTCTCCTACTTCATGCTTGACACTTCCAACATTTTTAAGGACTTTTTGAGCTCATTTAGCTCACCTAACACCTTTTGGTGTTCACTATTGCATTGAGACAAAAGATTATTAAGATCAACATTTTCATCTTGAAAGAATTTAAGTTCATCTTTTAATCCTAAAATCTTTTTCTCAAATTTAGAATTAGCTTGAGTGAGTGAGTCATTTTTCTCATTTAGCTCTAAAATGATTTTCTTGTTTTTAATGACCGACTCCTTAAACTTCTCAACTAATTCATCATATACCTCTTGCAACTCATCATATGCATCATTTAATTCTTCATATGAAAAATCTAAAGTAGATGAGTTAGAGGTTACCATGGAGGAATCTTCCTCAAGTGCCATGAGACAAAGGTTAGCCACTTCTTGTTCGTCATCCTCCGATGACTCCTCATCACTCCAAGTAGCAAGTTTGGCTTGAAGTTTCTTCTTCTTCTCAAAACCCTTCTTCTTGAGTTGAGGGCACTCCGAACGGATGTGGCCGGGTTGTTTGCACTCATAGCAAATGATGGGATCCTTTCCATCTTCTTTGTTCTTCCCTTTGAAGTCCATCTTTCTTTGGATTTTTCTTCCTCGGTTGGACCTCATGAATCGTGAGAACCGTTTGGCTATCATAGCCAATTCTTCAAGTTCGTCCTCATCACTAGATGAGCTCTCATCAAGTTGTGAAGCTTTAGCCTTGAGAGCTATTCTCATCTTCTTCTTCTTTTCAACCTCAAGATTCTCTACTCTTTTCTCTTCCTTCTTTTTCTCATCTTCCCTTCCTTGCTTCATGATCTCATGAGTAAGGAGAGAACCCACAAGCTCATCAAGCTTTAATGTCTTCAAGTTCTTTGCTTCGATGATAGCGGTTCTCTTCCCATCCCAAGCTTCGGGAAGTGAATAGAGTAGCTTCCGGACAAGCTTGTCTTCCGGTATGATTTCTCCATATCCCTTTAGACCGATGACGATTGTGGAGAATCGATCAAACATCTTTGACACCGTCTCATCGGGCTCCATCTTGAAGTTTTCATAACTAAGATTGAGAAGTCCAATCTTAGTTTCCTTGACATCATTGGTGCCTTCATAGGTGGTCTCAAGAGTGTCCCATACTTCCTTGGCACTTTCTATTGATGAGACCTTCGAGTAGATGTCCGGAACGAAAGCACAAAATAGCATGTGGAGAGCTTTATCGTTGACTTGAATCTTCTTCCTCTCCTCTTCACTCATTTCGGCTTTCTTCTTCAACACCATCTTACCTTCACCATCTTGCTTCAATGGAATGTATGGCCCATCCTCAATGACATCCCATACAAGATAGTCACTTGACTTGATGAATAGCCTCATTTTGTTCTTCCAAAAGGAATAGTTGTCACCATTGAAGAAATGAGGCTTGGTGGTTGATTGTGACTCGTACATGCCGGAACCGGAGGTTGAAGCCATCTCTTGATAATTTGATGATCACACTCTTCCAAGGATCTCCTCTTGTGGTTGTTAATCCTCAAAGAGTTAAGCTCTGATACCAATTGTTGAGTGGATCGAAAGATCGATATTTACCAAGAGGGGAGGTGAATTGGAAATTTAAAGGATTGTAGTGGAAATTGGCAAATTAAAAATGATGAACACGGAATTTAGAGTGGTTCAAGTTCCAAATGAACTCTACATCCATTACCTTAGTCTCACTAAGGATTTGCAACAATTTCACTAAATTGATCTTCCCCTTTTCTAGGACAAGGAGGCAACCCTTTACAATATCGGTTGATTTTTCTACCCAAAAATCAACCCAACCCTCACACAAGAGAACAAATAAATTTGTAGGCTAATTAGGTATCTCTCAATACAAATGATAGCCCCAATACAAGCACTCAACCCAATTTTACAAAATATGAATGAAGAACACAAATTGGGATTTTACACAAATTTGGGATTTTTGCTCAAATGCTTGAATTTGATGTTTGGATGTTTGCTTTTGGATCAATAGTTGTTGCTGATGCTTTTGGATGTCTCTTTTATACCTTCTCATTGATTTCTAGCCGTTTGGGTGGTTGGGAACATAAATGGAGTCGTTGGAACCCTCTCTTGCCACCATAAATGCAGTCTGCACCAACCCGTTTCGGAACACGGGGAACCTGTTTCGGAACGGACTAAAATAGAAAGAGCCGTTGGGGTACATTTAAGAGCCCGTTTCGAAACGCCTTAGGGCCGTTTCGGAACGTTTTTGCCACTGTCAAGGGTCGTTTCGGAACGGTCCTAGCCCGTTTCGAAACGCCTTAACGGTTTTCAGAAAATCAGTTAAAACATACAACGGTCATATTTTTTCAAAATAAAACATAGCCCTTGTTTCGGAACGGGAGTGAACCGTTTCGAAACGAAATGGCTACTGTCAAAGGGTCGTTTCGGAACGGGCTTGATCCGTTTCGAAACACCCCTTTTATATTTAAAAATCTGAAATATTTGAAATAAAACAACCCTTTTTAAATCCTATATGAAGAACAGTTTCGAAACGAGTTGTGCCGTTTCGAAACGGTTTTAAGTGTTTCGATACGCGTTTCAGAACGGTGGTCGACAGTGGTGAAAATGTTTCGAAACGCCTTATGCCGTTTCGAAACGGGTACTTGAAAAACACTGTTTTGGCTTGAAACACTTAGAAAAATATTTGAAATAGTATGTTTTTAACTTGGGCATAATACTAAAATTATATGGGGATATTTTGAGGACTTAAAATTCGTTTTGACTTTTTCTCTTTAGTCCTTAGGTTTTTAGTTATATCAAAATTAAAATATTTGTTTCACAGATCTGCTTACCGGGTGCGTGCGGGGGAGTGTGATGGTTCAGCGGGGCTGGTTTGGCGGTGCATTTCGCAGTTCCGAGGGCTGCAAAGGATTAAGGTTTTTTTATGGCTGCTTGGTTGTGACAAGTTACTTACTAACGCTGAACGGGTACGAAGGCACATGGCTGATAATTCTAGTTGTGGGGTTTGCGGAGCGCCGATTGAATCTATTGATCACTTGTTCCGATTGTGTCCGCCGGCGATGTCAGCTTGGGTTCGGTTGATTCTTCCTTCCAAACTTAATGAATTTGTCTCTATGAACATTCATGATTGGTTGCGAGTCAATTTATCGACGCCGGAGTACTTCGCGCGTGAGCCGAAGGATTGGGACCTTCGTTTTGGTGCGGTGCTTTGGGCCTTATGGAAATATCGAAATGCGTGCGTTTTCGATGTGGATGTTGCTGGGGTGTTTGATGTTTCAGCACACAGTAGTTTTGTGTTTGAGGAAAGTGTGCGAGCGTTGGCTTTGTCGCGCACACTATCCGCATCAGCAGGCCTGTCTTTGCATCAGGCAGTGGTGTAACCCCCTTAACCCGGCCTAGACGGTTGAGCCGAATTAAGAAAGTCACACGGGGAAAACCAAAGTCAACCCGAAAGTCAACCTTGATTAACGACCCTTTTTTTTCTTTTTAATCTTATCTAGATGCACATTAGACCTAGTTGTGATCACGCAAACACCATTCTAAAAGATCACAAACATCAGAGATTAAACAGAGACCCAATTGAACAAGATACATCTTTAGGGACCAAATTGTAAATTTTGATAATTATAAGGACTTAATCCAAAATAAAGTTACCATCTTGAAATTAATCATGTTTCATGCTTCTCTACAAAATTTCAGCTCAAAAGGACTTCCCAAACTCATACAATTGCACAAACAAGTTTCAGGACCAAAACGCAAACATTTCAAAACATATAACTGCCAATGTCAGCCCCCAACGGTCACCCGTTCCGAAACAGGCATAGCCCGTTTCGAAACGCGGGGCCGTTCCGAAACAGGCATAGCCCGTTTCGAAACGGGGGTCTGGCAGTGGCCTTTCCGTTTCGGAACGGCCCCTCCCGTTTCGGACGCCTGGGCACGATTAAGGCACCCGTTCCGAAACGGTAGGTGCTGTTCCGAAACACCCTGCCCAGATTGCTCCAAAACTCCACTTTAAACATGCAATTACACAACCAAACATGCTCCAAATGTCACCAAACTTTACCAGCATGCGATTCAACATATATATAACATATTAGCATCATCAATTCAACCAATCATCATCATATGCAAAAAGCCCCAATTCTATAGGCATGCTTCCTACACAAGCTAGCTATTCAAACACCAAACTTACAAAACAAGCATATAAAGATCCAATCCAAAGACCAACAATCTTAACATCAAGAAACATACTTAGGGAGTACAAAACACCTCCCAAAACATACACATTGTTTCCCCATTGCCAAATCACCCAAAAGCTAAAATGTTTAACAAAAACCTTCCATACATTGAGCTTTACTTGCACTTGAATTCTTGCCCTTCTTGCTGCCCTCAAAAGGTCTCTAATGCTCTGCATTATTGAATTAAGGAAAACGAAGAGAGCGTAAGCAAAAGCTTAGTGAGGAATGCTCTTAAAAAACCATCCAATAATGCAACTTAAAACATTTACAAGACATGCTTCAAATCCACATTTGCTCATGCTCAAAACCTTACTTAAAACAAGCAATTTCATGCTTCAACATAAACATTAAAAACAAGCATCTCATGCTCCATAATATACTTAACATGTCATATTGGCTCAAGTGATACATTTCATTTCTTAAAATAAGTTCATCAACTTCCCAAGGACTTTTAAACACCTTGGTCCCAAGGACTTTTAAACACCTTGGCCATGGACTTTTAAACACCATGAATTAGATCACCTCAAGGACTTTTAAACACCTTGACCCCAAGGACTTTTAAACACCTTGGCCTATGGACTTTTAAACACCATAGAAAAGGATCACCTAAGGACTTTTAACCACCTTAGTGTCCACAACATGAACCATCCAAGGACTTTTAACCACCTTGATGTTCATAAGTAACAAGGCTCACTCAAGGACTTTTAACCACCTTAGTGACCTTAACATTTCAAAACCTCACTTGCCAATATACATCATTTTCATCACTTACATCACTGTTTTAAAGCATAAAACCAAGCCATATTCATCATGCATTTAAAAGCATTAAACCACATCATTTCAACGTACAAAAGCAAGGAACTCCTACCTAGAGTTACCTTCAACATATGGCTTACATCATCAGCAAAAACCATGCTAAAACATGCTTCCAAAACAGTATGTAAAACATGCAAATAATCATTTTGCATCACAACAAAATCATGGCCACCACTAGAGAGAAATTCCGAAAACTTACGCTCGAGCTTAGCAAAGTTGTTTAGACTTAAACTAAGCTCCCAAGACATTGGTTTCAAAGCCGAAAACCCAATTTCACTCACCGATTCCACTTCGCCTCTTGCCGAAGCACGAATTCAAGCTTCCGGATCAACAACTCTTGGATCCAAAGATGCCTCCCCTGATTAAACACATTAAAGCAGAGATTTAATGCATCATCAAGCATCAAAAGCTTCAATGAAAGCACTCAAACTCGCTGCTCTCATTCATACTCCAATTTCGGCCACCAAACACAACCGAAATTGCATCAAAACCACTTCTCAACAAAGCCCAGCCATAAACCAGCAAAACCTAACATCCATCAACACCATTTAACATCTAAAAACAACCTACAAACATCCTTATACCTCCAGCAACAACAGATCCACAAGATCACCACAAAAACATCCAAGAAACATAAGCTAAACTTAGGAAACTCAACCTATCCGGGATTGCATTAATAAAAACTCATTTCCTTATCAATTTAGAGTTCATTTAACATCAAAAACACATCTCAAATCACAGATCAATCAGATCTAACGAAAAATCATGAAAACCATCAAATCTTGCATTATAAGCCAAGATACAATTCCAAACTCAAAAGCCTTTAATTAAACATCAATTAAGAGTTGATAACTTGGGAATTTCAGTAAAGAACTGATAGTTTAGAGGAGAAGGACGTTCTTACCTCCAAACTTGTGTTTCTCCACTTTTTGGAATGAAAATCCTTGTTGAAACACTTAGCAATTGAAGAGATTTGAAGATACAATGATTTGGAATCAAATGAGAGTTGAATGGAGGGATTTAGGTGAAGAAATCAGATCCAATTCTCTGGAAAAGTAGTGTTTGGTTTGAGAGAAAATGAGAGAAAGAAAGTTTAGCAAAGTTGGTTACAAAATCCAAAAATAGCCAAATGGCTTCCCTCCAATTTTAATAACCTTTAAAATCAGATTTTAGACTTAAAATATCTTAGAAAAATCTGGAGAAATCATCTTTGGATTAATAGCTCCTTAAGGATTCAAAGTTTCAACTCTTTATAAAACAGTCACCAAACTTTCGAAATTTACATTTTGGTCACTAGCCAAAATGTCATACTTCCAAAACCCATTTTTCAAAATTGATTTCACAGTTCACTTAATTATATTAAAAGATGATTTTAGAACATTTTTCCATATTTTTAATGCAACCCGAACTAGGCTTTCCTAATTTCACCTCTTAAGATTCGAACAGGACTTTGACCAAACCGGTCAACGCCCAAAACTTCTAAGCCCAAAACCGGGGCGTTACAAGTGGCGTGGGACACGCCTCCGAAAGGCTGGTTGAAAGTGAATTCTGATGGTGCGCGCACGGCTGCTACAGGCTTCGCCACTTGCGGTGGTGTCGGCCGCGATTGTCGGGGTGATTGGCTCTTTGGCTATGCTAAATCTATAGGGATATGTTCATCATTAGAGGCCGAACTATGGGGTGTTTTTGTTGGTTTGTCGCAAGCATGGTCTCGCGGTTATCGTAAAGTCATTGTGGAAACAGATTGCAAAGAAGCGATTTCGCTGCTTCAAGGGAGTTCGATGAGGGCCAATTCCATCGGTTTGATTTATTTTATTCGTGATCTATTGCAGCTAGATTGGGAGGTCATTCTTCAGCATGTGTGCAGAGAGGCGAACAAGGTTGCGGACTCGTTGGCCAAGTTGGCCCCTGCGGATTCGTTGGATTGTCGGTGTTTCGACTTCCCACCTGCTGTGGTGTCGAGTTTACTGGTTGTAGACAAGTTTCCAATAGCTTAGTTTGGTAGTTTATTTCGTGTTTTATCAAAAAAAAAAGTTTTTGAGTCATTTCATATATTTTTTTAAAAAATAAATGTTCGATTATAATGTCGTTAAGTATTTAACGACGGAGTAATTAAAATATGAACAAATTAAAATATAATAAGTAAATTAAAATTTTTAAATTTTAGTGACCAAAATACGAGTAATTTAAGATTATTGTAAAGAGATCTTCCTAATATTTTAATTGCACTAAAATATTTCTTGAAGTGTTACGCTCCCACCCAAATTATATTTATTCATTTTTTTTTCTCAAACTCATGCATGCTTGGAGTGTGAGCTCCAACTAAAAACCATAAACACGACACGTCAAAAGTTTAGGCAAATTTTGACTAGTACTCTCTAGGGATATGCATCAAATATCTTATGTGGGGATAGTTTTACCGACGCATGATTTTATGTAAGGTATGCGAACTATCAGAAAATTATATTAAAAATATAAGGTGTAATTTTACAAAATTTTAGGGGTACAAAATTAAATTATTAATAAAAAATACAATATATATATAATATAGGGTAACTTAAAATTTTTAGGAGGTGCAGCCGCCCCAGTTCTCTTGTATCCGTCTTTGAAATAATGGGATGAATAATGAGTAACAAAGTATATCTATTTATATAGTGAGTTAAGAAAAGTTTATAATTAAACTAGTGCTTTAATAGAAAAAAGGATGATATCTATTTTAAAATATTTATCTTCAATTGTTTTTTAGTTTAATTATAAAATTCGTCTCATCATCTTTTACCATTCTATCAATTTAATTTTTTTTAAATCTCTTCAAAACTCAGAAAAAAATAACTATAATTTATAATCTCCACACTTTGATCAATGTGAAACCAAAATATATAGTTCATCTTTTTTTATTTTATCTCCCCCGCCGTTATAATTTGAAAGAAAATGCTCTATCCTCCAAAAGTTTTGTTAGAATCTAAAACCAAATTTTTTAAAAAAATCAAGAAACTTTTGGGGCATTTACATAATTCTTTAAAGTATATATCCATACATAATTTTGTTAATTATTTAACAATAAAGTGACAAAAGCTGAGCCATTCAAGATTTAGTGATTAAAATTAAGCGACCAAAAGAGGACTGTAATCAAAGTTGAGCGATATAATTTGTAGTTTACACTTTCAGGGACGGACGCAAGATTTCATATAAGGAAGTGCGAACTATCAGAAAACTATATTAAAAATGTAAATGGTGTAAAATTACAATTTTTTTGTGCAGAATTATATTGTTAATAGAAAATACAAAGAAAATATATAAAATATAAGAAAACATAAATCTTTTAAGAGGTACGACTGCCCCTGGCACCCCTATGTCCGTCCGTGGCACCTCCAAATAATTCCCCTAAACGCATGCCCATTCCTTGGGGGCTTCGAATGAGATTATTAGAGGCATTGAATATTAGGAATTGTAAATATTTGTAAATGTAGAATTATATATATATATATATATATATATGAATATCACAAATTCAGAAAATATTCGAATTTAAATATTTTAATCACAATTCCTAAAAATTCAAATCGAAATATTTATTTACGCATCTATTTTACTTTTACGACAACAGATTTAAAATCAGATATCCAAATTTGAATATTTATGTACTTACTATATGTATTAAAACTTGACTTTAAGATTTAATTTAATACCTTCACTTAGGTACTTGAACTTGACTTTTTGGTTTAAATTGATACATGAACTTTGTTTTTGGTCCAGATAAATGAGTTATTTCAACATTAAAGCCAAGTTCATTTACCAATTTGAACTAAAAAAAACTAAGTTCATGTACTTAATTGAACAAAAAAAAAAAGATTAGGTACTAAATTGAACCTTGGGGCCAAATTTAAGTACCTAATTGGACAAAAAAACTTAAGTAAATCTTGAAGTCAAGTTTATGTAGCAATACATACATATATATATATATATATATATATATATATATATATATATATATATATATATATATATCCTACATATTATAACAAAGTTTAGGGTCCCCTACCTCCAAACTGGAGAGACAAAATAATTATATTCCCACACTTTATCCCACCTTTTCCTGTCATAGGAGTAGGAGACATGGGGACATGCATTTCACACACTTCATTATCCAACTCTTCATGAAATCGAAATCGTAAAACGAACATGAAATATACCTTAATTTCACCAGAAGCAAAGATATAGCAAATTTATAAATGTAAACTAAGAAATGACAATGAATACTTTGGACAATTATAACAATTATGTAGTTGATTATGTAACATGTAAAACTGCTGATCCTAGTATGAATCAAGAAATGACAATGAATACTTTGGACAATTATCATCAAATGCTGTTTGTGGCAAAGAAAAACCAATTCCATTCTATTTTTACCTTTTTTTCGATAGTATATAGTTCAGCACGAGTCCTCTGGGAACTGATGAGTAGGGCTGATCATCTCCTTCACTCTGTCTCGGTTCTTATAAATCTTAAAAGTTGGGACCATTCTTATACTCTCCGCTTTTGCCACCGCTAGGCTTTCCTCTGCATCCACCTTCAATATCAACACAACGAGGCGTATATTAACACTTGACATTTGCTGCTTTCATGTCATTTCATGTTTGTTACATCAGTATGGTGCAATGGAAGCATATGGCATATAGTTGGTCTAAGAATGCAAGTAACAAAATGAGTTCATCAAACTTGAGAACACTCGAATGCCTACCTTGTAAAAATGAATGGATGGATATCGAACACAAATGGGGATATTTCTTCATATTGTTCATTGATTGCCACTTTAAATTCATAAATCTAGACCCGAGTTGAGAAAAAGAGATCCACATATAAGCATCAAACTCACCCGGCGACGATAATGCAGTTTTAAACCTCTCTAGTCGATGATTTTCATGTTCTGAACAGCTACTCCACGAGATTTCTTCAACGCAACTTGTGCATTATGTAGAGACTCGGCAACTTCAATGTCAGTGGGAAGTTCCTTTCTCAATAGCTCATAATCTCTAACAGCATCTGCCCACCATCCAAGCTAACATCCCATAACAACATATCCTCGTACGTCAGTTCCTAATAAAAAAACGACACTTGAAAACACATGCACCGAAAAATAACCATACAAATGTCATTTCACCTTTCCATTTGAGGCAGCCCTACGAAGTAAGGCCTTTATGTAATTCGGTTGGATCTTTAAAGCCTGGTTGCAATCCTCTACGGATTTTTCCCAAAGTCCAAGTTTAGACCAGCAAACTGCTCTATTGCAGTACAGAACAGAGTTAGAGCTATCACATCCGAGTCCTTCCCCGTAAGCAGAGCAGGCTTCAGCATATCTTCCGGCATTGAATAATTCTTTGCCGTGTGTCCGCGCTCGTGCTACAGTCTTCACATTATTTAAAACCATTGCAATTTCAGCATTGCTGTAATCAATACGTCTAGCCTTTTCTGCAGCTGAAACTGCATTCTCAAATCTGCAAGAAATCTATAAACCATTTTCACTCAATCCTAACAAAAATACCAAACGGTAAAAGGTAATTTCATCTCTCCAAGGTCACCTTCCCAATGCCATCTCAACTTGGGCCCGAACAAAGAGGGCATAAGCTTCGGCCACCATACCGAAGTACCTAATCTGTGAGGAGGGAGTATATTGCTCCAATTTTGCGATGTTTGATAGGTAGGAATCCGACTCCTCGATTTGGTGGAGCTTTAAAAGGGCCTCTGCTTTACAAGCAATGAGCTGCGAATTCATTTCAACATTCTCAGATACTCGACAGTTGACTTC
This sequence comes from Hibiscus trionum, assembly GCA_030270665.1. Taxonomy (NCBI): domain Eukaryota; kingdom Viridiplantae; phylum Streptophyta; class Magnoliopsida; order Malvales; family Malvaceae; genus Hibiscus; species Hibiscus trionum. The sequence continues at coordinate 5,049,195 of BSYR01000034.1, read as the reverse complement.
TACAAACAGCTAATCGAGGGAAGGAGCTGTACCTGGGGAGACGAGTCTGCGCCAACAGCTATTGCCGCATCAATTTCTCTTATCGCAGCCTTCCAATCACCAATCTTCCGGGCGTCCGCACATCGACTAATATGATTTTCCAACAGCTGCAACTTCTGTAATTCAGCTGGTTCTGAATGTTGCCCCGGGAAACATAGGTGGCGTCTAGCATTATCAGGTAAACCTAATCTGGAGTAAGAAATTCGAGGATTGTTAATATTCATCTGTCCAAAATCCATTCTTCCGAAGCATATCGAAGCGGGTAAGCCGTTTTATTAATCATTCTCGGCGAATTAGATGAGCATTGATTCTGAAATTCAATTGGCCTTAACTACACAATCAATTATCAGTTTGAACTTCAATCAACTAAGAAAATTTACTCTCACCTAAGATAAAGGGAAGACAACCTCTGATGAGCTCTGCCATAGCCAGGGTCCAATTTAACAGCCTCCTCACACTCCCTGACGGCCTCTCCCAACCTTCCGACCGCCGCCAATGCCGCCGCCCTGTTACTTCTGTAGGCGGCATTTTCCGGTGAGATGGATATAGCCTTATCATACAATGCCAATGCCTCCAAAAAGTTCCCTCTTTTATACATCTCATTACCAGCTATCTTCATTTCCTCAGGATCGGCAGTAGCCGCCCCCAATTTAGCAGCACCGCGAATTATGCTGCCATGCCCATAGTTTCCTTTCCCACCGCCAAGCGTGTCGGTCTTGTTAGACGTACGTAACCCCATGGTTTTTGCGATTTTCCCAGACGGGCAGATGTTACCACTGGGCAAAACACTCGCCGTGGTCGGATTGGAACAAGCAGGCGAGGTTGCTCCACTGAAGCTAGAACCAGAGTAGATTAAAGGGGGTCCGGCAGACACGGATCTCCTGTGACCCGGCCTAAGACTCTGGTTCTTTGGGGCGGATCCGGGTATAGGTGGACTTTTCTCCGACTGCTCCCCTGAGAAATGGGTAGCGGTGCCGTTGCTGGAAACGGAACCGGCTGACGAGGTGGAGCTGTTGCCACCGGATGTTGCGAGCAATGGGGAAACGGGTGAATCGAGCAGATGGAGTTCTTTGAAGTCGAGCTTGTTCATTACTCGGTGGGTACTGAGAGAGTGAGGGTGCCGAGTGGTTAGTGAGTCAAAGCTCGGTATTTCGGAATGGGAAGACATTTGCAGAACAAATGGCAATGGTTTTGGAATCTGGGTTCAATTTGTATACTAATGAAGAGTATGAATGTAGTTATCTTCTTCCTCTATTGATTTTCTGGGTTCAATGAAATGAATATCAGTTCAGTTTCAGTCTGAGTCTGAGACTGAGTCTGGCCGAGTGAAGTTATTAACTAATAAGGCTGAAAGCATTTCATTTGCGGTTGTAAAAAAGGGTTTGATTCGGGAAATTTGGAGTATTTGAAAAGTGATTTGAAACTCTTAGGGTAAATTACCTATTTGGCACCTATTCCTGTCTTTTTATCATCTATTTCTGTCTTTTTTATCATTCAACTATTTTGACCACTTAACTAAAAAAATTAAAAATCTAACCATTAAATTATTTAAGTGATCTTATTTTGACCACCAGCCTTTCAAATTTAACAGAAAGATAACATAACAGTTAAAGAAAATTTATATAATTACACATTTAGTTCCTATTAATCACATATCACATCAATTTGGTCTTATTTTAAAAATATATTTAAAATATTTTTATTTTTAATTTAATAATTTGAATTGATTCAATTGTTTGTGTGAATTTACATATCACAAATGTCTCAAGTTCGAGTTTCCTTTCAACTATTTTTACTTATTCCATTATCATTTACTGCATTATAATATATATATATATATGTATATATGGGTGCAATTTATATCATTAAAATCAAATCTTTCCCCTTTAATTTTCATTTAATCAAGTGGTGACACATGTCACCATCTAACAAGTGTCATGACATGTGTTGTCATCCGATTGGTTGATTAATTTTATTTAATTAAATTAAAATTAGGACCAAAGTGATGTATTATGTGACTAATAGGGACCAAATGTATAATTATACAAAAAAAATAATTATCCCATCACCTCTTCGTTAGACTTTAACGGACGATAGTCAAAATAGGACCAATTAAATAGTTCGATAGTCAGATTTTAAATTTTTTTAGTTAGGTGTTTAAAATAAGACATACACAATAATTAGGTGGTCATCTAGATAATTTACCTTTATTTTTTTATAGATAAAATCGTATCCCACGTCAGAGTTGTCGTTATTTTTTCTTGTCAAAAATAAAACACAATATTAGGTACTCTTTCTCTCAAAATAATAGTTGAGATATTAAAATAAAAGGTAAACTACACCATATATCACTTAATTATGATTGTTGACTTAAAAATACCATCAAATTTTTAAAAAGTTTAAAATTAACACTAAATTTTAGTTTGTAACTCGAAAATACTACTTCGCGATTAACTCTTAACACATACGTTAAGTCAAAACGACATTGTTTTAGTGCAACTATTTTGAAGCCTAATTTAGCTCAAAATGAGCTCAGAAAAAACATTAAAACCATAGACTTTGAGGGGTTTGAACCCAAGACCTTCAAATACAAGGCCTAAGCCTAAACCACTGAACCAACATAATATTAAATAATATTTTACCAGAAATATTATATATCTCAAACTACTTGAAATTAATTCAAATTATTTTATGAAATAAATAATACTATAAATAATATTAATATCCTTTTCTAAAAAATAAATAATATTAATATATAAAAATATAAAATATATTATTAATATATTAATTTAAAAAAACTCAAAATATTCATAAAAATAATATATTTTTATTATTATTAATATATAAAAAACCCTAAACCCTAAACTATTAACCCACAAACCCCAAACCCTTAAATTTAAAACATAAACCTTAACGTTTAGGATTTAGGGTTTTAGGGTTTTTTATATATTAATATTATGAATATTTTGAGTTTTTTTAAAATAATATATTTATATTATAAATAATATATAAAATAATATATTTTTATTTAAATTATATAAACTCATCCATTTGGTTCAACCAAATTATTTTATGAAGAAAATAATACTATAAATAATATTAATATATAAATAATATAAAATATATTATTTACATATATATTAATAAAAATATATTATTTTTATTGTGTCAATTTAAAGATTTGGTAAAAACTTGTTTGTCAACTTCAGTCAATATTTTTTAAGTTTTTGATAGTAATTCGAAATGCTTATATTATAATAAAAATAATTGAATTGAATATAAATAATTTAAGAAAAAAATTGATATGCAAATATATAAATTTGTCTATTTTAGAGTTTAAGAGTTAAAGTTACGATGTAAAGTCTAGTTTAAGATTAAAAATTTAGAGTTCAAATAATTAAGTTGTATAAACTCTAGTTTACATAACTCGTATAAAAAAATTACTCATAATATAATGCTAATATATACAGAAATTATTTGGCATACAAATCATGTAAATTTTAGACTCACAATTATGAGTATTTGAATGTCATCTATTCTAATACTTAAAATTTAAATTCTACCATAAACAGTAAACAATAAATAAGACAAATAACATTTCAGTAAACATGATTGTGTACCCTAGATTTTGCATAGACTATGTATAACAAAATTTCATATATTAATTTTGAAAAAAAAAATATTTGATACTTAACTTATGTAAACTTTAGTTTTTACAAGCTTATTAGTCTTAGGGTTTATAGTTTAAAGTTTATGGTTTAAAGTTTATAAGTTTATGTTGTAAGGTTTAGAATTTAGGTTTTATTGTTAGAGTTTAGGGTTAGGGTTTTAAGTTTTAAGTTCAGGAATTTAAAATTTAAAATTTAATGTTGTGTAATATTTTTTACACAATATATTAATGTTTTCTATTATTGGTCAGTGTTTCACTCAAGAGTGCTCTCAAAGTTGTTAAAAGTGCTCTTATAAGTTGGTTGAGGGGATTAAGCAATGGTTGGATCAAGGAATTTTTTTATATTACTATTTGTATTTGATCATGATAATGTTGATACGTTATAACCTTTTTTTCTGTTTTTTTTTATAATCACTTATATTTAATTTATTGACTAATTAATTTAAATTGAATATAACAAAACATTTCCAATTTAATTCAATACAAAAATATACTACAAGTCCTGATACTTATCTTCCAGGGGCGGTTTTTCATTAAAGTACATAAAAGAGATTGATGTTGGGATCTTATGGACATGTTGCAGAAATGTATTTCACCATTTCCATTTCACATTTTGGAACCTCACATGCCATTGTCAGCTACATCACTTGCAGTTGTAGCTGGACCCTTCCTCGAACAGATATCGAGCAAGTCGATCGGATTGTTGTTGTTGAAGTCGAGACCATGGTGGATTCTGAGACAGAAAGGGAACATTGGATGAAGCCATCATTCTATACCTCAACAAGAAAGCTTACAGGCCTCAGGTGGTGTCCTTCGGACCTTACCATCGCGGCGAAGATCATACGAAGCCGATGGAAGAGCACAAACAAGGAGCACTCCTTCGTTTTCTAGGGACATCGAGGAGGCCTTTAGAGTTGTTCGTTGAGGCTTTAGCTAAGATTGTTATGATCTGCTTGATCCAATGTGGCACAGTGACGCGACAAGTTTCTGCAGCTGATGATTCTAGATGGCTTTAGCTAACATTGGATGGTCGTTGACAGCAGAGAAAACGTCGCCACATACCACATGTCCAACACTACAAAGATGGCGAGACAACATCAGATCGGCGATGGAGCTAAACAAACCGGGGCAGGAAACGCTTGCATGCCGGGGCAGGAAGCGGGGTGACATCTTGTATCTTCTTCATGGACATCATCATCGATATTGAGAAGGATGTCGCTCTTTTACACTCAACGGGGATCATTCAGAATGCACTTGGAAGTGACAAAGCAGTGGCTAACATGTTCAACTCGCTGTCGAAATACATTACGCTCGATCCAGATAACAGACTCGATGAGGTCCGGAAGATGGTGAATAGGTATTGCAAGAAAGCTTGGAATGAGTGGTGAGCCAATCTCATTCACACGCACTTCAGGAATCCACGGGCTATACTTTCTTTGATTGGTGTCACCTTTCTTTTTACTCTCGCAACAATAATAGAGACAATATATTCTATATTGGCTGTCTACAAAAATTAGAGTATGTTATAAGTCTGTTCTTAGAAGTTACAACAGCCCCGTGATAGATTCGGATCAGATTTGCCAGGTCTATCGACAGCACAATGCAGAGCTGTTGTATTTATCTTATATATATATATATATATATATATATATATATATATATATATATATATATGTATATCCAGAAGCTACAGACAACCTTGAATATTCCATGAGACTGCAGATTAAACAACAGAAACCATATGCAAAGAAGCACAGGTGAGCAAACATTACTGATAAGCAAGCAAGCTCCAAAATTTCACCCATAACTGTGTAATGAAATAAATTTAATGTAAAAGAGAAAAACAGTAAATTTATTATCAGAAAGTTGCTGGCATTGCATTGTTGACAATCTATTCTTCTTTTACATATGAATGTCAAGCTTTCAACAAGGTAAAAGTATTTACATGAAACCAATTATATCAGAGGTATCAATGACTGCAGATTCCATGCATTTCAATCTCAGCTTCCTCCGTTGCAATAATGGATGCCATTACTCTGAGGTCCTTTCTGTTTCGTGCTCTTGCTTAGATTACTCAATCCCCATATTCGAATAGTACGATCATCACTAGCCGATGCCAACATGTGCGGATTTGCCGGATTCCAGCTCACACAATTAACTGCCCCGGAATGACCTGGTAATGACTCTATAAGCTCCCCTGTGCCCCTATGCCATATATAGACCTAAACGTATATAGTAAAACATAAGAAAAAAAATTAAATTTTACTAAGAACTCAAAAGTAAATCAAATTCCACATAAGTTTACGTTAAATTTCACTTGTGCTTCAAAAGTAAATCAATTTCCTCATAAGTTTACAACAGTTAGAAAAGGTGTATGCATAATGTAATGTCGGTAATCAGTATTCCAGCACTAGCAACCCATACTGCATAGACTCCCCATTCTCTTGAAAAACTCATGTCTGACACGTCTATCGACGGAAGCACAAGGATATAACCCTCCAATAACCTTCCACATACATCTAAAACTATAGAGGAAAAAATTTAACATACCCACATCGGACACCACTTGTATCCAATGCTCTGCAGACAACAAATGTGTGCCAAAACATGCATGGCTCATATAATATCGAGCCCATCAGCAGCAAATAAATATCATGTAGCATTTTCCATGAGATAATATCATACAGAAGTAAACAACTACTATGGCAAACCAGCAATGTATACATGTTGTATCTGTGTATTTTGTTTTTTGTTTCATAGTCGCACTAAAGGTAATTTATATTAAGGATACTGCATTCCATATTAATCATTGACTAACTTCTTATTAGAGGTTATATATAACAAATAAAAGTCCGTACCAGTGAGTCCTCGCTACCGCTGGCAATAAAAGCTTCGTCGAGTCCACCAAAACAAGACCTAATGATGAAGCGACTGCGTTTATGGCCTCTATACTTAGAAACAAGCTTCAGATCACCCTCTATATTCCATAGATGGATCTCTTGATTTAAAAGATTTACCAGCAAGAATCTACTGTCTCTCGACAATGAGAATGAAGTTATTGGTTGATCCTCTTCGATAAATCTCTCAACTTTTGCTTCCCGGTCGAGTAATAATATCGCTGTTTCCCGACATATACTAATAATCTGCTTTCCATCACCTGTTATTTCCATATCTGAAATTTTTAGCGATCGTTGCCCTTTCCAGCACTCTAGCTCTTTCCCATCCAATTCCCACATGCAGATACTCTTATCATTCAATCCTGAAAATATCCATTTGCCATCTGGAGACCATCCACACGAAACCATACCAAAACCCGTTTTTTCATAAACATGAAGGCATTCACCAGAAGAGACATCCCAGCGCCTTATGACCTCCTCTGAGCCACATGTCAGAAGCTGATGGTCATCAGGACTCCATGAAACAGAAGAGAGAGGTTTCTGGTGACCAGAGAGTTTATGTTTTAAAGATACTCCAGTTTCATAAACCTACAATGAGTCAATATTATTAGAATGAGAAAATCGACCAATGGCTAGGGATAGTTTATCTAGTCATTAAGTAGTGATCTACGCATTGACACAATAATACAAGCCCTTGTTTGCTTGAAACTCTGATTCCAACCAAGAGAAAGTTTTAATCACCAAAACCCGTCCATTGTTGAAGAATTAGAAATAGAAAAATGGTGACTGGTCTCGGAAATACTAAATGCTAAGTACTTGCCAAGATGAAACGGAAAAGGGGGGATTTCAATGAAGTGCACCATCACAGAAAGCACCTCTTTTTTATCATATTCCAACATTTTCTATCTTATTACATCCAAATACTTGCACAACAATAACCCTATAATGGGGGGGGGGGGATATTTGCTTTAATAATCAGGTTGTTTCTTTGTTGTATCCAAGTTACTTATTGTTACTAAGGTTCCATTTGGTAAGATGCTTTTTCTATTTGTTATTTGCTTTCCAACTCCATAAACTTGAGAAAAAGAAAGCAAAATCATCTTTGATTAAAATGAACAAAGGGCTTAAGCAATCCACAGATTCAAACATAATTCCTCCATTAAAGCAACAACAAGAACCACGGCTGCTCTAAGTTTAATCTCCAAGAAACCACGATTCTTTTTCATTTCATTCATTCTTTATTCTATTATGTTGGTAGAAATTATGTTGAATATGGAGTAGAATATAAATTACAAATAAACCATAAGGCATTACGGAAGATGCTAGAGATTGAATATTAAGCATCCAACAAGCTATGAAATGTTACTAGATTTAGCTGAAAGTACATAAAAATTACCAAACTCATTTCTGTGACGCAGTATGAAGAGCGAGTTGAAAATGAAAATAAATTAATTACTATAAGTTGGAATTCAAAAAGTTTATCCTTGACAAATCAAGTATATACATTATACTCGTGTTCCAAGTTAATAGCATTACCTCCCAAATGATTGCTGACTGATCATTTGATGATGAAGCTAAGTATTTCCCGTTATGTGAAAATTTCAAAAACCATACTTCATCGGTGTGAGCCTGTAATATCTGTTGCAAGAGGATTTAAAATAAATATATAATAATTATTTGCAATTATGCTTTAAGAAAAGAAGAATGCAAGCCCCAAGTGGATAAAATTTCAGAGAAGGAACAAAACATTGACGAAATTAAAACTCTTTAAAAGAAAATATAATAAAACTGGTGCACTTAAAATTGTATAGCTGCCAAATGAAATTTCATTAGTCTAAGAAGATATATTTATGTTTGGAAATACCATCACTTTCTCCTAAAAGCTCTGTCCTATAGAAATGAAAGTGAATCATAAATCATAAGTGTTCTCTAATAAACACAAGATTTATAATTTACTTGGATAACATTTCCAGATGTGCAGCCACATGTTATGTAGCAAAGCAAAGCTGAGTTAACAAAACCAGGTTTAGTGAACCATACAACATATCGTGAGTAGCTTCACTCTCTTACCTAATCTTAATATTCTTGGAACAAACATATGGCTACCAATGAAAGAAGATATTGACTCGGACATTTACCAGTTTAGAAATGACCTTTCATCAGCATACTTGTTAATAAATCACATTAAATTCAATATTTTCCAAAAAATTCTCAAGCACCATGACTAGGAATCATCCTCGCAAGTCTTCCAATCACGCATGAGGTATTAAAGAGCTCGCTATCTAGTCAATTAAGGACTTCAAATCACTTATTCTAAGAGTATCTCTACGACTTCATCAATGTTAGATCTTTTTCCTTCACATCATCTCTGTAAAAGGTGAGAGCGTCTGAAAACAAAACTGTTCCTCTTTGGTTACTTAATATTGGTCTTACATTGCCATTTTCAGATTCTAAAAATCCCTTCAACAAACTTTAGAGAATACTGTAAATAGATACAATGGGTAGAAAATGCCTTAAGATTGAATCCAACAAAGAAATTGTCCCTCCAAAAAAGTAAACAGTGCACTTTAAAACCTAAATTATAACCAAATACCTAATATCAGTTCTCTCATTCCTGAACCAAAAAAGATTAAAACCTAATATCCATACTGATAAAGCACAACTTAAAATAAATTTCTAATTTACACAAAAATGAAAAAGAACTCATAGTGTACAATTTGTTATGTAATGCGCATGAAAATTTACATCAATAAAAATGTAAAAAAGACTCGGAAGTTTGCCAGATTTTAACAAAAGATAAATAACAAAAAGAAAATCTGATTAGCAGAACAAAATCAAACCTGCAATGCTTGAGAAGGAATTTGATCTCTCCCACACTGATGATCAGAATATAGTGACATTTCCTTATCCAAAGAGTTGTGAAATATGCAAGCATCTCGTTGTAAGACAAGGGCCTGTTCAACTAAATGCTCCAACCTTCCTTCGGGGATCATAACTGTAGGTGGAAGCAGCTTCTGTAATTCTTCCAATAATTTACTCCGGGATCTTGCCCTCAATGTATCTTGTTTCGGAGACCGAACAGAAGAATGGTAAGATGGTGACACAATGTATGAAGAAAGCTCACGTACTCTACTATTATTGACACTAAGAGGTGCAATCTCAGTCCTCAATGTTTTCAGAGCATCCATTACTTTTTCTTCATCCAAAAATTCCAAAAACTTCTGTTCCAATATCAGAAAAGAGGCTGATTTTATGGTCTTTTCATCAGTTAGACCAATATTACGCAATGTGATAACACTTTCATCCCAATTTCCCTCAAGAATTTGCCGCATAAATACATTGACCACAGAAGAATGTAACGGTATCCCTGACTCTTCCTCTAGATGAGCACCACTCTTTATATAACCAAGAGAGTATAATGCTTTTGCTATTATTCGGACAAATTCTACCTTCTTGATAACTCCTTTTGAGCCAACAACTTCTTCGCCCCCTTCAGATTGCAGGGGCCGAGCCATTAGGTCACCTGGAGACCCAGCTACAGTCTCTTTAATAGTTGAACCGTTTGAAAGACGTCTCAGTTCTTCAGATGAAAGTTTCATACGTTTTGAGGCTGGTTCCTCATCCTCTACACCTCCCATGAAATGTGCACCTCAGCCCATATATTATTGGAGAGATAAAGAAATGACAATACGGATAAGTTAATTCCTCTAATGAATCACAAGGAGCAAGCTCCTGCATAGAATAGTCAACAAGGAGACATAAGCTCTTAAAATTGACCATAAGAAAGAGAGAAAGAAGTGCAAAGAAAAATCCAAGCATTACCAACAACATGAAAAGGCTACATCTTATCTCCTCATAACAGGTGCACATACAAATCTTTTATACTTTGTCATATCTAGATATCATTTCTTCTACATATACAAGTTAAAAAAAAACTGATCCTCTTGATAATTAAAATACCATCGTTATACTACAATGGCTGCATGTCAGTCAATCATTACAACGCAAATGGAATTTCAATGGCAAAGAGAGAGATTTGGGTTCATAGAAGAACAAGGATATAAGGGAGGCAATGAAGCACCAAAAAAGGAATAAAAGATTCAGATCAGAGCCTTAATGGCATTCATAGGACACTTTGGTTAATCTTAATAACTTCAAAAGAACCTTGATATGAAGAGACCAATGATCGTCTGGGCTTAAAGTTGATAATGGTATGTTCAATATAAGATTCATCGACAGAGAAAAATGGCCATAAGTTTAAGTTTCTAGCTAGAATAACAAATTTATATTGACCAAGACATCAGCTGCCTAGCATCAGAGTTTCCAGTTTTCAGTTATTCTGTAAAACATAACTAATGATCAAAATCCCAATTAACATATCCAAAATACCCAAATAATTGACTCAACCCATAGGACATACATAATTGCAGCTGGTCACTTCATTTGTGATTTACATCTCAAGCTATAACACAATGATCAGTTTTCTGGCAACAGCTATCCTGATGACTTGGTTATCTGTCTTGAATAAAAATATTTTTATGCTGTACACTGATAGATATCATATGGAAAACGAAGGAAGCCCTGGATAAGTCTACTAGTTAGTCAGCCTAAGGTATCCAAGGTAAGTTGCTGGATCACTTCAAATTTCAGCAAAAAACCAAACAAACTTGGGAACTTGCACTTGTAAAGACAAACTATAAAGATCGCTGCTCCCCATCAGGTTTAGGGTTTAGAAAAATTTTGTAACTTGATATAACTGAAGACATTATAAATAAGAGAGAAAAATAAAACATCATTCTAATCTAGCTACAAACAGGACATAAAGTATCAATATATCATTCAGGGATTATTCTTACCACACTATTCTCATGCAGAATGCTTTTTGAAAATTGAAGGGAAAGAGATTCTGATTTAGTCATATTGAAACAATAAATTAAAAACATTTCAATCAATTTTATTGTAATCACACATGATGTGCTAACAAAATCTGACATCAAATTCTATTGTTCTTGAATAATTTCTTTGTGATAACAGGTTATCAATGTTTATAACCCTACAATCACCATTAACTAAAAGCAACTGGGACTGGTTAGTGCAAGTCTTTGCAACTTAAGTTCACCGAGTTGTGCAGGGGACAATTGTTAACAAATATTTACAAAGCTGGGAAACTTCAACCACTACTTACACAACTAAAGATGCAGAAATTATCATTACATTCATTTTTGGAAGAAATTTATTTCTTCTTATAAATTTGTATCAACCTACGCAATTTAAACATAGTGGCTGACATGTCTCCAAGTACGACTGTACGACTACTCTATCCAAAATTAACATTAATAGAGAGAAACACGGACAAAAGCATAAAGAACTGACAAAGCATAGGTTTGTTTTGCTAGGAGCGGCGGAACTTAAGTAATAAAAAATTCTTAATATCAATGTGCAAGCCTGAGAAGATTGCAAATTTCAAAATTCAAACTGTTAGCCTAATGGTCTACAACTAAAATGCTGAGCCAGCTATAAGATGTAACTAAATAATGAAACCTGCATTTATAATTGATTAAAAGAATCAGGTTGCCACAATATCAATATATGATGAAGTTCAAGCTACACAAATTACATTTATAAGATCATTTGAAAAGGATAAAAAGGAAGACCCTTTTCACCATCAGTAACATATAGAATGAAGAAAGCAAATGATTTTGGATCCAAAATTGAATAAAAACAAGTTCTTAGCAGAAATGATGGCAAACCCACATCAGAAATACAATCAATAATGCAGAACCTCATCAATAACATAGAAATATAAGCTACTAACCCAAAACCAGCAAAACATTAGATTACAAGGTAAATCAGGGTAAATCCAGCAGTAAAAAAAATCTGAAATAACCACAGAGGGATTATGAACAAACAAGCCGATTCAGATCAGAAAGAATCGGATTGAGAAACCAATAATTCAAAAACTGTGAAAAGACATTATAAAATAAACGATTACCCTGTTCTTATATGTCGGCAAACACTTGATTTTAAGCAATAAACATGAGAAATGAAACGAAAGCTAAAAAGGGTATAAGGATTCAAATCAGATGAGAAAGTGTAAAAGGTTAATCCGTACCCAAGTGAAGGAAAGGTGAGCGTTTGGTACCTTTGCAGAGGGGTAGAAAACAAGAGATTTTAAGAGCTTTTTTGCCTTTGCGTGGAGGAAACCACCTCAAAAGGGGGCTATAAAGAGTGTTTGAGAATTGAGGTATTAGCTTAAGCCAATGGGGCTTTCTGAAACAGTTTTCATCTTCTCGAAATCTAAAGGATAATGCTTTCCTTTCCTTAAGGCCAATTCAGGCCGATCTTGATGATGGGTTGGGCTCATAGCAAAATCTAATGGTCTCGTATTGATGATTAGTTTGCTTTTATCTTTTCTATTAGTACGGTAAATAACACGAGATAGATCGCGAGCTACTCGAGCTCAACTCGGTTAATGTTAGGTCAATATTTAATTTGATTGGACTCAATTTGAGCTCGAGTTCTTGCGAGCCGAGATGAGCTGCTTGATACCCGACTCGAAAAGCTCGCGAGCTACTGGAAAATATAATATACTATTTTTTAATTTTTAAAATTAAAATGAACTAAAATGTAGATGGAATGTTTTTAGTTGTTATGTTAGTTTAATTTTTAGTTTAACTTTCTATATATTTTCATATGTACTCTTTTCTTCCGACTAAGATTAAGAGGTTTTTAATGAGGCGGGTAGAATTATTATTATTATTATTATTATTATTATTATTATTATTATTATTATTATTATAGTTGTAAATGAAACGAGACGGAACGTGAGCTACTCGAGTCCGACTCGGTTAAAGTTCGATCAACACTCGACTCGAGCTCGAGTTCTTAACGAGCTGAGTCGAGCTCAACACACTCAAACTTGAGTCAAGCCCGAACTTGACTCGAATTCTTAACGAGCCGAGTCGAGCTCAGCACTACTTGAGCTCGACTCGGCTTGTTTACACCCCTATTTTCTATAATGTTTCTGAATTTTGAAAATATTTCATACACTAACAGTTGAAAATTTTAATTTTATAGTTTAGAGTTTAGGCGTTTAGTTTAAGGTTCAGGTTGTAAGCTTTGGAATTTATGTTTTATGGTTTCGAATTAGGTTTTAGAGGTTGAGTTAAGGTTTATGATTTAGGGTTTAAAATTTAAATTTTTATAGTGGAACTAGCTATACCTGTGGGGAAAAAATTATTTGTCAGTGCATAATATAATTACCTTTTTTAAATATTTTTTGGGTATGATTATATGGTAATATTTGTTCTATGCTTTTAGTTATTTGAAAACGTAGGCATCATACATATAAATTGCTCAAATTCAAGTCTCATACAAATAACAACGCTCGATTACAAAATAAAAGGTAAATTGCATAACTAATCATCTGACTATAAGATATTTTTTGTTGAGTCTCCCACTATAAAAAGTTACAAAATAGTTTTCTGACTTAAAAAAGTAACAAATTAAATGGCGTCGTTAAAAATTTCATCAACCTTCAATGATTGATGACATCGCAGTTAATAAAAATTGACATAATAAAACATTTACTTCTCTATATTTAAACATTCAATTAATTTAATCCGAATTCAAAAAAAATTTAATAAATTTAGTCAATATTACATCAATTTAACCGAAAGATTCCTAAAGTGTAACTCATAAAGATTTTCTGAAGTATTAGATTCGAATTAAATGGTAATAGATCACATATACAAGTGAAAAAGAGGAGGGGGTCAGTTTCTTCTAAGCTTGTAAGGAGCAGAAGAACCCAGTTTTGCAATAGATGAAGAAGGAGACAGAACATGTCTCTGGTTATGTTTCTTTTGATCGGCTTTGTCTTTGTTAAATGCCTCCAACAGCTTTTCTTTCAGTTCAGTAAGCCGTCTTTTCTTCATTCTTTGCTCTTCCAAGCTGCATTCTTCAAACAAACATGGATCCAACATATCATCCACCAAGAACTTGTCCAGCACGTCCGCACAATGTGGGAGGTATCGCCTCCCCGTTTCCACTGTCATTTACGGATCGAATCGAATAAGATAATGTAACATATAGGTCTGATTCCGGTCATAGATGGATGATACCTGTTTTAAACAGGGTGAGCAACCTCAGATGAAGACTTGTTGTGTGTGTCGTAGGCGATTCCTTCGAATCGAAGCTTGTGTTTGTATCTGCGTCTGCAATTTCCATGGCTACTTTGGCTTCAGCAGGACATAACAACCGTGCAAATAATGCGAGATCCTCCGATTCGGAACTCCGCATCTTCGTCTCAAGGACTTTGATGCATAAACGGTCTTTGTTCGATGGCTCCCCTTGTTTTTTATTCTCGTTATAATCTTTGGCTCGAGTTAGTCTCCTGCAGATATTGATGGCAGTTTGGCCATCCGACGTAGTTTCCGCCACACTGGCTCCCTTATTCAACAATGCCACCAACACGGAGGGTTCCTTGCGTCTCGCACCGACATGAAGAGGCGTGAATCCTCGACGGTTCCTTAGATCGACATCGGCCAACCCGAGGCTAAGAACCTCGTTAACGACTTTGGGGTCACATAGGCAGCAACATAGTGGAGTGCATAGGCTACATCTAATGTGACATTGGATTCATTCAAGAGGAGTTTCAACAGTTCAGCATCATCAGAATCCAGTGCCTTGTGGATTTTCCGAATTTGTTTTTCAAGGACCGAGTCGGACTCCGTCGTGACCGGATCTTGCCGTAAACTTCGGGAGGCAGTTCTTTCTCTAGACATACGTTATCGAGATCGGATTTCGCCACTCTTTCTATGCAGACAGATAAAAGTTGATCCAAATGATAGTGAAACGCAGCTACGAGAATTGGGATCACATCTTCCGTAAGTGCCTTCTCAACAATGTTCAAAAGATGGCGCTTCATTAATACAAGGAAATTGAGTAAGAAACATGCATGTTCAACAAATCCAAACACCAACTATTTTTGACTAATTAGGATACAAACAAAATATATAAAAAAGAGTTCATACAAAATAATGCTATAAAAAAACAATTAAGTTCGAAGTCGAGCTTGAACTATTTAATCTTTATCTATTTAAATATAAATCATCTCCCCCTTTTCTATGCTTACCCTACCAATGAGTTTGATGTTTAATAATAAAATTTGATATAGCTCAAGCTAAACTTTGAGCCTCGAATATCAAGTCGAGCTCTAGATTCTAACAAGCTAAGCTGACTGTAAATCTAAGAGTTAATTGTACTATATGTTCTTAAACTATGGCTTTAATTTTAAATTAGTCTTTAAACTTTTGAATATTTTAATTTTATACTCAAATTATGACCTCCATTTTAAATTGATCCTCAATTTTTTAAATGTTTCAACCTCATCCCCAAACTATATAACATGCTAAATTGGTCCCTAAATTTTTTAGCATTTCAATTTCATCCTCAAATTATTGTTTATATCTCACCATATTATTAAATAATACACGTCAGTGTTTAAATGAAAATTAACAATTTTTACAACAATTTTATTAACATGAGATACGATTAGCATATATCGATAATTTGAGGATGTAATTAGAATGTTCAAAAGTTTGGAGGACCAATTAAAAATAAAAGTAGTAGTTTGAAGATAAAATTGAAAAGTTTAAAAGTTTGGAAGCCAATTTATAACGAGGGCGTTGTTTAAGAATAAATTTAGAATGTTCAAACCATAGACCATAACATTATAAATTTAGAAGATGAGATTTGGTTTCCAGATTCCATGCTTTGCTTGGAAATCACTCTGGAAAAGTTTGGGTACGAATGGGAAGAAGACAGACAGAGGCTTTAAAAAAGAACAAATCTTACAGACAGTTGACTCAAAACACACTAGTCTTTCAGGTGGGTTTTTAGAAGAAAAAAAATTTTGTGGTCTAAATATGTCATGGTCCGTGTAAGATTTCAAAATTTAAATTTTAGTCCTATAATTTTAGGGTATTGAGCTCCGAATAAAATTTGTGTGCCTCTTTTATGTGTTCTTTTATATGTCCACCAATAATTTTATGTTAAGTATATTTTGAATAGAAATCATATGTCTCTTTTTAGTGCCTTTATTTATGATTCAATACTAAAAAATTAAGTTTAGTGTTTAGGGTTGGCTAAGGTTTAAGGATAGAGTTTATAATATTGGGCGTATGGTGTATTTTTAAGGTTTAGGATTTAGGATCTATAATCTAAGATTATGGCTTAGAATTTAAATTTTTAGTGCTGAGACATAGAAATAGACACTGAAAATGGACAAATGATTTTGTTAGTGTATTTTCAATAAAACAGAAATAACCGATAAAATACTGAAAAAATCATAATACACGTAGCATAGAATTATCAAAAGTGACATAAGAAAGGGGCAGCCGAATTGTATTCATTGAACTCTTCCATTTTTGTTCAATTTTTATCGTAGTTGTTGACTTGGCAGTTATAAGAAAATGCAAAATAACTATTAGTCTTTATAATTTTGTGACATTGAACTCATATCTTATTTTTATTTAAAAAAAATTAAAACTCTCTTTCAATTTTTGTTCAATTTTACCGTTATTTATTGATATGGCAGTTATGAAAGAGTATAAGTTTAAATATGTATGGTTCGTTTATAATTTCAAAATTTGAATTCTGGTCCGACGATTTTACAATATTGAACTCTTGTGCAATTTTTATTTGAAAATTTTGGTTACTCCCCAAATTTTGTTCAATTTTATCGTCAATTATTGATCAGACAGTTATAAGAAAATATAAAATAACATTTACTTTTTATAATTTTGTGACATTGAACTCATATTCTTTTTTATTTTTAAAAATTTAGTCTCTTCCTTAATTTTTGTTCAATTTTATCGTTAATTATTAATTTGAGAGTTATAAAAAAGTAAATTGTTTTTTTAGTCTTTAACTCTTAATCTTTAAAAAAGATACCATTAATCAAATAATATGGAATAGTTTTTCTCAACCATCTCTGCTTGTAATTTTAGAAAGGTCAAATGATTAAAAAAAACTATAAATATAGAGAAACTGCTCCCTTGTCCAGGAAACTTGATAGGGTTATGGTAAATCAATCTTGGTTTGAACTTTTCCCTTCTTCGTTGGTTGAGTTTTTAGGCCCTGATTGCTCGAATCATAGTCCAAGTTACTTGGTTCTGCAGACGCCTATGTTGAAGCCTCCGAGGCCTTTTAAATTTTTTAATTTCTGGAGTGATCACCCAGATTTTATGAGGATTGTGGAAGATTCCAGGAAACTGTCAATTGAAGGAAATCCTTTGCAGCAATTGTTTGGGAAATTAAAGAGACTCAAAGAACCCTTGAAGCAATTAAATAAAGAGCATTACAGTGGGATTTCTGAGAGAATTTTATCTCTTAAGAAGGAGCTTGATAGTGTCCAGAAGCTAGCCCTTTCTGCTCCAAATTCTGAAGTTGTGGGTGTTGAATTGGTGGCTTGAAAGTTTCAACAAAGGCTGCACCGAAAAATTAGGTGCAGCAAAGGTTGAAAGTTTGTTTTGGGATAATTAATTTTTGGTCCCTAAAGTTTAGGCTATTTACAAGTTTAGTCCTTAAAGTTCAACTATAAATAGGCCTAGCATTTGTCATTTGAAATCATCCCAACATCCATCTCTCCCATTTGTTTCTCTTCTCTCATATTTGGGAATTCTTAGGAATTCCATTTGTTTGTACCATTTTGGTATTAGTGAAGTTATCATCTGGTGGTGGTGCCCGAGGAGTAGACGACATTTTCGTCGAACCTCGTAAATTCGGTGTGTTCTCTCCATTATTTATTTCGCTTGCTTATTATTGGGTTTTTCCATTAGGTTTCAATATTCAATAGTTGACGGGTTTGTCCGCTGTGCAAATTTAGGTAGTTTCGATCTCGACATTTCAGCTCAGATTTGAAGCTACGTTCGTGTGGGAAATAACCCGGTTTCCCCAACAATTGGCATCAGAGCTTCGGTTAAGGCTATCCCGGTCGCTCGGTTGTTGCAAAGAAGTGTGGTGTTGTGACAGTGCATGTCTAGGAAAGTTCTGGCTAGGAAAGACTGGGTATTTAAGCGATCCGTGTGATCCACCTCTCTTTCCTGGGAACTTACCTGGTGCAGTGTTTCAATATCCAGTTTGTGCTGTTGAATATTATTCGTTGCCATGGCAAAAGACGGATCAGAAGGGACATCAAGCTCTTCCTCTATACCGGTGAGGAGGATAATGTCAAATGCAAACTTCTCGGTGGAGTTGTTCGATGGATCCGGTCACTTCGGCATGTGGCAAGGCGAGGTGCTAGACTCTTTATTTCAACAAGGTCTAGACATTGCCATTGAGGAAGAAAAACCCGTAGATATGATGGAGAAAGATTGGAGAACAATCAACCGTATGGCGTGTAGTACGATTCGATCTTGTCTTTCCAGGGAGCAGAAGTATGCCTACAAGAATGAGACTTCTGCAAGTAAACTATGGAAAGCGTTGGAGGAAAAATTCCTAAAGAAAAGCTCTCAGAATCGTCTTCACATGAAGAAAAGATTGTTCAGATTTGATTATCAGCCAGGCACCAATATGAATGAACACATCACTGCTTTCAATGAGTTAGTGGCAGATCTGTTGGGCATGGATGAAACTTTCAAAGATGAAGATTTGGCTTTAATGTTGTTGTCATCTCTTCCAGATGAATTTGAGCACCTTGAAACAACGTTACTTCATGGAAAGGATGAGGTGACCCTTAAAGAAGTAACTGCTGCTCTGTATAGTTACGAGCTCCGAAAGAAAACTAAGATGGAGAGCAAGTACAATGCAGCGGAGGCCATGGTGGTAAGAGGTCGCTCGAAAAGCCAAAAGCCAAAAATGAGAGGGAGATCAAAGTCAAAGTCCAGACTTGGGAAAGATGAATGTGCCTTTTGTCATGAGAAAGGTCATTGGAAGAAAGATTGTCCGAAGCTGAAGAAGAAAGGAAAAGCTGCTCCAGATGTATGTGTTGCAGAGCATGATACTAGTGACTCTGAAATATCACTGGTTGCTTCATCGTCAGCATTCCGCTCAGACGAGTGGATATTGGATTCGGGTTGTACCTATCATATGTCCCCTAATCGGGAGTGGTTCTTCGATTTAGTAGAACTAAATGGAGGAGTTGTTTATATGGGCAATGACAACGCCTGTAAAACGATTGGGATAGGTTCAATCCGATTGAAGAATCAAGATGGATCAACCAGAATTTTGACTGATGTCCGATACGTGCCTAGTTTGAAGAAAAATCTCATCTCGTTGGGAGCTTTGGAATCCAAAGGCTCGATTGTCACTATGAGAGATGGAATTTTGAAAGTCACATCAGGCGCACTCGTGATAATGAAGGGCATCAGGAAAAATAACTTGTATTACTACCAAGGTAGTACAGTTATTGGAGCAGTAGCAGCAGCTTCCGGTGGAGACAAATTGGATTCTTCTCAGTTGTGGCACATGCGGTTGGGACACGCTGGTGAGAAATCCTTGCAAATTTTGGCAAAGCAAGGATTGTTGAAAGGTGCAAAGGCTTGCAAGTTAAATTTTTGTGAGCATTGTGTTCTGGGAAAGCAGAAGAGAGTGAAATTCGGCACCGCTATCCATAATACGAAAGGTATTTTGGATTATGTTCACTCAGATGTGTGGGGTCCTTCCAAAACAACGTCGCTGGGAGGAAAACACTATTTTGTAACTTTTGTTGATGACTTTTCCAGAAGAGTTTGGGTGTATACGATGAAGTCTAAAGATGAAGTGCTCAAAGTTTTCCTGAAGTGGAAAAATATAATCGAGAACCAGACTGGCAAGAAGATCAAACGGCTTAGGACGGACAATGGAGGAGAATATAGAAGTGATCCGCTCTTTGACGTTTGCCAGGAGCATGGTATTGTTCGACACTTCACTGTTAGACATACACCACAGCAGAATGGGGTGGCAGAGCGTATGAATCGAACACTACTTGAGAAAGTTCGATGTATGTTGTCCAATGCTGGGTTGGGCAAACCATTTTGGGCTGAGGCTGTGACATATGCTGGCCATCTCATCAATCGTCTACCGTCATCGGCGATTGGAGGAAAAACACCGTTGGAGGTATGGTCTGGAGTACCCGCTACAGATTATGATTCCTTACATGTATTTGGATCCACTGCGTATTATCATGTGAAGGAGTCAAAACTTGATCCTAGAGCAAAGAAGGCTATCTTCATGGGAATCACTCATGGAGTGAAGGGATTTCGACTTTGGTGCTTAGACACAAAGAATATAATTTGTAGCAGAGATGTTACCTTTGATGAATCTGTCATGTTGAAGAAGGTAACAAATGGAGCTGTTCAGACAAGTAGTACTCCACAACAGGTGGAGTATACTCCAAACCAGGTGGAGTTTCAAGAGACGGTGATTAGTCCAGCAATTGATGTTACTGATTCTCCAACTCCAATGGAGGAATCAGAAGATGAAGAGGTTCAAACCCAAGAACCATTGGAGACACCAGAACCACTTGCAGTTACAAGGCCAAGGAGAGAAATTCGTAGACCTGCTCGATTTACAGATACAGTGGCCTATGCCCTTCCAGTTGTTGATAATGATATCCCTGTCACTTATCAAGAAGCAATGCAAAGCTTAGAAAGTGACAAGTGGAAAAGTGCCATGGATGAAGAAATGCAATCTCTCCAGAAGAACAACACCTGGGATTTGGCATATTTACCAGAAGGTAAAAGGGCAATTGGATGCAAGTGGGTATTTGCAAAGAAAGACGGATCTCCCAGCAAGAAAGATGTTCGCTACAAGGCAAGGTTGGTAGCTAAAGGCTACGCTCAGAAGGAGGGAATCGACTACAACGAAGTATTTTCCCCTGTTGTGAAGCATTCCTCCATTAGAATATTGTTGGCCTTGGTAGCACAGTTGAATTTGGAGCTAGCTCAACTCGATGTAAAGACGGCTTTCTTGCACGGTGATTTGGAAGAGGAGATCTATATGACTCAGCCAGAAGGATACTTAGATGCTGGTGGTAAGAAATGGGTTTGTAAGCTGAACAAATCGCTATATGGATTGAAGCAATCTCCGAGGCAGTGGTACAAGCGATTTGATAGCTTTATGAGGAGGCAGAAGTACACAAGAAGCAAATACGACCATTGTGTGTATTTGCGAAAGCTACAAGATGGATCTTTCATTTATCTTCTCTTGTATGTTGATGATATGCTGATCGCTTCAAAGAGTCAACAAGAGATAGACAATTTGAAGGCTCAGTTGAATCAAGAGTTTGAGATGAAAGATCTAGGTGAGGCCAAGAAGATTCTCGGCATGGAGATAAGTAGAGACAGACGGAGAGGCAAGCTTTGTTTGACTCAGAAGCAATATCTGAAAAAGGTATTACAATGTTTTGGCATGAATGAAAGCACAAAACATGTAAGTACCCCACTTGCTTCTCATTTGAAACTCAGTTCTCAATTATCTCCTAAAACTGATGAAGAGCGAGAATATATGGCAAAAGTTCCATATGCTAATGCAGTAGGGAGCTTGATGTATGCGATGGTGTGTACGAGGCCTGACATTTCACAAGCAGTTGGAGTTGTGAGCAGGTACATGCATGATCCTGGAAAAGGACATTGGCAAGCTGTGAAATGGATTCTACGGTATCTCCAACAAACCGTAGATGTTGGTTTAGTGTTTGAGCAAGATGAAACACTTGATCAGTTTGTGGTTGGATATGTTGATTCCGACTATGCTGGTGATTTGGATAAGCGTCGGTCTACTACTGGGTATTTGTTTGCTTTAGCAAAAGCCCCAGTTAGTTGGAGGTCTACTTTACAGTTAACGGTGGCTTTGTCAACTACAGAGGCAGAGTACATGGCAGTTGCAGAGGCTGTTAAGGAGGCGATTTGGCTTAACGGATTGTTGGAAGACTTGGGAGTTGTTCAAAGTCACATTAGTCTCTATTGTGACAGTCAGAGTGCTATTCATTTAGCGAAAAATCAAGTCTACCATTCAAGAACCAAGCACATCGACGTGAGGTATCACTTTGTGCGGGAGATCTTTGAAGAAGGAAAGATTCTACTTCAGAAGATTGCGACGGCAGAAAATCCTGCAGATATGTTGACCAAGGTGGTAACATCAATCAAGTTCAATCATTGTTTGAACTTGATTAACATCTTGCAAGTTTGAGCACCTTCGGGTGTATGGCGCTCGTGGGCGCATTTGGAGGCACTACAAAAGATAACGTTTGGAGAGAAGAAATTTTGAAAAGCTTGGTGAAATTTCAAGCCAAGGTGGAGATTTGTTGAATTGGTGGCTTGAAAGTTTCAACAAAGGCTGCACCGAAAAATTAGGTGCAGCAAAGGTTGAAAGTTTGTTTTGGGATAATTAATTTTTGGTCCCTAAAGTTTAGGCTATTTACAAGTTTAGTCCTTAAAGTTCAACTATAAATAGGCCTAGCATTTGTCATTTGAAATCATCCCAACATCCATCTCTCCCATTTGTTTCTCTTCTCTCATATTTGGGAATTCTTAGGAATTCCATTTGTTTGTACCATTTTGGTATTAGTGAAGTTATCATCTGGTGGTGGTGCCCGAGGAGTAGACGACATTTTCGTCGAACCTCGTAAATTCGGTGTGTTCTCTCCATTATTTATTTCGCTTGCTTATTATTGGGTTTTTCCATTAGGTTTCAATATTCAATAGTTGACGGGTTTGTCCGCTGTGCAAATTTAGGTAGTTTCGATCTCGACATTTCAGCTCAGATTTGAAGCTACGTTCGTGTGGGAAATAACCCGGTTTCCCCAACAGTGGGGCATGCTAAGAAGTTGGCACTTGATTTAGCAAATTTGTATCGAGCTGAAGAGAAGTTTTTGAGACAGAAATCTCGGGTCCAGTTTATAAAGGAAGGTGATCAGAACTCAGCCTATTTCTTTAGGCAAGTTGCTGCAAGGCAGAGAGCTAATACTATTCATATGTTAAAGGATTGCAGTGGTGTTAAGTTAGAAACTTTTGAAGCTATTTCTGCTGAGTTAATTCAACACTTCAAGGGTTCTTTGGGGTCAATTGACAGCAATGTTCAAAGGATCTCTGATGGTTTATTGAAGGAAATCCTGGGGGTAGAATTGACTGGTGGTATGCAAGCTTGCCTTGTTTCTCCTGTTACTCAGAAAGAAATAAAAGATGTTTTATTCTCTATGAATGGGAATAAAGCCCCAGGTTCAGATGGATATAATGCTAAGTTCTTTCAAGTTGCCTGGAGCATTGTTGGGGGAGATTTTTAAGAGCTATTCAACATTTTTTCGTGACTTGTGAGCTACCTGTCGGGTTTAATTCTACCATAATCACATTGGTTCCAAAGGTGATTGCCCATGTCCTTGCTACTGAATTTCGGCCTATATCTTGTTGTAGCGTTATCTATAAATGTATAACCAAGATTTTGGCAAATCGTTTGAAGTTGTTACTAGATGATCTTATTTTACCAAACCAGAGTGCTTTTCTTGCTGGGAGGGATCTGGTTGAAAATGTTTTATTGGCACAAGAGTTAGTCCATGGTTATGGTAGAAAGAACATATCTCCTAGGTGTATGTTGAAGGTGGACCTCAGGAAGGCTTTTGATTCCCTAAATTGGGATTTCATTTTGCAATTGCTTAGGGTCCTGGGCTTCCCTGAACAGTTCAGGAATTGGATTCAGGTTTGCATTACTCAACCCAGATTTTCTATTAGTTTGAATGGAGGGCTTGTGGGATTTTTTTAGGGGCAAAAGGAGTTAGGCAGGGAGACCCTTTATCCCCTTATATTTTCATCCTTGTTATGAATGTCTTGTCTGCTTTGTTGAATTGGGCTAGTCAGCATGGTGTCATTGAATTTCACCCAAAGTGCAAAAGAGTTGGCCTCACACATCTTTGTTTTGCCGATGACCTTTTGGTGTTTACAAAAGGAACTTTGAATTCTGTTTTGGGTGTTAAGAGGATTATGGATGTGTTTTATCTTATTTCTGGGCTTCAAATGAATACTGCGAAGAGTAATTTGTATTGTGGGGGTATGTCTAATTCAGATATGCAGGGACTTGCAATGGATACTGGTTTTACTCTTGGGATATTGCCGGCTAGATACTTGGGTGTTTCATTGGTTACGAAGAACCTTTCAAGTGCTGACTGTGAAAATTTGGTGGGGAAAATTGTTAGTAGAATAAAGAGTTGGCCGTCGAAATGCCTCTCTTTTGCTGGTAGATTACAACTAATTCATGCTGTGTTATTCAGCATACAGAACTATTGGTGCAGAATTTTTCTCCTCCCTTCAAAAGTTTTAAACTAGATAAATCAGTTATGCAATGCCTTTTTTGGAAAGGGTCTGATGGCTCAGCTAGGGGTGCAAGGGTGAGTTGGGAAAAGGTGTGCCACCCTAAGAGCGAAGGTGGGCTGGGTATTAAAGATATAGTGACTTGGAATAAATCATGTATGCTGAGATGTCTCTGGATTCTTTTTGCTGAATCTGGATCGATCTGGGTGGCATGGGTTGAGCAATATTTGTTTAAAGGTGTTTCTCTCTGGCAAGCACCTTTAAAAACTTCTCAGGTTGCGGATGATGTTAGCACAAATGGGAAATATACAAGGGAAGTTTGAAGCAAAAAGAGTGTGGGAGTTATTACGGCATAAGAATGACAAAGTTGCCTGGTATGGAGTGGTCTGGGGCAGTTTATCCATCCCTCGACATTCTTTTCTGGCATGGCTGGTGATCCAAGATAAGGTCCCTACTAAGTGCAAGATGGCTAGTTGGGGACTGCAAGTTGATACAATTTGTATCTGTTGTGGTGAGGAGTTAGAAACGCGTGACCATCTCTTTGCTGGTTGTCGACTTTCAAAGGATTGCTGGGATTTGATTATGCGTAAGTGTCATCTTGTTGGATCTTTGAGAGGCTGGGAAGAGATGATGAGTTGGCTGTTGATTCATAGCAAAGGGAAGTCATTTACGCCTACTGTTCTTCGTTTGGCTTGGTGCGAATTTCTTTATTATATTTGGCAGGAGCGGAATTATCGAATACATGGGAGAGGTTCTCGACAGGCTGTTGATATTGTTAGATTGATACTTGCAGGGATATAGGAAGTTTGTAAATTTCTTGTCTAGTTTTGACTGATTTTGTTATTGGTTCTTATGGTTATTTCATACCGGAGTTGTAGATGAATAAAATTTTTCATTTATCCAAAAAAAAGAAAAGTTATTTTTATCTTTTTTATAACCGTCAAGTGAACAGTTTATAATAAAATTGAAAAAAAAAACTTTGGGGAAGGACTAATATTTTTAAATAAAAAATAAAATAGAGATTCGATTTTGCAAAATTAAAACGAGGAGTAAAACTTAAATTTTGAAATAGTATAAAGACTATAAACATATTTAAACCAAAATCTTAACTTTTCATTTAATTGTGTTTGAGTTTGTGGATTGGGAGTGAATCCTATTGTTACAAGCTTTATTGTCACGTCTTGTTTCACATTAAGACAAAGAATAATAAAGAAGAAGATAAGAAATAAATTAAGCAAACAGGAACATGAATAGGCATTGACGGACGCATAATTTTATGTTAGGAGAATGAATTTACAAAATTTTAGTGGATGAGCTTATAAAATTTTAGGGAGTTGAAAAGATTAAAAAATACATAAAAAATTCTTAATAAATATTTAAATTATATACAAATTTTAAATTTTCAGGAAACGATCGCTTCTCTAACTCCCCTCGATTCATCCTGGGAATAGGAATAGGAATAAAATTGGCTGAAGGTAAACTTATTCCGGAAAGAAGGGAAAGAATATATGCTATGCTGGTAATTACAAAGAAGGAAAAGTTCTTTACCTAGAAGCGGATCAGTTTGTGCATGATATCTTTAATATTTGTAGGATTTCTGGTACTGTCAAAACTTTGCAGTTGTAGACCTGAGATATGTTGGGGAATAACTCTTAAAATTCATTGTGGGTTATTGTAGAAATTATTTTTTTTACCGAGTGAAAATAGTTCGACGGTTAATTTTTAAAACTTAGTTTTTGCCTTTTAATTCATTTGATCGTGAGAAATTAAGTTTTTCATGTTAAATTGGGTTTTGCAATTAATTAATTTGGAAACATGGTTTTTCCTTTTTAACATGAATTAATCGATCTTAAAATCGGATCTATTATTTTATTTAATTTTGAAAAACATTTGAAGTCGTCACCAGTTACTTTGGTAAATTGGACACTATAAAAACAAGTAGAGATTCACTCTTTTAAAATTAGAGTTCGAGAGTTGGTTACGTGTGGAGAATGAGTAACATCTCACAAACACCCATTATCGGTACCTTTTAATTTTGCGTAGCATATTGACATTTAGAGAATAATATTGTGAATTTAATTTGTTCCTTAATTATTAACTGAATTCATATTTCAAATGGAAACATTCCTTTTATAAAGAAGCATATTTTTGTATTGAATATAAGATTGAAAATACCCCTATACGTTCAGGGCGTCTCTATTTATATTCCAAAAAATATCTTTCGAATTTAAAAGGTTTTTTGATGCATGGTTCATTTATTGTTTTGTTTATTTTAAAGTTCTAACTTAAAAGGCTTTAATTAATTAAAGGATAAATATTCTATACACAGGCGGTGGAGACTTCAGTTTCCACAAGCGCCTTAGTTTTAGGGTATATGGAGTTAGTTTAGGGTATAATGTTTAGGGGTTTAGGTGTAGGGGGTTAGAATTTAGGGTTTATAGGTTAAAACCTAAATCCTCACCATATTACCCTAAAAACTAAACCTTAACCTATAAACCCTAAATTATAACCCTAAACCTTATATTGAAATAACTATCCATAAATTTTAAACCCCTACACCTAAACCCCTAAACCCTATACCCTAAACTAACTCCCTATACCCTAAAACGAAGGCGCTTGTGGAAACTTTCAGTTTCCACAGCCGATGTATATGATATTAATCCTTAATTAAATTATTTAAGACTATGAATATTATTTAATTTAAAGGCTTTTATGAGATAACACCCAATTGCTTGAACACCATCCATATTAAAACCCCTAAACTTTAGATAATATTCACTAATTAATTAATTTAATTGTTTAAGTGCTAATCTTAATTGAAACTTTAATTAATTAACTAAATTAATTATCATTTTCTTGATTAAATCGTGCAAGTAAGCCACCAAACAATGGTTTCGGGTGGAGAAGGAAAGTGACTCTGTCTCGAAATCTTTTCTTGAGCAACAACATTTGAAGCTTGAGGTCGAGTTGCAATATGGTGGAGCAAACCAACTTTAAGGTTACAAAACTCTATAATTTAAGGGAGAAGTTATGGGCCCGATATCGTAAAGAGGAGCAAAAATAGATCCAAAATCTCGTATCAAATGGTTTTAAGCCGGTGGTCGCAACTCTATATTCTTTCATATGGTGGCATCATCTAGAAGGAGAGCGGACACTATTCATTCACTGAGTTTTGCTGATAAGGTGCTTGAAAACCCAAAAGACACCAAGGTTGTCATCGAGGAGTATTTTAAGAAGGTTTACAACATTCACCCTACAATTCCAGTAAAGAGCTTCGAGTGTTATTTGAATACAATTTCTTCAGAGAATGCTTCCTCTATGGAATGTGAATTCTCTACAGAAGAGATCAAGGCTACTTTGTTTTCCATGGATGGGACACACGCACCGGGTCTAGATGGCTTCAACATTGAATTTTTTCAACACTTCCGAGAGCATTTGAAAGATGAAATTTGGTCTTTTTTCAAGGATTTCTACAACGGTTGCCTTTTGATCCGTCGATTAATCACTCTTTTACTGTTCTTATCCCCAAAAAACAGGCTCTTGCGGTAACCAAGGATTATAGACCTATCAGCTTAGTAGGAAGCTCCTTGCAGAGGTGTTATCTAGAAGATTGAGAGGATGTCTCAATTAAATCATCGGAGAAACTCAATTGGCCTTTTTCTTAGGAAAATAGTTGCTCGACTACTCCTTAATTTCCAACGAGGTAGTAGACTTTTTGAAGAAAAGGGGTCTGTCAGGAGCTCTATTTAAAGCTAATTTTAGAAAGCATATGACTCGATAGACTGGGGTTTTCTCTTCTTGATTATGGAAAAAATGGGGTTTGGCCCTGTTTGGTGCAATTAGATTCGTAGGTGCATCTCTTTAGCCTCGATATCAATCCTAATTAATTGGTCGCCAACAAGGTCGTTTAAGATAAGTAGAAGGCTTCGACAAGGGTGCCCATTATCTTTAATATAGTTGCAGAAGCTATTAGCTCCTTTCTAAAGAAGGCTGAATCGTCAGGGTTTTTCAGTGGGGTGTCAATTGGTGATCAAGTTATGTCCGTCTCATTTACAGTTTGCAGATAACTTAATCATTTTCTGCGGTGCAAGTGAGGCTGAAATCAAGAACATCATACGTATCCTTTATGGGTTTGAGATCGCCTCAGGCCTAAAGTTAAATCTTGCAAAGCCTACAATTCTAAGAGTCAACGTGAAACCCTCGAGCGTTGATATCTTGGCAGATTCCATCATATGTCATAGTGAGGTTTTTTCGTGTAAATACACAAGCCTACCTCTTGGTAGTCCTAAGAACTTGGTTGCGTTGTGGACTCCAGTCATTGAACAATTTGAGAAGAGATTCACCGGTTGGAAGGCAAAGCTCTTTTCTCTTGGTGGCAGAATCACGCTGGTAAAATAAGTCTTGGCTATTCTCCTAGTTTTTTTTCATGTCTTTGTTTTATATGCCTACTGCTGTCAGTTCTCTTAAACAAATTATTTGCTAAATTTATATGGAGTGCCCTGGACCATAAGGCAATCCATTGGCTAAGCTGGGCAACACTATATAAACCAAAGCACTATGGTAGATTAGGACTTTGCGATATGAGCACAAAAAATAGAGCCCTTCTAAACAAATGGGTGCGGAAATACAAAACTGAGTACAACAAGCTTTGGCGAAAGGTAATAAACACAAAGTACGAACGAAGCTCTACGAGGATTCTCCCTAAGTAATTTTAATTAGACTAACAAATTTTAGATTTGGAGGGGCATCCTTAAGCCTCTATCATCACAGTCAGACATGTTTACTCAACACATCAGATTTGTTGTGGGACATGGCAAGATGATTGATTTTTGGAATAATGAGTGGACTGTTCCTTTGTCTTTGAGAGCGACATTTCCTCAGATCTACACTTTGTTTGTTAGAAAGTAGGGGAGTATTTCAGAGTTTGGTATGCTTGATAATGGTGTTTGGAAATGGTCTATAATTTTGAGAAGACATCTATTCGATTGAGAACTTGGTGTATGGAACGCTTTTACTGGTGTGCTTGAGAATTTCAAGCCTGGATCCTTCGAAGAGGACTCGATTAGATGGGTTGCTAACACAAATGGTACGTACAAACTAACTATTTTCTGCAAGTTGATGGATTCCACGGTTGTGTCTAAAGGTTTGGTTTGGAAGCTAGTGTGGTCTACTTGACTCCCCCAAAGGTAGAGGCTTTTGTTTGGAAGTTGATGCATGTGAGTATTCCTACAAGGGTAGAGCTCATTAAAAGAGGTGTATCTTCTGTGTCAAATGATTCATGCCCGTTCTGCTACCAGTACATTGAATTTGTTAATCACATCTTTTGCGAGTGTTATGTTTCTTGGAGCCTATAGATGAAATGGCGCAATCTCTGGGGAATGAATTTAATTGTTCCGAATAATCCAAAGAGCTTATTAATTCAATGGGATCATGTATCCTTTGGATTTAGGGAACACTCCTTTTGGATGATGATTTTTTCCAGCGTAGTTTAAACAGTATGACTATCCAGAAACGAAGTTGTTTTCTGAAATGTGCCCATAGATATTGATAAAATGTTCCAGCTTTATTTGTTAAGGGTGTGTAGACGGGGTAGTGCAAAGTGGGCATTTCTGTTTCCTTTGATATCCAACATTATGACCAATTGTAGTGCCTTAAAGTCAATGTGTCTTGCTCGCGTTCAACATTCCCTTAGTATGAGGATTACTCCTAAGCTAGAGGTCCTAAAATTCAATATTCACGGTGTAGTGAGTAGAAGTTTTGGCCCCGCGAGTATTGGGGGTGTGTTGAGAAATCACGCAGGTAAAATGCTTTGTTATTTCTCTAAGAATGTGGGAGTAATTGATGCTCCAATGGCGGAATTAATTGCGATCAAAGAAGTTGGTATTCTCTTTAAATCATCAAAGTGGGCTTAGTCTCATCGCCTTATAGTTGAATGTGACAATAGCAATGCTATTTACTGGATTAAGAATATCCATCTTTCCCCAGAGGCGTTTAAAGGTATCATTCTGAGTATTATTGCTAAGTATGAAGGTCTGAAATGGCAAGTGTCCCTTGTTTCAAGAGAACATAACACATGTAGAGCGTTTAGGTGTTGTCCATTTATAAGCGCAAGTGTACACTCTTATCAAGTTATAGTATAAAAGATATCGTCTCCTACAGGGATTGTAGCAGCTCCTATGAATGATTTCATGCATAGTGATTTAGTGAATGCGCCATTAAAGCTCATGATGTGGAAATATAAAAAACACAAGTAAAGATAAAGATAGTGGTGAGAGGAATGATAGAGAGTGATTTGGGCGATAAGCTGGGTTAGACTGGTGCAGCTCAGTAGCTTGGGGACTGCATTGCAAAGTCTGAGTATGTTTTGTGCTGCCACAATATGCTGCCTCGGCGGGTACGATGGGCGACAAACTACAACCCTGTCACGTGGCCGCAGCAGGTCAATGCCACTACATGGGTGTGTACTGTCTCGGCAGGTGGGACGGAAAGAATTCTTGGCGGCAAGTCTGGCAGACATTCCAAGTTCGGTAGGATAGTCAACAGTGATCCCTCCTATTTCTAGGTTAAGATGCTCGAGATTGCTTAACTTGTAGACTAGTGTGGAACCAAATTAGACAACTCGGTTGGTAATCCCTTTTAGCCGCTGAAACTTGTGGACTAGTGTGGAACCAAGTTAGTCACGCCTTTGTGAGTTGTGACCGTGCTTAACCCTTTCGTGCCCGAAAAATGGATTTTCTCTTCAACTGACTGGTGTAGACTAATTGAACAAACAAGGAGCATAGATTAAGCAAACTTAGAATTTTATTGAAAACAACTCAAAACTATACAACAGTTTCTCTCAAACTACTTTACTTACACGCGCCTAAACCCTAGGAGAGTTGGGCCGTGACCCCGAACACTCCAACTTATCTAGCTAACCCCCCATCTTCACTCTTATCGACAGATGCCGTTGATTCCCTTATGACATGCCCCTATACCCTTATATACATTGGGTATATATAGGGTTCATGACCTAAGTTGAGTCCTCCTTGAAGTAGGAGTTCTAAAAGTAAATTGTATTAAATACAAACTCCTTTATACTTTAAATACAGACTTTTTGGACGATGTCTTCTTTTGCAAGTAAGGATAAGTACTTCTACTTATCAATCTTGAATCAGCTCTACCGACCGCTACATGCTTCAGGAAATTGCAAGACTAGGCTCATTGGGCTTAGGAAATTGTCCTCTTGAAATCGCAACCCATATTGGCTAAGTCGGTGTAACTCCTGCCCGAGCAGTACTTGGCAGCATTACTGCTTCGGCAGTGTCCTTAGCGGCATCTTGAGCTGCTTCAGTACAGCTCCTTTAATTCCAGCTTTCTTGTCCGGTCCTGTCCTGTCCTTTCTTCTCCTCTCCTATCTATAGCACCTGAAAATATAAACTTAACTAAGGGCAGGAATGTGTACAAAATATAGAACTCATGGACACTCTACACACCCCCAAACTCGAACTATTGCTTGTCCTCAAGCAATGCAACCTAACTAGTAAATCCGCCCTTAGCACAAAATTAATAGAAAAAATAGTCTTCAACTTGATTTCTTACCTTAAGGCCATGGCACCTATATAATGTTAGTGATAGAGAATGACATGAAATAACTTAAATTAATTTCTCTTAATGCAGTGCAGTGTGTGCAGGTCTGTGTTCATGCTAAACATGCTGAAGTTACCAAGTTAACAAAGTCTGCCTATAATAATTTAGTTACTGGAAAGGATACAAGTTGTTGCCTTGGCAGCACAGTTGGGCATTTTTATTCTCTTTTTCTGATCATGGCTTAAGGGCTTCAGCTCATCACAGCTATTCTTTGGGTTTGAAGCTAATATAGGTGCACTCTACAAAACTCTGAACCCTTTGAATAGAGCCATCTCGTGAAGACTTTCATTCACTCTTACTAATTTGTCCGTCACTTGGCTTATCTTCATGGACTTTTGATAGCAGCAGAGTGTCCTTACTCATGATCCTTCCTAGAGCCTGTCTCGGGCACCTCTAGGGTTTTTATTCTTTCTGCCTAGAGCCTATTTCGAGCACCTCTAGGGGTTTCCTCTTCTTTGTTGTGCTACCTTGTGCTGCTGTGGCGGCAAACCTGTATTCAATCAAGAAACTTTTATTAAGTAAGGCAGGTAGTGTTAAACTCAAAACTCAAGCAAAAATTCAGCTTTTAACAGACAAGTGTAAAGATAATTGGCAAAAAGAAAAAAAATTCTAAGTATTTTTCATGCTTCTTCCTATAGTTAGATTAATTTTTTTTAGAAAGGTGCGAATATAAGTAGTCGGCTAAGCTATCATAGGCACAAGTTTTAAGGCTAAAGATTTATATTTCTTTAAGTGCTAGGGGGCATAATTTACATATGCATCTAAATGCTATGAATCTAAAACAAAGAGGACTAATTCCCCCCAAACTCAAGGTTGGCATTGTCCTCAATGCCTCAACAAAACAAAAATTAAAAATAAAACATAAAAAAGAAATTAAAAAGATAAAGTACAAACAGAAAGATTAAATATAAAATAAAACATAAAAATTAAAAATAAAAGGAAAAAATGGTGCTATAAACTGGGGGAGTTCCCCTATGTTGCTGATGCGTCAGAGAAGGAATCTGAGGAGGCAGGCATGACAAGGCGACGCGTAGTGGATGGTCTTTCTGCTGGGCTCTTCTTCGAGCTACACGGCGGCTGGATGCGGCTGGGGTGGTGTTCTTGGTTTGTCGTTCAGCTTCTCCACCCTGGGGATCTGCTACTGGCCGCTTTCTCTTTTTGGCTGCCTCTGCCGACTCGTCGTCAAGGGAGTCAGAAATCTCCATGTTAGAGTAGCCGATATCCTTGGCAGCGGTCGTTTTGGCTACTGGGGAGGCAGCAGTTGTCTCCTCTTCCTTCTTTGATTTTGAGGAAGAGGTGAGGTCATATGGCTGGATGGGGGTTGGGGAGGTTCTTCTCTTGGGGCGGTGGTGCGGCCCCTCGCTGTCGTCGGCGGCAAGAGCAACAGATGGTCTTGGAGTTATCTGGATTGGCTTGGATGCTACGTATTTGTCCAGTATGTAGGCTACAAAGGCCTCCTACACGTCTGCTACGTATTTGGTGAATATCACATGCTTGTGCTCGATCCTCTGGCAGCTTTCCACTAGGCTACGCAGTAGGGGGATCGTGGCAGACGTGAGGGCAACATCAGTACTGCCTGTTGCGACTGGGGTGGCGGCAGCTTGGTACGGTGGCTGGGAGGTGGAAGGTGTGTCAGGCTCTGCACTATGCATAATTTGTTGGCGTACCCTTCTTGTCCATCCCTCCTTGGCAGGAAGAATTTTATCTTTTGGATGCAGCGGCACGCCAAAATTGGCACACATGCCAGTGATAAGTGTAGGGAAGAAGAGTAGACCTTTGACGGTGGGCTTTTCTATGTGGGCGTAGATCTTCTTTTATTATTACGTCGCCAACGTTTAACGGCCGCCCCCTCATTATGCTGCAGATAAGGGTGATCCGTGGCCTGTTTACTGTCGATCCGTGCGAGGTGAGCATTAGGCGGCGCTGGACAAAGTAACTCCAAAGGGCGGCCTCTGGCAGCAAGTCTCCGTGGTTGACTAACCCATTATTTTTATATGTCAGCCATTTGGTGTTTGGCTTTCAGAGTTCCTTCTTGATCTTATTGTAGTCAGCTTCTGTCAGATATGATTCCTATTCTCCGTGCGGGTCGCCGCTGACTTCAATGCTGTAAAAGCTGTTAATCATGTCAGCAGTCAACTTAACACCTTCTCCCCGGACGTAGACGAAAGGGCTCTCTGGGTTTGGCCGATGGGCGTAAAACTCTCGCACGTGGTTGTTGTTGATCCTTTCTGGCTGCCGTGCGAATTGGTCCCAGCCCATATTATAGATCCTCTCAAACAGGGAAGGTTCCAACCCAAAATCACCATCAGGCTGGGTGTACTAGAAGCCCATCTCTTCCCATAGTTGTCTTTCTCTGTAAAACTGGTTGTAGGTCTCCTCGACAACAAGTTTCAAGAACCTTTTGAATGAAGTTTTGGAGGTGGCGGCGGGGTGCTGTGATGAGGCCATAGTTTGTGGAACGATTGTTTTCCTAAAGAAAGTAAAAAGAACGTGAAATAAAAATAAAGCAAAGAAATCTTGAAGCAAAGACTGTAGAGAGAATTCAGAGAAAAGAGAGAGCAAAGTGAAGAACGGGGTGGTAGAATAGTTGGCCTTATATAGCCGTTTCTCTCCATTGCCTTGGTAGGCTCGCTGTCAACGGGCGTCAATTATTGTGGCACGAATAATGGAATTCTAGCCGTTACACAGATATACGTTCCGCTCGCTAGGGCAAATATAGCCGTTGCGGCTAGCCGTTATGAAGCCACTAGCCGTTATGCTCGTCTGCCTTGGGCTGCCTTGGCCGCTAGTTGGGCCTCTCCTTTATTCTTTCATCTTTCTTGGTCTTTCCCTCATTCCTAACCTGAAATAAAATAAATACAAAAATTAAGTGAAAATTAAATATAATCCTAATGTTGAAGAAAATTAAAAATTAATAATAAAAAATAAAGATAATAATTTGGTTATGTTGGGCTGCGCTTTTCCCAATCATAACCACTTCCTGAGGGTCTTTGTGTTTGGCTAGATGTCTAGGCATGTCCTTCCCCTCCTTATGTAGGTGTTGCTGCCAACCTTGCTGCCCTGACGGGACATACACGAAGAAAACAAAGAGGTTTTTTAACAAATAAATAAAAAGAGATTTAATGTGCAAAAACTAAATAGAAGTGCGGAAATTCAAACGTAGTTGTTGTTGCCAATCTCCGGCAATTGCGCCAAAAACTTGTAGAACGTTTAGGTGTTCTCAATTTATGAGCGTAAGTACACACTCTTATCAAGTTATAATATAAAAGATATCGTTTCCCATAGGGACTGGAGCAGCTCCCATGAATGATTTCCTGCACAGTGATTTAGTGAATGCGCCATTAAATCTCATGATGTGGAAATATAAAAAACACAAGTAAAGATTGTAACCCCCTCGTTTCGGTCTGGACGACTGACCGATCCGAGTGGGTCACACGGGGAAAACTGAAGTGAAACCCGTTAAGGCTCCGCCTCGGTTAGCGACCCTAGAAAAATTTCTTCAATTATCTTGTCTTGATGAATCATTTAATCCTAAGTGTGAAACGACAGCGGAAAACAAAGACAAGTCTGTACAAATGAAATGTAAGTTAATTTTAAATTTACCATGCATCCGAGTTAGTCCGATTCCTTGCACACGCGACCGAAACATACATAAACGAATACTAACAAGGCTCACAAGAAAGCTTACATCAAACAGGACCTAAGCCCAACACTTGGGGACCTTTAAAGATGCCAAAAGCCCAAATTACAGGCCTATGTTTCGAAACATGCTTGCCCGTTTCGATACAAGGGCCCCAGTTTAAAAAGCCAGACCAGCCATACCGATATGCTCCACCCCGTTTCGGTACAAGGGCCCATTTCGCCTAGGCGTTCCGAAACACGTTCCGAAACAGGCCCTCACAGTAGCAAAATCGTTTCGGTACGCGTATCGGAACATGGGTTCACAGTTTCAAACTGTACCGAAGCGTGTTCCGATACGGGTATCCCTGGAACCACACCCGTTCCGAAACCACCTTACCCATTTCGAAACGCCTGCAGTCTCTATGTTTCTAAAAACCAGTTTTTGTATCTCCAAAGGTTCCAACATGCCTCAAACACCAAGGAACAAAATACAACATGCATACACATACTCTAGAGGCATTCACCCTACTTCAAACATGCTCAAACACTTAACATACATGGAGAAGCCATTCATATAAGGAATCAAGCATACACCCCAAAATGCATTTCATAACAAGGTTTACATGCCTTTAAGCAAAACACATAAACATCATAGAACATGAACATAAGCCTTCAAGTGCAAAACATTTAGGCAACATCATAAACATGGTTTACAATCTACATTAAAGGCATTAACATCAAAACCAACACATATGAGTCTAACAATGCTCATACAAAACACCTAGCATCCCCATTGCTAAACTACTACATTATTTACTAAACCATACTTGAGCAACTACTAAAGCTTGGAATGCCCATTTCCTCGCTCATTGCTAACTCCACACTAATGATCTGCATTGCCGAAAACGAGAGCGTAAGCTAGAAGCTTAGTGAGGGTGCTCTAAAACAAAAACAACGACAATGCATGGTTCAAGCATACCATCCTTAAGACAACTCACAAGCATACATAAGTATCAACATAACACGATAGCTAACATCATATAAATGCAATAACATGGCATCTTACTTCATGTTAAGCTCAACAAGATATACCAATTATCTTAACAACAACCACACAATTTCTAGTATATTGGCAACTATTAGTTTACTCGGATATGCGGATAACTTCCGTTGGGGTTTTCACCTCCAATGTACTCAACAACAACGTTACCTTCGGTGGGATTACACTCATCACCGGTCCTTACATGGATGGGATTACACTCAGAATCACATGCCCTACGGATGAGATTCCACTCATCATCACGTAATAATATATAATTTTCGGTGGAATATTACATCACCGTACTCCTCCTTGATGACTTTACGCCACCAAGGCCACGCGCGAATTTGACTCAACCATGTGCACACTCTCATCCTAATGATCGATCATTTATACTCAGTAATTTAACTAGTGCCAATCATACTATCAAATCACACCATGATAATCCATCATATATTTCCACATATCCATCATCACACATCAATGTATATAACAACATACATACTCAGCACATGCTCTACAAGTATATATATCATGCATACTAAGCAAAACTCATAAAACACACAAGAAGTTAAGCTACCAACTTAACTTCTACCTTGGATTGGCCTACCAAGCGCAAAACAACTCCACAACCATACACTTGAACCAATTTAAACCAATTTAAAAGATTCCACACACCGAACTTCCTTAAGCAAACTGAGTAAAGCCGAATCAAGTCTCCACCACTTCCGGAATCGTGCCCGAAGCTTCCTCAACGGTTCCCCTTGATTCTAACCAATAAAAAACAATGTATTACTACACAAAACACCCACAATACACTGCCACTACTCAGATTTCAACCACAATCCATTTCTCAACAACTTCAAGCCAAAGCTAACAACAAAAAATTCCCATTTTCGTAATCCCATCAAACCCAGCAGAAAACTACTAATTCCAACACCCAAAACACCTTCAAAACACCTCTCTAACATCACTATAACATCATCCCAACAACCTTTCACAAAACCACTCCAAAAACACAGGTTTTGACACTTTTAAAATACCCCCAAAAACCCATTTCGGGATTTTTGACAAAACCCCACCATTTCAAGATATAATGTGTCTTAGGGAAAGATTAGTTCCAAACGTAACCCTACAAATAAAAAAACAAGTCAAGAAGCCATTAAAGTTTCATCCTTTTCCTCAAGCTTGAAAACTTGAAGAACTAAAAAGATGGTGCTTTTGAAAATCTAAAACCATAGAAATGTTCGGAATAGTGAGGAGAAGTCAAAAACGTGTTTACCTCGTTGAAATCACTTGAAACGATGAAGAGCTTTGATGGAATAGTGATTGGGGGCTGTAGAGGGGTTTATGTCGTGAAAAATGAGAGCCAAGGAAGAATATGAGCTTATTTTTTTTGTTTCAAAAGACCCTTTACTCATCCTTTTTCCTTACTTTTAAAATTTTACAGTTTTGCCATTAATGAATTTCAAATCCTTTTTAAAATAGAACCAAAGTTTATTTTAATTAAATCGAGTCCAATGACTCGAACCTGACTCACACACTCAACTCCTGGCCCTAAAACCCGGGTGTTACAAAGATAAAGATAGTGATGAGAGGAATGATAGAGAGAGATTTGGGCGATAAGCTGGGTTAAACTGGTGCAGCTCAGTAGCTTGGGGACTGCATTGCAAAGTCTGAGTATGTTTTGTGCTGCCACGATATGCTGCCTCGGCGGGTACGGCGGGCGGCAAAACTATGACCCTGTCACGCGGCCGCAGCAGGTCACTGCCACTACATGGGTGTGTACTGTCTCGGCAGGTGGGACAGAAAGAAGTCCTGGCAGACATTCCAAGTTCGGCATGATAGTCGAAAGTGATCCCTCCTATTTCTAGGTTAAGATGCTCGAGATTGCTTAACTTGTGGACAAGTGTGGAACCAAATTAGACAACTCAGTTGGTAATCCCTTTTAGCCGCTGAAACTTGTGGACTAGTGTGGAACCAAGTTAGTCACGCCTTTGTGAGTTGTGATCGTGCTTAACCCTTTCGTGCCCAACAAATGGATTTTCTCTTCAACTGACTGGTGTAGACTAATTGAACGAACAAGGAGCATGGATTAAGCAAACTTAGAATTTTATTGAAAATAACTCAAAACTATACAACCGTTTCCCTCAAACTACTTTACATACACGCGCCTAAACCCTAGGAGAGTTGGGCTGCGACCCCGAACACTCCAACTTATCTAGCTAACCCCCCATCTTCACTCTTATCGTCAGATGCCGTTGATTCCTTCACGAAATGCTCCTAGACCCTTACATACATTGGGTATATATAGGGCTCATGACCTAAGTTGAGTCCTCCTTGAAGTAGGAGTTCTAAAAGTAAATTGCATTAAATACAGACTCCTTTATACTTTAAATACAGACTCTTTGGACGTTGCCTTCTTCTGCAAGTAAGGATAAGTACTTCTACTTATCGATCTTGAATCAGCTCTACCGGCCGCTACATGCTTCAAGAAATTGCAAGACTGAGCTCATTGGGCTTAGGAAATTGTCCTCTTGAAATCGCAACCCATCTTGGGTAAGTCGGTGTAACTCCTTCCCAGGCAGCACTTGACGACATTACTGCTTCGGCAGTGTCCTTGGCGGCATCTTGAGCTGGTTCAGTACAACTCCTTTAATTCTAGCTTTCTTGTCCGGTCCGGTCCTGTCATTTCCTCTCCTCTCCTCTCCTATCTATAGCACCTGAAAATATAAACTAAATTAAAACAATAACTTTTCTCAACCAAACATAAAATATTCAATAAAAACATGGTATAAGAGAAGATACTGCTATAATGCATGCAATGCACCTAAATATGCCTAAATGAGCTTAAGAACAGCAATAATAAGGGCATGAATGTGTACAAAATATAGATTTCATGGACACTCTACAACACCCTTGCTGACAACCTCTCCAAAAAAGCTATCTCTAGAGTCAATGATTTAGTTGAATTTATACTGGACTGATGTTATTTTCTAGCTTGTCTCCATTACCGATCACATAAGTTTAGAAGATTGGTTGCTTTATATTTGGAGTCGGTTTGGTGCTTTGCTATTGCGTGTTTTCCTCGCTTTTGAGTTTGGTTTCTAGCAAGAATCAGAGTTAGTAAGTGTGCATGTCCTTTCTTGTTTTTTTCCTATCGTGTTGTGCATTGTGCTTGAAGGGCAAAGGTCATCTGCCAGAGCCTTTTGAAGCATGTTATGCATCTGTTGCTTTGAAAGAACTAGTTGGTGATGAGTTTTTAGGGATTTTGTTGTTTCTTTGGTGAGTTAAGTGTAATGTTGTCTTGTAATTCAGGATAGATCTTGTACCAAATTTGGCTCAAACTTTGTTAAGTGGGCTGAACGACATTGACATAGTGCATTCTTTTTCCTCTAAATAGGCTTTAGAGAGGTTTTTTAACGAGGCATTTGTCTTTTTCTTGTATGGTATGATTCGAACTCAATATAATCATACTCGTTTGGTTAAAAAACCAATATTATTTGTTCTATCTTAAAAGTTTATATTGAATAACACCCAATTGCTTTAGGGCACCATTCAAATTAAAACTTCTAAGTTTTCCAAATAATACTTGTTAATTTTCTACAATTATCTATCCTATTTAAATTATCAAATCCTAATTAAAGAACCTAAAGACTAAGGCTCTAAATAATTAATAATTAGCTTAGGTGAATTAATTATCTAACAAACATATAAATTAAAGAAATTAAATTAAATAATAAAAAACATGACTAAATTAAATTAAATTAAATTGGAACTTTAAAATTGATTTCATTTTATTTAGGGGCGAAATTGCAACACATTTCAAAGCCTCGGGGCTCTGAATCCGAAATAACCCAAAAACCAATAGAATGCGCGGATCCTATTTGGATCTGAATAAATGTGCGGATCATCCCTTGCCCAAAATGATGTGTTTTGCTAGGAGTATTTAAACCCCTTATTTTTTTTCAGAAATTTCCCTTTTCATTTCATTTTACACAGCTCTCTATCTCTCATACCCGGTAACCCCCTTAGCCCGGCTTAGACGCTTGACCCGAACCGCAAAGATTAAACGGGGAAAACCAAAGTCAACCCGAAAGTCAACCGTGATTAACGACCTTTTTTATTTTTAATCTTGTCTAGATGCACATTAAGCCTACGTGAATACCCACGAGACATAGTAGAGAAAGGCAA
Organism: Hibiscus trionum; assembly: GCA_030270665.1. Taxonomy (NCBI): domain Eukaryota; kingdom Viridiplantae; phylum Streptophyta; class Magnoliopsida; order Malvales; family Malvaceae; genus Hibiscus; species Hibiscus trionum. Next base: position 5,007,828 of record BSYR01000034.1, on the reverse strand, counting down.
AGCGATCGGAAAGCGTTTAGGGACTCAATTGCACTTTTAACAAGATTAGGGACCAAAATGTAATTTTTGTAAATTAGAAGGACTTCACTGATTTTAGGATTACCAATATGAAATTAATCATGTTATATACTTCTCCGTCAAATTTCAGCTTAAAAAGACATCCCAAGCTCAAGCAATTGCATCCCCAACATTTAGGACTAAAATGTAAAGCATGAAGACTCAAAACAATTCAAATCAGCATCCAACCGTCAATTGTATCGGAACGCCTACCCACCGTACCAAAACGTATGTATCGAAATGGTGTTGACCGTTTCGGTACGCGGGTATGTTCCGAGACCAGTACCGAAACAGGGCACTCCAGTAGCCAATTTGTTTCGAAACAGCTTCAACCGTTTCGAAACACCAAGACCATTACAGGCCCCCGTTTCAAAACAATTGAGGGTGTTTCGATACACCTTGCCCAGAAATAACAAATATAGCTGGTTTTTCACCCTTTAACCCATTCAAACACGCCTCAAAGATTCTCAAATCATACTAGCAATCCATTTTACAATTAATGAACACATTTAGGACTCTCTAGCACGAGCATGGCATCAAACACAAAATCACATTGTCTAAAGTCATGCTCCCTAATCTCAAAACCAAAATAAGCAATTCAACCTCAAACCAAACATTTAAGGCCACTTACAACTCAAAAATGCCAACATAAACATGCCACAAACTTAGGGAGTTCAAACATATCTCCCAAATACAACCTTGGTTTCCCATTGCCATTTATCAAAACTAAAGTGTATGAAAACATCACCATACATGATCTTGTACTTCCTTGGATGTTCTTATCCTCCTTGATGCCCGGAAACACCTCAATTATCTACATTATTGGTAAAAGATAGCGTAAGCACAAATGCTTAGTGAGGCATGCTCTAAAGAAAACCAACTCAATAATGCATTTCTTGAAAACACTTTCTCAAAGCTTTTAAACAACATGCTCATTCTATCTCATGCTTGAAAACCATTCAAAGCAACTTCTCAATGAAAACACATGTACCTTCATTCTATCTCATGCATTTAAACCAATGCAAAACTCATGGCAAAGCCATACTCATGTTTGTAACACCAAAGCATTTCATATACAAATCTCATATGCATTTCTCATAGCATAAATCATTTCATCAAAGGTACATGTGAATAAAAAACAATTTCATATTTTATATTGGCATTTCACATCTCATTATTACTCGGATATGCGGTCAACTCACTAGACATTTCCTGTGGCATCCACCATCACCGTACTCACTCGTCTAGTAACATAATTTCCAGTGGAATCTCACATCACCGTACTCACATGGCGGAATCTCTCATCGCCACAAAGCTTGGGTATTTCACCAAGTCCTACCCGATAGAATGCCCATCATCGGTTCTCTCCCTTTGGATTAAACCATAGAGCACGTACGAATTTTTGGTTTATAGTGCACTCTCATCCTATTGATCGATCAATTATATCTGGTAAATATCTCAACATCTATGCTAATATATTATGTCAAATCATCATCTCACATACTGTTTTTCATGCAACAATTCTCAAAACATTCTCATCTCATTTCAAAACTGTAACATTTGCCATGCTTTAAACAAAAGCTCAAATCTCAGCCATGCAACATGTTACTTCATGAAATCATTTCCAGCATCATCTCATGCCATAATATGCATAAAAACAGTAGGAATTTATCTCTCTCAAACCATGAGCATGTACAAGTATTTTAGGGGCAATCACCACATTTAAGAGAGCAATCTAGCCAATACTTACTTCCGGACTTAGGAGGTGTTTCAAACCTTTCCTAAATCCCCAAACCTTGATTCTTTGTCCCTCAAGGACTTCTAAAACACATGCGCACTCACCGATTACATTTTGCTTGCTCGCCGAAACGCTATCTAAGCTCCCAGATCAATACCAAAAGCGTCCGAAGATGTCTCCACTATTTTAAACACATAAGAGCAGATGATTAATGCATTATCATGCATTGAAATCATCAGCCACACACCTAAACTCAGTGCTCTACACAAACACCACATTTCAGCTACCAAACACAACCGAAATCACCTCCAAACTCTTCCAAAACAAAGCCCAACCAATATCTATCACTTCTAATCATTCCTAAACATCAAATAACACCAAAAACCACCACAAACTCGTCCTTATACCTCCAGCTATGAGAGAACGCCAAAATCACCCCAAAAACCATCATTCTAGCATACAAAACTTAGGAAACCAAACCTATTCGGGATTTGATTGATAAAACCTCATTTGTAACATCAATTAACATCCAAAATACATTAGAAAACCACCTCAAAACAGAGCCCAATCATTCACCACGAAAGTCTTCAAGATCTCTTCCAAAATCTTGAGTTTTAAGACAATTTCTTGTTTCTAACATTAAAACCACTCTAAAATCATTAACAAAGGATTGATAACTTGGGAAATTCAGTAAAGAACTGATCATTAGAGGAGAAGGACGAAGCTTACCTCTAATGGATGATTTCTCCTTGATTTGGGCAAATTTTCTTGAAATTTCAATGTGGAAAATAAGAGGATTTGAAGACGAAATGATTAAGAATCCAAAGAAGATTGAAATCTCATCAAATGAAGTGAAAATCAAAGTATAATTGCTGGAGAGAATGTGTTTGGCTGAAAAGAATTTGAGAGAAAATTTGTGAAAAGTAGTTATGAATAGTCAAAGGTAGTTTCTCATTTAATTAACCTTCATTTCCTTTAATCAAAATATTAATAAAATCACCCAAATTATGGAAAAATCTGATGAAAAACATTTTGGTAAAATTAGCTCCTTAAAGATTCAAAGTTCCAATCCTTTACAAAACAGTCACTATTTAACTTTGTAGAAACTGCGATTTGGTCACTACACCGAAATGTAGTATTTCCAAACCTTATTTTGTAAAATTGATTCCACCATTATCTTTCATATATTAAATGAGGATTTTTAGATATTTTTCTATATTTTTAAAGCATCCCGAACTAGGTGTTCCCTAAAACTCCCTTTAAGATTCGAACCGTTTTCTGACCGGTCCAATTCTAAACCTAAACCATCTAGGCCCAAAATTGGGGTGGTACAAATCTCTCCCTCTTAAGAAATTTCGTCCTCGAAATTTACCTGGAGGAAAAAGGTAAGGAAATTGCTTCTTCATGTCATCCTTTCTTTCCCACGTGGCTTTCTCAACACCACGGTGTCTCCACAACACCTTAACTAGCTTAATGGTCTTACCACGGAGAACCTTATTGTCCAAATCCAAAATCTCAATTGGTTCCTCATCATATGTCAAATCAGGATTCAACTCAACTCCCTCCACAGGCATAACATGCGAAGGATCCGATCTATACCTCCGAAGCATGGATACATGAAACACATTATATATCTTGTCTAACTCTTGTGGTAGCCTCAGCTTATAAGAAACAGGACCCACACATTCTATCACCTCGTATGGTCCAATGTATCTAGGGCTCAACTTGCCCTTCCGGCCAAATCTCATCACCTTCTTCCAAGGTGAAACCTTTAAGAACACATGATCACCCACCACAAATTCTATCTCCTTACGCTTCAAATCCGCGTAAGACTTTTGCCGATCCGATGCTTCTTTTAACCGCTCACAAATGAGCTTCACCTTCTCGGTGGTTCCTTTCAACAAAGCCGGCATCGAGACCAACTTTTGTCCCGTTTCAGCCCAGCAAATATGAGTTCTGCACTTCCTCCCATACAAAGCCTCATAAGGTGCCGTTTCGAAACACCAAGACCATTACAGGCCCCCGTTTCAAAACAATTGAGGGTGTTTCGATACACCTTGCCCAGAAAACAGCAAATATAGCTGGTTTTCACCCTTTAACCCATTCAAACATGCCTCAAAGATTCTCAAATCATACCAGCAATCCATTTTACAATTAAGGAACACATTTAGGACTCTCTAGCACGAACATGGCATCAAACACAAAATCACATAGTCTAAAGGCATGCTCCCTAATCTCAAAACCAAAATAAGCAACTCAACCTCAAACCAAACATTTAAGGCCACTTACAACCCAAAAATGCCAACATAAACATGCCACAAACTTAGGGAGTTCAAACATATCTCCCAAATACAACCTTGGTTTCCCATTGCCATTTATCAAAACTAAAGTGTATGAAAACATCACCATACATGAGCTTGTACTTCCTTGGATGTTCTTATCCTCCTTGATGCCCGGAAACACCTCAATTATCTACATTATTGGTAAAAGAGAGCGTAAGCACAAATGCTTAGTGAGGCATGCTCTAAAGAAAACCAACTCAATAATGCATTTCTTGAAAACACTTTCTCAAAGCTTTTAAACAACATGCTCATTCTATCTCATGCTTGAAAACCATTCAAAGCAACTTCTCAATGAAAACACATGTACCTTCATTCTATCTCATGCATTTAAACCAATGCAAAACTCATGGCAAAGCCATACTCATGCTTGTAACACCAAAGCATTTCATATACAAATCTCATATGCATTTCTCATAGTATAAATCATTTCATCAAAGGTACATGTGAATAAAAAACAATTTCATATTTTATATTGCCATTTCACATCTCATTATTACTCAGATATGCGGATAACTCACTAGACACTTCCGGTGGCATCTACCATCACCGTACTCACTCGTCTAGTAACATAATTTCTGGTGGAATCTCACATCACCGTACTCACATGGAAAAATCTCTCATCGCCACAAAGCTTGGGGTATTTCACCAAGTCCTACCCGATGGAATGCCCATCATCGGTTCTCTCCCTTTGGATTAAACCAAAGAGCACGTACAAATTTTTAGTTTATAGTGCACTCTCATCCTATTGATCGCTCAATTATATCCGGTAAGTATCTCAACATCTATGCTAATATATTATGTCAAATCATCATCTCACCTACTGTTTTTCATGCAACAATTCTCAAAACATTCTCATCTCATTTCAAAGCCGTAACATTTGCCATGCTTTAAACAAAAGCTCAAATATCAACCATGCAACATGTTACTTCATGAAATCATTTCAAGCATCATCTCATGCCATAAAATATGCATAAAAACAATAGGAATTTATCTATCTCAAACCATGAGTATGTAAAAGCATTTTAGGGGCAATCACCACGTCTAAGAGAACAATCTAGCCAATACTTACTTCCGGACTTAGGAAGGTGTTTCAAACCTTTCCTAAATCCCCAAACCTTGATTCTTTGTCCCTCAAGGACTTCTAAAACACATGCGCACTCACCGATTACGTTTCGCTTGCTCGCCGAAATGCTATCTAAGCTCCCAGATCTATACCAAAAGCATCCGAAGATGTCTCCCCTGTTTTAAACACATAAGAACAGAGGATTAATTCATCATCATGCATTGAAATCATCAGCCACACACCTAAACTCGCTGCTCTACACAAACACCACATTTCGGCTACCAAACACAACCGAAATCACCTCCAAACTCTTCCAAACAAACCCCAGCCAAGATCTATCACTTCTAATCATTCCTAAACATCAAATAACATCAAAAACCACCACAAACTCATCCTTATACCTACATCTATGACAGAACACCAAAATCACCCCAAAAACCATCATTCTAGCATATAAAACTTAGGAAACCAAACCTATTCAGGATTTGATTGATAAAACCTCATTTGTAACATCAATTAACATCCAAAATACATTAGAAAACCACCTCAAAACAGAGCCCAATCATTCACCACGAAAATCTTCAAGATCTCTTCCAAAATCTTGAGTTTTAAGACAATTTTTTTTTCTAACATTAAAACCACTCTAAAATCATTAACAAAGGATTGATAACTTGGGAATTTTAGTAAATAAATGATCATTAGAGGAGAAGGACGAGGCTTACCTCTAATGGATGATTTCTCCTTGATTTGGGCAAGTTTTCTTGAAAATTCAATGTGTAAAATAAGAGGATTTGAAGAGGAAATGATTAAGAATCAAAAGAAGATTGAAATCTCATCAAATGACGTGAAAGTAAAAGTATAATTGCTGGAGAGAATGTGTTTGGCTGAAAAGAATTTGAGAGAAAATTTGTGAAAAGTAGTTATGAATAGTCAAAGGTAGTTTCTCATTTAATTAACCTTCATTTCCTTTAATCAAAACATTAATAAAATCACCCAAATTAAGGAAAAATCTGATGAAAAACATTTTGGTAAAATTAGCTCCTTAAAGATTCAAAGTTCCAATCCTTTACAAAATAGTCACTATTTAACTTTGTAAAAACTGCGATTTGGTCACTACACCAAAATGTAGTATTTCCAAACCTTATTTTGTAAAATTGATTCCACCATTATCTTTCATATATTAAATGAGGATTTTTAGATATTTTTCTATATTTTTAAAGCATCCCGAACTAGGTGTTCCCTAAAACTCCCTTTAAGATTCGAACCGTTTTCTGACCGGTCCAATTCTACACATAAACCATCTAGGCCCAAAATTGGGGTGTTACATACCCGAGTCTCTCTCCCCTCTCCCTACAAATATAAAAAATCCATATTATCCCCTCTTATATATCAAAATGCATTGTTGTTCCTTAAAATCTTGCTTGTTTTTTTTTCATTTTTCTTCATTTGATCCATTTAAGCTTAGCCCCGATCAACCTCCGCCGTTAGCCGGCTGCGAATGTCCCTCCTCCATTTATTCTCTTTCTTATTTAGGCCGTCGTATGACAATTTTCGGTCACTGTCATTCGAACCAATAATTTTTTTTAATCCTAAAGCTTAAAACCTATCACGTTTCAACATAAACTCCTATTCTTTCCCGAATCTAGACTTAAATATACCCATAACTGCCCTATTCGACTCTGCCGTTCAACTCTCCGTCCACCACAATGATGAATTTCGACTTCCCCTTTTGTTTTCTGTTTATTTGATTATTTTTGCTTCGATGTGCCTTTTTATGTTTTAATACAGAAAATTTAAGGATAGGGAAAAGATGTACCTTCCGGGGACTGAAATCACGATTCCAGTGACCTCAAGCGACCGATCATCTTCCCTGATCACCCCTTCAGTTTCCTCGGTGAGCTCTTTCTCTCTCATCTTTTATTTTATTATTATTTATTACTATTATTAGCTTTTAATGATTAGTATTTAATATTTTTAATGATGGTATTAATCATCTTACACCTTCTCTCTCATGCTATTTATAGGTGGGTAGAAGATGATAATTTGACGACGTCAGCCAAGCCAATTGGATCCAATTAATGAGGGAAGAAAACCAAAATCTATTTGAACTCCTCCCTACCATTAAAACACTACCATGTGGTGCAAATTGGGCGGAAAAATGTGTTTTCAGATTATTTTGTGTTTGTTGGGTTATATAGATGATAAAATGGGCGAGAAAATCTAATGTACTAAAGATTTGAGCTTTAATTGGGATTTAGCATTGTAAATGAACATTCACATGAGACTTTGAATTTATTCATTAGGTTTATGGTATCTATTTATTTATTATATATTTTTGGTTTTATTTATAGTGATATATATATATATATACCTGGGAAAAATTTCCAGTATTACATCTATGTTGTAAGTGATTGTTAGGGGATGGACGATGGGTTTGGAATTGAACATTGAAAAAAAAGAGTCAATTAGGAAAGAAAATGAGAGAAAAGGAATAAGATGATATGTCATATTAATTTTTTTAATGGCAGCTGACAATCGTACTTTAATGAAGGCGAATTAAAAGTTTAGTTACTCTATTATAAATTTTACAAATTTCAAGACAAAATGTTAGTATTTTAAAAGTTGAGTGGCTATCAATATAAATTTCCCTTTTATTTAGTCTTTTATCTAGAAGATTCTTTTGATGAGTAAATGTTTAGATATATATTTTGATATAATAATTAAAAAATTGATTTGGACTAAATAGAATAAAATTTCAAAATGTTTTGTAAGTTCAAACAACTTGATAATATGTTTAAGGGTTTTTACAAAGCTTTAGAATGACTTAAAATATTTTTAAAGTAGCAAAACCTATGATTTTAATATTATCGTACCGATACGATCTATACCGTATCGATACACTTTTGGGTTTCAGCTACAGGAAAATTTCAGTAGCCAAAACTCGTACCGATACGCTTTTTCCGTATCAATACGAAGTTCTTTAAAAACCCCCAACGACTAGTCGCGTACCGATACAGTTGTATCGCATATCGACACGCCTTAACCGCTCCCAATGGTCATTTTCCCAACAGCTATTTAAAATGCAGGTCGTACCGATACGCTTGTAAGAGTATCGATACACATAAGTAGGCTCAACGACTAGTTTACAAGAAGGGCGTATCGATATAGTGACACGAGTATCGATACCCTACTGCCTAAAACTGTATTTATGAAAGGAAATAAAGACTCCAACGGCTTCAATTCAATCCCAACGGTCTACAATGGCTAGAAGCTCAATTGTGAGTTTAAAAGGGACTTCCAAGCATCCATGGAAGACTAATGCTTCAATTATCAACAACATTATGATCAAAATCAAGTCTTAGTGCTTAAATTGTCATTCCTTGTATAGACTACACTTGTGAGATAAAATGTCAATGTATGCTCAAGTGTTTAGGATTTGGGTAAGAGCTTAAGAGTGCAAACAATCACCTTTTATAGGGCTTTCTAGTTTGCTAATTATTCTCTTGTTTTAGAGTGTTCGCAAAGCTCGGGTTGTGAGCTTTGGTTGCTAGACGTAGTGAGTGAGTCTAGGTTGTAAATGGTTGCCTTCTTAGCCTAGAAAAGGGGAAGAATTCTCAGTGAATTGTTTGAAAATCCTTAGTGGAAGCTAAGGTAGTGGGTATAGGTGCTTGTTAGAAGGCCGAACCACTATAAATCCTTGTGTCTTTTGTCTATCATTTTGCTTCCACCAAAAACACCCAAAACACGATCTTCTCCACACTTGGCAAACTAAATCGGTTGAACCAAATCGAGCCTATCAAGCCTAACAATTGGTATCAGAGCGAGGCTCAATCGAAGGGGATTAAAATCCTATTAAGGCAATCTGACTAGCTCGATCAATAATACAATCAACCGAAAAAATAGCGCAATCTATCGACAAGCCGCCTTTCATTGACGGGAAAAATTATGCCTATTGGAAGAGAAGAATGTTGTTCTTCATCAACGCCAAAGATTACAAGCTTTGTGACATAGTTGAGGATGGTCCGTTCGTGTCACAACGAAGCAAGGCAGAATGGAGTGCGGATGATCGCAAGAAGATGAAGCTAAATTGCAAGGCTTTGCACATTCTCTTTTGTACATTTAGCCCCAACATCTATGAGAATATTTATTCTTGTAAAGATGCCAATGAGGTATGGGAAAAGCTTGAAGTCACATACGAAGGAACCAACGAAGTAAAGGAGACCAATGTTGGTCTTCTCAACCTCGAGTATAAAAACTTCAAGATGGACCCGGATGAAGACATCACGAGGATGTTCGACCGTTTCTCCATAATCGCCAACCAACTCAAAGGTATTGGAGAGGAGATTCTAGAAGACAAACTCGTTCGGAAGTTGATCTACTCACTTCCCAATTTACGGGAGTTCAAAAAGACAGCAATTGTAGAATCAAAGAACTTGGAGGAGCTCAAGCTTGACGAGCTCGTTGGATCTTTTCTCACTCATGAGATGATGTCTCAACCCTTGAAGAGGGAGAAGGAGAAGAAGATCAAGAAGCAAGGCATTGATGGCAATGTCATTGCCCTTCCATCCTCCACATGCCAACACGAAGAATCAAGTGAGAAGGAAAATAAAGATGAAGAGATGGTTCATCTCTTCAAGAAGTTCCCTCAGTTCATGAAGAGCGAGATGTCTAATTCCAAACATGAATCGAAGAAGAAGATGAAAGATTCCCACAAAAGCAACAAAAAGGGATCATCCTCAAAGCAAGCATATGTGGCAACTTGGAGTGATGAAGACTGTACTAATGATGAGGTAGTCCACTTATGCTTCATGTCCCTAAAAGAGGGAAATGTAGCTTCTAATTCATCTACTTCTAATTAATATTCTTTTGATGAATTGCAAGAAGATTATAATGAATTGGTTTTTGAATTTAAAGCTTCATTTTCGAAAAACAAAAAATTGATTTCAAAGTTAAAAACCGAAAATGATTTGTTTTCTAAAACCAATTTAGAGTTTGAAGCAAAAATCAAAGATTTTGAACTTAAAGTTTCAAGTTTACAAGAATTGCTTCAAATAAAAAAGATCATCAAAAGGAAATGGATGATCTTAAGAAGGAAAAAAATTTGATTTCTAATGAACTTCAAAAGAAAAATAATTTGGGAAAATCAAATTTTTATGTTAGACAATCTAGTGCCCCTAGATTTGTAAAAGGAAAATATTTTAGAAGTGTATGGGTCCCAAAATGACTAATCACTTCAACTAAAAATGATGAAATTGAAAAATAGATTCCTAATGGGACAAAACTATGTACTAATAACGTTTATGGATCCAAAGCAATTTGGATACCAAAAATTACTTGATTGTCTTGTTTTAGGTGTGATGGAGATTGGTCAATAAAGTACAACTTTGAGGGGGAGCTCCATACACACAATGAAAGACACTTGAAGAAGAAATGCTTCCCATCCTCCCCTAGGGTTCAAGTGGTAAAATTTAGTTGAATTTATTTGTTTTTTATTTTATTTATTTATTTTAATTCAACCAAATTATCATAATTATTGGACTAACTATTTGATGAAGCTTTGAGTAAGGGGGAGACAATTTTAAAACCAAATTCTTGTTTGTGTCAATTTTTTTTACCTCTTATGTTATTTTGAACTTAAAGTCTTTTGAATTCTTTTTTATATAACAAAAGGGGGAGAAATGGTTTGAAAAATTGATTTTTCAAGTGAGAATAAGGGGAGCTTCAAATTTTAAAAATTATGTCTCTTATTCAGAAATTATTTTATAAAGGGGGGAATCACAAACAATTTTTCAAGTTTTATTATATCAAAAAGGGGAGATTGTTAAGATATATGTTTTGATACAATAATTGAAAAAATAATTTGGACTAAATTGAAAAAGATTTCAAAATGTTTTGTAAGTCCAAAACCCTTGAAAATATGTTTAAGGGTTTTTACAAGGATTTGGAATAACTTAAAATGTTTTTAAAGTAGCAAAACCTATTATTTTAATGTTATCGTACTGATACGGTCTATACTGTATTGATACACTTTAGGGTTTCATCTACAGAAAAATTCCAGTAGCCAAAACCCGTACTGATACGCTTTTGTTATATCGATAGGTGCAATCACTAATTTTGTCCGGGCATTAAACCCACTTTAGTTTATGCTACTTTTTGGGCTTAATAACAAGGGCTTTTATATTATAGTTTTGAAAAAAAAGGGAGAAAAAAGAAAATTATTATTATTATTATTATTATTATTATTATTATTATTATTATTATTATTATTATTATTATTATTATTATGTTGTCATTAAAATTATGTCTTATTATTATTATCATCATTATATTATCTATTATTATTTATTAGGTTTATTTTTATTATTACTATCGCCTATTATTATTTGTTAATGTTATTATTTATTAATATTATTATTATTTATTAGCATTATTATTACCATTGTTATCTTTTATTATTATTATTGTGTGTTATTGTTTGATATTATTGTTTGATATTATTATATTTATGGTTTTCTATTATTATTATTATTATTATTATTGTTGTTGTTGCTGTTGTTGTTGTTGTGTGCTATTATTATTATTTATATATTATATTATTATTATTATATTATTTTAACAAAAAAGAAAATGAAATAATGAACCATATAAAACATATCAATATAAATAAAAGCCCAAAACATTACTAGTACCCAAATTACACTTTGATTAAATAAAGAATAAGTCCAAAATATTACACATAAGGCCCGTTCAATGCCCAAATAATACAATAGCACGTAAGCCCTAATCACAAAACCCTCATTTCAATATGATGAAGCCTCTTTTATGGTTGCGCAGCAGCTAAGAACCGTCAGATTTGCCTTAGATATAACGGTCCAAATCTATTTGATCCAGAAACCCTAATGGACGAGCCTCTTCAATCTTGCGCCGCACCTGTTCAACCGTCAGATCGAGCACAACCAAGGGCCTATATCGCTTTGAGCCAAAACCCTAGACGGCTCATCTTTCGTCAAGCACCGCAGAACCTCAGCCGTTAGATTAGGTTGATCTAACGACCCTAGATGGCCGAAGGAAGCTTCCAGAAGAGACACGCGCCTACGAAATGCAACAGGAAAAGATCGATGGTCGGATACCCAAAATCGCCCACGCGCACGTGTCGACCCTTCAGCTTTACCGCCCGACGCTCTGACCGTCCCGATCTCGACGCGCCTACGAGTTAGCCTCCTCTCCATGCCACCTGCCGCATCTGACCCAATGTTTCCTCACCATTTCGGGTGTAATCGACATGCAACAAGAAAAGATCGATGGTTAGATACCCAAAATCGCAAAGCAAACAACAGAAATTAGAGAAAACTGACGGGCAATAAGTCGAAAAGAATCAAAGAGGCACAACACAGACAAAGTCCACTCGAGGCAAATACCAACAAAATGTACATGCATCAATTTTTCCAGTGTACCATTTTTGGATCTTTTCCTTGTAACTCGGTTATATAGGAAACCGAAACAAATATTGTAAAAGATAGAGGATTTTTATAGGGGCAATACCAAAGAAAAAACTTCGAGGTATCTTATTTCCTCTTCATTTTTGCATACACATACGAAAAAGGGAGAAAGAGAAGTTTTTGTCGAGTCGTTTTACCTTCCCATCGTCTGGTTACCTCTTCGTTTGGCCGCATCTCGTCTTGCCGATGATAAGCCATCGGCCTCCTCAAGGTCGTACGTGGTGAGTCAGCGCAAAAATGGTTAAACGGTAAAGGGTTTTAAGGGTTTCCACTTAGGGTTTCAAAAATTTTCTTTGTTCTTTTTGCTACAATCGAATCCCGATAGGTATTTGAGGGTGTTCTCTCAAAAAAACAAAAAATGGGGCATTTCTTGAAGTATCGCGGTTACCGGCCGAACCTCGACGGAAAAGGGGAGATTTTCGGTTTATCGGAACCCCAATGAAGCCGCATGTAGAAGGCAATCTTTTAAGGGGGCAAAAGGGTTCAAATTTTTACAAATAATTGGATCTTATATGGGTTTTTAAGATAAAAAAGGGGTTAACCCACTTTCAGTCCTCCCACGTCGTTTCAACACCGCCAATGACCCTTCTGCATTTGAAAATCGCGTCTAGAACCCTCGAAGCTTTCCAAATTCTTGCAAATTCGTCCCTGAACGAATTGATTCAGTCCTAAAAATTTAGGTTTAATTTGCGTAAGGTCCCCGTATTTCCAAATTAACCTCCCGATTTCCTCTTAAAAGAGTTCCTTTGTTTCGATTCCTCCAAACTTGTTTTTTTTTACAAATTAATCCTCTTGGCAGTTTTGATTTTTAGTTCAGTTTTAACCTAAATTTAGATTCCCTCATATCTTGGCCCTAATTATAGTTTCTAATAAATGGATGAAAGTAAAAACGAATGAGTTGTTTTCTAAAGATTTTTTATTCATATGCATTTTCTTGCATTATATTTCACAATGTTCTTTCCTTTAGCAATTTATTTATTTCGGTCTAAAGCATGACTAGATGATCTCCAAGGTCGATGTGTATATGCTCACTCATTACCGTTTTAGTTCCTCGTTACCATGCCGCTATCATTTTTTACTCGTTTGTTTGTTATTATATTATTATACTTACCCTTTGGGTTTGTATGGTCATGATGATTGTGCATATTTGTGTCTCTTTTTGTCATGTTAGTATGTATCCTTATTCATGTGTCTAAAAGCCACGTGTATTCATCCATTGTGCTTTATTTATATTTCATTTTTGTTTGCTTATCGTATTGGATCATTTTTGTATGCTTATTATCATATGTCGTGCCAAGTTGCATTTGGAACATAAGAATGTTATGCGATGCCCTTTTATTCGAGAACGAACGAGGCCAGTACCAGATATAGTGGTGGTGGTTCGGACGTTCATTTTCGAATATTAGGGCTTTTGAAATTCACTCACTTGTATAACCAAATTCCGATTTAATTTGTCACTTTAATTCATAAAATTTGATATTAATTAAGCAGTAAAGATCTTGGTACCAATTTTGGGCATAACGGGGGTGCTCACCCTTTCCCGCATGTAACCGAATCTCGAATCCTTTCGAATCTCTGATTTTGTTTTTCGGTGTCCGGTCTACCTTTTAAGATGGCTGGTGGTGACTCCAATTTTAATCGATTTTCAAAAATCCGTTTTCAAATTAAAACCTGGTTCTTTTAAGTGACACCAGAGTAAAAGGGGTAACGATACCTCGATGTTTTTAAAAGAAAATGCCGCTACAGCATGGCGACTCCGCTAGGGAGCAAATTTTTGTTTTCAAAAAATCAAAAAAGAGAGTCAAGCCAAAAAAAAACCTTACTGCTTAACTAATATCGGAAGTTGCGAATTAAAGTGATAAATTCAATCGATTTTTGTTTATAAAAGTGAGTTTATTTTAAACGCATTAGAAATGGACATATAAACCCGTTTGTCTAAGTGGGGGGGGAATGCTAGTGCTTTCGTAGGGATATTGTTCCTCCGTATGGGCCTAGTAAGTACCTTCGGGGCTCGAATACCCTATATCGTCGTGGGAATATCGTTTCTCCATATGGATATAGCTAAAGGGTCCCCTTGAATTGAACCCGGTTGAGAGGAGCCTATAATGGGTGATGATCGGGGGCCTTGCTACCCTTAGTAAGGGACAACAAGGACAATTCGGGTACCTCCTAGAACCAAAATTGCATGTAGCGAACATAGAATACCCACCCCTTTAGAGCCATGCGGATAACCTAGGTGTGTTAGACGGGACAAATATGTTTGCTTGTTTCGTGCTTGCTATATTTCTCTTATTGTGTTAATCTTGTTTATTCGGCACTAACACATTTCTTTTTGTGCCCTGTTGCATTTATTTTTGCATGCATTTCATGATTTAAAGGTGTTGAATCAAGGTGGTTTTACCCATTTTAAGGGCTATCATGATGGACAGGAGGTTACTAAAGAGGATGATGTCAATTAGCAAGTTCGAAATTGGTCAGAGTCGAATAAGAAAGGTTAATGGGATAGTTTACCGAATGAACTCATAGTGTTAGGTCATACTTATAAAAGACCTAATGCCCATCGTTAAAGAATACACAACCTTTCTCCATCGCAAGAGAGTCAAGCAAGATTGGATCTACTCCAAACATCCTAAGTCACAAAATTTAAGAGTTGAACCGCCTATCGCATCAACATCCTTTGTTCGCAAGTGGAGGCGTGTCTGTAGGACTTTGCTATGACTATCTTGTAACAAGGAATCTCCTTTACGTTCAAATGAAAGTTGGCCTAAGGGGAGACACATGTAGGATCAACACCTTTATTTGCACACATTTCATTGCATCTTCCATTTCATACACCATCTCACAACATAACATGCATTAATTAATTAAATAATGAATTAATGTTGGAAAAATATTATTACAGTGGTAGAAGGTGAAATTTCCAATCTACAACCATTCCGCGTTCGTATGACACTCGTTCTCAGTCACGAGCAATGGAGGAAAGGATGGCCAGGGTTGAACAAGGTCAGAAGGACCTCGAGGGCCGATTGGATGGGATCGAGCAAAACATTAAGGATTAGAGCGCACAATCACAAACCACCATTTTCGCTCAGATAACTGAGTTGCTTGAAAAGAAGTTCAGCAAAAACGGAGGATCATGGGATAGTTCGAATGATAAGGGAGTAAGAGAGTCTGCATCGCATATCCAACTAGGAGTGCTGACCACCGGGAAAAGAGTGTATATCAACCTCGGGAAAACACCCGCTAATCATCCTACATGAACACCGGCTAACTGTCACGTGAGATCATTCGTTAACTAACATATTGAGTTAGGGGAAGGTCTCGAGAATGAAGTGCCAGATCTAAACATATTGAATGAGGTAGAAGAAAGGATTAGGGCCGAGATGGAAAAGAAGTATGAAGAGAGGTTTCGTCTCTTTGAAGAAAAGTTCAAGGCCTTGCAAGGAATGGATAAGCAAGGGAATGATGCTGGTGATTTGAGCCTTGTAGCGAATTTAGTTTTACCTCCGAAATTCAAAGCCCTCGACTTTGATAAGTATGACGGGACTACTTGTCCTTCAGCTCACATCACCATGTATTGTCGAAAGATGACAGCTTTTATAAAAGACGAGAAACTACTTATCCACTGTTTTCAAGACAGTTTAACTGGTTCTGCAACTCGTTGGTATACTCAACTTAGATGAGTTGACATCAAGTCATGGAGCGATCTTTCGAAAGCATTCGTGGGTCAATACAAGCATGTAACTAATATGACTCTAAATCGGCTCATGCTACAAGGGTTGAAACAAAAGCACGATGAGAGTATCCGTGAGTATGCCCGGCGTTGGCGAGACGTGGCAGCTCAGGTGCGGCCCCCACTTTCAAAAAGTGAAATCATTACTTTGTTTATGGACACTATAAAAGGAGTCTTGTACGATCGCTTGATAAGAAATCCCGCCAATAGCTTTGCGGACATGGGCATGACGGGAAAACGTATTGAGGATGCTATCAAGAAAGGGAAGATAGTAGATCCCTATGGTGCAACCGCCCACAAGTGGCATGGGTCCCAAGTTCACATGGCGGGTTCTCACCCAAACAACCAGTCTTATGGTTGCTACCATAATCAAGCATCCTAGTCTGCAAAGCCTTCAAGGGATCTTCATCCAGTTCTTATGTCATACACCGATTTGCTCCCAGTGCTTATTGAGAAGAAGCTTCTAACTCCGGTTTAGGCTAAACCAAAGGATCCTCCATATCCCGAAGGCTATGATGTCAATTTCGTATGTGACTACCATGTGGGAAGCACGGGCCACACCATGGAGAATTGTGGGGCACTGAAAAACAAGGTGCAGCCTCTGATCGAGAACGGTCTTTTGACATTCTGAAAGGAAAGAATGAGGACGTGACTTTTGGGAGGTGCTAATACCTGGTCATCTTTAGGAGTTTTGTGTGTTTAAGTTTCTTGCATGTTGCATTTTCTCTCGAAGTAATGCATAGGACAAACATTGTTATCTTTTGCCCGAAGATAGCAATGATTTTTTAAGGGCACTTGTTATGTTTACAAATTGACTTTCTAATGAAAATGCATTATGCTTAACATACAATGACCTTGAAATCATGTATATGTATATCTCTCCTTACCTCTGTGGTCCTCAGATATCATATGTATGATGTGGCATTGATTTTACTGAAAGGGATCGATTGATTGTTGTGATAACGATAAAGCGTGATGTCCCGCTCCGTTCGCTCCAGTCGGTAAAGTGAGAGAAGCAAGATTACTATTCCTTCGATGATGTTCAATTATAAGAAAATATCCTAGGAAAGCCCACGTAGAGTTGCTCGAATGTGCATAAAAAGAAAAAGAAGAAAATAAAATAAAATAAATATATATATATATATATATTGTTTTGAAATAAAACAAAATGATTTTAATTTCAGATCCTGGTAATAGGCATTAACCAAAAAGCACTCCAATGTTCGAAACCTGGTAATAGGCATTTTCGGATACGAGTGTGGAATTCTTGAGGCACTCCGCTGAAGCCCGAAACTCTTCGCTTCATGAGTGATGGTAATATTTTCAAGATCGTGACTATGCCGAGTAACTCGGGGTATTGTTGTATGCTCCATCATTATCCTTGAGACAAAGGATTGTGACGATTTGAATTCCCCTAAAAAAAAGAAATGAATGAGCAAATTGAATAAGTCCCGGAGATGAATCCTTGAGGACACTGACACAACATTAATTGTAATCAGAAGCACATACTTACATTTAAAGTTCTTTGAGTGACATTTTCCGTTTCATGTGCTAAACAAAATTCGGAAAGCCTGAAAATAGATATGGAGAAACATGAAGAGAACTAGAAGGAATAGTAATCGAGCCAATTAAGCAAATACCATAATCATGAGGATGAACCAAGCGATTTGGAAAGAGTTTCACAACTTCAAATATCGCCACAACATTCAGAGTCTCCGTTGACTCAAGCTGATCATCGGAAAGTAAAATCTGAAACGCTCTTGCATTTGATATCCGGGGCATGCTATTCTATTTTTTTCTTTTAATTAGAATTTTGATTTCAAGGTTCTGTATGTTAATCTAAAAGGGCATTCTTCATTAGAATGACAACCCACAAATTGGTACTTTTTTAAAACCAAGAAATCTCTCTATATTACTTCGAAGATAAATGCATCAGCAAAATCCAAAGGTTGAGGGGCACTACGTGAGGTGGAATGAGGGAGAGTCAGTGAGGTTAAATTGCCATGATGGGTCACCATTGCCATTGGAGGAACTAAGATTTTCACATAAAAAAGGTTCGAACCGAAGTAGATGAAATATAGAACAAGGCAAGAAAGGATTTAGATAAAGATTCTAAATACGACCGAGGTCACTCGACTCGAATATTTGAACAAAGAGCGGCAGAATTTTGGGAGCCAGTTTTGTCAAGACACGAGATTGATGAGTGGTTGTAGTCCCAAGATAATGACCACCGGAACTAGAAAATGAAGACAAACTAAATCCATGCATCTTTGCATTCCCATGGACACGCATCTTTGCATCATGAAATATGCTCATGCATCATCAATAACTAGATATCCCCATGCTAGGAGCTCATTAACTCATATCATCGTAGCAGTTTGTTTTCTTGAAACATGCATTTGAAGACTAGTAAAAGAATGGATCTACAGCTTCACGAGAGGAGAAACAGATCTCAAAAGAATCAAGAGTCCTTCGATTTGCATAATTAGGATTTCCAAAGGCCTTCCAACCCCTAGTTTTAATCTTCCTTAAAGATGTTTTTCATCAAAACCCAAATTTCTCAATTTTATCCTTCCAAAAGGATGTTTTTCTCAATACTCAACTCCTCAATTTTATCATTCCAAAAGGACGTTTTTCTCAATACTCAACTCCTCAATTTATCCTTCAAAAAGGATGTTTTCATTAAAACCAAATTTCTCAATCCGATCCTTTCAAAAAGATGATTTTCCTCAAAACTAAATTTCTCAATTTTACCCTTCCTAAATGATGGTTTTCTTAAAAAGATCAAAATTTCTCAATCATATCCCTTCCTCAAGGATTTCAGGTGAAGGCTTTCAAGCTTGCCGCTCAAAGATTTCAGGTGAAGGCTTTCAAGCTCGCCGCTCAAAGATTTCAGGTGAAAGCTTTCATGCTTGCCGTCAGATTCCAAGATGAAGGATCCTACAGAGAAAGGATCTGAAAGGTTTTGTATAGGAGGAACATGTGACTTCAGGATCATGAAAGCGGAGAGTCCTATGGAGAGGGGACTTGTAGATCATTGATTTCAGAGGGGAGTTCTGCAGAGGAGGAATTACTACTCGAAGAGTGCGCCAAGAAAGAAGAGTTATATGCGAAAAAGAACTCAAAATTCCAAGGCTTCAGGATCTCGAAAGCTGAAAGTCCTATGGAGGGGGACTTGTGGATCCTTGATTTCAAATATACGAAGAGGGGAGTTTCGTAGAGGAGAAACTACTACTCGAAGAATACGCCAAGGAAAAGAGTTTTGTGGAGAGAGAATTCATGATGTTAGGGTTTCGAGAAAGAGTGGGACTTGCGCGTCGCTGCTTCGGGAGAGCAAACCGTCCGACAGAGAAGTAGGAAAAAATTAGTGCTTATGGTCTCTGCTTTATCCTTGTTTCACAAGTATAAGCAAAGAGGGGCAGCTATAATCACTAATTTTGTTCAGGCTTTAAACCCACTTTAGTTTATGCTACTTTTTTGGCTTACTAACATGGGCTTTTATATTATAGTTTTGAAAAAAGAAGGAGAAAAGAGAAAAAAAAAGAAAAGAAAAGAAAAATAATATATTATTATTATTATTATTATTATGTTGTTGTTGTTGTTGTTGTTGTTGTCATTACTATTATGTCTTATTATTATTATTATTATCTATTATTGTTTATTATTATCTATTAGGTTTATTTTTATTATTACTATCACCTATTATTATTTGTTAGTGTTATTATTTATTACTATTATTATTTATTAGTATTATTATTACCATTGTTATCTTTTATTATTATTGTGTGTTAGTATTATTATTTTTATATTATTATTATTATTATTATTATTATTATTGTTGTTGTTGTTGTTGTTGTTGTTTGATATTATTATATTTATGGTTTTCTATTATTATTATTATTAGTATTATTTTAACAAAAAAGAAAAAGAAATAATGAACCATATAAAACATATCAATATAAATAAAAGCCCAAAACATTATTAGTACCCAAATTACACTTTGATTAAATAAAGAATAAGTCCAAAATATTACATATAAGGCCCGTTCAATGTCCAAATAATACAATAGCCCGTAAGCCCTAATCACAAAACCTAATTTGAATATGATGAAGCCTCCTTTATGGTTGCGCGGTAGGCTAAGAACCGTCATATCTGCCTTAGATCTGGCGGTTCAAATCTATTCGATCTAGAAACCCTAAGGGAGGAGCCTCTTCAATCTTGCGTTGCACCTGTTCAACCGTCAGATCGAGCACAACCACGGGCCTAGATCGCTTCGAACCAAAACCCTAGATGGCTCATATTTCGTCAAGCGCCGTAGAACCTCAGCCGTTAGATCAAGTTGATCTAATGGCCCCAGATTGACGAAGGAAGCTTCTAGAAGAGAAACGCGCCTACACCCGACTTTCCAGATCCCACGTGTGATTCTCCATTTCACCCACGCGCGCGTGCTGACCCTTCAGCTTCACCGTCTGACACTCTAACCGTCCTGATCTCGACGCGCCCACGAGTCAGCCTCCCCTCCACGCCGTCTGTCGCATCTGACCCAATGTTTCCTCACCATTTCGGGAGTAATCGACATGCAACAGGAAAAGACCGATGGTCAGATACCCCAAACCGCAAAGAAAACAACAAAAATCAGAGAAAACTGACGGGGAATGAGTCGAAAAGAATCAAAGAGGTGCAACACAGAGACAAAGTCAACTCGAGGCAAATACCAACAAAATGTACATGCATCAGTTTTTCTAGTGTACCATTTTTGGATCTTTTCCTTGTAACTCGGTTATATAGGAAACCGAAACAAAAATTATAAAAGATAGAGGATTTTCATAGAGGTATTACCAAAGAAAAAACTTTGAGGTATCCTATTTCCTCTTCATTTTCGCATACACATATGAAAAAGGGAGAAAGAGAAGTTTTTGTCGAGTCGTCTTACCTTCCCACCGTCTGGTTTCCTCTTCGTTTGGCCGCATCTCGTCTTGCCGGTGATAAGCCGACGACCTCCTCAAGGTCGTACGTGGTGAGTCAGCATAAAAAACAGTGAAATGGTAAAGGGTTTTGAGGGTTTCAACTTAGGGTTTCAGAAATTTTCTTCTTTCTTTTTACTACAATCAAATCATGGGAGGTATTTGAGGGTTTTCTCTCGGAAAAAAATAAAAAGAAAAAAGGGGGCATTTCTTGAAGTATCGCGGTTACCAGCCGAACCTTGACAGCAAAGGGGAGATTTTTGGTTTATTGGAACCCCAATGAAGCCGCATGTAGAAGGCAATCTTTTAGGGGGCAAAAGGGTTCAATTTTTTACAAATAATTGGCTCTTTTATGGTTTTTTAAGATAAAAAGGGGGTTAACCTACTTTCAATCCTCCCGTGTCGTTGCAACCCCGCCAGTGACCCTTCCGCGGTAGAAAATCGCGTCCAGAACCCTCGAAGCTTTCCAATTTCTTACAAAATCCGTCCATGAACGAATTGATTCAGTCCCAAAAATTTAGGTTTAATTTGCGTAAGGTCCCCGTATTTCGAAATTAAACTCCTGATTTCCTCTTAAAAGAGTTCCTTTGTTTTGGTTCCTCCAAACTTGTTTTTTTTTTTACAAATTAATCCTCTTGGCAGTTTTGATTTTTAGTTTAGTTTTAACCTAAATTTAGATTCCCTCATATATTGGCCCTAATTACAGTTTCTAATAAAGGGATGACAGTAAAAAGGAATGAGTTGTTTTTAAAGAATTTTTATTCATATGCATTTTCTTGCATTATATTTCACAATGTTCTTTCCTTTAGCAATTTATTTATTTTCAGTCTAAAGCATGACTAGATGATCTCCAAGGTCGATGTGCATATGCTCACTCATTACCGTTTTAGTTGCTCGTTATCATGTCGCTATCATTTTTTACTCGTTTGTTTGTCATTATATTATTATACTTACCCTTTGGGTTTGTATGGTCGTGATGATTGTGCATATTTGTGTCTCTTTTTCCCATATTAGTATGTATCCTTATTCATATGTCTAAATGCCACGTGTATTTATCCATTGTGCTTTATTTATATTTCATTTTTGTTTGCTTATCGTATTGGATCATTTTTGTATGCTTATTATCGTATGTTGTGCCAAGTTGCATTTGGAACATAAGAATGTTATGCGATGCCCTTTTATCGGGAACGAATGAGGCCAGTACCAGACGTAGTGGTGGTGGTTCGGATGTTCATTTTCAAATATTAGGGCTTTTGAAAATCACTCACTCGTATAACCAAATTCTGATTTAATTTGTCACTTTAATTCGTAAAAATTGATATTAATTAAGCGGTAAGGATCTTGGTACCAATTTTGGGCATGACGGGGGTGCTCACCCTTCCCCGCATGTAACCAACTCTCGAATCCTTTCAAATATCTGGTTTTGTTTTCCGGTGTCCGACCTACCTTTTAAGGTGGTCGTTGGAAACTCCAATGTTAATCGATTTTCAAAAATTCGTTTTCAAATTAAAACACGGTTCTTCTAAGTGACACTGGAGTAAAAGGGATAACGATGCCTCAATGTTTTTCAAAAAAAATGTCGCTACAATAGGGAGTGCTTTAAAACCCCCCAACGGCTAGTCGCGTACCGATACGGTTGTATCGCATACCGATACGCCTTAACGACTCTCAACAGTCATTTTCCCAATGGCTATTCGAAATGCAGGCCGTACTGATAGGCTTGTAAGCATATCGATATGCATAAGCTGAAGCAAGCTCAACGACTAGTTTCCAAGAAGGACGTATCGATACAGTGACTCGAGTATCGATACCCTACTACCCATAACTGCATTTATAGAGGGAAATAAAGACCCCGACGGCTCCAATTCAATCCTAACGGTCTACAATGGCTAGAAGCTCAATTGGGGAGTATAAAAGGGACCTCCAAGCATCCACGGAAGACAAATGCTTCAATTGTCAACAACATTATTATCAAAATCAAGTCTTAGTGCTTAAATTGTCATTCCTTGTATAGACTACACTTGTGAGCTAAAATGGTAATGTATGCTCAAGTGTTTAAAAGTTGTGTGAGAGCTTAAGAGTGCAAACAATCACCTTTTAGAGGGATTTCTAGTTTGCTAAGTATTCTCTTGTTTTAGACTGTTCCCAAAGCTCGGGTTGTGAGCTTTGGTTGCTAGACTTGGTGAGTGAGTCTAGGTTGTAAATGGTTGCCTCCTTAGCCTAGAAAAAGGGAAGAATTAATAGTTAATTGTTTGAAAATCCTTAGTGGAAGCTAAGTTAGTGCATGTAGGTGCTTGTTAGAAGGCTGAACCACTATAAATCCTTGTGTCTTTTGTCTATTATTTTGCTTCTACCAAAAACACCCAAAACACGATCTTCTCCACACTTGGCAAGCTAAATACGTTGAAGGAAATCGAGCCTATCAAGCCTAACAGTAAAGTTAAAGGTTGGAACGAGCTGAATTGGTATGAATTTGTGTGCGATGTTAAGATACTACATGCACTTTTAAAAGTTATTTTGAATTAAATATAGTGATAAATTTAATTTTAATGTTTATATTTTTTTGTTAATTTAATTCTATTTTTTAAGTTAAAATCTTTTTTTGGATAAATTGGCACTTTATTCATTCAAGCTACCCCAAAGAAATACAAGGACTCCAGTAGAACCACCGGTGGTCTACCCTTTACATACAGACCAAAAAGAATAAAAACTACTCACAAAGATCCCAATTTTCAGCTATACAATTACCAATAAAAGTGAATCTATTGCATTCTATAATTCTCTATTTCACACTGTACTTTACGAGATAAAAAATATCAGCCACTAGGCTCGGCCTTTTCCCATGCATCCGGCCATTTCGCACTTGCCAAAGGTAATAATTCAAGTCATTCCATGCTAGCCTAATAATCACCGCTCACAAGGATCTCCCTTCACCAGCCAACTGAACCCAGGTCATCATCTCTTTTAAGTTAAAATCAATACATAACAATTACTTGTTTTTTATATATAAATGTTAATTGAACCATTAAATTTTATCTTGATAATGGCGTAACATTTCTCATGTATTTTTATTTTGGGTAATTATTTGATACACTGGCGGTGGAAACTAAAAGTTTCCACAAGTGCTTTAGTTTTAGGATTTAGGGGTTTAGGTGTATGGGTTTTGAATTTAGGGATTGTAGTTGAAATTTACAATTTAGGGTTATAATTTAGGTTTTATAGATTAAAACCTAAATCCTTGCCCTATTACCCTAAAACTAAACCTTAACCTTTGAACTCTAAATTCTAAAATTAGGCTTGACATCCCTTGAATCTGGAATTCTAAAATTAGGCTTAGTGTATCGATACGACCCTTAGGGTATCGATACGATGACAATTAAATATGTTATAAAGTATAAAATGAGGTTTTAGGCAGTTTACAGAATGGTCACTAATAACTACTCGGCCTAATTAGTCTAGAAAACGATATCTGATAGAAACGAAACTCCACAAAGTAAAAATTGTTAAGTTTAATTACAAGTTGGTAATCAAGAAGTTCGATTAGGACCGCTAATTCATAAATTTTATGATTTAGTCCTTTAGGGTTTAAAAAAGTTTAAAATTGGCCCCTAATTCTAAAAAGAGTAGTAATGAATAGGGTTTCTAAGCCTTAAGAATGAATAATAAGATACTCATACCAAAATTTGAACTCTGATTTCGTATCCGAACCTCCGATAAGTTTTTCGATGACACTATTCGACCAGATTTCTACCAAACCGAGAATGGGTGTTACAATTGTGGTATCAGAGCTAGAGTTTAGTCTGTTATGGACTAAACCTATGCTTGTTTGTATTGATTACTGTTTTACTTTGCCATCTAGGAGTTATAGTGTTGTATATTGTGACTTGATGGCTTGTCTAACTCTAATCAAGCTCGAATAGATGAGCACGTTGCGGACTCCACCACCCATGGTGAGGAAATTAGAAGGAGGGATCATCCGATTATGCAAAACCCTCATGTACGAAATCCTGAGCTAGAGGCCCAATCTTCTCAAACCGAGTGTTCAAGAAACATGACCGACATGTTTAAAATGTTCATCACTTCAATTAGAACTGAGCAAACCCCTCCAACCAGCTCCTCTAAATATCCGAGCCCCTATGGATAAGCTTAAGAAATACCCAGTTTACACCTTCACCGACCAGAACCTGGATAATTCTGAGATCGCATAGTACTGGCTGGAGAATACTCTTAAAGTGTTGAACAAGCAAATGAAGTGCCTTAAGGAGCACAAACTAGAATGTGCCTTGGACTTAATTGCTGAAGAGGCCCAGAGTTGGTGGGACACCGTGACACTCACCGTACCTGAGCATAGAAATTCATGGGACTTCTTCCTTTAGGCATTCCGTAAGAAGTATATCAGTGAACACTACATCGCTGAAAAGTGTAAGAAGTTCCTCCACCTGAGACAAGGGGGAAGACCTGTGAAGCAGTATATTCAAGAATTCTACAAGTGTGCAAGGTATGGTGGTGAGATCATACATAATAAGAAAGAGAATGCAAAATGTTTGTAGATAGCCTCAGTGATAAATTACGTCCCCTCTTTACTATTGTGGAGATCGAGGACTTCTAGATCCTTGTTAATCGAGCCATTGCCACTGAAGCCTCCCAGAAGGCTTATGATAAAAGAAAAGAGAACCAAAATGGATCTAAAAAGAGGCACTGAGATGAGTCTCAATCCTTTGAATCCTTAAAGAAAAGAAATAACTACGATTCGAAACACAATGTGTACACACAGCCTTTCTGATACGAGTATTCCCCTAACCCACAAGTGGTGACTCAATTCTATCCTGGTACCTATCCTATTGAGAGCTTTGAAGGCTCTAGGCAAGAACCCAAGTACCTAGTTTACAATTTTTTTCAACATAGGCATCATGAGCGGCAATGTCGTAAAAAGTCGGGAGCTTGTTTATTTTGTGGTGAGATGGGACACCTTATTCGTGATTGCCCAAAGAACTCTATCAAGTCTGCTTCTGTATTGGCCAACGCATCCCATACTCAATCTTTTCGAGGCAAGGGAGTAAGGCAAGCATCTTTTGGGAGGTCTGGAAACTCATCCAAAGCATCATACAAGCCCGGATCTAAAGCCTCTGCACGAATGTACCATATGAGGAGCAATCAAAAAGAGGATGAGCATGACGTTATCCTAGGTAAAAATTCAAGGATGAATTTTTCTTAAGGGGAGGGGGAGAATTGTAATATCTCAAAAACTGGTCTAGTCAGAATCAGGTTCCGACAATCAGACAATTGATATTGAAATGATCAAGCATCCCATCCCTAATGTCTAAATGGTTAATTTTATGGTTAAGAGACCCTAATTGAACTCATCTTTAGTTCCAAACCTCTTTAAAAATGCTAAAAATGTTGTTTTTAAGCTAGGTGTATCAATATAGTAGGACTTGTATCAATACAGTTTTGGCAAGGCGTTTCGATACAGCCAAAGGCGTATCGATACAGCCCAACAATTTTTAACTAAATTTCTGGATTTGGCTTAACCGTATCGATACAGCTACATGTGTATCGATGCGGGTCCATATTAAAGACAGAATTAGTGTTCAATTTGTAAAGATCGAAGCTTGATAATGACTCATCTACTTGTGGATGTTCCCCTTACGTGAAAGTTGATCTGAAAGGATGACTAAAAGTCATCAATTGCTTATGAGTGATAAAAAGCATGAATTGATAGAAATTATTGTTTAAGCAAACCTTTTGCTTGTGGTAAGCTTCTTATTGGCTCATGAATAGGTGGGGAAATGATTAGTGCCTTGAACACCTTTAAAATGAATAAGAAAATAGCCATCTTCCTTGTTTTGTTTTCACCATAGCTAAACTGACCATTGCTTTGAAGAATAAGCTTACACCTCCATTGATATCCCTTCCACCAAGCTCAAGCACACACCTCTCTTTTTGAACCCTTAAAGCTTAAGCTTTCTTTGAGTTGGAAGCTTCACTCTATAGCTATTAATTGGGTAAGTAAAAGCCCTGAATCTATTGATGATTCTATAGACCCTTAGAGGTTTAATTTCAAGTTATAATCCCTAAGTCAAGCCCTTATTCTTCAAGCTTTAATCCATGAATCTATTGAATAGCTAATGGCTATTTGAAGCTTATAAATGAATATTGATTATAACAATCTCCTATTGCTTTGCCTAGCTCAAGAGTTGAAGGAAGCTAGCCCATCATCTCCAAAACAAGCTAGGAATAAAGGAATCACCATTTGAGAGCCTTAAGAGCTTTAGAGTGCAAGGTGAGTGTAGTCGAAGTCTTAAGAGTTGGCTAGATGTCCAACTCGAATCTTTGAACATTGAATTCGATAATGCTAACCATTGAAATGAAGGTTTTTTTCATAAAACTAGCATTGAATGCCATACAAGTAGGTATGGGTAAGTATTGTTTTGAATCCATGATCATTACATAGTCATTGTCATTGTTGAAAGCATTGAATTATCGATATATGCCTATTGCTATTGAATCATTGTTATGAGAGTGTTGTTGTTGAAATATTGTTATATGTCTATTGTTATACCGATATTGAATTATTGTCTTTTGAACCTTGGGATCGAAGTATTGGATACAATTGAAATGCCATAGAATTCATGAGCTCATTGGTACAGGTATTGGGCTTTGGCCACTATTTTGGTGCGGCGAAAGGATATGTATTGTATTGGTCAAATTGGTGCGGTGGAGGGGTGACGTATGTGACTAGACCATTATTATTATTGGTGTTGCGGTAGAATTCATGTATCCAAACACGGTCGAATCGATCCAAGGAAAATGTTGATTATTGATATTGATTTTTCTATGACATGTAGATATAAATTATTGATAATTATGTTATGCATTGATGTCATGAAATGTATGTATGTTGCTTATACAAAAAGTGTCATTAGAGTATGTATTGTTGCATATCATGCTCATTATTTTTCATGATTACCTCACTTAGACTATGTAAGTCTAATGCATTCATCTTCCACATTTCAGGTTAAGAAAGTTATCGGTTCGAGATCGGGATTGGTTTGAAGATCGACAAGTCACCACAAGCTTAAAGTAAAGTATTTTGTCCCTACAAACTCCTAGAATGGTGGCAAAGTAGCTAAATTAGTTGGCTTTGATTTTTGAACTATGTGTGTAATAGTCATCTTATGCATAAGTTTGAATAGCCTTAAATGACCTTTTGGTAATGACTAATATGACATAATGTGCATATTCAGGTTAAAAGTTGGAAAACTTAGAAAGTGGATTAAGAATGGTATGAAACTTGACTGACTAGTAGATCATATGTTTATAAACTTGCTGGTAAAATTCGGTAGTGTTTGGACATCGTTCGGTAGGCTAATTTGAATAAAAACCAGCTAAATTATGTCATTACAGGTTATGCCGTATCGATACGGGTGATGGTGTATCGGTACGGTTAGGCATAAATTGGCTTAAGGAAACAGGGTGTATCGATACGGATAGGTCGTATCGATACGAAAATTGGTCACTGGAATCTGGTTTGGAAAATTGTATCGATACGGTCTTAGGCGTATCGGTACGGGGTCAACGCAGTCAACGCGTAACGATACGAGCTTAGCTGTATCGGTATGAGCTTGACATCCCTTGAATCTGGAATTCTAAAATTAGGCTTAGCGTATCGATATGGCCCTTAGGGTATGATACGATGACAGTTAAATCTGTTATAAAGTATAAAATGAGGTTTTAGGCAGTTTACAGAATGGTCACTAATAACTACTCGCCCTAATTATTCTAGAAAACAATATCTGATAGAAATGAAACTCCAAAGAGTAATAATTGTTGAGTTTAATTACAAGTCGGTAATCAAGAAGTCTGATTAGGACCCCCAATTCATAAAGTTTATGACTTAATCCATTAAGGTTTAAAAAGTTTAAAATTGGCCCTTAATCCCGATAAGATTAGTAACGAATAGGGTTGCTAAGCCTTAAGAATGAATAATAAGATACTCAGACCACAATCTAAACTCTGATTTCGTATTAGAACCTCCGATAATTTTCTGGTGACACTATCTAACCTAGATCTCTACCAGACCGGAAAGGGGTGTTACAAGATGGTATTCTCTTTAAATCCTCAAAGTGGGCTCAGTCTTATCACCTTATAGTTGAATATGACAATAGAAACGCTATTTAATGGATTAAGAATATCCATCTTTCCCCAGCGGCGTTTAAAGGTATCATTCTGAGTATTATGGCTACGTATGAAGGTCTGAAATGGTAAGCGTCCCTTGTTTGAATAGAACAGAACACCCTTGCTAACAACCTCTCCCAAAAAGGTATCTCTAGAGTCAATGATCTAGTTGAATTTATGTTGGACTGATGTTATTTTCTAGCTTGTGGATGTTACCGATCACATAAGTCTAGAAGATTGGTTGTTGTATATTTGGAGTCAGTTTGATGCTTTTCTATTGCGTGTTTTCCTCGCTTTTGAGTTTGGTTTCTAGCAAGAATCTGAGTTAGTAAGTGTGTATATCCTTTCTTGTTTTTTTTCCATCGTGTTGTGCATTTTGCTTGAAGGGCAAAAGTAACCTGCCAGAGCCTTTTGAAGCATGCGTATGCATCTGTTGCTTTGAAAGAACCAGTTGGTGACGAGTTTTTAGGTATTTTGTTGTTGCTTTGGTGAGTTAAATGTAATGATGTCTTGTAATCCGTGATAGATCTTGTACCAAATTTGGCTCAAACTTTGTTAAGCGGACTGAACGACATTGACATAGTGCACTCTTTTTCCTATAATTAAGCTTTAGGGAGGTTTTTTAACGAGGCTTATGTCTTTGTCTTGTACAGTATGATTCGAACTCAATATAATCATACTCTTTTGGTTTTTCAAAAAAAAAAACAAATATTATTTGTTCTATCTTAAATGTTTATATTGAATAACACCAAATTGCTTTAGGGAACCATTCAGGTATATAAACCTTTTTTTTCAGAAATTTCTCCTCTTTATTTCATTTTACACAACTCTCTCTCTCTCTCTCTCTCTCTCATACCTGAGTCTCTCTCCCCTCTCCCTACAAACATAAAAAAAATCCATATTATCCCATTTTTTGATCAAAATGCATTGCTCTTCCTTAAACTCTTGCTTGTTTTTCTATTTCCCTTCATTTGATCCATTTAATCTTAGCCCTGATCAACCTCCGCCGTTAGCCGGCTGTGACCGTCCCTCCTCTGATCATCCCTTTTCTTGTTTCGACCGTCGAACAACGATTTTCGATCACCGTTATTCGAACCAATAATTTTCTTTTTTTAATCCTAAAGCTTAAAACCTAGCCCGTTTAAACAGAAACTCTCATTCTTTCCCGAATCTAGACTTAAATCTACCCATAACCTCTCTATTCGACTCCGTCGTTCAACTCTCCAGCCACCACAATGATAAGTTCTGAGTTCTCCTTTTGTTTTCTGTTTATTTGATTATTTTTGCTTCGATGTACCTCTTTTTTATGTTTTAATGCAGAAAATTTAAGGATGGGAAAAAGATGTACCTTTCGGCGACTGAAATTACGATTCCAGTGACCTCAAGCGACTGATCATCTTCCCCATCACCCCTTCAGTTTCCTCGATAAGCTCTTTCTCTCTCGTCTTTTATTTTATTATTTATTATTACTATTATTAGCTATTAATGTATTTAATATTTTTAATGATGGTGTTAATTATCTTACACCTTCTCTTTCATGCTATTTATAGGTGGGTAGAAGATGACATATTCGACGACGTCAGCCAAGCCAGCTGGATCCAACTAATGGGGAAATAAAACCAAAATATGTGTGAACTCCTCCGTGCCAATAAAACACTACCACGTGGCACAAATTGAGCGGGAAAAATGTATTTTCAGATTATTTTGTGTTGGGTTATATAGATGATAAAATGGGCGAAAAAATCTAATGTACTAAGGATTTGGGCTTCAATTGGGCTCTAGCATTGTAAATGGACATTCACATAAGACTTTAAATTTATTCATTAGGTTTATGGTATCTATTTATTCATTATATATTTTTGGTTTTATTTGTAGTGAAATACACACACACACATATATATATATATATTCGGGTAAAATTCGAGTATTACAGCTATGTGGGAAGCGATTGTCAGGGGATGGACGACGGGTTTGGAATTAAACATTCAATCAGGAAAGAAAATGAGAGAAAAAGAATAAGATTATATGTCATATTAATTTTTTAATGGCAGCTGACAATCGTACTTTAATGAAGGTGAATTAAAAGTTTAGTTATTCTATTATAAATTTTACAAATTTGAAGACAAAACGTTAGTATTTTAAAAGTTGAGTGACTTTCAATATAATTTTCCCTTTTATTTAGTCTTTTATCTAGAAGCATCTTTTGATGAGTAAAGTTAAAAGGTTAGTACGAGTTGAATCGGTATGAATTTGTGTGCGATGTAAAGATACTACATGCACTTTTTAAAGTTATCTTGAATTAAATACAGTGATAAATTTAATTTTAATGTTTATATATTTTTATTAATTTAATTCTAGTTTTTAAGTTAAAGTCGATACATAACAATTACTTGGTTTTTTTATATAGGAATGTTTATTGAACCATTAAATTTTTTCACGATAATGCTAACATTTCGCATGTATTTTTTTTAATTATTTGATACATTGGCCGGTGAAAATTAAAAGTTTTCACAAGCGCTTTAGTTTTAAGGTTTATAAATTTAATTTAGAGTGTATGGTTTAGGGGTTTAGGTGTATGAGTTTTGAATTTATGGATAGTAGTTAAATTTTATAGTTTAGGGTTATAATTTAGGGTTTATAGATTAAAACTTAAATCCTTACCATATTACCCTAAAACTAAACTATAACTTCTAAACTCTAAATTCTAACCCTAAACCCTAAGTTCTAACCACTATCCCTAAATTCTAAATCCCTACACCTTAGCCATTAAATCATACACCCTAAACTAAGCCCCTAATCCCTAAAAGTAAGGCGCTTGTGGAAACTTTTAGTTTCCACCGCCAGTGTATAAGATAATAATTCCTTTTTTGTGACACTATTTTATTAAGGATTTATATCTAATACACTGGCGGTGGAAACTTTTAGTTTCCACAAGCGCCGAGTTTAAAGGTTTAGGTGTATGGGTTTAAAATTTAAGGGTAATGGTTAGAATTTAGGGGTTAGGATTATGATTTAGGGTTTAGAGTTAGGGTTTAGGTTTTACGGTAATAGGTTGAGGATATAGGTTTTAACCTATAAATCCTAAATTTTAACCTTAAACTCTAAATTTTGTTCATAGTCACTAAATTCTAAACTACTAAACTTAAACCCCTAAATCTTACACCCTAAATCGAGTCTCTAAACCCTAAAACTAAAGTACTTACAGAAAGGTTTAGAGTTTATGCCAATGTATCAAATTTAAATTAACAGAAAATTCATCTAATCCGATAGAAACATGTGTCATCATTTGATTGGTTATATATATACATATATAACCTGCACTTATCGAGTCGAATTAGGACCCGATTGGGTCGTGTTACTATCCCTAAATATTCAATTTAAATTAGTGTATCAATGAACCAAATACTATAATTATATCAAATTAAACAAATTTTCATATATATACATATAGGATAAATATTCTATACACATGTGGAGGAAACTGAAAATTTCCACAAGCGCATTAGTTTTAGGGTATAGGGAATTAGTTTAGGGTTTAGGTGTAGGGGGTTAGAATTTAAGGATAATTGTTTCAGTTTAGAGTTATAATTTAGGGTTTATATGTTAAAACCTAAATCCTCACCATATTACCCTATAAACTAAACCCTAAATTATAACCATAAACCTTAAATTGAAACAACTATCCCTAAATTCTAAACCCCTACACCTCTAAACCTTATACCCTAAACTAACTCCTTAAACCTAAAACTAAGGCGCTTGTGAAAACTTTTAGTTTCCACCGCCTGTATATAGGATATTAATCCTAGATAGATAAATATCCTATACACATGTTGTGAAAATTGAAAGTTTACACAAACGTCTTAGTTTTAGGGTATAGGGAGTTAGTTTAGGGCATATGATTTAGGGGTTTAGAACTTAAGAATCATTATTTCAATTTAAGGTTTAGGGTTATAATTTAGAGTTTATAGGTTAAAACTTAAATCATCATCATATTTAGAGGTGTCAATCGGGTCATTCGGTTCGGGTTCGGTTCGGGTCGTTTCGGTTCGGGTCATTTCGGGTCTATCTAGAATCGGTTTAGATTCGGTTCGGGTCGGTTCGGTTCGGGTTCTGGTCTAATTCGGGTCTGTGATGAGTCGGATTCGGTTCGGGTATTGGATCGGGTCAAAATCGGATCGGTTGTTTTCGGGTCGGGTCAATATCGGATCGGTCGCTTTCGGTTCGGGTCAAAATCGGGTCGTTCGGGTCGCTTTCGGTTCGGGTTAATTTCGGGTCAATTTCGGGTCGGGTCAACATTTAAATTTTCGGGTCATTCAATTTGAGTTGGGTTAAAGGCTTGAGGTTTAGTATTTATGGTTTAGTTTAGAGTTATTGGTGTATGAGATTAATTCTGATTCAACTTGTTAATCTATGCATTTGAATTTGATTAAATATTTAAATCAAAGCTTCATGTATCCATATAAATTTTTTTTGTATAATTATATTAAATCAAAGTTTATAATAATAATAATAATAATAATAATAATAATAATAATAATAATAATAATAATAAATAATGTCTGAAATGAATTAATTTATTAAACTTAGGATCTAATTGAACTAACTAAAATCTAAAAGCATAAATCACGAACATAATTAAAATAATTTTAAAACTAAATATGAAATTTCAATTAAATTAATCTAAATTGAAACTCAATTAAATTAAGAAAAAGAGAAAGACAATTGATAAAAATAGAGAGGGAAAAAACAAAATTTTGGAGGGAAATAAGCCACCAATTTTTTAAGCTAGATTGAAAAAAGAAAAGAAAAAGACAATTGGAAAAAATAGAGAGAGAAAAGACAAAATTTTGGAGGGAAATAAGCCACCAATTTTTTAAGCTGGAGATTAATTACTTTTTAGGTCATGTTGCATTTAAAATGTTACATTTTAGTCAACTTTAAGTTTTAATTTAATTTAGTCACAAGTATTCCCACGGTTTAGACTTCGGATATAGAAATCCCCTCCCAGTAGTGATATTTAGTCTCTAAAAATTTACTTTTAGTTGAAATTAACTAATCTTTGTAATTTAGTCTATTAATTTAATATATTGATATTTTCGTTCATTTTAATTTCAAAGATTTAATTTTTAGCCAAAATTGACCCCAATTTATTTATATGGTATAATTACAAAATTGGTCATTGGACTCTCAAATTTCTCCACTTCCAAATTGTCAATTTAGTCTACAATTTCAATTTTATGCTATATTTTATGATGAAATTATAAAATTAGTCACCAAGATCTCAAATTTCTATACTTCATTTTATTATTTATTATATTGTTAAAATAGATATTCGGGTCAAAATCGGGTCAAAATCGGGTTAAAATCGGGTCGATATTTGGTTCAGCTTTCGGTTCGGGTCCATTCGGTTCGTGTCCATTTCGGTTCGGGTCCATTTCGGTTCAACAAAAAATTTCGGTTCGATTCGATTCGGGTTTCGGGTCAACTTCGAATCATCATGTTCGGGTCAAAATCGGGTTTCGGTTCGGGTAATTCGGTTCGGGTTTCAGGTCTCGGGTCAAGTTTGCCAGGTCTAATCATATTACCTTAAAAACTAAACCCTAACCTATAAACCTTAAATTATAACCCTAAACCTTAAATTAAAACAACTATCCCTAAATTCTAAACCCCTGCACCTAAACCCATAAACTTTATACCCTAAACTAACTCTCTATACACTGAAATTAAGGCGCTTGTGGAAACTTTTAGTTTTCACCGCCAATATAGGATAGGGTAAACTATATCATTGACCACCGAACTAATTGGGGATTCCTATTTTGACCACTGAACTAACGAACTCGTCAATCAGACCACCGAACTTATAAAATCAACCTATTTTGACCACCGCCGTTAAAAATCTAACGGTGGAGTGACGGACTGCCACGTGGCAGCTAACGGGAAAATTTATTATTTTATTAATTTAAAATTAATAAAATTAAATCTAAATAATTAAAGTCCTCCAATAAGGTGTTGACACGTGTCACTACCTAATTAAATAATTTATTATTTTATTAATTTAAAATTAGGACTAAATTGAAAGAATGTGTAAATAACAGGGACCAAATGTGTAATTTTAAAATTTTCTCGTTAGCTGCCACGTGGCAGTCCGTCACTCCACCGTTAGATTTTTAACAGGGGTGGTCAAAATAGGTTGATTTTATAAGTTCGGTGGTCTGATTGACGAGTTCGTTAGTTCGGTGGTCAAAATAGAAATCCCCAATTAGTTCGGTGGTCAATGATATAGTTTACCCAATATGTAAAGCTTAAGTTTTACACTTTTTTAGATCTTATCGCAGGAAAAAAAAAAGAGAATTAAAGGTAAAAGTAGTGGATTTTAACCCATATATATTATGGAGTATAAAAGAGAATTAAAGGTAAAATGGCAGAATTCAGATCAGTTTGGAAGTGCCCACAAGTGCTCTTCCATATGCCACTGGAAGTGATGCAAATTTCTTTACTTTCCCTACATAAGCTCTTCTGCTGAAATTGTTATAATCATTTTCTTCAATGGCGTCCAGTATCTGTCGATACAGCAACAACGACGCCCACACCGGCCATCTGCTTGCCGAATTTAGCTCGGAAACACCTTTTTCTGCCTCGTCAAAGAACATCCTCGCTCGTTTTATCTGATCTTTCATGAAGCTCCTCCACCTATCCGTTACTTGTCCACGGAATATGTCATCGTCTGATAGTCCGAACCGTGCCAGTTCGTCTTGTGGTAGATATACTCTTCCTCTCCTAGCACTAGGGAAATACACAAACTATGAGAAAACACTGCAATGGGGTTCATCAGAAAGTGAAAACTACAAAATTCCAGTACCATTGAACTTACTCTTCACCAACATCTCTGAGTATATTAGTGAGCTGATTTGCAATTCCGAGATCTAATGCGGCGTTATAGACGCTCTCTACCGATGCCTTTGATTCGGGTGCGATTCCCATTACCGGAACACTCATTAGCCCGACCGTCCCTGCAACATAGTAGCAGTAAAGGTAGAGCTCATCGAAGTTCATATATCTCGACTTCCTCAAATCTAATCTCATTCCTTCTATCATGTCCTTGAAGGGCTGAAACAAAGAAAAATCCATGGTTGATTCTCGAAGATCATGCGAAATATCAAGGTCTTTAATTGTGTAAACTGCAGCAAACCTGTATATCTACAGGGTACTTTGAGACGGTATCGGATAAAGCGGCGTCGAGCATATCGTACGGTCGACCTTCGAAAAGATCGCCTAATCTTTTCTCCCATCGGTCAAGAGCCCTCGGTGTAATGTGTGAAGCATTAGGTCCATCCACAAGCTCATCAGTCCTCCTACACCAAACTGCATACCAGAAGGTCAAACTCAGATGTTATTATCGGATATGAATAAGTCTCTGACACGTGTCTTTCGTGTACTTTGAGGGTCATATACTCGTGCAAATGTTTGAAGAGTGTCGGACACAGATACTCCAAGAAAAACTAAGAGAGAAAGCAATATAGGACACAATGAAACTTTCATCAATGATGGTCGTTGCAATCCGTTTTCTTTTTAATGCAAAGGAGCCTGCCGCTAGGACCCGGACCCTTGATGCCACCTCTTGAGGGTGGCTGCATGTATCGACCGGATTAAACCGCAGGTCCGATTGGAATTACTACATAAGCATCATATGCTAATGCTATAATCCTAAATGTTACAACTAAAGCTAGAAAATATAAGCAACTTGAAAACTTTGAAACAGTTTTTTAGTTAACCTTGAGAAGAAGCAATGCAGGTGATTTGAATTAATGAGTTGGCAAACAGATAAAAACACCTAAAACCAGTGAGTTCAATGAACAACATTTCAAGACTTACTCAAAGTAACCAACCACCATACATACCGTAAATCGCCCAGACGGCTCTCCGACGCTCTGGTGTCATAAGTAATGTACCTGGAAAGAAAGAAAAAAACAGAGTTTATGAGGCCTCAACTCGAGGTAAGAAAAAAAGTTGCAAATGCTATAATTCGATGCAATTTCCATGTTCATGGCCTCAACCCAAGATTCAAGAAAAGGTTGCAAATGCTATAATTCGATGCAACTTCCATGTTCATGGCCTCAACCCGAGATTCGAGAAAGAGTTGCAAATGCTACAATTCAATGCAACTTCCATGTTCATGGCCTCGACCCGAGATTCGAGAAAAGGTTGCAAATGCTATAATTCGATGCAACTTCAATGCTCATGGCCTCAACCCGAGATTCGAGAAAAGACTACAAATGCCACGATTCAATGCAATTTCCATGTTCATTGTTCATGGCCTCAACCTAAGAAACGAGAAAAGACTACAGATGCTACGATTCGATGCAATTTCATGTTCATGGTCTCAACCCGAGATACAAGAAAAGATTACAAATGCTATGATTCATTTCCATGTCCTTGTTATCCTAAAGAGTTGCAGTTAGAAATCTTTTTATTTTGATCAAACAAAGAAGAACCTTGAACAAAAAGAAGCATTTCAAGTAGTAAAACTAAGATGTTATTGAGTTTGGTAAATATGGAATTTCATTTGAGTTTTCTCACCCTTTTCTC
Source organism: Hibiscus trionum (assembly GCA_030270665.1). Lineage (NCBI taxonomy): Eukaryota > Viridiplantae > Streptophyta > Magnoliopsida > Malvales > Malvaceae > Hibiscus > Hibiscus trionum. The sequence continues at coordinate 4,969,668 of BSYR01000034.1, read as the reverse complement.
GGCAACCAAACAGCCTAACTCTAATATATATATATATATATATATATATATATATATATATATATATAGGATTAATATCCTATACACCGGCGGTGGAAATTTTTTATTTCCACAAGCGCTTCAATTATAGGGTTTAGGGTTAGGGGTTATGGTTTAAAGTTTAGGGGTTTTAGTGTAAAGGTTTAGAATTTAGGGGTCATGTTTAGAATTTAGGATTTTGGGTTAGAATTTAGGGTTTAGGGTTAGGGTTTAGTTTTAGGGCAATATGGGTAGGGATTTAGGTTTTAACCTATAAACCCTAAATTTTAACCTTAAACTCAAAATTCTATCAACAATCTCTAAATTCAAAACTACAACACTTATACCCCTAAATTTTAAACCCTAAACGGAGTCTCTAACCCCTAAAACTAAGATGCTTGTGTAAATAATTTAAGGGTTTATGGTTTAAGATTTTAGGTTAGGGTTTAGGGGTTTAGTATGTAGGGTATATAATTTAAGGTTTATGCCTTTATGGTTAAATTTAGAGTTTAGGGCTTAGGGTTTAGGTTGCTAGGGTTTGTGATTTAGATTTTAAATTTTATAAAAGGATTGTGTAAAAAAATTTACACAGCTTGTGCATCAAAATAAAACCACACATATATATATATATATATATATATATATATATATATATATATATATATATATATATAGGAAAATACTTTGATGCACAAGCTGTGTAAACTTTAGTTTACACAAGCCCTTTAATTTTAGGGTTTAAGGTTTAGGGTTTTATGTTAGGGTTTAGGGGTTTAGTATGTAGGGTATATAATTTAAGGTTTATGGTTAGAATTTAGAGTTTAGGGCTTAGGGTTTAGGTTGCTAGGGTTTGTGATTTAGATTTTAAATTTTATAAAAGGATTGTGTATCAAAATAAAATCTATATATATATATATATATATATATATATAAAAAAGCAAGGTTCCAATCGACCCCATGTGTATGAAATTATATAAAAAACATATAATAACAACAACAAACAATGTTCTAATCATCAACTTAACAATCAAAAACAAGTTTAAACTATGAAAGTCGGGCAAAGTCTTGGAAACCGTAAAAAAAACAAGTTTAAACTGAAAAAAGGAAAACCAAGGCAAACCAGAAGCAAAATACCCAAATAAAAAGTCTTGGCATATTCAGCACAAACTTCACCACAACGATCATAAGCTTCATTTAAGACACCCCAATCAGAAAACCCATCATTTTTTCCATCTCTTTTCTCCAAATCCAAACCTTTTCCCCCCCTTTGTTGTTTAACCAAAGCAGCCTGCTTTAAAACCACATCATAAACCCTCTCTTCTGAAGATCTGGCTGGGTTAGCCACTGCACTTGAAACAGTTGAAATCCCTTTTAAAGGCTTCATCTTTGGGTTTTTCCCAGTTCTGGGTATCAAGCTAAGCAAAGCAGTGGCATTTCCTTTGGGACAGACCACCCAAAGAAGACCACCAGCCATGGTTAGAAAGAAGAAGAAAAGGTTGTGTTTCTCCTTTGATTTCGAACCAGTTAAAGATAAGTGAATGGCAATGGATTTGAAGATGAAATGGGTACCACTTTCTGTCTGTTTAATGCTTCCAAAGATACAGGATGTAGTGTACATCCCCCGGTCGTTTTTCTTACAAAAAAAAAAAGGGCAAAAAGGGAGTCCAACATAAAGCTAAAGCTTATTTTTCCATCGTATCTTTTCTCTCACACATACCTATTTCTGTGGACACCATTCCTTCATATACATTTGCTGATTCAAGCCACGTCTTCGAAAGGACAATTAGGCATTCGGGTGTTTTTCCTAGGCGAGTCTAGGTGTGGCTAAATTACGATCAAATTTTTAGATCGATATTTGTCTAAAAATTTATTGAACTATTTAATAATATTTTAGGTTGGTTTTTTCATATTTTTAGACAAATATCGATATTTATTTTATAAGTATTGACCTATAAAATAAGTATCGATATTTGTAAAAAAATACAAAAAATGTAACTTAAAATATTATTAAGAATGCAAAACTTATCGCAATCCTAGACCTACCACACTCCAAATCTACCCATTTTTCATACTTTTTCTATTTTCGAGTTTCATCTTGGTAAAATAACTGTATCTTATGGTTTTTCTATTTTCCAGTTGATTAAATTTGTTCAACGACTGTTTAGGCCTTGATCGTTAAGTTTCAATGATTTTTACGATTGGGATCAGGTATAATTTTGAGGATTGTGTTTATTTTCTTTTTCGCTTGCATTAAATTGTATTTAATTAAATAAAATTTATGTTAATCTAATAATTTTGTAGACAAAGCGATTTGAATATGGGTTTTCTCGGATGAACATTCTTTTTTCACTGAGATTATTTGTTGGGTTCAATCATTTCATTATTTTTAAGTGTAAAAATACTTTTTTCGCAATATAAAATAAGTAAAATAATTATAAATTAAATAAAAAATAAATTTACTAACGGGGTTGGTCCAGGTGGTAAGCAACTTGGTATCGCTTAAGCTGGTTTTGAGTTCGAAACCTTGTGTATGCAGAACATCCCTGCTGAAAGAATTACTCACAAAAGTCATAAACATGATTTTTAAACTTGTGAACCATAAATTGTCCAAACACTACAATTCAAATCAATTGTCGATTTTTGTTACTCAGCGTACCTACACCTGGTAAAATAGGTCCGAATTTAAAATTTTTCAAATTTAAGAAATATTTATTTTAAATAGTCTAAAGATAATAACACCTTACAGACAAAACGTTGAACTCATGTCTTCTTGGAAGAACTTCATTCGCATTTTTAATTCAAATAGTGAATTGCATTATGTGGAGTTGACTCTTTTTGTAATAATCCCACTCTTAACTTCAAATGGTGTAGATTGCAAAATGGCCACTACCCCTTTAATTATTATTATTATTGGTGTTGGGATAATGGTAAACTTAATCCTAAAGTTCACATTTTTTTAATTTTGGTCCTCTTTTCCTTTTTAATATTGTATTGACCTTACTAATAAATATATTTTTTTAATCAGATGAATGAACATATCTCATATATTAATTACTTAAATTAAAATGTTTGTAATAAATTTAAGAAAAATATGAATTTTCGTTTATATCAAGAATTAGGCACTCAATTACACTTTTCACGTTTCGAAATTGAATTAGGGGTGAGCAAAACTCGACTCAACTCGAAAAAACCGAATAACTCGACTCGACTTGAGGCGAAAATACTCGGCTTGTCTTGACTCGACTCGAAATTTTATAGACTCGACTCGTAAAAATTTCAAATAAAGTTTGAGTTATAAAATAGAAATTCGAATAACTCGAAATTTTTAGTAATTAGTGAATTTATTTTTAAGTTCAAGACGAGTCCCTCAATTTTTAATGATATATACATACCGATATATAAAAATATGAAGAAATATTGTCACATATAAAAAATATGAAGAAATATATATATATATATATATATATTTATATATATATATATATATATATATATATGCATATCTTATATGATTAGAGAAATTTGTTTAAATTAGAATCAAAACGTACTATAACATGATAAATAATTACAATTAAATTTTTATAGGAACTCAAAAAATCGACTCGACTCGACTCGAATTTCTTAAACTCGACTCGAATCGAAAAAATTTCAAATAAAGTTTGAGTTGTAAAATATGACTCGTCAACTCGAATAACTCGATATTTTTTAACTCGACTCGACTTGATCGAACGCTCCCCTAAATTGAACGAGTCGCGTTCGCCCCCACATTTTGTATATAAATACACGGATAAATAGATATAGGTCGGTCCAACGATTGATTTTGTATTTCAAAACATGGAAAATGAAGTGAAAAGAGGAGGAATAATATTTCTTTTTAACTAAACAAATGACTTAGGGAAATTTTAAGGAAAGGCGGACTAATATACGGCTAAGAAACAACGTTACCGAAAACATTATAAGATAAATAACAAAATAGGTAAAGCGCTACCGGATATGTTGATATAAAATAATGTATCCGGTAGAAAATATTAAAAAATATTAAAAAAAAATTGGTAACCGGCAAACTTAAGTTATCGGTAGGTATCGATACAAACATAACAAAATAGGTAAAATTACTTATTTTGTTGATAAGAGTATCAACATATTAGGTAGCGCCTATTATGTTATTAAAGTTTAAGCTGGTGGGGCCTTAGAAATCTCACGATAACAAAATCGGTAAAATTACTTATTTTGTTGATAAGAGTATAACATATTCGGTAGCGCTTTACCTATTTTGTTATTAAAGTTTAGCTGATGGGGCCTTGGAAATCCGACGATAACAAAATCGGTAAAATTACTTATTTTGTTTATAAAAGTATCAACATATTCGATAGCGCCTAATGTGTTATTAAAGTTTAAGCTGATGGGGCCTTGAAAATTCGACGATAACAAAATAGGTAAAATTACCTATTTTGTTGATAAGAGTATCAACATATCCAGTAAATTACTTATTTTAAGCTGATGGGGCCTTGAAAAGTATCTACACTTTTTGAGTAAATTACTTATTTTGTTGATACTTTTGAGTAAATTACTTATTTTGTTGATACTTTTGAGTAAATTACTTATTTTGTTGATACTTTCGAAAGTATCTAAACTTTTTTAAAAGTATCGATACTTTTTGTTGATACTTTTTTAAAACTATCGATACTTTCGAGCCACATTGCAACCGGTTACATTGCTTTTTAAAAAAGTATCGATACTTTTTGTTGATACTTTTTAAAAAGTATCGATACTTTCGAGCCACATTGCAACCGGTTACATTGCTTTTAAAAAAAAGTATCTATACTTTTAGAAAAGTATAGATATTTTCGAAAGTATCAACAAAATAGGTAATTTACTCAAAAGTATCAACAAAATAAGTAATTTACTCAAAAAGTATAGATACTTTCCAATGCTGCATCAGCTTAAAATAAGTAATTTACTGGATATGTTGATACTCTTATCAACAAAATAGGTAATTTTACCTATTTTGTTATGTTTAACCGGTCACGCCGTATATTAGCCGTATATTAACCACTTCACAGCAGAACTACCCAATGACTTATCACAATTTTATAAATTGATAATGAAGGTGACTAAAATGTAACATTTCATTGTTGGATGGTAAAAAGAGAAACTTTCAATGAATTTGGAGTTTAATAAAGAGGAGATTTACGGAGAACGAAAGGCAATAGAAACGTTACTTTCTTTCACAAGTTTGCTTCTCAAAGATGCATGGCGACATAATCGTATAAAGAAGCCTGAAGAATAAAGTTCCCTAAAAAGTTCGGTAGGAGATTTACACCATGTAAAACATGAAAATTTTACATATTTTTTAGATCGTTAAATTAACAGTGAAAAATAAAAAGATTATCACATGAAAAAAAGATAAAGCAATAATCTTAGTAATTTCTCAATGTTAATAAACGACAAAGATTATTTGTTTATCTTTTTTTTCTATGATAATATTCTCATTTCTCAATATTAATCTCAGCTATCCATTTACCTTCATCTAACAGTTAAAAAAAGTAAAAAACTTTCAAGTTTTACAATGTGTAAGATGATTTTCCCTCATATATATATATATATATATATTGTGTGTGTAAATGATGGTAAAACAAAAGGAAAATTTTAGAACGGGCGAAGCACACCGCTGAACACTACTAACGCAATACAATGTTGTACACCATTCATTTTTAATGACTTTTAAATGATTATTAAAAATCTCAAAGGCTCGACATGCAACTAATCATATTTTAAAACAAAATTAGAAGAAATTATTTCATGAATCATTCTCACCAACTCATTCATGGTCCAACCCAATTAATAAAACCACGTCATCTTCATTTTCCACATAATATTTGTTAGAGTATGCTCAAAGACCAATCATAAGATGATTATAAATTAGAAGAAATATTTATTCATAAAGAAGCATTGTCATTATTATTTTCAGTTACAATTCTGCGTGCGTAAGTAAACTGAATTATAATAAAGTCCTTAGAATAATATGATTATTCTTAAATGTCCCTAGTCGAGTATTATTGTGGGCGTGGACAACAATAATGCATTAAAACTAATATGTAGTTGATTGATGACAAAGTGTTGTCATTGCATGGAGATGTCAAAATCAATACATAAGTATGTATTAGAGAATGACATACTGGACTGACCCGCTATGAGCATGTTTCTTGGATTATTATGTGACAGTCACAACATTGCTCATAGTAATAACTACATGTATGGTCCTCAGACTTGAGATCATCATTATTTCATCATCGTGAGTGACATATTTTGATACAGTCAAACGTGTGTCGTAACTGATTACTGATATTGGATATGTCGCAATCTATGTAGTGGGATATGGTTGATCAAGATAGGATTTGTCCCTCGACCTATGGTAGCCAAGCTCGTAACCCAACTGTTGAGCTAGACAGCTCTTAGTGTTTAGGGTCCCCTGTTATTCTTTTGAATCATTGAATATTGTTTACCAGGAAAATTTAATAACCTGATTTGCCCTTTCACCTACCAAATTAATTTCGACCCACAATTTCGAATCTTTCCCAAAAAAATAAGAAAAAAATCCCTCACCTGCCATAAATCTGGCCACCGTCCATTCTTTCCTCACCGTCGCTCCGTGCGTGACACCGCCGTCACCAGCGTGTACGCAGTCCAGCCCTGAGCTCCCAGCCGCTGGCCACTCGCGGGGAAGCATCGTCGTTAGCCGCAAATCAAGGTTTGTAGGTCCGTCGAACCAAAACCCTCAAACTGCCTCTGTCTTTCCATTTTCTCGCCTGTGCTACCGTCGTCTCACCTTGCCGACAGTACGACAGAGCTCTCCTCTTCGAGCTAAGCAAAACTCAACCGTTTAGCCGTCCGTCCACCGCCGGGAGAGCCCTTGTCGGACTTATGTGGTTTTCGGCCGTTGTAAATCGTTTTGGGGTAAATCCGTTCATTTTCCGGCTTAGATCGATGTGTTTTTTTCAGCTTGAATGCATCGTTTGATTTTTTGGCCTTGTTTTTCGGTTGAACATGTGCTAAATAGCTCTCCGACGAGTTTCCCGGCGGCCGTCCGACGGTCGTTTTGCTTTGGGTAGGTGAACCGGCTAGACCTGTTAAACCGGTCGGCCCATGACCCATGACCCAGACCCGAGTCCGACCTGACCCACCATTAAACTGCATCTGACCCAATTGAGTCAACTCGTCGAGTCAACTCAGTGAGTCAACTCGCCGAGTCAACTCAGCTGACCTTGTTTGATGACATCATGCTGATGCAGCGTTGACTAGACTACTGACGTCAGCGTTGACTTTGACCAAAAAGTCAAAATTTCTGAAAAAGCCCTATTTTATGTTTTTTGACGTCCTGAGTCCGTTTTTGAAGCCCGTTTCACGAAATTCTACCTCGAAGACCCCCGAATCTGTCCCTAAACCCAAGCATGCATATGTGTTTAATTGTTTCATTAAGTTAAATGTAAATCAAATAAAGGGCTAATATAAGCTTTTATCTGTTTAAAGGTAATCGAGACTCCCCCGACCATTCGTCTACTTAGCCTAGTTCCTCCCGATCCGCTCCTTCACATGTTCCGATAGTTACTAGTATGAACTTGTAAACCCTATAAGCTATTAGAGTTATTACTTATATCTTGTAGTAACCATAATCCTTTATTAATCTAGGATCTAGCACTGTGGCAGATCATAGTGAGGCAGGAGCCCGATAGATTTTCTGACCAGCTTTTGAGGTGTGTTCCGTGTGTGCTACATTTCTGTTTTGCTTGTTCACTTGAATGCACTTATTTGAACATAGATATGAAAATGTGTGATCTATGAGATAATTTCTAAACTAAGGACATGACTTCCTTTTTGTTAAAGCATGATTATATTCCCGATGAAAGCATAACTATTCTGTTGAAAGCATGATTGTTGTTTGAGAACATAGTTGTGTTATATTTGATAGCATGCCCCATGTCTGATCTGGAATTGAAATATCTGATTTATGGTTGATGTAATTAAACATATGTCTGCCATCTAAATTCTGATGCCTATGTATATTGAACAAAATTGTACTGCTTGGGGGTATATTTTGGGGATATGTTTTGAAGTGTCTGCAGGTACAGCCCTGATCCAGCTGGTAAATCCTTCTGTTAAGCTCATACGCCCATGGGCCTAGGGTAAGTCTTTCTAGACCTAAGGCATTCCCTTAGGTAGGCTCCTACGCTTCAGGCCTAGGGTAAGACCTTCTGTATGCAGTTCAGGGGAATTGCATTTTAGAGTTCGGTTGGTTTCAATGAAACTTTGATTGTCTTGATACTTTGAACTGAATTGATGAATTATATATCTGAATTGTGTATGAGTTTATGAACAAATGTTTATATGCACTTATTGGAACACACTGAGCTTCCTATCTCACACCCCAAACTTTCCCCTTTCAGATACTTTTGGATAAGTTACCCGTGGACTTGGCACTTGGAGGATCGGCACATTCTTACTATACTTTTGTTGTAATGTTCTTATCCACCATACTGTCTATTTTGGGTGACATGAGCCTATATTTTGTTATGGTGTACTTTACTAGTTAGCCATGATGGCATTATTTTGTAACTCAAACTCTGAAATGGTTTTAGATTATGTACTTGATAGTTGATTCGATGGTATGTGAGTATCATCGTTACGAGACTTTAGAATGGATATGTTTTTACCTATTACTATCTTGATCACTCTATAGCGATGTCTGGTTTTCATAAAAACTGAATACATGTCATATATATATATATATATGTGTGTTATGATAATCCTATGTAACTTAGGTGTAACGCATAGGCAGGTACAGGGGGTTACATGCATGGTCATGCTCAAATAAGTTGATATGAGATATCATAATTATTCGTTTATAATAGTCTACTCGAGATATCAAGAAATATTAGATGGACTATACAAGTGTGATTGTTCCATGACTTGTGTCCAATCTAGATATAAAAGACAAAATGATGTAATACATGAAAAAAAGTTAATTACAAAAAGGTTATGTCGAATCATGATTTCTTGTAACTTAGGTGACAGTGACATATTGCTAGATGTCACTCATTGTTTGTAATATTAGAAATGTTTTAATATTTACTACTAATGTTACATGAACCTATAGGGTCACACCCACGGTTGAAATGAGCATATATTAAACGAATTATATATGTACAATTTTGTTGTACACGGATTTAGTTAAATTAATAAATATTTGATATATATATATATATATATAATTTAACTATTGGGTAAATATTTAAAAAATAATTATTGTAATTATGACTCTTTTAATATATAAATAATACAATTCGATTTAAATCAATATATATATATATATATATATATATATATATATATATATATATATATATATATATATATATATATTGAAATCCTATTTAAAGTTGAATTAGGAATATATATATATATATTGAAATCCTAATTAAGTTGAATTAGGATTATATATATATTTAATATATATATTGAAATCCTAATCTGAGTTGAATTAGGATTACAAAGGCTATATAAAGGCATAAAAGATCTATTAGTAATTAATGCTTTTTGGGAAAAACCTTCTAAATAGTTTAGAGAGTTTTTATATGCTCATTCTCTTCTAAATAGTTTAGAGAGTTTTATATACTTGTTTCAATTGAGTGAACTACGTAGAGGTCGGAGCGTTATCGTTGTGACTTAAGAATCGACATCGTAGAATCGTGATTATATGTGCATCTTCTCCAAATTCATAATTCCATATTTTAAACAGGTAATTCTTCACTATTGTTCATTTCGATTCGTTCCTCGGACATGGATCTCTGGTGGTGATCGCTGAATAATTTTTTCGTTGCGCCATGGGGTGTACTGGCGTGACCCAACAATATTTCTTATAGAGTAAAATACACATTTAATCACTCAACTATCTTATCACTCTTATTTGGGTCACTCAACTTTCAAACTTTTCAATTTACTAACTGAACTTTCAAATTGCTCATATTTTGGTCACTTCGATTATTTTATTATTATTTTAAATTTTTTGCATTTTTATTATTATTTAATATAAAAATAATTTAAAATATAAAATTAAATCTAACTGTTCACCGGCCACCATTCGTCATCTTCGGATACCATCGCCGACGAACATAGATGGTAGCCATTCAGTCCTAGATTCCACTAATCGCTTCGTCTCGGCCCATTGAGTCCGAATTCGACCTCTATTTTGCCGGAAAGTGCTCGGAAGTCCACGAGAAAGAGATCAAATGTTAGGAAACTGTAGAGTGTTTAGGTGTTCTCTATTTATGAGCGCAAGTGCACACTCCTGTCAAGTTATAGTATATAAGATATTGTCTCCCACAGGGATTGGACAGCTTAAACTCGAATCGTAATTCATGCACAAAGAAAAGTGTAGAACTAATGTTTTGATATAATAATTGAAAAATGTTTTGGACAAAGTTAAAAACAATTCAAAACCAATGCTAAGTCCAAACAACTTGAAACTATGTTTATGGGATATTTCAAAAGGGTTTTAAGTGTTTTCAAAGCCAAATTCAACAAAACCATCCAAGCATTTCGAAACGCCCCTAGGTGTTTTGATACGGGTCTTTACAGTGGCAAAACGTTTCAAAACGGGCTTTAATCTGGGTGAGATTTTTGCATAGCGTTTCGATACGGCCTTTGTCGTTTCGATACGCCTATGTGGCATTGACCTCAATGGTCATGAACCCCCAACGGCTATTTCCCAACTACCTTTTAAATGCAGGGCGTTTCGATATGGGGACAAGCGTTTCGATACGGCCGTTTCGATACGGCCAAGGGTGTTTCGATACGGGTGCTGCATCAGACTGCAACGACTCTTTCTATTTCAAAAGTGTTTCGAAACGGGGTCGAGCGTTTCGAAATGGGGAGCTGCAGAACTGCATTTATGGTTGGAAATGAAGTCTCTAACTGCTCCAATTCAACCCTAACGGCTAGTAACAACTACAAAATCATTAATGAGTATAAAAGGGACCTCCAAGCATCTAGGAATGGTTAATGCTTCAATTGTAACACAACATATGATCAAAATGTGTCTTAGTGCTTAAGTGTCAATTCTTTGTATAGACAAACACTAGTGAGCCAAAATTGTTAGATTTGCTCAAGTGTTTTAGGATTGGGTGAGAGCTTAATTGTGCAAACAAATACCTATTAGAGGGATTTGAGTTTGCTTATTATTATCTCTTTGTAAAGAGGGTTTGATCAAAGCTTCAGGTAGAAAGCTTGATCAGTTTGTAAGGGTTTCCTCGTAAGCCTAGAAAAGGGGACGAATCAATAGTGGATTGATTGGAAATCCTTAGTGGGAAGCTAAGGTAGTGGATGTAGACCTTGGTTAGAAGGTTGAACCACTATAAATCATCTTGTCTTTATCTTTTTAGCTTTCACACCATTATTACCCAACATTCCACTTCTCCACCACTTGGCGAGTAAGTACGGTTGAAGAAATCGAGCACTATAAAACCCAAAAATTGGTATCAGAGCTTGGCTCAATTGAATATGATTAACATCCTATTGAAAAGATCCGGCAAGCTCGATCATCATTTCAAACAACCGACTCAATGGCGCAATCCATTGACAAACCGCTCTTCTTCTACGGAACACATTATGCTCTTCTTCATAAAGTCAAAGGACTACAAGCTTTGGGACATAGTAGAAGATAGATCGTTCGTGCCTCAACAAAGCAAGGCGGATTGGAGTGCTGAAGATCGCAAGAAGATGGAGCTAAATTGCAAAGCTTTGCACATCCTATTTTGTGCATTTGGCCCCAACATCTATGAGAATATGTCTTCTTGTGAGAGTACCAAGGAAGTTTGGGACAAGCTCGAAGTTACATACGATGGGACAAATGAAGTAAAGGAGACCAATATCGGGCTCCTCAACCTAGCGTATGAAAACTTCAAGATGGATCTGGAAGAGGACATTGAGAAGATGTTCGATAGGTTCTCCACCATCACCAATGGACTTAAAGGTTATGGAGAAGTCATCCCGGAAGAGAAACTTGTCCGAAAGCTCATCTACTCCCTTCCCGAGTCATGGGACTCAAAAAGGACCACCATCATCGAAGCCAAGAATCTCAAAACTTTGAAGCTTGATGAGCTCATGGGGTCACTTCTCACTCACCAAATTATGAAGAAGAACAAAGAAAGAGAGAAGAAGAGAGAAGAGATTAGAGTTATGGGGGAGAAGAAGCTCAAAGGGCTTGGCATCAACACAAATGTCATTGCTCTTAAATTCTCCACTTGCCACCATGTAGATTCAAGTGAAGAGGATGATGATGAAGAAGAGATAGTTCATCTCTTCAAGAAGTGTGCCCCTTTCATGAAGAAAGCCTTGAAAGAGCTTGAACGAGAATCCATGAAAAACCAGAAGGCAAGCACTTCAAGCCATAAGAAGAAGGCATATGTGGCTACTTGGAGTGATGAGGACTCCACCGACGATGAACAAGCCAACCTTTGCCTTATGGCCATCGAAGAAGATTCAATGGTAACTTATAATTCATCTACTTCATGTTCTTATTCTTTTGATGAATTACAAGATGCCTATGATGACTTGGTGTTAGAATTTAAAAATCACATTTTGAAAAACAAGAAAGTGATTTCAAATTTGAAAATTCAAAATGACTTGATTTCTAAAACCAAACTTGAACTTGAAGCAAAACTTGAAGAGTTTGAACAAAAATGTTTTGATTTACAAAACTTGCTTCATAAAGTTCAAGAAGAAAAAGATTTGATTTCCAAAGAGCTTGAAAAGAATTTTTTTTGGAAAATAAAACTTTTATGTAAGACAATCTAGTACCCCTAGATTTGTAAATGGTAAATGTTTTAGAAGTATTTGGGTCCCAAAAGGACTAAGTACTTCAACTAAAAATGATGAAATTGAAAATGGATTTCTAAGGGGACTAAGTTTTGTGCTACTAACGTCTATGGATCCAAAGCAATTTGGATACCAAAAATTACTTGATTGTCTTTTGCTAGGTGTGATGGAGAGTGATCAACAAGTCAAACATTGAGGGGGAGCTCTATGCACACAAAGAAAGACACTTGAAGAATGAAGGCTTCACATCCTCCCTTGTGTTCAAGTGCGGTAGAAATCTAGTTGTTTCATTTGTTTAATTTGGTTTATTTTTTATTTCAACTAGATTATGACATATGTTGGACTAACATTTTGATGATGCTTTGAGTAAGGGGGAGTTATTTTAAAACCAAAATTCTAATTTTTTGTCATCTTTTCAAACCTCCTAAGTTATTTTGAACTTAATGTCTTTTGAATTCTTTTTGATATAACAAAAAGGGGGAGAGTTTGGTTTGAAAATTTGCATTTTCAAATGAATAAGGGGAGGCTTTACTTTATTTTAAACTTTAAATGAATAAGGGGGAGCTTTACTTTATTTTAAATTTGTCATCACTTATTCACATTTTTAAACTTAAAGGGGAAGAATCTCAAACAATTTTTCAAGTTGGTTTTATTATATCAAAAAGGGGAGATTGTAGAACTAATATTTTGATATAATAATTGAAAAATGTTTTGGACAAAGTTAAAAAGAATTCAAAACCATTGCTAAGTCCAAAGAACTTGAAACTATGTTTATGGGATATTTCAAAAGGGTTTTAAGTGTTTTTTCAAAGCCAAATTCAACAAAACCATCCAGGCGTTTCGAAACGCCCCTAGATGTTTCGATACGGGTCTTTACAGTGGCAAAACGTTTCGAAACGGGTTTCGAAACGGGCTTTAATCTGGGTGAGATTTTTGCATAGCGTTTCGATACGGCCTCTGCCGTTTCGATACGCCTATGTGGCATTGACCTCAATGGTCATAAACCCCCAACGACTATTTCTCAACTACCTTTTAAATGCAGGGCGTTTCGATATGGGGACAAGCGTTTCGATACGGCCAAGGGCGTTTCGATACGGGTGCTGCATCAGACTGCAATGGCTCTTTCTATTTCAAGAGTGTTTCGAAACGAGGTCGAGCGTTTCGAAACGGGGAGCTGCAGAACTGCATTTATGGTGGGAAATGAAGTCTCCAACGGCTCCAATTCAACCCCCAACGGCTAGTAACGGCTACAAACTCATTAAAGAGTATAAAAGGGACCTTCAAGCATCTAGGAATGGTTAATGCTTCAATTGTAACACAACATATGATCAAAATGTGTCTTAGTGCTTAAGTGTCAATTCTTTGTATAGACAAACGCTAGTGAGCCAAAATTGTTAGATTTGCTCAAGTATTTTAGAATTGGGTGAGAGCTTAATTGTGCAAACAAATACCTATTAGCGGGATTTGAGTTTGCTTATTATTATCTCTTTGTAAAGATGGTTTGATCAAGGCTTCGGGTAGAAAGCTTGATCGGTTTGTAAGGGTTTCCTCGTAAGCCTAGAAAAGGGGATGAATCAATAGTGGATTGATTGGAAATCCTTAGTGGGAAGCTAAGGTAGTGGATGTAGACCTTGGTTAGAAGGTTGAACCACTATAAATCATCTTGTCTTTATCTTTTTAGCTTCCACACCATTATCACCCAAAATTCTACTTCTCCACCACTTGGCGAGCAAGTACAGTTGAAGAAATCGAGCACCATAAAACCCAACAAAAAGTAAATGCACAAATAAGTTGGTTTATAAATAAAAGTAAATAAAATACAAGTAAATAATAGAGAAGAGATCAGATTGATAGAACGGGTTAAATTATGTTGCTCCCTAGTGTGAAACTGCGTTGAATAGGTTAAGTTGCTCTATGCTGCCAGACTTTACTGCCTCGGCGGGGGATTGCAGATTAGCTGCTTTGACGCTTTCGCTGCCTCGGCAGTGGAATGGACGTGTGTCTCAGCGGCAAACTCGGTAGTCCTTCAAGGCTCGGCAGAACGCTTCGACAGTTATCATGCTTATGTCTAAGTCAGAATGTTGTTGTTGCCCACTATAGATAATACCAGTCGCGGCGTGAATCTTGCAAAGACAGCAATATTTGGTTCGTTCTTCTTTAGCCGCCTTAAACCCTAACCTATGTCTAGGCTGGATTGATCAACACTTGATTAGAGTGAGGACCGTACTTACTCCTTTCGTGAGTTCGACTCTCTCGATACCGAACAAATGGATAGTTAACAACTAATCTCTCGAACTTAATTAAAAACTATGAAGAGCATGGAATAAGTAAACCTTGAAGTTTTATTGCAAAAACAAACTTGATTCCTAAACAACCGTTCTCACACTAGTTTACAACATAACCCAAACCCAAAAGAGAATTTAGAACATAATTGGTGGCAAGAAAACCTAAATTATGCCTAAGGAAAACCTAAGTTGTTTTGAAGTACAAAAGATGTTGAATATATATAGGCATTAGTTAGGTCAAGTCCTCCTTGGAGTAGAAGTCTTCAAAGTAGCTTTTTCATTAAATACAACCTTTAATTCTGACTTCTTTGAGTTGAATTTAGACTCCTTCATGTTGCCTTGCTCCGCAAGTTATCTCGGACTCCTCCTTCGGCGGCTCTGTCTGCTACTACAGGCGTCAGAAAATTGAGTGGATGGCATCGTCAGAATCAGGATTTTCTGCTCTACAGATCGCACTCCAATTCTCCAATTCCTCAGCTTGTTGTCCTGGGCGGCGGGTATGGCGGCGGCAACTACTCGGCAACATTTGTCTCTGTCTGGAACTACATCAGTACATCTCTCTGATCTGCTGACTCAACATCATGTCCTCATCTCATGTCTCCTTTTTCCAGCTTCTAGTACCTGAAAAACAACATCTTTTCCTTACAAAATAAAAGATAATCAATAAAAAGCATGGCAAAGTAAATAATACTGTAATATGCAATGCATGAACCTAATTATGCCTAAAATGTGCTTAAAAACGGTAATAACATGAGATGAAATGTGCACAAAATATAGAACTAATGAACACTTTACACACCCCCAAACTCGAACTATTGCTTGTCCTCAAGCAATGCAAACCTAAACATACTTGCCCTTGAAACTAACCAGAAAGAAAAAAATATGTTTTAAACTTGATTTAACACCTCAAGACCGTGGCACATGTCATTTAATCAATGAGAGGGGAATAGCATAAATTACCTCAAAATTAAACTATAATGCAAGTGAAGTGTATGCAGAAACTGTGTACATGCTGAATTTGAAGAATATTCTAAGTAAACAAAGATGTTGTCATGGTATATAAGGTTGCTACCGAGGCAGCATAGTTAAGCACAGTTAATAATCATGGCAATAAGGGCTTCAGCTCATCACAACTACTCTCTAGGTCTGAAATTAAGATAGGAGTAAACTATAAAACCCTGAACCCTTTGAGCAGAGTCATCCCGTGAAGACTTTCATTCACACATGCAAATTTGTTCGTCACTTTAAAGATTTTTAGATTCATGGACTTTGATAGCAGCAGAGTGTCCTTGTACATGATTCTTCCTAGAGCCTGTTTCGGGCACCTCTAGGGAAAAACATACAAATTTCTTTTCCTGCAGTGGCAGTGCTTCTTTTTCTATTTGTTGCCTGCCGCGACAGCTTCCTGCAACCATGTTATAATTTTGCAAATAATTCAAGCAGGCAATTTTTATCATAAACTCAAACAAATTAAGCAAGTAACAGTAGTGTTTTTAATTTTTGGCAATTATAGAAAAATCCTAAGTTTACTTCATGCTTTCCTCAAAATTAAGTTCATTTTAATTGGTGCGAAAAAATTAAAGTAAGCTATTCTATCATAGGCACAAGTTCTAACAAAAAAAAATTCTTTTCGATTAATTCTTTAAGGCAAGTACATTATCCAACCTAAGATGCACTAGTTATGCCTAACAAAAATGAGTGCTAACCCCCCAAACTCGAGACGGACATTGCCCTCAATGCACAAAATACAAAAGAAAAAACATAAACATAAATATAAGTACAATTATGAGAATTAAAACATAAAACATAAAAATAAACAATTAAATAAAGAAAAATAAAAAAAACTCTAGAAGTTGGTTGAGGGCTGAGAAAAGGCTTGGGTCATTGCGGCAGAGGACGACGATGAAGATTGAATGACAAGACGGCGACCGACAGATGTCCAGGCGGCAGACTTGGCAGGTGATACTTTTGCTGTCCAGCTCTTAGGAGTGGGATGAGGTTTTTCACGCGGTGTTTCACTCTTTTCTGGCTCGGATTCCGACTCCTCGTCCTCCGACTCAGCAGAGATGATGTGCCACTTCCTCTTCCTTGTTGCCTCCTCCGTCGGTTTTGCCGGAGAGTCTGTCACCATTGGGGTTGCTGGTGCTGTTGTCGGTTGCTACTCGACCCCATTGGGTGTGGAGGTGTTTGCCACCGTTTCCGCTGTGCAGGCGGAGGAAAGATGTTGTTGATGCCTCTCAGGAGTGTCTGCCACCATGTTGGATGCGGAGGTGGCAGAGTATGATGGTTAGTGCGTCGGAGACGGTATCTGGCGGCAGAAGGCGGCATGGCGGGTAGCTGCTTCTGATGGTGTTCCTTCCCGAGGTTCAACTGCGGCGGCTAGGTCGGTGGGGAAGGTTGGCAGGGTAAGACCGTCGTTGGGAAATTTCTGAAGGAGATAGGCCACAAAAGCCTATTGGACTTCCCTCACGTACTTTATAAAGGTCAATTGTTGTTGCTCTATTCTTTTGTTGATGTCGATGAGAGTGCGCAGCAGAGCAATGACTTCACTGGTCTGGGCATCTTCAATACTGCCTGGGGTGGCTTGTGTGGCTAGCTGGGCGGCGGAGGGCTGGCTGGGAGTGATGGGTTCTGTTTCTTGGGCCTGCATCATCTGGAGGCGAACTTTTCTAGTCTAACCCTCCTTGGCAGCTGTCCTAGATGTGGATGTGGTATTGAAAGTGTTGTACACTTAATCTTTTTATGTTCTTTCGTCCAAGTTGTGTGGCAAGTTTCGGGCTTTAGCTATTTTCCCTATTCTTTTGGCTTCTCTGATTTTGGTAAATGATGAGAAAAGATCCCCAATGTTCTTAACAAGGAGATGGGCGTTGAGAGATGTGAGTTTGATTGTCTTTTTGTGTTGGTCTATTTAGAAATTGCGAAACAATTTTGTTTTTTCAAGTATTATTAACTCCCCGGTGGTAGTGTGGCATCATGTCGAATGCTCTTTCTCTGAATATGTGGAGGCTGACAGTGTGACTCAGGTTGAATCTTCTTCTATTAGAAGAAATGATGATCGATGGATCCCTCCGGACATGGATTTTGTGAAGGTGAATTATGATGCATCCTTTTTGAAGGAAAGTGGGCCTGCAGCGGTAGCTGCTGTAGCACGTGAATCTTTTGGTGCTATTATTGGTGGTATGATTTTATTTAATTGGGTAGGACCATGAATGTGGACCTACATAGATGACCACTTAACTATGAAGGTGGTCTCATTTTGACCACCATATTTTCAATTTTGTCACCATGACCACTTAATTATTTAAGTGGTATCAATCAAGCCACCGCCCGTTAAAACCTAACGGTGAGACTGATGTGGTTATTAAATAAAATTTGTATAATTATACATTTGATCCTCATTATTTACATATTCTATGAATTTGGTCCTAAATTAAATTTAGGGTAAAGTACACAAATGGTCACCGAACTTTTAGGGTGCGTTCATTTTGGTCACCGAACCTTTAAAATTTTCATTGGGGTCGCCCAACTTTTATTTCGGTTTCATTTTGGTCCCTCCTGTTACCTTCCGTTAGAAGGCATGTTAGTTTTCCTTTCCTTCAAGCGTAAACTATATAAATGGTCACCGAACTTTTAAAACGCTTTAGTTTTGGTCACCGAAATTTTAAAACTTTCATTGGAGTCACCCAACTTTTGTTTTGCTTTAAAGCAACCCCCTTGGTTTAAGAAAAAACTCTTTCAATGTATAAAAAACAAAAGTAAGAAGTAGATTTTACCTTCTGATTATCGATGAACAATATTTAAAGTTGTGTAGATTGATGTATTTACGAACATAAAATATTTATATATATATAATATTCTTGAATATTGTCTGTAATGTAAGCCCATCATTTTGATCTTTTGATTAAATTGTATGCAACCTCATCTTCAAGCTACTTCAAGGTAAATAAGTACAAGGGAGATAAAAAAAACATTGAGGTTAATTATTGACCAAGAGTATAGCATTTTAGTTTACTTCTGAAAGTTGTATCCAAAAGTTGTTCGGCAAATTTCCTAGAATATACAAGCAGAATTGATGCACCTCGTGTTTAAGTTCAAACATTAATTTACTTTGCCATTAGAGATGGAGTTAGGACCAAACATTAGGACGGGAAGAGTCTATTAAACCTTTGAATATAAAAATAAGTTGTATCCAAAATTTGTTCGACAAATTTCCTAGAATATGCAAGCATAATTGATGCACCTTGTGTTTAAGTTTAAACATTAATTTACTTTGCCATTAGAGAAGGAGTTAGGACCAAACATTAGGAGGGGAAGAGTCTATTAAACCTTTAAATATAAAAATCGAGAGGGACAAAAATCTTATTTGATTAGTATTTAAACTAATAAGGACCTAAAATACTATTATACCTAAAATCAGGAGAGGCAACCCATACATCCCTTCATCCTTGTTCGCCATCATGTTCGGTGTTGTTTTGATATATGCCTTTGTGTTGGGTAACTCCAATGAAAGTTTTAAAATTTCAGTGACTAAAATAAAAACATTTTAAAAGTTCGGTGACCATTTATATAGTTTACCCTTGAAGAAAAGGAAAACTAACGGGCCTTCTAACGGAAGGTAACAGGAGGGACCAAAATGAAACCTAAATAAAAGTTGAGTGATCCCAATGAAAATTTTAAAAGTTCGGTGACCAAAATGAATGTTCCCTAAAAATTTAGTGACCATTGGTGTACTTTACCCAAAAATTTAATATAAAAATTTATTCTTCGGTCAAATAGTGACACACATCAGATGGGAGAACTAATTTTCTTAATATTACTTTAGTTAACTAATATTTTTCCATCCAAATGAGATAGTTAACAACTTCAAAATGACGGCATTTTAGGACCTACGACTCGTGCAAGGACTCGGCCCAAAATAGGAATTACGCATTTTGATTTCTTTCTTTCTTTCTTTTAGTCCTTCATGTTTTCCATGTACTTTAATTTAGTCATAATTTGCATTATTTACTTGCTATTTCAACCTATTTAATTTTTGGTTGTTGCAATTTTTTCCTCAAACTGCTAATTAATTAATTAATTTCTTTTTTTTATTTTTTTGTTATTTTGTGCCTAACATATTTTCTCTCTTTGTGACATTTTTTTTGAAAAAGAACATGCATTTTCTTTAAAATCTTTTTTAAATAGGCAATGTTGTTGTGTTACGATGATTAACGGGAAAATGTCCAAACTTTCTAGATTGCTACCTTTATTTTTATTCGTAACAGAAGGACATCCTCCACAAATCATTATCACGTTTCAAATAATCAAGACAATGTTGTTGTGTTAATTTAATTAAATAGGGTAGTGCCCAAACTTTATGGATTGCGACTTCTATAATTATTCGTGACAAAGAGATATTCTTCACAAAATTTGCGTTCATCCGAGGGATAATAGATTAAAATTAAAATAGATTCGTAATTATGGGTATTCGATCGTGCACAACCTAAAACGATTGATAATGACTTCGTCTTTTCAAAACACACGACATTTTCAAGTCAAATATTTTTTGAACTATAAAACGATTTTGACCTAGGGATATAGATTAAATAATCCATACTAAAAAGGAGTGTTCTTAAAAAAGAAGGGGGGAGATATTGAATCTACATTCCTTAGGAATATTGAAAGGAAATAAGGGGAAAATAAAATTAAAAAAATTCTTAGATGTATTGAAAATAAAAATAGGATAAACTACACCAGTGACCACTGAACTATTAGGGCATACCTATTTTGACCACCGAACTATCAAACTCGTCAATCAGACCACCAAACTTATTAAATTGACCTATTTTGACCACCACCGTTAAAAAACTAATGGATGGGTGACGCGACAGTTAACGAAAATTTGTAAAATTACACATTTAGTTCATGTTATTTACCTATTATATCAATTTAGTCTAAATTTTAATTTAATTAAATAAAATTAACCAACCAACCAAATGTCACCATCTGATTGGCCGTAAACAATGGGAGAAAATAAAATTAAAGGGAATTGCACTTGTGGGGAATTAAACCCACACCAATAACATGGAGGAGTTATGCTCCAACTGCTAAGCCAAGTTCACTAATGTGATATAAGATACTAGCATATTTTATTAAAGGATTACTTTGTTGGTGAAAACTAAAGAGGGGAATTATTGGGATTCGAAATCGGAACTAATTGTACAAACCTAAAATGCTAAACCACTAAATCAACCTTATAACTTAAGAAAATTTGACTACATATAATATATGAATTGAGTAACAATTAATGAAATAATAAATATGATTAATTATATTGATATTTTATTATAGAAAATAAAAATATTTTGATATTATATAATAAAATATTAATAAAATTAATCATATTTATTTATATTATTAAAAATACTATTTATTAATATATTTCAATATTTTTAATAATCTAGAAATTATTATTTTCATTTATATTTTAATTTTTTTATAATAAAATATTAATATAATTAATCATTTTTATCATTTCATTAGATTTCAAAAAAAATATTTCATTAATTGTTACTCGATTCATATATGATATGTAGTCACAATTTCCTATGTTATAAGGTTGATTTAGTGGTTTAGCATTTTAGTTTTGTACAATTAGTCCTTAGTTCGAAGCCCATTAATTCTCCTATTTAGTTTTTACCAACAAAGTAATCTTTTAATAAAATATGTTAGTATCTTATATCATATTAGTGAATTTAATAAGTTTGATAGTCTGATTGACGAGTTCGATAATTCGGTGGTTAAAATAGATACACCATAATAGTTCGGTGGTCACTGGTGTAGTTTACCCATAAAAATAAGCAGTGTTATAACCTTATTGTTTCATAGTATTTCGAAACCTTAACACATATAAACCAAATCCTTCAATTAACCAGGAAAAGATAATTTATCATAATCCGTCAAATAAACAATGAAAAATATTTAGAGTTTTTCTTTAAACCCATATTCACAAATAATCATCATTTTTTTATTAAAGAAAATGCCACTATATATATTATTCAGAATTTTCCCCATCAAATAAACAATGAGAAAATATTTAGAATTTATCATAATCTTAAAATATTTATCCTAAATTCGAACTCATCATGATGCCAACTTTAACATTCCCGAAACCTACCTCTACCCACCTCGAATTCGAATTTGAAAATGCCCCAATACGGTCGGGTTCAACTCAAACCCATAAAGTTTAAAAGTATTTTTGATTTCGTTGAGTGCTTTATCACCGATCGTCTTTTTCTTGTAAACATTTAACTAACTCATTTTAAATCTTTTTTAGATCTTGTAAGGTCGTTCACATTGTACATATCCAGAACTGCTACTACATATATATGATCTTTAAATTTTAGCCTAAAACAAATAACTAAGAGCTTTGAACAATGAACAGTTGTCCAACGTTGTGATATTTCAATACAGTATCAAACCACTCATGCAACATCAAATATATATTTCAATCACTCCAACAGCTAACAACATAGCATTCAAACCATGAAAATCAAACACAAAACCCTAAGAAAACTAGCACAAAACCTACATTCCGGATGGAACATAAGAGAAAATAGGTGGTTATAAGAATATTACACCCTATATTACGAGATTTCGGGATGACTAATAAAATCGTAATATATCGTATACCTCAATCCTAGGAATAAAATGCGTATGTTCCTTTTCTGTGTCTTTTATATGGCCCTTTTCGGTGTCTATTTATATGTTTCACCAATGATTTTGTCACATGTATTATCAATAGAACATAAATAATCAATAAAACAAAGAAAAAATCATTAATGTATACAAAGGAACGCAGAAAAGAAACGTACAAATTGACCCCGAATTGTTACTACTCCCCATAACTATAACTAATTGTATGCGGTTTGTCACATAAATGACATAAAAAAAAACTACGTAAATAGGTTCGAATTGAGAGTATATTTCTCTTTTCTCATGTAACATTTGATTTTGGTGTCATTTAGACGACAAATTATGTTCCTTATCTGGTTGGCTATGGAGAAACCTAGGAGAAATCAACTGGAAGGGTGTAATAGATTGGGTTGCCGATGAAAATGGTGGAAAATTGAGAGAATTAAGCAAGAGGTTTTGTTGTTGTTCACCTGAGCTCAGCATCTGAAAATGGTTTACTTGTTGTCTAGGATCCGCCACATGTGGCGGGAACAAAGGCGGTGCTCCGCCTACTAGTGGTGGTGGACATAGAGATAGTGCAGACGGCAATGGCGGCGCCATGACATTGAAATTATGTACTACTTCTGAATGAGGTGCGTGTACTGCGAATCCATGACTTCCTAAATGTGACAATGATAAAGGAAAACTCGAAGTTTCCGAATGGTGATATGAACGAGACGTTGACACATTATTGCTTAAATTTTGTATCCCATGATCATCATGGCCTTCACTTCCTCCACATTTTTCTCGATTTTCATCGATTGCAACCGCCGTGATTTCTTTCGATTTAGCCCTCGAAAATGCATCGTAACTCGAAAAGCAGGCCGGCATTGGCATCGGAAACGGCATCGGCAACGGCGGGATTTCATCGATGTCGTGTTTAGCAGCATTAAGCAACCAATCAACAACCTTACTAGGTTGATTAAGTCCAAGCCTGTCTTGAAGATCATACAATTGGATTGCAGTGGGAACCGACAGCCTCACCCTTCGGTCTCTCAATCCTCGTATGGTGTAAACTTTGCTGTGCCTGTCTTTCCCCCCAAAAGCACGCGAAACACGTACGACCCTCGGATCTTTCAATCGCAGCCACGGCGACGGCGAAGAACTCGATGGACCTTTGTTGATCAACTTGGTTTCACTCCTGTCGTCGTCGTCGTCTCGTCTTGTCGGAGAATCTGCGTTTTCTGAACTCGAAATCATCTTATGTTTCTCATCGTTTAAGCATCAGAAGCTGAAAAACCAGTTGAATTCAATCCATTTTTGATGAAATTGTATGAAAAAGAAAAAACAATAAACACATAAAGTTCATAAATTAATGATAACAGTAAACAAATCCCATTTTTTTCCTGGAAAAACTAAGAAATTTTCTAAAGAAAAAATTGCTGAACTTGAGAAGATGAACAAACCCTAACTTCCATGCCCTTTTTATCAGATAGAAAGCTATGAAGATCTGAGGCAGATCTCATAGTAATACATAAAAAAGATCTGGGTTTTTACAGAAAATGAAGAAGAAAGACCAGATTCTTTGAAATAATCAAAGTTTTATGCAAAAAATCATTAGGTATAGTGAACTTACAAAAAATATCAAACACCTTAATTTAAACTTTGGTTATGGACTCACCTAGACCAACATGCATATATATATATATATATATATATATATATATGTATATGTATATGTTTATATTGAGAGATGACAATTTTTTTTGTTTTAATTGCGAGAAAGATAGAACTTACTGGTGAAGTTCATCCATTTGTGAAAGGGAAGATGCTTACCAACCATAGTCCATTAAAGAATTGAAGAGGGAAAAGGAAAATAAAGAGAATAAAAGCAATGGCGGAAGGGCTTCCACGTGGTGCATATCGCCAATTGTTAAATAAACGACATTGTTGAAAGAAATAGTTACCAATTTCCAATATGATTAATAGAACGAACAAAAATGAGATGAACAACACTGATTAGTTGTAGGGATGCAAATCCACTTTAAAAATTCGAGCCGAGTTTAAATTCGTTTAACTTGAGTTGAATTTAAATAGTGTTGAGCTGGACTTAATTCGTTAAGAACTTGAATTGAGTATTGACCGAGTTGAATTCCAGTAACTCGAGATCTGTCTCGTATCGGTTACCGTCAAGTTTCAAGGATTTCAAATTTAGAAAAATAATGTGATGCATATGATGGAACACTGTAATTGTGGTAAATATCTGCTACGTTCTTCCCCATCAGATCGCTAGAAGTAGTGAAAGGTAAGCATATAAGGATTAAAGAAATGTTGGTGACGTGATATTTCATCATTAAGATCAATGGGTATGATAAAATAAAAATGGACAACATATAATGATGAAGATTAGTGACGAACAAAACTCGACTCAAGAAAAAATAATTTTTTTTTGACTCGACGCAAAATAAACCTTGACTTGGTTTGAATCGTAATTTAATAAATTTGACTCAACTTTAAAAACTTTTTATTTTGAGTTGTAAAATTAAATTTCAAATAACTCAAAATTTTTATTAATTAGTGAATCAATTTTCAAATTTGAATAGAGTCCTTCAACTCTGCTCGATATATGTACATAGCATAAGAAATATATGTACATAGCATATGCTAAATCCATAAAATAATTCACAGAAATAAATAATGGCAAACAAATCTTACACAAATCAAATACGGAATGCGTCCATTAAAGATATGTAGCTCTCAACAATTATGTGCTAATAAAACAATAATGACAAGCAAGAAGAATGAACATACCTACAAAATCACAAGGGAAAGAATTAACATTGCTGTTTGGAGGGGAGACAACTAAGAAAGGGCTGTCTTTGCCGCGGCTAGCTACTCGATACCCAAGCAATAAGATTTATAAGAAAATGGGGAGAGGGGGTAAAAATGGTTAAGTGCAGGACTGACTCGAATAAGATTTTTCAAAACAGCAAATATACGGCGAGAAGCACAGCCATAAGTGGTGCAATGACAGACGTAGTGACTTTAGGCTGTCCGTTTGGTGATCTTGGGGCTGATGCGGTACCAGATAGAGTGGAAGTTGGGGTTTTTGCAGCAACGGGAGGCAAAGGAGGCTCGACAACATCTGCCTCGGTCAGGTAGGGGTTTGGAGCTTCAGCTGGTGGCAAGTATTCAGTTGTGACTAGTTGTAAAAGGCTGCCAGGCTGCACAGGAGTCATGTAACCGGGTGTTTTGTTGCCTCTATTCAAGCATCGGTTCCCTACGAAAAAGATTATCACGTCAATCAGGCAATCCCATGCCAAAAGGATTTTATAGTTTCAGAATCTAACAGTTGCAAAACTCAACCGGTAAGCACTTACTCCGGCATCTATCAGACGTCTTCGGGAAATCTGTTCAAACCTATTTTAGTCACTGAAGTTTCAAAACATTCAATTTACTCACTGAAGTTTAAACATTGAACGTTTTTTTGTCACTCCACCGTTCACCGTCGTCGTTCGATATTAAATTTCACCGGTCGTTTTGTCTCGCCTCATGAGTATGAAATTCTTAGAGACGACATTATTGAAAGAAATAGTTACGAATCTTAAATATGATTAATAAAACAAACATGAAAGATACTAAAAATGAGATGATTAGTTTTACTGTTTCATGCCAAGGCCCTAATTGCTCCCTTTTTGGTCCACTCCTGTGGATAAATATACTTTAATTTCATACTCACTCGAATGAATTTATGTAATCTTTTATTTCTTAATACCAACGAGGTTGGTACAAGTGGTAAGCAGCTTGGTATCACTTAACACAAAAACGATGGGGTGAAAGAGGCATGCTTTGTCGACAACTACAGAAGGCCTTTGTGAGGTGAATCCCTATCACATGGGGTTGATCAATGCACGCCTAATACTAACACAAACATATTCCTAACAAGTGTTACATGTAGTGACAAGGTACATTGCACTGTCGAGGAAAGAACTCAGATCCAAACCTCGAAAAAATTATCGTTGTAAGCGATAGCCACAACCCTGGACATAGAGAAGATGTTCTTGTAACACAATTTACCGTCCAATCCAAACTGATTGA
The DNA here is from genome assembly GCA_030270665.1 of Hibiscus trionum. Taxonomy (NCBI): domain Eukaryota; kingdom Viridiplantae; phylum Streptophyta; class Magnoliopsida; order Malvales; family Malvaceae; genus Hibiscus; species Hibiscus trionum. The sequence continues at coordinate 4,942,741 of BSYR01000034.1, read as the reverse complement.
CAACAAGATTATTCATAATCCATGACTTAACATAGAGGAGAATAGTACACAATCTACCAAAAATAAGTGTTTTGAATGGTGCAAGGGTGAATAGTCTCAATGGGGGGAAGTGTCAACTTGATAGTTACTTCAGACATTAACAATACAACCTTATAGGGCTGGGACCAATCTCTACATCTACTTTTGAAACATGGAATAGAGATTGAAAATAGGACCACACAAGAGACAACTTTTTTGTGAAGTAAGAATATGCAACGGTAGAGGGCAAGTTGAAGTGTCTCTAAACCTAACTGTTGGGAGAAAATGAAAAGTTTGCTCATCTTGGAAAGAAAAGGAAGAAAAGAAGAAGAAGCCTTCACTCTTTAAAATGATTAGGTCTTAAAACCCCGTTATATATTTTACTGTGAATTCGACAATCACTTCCGAATCCGAATAACATAGATCATAACAAGCTGTTGATCAGATAAATTTTGTATGATGCAATCACCATGAGAAGTAAAAATAGAAACCCTAGGGTTAGAAATGAATCAAAGCACTTTACCTTAAAATAATGAAATTTCTTCCTTCTTGTATGCGTTCAAATCTCGACATTTGTCTTGGGAATCTCCCTACTTAATTAAAAAAAATACAAACTGCTTACTTGAAAAGAAATTAGAAGATAAAAATAGAAATTTCTTACTCATATGATCATGAAATTTAAAAGTGTTTTAAAGTGTGTGTATCAGAAGAACTGATTGAGTGGGTTTTCCTGAAGATTTTCCTTGATGAGGTGTTTGTTTGGCAGGGGAGAAAGATGGAAAGAAACTTTCTTTTAGGGTTTGGAGTATTTGTTTTTTTATTTGAAGTGTTAAAACAAGGAGTGGTGGGAACAGTGGAAAGGTTTCTTCACAAACTGTACAGTTTCTGATTTTCCTCGCACAAAGCAAAGGTACCATTATTGTCACATAAATGGTCCCCAAAATCTAGACACTATACAGCTTAAATATGGGTAAACTACATCATTGGTCAGCAAATTATTACTGCTTTTCTGTTCTGGTCCCTCAACTATTTCTTTTGGCAAATCCATCACTAATGTTACGTTTCAATTCTATTTTGGTCTTTATTGTTAATTTGACCGTTGACTTACTGAAGATGGTGATGTGAGTAGGTATATTATCAATTTTAATCCCCTGAACTTATACACTTTTATCAATTTGGTCTCTTGTCGCCGACGGTTGGTGTTTTAGGACCAAATTGATAGAAATGATAAGTTTTGAGACTAAAATTATTATTATATCATGTCATGTCATCATCTCCGTTAAGTTAATGGTCAAAATTAACAAATAACCAAAATAAATTAAACGTAACACTAATGTCGATTTTACCAAAAAAAAAATTAAGTGATCAAAACTGAAAGGAAGTAATAGTTTAGCTACAAATGGTGAAGTTTACCCTTTAATTATGTATTTATATAATAAATAATGTTTATAAAACTAATATAATATATTTTTATAATTATAAAAGATATTATATTTTATGTAAAGATGTTAATTATAAAATATATCTATAACATTAAGCATAAGAATATATATATATATAGTTATATTTTATACAAAATTTGTGTAAAAAAATTTACATAACCCTTCATATTTAAATTTAAAAAAATTAAAACTTAAATTCTTAATCATAGCACCCTAAACTTTAAATTCTTATCGTAAATCCTAAATTCTACACCCTACAATCTAAACCCATAAGCCCTAAAATTAAAAAACTTGTGTATCAAAATATTTTCCATATATTTATAAAGGGTTGTATTTTTTATAAAAAAAAGTTGTATACAAAATATTACACAATCCTTCTTCAAAATATAAAATCTAAAATTTTAAATCTAAAGTCCTAAACTCTAAAGCATAAACCATAAATTATAACCATAAATCCTAATTCTAAACGCAATAACCTAAGCAACTAAACTCATAAACTCTAACCTAAACCTAGAATTTAATAAACTTAAATTTTACACAACTTGTTGTGTATCAAAATTTGTTATTTTATAAAAGTGTATTAATTATAACATAAATTAATTACATTGGTATTATTTTATAATTTTAACAACAATATAATTTAAATATTAACTTTATCAACAACATAATAACTCTCTAGCTTGATTTAGTTGGACTCCATTTTAGGTGTCTAGATTTGGAACAAAAATTCTCTACCTCAAAGCATGCCTTTTTTTATGTCTCATGTTAAAAAATATTTAAAAATTAAATAATGAACTATGACCTTAAATTTTAAATCTTAAACTCTACACCTTACACCATAAAAAATATACCATATCTTAAATTCTCTATATCCTAAACTCTAACCATATACCATAAACTCTAAACCCTAAACCCTAAGTGTGGGGAATAGATAGATGCATGCATGCCCTATTTTATATTTTTTGACGTCCTGAGTCCGTTTTTGAAGCCTGTTTCACGAAATTCTACCTCGAAGACCCCCGAATCTGTCCCTAAACCCAAGCATGCATATGTGTTTAATTGTTTCATTAAGTTAAATGTAAATCAAATAAAGGGCTAATATAAGCTTTTATCTGTTTAAAGGTAATCGAGACTCCCCCGACCATTCGTCTACTTAGCCTAGTTCCTCCCGATCCGCTCCTTCGCATGTTCCGATAGTTACTAGTATGAACTTGTAAACCCTATAAGCTATTAGAGTTATTACTTATATCTTGTAGTAACCATAATCCTTTATTGATCTAGGATCTAACACTGTGGCAAATCATAGTGAGGCAGGAGCCCGATAGATTTTCTAACCAGCTTTTGAGGTGTGTTCCGTGTGTGCTACATTTCTGTTTTGCTTGTTCACTTGAATGCACTTATTTGAACATAGATATGAAAATGTGTGATCTATGAGATAATTTCTGAACTAAGGACATGACTTCCTTTTTGTTAAAGCATGATTATATTCCCGATGAAAGCATAACTATTCTGTTGAAAGCATGATTGCTGTTTGAGAACATAGTTGTGTTATATTTGATAGCATGCCCCATGTCTGATCTGGAATTGAAATATCTGATTTATGGTTGATGTAATTAAACATATGTCTGCCATCTGAATTCTGATGCCTATGTATATTGAACAAAATTGTACTGCTAGGGGGTATATTTTGGGGATATGTTTTGAAGTGTCTGCAGGTACAGCCTTGATCCAGCTGGTAAATCCTTCTGTTAAGCTCCTACGCCCATGGGCCTAGGGTAAGTCTTTTTAGACCTAAGGCATTCCCTTAGGTAGGCTCCTACGCCTCAGGCCTAGGGTAAGACCTTCTGTATGTAGTTCAGGGGAATTGCATTTTAGAGTTCGGTTGGAGGGTAGCTAGGTTTCAATGAAACTTTGATTGTCTTGATACTTTGAACTGAATTGATGAATTATATATCTGAATTGTGTATGAGTTTATGAACACATGTTTATATGCACTTATTGGAACACACTGAGCTTCCTATCTCACACCCCAAACTTTCCCCTTTCAGATACTTTTGGATAAGTTACCCGTGGACTTGGCACTTGGAGGATCAGCACATTCTTACTATACTTTTGTTGTAATGTTCTTATCCACCATACTGTCTATTTTGGGTGACATGAGCCTATATTTTGTTACGTGTACTTTACTAGTTAGCCATGATGGCATTATTTTGTAACTCAAACTCTGAAATGGTTTTAGATTATGTACTTGTTAGTTGATTCGATGGTATGTGAGTATCATCGTTACGAGACTTTAGAATGGATATGTTTTTACCTATTACTATCTTGATCACTCTATAGCGATGTCTAGTTTTCATAAAAACTGAATACATGTCATATATATATATATATATATATATATATATATATATATATATATATATATATATATGACATGTATGTTATGATAATCCTATGTAACTTAGGTGTAACGCATAGGCAGGTACAAGGGGTTACATGCATGGTCATGCTCAAATAAGTTGATATGAGATATCATAATTATTCGTTTATAATAGTCTACTCGAGATATCAAGAAATATTAGATGGACTATACAAGTGTGACTGTTCCATGACTTGTGTCCAATCTAGATATAAAAGACAAAATGATGTAATACATGAAAAAAAGTTAATTACAAAAAGGTTATGTCGAATCATGATTTCTTGTAACTTAGGTGACAATGACATATTGCTAGATGTCACTCATTGTTTGTAATATTAGAAATGTTCTAATATTTACTACTAATGTTACATGAACCTATAGGGTCACACCCACGGTTGAAATGAGCATATATTAAACGAATTATATATGTACAATTTTGTTGTACACGGATTTAGTTAAATTAATAAATATTTGATATATATATATAATTTAACTATTGGGTAAATATTTAAAAAATAATTATTGTAATTATGACTCTTTTAATATATAAATAATACAATTCGATTTAAATCAATATATATATATATTGAAATCCTATTTAAAGTTGAATTAGGAATATATATATATATATATATATATATATATATATATATTGAAATCCTAATTAAGTTGAATTGGGATTATATATATTTAATATATATATATTGAAATCCTAATCTGAGTTGAATTAGGATTACAAAGGCTATATAAAGGCATAAGAGATCTATTAGTAATTAATACTTTTTGGGAAAAACCTTCTAAATAGTTTAGAGAGTTTTATATACTTGTTTCAACTGAGTGAACTACGTAGAGGTCGGAGCGTTATCGTTGTGACTTAAGAATCGACATCGTAGAATCGTGATTATATATGCATCTTCTCCAAATTCATAATTCCATATTTTAAACAGGTAATTCTTCACTATTGTTCACTTCGATTCGTTCCTCGGACATGGATCTCTGGTGGTGATCGCTGAATAATTTTTCCGTTGCGCCATGGGGTGTACTGGCGTGGCCCAACAATATTTCTTATAGGGTAAAATACACATTTAATCACTCAACTATCTTATCACTCTTATTTGGGTCACTCAACTTTCAAACTTTTCAATTTACTAACTGAACTTTCGAATTGCTCATATTTTGGTCACTTCGATTATTTTATTATTATTTTAAATTTTTTGCATTTTTATTATTATTTAATATAAAAATAATTTAAAATATAAAATTAAATCTAACTGTTCACCGGCCACCATTCGTCATCTTCGGATACCATCGCCGACGAACATAGATGGTAGCCATTCAGTCCTAGATTCCACTAATCGCTTCGTCTCGGCCCATTGAGTCCGAATTCGACCTCTATTTTGCCGGAAAGTGCTCGGAAGTCCACGAGAAAGAGATCAAATGTTAGGAAACTGTAGAGTGTTTAGGTGTTCTCTATTTATGAGCGCAAGTGCACACTCCTGTCAAGTTATAGTATATAAGATATCGTCTCCCACAGGGATTGGACAGCTTAAACTCGAATCGTAATTCATGCACAAAGAAAAGTGTAGAACTAATGTTTTGATATAATAATTGAAAAATGTTTTGGACAAAGTTAAAAACAATTCAAAACCAATGCTAAGTCCAAACAACTTGAAACTATGTTTATGGGATATTTCAAAAGGGTTTTAAGTGTTTTCAAAGCCAAATTCAACAAAACCATCCAAGCGTTTCAAAACGCCCCTAGGTGTTTTGATACGGGTCTTTACAGTGGCAAAACGTTTCGAAACGGGCTTTAATCTGGGTGAGATTTTTGCATAGCGTTTCGATACGGCCTTTGTCGTTTCGATACGCCTATGTGGCATTGACCTCAACGGTCATGAACCCCCAACGGCTATTTCCCAACTACCTTTTAAATGCAGGGCGTTTCGATATGGGGACAAGCGTTTCGATACGGCCAAGGGCGTTTCGATACGGGTGCTGCATCAGACTGCAACGAATCTTTCTATTTCAAAAGTGTTTCGAAACGGGGTCGAGCGTTTCGAAATGGGGAGCTGCAGAACTGCATTTATGGTTGGAAATGAAGTCTTCAACTGCTCCAATTCAACCCTAACGGCTAGTAACAACTAAAAAATCATTAAGGAGTATAAAAGGGACCTCCAAGCATCTAGGAATGGTTAATGCTTCAATTGTAACACAACATATGATCAAAATGTGTCTTAGTGCTTAAATGTCAATTCTTTGTATAGACAAACACTAGAGAGCCAAAATTGTTAGATTTGCTCAAGTGTTTTAGGATTGGGTGAGAGTTTAATTGTGCAAACAAATACCTATTAGAGGGATTTGAGTTTGCTTATTATTATCTCTTTGTAAAGAGGGTTTGATCAAAGCTTCGGGTAGAAAGCTTGATCAGTTTGTAAGGGTTTCCTCGTAAGCCTAGAAAAAGGGACGAATCAATAGTGGATTGATTGGAAATCCTTAGTGGGAAGCTAAGGTAGTGGATGTAGACCTTGGTTAGAAGGTTGAACCACTATAAATCATCTTGTCTTTATCTTTTTAGCTTTCACACCATTATCACCCAACATTCCACTTCTCCACCACTTGGCGAGTAAGTACGGTTGAAGAAATCGAGCACTATAAAACCCAAAAATTGGTATCAGAGCTTGGCTCAATTGAATATGATTAACATCCTATTGAAAAGATCCGGCAAGCTCGATCATCATTTCAAACAACCGACTCAATGGCGCAATCCATTGACAAACCGCTCTTCTTCTACGGAACACATTATGCTCTTCTTCATAAAGTCAAAGGACTACAAGCTTTGGGACATAGTAGAAGATAGTTCGTTCGTGCCTCAACAAAGCAAGGCGGATTGGAGTGCTGAAGATCGCAAGAAGATGGAGCTAAATTGCAAAGCTTTGCACATCCTATTTTGTGCATTTGGCCCCAACATCTATGAGAATGTGTCTTCTTGTGAGAGTGCCAAGGAAGTTTGGGACAAGCTCGAAGTTACATACGATGGGACAAATGAAGTAAATGAGACCAATATCGGGCTCCTCAACCTAGCGTATGAAAACTTCAAGATGGATCTGGAAGAGGACATTGAGAAGATGTTCGATAGGTTCTCCACCATCACCAATGGACTTAAAGGTTATGGAGAAGTCATCCCGGAAGAGAAACTTGTCCGAAAGCTCATCTACTCCCTTCCCGAGTCATGGGACTCAAAAAGGACCACCATCATCGAAGCCAAGAATCTCAAAACTTTGAAGCTTGATAAGCTCATGGGGTCACTTCTCACTCACCAAATTATGAAGAAGAACAAAGAAAGACAGAAGAAGAGGGAAGAGATTAGAGTTATGGGGGAGAAGAAGCTCAAATGGCTTGGCATCAACACAAATGTCATTGCTCTTAAATTCTCCACTTGCCACTATGTAGATTCAAGTGAAGAGGATGATGATGAAGAAGAGATAGTTCATCTCTTCAAGAAGTGTGCCCCTTTCATGAAGAAAGCCTTGAAAGAGCTTGAACGAGAATCCATGAAAAACCAGAAGGCAAGCACTTCAAGCCATAAGAAGAAGGCATATGTGGCTACTTGGAGTGATGAGGACTCCACCGACGATGAACAAGCCAACCTTTGCCTTATGGCCATCGAAGAAGATTCAATGGTAACTTATAATTCATCTACTTCATGTTCTTATTCTTTTGATGAATTACAAGATGCCTATGATGACTTGGTTTTAGAATTTAAAAATCACATTTTGAAAAACAAGAAAGTGATTTCAAATTTGAAAATTCAAAATGACTTGATTTCTAAAACCAAACTTGAACTTGAAGCAAAACTTGAAGAGTTTGAACAAAAATGTTTTGATTTACAAAACTTGCTTCATAAAGTTCAAGAAGAAAAAGATTTGATTTCCAAAGAGCTTGAAAAGAATTTTTTTTGGAAAATAAAACTTTTATATAAGACAATCTAGTACCCCTAGATTTGTAAATGGTAAATGTTTTAGAAGTATTTGGGTCCCAAAAGGACTAAGTACTTCAACTAAAAATGATGAAATTGAAAATGGATTTCTAAGGGGACTAAGTTTTGTGCTACTAACGTCTATGGATCCAAAGCAATTTGGATACCAAAAATTACTTGATTGTCTTTTGCTAGGTGTGATGGAGAGTGATCAACAAGTCAAACATTGAGGGGGAGCTCTATGCACACAAAGAAAGACACTTGAAGAATGAAGGCTTCACATCCTCCCTTGTGTTCAAGTGCGGTAGAAATCTAGTTGTTTCATTTGTTTAATTTGGTTTATTTTTTATTTCAACTAGATTATGACATATGTTGGACTAACATTTTGATGATGCTTTGAGTAAGGGGGAGTTATTTTAAAACCAAAATTCTAATTTTTTGTCATCTTTTCAAACCTCCTAAGTTATTTTGAACTTAATGTCTTTTGAATTCTTTTTGATATAACAAAAAGGGGGAGAGTTTGGTTTGAAAATTTGCATTTTCAAATGAATAAGGGGAGGCTTTACTTTATTTTAAACTTTAAATGAATAAGGGGGAGCTTTACTTTATTTTAAATTTGTCATCACTTATTCACATTTTTAAACTTAAAGGGGAAGAATCCCAAACAATTTTTCAAGTTGGTTTTATTATATCAAAAAAGGGAGATTGTAGAACTAATATTTTGATATAATAATTGAAAAATGTTTTGGACAAAGTTAAAAAGAATTCAAAACCATTGCTAAGTCCAAAGAACTTGAAACTATGTTTATGGGATATTTCAAAAGGGTTTTAAGTGTTTTTTCAAAGCCAAATTCAACAAAACCATCCAGGCGTTTCGAAACGCCCCTAGATGTTTCGATACGGGTCTTTACAGTGGCAAAACGTTTCGAAATGGGTTTCGAAACGGGCTTTAATCTGGGTGAGATTTTTTCATAGCGTTTCGATACGGCCTCTGCCGTTTCGATACGCCTATGTGGCATTGACCTCAATGGTCATAAACCCCCAACGACTATTTCCCAACTACCTTTTAAATGAAGGGCGTTTCGATATGGGGACAAGCGTTTCGATACGGCCAAGGGCGTTTCGATACGGGTGCTGCATCAGACTGCAATGGCTCTTTCTATTTCAAGAGTGTTTCGAAACGAGGTCGAGCGTTTCGAAACGGGGAGCTGCAGAACTGCATTTATGGTGGGAAATGAAGTCTCCAACGGCTCCAATTCAACCCCAACGGCTAGTAACGGCTACAAACTCATTAAAGAGTATAAAAGGGACCTTCAAGCATCTAGGAATGGTTAATGCTTTAATTGTAACACAACATATGATCAAAATGTGTCTTAGTGCTTAAGTGTCAATTCTTTGTATAGACAAACGCTAGTGAGCCAAAATTGTTAGATTTGCTCAAGTGTTTTAGAATTGGGTGAAAGCTTAATTGTGCAAACAAATACCTATTAGCGGGATTTGAGTTTGCTTATTATTATCTCTTTGTAAAGATGGTTTGATCAAGGCTTCAGGTAGAAAGCTTGATCGGTTTGTAAGGGTTTCCTCGTAAGCCTAGAAAAGGGGACGAATCAATAGTGGATTGATTGGAAATCCTTAGTGGGAAGCTAAGGTAGTGGATGTAGACCTTGGTTATAAGGTTGAACCATTATAAATCATCTTGTCTTTATCTTTTTAGCTTCCACACCATTATCACCCAACATTCTACTTCTCCACCACTTGGCGAGCAAGTACAGTTGAAGAAATCGAGCACCATAAAACCCAACAAAAAGTAAATGCACAAATAAGTTGGTTTATAAATAAAAGTAAATAAAATACAAGTAAATAATAGAGAAGAGATCAGATTGATAGAACGGGTCAAATTATGTTGCTCCCTAGTGTGAAACTGCGTTGAATAGGTTAAGTTGCTCTATGCTGCCAGACTTTGTTGCCTCGGCGGGGGATGGCAGATTAGCTGCTTTGACGCTTTCGCTGCCTCGGCAGTGGAATGGACGTGTGTCTCAGCGGCAAACTCGGTAGTCCTTCAAGGCTCGGCAGAACGCTTCGACAGTTATCATGCTTATGTCTAAGTCAGAATGTTGTTGTTGCCCACTATAGATAATACCAGTCGCAGCGTGAATCTTGCAAAGACAGCAATATTTGGTTCGTTCTTCTTTAGCCGCCTTAAACCCTAACCTATGTCTAGGCTGGATTGATCAACACTTGATTAGAGTGAGGACCGTACTTACTCCTTTCGTGAGTTCGACTCTCTCGATACCGAACAAATGGATAGTTAACAACTAATCTCTCGAACTTAATTAAAAACTTTGAAGAGCATGGAATAAGTAAACCTTGAAGTTTTATTGCAAAAACAAACTTGATTCCTAAACAACCGTTCTCACACTAGTTTACAACATAACCCAAACCCAAAAGAGAATTTAGAACATAATTGGTGGCAAGAAAACCTAAATTATGCCTAAGGAAAACCTAAGTTGTTTTGAAGTACAAAAGATGTCGAATATATATAGGCATTAGTTAGGTCAAGTCCTCCTTGGAGTAGAAGTCTTCAAAGTAGCTTTTTCATTAAATACAACCTTTAATTCTGACTTCTTTGAGTTGAATTTAGACTCCTTCATGTTGCCTTGCTCCGCAAGTTATCTCGGACTCCTCCTTCGGCGGCTCTGTCTGCTACTACAGGCGTCAGAAAATTGAGTGGATGGCATCGTCAGAATCAGGATTTTCTGCTCTACAGATCGCACTCCAATTCTCCAATTCCTCAGCTTGTTGTCCTGGGCGGCGGGTATGGCGGCGGCAGCTACTCGGCAACATTTGTCTCTGTCTGGAACTACATCAGTACATCTCTCTGATCTGCTGACTCAACATCATGTCCTCATCTCATGTCTCCTTTTGCCAGCTTCTAGTACCTGAAAAACAACATCTTTTCCTTACAAAATAAAAGATAATCAATAAAAAGCATGGAAAAGTAAAGAATACTGTAATATGCAATGCATGAACCTAATTATGCCTAAAATGTGCTTAAGAACGGTAATAACATGAGATGAAATGTGCACAAAATATAGAACTAATGAACACTTTACACACCCCCAAACTCGAACTATTGCTTGTCCTCAAGCAATGCAAACCTAAATATACTTGCCCTTGAAACTAACCAGAAAGAAAAAAATATGTTTTAAACTTGATTTAACACCTCAAGACCGTGGCACCTGTCATTTAATCAATGAGAGGGGAATAGCATAAATTACCTCAAAATTAAACTATAATGCAAGTGAAGTGTATGCAGAAACTGTGTACATGCTGAATTTGAAGAATATTCTAAGTAAACAAAGATGTTGTCATGGTATATAAGGTTGCTACCGAGGCAGCATAGTTAAGCACAGTTAATAATCATGGCAATAAGGGCTTCAGCTCATCACAACTACTCTCTAGGTCTGAAATTAAGATAGGAGAAAACTATAAAACCCTGAACCCTTTGAGCAGAGTCATCCCGTGAAGACTTTCATTCACACATGCAAATTTGTTCGTCACTTTAAAGATTTTTAGATTCATGGACTTTGATAGCAGCAGAGTGTCCTTGTACATGATTCTTCCTAGAGCCTGTTTCGGGCACCTCTAGGGAAAGACAACATACAAATTTCTTTTCCTGCAGTGGCAGTGCTTCTTTTTCTATTTGTTGCCTGCCGCGTCAGCTTCCTGCAACCATGTTATAATTTTGCAAATAATTCAAGCATGCAATGTTTATCATAAACTCAAACAAATTAAGCAAGTAACAGTAGTGTTTTTAATTTTTGGCAATTATAGAAAAATCCTAAGTTTACTTCATGATTTCCTCAAAATTAAGTTCATTTTAATTGGTGCGAAAAAATTAAAGTAAGCTATTCTATCATAGGCACAAGTTCTAACAAAAAAAATTCTTTTCGATTAATTCTTTAAGGCAAGTACATTATCCAACCTAAGATGCACTAGTTATGCCTAACAAAAATGAGTGCTAACCCCCCAAACTCGAGACGGGCATTGCCCTCAATGCACAAAATACAAAAGAAAAAACATAAACATAAATATAAGTACAATTATGAGAATTAAAACATAAAACATAAAAATAAACAATTAAATAAAGAAAAATAAAAAAACTCTAGAAGTTGGTTAAGGGTGAGAAAAGGCTTGGGTCATTGCGGCAGAGGACGACGATGAAGATTGAATGACAAGACGGCGACCGACAGATGTCCAGGCGGCAGACTTGGCAGGTGATACTTTTGCTGTCCAGCTCTTAGGAGTGGGACGAGGTTTTTCACGCGGTGTTTCACTCTTTTCTGGCTCGGATTCCGACTCCTCGTCCTCCGACTCAGCAGAGATGATGTGCCACTTCCTCTTCCTTGTTGCCTCCTCCATCGGTTTTGCCGGAGTGTCTGTCACCATTGGGGCTGCTGCTGCTGTTGTCGGCTGCTACTCGACCCCATTGGATGTGGAGGTGTTTGCCACCGTTTCCGCTGTACAGGCGGAGGAAAGATGTTGTTGATGCCTCTCAGGAGTGTCTGCCACCATGTTGGAAGCGGAGGTGGCAGAGTATGATGGTTAGTGCGTCGGAGACGGTATCTGGCGGTGGAAGGCGGCATGGCGGGTAGCTGCTTCTGATGGTGTTCCTTCCCGAGGTTCAACTGCGGCGGCTAGGTCGGTGGGGAAGGTTGGCAGGGTAAGACCGTCGTTGGGAAATTTCTGAAGGAGATAGGCCACAAAAGCCTCTTGGACTTGCCTCACGTACTTTATAAAGGTCAATTGTTGTTGCTCTATTCTTTTGTTGATGTCGATGAGAGTGCGCAGCAGAGAAATGACTTCACTGGTCTGGGCATCTTCAATAATGTCTGGGGTGGCTTGTGTGGCTAGCTGGGCGGCGGAGGGCTGGCTGGGAGTGATGGGTTCTGTTTCTTGGGCCTGCATCATCTGGAGGCGGACTTTTCTAGTCCAACCCTCCTTGGCACCTGTCCTAGATGTGGATGTGGTATTGAAAGTGTTGTATACTTAATCTTTTTATGTTCTTTAGTCCAAGCTGTGTGGCGAGTTTCGGGCTTTAGCTATTTTCCCTATTCTTTTGGCTTCTCTGATTTTGGTAAATGATGGGAAAAGATCCCTAATGTTCTTAACAAGGAGATGGGCGTTGAGAGATGTGAGTTTGATTGTCTTTTTGTGTTGGTCTATTTAGAAATTGCGAAACAATTTTGTTTTTTCAAGTATTATTAACTCCCCGGTGGTAGTGTGGCATCATGTCGAATGCTCTTTCTCTGAATATGTGGAGGCTGACAGTGTGACTCAGGTTGAATCTTCTTCTATTAGAAGAAATGATGATCGATGGATCCTTCCGGACATGGATTTTTTGAAGGTGAATTATGATGCATCCTTTTTGAAGGAAAGTGGGCCTGCAGCGGTAGCTGCTGTAGCACGTGAATCTTTTGGTGCTATTATTGGTGGTATGATTTTATTTAATTGGGTAGGACCATGAATGTGGATCTACATAGATGACCACTTAACTATGAAGGTGGTCTCATTTTGACCACCATATTTTCAATTTTGTCATCATGACCACTTAATTATTTAAGTGGTATCAATCAAGCCACCGCCCGTTAAAACCTAACGGTGAGGCTGATGTGGTTATTAAATAAAATTTGTATAATTATACATTTGATCCTCATTATTTACATATTCTATGAATTTGGTCCTAAATTAAATTTAGGGTAAAGTACAAAAATGGTCACCGAACTTTTAGGGTGCGTTCATTTTGGTCACCGAACCTTTAAAATTTTCATTGGGGTCGCCCAACTTTTATTTCGGTTTCATTTTGGTCCCTCCTGTTACCTTCCGTTAGAAGGCATGTTAGTTTTCCTTTCCTTCAAGCGTAAACTATATAAATGATCACCGAACTTTTAAAACGCTTTAGTTTTGGTCACCGAAATTTTAAAACTTTCATTGGAGTCACCCAACTTTTGTTTTGCTTTAAAGCAACCCCCTTGGTTTAAGAAAAAACTCTTTCAATGTATAAAAAACAAAAGTAAGAAGTAGATTTTACCTTATGATTATCGATGAACAATATTTAAAGTTGTGTAGATTGATGTATTTACGAACATAAAATATTTATATATATATAATATTCTTGAATATTATCTGTAATGTAAGCCCATCATTTTGATCTTTTGATTAAATTGTATGCAACCTCATCTTCAAGCTACTTCAAGGTAAATAAGTACAAGGGAGATAAAAAAACATTGAGGTTAATTATTGACCAAGAGTATAGCATTTTAGTTTACTTCTGAAAGTTGTATCTAAAAGTTGTTCGACAAATTTCCTAGAATATACAAGCAGAATTGATGCACCTCGTGTTTAAGTTCAAACATTAATTTACTTTGCCATTAGAGATGGAGTTAGGACCAAACATTAGGACGGGAAGAGTCTATTAAACCTTTGAATATAAAAATAAGTTGTACCCAAAATTTGTTCGACAAATTTCCTAGAATATGCAAGCATAATTGATGCACCTTGTGTTTAAGTTTAAACATTAATTTACTTTGCCATTAGATAAGGAGTTAGGACCAAACATTAGGAGGGGAAGAGTCTATTAAACCTTTAAATATAAAAATCGAGAGGGACAAAAATCTTATTTGATTAGTATTTAAACTAATAAGGACCTAAAATACTATTATACCTAAAATCAGGAGAGGCAACCCATACATCCCTTCATCCTTGTTCGCCATCATGTTCGGTGTTGTTTTGATAGATGCCTTTGTGTTGGGTAACTCCAATGAAAGTTTTAAAATTTCAGTGACTAAAATAAAAACATTTTAAAAGTTCGGTGACCATTTATATAGTTTACCCTTGAAGAAAAGGAAAACTAACGGGCCTTCTAACGGAAGGTAACAGGAGGGACCAAAATGAAACCTAAATAAAAGTTGAGTGATCCCAATGAAAATTTTAAAAGTTCGGTGACCAAAATGAATGTGCCCTAAAAATTTAGTGACCATTGGTGTACTTTACCCTAAAATTCAATATAAAAATTTATTCTTCGGTCAAATAGTGACACACATCACCACTTGATGGGAGAACTATTTTTCTTAATATTACTTTAGTTAACTAATATTTTTCCATCCAAATGGGAGTTTTCTAGCATGCGGCCGCCTAATATAAGACTAATATACGGCGTTACCGGAAACATCATAAAGAAATACCGGAAACATCATAAGATATACCGGAAACATGATAAGATATACCGGAAACATGGATTTCGAAAGTATCGATACTTTTGGATATGTTGATTTCGAAAGTATCCATACTTTCGAAAGTATCCATACTTTTAGATATGTTGATTTCGAAAGTATCCATACTTTCGAAATCCATGTTTCCGGTATATCTTATCATGTTTCCGGTATATCTTATGATGTTTCCGGTATTTCTTTATGATGTTTCCGGTAACGCCGTATATTAGCCTTATATTAGGCTGCCGTACCGCAGAACTACCCATCCAAATGAGATAGTTAACAACTTCAAAATGACGGCATTTTAGGACCTACGACTCGTGCAAGGACTCGGCCCAAAATAGGAATTACGCATTTTGATTTCTTTCTTTCTTTCTTTTAGTCCTTCATGTTTTCCATGTACTTTAATTTAGTCATAATTTGCATTATTTACTTGCTATTTCAACCTATTTAATTTTTGGTTGTTGCAATTTTTTCCTCAAAGTGCTAATTAATTAATTAATTTCTTTTTTATTTTTTTGTTATTTTGTGCCTAACATATTTTCTCTCTTTGTGACATTTTTTTTGAAAAAGAACATGCATTTTCTTTAAAATCTTTTTTAAATAGGCAATGTTGTTGTGTTACGATGATTAACGGGAAAATGTCCAAACTTTCTAGATTGCTACCTTTATTTTTAGGAAAATACTTTGATGCACAAGCTGTGTAAACTTTAGTTTACACAAGCCCTTTAATTTTAGGGTTTAGGGTTTATGATTTTATGTTAGGGTTTAGGGGTTTAGTATGTAGGGTATATAATTTAAGGTTTATGGTTAGAATTTAGAGTTTAAGGTTTAGGGCTTAGGGTTTAGGGCTTACGTTGCTAGGGTTTGTGATTTAGATTTTAAATTTTATAAAAGGATTGTGTAAAAAAAATTTACACAGCTTGTGCATCAAAATAAAACCCTTATTTTTATTCGTAACAGAAGGACATCCTCCACAAATCATTATCACGTTTCAAATAATCAAGACAATGTTGTTGTGTTAATTTAATTAAATAGGGTAGTGCCCAAACTTTATGGATTGCGACTTCTATAATTATTCGTGACAAAGAGATATTCTTCACAAAATTTGCGTTCATCCGAGGGATAATAGATTAAAATTAAAATAGATTCGTAATTATAGGAATTCGATTGTGCACAACCTAAAACGATTGATAATGACTCCGTCTTTTCAAAACACACGACATTTTCAAGTCAAATATTTTTTGAACTATAAAACGATTTTGACCTAGGGATATAGATTAAATAATCCATACTAAAAAGGAGTGTTCTTAAAAAAGAAGGGGGGAGATATTGAATCTACATTCCTTAGGAATATTGAAAGGAAATAAGGGGAAAAAAAATTAAAAAAAAAATTCTTAGATGTATTGAAAAGAAGAATAGGATAAACTACACCAGTGACCACTGAACTATTAGGGCATGCCTATTTTGACTACCGAACTATCGAACTCGTCAATCAGACCACTAAACTTATTAAATTGACCTATTTTGACCACCACCGTTAAAAAACTAATGGATGGGTGACGCGACAGTTAACGAAAATTTGTAAAATTACACATTTAGTTCATGTTATTTACCTATTATATCAATTTAGTCTTAATTTTAATTTAATTAAATAAAATTAACCAACCAACCAAATGTCACCATCTGATTGGCCGTAAACAATGAGAGAAAATAAAATTAAAGGGAATTGCACTTGTGGGGAATTAAACCCACACCAATAACATGGAGGAGTTATGCTCCAACTGCTAAGCCAAGTTCACTAATGTGATATAAGATACTAGCATATTTTATTAAAGGATTACTTTGTTGGTGAAAACTAAAGAGGGGAATTATTGGGATTCGAAATCGGAACTAATTGTACAAACCTAAAATGCTAAACCACTAAATCAACCTTATAACTTAAGAAAATTTGACTACATATAATATATGAATTGAGTAACAATTAATGAAATAATAAATATGATTAATTATATTGATATTTTATTATAGAAAATAAAAATATTTTGATATTATATAATAAAATATTAATAAAATTAATCATATTTATTTATATTATTAAAAATACTATTTATTAATATATTTCAATATTTTTAATAATCTAGAAATTATTATTTTCATTTATATTTTAATTTTTTATAATAAAATATTAATATAATTAATCATTTTTATTATTTCATTAGATTTCAAAAAAAATATTTCATTAATTGTTACTCGATTCATATATGATATGTAGTCACAATTTTCTATGTTATAAGGTTGATTTAGTGGTTTAGCATTTTAGTTTTGTACAATTAGTCCTTAGTTCGAATCTCGTTAATTCTCCTATTTAGTTTTTACCAACAAAGTAATCTTTTAATAAAATATGTTAGTATCTTATATCATATTAGTGAATTTAATAAGTTTGATAGTCTGATTGGCGAGTTCGATAATTCGGTGGTTAAAATAGATACACCATAATAGTTCGGTGGTCAGTGGTGTAGTTTACCCATAAAAATAAGCAGTGTTATAACCTTATTGTTTCATAGTATTTCGAAACCTTAACACATATAAACCAAATCCTTCAATTAACCAGGAAAAGATAATTTATCATAATCCGTCAAATAAACAATGAAAAATATTTAGAGTTTTTCTTTAAACCCATATTCACAAATAATCATCATTTTTTTATTAAAGAAAATGCCACTATATATATTATTCAGAATTTTCCCCATCAAATAAACAATGAGAAAATATTTAGAATTTATCATAATCTTAAAATATTTATCCTAAATTCGAACTCATCATGATGCCAACTTTAACATTCCCGAAACCTACCTCTACCCACCTCGAATTCGAATTTGAAAATGCCCCAATACGGTCGGGTTCAACTCAAACCCATAAAGTTTAAAAGTATTTTTGATTTCGTTGAGTGCTTTATCACCGATCGTCTTTTTCTTGTAAACATTTAACTAACTCATTTTAAATCTTTTTTAGATCTTGTAAGGTCGTTCACATTGTACATATCCAGAACTACTACTACATATATATGATCTTTAAATTTTAGCCTAAAACAAATAACTAAGAGCTTTGAACAATGAACAGTTGTCCAACGTTGTGATATTTCAATACAGTATCAAACCACTCATGCAACATCAAATATATATTTCAATCACTCCAACAGCTAACAACATAGCATTCAAACCATGAAAATCAAACACAAAACCCTAAGAAAACTAGCACAAAACCTACATTCCGGATGGAACATAAGAGAAAATAGGTGGTTATAAGAATATTACACCCTATATTACGAGATTTCGGGATGACTAATAAAATCGTAATATATCGTATACCTCAATCCTAGGAATAAAATGCGTATGTTCCTTTTCTGTGTCTTTTATATGGCCCTTTTCGGTGTCTATTTATATGTTTCACCAATGATTTTGTCACATGTATTATCAATAGAACATAAATAATCAATAAAACAAAGAAAAAATCATTAATGTATACAAAGGAACGCAGAAAAGAAACGTACAAATTGACCCCGAATTGTTACTACTCCCCATAACTATAACTAATTGTATGCGGTTTGTCACATAAATGACATAAAAAAAAACTACGTAAATAGGTTCGAATTGAGAGTATATTTCTCTTTTCTCATGTAACATTTGATTTTGGTGTCATTTAGACGACAAATTATGTTCCTTATCTGGTTGGCTATGGAGAAACCTAGGAGAAATCAACTGGAAGGGTGTAATAGATTGGGTTGCCGATGAAAATGGTGGAAAATTGAGAGAATTAAGCAAGAGGTTTTGTTGTTGTTCACCTGAGCTCAGCATCTGAAAATGGTTTACTTGTTGTCTAGGATCCGCCACATGTGGCGGGAACAAAGGCGGTGCTCCGCCTACTAGTGGTGGTGGACATAGAGATAGTGCAGACGGCAATGGCGGCGCCATGACATTGAAATTATGTACTACTTCTGAATGAGGTGCGTGTACTGCGAATCCATGACTTCCTAAATGTGACAATGATAAAGGAAAACTCGAAGTTTCCGAATGGTGATATGAACGAGACGTTGACACATTATTGCTTAAATTTTGTATCCCATGATCATCATGGCCTTCACTTCCTCCACATTTTTCTCGATTTTCATCGATTGCAACCGCCGTGATTTCTTTCGATTTAGCCCTCGAAAATGCATCGTAACTCGAAAAGCAGGCCGGCATTGGCATCGGAAACGGCATCGGCAACGGCGGGATTTCATCGATGTCGTGTTTAGCAGCATTAAGCAACCAATCAACAACCTTACTAGGTTGATTAAGTCCAAGCCTGTCTTGAAGATCATACAATTGGATTGCAGTGGGAACCGACAGCCTCACCCTTCGGTCTCTCAATCCTCGTATGGTGTAAACTTTGCTGTGCCTGTCTTTCCCCCCAAAAGCACGCGAAACACGTACGACCCTCGGATCTTTCAATCGCAGCCACGGCGACGGCGAAGAACTCGATGGACCTTTGTTGATCAACTTGGTTTCACTCCTGTCGTCGTCGTCGTCTCGTCTTGTCGGAGAATCTGCGTTTTCTGAACTCGAAATCATCTTATGTTTCTCATCGTTTAAGCATCAGAAGCTGAAAAACCAGTTGAATTCAATCCATTTTTGATGAAATTGTATGAAAAAGAAAAAACAATAAACACATAAAGTTCATAAATTAATGATAACAGTAAACAAATCCCATTTTTTTCCTGGAAAAACTAAGAAATTTTCTAAAGAAAAAATTGCTGAACTTGAGAAGATGAACAAACCCTAACTTCCATGCCCTTTTTATCAGATAGAAAGCTATGAAGATCTGAGGCAGATCTCATAGTAATACATAAAAAAGATCTGGGTTTTTACAGAAAATGAAGAAGAAAGACCAGATTCTTTGAAATAATCAAAGTTTTATGCAAAAAATCATTAGGTATAGTGAACTTACAAAAAATATCAAACACCTTAATTTAAACTTTGGTTATGGACTCACCTAGACCAACATGCATATATATATATATATATATATATATATATATATATATGTATATGTATATGTTTATATTGAGAGATGACAATTTTTTTTGTTTTAATTGCGAGAAAGATAGAACTTACTGGTGAAGTTCATCCATTTGTGAAAGGGAAGATGCTTACCAACCATAGTCCATTAAAGAATTGAAGAGGGAAAAGGAAAATAAAGAGAATAAAAGCAATGGCGGAAGGGCTTCCACGTGGTGCATATCGCCAATTGTTAAATAAACGACATTGTTGAAAGAAATAGTTACCAATTTCCAATATGATTAATAGAACGAACAAAAATGAGATGAACAACACTGATTAGTTGTAGGGATGCAAATCCACTTTAAAAATTCGAGCCGAGTTTAAATTCGTTTAACTTGAGTTGAATTTAAATAGTGTTGAGCTGGACTTAATTCGTTAAGAACTTGAATTGAGTATTGACCGAGTTGAATTCCAGTAACTCGAGATCTGTCTCGTATCGGTTACCGTCAAGTTTCAAGGATTTCAAATTTAGAAAAATAATGTGATGCATATGATGGAACACTGTAATTGTGGTAAATATCTGCTACGTTCTTCCCCATCAGATCGCTAGAAGTAGTGAAAGGTAAGCATATAAGGATTAAAGAAATGTTGGTGACGTGATATTTCATCATTAAGATCAATGGGTATGATAAAATAAAAATGGACAACATATAATGATGAAGATTAGTGACGAACAAAACTCGACTCAAGAAAAAATAATTTTTTTTTGACTCGACGCAAAATAAACCTTGACTTGGTTTGAATCGTAATTTAATAAATTTGACTCAACTTTAAAAACTTTTTATTTTGAGTTGTAAAATTAAATTTCAAATAACTCAAAATTTTTATTAATTAGTGAATCAATTTTCAAATTTGAATAGAGTCCTTCAACTCTGCTCGATATATGTACATAGCATAAGAAATATATGTACATAGCATATGCTAAATCCATAAAATAATTCACAGAAATAAATAATGGCAAACAAATCTTACACAAATCAAATACGGAATGCGTCCATTAAAGATATGTAGCTCTCAACAATTATGTGCTAATAAAACAATAATGACAAGCAAGAAGAATGAACATACCTACAAAATCACAAGGGAAAGAATTAACATTGCTGTTTGGAGGGGAGACAACTAAGAAAGGGCTGTCTTTGCCGCGGCTAGCTACTCGATACCCAAGCAATAAGATTTATAAGAAAATGGGGAGAGGGGGTAAAAATGGTTAAGTGCAGGACTGACTCGAATAAGATTTTTCAAAACAGCAAATATACGGCGAGAAGCACAGCCATAAGTGGTGCAATGACAGACGTAGTGACTTTAGGCTGTCCGTTTGGTGATCTTGGGGCTGATGCGGTACCAGATAGAGTGGAAGTTGGGGTTTTTGCAGCAACGGGAGGCAAAGGAGGCTCGACAACATCTGCCTCGGTCAGGTAGGGGTTTGGAGCTTCAGCTGGTGGCAAGTATTCAGTTGTGACTAGTTGTAAAAGGCTGCCAGGCTGCACAGGAGTCATGTAACCGGGTGTTTTGTTGCCTCTATTCAAGCATCGGTTCCCTACGAAAAAGATTATCACGTCAATCAGGCAATCCCATGCCAAAAGGATTTTATAGTTTCAGAATCTAACAGTTGCAAAACTCAACCGGTAAGCACTTACTCCGGCATCTATCAGACGTCTTCGGGAAATCTGTTCAAACCTATTTTAGTCACTGAAGTTTCAAAACATTCAATTTACTCACTGAAGTTTAAACATTGAACGTTTTTTTGTCACTCCACCGTTCACCGTCGTCGTTCGATATTAAATTTCACCGGTCGTTTTGTCTCGCCTCATGAGTATGAAATTCTTAGAGACGACATTATTGAAAGAAATAGTTACGAATCTTAAATATGATTAATAAAACAAACATGAAAGATACTAAAAATGAGATGATTAGTTTTACTGTTTCATGCCAAGGCCCTAATTGCTCCCTTTTTGGTCCACTCCTGTGGATAAATATACTTTAATTTCATACTCACTCGAATGAATTTATGTAATCTTTTATTTCTTAATACCAACGAGGTTGGTACAAGTGGTAAGCAGCTTGGTATCACTTAACACAAAAACGATGGGGTGAAAGAGGCATGCTTTGTCGACAACTACAGAAGGCCTTTGTGAGGTGAATCCCTATCACATGGGGTTGATCAATGCACGCCTAATACTAACACAAACATATTCCTAACAAGTGTTACATGTAGTGACAAGGTACATTGCACTGTCGAGGAAAGAACTCAGATCCAAACCTCGAAAAAATTATCGTTGTAAGCGATAGCCACAACCCTGGACATAGAGAAGATGTTCTTGTAACACAATTTACCGTCCAATCCAAACTGATTGACAACAAGATTATTCATAATCCATGACTTAACATAGAGGAGAATAGTACACAATCTACCAAAAATAAGTGTTTTGAATGGTGCAAGGGTGAATAGTCTCAATGGGGGGAAGTGTCAACTTGATAGTTACTTCAGACATTAACAATACAACCTTATAGGGCTGGGACCAATCTCTACATCTACTTTTGAAACATGGAATAGAGATTGAAAATAGGACCACACAAGAGACAACTTTTTTGTGAAGTAAGAATATGCAACTTTGCAAGGGTAGAGGGAAGTTGAAGTGTCTCTAAACCTAACTGTTGGGAGAAAATGAAAAGTTTGCTCATCTTGGAAAGAAAAGGAAGAAAAGAAGAAGAAGCCTTCACTCTTTAAAATGATTAGGTCTTAAAACCCCGTTACATATTCTACTGTGAATTCGACAATCACTTCTGAATCCGAATAACATAGATCATAACAAGCTGTTGATCAGATAAATTTTGTATGATGCAATCACCATGAGAAGTAAAAATAAAAACCCTAGGGTTAGAAATGAATCAAAGAACTTTACCTTAAAACAATGAAATGTCTTACTCGTGTTTCTTCCATCTTATATGTTTTCTAATCTCGGCATTTGTCTTGAAAATCTCTCTATTTAATTAAAAAAAATACAAACGGCTTACTTGAAAAGAAATTAGAAGATAAAAATAGAAATTTCTTACTCATATGATCATGAAATTTAAAAGTGTTTTAAAGTGTGTGTATCAGAAGAACTGATTGAGTGGGTTTTCCTGAAGATTTTCCTTGATGAGGTGTTTGTTTGGCAGGGGAGAAAGATGGAAAGAAACTTTCTTTTAGGGTTTGGAGTATTTGTTTTTTTATTTGAAGTGTTAAAACAAGGAGTGGTGGGAACAGTGGAAAGGTTTCTTCACAAACTGTACAGTTTCTGATTTTCCTCGCACAAAGCAAAGGTACCATTATTGTCACATAAATGGTCCCCAAAATCTAGACACTATACAGTTTAAATATGGGTAAACTACATCATTGGTCAGCAAATTATTACTGCTTTTCTGCTCTGGTCCCTCAACTAATATTGCTTTTGGCAAATCCATCACTAATGTTACGTTTCAATTCTATTTTGGTCTCTTGTTGTTAATTTGACCGTTGACTTAACGAAGATGGTGATGTGATTAGGTATAATATCAATTTTAATCCCCAAAACTTATACACTTTTATCAATATGGTCTCTTGTCGTTGACGGTGGTGTTTTAGGACCAAATTGATAGAAATGATAAGTTTTGAGGCTAAAATTATTATTATACCATGTCATGTCACCATCTTCGTTAAGTTAACGGTCAAAATTAACAAATGACCAAAATAAATTAAACGTAACACTAATGTCAATTTTACCAAAAGAAATTAAGTGATCAAAACTGAAAGGATGTAATAGTTTAGCTACAAATGGTGAAGTTTACCCTTTAATTATGTATTTATATAATAAATAATGTATAAAACTAATATAATATATTTTTATAATTATGAAAGATATTATATTTTATGTAAAGATGTTAATTATAATTATATCTATGACATTAAGCATAAGAATATTAGGGCTATATTTTGATACAAAATTTGTGTAAAAAAAATACATAATCTTTCATATTTAAATTAAAAAATTTAAAACTTAAATTCCTAACCCTAGCACCCTAAACTTTAAATTATTATTGTAAATCCTAAATTCTACACCCTACAATATAAACTCATAAGTCCTAAAATTAAAAAATTTGTGTATCAAGATATTTTCCATATATTTATAAAGGGTTATATTTTTGATAAAAAAAAAGTTGTATACAAAATATTACACGACCCTTCTTTAAAATATAAAATTTTAAATCTAAAATCTTAAACTCTAAATCATAAACCCTAAATTATAACCATAAATCTTAAGTTCTAAACGCAATAACCTAAACAACTAAATCCATAAACTCTAACTCTGAACCTAGAATTTAATAAACTTAAAATTTACCCACCTTGTTGTGTATCAAAATTTGTTATTTTATAAAAGTGTATTAATTATAACATAAAATAATTACATTGATATTATTTTATAATTTCAACAACAATATAATTTAAATATTAACTTTATCAACAACATAATAACTCTCTAGCTTGGTTTAGTTGGACTCCATTTTAGGTGTCTAGATTTGGAAATAAAATCCACTGCCTCAAAGCATACCCTTTTTTCATATTCCATGCTAAAAAAATATTTAAAAATTAAATTATAAACTCTAATTCTAAATTTTAAATTTTAAACCTTACACCTTACACCATAAAAATACATCATACCTTAAATTTTTTAAATCCTAAACCCTAATCATATATCATTATCATAAAATCTAAACCTTAATCCCTAAATGGTAATAAATGAATGCATGCTAAGAGGACAAACAATTTTCATCCCTAAATTTGAACCCTCGCCCTTGCCATTTACATCTTATATTTTTCTCACTTTTCTAACAAGATGATGACATGTGTTGTCATTTTATTAGATGATCTTAATATATTAAATAAAATTATTATAATATTATAAAATAATATTGAATTTAATTATAAAAATTTAAAATGAAAAGAGTGCAATTTTGAAAAAAAAAATATTTTTAGAGAATAAATTAAACAAATATAAATTTGGAAAACTCATGTCATTTATCCTCTATATTAAAATTAGCAATATTTTTTTAGTCAAATGCCTCACATGACATATTTTAATTGACAAAATTATTTTTAATGAATGATTTTAGTAAAATAAAAATCATACAAAAAATGTGGTATTGTCATGTACCTCATTAAAAATCTCTTTAAATTTAAAAAGGAGAAAAAGAGTATACTATGATAATTTTATTCGGACAAAACACGAAACCGACAAGAAGGTAAATACTTAGATTTTGCTTTTAACTCTAAAAATTATTACAAATGTTTTGATTCAAAATTTGAATTTTTAAATTTTTTTAATACCTAAATAAATTAATTGTTGAATTCATATATATTTTCTCTCACTTAAAACTCTTCAAAAAAAAATAGATATGTAGTTATTAATGTAATTATATTTTTACTGGTCAATAAAGATAAAATTATTTAGTAAGGTGTTTTGTACTTTTTAGCTAAAGAACACAGAGAGCACAAAATCTTATCTGCTAGACTGCTATTATATAAAAAGAAGTGAATTTTTTTCTATCTGCCACCTTAATTATATTAAACTAAAAGATTACTAATATTATTGAATAGGCAAAAAAATAAAAGATACCCCACGTTTGTATGTTTTGTCATTTGACCTCATTTTTTTCTGGAGCAAACAACCTCAAACGTTTCAATTTGGTCCAAATATGTCCATGTTAGATAGAAACTACTAGTCAACTGACGGCCAACGGTTGATTCTGACTGAACTTGCCACACGTTAAGATACGATGACGTGGCATATGCCACGTCAGATTTTTTTAAAAAATCGCTATACCCTTCTTTATGATAACACGTGGCTGACTATCAAGCTAATATGTGGCCAAACCAGATGGTGGCACGTGACGAATATGATGTTGATACGTAGTGAATATGATATTGACACGTCAACAAATCTTAACACGTGAAAAGTTCAGTCAACATCAGCTGTTGACCGTCAGTTGACTGGCATTTTTCATCCAACAGGAGCATAGTTGGACCATATTAAAATGTTGAGAGATTTTGCTCCAAAAAAAAGAATAAGGGTCAAATGATAAAACATCCAAATATTGGAGGCATCTTTTATCATTTTACCTATTAAATAATAGATTAACTATTGTCGGAGATAAGTTAAGAACTTATATTAAAATGGATAAAAATTTATTAAGTTTTAAATTTAAAATTTCAGAAGAACAAATATCTTATTTAACTAATATTTAAATTAAAAATGACTTAAACTATTATTATGCCAAAAAAAAATTAAGAGGACAACAACCTATTCATCTTATAAATAGCTTTGCCCCTGATTATTGTATAACGATATTGGTAAAACTATATTAAGAATGAAATTATTGAATTATAAATATAATTTATTAGAAAAATTCTACGACGCTCGACGAGTACTGATGATCAATATTAACGATGAACATCATTAATTTAATTTATAAAAATTAAAAATCTAAAGAACTTATCGTGTAATTATAAATTATTTAAAAATTAAAAAATAAATTAATTAAAATACATTATTTTATTTTAAATTTTATTTTAAACATAATTAAATTAAAATAACTATTCCTTAATTACAAAACCTTATTTTTTGTTTATTTGAAATTCAAGCCGCTGTCGTCACTGCCATAGTGCCATGCCAAGTGCCACCACCGCTGCCCATCAAAAATTAAGGTTTTGTAATTTAGGGTAGATATTTTGATTTAATTATGTTTAAAATAAAATTAAAAATAAAATAATTTATTTTAATTAATTTACCTTTTAATTTTTAAATATTTATAATTACACGGTCAGACTTTTAGATTTTTAATCTTTATAAATTAAATTAATGGTGCTCGTCATTAGTGATGCTCATCGGTGCTCGTCGAGCGTGACAGACTTATCCATATTATATTCATAAATACGATTGTTTTTTATATATATTATATTCATTTATTTTTATATTGAAAAATACGATTATTTTATATACAATATGGAAAGATAAAATAGTGTTACATGTTACTGGTTAGTAAAAATTGAAAATCAAAATTTTATGTAGATAAGTATATAGAATCAAAGTCCATATATACCACATTATACATTGAACTAGAATTCACGTATGCTTTTGAGATTTATAAATTAAGAAATATAAAATGTTAAAGTTAAACAAAACTCCCTTATACTAAATAGTTTTTCAAGTATAATTTAGTATAAGTTGGATGAGTACTCATTAGTACTTAATAAGAATTAATGTTCGAGTCTTATTAATAACCTCATTTGGTCTATAAAAAATATAAATGGATACAAATACAATTGCGGAAACAGTAATCATTAATATGTTTAATACTAAAATCAAAATCAAAACGTAATCAAATTGAAAAGTGAAACAAAGTCAGATTAAATCCAGACAATGTAAAACGAGAACCCACACAAATTTATACCAACGAGGAAGCTACCTTAGTTACGGGAGAGGCTTATGCCACTCCCAATTTTTTTTTTTTTTTTATCAATGACAATTTCAATCTATGCTGCTTTGAATACTTATAAAATTCAGCTTTATCCCTCCCAAATTTTAGATTAAATATTTATTAGATTCATATATTTTTTGATTACTCTCCCGTTTCTCATGACGTTGCCCTGACTAATATGAATCGACTCGTGTTGTACACCTTACTTTGGTGGGTGACTTTCTCAACATAAATTTTCTGCATACACAAGACTTCAAACTCGAGATATGCTTAAGCTATACCAAATTGCTTACTACTTAGATAAATCATAAATTTACTCAAAGTGAAACTTTAACCTAGAAGCTCAAAATTCCAAAAACCAAACCTTACTATCTCTCATAATTTGAATGGTCTAAAGGGAACACAAAGAGTAGTTTCATAAAAGACATCTTCTTTTTCTTGATATTTCGTGTAGAATGTGAGAGAGAGAGAAATAAAACAATGCTGAAAGGTCGTTTTTAGTTCATGGCAGAGAGTATTATGCAGTTGCAGTTCACTTTCTCTGCTCTCTTGTTTCTTCTTTTTTTTTTCTTCTTTTTTGCATCATTCACTGTGTTATACACATTAATTTATACCTGCACAGGCAGCTCTCTTATGCTTCTGCTTCTCTTCATATATATATGTATGTATATTAAGTTTAGTGGTTTAGGCGTGTAAGTTTAGAAGGAGATTTGTGAGTTATGCATTCTTGGTGTGTTCTGTTGTTGGTATTGTTTCTTTTTCGGGAACTTGTTTCCTTATTAATTAATAAAACCCACCTTTGCTTGCTATATATATATATATATATATATATACTCCCTCCGTCCCATAAAATATGTCCCTTATTGACTTTTTGAAAGTCAAATTTTTTAAACTTTGACTATTATTATATTAAATATTTTAAATAATTAATTTTTATAAAATATATATTTGAAAACTACTCGATTAGAGGTTTTTAAAATATATTTTTTCATATTTTTATCAATTATACATTTTAAATAATTATGAGTCAAAGTTAAAAAAAATTGACCAAAAAAAAGTCAATAAGGGACAAAAATTATGGGACGGAGGGAGTAATTTTTTAGAGTCTTCTTTATAAAGTACATGATAAACTACATCAGATACAACTGCACTTTAGGAGTTGTATCGTTTATATCATTGACCTTTTAATTTGCTCAATTATAACACTAAATTTTGATTTTGGTTTGAATTATAATATTGAGTCATTAGCTCGATAACAGTGTGATGACGTGGTCAAAACGACGTCGTTTTAGACACTAAATTTTAGGGGTTATCGATTTTGCCACCAACTTTTAAAATGATTCTATTTTGCCCGCTAGACACTTCGGCCGCCGCTGACGGCTAATCGTCGCGCGTCCCGGTTATCATTTGTAACACCCGAGTTTAGGGGTTAGGTGAAAATAATATTTTAATATTATTTTGGGCTCGGTTTTATACTCTAAATAATATGTCGAGTTGTTTTCAAAATTAATCAATTTGGGATTAATCACGTTTTAAGATTAAACCACTTTCAACCATGGATTTACCTCCCTTGTAGATATTCCATTTCATTAGGGGTAAACTAGACTTTTAAGCCTCAAAATATACCACATGTCAAATAAAACACCCATCTTTCTACTATTCATCTTCCCCTTCAAAACTCACCAACGGGAAACCAAGGCTCAACACCCAAATCACTGTTCCATCCTATTTCTCACTCATTTCAGCCCCAAATCGAAAGGTAAGGACATTTTTGACTTCCCTTCATCTTTCCCTCTTTAAAAGTACCATTTATTTTCATTTTCATTGAATATTTGGAAATGGAGTTTTCTAAGAATTTGATTAAAAATGGTGCCTTTGTGTAGCTAAACCTAATATTATGATTTATTATGGTTAGTTATGGAATGTAGGAGCCAAATGATGCTACATATGTAAATTTCAAATGATTTTAATCAATTTTCGGATTTGGGTTTCCAAGGGGTTTTTGGAGGGTTTTAATGTGGGTTTGGGGGCTGTTAAAGGTTGGAATTTGGGGGCTGTGGGTAGTATGATATATGAGGATCATTTTGGGTGAAATTGATGCTTGTTTGGGTGCTTGAAATTAGAGTTTTCAGTGGGTCAAGTGGGCTGCTCGAAAATCCTGTTTTTGGTCTTGTTTTGAGTGTTGGTTGCTTGGTAATGTAATCCGGGTTAGTTTCGATGACAAGATTTTGATTGTGGATGTTTTGTTTGTGTTTGGGATTGATTAGAATCAAGTTTGGGCATCGGTGAAGCATCGGAAGTGAATCCGGGGAATTGAAGACAATTGCTTGCTTGGTCTTGAGCTCGGGAGTTTAGGTGAGTGGTTAATTGTTTTACTTGGCTTTAAAATGGTTGGTTCGAGTAGATGGACTAGGTCGGGCTTGGTAGACCCACCTAGAGTTAGGATTAGGGTGGTAACCTAATCCTAAACTTGATCTAGAGTCTTTGGATGAACTTGAATGTATGAATGTATATGCCTCGTATGTGTTGTGATATGAATGCTTATGTATATTGTATTATACATGTGAGATGAGACATGATTTGTATTACTTAAAGCATGCATGGTGTTGGTTCATGATTGTGTTCATGGTGAGTACGTGCTAAGCACAGAAATAATTGAAATGAGTATTGTGGAATGAGTAAAATATTGGCACTAGTATACTTAAATACAAATGATCGATCATTAGGATGTTAGTGTGTACACATGAGTCAAAGTCGCACGTGGCCTTGGTGGCGTTGAGTCACCAAGGAGAAGTATGGGTACGCCCGGAAATGGTATTTAAATATAGTCGGTGATGAGTGGAATCCCATCGACGGGGCGTGAGGATGAGTGGAATCCCCTCCGCGAGACCGGTGATGAGTGTAATCCCACCGTCAGGTAAAGGTTGTGTTGTTGGATGTGAGTTCCAACGGTTATCCGCGTATTTGAGTCATATCTAGGTGCCAATGTTGTTTGATATATGTATCAATGTGTTGAGATTAATGATCCTTATGTGGATGTTTGATGTGGCTATTTATGTTGAGGAAGTTAGAGCTTGATGATCATGACATTTACTTGTATATATTGTTCATGCATCTTATATTGTGGCTCTTGTGGATCCTTGGTATGTTTGTGTAATGCCTTGGCTAGATCGTGCTCGGACCCTGCAATGTTGAGGTTTGTTTTTAGAGCTTACCCTCACTAAGCATTATTGCTTACGCTCTCTTTGTTCAACATTGCAGATCCTTAGTTCGTGGGTTGCTTGCGCAAGTGGAAGGCTCCAAGTGTGGTTTTTGGACTTGAGTTCACCAAGTATGGATTTTAATGCTAAGACATGTAATAGTTTAAGCAATGGGATGTGTAATGTTTTGTTGGTTGTTGTTGGTTGCTAGGAGCATGTTTAGACTCCTTAATATCTTGCTTTTCATGGTTGTGTTGCCTTGTTGTATGTCAACTCATGCCTAATTGCTTACTCTTGTTGAATGTTAGCCTTATGCCTAAGAGGTTGCCTTCATGTTTGAATGTTGATGTATGAGTCTTTGGATGCTTGAATGCCATCTTTGATTCAATTGCATGTTCCCTTGATGAATGTACATGTTGGGTGCTTGTATGGCTAAATAGTGATCTGTAAATGTTGTATGAATGATTGGTTGGGGTTAGGGAAGTCTTAAATTGCATCTAGGTTCGAGTCTTGCATGTTTTGGCTGAGTTTGGGAGTTTTGGCCGTGTAGGGGTATCGATACGGTTAGTCCAGTATCGATACCGCCTTCTTGCCTCAGGCCTCGTGTATCGATATGCGAGGGAGGCGTATCGATACCTTTTTGGTCACTAGAGCTACTGTCGATTTCGGTATCGATACGGGCCTATAGGGTATCGATACCGTCATCTTAGCGTTGACCGTGGAAAGTCAACCGTTGGGGAGGGTATCGATACGCTCCTTGGGCGTATCGATACGGTCTTTACTGGTTGACTCTGACCAGTTGACCTAGTCAAGGGGTATCGATACACCCCTTAGGGGTATCGATACCGCCTGCAGTTTATGTTTAAAATTGGGCTGTAACATGATTGCTTGAGTTCGTTTGATTGTTTTGTATATGTTGTTCCGCTGTATGATCACTTAGGGTTTAATATCTATTTAGACAAGATTTTAAAATGAAAAAAAAATAGGGTTGTTAACCGAGGGGGAATCCTTAGGGCTTTTCACTCAGTTTTTCCCGTGTGGCCCACTCGGACCGGTCATCCGACCAGACCGGGACGAGGGGGTTACACTTGTTGGTATCAGAGCCTAAGGTTACTGAGACCTTGGGCAGGTAAGTGAGGTAAGTTCAAGTTTTTGCTTGATATGCACGGTGTTTGCTTGCTTGTAAGAATGGTTGCTTGTTTGACGAGTATGTTGCTTGTTTTATTCAAAGCATGTGTGTGTGAGTCTCATTGCTACTATTACATTGGAAAATGGTTTTGTTTTAGTGAGGGAACGTACTTGAACACTTGGAAGCCTTGCCTTGCTAACCCAACTTGTATGTTTTGTTGTTGTGGTTGTAGTTAATATTTGTGAGAGCAATGTCTAGACCGAGAGGTAGACCGAGAGTGGTTCGTCAGGAACCACGGGTTGCGGCTCCTGTTGAGCCGGCTGTTGGTGTGGAGGCTCATCTGGAAGGGCCGGTGGCTGCGGGAGTTGGCGCTCCACCACCACCTCCTCCACCTGGAGTTGGAGGTGAGGATGGAGCCGGAGGAGATGGACCTCAAGGTGGCCAAGGTGGCCAAGGTCCAGCTGGAAATGATATGACTCCGCTAGTACAAGCGATAGCGGGAGCTTTCCAGGCCGCAGTTGCGGGAGCTCAGGCTGCAGCTCAGCCTAGATGTGATGATGCTAGTCTCCCTTTGGAGAGGCTCCATAGTTTGGGAGCCGAGGAGTTTAGAGGATCTACACCGGAGAGATCGGAGTTATGGTTGGAGAAGACGGTTCGTATCTTAGCTCAGATGGGTTGTGCGGGCGCACGTAGATTGGGTTGTGTGATCTCATTGCTTCAGGGTGATGCCTACACCTGGTGGGTCACCATTACTGCCGGGGTTCCAGAGGCCGAGATAGATTGGGATTTCTTTGAGTTTGCTTTCCGAAAGAGGTACTTGGGACCGAGGTATTTGGATGAGAAGAAGCGAGAGTTCATGGCTCTTACTCAGGGAGATGCTTCTGTGACTGATTATGAGATTCGCTTTGTTCGTTTGAGTCAGTATGCTCCGGAGTTAGTGCCTACTGAGAGGGCTCGATGTGATCGTTTCAGATACGGGCTTCATGAGGAAGTTAAGAGGTATACCTTAGCTTCAGATTATTCTGACTTTGATGTCTTGGTTGCTAGAGCCAAGGACATTGAGCATAGCTTGGGGCTGGCCAAGCGTTCTAGGGGATCTAGTTCTGGTAAGAGGCACAACAACTTTGATGGTAGAGATGCTAAGAGGCACAGAGGTGGCGGACATCAGTTTGATCAGAGACGTGGCAGTGGCCACCATGGTAGAGGCCATCAGGGCCATAGAGGAGGAGGGCGTTTGCCCGAGTGTGCACAGTGTGGGAGGCAGCACACTGGTGAGTGTTGGGGTAACTTCCATGCTTGTTGGAACTGTGGTTCGAGGGACCACTTTAGGAGGGACTGTCCACGTTAGGCAGCTCAGGCACCGAACATTGCTCAGGCTCCTGCGAGAGGTAATGATTTTCAGAGAGGCCGTGGGCGCGGTCGTGGCTACTTCCAGCCTAGGGCTGATGCACCTAGGGGAGATGCTCAGAGGAACCTTGCTCATGTTGTGGCTGTGCAGCCAGAGGCGGGAGGACCAGCGAGAGTTTATGCTCAGAGAGAGGCCGGGAACGACACCGATGTGATAGCAGGTAATTTCGAGTTACAGTCTATGTCTTTGCTTTCTTTGGTTGATTCGGGTTCTACGCATTCCTACATTTTGAGTGAGCATGCACAGAAGTTAGATATTTTTGTTGAGATCTTAGATGTAGGTATGGATGTTACTAGCTCTTTTGGTGAGACAGTTGTGGTTAGACGTATGTATAGGAGGTGTCCACTGAAGATTCAGGGTCATGTGTTTCCAGTTGATATGATGAAACTTCCTTTCTACGGTTTTGATATTATATTGGGTATGGATTGGTTGGTTGAGCATCGGGCTAGTGTGGATTTTGAAACGAAGAGAATTTTCTTGAAGCTCTCTGATGACTACGAGGTAGTGGTAGTGGGCGAGAACATTAAGTTCTTGTCCAATGTAGTGTCAGCTTTAGAGGCTCATAGGTTGATGGACTCGGGATGTGGGGCTTATTTAGCTTATGTTATGAATCCGGATATGAGTGAAGCTAGACCGAAAGATATCAGGACAGTGTGTGACTTTCCAGATGTGTTCCCTGAAGAGTTGCCGGGTTTGCCTCCTGACAGAGATGTTGAGTTTGTGATTGAGACAGTCTCAGGGTCTAATCCAGTTTCGATAGCTCCGTACCGCATGGCTCCGAAAGAGTTGAAAGAATTGAAGAGTCAGTTGCAAGAGTTATTAGACCGTGGTTTCATTAGGCCTAGTAGTTCTCCGTGGGGTGCTCCAGTGTTGTTTGTGAAAAAGAAAGATGGTAGTATGCGCATGTGCATTGACTATAGACAGTTGAATCAGATGACTGTGAAGAACAAGTATCCGTTGCCTCGTATAGATGATTTGTTTGATCAGTTGAGAGGTGCTTCAGTATTCTCGAAGATAGATTTGAGATCCGGGTACTATCAGTTGAAAGTGAAAGAGTGTGATGTTCCAAAGACAGCTTTTAGGACTAGATATGGTCACTATGAGTTTCTTGTGATGCCATTTGGGCTCACAAATGCACCAGCAGCATTCATGGACATGATGAACAGAATTTTTAGGGACTATCTAGATCGCTTTGTAGTTGTCTTCATTGATGATATACTTGTGTACTCGAAGACAGAAGAAGAGCATGATGAGCACTTGAGATTTGTTTTACAGAGATTGTTGAGCAATCAGTTGTACGCGAAGCTTAGTAAGTGTGAGTTCTGGATTCGAGAGGTTGTGTTTCTTGGCCATGTTGTTTCGGCCGAAGGTATCCGTGTTGATCCGTCGAAGATTGAGTCTATTGTCGAGTGGAAACAACCTAAGTCCGTGACTGAGATTAGGAGTTTCCTAGGATTAGCCGGTTACTATAGGAGGTTTGTTGATGGCTTCTCTAGAGTAGCTGCTCCTTTGACTAAATTGTTGCAAAAGGGAGTTAAGTTTGAATGGTCAGATGCAAGACAGAAGGCTTTTGAGAAATTGAAAGAAGCTTTGACGAATGCTCCAGTGTTAGTGCAGCCTGTTTCGGGTAAGGAGTTTGTGATTTACAGTGATGCTTCCTACGTAGGCTTAGGATGTGTTTTGATGCAAGATAGGAGAGTTGTTGCTTATGCTTCTAGACAGTTGAAGATTCATGAGAAGAACTACCCTACTCATGATATAGAGTTGGCCGCAGTTGTGTTTGCATTGAAGATTTGGCGTCATTACTTGTATGGTGAGAAGTGTATTGTTTACACCGATCACAAGAGCTTGAAGTACTTGATGACACAGAAAGAGTTGAATTTGAGACAGAGAAGATGGCTAGAGTTGCTAAAAGATTACGATTTGACCATTGAGTACCATCCGGGTAAAGCAAATGTAGTAGCCGATGCTTTGAGTAGAAAAGTGGCCGTTGAGTTGAGAGCTATGTTTGCTAGGTTGAGTGTGTCCGATGATGGTGGTCTGATCACCGAGTTGCAAGTGAAGCCTTCTTTGATTCAGTTGATTAGAGAGAAACAGTTGCAAGATGCGAGCCTAGTTCCTCATGTTCAAGACATAGCCGAAGGAAGACCAACTGAGTATAGTTTCAGTGGTGAGAGTTTGTTGTGCTTTAGAGATAGAATCGTTGTACCAGAAGATGTTGAGTTGAGACGTCAGATTCTGAGTGAAGCACATTCGAGTCCCTTTTCTATGCATCCGGGTAGTACCAAAATGTACCGAGATTTGAAGAATGATTACTTCTGGGTTGGTTTGAAGAGAGATGTAGCCGAGTATGTGAGTCGTTGTATGGTTTGTTAGAGAGTGAAGGCAGAACATCAGGTTCCTTCAGGTTTGCTACAGCCTTTGAAGATTTCGGAATGGAAATGGGAGAGGATCACCATGGACTTTGTATCGGGGTTGCCTTTGTCTCCTTCGAAGAAGAACTCAGTTTGGGTGATTGTTGATAGGTTCACTAAGTGTGCTCACTTCTTAGCAGTGAACACTACGGATTCCTTAGACAAGTTGGCAAACTTGTACATCCGTGAGATCGTGAGACTTCATGGAGTTCCGAAGTCTATTGTTTCAGATAGGGATCCTAGATTTACTTCGAGGTTCTGGAATTGCTTGCATAGTGCTTTGGGTAGTCGTCTGCATTTCAGCACATCTTATCATCCGCAGTCCGATGGGCAGTCAGAGCGAGTGATACATATTCTAGAGGATATGCTTCGTTGTTGTGTGATTGATTTTCAGGGTTCTTGGGAGAAACACTTACCGTTGGTTGAGTTTGCTTACAACAACAGTTATCAGTCTAGTATCCAGATGGCACCATATGAAGCTTTGTATGGTAGACGATGTAGGACTCCGATTTGTTGGGCGGAGACAGGTCAGAGATTGTTACCTATGCCAGACTTGCTTAAGGGAACCACAGAAAAGGTGAAGTTGATATGTGACCGCTTGAAAGCAGCTTCCGATCGTCAGAAGTCTTATGCAGATTTGAAGAGGAAAGAGGTTGAGTACTCAGTGGGTGAGAAAGTGTTTCTGAAGGTATCTCCGTGGAAGAAGGTAATGAGATTTGGCCGGAAGGGCAAGTTGAGTCCGAGGTTCATTGGTCCGTATGAGATAGTTGAGCGGATTGGGCCTGTAGCTTATCGGTTGAGGTTACCTTCTGAGTTAGAGAAGATCCATGATGTCTTTCACGTGTCTATGCTTAGGAGATATAGATCAGATCCTTCCCATGTGATGCCCGTTGAGGAGATAGAGTTAAATCCAGATTTGTCTTATAATGAAGAGCCCGTTGAGATACTTGCTTCTGATAGAAAGGTGTTGCGTGGCAAGACCATATAGTTGGTCAAGGTGTTGTGGAGACATAGAGGTGTGGAAGAGGCCACGTGGGAGAGAAAAGCATATATGGTTGAGCAGTTTCCGTATCTGTTTCCACCAGGTAATTTCGGGGACGAAATTTCCTTAAGCGGGGGAGAGTTGTAACACCCGAGTTTAGGGGTTAGGTGAAAATAATATTTTAATATTATTTTGGGCTCGGTTTTATACTCTAAATAATATGTCGAGTTGTTTTCAAAATTAATCAATTTGGGATTAATCACGTTTTAAGATTAAACCACTTTCAACCATGGATTTACCTCCCTTGTAGATATTCCATTTCATTAGGGGTAAACTAGACTTTTAAGCCTCAAAATATACCACATGTCAAATAAAACACTCATCTTTCTACTATTCATCTTCCCCTTCAAAACTCACCAACGGGAAACCAAGGCTCAACACCCAAATCACTGTTCCATCCTATTTCTCACTCATTTCAGCCCCAAATCGAAAGGTAAGGACATTTTTTACTTCCCCTCATCTTTCCCTCTTTAAAAGTACCATTTATTTTCATTTTCATTGAATATTTGGAAATGGAGTTTTCTAAGAATTTGATTAAAAATGGTGCCTTTGTGTAGCTAAACCTAATATTATGATTTATTATGGTTAGTTATGGAATGTAGGAGCCAAATGATGCTACATATGTAAATTTCAAATGATTTTAATCAATTTTCGGATTTGGGTTTCCAAGGGGTTTTTGGAGGGTTTTAATGTGGGTTTGGGGGCTGTTAAAGGTTGGAATTTGGGGGCTGTGGGTAGTATGATATATGAGGATCATTTTGGGTGAAATTGATGCTTGTTTGGGTGCTTGAAATGAGAGTTTTCAGTGGGTCAAGTGGGCTGCTCGAAAATCCTGTTTTTGGTCTTGTTTTGAGTGTTGGTTGCTTGGTAATGTAATCCGGGTTAGTTTCGATGACAAGATTTTGATTGTGGATGTTTTGTTTGTGTTTGAGATTGATTAGAATCAAGTTTGGGCATCGGTGAAGCATCGGAAGTGAATCCGGGGAATTGAAGACAATTGCTTGCTTGGTCTTGAGCTCGGGAGTTTAGGTGAGTGGTTAATTGTTTTACTTGGCTTTAAAATGGTTGGTTCGAGTAGATGGACTAGGTCGGGCTTGGTAGACCCACCTAGAGTTAGGATTATGGTGGTAACCTAATCCTAAACTTGATCTAGAGCCTTTGGATGAACTTGAATGTATGAATGTATATGCCTCGTATGTGTTGTGATATGAATGCTTATGTATATTGTATTATACATGTGAGATGAGACATGATTTGTATTGCTTAAAGCATGCATGGTGTTGGTTCATGATTGTGTTCATGGTGAGTACGTGCTAAGCACGGAAATGATTGAAATGAGTATTGTGGAATGAGTAAAATATTGGCACTAGTATACTTAAATACAAATGATCGATCATTAGGATGTTAGTGTGTACACATGAGTCAAAGTCGCGCGTGGCCTTGGTGGCGTTGAGTCACCAAGGAGGAGTACGAGTACGCCCGGAAATGGTATTTAAATATAGTCGGTGATGAGTGGAATCCCATCGACGGGGCGTGAGGATGAGTGGAATCCCCTCCGCGAGACCGGTGATGAGTGTAATCCCACTGTCAGGTAAAGGTTGTGTTGTTGGATGTGAGTTCCAACGGTTATCCGCGTATTTGAGTCATATCTAGGTGCCAATGTTGTTTGATATATGTATCAATGTGTTGAGATTAATGATCCTTATGTGGATGTTTGATGTGGCTATTTATGTTGAGGAAGTTAGAGCTTGATGATCATGACATTTACTTGTATATATTGTTCATGCATCTTATATTGTGGCTCTTGTGGATCCTTGGTATGTTTGTGTAATGCCTTGGCTAGATCGTGCTCGGACCCTGCAATGTTGAGGTTTGTTTTTAGAGCTTACCCTCACTAAGCATTATTGCTTACGCTCTCTTTGTTCAACATTGCAGATCCTTAGTTCGTGGGTTGCTTGCGCAAGTGGAAGGCTCCAAGTGTGGTTTTTGGACTTGAGTTCACCAAGTATGGATTTTAATGCTAAGACAAGTAATAGTTTAAGCAATGGGATGTGTAATGTTTTGTTGGTTGTTGTTGGTTGCTAGGAGCATGTTTAGACTCCTTAATATCTTGCTTTTCATGGTTGTGTTGCCTTGTTGTATGTCAACTCATGCCTAATTGCTTACTCTTGTTGAATGTTAGCCTTATGCCTAAGAGGTTGCCTTCATGTTTGAATGTTGATGTATGAGTCTTTGGATGCTTGAATGCCATCTTAAATTGCATCTAGGTTCGAGTCTTGCATGTTTTGGCTGAGTTTGGGAGTTTTGGCCGTGTAGGGGTATCGATACGGTTAGTCCAGTATCGATACCGCCTTCTTGCCTCAGGCCTCGTGTATCGATACGCGAGGGAGGCGTATCGATACCTTTTTGGTCACTAGAGCTACTGTCGATTTCGGTATCGATACGGCCCTATGGGGTATCGATACCGTCATCTTAGCGTTGACCGTGGAAAGTCAACCGTTGGGGAGGGTATCGATACGCTCCTTGGGCGTATCGATACGGTCTTTACTGGTTGACTCTGACCAGTTGACCTAGTCAAGGGGTATCGATACACCCCTGATGGGTATCGATACCGCCTGCAGTTTATGTTTAAAATTGGGCTGTAACATGATTGCTTGAGTTCGTTTGATTGTTTTGTATATGTTGTTCCGCTGTATGATCACTTAGGGTTTAATATCTATTTAGACAAGATTTTAAAATGAAAAAAAAATAGGGTTGTTAACCGAGGGGGAATCCTTAGGGGTTTTCACTCGGTTTTCCCCGTGTGGCCCACTCGGATCGGTCATCCGACCAGACCGAGACGAGGGTGTTACATCATTCGTGACAAGATCAATATCTAAATGTTCGCATTTCACTTCTTTTTCTTCTCCTCGAATTAGTTTTTCAATAAATTCATTCAAAGATGATGAATTTGATCAAAAAAGTTCATCAATCTTAAGGTTTGAGAACTTTTCGGATCAGAGAGGTTTGACGTGTTTGTTCGAAAATTTGAATGGTGATAAGAGCTTTTTTAGAAGGCAAACAACATACCTCAAAATTAGCCTCATCGGACGATCGTCGAAGGAGATCAGAATATTAACATGTAAGACATTTTAATTGATTTTCGTCGACTATGAGTAAGTTTCATGAAAAATCAATCTGGCGAAAAGAAAGATGAACGAAATTTCAACGTTTTGGTACTGATCTTGCAACGAATCATAACCGGTGACGGGCGGCGAGTGACCATAACAACAATAGGAATGTTCAGTGACAAAAATATAATCTTTTTAAAATTTAGTAGCGAAATCGATACACTCCTAAAGCTCTTTGCCTTAAACGACTTCATTTTAGACATCAATAACCACATTGAAACGACGTCACCACATCAACAACCATCATCTATGTCATTACACCTTTATTAAATTAATCGTCCTGGTGTAGTTTATTTTAAAGTAAATTTATCCCTCCAAACACATAACTTTTGAAATTATCAATTAAATTAAAACCCAATCGTATACGAGTTGTACATGAAAATAGAAGGGAAAAAAAACATTAACAACATTATTTTTTTTACCGGCAAATAATTTATTATTAAAGAGAATCATACAATCAAATCTAAAATTTAGTATCTCAATAAAAATCTCCCAATACTTAGATAATACATATGAAATAGATAGGCAAATTGGTTTGAATATTCCTTTTGGGAATTTATTGGGGAAAATAACCCCCAAAGTTTGATATTGGGAAAAATACCTCACTTTCATGCCATGTAGGACAAATTCGCGTCCTGGGGAAAGCGAATTCCTGTGACGTGTCAGTCAAAAGAAAATTCGCGTCCTGCAAGACGCGAATTCAACGTATTATTGCTGCCCCCGCACGATCAATTCAGGAGAAAGATGAATTCAAACCAATAAAAGATGTTTAGGTAGCAATATTTGTGATCGAATAACGGGTTATCTGGGGACCCGATTAAAATTTTTGAACTATAACGGTGTCGTACTGAAACATATCTTTAAGTTGGTGTGAAGATACGAGCGTATACAATATCCTAAGATGTTTGAAAATGGCCTGGAAATGGGCAAGTAACAATGTTTTAGAAGGAAACATTATTGTATAGACATGTTTAAATGCATTTTACGGTGTGTTTCGAACTTTTTTTTGGTTTTTCCTAAGTTTGGAGACAAAGATGTGCAGCTTAATTTTACAGTGGTGCTAAAGTTCAGAGGAAGACGGTGTCCGAAAATGTGAGAAAATTGTATTAAAAATGCTATCAAAGTAACATTTTCGAAGCAAAAAATGTGTCCATAGGCATGTTTTTTTTTTAATTTAAAGGGCCTCGTTAAAACCCCCCTCTAAACCTATGTAGGGGGAAAAGAGTGCCCATAAGATTTATTAAATTACCAGATAATACAAGTTCACAAATCAGAAAAGAGTACACAATGGTTGATCTAGTTAGTTCGGGGGCCGGTCCTAAGAGGGCATTTCCTAATATGATGTCCAGTGTTCCCACATTTACTGCACCTCTTAGGTTGTCCAGTCTTTTCTCTCGGAATCATATCCTCGGCACAGTGAATCCTCGTTG
Source organism: Hibiscus trionum (assembly GCA_030270665.1). NCBI lineage: Eukaryota > Viridiplantae > Streptophyta > Magnoliopsida > Malvales > Malvaceae > Hibiscus > Hibiscus trionum. The sequence continues at coordinate 4,901,226 of BSYR01000034.1, read as the reverse complement.
ATTTTGGTCGGCCTTTTTTCTTTCGTCGCAGGGAGGGATCTCGGCATATCTTTGGTTTGTTGTTGATTATACGACGGTCACGTGCATTTCCGACCAGAGGGAACTCGTTTCGATAAACCTTGAAAACGGTTTCGAGCCTGTAGACCGAATCAATGAGTGTCGTTGCATCAAAATGAACCGATGCACATGCTGCGAAAGCATGCGAACACAGGAACTTGAACGTCTGGAACTCCCCGCAATCGCATGTTCGTTTTTGCAAATCAATCACGTAGGTGTATTGCGTTATTCCTTGCAACGGTTTAGAAAATTGTGTGACCTCAAAGATGTGTTCCCGAAGAGAGAAGCACAACGCACCCATCGAGTTTGCATGCGCAATGGACGCTTGGATTTTATCGGCGAGATCTGGATGAAATATGTGGCCACCTACCATCCAGTTCATTGCTTGTTTGCCGAGGGTTGCGAAAAGGGTTGCCAATCGGTAATATGTTGCTTTGACAACGGACGTGATAGGTAAATGGCGCGTTCCCTTAAGAGACGAATTAATCACCTCAGCCAAGTTTGTTGTCATATGGCCGTATCGACGACCCCCGTCATAACATCGCAACCATTTCTCCTTCGGTATCTCCATAAGATAGTTATACCCGTGTGGATTCCTCAATTGCAACTCCTCCAGCAGCTCTTCAACTTGATTAACTCGGTGTGCGTTACCTGTTGAATAAGACATGCAATATAGTTAATTGGTAATAATATGAAAATGGTGGACGTAGAATAACAAAATGGAATGGTTGCATACCCATACGGAGAACCATTATACGTTCATCCTCGTTCTTGAACCTCTGATAGTAGTTTGCTGCTATATGTCGCAAACAATACCGGTGATATATGTATGGGGGTTTCTATGAATCTCCTAAACATTAAATTGCTCCCCAAATCCCTGCGCCTCTATCTGAAATAATAGCTAGGCCATCTTCACGTGTACGCAAAACTCGACGCGAGACATACTTGCGGAGGTTGTAAAGGAAAAACTCCCAAGAAGGGATATTTTCCTTTTCAACAATCGCAAAAGCAACTGGGATACATTTTCTGTTGCCATCCTGGGTAACTGCAATTAGCAATATCTGCGTGTACCTGCCATATAAAAATGTGTCGTTGATCTGGAGCATATGTTTGTAGTGACGGAAAGCCTTTATGCATTGGGGGAACATACAGAAAAGGCGATGAAATTCGACCTCCCCTGGTACAACACGATCGTTGTAGTACTTCGAAACAGTCTCCAATTCCACAATTGTCCCTGGATTGTATTCCTGCATAACTTGAAGCCATGATCGCAGATCGTTGTATGATAGCTCCCATTGCCCGTACAGTGTTTCGATGGCTCGATATCTTGCATACCATGCCTTATCATAATTGACGGTGTACTTGTAAATGGATTTGATAACAACTATACACATTGGCACGGATACACATGGGTTTGCTTTCATGAGTGGAAGGATTGCGTCAGAAAGCACGTGTACATCCAAGTTAGGATGGTCTTGGCTGAGGCTCCCAACGGAGCATGTATGAGGCCCTATATATCTTGTTATTTTCCACAGGTTATTCAGCCTTTTCAATTGCGACACATGAACCCTCCATTTACATCTGGCGGACTTGTGAGGACACTCTGCAATATATTTCCTGGCCTCAGTCTTCCAAACGGTGGACGTAACTGAGCGCTCAATGTTGTAATGCTTGATGGCAGCCTCCGCGAGCTTTTTTGTCCTGAAGACCATTCCAACATGTAGCTCAGTCGAACCCACATTCCATTGGTTGAAATGGTCTAATTGTGGATGTTCTGGGAATTTAGTATCGAAGAAACCATCCATATCCACTGTTGTAAAGTGCGAAGGTGGGTCGTAATATGTTGCACAACTGGTTGGTCAATGCAGTTGTGTCGAACGAACATCACCGTCCTCATCATCCTCAGAAGAGTTTTCTGCGCTCTCCTCTGATTCCACCGGCTCGTCAATGTCAGATGGTTCAGAAGGAAAGAGACCCATCTCGTCACCATCGGGCCCAACCTCTGTATGCGGCTCTTCATCAGAAAGCGCATCATCAAACTGGAAAAGTTCTGCATCATCATAAACGTGTGCGTGAACAGGTTTTGAAGTCATAACCGGATCGACAATAGCGGCGGTTGAATGTCTCCCCACGGATAACATATCATCCACATTTCGGTGACTTGGGATGTATGTTGAGTGGCGCCCGGTAGAGAAAGCATCGAATGGGTTAAACTGTTCATTGTACGTTGAAGACACCGTGTATGGAATGTATGTTGAGTGGCGCCCGGTAGAGAAATCATCGTAGTTTGGAACGTATGGACTGTATGACGACTCTTGGGTTGATGGCAAGTTAAGGTCAAATTCGAACCTTGGAACGGAAGAACGTCGTTGCCGCGAAGACGAAGACGATGAAGCTTCATCGGTTCTCGTTTGTAGAAGGTTGAAGTCACGTCGTAAACTCCATGTCGGACTAATAGCATTTGGATTGAACTCGAGATTTGCTCGTAACCAATTTGGTACCACATTATGAGCGCCAACGTGAACTTCAGCAAATGTTGCAAACAGCTCCATGGCCCATCCCATTGAGTACTGGTGATGTGTATCTATCATCATTTCTACAAAACTGTCGTCTTCAACATCGAATATTGTGTAATACAGTGGCTCTATCGACGTTGGACATCGATACTTCAAAGACTGCAACTCCCTCCCCGAGCGATTGGGAACCTTCCTGGATATTGAGGTCCTAAGCGACTGGAACGTTGATCGTCTCGGAATGTTGATCGTAACAGTATTTTCAGATTGAAATATGATCCCAATGTATGAATCGGGGACCATCTGACCATCGTAGTATACTATAGCTTCAATTCGCGGTGTCATTTCTGAAAATTGACGAGCTTTGTGATTCTAAGTTTTGTTAGGGTGCATCTAGAAATTCTGTGCACCCTCAATTATAAATAGAAATGTGCATACATTGAATTATTGAATTCTGCAGCACCATAATGCAATTGTCAGCCCAAAGCCTGGTAAAGCATTTGTCAGCCCAATAATTTTGGAATTCGCGTTCTGTATAAAGCGAATTCTATAGGATTCTTTGGAATTCGCGTTCTGTAGAACGCGAATTGTGCAGGAATCTATAGAATTCGCGTCCTACAAAACGCGAATTCAATACGAATAATGATATTTGCGTTCTCCAAAACGCGAATTTCACAATTATTTCTGATGAATCCACGTTTCTAACACGCAAATAGGACCCTGCATGCCTACAACCACCTGTATAAATAGGCTGTATTTCTGCCTTAGGCATCCCATCAAACTTATTACTTTCTCATCAAACTTCTGCCTTTCTAAAAGGGAAAATGGCTCAATATTCAGCTACTGTATTTTTTCGTGGAACATACTTCTACACATCTTTTAGTGAAACGATCACAAGAAATGAATTATTTGAGTTGATCTCGAAACGGGTTAAAGAGTCGACGAGCGCAAAAATAGAGGCCTTGCAAGTGAAAGTACCAGTCAATGAGCCCGGCCCCGATGAGCATTATATGCTCACACTGTCAGATAAAAAAGATATGCGAAAGATGTTTCGGGCATACAAACGTGCTGGGGGAACAAACATCGAGCTTAGCGTGAAATTTGATGACGGGTCAAGTTCTTCAACAAATGTAGTAGCTGCCCAAGACGAGAATGCGTTAGCTAGCCAAGACGAGAATGACGTGTTCTTACAAATTTATCAGAGACGGCAGGAGAAAGAACAAATAATTGAGGAACTAAACTTAACGTCTGACATAAGTACCGACTACGATTAGTAATGTAATTTTGATTAAGTTATGTAAGTTATTTATCTTGCGTACTTGTATTTTGTGAACTCAGTGCTTTCGATGTAGTGCTTTCGATGTAACTTATGTAAGTTTTTAAATATGAAAATATCAATTAATAATTTCGATTATATAATACTTCAATTAAGAAAATAAAAATTAACATTACTTAAAAACAACTAACATTAAAAAAACATAATAGTTTGCACGAACTAATTTCGAAAAACATATAAAAAAATATAACTACTGCATATGTCCGCCGGTACCATAATTTGGTGGACGTCGAGTTCGCGGGAGATTGCGTCGTCCACGTTGAACCGCAACTTGTTGCGGACCATGATCGCTATCGCCGTCTCTGTTGTCTCCAGCAGTACCACTTGGTCCGACAGGCCCACTAGAAAAGAACAACGACTGTGGAGGTGTTTGCTGAACGAACCCGGCGCCCGAAATATCAGAAGGCCTAACATGAAACGGGTATGAGACAAAAGCAGAGGGAACAGTCGTACTCGAAGATCTGTCGGTCATGCCAAGAAATGACTCGTACGTAGTCAGCATCGAAGATCCACCCATCTTTCCCACAATAGGAGTGAAAAAGCCTTCCGTCGGACTCGAGGGCCTCGACTGAATCATCAACTGGGTGGGGCCCTAGGGGTGAATCGGATCTGTAGCATCAGCTGCTCTGGAGGATGAAGCACCTGCTCCCTTTCGACGTTGCGATCCACCTACTCCGCTCGTACGATGAGTCCGAGGGCAGTTGCGCTGCACATGCTCAAACACAACTGCTTGTTCCTCCGGAGTGAGGAGATACGGTTTCCCACTACCAAAGAACCATGCAAAGTACTCATTGCTCACCATAGGCTCATCAAACATCCGATACTCATTCAGTGCCTGCCGCTGATGCCTATCCTGCCACTGTGCAATCCACTGCACATGTTTCACCAACCTGTCCACCTACCACAAAACATCAACAAAATTATTGTTTATAAATTGTAAAGTAAGTATAAATCGATAACTATTAAACCAGATTTAATTATTGTACCTCAAGTTTTCCTTGTCGGGTGATCTTATGTAAGTCGTCGAAATCAGGAGGATCTAACGAAATTGTTTGCAGACGACCGAACTGCGTTGGACGCGATCGACCGGATGCCACTCAACTACAGAGTACTAGATGAGAGGTACCACGGCCGTCTAAGCGGAAACCGTCTCAGGCGAAAAAATTGGCAGACACTCGTTGATCTCCGAATCCGAGTACGGGGTCCACAAAAACGGTAAATTAAATATAAAAATGATTAAAAACAAGTAAACTAAACTATATTCATATTAAACTTCAACTTAATATAAAAATTAAAATATTGACCTCATTTGCAGATTTCTTGTCAATATCTTGCCTAATAGAATGCATCATAGTCGGAATCCCAACATGACTTAGAGCATGAAACCACCTACATAACATCAAAATATAACTTTAATATTTAAAAATATATATATATTAGGAAAATAACCAATTTATAAATAAAATTTAGTTAAGATTATGTTCCTTACCGCAAACATATTGGATAGGAATAGTCAACTGGCGCGGACAAGTCAGGGCGTAAAAATGGCATTCTAAACCACGCCCAAGCCTGAAGTAGCAAAAGACATCATCTGATGTCGTGTCTATCAGCACTCGCGGCCCTGCACAACTCCCTATACAGAAATGTAAGTACTGCCGAACCCCAACTTAATTTACCAACAACTTCAAAATCTCGCAAGTGCCGCAACCACACCATGTGAACTTTGTTGCGAGTTTTGTCGGCCACCAAAATTTCCCCGATGATCTGTAAGATATACGCCCGAGCATATGCCTACAATATGAAAAAAATATTAAAATATAATAATTTTAAAATTTCATTACTACTAACAAAAATTTTTTTTTTTACCTTCTTCACATCTTCATTGGCTCCAGCAGGTAAATTAGAGAATTGCGTACGCAACCACTTCAGAGTCACACATCTGCCTTGTAGTTTTTCTGGCTGATCCCCTAACAACTCCATACACAAGCCCTCCCAATCATCATTGGTGGCACCGATGATAGCCTCCCCATCTACAGGCAGACCAAGAATATGCGACACATCTTCTAATGTGATGGTCGCCTCACCACATGGTAAGTGAAAGGTATGTGTCTCTAGCCTCCACCTCTCCGCAAGCGCGTTGATTAAATCAACGTCTAATTTCGCACCTCCTCCATTAATCCTCGACACATACCCAAATTCGGCTTGGGCTATGTAATCGGCTAGACGAGGATCCGGGGCCGTCCTCATCTGAGTGATATAAACCTCCAACCGACGTTCTTCTCCATTCTACAAATAATTAAAGACGCGCACAAATTAACAATCACATATTTGAATGTCACAATTTTTTATAGTGTACAATAAAATACTAAACACATTCTAATTTTACTAATTTTTATTCTATAAGTCAATACTAAAGATATATTCGAATTTAACTAATTTTCTTAGTCTAAAAATAAAATCTAAAGACATATTCGAATTTAACTAATTTTCTTAGTCTAAAAATAAAATCTAAAGAAATATTCGAATTTAACTAATTTTCTTAGTCTAAAAATAAAATCTAAAGACATATTCAAATTTAACTAATTTTCTTAGTCTAAAAATAAAATCCAAAGACATATTCGAATTTAACTAATTTTCTTAGTCTAAAAATAAAATCTAAAGACACATTCGAATTTTACTAATTTTCTTAGTCTAAAAATAAAATCTAAAGACATATTCGAATTTAACTAATTTTCTTAGTCTAAAAATAAAATCTAAAGACATATTCGAATTTTACTAATTCTCTTAGTCTAAAAGTAAAATCTAAAGACATATTCGAATTTTACTAATTTTCTTAGTCTACAAATAAAATCTAAAGACATATTCAAATTTTACTAATTTTTTGCTCTAAAAATAAATACTATTAACATATTCAAATCATGCCGGCAACACTAAATTAAATTTACATATTCGAATTAAAATATAAAAAAATTACATTATTCCGAAGATAATTGCATACGTGGCCTTCATCTAATCTCAGCAAACCCGCCATTATCGCACTCGCTTCAAATTCGCGTGAAACTCTACTGAAACTTCAAATAAAAACCTTGGGAGAGAATGAAAATTCTCTCCCAATTCCCCCAATTTATAGAGAAGACGCGTTCTGGGGGAGGGAATTCAAACCGAATTTGCGTCCTGCAGAACGCGAATTCGGTATAATAAATAGAATTCGCGTCTTGCAGAACGCGAATTCGATTCTCCAACCGTCCGAATTTACTCCCAATTTACTGCAATAATTTGGGGTAAATATCGTTGAATTCGCGTCTTGCAGGACGCGAATTTGGAATTCGCTTTCCCCAGGACGCGAATTTGGAATTCGCTTTCCCCAGGACGCGAATTCGTCCAACATGACATGAAAGAAGGTATTTTTCCAAATATCAAATTTTGGGTTATTTTCTCCATAAACTCTCAAAAAGAAATATTCAAACCATAAAGCCAAATAGATAAACCAGTAGTTCTTATAATGGCAGCAATCCCTATAGCATCAAGAAAACAACTGATCATATAACATAAAACAAAAGTGGTAAAGAAAGAGAAAGGGAGAAAGAAACTGAGTGATGTGTGCAGTGTCCAACCCAATAAATTTGTGATAATGATGGTACAGAGACTGATGTTCTGAAACGTAATTAGGGTTGGTGATGGTGATAGTAAATTGTCAGTGAGATTGGTAAAACTCTTTATTATATTACTTTTATTATCACCATTGTTGTTAAAATTAGTGATTTATCCATTTCATAAGCATCATCTTTTTGAAAATCTTTCTAATAGATCAATTAAGAACAAGTTAAACTTAATAAAATAAAATAAATATTTCATACACTTACGATAAAAATAAAAAGTTTTTACAAGTACTTTAGTTTTAGAGTTTGTGGATTTAGTTTAAGATTTGGGGTTTAGATTTAAAGTTAAGGGTTTAGATTTAAAGTTAGAGTTTAAAATTTATAGGCTAGATGTTAGATTTTAAGGTAATATGTTAGAGATTTAGGATTTAACCTATTAACTCTAAATTCTAACCACAATCTCTAAATTTTAAACTTATACTGTAAATTCTAAACTAAAACCGGCCTAAAACACAAAACTAAGACATTTGTGAAACTTTTTATTTTCACCGTTGGTGGATAGAATAATCACCTGTTAAAAATTGGTTTTAAGTTTTTTATTTTTATGAAAAACCACAGTCTGCGATGAGATTTGTACATTAAGCTTTTTAATTTACGTTCAAATTTACATTATTTAGTAAAAGTGTAAAACACATTAAAATTTTAAATTATTATATTTAGGGTTATAATTTGATATATAAATTGTATAAAAAAATTACATAACCTTTCTTTAAAATCTAAAATATTAATCTTTGACTCTAAACTCTAAATCATAAACCCTAACTTTTAATTATAAACCCTAAATTTTACAATCTAAACCCCTAAACCATAAATCATAAACTAAATCTCTCTTAGATTTAGTTTCTCTCTTAGATTTAAAGATTTATGTTCCATACATCGGCGGTGGAAACAAAAAAGTTTTTCACAATTATCTTAGTTTTAAGGTTTAGAGTTTATGGGTTTAGAGTTTATGGGTTTAGAATTTATGATTTGTGGTTAGAATTTGGTGTTTAGAGTTTATATGTTAGAGTTTAGGGTTTAGGGTAATATGGTTAGGAATTTAGATTTTAACATATGAACCCTAAATTCTAACTACTACCCCAATAAACTCTAAACCTTAAATTGAATATCTAAATCCTAAAACTAAGACGCTTGTGGAAATTTTTTGTTTCCACCGCCGGTGTATGAAATAATTGCCCTATATTTAATACACATTTTAATAAAACCTTTTTAATCCACGAATATAAATCTTGTGTCCTTTTTGGTGTTTCATACTAAAAAATTAAGTTTAGAGTTTAGGGTTAGAATTTTAGTTTAGGGTTAGAGTTTAAGAAATTACGGGTAGGTATATTTTTAAGGTTTAGAATTAATAGTTTAGCATTTAAAATTTAATATTATTAATTCCCTATCCATTTTTTGTTTGTAATTTAATGTGGGCCTATCCAGATATATTCAGATTTAAAAAAAAATACATTCTACTCATACCGTCATACGTGATTACCATGGTTGGTTTCTAATGATTTTTATTTCGGTAATCCATTCCAATGTAGGATTTTGTAGTTAATTTATATTTAATTTAACAATTAATTATATATTATTCTATTTGAAATCCTAGTTTAAATTAAAAAAGTAAAACCCTATCCCACTATTACTTAAACTACACATTATCCTCCATGCAAGAAACAAATATCTATACATATTTCAACAAGGTACAACAATGCCAAAGATGCGTTTGTAGTTTTGGATTGTTGTATGTATGAATTATGATGTGAGGAGTTGCTTTTGCTTGAGACCTGGTTTTTGTGTCCTTTTTATGTCCTAATAATAAAAAATTAAATCATAAATATTAACTCTAAATTTTAAATCTTAAACTCTAAACTTTGTATCCTAAAAATACAACGTACTCTTAATTCTTTAAACCTTAAATCTGATTTTTTAATGATGGGGCGAAAATGGGACAAACCTGGTGTAGTTTGATTTTGTATATTAGTGCATCGTTGTATTCTCGGATTTATTTTGTGGTTTTTCTATTGTTTTAGTTGGTCTTCTTATTAATAAAAATATTTACTTCGTGACAAACAAAATATTGTGTCAAAACCATATGTAGGAGAGGGAATTGGATAATAACCCAAAAATATTTATGCATAAAAATAGTTGGTTTTTAATTAAAGACAAATAATTGTTTTTTTTAATAAAAAAACAATGAGCTATAGACTTCGGAAACACATCACACAGATCGGCCCGAAACAAAAGCTTCATTGAATAACGTAACTCGCCACAATGGTAGCCGTAGTCTTAGATTTCAAGTTTTTTTTTTTTAATTTGCATGTTCGTCTTACGGTTTATATTCGAGATGTGAGATTATCTTTCGTAACAATGTTGTTCCTAAAGTTTGAACTCGTATCCTCTCCTTAGAAGTGCAATGGTAGTCGTAGTATTAGATTTCAAGTTTTCTTTGATGAACCAACATTCAGTTTCTTTTTTAATAGTCTAAAGGTGATTTATTATAAGGTAGTATATGTTCATATATATTCTTAATCCTTTGACAATGCACATATACCTTGTAGACAAAGCAATTGAATTTGGGTCTCCTAGAATGAACATTATCCGTTTTTCACTGAGACCACTTGTTGGGTTCAGCAATCAGTTAATTTAACGGTAACATTTCAGATTTGATAAATAAAGTAGGTTAAATTAGAAACATCATCTCATAATTATTTTTATAATATGTAATTTAAATCAGTCGATTAATGGATCGAAAATAAATAATTATACCAATTCTTTTATGAGCTTGTAGTTTCAGAAGAGTTCGACTCCAACGCTTACCCACTCACTCCATGTTTCCTTGAATTAATAAAATTTGAGTCGAATCTATACATTATTATTTTTTCAAATCTAGTCGAATTAGTCAGTCAATAAGCATAACTTACATTCCTCTATTCTTATCTAGTTTCATTTAAAGTAGGGATGTCAATGGATCAAGCTTGGATTGGAATGTATAGAGTCCAAGTCCAAATACAATTACAATCAGATTGGATTTTTCAATCAAATTGTTTTTTTATCAGATTTTTTTGGATTAAATTGTCACGCTAGTGTTGACCTGAATTCGAGGGGTAAATCTGTGAATTTTAGCGTTCTTATGGTAGATTGTGTTTCGGCCCTTTAATATTTTTATTTTAATGCAAATTAGTCCATAATTTTATGTATTTAATTTTTTTCATTTTTAATTTATGCCATTTAATTATGTATTTATTCATTTCCGTCCATTATTTATCGGCTACATTTAAATTTATGTGTTTATTATTTATGCTTTTAACTTGCTTCCTATTTTAACTCTTAATTTTAGCCTAATATATCTTAACTTTATCTAGTAATTTTACATCATTTACTATTTTATTCACTAATTTTTTATACTTCATTGCTACAAAAAAATATACATATACCGACGCTTTGTTTTACCGACGGACAAAATTCGTCGGTATAGACAATATATACTGACGGAAAATAAAACTGTCGATAAAAGTTATAATTTTTACCGACGGATATATTAATCGTCGGTATAGATATAATTTATACCGACGGAAAACAAAAAATCGTCAGTATTGATGTAATTTATGGCGACGATCTATAGTAACCGTCGGTATAGGTGAGCCATATACCAATGGTTGATTTTGTGTGTCGGTATAGATAAAATTTTTAAATATTTAGTATACATATTTAATTATTTATTGATTAAAATATACAAAAAAAGTCTTAAAAAAACCCCTCCCCTTTACGATTTCAGTTCACCCAAAAATTGAAACCCCTAGCGTTAAAATACAGACTCTCTCAAGCTTCTTTATTTTTTTGATTTCTTTCTTCTCTTCTCTCGAGCGGAAGTGACGAACTGACGATTGAAAATGGACAAAATAGAAGCCGGCGCTAGAGTATTTCTTCTTCAAAGTTCGGACTCCATCTCTGCAAGTATTTTTTTTTCTTCTTTCATGTTTCTTCTATTCTCCCAATTGTTAGGTTTAGGTTTATCAATCAACGATAGATTTGAGTTTAGGTTTATCAATCTTCGGTAGATTTAGATTTAGATTTGTCAATCTTTTGTAGATTTAGGTTTAGGTTTATCAATCTTCGGTAGATTGAGGTTACATCGATCAGATGGCGGAAATTTCTAATTCTTTTTTACCATAACTGTTATTTGATATACTTTTGTTCTAATCTTACCTACATTTATTTGAAATCATAGGAAATTGGTTTGAAAAAAATATAATGTTATCTGGTAATGCAGTGTATGTTTAGTTGTTGTCTACTTTGATATCTATTTTTATACTTTCAAATGATTTATCTAGGCGAACTATTTAAAAAAGTGCATGTTATTGCAAGCTTATTGAATGTGTAATTCAATCGGTTCCCCCAATCTTTTCCAAGTCTTGAGGGGGTTAGATCTGCAGGCTGACTTTTTTACCTTCAAACAAATGAAAGCTGCTACGAACAACTTTGACGCTGCAAATAAAGTTGAAGAAGGTGGTTTTGGAGCTGTCTACAAGGTACCTTAATTACATGCTTTCTCTTTACATTGTAACATATTTCCTTCTGAATTTATGATCTTCAAGAGCATGTGCATGTGAAGAAACATATAACAAAAATTTTATGTTATGTAGGGTATATTGCTTGATGAATTGCAATTAAAAAACTTTCTTCAAAATCAAGACAAGGGGATCGAGAATTTCTCAATGAACTAGCCATGATTTCAGGATTACAACACCCAAATGTTGTTAGATTGTATGGATGCTGTGTTGAGGCAACTCAGCTGTTGTTGGTATATGAATACATAGAAAATAATAGCCTTTCACATGCTTTATTCGGTAAGCTTAATGTCCTAAACCTCTTTTATTCCTCCTTTGGTGTTTCTGTTATTGGAACCATATAAAACAAGTATCCCCCTCCTTTTATTACTTCCACATTCCCACCAGAAAAGAATACGCTGATATTTTTAACAATTGTAGAAGAAAAAAAAAACATCTGAAACTATGTATTGGCAACTATATGATGAGTTTCATGGTTTGGCCTGTGTCAACAAATGGTAATTTGATATTTATTTGCCAGGTTAGTTTCTTAGTGTTGTTTGTTGTCTTTTATTGTGAAGTTTTAGTTTCGTTTTCTTCTGTAAATATTTGGTGTCTTAGATCAGTACTTTGCAGTGGGAATGAAATGAATGATAAACAACAGTTTTTTTTTTCAGCTTATAACAACAACAAATTTTGTTTGGTTTTGATGCATATTGTCCCAATTATGTTATGCCATTTTTATAGCATTTTGGGTTGCTATGATTGTTAACTCTAGCTTTGGGTTTAACATTAATTGAAGCAGTTATCTCCTTCCAGTTAGGCATTGTGTGACCTTTGAAGCATCTTATTATCATTAAGTTCTAAAGATGCTGCGAACCAGATTTGCTTAGAACTTCATTGCTGGTGAGTGGTGATGTCTATCTTTATCTTCTTAGGGCCTATTTTTTGTTGCGTTTCGCAACCAAAAATTACTTTTTTAAGTGTTTTTAGTTAAAACAGGTTGTTTTTGGTTGCTTTTAAAACTAGCTTTTCCACCCAAACCAAGAAGGTGTATTTTATAGCTTCTTGGGTGGAAAAGCTAGTTTGAAAATAAAATTACTTTTTTACACTTATTATTTAATTATAATTTATTGTTAAAATAATGTTTATGCATACATAATTGTAAAATAATATATATTTTATAATATTTATATTGAGAATAAAATTGTTTTATTTGTACTTTATTTTATATTTATTATTAATTTGTAAGTGGTATGTCCGTATATAATCTAGAATGTAATTTATATTTTCAAAGTAAATTTTATAAAAAAATTTTTTTTATTATAATTGAAATTGATTTATTTCATAAATCATAATATTAATTAAATTGAACAATCACCCAAATTTACTTTTACTTTTTAATATCATGTCTAAAATAGACTTTTTATCTCATGAAAATCACTTTTTGACTTCAATAACAAACACTAACCAGTTTTTCAAAACTACTTTTCAACAGCTAGTTTAAAAATCACTTTTTTCACCACACTTTTTAAAAGCAACCACAAACTAAGCCTTAATGCTTTCATTTTTAATGATGTGTAAAGACGATGATCTTTCCAGTTTGTAATATGAAAAAGGCAGTTCTTTAGAGATGCATACTCGGTTAAATTAATGTCGTGGTAGCTCATTGTTAAATTCAAAATTTCAGCCCTAATGTAACATGGAAATTTCGGTGCCATTGTGTACCTTTTCGGGTTTAAAGATCTCTTGGTGTTTGGTAGTCACAACAACTCCGGCTAAGTTCAGAGTCAAGCTGATCACATCTCGTTTCGTAGGTCAAGCTATCTTAGAACTATTTCTTTAATCCACAGTCTTACTTATGTTGAATGGGTTGGTTTAGATAATGTTAAAATTTTAGGACAAATTAATTAATGTTTAATAAAAGTGATACTCCATAATTTGTTTGTCTTTAACCCTTAATCAATTAATTTGTATCCTCCATTTTTTGTCTTATGAAAAAGAGACAGTGTCTTTAGAATAAAAGTAGATACTTAGGGAATTTTTCTTTAGAATTGCGCCTACAAATTAATAGGAACTAGTTGGCTGATCTAATTGTGAAGCGGGACTAAAAATGAGAGTTCCAAGCACCTAGCTAACCTAGGGATGGTCATTCCGTAAGGCTGTGATACTTTTTCATACTTTGAGAGTTTGTTGCAGAGTACTGGTCTCTTTATGGTTCAGGTTTAGGAGACATTTCATCTTAGAATTGATGTATTCATTTACATTTTGAAAAATAATTTTTCACCTTGGAAGCTGGAAATTGTGATGATTGCTGGTGTTTTATGGAAAAATTAGTTTTGTCATTTGTTGGGGGCATTAGCTTCTAAATGATGTAGTTTGCCTATTCATATATATTGAGTTTTACTTATTCTGCTTTCTTTCTGTCGAAATTTTGAACTCATTTTTTTTCTATTTTCTCTTTGGTGATTTTGGTAACTTGTTCTCTATTGGATGGCATGTCAGGCTTACATACGGTCTGAACTACAAAGAAAAATTATGTGGCGACAAGCATGCTCATCATAGCCTTCGTAAGTTGGAACTCAAGTATTGGTTGGAATCCAAATCAAGTTTATCAAAGTGGTGTTAAGGACAGTCAATTTCACATTGTTTAATTCTCGGAGTATATACTTATGGGATTGCCCAATTCAAGTAGTCATATGGTTGTTAATGGTTCGTCATTTTGTTGCTACAATTCCTTGGATCACTGTTGTTCTCTTCAACATTCTCATTATAACGGTTACCCTGTAACCAAAGAATTGTTGTCTTGTATGTATTAGAATACAGTGATAACTACTAAATTTATCTTATTCTTCTTTGGGACATTAAACCTTATATTTTTTCTTTAAAAAATAAATAATTATTGTTATAATTTTATCTAACATTACAATAGTATTAGTAATTTTAATATTTAAAATATAAAATAATATTAAATAAAAATAACAATAGCATTAACAATTATTAATATTTAAAATGAAAAAATAATTGCCAATTAAACATATACCGACGGACAAAACCGTCGGTATATGTATCTTATATGACTCACCTTCGGTTAATACATTAACTTATACTAACGGCCTGGCCGTCGGTAAAGACACCCTTATACCGACGGAGGATGTC
Organism: Hibiscus trionum; assembly: GCA_030270665.1. Lineage (NCBI taxonomy): Eukaryota > Viridiplantae > Streptophyta > Magnoliopsida > Malvales > Malvaceae > Hibiscus > Hibiscus trionum. Next base: position 4,885,967 of record BSYR01000034.1, on the reverse strand, counting down.
CGTCGGAATAGATACACTAATTTGTCGGAGTAGGCCATACCTATGCCTACGGTTATGTCCGTCGGTATAGGGTCCCAACATCTACACCGACGGATATTTTCGTCGCTATAGATATATACCGACCAACATTTTACTGACGACTATTTGTCCGTCGGAATATCACTTTTGTCCGTCGGTATAGGGTTTTAGACTATATAGCGACGGATTTTAGGTATTTTACCGACGATTTTCTGTCCGTTGGTATATGTCGTTTTTTTGTATTTATTTTCTTGTTTGTTTGTCTATGATTTTATCTTACATTTTTTTTTCATATTTATGTATATATGCATAATTACATACGATGTACGTAGATATATTATATTACATTAAGTTTAGTTAATAGATATAAATTATAGCAAATATTATTATTTTTTAACTTGCATTTTTAATACATTTATATTTTTATTATCTTTCTAATACGAATATATATGTAAGTTAATTTTATTTTTACCATTATTTCAAGTTACCTAATATATATTTATGTTTCTTTTAATGTATTTAGGTTAACTTTTTTACTTTATACATGTTGCCTTATTGTTTTAATGTAAATATTATAAATGATGTTTTGTTTTAAAGAATTAAAAGTCATAAATGTTTTGATTCAAACTCGAATATGGATCGGACTCGAATCGAATCCTGACAATATCTATATCTGATCCACCTCTTATTAAGACTCTGACCATTTTTTCATATTTGGATTCGGACTTTTTCTAATCGAATTTGGATCGAAAATTTTTCTTCGGGTTCAGATTAAATTGTCATCTCCAATGTAAAGTCCGCCCCTTTCAACAAGGAGTAATGAAACTTGCTGGTTGACTTCATATTCTTTTTGTTTAATCATCGGTATCGACTAATTGACCGACTAATCAAATCTGAGTTCCGCATAGGCACAATATAGAGGCGACTCTCTCAATCCAGTTTTTTTTTTCCATTCACAACGTCAGGATTCAAACCTTTGACATTACTTAAAGGACCTAGCACTTCATCCTGTTATACCAACTAATTACATAACCACCATGAGGAAAAATTATATTATGAACCATTCTCATTACATCAATCATAGTTCTAATCAATAATCACCCACTTTGTCTCAAGGTTTGGACAAAACTGAAGTTGTAGTTTCCAATAAACACCGACACATCTCTTGTTTATTGTCTTTGAACATCCAAGCTCTATATCGAGCAAAACGTGTTAACACAGCTACGATATCTCGATTTCATCTGCTAATGCCCCTTGGATACCATCAATACATTTTCTAGTCGGAGACGATGAAATACCATTGTCTCGTCTGAAAAACGGACCTTGGCAACTTTGTTATAATGGAGCTCTTAAGAAAACCGAAAAATATGCCGGAAAGAAGTGGATTATGCTTTGCATTAAGCTTACCTAGGAAATTATCTTGAATAAAGTACATCGGCAATACGACCGTAGTTGTTTTTCGTCTTTATCTTTTGCATTAGTTTTGAACTCATAAATACATGGCAACATATTACAGGAACTTATAAATGCCCCGGATCAAGAAGCCCTACCAGTGTGCAATCCGCAACATAGACCGAGCAAAAACCGAACATCATCCCTAGAAAGATCTTGTGGCAGAAATTTGAAAACTTATCCGGAATTGCAGCAAAGAATCAACCGACATGTTAGGTATACAGTTGTTCTTACACCTGGATATAGTTAGGAAAGGTTGTTACACTGTTAGGGTTTTTTAGATCCTTCTATATAAGGAAGGTTAACGTCCATGTAAACCAATAATCTTGTGATCAATATACGATACATTTCTTTCATTCTTCTCTACTAAACCCTCTTCTTCATTCTTTGTTTTCCTCGAACCTATATTCTCTACATGGTATCAGAGGTTACTTCTTCCATGGCTTCTTCTTCTTCATCAAAACCCTTTACAAATAAAACCATTACTATCATATTGGATGAATCCAATTTTCTGCTTTGGAAACAACATATTCTTTTTGCTGTGGAGAGTCTTGGATTAATCAGTCATATTGATGGCACAATCTTCATTCCTCCACAGGTTGTTGTTGATGAAAAATGGATTAAAGTTCCCAATCTCGATTATCTCTTTTACAAGCAAGAAGACAGTGCCTTGTGTTCTTGGCTCCTTGCGTCGATCAGTTCATCGATCTTGCCTTCTCTTGTGGGTTGCAAAACTGCGTTTGACATATGGGAAAAGGTACATCAAGCTTATTCGACTTCTTCTACAACAAAACTCATGCATTTGCACTGTTCTTTAAGGAATCTTAGGAAAAGAGATCAAAGTATAAAGGAATACTTGGGGCAGATTCAATCTATTTGCGATAGTTTAGCTGCTGCTGGTAATCCACTCACCGAGACCATGCATATTTCTGCAATTTTATATGGGTTACCGTCTGAATATGAACCTGTTGTAGTTGTTATTACGTCTAGTCAACAACCTTACAAAGTTGATGGTGTGTGTAGTGTTCTTCTTGACACTGAAGCACATCAACAGGGTTCAATTTCTCAGAATCTTCCAGTAAATATGGTTCAAGATTCTGGTTTTCAAGGAGGTTTTCAGGGAAATTCTTCCTTTCACTCAGATAGTACAAACCTTTATGGTTTTGCGGCACAAATGTTCTCTCCAAGTCTTGGTCAAAGGGTTGTTACAGGGTTTCTTGTGTCATCTCGTGTCATGCATCAAGAAACTGTTCAGCAAGGTGGTAGGGCTATGGCTCAACCTTCAGGGAGAATCAACTTTAGAGGAAGAGGTGGTCATTTCAATGGTGGACGATCACGTGTTCAATGCCAAATATGTGGCAAGATTGGCCATCTTGCTGGTCGTTGCTACTATCGTTTTAATCAAGCTTTTACTGGAATTGGAAATGACAACTTCAGTCATCCAGTCAATTATGCCGACTATAACGATCCCTCTTTTGGTTTACAAGACTCTTTGGATGATGGCTCAGTGAACATGGTTGCTGGTGATTTTTCCAATCAGTTTGGGGATGCAGTATGGTTTCCAGACTCTGGTGCAACAGTGCATCTAACTTCTGATGCAAAAAATCTTACCAATGCCACTGAGTACCAAGGCACAGGTAGAATTTTAGTAGCCAATGGGTCGAATGTTTTAATTTCAAACATTGGACAAGATGCTTTACTTTCTTAGTCTAAGCCCTTAATGTTAAATTAATTATTACATGTTCCTTCGATTAAGAAGAATCTTTTGTATGTTTCTCGTTTTACTAAAGATAATTGTGTTTCCATAGAATTCTATCCTAACTTTTGTCTTGTGAAGGACTTAGCAACACAGCAGGTAATCCTTGAAGGACAAGAAGTTGATAGCCTTTACAAGCTTCAGTCCTGTAATGCTGGTGCAATCGAAACTCAATCCTTGAATAATAGCAATAGTGTTTCTTTGAATAATAGCAATAGAAGTGTGATGTCTTCTCATTCTGCCAATTTGTCTGTATTAGAGAAATCAGAGTTATGGCATAAGAGGCTTGGCCATCCCTCTGATCATGTTCTTCTTAAAGTTCTTAGAGATTGTAATGTTTCTTCTAATACTAATAAAATTTCATCTCTTTGTTCTGCTTGCAAGTTGGGAAAATCTCACAAATTGCTTTTTCAAGATTCAGTTGCTACTTTTCTTGTCCTTTACAACTTGTACAGATATATTTATGGGGACCTACCCATGTCATTTCCAACAATGCTTCTTACTATATTAGTTTGTTGATGTTTATACTTGTTACACATGTATATATTTTCTTGCTCGTAAATCAGATGCAGCTAATATTATTCTTTCATTTCAAAAGCTTGCAGAAAGGAAATTTAATTGTAAGTTAAAAGCTATTCAAACAGATTGTGGGTTTGGGTTTAAACCCTTGATTCATATTTTTCAAGAACAAGGCATTGAATTTAGAACCACATGCCCCTACACTTCAAAACAAAATGGAATTGTAGAGCGTAAGCACAGGCACATTGTTGAGCTTGGGCTAACTCTTTTAGCACAAGCATCCTTACCATTCAAGTTTTGGACTGATGTTTTTTATTCTGCAACCTATCTTATTAATAGGTTACTTTCAACTACTTTGGAAGGAAAAAACACCCTATGAGATGTTATTTCAAGCTAAACCAAATTATGACTTTCTTAAAGTTTTCGGGTGTCAGTGTTTCCCCTTGCTTCTACCCTACAATCAACACAAGTTGCAATTCAGATTGACAGCTTGTGTCTTTCTTGGTTATTGTTCGCAACAACATGGATATAAGTGTTTGAGTCCAGATAGCGGGGTGTATGTTACTCGTCATGTTCAATTTCAAGAGGAGATTTTTCCTTTTGCAAACAAGCTTTCCAAGGATAAGGATGCAAACTCATATGTGCAAGACGATCGGGTTATGGTGAAAATTAAAATATCATCTGGTCCAAGACATTCATTGCAATCTCGTTCAGCTTCAAATGAACAAAGTTGTTCTGAGGATTCTCTACAACGACATCATGAATTACCTACTACATCAGAAAGTTATCCTGCTGTAGGTGATAATGAACCTTCAAATTCTGCTACAGAAGGTTCTCCTATAGAGGGTGCTGGTGATTCTTTGGATGTTGCAGATTCTGGTCCAACTGAGAATAATGTTGATCAAACAATTTCAGCCAGCTGTTCTAATGAAATTGCTGAACCTGCCAGCTTACCTTCAGAAGTTGTAAGTGGCACTTCGAGTCCTATAGATCAAAGGACCTCAAGAACAATTCCAACACATGCCATGGTCACAAGGTCCAAAAGAGGAATCTTCAAGCCGAAGGTTTTCTTAGCAGAGTTACAGCAGTCAGAACCAACTAACATTTAGCAGGCCTTGGTCTCTCCAGAATGGAAGCAAGCTGTTGATAAGGAGCTTATGGCCTTGAAGGAAAAAGGGACATGGGATCTAGTTTCTTTACCAGATGATCATGTTCCTATTGGGTGCAAGTGGATATTCAAAATTAAGAGGAACAATGATGGAAGTATAGACAGCTACAAAGCACGTTTTGTGGCAAAAGGGTATTCACAAAAGGTTGGTTTTGATTACCAAGAAACGTTCAATCTTGTTGTAAAGCCAACCACTGTACGAATTATGTTAAGCCTTGTAATATCGAATGGATGGTGCTTGAAACAGTTTGATGTAGACAGTGTCTTCCTAAATGATGATCTCTTTGAAGAAGTATACATGCTTCCACCACCATGGTTCGAAATTCATGAAGAAAAAGGAGAAACTCTTGTTTGTCGTCTTAAAAGGTCTTTGTATGGCCTAAAACAAGCCCCAGAGCCTGGTTCAACAAGTTCAGGCTTCATTTTTCTACTTCAAAAGCAAATATGTCTCTTTACTTTCGTGAATCTAATGGTCATCGAACATATGTTATGGTGTATGTAGACGATGTGGTTGTGACAGGTTCGAATGTTGAAGAGGTGGAGAATGTTATAGGGAAAATTAATTCCTTTTTCTCGTTAAAAGATCTCAGAAAATTAGGGTTCTTCCTTAGCATGAATGTTCAATATGTTGATCATGGGGTTATTTTGTGTCAACAAAAACATATTATGGAAGTATTAAAGACAGCCAACATGCTCGATGCTGCACCAGTACCAACACCCACAGTATCTACACTCAGATTATCGGCTCAAGATGATGATCCATTCTCTGATGCCTCCTTGTACAGAAAGGTGGTAGGAATGTTACAACATGTCTGCAACACTCAACCAAATATTCATTTTGCAGTTAACAAGGTTAGTCAATTCATGCATTCTCTTTTAGAACCTCATTGGAAGGCAGTAAAACGGATCTTACGCTATTTGAAAGGCGCGATTGGACATGGTTTACTATTTCGAGCTTCTACTTCATGTGATAAACTTGTTGGATACTCTGATTCTGACTGGGTAACAAACGTTGATGATAAAATATATACATATGGTTACTGCTTATTTCTTGGTAGCAATCCAATTGCATGGAGTTCCAAAAAGCAAAATGTAGTATCAAGATCATCTGCAGAGGCTGAATATAGAAGTTTGACAAATGCAATGACAGATATTATGTGGATCAAGTCTCTTTTAGATGAACTTGGTGTTAGTATCTCTTCAACACCTACAATTTGGTGTGATGATACCAGCGCAATTGCACATGCCTCCAATCCTGTCCATCATGCAACATGTAGAACTCGATCTAAGTTTTGTGCGAGAAAAGATATCTGAAGGAGTAATTGGTGTCAGTTATGTCCCTGCGATAGATCAGATAGCAGACATCTTCACTAAGCCATTGCCTGCTGCATTCTTTACTCGACTGAGACAAAAGCTAAGTGTCTGTACTTCTGAGGATATGAATAATATGTCTCTTAATCTAGAAGATGTTGATGAGCAAAGTGAAGTCGAAGGTGAGGACAGTGAAGTTGAAGATGAGGAAAGCAAAGTTGAGAAAGTATAGGAAAATTTTTCCTCCGCTGCTGCATGGATTACATGAGAATTTTTGTACAATCGTTTAAAAAAAGAACAGAAAGATAGAGGGTAGGAAGTGTGTTAGGTATACAACTGTGCTTACAGCTGGATATAGTTAGGAAAGGTTGTTACACCGTTAGGGTTTCTTAGATCTTTCTATATAAGGTTAACGTCCATGTAAACCAATAATCTTGTGATCAATATACGATACATTTCTTTCATTCTTCTCTACTAAACCCTCTTCTTCATTCTTTGTTTTCCTCGAACCTATATTCTCTACACGACAGTCAATGAAAAGAGTGTTAAGGAAACTGCAAGAAACATCATGGAAGATATGCCGTGTGTGTCGACGACAGGAGATGGCCCCAATGGGAAAAAGAACAGAAGGGTTTCTTTGTAGATATAGGAAGGGTGAGGAAGTGAGAATAGTATGTGTCTGCCATGGCAGCTTCCTTTCCGCGGCCGCGTTCGTCAAGCATGCCGGCGACAGCAATTTCGAACATCCATTAAAGCATATAGTTGTTAGCCAGTCTTTCCTTTTCTAAATACTAATGCCATGGGAAAAAAGGTTCCATGGATGAACTTTCAGGTTTATTAACATTTCAGAATCTCTTTTTTTTTTCCTTCTGGAAATCTGGACTAGGGTTACTGACAGCCTTATTAAATGAAAGCTTCTCTTTGAGAAATTCTGATGGATGCCATCTTTTTTTTTTAATCGGCAACATGCATGTTTTATTAATAAGGTAACATACATGACCAACACACTCACAAGCCTCATTAAAAACCTCTCTAAATCCTACAGAGGAAAAGAGTACTCGTGAGCGTGTTAACAGAACAAACGCCAATGAAGTGAAATACATCATGCTAGGCACATTGTTTGAACCAACACGGTCTATCAACACCAATTTTAGCCAAAACATCCGCTAGTCTATTTCCCTCTCTAAAAACGTGTTGGAAGCATACATCATTTAGTGTCGCACACGCTTCGTCAATTCGCCGGAACCAGCACCAAAATCTCCACGGACGCTTCTCCAAGTGCATGACCCAAGCCACAGCCGTAGTGGAGTCCGATTCCACCACCAACGGACGTTGAGCCCACCCCGATCCAACCACCAGCTCCAAAGCGTGACAAATAGCTTGCAGCTCAGCTTCATTTGAATCCGCAACCCCTCCAATGGGAGAGGCCACCGGTGGGGGGATTGAAATTTAATGTTGATGGCTCGGCGCGTGGCAAACCAGGCAAAGCTGGTTGTGGGGGCGTGCTTAGAGATGATTTGAGACGTATTTTTGCGTTATTTTCTGATGGATGCCATCTTTTTCTCTTAGTAATTCAATCTTCCTGTTATCATCAATGGGGGTTGATGAAATAAAAGAGAAATGCAGGTTTCAAATAAAGGAGCAACTCAAAAGGCATATGCCGGTGATAATGGAACAAAAATTTTCCACCCCTTACTAAACATTAAATTTTAAATTCTAACCCTAAATTTCACACCTTATACCCTAAAAATATATTATACCTCTAATTCTCTAAACCCTAACTACAATCCCTAACCTTAAACCCTAACCTCATTTTTTTAGTGGGGCACCAAAAGAGACATGGTATGGGGCAGAGGATTTTCATCCGTGATAATGTGGGGTGCATTTTTTAACCGTAGGCACTCGATTTATTGGTCGATTGATCCGAATCAATTTTTGCAGTGATCCAATATGTGAGCTAATAGTGAACAAAACTCAACTCGACGGGAAAAAACTTGTCTTTAACTTGACTCGTAATTTTATAAAACTGCAATGCGATTTTTTTTTCAAATAACGCTTGAGCTATAAAATGAAAATTTGAATAACTCAAAATTTTTATTAATTAGTGGATTAATTTTTAAATTCGAGTTGAGTCTCTCAATTCTGCATGATATATATATGTGTGTGTATTCTACATGGATATAGAAAGTCGTTTGAATTAGAATTAATATATATTAAAATATTTTAAATAATTACAATTAAATTTGTAAGAAAACTCAGACTAAAATTTAAAAAGTATCAAATAAAGTTAGGACATATAAACTTGACTAATTCAAAAAAATTTGGCTCGATTCGGTCGAACGCTCACCCCTAATGTTTGTGACCCTATCAACTTTATTTTTTGCATTCACAACATCAGGATTTAAACTCCTGACATTGGCTTAAGGATTTAACGTCTCATCCTGCTAGATTATAATCTTGTTCAAAAGATCTAACATTTTACCGGTAGTTGGTGGTATGTTGACTTTAATCGGTCCATCTCATGCACCATAAGATTATGTCATATACACATGGTTTTTACAACATCAACCCTGAACCACACAATCTCAAAGTGGACAATAACTACAGTTTAGAACTCTACCTAAAGGTCAGCCGGGACAACCATCGAGCCGTGGGGCTTACCTCCTACGAGCACTATGTTAATCAACAGAAGCTTTTATTAGGAATCTAACAAGATGGTGGCCGGAGTTGCTTCAGCCGCCGCACCACTTTCTTCATCGTAGGTCTAGTCAAGAGAGAATCGACCGTACACGACTTAAAGGATGTTTTTCTTAAAAGGGTAATCTTCACCCGTGGTCCATTTTGTTTGAAGTTTGTTCTATTTTAGTCACTCGAATTTAAAAAAATTATTCTTGCTACTTACGTTTTTAGTCGTGTTTATTTTGGTCTCTTGACTTCTAACCTCCGTTAATAAAAAATAAGGGTAAACTACTTCATTGACCACCATACTTTTGATAAAGCTGCGATTTGACCACATTACTTTTTTTCGAAACAATTAAACCACCAAACTATTTAAATGGTATCAATGTGACCACCAGCCGTTAAAACCTAACGGGGGAGTGACGTGGCAGTTAGTAAAAATTCGTATAATTACATATTTAGTCCTCGTTACTTAAACATTCTATCAATTTAGTCCTAATTTTAATTTAATAAAATAATAAATTATTTAATTAGGTGGTGACACGTGTCACCACCTTATTGGAAGACTTTGCCATTTATATTTAATTTAATAAATTTATTTTCATCCTCCAATCAGGTGGTGACACGTGTCACCTGATTGAAGGATGAAAATAAATGGAACAAAACTGGGTATATGCTCCCAGCGTGAATCAAACTTAGGTAACCAAGGGAAGAAACCGCATGGCAAAGCCACCGGGCCAAAGCCATTTTTGTGATGTGAAATGCAAATAATTAATATAAGTCATAATTGGTTCTTATATGGCAAGGAAAAGTAAATAAATGTAGATTAACGAGATTCGAACATGACACACTTATAATGCATAAAAATATATAATCTAATGAAATAACTTTAATAATTAAATTAAAGTTAACAACATTTTGTATATATTTTAAAATATAGTTAGTGCACAATTTAAAATAAAAATAGTTTTAAGAGTTTTGTATTTTTAAACTAAATTTAATATATTTTTTCGCATTTATTTTTATAATTTCACGTATATAATGTTGAATTGATTTTTTTAACTTAATTTATAATTTTAATATTTATTAAAATTTTAATTAAATTACTATATATATATATATAATTATATTACAACTTTAAAATTTTAAGACTATATTGAATTTATTTAGTGAATACAAACTTACGAACATAATTGAAATGAATTGATAAAATTTTAAATTATAATTTAATTATTAGATTTATTTCATTGGATTAAATGTTTTTATGCATTATAAGCGTACCATGTTCGAATCTCGTTAATCCACATTTATTTACTTTTCCTTGGCATAAAGAACCAAATATGACTTATATTAAATATTTGCATTTTACATCACAAAAATGGCTTTGGCCCAGTGGCGTTGCTATGCGTTTTCTTTCTTGGGAACCCTGGTTCAATTCACGCTGGAACATATACCCAGTTTTGTTTTATTTATTTTCATCCTTCAATCAAGTGACACATGTCACCACCTAATTAAATAATTTATTTATTTTATTAAATTAAAATTATGACTAAATTGATAGAATGCTTAAGTAACGAGGACTAAATGTGTAATTATAAGAATTTTTACTAACTGCCACGTCACTCCCTCCGTTAGGTTCTAACGGCTGGTGGTCACATTGATACCATTTAAATAGTTTGGTGGTTTAATTGCTTCGAAAAAAGTAATGTGGTAAAATCGTAACTTTATCAAAAGTATGGTGGTCAATGAAGTAGTTTACCCAAAAAATAATTTCTAATTTAACCCTAAACTTTCAAAACTTTATTTTTCACCATATTTTTCAAAACAATAGTTGTGGCACACATGCAACAACTAAATTATAACTTGGCAACAAAGAAGAATAAAAAAATGATTATTAAATTTATTGCCCACATTCTTAACAACTAGATGAATGAAAAACAAAGTCAAAAACAAATTACAAAGAATAATAAGTGTAACCCCTCGTCCCGGATTGGCCGGATGACCGTCCGAGAAGGCCACACGGGGAAAACCGAAGCGAAACCCGTTACGGTTTTCCCTCGGTTAGCAACCCTAAAAATTTCTTTTTAATTTAGTCTTCTCTAAAGGCACATTTAAATCCTATATGATCACAACAACGGAATAATTTGAGGAAGACAAGCATCTGGACACAATACGACAATTAAACAGTCCAATTTTAATTCATTAGGCAGGCCGTTTCGGAACACCCTTGAGGCGTATCGAAACGCCTTGACTTGGTCAAATGCCCCAAGTCCACACGAGGAGGCCGTATCGGAACGGAGGCCAACCGTTCCGAAACACCCTCAAGGGTCAACTTCTCGTGGTCAACGAGATATTGACCGTTCCGAAACCCCTAGACCCGTTTCGAAATCCCTTCATATCGGCAATTTCTCAGATTTCCAATAGCCAAAGTGTTCCGAAACTCGTTTCGAAACAGAGGTTCACAGTGGCCAAACCGTATCGAAACGAGTTCCGATACGGGGTCCCTAAAGCCTTACACGTTCCGAAACGGCTCAGCCCGTTTCGAAACACTGGTTGTTTGCAATTCTCAAAAACCAACTTTAAACATTTCCCAATTACCCCAAAGGCCCTAAACGACCCCAAGAAGCACTCAACACTTACAAGCATGAACTAGAGGCATGAAACCTAAGGCAAAACATGCTCAAACACACAAGGCATAAGATGAGACTTCCATTCATGGCATTTACACAAGAGGCAAAATTGCATATAAAGGGCATGCTTAGGAACTCAAAAGCCAAATGGCACAATTCATCACAAAAACGTTTACATGCCAACCAAAAGCAACTTAAACATTCAAAAGGCATGTCATCACACAAGCATTCGACAAGACATAACATGTTTTACAATCGAAGTCAAATCATGAACATCAATCACATATATGAGTCATACATCGCTCATACAAAACACACTCTTGCCACATTGCTAAACTACCACATTAATTGCTAAATAGTACTTGAGCAACAAATAACTTGGAAAAGCCCCTTCGCCTTGCTCCTTGCTAACACCACGCTAATGATCTGCATTGTTGAAAATGAGAGCGTAAGCTAGAAGCTTAGTGAGGATGCTCTAAAATCAAAAACATCAACAATGCAGGGTCCAAGCATGCAAATCCTTTACCTCACATACAACATACATAGGTATCAACAAGTCAACCTATCTAGTCTTTCAAGAGTCATAATATGGCATCTCACATCATACTAAGCTCAACAACAAATATCTCAAATATCATAACATCATAAATATGAGAGCAATATCATTGGCCACTATTAGTTTACCCGGATGTGCGGATTTACTCTCAACAACAACATTACCTCGGTGGGATTACACTCATCACCGGACCTTGCATGGGCGTGATTCCACTCATCACCACATGCCCTACGGATGAGATTCCACTCATCATCACGTAGAATATAAATAAATTTCCGGTGGAATATTACAGCATCATACTCCTCCTTGATGACTCAACGCCATCAAGGCCACGTACGTTTTGACTCAATTGTGTGCATACTAATCCTAATGATCGATCATTTACACCCGGTAAGTTAATTAATGCCAATTTCTTTAACCATATCACACATACACCATTTATATCACATACACATCACATATACATATCAAGGTACACACATACAAATCAATCCACATTTCACAAGAACAAATAAGCAATGGCATAACATTCATCAATAGGAAATCAAGGGGTTAAACTACCAATTTAACTCCCACCTAGGAATGGCCTACCAAGCTCATTCCCACACATCCACTACACACACTTGAACCAACTTTAAAACCAATTTAAAGTTTTACTCACCACCCTTACTTAGCCACCAAAGCAAGCAAGCAAGCCTCCAAAATGCCCGGATTCGATCCCGATGCTCCTCCAACGTCTCCTCTTGTTTCTAGCCAATCAAAACACATCCATTACTCACAAATCAATGCTAAATTTCAGTCACCACTCTAACTCATAAACACAAGCCATACATCAACAATTTCAAACCCAACAATCACCCAAAATTTCCATTTTCGAGCTCCCTTAAAACCCAGCTGAAAACTATGATTTCAAACACTCAAATGACACCTAAATGGTCCCAAAACACTTTCCTAACATCCCTAAACCATCAACCCTTTAACCCAACCCTAAAACTCACCAAAATCTAAGTTTTAGACACCTCAAAAATGGCTACAAGGACCCATTTCGGGTTTTCACCCAAAGTCACCCATTTTAACATATTATGTGTATTTTAATGAGACTAAACCAAAACCCAACTTAATAAATCAAAACCAAATGTAAAACCCATCAAAAACTCAAACTTTCTTTAAACTCCAAATTTCAAAAAGATGGTAGTTTTCAATTTCAAGACTAGGTAAATGTAGAGGATGAAGAGTAGCGTGAGAATATGTAATTACCTTTAAAAATGCCATTGGATTGATGGAGAAATTTAATGGAATAGTAAATTTTGGGTTTGGGAGGGTTTTGTTTGGGTTTAACGTTGGGGAAGAAAAGGGGAGGAAAGATGATAGCTTTTTCTCCTTTTTTTGTTCTTTTGAATCTCAAAAAGGTTGTCTACCTTTTTAAATTGTTTTGGGCTAAATTACCAAAATGATCCCTCCTTCTTATTTAAAACTCAATTTGCTCAAGCCAAGGTCAATTTGATTAAAATTAATTTTACCGACTCGGACCAACTAACCCGACTAACTCCTAACCCCAAAACACGGGTGTTACAACTCTCTCTCACTTAAGTAATTTCGTCCCTGAAATTACCTGACTGAAAGAGATACGGAAACTGCCTTTCCATAACCTTCTTCCTCTCTCATGTGGCCTCGTCCACCCCTCGACGTTGCCACCACACTTTTACTAACTCAATCGATCTACCCCGCAACACCTTACTGTTAGAAGCTAGGATCTCAACTGGTTCTTCCTCATAAGTCAAATCCGGATTCAATTCGATCTCTTCTACATGCATAACATGTGATGGATCGGACCTATACTTACGGAGCATCGAAACATGGAATACATCGTGTATCTTCTCTAGCTCTGATGGCAAACGCAACTGATAAGCAACTGGACCAACCCTCTTCACAATCTCATACGGTCCTATGTACCTCGGACTCAAATTCCCCTTTCGGCCAAATCTCATTACTTTCTTCCACGGAGACACTTTCAAGAATACCTTCTCACCCACTGAAAACTGAACTTCCTTCCTCTTCAAGTCGGCTTAGGACTTCTGCCTATTTGAAGCAGCCTTCAATCGATCGCAAATCAATTTTACCTTGTCAGTCGTCCCCTTGAGCAAATCCGGCATAGGTAACAACTTCTGTCCCACTTCGGCCTAACAAACTGGAGTTCTACACTTCCTACCATATAAGGCCTCATACGGAGCCATCTGAATACTCGACTGGAAGCTATTATTGTACGCAAACTCAACTAGAGGCAAATTCTTCTCCCAAGTACCCTGAAAGTCAATGATGCAACAACGCAACATATCCTCTAAGATCTGTATAACCCTCTTTGACTGACCATCTGACTGAGGATGATAAGACGCGCTGAAATTCAAACGGGTACCCAAAGTTGTATGCAGACACTCCCAAAATCGAGATGTAAACCTCGGATCTCTATCGTACACAATAGACTTCGGCACACCATGCAGTCTAACAATCTCACCAATGTACAAGTCGGCAATCTATCTAAAGTATAAGTGGTATTGACTGCCAAGAAGTGAGCACACTTCGTAAAACGATCTACTATAACCCAAACTGAGTTCTTCTTCGTAGGAGTCAAAGGCAAACCCGAAACGAAATCCATGGTGATATTCTCCCATTTCCATTCCAGAATTCTCAACGGTTGCAACAAACCTGAGGAAACCTGATGTTCCACCTTCACTCTCTGACACACCAAACATTTGCTCACGAAGTCGGCTATATCTCTCTTCAAACCAACCCAAAAGTACTCATTCTTCAAATCACGTTACATCTTCGTACTTCTAGGATGCATAGCAAACGGACTACTGTGTGCTTCAGTCAAGATCGTACATCTCAAGTCACTGTCCTCTGGCACAACTATCCTATTTTTGAAACACAAAACCCCATCGGCACTGAAACTGTAGTCTGAAGATCTACCTTCGGCTATATCTTGCACGTGAGGTGCCAAAGATCTATCTAAGAGCCGCTTCTCTCTAATCAACTGACCTAGGGTAGGTCTAACCTGAAGCTCGGCTACCAAGCCACCATCTCCGGACAAGCTCAATCTAGCAAACATGGCTCTCAAGTCCACGACTATCTTTCTACTCAATGCATCGGCCACTACATTGGCCTTACCTGAATGGTACTCAATGGTAAGATCATAGGCTTTTAGCAACTCTAACCACCTACGCTGTCTGAGATTCAAATCTCGCTGAGTCATGATGTACTTCAAGCTCTTGTGATCTGTGTACACTGTGCATTTCTCACCGTACAAATAATACCTCCAAATCTTCAGAGCAAACACAACTGTAGCTAACTCAATGTCATGGGTCGGATAGTTACGCTCGTGGGTCTTTAACTGTCTTGAGGCATAAGCCACCACTCTCTTGTCTTGCATGAGAACACAACCTAGGCCTACATAAGAAGCATCACTGTAAACTACATAGTCTTTCCCAGACTCTGGCTGAATCAAGATCGGTGCTTGGGTCAAAGCTTCTTTTAATTTCTCAAAGGCTCTCTGTCTTGCATCTGTCCACTCAAACTGAACACTCTTCTGAAGTAACTGTGTCAATGGAGCGGCTAACTTCGAGAAACCTTCTACGAATCTTCTATAGTATCCAGCTAAGCCTAGGAAGCTACATACCTCTGTTACAGACTTCGGTTGTTTCCACTCAACAATGGCCTCTATCTTTTTCAGATCAACTCTAATCCCATCGGCTGACACTACATGTCCTAGGAAGACTACCTCTCGGATCCAGAATTCACACTTGCTCAACTTCGCATACAACTGATGATCTAGCAAAGTCTTCAAAACTAGTCTCAAGTGTCGGTTGTGGTCTTCCTCAATTCTCGAATACACCAAGATGTCATCTATAAAAACAACTACAAATTAATCTAGGTACTAATGAAAGATCCTATTCATCATATCCATGAAAGCATTCGGTGCGTTAGTCAACCCAAAAGGCATGACTAAAAACTCATAGTGACCGTACCTAGTTCTAAAGGCCATCTTCGGTACATCAACCTCTCTTACCTTTAGCTGGTAGTAACCCGATCTCAAGTCAATCTTCGAAAAGACTGATGCCCCTCTCAACTGGTCAAACAAATCATTAATTCTAGGCAAGGGATACTTATTCTTCACTGTTAGCTGATTTAACTGTCTGTAATTTATACACATTCTCATGCTTCCATCTTTCTTCTTTACAAACAAAACTGGTGCACCCCAAGGTGAAGAACTAGGTCGAATGAAGCCTCTATCTGTCAACTCTTGCAACTGAGTCTTCAACTCTTTCAGTTCTTTCAGTGCCATGCGATACGGAGCAATCGAAACATGAGCTGAATCAGAATAAGTCTCAATAGTGAACTCTACCTCTCTGTCCGGTGGTAACCCTGGCAACTCTTCCGGAAACACACTAGGGAAGTCACACACTGTCCAGATGTCTTGAGGTCTAACCTCGCTCATGTTCGGATTCATCACATAGGCCAAGTATGCTTCGCAACCCAACTCAACTAACCTCTTAGCCTCTAGAACTGAAACTACATTGGACAAGAACTTCACGTTCTCACCCACCAGAACAATCTCATAATCGTCTGTGAGCCTCAAAGAAATCCTCTTAGTTTCAAAGTCTATCCTAGCTCTATGCTCAGTGAGCCAGTCCATACCCAGAATTACATCAAAGCCATAGAAAGGTAGCTTCATCATATCCACTGGGAACACATGTCCATGAACCATCAACGGTCACATTCTGTACATTTTCCTAACTACTACCGTGTCCCCAAAAGAACTAGTAACACTAACTCCTACTTCTAACATTTCACAAGGAAAATTCAACGACTGTGCATGCTCACTCAATATGTAGGAATGTGTAGACTTGGAGTCAATCAAAGAAAGTAAACCCAAAGACTGTATCGAGAAGTTACCTGCGATCACATCTGTGTCATGCTGATCCCCACGCTGAGCGTAAACTCTGGCCTGACCTCCGCCCTTCGGCTGGACTGCAACTACATGTGTTATGTTCCTCTGACCATCATTTATCGGCTGGAAGTTACCTCTACCGCGCCCGCAGCCTCTCTGAAAGTCATTGGCTCTAGCAGGAGCCTGAGCTGGTGCCTGGCCATCCTGATGTGGACAGTCACTCCTAATATGATCTCTAGCCCCACAACTCCAACACGAGTGGAAATTTCCCCAACACTCACCGGTGTGGTTCCTCCCGCAAGTAGCACAAGTGGGCAACTTCCCACCAGCCCTCTGGCCCTGTTGGCCCCTACCGTGGTTACTGCCACCACGGCTATTATCATAGTGATGCCTGTTGTCCCGATGCCTCTTGGCATCACTTCTATCAAAGTCATTGGACCTCTTACCCGAACTAGAACCACCAGACCGTTTGGTCAAGCCCAAACTGTGCTCTAAGTCCTTGGCCCTCGCGACCAAGACATAAAAATCAGTGTAGTCTGAAGCTAGAGTATACCTTTTGATTTCTTCATTCAGCCCATAACGGAAACAGTTACATCGTTCCACCTCAGTAGGAACAAGCTCAGATGCATACTGACTCAGCCTAACAAATTGAATCTCATAGTCTGTCACAGTCATACTCCCCTAAAGCAAAGCCATAAACTCCCTCTTCCTCTCATCGAGATATCGCGGACCCAGATACTTCTTACGAAATGCTGACTTAAAGAACTCCTAAGTAATCTTGGCCTCATCCATACCGGTAGTGATGGTGACCCACCAAGTGTAAGCATCACCCTGAAGCAAGGACTCAACACACCCTAACTTGCGCTCTCCGGTACATCCCATATGTGCGAGGATACAGACAGTCTTCTTAAACCACAACTCGGATCTCTCCGGTGTAGACCCTCTGAACTCTTCGGCCCCTAGACCACGGAGTCTCTCTAATGGCAAACCAATGCCCTCTCCCTGATGATGTTCCGCTGCCTGACCCCCAGCTACTGCAGCCTGAAAAGCCCCGGCTATCACCTGAACCAAATGAGCTAAGTCTATTCCGGCCGGACCTTGGCCTCCCTGAGGTCCCGCTCCTTCGGCCCCGACCTCGCCTCCTACTCCTGGTGGAGGAGGTGGTGGAGGTGGTGGAGGAGCTCCAACTCCAGCCACATGCTCTCCCACTTGAGCCTCAACTCTAACTACTGGCTCAACTCCTAGAGCCGTTGTCCGTGGTTCCGGTCGAACCATCCTAGGCCTCCCACGTGGTCTCATGTTACAGCTAACAAGATAATAACTACAACAACAAACAAATAAGGATTATGTTAGCAAAAGCAAGGGTCCAACAGTGCTCAAGTACTCCCTTTACAAAAATCTTTTTAAATTAAGTAATAGTAGCAATGGGCACTCGACTCAACACCAAACGCAACAATTTATGCTTTAAATCATCATACGAATAATCAAACAACGAGATTTCATGGCAAAGCATACACCAAGCAATACAATTACTTAACACATCAAGCTTACCTCACTTACCTGCCCGAGGTCTCGGTAACCTCAGGCTCTGATACCAACAAATGTAACCCCCTCGTCCTGGCCTGGCCGAATGACCGGTCCGAGTAGGCCACACGGGGAAAACCGAAGCGAAACCCGTTAAGGTTCCCCCTCGGTTAGCAAACCTAAAAATTTCTTTTTAATTTAGTCTTCTCTAAAAGCATATTTAAATCCTATATGATCACAACAGCGGAATAATTTGAGGAAGACAAGAATTTGGACACAATACGAAAATTAAACATTCCAATTTTAATTCATTAGGCAGGCCGTTTCGAAACACCCTTGAGGCGTATCGAAGCGCCTTGACTTGGTCAACTGCCCCAAGTCCACATGAAGAGGTTGTATCGGAACGAAGGTCAACCGTTCCGAAACACCCTCAACGGTCAACGAGATATTGACCGTTCCGAAACCCCTAGACCCGTTTCGAAACCCCTTCATATCGGCAATTTCTCAGATTTCCAGTAGCCAAAGTGTTCCGAAACTCGTTTCAAAACAGGGGTTCACAATGGCCAAACCGTATCGAAACGAGTTCCGATACGGGGTCCTTGAAGCCTTACCCGTTCCGAAACGGCTCAGCCCGTTTCGAAACATTGGCTATCTGCAATTCTCAAAAACCAACTTTAAACATTTCCCAAGTACCCCAAAGGCCCTAAACGACCCCAAGAAGCACTCAACACTTACAAGCATGAACTAGAGGCATAAAACCTAAGGCAAAACATGCTCAAACACACAAGGCATAAGATGAGACTTCCATTCATGACATTTACACAAGAGGCAAAATTGCATATAAATGGCATGCTTAGGAACTCAAAAGCCAAATGGCACAATTCATCACATAAAGGTTTACATGCCAACCAAAAGCAACTTAAACATTCAAAAGACATGTCATCACACAAGCATTCGACAAGACATAACATGTTTTACAATCGAAGTCAAATCATGAACATCAATCACATATATGAGTCATACATCGCTCATACAAAACACACTCTTGCCACATTGCTAAACTACCACATTAATTGCTAAATCGTACTTGAGCAACAAATAACTTGGAAAAGCCCATTCGCCTTGCTCCTTGCTAACACCATGCTAATGATCTGCATTGTTGAAAATGAGAGCGTAAGCTAGAAGCTTAGTGAGGATGCTCTAAAATCAAAAACATCAACAATGCAGGGTCCAAGCATGCAAATCCTTTACCTCACATACAACATACATAGGTATCAACAAGTCAACCTAGCTAGTCTTTCAAGAGTCATAATATGGCATCTCACATCATACTAAGCTCAACAACAAATATCTCAAATATCATAACATCATAAACATGAGAACAATATCATTGGCCACTATTAGTTTACCTGAATGTGTGGATTTACTCTCAACAACAACATTACCTCGGTGGGATTACACTCATCACCGGACCTTGCATGGGCGGGATTCCACTCATCACCACATGCCCTACGGATGGGATTCCACTCATCATCACGTAGAATATAAATAAATTTCCGGTGGAATATTACATCACCGTACTCCTCCTTGATGACTCAACGCCATCAAGGCCACGTACGTTTTGACTCAATTGTGTGCACACTAATCCTAATGATCGATCATTTACACCCGGTAAGTTAATTAGTGCCAATTTCTTTAACCACATCACACATCCACCATTTATATCACATACACATCACATATACATATCAAGGTACACACATACAAATCAATCCACATTTCACAAGAACAAATAGGCAATGGCATAACATTCATCAATAGGAAATCAAGGGGTTAAACTACCAATTTAACTCCCACCTAGGAATGGCATACCAAGCTCATTCCCACACATCCACTACACACACTTGAACCAACTTTAAAACCAATTTAAAGTTTTACTCACCACCATTCCTTAGCCACCAAAGCAAGCAAGCAAGCCTCTTAAATGCCCGGATTCGATCCCGATGCTCCTCCAACGTCTCCTCTTGTTTCTAGCCAATCAAAACACATCCATTACTCACAAATCAATGCTAAATTTCAGTCACCACTCCAACCCATAAACACAAGCCATACTTCAACAATTTCAAACCCAACAATCACCCAAAATTTCCATTTTCGAGCTCCCTTAAAACCCAGCTGAAAACCATGATTTCAAACATCCAAATGACACCTAAATGGTCCCAAAACACTTCTCTAACATCCCTAAACCATCAGCCCTTCAACCCAACCCTAAAACTCACCAAAATCTAAGTTTTAGACACTTCAAAAATGGCCACAAGGACCTATTTCGAGTTTTCACCCAAAGTCACTCATTTTAACATATTATGTGTATTTTAATGAGACTAAACCAAAACCCAACTTAATAAATCAAAACCAAATGTAAAACCCATCAAAAACTCAAACTTTCTTTAAACTCCAAATTTCAAAAAGATGATAGTTTTCAATTTCAAGACTAGGTAAATGTAGAGGATGAAGAGGAGAGTGAGAATATGTAATTACCTTTAAAAACGCCATTGGATTGATGGAGAAATTTGATGGAATAGTAAATTTTGGGTTTGGGAGGGTTTTGTTTGGGTTTAACGTTGGGGAAGAAAAGGGGAGGAAAGATGATAGCTTTTTCTCCTCTCTTTTTTGTTCTTTTGAATCTCAAAAAGGTTGTCTACTTTTTTAAATTGTTTTGGGCTAAATTACCAAAATGATCCCTCCTTCTTATTTAAAACTCAATTGGCTCAAGCCAAGGTCAATTTGATTAAAATTAATTTTACCGACTCGGACCAACTAACCCGACTAACTCCTAACCCCAAAACACGGGTGTTACAATAAGAATAAAAAATAGATAATTAAAAATAAAAAAATAGATAATTAAAGGATACCTGCAATAAGGAGAATTTGAAGAAAATTATGTTAATCACCTGTCTTTTTTGTTCAGTATCAGGTGCAAAGGCTAAATGCTCTCTTTTGGCCAACAATAATTCCAAAACTTGTTGGAAATTAGGGATATACCTTTTCCTACGTCCACAAACGTATATTTCCTCACATATCTAAACCAATTCAATAGCAATGAGTTCATTATCCATTCCAACAAATAAAAATTCATAAACTCCAGGGGAAAACAACAAAATTTAAGAACAAAAAACTTTACTTACGGTTGAGCCGGATGAATTTGAGTATCGACGCGAATTCTTATACCAATTAACAATAAAATCACGATCGTGGGAGTAAAATCCGCAACAAACCACACAAAATGAAACAAAAACAATAAAAGAAGAAGAAACTTAAGAATTTGAATAATAAATCAGAAAATTAAAAACAAAATGAAATAAAACCTCAACAACAGTGATAAAAGGGTGGTGAATCTTAAGAAGCTAGTTTTTTCAAAGCACAGCTTTCAGTTGTCGCTTGGAATTTCCCTATTCTTAGAGCTTTCTTTTTTAATTAAAGGAACAAAAAATCAAGATCAAACCCCTCGAAACAGTCGAATTTATAAAAGATGAAAATGATGAAATGAGAGGGCGGTAGCAGTGGTGGAAAGCGGCGAAGGTGGCGAAACTGCACGGCTTCTTTTTTTAAGTGGTGACCACTGTAAAAATAAAATAAAAAGAAGCAATGTAAAAATAAGAAAAAGGAAAATGTTAAGGGAAATTGGATCGGGTGGTGGGTGGAGAAATAAAATTTTTAAGTTTTAAGGGAAGATGGTGAAAAATAAAGTTTTGAAAGTTTGGACGTTAAATTAAAAATTAATTTTTTTATTAAAGGAGGTTAACGGCCAAGGGACCAAAATAGACACGATTCAAAACGTAAGTGGCAAGAATAATTTTTTTTAAATTCGGGTAACCAAAATAAAATAAACACCAAACAAAAGGGACCACGGGTGAAGATTACCCTCCTTAAAACTACAAGAATTTTTTTAATTATATCCTTTCTTAAGGATGTTTTCTTAAAACCAATAAATTCTTTTTTTTATCTTTTTTAAGGATGTTTTTCTTTATTCTCTTTGAGTTCGAAAAAGCAAAAAATGAGACAATAGAGATGACCATTCGTGATTATTTCGTCAACCATGAGTGCAAGATCATTGAATTGAGTGAGTAAATGTGTAAAGATCAGATGAAACGGGACTTGAAAACTTTTTCTCACTATACAATACATCATGCATTCATGAGTCAGACATCCCTAGAAGCATGCGAACTTTTTGAAGGGGTAATAGGTGAACGACACCCTATGCCACTTTATTTTTCAACAAGAGTAATTTGAACAATACCCTATCATTTCAAGGACAAGACATCTCATTTTCAGAGAGAGTAATAGGCGAACGACATCCTATGTCACTTCATTTTCAGTAGAAGTAATAGGCGAATGACACTCTATCAATTCGTCACCGTTTTCAACTGGAGTAATAGGCGAACATCACCCGATCACTTTAGGAAGAAGACATCTCAGTTTAAAAAGAATTTTTTAATTCTTTCCTTTGCAATGTTTTTCTTAAAACCAAAAGAATTTTTAATTCTATCATTTCTTAAGGTTATTTTTTGAAAATTAATAATTTTAAATTTTTATTCTTCTTAAAGACGTTTTCCTTTATTCTCCTAGGGTTCGAATAAGCAAAGAATGAGACAGTAGAGATGACCATTCATGATTATTTCGTCAACTAGGAGTACAATATCACTGGAATGAGTGAGCAAATGTGTAAGTTGAAAACTTTTTTTTCACCATACAATACATCATGCATTCATGAGTCAGACATCCTTGGTAGCATGTAAACTCATCAAATTATTTTGACAGGAATTCATGGACCATTTACAGAAGAGAAAACAGGTGATGATATCATATGGCACTTCGTTTTTCAACAAGAGTAATAGCCTAACAACACCCTATCACTTCAGGGACAAGACATCTCATTTTTTAGAGGGGGTAATAGGCGAACGACACCTTATGCCACTTTGTTTTTCAGCAGGAGCAGTTCGACATCGTTTTGAACTAAAGTAATAGGCGAACAACACCATATCAATTCAGGAAGAAGACATCTGACTTTTAAAGGAGGAATAGACGAATGACACCCTATGCCACTTCATTTTCTAGCAGAAGCAGTAGGCGAACGACACTATCGCTTCGGCACCCTATCATTTTGAGACAAGACCACGGTTACCATGAACAATTTAGCCGGATAAAATCGAAGTCTTTGGTTCTTTGCTCTATTTTCGTTTCACATAAATAAGTATAGATGAACAACTGTAGTCACCAATTTTATTCTGCCCTTTAAATTTTATACTTGTAAATATATTAGAATTTGTATATAAATTAGAGTCCATAAAAGAGTCGATTCAAAAATAAAAAGAAGTCTATGTACATGAGTAAAGGCCCAATTGACCTATATTTTATAGTATTATTTCATTTATTATTATTAATGTATTTTAGTTATTCTTGCATATCACACAAGATCCTAACCATGTCAAATATGGGAAGATTGCAAGAGATTTTGGTTCAACAAATATGAGAAGTCAAGTGATGTACAAGGAATTCTAACTGTAGACTCATGGCGAATTTTTGTTAGTCTCTGAACATTTTTAGACTAGGATGTCTTCTTAAGAACTGACCGTCTTTTAGTTACCTTTTTAACGCATCTTAAAACGCATCAATCGGATGTCAGGAGCTCAAGTTATGTCCGTTTTATTAAAGATATTGCGTGCAGAAAATTGGATACAAGTCCAATACGAGAATTTGATTTTATTACGAATTTTCAAAGAAATTATTGATTATTTGCAATTAAAGTCAACTTTAGATTTTTTCCCTATTTGTTCCAAATAATTTAGGATCATTTTGTGTGTAAGAAAAATAATTTGATCTCCAAATAAAGACATTATTCTCTTTCAAAAAAATATTTATCGTTACTATTTTAAAAATTTTAGGGTTCCTTAAAGCTTATAAATAAGCCTCATTCTTTTGGAACACACCGCACGACAAATACACAAATTTTACAAGAAATAAAAAGAGTAGAAGCCTTGTTGAGGTATACTTTCTTGTTTCTCTTTTAGGGCTGTAAATGAGATGAGGTAGATCGCGAGCTACTCGAGCTCGATTCGGTCAAAGCTCGGTCAACACTCGACTTAATTGGACTCGATTCGAGCTTGAATTCGACTCGGTTTCTTAACGAGCAGAGCTGAGCTACTTGATACCCGACTCGAAAAGCTCGCGAGCTACTCATAAATATAATAAACTATTTTTTAATTTTTAAAATTAAAGTGAACTAAATGTAGGTTGAATGTTTTTTGTTGTTATGTTATGTTAGTTTAATTTTTAGTTTAACTTTATTTATATTTCTATGTGTACTTTTTTCCTCCTACTAGGATTGAGGGGGGGGGGGGGATTAATGAGCCACATGAAAATATTTCTTTTGTATGATTGTTGACGTAATATTACAGTCTGATCAATAATATTAATAATTATTATTATTATGAACAACGTTGTAAATGAAACGAGACAGATCGTGAGCTACTTGAGCTCGACTCGGTCAAATCTCAATCAATACTCGACTCGATTAGACCCGACTCGAGCTCGAGCTTGGCTCGAGTTCTTAACAAGTCGAGTCGAGCTTAACATACTCAAGCTCGAACTCAACTCGGATTCTTAACGAATCAAATCGAGCTCAGCACTACTCGAGCTTGACTCGGCTTGTTTACACCCATATCCTCTTTTGTTTTTTCTCATCTTTAATTTTGAAAAGGGGAAGCTATTTCACCGGCGCCGGAGCCTACATGCATGACCGTTGGAGCCCTTCTTCCATTGATCTTTCACCCCGACACTCCAATTTTCGTTTTATTCACTTCAGTCCCTTTTTTGCAGGCAATCTCTATTTTACTGTTTTAATTTATTCATTTCAGTTGAGCAAAAAAAAATTATTCATTTCAGTCCTCTTTTGCTTAATTATTTTTATTTGTTTTACTTTATTATTTATTTTATCCTTTTGTGCTACTTAATTTATTGTTACTTGTTTTTATTATTAGGGTAAACTAACCCAATGACCACCATACTACGGTAAATGTATTAAAATGACTACATTAAAAAAAATCGACTCAATTAAACTACCAAACTATTTAAATGGTATCAATGTGACACCAGCCGTTAAAGGTTAACGGAAGAGTGATGTGGCAGTTAAAAAAATAAGGGTATAATTACACATTTGGTCCTTATTACTTATACACTCTATCAATTTAGTCCTAATTGTAATTTAATAAAATAAATTAATTATTTGGTACACGTGTCACCTGATTGGGGGAAAGAAAAATCAAAGGCAAAGAAATGCCATTGTGGGGACTCGAACTTGGGTCTTTCAAGAGAAAATGAAACATGCTTACCACTAGGCCAAACATGTTTTCGGGATATATAATAGAACGTTTAGTATATGTATTAATCATACGCAGCATGAACGCCTGTAAAATTCTCCCTTGTTGGCAAATGGTAATCATACGCCACAACATGTGCCCAATCAACATTTCTTCTTATGGATTCGACTGGATAAGTCACCATTCCAATTGTTGGCAAGTTTCGAATAGCCATTGTTAATATCAGAACCTGTTCTAGGTTAAAACAATTTCTGATCCATATGCCATCCAAATACAACCAGTCTTTACATCCAGAACAAATTGACACGAAGTGAGCATTTATTTTGGTCAATAAATTTGCATTTCTGTTTTTCTTCAAGTGTTCATGGAGTGTGGGTTTAGAACCTTTGGCAAAAGATATATTACCAATATTTTCCAGGAAATTCATTATCTAATCATAAACAACCGAAGTGATAAAAAAATACAAAGTATAGGGAAATAAAGAGAAGATGCTGGGAAAACAACATAAGCAATCAACCACGAAACCGCATGCTACATCAGCTATATGCAATAAGATAAGAAAAATACTCCTATGCATCAACTTAAAAATGCATATAATAGAACTTGAGAAAATTTACTTACCTCGATAAGTTCCTGTTATGTTCCATGCATGAAATGGACCCAATTCGCTTTCATCTTTTCTAACAAATAACCACTGCAGGATACATCAAGAATTTTAATAAATTTATTGCACCCAAAATTGAGAGCACAAGGGGTGAAAAACACAAGGAAAATGCAAACAACAGCAGAAGACCCAATCTACTGTTTTCTTAATAGTTTGCATCAGACAATCAACAAACGAAATCTTTATCAGACCCAATTTTTATTTCAATGGCAGCCTCGATACCTGGGCAGAGTAGTGAAGGAAACAGAGAAAAGAACACCTTATAGTTTTACCCTGCAAAGATTAATACATATACTAAACGTTCTATCATATATCCCAAAAACATGTTTGGCCTAGTGGTAAGCATGTCTCATTTTCTCTTGAAAGACCCAGGTTTGAGTCCCTACAATGACATTTCCCCCAATCAGGTGACACGTGTCATCACCTGATTGGAGGGGAAAATTAATTAATTAAATTAAATAAAAATAATTAAAGTCCTCCAATAAGGTGGTGACACGTGTCACCAAATAATTAAATAATTAATTTATTTTATTAAATTAAAATTAGGACTAAATTGATAGAGTGTATAAGTAATAAGGACCAAATGTGTAATTATACCCTTATTTTTTTAACTGCTACATCACCTTTCCGTTAACCTTTAACGGCTGGTGGTCATATTGATACCATTTAAATAGTTTGGTGGTTTAATTGAGTCGATTTTTTTAATGTGGTCATTTTAATACATTTATCATAGTATGGTGGTCATTGGGTTAGTTTATCCTTATTATTATTGGTATGTAATTTTAGGATTAGAGCCTTTAATGTTGACTCTTTAAATAAGATCTCTCAGGTTAAATAATTAGATTCCTAGTTTAGGATTCCTAAAATTAATAGAAAAAACTCTTTAGTCTAGTCATTAATTTGATCTCATAATAACCTAGTTATCTAGGTTAGACACTAAATCAGGCTCACAAATCACACCGTTAGATGTAATTAACCGGGCTTTAAATAAATATCTTAATTAGGATTAGATCTTTGAATAATTCCCCCAAGAACCTTGTTAAATATTATCTCATCTCTAATTAAAACATAAACATTTAAAAAACTGTAGACTTTAGGCTTAATTGTATTCTTTATGAGCATGTGATGATGGCCTGGTGGTCAGAGCACGCTCACCTGCTCCACTCCCTTCCCCTTAGGTCTCAGGTTCAAGACCCCTCAGGAGCATTGCCTTCACCTAGATTTTCCCTCTCCCCTCTAGGTAGAAGTAGAATAGGATTTTCAAAAAAAAAATGTATTCTTTATGCATGTAGACCCCAAACACGTTAGAAAATATGAGTGGCCAAATAAGCGTTGTTTTTACGGGCGTTGTGGGGTGCTAATCTTTCCCCGCACGTAATTGTGCCCTCAAACCCTGAGATTTCGTAATTTATGGTTTGCTTTTAGGTTTCCAGTCTACCTATAAAAAAAGACTAGTGACGACTCAGTTATCACAAGTAGTTCATGTTCATACTTTTTCTTAACCATTTGAATGCACACATACCTTGTACACACAAGGCGGTTCAAAGATTTACGAGTCTTTTAATCTATAATCCCAAAGATATATAATGTTTTTTTAATATTTTTAACTTAGTAAAATATATTATGGGTTCTCTTTAAAGTTTTTTATTGTAATTTATTAAGCTAAAATCTTGTCTCCTATAAATTGAACTCATTTTGGGGGCCTTCTTAACTTGGAGGCCCTATGCGGTTGCTCTTCTCGAGCATGTTCAAAACCTCTATTGTGTACACACAGTCGCTCAAACCCAGATCTCTTATGATGAGCATTGTAACCCCCTCGTCCCGGTCTGGCCGGATGACCGGTCCGAGTGGGCCACATGGGGAAAACCGAAGCGAAACCCGTTAAGGTTCCCCCTCGGTTAGCAACCCTATTTTTTTTAAATCTTGTCTAGAGGAATATCAAGCCCTAAGTGATTCACAACAGCGGAAGACATTCAAGGAACACATTCGAAACACGGCCATGCATAACAGTTAATTTTAAGCTTACAAGGCAGACCGTATCGGTACCCTTGCTAGGGGTATCGATACGCCCTGTCTAGGTCAACCCAAGAAGTCAACCCCGAGAAGTCCGTATCGATACAGCCCTCGAGCGTATCGATACGCCATTCTCTGTCAACCCTTCTTGGTCAACAGAGTAGGCCCGTACCGATACTCGTGCACCCCGTATCGGTACGCTCTACTCTCACTCAAAATGCCAAATTCTAGTAACTTTGGAGGGTATCGATACCCTTTGGGTATCGGTACGCCAGGCAAAAACTGTGGCCATTGGACAAGACCGTATCGATACGGCCCTGAGGCGTATCGATACGCCCTGCACTGTAATTCCACCAAAACCAACTTGGACGACCCCAACACGACTCTAAATGCATTTCTCGACTCACCTAAGAGTATACAAACATGTAAGCATACATACTTAAGCTAAAGGAAGCATTCATATATGGATCAAAGCATTCATACATAGCAATCCAAACAAAGAGCATTTTAGGCAATAATGTGCATATATGAAGGCTCAATTGGTCTTAAAGGGCACAAGTCATCATAAGAGGTTTGCACTTATACACAAGGCAACCTAAACATCTAAGCATGTCATCACACACCAACGTTCATCATGGTAACACATGCTTTACAATCCAAAACAAACTCAAAACATCCACATTCAAATGAGTCATATAAGCTCATACAAAACCCTTGCCACATTGCTAACTAATACGAAATTGATAACCGTACTTGAGCCACAAAACTTGGAAAGCCCTTCTCGCCTTGCCTCGAACTAACACCACGCTAATGATCTGCATTGTTGAACATTGAGAGCGTAAGTTATAAGCTTAGTGAGGGTGCTCTAAAACGAAAAACATCAACAATGCAGGGTTCAAGCATGTAAATCCTAATCTCACATATAACAAGCATTGACATGCAATCAAGTAGACCTAGCTAGTCTTTCAAGTGGCATAATATGGTTTCTCAATCCTACCAAGCTCAATCATCAATATCAACATCATGTAACAATACCATATACTACAAGCATATATCACAATACATGAACAAGTTAATTGGCCACTTTAAATTACCCCGATTGTGCGGATTTAAACCTTAACAACACTTTACCTCGGTGGGATTACACTCATCACCAGACCTTGCATGTGCGGGATTCCACTCATCGCCACATGTCCTACGGATGGGATTCTACTCATCATCCCGTAGAAATAAATAAAAGCTTCCGGTGGAATATTACATCACCGTACTCCTCCTTGATGACTTAACGCCATCAAGGCCACGTACGTTTTGACTCAATTTGTGTGCACACTAATCCTAATGATCGATCATTTACAACTGGTAATTATTTAGTGTCAATTTTCATTGTCTCGCTACATATCATCAACCACAACTCATGCTCATCACATATGTATACATATCATGATATACATGCATAATCAATCACAATCACACGAGCATAGTTAAATAAGCACATGGGCATTTATGAATATCAAAAGCTAAATTAACAACTAGAATTAACTAGGAGTGGCCTACCAAGCACACTTCACACACACACACTCTACATACTCGAACCAAACTTTAAATCAAGTTTGAAACCACTCACCGCCCTTCCTTAACAAATCGAAACAATCCTCCTACGAACCCGGATTCGGTCCCAAAGCTTCTCCGACGATCTCTCTTGCTTCTAATCAACCAAAAACACAACCGATAACCAAAATCAATGCTAATATTCAATAATCACATAAACTTTGAATTCAAACCAACTCCATCCAAAAATTCCCAACCAAATTAAATCCCCAAATATCTAAAATTCGTACTCCAACAACCATTGGCTGAAACACCCATTTCCAAACACCCAAATGACCTCCAAAATGTTCCAAATCACCCTCCTAACATACCCTAACCATCAGCCCTTTGTTTTCAACCTAAAACTCACCAAAAATAGTGTTTTTGACAACTCAAAAATGGGTATAAGAGCTCACTTCGGATTTTTACCAAAATTCAACCAAATTAACATATAATGTGTATTTCAACTTGATTAAACAAAGCCCCAACTCAATTTATCAAAACAAAATGGAAAACCCCTTAAAACCCCAAACTTTGATATAAACCCTAGTTTTTAAAACTCCATAACTTTGAAATTTAAGACCATGGGTAGATAGGGGTTAAAGAGGAGAGTAAGAAAACATGTTTACCTTTCAAAAACACCTTGAATCGAAGTTGAAATCGAATGGAATAGTAACTTGGATAAAAGAGAGAGTTTGGAGAGGGAGAAATGGTTTCCAACGTAAAAAAAAGGAGAGGGGAAAGAGAGAAGACAACTTTTTCTATAAAGTTGTCTTGCTTTTTGAAAGTTTTTGGTCTAATTACAACATAGGTCCTTCCCCTTTTTACAAAAGCTCAATTACACCACAGTTTAGGTTGAATTGTTTTAATTAAATTTTATTGACTCGAACTATAAATCCGGTTAACTCCTAGGCCCAAAACACGGGTGTTACAAGCATTATCCTCTTTTCTACTAGAGTCACTTATTAGGTTATTTTTAGTCCGATTTTAAATTTAGATTGTCATACACATCTACAGAATGCACTACTCAAATTTGTTTCATTTAGAAGATTACCTTAATTTTAAAGATTATTACAACATATAATTTCCTTGTTTTAGAGGAATTGAGAGGTCACATTTGAGCAAAATATGTTGTAAAGGTCATAAGCTTACCAATGTATGATGATGTTAGTGTATTTTGATAATTCCGAGCGTCAAATTTTTAGTAGTTCGTTTGACACGATCATAAACACTAACGAAATTTGACACTCGATTATGGAGCAACAAACTAGAAATTTTTTCAATTAATCTTATATATTATAACATAAAATATCGATGGTAAGTTTTGTGATTATGTTTCTTCAATATATAAATACATATTAATGTAATAATTTTAAAAAGTAATTGAAATTTTTTAAATATTTGAAGGTGTCTAGTGAGATTTTAAATTTTTCAAAAAACTAAATGATAAATTATTAAAATCTTGGTGTCCATTCAAATATTTGAAGAGATTTAATTATATTTTCAAAATTTTGGGATATAAACCCACCGTTCTCCACTAAATTTCGGTGTTGATCATAAAATATTATACATTGAGATTGTAATAACTATTAAAGTTTGGAAAATACTCCTATCCACCGAAAATGAAAAAAATTCTCACAAATGTGTAGTTTTAGGGTTTATAGAAAATTAGTGTTTTAGTGTTTGTGGATAAGTTTAAAAGTTTGAGAATATTTTTTATGATTTAAAATTTAAAATTTAAAATTTAAGAGTTAGGTTTATGACCCCTAAAGTAATACGTGACAATTTTAAAAGCTCACTTGTGAAGAAAAAAAATTACTAACGGTGCATCAAATAATTACACATAAAATTTTGAATGATATTATTCTCTTTTCATTAAAAAACATATAAATTAGAGTGACTTTTCAGTCAAATGTTAGAGATTTTTTTTAACAAAAAAATTTGATCAAAACAAAAGACAAAAAAAAATCATATCATGAGCTTTGTTTACTACATCAACTATGGTCCCAACCAATGAAAACTGCCCACTACAATATTAATTTTTATATTATTTTTTAATTAATAAATCACTAATATTTTTTACATGTCATTTAAAAATAACTTTTTAAGAAGTTATATATAATAACAAATAATATGAAAAACAATGATGTAGTAGATGATTTTAATTGGTTGTGACCATTGCTAATGTGGTAGGCTAGACAAATGATGTAATTCCTCAAAAGACAAGAAAAGTGGGGTATTAAGGGAATATACCAGAAACTGAATGTCATAGATGTAAATTAGCAAAATTCCATTTCTTAAAATAAAAAAAGGAGCAAAATTCCATACTTATCTTCAAAGCCTAAAATCTGTGTTAAACAAAGCAAGCTATCTGCTACCTCAACATTTTGAGCTTATTTCAGCTAAAGGAAAAATGCTAAGCTTTGCAGGCAATGGTTTTTCAATGGAGAAAAAGCTGTTCAACAATGGCTTTCATCAGCTCTATAACTGTAAGCTTTGCCCATTTAAGCCTATTTTAATAAAACTAATATTTAAGATGTGAATGCACTTCTCAAAATCTTCATGAATTCCAGAAGTTAATAAGAAACCCCAAAAACAACCATGAAAGAAGGTTTGGGTCTTGAGTCTAGGCTTACTTTTACATTCACAGTTTATCAATAAAGCTCTAACTCTACTAACAACCGGTTGGTCTGGTGGACAAGACACTACTGTGCTAGAAGCAAGGTAAGTACTTCGAATTCTAATTGTGAATAGAATAAACTGAGTTGGAAGTGTCGAATAATGGACCTATGTAAAATTTGATTTGGATTAGTCGGTCAATGAGTCAGATGCCGATGTTAAACAAAAAAAAAATAAAGCTATGACTCTTAGATCCTTTATAACCAACCATCTTGTAGCCATCTTTTACAAGGAATAAGTACTTGTATTTAAAAAAAATGCTGAAGGAAAGCATGGTTATTGATAGTTGCACGGTTGTTGGTTCTTGTGCTAGCTTAGATGCTAAGACTTTTGTGTCAAGTTCATATCTTTATGATTGTTTTTGGTTTGGATATGAATTTGATTGTTTACCATGCTTTGATTGATGCTTATTGGAAATGTGGGAAATGGATAGTGTCTATAGGATTTTTAATCAAATGAGTGTAAGGGATGTGGTTTCATGGACTTCTATGGTGGTTTCTTATGCTAAAGTGTCGGGATTGGAGGATGCTTTTCGTGTATTTAAGGAAATGCCAATTAAGAGTACGGTATCTTGAACTGGTTTAATCGCTGAACTTTCTCAAAATAGTAGTGGAAATGAAGCGTTGGATCTCTTTCGGCAGATGTTGGAGGAAGGAGTGCAGCCTAATGCTTACACATTTGTCTAAGTGTTTGTGCGGATTTGGTACTTATCAAGAAAGGTAAACAGATCGATGCACAAGTAGCTAGAGTTTGCAGCAGAGGTGATTTGTTGAATCTGTTTGTATTTATCGGCATCGCTATAAATAACATGTATTGCAAGTGCTGAAACATGAACTCAGCAAAATTACTGTTTGGGAGGATACATGAGAAGGATGCTTTTTCATGGAACTCGTTAATAACAGGGTTTGCTCAAAATGGGCATGGAGAGGGCTCACTTAATGCGTTCAGAATGATGATAGAAGCAAACATAAGTCCCTACATAACGTTTCTCGGGGCATTATCTGCCCATAGTCATGCAGGTCTAGACTCTGAAGGAATGAAGATTTTAGACTTAATGGAAAAGGATTTCGGTGTGACCCCTAGGTCTGATCATTATGCAATCCTGATTGATTTGCTTGGAAGTAAAAACAAGCTTAAGGAGGCCATGGATATGATTAAGAGAACTCCTAATGGACCGAATTGTCTTGGCATGTGGGGCTCGCTTTTGGGTGCCTGTCGTGTCCACGGTAACTCAGGTCTTGCTAGGCAGGCAGCGGAGGCTCGTGCAGGAGAGAGGTCCGAGAAAAGAATCTGCTTATAGATCGATTGAGGTGAGGAATGTACGACATGAGTTTGTGGTGAAAGACAAGGGCCATTCTCAGATCGAAAAGACATGTGAAGTGATCGTTGTACTGGTAGATCATATGAAGGATTTTGGATACATACCCCTCAGATGGTATTTCTTTTCCTGATGAAGATGAACGTATTTGCTGCCAACTCCTTTGAGCTACAAGTTGCATCCTTGACACCTGCTTACTATATGGAAATCCCAAAATTTTAGTTTGGTTGATGCCTCCCGGAGAGAATGCGTAGCTAAGAATCATCTTGAAGATCTACCTCTGCTTTTAGTATCAGATTCTCGCATTTTGCAGTTCTTGTTACGACATCCATTGAACAACTGTGATGCGTCCATTCACTAGTATTTCCGTCTTGATATAACCCGTAAATTGGGGTTTGAGCTCATTATTAACAACTAATTAGCTACAATTTGAGTAGATTGTTGTTCAGTTCTTGCAGCATCAACCTTTTACAATGCAGTGGGGACTGGTAAGTTCGCCGTATGTGGAACCAACATGCACTTTACTGATTTGTTAGACTATGATTTTTTTTTTGTCTAGAAATTGTTTTTCATTATAGAGTTGAGGAGAAATTTGACCTGAAAATTGTCCGAATAACTTCAGAAACTTATACAGAACAGCACCCTGTTCGAATTGATAACCAGAAGACATAGAATACAACTATTATAAGCGTGATAGGTCTATATATTATGTTGCTAATGATATCATCACTGACCATTGTTTGTAGGTAATTTCTTATCAAGTTCCGCTCTTACACCATTTGTTCGAGCAAGTCCAGTATGCGAATCTGAGAATTTTAGTTCTGTTCATGTGGAGCTTCTTAAAATGGGGAGTCAGCATCGCAATGCAGTGACGGTAAACGTTTCTTCCTCAATGCTCATTTTCATTTTAAGGCTATCACTATAAATCTTCTTTAGTTACATAGTATATGCTTAAACAGTTCTGATACATTATGCACCGATACTAAATGCCATCAATCCTCAGTTCCGGGGAGTGGAGTAATGAAGAGGAAGCATTCGAAAATCTTAAAATCTTCGCCTTGGTTTATTCTTTGTCAGATTTGTGCAACCAGGAGGAGAAGGGCAGCATATTCAAGGACAGAAACCTATGTTCTACTGGAACCGGGACAAGATGAGAAGTTTGTCTCCAAAGAAGAGTTGGAAGCCAAGTTAAAGGCGTGGCTCGAAAATTGGCCTGGTAAGACCCTTCCACCGGACCTTTCAAGATTCGTTAACATCGATGATGCTGTTTCTTACTTAATAAGGTCCGTCTGTGAACTCGAAATAGATGGAGATGTTGGTTCGATTCAATGGTATGAAGTTCGATTAGAGTGAGATGGGCCGTTAGAAGTCTTGACTGTAGAAATTATGTAAATTACTACTTTCATTCTTAATGGTGGAAAAAACTACTACTTTAAGCCAATCTGGAGTGCATTTTAAGATTGATTTGAAGTGTTAGAAAGGCTTTTCCATCACTTTCTCCCTTAGAAAAAGAACTAAAATATTTCAAAAGCTATGAGATTAATGAGAAAGTTCTCTAATTGATAATTTTAAGTAATGTAATTTAGTTTTATTGTTTCTGTGTTATATTATTTGAGTTAGGTTCGAAATTTTTAAATTTAAAAAGTACAAGGATTAAAATTGACTAAATTAGAGCACATGGACTAAACTTACAACTTTTATATGGTACATGTAGTAAACATAAAATTTGACCTTAAATTTTTGGTGCGACCATTCTTTGGAGGATGATGATGACATTGACAACAAAGGCTAGAACAAATTAGGAATTTTGTTTGAAAATATTGAATATTCAATAATATTATAGAAATGCATGGAAGTGTTAACAACATATATTTATTTTTATTTAAAAATAAAATTAATGATTAATTTAAGCTAAATCATTCAATTTTTTTGTTCATTCATTCAAATTCAAATTGATTTTAGTCAATTTCAATTCAAAATTGAATCATTACATGTTAAAATAATAATTTAGGATATAAATGATTTTGGAGATAAAATTCAAGGAATGTTTTGTATGATTAAATAATGTTTAATTTGAATATTGTGAATGTTTGAAATTCAAGTCACCAGTCAAATTAGTAATCACAAACCTGTTTGGTAAATAGCGGTTTGGGCAAAAATTAGAGGTTTGAGGTATAATTAGAGGTTTGACTAATCAAATCCGCTAATATTGATGTTTGGTAAATAGCGGATTGAAAGAGCGGATTGGGGTGAAAAAGCTAATTTTGAAAAAGCTCCTAATATGAGCTTTTTGAGATTAGAGGTTTGATATTAGAGTTGTAATGACTTTTTTACCCTTAACAATTACCAAAAATCTCCAAATAACCTAAATTAAATAATAATATTTTTAATATAAATAACAACATATTAAATATTGGACTTATTTGTTGTTACTACTAATTTATATGGTGACATTTGTAAGTTAATTCTATTTTTTTATTATCACGTATTTATATGTGCATATAAAAAATTTAATAATTATATAAATAATAAATTAATATATAAAATTTTTAAATATGTTTAGGAAATTTATATTAAAAAATAATTTTTACAAATCTAGTTAATATTAATTAGATACAAAATATTAATAACTGATAAATTATTCAAACAAGTATTAAATATAATCACGTCCTTATATGTCATTTTACTTGTTTAAATAATCAAACAGCTATCAGCTATCAGTTAATTTTACCAAACACTTTTATACAATCAGCTAATACAATCCGCTAGTCAAATCAGCTAATGCAATCAGCTATCAGCTATCAGCTAATGTAATCTGCTATCAGCTATCCGTTAATTGCCAAACAGGGCCTAGTATATATAAATACCGGTACCGGCCAGGTTTTGAATAGGGGTTTAATAAATTTTGACCCAAATCCATTTGAATTCATATTAAAATAAAAATATTTATTAATCGACTTAAAAAGAATAATTTTGTTTATATAGTAATCTCGGATTAATAATTTTATTTTTTAATTTCTTTAATTTAAATTTTGCAATAGTCCAAAATCAACAATGTTATCATTGTTTTTTAATTTCATCAATTTATCTATCAAACTCTCTGAATTGCATCAATCTTATTATTTGACTATCATTGACTAACAAAGTCATTATTATTTATCGCCCTTTGTCATATCAGACACTATATTGTTAAATAATTAATAGCATTTAATAAACTTAATTATGAAACTCTTCATTTGTATTACCACGTCATCAAAATTAATTTTTCATCATCGACATGACAAAACAAATGGTGATAACGACTGGTGTGAAAATAGATAACGATCACGTGCATAAAATTTAACAACTCCGTTAGTTAATAACGGTCAAAGGATGAAATTAATGTAATTCATGGTATTTAAGAGCTAAACTGGTGATGATGAGAAAATATTGTTAATTTTAGAATACTACAAATACTAAATTAATGAAATTAAAAATTATGGGTAAATTGTTGATTTAAGATTACTACGTGGATAAAATTACCCTTTAATTTTTATTTATTTTAATTAGTGTACAACACACTCTAAATTACTCAATTACGTGTTCGGTTACAAATAAGTCACCTTGTTTAAATAAATTACAATTTAATTATTTAAATAAAATTTTGTGACAAACAAATTAAATCGTCATTGAAATTGAAATATATATCTAACAAGGTTTGATATAATAACAAATGGGGTATACTTGTATAGAGGCGTTATGTAGGTTGTACGATATGATTGTTTGTTTGTACATGTGAATTTTTTTTTTCCTTTTTGTAGAAGGCTATTATGCTCTTGGATAATAAAATAAAATTATTTAAAAAATATATATATTTTATTAATTTAGTCATAATTCAAAATAATTTAATAAATTTAATATTTTATATTTTAAAATTTTATCAGTTAAATAATTATATCTACTATCAAACGAAGTTAAGGTTATAATATCTATTTATTAATTATCGAACTCATGATCAATATTAAAGAGTACAACAAGTAGATAGACAACTAAAGAATTATAGTATTAGACTATATTTTAATTTTAACAATAAAGTATTTTGTTTGTAGTAAAATTTTAACTGAATGTTTAAATTATATATGTATGTAACTGAATATATAATTAAGTAAACTGAGGTATATTTCACACTAGTAAAGATATATTAAAAGTTCGGTGGTTAAGTTGAAGTAAAAACTCTAGCCGCTCATTATTTTTTTTCGATTATAAAGGCGTTCACTTTTTTTAAAACATAGAAAGTGGTAATAATTTTAATATTAATCGTCGACCGTTAAGATTTATCGTTTTATTTATTTTATTTTTCAGTTTTTAATAAATTATTTCTTTTTGTGCACAATTTTACTCTACTCTTTTGATACGTTTTTTCCTGTCTTTTGGTACGCTTTTTCTTTTTTCCTTTTAATTTTCTATTAGGGTTGTCGCTCCTTTCATTATACTGCTGATCTCAGAGCCGTCCTTGAGTCTAGACAACAGGGACGACGGTCTAGGACCCCAGGGCAGTAGGGCCCACTAACTACTAAGAAAAAAAATAGTCACGGTTATTAGAGCCCATCAAAATTTGATATTTTTTTACTATTAAACTAAACTTAAAATTATAAGGTGTAAAACGAGTGTAATTATGACTTTCTAGGGAACTAGAAATTAAAGTCGGCCCTCTCCTGCTAAATTGTTTCTTCACTTTAATTATTTTCATTTTTTTAAGTTTAATTATCTTTCTTATTATTACATTATCAAATAAATTTAAAATATAACCGTTAAAAATATGGTGGCCCACCAGTCATAGTAAAGTATAAAGTTGTTGATATCTAATTAGCCCAAGTATTAGTGTATTATAAGGTCATAATTAAGATTATAATAATATTTTAAATTTTTCAATTTTAAATTGAGAATAAAAATTTCATATACACCTATAAATAATATTTACATTGATCTTGTATTTGTTGAAAGAAGTTTTTCGAAGTTAAAATTGTTGAAAATCTATTTTAGATCGTCAATGTCAAACGAAATGTTAAATAGTTTAGCCATTTTATATATTGAGAAAAATATGTTAGTTATTGATGTAGACGGTGTATTACTGATTTTGCATTTAGAAATGCTCGTATAGGTTGTTTTGTGTAAGTCGTTCGGTGTTTAATAAAATTTTTTCATGTTTTTTATTTGATAATTATTGAGCGTAATAAAAAAGGATTTATAGCGTATACACTAACGGTGGAAACTGAAAGTTTCCACAATCGCCTTAGTTTTAGAGTTTAGGGTCTTAGTTTAGGGTGTAGGGTTTAGGAGTTTAGGTGTAAGGGTTTAGAAATTAGGAATGGTAGTTAGAATTTAGAGTTCATGATTAAAATTTAGAGTTTATAGGTTGAAGTTTTGTTTTTAGGGTAACATGGTTATGTTTCATGTTTTAACTTTATAAACCCTAAATTATAACCTTAAACTCTAAATTCTTACCACTATCTCTACACCTAAACCCCTAAACTAAGACCTTAAACCCTAAATTTTAAGGCACTTGTGAAAGCTTCAGTTTTTCACCGCTAGTGTATAGGATAATAATTCATAAAAAAACATAATTTACAAACAAATTAATTTATTTTACACTCTTCGAATTTAATTTTTTTAATACTTGTTATTAAGGGCCCAATTTTTAGATTTGTCCCTAGGCCACCAAAATCTCAGAAACGGCTCTGGTTGATCTCCCTGTCTAGGACCTTCGAACTGGATTTGAATACGCGATTACATTTACCGTTTCTTATTCACGATTGAGTTGTGATAATGACATTATTATCAACGTACCTTCATTGTAATATGCATTTTTATGTTGTTTGTTGACAATTTTACCTATCATCATCGATTTTGGTGATGTTTGTATAATTCTTTTATTTCGAGTATTTGAGTTAGGTTCTTACCTTTTCCTTGTATAGTCCTCTTTTGATCTCGAGAGATTAATTTTATTTATTAAGATTATGTCTGGATTTAAGTGTTTTGTTTATTAAGTTGTGGACTTTTATTATAATTTCGAATATGTCCTCGTTTAATAAATTTAGTAGATTTCAATTTTAAAAAAATTGGTTGTTAGATTAGGAGATTTAATTATGATTATTTTTATGCCTAGGAGGTTTAATTATTCAGTTAATAGTTATAAGGATAGATTCGTACCGGCCAGGTTTTGAATGGGGTTTAAATAAAGTTTAGTTGGTTGGTAATTGGTATGGTGGACTAAACTAGTCAAAGCGACAAACATGGTAAAAGCTGTAGCAAAGACTTTGAAAACTTGATTCAAGTCAAGATTTTTAGCTTTCAAACTGCAATTCCCTTAAAACAAAAACTACCCATACCCCCAATTGTAAGGTCAGTTTCTGTTCTCTTTTGACTTGTGTCCTGCTACATAAAGCTGCTTCCTTTCTTTCTTCTGATGGTTTCACCATCCATTTTCAGCTTCTTTGCGTTTGAATCCTGTGTTTTGAGTCGATAAAAGAAACTGGGTTTCTTTGATTTTTTCTTGCACTTGTTGTTGTTTGAAAATTCTGTTTAAAGTTTCCATTTTTATCAATTTATGGATTAAATAGCTTGAACTTCTGAATCAGCCGTGTATTATTAGAACTGGGTTTTTCAATTAGATGGTAGTTTACAAATTTTGGGGTTCCATTTCATTGTTTTTGAGGTAGGGAAAGTTTAGGGTTTCTTTGTTTTTTGAACATCCATGGGGGATTGTGAATCAGTGGCTCCCCAATTAGAAGGAGAGGAAAATTTGATTGCAGCTGCAAAACATATAGTGAGAGCATTGGGGTCGAATAAGAATCTTACCAAGGATGTGAAAAAGATATTAGCAGATCTCGGTAGTCAGTTATCGGATATGGCTACGATCGAGGATGAAGTTGTTGAGGGTATGAAATCTGGGATTGAAGAACAGTTGGGTGTTGTTGAGGAAAAGATTATGAGCTGGGAGACTGATGAGTCCATGATTTTTGATTCGGGTCCCGATGAAGCTTCTGAATATCTGAATGCCATCGAAGAAGCTCGGAAGTTGATCGGGGAACTGGAGAATCGGTGCTTGAATGGCGAAGACGAGAAAGAGTTGTTGCGTAGGGCTCATGATGTTCTTCAGTTGGCGATGCAAAGGCTTGAGGATGAGTTTAAGTACTTGCTTGTGCAGAATAGGCAACCGTTTGAGCCCGAGCACATGTCGTTTCGATCGAGTGAGGATGATAGTGCCGATGCGGGATCAATGGTTTCGTTTGGGGATGACTCTTTCGAGGAGTCGGCTCGCAGATATAGCGTCAGCCGAACATCGGAGGACTGTATCGTTGATTTAGTTCATCCTAATGTGATTCATGATCTCAAAAGCATTGCCAATTCAATGTTCATGTCAAATTACAATCACGAGTGTAGCCAGGCGTATGTTATTGTTCGAAAGGACGCATTGGATGAGTGCCTTTTCGATCTTGAAATAGAGAAACTGAGCATTGAAGATGTGCTGAAGATGGAGTGGGGTACCTTGAATTCGAAAATAAGGAGATGGGTTCGAGCTATGAAGGTATTTGTCCGGTCCTATCTCGCCAGCGAGAAGTGGCTCTGCGACCAGATTTTTTTGGAGCTTGGATCAGCTAGAGCGGTATGTTTTGTCGAGGCGACTAAGGCTCCAATGCTGCAGCTTCTGAACTTTGCTGAGGCCATCTCAATCGGCTCTCATCAACCGGAAAAGCTAGTTCGATTTTTAGACATGTATGAGGTGCTTGCAGATCTTATTCCGGACATTGATGCAATGTTTTTGGATGAAGCTGGTTCTTCTGTTAGAATCGAGTCCCATGAGGTTTTGAAGAGATTGGCTGATTCCGTAAGGGCAACTTTTCTCGAATTCAAGAATGCCGTTGCATCAAACACATCAACAAACCCTTTTGCGGGAGGGGGAAATCACCCCCTGACCAGATATGTTATGAATTACATAAGTCTTCTTGTAGACTATAAAGATTCCCTAAATTTACTCCTCAAGAATGACAATGGAGAGGCGGCAACGTCATTCTCCCTGGACTCGAGTCCTTCTACGGAGGATGAAAGTACGAGTAATGATTCTTCCTGCGGTGTTTCTGCAATGGCACTGCATTTGCATTCACTCACTTCAATCCTAGAAGCCAATCTCCACGAGAAATCCAAATTATATAGGGATGCTTCATTGCAACACTTCTTTTTGATGAACAACATCCATTACATGACTCAGAAGGTTAAAAATTCGGAACTCCAGGCTATATTCGGAGACAAGTGGATCCGAAAGCACAACTGGAAATTCCAGCAGCACGCGATGGACTATGAGAGAGCAACCTGGAGTTCGATTCTCTCGTTACTTAAAGACGAGAGCAATTCCAGCAACAGCTCGATCTCGAGGACACTTCTCAGGGAGAGATTGCTGAGCTTTTACATTGCTTTCGAAGATGTCTATAAAACACAGACCGCATGGGTTATCCCGGACCTTCACCTTCGAGAAGATTTACGGATTTCAACATCCCTGAAAGTTATCCAAGCATATCGGACATTTGTTGGAAGACAAATGCACCACATTGGTGAGAAACACATCAGGTACAATGCTGAAGATCTGCAGGATTACTTGTTGGATCTCTTTGAGGGGTCTCAAAAATCATTGCATAATCCTCATAGGTTATGAAAACCTATGTTACTCGGACTAGGGTGTCGGTGTCAAATAAGGATATGATCAGAAAATGTATGTCACTCGGACTCGGGTGTGGTTGTCAAATACAGGTATGATCAGATTTTTTTAATGTTCCACACTTGTTTGTCGGAGACATGTCGAACACCGATCCTTAATGAAAATTGAAGAATTCGGAGCATCATAGGTGAAATCTATGACAGCAAAGTAGTTATACGTATACACGTTTGTAATCTTTTATGTATGAAGGGCATTTCTGTTGTATTTTTAGCTTCTTTTTTTGATGAATAAACAGGTGGAATAAAGGCAATGCTCACCTTTGGGTCTCCCAGTTATCTGGGTTTTCAGTGCTTGTAATCTCATTACTGTGTTAATGGCTGCATTTGTTTTGGCATATGTTAGCTGGATTTACTTGGGGGTGTTAGTGAAACCGTTGAGAGAAGTTCGAACTTGATTCGAGTTTACGAGGCTTGAAGTTCGAGGACTAAAAGTTACTTTATCTGAACCAGCGAACTCAGGGATCAACCTCTGTTCTGCAGCAATAACAGGCCCTACCATTGATAGATCTGAGCTCGAACCCACCAT
The DNA here is from genome assembly GCA_030270665.1 of Hibiscus trionum. NCBI lineage: Eukaryota > Viridiplantae > Streptophyta > Magnoliopsida > Malvales > Malvaceae > Hibiscus > Hibiscus trionum. The sequence continues at coordinate 4,842,495 of BSYR01000034.1, read as the reverse complement.
TTTACTAACAACGGTTCGTGAGTCGCCTTCAATCTCAACATGTCGACGCCCCGATACCGTAGTGGCGTAGCCAAAGTCAACTATCCTAATTCCTAAGCTGCTAAGCACGCATAAGCTTCTGCACAGAACACATCAACCACTAGATGTACCGATGATAGCAACGCGCATGAGCATTCACCAGAAGCATCTCGAATGACCACACCAACACCTGTTGCCGGCGACGTCAATATGAAAGCAGCATCAAAATTCAACTTTACAACCCCAACCGGTGGAGGCTGCCAGCCATGCAGCACATGATGAGGAAGCTTGAGCGTGCGTACTGCGCATTATATAAGCCATCAACAGATTTCTGAACACTCTCCAACAACAGAGTTTGATTTTTTCTGAGACCACAGTAGCCCACAATTTACGATAGAACAACTTATGGACATGTGCAGGGACGGAGCCAAGATTTGAGTTGGAGGGCCAAACTATAAATGTTTGAAAGTGGGGGCAAATTTATAAATAAACTAATTTTTTTTAAAAATAAATAGAGACAAATGTGGGGAAAAAAAATTTCTCCGGGAGTGGGAGGCGATTGCCCCTCACCACCCCTTAATAGCTTCGTCTCTAGACATATCTCATGCCTGAGAGTTGAGGGACATTAATCTTATATTGGAAATGAAAGAAAGTCATGGGTATAAAAATGGTGGCACTATCATACATGTTTTTTTTAAGGGTAACTTTCATCAGCGGTCCTTTTTGTTTAGGGTGTGTTTTATTTTGGTCACCAGAATTCAAAAAAAATTATTCTGATCACTTATGTTTAGAATCGTTTCTATTTTGATCACTTGGTCGTTAGTCTCCGTTACTTAAAAAAATTAGTTTCTAATTTAACCCCCAAACTTTCAAAATTTTATTTTTCACCATCTTCCTCAAACTTGTAAAATTCTCCAATCAATCACAATAGCTCGCCCAACACTTCCTCCCGCTTGTTTTATTTCCTCTAGTGGGAACGGCTCCTCAAGCTTCCAAGCAACTGAAATTGTGATCCTCTTGAAGTTCGTGTGAAAGATCGACCTCCAAGACTTGTGTTTGCAACCAAAGTGCATGCTGAAATGGTCAAATACCATTTGTTTGAGCCTTCTCAGTTCCCCACACCACATGTCACTAAAATACAGAGCTACAAACAATCATTTTTTAGACTCGGTCTTGTTGCGACTAAAAATTTTAAAAAATACAAAGTACCTCGGGTGTCGCTCAGAGGAACCGGATTTTTAGATGGTTTTTGAAAAATTAGTCGGATTTTAAAAAATAGAGGAGTCGCCACCGACCATTTGAAATGGTGGACCGGACACCGAAATAAAACCAGAAATTTTTCTTTTGAAAATGGGTTCGGGAGTCGGTTACACGCGGGGAAGGATGAGCACCCCCGTCGTGCCCGGAAATCGGTACCAAAAACATTACCGCTTAATTAATATTAAATTTTGCGAATTAAAGTGACGATTCGTATCGAGATGTGGTTATACGATTGAGTAAATCTTAAAAGGTCTTAATATTCGAGAAGGAACGTCCGAACCACCACCACTACGACTGGTACTGGCCTCGTTCGTTCCCGAATAAAAAGACGCTCGCATTGCATTTTATAAGTTCGTATGCATCTCATAATTTCAACAAAGAGACGCAAAATAAACCAAATAAATCAAACAAAATATACGAGAATAAAGTAATCAAATACACAAACGATGTAATTTAACATAATTATTCTTGACTAGCCATGACAATTTAATTGGAAAAGAACGAACAAGCTAAACCAAGCAATAAAGAAGGCGTAAAATATGGGAGCATATGCATAGGTTATATGGCTTAACATTACACACTGTTTAAATCAAATATGAAACTAAACGATACAAAAAATAAGTAACCACAAATCACGGCAAACCATGTGTATTATGGATCAAGCATGCATATATTTGTAAAACACGTGAAGTAAAACATGAACTAAGAAAAACATAAGAATACTAATTTGACACATAAGCTAAAAGGAGCTTGAAATAAAAAAGGCACTGAACAGGATTGAAACTGGACTTGGGATAGTTTCCAAGGACCGAATAGAAGAATAATCCATACAAAAAGGTTTAACCTGTAAAAAAAAGGGGGCCAAAATTGAAACTTGCTGGGAGCTGCAGGGGTCGATGTGGTTATTAAGCCGTTAGACATCGATCAAAACGAAACAAGGGGCTGAATTGAAAAGCTCTTGAAAACGACGGTGGCTAAAAGAGGGATTTCCAAAACACGGAGGCCCTGTAGGGATATTTTAAAATGCGGGATGGCTAAAAGGGAGTTTTACCGTTTTAAAAAAGACGAACGACTATAAAATGACATTTTAAAAATCCCTAGCCCCCTTTTCGCCCGTTCCGGGTAAAACCAGAGAGCTTCACTTCTCTTCTTCTCCGTTCCGTCGAGTTAAAACGGCCGGTTGCCCCTTTTGCCGGCAACGACAACGAAACCAAAAAGAACCCGTCCCCTAAAAAGTTATCCGGAAACAAACTTTGAAAATCCGAAACCCTTTTGAAAGAAAAACAGAAGTAAAAAAACAACAACACCCTCTCCTTTTTCTTTTCGAACCCAAGTCGGAACCCTAAGAAAGGAGTCACGTGGTGACTCCGGTGGCTCACCCGACGGCTTCCGAGACGAAAACCAGGGGGCTTCTTGCCGGCAACTCTCGAAAATTAGAGGGAGAAAGCTTTTTCGAAAGGTAAAGAAAAAACTGTCTTTTTTTTGCTTTTTGTTTATCATGCATGCAACTGAAATCTCAAGGGAATACCTCAGAAGGTTTCTTGCTATTATTGATTTTTTTCTCTGATTTTTTCCGAATGTTTACAATGGTTTTTGGTTCGGATTTTTATATCCGAAGTGTTTACATACAAAACAATAACTGTCGTTCATCTCTGAATTTGATTTTTTGGTTGCCTAGTTGACTTCGGTGTATTATTTGTTGTTTTGCTCTTCTTGCTATTTTCGGGTCCCTGACCATTGTTTTTTTCTCTGTGCATGTTGCCGATTTGCTCAATCGGGGGAGGCATGGCGTGCTCGGGAGCAGACGGCGTGGGCGCGTCGAAAGGGCGGGCGCGTTTCAGCACGCGCGCGTGGGAAGCTCGGGAGGCGCGCGTCGGGATCGCCAAACAATGCGCGTGGGCACGTGAACTCTTCTGGAACCCTCCCTGCACTGATCCGAACCGTTGGATGTTCTCCTCATCTGACGGTCGATATTGGGTGGCGGCTGCAAGATACCAGATTGGGATTAGGGTTTTTCTTAACCATTAGGGCTAGCATCATTTGGGCCTACGGGTTATGTATTATTAGGACATTTGAATGGGCCACATGTGAATGCTTGTTATTATTTTTTTGGACTTGTATGGAATAAACTAATTCGGGCTTTTATTTATTTGGACTGTAATTTTTTAATCAAAGTTTAGATTTTACTTACTTATGTTTTATTTTTAATTGTGATAATAATACTTGTAATATCCGATGATAATAATATAGATAAATATAATAGTAATAAATGAATAAAAAATAATAACAACAAAAATTATTTAAGAGGTTATAATATATAATGATACTAATAAGATATATATATATATATATATATATTTCTCTTTTTTTTTCTTTTTTTTCTTTTCCTTTTTTATATTTTTTTATTTTTTAGACTTAAATTACATAATAGCCCAATGTATGCCCAGGATAAACATAAACTAAAGGGGTTCAAGGTCCGGACAAAATTAGTGATTACAGCTGCCCCTCTTTGCTTATACTTGTGGAACAAGAATAAAGCAAAGACCATAAGCACTAATTTTGTCCTACTTCTCTGTTGGACGGTTTGCTTCCCGAAGCGGCCTCGCAATCCCCAGTGATTCCTCCTCCCAAAGCCTTTTGGTCGTGGATTCTTCCATAAATGCCCCGAACATATAGACAAAGAGTTTTTTCTTCTTCTTTTTTTCCATTTTCTCTTTTTTTTGTTTTGTTTTGTTTTGTTTTGTTTTCCTTTTTTTTGCTCGACTTTTGATTGCCCAAACAGACGGGCAGATTTCCATTCTCCAAGTGCCCGAACGGATAGGCGAGCTCTATTCTCCATGTGCCCGAATAGATGAGCAGATTGTATACATTTTGTCTTGAGCTTTGAGTGTCTGTCTCCTTTGCTCTGAAATCTTGGGCTTTGAGTTTTTGTCTCCTTTGCCCTGAAATTATGACGTGGCGAGTCTGAAGTCCTTCGCCTGAAATCCTTGTGGAAGGGGTAAAATTTTGATCTTTTAAAGAAAAACATCATTTGGAGAGGGTAAAATCGAGGAATTGAGTGTTAAGGAAATAATCTTTTTGAAAGGGGTAAAATTGAGAAATTTTGACTTTTAAGAAAAATATCCTTTGGAAAGGATGAAATTGAGAAATTAGAGTTTTGAGGGAAACATCCTTTTGGAAGGATATAAATTGAGAAATTAAGTTTTGAGAAAAAACTTCCTTTTGGAAGGATAAAATTGAGAAATTGAGTTTTGAGGAAAACAACCTTTTGGAAGGATAAAAATTGAGAAATTTGAGTTTTGAGGAAAACGACCTTTTGGAAGGGCAAAAATTGAGAAATTTGAGTTTTAAAAAAAACATCCTTTTGGAATGATAAAAATTGAGAAATTTGAGTTTTAAGAAAAACGACCTTTTGGAAGGATAAAAATTAAGAAATTTGAGTTTTAAGAAAAACGACCTTTTGGAAGGATAAAAATTGAGAAATTTGAGTTTTAAGAAAAACGACCTTTTGGAAGGATAAAAATTAAGAAATTTGAGTTTTAAGAAACATCGTTTTGGAAGGACAAAATTGAGAGATTCGAGTTTTAAGGAAAACATCTTAAATGGAAGATTAAAGTTAGGAGTTGGAAGGATTTTAGAAATCCGAATTACGCAAGTCGAAGGACTCTTGATTCTCGTGAGATCTACTTCTCCTCTCGTGAAGTTGTAGATCTATTCTTTTACCAATCTTCAAATGTCTGTTTAGAGGAAAAATGCTATGATATGATATGATTTAGCATGCTCCTAGCATGGGTGATGTTTATCTATCGATGATGTATGAGCATATTTCCGGATGCAAAGATGCATGTGTTTACAAGAATACAAAGATGCATGGATTTAGTTTGTCTTTATTTCTTAGGGTTAGTGGTCGTTTGTCTTGGGACTACAACCATTCATCAATCTTGTGTCTTAAGAAATATGGCCCCCTAAACTTCTGCCGCTCGTTCTTCGTTCTAAAATTCGAGTCGAGTGACCTTGGTTACATTCTAAATCCTTTCTGGCCTTGTGCTATCTTTCATACACTTTGGTTTGAACCTCTCTTAGTGAAAATCTTAGCTCCTCCGCGGACAAAGGTGCCTCATCATGGCAATTTAGCCTCATCGACTCTCCACCTTGCGTCGTGCCCCTCAACCTTTGGGCCTTGCTGATGCATTTATCTCCGAAGTAATACATAGAGATTTCTGGGTTTCAAAAAAAAGTATCAATTTATGTATTGTCATTCTAATGAAGAATGCCCTTTTAGATTATCATACAGAACCTTGAAGTCAAAATTCTAAGAAAAAATAGAATAGGATGCCCCGGATATCAAATGCAAGAGCGTCTTAGATTCTACTTTCCGATGATCAGCTTGAGTCAATGAAGACTCTAAATGTTGTGGCAATATGTGAAGTTGTGAAACCCTTTTCAAATCGCTTGGTTCATCCTCATGATTATGGTGTTTGCTTAATTGGCTCGATGACTATTCCTTCTAGTTCTCATCATGCTTCTCTATATGCTTTCAAAGAATTTTTTTAGCCCATGGATCAGAAGATGTGCTTCTGATTACAATTAGTATCGTGTCAGTGTCCTCAAGGATTCACATCCGGGACTTATTCGATTTATTCATTCATTTCTTTTTCTAGGGGAATTCAAGTCGTCACAGTCCTTTGTCTTGAGGATACTGATGGAGCATACAACAATACCCCGAGTTACTCGGCATAGTCACGACTTGAAAATATTACCATCACTCATGAAGCGAAGGGTTTCGGGTTTCAGCAGAGTGCCCCCAGAATTCCGCACTCGTATCCGAAAATGTCTATTACCAGGCTTCGAACATTGGAGTGCTTTTTGGTTAATGCCTATTACTAGGCTCTGAAATTTTATTTTGTTTTGAAACAATATATATTTTTTCTTTCATTTCTCTTTCCTTTTTATTTTTTTATTTATTTTTTGCACATTCGAGTAAATCTACTTGGGCTTTCTTAGGAGATTCCCTTATCATCGAACATCATCAAAGGAATAATGATCTTGCTTCTCTCTTTTTACCGACCGGAGCGGACGGAGCAGGACATCACACTTCATCGTTTTCACAACATTCGATCGATCCCTTTGAGTAGAATCAATGACACATCATGCATATGATATCCGAGGACCTACGGAGGTATGGAGAGATATATGCATATACATGATTTCAAGGTCATTGTATGTTAAAAAAGAAGTGCATTTCATTAGAACGTCAAATTGTAAACAACAAGTGCCCTTGAAAAAAAAATCATTGCTATCTTCGGGCAAAGGATAGCAACGTTTGTTCCATGCATTACTTCGAGAGAAAAATGCAACATACAAGACTCCTAAAGATGGTCGGGCATTAGCACACCCCAAAAGTCACAACCCCGATATTTCCTTTCAGAATGTCAAGTGACCGTTCTCGATCAGAGCCTGCACCTTGTTTTTCAGTGCCCCACAATTCTCCGTGGTGTGGCCCGTGCTTCCCACATGGTAGTCACAAACGGCATTGACATCATAGCCTTCGGGATAGGGAGGATCATTTGGTTTGGACTGAACCGGAGTTAGGAGCTTCTTCTCAATAAGCATTGGGAGCAAATCGGTGTACAACATAGGAACTGGATGAAGGTCCTTTTGAGGCTTTGCAGACCGGGATGCTTGATTATGGTAGCGGCCAGAAGACTGGTTGTTCGAGTGAGAACCCACCATGTGAACTTGGTACCCATGCCCCTTGTGGGTGGTTGTGCCATAGGGATCTACTATCTTCCCTTTCTTGATGGCGTCCTCGATACGTTCTCCCGTCAAGACCATGTCCGCAAAGCTGCTGGAGGGATTGCTTATCAAGCGATCGTACAATACTCCTTTCAGAGTGTCAACAAACAAAAGAATGATTTCACCTTCCGAAAGTGGGGGCTGCACCTGAGCTGCTACGTCTCGCCAACGCCGGGCATACTCACGGATACTCTCACCGTGCTTTTGTTCCATCCCTTGTAGCATGAGCCGATTCGGAGTCATATCAGTTACATGCTTGTATTGACCCACGGACGCCTTCGAAAGATCGCTCCATGACTTGATGTCGACTCGTCTAAGTTGAGTATACCAATGGGTTGCAGAACTAGTTAAACTGTCTTGAAAGCAGTGGATAAGTAGCTTCTCGTCTTTTATAAAAGCCGTCATTTTTTGGCAATACATGGTGATGTGAGCTGAAGGACAAGTAGTCCCGTCGTACTTATCAAAGTCGGGGGCCTTGAATTTCGGAGGTAAAACTAAATCCGCTACAAGGCTCAAATCACTGGCATCATTCCCTTGCTTATCCATTCCTTGCAAAGCCATGAACTTTTCTTCAAAGAGACGAAACTTCTCCTCGTACTTCTTTTCCACCTCGGCCCTAATCCTTTCTTCTGCCTCATTCAATATGTTTAGATCCGGTACTTCAACCTCGAGATCTTCCCCTAACCCAACATGTTGGTCCAAGTGACGTCTAGCTGGTGCTTCCGTAGGACGATTAGCGGGCGTTCCCTCGAGGTTGATATGCACTATCTTCCCGGTGGTTGGCGCTCCTAGTTGGATATGCGATGTAGTCTCACCTACTCCCCTCTCATTCGAATTGCCCCCTGATCCTCCTTCTTTACTGAACTTCTTCTCAAGCAGTTCGGTCATCTGAGCGATGATGGTGGTTTGTGATTGCGCAATCTGATCCCTAATATTTTGCTCGATTCCATCCAATCGGCCCTCGAGGTCCTTCTGACCTTGTTCAACCCTGGCCATCCTTTCTTCCATTGCTCGTGACAAAGAACGAGTGTCGTACGAACGCGGAATGGTTGTAGATTGGAAACTTCACCACTGTAATAATATTTTTTCAATATTAATCCGTTATTTAGTTGGTCAATGCATGTCATGTCGTGAGATGATGTATGAACATATGATGCAATGAAATATGTACACATGTGTATGCGGATGAAATGTGTTGGCCCTATAGGTGATTCCCCTTAGGTCGACTAGCATTCGAACGTGAAGGAGGTTCCTTGTTACGAGACAGTCATAGCAAAGTCTTGACAAATATGCTTCCGCTTGTGATCCAAAGATGTTGATCCGATAGACGGTTCGAAATTTTGCGGCTCGGGATGTTTGGAGTAGATCCGATCTCGCTTGACTTCCTCAGGATGGAGAAGAGATGTACCTTCTTCGGTGGTGGGCATTAAATGACCTTACACTGTGCTTTCGCTCGGTAAACTGCCCTTTTATCTGTTCTGTCTGATGTCAGACTTGCTAATTAACATTATCCTTTCTAGCAACCTCCCGTCCACAATGATATCCCCAAAAAATGGGTAGAACCACCTTGACTCAACACATTTAGAAGCAAGCAACCCTATATATCCCGTCTAATGAACCTAGACTGTCCATATGGCTCTAAAAGGGGTGGGCTTTCTAGTTCTCTAAATGCAGTTTTGGTTCTAGAAGGTACTCGAATTGTCCTTGCTGTCCCCTTCTAAGGGTAGCAAGGCCCCCGGTCATCACCCATTATAGGCTCCTCTCAACCGAGTTCAATTCGAGGGGACCCTTTAGCTATATCCGGACGGAGAAACGATATTCCCACGAAGATATAGGGTATTCGAGCCCCGAAGGTACTTGCTAGGCCCAGACGAAGGAACAATATCCCCACGAAAGCACTAGCGTTTTCCCCCACTTAAACAAAGGGTTTATATGCTATTTTTAAATGCGTTTAAAATAAACTCGCACTTATAAACAAATATCGATCGATTCGGTCACTTTAATTCGCAACTTCTAATATTAATTGAGCGGTAAAGTTTTTTTTTGGCTCGACTCTCTTTTTTGTTTTTGAAAACAAAAATTTCTCCCCAGCGGAGTCGCCATCTGTTGCGACTAAAAATTTCAGAAAATACAAAGTACCTCGGGTGTCGCTCGGAGGAACCGGGTTTTTAGATGGTTTTCGAAAAATTAGTCGGATTTTAAAAAATAGAGGAGTCGCCACCGGCCATTTGAAATGGTGGACCGGACACCGAAATAAAACCAGAGATTTTTCTTTTGAAAATGGGTTCGGGAGTCGGTTACACGCGGGGAAGGATGAGCACCCGCGTCGTGCCCGGAAATCAGTACCAAAAACATTACCGCTTAATTAATATTAAATTTTGCGAATTAAAGTGACGATTCGTATCGAGATGTGGTTATACGATTGAGTAAATCTTAAAAGGTCTTAATATTCGAGAAGGAACGTCCGAACCACCACCACTACGACTGGTATTGGCCTCGTTCGTTCCCGAATAAAAAGACGCTCGCATTGCATTTTATAAGTTCGTATGCATCTCATAATTTCAACAAAGAGACGCAAAATAAACCAAATAAATCAAACAAAATATACGGGAATAAAGTAATCAAATACACAAACGATGTAATTTAACATAATTATTCTTGACTAGCCATGACAATTTAATTGGAAAAGAACGAACAAGCTAAACCAAGCAATAAAGAAGGCGTAAAATATGAGAGCATATTGTCACGGACCGTTCGTCGTGACACGCGGGACCGCGCGAGATGCTTGCTGGTTGTACTTAATGTAGGATGCGGGATAGCTATTAAGGGTGTAGTACGTGCCGTACAGCCGTCTAGTCCTCGGCATAGACGCGTTGGTAGGCACCACACTGGTCGGGAGCTGTCCCCGCTTCCCTGATGAGCCCATGGGAGGGCGAAACCAGTGAGCATCGAGATGGAAAAGGCTTAGCCCTTGGCTGGTAATAGCCCTGGGTTGCCGCACGGGTAGATGTCCCTGCGCCAAGACTCTGACCCCGTGACAAAGTGGTATCAGAGCCAGTCTGTGTGCTAGCTGTGAGTTTGCCAAGCGCCTCAATGCTGCGTAAGCGAGTCAATCCGTGACGAGCGTGTGTAGCTCGCACTCCGACCGTAGGAGTGTTCGCAAGCGGGTCAACCGGACGAGCGTGTGTAGCTCGCACTCCAAAACCGTGAAGGGGTGTCCACGAGTGGGTCCTCTATAAAGAGATTGAGATGAGGACGGGTAGGCAGGAAGCCATAGCGAAAGTTCGCCAAGCACTCGTAGCCAAATGGGCCGTAGCCTCAAGTGAAGAGGGCGAGCAGGCAGGGAATTGCACACTAGATCCGGGCTAATCAAAAGAGGGAAAGAGTTTCTCCCCATGCACGAGGGCGTGCATGATTCGGGTGGGGGAGAATGTCACGGACCGTTCGTCGTGACACGCGGGACCGCGCGAGATGCTTGCTGGTTGTGCTTAATGTAGGATGCGGGATAGCTATTAAGGGTGTAGTACGTGCCGTACAGCCGTCTAGTCCTCGGCATAGACGCGTTGGTAGGCACCACACTGGTCGGGAGTTGTCCCCGCTTCCCTGATGAGCCCATGGGAGGGCGAAACCAGTGAGCATCGAGATGGAAAAGGCTTAGCCCTTGGCTGGTAATAGCCCTGGGTTGCCGCACAGGTAGATGTTCCTGCGCCAAGACTCTGACCCCGTGACAATATGCATAGGTTATATGGCTTAACATTACACACTGTTTAAATCAAATATGAAACTAAACGATACAAAAAATAAGTAACCACAAATCACGGCAACCATGTGTATTATGGATCAAGCATGCATATATTTGTAAAACACGTGAAGTAAAACATGAACTAAGAAAAACATAAGAATACAAATTTGACACATAAGCTAAAAGGAGCATGAAATAAAAAAGGCACTGAACAGGATTGAAACTGGACTTGGGATAGTTTCCAAGGACCGAATAGGAGAATAATCCATACAAAAAGGTTTAACCTGTAAAAAAAAGGAGCCAAAATTGAAACTTGCTGGGAGCTGCAGGGGTCGATGTGGTTATTAAGCCGTTAGACATCGATCAAAACGAAACAAGGGGCTGAATTGAAAAGCTCTTGAAAACGACGGTGGCTAAAAGAGGGATTTCCAAAACACGGAGGCCCTGTAGGGATATTTTAAAACGCGGGATGGCTAAAAGGGAGTTTTATCATTTTAAAAAAGACGAACGACTATAAAATGACATTTTAAAAATCCCTAGCCCCCTTTTCGCCCGTTCCGGGTAAAACCAAAGAGCTTCACTTCTCTTCTTCTCCGTTCCGTCGAGTTAAAACGGCTGGTTGCCCCTTTTGCCGGCAACGACAACGAAACCAAAAAGAACCCGTCCCCTAAAAAGTTATCCGGAAACAAACTTTGAAAATCCGAGACCCTTTTGAAAGAAAAACATAAGTAAAAAAAAAAACAGACGAAAACCAGGGGGCTTCTTGCCGGAAACTCTCGAAAATCAGAGGGGGAAAGCTTTTTCGAAAGGTAAAGAAAAAACTGTCTTTTTTTTTTGCTTTTTGTTTATCATGCATGCAACTGAAATCTCAAGGGAATACCTCAGAAGGTTTCTTGCTATTATTGATTTTTTTCTCTGATTTTTTCCGAATGTTTACAATGGTTTTTGGTTCGGATTTTTATATCCGAAGTGTTTACATGCAAAACAAAAACTGTCGTTCCTCTCTGAATTTGATTTTTTGGTTGCCTAGTTGACTTCGGTGTATTATTTGTTGTTTTGCTCTTCTTGCTATTTTCGGGTCCCTGACCATTGTTTTTTTCTCTGTGCATGTTGCCGGTTTGCTCAATCGGGGGAGGCATGGCGTGCTCGGGAGCAGACGGCGTGGGCGCGTCGAAAGGGCGGGTGCGTTTCAGCATGCGCGCGTGGGAAGCTCGGGAGGTGCGCGTCGGGATCGCCAAACAATGCGCGTGGGCGCGTGAACTCTTCTGGAACCCTCCCTGCACTGATCCGAACCATTGGATGTTCTCCTCATCTGACGGTCGATATTGTGTGGCGGCTGCAAGATACCATATTGGGATTAGGGTTTTTCTTAACCATTAGGGCTAGCATCATTTGGGCCTACGGGCTATGTATTATTAGGACATTTGAATGGGCCACATGTGAATGCTTGTTATTATTTTTTTGGACTTGTATGGAATAAACTAATTCGGGCTTTTATTTATTTGGAATGTAATTTTTTAATCAAAGTTTAGATTTTACTTACTTATGTTTTATTTTTAATCGTGATAATAATACTTGTAATATCCGATGATAATAATATAGATAAATATAATAGTAATAAATGAATAAAGAATAATAACAACAAAAATTATTTAAGAGGTTATAATATATAATGATACTAATAAGATATATATATATATATTTCTCTTTTTTTTCTTTTTTTTTCCTTTTTTATATTTTTTATATTTTTTTTTATTTTTTAGACTTAAATTACATAATAGCCCAATGTATGCCCAGGATAAACATAAACTAAAGGGGTTCAAGGTCCGGACAAAATTAGTGATTACAGGTCCTTGCCTGCACTATGAAAGATACAGTGTTGGAATCACCCAATATCAACCAATTCACCCTTTAATATTGCTTCCACAATTATTTCTGCTACTTGATCATCTCCCATAATTTCACCCTACAATGTTTTAACACCAGTTGCGTATTTAAATCCAAGCATTCATAATTCTTGCTCTCCTCTATTTATTAATTTTTTTCTCTAATTTTCAAACTTTGACCTTAAAATCCTCACAACATTTTGCATTTCAGTTCTTCAATCAACCTAAGATGTGTAACATAAAATCTGGAAACTTTTACATTACGCGCAAAAATCAAACTGCACAGTGAAGTAACATTCTAAATTAACCATAAGCTCCGCAATAGACCTCAATTCGAACAAAATAAAACTAAAAAGACAGATCTTATAATACATCGCTCATCATTCGACACTACCTCACGATAGCACCAAACCACCATGATTTTTAGCAACTCATTTGCACAGACAAAATAAACTTCCACCACGCAAAACATCACTCTCCCCACAAACCTCATTCAACGCAAAACATCACTCTCCCTACAATACATCGCTCATCATTCCCTTTCTCTTAAGTTTATATTATAGCCATTGATTTAATTTTTTATGATTTTAGTTTTATAATTTTTGAGGAAGATGGTAAAAAATAAAATTTTAAAAGTTTGGGGGTTAAATTAGAAACTAATTTTTTTAAGTAACGGAGACTAACGGCCAAAGGACCAAAATAGAAACGATTCTAAACGTAAGTGACCATAATAATCTTTTATGAATTCTGGTGACCAAAATAGAACACAAGCCAAACGAAAGGGACCACTGGTGAAGATTATCCTTTTTTTAAAGAGGTAATGACACATAATAAGTGGTATCAGAACGACTCTTTAATTGTCTGGTTGTACAACGAACATCCCAGTGGGTGAGATAAGTAGGTAAATAGGGTGAACAACTATGGCGGTGGCATGTGACGAGAACGTCACGAGATTGTGTTGGAAGTAGAGATGTAAATGAGCTGAGCTTGTACGAACAATGCTTTGTTCGTGTTCGTTTATTTATTTTTGAAGATGTTCATGTCTGGTTCGTGTTCGTTTAAATTTTTAATATTGTGTTCGTGTTAGTTTATTTATTTTTGAAGGTGTTCGTATTCGTTTGTTTAACGTTCACGAACATGTTTTTTTAACGTTCGCAAACATGTTTGTTTATTGACAAAATGGTAAAATTGCACCACTAGTCCTTAAATTCCTTAAGCTTTACAGTTTGAACTCCAAAGTTCACCTTCTATTCAATTTAGTCTCCATCTTCACCAATATTTAAAATGTAAAAAAATAAAATAAAAATGGGATCTAGGTAAACGAGCTTATATATGAGTCAATAAACGAGTTTGTTTGTGAACATAAACGAATTGAATACGCATTTGTTCGTGTTTGTTCTTTTATTAAATGAACATAAAAGTTTTGTTCATACTCGTTTATTTAGCTTAATAAATGAACATAACAAACGTGTTAGGCTTGATAGGGTCGATTTCCTTCAACCGATTTAACTTTCCAAGTGGTGGAGAAGTTGAATTTTTTGGTGATTGGTTTGTGGAAGCCAAAAATTAAATAACACGATGATTTAGAGTGGTTCGACTTTCTAACCAAGGCCTACATTCACTACCTTAGCCCCCACTAAGGATTTTCCAACCAATTCACTAATTGATTTGTCCCATTTTTCTAGAATTAGAAGGAAACCCTTACAAACGGTTAATCTTTCTACCCAAAGATTAACCAAACACTCTTTACAAGTGAAAGAAAATAAGCAAACTAAAATTCCTCTCACAAGGTATTTGTTTGCATTCTTTAAGCTCTCACCCAAACCTAAAACACTTGAGCAAATATGACAATTTTGGCTCACAAGTGTTGTCTATACAAAGAATGAACAATTAAAGCCCTAAGACAAAATTTTCATCATATAGTTATTGACAATTGAATCATTAATCTTTCATGGATTCTTGAAGGTCCCTTTTATACTCCCAATTGAGTTTGTAGCCGTTGAGGACCGTTGGGATTGAATTGGAGTCGTTGGAGCCTTTATTTCCCATCATAAATGTAGTTATGGAGTTGTCTGTATCATTACGCGTGTAACCGTATCGGTACGACCTTCTTTTGAAATAGTTGTTGGAGGTCTGGTCCAGTTCTGCGTATCGAAACACATTGAGGTGTATCGAAACGCCTTGTAGTGTACCGAAACGTGATTGTTCGTATTAGTAGGGCCTGTATTTTAAGAGAAAGTTGAGAAAATAGCCGTTGGGGGATTTTCATAAAGTCGTTGGGCATTAAATGTTGGGCGTATCGAAACGTATAGGAGCGTATCAAAACGAACTTTTCCGTATCAAAACGGGCAAGCTTGTTTAGGTACGGATTTTGTCAGATTCAATTCAAGTAGCTAAAACCCTTAAAGTGTATCGAAACGGGGTATATCGTTTCGGTACGGACAAGCTGAAATTCTGATTTTGGCTACTTTAAAACATTTCAAAAACCTTTTGAAAATTTCTCAAACTTATTTTCAAGTTGTTTAGACTTAAACTCATTTTGAAATTTTTTCAATTTAGTCCAAAACATTTTCAATTTATTATATCAAAATCTATATCTCAACAATCTCGGCCTTTTTGATATAATAAAACCAACTTGAAAAATTGTTTAGGATTATCTTCCTTTGAGATTAAAAATTTGAATAAGAGATTTTTAATTCTTCAAAGAAATTAAAGCTCCCCCTATTCATTTTGAAAAGACAATTTTTCTATTTCAAACCAATTCTCCCCCTTTTTGTTATATCAAAAAGAATTTAAAAGGCATTAAGCTCAAGAATAACAATAGAGGTTTAAAAAAATTGATTCTATTAAAAAATTTGGTTTTAAAATTAGCTCCCCCTTACTCAAAGCATCAAATATTGTTAGTCCAACAATATGATTATCTAGTTGTCATAGAAAATAAATCTAATTGAAACAAAAACAAAAACAACTAGAAATTTACTTGGTAGTACATGAAGGGAGAATGTGAAGCCTTCCTTCTTTAAGTGTTCTTCTTCTTGTGTGTATGGAGCCCTCCCTCAAATTTGGACTTGTTGATCACTCTCCTTCACACCTAAACAAGACAATCATGTAATTTTTGGTATCTAAATTGCTTTAGATCCATAAACGTTAGTAGCACATAATTTTCTCCCCTTTGAAATCTATTTTTCAATTTCATCCTTTTTAGTTTAAGTACTTAGTCCTTTTGGTACCCAAATACTTCTAAAACATTTATCGTTCAAAAATCTAGGGGCGCTAGATTGTCTTACATAGAAATTTGATTTTCCAAAATTATTTTTCATTTCAAGCTCATTGGAAATCAAATCAATTCTCTTTTTAAGATCATTGGTTTCTTGGTGATGACCTTTTTCTAAATTTTGAAGTAAATTTTGTAAATTTAAAACTTTAAGTTCAAAATCTTTGATTTTTGCTTCAAACTCTAAATTGGTTTTTAAAAGCAAATCATTTTCGATTTTTAATTTTGAAATTAACTTTTTATTTTTCGAAAATAAAGTCTTTAATTTAAAAATCATTTCATCATAGGCTTCTTGACTCATCAAAAGTATAAGAATTTGAGCAAGATGAGTTAGAAGTTACCTTTGAATCTTCTTGGATGGCCATAAGGAAAATGTTGGCTTGTTCATTATCGGTGGAGTCATCATCACTCTAAGTAGTCACATATGTCTTCTTCTTATGGCTTGAAGAGCTAGCTCTCTTCTTCTTCCTCGATTCATGCTTGGATTCTTCCATTTTTACTCTTCATGAATCGGGCAAACTTTTCGAAGAGATAAGTCATCTCTTCTTCTTCACTTTCCTTCTCACTTGAATCTACATGTGGACATGTGGAGGATTTGAGAGCAATGACATTCGTGTTGATGCCTAGCTCTATGATTTTCTTATTCACCATCTTCTTTATCTCTTCCTTCTTCTTCTCCTCTTCTTTTTCTTTTTTCATGATTTCATGAGTGAGAAGAGACCCCACAAGTTCATCTAGCTTCAATGTCTTGAGATTCTTAGCTTCAGTGATGAGAATATTCTTTGAGTCTCATGACTCGAGAAGAGAATAGAGAAGCTTTTGGACAAGCTTATCTTCCAAAATGATTTCTCCATAGCCTTTGAGCTCATTTGTGATGGTGAAGAATCTATCGAACATCTTCTTGACGTCTTCATTCGTTTCCATCTTGAAGTTCTCATACCTTAGGTTGAGAAGACCAATCTTGATTTCCTTTACTTCGTTGGTTCCTTCGTATGTAACTTCATGTTTGTCCCTACCTCCTTGGCATCTTCACAAGAAGATATCTTTTCATAGATGTTGGGGCTAAATGCACAAAAGAGAATGTGAAAAGCCTTGCAGTTTAGCTCCATATTTTTGCGCTCATCTGTACTCCATTCTGCCTTGCTTCGTTGTAGCACAAACGGATCATCCTCAACTATGTCCCAAAGCTTGTAATTTTTGACCTTGATGAAGTACATCATTCTTGTCTTCCAATAGACATAGTTGGTCCCGTCAAAGAAAGGTGGCTTGTCGATGGATTGCCTCATTTTGTCGGTTGAATGTATTGTTGGTCGAGCTAGCCGGATCGCCTCAATAGGATGTTAATACCCTTCGATTGAGCCTCGCTCTGATACCAATTGTAAGGCTTGATAGGCTCGATTTTCTTCAATCGATTTAGCTTGCCAAGTGGTAGAGAAGTTGAATTTTTTGGTGATTGGTTTGTGGAAGTTAAAAATTAAATAACACGATAATTTAGAGTGGTTCAACTTTCTAACCAAAGCCTACATCCACTACCTTATCTCTCACTAAAGATTTTCCAACCAATTCACTAATTGATTCGTCCCTTTTTCTAGGATTAGGAGTAAACTCTTACAAACGGTTAATCTTTCTACCCAAAGGTTAACCAAACACTCTTTACAAGAGAAAGAAAATAAGCAAACTAAAATTCCTCTCACAAGGTATTTGTTTGCACTCTTTAAGCTCTCACCCAAACCTAAAACACTTGAGCAAATATGACAATTTTGGCTCACAAGTGTTGTCTATACAAGGAATGAACAATTAAAGCCCTAAGACAAATTTTTCATCATATAGTTGTTGACAATTGAAGCATTAGTCTTTCATGGATGCTTAAAGGTCCCTTTTATACTCCCAATTGAGTTTGTAGCCGTTGAGGACCGTTGAGATTGAATTGGAGCCGTTGGAGCCTTTATTTCCCACCATAAATGTAGTTCTAGAGTTGTCTGTATCGATACGCGTGTAACCATATCGGTACAACCTTCTTTAGAAATGCCGCTGGAGGTCTGGTCCAGCTCTACGTATCGAAACACATTAAGGTGTATCGAAACGCATTGTAGCGTACCGAAACGTGATTGTCCGTATCGGTACGTCCTGCACTTTAAGAGACAGTTGGGAAAATAGCCGTTGGGTTTTTTTTTCATAAAGTCGTTGAGCATTAAATGATGGGAGTATCAAAACACATAGGAGCATATCGAAACGGTCTTTGCCGTATCGAAATAGGCCAGCCCTGTTTCTGTACGGATTTTGACAGATTCAATTCCAATAGCTGAAATCTTTAAAGTGTATCGAAACAGGGTATACCGTTTCGGTACGAACAAGCTGGAATTCTGGTTTTGACTACTTTAAAATATTTCAAAGCATTTTAAAATCTTTTGAAAACTCCTTAAACTTATTTTCAAGTTGTTTGGACTTAAACTCATTTTGAATTTTTTTTCAATTTATTATATCAAAATATATATCTCAAGAGAACGTTATACGAACGGTTCACGAATAGTTCGTCGAGCACTTTTTTCATGTACACCCCTAGTTGGAAGAATGTCACGACATCAATTCCACGTCAGAAAGGATATAAAAGTGGTGGTATTGCACATGTTATCAAATATTTTGTAATGATTTTCATTTTCTTATTGAGTAAATGGTATAATTTTCTCAATAAGAAAATCATTAGAAATGTTTGATAAGATGTGTTGTGGCATCTGATGGTGAACAACGTCGATCCAGGTTCAAAAACTTTGAAAGTTTTGGCATGATTTCATAATTTTGAAAGAGACTCGAGAATCTAATGCAATGAATTGAATGAGGATATGAAGGTGAATCTTTTGGTGAAGTTTGAGGTTCATCAACCATTGTATATGACCAACGTAGTGACACATAACATGATTGTTACAATCAAATGATTGAGTAATTTGATTGTTAAAGTTAATTACTCAAGTGATATGATTGTAATTCTAAAAAGTCTAATATTTTGAATAAATAAAATATTTCACGTCAGAAAGCTATATAATTATTAACGACCTAGTGATCTATTTGTTACTTGTTTCGCTTACCAAAAATTTCTAAACCGTATTAACGGTTTATAGGTTAATAACGTGATTATAAAGAAAACTTACCTACCAAAAATAAATCTGTTTTGAACCAAACACTACAACAAAACAGTTCTATAGCGGCGTTTTTTTAACCCTATAGCGGCGTTTTTTAGCGCCGCTAAAAACTTTCCCGGCGCTTAAAAAAACGCCGCAAGAAATGCCGCTTAAAGCAGCGCCGCAATAGTTCGCGGCGTTTTTAGGTAAAAAACGCCACAAAAAGTCAAGATCTATAGTGGCGTTTGTAAATACAAACGCCGCGAATAAGTGTTCTTTAGTGGCGTTTGTTTATGCAAACGCCATAAAAAGTCAAGTTCTATAGCGGCGTTTGTAAATACAAACGCCGCGAGAACATGTTCTATAGTAGCGTTTTTAAATACAAACGCCGCAAATAAGTGTTCTTTGGTGGCGTTTTTAAATACAAACGCCGCAAAAAGTTAAGTTCTGTAGCGGCGTTTGTAAACTCAAACGCCGCGATAACATGTTCTATAGTGGCGTTTTTTTTACAAACGCCGCGAATAACACCAAGTTTTAAAAAAAAAATTCAAATAAAGCATACATATTATATAATAATTCAAAATCCATTTTATTGATATATCCTCTTGAATCAACACAAATTATGAATCAAACATATGATATGTCAAAAGAGCCCTCAAGGGTTCTATATACACAAAGCTTCATCACACCCTTCAAACAAAATGGTTCTCTACACTCAATAATCTCACTTTCTAAACTTGAAATTGACATCAACAAATCAAGACGAAAAACAAGACATGCTTGCAAAATAAGTTTTACCTTTATATTGAAATGACAAAAAAACAAGCTTTACTTCCAACTTTGCTTCTTTCGCCGAGCTAGATGAAATTACCACGGTAGCTTTTGTTCACTACATCAATGCTGTTGGTCCATCAAATGTTTATGATTCATCTTCTGTGAGTTGCACATTGAATCCGTGCTTTATGTCTGTAAAAATGTCACGGAACCAATGTGTTGTTTAGGATTAATAGCCAAAAGCAACAAATGGGTTGCAAACTAATCAAGTGTGACAAGATGTAAAACATCATAACCTCCCTCACATTCCACGATAATCAATCCAATATTGGATTATAAACCATAAAAGAAATTTTAAGGCAACATAAAAGCTTTAACCCTTCAGAGACATTTAACCCACTCAACACAAAAGCTTTAAGTCCTAACTTTGTAGGTATGAACAAGAATACCTAGGGCGTATAGCCATATACAATCCCCAGCTGAAAAAAGAAATTTTAAGATTTGCTACGATGGTTTATAAACCATCCTACAGCCATCAAGACAAGCTAATTGCTATTTTGAAATGTTTCTTGATCCGTGTCAACATAAACTAGCACATTCTTTCTATGTTCGATAAAAAACAATGAATTCTAAAACCAGTAAAAGAACCATCAGAATCAAAATATTTGACTGATAGTCTACTGCTAACAGAAGTGAGTTCAAAAAAGTCAGAATTTAGCTTTCATATGGTTCCCCAACAGCCCCAAGTTCTATGCAATTACTTTTTTGTTACGTTTTATTTTCATTAACATCTTTCCAAACATGAGCTGTGTATAAATATAAACTCCAGTAAACAACATCAAACAAATGCGCATCGATTTGACCGATTCCTTAATACCATGTTTGGGAACATAAATTTGAAGATATGAATTTGGATTTCATTTACTGTATAAATAGTGAGAATGAAATGCACACACTATATATAAATTAGTTCAGATTAAATAGAAGTATAGAACTAAACATATACATTTGAAAAGCATAAAAACATGAATTTGAATTCAAAAACACCATGAATTTGAAATCAAACTTTCCAAAGGCTACAAAAAGATCCTTTAGCATCCAAGTATTAAGTCTCCAGTAATCATAAAACCTTCTCAAAGTTGCAAATGTAAACATAAATTCGTTTCGATCATTCAATCAAAGAAAGCATAAATGTGGCAATGTTCTCATCAAATTAAGGCTTACCTGTAAGCAAAATAGTACCCAATACAAAGTGCTACAAGGAACAACATTTATTCTGCCAAAGAAACAAACCTCAACATGAATAAAGAACATTATAATCACCCAAATTCGAGATGAACTGAGATAGATTGTAAGCTTGCCTTGATGACTTGGATAACAGTGAAAAGGACCCAAATTGTAACCAGTAACAAAAGCCTTTTCCACCTTAGATTGAAACATAGTATTTGCTGCAATATTCAAAAAATGTATCAACACAGTTTTTAGACTCCTATGAGTATCGAGTACGGACCGTATAAGAAAAATGAAAAGTAGGAGGAAGAAGGCTTGATTCACTAACCAGTTCCGATTTCTCTTCTTTCGGAATCAATGGCTCATACTCTGTATCTATCAGTACTTAAATTCAAGAATTTTTTAGTCTTACATTCACCCCTGGAATTTACTGTTTCGTGTGGCTTGGAGAGTTCATTCTGCAATTTTTAACAAATTAAAACAAGAAATAGGGGTTAAAAGGATGGTTTTTTTTGAAAAAAAAAAGAGACTTGATATAATGATAGCAAACCTACAGCATTGTTCACTTGCTAATAGAATGAAGACGATTGACGAGTATACTATATCTAGATTCTAGAAGATGAAAAAACCTACAGCGAGAACACCAAATACTTTCATAAGGAAAGATCCAGCTCCCTTCAATTTCTCCGGGGACTTCCCATTGGAAGCCAACTCTCTATCAGCCTACAATTACAACATTCACAAATTAAAACGAAAGGAGAAACATCGAAAGGAAAAAAATCGAAGATGAAGAAACATAGAAAGGGGAAAAGAAAGGAAAATAGAAGATGAGCTTATCCATTCGGCCATGGTGGCTCCCGGTGGCCGGAGTCTCTGACCAGCGATCCGAACGGTCAAAATGTGGTCCGTGCATTGGGGAGTGACATACCTCGGAACTAAGACCATCCAACGGTGGATATTGCAGATCCGACCCCCGCAACGTCGGAGCCATTGGGCTCTTTTGCGCGTCATGTCGAGCCCCTTCTTTGCTAACCAAATCGTTAGAAATGGATAAGGGGACGACGACTTCATCTTGGTGGCTTTGGCTTGCCGGAGTGATCACCGGAGCGATGGCGGTGACGTGGAGAATGACGGCGGCACTATGGTTTGAGAGAAAAAAGGGGCTTGGCATTTGAATGGGTTTTAAAATTCCTTGATTTAACTCCTTTGTTTTTTACTCTTTTATTTCCTTTTTCCGTTTATACCGTGTCGTTTTTTTTTTATTTTTTATTCCATTTTCTTATAGCGGCGTTTGTAAAACCAAACGCCGCTAAAAGTAGACCTATAGCGGCGTTTATAAAATCAAACGCCGCTAAAAGTAGACTTATTGTGGCGTTTATAACAAACGCCGCTAAAATTAAACCTATTGCAGCGTTTGTGAAACCAAACGCCGCTAAAACTCTACCTATTGCGGCGTTTTCTACACAAACGCCACTATATGTTATTCTTTAGCGGCGTTTTTGCTACAAACGCCGCGAAATTTGTCATTTTGCGGCGGTTGTCCTGTAAACGCCATGATAAATACAATATTAGTGGCGTTTGTTCTAAAAACGCCACCAAAAACGCCGCTATATACGAAATCTGGTGTAGTGAAAGTCTAACGAAAGAAGTATAGTTTTGTACGAATCGAATGTGTGATATGCTCCATAGTCCATACAGACAGGTCCTTCGCCCTTGCACCCAACTGAGATCAATGGTGAACTACGTCCCACATCCATCATTTAATTTTATTTTTCAAAACACAACAAAGTTCATTCAGATCACATGTATTTTTTGGGGAGCTACGCCAATGTATAGTTGATGATTGGCAAAGGGGTTGGTGCTTTGGTGCGTCACCTGCTGGGCCACTAGAGTTGAACAGTCATAAGAGGCAACATCAGGAAAGCATCCAAATACATGGCCATGCTTTTGAACTCTAGTAGATTGATTGATTAGTCTCTCAAGCCTTTATCATAATCCGGGTCAATTGTATTTGGAATTAAAGCTGGAAAGAAAATAAATTCCTGGTTTCGTGTTCAAACTCAGGACTGCATCCCCATGGAAACTTCCCATATGACTGGAAATTTCATGTTAAGAAACTTCAAATTTATCATGAGTTTCAGACTAGGTGCTTGTACAAGTTCAGTTGCTTCTCATCTCATAGTATTTCCAGTTCTCCGTTTCTTGTTCAACTTTTAGACCCTATGGCTTATGAATGTAATAACTTCTCTCAAGTTGTCAGGATCCTGGTTTTGCTCACCCTCATAGGCTCCTGTTTTGTCCAGCTGGACTGCCTGAATTTTAGTTTTTCAAGTTTCAAACTGCGAATTCATACATCGCTCTAGGGGCACTTCAAGTGACACCGGATATTAATGGTGTATCGATGTCAAATATGTCCGGAAGGGTCCTATATGGACAACCATTTAGACCAAGTAACGGCGGAACACAATTGAAGACATCATTTATATCATCATTTGTGTTCAATATCCAACCACAGACATCTCCAAGTAGTGACGGATTAGCCTTCATTTTAACCGAGAGTATCCCTCTCCCACAAAACAGTGGAGGCCAATGGATTGGGATCATAAACAGCACTACTACTGGATCAAGCAATATTGTTGCTGTTGAATTCGACACGAGGAAGAGCTACGCAGATGATCTCGATGATAATCATGTTGGAATCGATGTTAGAAGTGCAGTCTCCGTGAAACAAATATCGTTGAGTGACAAAGGCCTCAATCTTTCTGGAGGTTATGATATCAGGGCAACAGTATACTATGATGCACAGGCAGCTACTATGAGTATATTTGTTTCCTCGGATATTTCTGGGGAACCAAGCGAGGAGGAGCCCATACTTTCGCAGCCACTTGATCACAAGAACCTGGTGAAATTGATCGGATGGTGTTACGAAAGCAACGAGCTTCTTCTGGTGTACGAGTTCATGCCGAATGGAAGCCTGGACAAGCTCATATTATGCAACGAGGAGGACAATAAAACATTGACTTGCGGAAGAAGGCACAACATCATTATTGGGGTGGCTCAAGCACTGGACTATCTCCACAACGGATGCGAAAATCGAGTGCTTCACCGAGACATAAAGGCCAGCAATATCTTGATGGATCTGGAGTTCAATGCTCGACTCGGAGATTTCGATTTAGCCCGAGTAATCCAACTAAACGAGAACACTCACCACTCAACAAAAGAGATCGCAGGAACTCCTGGATATATGGCCCCAGAAAGTTTCCATACAGAGAGGGCAACAGTTGAAACTGATGTTTATGCATTCGGTATTCTAATGCTCGAAATCGTGTGCGGAAGAAGACCTGGACATCGATGTGAAGCAAACGGATACTGTAACAGCATCGTGGATTGGGTTTGGGAGAATTACCGGATCGATAGGCTTGCTTCCGTTGTCGATTCTCGGATAAATGAAGATGCTGATATGGAGCAGATAAAGAATGTATTGATGCTTGCCCTGTCATGTTGCCATCCAAATCCATACGAAAGGCCTCCGATGAATGCTGCTTTGCAGGTCCTTTCAGGGGAAGCTGAACCACCGAAAGTCGCGGTCGAGAAACCGGCTTTCATGTGGCCGGTTTTGGGTCCTCTAAGAGAGGTAGGCTGCTCTCTAAGTGGAGCTCAATTCACTGTTAGTGCACTACTTAGTGGTAGATGACATTCATGGCAATTATATTGTATCCCAAGTTCAAAGGTAGGTTTTTTTTTACAAAAAGTACAATATGTCTTACGATTGTGATCGACATCCAGGGACAGATCGAGTCTTCAAATAGATCCGTCCCTACCTACATTAATTTATGTTAATTATCTTTTCTCTCTTATTTTGGTCATTAATATTTTAAAATTTTTAATTTAATAACTGGACATTTGGATTGTTCTTGTTTTAATTCCTCTAAGTTATTTTATTATTCTTTTGGTATGGCATGACATTTTTTATTATTAATTAATATAAAAATAATTTAAAATAAAAATAAAATCATTTATTAGTATTAAAATTAAAATATTTTCTCAGAGTTAATGGCCTCAGCTAGAGGAGATAGCTCAGCACTTGACCCTTCATTGGTCTCTACTGCAACAGTTAATTCAGTAGTATCAGCTAATTCAACAACAGGGCCCAAAGGTTGAACAGAATCAGAGAAGCTTGTTGTAGTAGCAACATCAGAAGAGCTTGCTACAGGAACATCCTTCTTAACTCTTTATTTAGCACCTTTAGCTCGCACGCTAATGCCCTTACCATCCTCCTTAATTGTACAGGCAAAATCTGAGTGTCCAAACTGTTGGGGAAACCGGGTTATTTCCCACACGAACGTAGCTTCAAATCTGAGCTGAAATGTCGAGATCGAAACTACCGAAATTTGCACAGCGGACAAACCCGTCAACTATTGAATATTGAAACCCAATGGAAAAACCCAATAATAATCAACCGAAATAAATAATGGAGAGAACACACCAAATTTACGAGGTTCGACGAAAATGTCGTCTACTCCTCGGGCACCACCACCGGATGGTAACTTCACTAATACCAAAATGGTACAAACAAATGGAATTCCTAAGAATTCCCAAATATGAGAGAAGAGAAACAAATGGGAGAGATGGATGTTGGGATGATTTCAAATGACAAATGCTAGGCCTATTTATAGTTGAACTTTAAGGACTAAACTTGTAAATAGCCTAAACTCTAGGGACCAAAAAATAATTTTACCATTCCCCATTTTCTTCATTTGCTGCTGCCATTTTCTTCATTCACATTTGCTTTTCTTTATTTGCTGCACCAATTTGCAGCCATTCACATTATCAAGCCCACAAAGCTTGACATTTCAAGCCACCAATTTAACAAATCTCCACCTTGGCTTGAATTCATCAAGCTTCTCAAAATTTTCTTCTCTCCAAACGTTATCTTCTGCAGTGCCTCCAAATGCGCTCATGAGCGCCATACACCCGAAGGTGCTCAAACTTGCAAGATGTTAATCAAGTTCAAACAATGATTGAACTTGATTGATGTTACCACCTTGGTCAACATATCTGCAGGATTTTCTGCCGTCGCAATCTTCTGAAGTAGAATCTTTCCTTCTTCAAAGATCTCCCGCACAAAGTGATACCTCACGTCGATGTGCTTAGTTCTTGAATGGTAGACTTGATTTTTCGCTAAATGAATAGCACTCTGACTGTCACAATAGAGACTAATGTGACTTTGAACAACTCCCAAGTCTTCCAACAATCCGTTAAGCCAAATCGCCTCTTTAACAGCCTCTGCAACTGCCATGTACTCTGCCTCTGTAGTTGACAAAGCCACCGTTGACTGTAAAGTAGACCTCCAACTAACTGGGGCTTTTGCTAAAGCAAACAAATACCCAGTAGTAGACCGACGCTTATCCAAATCACCAGCATAGTCAGAATCAACATATCCAACCACAAACTGACCAAGTGTTTCATCTTGCTCAAACACTAAACCAACATCTACGGTTTGTTGGAGATACCGTAGAATCCATTTCACAGCTTGCCAATGTCCCTTTCCAGGATCATGCATATACCTGCTCACAACTCCAACTGCTTGTGAAATGTCAGGCCGCGTACACACCATCGCATACATCAAGCTCCCTACTGCATTAGCATATGGAACTTTTGCCATGTATTCTCGCTCTTCATCAATTTTAGGAGATAATTGAGAACTGAGTTTCAAATGAGAAGCAAGTGGGGTACTTACATGTTTTGTGCTTTCATTCATGCCAAAACATTGTAATACCTTTTTCAGATATTGCTTCTGAGTCAAACAAAGCTTGCCTCTCCGTCTGTCTCTACTTATCTCCATGCCGAGAATCTTCTTGGCCTCACCTAGATCTTTCATCTCAAACTCTTGATTCAACTGAGCCTTCAAATTGTCTATCTCTTGTTGACTCTTTGAAGCGATCAGCATATCATCAACATACAAGAGAAGATAAATGAAAGATCCATCTTGTAGCTTTCGCAAATACACACAATGGTCGTATTTGCTTCTTGTGTACTTCTGCCTCCTCATAAAGCTATCAAATCGCTTGTACCACTGCCTCGGAGATTGCTTCAATCTATATAGCGATTTGTTCAGCTTACAAACCCATTTCTTACCACCAGCATCTAAGTATCCTTCTGGCTGAGTCATATAGATCTCCTCTTCCAAATCACCGTGCAAGAAAGCCGTCTTTACATCGAGTTGAGCTAGCTCCAAATTCAACTGTGCTACCAAGGCCAACAATGTTCTAATGGAGGAATGCTTCACAACAGGGGAAAATACTTCGTTGTAGTCGATTCCCTCCTTCTGAGTGTAGCCTTTAGCTACCAACCTTGCCTTGTAGCGAACATCTTTCTTGCTGGGAGATCCGTCTTTCTTTGCAAACACCCACTTGCATCCAATTGCCCTTTTACCTTCTGGTAAATATGCCAAATCCCAGGTGTTGTTCTTCTGGAGAGATTGCATTTCTTCATCTATGGCATTTTTCCACTTGTCACTTTCTAAGCTTTGTATTGCTTCTTGATAAGTGACAGGGATATCATCATCAACAACTGGAAGGGCATAGGCCACTGTATCTGTAAATCGAGCAGGTCTACGAATTTCTCTCCTTGGCCTTGTAACTGCAAGTGGTTCTGGTGTCTCCAATGGTTCTTGGGTTTGAACCTCTTCATCTTCTGATTCCTCTATTGGAGTTGGAGAATCAGTAACATCAATTGCTGGACTAATCACCGTCTCTTGAAACTCCACCTGGTTTGGAGTATACTCCACCTGTTGTGGAGTACTACTTGTCTGAACAGCTCCATTTGTTACCTTCTTCAACATGACAGATTCATCAAAGGTAACATCTCTGCTACAAATTATCTTCTTTGTGTCTAAGCACCAAAGTCGAAATCCCTTCACTCCATGAGTGATTCCCATGAAGATAGCCTTCTTTGCTCTAGGATCAAGTTTTGACTCCTTCACATGATAATACGCAGTGGATCCAAATACATGTAAGGAATCATAATCTGTAGCGGGTACTCCAGACCATACCTCTAACGGTGTTTTTCCTCCAATCGCCGATGACGGTAGACGATTTATGAGATGGCCAGCATATGTCACAGCCTCAGCCCAAAATGGTTTGCCCAACCCAGCATTGGACAACATACATCGAACTTTCTCAAGTAGTGTTCGATTCATACGCTCTGCCACCCCATTCTGCTGTGGTGTATGTCTAACAGTGAAGTGTCGAACAATACCATGCTCCTGGCAAACGTCAAAGAGCGGATCACTTCTATATTCCCCTCCATTGTCCGTCCTAAGCCGTTTGATCTTCTTGCCAGTCTGGTTCTCAATCATATTTTTCCACTTCAGGAAAACTTTGAGCACTTCATCTTTAGACTTCATCGTATACACCCAAACTCTTCTGGAAAAATCATCAACAAAAGTTACAAAATAGTGTTTTCCTCCCAGCGACATTGTTTTGGAAGGACCCCACACATCTGAGTGAACATAATCCAAAATACCTTTCGTATAATGGATAGCGGTGCCAAATTTCACTCTCTTTTGCTTTCCCAGAACACAATGCTCACAAAAATTTAACTTGCAAGCCTTTGCACCTTTCAACAATCCTTGCTTTGCCAAAATTTGCAAGGATTTCTCACCAGCGTGTCCCAACATTCATACTATCTCTCCCAAGTCTGGACTTTGACTTTGATCTCCCTCTCATTTTTGGCTTTTGGCTTTTCTCCTCCATATCTACGGGTTTTTCTTCCTCAATGGCAATGTCTAGACCTTGTTGAAATAAAGAGTCTAGCACCTCGCCTTGCCACATGCCGAAGTGACCGGATCCATCGAACAACTCCACCTAGGAGTTTGCATTTGACATTATCCTCTTCACCGGTATAGAGGAAGAGCTTGATGCCCTATCTGATCCGTCTTTTGCCATGGCAACGAATAATATTCAACAGCACGAACTGGATATTGAAACACTGCACCAGGTAAGTTCCCAGGAAAGAGAGGTGGATCACACGGATCGCTTAAATACCCAGTCTTTCCTAGCCAGAACTTTCCTAGACATGCACTGTCACAACACCACACTTCTAACCGAGCAACCGGGATAGCCTTCACCGAAGCTCTGATGCCAATTGTTGGGGAAACCGGGTTATTTCCCACACGAACGTAGCTTCAAATCTGAGCTGAAATGTCGAGATCGAAACTACCGAAATTTGCACAGCGGACAAACCCGTCAACTATTGAATATTGAAACCCAATGGAAAAACCCAATAATAATCAACCGAAATAAATAATGGAGAGAACACACCAAATTTACGAGGTTCGACGAAAATGTCGTCTACTCCTCGGGCACCACCACCGGATGGTAACTTCACTAATACCAAAATGGTACAAACAAATGGAATTCCTAAGAATTCCCAAATATGAGAGAAGAGAAACAAATGGGAGAGATGGATGTTGGGATGATTTCAAATGACAAATGCTAGGCCTATTTATAGTTGAACTTTAAGGACTAAACTTGTAAATAGCCTAAACTCTAGGGACCAAAAAATAATTTTACCATTCCCCATTTTCTTCATTTGCTGCTGCCATTTTCTTCATTCACATTTGCTTTTCTTTATTTGCTGCACCAATTTGCAGCCATTCACATTATCAAGCCCACAAAGCTTGACATTTCAAGCCACCAATTTAACACAAACAAATTACAAGTAGAACAGCAAGCAAGCATCCATGAAAATTTCACCCTCACATAGACTAAAGTCTTGTCTGGGAGCTTAACAGGTATTGTTCATGGGAGTTTTGTTCCAGCAGCAACCTCAACACATACTTTAGCAAACTCCAATCTCTCGCGCAGCTGTAACAGTATTCATATACATTGGCACACCTAACGCACTCGCAATGTAGCTTAATCCCCTACGGGAAAATAATTCCAAGCTCCTGGAATTTCTGACCATTGTCCAGCAGTGAAAAGTATGAATATAGGGGACACAGTGCAAAGGCCTAAACCTTTCAAGTTTTTTGAGCACCCAGACTTTGGGAGAATTGTTGCTGACTCTTGGAAAGAACCAGTGGAGGGCAATCATTTACAAGTCTTATTTGCTAAACTCAAGAGGCTAAAGACTAGTCTGAAGGTATTGAACCAGGCACATTATTCTGATATTTCTAACAAGGTTAATGAGAAGAGGAAGCAATTGGAAGGCTTGCAACTTTTGAATTTGAGCTTACTTGTGCATCAAGAAAATGTTGCAGCTGAGAAGCTAGTTCAAGTGGAGTTAATGGAACTTAAAAAGGCTGAATCTCAGTTCTATCAACAGAAGGCAAAAGTTAGATGGCTCAATGATGGTGACCAAGGAACACAATTCTTTCATAGTATGGTTGCTGTGAAAAAGAAAAAGAATACTATTAGTTTCTTACAAGATGAAATGGGGAATATGCTTGAAATTTTTGACAGAATTGCTGAAGAATTTGTTCAGTTCTTTACAGGGCAAATTGGTAGAATTGATCCGAAAGTTATTGGCTGTAGTGTAGAAGATTTAAAAGATATACTACAAGTTTATGTGCCTGATGAGGAGCAAGGGAGTTTGATCAGGGACATCATTGCTGAAGAAATCAACACTGCTATCTTTGCCCAGGGGAAGGATAAGGCTCTTGGCCCCGATGACTTCACCCATGGTTCTTTAAGGTGGCATGGAATGTTGTTGGGGATGATTGTATTGCAGCTGTGAGGCACTTCTTTACAACTTCAAATCTTTTTTCAGATTTTAATGTTACTGCAGTTACACTAGTTCCTAAGACTCCAAATGCGTGCAAAGCAAGAGAATTTAGGCTCATTTCATGTTGTTCTGTCATTTATAAAGCAAATACTAAAATTCTTGTTGGAAGATTGAATGTAGTTTTGCCACATCTAATTACAAAAAAAATCAGTATGCTTTTATAAAGGGTAGGAGTATTACTGACAACACCCTACTTGCACAAGAGCTTGTAAAAGGATATGGAAGAACAATGATATCTTTTAGATGTGCACTTAAGATAGACCTTTAAAAGGCTCTTGACTCATTGAGCTGGGATTTTTTGGATAGGATTTTGGAAGCTGTGAACTTGCCTGACAAGTTTAGAGGTTGGATTAGAGCTTGCTACTCTGGCAGCAGATTCTCTATTAACTTGAATGGTAGTTTGGTGAGATTTTTTAAAGGAAGGCGATGTGTGAGGCAAGGAGATCCCCCGTCTCCATACCTCTTTGTGCTTGCTATGAATGTTCTCTCTCATATGCTTGATTTGGCTGCTGCAAGTAATATCTTTCAGTACCATCCTAAATGTAAGGAAGTGAAGGTTACACATCTCTGCTTTGCTGACGATCTAATGATATTCTGCAAGGGAAAGTTAGAATCTTTGATTTGTATTCTGTAACTTCTGCTTTTCCGTCCTAGAATTTAATTCATAAAATTAAATTATTAATTTATTTTTAGAAAGCAATTATTGCACCAACTCGAACTAAAGGGAATTAGGCTTTCAAATTAAGGAATTGAGTCGAGTTGATAATTTAGTTGAATGTAAATTAATAGTAACTCGATCATAGAACTAAGATTAGAGAATTAAAATTAATTAGAAGGGATACATTTTCCTAGTGGAAATCAGACCAAAATGGAAGAAAGAAAGAAAGAAAGAGTTTGTGGAGGAAAATTGATGACTAAATTAAAAAGAAAATAAAACTCAAAATTTGCATGTTAAAGATTGTTATTCCATGGGGTTGCCCTTAGTAAAAAGTTTATATTAGATATGTTAAGAAGGGCATTTAAGTAAAACTAAAATCCTATCAAATCTCCCAAATTAAGGAAAGTGTTTCTCTCCATCATTCTCTTCCTTGTTGTCGTGTAACTTGAGAGAAAAGGGAGGAGAGGAAAGCTTGAAAATATAAAAATAGAGCTCTAATGGAGAAGGAAATGGCTTGCATGTTGAAGGATTTAAGCTAGGATTAAGAAGAGTTAACTAGTGGTAGCAAAGTCAAAGAAGTAAGTTCTTATTCCTTCTTCTAGTTGTTCGAATAAGTGCAAAAATCATGCATGGAAGTTTAAAATTAGTTTAAACGTGAAATTGTTAGAGTCATGGTGATTATGTTGAGTTGAGATAATGAAGTTTTTGAATATTTGTTTGTGAAATGGTGAATTGATTAAAAGATGACTATTCTGAAGAAAGAATGGAAATTTATGATTAAATGAAAAATTGAAATAGTTAGGGATCAAACTGGAAAATTCTTATTAGAACAAAGCTGATGAGAAATGAGATTTCTTTAAGGAACTAGTCTTGGTTTGCTGGAAAATGAATTAGAATGAGGAAATTTTGATTAGAATCAACATTGGACATGCATTCGAAAATAATGGAATTAATGACTGTTTTGAATAAAATCATTAATTGCAAGGACTTGAATTATATGAAATTTGACACTTAACTCAGAATTTAGAATCAGGGGATTGTGTAAGAATGAATTTATACTCTTGAATTGAAGTCGAAATGGCCTAAATTGGTGAATTTAGGAAGTTAGTACTCGAAACCTAAGAATAGGGTTGATCTGAAAAATTAGTAAACTTGAGGACTTGTCTGTAGATAATAAGAATTAATATGAACTTAAAAATGTTGTAAAAAGATATTGCAAATCATGTATTAAGTGAATTTAGAATTAGACTAAAGTAATTAGGTGGATTTAAAGCTAAATGTGATCAATGAGTAAACTGTCCAGAAAACTTAAACCATAAGCTGTAACTTTGAAAATTCACCAAAAATAGGATATGGAATATTTTGAACTGAAATTTTTATGGTACAAACATTCGAATGTCTAGTATCACTGAGAGAAAACGGAATTGGATTCTAGTATGTGAATTGGAAGATATGGATTAAAGAAGTTGGGCAGTACAAGTTGTCCAGATTTATCGAAAGGGTCATATTCAAGTAATAAACTGTATTAACTTAGAATAGATAAAAATATGAGATTTAAATTGTTAGGAAACTGAGTTTATTACCTTTCTAATGGTGTATGATAAGTGAAATTTTGGATTAGTAATTAAGAAGTTATGATCAAAATACTAACTGGTCCTCCAACTAATTCAACAGAAAAACAAATTTGAGAATTAATGTTATAATTGTATTAAAGGAGTGAACGTAATTGAATTTCTCTCTGATATGGTTTGTATTCATTTTGTGTTGAGTGTTAAGATCCAAATTGTGAGGATTTTTTTGGAGGAAGCAAAGATTGACCAATCAAGGGGAAGGAACAAGGGCATCTTAATTAAAGACCAAGCTTAAGGAGTTTGTGAGTGTAATTATACTAGGGTTGGGACTAGTGTCCTAACCACTTTGTTTATTGATGTAATTTATGATTTTATGCATGAAGTGGACCTAATTATGGTTGGTATCATGTTTAGTAAGGGAAGAAGATTAAAGGAAAATGGATGCATGAATTGGATCCTTGTTAATGCTTGAATGTATGAAAATGTGGACTGCCTTATGTGATCTATTTGTTATGATGTATATGCATGGATTGAATCTTTATTAATGCTTGAACGTATGACTATGTGGACTGCCCCTATATGGTACTTTTGCTAGGTTGAATATGCATGTAATTTCATGTGAAGTTGCTGCTCGTGTATGTTTAAATGCTATTCGAATGTGGCATGAAATTAATCAACATGATTTATGTGATTTGGTACAATTATATGATAGAATGAGCATGCAAATCGAATTATGTAATGTGTATGTGCTAAATTAAAAATGAATGATAAATTAATAAGAATAATATGCTCTTGGTCGATTAGAAGTCTTAGATAGTACGGCATGCCTAGAGTTTGAGCTCTCTTGTTTGTTGCTTCGTGCAACCGTTGATTTGTCTCGGTCGATTAGAGATCTTAGATAGTACGGCATGCCTAGAGTCCGAACTCTCTTGTTTGTTGCTTCGTGCAACCATTGATTTGTTGCTTAGTGCAGTTCTTGTTTAGTACCTTGTGTACTCTCCAAACTTGATGATTGAATGTGATCTTGCTTGATGTTCAAGACACATTGATGCTATGGAGCATCCATTGACTTGTTGCTTAGGCAACCATTATTTGGTACTTGGTATCATCTTGATGACTTGATTATCTGATTCTTCTATTCTACCTAGGGCAATTTAAATAAAATCAAATGGAAATACAAAATTATGGGAAGCTTATGAAATAGGTAAATGGATTGATATTTGTATTGACATGATATGATGTGAAATTGATGGAAGAATTTTGTGAACATTGGTCCTTTCGATTGTGATAAAATGCCTATGAGATGCTTGCAATGTTCGAATATAAGCAATGTGGGCAATGGCCTCTTTCGAATGAATTGAAAATAAAATGTGGTATGTTTGATAATTTTGATTTATGGACAATGGTTGGTAACCCATTCGAATGACATGCTTAAAGAAGATTGGTGATTTTTGCTCATGGCTAATTGATAATGCATTGTTATAATTGGTATGATTCTTGGTTATTTTGATTATGAAGAATGGGAATAAGCATGTTGGAAACTGAATTGTTATATGGTTTTTGACTGAATCGAAAATGAAGCATGTGGATAAATTAATATTAATTGAAATGTGTTCGAGTATGAAGCTATGAATGTTTGTATATGTAATGTATGAAGTAACTTGTGTTTGGTTTTGCTAAGCTTAGTTAGGTGTTAATTTTATGCTATCAACCCTAGCTAAGTAAACTCAATGTTTGATCACATATAAATTCAAGAATGAATTAGCTTTAGCATTACCTCGCTAAGTACAATTTTGTACTTAACGCTCCTTTGTTTCCTTCTTCCCAATTTAGTAGGGTAGCTTGTATCTAAAGCTAGCATTCGATCGGAACAAATTACAAGACCAGAAATGTATGATCTTAGTCTTATTTTTAGTCTCTTAGATGGTGGCTTTGAAGTTTGTTTAAGGGCTCGTTTCATTTTGTTTGGTCGTAGCCTAAGTTTACGTTGGTGTTTGAAGTTATATGCTCCTTGATGCTTAGTTATGAGGCTAAAATCATGTTTTGTTTTTAGTTCGAAAGCCTCATTCTTTTGTTGTATATATGTAAGTCAAGCTAGTGGTCTTGCGTTATTCTTTTTGTTGTACATATCTCGATAGCTTGGCATGGCTTAGGAGCATTGGGTAATATGTTATTTTGTAAGAGAATAGTTAATGGAAATCTTGATATCATGGTCTATGAATTCGAACATGACTTGCATGTTAATATTGATGTTCTAATTATTGGTAATGTTGGTGTAATTCGAAAATCGCCTAGGCTAATTTAACAAGAATTCGAATGGCATGGTACTAATTGCTTAAGTGTACCGGCATGTTTGATTTAATTCTTGTTAATGAATTAATTAGTGAATTATTAGTTAATGGTTAGAGTTAAATTAATCACATAGTCAGTCTAATGTTCGAATGGAAACCTTAAACGAAATCCTAAAATTTAAATTGGCTTGAAAATCTATAAGTTAGACTAAATGAAATTTTGTTTGGTCGTGTATGTTTGGAAAAGTTTTTGTTAGCCCACTTTCCGCATGCGCATTAATACGGATAATTTAATTAATAATGGATTCTTGCTTCATAATTTCAGTTTCGAGCTTCCGATTTCATATTTTTCGGTTCCGATAACGCTCTTCGCTCCTGACCCGGGCGAGGGGTGTTACATATTCAATGTGTGCTGGAAACATTTTATGAATTTTCTGGTCTTAGATTGAATGCTGCCAAATCAGATCTCTTTGCTGCGGGAGTTCCTATAGAGCAAAAAGTAGAAATGGGGGAAGCCACAAGATTCAAGATTGGTCAATTTCCAGTGAGATATCTGGGAATCCCTTTAGTTACTCGAAAGTTGTCTGAAAAAGATTGTACTGGTCTGCTTGAAGGGATAAGGCAAGGCTTGGACACTGGTCTTGTAGATTTTGAGCTTTGCTGGAAACTTGCAACTCATTAGAAGTGTTATTTTCAGTGTGGCTAACTACTGGTGCAGACAAGTACTACTTCCTAAAAGGGTGATCCGAAAGTTTGATAGACTATGCATGAAATTCTTTTGGAAAGAGAAGAATGTGGCGGCTATAGAAGCAAGGGTGAGTTGGAAAGTTATGCCTAAGAGTGAAGGTGGTTTGGGAATTAAGGACTTGTATGGCTGGAACAAAGCCTGTATCACCTTTTTGATGAAGGATCTGCTTGCTGGTGAAGGTTCCTTATGGGTGGCCTGAGTTCGGGCATAAGTTTTTAAAGGAAATGATCTATGGACAGCTGTGAGCAAGCCACAGCATAGTTGGTGTCTCCGTAAAATGCTTAAACTCAGACATGTCTTGCTGGACACGATGAATGTTGGTGTTGTGAAAACTCGAAATATTTGGGAAGTGATTCGGGAGGATAATCCTAAGATGGCTTTATAACACCCCTCACCCCGGATTAGGGGCAAGGAGCGTTATGTTAACATGTGACGGAATCGTATTAGGCAGCGGCGGAAGCGGGTTAACAATTTTTCGTGTAACATTTTTTTTTATTTTTTTTTTCACATTCGATTATCCCATGGATATATTTCATCATATTCATAAATTAATTCCATTGATTTCAATTCATTTGAACATTATCCATAATCATTTACATTCGATTTACATATTATAAATTAAGAGTAATTCTAATTGATTCATTCATCATATATATCATATCCGATAATATCATCCATAGTGTTTTAGTTTCCCTTAATTACATATCAAGATGTAGGGTAACTTCTTATAAGTTTATACAATACTAAAGAAATAGTTCATGAACATAACCATTATGCCAAATTGATCTAACATGCTGAACACTAGGCCACCCATCATGAGTACGACAAAGACAGGGAAAATCATACTTAAGCTTCGTACGAGTAGAATACAGGTAGAGATCAACGATGCTAGAACCTGAAATTTAGGGGAAGGAAGGAAAGGTTCGAGTGGTAAGTACTTCTCGTACTTAGTGAGGAAACCCTATTCTATTCGGTTTCCAATTTAAACATTATGATCAAACAATTAAATTTCACTTTGCACATTAGCTCATTCGAATGATTCAAGCAATATAATCAATCCACAATTAATAGTGCACCATAGAAATCATTCGAATATATACACCAAGGAGTCATGTAATTCTATTCGAATACATGCAAGTGATTACATATCATTCATATCATGAATACACATACAAGCCATGAAACCTGAATTAACTTCCAATTATCAAATTATCACAATTAAAGTTTCATAGCATATCAATAATAGCAAATCATGAAATTCAATATTTCATTCAAATGATCCAACAACCAATTTCATGAATTTACTTTCAATTTTCAGATTTCATTCCTTAAATTGTTCATTTAATTCATTTAGCAATGCCTTGGATAGTAGAGTGTGCTAGGTAATCAAGTCACGTATAACAGAGGTTGTGAATCAAAATTCACCATGTAATAGGTACCACGTACCAAATCGTATCACATATAACATATCATAATGTCCGCAGACATTAAGCAAGAAGGTACACTTACGTACCACAATATCGAGTACACTAACGTACCGATTTTCTTATTGAGCTCAGACTCTAGGCTAGCCGTACTACCTAAACAGACTGTACACACCAAGGGCTTTGCATTTAAATCTTTAATTTAATCAGATACATAATCAATCAAATTTTCAGAAATTCTTAATTAATCCCTTCGATTAATTTCTTATAATTCAAATTCCAATAACATGTTATCACACATGATCATATAAACATTTACAAGCTCAATTCACATATTTTATATCAGCATTCGAACGATCCAAACTCATAT
Organism: Hibiscus trionum; assembly: GCA_030270665.1. NCBI lineage: Eukaryota > Viridiplantae > Streptophyta > Magnoliopsida > Malvales > Malvaceae > Hibiscus > Hibiscus trionum. The sequence goes on along the minus strand of BSYR01000034.1, from coordinate 4,804,548 downwards.
CATATAATTCAGAATTTCATTTCATAGTTCAACACTCAATTGAACTTATCAAACATAATTATAACATGTAAGAGCATTGCATACTCACATACTATATCACAACTTCATTGTTTCCACAAGAAATCAATATCACAATAATTTTCCAATAATCAGCATGATTAATTCATCCAAAACAGTAAGATTAACCAAAAAATCAGATTCGGAATCAAACATATCAATCATCAATTTAATTTCAATCACATATGCAACAAAATCGCATAACACAAGCATAAAATCCGAATTCCATTATTCCTTCTTCCCTTACTAAAATCGAATAATTAATTAGTCCAAATTGCATGCTTATCATAACTTAAAGATCAAATTAAGGCAGTTGGGACTCTAATCCCAACTCTAAAAATCGTTTCACTCACAGTTCGCCGAGCTAGTTTTGGATCCGAACGCCCTTCGCTCGATCCGAAGCCGATCCCGGTGCAATTTCTTCTTCTACCCTTTCGCTTCTAGGATCTAAGGCATTCAAGCCAAGCAAATAACAATTTTTCAGAATTTAATTTATGCAATTAGAGACTGAATTTTGCATTTTTATTCAAAACAGTCCCTATACTTTTACGGTTCGATAAGACTAATTTCCATTTTCCTAATTTCTTTAATTAATCACTTAAACTTTCAAATTGATCATTAAAATTGGTGGATTTCACATCCTACAGATTGTTAATCAATTTATTAACACTCCATTTAATCCAATTTTATATCTTTAATAATTCACAAATTCTTAATTTTTTTCTTCTTTTCATTTATACACATTTCTGACCACCTAATTTAATTCATTTCTTATTTCCTGTACACAACTCCAAATCGAACACCGTTTGTTCCTAAATTCAACTAACATACCCAATTTTAACATATCAAAAATTCAGGTCGAAAAACCTAGTAGATTATTTTCTACAATTTTACAAAGTTCACTGTCCAGCTAGGAGCATTACTGGACAGTTTTGCATGCTGTTCGAAATGGGTTTCCAGATTTTACCACAGTCATCAAAACTCCTTTTTACAATTTTTCTACCATTTTAGACATGTCAAGGTAGAACATATCAAAATTTCATCACTAAACTCTTACTAGTGAATTTTCTATAATTTTCTAAAGTTCACTGTCCATCTAAGAACAGTGTAGGACAGTTTTACATGTTGTTCGTATTAAGCTTCCAGATTTCACTAAAATGATCAAACCTCAGATTTATAATTTTTATACCACTTTATACATGTCAAAGTAGTACATATAAAAAAAATTCATCACGAATTTCCTATTAATTAATTTTCTATAATTTTTCAAAGTTCACTGTCCAGCTAGAAGCATTGCTGGACAGTTTTACATGTTACTCCATTTCACACTTCCAGATTTTAACACAGCCTTTAAAACCTTGTTTTATTATTTTTCTATGATTCTAGACATATTAAAGTGAAACATATCAAAAATTCAGATCCAAACTTCTATCATAACATTTTCTAAAATTTTTCAAAGGTGCATGTTATGAATCTTAACAAATCTGTCAACACACTTTGTATGTATGTTATTAATGTTTTATGACTCTTAATCCTTAAGGATTCATATATATTTCCATATTTCCAGCAACCATACTCAAGAACATCATGTTTATAAATTTATAGACACCTTAGAACACATGATTTAATAAACCTTTTACCATAACCAAATTGAGAAGAGGATGATCTACTTACTTCTGATTTTTTTTCTTGATTTTTCTAAGTGTTTTTCACCACCATACATGCTCTTCTTCTTCTTCCTCAAGCTCTCAACTTTCTCTCAAGTTTTCTAGGTTGTATTATTGGTGTGAAAAAGCAAAGGAGATGAGTGATTTAGGGTGGTGTTAGCCGGCTAAGGGAAGAGAAAATGGGGGACAAAAATCAATTGGGATGACTTTATGTCAAATCACACTTATTACTCATTTTTTTTACCTATTTTTATAACACCACTTAGTATTAATAAATCATATATATTCTATAATTATACAATAATTTCATCCTATTAATAATGTAAATACATGTATTTCCATTTTAGCATGCAAATCCTCAACTTTTCTAACTTATTCGGTTTGGTCATTAAGCCTATCGACCGAATTCTTATTGTTCATTTGACCTTATTTTAATTTGGTCCTTAATGAACCAATTTCCAATTCAAAAGTTTAGGAAATTAATCAAAAAAAAATCACTTAATTATTTAATTAAGCCTCAAATCTTCTAGGCTAATTTTTGGGATGTTACAGGCTTGGCATCGAATTGTATGGTTTGGGGGGCACGCCCAAAGCATGCGATAAGGGCTTGGATGACCATCTTGGACAGATTGCCAACGTTGGACAGGTTGAAACACATGGGCATAGTTCCTGCAGAGCAATGTGATCAGTGTGTGCTATGTCGGGATGATGGTGAGACTAGAGACCACTTGTTTGCTAATTGCTCCTACTCTAAGAAGATTTGGATCATTGTTCTTGCACGATGTGGACTGCATAAAGAGATGTTTGATTGGGATAGGGAATTGAGATGGTTGTGTACTCACTTGAAAGGCAAATCCTTGCTCGTTTATGTCCTCAAAGTTGCTTGGAGTTCGTACATATATTACATATGAGAGGAAATAAAAAGACGATGCTTTCAAGGTGTAAGTAGAGAGTATGGAATTTTGGTAGAATGTATAAAGGAGATTCTTTGTATTAAACTTCAGCATAGGGTCGAATTTAATTGATTAACTGTTATATGTATAGAGAGTATGGAATTTTAGAGTATGGAATTTTATACATCCCTTAAAAGCTTAGTGATGGACATTTTACTCGATCCGACTCGATCGGGTCGAATTTTTTCATAGAAAATTCGGATTTGGGTCGGGTCTGATTTTTTAAAAGGTAATGTCGGGTCGGGGTCGGGTTCGGGTTTAGGGTGGAAAAAATTCGACCTGGCCCGACCCGGGACTAATAATGTAATTTTCCTTTAAATTTTTTAAGGATATTCACAATAATGCTCACTCTTTATATATTTTTTTACAATGAGGTCATTAAAATTACTTTTTTTATAATTAGGTCCTTAAAATTCAAATTTTTTTACAATTAGGTCCCTAAAATTTATTTTTTTAAAATTAAGTCCCTAAAATTTATTATTTTTTAATAGCTCGGGCCGGGCCGGGTTTGAGTATATAGTTTTCGGGTCGGGTCAAGTTTTTTCAAGTGTGAAGTTAGGTCGGGTTCGAATTTAAAATATATATTTTCTGGTTCGGGCGGGCCAAAAACCCAACCCGTGTCCATCTCTATAAAAGCTTAACAACAACAGTCGCCTCTATACTCTCAAACCACCACCGTTTGGAGCTTCTTTCAATCAAACATCACTGCTAAAAGCTTTCCATTTCTATTACCTCAATGACCCAAAACAAGGTTTGTTGAACTAACCTACTTGTAAAAATTTCTCGTAACCCATATTTTTTTTTGAATCTGGATTATTATTCAACAGTGAAAGGAATACAAAAGAATCACACCTTTTACAAGATAAATACAATGCATAACAAAATAATAAAATTCTAAAGGTGTGAAAAATATTAAAATACCATACCTAACACTGTCAGAAGAAATCTTCTGATAAAAATCCAGAAAAACTATAACTTTGCCTTGAGTGCTCTTTGAATATAGCAAAAATTCTTCTGTTACTTGTTCTTGGCAAGTCGGCACAACCACAAAAGGGTATCATAGCATGTATAGAACGGCCTCCTTCGTTGAAAAGCGCTTGTTGATACTCGTTACTCGAACGCGTAACTGTCAAAAGACAGACTACTGTCATGAAGACAGACAAAAACTACTAAAAAGTAGACGAAAGAACTGCCACCAAGCAGACAAAAGAACTGCCATAAAAGCAGATTTGAATAAGAATCCAACAAAGTAGAAGAAAACAAGAAACAAACTTGAAAAACAAAATATTCATCAAAAAAGATGAATTTTATTTATGTACAGAACCAGCAAAACGGCCAAAGGCCGCCGCCGGTAAAGAAAAACGATGATGAAGAAGAAGAAAGACTTAGAAAAATTTTGTAACCGCCTCAGAGAAAATGAAGAAGTGGAGAAGTAACCAGGGCCGTCTCGGAAATTTTCGGGGCCCTGAGCGAAAATTAGAAAATTGACCTCTATATAACAAAAGCATATCTTATTAGTTTGAACAATCAAAGTAATATTTTTTAAGTCTTAATTACAAAATAAGTGTCCAAACTATACACGTTTTTTTTTTGCTTTAGGTGACTAAAGTTTATTTTGTTATCATTTTGAGGTATCGATAATTTTTTTTTTATATAAAAAATGAAACTTTAGACACCTAAAACAAAAAAAACGACATAATTTGGGCACTATTTTTTTTAAAAATAGACACCTAAACAAAAGGCAACATAATTTGAGCACTTGTTTTTAATTTTTTAACGGTCGTTATCTAGAAATGGCCACAGAGTAAACTTCAGACACTTATTTTGACCCAAAAAATATTTTAGTGTCTAAAAATAAAAATAAAAAGTAT